>JAMJFZ010001796.1:20870000-23827500 GCA_026225945.1 Cricetomys ansorgei
GTCAAAAAGGAGCAAAACTCCGCTGAGCACTGTGAGGATTGGAGCTCTCGTGCTAATCATTTTACAGCCCAAACTGCAAACAGATCTACTTGTTATGAACATGTTAGTGTGTGCTTTAACCTGTAAAGGCAGTATTAAAAGATAATGATGTTCATAGTGACAATTACGGAAGTATTGAATACAAAATAGTAAGTATAGAAGATTCTAGAATGGTGAGTGAAGACACAATGACAGTCACTGAAACTAGTTCCTGAATCCCAAGACTCAAAAGCAGCAACAGCAATTAGAGCTTAGGTGGTGACAGTTACCCAGGGCTTACTTTATACAAGGTTCTTGGCGTAATGTTTATATAGATCATGACCATTCATTATGATCCCACAGGTAAGATATATTATTACCTTATTTCTATAAACTAGGGACTAGTGAGAGATGAAGCAATTTGTCCAAGGTAGATGGGGGTCAAGACTTGAATTTGGACAGTAAGATTCAGAACCCTTGCTGCCATCTGCCTTCTGCTACATTCCATCTGTTCTCCTATAGATAATCCCTTCAAACAGGAGGTCAGCCTGCCAGCAGGCACCGAACAGGCACCCAGCAGGCACCTAGCAGGAACCCAGCAGGCACCCAGCAGGCTTGCAGCGGTCTCCTCTGGAGTGCCTTGTCTGATTTAGTTGCCACCCTCCAAGGAGTTGAGGAGTCTCCATTCACTATTCCTAGATCCCAGATAAACTCAGGAAAATAGTGAAAGAAAGTAATTGATCTATTAACTATTTTTAAAGTTTCAAAAGGCTTTAAAAAGCGTTTGTTGACAGCATTTCTCCTGTGGCATGCCAATTTGTAATTTAGCAAATAATAAATTTAAATTACATGTTGAGGTTTGGAGGCAAAGGAAATAATTCAAAGCATAGGATACATGATAGAAATTGTGTATCTATTGTTGATCACAATGAAAACCACTGTTCTAAACCAAACCACCCATTTTCCAATGAGAAGTCAGCAACTGCTCCAGGGTAGAGAGTCTATGTGAGTTTGACTACTCCGGTGGCCAGTTTCTTTGTCAAATACCAAGTTGCTGCATAGGTATTTTAGGGTATGTGACTAACAACCAAGTTTGAGTAAAACAAAATGATATTCATAAGGAAGGTAGGTCTGGTACCATTTCCTGCAAGGTATTGTAAATCCCACCATCATCACAATTGATCCAAATTTGAAGCAATTTTTAATTAAATTAATTAAATACTGGCCAGGAAGATGAACTCTGACCAGGACCACTCTGAGGTTCCCTACTCCTGGATTCCCAAGAAATGGCTACAGTTCACATAGAAAAGATTCTTTAAAAGGCAGAACCCATAATGCTACAGACTTCCCTCCAGGTCCAATCAACACCAAGCATCTATCCTGACATATTTCCTGTCTGAGTTATCTCCTGCCTACAAGTGACTAAGTATATCTGGTGCCTTTGGAGCACATCCAATGCAGGTAGATTAACCAGATGGAATCTACACAGCCGCCACCCAACATTCCAGGAGGTTATCTGTCCTTGGACAAGTGGGATTATAGGATTATGTCTCTCTGAATCTCACAGGTACAGCCTCACCCAGCACTTCATGAAGCTGTCTTTTTGTTTTATAGATATCTTAGGCACAGTAATTCAAATTTAAAACATAACTTTTGCTCTTACAGTATCTGCCTACTTACTCAGGATATTGTTTGTAACAGTACCAACAATGCTGAAAACAAACAATAAGTTTTCTCAAATACATATCCTCTGTAGCATGTTTATAATCAAACCCTTGTTGAGTAGTATTTCAGCAATTTTTCTTAAGGTCATGATATCAGTAATATTTTAAGGCTTAAACATTTTCATGGGTTCTATTGACAAAACCTAAAAAACACATTCATGAGATAAAAGTGTATACTATGGCAGTAGTAAATTAAATAAGACTATCCAGGAATAATTAAGTTCTATTTTTAACTTTGATATATATATATATATATGAATGTATGTGTGTGTGTATCATTCCTTCTCTTAACCATAGCATGTGTCTTACAATTATGTGTTTAAGTGACAAATTTGCTTCTTTTACCCATATTATATTAACTTGTTTCAGTAAAGCAGAGAGATGAGATTTTTACACCCTATCTTGCACTTACTAAGCAATTCCAATGTGCAATTTGTCCTGTCATTTGGATCTTGGATATGTGAAGCTTGGAAATATTGTCCCTGTCACTGTCAAAGACGGAAGCAATTTATCTAAAAGGCACTGAAGGATGCCCCTGAATACAAAGCCACTTAATAAAAATGACACCACACTGAAACCCACATTCCCTCGTCAGGTCCCATCTGGATCCCTGACCTCAGGATGCTCAGACCCAGAGCTGATCCACCCAGAGCACAGGAACAATGTATTTCATGACAAGTCTGTATGTCCCTCTCTGCTATCTCATCAGCGGGGTATACTGAAAGCGGGACAGAAGTTCAGAAGCCTGCTGTAGGGCTGCTAATGGTCACATGAGAACATTCTCTTAATGATAAATCAATATCAAGCACACTGCTGGAGAATCACCCTGAGGAATGGTTTCAGGGGATAGGCACTGTGGTACGTGAAAATTGTCCCCAGTCTCAGTCCCTTGAAGTATTTTTCAGTTCATTTTCTTTGGCACACAGCTCATCAGAAGTAGATTACAGAAGGCACTACATGTTTGAAAAGACCAACATTGCTACAACATTATGTAAGAAGTAGTAAATACACAAAGCAATTGGCTGTAAGGTTAGCTCTTAATAGGTGTCCTACGGAAGGTAGACATCAAAAAGGAGAGGGCGCTGAGGGTAAACAACCATGAATCACCATGTATTCCAGAGCAGTAAAGACAAGTTCAAATGAAAATCTTGACACGAATTTTCACTGAAGTCTTGTTTTTGTTTTGTTTAACTTGATCTTTTATTCTCTTTTTTCAAAGTAAGTTCTGCTCCTTAGAAGCTAACCTACTACTTCTACTTTCCTAAACCACTATAATTTCTAAATACTTGTAGAGATACACCTGAGCCCAGGGACGCGCTGACTAGTGGGACTCTGGGGGATGCCCAACAAATATTTATCTTTATGCCCACAGATAAGTATAGCTCCCACTCCTTTTCAAAGAGGCTTCTTTTTACAACAGATAGACGCTACTCAAGAGATCCATACTTGGTCAAACGCAGAGAGTAAGGAATCGTGAGGCGTCCAACCACCACCACCGATGCATCTACAATGCAACCCTTATGCCTATGTCTCTCAGAAAATCACAGAAAATGGAACAGAAAGATTGTAAAGACCACACTTGGTTTGCTCTTCCAACTTTTATTACCCTCCTGGGTTTTAATCTTTCAAAACATCGGTTTGATAAATTTTTCTGGTATAATGACATCACTCTCCCCTTCCCTTTCTTCTCTCCACACCCTCTCTCGTGCTCCCCCTTGCTCTCTTTCTTAATGGCAAAAATAGGAGGAAGCAGTCACTCTCATTTATTGGTGATTGGACTTCAAACTTGTGCGACCTTTAGGATGGCACTGCTAATGTATAATTTTCTTCTGACTTCTGTCTTAGCAACGCCACACCTAGGGATTTGCCATATCTCATCAATATAAAAATGCACAATCACGACTTCACCCACTACCTCATCGTTTACCAGTATAAAACACATAAAAACCTGCATGCTCACACAAATCAAAGCAGCTTGATGAATTACGGTACATTCATCTAAGATGCTATTACAAAAATATATTAGATGCACTGTAGTATGCTGTAAAAAAAGAATTTATTCACAGGGGATGACGTGTGGGCTATATTGTAACGTGATTCAAAGCAAACCAAAAAGGTTACTACTTTCTGTAAGCAAGAAGAGAAAATAAATTTTATAAATTTGCTCAGTTGGAAAAAAGGAAAGCCAGAAAGAATGAGGACTGGTTTCCAACAGGGAGGCGGCTGGTGATGGGATTTAAATCTCACAGTGACGTGAGGACAGGGCACACATGGGAAAAATGACAGCTCTCAGAACACCATTTCCCACAGCTGTGGCTCCTAGAATCAGGGGAATTGAGAGGAATATGGGCAACAAGGATAGGTAGAAAGAGTCCAACGTGGAGTAAAAGCAAAACTGGAGAGTCTCAATAAATTGAAAAGAAAACACGCAGCCAGAGTGAAGGGGACAAAACACCGCAGTGACGTTTCACTCGGGCATTCTGGCACTCTGTCCTTGGGCTTAAGCAAGAGAAACTGCAAGGCAATAGGAATTTTATTTGCTTATTTGCCTTTCAAAGTGGTGCAGGCCTGTGATTCCGAACCTACTTGCTGCTCACTAGAGCTGCAAGTTAAAATAGCAAATGTGAAGAACTAGGGTTCTCACTGTTGGAAGCCAGTGTGGAAAGGCAAAAGGCTAGACAGAACCCTGTGACATTCCTGAAGAATCTGAGTAATTGAAACAAATCCATGGCTTTTGGTGTATGTAGCCACATAGACACTGGTATCCACAAACAGACAGATCTGGGCACCTGAGTGCATAAACACATGTACACCTGTTCCTTAGCTGTTTCCAGTGTCCTGTGCACAGTGGCATGACCATTTTAAACAGCTCTGCCTGGAGAGAACAGGCATGACAGTTAAAAATCTGAGACTATTCCAGAACACTGCACTGAGACAGAAAGTAGGAAAACAGAATACTAACAATGTGTCTGAAGGACAGACAGCACCAGCACGAAGGTGGTGGTGTTGACCAAACAAAGGTTATCTGGCTACCTATATTGACGATGATCGTGGCAATTACAACCCACAGAATGAGAATCAGAGTAAAGTCTTATTCACGTAAATCAATGAACAAATGGAAGGAAACGTGTAGTTCTCATGATATCAATAAAGGAAAAAGAGGAGATGAAATTACAAAGCCACAACTTGCAGCCAGCATGGTAGTACCCTTTCAGTTAAGAAAGGCATTTTAACATCAACAGAGACTTTAGGACATAGATCCTATCTTGTGGTAGTAGATTGCCAGGGACAGAACTTTGAATACACCCCTAAGTTCAGATCTAACTGTCTCGACTCCCTGTCTGCTGCCTGATGAAGAACCATCAGGAAATGCTCCTGGAACCATAAACCAAGCTGTCCCTCAACATTGTGCCCTTCCTGATATGAAGAACTGAAACAAATAAAATACACCTTTCCTCCAGGCGGTGGTGGCCCACGCCTTTAATCCCAGAACTTGGGCGGCAGAGGCAGCAGAATCTCTGTGAGTTTGAGGCCAGACTGGTCTACAGAGTGAGTTCCCCGACAGCCAGAGATACAACAGAGAAACCCTGTCTTGAAAAAACAAAAATAAATAAATAAATGAATAAATAAATAAAATAACATTAAAAAATAAAGTGCAATACATCTTCCCTCCACTGAGCTGTTCGTTTAGGTATTCTGTCACAGCAATGAGAAAGTAATTACCACAGGGGCATTGCTTAAACTTTCAAAATATAAGGGGAAATAAAGAGGACTTCGGGTTAAAGACACTAATGAAACTCATCCCAATTCTAGACTGGATCCTGACGATCGTTTTTGTTTTTTGTTTTTCTATTGTTATAAAGTATATTAGTGTCTAGTCAATGTTCCTTGCCAACAAAATCCCTGTCTTTTCAGGAGGCAAAGGTAGGAAGACCAGGAGTTCAAGCTCTTACTTAGACAGTTCCCACCAACTTGGGCTACTCAAGGTATTTCTTTAAACTTTTTCAAAGTAAATTAATAAAAACATATATAATGCAATACAATTCATTAGCACACAATTTCACATATGGAATCTACTAAGTATGGAGTTACACAGACTTTGGCTTTATGAACTTCTTCCAGTTGTTAAGTGAGAGCACTTGGGGTGTTAAGAACAATAAAAAGTGGTACACACGCGATGACGGATTACTATTTTGCTGGAGTTTGTCAATCACTATACAATGTGAGAAATTAAATGCAGATACGGTTACACTGCACCCTTGAATTTTTCCAGCAGAGGATCCATTAGTTTCATCAGATTCTCAAAGTGTTTAGCAATGCAAAGAGACACGCTGCTGATGGCAAATTCCTAGAAGCAGTGTTACTGTAGCAATGAACAAGAAAATGTTTAAGATTTTCATATGCATATTTAATTGCCCTTCAGGGACATCTAATCCATGCCGGATCCTGTAACTACATACGAGAGTCTTTCCAGGTACCAGATACTTTTCAACAAGGGAAGCCACCGTTGTTAATACCTTCACTTACTTGACAAATAAAAACTATTATCCTGTTACTGTTTGGGTTGCCAATAAGATGATATGTTTTTGTGTGCTTTTTGGCAATCCATATTGCTTCCTTTGTAAATTATCCATTCAATTTCTTTGACTCTTGTTTCCACAAAGACTGTTTATATGCCCTTTCCAACATTTGTATTTCATTTTGTTTTACATCTCCCTTGATTTCCAAGAATGTCCAGAATGATGATAAATAAAACCAACGATAATGACAGTTCTGGTCAGAAACCTGAATTTATTTGAATTTCAAGGCAATAATAGCAAAAGAGTAGAAACACACCATAAAAAGATCATTCCCCTAAATGGATTCTGACAACCTAGTAGCTGAATATTAGGGGAGCACGTAACCAGCAATTTACTATTGCACAAGAGACACATTGCAATTTCTTTTATAAGTTTAACCGATCAGAAAACCTGGGCTCGGTTTCACTGCACTCAGATCATAAGAGCCTTTTATCATCTTTGCACTATTTTTAATTCAGAGGGGAAAATCACACAAAGCCATATACACAGAACACATATAACTCTGGAAATGTTTGCTGCACCATAGCAGGAGCATGGTCTTAAACCATGTTTCCCCAGAAGTACCACGTACCCTACTACTTTATTATTACCTTGGGAGAAGTTTATGTATCAATTGATATGCGTATGCATATATCTATACGTATCTACACACATATACACATATACATGCACATATAGTATATATGTTTGTGTATATATATATAAACATATGTATATAAATTGATACATACATATACACATATATGTATAAGTATTCAGATATACACATTCACATCTCCATGAACCTCATGTGGATAATGAACTCTATGTAGTCAAACTCCTATACATATTGATCTTAGAAAGGATCTATGGAACAATGCTCGAACAGTAAAGCCATTTGCAGACGAAACTCCCTCTAACATAATAGATCCCAGTTGCAAGTTATCTTCTGTTGTGGCTCTCCACAGAAGTGTGGGCTCTGAAGCAGTATCAGAAGATGCTCTAAGACTCCAGGCAGATAAGCCATAGCACAACATTCCTATCTCTGAACTCCCATTAGAGCTCATATTTCCCTCCCACATCACAAAGCCAAACAAGGGCCATGACAGAAGAAAGCCCCAGAGGATTACCTATTATCAAAATGGATGGGTAGGCTCTCCAGCAGAGTTCTATGCTATCCTGGTCCTATGACGCACACAAAGGCTCAAGGCCTCTGCTACTAGAAGCCCATTATTAAGAGTTCTGACAGAGTGTACATATCTGGATTGGTTTTGGGGCTGTGTTGCAATGCATCATGGGTCTTTATCAATATTGCCTTTTTGTAGCTGCCAAATGGTGATGTATTTGGACAGGTCCTATGAAGCTGTGGTCCCTCTACATAATTCTGTACCTGTGCATAATGTGTACATATGTGTATGTGTGCTGGTATATGCACACAGCATACCTGCACAAGTTACCACAGACACAAAAAAAGCATGGCCATAAGCAATCTTGCATACAGTGTCCCATCTCAAGATCAGTGGGCCCTGTAGGACTTTAGTCTCAGTGACCACTGAAGTGTGAAACTCTTTGCTTTTCTTCCTCTTCCTGTATTAGGAGGTAAGTTCTCCATAAATTTTGATGAAACCTAAAGGGATGAAAAGTTAGCAGATGAATTTTAGCTCATTAAAAGTGATAAACATGCAGAATAAGTAGAGCTGATAACAATAGCTTTTTGCCACTGAGGTTTCTGACCACTTGTTATTATCTGAATCATGGAGTGCATGTCTTTGTGCACGTATGTGTGTATATGCACATGTGTGGCCTATAGGTGGGCCCCAGTTGTTGACGTTAGGTATCTTCTTCAATTGTTCCTTGAGACACCCTTGTTGCATTTGTAATTATGGATTAGGCCAGACTGTCTGGCCAGCAAGCCCCAGGGCTCCTCCCTTCTCTTCCTCCCCTTGTCATATGAAATGTAGGAACTATAAATGAAAGCATATAAATGTCTTTTTTAGATTAGATTATTTTAATTAACAGGATGCTCCAGTTGCATCAAGTGTCCTGCAAACAGGAGTCTGTTCTTTATGGATGAAAAAAGTCCCATTGTATACATGTAAGTGTGCACGTGTGTGTATGTGTGTACATGTGTACATGATGTATATGCATATTTACATGGACATGTATATGCATATGCATATGCACATCATATTTTCCTTACCTTTCCTCTGTTACAAACCAGATATAGGCAGCTTTACAGCCCAGTATGGATTCTTCAAGAGTCCTCAATTCTCTTCCTTCCTATCACATAGTCCATTTAACAAGTAATATAGTCTTCTTGCCACATGACCTCAATTTCTTCATTCACTGCCTAAGACCGATCTTTGACAAGGTATCTTCCATCACAAAAGTCCTAGTTACCTAGTAATCATGGCTAGAACATACTTTACTGCTCAGGCTCAGAGTCCCACAAATCTTTACCTCACTTTGCCATACCATCCAAAGACATTCGGAAGTTCCCACCCTTTTCATCCTTCCTCCAAATTTTTCTGATGCAATCAATGACATCATAATGCCCAATTCCTCAGAAAAAGGAGTAAACACCATTCATGCACACAATAACATTGCCACATATATGTGGACCAAAGGTTATAACTTTTCAGAAGGATGTTCAAAATCACTTTCTTGTGAGTCCTGGAAAAACCACACATAAATGTCTAAGTATTAATGCAAAAAATTTCAGATACCTTTATAGTTTTGGATATAGAGGAAAACTCTCCAATTAAGTATTCTATTTTAAAAAGTCTCATTTAACCAATTTGCCAGCAATAAGATCTCATAACAGCTCTGACTCCTCCAGGGACCTGATTGACCATCTCTTCTGCTACCAAAGACCTTCCCATCTAATTAGTGTCAGACAGGCCTTAGCTTGGGGAGAATTTTTCTCAACAAATGGAGATGGATAAAGCACTTGCTGCTTTTAAAGCAGATTACATGTTGGTCCATTTTCTCCCCCGAAGCCCTCATACATGAATTAAATTTACTTGGCAATTCATCATCTAATTTTACCTGCAGGTAGTGCTCATTTTAGGCAGGGAGATAAACCTGGTCTGAAAATCACCCAGAGGCTCCCTGGCCTCAAGTTGATGTGAAGAGAAAGATGTTCAATTAAAATTCCAGCAGTTGGCTTCCTGCAAATGCTGAGAGCTGGCTCAGATTGATGAAAGCAACCCAGACTTTAGTTTGAAACCATTTGAAAGTTTTCACTATAAGAAACAATGGTATTCAATAAATGGTTGTAGTGCTGAAACATAGCTTTGTTTCAATGACTTTTATTCTTTCCTATGTTCCAAATATAGCTGCTATGAAAACAGAGTAAATTATTTAAATGCTTTAGTTAGCAATGACTTCAGGCAGCAGAGGCTGTGCCACACGAATCTAGCAGAGTATTTGTAAACCTAAACATAATAGAACCACTTCTGTGTGGAAGGCAGATTTCTGTCCATTAAAACATCTGTGAGGCAGGAACATACATACATAAAGCTGAAATATGCACATAAGTTTGGCCCAAATTATATTAAGTTCTCTTGTTTCTAGAGTGGATCTTTTTCAGCTTAGTTTCTTGTCTGAATTTTTATGTTTATTAGGGAAATTGGTTGACTTTGAATTCTACAAAATGAGAGCCTCAAAAACTGTGAATTCAGAAAACATAAATATACCAGATGGTCAGAGAAAGCAAGACAAGCCTTGGCCCATCTGAAAGCAAACATTTAGCCGGCACCATAAGCCGCACCAGGCTGCTGCTTGCATGTGGACACAGAGTGGACAAATGGGTAAAATTCTCTGCCCTAGTGAAAAAATATCCCATCTCCTTTACTATAGTACAGACCAGAATCAAGAGCTCCTAGAAGCTTCTGCCCTTAAGGCAGGTCTCCAGGGAGGGATGACTGGCCGTGGAACACCCTCCTGTCCAACAGAAGTTAACACCTTACTTTCCTAATAAGAATACTTCTTTTAGCTATAAAGCAAAATGCAACTCATACGCTGTATATTTATATTTAACTAATATGCTGCACATACTTTGAATAGTTGCTATGACCACAACTATAAATGAAAGCCAAAATAAAAGAAAACTACAGGTTGAGAGTTGGGCTTAGTGGTAGAATATATGCTTAGATGAACAAGGGTCTTGATTCAAGCCCAGCCCTCCTCCACATAAAAGAAAATCTCATAAAGATAACCTTTAAAGTATCTATACGTGTATATGCAACTTGATATACAAGATGTACCATGTGATTAACTGAAGACAACAATGTCCTCACCTGAGTAAACCTGATTCTTTTCTAGACAGTCTGAGAATACAGCCACAGACAGGGATTTCGAACTTTTCTCAGCCACACAGCCTTGTTTGTTTTAAAAGTTGGCAGACATGTCCATGCTTGGCATTCGACCTAATCTTGTAAGCCAGGTGTCTGCTGCTCATACCAAAAGCAAGGCTCTGAGACTGGGACACTCTTCTAAGTGGACACTACTGCTATGGTAGCGCCAGACTGCAAACCCAGAGAAGCTAGAATTCCAGCTAACGGTTAATCCATCAAAGGCAAGCATACCTCTACTACCCACAACCTTACCTAGTGACCCATTTGCCTCTTTGTGGACACTGTTCTTCTGTGGCTAATATCAGAACTCTTGTTCAATGCTTCCTAAGCCAGACGATCTAAACAATTAGAGTGCTGTTAGAAGGCCTAACTCTGGGAAGACTACTGGCCCATACCTCTAGATAATCTCTGGACATCTTGCCATTTACATACATAATATCACCGCAGAGCAAGCTAATGAGATTGGGATGATTTGTCAGACAGCAATAACATGGCCATCAATGACAGATACATACTGCTTCTTACTGGGCACACTCTCTGCCTGTCATCTGAGCATATCTCTCTTCAAAGAAGAGTAATCTATATGACTAAGTGGTCTATCTTTAGGAAATGCAAAATCTAGCAAAGGCATCAATAAAGCCTCAGTATATTGTAGCATAAGTGAGTCTCCTTTAAAAAAAAAAATGAAAAGCAATTCCTCTGTGATTACATTCCAGAACTAAATTAATCTTTTTGCCTGATGTGTCTCTTTTTTGCCTCTTTGCAATACAGCCTGGTAATTGAAGTGTTCACATATTTCTTGCTAGAATCAATTTCCAGTTTGACAAATCATTCTGATTAAAATAATTTTACCTCAATATCCATAATGATCTATACCATATACTCTAATTTTAGAGATCTACTTTCCTGATATTTCACTCCCAAAGGTAAAGAAAAGCGACACAGAATTACCTGATCCTTGTATGGCTCAAGGAGACAAAGTGATTTATTTCGAGATGGAATTATCAACTTTTTTTAAAAACAGCATTCAGTTTTCTAAGTTTTCCTCCCCAAGTAAAAAGCAATATATACAACTTTATCATAACACACAGAAATTATTTTTTGCTGACCTTGAGATATGCTGAATGCTGCTGTGGCAACGCCAGAAACAGACAAAATCCTTCAACCCAGCACAATGTAAACATGAATAAAAGCACTCATTTTTCATCTTTGGCTCTGTCCAGTGCACCTTCCTCCTGCAAACAAGCCTTTGTCTTTTTGCTTCATTGAATTACAGGTGCACAATAAAAACAACATTCAATCACAGGGAGAAAATGCCCTGCACTGTGATGGCTACAATTATGTAGGAAAAAGTCAATCTTGCAAGTAAAACACCTAAAGATTGTATTAGAAATATCACTAGGGAATTGCAATATAGCTAAAATGATATATTAGATTCTACCCACTGGTAGAACTCTCCCTCTCTCTCTCCCTCTCCCTGACCCTCCAACTCCCCTTTCCTCTCCATCTCCCTCCTTCTCTCTCCTGGTTTTTGTTTTAATTTTCCAGAGAGAGGTATTTGAGATCATGCACATATGAAAATGCTCTAAATTATGACAGTACAGAGAATGCACTGAATTTTCCACCCACCCTCACTAAAATTCAGAGAGGAGCAGAGGAGATTTAAGATCAGTATGCCTGCCATATGCCACAGAAATGGGACAAGGATCTCTTGCTGAAATGCGTGTTTACAAAAGAATTAAAGGGCAATTAGCAATGCAAAGCATTTCTTCCTCTGAGTTCAGGTACAATTAGCAAGGTCAACTGTACTGAGGTGATGGCTCTGGGTCCCTTGGTAGAAGAGTGACCAGAACACATACAAACCCCCTTTGGCTTGCAAAGAGCTGCTGCCTAAGACCTAAATGCCAGAGAACTAGTTCCCAGTATTAGTTTGCATGGCAATACCTCAGGGTGAATATATTATAGAATATTGCTGGAACTCAGCTTGGAAATTTTTTTTTAAAGCATAATATATTTACTGAACAATTTTCATAAGTTCTGTTTCTTTAATGGAAAATGCCTCATTCTCAAAAGGAGAGATGAGGTTGAGGAAGCAAATCGCAATGGTGTCTCTTCTGCTGCTTAGGGAAGCCTTGCAACAGCCATTTGTTTTCCAGCAGAGGTGCTCCATGGTCTCATGACTGGCTACAATTCGGGTAAGTGCCAGTGCAGAGAAGATGACTGTCTCCCACTAAAGGGGCATTCGGAAGAATGAGCTGGTTCTACTGTGAAGATGACTCCATGAGAGACACTTCGCAGGTGACTGGCTCTCTTGCTTTTGTTAGTTGGTCTTTCCTGTCAGGAAATTTCCAGAGACAGCAGATAAGGATTCTAGGTCAGTAGACAAGCCTTAACTGCAACTACTAAGTTATTCACACCTGGAGCAAAAGCCGAAGAATAAAAAGTGGGCTACTTGAAGATAGAAATTGGAGACTACTCTTCCCGCCACTGATTATCACATCGTGTTCATAAGATACATTTGTTGGCCACGAAGTATGTCTCCAATGGGAGAAAACAAAAAAATACAAAAAACAATAACTCCATAACCACAGCTCACAGTGCAAAAGTCTTAGAAATCCATGAAAAGTAACATAGCCAAAGGGAGAAAACATGTTAGCACTTCAAAAGGAAGACAGCTGTGAAATTACAAGTTAGGGCAACAACACTGATGTCTTTTTCTCTACAGTCTAGATATAAATGTTATAAATAAAATTTAAAACAATTTCAATATCCTTTAACCCCAAACAACACAAACAACAGATAAACAGCAATGATACCAGCAACCAACCATAGAAATAAAAACCACCTTGGAGACAGACTTAGCCAATTTTTTTAGGGTTTTCTGCAGGATAAGATGCAAAAGGAAGTCGACGAAGAAAAGGGCGAGATAGGAGAGGAATTGGGAAGGTTTCTTGGGTCCAAACATATTATACCTTTGCAGGAACGGTAAATAAAATATCTTTAAAGATGCAAAAGGAGGAACGGATGAGAAATTAGGGAGTGGATAAGAAACATGAGAACTTACACAAGCGGGTGATTGCCTGTGGCTATGGGCAAGATGATGGGAGAGGAGGGAGAGAAAAAGAGAGAAGAGGGAAAAGAGGGAGACTGAAAGAAGGAGAGAGAGAAGGAAAGGGAGACTAGGTTGTTTATAAAGATGTATGGTTAATTTTCAAAGCAGAATGAAAACACTAAGATGGACTAGTCAGTCATACCACCCACAGAGACCTCTTGAAAGAGACATTGAAAAAGTCCTGACCACCATGAACTGCCAGTGTTTATGACTCCTGTGCATGGCCATCCAGGAAAGCAAACACCTACTATGTTCCATGTACTATGGTAGGTGGTTTCACATACAATTTCCTACATACATTTCAAAGTCATTATCATTCTGTTGAATGACAGCAGAATCTGAGCCTCAGAGAGGCAAATCAATTTGCCTAGCTCCACAGTCCAAAGGACACCAAGCATATTATACTCAGGCTTCCCTCTCCTTTTCCCCTTGCTAACGCACTTAGGAACTGAGAGCTCTATCAAATGGTGCTATCTAACACGCTAGTCCAGGGACCACATCTTCACTTCACATGGGGATTCCAGCAACCATAATTTACTGTAATCAAATCTAATTTGCTAGAATAATCAACTGTAAAGTCTACTGAATAGCTTTTCCTGTCCCTTCATTACATTCTCCCAAAATGAATTCTTCTTTACTGAGAACATATTTACATGAGCTGGCATTATCCAAGGAATAGGAATACAACAGGGAACAGGTTGTATGAAGCTCATGTGGACTGGACAACACAATGGCACATGTATCATCTATAATCAGTGTGTCAAGTCCAATGTTGGGGGAACTGTGGGTATCATGGGTTTAGAGTGGGACTCCAAAGCCAGGCTAAGGATCAGAATAACACCACTAGAAACAGATTCAAGACTGAGTCCTGGAGAACCGAGGTTTAGGAGGAAATGCTGAGGGTGGAGAAGGGATCAGGGATGTGTAGAACTGTATGCTTTATCGAAAACCCACTGCTGTACCCACTGTAGAGCTGCAGGTCAGCAGATAGCGTGCTCTCTAACTGCAAAAGGATACTTCTGTTAGTAGCAGGCAAATGGACTTGGGGCACTGCAGGCAAGGGAAGAGGTTGACACAGGAATGAAACAGGGCCATGTTCACCACTGATGGGACATGAAGCCACCCTGATTGATCCCTCGCCAAGCAGACATACATGATCACGGGGGGGGGGGGGGTGTCACAAGACTAGGTCAGATGTCCTCTAGGATGCTTGGCTGAAGGAGTGGATAATAACCCACAGCAGAAGAACAAATGGTGGCAAAAGGATCATGAACTGAATTACGAAGAAGCTGAGTTTATGCATCTTCTAGGCAGTCTAGAGCATTGGAGACTAGCCTGGGCTCCATGTAAAATACAGCTTTCAAAGTTCCTTCGGAAGAAGAGTTGAACTTTCTTTCCACTCCACTAAAATGTAAGCAACTCTCAAGATGAATTCTTTACATTTAAATTCTCCAGGTTTTGACACAGCTGTCATGTTATGAGATGACCAGGATGGGAAGTTCATTATATGTGAATAGTCACATCCTTACTGCCAGCTACCATGAATGACTTAACATGATTTGGATTATGGCTATTCTCTTTTTTGTGAACAAAAATTTTGCAAGGCCATGATATGTGACCATACTGGAATCTTCTAAATGAAGGCTTTGGAGTAAAAACATAATTAAAGAGCAGTAAAATCTACTTTCCTTGTATGCTGGTTCCAAAGAGAGCCCCTATAACGTAAACTTTATAAAGTGCTTAATGGAAAATGTGCTAAAGTCCTGGAATGGTACGGCAATTCCGTGTAGCGAACAGATGGTGGCTATGAAAACTGTGAAATTTAATGAGCCTAGAGTAGCCTTGCGAGGCAGCCAGGCTCCAGGGAGTGATAACTAGGTACAAGTCATTGGCCCCCATACTGATAGTTTGATTTTCACTGTAACAGCTTGCACGGATGAGCAGAATGGTCTCAGGGTGTTTAGCAAGAGAGACCTTGGCTGAGGAGGAGCTACTGAAGACTGTCAGGCTTTGCTTTTAACCTAACCACTCATTTGTATACCTGGCAGGGATACTTCTTTGGATCAGCAGCAAGAATCCAGGCTTCTAGGGTTGCCTTTCTATGACAGGCAGGGTTAGTGTCTAGCCCAGTTCTTAGATGGGGAAGGAAGCATCATCCTCATTGAGGACAGCTGGTATCTGCGCTTCCTGTTGTGGTCCATGAGATTCTGTATGAAAATGTGGTAAAAAGTAGAGCCTGTTGGGTGTATAGAGTGCTAACAGTATCTATTATCAGGCAGAATATTAATTCTAGTGTGTCACATTCCCTTAAATCCTTATGTGCTATACCCACATCTAGTAATATAAATATACAAACACACACAGACTCATATATGCACACAATTTTTGAATTAAAGGAATATTGTAGCCGAATATCCAGAGACTGAGTGTGAAGAATGTAAGTAGGGTACTTCCTTAGCGCCCTCCACCCCCCACCTTCCAATTCTGTTTGCTTTCTTTCTCTTAATCTAAACTTGAGTGTATCACGCCAGGCCTCTCTCATAGCCACACAGCAGCACGCAGACACATGATGGCTGTGGCCTCTGTTTACATGTACAGTTTGTTGTTGTGTATACAGATTACTTTCACCACAGCTAAGGTATACCATGTGTAGAGAAACCATGTATTTTATTTACACTTGTAACTCAAGTCAATCCCCATGATTCACAATCTCACTGCCTCAAATACCAATGAAGTTGAAAGCAAGCAAGCACCTAACCAGTGCTGTAAGCCACGTAGTTGAAAAATAAACCAACCAACTAAATGGAACTAGACTGGTAAAATGAATATGACAGGAGCTGACATATGGTAGAACCAAAGTTCTGTAGCCTTCCATATTCTATGTAACAGAGTCTCCCTATCCAGACATCTGAAGGAAAGTCACTTCCAAAGCCAACCATTGAATCCCCAACAGGCTTTAGTTCTCCATGTCCCGACTCTTGGGATCCACTCTCCACTGCACTGAACACATCCTAGGGACAGCTGATGTCTAGATTTCTCTCCCATGTCTAACTGAAAACTTTTAGGTGTCCTTGTCAACTGTGAAGCCACCCACCATGATGATTGCCATGCGACCTATGATAATGGAGCCAAAACAGGTAGCTGGTGTTAAGAAGAACTTCCAGAAAAGATGTGAGGGCAACCTGGAAAAGAACAGCCAATCAGAAGAAATCTCTCAGCGTCAGAAGCTAGGAAGCTTCACTGCTTGTCTTTGATACTTGCCTTGTGACATTTTTCTCCGCCTCTCACCTGCACCTGCCATGAGGGCATGTAGCCAAAAATCAAACTGTTTTACAAAATTACATTCTCCAGCCTCAAAGATCTCCAAACAGACAATAAACCAGTTGGGCCTCCCAAGGAACCTAAACCTCTCTTGATTTGAAAGCATAAACAAAACTCATCTGGAATTAACTATGCCCATATTAGACAAGACAGAGATGAAGCTCGACCAGCCAGACATTTCCAACCTATACACACATTTGTCATGAGGAACTTTCTGACAGAGGAGAGCAGGCAAAGCAATGACAGGACTGTAGCCACCCTGTGTTGGCACCGCTCTGGCTCTGGATCTCTCCCACAAGTGCCCTGGTGTCCCTCGGGGATTCAGGAATGGCTTCTGATTTGGGACTCTCTCATTCATAAACCATTATATGCTCGAGTAAACCCTTGAAATAACCGTATAGCTTTATAACAGGCTACAGCTCATCTTTGACTCACTATTTGTTTCCTTTGAAAAATAAGCACTTATCATGGAAGTTGACTGATAATTGAAAAAGGTTGCTTTTGCCCTTTCCAGTGTAATATTTTGTCAGCTATAAGTATTTAGACATGATGAATCTTGTGTTTTTCATCCTTTTATGAAAAACTCAGAACAAGTCTTCTAACATCCCTGAAATCAAAAGCACATCTAGGGCTAAACAACAGACTCCCACCCTTACCTCTCATGCCATGAGAACTGTAGAGGTGACATCACTTATATCCCATGGCCACAAGAACCTGCTTTGAGAGAGGAACGTCGGCATAGGTCAGACGTGAGAATTAGAGCTTTCTTGGCTCACAGGAGCCTGTAGGTGAGGATTAAAGTCTTCACTTGATGAACAAAGAGAGATATCCCGAGAAGCTAACTAAGGAAGTTCTCCTTGAGGACCTGCTGTTTTCAGTAAAAGCTGGTAATTCAGGCAAGGACCAACCCCTTGGCTCCAAAACAAGCATTTTCCTTGTATGGCTGGCAGTTAAGAAACACATACCTCTCAGGGAGCCTGGAAGCTCTCCAGATAGCCTGCTATCTTCTAACCTTTCTCAAGCTATTCCGTTCCACCTCCAGTTTGAAAAAA
Organism: Cricetomys ansorgei; assembly: GCA_026225945.1. NCBI lineage: Eukaryota > Metazoa > Chordata > Mammalia > Rodentia > Nesomyidae > Cricetomys > Cricetomys ansorgei. The sequence goes on from JAMJFZ010001796.1 coordinate 20,888,145, forward strand.
AAAAGTTTTTAAAATGTTAATCCCTAAATAATCATAACCCAAATTCCCCTCATGTCTTTAATGTGAGAGTGTATTTAAGGTGTGATAGAAAGGAAAGTCAGATCAAGCAGTGAAATTACAAATCTTCTCCCATATTCCATCTTCCATCTTCCATCTTTCTAAAAACAAAGCATCATCAGATAAATTTATAATAATGTAGCTGAAAACAGTTTTTTAAAATATTCACAAGAGAGAAAAAAGCTTTCATTTGAACTTAATAGTGAGTCCAAGAGCTGCACATAGAGTGGAGGGAATGGCCATCAATGTGATGTTGATAGCCAGGGACTGGTTGCAGTTCTAGAACTTACTACCAATGAAACCTAAAGCATCTATGAGTTAACGTTTGACCCATAGGGTTCCAGAGGAATTTATCACCCAACTAACCTTGGGAGAGTCACAATTTCGAACTACCACAGTGCCTCTTACTACCTTCTGATCCTCAGAGCAATAAAAGTTCAAGTGGCTCTGCCTAACACCTGCTTCAGGTGACGGCACCATTCCCTTGTGAAGGGAATGCCATAGGTGCTGCTTTTGTTGTGTTTTTGTTTTTGTTGCTGTTGCTATCATTGAGCATTCTCTGATCATTTGCGAAGCATCTGGTCCTCCGCTAGGGGTTCGATGCATTACATCATCAATAATCACGTAAGCCAGATACTGATATTAGCCCATTTACAGGTGAAGGAGCAGGACAGATGGAGTCCAACTGGCCATTCTATACCATTTTCTAGATATAATGTTTTGTTTTGGCTTTGTCATCTTTCTATACATGGACTCACAGGCATGAAAAAGTCCTATTTCAGGCTATTAAACCTCAGGAGGAAACTGTAACTCCAAGAATAAAATAAAATGTCTAGAAAATGAAAGTCATTTGAAGAAAGGCCACAAGAATAGAAAACTCTGCAGCATTTCCTAGTCTATAACCATAACCAACTTAGTAAAATGGTGGGATGAGAATATGGGGAAGAAGAAAGAGTAGCCTATTGTGCCTACGCTGGCTTCTCCCAAACAAAAACCTCTGCTCAGTTTTGAAACATCTTGTCACACTGAGTGGAAATATTTTTCACATCACCCTTTAAGTAATTTGAAGTCTATCACTTCCATAACACTGAGATTTTCTTATTTGACACTTTCAAATGGCCCAATATCATTCGTCATAATTTTAGACACCTAGGGAATCAAATATAAATCCACAAAAGTAATGAATTCATTCCCCTCTTGTCAACAGAAACTACATTTTCAAAACATAATAGGGCAGCACGTACATCTTATTACAGATCAAATAGCAAAACTCATCGCTGTGTTTAGAACAAGATGCCTTTCTATACATTTTAAAGGTTGATAAACAATAAGAAGTCTATAAAGTCAAGAGAAGACAAATTCTGTATGTATCCAATTGAAATTGGAGTCTTACTAAAAGAAAAACCTCAACATTTTAACTATTATAATTGTAATGTGAAGATGTCTATTAACTCTATAAAGCTATGAATTGTTCCCCCAAACCTAATGAAAGAAGTTAGCTGCACTGGCAGTCTTGGCTATAGTTTCCATTAAGGGGGGCTCCATCAATATGGGGTACTTTAGAATTGGATCTTAAGATTTCCTTTTAAAAGTGGGTTATATCTATTTCTCATTTCAGCCCGTCTCCTGAGTGATTTTAGGGTTACTCCTCCAGAGGAGGGGACTATTAGAGTAGCAGTAAAAGCCCATTAAGGGAAAACTTCTGGTTAAGAGAATAGCCTCTGACCTAAGCGAAGATCAAACATTCCGGTGAGCATGTCAATCACCTGGCCAAGGATTACCCTAGGAAGATGAGGTCACCTTAAGCCATGATAAAGAGATCTGAGGAATTACTAGCCCTTGTGTGCAAAAATATACTTTTCTTTCTCACAATTCCCAACCCCCTTGCACCGTTGCTTAAAGAGATACGGACACACAGCTGTGTAAGTCTGCCTGGTTTTCTAAATTACTCAGAGAAGCCTACTCTTTTCTTTTCTTTCTACCTCTTTCCTAAGAGTGCTATCTAACATTATGAGCTTCACTCTTTCTCTAAAGCTGCCTTCCCTGCCTCCCGCCTGCCTGGGACTGTGCAGCTGGTCTCCAGGAAGGCTTAATTCAGTGGCATGGCTTTTTTCCTTTGTCTTCCCCATTCTCCAGGAAGCTGCCCTGAAGCTTTTCTTTTAAACTCCACTAAGATTGTCGTAGAACTTTAAAAATGAAAAGAGAGGTACTGCTACAGCCTTAGCTGTTGTGCGTCTACTGATTTCAAAGCCAAAGTACTCATCAAACCTGATACATGTTTCACACATAATTGCTAACAGCGAGGCAGAGGTTTAGTCAGGAGGGAACGCACAAAATGTCACAGTGCACAAACAGGAACTGAAGCTTAAAAGAGTTCTCCGTCATCACAGCGCTGTCTATAGACAGAGCTATGCAACAGGGTGCTTACATTGAATTGCAGACTCTAATTGCAGTTATCTTGACAAATGGAGTGATTGCTGCCATCTTTAAACTACAATTCAGGCAAAGAGCTACAGGTTGTGACTTTAAAAAGACCACTTATTGCCAACACTAAGCTTCATTAAAAGGCAGAGCGTTCTGTTGTGGCTCATGAATCATGCTGGAGGCATTCAGAATGGATAAGCTCTCCCAGATCAATACTTTCTATTCCTGAGTAAAGCAACACTGCCCACCCAGAGGGAAGACACCATGTGTGCTCTCCTAACATAAAGATGCAGTGAACAACTAGATGTCATGAACCCCCACACAGCTGGAATCACCTCTTCACAACATCAGCGTGCACTTGGTATTGAGATCCAAATAACCTCTGGATTTAATCAATCTCGGAATGAAAGCAACTCACCCGAGTTGATTAATATTTGTTGTGTGAGACAATTTTGCAAGAAGCTAGAATATTTCAGAATATTTTAAAGTTCTTTTTTGGCTCTTGGGGAAAGAGCTGAGAGATCAACAAAGTAAATCTTACTTTCTTAGGAGCTAGAAAATGATCCAGGGAAGTCAAATGTGTATATATATGTGTGTATATTTATATGTATGTACATGTATATAATCATTCCCACACTACTGTGAGGAATCCACACATGCTCTCCAGTCCTAAGGCCATACTTAGCATCCCACATCATCTAAACTAAATGCAGAGCTGTTAAGCCTCTTTCAAAATAGAGATGTTTAAAGCATGAATCAACAACGGCTTATAGACTGACAAGCTGTCAGATTTACAGCTAGGTCTTACAGGGCTTGTAAAACAGCAAGGGTGATGGTAAAACCTGCATATAAGGATGGCACGAGAACCTTCCAGAGTGTTACAATCTGTTTAGGTGACAATGCTGAAGGTATCTGACTTCTCCTCTAGGTTTTCTCAGAAACAGACCTCTATCTGAAACACAGCTCCAAGAGAGGGATACTCTGTGGCAGAGAACAATGAAGACGTACAGTTACACGATGAGGTTAAAATGGGGACGCACGAAGATGGGGACAAAAGAGAGAGAGATGAGAAGTGAACCTACACAAATCCATATTTAGTGGGCGATTTTAATATTTTAGAAATACATTCGTTGATAAAACCTAAAATGCATTTACGCAATGATATACTTAGGAGATACAATGGCTTTTTCTTCATTAACTTATCTCATGATTCTCCAAAGCTTCTTCAGTTAGGTGTGCCTATACTCATCAGATCCCAAGCGTGGGAAGACATTTATCTGTCAACAGGGTAAGCTAAAAACGGAGAAAACACAAGTGAAATCTCTTTTTTCCTTAAGTGATTAGTAGATGCCAAAATATACACTGAGATTTCAGTCATTTACACTTATTGATGAAAAAAAACGTTAAGAATAATAGGGCAAACTAGTTTAACCATTAATATATTTTTTTGGTCCACACAGCTAAAAGTGTAGAACTTGTAGTTTTAGAAGATGTATGCATTGTGCTATTTATCTGTATTAGAATCTTAGTGAAATATGTCACCACAATATTTCATTACGTTCACATCTGTCATACCCACCACATATCAGTGCACATGGACTTACTGCTTTTAAAGAGCAACTCCAGCATCTTAAATATTTCAATTTTGAAGCTAAATCCCATAAACCCGAGGAAACTTTAAAACGTGACTAAAATCCTGCTGTATTGATAATAGTTACATAGGTATGCAAATATGAAAATAGGCAATGGGCCTGTTCCATAAAGAACAGTTTTTGAAAGACAAAAGCTATAGCAGTATGTTACAATCTTTTACCCTGGATCTAGGGAAAGAGAAAGGAAGGATAGAAAGAAACCTTCACTGTTTTTACAAGCAGCCTTGATATAGAATGAGAGAAAGGTAGAAATCTTCACAGTCTTCTTTTAGGCTGTCCTAAGCTTAAAGAGAACTAGCTGACAGTCAGACTAACGTCTCAGCTCATTGTCTATAACCTCAATCTCTCCAACCTTTGTTCTCTTAGAATTATCACACTAACAACAGCAACCCAGTCAACAAACCACCAACCAATGCCCACCTGACTCTCTGGACTTCAGACTTTCTGTACCCTAAGCCAAAAGTTCCCATAAACCCATGCAGCACCCAATCCCCCAAACAAGCTACAGGTGCCAGAACGACTGCACCCAACCAAATTACAGCCACCTGCATCAAGCATTCCAAATCCAACTCGTAAAAAAAACTCTACCCCAGCTGGGGTGGACGCACAAACCTAATCCAAACGCCATTTTGCGTTTATAAAGAAACCAAAATAACAAAAACTTCTTCCAAGTGTTGCGCTACAAACAACCGCAGGGCACTTGGTTGCTCTGTGCTGCATATTTCATTAGTCTGCCATTCACTGCCACTCACAGAAGCCCAGCTCGACTCTTGTTTTCTCCTGAGAAGCTTTGTAAAGGTACAGGCAGTGCACATGTCTCTGCCCTCCCTGGTGTGTTAACTCAGAATCACTCCCTGGTGGTTAGCTAGATGTTCACCTCTACTCTTTAGAGCTTCCTTTTCCCGATCTAGCTCTAGAAATTTTAGGATATACTGGCTGCTTCTGATATAGCATTTCTCAGAAAGAGGCCTTCACACCACCTATAATAGTATCACTAGGGATAAGTTTCATAGATGGCTCTTGTGATGCATATCAGACCTTCTGAATAAGTTCCTTTGTTGGATACAATAACCTGTGGTTTTTTTTTTTAACGGTGCTGCACCGGGCAGTAGTGGCACATGCCTTTAATCCCAGCACTCCGGAGGTAGAGGCAGGAGGATCTCTGTAAGTTTGAGGCCAGCCTCATCTACAGAGTGAGTTCCAGGAGAGCCAGAATTACAACAGAGAAACCCTGTCTTGAAAAAACAAACAAACAAATCAACAAACAACAACAAAAGGAGAGTTTGAGAATCACTGCTCTCTTTCTCCAACACCAAATACCTTCTTAATTGCCTAGCTGTAGCTTCTCTTCTGAAAGTCCCCAGTTCTTCTTCCTGATCTCCAATTACTTTCCCATTGTCGACACCAAGCCTTTGCTCCCCACTCCCATCTTGGGTCACCCTTTGCCTCTCATGAGTTCTCTCACACTCTTGGCTTCATGGATGGTATGTCCTCTTCTTCCCACCCCTTAGAGCACCTTTTTCTTGCTGCTCTTTTGCCTCTTACTTGACCTTGCATCACAGGTACCCTGTCTCGAGTAATTCAACCTCTTGTACTTCTAAGACTTCACACTGACAGCTCACAAATGCTCATCTTCTACTTGTCTCCCATACCTCATAGGCATGGATTCCCAAGGTTAAATCTGATACTTTTTGTTCTCTCCTACTATGTCCAAAGTCATTGTGATCCTGTGGTGGTTATTTTGATGTGTCAACTTTTCTGAATAAAACAAACAAATAGAACAAGGTCTTTAACATAATCTACATTTAGATGGCTGCTGGTAAGTCAGTTTCTGTAAGGACACAGTCTGAGACCTACCTATGCTCCAGGAACACACTAACAGCATTAAGTGAACTTGGTGGGTGAGAGACAGAAACAGAGACAGAGAGAACGCGTGAAATTGAGAAGGAATAGAGGTATTCTGTGACACATAAAGGTACAAACTTCAGAGGGAAAAACACAGATCCAGTCTAAGAGTTCCAATTTTGGGGGCATAAGAGGAAATACTATAACGTCGAACCTACATATTCTAGTAGGTATTGAAAATGTTTTTTTCAGAAAGTTAAGACTTTTAAAAATTCATCCTATGGCTAGTTTGCAGATTAAATGTGCACTGCTCCCAGATCGCAATTTATTTTTTAAGACAGGGTCTCACTATATAACCCTGCCCGACTTAGAACTTACTATGTAGACCAGGCTTACATTGAACTCACAGAGCTCTGCTGGCCTGACTCCCACTGTGGAATTAAAGATATGTGTTACTATGCCCAATGATTATAATTAATTTTTATTCTTGTTCTTCAATATCATTATATGGGGGAAAGTTAATTTTCAGAGAATAATCAGGAAGATTGACAAAAATGATGGTGTGTAGTTTAAAGAAAAACATTTTATAACAAAAAACAAGCCATGCTAACTTTCTACGGCAAACTTGTTTAACAATATCAAGAGCCCTTGTGAATGCCAGTTTAAATCATGAAAGGAAAAAAATAACCTGAAAATATTTTGCTGAAAATATTTTTAAAACTTTATTGTATATATTATAAAATATATAATGTATAATACACACACACACACACACACACACACACACGTGTATATATTTTGATCAAGTTCACCTTCACTCTTCACACTCTTCCCTCCCAATTTCCTGTGCTATTTTTTCTTCATTTTTTTTTTTTTTCAGTTAGTGCTGCTAGCATGTGCCTAGGTATAAGACCATCTGCTGGAGCATAGGTAGTCTTTGGGGATAGAATCCTTAAGGGAAACTCCCTTCCTCCCTCCCAGCAGCCATCTAAATGCCATTATTTAAAAGACTTAGATTAAGTTCATCAATCACATCCGAAGATGAGCATGAGCCTAAATGGAGGGGCAAGAGGGTTAGTCTCCGAACTACAGTTTAATCCCAGAAAAGCCTCTTTGAGACATATCTTATTCTCACACTTGCTTTATACAAATTACTCACTCTATCTCTAACAAGTAGGAGTCTTCCAAAGAAGCAAGCACATTTTCCCAATTAAAAAAAAAAAAATCCCTATAAATTTTTTTTTTCAACTTTCGAGTACCCCTAAGGACCAAGAGAAGGTACAGCTCTGACTAGATCTTATTAAAAATAAATAAATCCTTCTGAATCCTGGACTCTTTCCTTTTGTCCTCTCTATCTTTTGATCTTCCTTAGCCCTGTTTGGTTTCTTTGGGTCATTTCCCCAGTGTTTCACTCAGGTACTGGTCCTTATTGAGTGTTGGCCCTAGAGACAAGCCAGTCAAGGTTAAGTAATAGATACTTCTATCCTTCTATGAATGAGATTTACAGTATCTTACACCATTCCATTTGAGAAGATAAATAAGAGCATGGAGGGAAATACAATGAGGCAAATTTTATGAGCTTTTAATAATCAATATACTCTAAATTAACAGAACACAACCTTGGGCTCTGTGACTAGTCTATTTCGCATCTACTGTAGAGTGGGAATTATACTGTGGGGGCAGGGCCAGAGAGAGGAAGACACAAACAATCATGAATATGACAGAGTAAGTTCGAAGCTACTGGAGGCAGGAAGAAAAGTGTTGGGTGAGCATCTTTGAGCTGGAAGCTTTGAGGTAGATCCAAGGAGATGTACTAGGATTGTGCTGGCCAGAGAGAAGGAGGCAGCTGTGCAGCCTTCAGCAGAGAAGAGACAGGACAAGGTTAAAGGTCTTTACCACCTCCATTCCTCCAGTACCACCCTCCCCCATGACTTATACATGACCTACAAACACCAAGAAGCTTATATGTCCCCAGGATTCACCAGACTAGGAGCAGACTCAGGCAAATTCTCAGCTTCCAGGGTTCATATGAAAGAACAAATAAAAGCAAGATATTAATCTTATCTTGCTCCTTCTCAAAATTCCTGCAGTAGTTGTTCAGTCTCCTGGATGATGTTCAAGGCACTTGAGGTTTTTCCGACAGTCCTGCCCTCTCCTTGAAACCTCATCTTTACCTGAGTCTTTAGGGTCTAACAAACTCAACGCATTGATTTTAGCAGACCTCACACAGCTCTGTGCTTGTATACATGCTGTCTGCTCTCTCCCCCTAGAGTAGCTACCAACTCCATCCTAGCTGCAGGAATCACTCTGGGAAGGCTTTCTGCATCCAAAACAATGCAAACCTCACCTCTAAGGCACCAGACAAAAATCAAGCACTCTATGTACAATGCTTCATCCTCATCTATATTAAATTAGAGCTCTTACAGGATCATCCAGTGCACGTCCTCCTCCAAGAGCACCGGATAATCTTTATGGCAAGTGTTATTATCCTATTCTGGTTTCTTGCAGCTATTAGGGAAGTACAAGAATAAAAGACTCAATAAACATTTATTGACTGAATGAATGTATGCATGAATATTGATACATTCAAATCAACTTAACCACTATTTCCTTAGCACTTACTATGTAGCAAACCATTGCAAAACACTGTAGGAACAAAGGAAATTGAGACAAATTAGTATGCTTGAGAAGCTTCATGCCATGCAGGGAAAACCAAATACAGAAGATACAATTATAATGCCACACAAAAATGTGCTGTGTTAAGGTGTGTAAGGCTCAGAAGTAGGTCTTGAGAGAAAATATTGAGACAGAATCTGGCTATAGCAGAGGCTTTAATCTAGAGAACAAGGAAAAATAAATTTGTCCAGGAGGCTTCAGACTGATATAGCAGCCACTGGAGAGCCACTGACAGCTTAGGAGAGGAATGGCCCGTTGATGCAAGTGACATTTTAGAGGCACTATTTGGCAGCCAGCTGAATTCACTGGAGCATTGAGACGGGTATGAGATGACTGGAGCTTCCTTGTCCTGAATTATAAAACAAGGCTTTCTGCTTTATAAAAATACGCTGCTTCACAGCATTAATGATGTTTATCCCATTGAGAGAAGGTAAGGGATGCATGCTGCCAAAAACTAAACCTTGGACAAATAAAAGCAGGAGATAGTGCCTCTTGATATCTTCTACATGGTGCAGCTGAGAGAGAATCAGTTACTACCTTGGGAAAATATCACAAAGTTCCCAACGCCAAGGGAGTCTGGGGACAGCAAAGAGCATCACCGGACATTTTCAGTCTAGTAAGTCCAGCAGGTTTCTCAAAATATTTAATCTGTCAAATGACAGAAATACAGAAATGTAGGTTTAACCCGACAGAAAATCTGCATGAAATGTTAATAGTCTCTGTGTTGGCTAGTTTATGTCAACTTGACACTGCTATAGTCATCTGAGAGGAGGGAATCTCAATTAAGAAAATGCCTCCATAAGATCAGGCTGTAGGCAAGCCTGTAGGGCACTTTGTTAATTAGTGATTGATGAGTAAGGGCCCAACCCACTGTAGGTGGTGCAACCCCTGAGCTACTGTTCCTGGGTTCTATAAGAAAGCAGGCTGATCAAGTCATGTGAAGCAAGCCAGTAAGGAGCACCCCTTCTTGACCTCTGCATCAGCACCTGCTTCCAGGTTCCTGCCCTGTTTGAGTTCCTGTCCTGACTTCCTTCAGTGATGAACTATGATGTGGAAGTGTCAGCCAAATAAACCATTTCCTCCCCAACTTGCTTTCTGGTCATGGTGTTTCACTGGAGCATTAAAAACCCTAACTAGGACAGTCTCCAAGTGATGTTTCTACATGTGGAGCTGCGATGGAATCCATCAACAGCAGGCGTACATCAGGAAGCACCAACATTCAGTAACTGCTCTTGGGTGGTGGGAGTGGAAGCAATGACTCAGCCCTTTTCAGACTCGGGTCGTGAAGACAGTGAGGTGTGGCACTGCGCTGAAAGGCCTGCAAGAAAATGTGATGTTGTATGGAGAACAAAAGATTGTGGTGGGAGGAATTCCTCCCGTGGGCGGTCACAAGCAAGCTTGCAGGCATTACTTTTCCCAGCGTCCACTGCTCTGTGTTGTCTGAATCCTGAGATTAATTCCCTGACCCTCACCTGAGTTATCCTACTAATATTGTTAGATGTCCTGGTGGAAGAGCTGGTGTCAATGGCATCAAGTGGACTTATCACAAGACCTTAAGAAAAGTAAACTGTCCAAATTACACACAGGGGTCTAATCACATGAGCAAGCCTGTTAAGCAAAGACCTCTACGACAGAAAGGGTAGGAGGGCTGGAGAGTCTCCAGCAGTGCTATTGATTCAAAGGCAGTACAGGGCATGAGACAAGGAATGTAGGTTATCTTCTAGAGCAGAGAGATGCTCCTGGCTGACAGTCACTCAGGAAATATGCAGTCAGTCCTACACCCGAAAGGAACTAGACTTTGCCCTCAGTGTGAACACCTTGAAGTGGCCTCTTCACACCAGCCTGTTGGGAATACAATTCAGCCATCATTAATTTCAGGTTTTGAGGGCCATAAGCAATGCACTTGGCCCAGACCACCATAACTCTTGACTCACAAAGCCGTGAGATAATAATAAGAATCCCTCTAAGCTGCTAAGTTTACAGTAACTTATAATAGCAGTAATAGAGATTGGGTGTCCCTTGAAAATTTACTAAATGATACACCTCAATTGCTATTCATACAGGACTTTAAACAGAATATATGCTCCATTCTAATATGATTTCACAAAGTAAGCGAGTAGATCAGACAATAAAAAACTATAAGGTAGAAAAGAGCATTGAAGAATAACAGGTTTTGAAAAGGCACCTTGAAGAAAGCTGGCTTTGTAGGCACAGCTTTGCCCCACTGTTCAGAAAACCTATCTGGTCCAACCGAATGTGTTGTTTTATAATAACAGATATTGTCAATCGGGTAGATTCAGATAAACTTCCAACCAATCAATCCCGTGTTCACTAGAGTATTGGGAAAACTGAACACTAGACTGACTACCACACCCACACCAGAAGAACAAGGACAGGGTGATCATTTAGCTATGCTTCACTTTACTTCTGGCCATGCCACAGAAAGAGAAGATGGGACCAATATAACCAGTAAATAGGAAGTGAAATTAGGCCTGGGAAATAGCTTATGGCCAAAAGCCAAATCAGGCAGAAAAGCTAGTGTTAAGCTAAAGAGCTTGAGGTGAATGTAAAGTGAGGAGCAAATGTCCGTCATTTAGAAGGTAAGAAAAAGCATGATTATAGAGGACAAATATTTGATTCAGTATTCAGTACTTCACTTAGTCAAAATCTATGTGTGCATTATCCTTTGCAATTGTCACAAGCTATGCTATGATGTAACTTGTTTGTGATTCCATGAGAGTGAAACTAACCCAGGGGTGTTCTTGGGGAATCAAGTGTACAGAAATGAGATGCTTATCACAAGTACAGTGTCTGCCTATAACCCAGGAAAACTATCAAACTATTTCAGATTAGATCATTCTTGCTCACAGCTGTTAGCTAAAGTTCAACTAAATATAGTAGTTTAAACAAGAACGTCCCCCACAGGCTCAGAAGATGTTTAAATATTTGGTCTCCAGTAGGTGGTGCTGTTTGGGTAGGTTCGGGAGATGTGGCCTTGCTGGAGGAAGCAAGGCTTTGAGAATTTAAAGCATCACCCTGCTACCAGTTCTCTCTCTCTGTTTTGTGCTGTGGTTCAAGATGTGTACCCTCAGCCTCCTGTTCTAGCTGCTATGTCTGCCACTTCTCTGTGGGAGCTAGCTTCATGTCAGCTTGACACAAGCAATGATTATGATAGATTCATCACTAAGAAAGTCCTTCTATAAGATCAGACTGTAGACAAGCCTGTGGGGCATTTTCTGTATTCAAGATCGATGAGGGAGGGCCCTGTCAGTCCATTGTGAAAGGGACACCCCTGGGCTAGTGGTCTTGGGTTCAATTCTCTTATTTATTATTTATGTATTTCTATTATCTTATGCCTGCCTTCCTTGTCCATGCCACTGGTCCTCATAAAGAGAAAGTAAAAAAGTGACAAGGTCAGAATGCAGGCCAAACAATACTCATGTTCCTACTACCAGCTGTCCATTCAGTATTTGTTGTTCTAAGCGTTGTCTATTCAATGATTTTGTGGACACTGTAGCGTGCATAGTGAAAAGGCTCTTGGCACATCTTAGCGCATGCTAATTGATCCCAATAACAGTAAGTAGAATGGGGGGGAGTCTCTTCTTTGTACCTGGAACAGTGTTGACAGTTCTCAATTTTGTCTCCAGGTTAACCTAGCATGAAGAAGCCTGAAGTTATGATTTAACTCAGCTGGTAGGTCTCCAGGCATGTGAACTGGTCCTGTCTCATCCCAGCCTGCCATGAGAAACTATATCTTTTCCTTGTTCCAAGGAGGATGATGTTCCTGATTAATAACAAATGTGGACACTCAGACCATGAAGCAAAGAGGAGGCAACCAGTCCTCACCCACCGCAGCATGCATTGCATGACTATTTTAAAAAGGACTCTTCCCAACCCAGAGCCAAGATAGGAAAACTTCCAAAAGCAAAGGGCACACAGGGTCTTCTGAGCACACTCTAACTGAACGTCAAGCTAAGCAGGAAATGGTATTTAACCCTCCAACGGTTTGAGCAAAGCACCCTTTGTCTCATATGTTAAAGTGACGTCATTCACAATGAACAGGCAAGCCGCTCACTTCTCCAGCAGGACATGGCCCAAGACAAATATTACTTTGTTTTCCTTAGCAGTTCAAAGGAGATGGTTTGTGTCCGTAGTAAACAGAGTCGCTTATTTTTTTTTTTAAATGCTTTCTTCTCATTTCTTTATGCATTATCATTTCTGGAATCGAGACAAGAAACTTAAAGCAAAACTTCCCAGGGCTTAAGTTTCAAAGCTGAACTACAAAATCTCCGAAGCAGTGAACTGAAACAAGACACACCACGTCTGCTCTATAAATAAACCCTGAGAACGACAACGGTTCTGTTGCAACTGTTTTAACAGCACAGACAGCTTTAGGAACGCAACTGCACACACCTTTTTCACCCTCTGCTACAAATCCTTGTGAGAACAAGAGAGAGAACAAGTGTTCTCTTCATGCGAATGAGGGAAACCGAATGACACGGTTAGATGCAACTTCCTTGATCTTTCAGGAAGTTCATGAAATAAAACTTAGGGAGTGAGTCTAGATCCCTCTGTCTCCATAGGAGAATGAATCTTACCCATCATTTCGTTCTTCTCATAAATTTTACATCCAATCTTTAAGTACCATTCAATAGAGGTTTATTGTACTGCGTGGAACAAGAGAGAGACAGCCAAGCACAGAGGTTCACACGGTGGCTAGAGACCCACAGGGCATGGCTGACAGGCACCTGACCCGCATCTGTGATGAAGTAAGGACACAAGTAACCTACAGCAGATGGAAAAGAAGCTCTTACCAACGGCATATGTCCCTTTGTCCTTCCTCTGGTCAATTAAGTATATAGCCCCCTCAAACCACAGAACTAAATTCAATGTCACTTTATCTCCATAAGAAAGTATAAATTGGACAAACTTGAAATTACTTAGTGCATGAGGAAGCAGTTTCTAGAAAATACATTTAGAAGAAAGCTGTCTTTTATTTAGAAAAACATACATTTATTTTCAAATTAACATCATTGGAAATAAACAATGGATTTCCTTACATGTAAATATTTTGTAGACCTGACAACGCATATCCTGTTCTATACTATTTACTTATATTTACATTCTGGACCTAGTCAAGACTATGATGGGCATATAACAAATAATATATCGCTAGCTTTAAATGATTAATTCTGGATGGTTTCTTATTTGAATTTTCAGCTCTCTTATTTATTATTTATATATTTCTATTAATTTATATTTTATTATTTATTTACTTTTGAGGAAAAGTTTCTGTAGCCTAGGCTGGCCTCAAACTCACTCCATCGTCCAGCCTTAGCCTCCTAGGTGCTACGATTACAGATGTGAGTCATGTCCACCCAGAAAATTTCTGTTGTTTGGAAGGTTTTGTACAAGTAAAATGAAGAGAAATCTCATGCCTGCTGACAGCCTGCAGCTATGACTTGAACGAACTTCCAATACTCTAGATATTTAATGATGTCTGAAAATATTCACTCATAAACTTTGAAAAAGCACTGGATATGGAATGTCCTGTTCCTCAGAGTTACATGTTGTCCTCGGTTATATAGGTCCCACGGGTTTGTTTGATCTCTACTGAGATGTCATATCAGCCTTGCGTAGACTAGGCTCCTTTAGAGGCAAAAAAGTAACAAGCAAGCCTTTGGAATAATGATGATCCCCAGACTCTAGTCTTTCCCTGGCGAGGGATTCTTCTTGTCACACTAATTAAGTAAAAACATAAAGGCTTCCCCAATGCTTTCCACAAGGAAACTCTTCTTGCTGATTTTATTGTATGAAATCTTTAAAATGCTAGGAGGCATATTAATTAACAGCAGCAATAGTGCTGAACATCTATGGAATGCTTAATTAATTACACCAAAATGATACACTTAATACTTGAATACTAAAGAGCTGCTCTTGATAATTTGTTTAGGAAAGGAGCCTTTGTGTCTAAGGACACATAATGTAGGTTTGAGAACGTAGTGCTGAATTCTGTTTTGCCAGCTGAAATAGTTTTCAGCACCCAGAAGGTACATATCTGTGTATATTATAGTATAGTGCTCCACAGTAGATAAATGAAGACAGAAGGTAGGAAGGAGATGAATGAATGAGAGAGAATATCAAAATTGAGATGGATTGTGGCCTGTGGTTCTCTAAGTAAAAGACTTCATTGATTGAAAGAATTTTGCACCCTAAATATGAAACATATGTGAGCGGTTTCCACTGCTATTTCCCGGCTAAATCTGATCACAAAGGTAATTACTGTGCAGGGCTCAACTGCAGTCCAGACCCTCCTCTTAGATCCCCCAGAGACAAGGATCTCAAACCTTAGCTGGTGCTGAATGTCAGTCTCCAAGGATTGTAATCTGCTTTGTTGCGTCCTAAGTTAAGTAAGTTAATCAACTTAGAAATAAGTGAGCAGACTCTATACAGCACACTACAAGAAAGACAAACCCACAACCTCCAAGTAATGGTTGATCTGATTAAATTCATTTTAATCAACTTATTCATTTAATATTTGAATGCAAGACTTAGGTCCTGCTACTTGCTATTCTCTCTGACACCAGGGAAGGCTTTGGATGTCAGTTCTAGCTGTTCCGGCTGTGTCTCCCTGTCAACTCTTGGACGGCAGGCGGTTGCTGAGGTACAGGTGTAATGCTGGTGGCTTGTAGTTTTCAGTTTCTTGACCCCCAAGACCAGAATAATTTCATAAGCCCTACCCCTTCAATTCCTCTACTAATTTTAAAGTATTCACTTTATGTATAAAATACCTTCCTGCTAAAAATACTTAGTCTTTTGTTTTCTGCAGCTAATTGCTCACAGATGCTCTAATTCAGAAAGTCAGAGCATAAGCAAAGAAATGAGAGAAAAGCCAGCTGATAAGAGGACATCATGCATTCATGGATGCAATATATTCATTACTAACTTACTCATGGAAATATTTATTGAGCAAGTACTATATGGAAGATATTGTAGAACTGCCAAGTAGCTTTGACCTTTTAAGAGATCAGGATAGTGATTAATAAAATAGAGAACTTATGTTGGTCCCTCAGGATCACACTCTTCTAAATTGAACCACATTTGAATTCTCTCACTAGACAGTCTGTCTGTATCTCTTTTACATGTTCTCTCTGTTGTCTAGTACATGGCGGCAAAGTCAAAGAGGTAGTCCTCTCCTAAGCTATGCGTAAATGCTAAGACATGTAGTATAATATGAAAATAAACATATAACAGTTTATACACATTGAACATGATACTGGTGCTCATTGGATTAGAATAGGTTCTGTCATCCTAGAAAAAGGGAATTAAACTGCTTTCCAAAAGCATGTGTACTAAAGTTTACATAAATGATTACTAGTGAAAAGGGGGACTGTGGATTCCTTTAAAAGCAAAAAGGATTAAAACACAGAACAATATGTAAAAAAGGAATCACAAAGGAATGTGCACTGAAATTCCCATTGGGGGACAGGAGGATAAGCAGCTCCAGTTTTAGGAAACACCATCAAACCTGGATGTCTGTGGTCATCCCAAGCCCTATGTTGAAATGCCCCCTCCTCCCCCCCCAAATGATGGTTTTAGAAGGTGTTGCAATTGAGAGATGATAAGGTCATAAGAGTGGGGGGCGTTTCACTAACAGGGTCAGTGCCCTTATAAAATAAGACACTTAACACCTCCGCCTTGTGAGATTACAGGGGGTGGGGAGATCTTTTGAGAAACAGTCCCTCACTGGCACTTGGATCTTCAAATTCCCAGTTCCTGTTATGATAAAAATAAATAAATAAATAAATAAATAAATAATACATAAATAAACAAACAAATAAATCAAATGCCAGTGTTTATAAACTGACACATCTAAGATTAAGCAGTTCGGTTTTTTCAGTCATATTAAGCAGGCAATGTGAGAATAAGCTGTATTACACAGTGAACAGCAATGACAGCCTTCAGCTGGACTCTATCAAGGCTTTTACTTGACATCTGTGATAATTCTATTGACTGACAATTCGATTGGTTAAGAAGGTCCAGGGAGATCAATAAAGTACGTCTCTGGGTGTACCTGAGGGAAATTCCAGAGAGGAATAATGAGAGAAGACCAGTCCTGAGTGTGGAGAGCGCTGTCCTGTGGGCTAGAGCTATGGGCAAAGTCAAAATAAGAAAAGGAAAAATCCAAGTAGCACAGACATATTCATACTCATTCATTCTCCCCCACCCTCTTCTCTTTCTTTCTGTCTCCCTCTGTCTCTCCTTTCTGTTTTGCTCTGCCCCACCATGATGAGCTGAAACTATGAACAAAAATAAAGCTTTTTTCCCTTTAAGTTGTTTGGCCCCAGCATTTTGTCACATAGCTGGGAAGTCTGATGAACACAGCATCTATTAGGGTCTGCCTCACAGGAATTATTTGCATCCTCAGATGAACATGTTAGTCTCAGTACAGACATATACTGAGGATATATAACATCTCATTGCACAGTCAGCTAAATTATGTTTAGTTTTGAATGACCATTAGTTCTTTTTGAAGTTGATGCCAACTGCCCTGGCCTGTGCTTAGGTCCTGTCTTGACAAATATTAACAGACAGGACTAATGAGTTCAGCAGCAAGGTATTTCTTAACTTGCTCCATATATGGACTCATAATCCTCAAGCTAATGTTTTAGTTCGGCTCAGTATTGAAGCATCTGTTTATAGCCATGGCATATAAGGATCCCTTCTGCAAGTTAACAGTACAAGAGCAAAAGTCAGAACTCTGTGGACTCTTGTGAGGGTGTCCAATGTCTCAATATAGGGTAAAAAGTAGAAATTAATTAGGGGGAGCATTTAGCAATTCTACTCACTATCCTTGTATCTATCTTGCAAAGGAGAAAGCAAAGAGAAAGCAGCAATACTGGGAAGCCAGCCCAAAGAGTCCCCAAACGTTGAATGATCTTCCTTGAAGAATCTTGTAATTACTTTCTGGTTTCTGAGGAATGGTGCCTTCCTCAAAATCATCCAAGCTGAGAAGAAACATATATAGTTTCCCATTCAACTAAACAATAAAGGCTGTGAAGGGTAGATTGCATCCAAGAGCCCCCATCAATAAAGCCAATACTGTTTAAACTTTCCCCTTCAGAGCTCACTAGCAGTTCCTGATCGTACCTATATGCACTTCACTGTCTGGAGCTCACACAGGTCCCAAGAGAACACTTGAATATCTGCAAAAAGCCAGATCATTTAGACTTGGTCTTAAATATGTCCTCTCACAAAATGAAAATTGAATGCATTGCTTGTAAAAATTACTTTAGTAATGGACCTTTGCATACCTCTCTCAATCCATTTCTTCTTTCCAAATTGGGTGAGAAGAGTCTATAAATCTAGATAAAACAGCATGACGTGTTCACTCTTATCTATCCTGACATCTGCTCCTCTGAGCACTCAATCCCAGGGCCCTCCATTTCCTATGGAGGCCAAAAGTGACGCTGCTGCTAACACGCTGTGGGGTCTCTCTGCTGCATCAGTCACCTTGCAGTATTGCTATTTTCTCTCTTCCTAGTTCTCTTTCCAAAATCCTGATCCTATCTCTCCTTCTCTGGTGTTTCTTATCTAGCTATCATTGCTTTGGCTAATTGTTGCTGTATAATAAAAATGTCAGAAGTACCAATGGTCCACGAGACCCCTGTGTACTTTCTCACGTACCTGCAGAATTCAGTTGGGCATCTGGGGTCTCAGTCAGACTTGCTGCAGGCTCTGCACTTTGAAAGGCTTGACAAGAACACCTTCCCTGGGGAGCTTTGTGTTTTATGTCTCTCTTCCTAGGCTAAAGAGTTAGCTTTCTGCATCTCACTAGCTGCAATGCCAATCCTATGAAAGAGCAGAGATCTACAAGCAGCTTCTGAAGACCCAGGATGTGTCATCAACTCCACCATGCAGACCTAAACTAGAAAGTGTTAGAACAAACTCAGAATCAGAAACTTTGATTCTTTTAAAGAAAAAGTGTAAATCACATGAGTTCCTCCTTTCATAGTGTTGGGAGGTGCTGTGTAAGCTGCAGGGAGAAAAAAAAAAAACATTAGTGGTCTTTCCCTGTTACGGGTGCTTCATACTATAATACCAACCTGTTGGGTAGATGTGTCCACTGGTGCAATAATGTTACAACAATTACAGGGATAATCAACTGCATTCCAGGGAGGAAGGGATTTTCTGGATTACTTTAATTAAGGTAGGAAGACCTGCTCACTGTGGGTGGCACCATTCCCTTGGCTGGGATCCTGGACTGTGTAAGCAAAGAGAGGGCTAAACAGCAGCAAAGCATTCATTGCTCTTCTTCTGACCACGGATGTAGCATGACCAGCTACTTCAACTTCTGCTGCCTTGATTTTCCCACCACAATATACCTTGAACTGTGGGCTAAAATAAACCCTTTCTTGCTTAAATTGCTTTATCACAGCAATGGGACACCTCAGGTGTATCTGATATCATCCTCAGCCTTTGCATTGCTGAAAGCTAGGGGTCTGGTAGTACATTCCCAAAGAATTAACCTAATAGTCACAACAATGTTAAGTCACACACAGAGGTAGGCAAGCTAACTGTTACTTAGGATGCTAACAATACCCTTAGATAATGAGCCTCTGGACCTGTGATCCCTCCAGAATCAGTGAAGTTCTGATCATGAATCAGCCTCGCAGAATGTTCAATGTAGGTGCAGCTGTTTCCTGAGAACTTCAGTTCATATATTATGGTTTATTCTCATGATTCTGGTAACGGAGGGCATGATCTTCTCCTACCCCAAAGTACAGTAAAGCCACACTTTCTGTTCTTCGCCAATCTCTAAAGCACTTAAACACAGGAAAACTCCGCTTTCTCTGCTGAGAGACACAAAACCAGCAACATTTAGAATGATTAACCTAGTCAAGGTTTGGCTTTTTATCTCATACTTGGGCTCCTGAATCTCAAAGTCTGAGTGAAAGAAAAGAAAAAAGCACCCCACAAAATGAGATTCTGTTCTCCAATAGGAGAATTTAAAGCACCTCTGAAATTTACATGTCAGAATACATAAGCCTCCTACAAATGATATTTTTTTTTTAAAATTACCTATTTTGCATTTGGGGACAAAATTGCCATGCACTCATTTTTTTTTTTTTTTAACAGAAACAAATTTGGAGTCATTTTTGATTAACAAGTTGCTTTAAAATTCCTTTTTATGTTTGTTCCTTTAGAAACCCAATTACATTTCATTTGGGGGAGGAGTGAATTAGAAAATGAAAAGAGGTTTACATAAAATTAACATCCCAATGGCTTTCCTTGCATTGATAAGCAAATTTCTTTTCATATCAGAAACCATTCATCTAGAGATGCTCATTATAGACACTGGGGTCTGTCAGCCCACTGCACACTACACACCCTACTCATGCTGCACCCAACTCTCCCAATTCCAAATAGATTCATCAGCCCGTGACTGAAGACCACAGACCAAAAACACGTCTAGATATAGGCAGAGTACCATTATCTCTGATTTACAGCCATAAAGCTACCGCTTACTTTTAAGTGTGTGTGTGATAATGACTCAGTTTTTCTGGTCACTCCTAGATTTGGCTCGATCCAATTTGTTTTGCACATTTTGAGTTTGGGAAAATGAAGCCATCTTTGCAACAAGCCAATGTAAGATAAAGTAAACCGTAACAGCTTCCTCTTGCATGTCACTCTAAATTCACTGGAAACATCTAGAAGCCTGTCGGTTAATGCTGGAGAATAGTCCTAGAAGTAACTCAGAGAGAATTCTCTGCATATAAATCTCCAAGTCAGTGAGCAAAACTGTTCAATTGCCTATAAGCAAAACAGCCATACGTGTAATAGAATTACACTTAGAACTTATGCAGACATTTGCTTCAAGGCTGAAGTTAAGGAAGTGGCAGCTATTTGCCTCTTTTACTCTGGAAAATCTGAATCAAGGAAGAGAATCAGAGTGTCAGCATTTGCTAATATTCTCATTTTACTGAGTAAAGGGGCATGCTGCTTTTTGGACAGTGTCAGCATGGATCTAAATAATTTGTTTTGGAGGCAATATTCTTGCTAAATGAAGTGAAGATAATTTCTAGTCTTCATACAGAAGGCTCTTTATTCAGCAGTTTTCTCTTAACATGTCATCAATAAAGATGGCTTGATCTCTGACAGTTGACATCCAAGGGCTGGAGTGGTTTCACTAAGTGGGCCACAGAGCACAGAGAAGACAGCTTGATAAATGCAGCCCTGACTCATGGCTACATCATAGTTCCTGGCTTAAGCTTCACATTCTTTACCTTTTCCACCTAGTGGTTCAGCTAAAGATAATGAAGGAAGGCTTTCCATAGGTAGAAGATCACATGGGGGAATATCGAAAGCCCCAGAACCCTAAGTAGTCAAAGCTTTCAGAGATTCAGGTCTAGATTATATCACCAGGGAAGGAAAAACACCATGCCTGTGTTTGGTCAGAAAAGAAAGCAATTTTTGAGCTGTGTCTCTTAACCCCTGCCATGTGTCCTTATCCTAACAACCCCACAGTCGGATCTCAAGACAAGGGTCTTGCTTAGAAGAAGGTATTCAGATGTGTTATGAAAACTAAACAAGTCAGAAGAAGAGGCTAAAGTAGGAACATATGAAACTCACCATAAACCCCCAGCAATGAGATCTCAGCTGTGAAAATAGTCTGTCCAAGTCATTCTGTGTTTGATTAAAAAAGAAAACATTTCTACCAAAAAAGTCATGTTTGAAGTTTACCGCTGCAGCAAGATAAAATGAAGGCTTCAAGGAATTTGCAATGCAGAAATGCATGAAGTGTTAGTGAAAACGCAGTTCCTTTGACCTCTTCTGGAGACTCACGTTACACTGGTATGTGGCTGCCTTCTTGGAAACCTCCCTTGGAGAAGTCTGACTTGGTGGAACAATGCCTCAGAAGGAACAAATGCCTTGTGCTTACCCATCATCCATGTCTCCATCACAAAAGAGATTGCTCCACTTTAAACACTCAGGGGACTAGACTCCATCTAACTCAAGGTCTGGAACTGTTGGATCAAAAGCCTGAGCATATAAAGATGGGTTGTTCTAGCTAAGAGAAATATCTATCTCTAAGAGGTTTCTTGGTTTAATTTATGGATGTTATAATAAAATAAACTGACAATAGGAACAGAAAGGAGAATGGCTTTATGTTAGCTCAGAGTTCCATGTTAAAACAGGGAAGTCATAGCTGCAAGAGCCTGAGAGAGTTGATCATATCACATGTATAACCTGAAATAGTGCAGTGAATACATCTATGCTGGTGCTCAGCTTGCTTTCTTTACTCTTACATAGTTCAGAGTCCCCTTCCTAGGGAATGTTACCACCCACAGTGGTAACACTGAAGTGGACAGTCTTTCCACTTCAAATAACAATACCAATATGTAATCCCCCACAGACATGGCCTTGGGTCAACCTAATCTAGAATATCCCTCATTGAAATACCCTTCCCAGGTGATTCTAGATTGTGTCCAATTGATAATTAAAAGTAATCATCACACCAGAGGCATTCATACCTTCAATTAGATGTTTATGTTTCTTTCCCAATGGCTCCTCCAAAATGATAAACATCGTATATTATGAAACCTTCAGTGTTTGTATATAAAAGAACTCATTTAATTGACAATGTCAAATATAATTCTTTTGAAAAGAAAAAATACATATTAAAGAGTGAAATGTCATTGAATAAATGTCAAAGAATGACTGGCTCCTATACTCCATAGGTGAATTGCAGAATTGCCTTCTGACCACCATTTTCTCCTGGCAAGTAACATTTATAAATTCTTCTTTCATTTATTAACATGATTAAAGATTCTTTCTTGAGTTTTACCGAAGAGGTAAAGGACAGGACTGTGTTGAAATCTGATTCTACGGAGAAGATGGGCAAGAGGAGGTCCTTGGAAACCTTGCTCTCAGTAGCCAAACTTGGAGGTAAGTGAGAATGAGTAAAAATTTTGTCTGAACCAATCATAGACAAAAGCTAGAGATTCTGGAAGGTCACACTCATACTGCCAAGGTTTTTCTTACTTAGAACATTCAGTAGTGTGGATCCAAAAAGTCTTGTTCAGCACAAAGTCATCACTGACCCACCAAAACCTGAGTCTGCTATCTAGTGGTGAAGGGTCGCTAAGGACTTTCAGAGGCTGACACCTGATAGCAGGTGTGGGCTGTGCACAAAACACAGTTCTAGTCTCAGCCCGAAGTTACATGAGGAAGGATCTTTGACACTACTTTTGGTGTAATGTCACTTGTAAAATGAATGACATAGGCAAGTGTTCTTTCTGAATTCTTTTCACTAGTGAGTGCAGAAGAGAAAAGAAGCAGACAGGAGCATTCTGGTTAAATAAACTTGAAAATTCTTGTGAAAAAGAATGGTCTCTTTATAACAAGACTTCTCAGGAGCTAGGAATAAAAGCTCCTTTCTCCAATATACACATATTGAAAGCATGTGAAAATATTCTTACATAGCTATAAAGTAAGTGACCACTCTGTGCCCATAACTTTCTGTCTCAGAAGAAACATATAAACATATATATATATATATATATATATATATATATATATATATATATATATATATATACACTCTTTTGTGGAATTTGGGATAATATTTCATTCCAACAGTCATTTACTATGCTCTTACAAAGCCTACATTTTTGTCTATGACCCAAATGGCCTAATCATCTATAGAAGATAGCGATATTCATTTTACAAGTGAGGAAAGGCACCAAAAGCAATTACCCTTCTTGACTTAAGCAGATGGCTGTTTAGAAACTAGAGAGAAGGATACATCTTGCCTTTTCCTATTCTATTTCAGAAAAATGTGATTAATCTGAGTTGAGGAAGCACAATTATGCCAGCATTTGTTAATCCATTTCTTTCATTTGCAGTTTACTCAGTAAAAGGGAACTCACTTTTGGTACACCTTACTTCTTTCTCATTCTGCTGCCTACTCCTGTGGTTACCTCCAGAACTACCCAGTTCTTCCCATCTTGGTCTCCTTCCCTTTCTGGGCCTCTACTCCCACATTCGTTCTAAGCATCTCTTCCCACAGTGCACCATGAGTTCACATTCTAAGCTAGTAAAGTGATAATGGGCTGTGTGCCTTGGCAACCCAGTGATTTGCTCTACCAAATCCATTCTCTCTCCAGACTTCTTTCTTCCTTTTCCCAGGCGAATCTCTATCAGATTCTTTAGTTTTGTGCTCCACCACATTTCTCTGATGCTAAATGGATTCTAAGAACTTGTCTGTTCTTCCTTCTTTCTGCCAGAGGAATCAGACAGGCCTACCCAACAACACCCTGGGGCCTCACTAGGGTAACTGGCCTATGTCTGAAAACTTCCAAGACACAGAATTCTTTTTTTTAAGTGATACTTTTATTAACAATTTAAATTTCATGCATCTTGACAATACCTTCCTCCCACTCCTCCCTGCTATCCTATCCCACCCCTATGCCTTAAAAGAAAAGAAAGAAAAGAAAAAGAAAATTGAGTCCAGCTAGTATGGCAGGAACATGGATCACAGGCTTCACCACAGGTCCTGGAGGCAGCAGGTTTCTCCAGTGATGGACATTCATCTGGCCCACACCAACCTGAGGCCAAACACAACAAAGCTAGACATGAAGTCGGGCCCCACCACCCAAACCCACAGGTATGCAGACATTGCCCAGGCACCTGGATACCAATCAGGCACCCCGATATCCTACAAGAACCAGGGCATCCTGCAGGCCCTCAAAAATCCCACAGGCATCAGGAGCTTCTGCAGGTATACAGACATCCTGTAGGTACCAGGACCTCCTTTAGGCACCAGGGCATCTACAGGCACCTGGACATACCTGGACCCAGAATTCTTAATCTTTTCATCATAGACATTAGAAGTAGAAAATTTAATTTAATTAAATACTTTTGTTTGGTTGGAGTTCCTAGGCTAACCTTGAACTGTCTATACAGATGTGGGTGACATTGAACTTCTGGTCCTCCCACCTCTACTTGCTTACTCAGTGCTGGGATTCAGTCACATACTACCACTCCCAGTTTATACTGGGGACTGAATGAAGGGCTTTGCCCATGCTAGAAGACTACCTTACCAACTGTGCTGGCTAGTTTTTATGTCAATGTCGTCTCAACACAAAGTAGGGTCATCTAGAAAGAAAAAAAAATCTTAATTGAGAAAATGCCTCCATGGGATTGGCCTATAGACAAGTCTATAGAGCATTTTCTTAATTGATGATTGATGTGAGAGGACCCAGACCACTGAGGGCAGGACCACCCTTGGGCAAGTAGTCGTGGATGGTATAAGTAAGCAGGATGAGCAAGCCTTGGGGACCAAGCCAGTAAGCAGAACTTCTCCATGGCTTCTGCATCAGTTCCTGCCTCCAGGTTCCTGCTTTGAGTTCATGCACTTACTTCTCTTGGTGATGAACTGTTACTGGAAGTATAAGATGACATAAACCCTTTCTTCCCCAAGTTGCTTTTGGTCATGGTATTTTATCACAGCAATATGAACCCTAACTAACACACAGAATGAACTAGATCCCAATCCATCAGTTTAAAACATAAGTCTCACATTCCTTGTTTCCAATCATACGCTGTCGAATTAGCAAGTTAATGATCAGGGAAAATGTTTCTAGAATATGTGTTTAGAAAAAAATGTAATTTTAAATCTAAGAGAGGGAAAAAAAGATAGAATTTGGGGAAGAGCAGCAAAATAAAGAGTAAAAATGACACAACTAAATCTTGTTTTACACCCCCCTTCCACACATACACCACATAGTAAGCAGCAGATGTGGGTTTTAGTAACCACTCTGCGCAGACAAATTTTCACTCACTTTCTTTGACAAGGGCCATTTTGAGGAAGGAAACTTAACACCAAAATGCATGGCACCAATATAAGCATTGCTTATTGCACTATTTAGACTGAAGAAAATATGGGAGAGTGGACAGCAAGATGCCTAAGTGGATAAAGGCACTCAAAGGCAAGCCTGATGACCTGAGTTCAATTCCTAGAACCTATATGAGGGAAGGAGAGAACTGATACCCACAAGTTGCCCTTTGACCATATACATGCTATGGCAGACACATCACACACAAACACACACACACACACAAATAAATAATGTTAAGCTATATTAGAAATCTGTAAGAGAAATGGTATCTATTTGGTTATAGATACCATAAATAGATACAATATAAAGTTTAAGCCCACTGTTGAATGGTACTGTGAGTTGACATTTAGCAAGACAGAAAGATTGAAGAGGCACTTTAAAATTTATATTTCTTCCTGGTAGACTTGCCACTTAGTTAAGAAATCTTCTCCTAAATGTAATGATCAAAGCGAAAAGAAATTAGTATTGGAGCTGACTTCCACACTTAAGAGTACAGAATCATCCCCTGTACTTTTAATAGAAGCTTCTCCCCTATGTCAAGGTGAGATGCCCTACTATGGTCTACAAGGAAGTCTTTCCTCTTCTGACATTCACATGGAATTCTAGCTTAACGTGATGGCATCGGGGGTTGAGATGTTGAGAGGCTGCTGGATCATGAAGAAGGAACCCTCCCTCACAATGGGCTTAGTGACCTAAACTTAACATTAGGGAGCTTGCATCTCCTCACTCTCCGTTCCATGCCATTTGAAGACACAAGAGGTTTGCTACCCACAAGCAAGAAAGAAGCCCTTGCAGACAAGAGAATCTGTAGCGTCCTGATCTTGGACACCCCAGCTTTCAAAACTGTGGGAAGTAAGTTCTTCTGTTTAAGCCACAAACCTACAGAATTTGTTAGAGCAGCCCCAGATGACTGACACATTCTCATAGTTATTGTATGCTTCAAAATAACGAAAGTGTAATGACTCGTAGTAAGATCATATAGGCTAACATTTTTAATCCCTGTGCCCACTTATGATTTTTAATTAGTTAATTTGGGATGTGGTGTGTGTTCCATCCTTTCCTTCGATCTTGTTTCAAGGCAAGGTGTCTCCTGTTGTTTCTGTTGCTGCCTTGCACTATCGGGTTGGATTGCCTGCAAGCCTGCTCTTCTGGTCATTTTTCCTGGTTCTGCCTCCCATGATCCTAAGAAGTGCTGGGATTACAGATGTAAGCAAATGCATTCAGTTTTTTAAGTTGTTGTGAGGATCAAACCGGGGTCATTAGATTTGTGTGGCAAGTGCTTTTACCTGAGTTATCTCCCTCTCCCAATGCTGCTGACAAGTCATCTCCAACCCCTCCTCTCTCTCTCTTCCTCTCTCTCTCTCTTAAATCAAATCACACACATTTCCAGAAAATTACATTAGAAAAACCAGAAAGGAACTGATGACTTCTAAAGGACCCCATGCATGTCCCCCAGAAGATAAAGCCCCTCAGCCTTCTCACCCACAACAAGAGCCAGGTGTGTAGTACAAACAATACAGAATTGGTTTGCTTTTCCTTCTGACCCAGGCAATAGTTCAATAATATGTAAACATGCACGAATCCCAGATTCTCCTGTATTTTACCTGTTCGGACAGAATATACAGAATCCAACCCCTAATCCCACTCGTGTAGATACAGATCTGAGATCCTCTAGATTCTGAGATGGTCTCATACAAGTCCCCCAGTGTCTGGAATTCACCCCGTGTCTGCTTTGGTAATGGAGATCTATTGAAGGTGAAGCAGCTTCAGGGCTTTCCTGCAATCAATGATAGGTAACAAAGGAGTCCAAGTGAGAAACCCTTCTCTGTGCTTCCCTGCTCCTTGGCAACCCAGGTGTTCAGGAAGTCTGACATCACAGCATAAGGTCTAGCAACTAGAAGACAGCCCTTGTTCCTTTAAATAGCACCGCCCACACTCCAGCAATGCAGCTCCTCAGTCCACACTCAATAAATCCTCCGTGATCTGTTACCCAATACAGAGGCTATGCTTTGCAGAATCCCAAGTAATTGGTG
Source organism: Cricetomys ansorgei (assembly GCA_026225945.1). NCBI lineage: Eukaryota > Metazoa > Chordata > Mammalia > Rodentia > Nesomyidae > Cricetomys > Cricetomys ansorgei. The sequence goes on from JAMJFZ010001796.1 coordinate 20,915,736, forward strand.
AAATTGACTACCAAAGGCTTCCTCCCCACAGAGAACTTGAGGAGGGTGGAGAAGTCTTGACTTGTAACAGACACAGTATTGCTGGACATTCATCAAGGAAACTTTGATATTTAGGATCAGCATGGGATAGAGATGCAAATAAGGACAATATTGATGCTTCTGAATGGGCATTTAACATATCCTATAAGCAACTGAAAAACAACTCTAGCTGTACCGAAAGACCTAAAGAGGTCTTCCAGGAAGAGAGAATCAGCCTTGCCCAGCAGATACCAAATTTCAAAGGAACTAAGCCTCTTCAGGGCTGTTGTTTCCCCTTATAAATCAATCAAGATGTCAATAGTTCTTTTTCCCATTTATGTGTGTGTGTGTGTGTGTGTGTGCGCACGCTTGCACGTCTATGTCAGCCAATGCTTGCATGCATGTGTAGGACAGAGGAAAACCAGTGGAGATAGGTCTCTTTCCAATATGTGAATTCTAAGGATGGAGTTTATGTCATGAGGCTTGGCTGCAAATGCCTTTACTCACAGAGTCATATAGCCAGCCTGGTAATACCTCTTAAAGTGAGGTTGCAGAACATCACTCCTGAGCAATAGCCCTTGTCCTCTAGATCACAGGTTTTAATATTGTTAAGTCTCTAGGTGTGAAAGATGCGTCCAGTGTCCATCAACATCTGAGGCTCCCACATGGGCTGGGATACTCAGCTATAGGACAGTCCTCAGTCCCTGTAGTAAGATGGGTCACATGATCACATTTCAATGTAACAAGAGAAGCACTGACGTGAGCCACTTTTAGTGACAGGACATGATCCTCACTGTCTGTCTTCCACCGTCACCAAATGCAAATGATTCAGGGAAAGAAGCCAGACTCCTGAGTCACACTGTCTCACTATGTGGAGGTCAAGAGCTGGGGCTCGGTGCCCTAGAGGACTCTCCACCGATAACTACGCCAGCCTCGGCAGTGTATAGGAAGTGGTCCACATTTTGAACCAGGGGTGTTTGGCCACTGGTTATGAAAACAAGCTTCAAACTTACATGCTAAAGTTACACATGGATTTTTCCAAGACTGATGATGCTTTGGCAAGCATCTCCCAGAACTGTCTTTGCTTTACCAGGAACAACAAAATGATCTCTAACACTTCCTGGGCCTTTTAACTGTATACAAGCAACTCTACCTGAACTGGTTACTTATCTTTTCTATGAGAGCCTGAGTTTCTAGAAACAAGTAGCTAATCCATCTCTCTACCACCTCCTCTGAAGTAACATCAAATGCGGTGTCCTCAATCACAGAGGAGTGGATGATGGAGATTTGAGTCGCCCGCTACAGGTAAGCGTCTGTTCCAGATAACCACAATCAGTCTACTAAATTACCTTTGAGCTGCTGCTACCCTGTGGGGTAGTCTCTGATTAGCCCCACAAGGGAACGCTGGGAATGCAAAGATATCTAAGAATTGTCTGATGAAGACAGCGTGTAAGGCACAAGTAAGATACAAACATAAGCAAGAACACTAACTCTGAACAGTGGAATATTATAGAGCTAGGATAACTTTGATTAACAAACCAGGTAAGTTCTATCTTCCAATGTACAAATTTATTGGACATAAGTTAGCCCAAGACAATATGGTAACTGCTGACTGTGTTGTGTAACCTTTAGTGATTTCTCATGAGTACAGGGCAAAGGACGAATAGATAGGATGGTACATGATCCATTATGGATCTATTCGTCCTTTGCCCTGTACTCATGAGAAATCGCTAAAGCTCGCAACTTATATGAAGACTCATTAGCAGTGTTCGCTTAGAAATGCCTCACGGAGGGTTTCAGGTTCTCTTGCTATCTTTTTTTTTTTTTTTCATTTTCTTTATTTTTTTAAATAATTACTTCCAGATTTATTTTTGGGTGTTTTGTTTTTGTTTTTGGTGTGTGTGCGTGTGTGTGTGTGTGTACTTGTCATATATGTGAAGGTTCCCTCAGAAGCCAGAATAGAGCATCAGTGTTGTGAGCCATGTGATATTAGGTGCTGGAAACCAAACTCAGGTCTTCTGGTGGAGTACCAAGCGCTCTTAACCACTGAACCTTTTCTCCAGCCTCCAGAATTTCTGTTCTTAATGATACATGATCACATCCATACAAGTTCATGCACTGCAAAGTATACACACACACACACATGCACACGTTCACATAATACACACAAATACACATACATACTTACATACGCACACACATGCATATACATACAGAGAGAACGTGAGAAATGAGTAAACAGTCTCCCAAACAAGTCCAAAGTCAAGGCTATTTATAAGCTTCTCAGTCCTTGTACAAGTACACACAGACATGATCAGCTGAATGATCTGCACTCCCAAACGATTAAAGCACAATCACCATAGGAACGCTAAGCAAAAAGGCCTCGAGAAGCAGAGCACTGTATCCTGAAAATTCCATCTCAGACACACATTTGTGTTTCCACATATTCCTTGAGAATGCTACAGGGGCAGTGCTTAAATTCATATTGTGGGAAGAGCTTAGGACATGTTCCAATACACTCTGTACATTGTGATTTCAAATAAAACTCCTAAGACAAAAGATCAGCTGTTATGACAACAACTGTGAGAGCTACACACATGTTGGAGATCAGAAGAGGCAATGAAGAAATGTAAATAGTGCATAGGGAACTGTTTGTGGTTAGCTTGTTTTAATAAATAAAACCTTCAAAATGGTTCAGTAACCAACAGACATTCAAAACACCCTCGTGCAAGAAAGCTCACCACTCCCCATGCCGTTGTAACATGCTACAGTTCTGTCTGTCTCCGTTTTAGAATAAGAAGAAGGAATTCCCATAAGCCAGGGAGATCAGAGCCACTTCCTTGAGCCAGGCCCCAATCTGAGCTGGTCCCACTTCATCCACACCAGCAGCACATGCAAAAGATGCTTTCTATTTCCTGTTCTGGAGAGGGGATTCAATCCGCAACAGAGGGAGTCCTTCCAGCTGCAGGCAGCTAAACCCTGAACACCCAGTTCAGCAAAGCTAAATCTAACCCCTTTCCCCAGGACAGAGGAAACAGTCTGTTTGAACATGGATTTGGCTAAACCCCTGAGAACTGAGCTAGGAAAAGAAAAACCGTGCCATATGAGTAGACGTGGGGCAAGTGAATGAGCAGTCCAGCCACCAGCTCTTGGAGTTGCTCTAGTGCTTCAGTTACTTACTGTCAGAGTCCTCCCTTACCTGACGCTGTGAGTAAGCACAGAGCCCAGGAAACTGCACAGGAAGGACATCAGAGCTTGAGCTCAATGATGCTGCTTGCCTAATAGTTAGTACCAGCAGTCCTCAGGAAAGCTTGGCTTCATACAGAAGACCACCCCAGCTACAAATGAGAAATCCAAGCCTCAGACAGTGCTAGTATTATAAGGAACTGCCACTTGCCCTTGACAAATAGGACCTCTAAAAGTATGTTCCATACATTAAACACCCCAACTGGCCCAGACTGAGTAAAACCAGACCTCCTTTACACCAAATATACATCTACTCAAAGAGAACATCAGAGTGACTGGCATCAAGGCTTACTTATGACACTAGCACATCTCTAAGATAAGTCACTGAAGGCACAACTGCCACTTCCCAGCTGTCCCACTAAGTCCAACTCCTGCTGCCCAGATGTGCGCAGATGTGGGGCCATCTCCTGCAGCACGAGGTAAACCCACCAAGGGGCACACCCATAAAGAACTGACTCTCATTTCTCCAGCAGCCATCAACTGTCAATAGCTCCGAAGGGGGACCTCATGTCCACTTCTGCTTCCATGCCAGAATGCTGGTTGGCTTGATCTTGTGCAGGTCTTGTGCAAGGAGCCACAGCTGCTGTGAGTTCAGGAGTGTAATAACCCTGTCATGTTCAGAAGGCATTTTTCACTCCCAGTTCCCCCCAGACCTCTGGCTTTTACAATCATCTCTTTCCTCACTCACACTGTTCTCTGAGTCACATGGCAGTAGTGGTACTGGGGACAGTATATGATAAAGATGTTCCATCTCGGGGTGACCAGTCATGACTGTATTCACTGCCATGCACTGTAAGGAGCAGCCTTTCTGATGAGGACTGAGAGTTGTACTAATCCTTGGGTGTAGACGGAAGTACCCAGAAGGCATTTAGATACTATGTCCACTTAATAAAATAGGAGCAATAGTAGATTCAGCCATGGAGCCTATGACCTGCCAGCCATGATTTACAGTATGTATGGAACAGCTCTTAAATCCATTCAGAAATCTGTTAGTTGACCCCCAAACATTCATGCTTCTAATGCACCCATGGTCATTTTCTTGCCAGGCTTGTCATTATTGTAACTGGCAACGTTCACAACTGGGTAAGGCTGTTAATGACTTTACTTCCCAGCCCACTGCTGGACTGTGAAAGCTGGCCAGCAGTGTGGAAGCTTCCAGGTTAGTACCAGATTCCTGTCTCCATGTCCTGTGACAAAAGTGTATGTTACTTTCATCAACAGGGTATTACCATCAAGTTCTGGTGGGCAACCAGAACAACAGCAGTAGTCTATGTAGGGTTTTTGGGGGGGTGGTTCTCCAGGATACCTCTACCCAGTTTGGCCAATGGGAGGATCCCACACCTAGTACAAATACCCAAGATTCTTTGTGACTTAAACCACAAGCCTGGGAGGCCCCATCTACACACCCAGACAAGGAAATCAGAATCACTGGGGATGGTGATCAGAGAGAGTAAAGTAATGCATACCATAAATAATTCTATATTGACAATGTTTAAATGAGAATATGTTAATATTTTGGATTAATTACACAATTAAAAGGAATTTCATGTTTCTGTTAACGTTTTCAGTGTGGCTACTAGAACGCTTAAAAAAAAGGCTTAATGTTCATGTTATATCTCTGTTGGGTAGGACAGCCTTAGGACAAATCTGGGGCTGACACACATTTCCTATTTAGCTATTCAACAAATCTGATTACATAGAAACTGTAATTGATCCCATTTCATAGATGAGAGCATTGAGGCACAAAGGGTAGGAGGACTTTTTCCAAATTCACAACCTACTGAGAAGCAGAGCCCAGATCTGCTGCAGACGGATTATCATTTTATCACACTGTATACAGCATTTTCTGTGCAATATAACCCTCATAAGTAAAAAATGTAGGAGAATGTCTGAAGAAAAAAAATCTAAATTCTTTTGCTAAAGGATCTGCTACTTACCCACAAATTCCAGTTCATATGTCAGGACCAAATAGTTGGAAAAACCAAAGTAGCATATTTTCCCCTGTGATGTTATATTTCATTAGTAATAAGTCTGGCATGAGACACATAGTCTCATCTTTAAAGGGAGCAGTTTCACTGGATCCTGGTTCAGCTTTCATTGTCCACCAAGGAGTAGATTAAATATGCCTTTCTGTGGATACAATAACAGTGTGGGAAGCCTGCCTATGCAATGACACTGATTTTTGGAAAAAAGTGGTTCCAACTTATACCAAAGCCTGAGAACAAAGCCCCAAATAAAGCATCTGGATGCTGCAGATGGCTCAGGGTGGGCTGGGGAACTACGTTTATGAGGAAGCAGTGTCACCACTGAACTCCATGCACATCCCAACAGCTGCTTCTTAACCAGCCAATGCTTTGGACAATAAGAACACAGTCTCCAGCGAGTGGTGAGCTGCCTCAGAACACTCAGGAGAAGTAGTACAATGAACAGTTTGTTTGCCACCTGCCATTTTGCTCTCTGAAAATTAACCTAGCTAAGGAGACAGGTAATTAAAAAATAGTTCCCAGCGCCCACATGGTGGCTCACAATAGGCTGTAACTCCAACTACAGGGGATCTTACATCCTCTTCTGGCCTCCAAGGGCATCAGGCACGCAAGAGGTACATATATATACATCCAGGCAAAACGCCCATGCACATAAAGTAAAATAAAAACTTTAAATGGAAGTTAATTACTCAAAGAGAACACTCACGCCTTCTGCTAACAAGTGACCATTGATACATGGATTTCTGATCAACGGAAGGACCTTTTCCTTTTCTTGAAAAACCTTTAGAACTTTCTAGGATGTGTGATGAAGTACAAATGTTGTGCGGCACATCAGTCATTTGGTAGCTAGAAAGGGAGGAAGAAAGACAAAGAGAAAGCCTACTATAGATTTGAAGAAATAGATCGAAGGGGGAATTGGAAGAAATGAATAAATAAACAAAGGCTGGTACTCTGTTCAGGAAATGCCTCACAGATACCAGTCAGTCAGCAGTGACATTCAGTGTCAGGCATCTCCTAGTAAGAAGATGAAACAATGGCTTCAAGGAGGTCTTTTGTGTGGATTCTGTTTGATCCAGTAACTGAAGGGCTAGGGACAGACCTGAGAGGTAGGGTGCCTCATGCTTGCTTAGCACAGGTACACGAGCAAGACTGTGAGTTAAATCTTCAGTATCACAAGAAGAAAATACAGCAATGGCTCACAGCTGTTGCCCTTGTGACAATTCCCACACTGGGAGCAAGGACACTGGCACAGGGACCTGCCTCATCTCCTCTCCCTTGACACACAGGCATAAAGTACCCGAGCTCGACACAGAACAGAACATTTGCACAATATACCCGTTGCTCATACCCGTTGCTGTGATCCAAGTGCTGGGTCCCTTTATATTCAAGTGTTGAAACCGACTCATCACTGCAATAGTAATAGGAGGTGGGAAATCCCGGAGATGATTAGGTTACAAGGCTCATCCCATGTGAATATGTCAGTTACTTTGCTCGTCTCTGTGACAAAATTCCTGATAAAGTCAATGTAGGGAAAGAAGATTCATTTCAGATCACAGTTTGAGGATACAGATCATCATGGCAGGGGAGGGGGCATATCAACAAGACAAATAGTTACAGTGGAAGCAGACAGAGGCTTCTTGTTTATGTCTCCATAGAGTGGAAACAGAAAAGGGACAGGAAGCAAGTCCAGGCTATAGCCCTCAAAGCCCACCCCCTCAACCTATTTCTTTAAACTAGGTTCTGCCTCCTAAAGGATATACAGGAATCTATGAGAGAGATTCTAGCAAGGATCTGTAGTAATGGGAAATAAGGAGCCTGAACACTCCATCTCCTGTGGCCAGGCAAGATTTCCAGTGGTAAGACTGGGAAACCATCCCAGCCACAAAACTTCTGACTTATGGCCTATCCACCATGTAAGATCTTCATTGACAATGGAAAGGCAGAACTCCATGCCAAAGGAGGGAACCTGTGCCTAAAACCACAGGACAGGACAGGAACTATAGAGTCTGGATAACCCGGAGACAATTTCTAATATGTCATGCCCTGCTCATAAATTGGTATCTAACCCAGTCCTCACCAGAGAGGCCCCCCTCAGCAGCTGAGAGGAGCATATAGAGAGGCCCAGGGCCACAGGAGAGGGAGAGGAGGGATGGTGGAAACCTCAGGGACTGAGGACACATGCTGAACAAGCCCCACATTGTCAACTGACTAGCACTCCTAGGGGCCCACAGAGACTGAAGCCATATACACGGAACCTGTAGGATCCCCCAAATACATCTCATAGCTCTCTGGATTGGTGTCCTTGGAAAAACTCCTACAGGCTGGAGTGGGGGTATCTCTGACCATTTTACCGGCTCTTGAGAGCCTTTTTCTTCTGCCTGGCTGCCTGGCCCACCCTTGATGTAGGGATTGGTGCCTGACCTTGTTCCATCCTTCTATACCATGTCCTGATTGTGCTGTAACCCTGAGCAGGCTGTTGTTTTCTGGGGAGAAGGGAGGATGTTTGTGGGTGGTGATGAGGGGACAGATCTGAAGGAGATGGGGGATCTGGGGGAGGAAGGGGATGGGATGAATTCAATAGGTTATACGAGAGAAGAAAAATTCAAATAAATAAATAAATAAATAAATCCCAGACTCACCAGACAGCCCTACCCTGTGGAGATTAAAATTAAACAATGAGCCTGAAGAGTGGGGAGGGAACTCATCTTACCCTCAAACTATAGCGACCTCCTTAATGGAAAAAGCCAGAAAGAATTTGCTTGTCCTTGCTATGTAAGGAAACATAGAAACTGCCTTCTATGAAGCAAAGGGCAAGTCTTCAGAGACACTGGATCTGCATCTGTCTTGAACTTTCCAGGCCCTAGGACTGTAATATTGAATCTCTATGATTTATTAGACTTGTATATGGGACTTTTGTTACAGCAGCGCATACTGACTAGAACATCAATATTGGTATTCTGCATCTACAGTAGATTCAGGGATCTAGAGTATGGTGAATTAAATATCCTAAATGATGTGTGGAAATCTAAACCTCTGGTACCTATGCACGAGAGCTTATTTGAAAATAGGGTCTTTGAAGATACAATAGAGTTCAGGACAGAGATTTTAGATCATTCTGGATTTGAGGCAGCATCTCAATTCACTGACTGGTAGCCTTATTAGGACCAAAGGAGATCTGAAAGCACTTATTTCAGACCTCAGCTTCAGGGTTTCTAGCCGATGGTGGGCAAAATCTACCTTGGCATTGAGTTGAAACAAGACAGATATCATGGCACAGAAGCATGTGGCAAAAGCTACTTCCTTGTGGTGGCCAGGAGGCAGAGGAGCACACCTGCACTATGGGCTGTCTCATTCTTCCCTTCTGCTATTTCACCAGGACCCCTAGCCTTTGGCCACACACATCTACAGTGTGTCTTTCTGTGCTATGCTTTCCTAATTCTCCGAGACGTTTGTCAATACAATAAAGCTGAAAACACAGATTAATCCTAGATGTTAATACATGGGAGGTTGCTTTTGAAATCACTGAACAAGATTTTCTAGTATCTGGATATAATGATAGATATTCTCCTGTAAGAATATTCTCTTCCTCATCAAGTAGAAGGAAGGTTAAAATAAACTCGAACAGACTCTGGAAAACATCCTGTATGAGATGAAACTGATAACCATCCATTTTACACCAGTCTCCCATAGTCAAGTTGACGGTGGTACCTTTATTAAGATAGCATTTTGAAGCAGAAAACAGTTTTGTGTTTAAAGATCATCTATCAGATATAATGAGACATCACATGAATGCTAACGCTGCCTAGTCTCACGGTGCTCCATGGCCTCTAGTGCTGACTTCCCCTAGAAGCTGGCAAGAAAATGCAGAATCACAGGACACTTGCCAGAGCTACTGAGCTAGAATCTACATTTTGACAAAAGTCCCAGGTGTCTTGTGGAAACATTAAAGTTGAAAAGCTCTTCTCTCAAGCATTTGCTATTTGACTATTTCAGCAGACATACAGCTATATCATCTTAAAAGAAAGGGACCAGAAATCCAAAAGCGTGCGTACACACACACACACACACACACACACACACACTCACACACCCATAAACACACTTACCCCCCTCTCTCTCACACACACACACACACACATACACACTCACACACCCATAAACACACTTACCCCCCTCTCTCACACACACAGACACACACACACACACATAAACACACACAGTCTCTCTCTCATACACACACACTAACATGTCACCCTGCTTAACTTTTTTTCATTTTTTTTTTTTTTACCTTGACAAGAACTATACATTTTCTTGAAATTCAAACAGAAGACAAGTGAGGACAAAGACTCTTCTATGTCTCACTATAGTTACCGTTTGTGAACTTTTCTAAGTGGGCCAGACCCCCACCTAGTATTAGTATTTAATCTTAGAAATACAAAGGACCAGAGACAGAGCTTTTTAAAGTACCTTTTTCAGCAGTGGCTTTGCTGCATCACTAAGTCTGTTTACTAGGAGAGTCTAGTGCTCCAACATAGCTCACCTGGTGGTCCCCACACACCCTGACACCTTGGAGCATGTAACATGGTAAGACATATGGTGCCAATGCACTGGTGAGCAAACAGGGCCCCCACTGCCTGCACGTTTTGCAACAGCACCTCACGTTTTAGTATATCAAGGAAAGATTTGGAATAGAGAGAGTCCCCTGGTTCCCAAGGAGCCCATTTAGCACTACTTAGAAAGAGTAGGCAGTGCTTCCTGAGGGAAATAGGGCCTTTCAAGAGCCTTGAAGAATATTCCCAGGAGACTTGGTAGAGGACTGGGAGGGAAGTCTAAGCAGAAGGAGATGTGTAGAGGTGACGAGAGACACTGTGGTTCTAAGAACTGTGAAATGGATGATGATAAAATTGAAGCTGGAAGGTGGGGGCAGGTGCTAATGCTGTCCATGCTGAAGATTCTGGACACTGTTGGATGAGTGACGGGCAGCCTGTTTTCCTTCTTCTGGCAATAGGAAGAAAGAAAACCTTGAATTCTTCAGAGTACTCCACAAATCAGGCTCAATTAAAAAAAAATGAAAATGTATTTTTAATAGAATATTAGCAAAATCTGGGACATTCCTGTGATGGTTAACCTTGTCAACTTAGCTGTATTGAGAGACATCTAAAAGCCTAGTAAAACATGGAGGATCAGAATGCCAATAGGAATGCAGAGATAAGTCTGTGCTCATTAGGTTTCAGATGTAAACAAAGACCTAGGAAATTCCTTCCCTGGGATTTGTGTCACTATGTTCACTTGCCTAGAGGTTCAGATGCTGTTACAACCACGGTTCAAGAGCCTGGTTACTTGTGGAGCGCATGGCAGACCTTGGTGTCATCTACAAGGTGCTGGAGCTGCAGGAACGTAGGAAGCAAGGATTATACAGTCATGGAATCATCTTCCCAGACTTCTAATGAAAGTCTGGGAGGCTATGCAGAATGTAAAAGGATCAGATTCCCTGTGAGGTCAATGTGTGAAACAGTAGGAGTAACACCAACCAATGATGTCACTCAGGGAGTTGGAGATCATGGGACAACAACCAAGAAAAGATGTAGGAAGTGGGGAGAACCTACCCTAGAGAGAACTATGTGGGCCATAGCCATCAAAGACATTGAGCAGGAGTTGTCCAAGCCCTTTGGAGCACATATTATGCCACCATTGGACCTGGATGCTGGGCACAGTGCTGAACTATTTAATGTTTGCTTTGCTAGGTTTTATCTTGCTTTGGCCCAACCTTGCCTTATTCTTCTTCTAGTCTTTTTTTTTTTTTTGAGCGAAAATAAAATATTTACTTTGTGGCACAGTGTATTGGAAGAATAATATATCTTCTTTTTCTTTTCTTTCTTCCTTTCATTCTTTCTCTTTCATACAAAGTTAAGTGTTTTTCTGAAAGAGACTTTGGATTTAAGCCTTCAAGCACTACTGGAACTGTTGAGACTTCCACAAAAGCAATTTTGAATGTTTAATATTATATTCAGGACAGTTATATCATGTTAGATGGAATTATGATCTTTTTTATCTATTTGAAGATTAATCATGGTTTAAGGGAATCGTTTGGTAGGAAGTCGTAGATGGGATGGACTCATGATGGTTAATCTTGATTGACGACTTGACTAGATTGAGCGATGCCTAGCAGATCATGAAGCACTCCTCCAGGTGTGTCTTAGCATTTGCAGAGGATATTAGCTCCCGAAGGCTATGACAGAACCAATGGCTGGATCCACCCACCAATTCTAACTTTTAATAAATTACTGAGGCGGTGGAATTTGGAAGAAGGAACATATGTGAGTTGCTGTGGGAGTATGTCTTTGAAGGGTAAATCTTGACCTCTGACACTTCTTACTCCTGTCTTCTTCTTCACTTCTGTTGGGGGAGTAGCTTTCCTCTGCTGTGTCTTCTCATCATGATATTCTGCCTCGTCACAGACCCAGAAACACAGAGGCAGCTGACCTCAGACCAGAACCTTAGAACCCATGAGCTAAAACAAATAATTCCTCCTTTTACGTTGTGTTCCTGGTGTGATAGTTACATTTTAATTGTCAACTTGTTACAACCTGGAATTGCCTGAGAAGAGAGTCTCAACTGAGGAATTATTCAGATCAGGTTGATTGGATCGTCTGTGTAGAACTGTGTTGTTAATTGAGGTGGGGAGACACAGTTACTGTGGGCAGCACCATTCTCTAGGCACAGAGCACCAAACTATATAAGACAGGAGAAAGCTAGATGAAAGCAAGCGAGTGCTTGTGTTTATTCTCTCTCTGCTCTGAACTGTGAATGCAGTGCTCTGGCTTCTCCACAACACTGAACTGTAATCTGGAATTGTGAACCAAATAAACCCTTTCTTTTCAAAGCTGCTTTGTATCAGGCTGTTCTCTCACAGCAGCAGAAATGAAACTTGAACAACTCGGTAGCTTTTCAGTAACAAAAACTGACTTATATAGTTTTTAAAAAGCAAAGTATAGTTAATCATGCTATGTTATAAACTGTAAGCAATGTTTAGAGTACATCACATGGTCAAACCGGGGTAGTGGCAGCTCTAATAATGAATGTCACCAGGAAGTTTTCTAATACCTAGACCTGTAGGTCTTGGTAACTGTACAGTGACAAAAACAGACAATAGATTTAAGTCCTTAATTTTTTTTTTTTTGGTTAAAAAATTAGAATGAAAGTCTGTCAAGTGTGTTTGGCTAATGCCTGTAATGCAGCACTTGGGAGACTGAGGCAGAAGACTGTTGTGGTGTGAGGCCATCCTTGTCTGCAGAGGGAATTCCAGGCCACTCTGGATGGACTACAGGGTAAGACTATCTCAAAAAAAAAAAAAAAAGACAGTGAAATAAAACAAAGAAAAACATTACAGAGAAAGTCATCATGGTAATTTGACAGCCAGATCATCTACTTGAGCAGATTCTTTGAGATTTGTATGAACTCAAATCTTTAGGCAGCAGAAGTCCCTGAGTTCTTTCTAATACACTGTGCATTTGTGTGTTCGTGGCAAGGAATCAGAAAAACAACATGAAATTTTCCAGGCAATTAGAGAAGAAGAAAAGCCCTGTGTGTCGGCAGCACACTTGTGAATGCACTGAAGGATGTGGTACTGATTCCCGTGGGGGCCAATCCCAGACACAAGCTGCATCATTACCTCCCACCCGCTGCCTCGCCGGTGTGTACCCGCTGTCACAGAAGGTGTTGGGTGAGAAGAGATGGATGGCTTAAAACCACCCTCAACAGCGACCCTAAATCACTCTGAGTACTGAGAGGCACAGTAGAGACATCCTTCAACAGAAAGCTGAGGTGATATCTGTTTTCCTTTTTTTTTTTTTGTCATAATTGTATTGTTATAACTTTAATTAGAATGCATGCATCCAAAAGAAACAGATGTGACTCCTGGAGTGGACTCCTCCCTGGCCAGGCTTGGCCTCCTGGGTTGGTGGAGGGCAGGAAAAGCCAATCCAGCATATCTGAATATGCTGAACAAACAGCAGCTGCAGAAATGGCTTGGCCAGAGCTGTTGGCCTCAGCATGGAGTAGACCTTGTCATCGCTGCTGTCTGTATTACAAGCCACACGTCTTCCTTTCAGTAAGCCTTCTGTCTGAGCCTCTCCACCTCATCATACAGAATGGGCAAAGGAGCCCTCTAATTAGTTGCTTGGTAACCTAAGGTATCACTTCTCGTTGTTTTACTGCCAGGAGAAAGAGGATTTCATAGAGAGCACACCTCATCTGTTGTGTAATGTCCTGGCCTTTGTCTCCACAAAGCAACCTCAGACTCCAGTCAGTGCCAGGGGAGCGACACTCTTAATCAGACTGAAAGGGCTCAATAAACATACCGAGAAGATCCTGACGTTTTCTGTGCTTTTCCCTGCAAACTTTCCTGACCGTGATAGTGAATCAGACTGAACCAGATGGATTTTGGAATACTTACATATATTTAATGATTTATCTTGGGAGATAAGAGTACCAGTCTAAAGATGAAATTTAGTCATATTCCATATAATTGCATCCACTTATCAGAAAGATAATGTGGTACAAAACTTTTTAATATATCTATGTTTTAACTATGACCCATTACAACATGACAGGTGCAGACTTTTGTGCATGAGGCATCATGAGGACACTCAGAAAGTATCGGATTCTAGAGCATGTCAGACTTTGGATTTTCCAATATGTGATTCTCAGCCTGTAGTTACACATTCTGGCCCAGAAATCTGTAATTCAAACTTTGCATAATTGTTTGAAGTCTGCTTTGCAGAAAAATGCATAAGCTTGGGAGAAAGAAATGGCTGTAGTCAAAGGAATTCAAGCAAGACCACTTTTTACTCTATGCTGGTTGGTTTCTTGTCAACTTGAGGCAAGCTAGAGTCATCTGGGAAGAGGGAGCCTCAACTGAGAAAATCCTTGCATCATACTGGCCTGTAGGCAAATCTCTGGAGACATTTTCTTGGTAATAATTAATGTGGGAGCATCCAGCCAACTGTAGGTAGGTAGCACCACCCCTGAGCAGGTGGTCCGGGGGTGTGTAAAAAAGCAGGCTGAGCAAGCCAAGGAGAGCAATCCAGTAAGCTGTCATGCTTCAAGGTCTCAGCCCTCAGTTCCTACCTCCGTGTTCCTGCCTCAAGATCCTGTACTGACCTCCCTCAAAGACAGATTGTGACCTGGACATGTAAGCCAAATAAACCCTGTCCTCCCAAGTTGCTTTTGGCCATGGTAGTTCTCATAACAATAAAAAGCAAACTACAACAAATTCTTTGTACAGAAAATGAGTATCTTTTTGGTTTTTCTTTGTCTGTACAAATTGAATGTTTCACGTCACTGAAACAATGAAAACAACCCTCTAAAATAAGAACTCAGAATTTTAATGGATGTGCTTTAAATCCTTTTTAAGCTTTCTAATAAAAAAATATATCGATTAAGAAGTAAAGTAGATTTAACGCCTTGGGTCCAAGGGCAGCACTAAGTCCACTATCCCAATCATGTGCGCAGTTAAATGACATCAAATGTCAATGAAAGCAACTTAAACTAATTTGGAAATAATCTTTCGAAAATTGGCTTGAAATGTCAGAGACAGAAATTTTAGTGGGGTTCTGCAAGAAAGGAGGAAAAAGCTGGCCAAATACACCTAAGATGGATATCACACTCAAAGTGTTGTGATTGCAATAAAAGATGAGTATCTGATGTCATAAAATCCTTAAAACTGTCCACAGTAAATCAGAAAATTAGAACTGACACAAGAATCTTCTGTCTGTAGCAGGAGCTTCTTGGATCTCAATGCTACAACTATTTCACCCACAGAATGCTCTTAGTTTTTATTGACCCCCATATACCCATTATTATCATTATGTATGCAAACAAAAACCACCTCAAGTCCTACTGTAGGCTGATGGGAAATTTTAATAAATCTGTTTAGACTTTGTTGGTCATTGCCCTGAGTTCACTGTTAACAAGAAAATGTCTCTAAGGATTGTAGAGGTGGGTCAGTCAGTAACAGACTTGTCACACAAACATGAGGATCTGAATTTGATTCCCAGCACTCACATGAAAAGCCAGAGGGTAGGGAAGTGCATTCACCTGTCATACCAACATGGAGAAGCCAAGGGTAGGCTCCCTGGGCTCACTGGCTAGCCAATTTAGCTGAATCAGTGAACTACAGCTTCAGTGAGAGACTCTGTCTCAAAAATAAAAGGGGAGAGTGATTGAGGAAGGCACTGGAGTCAACCTCTGAGATCTACACACAGATGTACATGCACACACACACACATACACACACACAACACACAACACATACACACAACACACACATACACACACAACACACACAGACACACAGACACACACAACACATACACACACATACACACACAACACACACATACACACAGACATACACAACACATACACACACACAACACACACAGACACATACACATACAACACACACATACACACAGACACACACAACACACACACACACACAACTCACACACACACACACACACACACACACACATACTTTCGAAAAAGAAAGAAAAGAAAATGCTTCTGATGGTTTGCCAAGTAATTTCCCCTCATGCTTCAGTTCATGATGAAAACATCTGACCTTTTCTAGCAACATACTCAAATGGATCAATACACTTCACATCTAGAAATACTTCTGATAAGTGGAAGGGATAAAGTGTTTCTAAAGAACTTTTTGAGAAAAAATGAACCTTCTGTTTTTCTCTGCAGACCTCACACCTGACAGGGAATGATGGAACCCTATACTCAGCCATAGATGTCAGAATGTCTCAAAAACTGTTCTTTTATATAATCAGCCAATCTAGCCTGTAACAGGAGAAATATGTTATACTGAGCAACTTTATAGCATAAGCAATACTTCATAACATGAACAGTATGACCCCAGTTTCCCTGTCCCTGTGTAGGTGAACTATATGCCCCAAACTAACTTGGATGTGCTAAGATCTGATTTCCCAGCAGACCCTACATAGGCTTCTTTCAGGCATATTAAGTCGGTATGACAGAAGCTATGAGAAATGATTTTGAGCATTGAGGAAATGTTCCTGCTGCATAGTGTTATTTCCTGACACAAAAATGACACTAACCTGATAGTATGACTTGAATCAGTCACCCAAACTCAACTCTCTGCACATCCTGTGACTGTACTGGGGTAACCAAGATACCCATAGATTCAAATTTCTAGCATCTTAAATGAAGTATCGTTTTTTTTTCGTAACTTCCTGTCAATGGGAGAAGAAATATATCCTGGCTCTGAATTGGTGCGTGCACGCACATTTTACACATGGGGGAGTAAAACACACAAAGGATGTTGTCATTTTCATAAAAACACATGGGCAACAGGAGGCTGGGCTTCAAAGACAACCCCTACAGAGAGCTTCAGAGCTTGAATTCTGATTTCTAGTCAGCTCAGACAAGCCAACAAACAAGAACAAGTAAAGGCAAGGGCTAATTTTATGGATAAATTTGGCTCAGCAACAGCACTCAGTGTTATTCTAGACACTTCCGTGAAGGTCTTGTTCTGGGAAGCATTATCATTTATATCAGTAGATTGACAGGAAAGCACCTGATTCTCCCTGAAGTGAGCAGGCCTCACTCCGTCAATTGGAAGCTTGAAGAATCCAAAACTGACTGTCTCAAGAAGATGAAAGAATCTACTAGTAGATAACCCTTGAACAGAAACAGCAATCAGCACCCATTCCCTGGGTAACCCCGCTGACACCAGCCTTATATAGTCTTGGGACTCAACCTCACAACCACAGAAACCAGTTCATTTACATCTCACCTAAGCAGGCAGAGAAGAAGGGGGGAGGAAGGGGGAGATACACATTGCAAGATAGAGGAGGGGGAGTGAGGGGGAAGAAGAGGACAGGAGAGGAGAGGGGAGAAAGGGAGGGGAAGATAGAAGGGAGGAAACGGGAAAGGGGAGGGGAGAGGAGAGGAGGGGAGGGGAGGGGAAGGGAGGGGAGGAGATGAGGAGAAGAGAGGAGAGGGGAGCCACATAGATACTCAGATGCTACTAGTTCAGTTTCTCCAAAAACTTATAGTAATCCAGTTACAGAACTAGAACTAGAACCCAGGATTTTTCTCATTCTTCACAGGTGCTTGTTTGAACAGTGTAGCTATATTTCCAACAGATATTTTCTCTTCTACCTCCTCTGGACCACTCTCACAGCCTCTCTGCCTACAGCCCTGCTGCCCGCACTCATCATGGGGTAAGAGATGACCTCCCAAGATGCACAACTTACTTATAACTCAATCATGGGAGGTCCTTCCATAGCTCCATGATGTGGCAGGCCAGGTCCCCAGCAATTTTGCAAATTCACCCTATGCCGCTCTACTGTCTTCACTTTCCTGTGAGCACCAGGTGACCCCTCACTGTACTATTGCTGTGACTGCTGGTGTGACTCAGTTCATAGCATCACATCCTCTCCCCTAAAAGCCTCCATCCCACAGCTGAGCTCCTGGAGCACATCTTGGTAATAGAGACAGAAATCACCTTGTTTGTAATTACCTGTCTTGTCTTCCCACTCTCACTGTGAACCCTCTGATGCTAAGGATTGCATCTCAGCAATCTCTACAAGAGTACATAGTGGGCTTTGCATTCATTTTAATTGGATCGATCCAGTCTGCCCACTCTCGGTCAATCAAGGATAGACCTAATTTAACTTCAAGGGTAGAGTTTATGCTCGTCCATCTGTTATTTTTCATTATGTCAGTATGAGGAAAGAGAACTTAAATCTGTAACCAACTTTTCTTTTTTTTTCAGATAATAGACTGCGTGATGTTCCCACCCAACTGAAAACGCAGATTTTTTTGTCTTGCACTTACATGTGACCTGTTCAACCAATCCAGCAAAGCAAGCAGCTGTTCTCCTCAGTAGATAACCTAAATATTAATTACCAGGTCCCATTGATTTATCTTGAACTACAAATTTGAAAGCCGAATTTAAAGAGAGGAAGCACACAGTTTGGATCCTGCAAGTAGTATAATTTCCCAATCTGTGTCTCTTAAAATTTTTCACCTAAGTCTGATTCTTTAGATGTTACTCTACTCGTACCCAAGACTCAAGAAGTCAGCCAGGCAACCATGGGAACACTTGCTACAGCAGCAAGCTAGAAGACATGCCCTGTTTCACCTGGACATGCTGGAAAAATTATTATCAACATTTTGTTTCATTAAATCCACAAACTCAGCAAGCCAGAAGCAGTCTGTCCTTCACTGGGCTAGATGGACTTTCTGTCGATGCCAAATTCAGAAGAGACTGGATCATGCTCAATATTTCATCACTTCATGAGTTTCTGCCTTGCAACTGGCTTCCCAGTGACTTTTTAAAAGCTATTTTAATCACTGAAAATATTCATTAGAGAATTCCACACAGTTTAGTAATGAGCCATGTGGTTATCAGATGAGCAAACTCCAATCCTGAGACTTCACACTGTGGTGTTTCTCCAGGGCTGAGTCGGGGAATCCATTATTTTGATGACATCATTCCCTGCCCCTGCCTTCAATAGCATAAATACACATCTGTTTTTCTTTCTGTTATTGGTATTATTGTTCATTTGGTTGAGTTATTTGGTTGGTTTGGTTGGTGTTTGTTTGTTTGTTTGTTTGTTTGTTTGTTTGTTTGTTTGATTGGTTGGTTGGTTTTTCTAGACAGGTTTCTCTGTGTAGCCCTGGCTGTCCCGGAACCTACTTTGTAGACCAGGCTGGACTCAAACTTAGAGGTCCAGCTGCCTCTGCCTCTCAAGTGCTGGGATTAAATGTGTGGGCTACACATATACATCTGACTTTGTATTACTCTACTATACCCTCTTGACCTTTTGACTTTTGCCCTGTTGACTTTTCCTAGTATCTGATGGGAGGTGTTCCTTCTCAATCCTAGACACTACAGCTTTGTTGCCCCTATTGTAATCCTTACAGAGGTGATTTCCCATAATGCACATCTCAATGGGCCTGTCAGGCAACTAGGCCCAGCTCTCTTCTCAATTGTCTTACCCCTAGAAGACTTCTACCTGTTTTTATACATCCTTGCTATGGGTTGGATTCAAAGCATGGCCCCAAAGACTCAGGTATTGAAGTGTTCTGTCACCTCCGTGACAGTTTGTGGAAGGTGTAGCCATTTGGTCTCGTTATCCGATGTGAGTCACTGGGGCCATGCCTACGAGGCAACATTGTTTCCTGTTTCTGACCTTAGCTCTCTGCCTCCTGATCCACCGTGAGCTGTAGTTAGTCATTATGAATTACACTGTGCCTTCCAACGGCAGGGACTGACACTGTGAGCCAAATTCACCTTTCCTCCCTAAGTTGTTTCTGTCTGGCATTTTGTCACGGTGATAAGGAAAGTATTCGGCTGTCATAAGTGGAGAGCCCAGATGTGCACACACTGTTTTCCTGGCGCACCTCTGCTTCTCTTCCATCGGTATGCCTGTCAGTTTTAGGCTTGCCTTTCATCTCAAGCCCTGAAACAACACAGTTAAGAATGACACGCAGATTTTGATGTTCTACATACAAGCTTAGTAAACAAAGGATTGTCTTCCGTTATTGCTCTCTCCATCCCCAAAGGACAGAGCTTTGTTTCTCTTCTAGCTATCATGTCACTCACCAATCCCTCACACCCAAATTTGGAAACTACAAAATCTTCCTGTCTGTTCCTCAGGCCCCATGCCCACTGGGCTGTCTTCACAGTCCAGCTGGCACGTTTCGTGCCCCTCTCTCCAGCTCTCTCTATATCAAAGGCAACATTACCACAGATCTGAATCATCACCAAGATCTCCTAGGGGGTCTCTGATACGGCCCTGCCTGTCTCCATTCTTCATTTCTCTATTGATAACCTGGTGCTGCTGCTCTCTGCTTAGAATTTTTGATAACTTCCATGCTGGATGACACAGATAAAGGTCTTCTGCGTGATCTCCAAGGTCAACAGGGCAGATTATCAGTGACACTGGCCTATCACCACTGTGTCCTAGCACTTCCTCTCTTATTTTATCTTTCTGTTTCTCAAACACGTCTAGATCTTTGCTGCCTTCCGGCCTCTGTACATTCTCTTCCTTGGCCTAGATTCTTACCTTGCTCCCTGCTACCAAGCTTCCAGAACCTCCCTTGTTTGCATATTTCTTGTCTTAGCTAAAAGGTATATTTCCAGGAACCTTCTAGACATCCATGCCTGGCAGTGATGTCCTGCCACTCAGTCTTTTCTTCATGCATTTGTCTGATTATATTAATCAGTTGTTCGTTATACACCACCTGACTCTCCTTTCTCATCGGAAGCTCCACAAAGCCAGAATATCTTCTTTGTGCCTGTTTCTTCAAAGACTAAATAAGAACATAGCACAGAGTCAGTGGTCTATATTCACTTGGTGAGAGAATATGTAAATAAACACATGAACTAATAGATGAAAAGGAGATATGGTTTGTTCTTTTTTTTTTGTGGCCTCTTTCATGCAAATTATTCATACTTTCATTTCCCCTCTGTACACACGGGAAAAGCAACATGGTGGTATCTTATCTGGGATGTCTCTCTCACTCAGGATTGGTAGGAATAAATAATATTATTTTAAAGCATCACTAGAATGGTATTCACTGCTCTCTGTGCTCAACAAAGGAGTCTCTTTTCCTTATCTGCATGACTGTATCGATGTATATGATCATACATAATAAGAATAACAAGGCTATCTCCTTAGTATTATGAGGGATGAAAAATCTTGAGTCTGTCACTAAATGGCTATGAAACTAACACTAAATAATTGAATAAGCTATTGTCCCAATATTTCTTCAATGCAGGTGAGAGGCAACCCTCTGCATCCTGTATTTTGAGAGATGACAGTGTTTGGAAGAACAAAAGGAATAGTTATTACCTTCAACAGAAGATCTTTTAACCACTCCACACAACAAGAGAGGTGTTAAAAGCTACATGTGTGCTCACAGGCTATTCCAGTAATGCTAACATTCTGTTCTTGGGGAAAAGTCTTCAACATAAAAGGATTTGAAGTAGCATATGCAGAGGGGAAATTATTTCAGTCCTGCAGAGAAGGGCATGATTTTTTCCAAGGAAGTACTATCTTTTTGAATGAGCCAAAAAAAAAAAAAATCTCCCAAGATGTTGATTAATGAAGTGATTCAAAGAATTCTGGCCTATGTCAGGAGCAGGAGAACTCAACACACAGAAATCTTCACCCGCTGTTATGAAACTACACTTACCTGCTCAAACAGTACCAACTGGACAAACTACTTCTCAGGCTGCCTTCTAAGTCATTACACATAATCTTCCTTCTTTACCTGAACTGTCTTCTTGAAATGCCAGAGTGAATATTATTTGCAGGGCTTCAGCTACTAAAGAACATCAACGGGTATGAAGCTGGGTAAACTCACACAGCTAGTTTCTAAAGAAACAAAATCACTCGAAAAATGTGTGCTGTGGCAATTGAGATTTTATTTGCCTGTAGCCTTCTGTAACAAAGCTCTTTTACATGAACTGCTTCATTTGCCACCTCAATACCTTCAGGACACTGTGTTTTCTCTTTTATAATAATAGAAAAATAACTATGTTCCAGCATTCAGAGAGTGGACGCAGGAGGATGGTGATTCCAGATCAGCTTGGACTGCAACTTAAGACCATGAGTGGGGTGGGAAGATTTGCCTAAACTTGTGCACTCAGTATCCTGTCAAAGCAGTGTGCTTTCCACTGCCCTGACTTCTCTCTAACAGGAGCAGTACCTGGAGAGTTTAAATACTTTAAGTTAGCTCCCCATTCGTGAGTAAAATAACTTTCAGTGCTTTATCCTCACAGCTTCCAATCCTTATTTAAAGCCATCACAGATGGCAGCCACTCTTTCTGTCTAAGGAATGACGTAAGTTTTCCTTAAGCTGAACAGAATTTTCCCATGAGACCACGTGAGAATGGCAAGGTGACAAACTGCACAATGAGAAACAGTCAATGACCTTGAACTTATTGGAAAAAAGTAGAATTCAATGGTTTATTTTCTACACCAACTTGACTGACTACAGAATGGCCAGATAATTAAAAATATTTGTGTGTGTCTATGAAAGATAGACGGGCGGATGGATGGATGGATGGATGGATAGATGGAATAAAGCCCTCCCCTGTGTGGGTAGATAACAGGCAGTTTCTTGGGAAACTGAATATAACAAAGAGTGGAAAGAAAGTTTCATTCTGTTCCCTCTGCATGGATCTTGGGCTGGGATATCAGCAGCTTCATGTCTCAGTGCTTCATAGTCTCAGGTATTTGGACTTACAGTGACAGCTACCCCAACATCATCTCTGAAGCCTGCACATCATAAGCTACCCCACCAACTCCTTTCTCTTCATTCCAGCAGACAGTAGGCCCTAGGATTCTCAGCAACCAAACTTCTCTTACTTAACATAATATTTTTAAGGCTCATGGGCTCTGTAGCAAGTATTTCTCTTCCACGTCTTCCTATTGCCAAAACAATAGTCAATTTAATGGCTATATCACCTTTTACCTACTTGCTAATGCTGCATAAACTATAAAAATTAAATGAAAGTAGGTTCGCCAAAAAGTTGAACACAGAACACTGCATGGCCATCATATTTAGTGTGTACACTGCGTGCACATATTTTCCCATGTGCGTGTGTCATGCCATAGGAGTTGGGTTCCACAATGCCAGTGAGTTGACCACTGATAACCTTCTCTATGGGAGAATCACAAGCAGACCATGTACAGGGAAAAAGCTTCCGCTTAGGTTCTGCAGTAGCTACAGCTCCACTCCCTTGGTGCGACTGAAGAAGAAGATAACGTGTCTACCAGCTCGATTTCTCTACATAGTTGCAAGGCCTAATTTCTCCCCATGTCCTTCCACAAAGACCTTAAAATATGACCATAGCACAGGTATGAACTGCTCAGAGAGAGAGCCACATCACCCACCAGAGGTGACAGAACACGTCTCAAAACCCGATCATTACAAATAGAGAGTGCTCCTATAAGACGCTCCAGCCCCAATTTTCTATGAAATGATGATGATGATGCAGCCCCAAAGGAAGTAAGCCTTGGGGCGGGAGAAATGAAAGAGGAATGCATTCGGAGCTAAAGCTCTGAGGTTTTCCCATTGTGCTACATGAAAAAAATGAGTCTGGAGACAATTTAACACGTTTAAATTGCAACCTGCAAAGTAATGAGCATTGCCTCCTGAGATGGGCAACCAACCGGGAATAGTCTGACAAAAAAGGAAAATGAAAGAAAGAAAGAAAAAAATCTTGCGTATTCCTCTGGTTCTTTTTTCCTCCCAACTAAATCCCAGACTCACATGTAGCACTTAGCATTCAGGAGATAATATGTGGATTCATGAATTTTCAAGCAAAGGGAAGGAACCTGAAATTACTAAAATGACAGGCTGAGCTGCAGAAGCTTTTCTTCACCGTGTACGTCACTGATGAAGGGGTTCAGTGTACACTCCTATCATTCAACGGGATTCAGATGAGAGGGTGTGCAAATGAAAGATGTGAGCATATTCAGAGGCATCAATTTTGTAAACGTCTTCACTGGTGCCCACTCGGTTGCGTAAATTTCTGCCTGTAATCAAAGACAGTGCAAGCCATATCCCTCACGCCTGCACTTGTCTGTTTCACTGTTTTAGTAGTCAGAATAAGCTAGCTTCTTTAGCCCTTACCTAATATCTTAGTATCTTAACACAAGGAACTTGTAAATTTAATTTCTTTATGCCATATACAGAACTAAGCTTCCTGGCCAGGCAGCATTCCCCCAGACAGCAAGTCAGAGTCAGGGGTTCTCTCAGCTATGGCTCCCTCCTCCTTGATAGTACTAGAGCCCTCCCTATTAGGATGTCAGGGAGGAAAAAGAATGCAAAAACAACCTGCATGTTGAATAGGCCACATGGATCAGAAGTGCACCACCTCTGCCCACATTTCCCTGCTTTGTGCAGACGCATGGGCCACTCACCTACCAGGGACTAGGAAATATTATCTAGCTCAGATCCCAGAGAGACTGGGAAAGGATTGTGTGACTCCACACATCCCTTGACTGCTAGGATCTGAAATTCCTGCTTTCTGCTCTATAAAATGAACATAGTAATTGTAACTAAACATTATTACCCCTACTACATTTTTTCAAAGACCTGAAGCTGATCAAACAGTGGGTTACTAAAAATCACAGAGCTCGTTAGTTTATGTCCAAAGAATGATACAGAACATGCATCAGCATCTCAAACATGCTTTCTTGAATCAAGTAGTAGAAATGGCAACTAAAGCCATCAGAAAGCAGTAATGGCATTATGAGTACAGGGGTCAGAGAGAAAGACATGACACAGCCTGAAGGTGTGTTTCTCTTTCCTGTTCCAGTGATCAGAGCTTCTCAGCCTTGTCACTGTAGACACTTGAGATCGAAACATTCCTTATTGCAATATCCCTAAGCTCTATCAACGAGATGCCACTAGTACTTGCTCAGGTGAGGACCAAAAATGTCTTCCAATAGTATCAGATGACTCCTGGTGGACTAATGTGCACCCGAAACCATACCCTGAGAACCACTACTCTAGATTATTAGACCACCATTTAGTTGGGAAACACATGCCAGAAACAATGCCTGTCTGTAGGCCAATCTATCTCCATCTCTACCTCAGTCCATCTGTCTTTCCATCTCTGTCTCCTTCCCTTTTCCACCTCCCTTTCTCACTCTGCCTCAGTCTCTTTCTGTTTCTCAAATCCGTCAACACTAGCAAGACCCACCAACCACTTATTCTTTGGTTCCCTTGTCCAGTCTCCTTGAGGCTCCTATTCCTGCATGCAGTCTTCCCTCGGGTGTGCTGGTCTGCTGAGGAAGTTCTACGTCCTTCACAGACAGTGACATGGTGAGCTCTCCATCACTGCTTCCCCCGGACTTCCTAAGTATAGATTGTTTTTAGCAGGTAAGTTTCTAAACAATCTTCAAACAAAAGAACAGGGAATTGGGAGTTTTAGATCAAAGTCCCCCCAAATTTAAAATCCTCTTCACAGTTGCAGATGAAGGCAGTAAGAAGATTTGATGTTTGCAGCTTCATCCCTTGGGACTACCTCCAAATATAACTTAGGAACGCACATTCCTGTTACAATGCAGCAGATAAAAATATTTCTCTGTCTTGATGGAAATACTAGCCTCCCTTTAACAATGCATTTCAGTCATTAACTCAGCTCTACCAGGTTACAAGTGTCCTAACTAGAAGTGTGCGGAGGGATTCATTATTACTCTCATTGTTAAAAGGGGAGTTTGACAAGAAAATTGTTCAAAGACCGAGTCTTTTTATATGAATAAAGTGAACTTATCCCCAGAGAACACTGGGTCAGCCAAGCCTCAGAACATGAACAGTGCAGTGAGAATCTTAAGGTTTCTTTCGATTTAAGTTTAATCTAAAAACCTTTAGAAAAGCTAGAAAATAAATGAGAATAAACACTACACATTCTTCTTGGGCCACTGATATTGGTTATAGTTGACACCTTGCAAATACCCTGTAAAAATGGGCATTGAGACCATGATTGTAAGATCGAAGCACTTGAGGCTTGGAGGAATGATTTTCACAAATACAGTTTTAGGAAAACAGAGCTGGATTTGAACGGAAACCCCTTGATTCCAAAGCCCACCAGCTTTTTCTGTTTTTTCCTCCAGGCTACAAGTGGTTCTTAAGAAAACTCATTGACTTCAAATTCTACCTTGGCAATCACAGATACTTCACACCCAAACGGAAATGTCACTATGGTAATAAGAACTTTAATTTTCATTTCACTGCCTAGCAGTTTTCCTCAACTGCATCGCATAATGGGTTCTGGGTAACAAAACTGAATCAAACTCCAGCTATTTAGTGAGCTTTTATTTATTAGTATTTTGGTGCCGTGATCTGTAAGAAAGTGCTTTTACAAAGCAAATTCTTAACAATAGTCTCCTGGTCTCCTCCGCCTAGATCAATTAGTCATGGTGCCTTCGCTTAAAAAGAGTAGAGCGAACCAAACGGAAACTTTCTATTGTGAGGTGGGTGACTGCCTGATCTAATGAGGAAGGCAGCTGCCTTCAAGAGCAGCACCCACAGCCTCCGCCGTGGTGTTCACTTTCCTTACAATGAAAATCTACCCTGCTACCCAGCGCGCTCAGGTAACCATGGCAACCCACCAGCAACATCACTGGCACAAATTAGAGCAAAGGAGTTCTGACTGGTTCCAACCAGAAACTGAAGAAAAAGAAACCTTGCTCAAGGACACTTCACTCTAATCTTAAGGAACCCCCACCAGCGGTGTATCTGTTCAGGGTCACTGCCAGAATCAACCATAGTTTTCTTACTGATGGCTTTTAAATGGAGTTAAAGGTATTGTACGTTTGAGCCTTAGTTACAACTAAACTGGAGACT
Organism: Cricetomys ansorgei; assembly: GCA_026225945.1. Lineage (NCBI taxonomy): Eukaryota > Metazoa > Chordata > Mammalia > Rodentia > Nesomyidae > Cricetomys > Cricetomys ansorgei. The sequence goes on from JAMJFZ010001796.1 coordinate 20,942,396, forward strand.
CATAGCTCCGAGCGACTGAGTGTCATAAAGGGCTTGATAAGAAGTCATTTGGATGGCCGTCTCGCTGGTCAGTCAGCCTGGTCCCATCAGTGAGTACTAGTCAACTGAGCGGTCCTGCCCCAAAATCAAAGTGGGCAGCTCCTAAAGAACAACACAGAAGGTTGGCCTCTGGCCTCCACATTCACATGCACGCTCAAACACCCATACATGCAGAGCACGCATGCACACACACACAGACACACAGAGGTCATTGTGGATACGTCTGAGCAAGAAACCTGTGAGTCCCGCAGGCAACTTCACGGGTTTGTTTGAAATGGGTGACTAGGCAGTTGCAACGACATTGTATTAGTTATGCTTCACACTGCTGTGACAAAAACACCTGACAGAAGTGACTGTGATTCACAGTGTGAGGAGAGCCTGTCCATCACAGCGGAGAAGGAAAGGCAGCAGGAGGTAAGGTGGCTGGTCACACTGTACATACAGCCAGGAGCAGAGGAGCGTCTGGTGCTCAGCTTACTTTCTCTTCTTTATTCAATCTTAAACCTTAGTCCAGAGGAGGGTGCCATCCACAGTCGGTATTGGTCTTCTTACTCCGATTAACCCAATCTATAAACTCCCTCACAGACATGACCAGAGCTTGTCTTCTGGGTAACCCTAAATCCCATCAAGTTGACAAGTTCTAGGGGACTGAATTCACTTTGTGTCAGTGGCAACCAGATCAGCTTCTGGCATGGAGAAGATGCTCACGGAGTTAGTAGAACTCAACCAGAACTATAATGCCCATCACATCTGATGAAGCCTGCATTTCCTGAGTGTGACAAAATGAAGCATGTGAACTCAGGGTTCAAGAGGCTAAATATCCAGATATCCAAGACCAAGGCTATCATAGGCCAGGCAGTGTAGGATTGGTCTCAGGCCTATGTTCTACCAGTCTCTTGGTACAACTCTACACATGACTTTCTCCATGTGTGAACGTCTGTGTTCAATACATAGCCACTTCCCTATATTTGTGTGCCCAAGTCTCTCCTTTTGATAGACATTAATACCATTTGATTAGGCTCTTCCCACTGCAATATGACTTCCTATTCCTCACGACAGCAGTCACAACCTCACTTCTAAACACAGTCACATTCTGAAGCAATGAAAGTTGGTACTTCAATGTATTAATTTTGAGACATCACAATTCAGCCCCTAACATCTGAATATGGTACTTTAAATATTAAACACTGATTATTTTAGGGGAAAATCATGTAAAATAAGTTTTCTCTTTTTCATACATGACAAACTTACCATTTTAGCTAGACTTTGGAATAATTTAATACACTGGGCAAAGTGTCCATTCTCTCAAAAGTCACTATAAAATGTTCATATTAGAGTAGGATTTGACTAACCAACTTTATTTAGCAATCAAAAGCCATGATCTCAGGAACTGACATAGTTTTAAAGTAAATGACAAAGTTCTAACCTAGCAGTATGCTACTGTTAAAATTGTTTAGTGGGGCTAGAGAGATGACTCCATGGTTAAGAACACTTGCTGCTCTCAGAGATCTGGGTTTGGTTCTTTGATTTCCAGCACAGTAAGTTTCAGGGCACAATGCCCTCTTCTGGCTCCACAGAGTACACACACACACACACACACACACACACACACTACATATACATCACACACATATACACACAGTACACACACATATACACTCAGCACACACATACACACACAGAGAGAGTACACACACATACACACACATACATACACACACATACACACATACATACACACATACATACACAGTACACACACACATACATACACACACATATACACATACACACATACATACAGTACACACACATACACACATACACATATATACACACATACACTCATACACACACACATAAACACACATACATACACACATGTGCATACACACACATACACACACACACACACACACATACACATAAAATTTAAAAAAATACTTTTTAAAAGGAAGTAATATTTTTCTTTTTTAAGAAAGAGAGGTTGGTGTTTTACTCAAGGAGCAATGAGACTCAGCCTGTGAAGACATAAGTACTAGTATTAATCTATCTCAAAATTATGCATTGTCAAGGGGCACTGACAAGAGGGACAGTTCTCTAAGGTGCAGTAGGAACATCCTTACATCCAGAAACACACCCCTCCGACAGAGTCTCAAGCCAGCTTAGGAGAACGCCAGCAGACCCTGATCATCCTTCTAGCCCTTGAACTTGGTTTCCTTAATGTTTAGCTTCTTTGTTTCTAGGGTAACCTGGGCCATTTACATAATAGCCCTTGGTAGGACCAGCTCCTTTTGAAGGTGCACTGAGTGTCGGATGACTCAAAATCAACTAAAAGAATAAAAGGATATGGAAGGACATATTCTTACATCCAGACACAAGCATAGACGGCAGTTCCCATTCTCGAGGCCCCACAGCTGCAATGAACTTCAGTGGCCACAGCTCTCTGTTCTCCAAGTGTGACAGCAGGAAAGCCAATCACCTTGCAGAAATGGCTCACTGTATTCATGGGACGGGGAAGTAAAGTGAACAGTTAACATTCTAAAACTATCTTTTGAGTTGTACGATTCATTACAAATAAATAAATATGAAAATATCCAGCATTTGCTGTTGCTGTGTGTTCTTGGCGCCCTTGCCTGAGAACTCACAGATTCTAAGATTCACATCCACCTCTTCATGCTGAAAATTGAACCCAGAGTTTCATGTGTGTGAACACTATACCACTGGGCTACAACCCTCGTCCATCACGGTCATTAACACACAGAGTACCAACACTTTGAGGGAAATTTCCAATAAGACATTCTTAATTTGTCTCTAATATATACAATTCTGAATTTATATGAATTAGATTTTAGATTCAGGTTAGAAATTAATCGAGGCCTCATTATGTAATTAAATGTTTAATTGGGAGCATGAATTAACATATTAAACAGAGGTATATAATTTTATGAGACAAACTCTTTAATCTCAATAAGGGAAATTCACCATGGCAACAAATTATCTGACCCATCCAATTAAGTACGTAGTGCAAAAATGATTTTTTTTCAAATTACTGAAAACTGTGGCCATTATTAAACAGATATAATTTATGCACTGCACTGCTGAAATGTTTGAAAAGTACTCAAGCCAAAAAAAAGAGAGAGAGAGAGAGAGAGAAAAGGGGAATTTTAAAATGTGGTTTTAAATATACACAAAGAAGGGCTGACTTCTCAACAAAGGATAAAGTGCTAACATTTTATTGCTGTCTAGGCCACCTATATGCTTTAATATCTTTGTCCTTCGTAACATCGGGAAATGATACAATGAATTTTTAACAGTTTCTGCTAATCATGGTTAAAATGGGTCTGGCTCACAGCATCCCACTCAAGAGCCACCTCCAGGCATAATCTGTATAAATGAATACAAGGTCTTCAAGATCTGTCCAGCTAGCTACCTCAGGAACCAGATTGGTGCAGAATTCTTCATAAGTGTTTCAACTACACTCTCGGCTGATCACAAAAAGTATTCTTTTAAGTTCTAGCAGGAACACCTAACGGAAACTCTCCATGCCCAAGTCACTTCAGACATAGTCCTGCATAAATTAGAACCAGAGAAAGCACAAACATGATTCAGTAGGTGGCACTCTTCCCTCGGCCAGGATGCTCCTGGTTCTGGGAGATTGGAATGCTCTCCATCTGGCAATTACCTTTATTAATTTCTTCCACGGAATGCTGTAACCTGAATTATTATCAAGCGCCTAACCTCAAATAAATCACCTGGCTTCTTTCTGAGATACAAATTGCAGGTAGGACATCAGTGTTCAGGGTGATGTGTAAGAGCACACAACAGTTTGACTTTACTCCAGATCCATAGAGAATTAGGTAAGGGTAGTGTGTTGCAGGTGACATGAAGGTAAATTAATTCTCCATGCCTGTTAAATATGATACAGTTGACATTAGCCTACGAATTAATTTAAAATATTTTAAGTAGCCAATGAATGGGTTCCTCAGCCTTGAAATTTTTCATAATAAGGATCAATGATTCTTTATTGTAGGAAGCTTGTTCTATGAATTCGGCTTGTTTAGCAGTATCTCTGGCCTCCACCTACTCAATGCCAGTAACACCTGCCTAGTGTGACAACTGAAAATGTATATAGACACTTCCAGATATCACACGGGAGTGAGGTAAACAGAATACAGCATTTGAGAACATGGTATACAAGTGATATTTCTATATAACAAAGAGAGATTCCTGCTTTTTCTTGTGAAGGATCGAGCTGTGCTATGAGTATCCAATCAATAACAGCGCACGCTATCTCGAAGCTAATGCACATACAGTACAGAAAAGTTTAAGCTAATGAAAGCAGAATGCAAAATAAAATCAAGCCACCAGTAATCGCTCCAGACTATAACTGCTAACATTTTTAGTGTATCACCTTAATTTTTTTTCTGCATAAGGATGTATCTAGGGCTTTGTGATACTATCTGACTTATTAATATCTTAAAGAGACATGGAGTATTAGCTTTTGAAAAGACCCTTTTAGCTCTAAATATATCCCATGTTATTACTTTATCAAGCATAATTTAATGACTTTATAGTATTCTTTCAAGTGACACCCCATGCATTTTTAAAGCCAATGTTTACTCTGCTGTTGGAATAAACCCCCACAAGAGAGAATTTTGAGTACGAAGCTATTTTGCATGTGCCTTTGTATAAGAGGCACAAAAGAGAGAGGAAGAAACAAAGGTGAAAAGGAGGAAGGAACAAAAGGGAAGAGAAGCAGAGGCAGAAACTAGAAGCTGGGAAAAGTGGAGAGAAAGACACAGCAAGGGAGGTGGGAATGCTGGGGAAGGGAGGAGGCCTTTGTGCAGCGGGAGCTGACTTGACTGGCACCTCCTGCCCTCCTTTCCTCGCAGGCTTGGCTGGCTCACGTGGCTCTTCGTCCCACAATGATAATCTTGCCCTTGCCCACCATTCTGAGAACATACACTTGAAATTATCTTCTCCTGTTCCATTCTTCCTGTGACTAACACACATTAGTGAAAACAGTTATGGAAAACAAAAACAATCGAGACACCTTGAAAGCATTATGCTCAGAGAAAGAAAACAGACACAAGAGACCACGTATTTGTACAATTCCTTTTTTATGGAACATCCAGAATAGGCAAATTCGTGGAGACAGAAAGGAGACTAGTGGCTGCCAGGGGCTGTGGGCAGAGTAGATGGAAAAAAGACTGCTCGACTGCGATCCTTGTAGGGCGATGACTCTGATGAGGAGGAGAGGGTGGTGATAGTGTGAAGCCATGATGGATGTGCTAAATGCCACTGGGCAGTTAAAACGGTAAACTTTATAGAATGTATGAAAAAGGTCAGGAGTGAAAAACAACAGCAGGAACATTTAGTATTTGAATTGAAGGAATTTACAAACAAATCAAAATAAGAGTAGGAAACAAAATAGCCACTATTTTACTGAATACTCACCATCTTTCCAGGTGACTATTCTTCTTAGTCTCCAGATGTTGGGAGACAGACCCAGAGGGTGAGGTTCAAGGATAGGCAACTACTGAGAGCTAGAAATAGAATATGCTTCTGGATCCAAAAATCTGTATTCAAGGATGGATTCCAGGTTAACTAGGTGGATGGACCCTTTGATCGTTGCCTCGGGTGTTTTAGCCTCCTGCGTTTTTAAGACAGGCAGCCTACACATCACCTGCCTGAGGGAGACTTCTCATCTCAAAGGTGGTTCAATTAATTAGAAAATACTTCCTTGAGCAATGATGATGATAATGAGGATGATGATGATGATGATTGCCCTACTTACAGAAAGACCATGGCAAAGTGTCACTGAAAAGTAGAAGCTATGTGAGATACAAATTTATACTCAGAGACTGCCTTGTTACAAAGGCATCATCCCTCAATGAGTACTACCTGCAGCAAAGCACTATATGAAATGGCAGGCAGGTGAGCTTTAATTTGTAATAACTGTCCCAGCCAACAGCTCATGCCAACTTCAAAAGATCCTAGGACAGAGGCAGCCAGCTAAGCACTGTACACTAATTACACCAATCCCAGGGCAGTGGTGAGGTCAGTCTCCAACATGTCCAGAAATCCAAAGCAGTGCTAAATAAGAGGTACAAGTGTGTGAGAAGGGCCTGAAGCAGAATGGATCGTGTTTCAGGAAAGGTAGTTGAGTGAAACATAGACCTCAACATTATTAGCAGCATGCTTGTTTTATTCTTGTTGGTTAGTGAATAGAACAGCATCACAAAGACTAGTTAGTATTGTCGTGTGGGGCTGTCCTAGAGTTAAGAGTGGGTTGAAGCATGCTTAGAACCCTGAACTCTTACCCTGAGAGTGGAAGGTGTTTGGCCACTCCCTGTTTTCTTAGCCCTGGCAAAACCCAGCTAAATTCTAAATGTTGCCAGTTTCAGAGCAGGTCATTGGCAAAGGAATGTGGCCTGGTTGGTGCTTATCTGAATGCTGTAGCTAGAGGTCCTAGAGCTGAGCCTATTTTCTGATAAGGTATCTTCCTCTTTTCCCTATAGGACCATACCTTATGCAGACGGTGCTCTTGCAGGACTTTGACCTTTAGACAATGAGATCCCCAAATGCAAATGGGGTTACTCCAGTATCCCTATCTTAACCAATGGCTCCCACCCCTGGGTACCAAGGACCCTCCCCTGCCTTTTTTTTTTTTTTTTTTTTGATAAATGTAACCACCCGTTCTTCAATAAACTGAGATGTTCCACTGACAAGAGTCTGTGGCTCTCAGACCTCCCACCAGAGATCTGCCTAGACCAGGCATGGACCTGCTTTCTTCCCTTTTTTCAGCTCAGCTTGATGGCCAGTGGCTTAACCACCTGGGGAGGAGAGCCAAAGAAGAAATCCACTTTGTAGCATGCAGTTTCTAAGATAGCACCCAATAGCCTCACCTCCTTAAACCCATTTTCTATAGCTCCCCTTGAGTATAGGCTGAACTTGGTTGTGACTTGCTTTCAGTAGCTTACTCCCAGGTACTGGTTCCACACAAAGAGTCTGTTTCTGTCAATCTGTCCCTCTAGTGCTCTTTCAATGTTATGTGCAACCCCAGGGAGACACTCCTGTGGCAAGGAACTGAGAAAAGCCCTGGCCCACAGCTAACAAGGAACTGAAATTATCAGGCCATCAACCTCTAGAAAGCCGAATCCTGCCAGCAATCCCTAGTGTACTTGGCAGGGGATGTTCTGTCAGGTGAGCTTTCAGTGGAGACGGCCATCCCAGTCAACAGCTCTGGGCAACTTCAAGAGCGACCCTGGGCCAGAGGCAGCGCATTCAGCCATGCTAGATTTCTGAGCCTCAGAAGCTATGATGTCCTGCTCGTTTGCTGCTTTATGTAACTAATTCTAATGTAACTTTTATACAACAATAGGCAATTCTACAGCTGGGTTTGCTGATACCGTGCTGGTTATTAAATAAAGAGTATCAACTCTAGAAATGCTATATTCTTACCTCCCAGAGTTAGCCACATAATCGTGCCCCCAAGCTACTTATGAAAATAGCTTCTTCAGTCTTTCTGTGTGAGTTTAGGACAATAGATAATGGACTGTTTACCCTCCATTAAAAAATCAATTAAAGAGTGGCACTTTTTCCCTTTGATTCCAATCTACTGGCTGGTTATCCAGAGCCTCAGGGACACACACTGACCAAGGAAGCTCTTTGAGCTCTTTGATTCCCTGAGGAAACTCAGCAAAGAATTCCCTCAAAATTCTTCACTCTTCTTTAACCCAAAACCCTATACTGCAGCAAGGGGGAAAAACAGAGATGGCATGGAGTTGATGGGAAGAATGGTATGGGAACATTCAGCAGCAGGTTTATATGCCCACACCAACATCCATCACTCATCCTCATAGTAAACATGCTTCTGGTGAGGAAATGAGGCATGAACCAAAGCCTACGCAGGAGGAAACTTCAGTTCCTTTGAGGCAAATGGAGATTTTCTACTACATTGCTTTACTTCACCCATAACAGAGAAAAAAAATACAAAAGAAAGGGCAAGGCCCTTAAAAAATTTTTTTTTATACATTTAAGAGCTTTAATAAACTAAGTTCATGATCCTTTTCCTTCCATCACAAAATTTCTCTGTGTGCCATCAATTTCAAGGAGAATAAGATGTGCAAGGCGATGCCCTTTTCTGATTCATCCTAAGTAGCTGCTCCATTTAATACATTTGAGAGAATGCCAGGAACAAAGGAGCAGAGGGAATAGAGTGATCGCTGTCAAATATGCTATGCAGATTTGTGTGGGTAAGTAGTTTAATTGGGACAAGTGTGCTTCAATAAAAAAAGAACCTGAGGTCCTGTCTTGGAAAACAAATACTTATGCTTTCATTATCCCTTGCATAAAAGCATTGCTAATTCCTCACAGTAAAGATGACATTTACCTTTCACCAGAGGACTAGCACTTAATACCAACTAGATTTCAAATCAAGGACACCAAGTCCTGTCCGATGTTTCCAATGAAATATTAATGGTTTAAACAAAATATTTCCTGAATCAAGACTGAGAAATGAACAAAGGGTGGAACAAACACAATATCCCAGGAAAGAAATCCATCCTCCCATGCTGACAGATTCAAAAATAGCAATAATAAACCAAGTAGCATTAAAGGCAGGCCAACCCCACTATGTAGGAGCAGACAGGGTAAGTGGACTTAGGGAAAACACATCTGCCTTAATTATGCAGGTAATTTAAGCTCTATAAATCAAGGCCACAAGTTACACTTTCCATGAGCAAACATTTTGCTTGGCTAATTTACAAATATAGACATGTCAAGACAATCGAAAGCTGTACTAGAGGAACTTCCCATTGTTCGGCTTGAGAAACTGGAAGAGACTTTGCTGTATCTCCATCAACTTCTCTACCTGGAACAGACAAAGCATCTACCTTCTACAGGTGCCTGAAGAGGGCTAAATAAAAACAAAGGGTATGGATTCTCCTCATACTGAGAAACCCCATTCTGAAGAAAAGGAGAATGAGTTCGGGGGGCCTTGGAGAATAAATGACATCAAAAGGTCCCTGTTCTGTCCAGGAACCTCTGGAGAAGGAGGGAAACAACAGTGACACGTGCCAAATGGAAAGGTTGCTACAGTTAGCACACTAACTATGTTCTAAAACCCCTGTGTTTATTCATTCAACTCACCCAAACTTTAGCCCATGTGATTTAGTACTCACTAGAACACCCAGTTGACTCTTGGATCATCATTCAACCAAGACTGCAAACTAGACACTACATGCTGCCACCTACATTCTGATGTTCTCCAGGTTACTCAGTGTGGCGAATCTGCAGATTCCATTCTCATCTTTTATTTGAACAGACAGCGCCCCTGTTTCCCAATGTCCCACTGTTTCCCAGTGTCCATTCTCTCCCCCTGCTTCCTCAGTATATCTGAATGCCTTTCATATTTCAAGCTATTTGGGACTAGCAGCCCCAAGGCTATGCTCAGCTTCACCATGTCTTAGTTGAGACTATTCCTCCCTCCAGGCCAAAATGATTTGTTCTGGTCTAGGTGAAGGGTATAATCAAATACTATGTTCAAACCCTGGGTGCCTTGGTTGGACATTTGAGACATGGAGTACAGGACAAAGTGAGAAAGAAGCAAAGGAAGATGGAAATGTTAAAGAAAGGTGGGAGGAGAAAGACACCAAAGAAAAAGAAAAAATAAGTATAAGCTAGAAAGGGAAGGGCAACAGAAAAGAAAAATAAATACAGCTTCCTTCCACCAAACCTTCTGACTGGATGCATGAAAGATGCATTTTAATCTATATGTGTGTGTGTGTGTGTGTGTGTGTGTGTGTGTGTGTGTGTGTGTGTTTAGGGATGCATGTTCATAAACCAGAGATCATCGCTGCAGGTGTATTCCACACTGATTCTACCTTAGTTTTGGAGGCATGGTCTCTTACTGAACCTAGAGATCACCAATTCAGCTGGGCTGGCTAGCCAGCAAGCTCCCAGGATCTTCCTGTCTCTAGTTCCCTAGCACAGAGATTTCAGCCCTACACCACCACGACCCTCAGCTTTTACACTGATGATAGGGGATCCAAACTCAGGTCCTCGTGTTTTGACTCCCAGAACTTCACCCACTGAGCCATAACTCCACCCTCAATATATGTATTCTTTCTCTTGTTTTATTATTACTGTTAAATCATTCAGCCATGTTTATGAAAAGGAAAAAAGAAAGGAAACAGTGTCCCAAATGACACTTTCTTTACAATGATCCCATAATCCTTAGTGAATCTAATGCTGATGGTTAAAAAGCACTACAGATTAATGAATTAAATGATAACCTAGTCTTTAAATACAATGAAAATTCATCTTCTTATTTACACACAATCTATAGATTTCTATATTTCAGATGACACTGATTTTAGTATCATTCTCTTCCAGGAATACACGATATTACTTGGTGAACAACTATAATAATTTCCGACCTAAATCTACTCACACTATGAGAAAATTGCTCCTAGAAAAAAAAAACCTAGGATCTTATCTTCAAATATAGAGTTGATGAGCCACTGTGACTATAGTAACTGGCTCACACTGTCAATAAATCTTAAACTGTAGCTGAAGCTACACGAGCCACATTTCCTCTTAAGTTCTTCATATCCATGCAATTCATTCTGATACAGTAGAGAGAAACAGTGTCACTGAATCATTGGTCCAGACACCAAGAGATCTCAATGCCAATGCTGCTTTAACACCCATTTGTTAACAATGTTACTGAGCCTCATCCACTGCCTGGGATTCTGCAAAGGGCTTTATTCTAGAACCAACTATCTGACATAACTATTTCTTAAAATAACAGCAGGTAATTATGAATGCTCTTCTATATGCTCTTCTACAAAACAAAAAGGCACCTTCATTTTCTTCAGCTAAAACTTTGTGGCCATTGTCTTAAAGTACACCCCATATGTCCAGCAAGTACATAATGGGATCACACAGTTGAGAAGAATATAGTTACTTTATCTTCGAAAACATAACACAAGTTTCAGCATTCCTAATGTTTGCTATACAGGTTGACACTACAGCCTTGGCCAATCTACCTGCCAGATGGTCAGTCTTTCTCTCTCACACACACATTGTTGAAAGTGCCCCAAGTTCTACATGAATAGAGCATAATAGCTCACATGTGCCCACAACAAAATTTTATGATTGTAGGAATCCAGATTTCTGAATTATACAGTCTACCTGTAACAAAGCCCAGATTTGAGATGTGGGTGTGCATGTGGGTATGTATGTGTGCTCTGTGCATGTATGAGCCCTTGGAGGCCAGAAGAGGGTATCGGATGCCCTAGAACTGGAGTTAAAAGGATTATAAGATGCCATGTGAATGTTGGGAAGTGAACCCAGGTCCTGTGCAAGACTAATAAGTGTTCTTCCATTGCCAAGTCATTTCTCTATCCACAAATTTTATAAAATATGCACAGACACAAACAACAAAATAATGAAGCGGATCCTTTTCTGCTGACATCAGATTTTTCTTCCTCATTATGGGATGACAAATGCTGACCCAAGGGTACCTGAAAAGAAGTCAGCAGAACAGTAGTGAAGCTAACAATCCCATGTGAAACCTGGCTATGTACTCACCATCATTGAGGAAGGGGCTTGCCTAAACCTTGAGATGAATCCACTGTAATCAACAAGATACATATATAATATTCTTTGCTCCAGACTTCACTATTTAAAAATATACATCATATCTAGTAACCAGCACATAGTTTTAACCTGTGTGTTAATATATTTGTAATTAGAAGTAGTGTTTTATTTTAAGGAAGCATATCATTTATAAAGAAAAACCATGTGCAGAGTCCAGTGTAGGGGGGCTGTAGTGGCCAAAAGTAAATAAACTAAATTCTTAATGTTCTATTGGGTCTTCATTTCAGTCTGTGACTCTGTCTCAAACAATCCTAGTATGTATGTGGCAGTATGACATGTCTTCTCTAATTCCTTTGTATGGTCTCATTGGTGAGAAGAAATACGGAATCTCTTTCTCTTTTTTTTTTACTTTTATTGAAAATAGATTTTTTTCTCAAATAATGTATCCTGATTATGGTTCCCCCTCCTTCTACTGGCAGTTCTTCCTCCCCTCCCCTCCTCTGCCATTCAGATCCTCCTTGTCTCTCATTAGAAAGCAAATAGGCTTCTAAGGAATAAAAATAAAATAAATTATAACACAATAAAATATAATATAATAATAGGAACTTATCAGAATTGGAAAAAAACAAACAAAAGGAAAAGAGCCCAAGAGAAGTCACAAGAATCAGTGATCAATTCATTCACACACTCAGAAATCCCATAAAAATACTAATCTGGAAGCCATAATATATACAAAAAGGATCTGTGAGGTAGAAAGAGAGAAGAAAAGGAATAAAAATAAAATTGAAATTAAAAATAATAAGATAGTTTTTTTTAAATAGGAAGAGCCCTGATGTGACATTGTGAGGCAAAGAGATTTCCAAAGATCCCATTGAATTCATGTCTGTTGGCCATCTACTGATGCGTATGCAGCCTAAGAGTGGTTTGTTGGCCTAGTGAGACTCCCTCGGAGGAAACTAAATTTACCATTGGAAGTGGTTATCAGCTGAAGATTGCTTCTTGGTTAGGGCTGGCAACATGTGCCCACTTCCTTCTGCTCTAGGACCTCATCTGATATAGACCTGTATAGGACGGGTGCATGCTGCCTCATTCTCTGTGAGTTCATACACGTGTCAACCATGCTGATCCAGAGGGCCTTGTTTTTTTAGTGTCCTCTACCCACTTTGTCTTTTACAGTCTTTCTGACTCCTCTTCCATGGGGTTCCCTGAGCCCCCAAGGGGAGGGAATTGATGGAGACATCCAATTTAGGGCTGAGGGTTCCTAGGTCTTTCACTCTGGTGTCTGGCCAAGAGTCTCTGTATTTGTTCCCATCTGCTGCGGAAGAAGTTTCTCTGATGATGGCTGAACAAGACACTGATTTATGAGTACAACAGAATGTCATTAGGAGTCATTTTATATTGCTATGTTTTGTTGTTGTTGTTGTTTTAGAACATTGGTATTTGGTTTTACTCTAGATCCGTTGGGCTATCTAGTCTCAGGTTCTTGGTCATGCAAGCAATGCCAGGTATGGGTTCCATCTCGTAGAGTGGGTCTTCAGTCAAACCAATATTAATTAGTTATTCTTACAAGCTTTGTGCCACCACTGTACTAGTATATCTTGCAGGCAGGACACCATTGTAGATTAAACAGTTTGTGGCTGGGTTAGTGTTTCTATTTCTCCTTTGGCAGAGTATCTTCCTGTATCAAATATGATAGAATGCAGGGGTGGAGGCTCTATGAAGGCACCAGCTTGACTTCTCCATGTTCAATGAGTTGCATAGGTTCTTCAGCAATGGGGCCTTGCCATCAGATTGTGGAGAGCAACCTGTAGTCTTGGCAACAGTCTGGGTTGTGGGTGGGTTCCCATTGGAACACTTTGTCCAACAACTCAATTAGATGTAATCTAATCCTGGTACTGGAAGCTTCATTTGGTGACAAGAGATGGCCAGCTGCGGCTCTGTTTCTCCCAATATTTAGTGATTTCTCTTAGATTGTCTTCATATATATTTTAGGAAGCTTCTACTGTATTAAGTTCCCATACTACATTCAAATGACCCTTAATTTTAGCTGTCTCTCCCTGTATTTCCCTTTTCCCTCTCCCCCATTCCCCTTTCTACTTGATCCTCCCATTCCATCTTCCCCCATAACTATCTATTTATGTTCCATTTCTAGGAAAATCTATCTGCCCCACCCACTACCCCAGTCCCTTACTTTATACCTAACCTCTGTGGTTGTACAGAGTGTAACTTGGACATCATTGACTGAACAGCTAATATCCACATATAAGTGAATACATAACATACTTGTCTTTCTGAGACTGGGTTACCTCATTCAGGATGAATTTTTTTTTTTAGTTTCATATATTTACCTTTGAATTCAAATGATTTCATTTTTTTAATAGCTATGAAATATCCCATTGTGTAAATGTACAACATTTACTGTATCCATTCTTATTTTGTCTTTCAAGACAGGGTTTCTCTGTTGTGATTCTGGCTATCCTGGGACTCACTCTGCAGACCAAGATGGCCTCAGACTCACTGAGATCCACCTACCTCTGCCTCCCAAGTGCTGGGATTAAAGGTGTGTGCCACCACTGCCTGACTCTGTATCCATTCTTCTACTGAGGGTCTTACAAGTTGTTTTCAAGTTCTAGCTGTTACAAATAGAGCAGCAATGAATATGGCTGAGCAAATGTCTCTGCAGCAAAATGAAGGGAACTTTGGTTATACATGCTCAAAGTCTGTTGATATGTCCCCCTCTTCATTTCTAATTTTGTTATTTTGGATATTCTATCTTCATCTTTTAGTTAATTTGGATAAAGCTTTATCAATTCTATTGATTTCTTTAAAGAACCAACTCTTTGTTTTATTGATTCTTTGTATTAATTTGCTGTTGTTGTCGTTGTTGTTAATAATTTCATTTCTGAGTTTGATTATTTCTTCCCATCTACTCCTTTGTGTGTGATTTCTTCTTTTTGTTCTAGAACTTTCAAGTGTGGTGTTAAGTTACTTGTATGAGATCTCTCCAGTGATTTTATGTAGACACTTAGTGCTATGACCTTGTCTCTTAAAACCACATTCATTGTGTCCCATAAGCTTGGGTTTGTTGTGTATTAATTTTCATTCAATTCTAGAAAGTCTTTCATTTCTGTCTTGATCCATTCTTCAATGTGTTCAGCTTCCACGAGTTTATGAGCTCTCTGTTGTTGTTTATATTCAGTTTTAATCCATCGAGGTCTGAGAGGATACAGTGTCATTTCAATTTTCTTGTATCTGTTGATACTTGCTTTGTGAACAAGCATGTGGTCAGTTGTGGGGAAATTTCCAAGTGGTTTTGAAAAGAAGTTATAATCTTTTGTGCTTCGATGAAATGTTCTGTAAATATCTGTTGTGTCCATTTAGCTTATAATGTCAGTTAGCTCCAGCATTTCTCTGTTTAGTTTTTGTCTGAATGACCTGTCTATTGATAAGAGTAGAGTCTGGAAGGCCCCCTCTATCAGTGTGTGAGGGTCAATGTGTGATTGAAGCTGTATTAGTTTTTCTTTTATGAACTTAGGTGCCCTTGTGTTTGGCATATAGCTGTTAAAGACTGCAACATCCTTTTGGTGGATTTTTTCTTTGATGACTATTTAGTGTCCTTCCCTATCTCTTCTGATTAATTTTGGTTTGAAATCTATTTTTTCAGATATTAAAATGGCTATTCAAGCTTGCTTCTTGGGTCCATTTGCTTGGAATATCTTTTTCCATCTTTTTACCATGAGGTGATATCTATCCTTGATGTTAAGGTGTATTTTGTGGGTGTGGCAGAAGGATGGATCCTGGTTTCACATCCATTCTGTTAGTCTGTGTCTTTTTATTGAGGAATTAAGTCCCTTGATGGTATACGATGTCAATGAGCAGTGTTTGTTGATTCCTGTTATTTCGTGAGGGTGTGTGTGTGTGTGTGTGTGTGTGTGTGTGTGTGTGTGTGTCCTCTTTTTGTTTGCAAGTCTGGGATTTATTTATTCCTTGTTTTTTTTTGGGGGGGTGTGTGTGGTTAACCTCTTTCAGTTATTCCTTCTAGTACCTTCTGTAGTACTAGATTTATGGAAAGTTATTGCTTAAATTTGGTTGTATCATGAAATGTCTTATTTTCTCTGTCTATTGTTACTGAAAGTTTTGCTGGGTACAGTAGTCTAGGCTTCTTTCTGTGGTCTCTTGAGCCAATAGAACATCTTTCCAGGCTCTTCTGGTTTTTAAAGTTTCCATTCAAAAGTCAGGTGTCATTCTAATAGGTCTGTCTGTCTTTATATGTTACTTGGTGTTTTCCTCTTGTAGCTTTTAATATTCTTTCTTTGTCCTGTCTGTTTACTATTTGAGGTGCCAAGGGGACTTTCTTTTCTGGTCCATTCTATTTGGTGTTCTGTATTATTCTTGTACCTTGATAGGCATCTCCTTCTTCACATTAGGGAATTTTTTTCTTTGATTTTGTCAAAAATATTTTCTGTGTCTTTGACCTGGGTTTCTTTTTTTAATTTTTGTTTTTGTTTTGTTTTGTTTTGGTTTTGGGTTTTTTTTCGAGACGGGGTTTCTCTATTGTAATTCTGACTGTCCTGGAACTCATTCTGTAGACCAGACTGGCCTGGAACTCACAAAGATCCCCCTACCTCTGCCTCCCGAGTGCTGGGATCAAAGACGTGCATCATCACCACCTGGCTTGAAACTGGGTTTCTTCTCCTTCTTCTATTTCTATTATTTTTAGATTTGGTCTTTTCATAGTGTCCCAAATTACCTGGATGTTTTGTGCCAGGATGATTTTAAATTTAATATGTTCTTTGACTAAGCTATGCATTTCTTCTATCATGTCTCTATTACACGAGACGCTGTCTTCCATCTTGTGTATTCTGCTGGTGTGGCTAGACTCTGAGGTTCCTGTTAGAGTCCCTAAATTTTTCATTTCCAGATTAAATGAAAACTTCAGTTTAGGTTTTCTTAACGATTCTCTTTTCAAATCAGATCTTGAACTGTTTTATTTATTCACTTCCTTCTACTGTTCGATTGTGTTTCAATGGATTAAGCAATTTATTCATTTCCTCTTTAAGGACTCTATCACATTCATAAGGGCTATTTTCAGGGCTTTTTCTTGTGTTTCTCATGTTTCTTGTGTTGCAATACTCAAGACCTACCATGGTAGGGTTGTGGGGCTCTAGTGAGGACATATTGTCCTGGCTGCTATTGATTGTATTTTTGCACAGGCACCTAGGCATCTGAGTTTGGGAAGACTGTAATTGATATCTGATCTTGAGTTTGATGAGTGGTTTTGTTCCTTGGTTTCTATTGGCCTCTCTGGTTCTTAGGAAAGTGCACACAGTGGCTGTGTGCTGTCTGGTAGAAAATTCTTCTAGGATCCTGATAGGTATAGG
The DNA here is from genome assembly GCA_026225945.1 of Cricetomys ansorgei. NCBI lineage: Eukaryota > Metazoa > Chordata > Mammalia > Rodentia > Nesomyidae > Cricetomys > Cricetomys ansorgei. Next base: position 20,959,426 of record JAMJFZ010001796.1, read on the forward strand.
CACTGGGGGTTCCTGGTAAATTGTGTTCCTGCTTCCCTGTCTGGAGTGCCAGACTCTCGTTATGTACTGACTATGAATATGCCAAGTTTTTGCTATAGTAAGGAGGTTTCTGAAGTCATCAAGATAAGAGTTTCTTTTACAGGAAATATGTACGTAGGCGCTGAAGAGCTCTTCTTGTGGTGTTCCTAACCTGGGCTTGTGGAGGTGGGGCTAGAGGCAAGACTTTGAGTTAACTTTGAAAAGAGAATGAGGGAAACAAATCAGGGAGAACGTAGAGGTAAGCTGAGAACAACCTGGTGCTCTCACTGCTGGGACAGTAAACACAGTCATAGGAAAATACCTTTGAGATAATAAATGACACCCTCCAGGCCCTGGCAGACACAGCAGACATAGCAAGTGGTGACAAAAGAATTCTAGCACTATTCCCAAGTGTTACAGAAACAATTTTTCAAGAATATACACAATCCATCAATGCGGAACCCACACTCACAGGAAAAAAAAAAAAATAACTCTCCAGCTTCAGTGAGGTCATTAGCTCAGAAGGTAACTTTCCTGGCTCCCATGATGACAAATTTCATTTATCCCCATCACTTCCTGAGCAAATGATTTTATAATCCCTGGATTTGGCTTATGAAGATGCCTGGTGACTCATGAATGCCAATCTGACTAATGTCTCATTTAAAGAACTCAGTATGCACGGGAGCCCAGACATCATTTTGCTTGCCAAATAAATGAATGTAAAATATCTTCAGTAAAAACAAAGAGATGAACACCTAGGACATCAAGGAGAAACCCTTGTGCTCCCACTGTCCCAGCAGCACTTATCCCCTGCTCGCTGGGTTGTCAGGAGCTGAAACACCCAGAGATGTAACAGGAAATAACTCTTCACAGTGAAAAAACATTTTATGACCTCTTTAGGACCAAGTGTTATTCACTGAGTCTTCAACGTCTGTATCTTCCTCATCACCATGTTGGCTTATAGTTCATTGGCTTTTACATTCAACCAAGGGGTTCTGAATCTCCACAGCAACCTTTACTTATTTATATATGTCTGGTTATGGCAAAAGTTCCAGGTGCTTTATAAATATATATTCAAGTGGGAAATTGAACCTCATTGTTTCCACCACCAATTCATATATTTTTAAAAGAAGGGTTCAAATAGCTTACACTAATTTTAGGGAGGTTTTAATAGTTCAGAGAGAGATTGTAGGCACAGATGGCAGTGACTTTAAATATTTACCTTCCTCTTCTCTCAAACTCTACTAAGTTTGAAATGAAACTTTCATTTCATAATGAAAACTTTGAACTTATGTAAAGAAAGTACAAAACAAAAGGGAAAGAATACAGCCACATGACAGAGGCTTCAGCAGAGAATGGGAAGTTATAGACAGCCAGCTGAATCTACACATAGGAGCTATATCCTCCAAAGCAGGCTTAGGAAATCTGAGGTATAGCTCTCCATCTGTATAATGTGTCAACATTTCTCAAAAGATTTATGAATTTAAGAAGGAAGCCCAGGATTTTACTTTAGGTTGCTTAAACTACCAAGGAACCAGAGTCTACAAATTGGACCCTCAGACAGGATGAACTGAAGGAAAACTCATACTATGACGTGTCACCATGATACTTCAACATACCAAGAATAAAACTGAAGATTCAAAGAGCTTGCAGTGTATGGAATGAAGTCATCAAATGCAAAAGAATATTAATATCTAAGTCATATTAATCTGATTTTCTAAAAATCAACTTGAGACTGCAGATGTCAATTATTAGTCCCTTCAGAAAAGCAGGAGACATTTTCACCATTCCGTTTCTATAATGAATATTTAAAATATTAACTTATGAAAAGAAAAGGCTTACTTTGGCTCACAGTCTAGAGGGTTACTTCTACCCCATTGGCCTTGTTACATTTGAGCCTAGGGGCAACATACAGCCGGTGCATGTAGGGAACAAAGCTGCAGAACTCACTGTCAGAGAGCAGAAGGCAGAAAAATATGAGGGTCCCACAATTCCCTACAAGAGCAGCTCCCTACTGACCTAAAAATGTGCCACTATGATCCCCTTTTCAGAGTTCCTACCATTTCCAATTAGAACAAAGCTAGGAAGCAAGACATAAATCTTGGGGGGGGGGGACAGTTAAGATCCAAATGACATTACAGTCAATATTCTTATACCCAGCTATGCTTTCAAAAAGGGCAAACAAAGAAGTGTTTGTAGAAGTTCAAAGCATGAGATTTTTATGTCTTGGAAATGTGCTCTAGCATAGCGAAGTCACGAAGAGGAAAACAGTAATCAACAACACAGTAGCAGAGAGGGTCCCCAAGTCACAGTGTTAACCTGGCCTAGAGACAGAGTCTACTCACGAGGAAAGCAAAGAAGGATAGAGGAGAAGTCTGCGAGGGGACAAAGAACAGAGTCCTATGATGGAATTGTTGAGTAGGAGCCTATTGATGGCTATATGCCAAATATGTCAGGGCCATGTAGGAAAATCCAATAGACTTTTGAAGTGAAAATACAAAACTACGTCAGTTCTAAAAATAATGCATGTTTTTTAAAAGTTTACAAGACAGCAAATAAAATCACAACGCATTGACGGGTACTGTAGTTGCTGCGCAGATAATTACTTACCTAAACTTCCAGAAGCAAGTATATAAGAAAGCTAGCAGACAGAAAGTGGGTAAAGTTGTTATAGGCCCAGATCTCTTCCTACCGAAATAGAGAGTTAGGGGATATATTGTAATAGCATGAGGGGGCAGGGAGATCATTTGGAAATATGAAAATAAATATAAGGAGAAACACCTAAAATAAATATGTTTATAGGGGCAAAACCTAAAAATATTTTATGATTGGTTTCTCACAGTATTGCATGTTTCTATCTCTATGACTATCACTTTGATATCATCACAACTGAAGGAATAAAAACAACTGGAAACAAAATCAGAGCTTGCATGAGGCTAGTTCAGCAGTCTGCAATGCTTTGGTAATGCTCACTTTCCGTTAAGCAAACAATAAATTAAACCAGCCTTAGAATAGCAATCTGACCATTGCTCACAGTCCATTTTCTCTCCACAGATACCTCTTATGTAAAAAGTAAATGGAAAAAAAAAAAAAAGAAATTGCATTAAGAATGCTGACTCAGAAGTATATAAACAACAAAAAAATCTTTAGAAAAATTATAGTTGAATAAACTGGATTTTAGTTTTGAAGTGGTAGGAGCCTTCTACAGGTCTCTAAGAACTTGTGCGATACATGCTAAAAGTGTATGTACTGTATGTATGTACATGCTGGGAGTGTAATATTAATGAGTTTATGCCACTTTAATTGCTTTTCTGTATGGTGTTATTGTGGGCTGCCTAACAGTTGGAATTGACCACACAGAAACTATTTTTTATTCACAGAATAAATCCAGGAAGTATGCACAATCATTATCACACTTTCTAAAGAAATAAATTCAAAATTCAGATAATAATTAAATCAAAATATTCAGAACTAAGCCAACAAATTGTTTGAAAAGCTGAACTGTCCAAACAGGAAATCTCTAGGGGAAAAAATAACCATCTCACAAGAGGTTACTCCCAGGCTTTCCATCATGCTCATATTTCCCCTACTGCTTTCAAAATGATGCTTCAAGGATTTCTGGGAATGGACAGGAAAGCCTCAATTCACATCCCTGTGGTAGAACTATGAGATCGCCTTATTTTATTTTATTATTTTTTTTACTTCAAATGTTTAACACACTCACAACACTAATCCATGGCCAGCAATGCTCACAATCAAGGATATAAAACCCAAATTCCATATAGATTTTGAATTAATCTTAGAGGATTTATTTATTTTTCTTATATATGAGTGTGCGTGCATGAGCGTGTGTACCATATATGTGCCTGTGGAGGCCAAAAAAGGGCATTAGATTCTCTGTAACTAAAGTTACACGTGGTTGTAAGTCACCATATAGATGCTGGAAACCAAACCAGGGCCCTCTCTCTAGCCCCTCATATAGAATTTTAAGGAATCTCTTTATCAGAAAACAAACGAATAAAACAAAGCAACCTCAATCCGCATGAAAGCAAGATGCTCCTTCCGCAAAGGAATCCCCCTCACCTTTCTACTTTTAACAGTCTTCTAAGACCCAACGAAAGAAATTTTTAGGCTCAAGAAATATCAAACATAATCTAAACAATGAACAGTCTATAAACATTATAATATATATCATATGCCGTGCACATTTATATATTCAATAAATACTATATGGAGAGCCCTCTTCACTCATGGGTTCTGCATTTATAGATTCATATAACTGTGGATCAAAAGATCTTTTGTAAAATAATAAATCCAACACATTTGTTCTGACAATATTATTATTCCATAGCCAATACAGAGAAAAATAACAATTTGGATAGCGCTGGAACTATATTAGTATCATAAACAATTCAGAGACCATTTAAAGTGTTTAGGGGAACCCTGCACAGGTCATGTGTAGATATTTTCCTATCTCATACTAGGTACTTTCACACCCTGGGATTCTGGATCAAGAGACAATATAATAAACATGTGCATTGAGACATAATCATGAACTACCTGACTCTCTACAATTATCCAATTACAAAGTCAACTGTGGCTGGCTCAAAAATGCCACTCAAAGACTTTAAATCTAAACCCTGGGACCTCTAAATGTTATAAGGAAGAAGCGTCACTGCAGATTTGACTAATGGCTTTGCAATGACGAATTATCTTGGATTATTCAATCCAACTGCAAGTATCTTTGTAAGAGGATGCAAGCACTAAATCCAACTACAAGTATTCTTGTAAGAGAGGAGAGAAGCAGAAGGCATTGGAGGAAATTAGGCAGTGTGGCCATGGCTGGAGTGATGGGACCACAAGCCAAGAATATCTGCAACCTCCATAAGCAGCAAAGGATGAAGCCTGAGTTTCCCCCCTAGAGCCTTCAGAGGGAGCATGGCTCTGCTAACTCCTTAATGTCTGCACAATGAAGCTGAATCTTGACTTCTGGTTCCCAGAATGTCAAGAGAATACACTTCTGTTATTTGAAGCCCCAAAGTAACCTTCAGAAAACTAAAACAGAATCCTTGCATGCACATTTGAGTAATCCTGAAATTATTATGCTGAGCATACCAGCAAGTCTGACACAAGGCAAGCCACAAATTACACAGAGAAGTCACTTTCCTTGAAACTATGGAAATTCTGATCTGGGCACAATGAAGAGACAAATGCCCAAGTCACTGGTTTAGTGGGAGCTGTTTTTAAAAATGCCACTAAGGATAGAGATTCTTGCATATGATTTCCCAGACAAACTTCTCACATACAAAGAATTTTTTTATTTACCAGCTTTTCAAACCTATTTTAAAAGGCATGTTGATTTAATATTAAATATTGGAAAAAAATAAAAATAAACAAAAAATAAGAATACTGCCATAAAAGTTTTACCCATATCTTGTTAGCCAGGGATTACTTATAACTGAGAGTGCATTTCTCTAATATTCTAGACAAAAGCTGTGAGTTATTATTCTTATTTTTCAAGGAGAGAAGAATATATTTTGGCTCACGATTCTAGGATACAGTCCATCATAGCAGGGAAGTCAAGACACATAACAGCTGTTTGCATTGTTCCCACAATCAAGAAGAGAGTCATGAATCTTATTTAATTTTTACATTGTTTTACAGAAATAGTATCCTTGGGCTGCTGAGATACCTTAGTCAGTAAAGTTCTTGACTTGCAAGCTCAAGGACTTAATTTCAACCTCCAAAGCCCAAGTTTAAAAAAAAAAAATTAAAAAGGCTGGGCATGGTGGAACATCTTCCCACAGCACGAATTTTCCCCTTTCTAACATACCTGACTTCCTTGTCCAGGGAAACTGGATAGCCCGCCAGCTCCAGAGCAGAACACCTCAATAGAGCCCAAGCATCCAGAATAGTCAGTTCTCCAAACAAAAACACTGCTCTCAGGGTGGACATGTGACACATCCAATACAGTCAGAGTAAATACCAAGGCAACTGCTTAGAATCATGGGACAAAGCCTTCCACACTGTGCCAAGTTGAGCAGACTTGGGGCCTAGCATTCTAAAGCCAACTGCGTTAACATAAAAAAAATAAAAAAATAAAAAAAAAACTAGCCTAAGAAGAATTCTAGACATGAGGACAAGCAGAAGTTTGATTATTTAGAGCAAGACATCTAGGGGGAGCCCTGGAGTACATCACGGTCAACCCTCCTGTTAGAATTTACAGAAGAGTAATCAAATCATTTTAGTAGGTTCAGGTAATTCAAGCTTGCTGTTATTTCAGCCCACAACACCCAAATTTCTTATTTGTCTCTGTTTTCCATTAATGTCCAAACTAGTCAAGAGTCTGCAGTATAAATGAAGAAAAAAAATAGAAAAGAAGGAGGGAGGAGAAAGGAAGTGAGAAAGGAGAGAACAAAAATCAAGGAAGGAAAACCTCAAGAAACTCACAAGTCCATAGGGAGTAATGACTATAAGAGAATAAAGCACGCCCTGCAGACTCCGTGAGGTGGCTCAGTAAGGCTCTTGTAGTACAAACTTGCACTTAGTTCAATTTCCAGAACCCGTATAGAAGTGGAAAGAGAAAAGGCAACTCTACACAACTGTCCTCTGGCCTCCATGTGTCCCCACGCAACAATAATTATAAAGCTAAATAAAGTAAAGCTTATCTGTTAAACAACAGCTTTTGGCTACTATCAGCTTTTTTTTTTTTTTTCCTTCTTCTTCTTAAATTCAAGGAGGCAAGGAGTAGGCAAGGAGTAGGCATGTTTAGATTTGATGACAAGGGAATCTGAGAAAGAATAAAAAGACGCGGATTAGCTACCACGGAGCATTAACAATAAGGCGCAGGGGCCATGTCTATTCTGCCCTGCTGTTTGTGACAGCAGTGTCCATTTTTAACTCAACTGGATTGAGTAACGTCTAGGAGATCACCAAAGCACATCCCTGGATGTGTCTATGACGGTGCTTCCAGAAAACATTAGATTAAAAGGTTTCTGATGAAATGCATGGTTTAATCTCTCAATGGATCATAATATGACAGCATTCAAGGAGCGGTGACAGATAGGATGCAGGTCTGAGATGGAAGAAGCAGGTTGCTGGTCACTAGAAGCACGTCCCATATGTTACATCGTCTCCTTCTTCATTCCTTCTTTCCACTTCCTGTATCCCATGATGTGAGTGTTCCAACACAAGAAGTGTTCTTCTGCCAAGAGTTCTGTTCACTTGCATGGGGCCAAGCAGCCATGGACACAGCCCTCTGAGGTCGCAAGCAATATAAACCTTTCCTCTTCTCAAGTTGTTTCTGTCAGGTGTTTGGTTACAGGGACACAAAAGTGACTAATACGGTATTCTTCATTATACTTGAATTCTGTCTTGATATTCAGATAAGAAGCTTATTATGAAAGGAAAAATCTACATAATATAAAGCACTGGATTCATGTGTGTGAATGGGTGTTAATGGGTAAAAAATGAGCTTTTGTTTACACTGAGAAAAATACGCCAGAGCATGACTATACTGCTAATTAAATACACACCCAGTCACAAAAACTCAAGTGTAGGAAACAGATACATGTGGTTCTGATTTCAAGTGTGTTCAAGTCCAAGTCAGGAGCCTTTATCACAAGTTCAATTGGTGGAATTCACTCCTTGAACTGGCTGCTTTACATAACTCCTACATGGTAAGGTTTGGGAATTACAAGTAAAACCTTCAGTTCAGAAATGTCTCCGTGCTGTCCCATGAAACGAGAAATCAACCACATTGTGCTAGCTTGTTTTATGTTAAGTTGACATAAGCTAGAGTCACTTTAGAAGAGGGAATATCATTGGAGAAAATGCCTCCACCAAATTGGCTATGGGCAAGCCTGTGTTGGATTTTCTTGGTTGATGTGGGAGGGTCCAGGTCATGGTGGGCAGTGCCAGCTCTGAGCAAGTACTCCTGGATAGTATAAAAAAGCAGGCAGAGCAAGGCATGATGAGCAAGCCAATAAGCAGCACCCCTAGATGGCCTCTGCTTCAGCGCCTGCCTCCAGGATTCTGCTGTGCTTAAATTCCTGCCCTGGTGTCCCTCAATGGTACACTGTTACCTGGAAGTGTAAGATGAAATAAACCCTTTCCTTCTTAAGTTGCTTTTGGCCATGGTCTTTTATCACAGCAATAGAAGCCCTAACTAAGACACATCCTTCTTGATGCTAAGGGAATATTGCTACTTCACTTGGATTCAATGAATCTCAAGAAAAGTGACATGCACATTGTTAGGCTTATGAATCATTTACATTTCATTGAAAACCTGTTTGCTTGATAGTTTCTGGCCTTACAGGGAGAAGCAGACAGCCAAGTCCTTAGATAGGGCTTTCTTCAGTGCCAGCTCAGTGTCAGTGTCCTCGGGGGTGGGAGATTAGGGTATGTCAGGATTTCTCTGAGACAGCAGGCTTAGGTAACTTGCTGATATGGCTCTCCACGAAAGATGACGAGACAAAGGATGTTGAACACTCCTCAAGCTTCAGGGAGAAGACAGGGTAGCTTCTGGTATGGGAAGTAGGGACTGAGAAGGAAAGGGAATGGGAAGAAAGTCACCTGTTTCCTCATATACCACCAGTGCTCAAGACAGGGAGCATGGCCCAGCAGATCATCCACCCCTCATGAGCTCCAGCTGCATTGAGAAGATGTAGGGCAAAGAGGACTGGGTAAATCCAGAGTCAAGGCAGACAAACTCAGCTCCAAACAGGGCTTTTATGACACTAATATGACACTGTCCATGACCACAGTCCTGTACTTTGACCTCCACCTATCCCATTGAGACATTTCCTCGGGACATGTTCCTTCTTCAATTTATGAAAATCTTTATATACTCTGAAATGACCACCAACCATGAGCCTTATAAAATCCTTTAAACAAAAGACACATCCCCTGCCACCATACTGCTGATATTTTAGTTCAAACTTGTACCTCGAAACTGCAGAGGGGTTCTGTGGAATGGGAATACAGAGTAACCCCCAAGGCTATACAGGAACTCACTGGTCATGCTGAGCTTCTGCATGCATTCATATGTGTATGAATTTCCCTAGTAAATCTTATGTTACACACATATCTCATATGCGTTATCTACAGTATATTTTATAGTAAAGTATATTGCTTTTTACTGCAGATGATCCCTTTTTTTTTAGAAAACTGAATTTGAGAACCTGAATTACTGGTATGCTTTGAGTAAAGCCGCATGATATTTAGCACACGGCTGCCATTGCTTTCTGATTTTTTTGTAATAAAAGATAAAATTCTATACCAATTAAATAAGTTCCTGAGTTTTGTACCCTTGGATGAACGTGCCCATCAGATAACACCCTCTTTCTATTTGCTTTTCTCCCTGTGTATCTGGACTCTTACTTTGCACAGCACAGAAAACAAACAATTGAGAGATAACCTACAGAATAGGAAAAAAATGTTTCAAAACATTCACCTTTCAAAGGGTTGATATGCAAAATATATACATAAGGAACTTAGAATGCAATTAACAAAGAAATCCCAAATAACCCAATTTTAAAATTGGGGGGGGCGGTAATAAATAAATACTCCATGGAAGAAAATGACATGGTGGACACATTCATAAAGTCTGGCCAACTATATTAGCAGCTGAGAAATGGGAGCCCAAAATACAACGAGATAGACCCTCACCTCAGGTAGAATGGCTTTGATCTAATATCAAAAGACGCTGATGAGGATGTGGAAGAAAGACTACTCTCGACACTGTGAGCAGAAATGTAAAATGGTAAAGCCATTATGGAGAACTGTATGAAGGGTCCTCAAGAAACAGAAAGCATACTTGCTGCATGCAGCAGCTGTCTCACTCCCGCCTGTGGATACAAAGGAAATGATATCAACAGCTCAAAGAGAGATCTGCACTCGTTGCTACACTAGTCCCAATAACAACTAATCTACGGGATCAACCTAGACACCCAACAGTGGATAAATTGGTAAATATGATATGGCGGATATAGAAAGTACAATGCTTGTCAGACATAAAATAAAGTGATATCTTTTGAAGCAAAATGTTTGGAACAGAGGGACATTATGTTAAGTAAAACAAGTCAGAAACAGAAAGACAAAAACACATGTTCTCTATTGTTATGGTTTAGGCTTTTAATTTTTTTCTGTGTGGTGTGTGTATGTGGCACTAGTGTCTGGTGGACCAACTGCTCAGTGTGCTCAGACCACGTTCATGCTGGTGCACATATGACACATAGATATGGAAGCCAGAGGTCAGCATCAAGTGTCTTTCTTCAATTGTTCCTCATCTTTATATTTTGGGACAGGGTCTCCCACTGAAGCTGAAGCTCAATGGTCTAGGCCAGCTGGATGGTCAATGAGCTCCAAGGATCCATCTTTCTCTGATGCCATCCTCTGCCCCCTAGGTGCTGGGGTTACAGGCAAGTGCAACCATGCCCAGTCTTTACATGTGTGCTGGTACCCAGATTCAGGTCCTAATTCTTGCTCAGCATGCATGTCACCAACTGAGGTACCTGCGCAGTCCTATGGTGAAGATTTTAAATGGCACCCAGCAATTATGTATAAATTATGTATAAATTTCTGTCACCTATTTAGTAAGTGAGCCGTAGTTGAAGAAGGTAGGAAAAAGAGGGCATGCTCTTGGCGAGTGCTGGAAACTTGGCCCCTTCTCTTCCCTTCCTCCTTTTTCCTTCTCCTTTCCTGCTGTTCGGCTTTGTCACATCCCCAAAGCAACAGAGCCAAGCAATGGTGGTCTGAAACCACGAAACAAAGTACCTTTTCGTCCTTCCACATTGTTGGTATCAAATATTTCATCACAGCAATAGAAGGCTAACATATATGTCTTATTATGATTCCCAAAATGCAAGGAATCCATGGCAATGTACAGTGGAGGTTTCCAGAAGCTGGGAGGGGTGGGGTGAGATGAGAGAGTGGATCGTTGGAAAGTAGTTACTTAAACAGATGGATAGAAGTAATAAACTCCAGTGTTCAGAGAATAGCAGGATGGCTACAGTTCACAGTAACCTATTAAACACTTTACGGATAAATGCTAGAGAGAACTTAAAAGGCTCTAAACACACAGCAATGATAAAAGGTGGAAGCATTAATTAGCATGTTTTGAACAGTGCTTATCACATACAATTATTGAAGTCTACAGAGTACTGCATGCATTTGAGCAATCCTCACGTTAATAGCTTTTTTACATTTATATGGATTGGAAATGTTATACACTATGATTTGATCATTGTACACGGTACACAATAAAATTTTGTAATTAAAATTGTAATCCAGTAAAAATAGAGAATTGGAAAAAGGATCCATGATAAACACCCTGGCTCTGGCCCCTAAGCAGTACAGAAACTTAGGTCCATTTAAAAGAAGTGACTTCAAACTCAATGACAACTTGTCAAGCAGTTTCAAAAGAGACAGATGGAGAGGTGTGGCCACTATAGTCTGGTTGTGAAGAAGCACCAGAATCTGTTACTACATAGACTGGGACAAGCCCGGATTCCGTCAATTATTCACTGGGTGACAAAGACAGGATAAGGAATGCCTTCTTGCCTCAATTAGCTCCTCTGTGCAATGGGGGTGCCCATGGTCCTTAACCCACTGGGTTGTATGAGGATGAACTTATTCTATTCCAGGAAGGCACATATAGTAACCACACAAAATGCGCTACCCAACAGCTACTATCCAGATCACTAATACTAACATTGTATTAGTATTTTTATCACTGTTCATCATCATCATAATTATAGCAACATAGTCTCTATTTTATTAGGTGTTCAGAACTGTGGGGAGTAGACCTGGAAGTGAGTCTGTGCAAAGTAGGACAGTGCACCCCGGAGGATAAGGCACACAGAGGCACAGGGCACCGGTCTGCGCACCGACTCCAGAGCCCTGTTCCCCCCTAGATGTCTTGATCCGCTTTGTCAAACCCATTCAGACCATAATGTGCCAGTCAGTCAGCTCTCGGGTTGCTTACACTTGCATTACCCTTATCAGACACCCCCTCTGTGGGTAAAGTTCTCAAACACCAAACAGCGCACCTTCAGGTAAATTTCAGAGTAGATGTTAGAGTGTTGGCTCTTGCTCTCCATTACTAAAGCTGAGTGCTTGGATGGAAGCTCCTGGGGAGAAGAACTTGAGGATTCTGACACACACGCAACTTTCAGAAGTCCTTGTGAGATGATTCAGCACATAATGACGCCTGGTGCCAAGACTGACACAACCTGGCTGGATCCCCAGGACCCACACAGTGGAGGGAGAGAACTCCCAAGAAGTTGTCCTCTGACTTCTATATAGTCATTGCACACACGTGTGCTCACGCATTCTCTCTTAAGAAAGAAAGAAATGGTAACCCCACTGTGAGGATTGAGAAGTCCTTTTACAGAAAAAAATACTTGAGATTGATTTACTTGAGCACTCCTCCCATTCCCTCTGCTCGTTTGCAAGCTGCATTCCCTATGATCCCTTTCCCCACGACTCCCACACATAGTGAGCTTTCAATGTGTGCTGACTCAATAAATGTTTGCTGAGAAGGCAAAGCCACCCAGAATCCCATCTTGCAAGAGAGAGCTGCAGCAAGCCGTTGACACTGCTGCAAAATCAGATACAGCCTATGATGCTCAAAAGGGCTCCAGTGAGAGTCCTAAGGGTGTGCAATGGGCTATCTGGTTAAAAAAAAATCCACCAAAGGGAGGGAAAAAAAGTGGCAGCAATAGAAGAGAACACACAAAGACCCAGCTGCCTGAAACATGAATAGCCTGGCAGGGCAATTTCTCTAGGACCCACTGAGAATACAGATCAGAGGGAAACGGGATGTCTGAGATGAGCGAGGGTCTCGGTGGTGCTAAGCATAACCCATCCTCAACTCCGCTCCCCTTTGATTCTTCCTGCTTCTTTCCCTTCCCAAAGAAAAGTTATGCAAGTACATCTTGGGAGCTCTTAGGAAAAAAAGAACCAGTTCTGTGTAAAGACGGAGGGTCCCAAACCCTGGGCCTGCAGCTGGGCCACGGCTACATTATGCTCATTATTCCTGGAACTCATGATTCGGAGAGAGAGTTCCTTCTGCAGCTGGCATCTTGTGAGCTGAGCTACTCACTGGCGAGGAGCAGAGAAGGAACACTGGACTTTGTTCTTGAAGATGACTGAGGTGGGGGGGCAGGGGGAGGTTTGGGGATTTTTAAACAGAAATGTCAGAATTTCCAAGGTCTAACCTTTAAAAAAATAAAGGCATATGACTTTGAAAACAAGCACAGCATTGTCCTTGAAAATAAAAAAAAGACAATTCCAGTATACAGTTGAAATATAGGGGTATTGAGGTGACAGTGTATAGTTCAAGACTCACATGTTGAAGATTTTCTTCCTTCAGATAAAATGGAAATACTCAGAGACTCAAAGAACTGTTGACCCTGACCCCTGACTCCTGGGGTCCCATTGTCTATGCCTTGAATCTCCACCATTTCTAAGGATGCAGGGTTCATAGGGTTCTTTGATGGTCAAATGGGATGTTTTTCACCTTAGCTATAGAAACTTTTCCCTGATTCAGTTGAAATCACAGCTGACTTCTCTTTGTCCTGATGGCCACACATACTGACACCTGTACAATACAAGGCAATATCCTTGCCTGAAATACTCTTCTTTCCAATTCTTAAAAAAAAAAAAATTACTTATGTGGATGTGTGTGTGGGCATGACATGTGTGAGTGAAGGTACCTGTGAGTGCCAGAAGAGGGCGTCAGATTCCCTAGAGCTAGAGGTGGTTGTGAGCTACCTGATGTGGGTGCTGCTGAACACCTAACTCTGGTCTCAGTAAGAACAGGAAGTGCTCTTTGACCACTGAGCCATCTCCCCAGGTCCCCAGACTCCCAATTCCCTAATATCCCTTTAGAAGTAAAATAAATGACCATAACGTAAGGGCAGTACATGTACATGGAAATAAAGATAAATATTGAACTCCATATACTTTCTTTAAAAAATTAATACTTATGATTTTATTCTTTTATTTCCCATAGAAAATTCCCCCATCTCTCTCTCTCTCTCTCTTTCCCTCTCTCTCCCTCCCTCCTTCCCCCTTCCCTCTCTCTCCCTCTCCTCTCTCTCCTTCCCCCACTCTTCTTCCTCCCTCTTTCCTATCACCCCTCTCTCTGTCTCTGCCTCTGTTTCTCTGTCTCTCTCTTTCTCACATACACTTTTGTGTGTGGATGAGGCTTCTCTGACTTTTCATTCTGTAACTTGCTTTTTATCTCTCCCTTGCATTTTAAGCACACTCTGTGGACTCCATTAAACTAAGCTGTCCTGACACTCATCCCTACGGACATCATCTTGCTTCAAGGCACCATCTTCCTTTCTAATAGGAACAGGATTCAAAACAGCATTAGCACATCTTCTGAAGGACTGACATGAGCTTGATCTGCAGTCATTTTTCAAATGCCATCAGTATTTTTCTAGCTCCTTGGCTCTTCACCAGTAGAGTTACACATTGTGGACCCAAGACCACTTCACATGCCACCACCACCACCCCCAGTCAACTGTTCTCACATGGTGAACCCCAGGCCATTTCATACATTCTCTCCCTCCCTCCAGTCAGCTGCTGGGAGGCAGTTACCTTATCAAAGTTACCCTTTTAAATCCCTTTGGAAAATTGAGTCTTAAGTTACTTGCCTAAATCCTCATCATAATTAGAACAAAATCTAAACTCTTGGCAGGAGCATAAGGCTCTATTTAGCCTGATCCCACCACTCATACCTTCCTCAGCCTCCAGAGTACACTGGCTCATTCAAAGTGACAACAAGCCCACATTCACTTTGCAGACTCAGCATTCCTTGTTCCTTCTACCTAAAAGGTGCTTCCAGAAGCTCTTTATGAATTAGCATACCAGTCAAAGGTTTCACGCATGCATTTTCTCTTCCCTTGACTCGCAGCAACTAGCGGTTAAAATTCCATAAAGATGTTGCAGGTCTTGCCCACATTCTGCCCCAGAGCCTGGCAGTCACTGAGCGTACGAGAAGTATGTGTGGAATGAATGGATGTGTGTGAAGGTTGGTGTGGACTTTTTTCAGATTGCTGCAGGTTCCAACCTGACCACAGCTATGCAGGACCTGCCCACCAACAACAGGAAATAAGGAGAGGGTGGATCCAAGAAGTTTTTAAAAAGATTATAAGCAAATACGCATTTTCCTTTCCCCTTATTATGTCTTCTCCACTCTAAACAGGCTCCTGATGGCAAATATGCATAAAACATATTTTCTTTGTTATCTCTAAACTTATTTCTATATTTACTAACTCAATAAAAAAATAGGATATGAGAAAAAAAAATCGAGAAACTTACCAAAATTGGACATTTTGTCCCTAGTTTTGTTTCCAGTCAGTATTATAGTTCGCATGAACAAAAAAAAAAATACTTTCGTTTTTTTCATAGATTCTGAGGCATGCATATTAGTATAAATTTTGAGAGCGGAAGAAAAAAATGCAAAATAACCCCCAAAGAGACTTGGAAGGTTCAAGTATTGGAGAAGTATCTTGTTTTGCTTTGGTTTGGGGCTGGGTATTTTCATTCTTTAAGATATGTTTTATTCAGATTGCAAATAAAAAAAAAAAGAGGAACTACCATGAAAGATAAAACTCCCATGGACAGGAGAGATGGTTTATTGTTCAAGATCACTTGCTGCTCTTGCAGAGGACTGGAGTTTGGATTCCAGCACCCACATGCAGCATCTCCTTACTGCCTGAAACCCCAGCTCCAACTCCTGAAACCCTCAGCACTTGTGTCAGTGCTCTCTTCCAGTCTCCATGAGCATCAGTATGCACACACACACAGAAAGATACACAGACACAGACACCCACACATGCACACACACACAAAATAAATCCTAAAAAATAAAACTTTCTTTATGACGCTCAAAGTTCCATACAGCCACTGAAAGAACAATACGAATGCCATTTTATTCATGCATACTAAAGACTATGTTGTTGATGTATGACCCCACCCCCAACCAAATGATGAAGAATGTTCTATTATTGGGAAAAATGTCAGCATGTGAGCGAAAACTAGTATCACTCAAAATAAGCTTACTATTCATGCGCTATTTGCATTCTTAAAATATGAACACCACTGAGGAACAAGACTCTCGTATCACACATGCTTCTGTCCCACCAAGAGAAGCCCCGTTGGCTCTCTGTCTTGTACCTTGCAGCCACTGTGAGTCCTCGTCTTCATCAGTGGTGTGGTGGTACACAGCTCAATGGCTTCCGGCTCATGGAAGATGACTGCTGGTATAGGTTCCTTTTTCAGTGTTAGGACATTCAATTTAGACTTCAGCATGGTCTGGAAGTGCTAAAAACACAGAAATAAACCAAGGGAGTTAAATTCGTTGGATATGTACCATGATTCAACTGTACATCAAACTTAGTAGTAAATGCTTTGTCTTAATAATTCTGCTTTAGTAAGTGAGGCCAAGAGACATTAATTCAAGGGATAAGGCAAAATCCTATGAAGATGGAATTAAATGAAGCTATAGGGACCAACCAGTCCCCAACAGAGACATAAAGACCCATGTTCATGGTGATGTCATCTCACCCAGGACTTATCATCAGAGAAGCTTTTCCAAGGTGTCATGTGTATGTATTCGTAGAGATACAACCTGTATAGATTTAGCATCACCAGGAAGGGTGGCAGGGAAGGACAATAGAGGAACACAATGGAGAAAAGCCCATGAGACTTAAGTCCCCTGCCCTCCCCAGCTTTCTTCTGAACTGGCTGTAGGACCTTGGGAAATTCTCTACTTCTCAGTAGGTTGTGCTTCTCCATTGTCTCCAGCCAGGAACCCAGGGGCAGCTCCTTTGCACAGGCAGCCCAATGCATCAGTTTTGGAAACTCCAAATGCAGCTCTGTTTAACCATTACTGTCTGTGGGTTCCAGTTACCTTCCTGTTGCTGTGATAAATTTCTCTGACCAAAAGCAACTTGGGGAGGCAAAGTTTGAGTTCAGCTTACACTTCCAGGTCACAGTCTGTCACTGACGTAAGTCAGGATAGGAATCTGAAGGCAGTAATTGTTGTTTACTGGCTCACTCACTGGCTTGTTCAAGTCCAGCTACCTGGGGATGGTCCTGCCCACAGTACACAAGGCCTCCACATTAATAATTAATCAAAACCATTTCTCACAGGCATGGCCATAGGCCAATATGGTTGAGGTAATTCTTCAGCTGAGGTTCCCTCTTCCCAGATGATGATAGATCCTGTCAGTTTGGCAATAAATACTAACCAAGATAATGCGACCCAGTCCTAGGTTTTATCTTCATTTAGACATTTGTAACAGCATCTAAATGTTTCCCTCACCTCCAACATTTTCCCTATATAAGGTATCACCATAGAGAAGTCAAAGAGATTTTTCTTCTAAACTCCAGCTATGGTATAATATGCCATGTCTTTACTAAAACTCTCCCTAGTATCCTCATCTTTTTAAGAAAAACCCGAAGTCCTTACTTTAGCTGTTGAAGCTATGTATAATTCAGAGACTCACTGTCTGTCTGGTTTCATCTATCAACCTCATACTTTCAATTATGGATTCAGCCACAGTGGCTTCGTTAGTGTTTGAGACTACACAAAGACACATGCGTGCTGGTGTGAAAGACCATTAATATATCAGATATTCATAACAGTAGCAAAATTACAGTTTTGAAGTAGCAAGGAAAATAATTTTATAGTTGGGGGTCACTACAATATGAGGAATGGTATTAAAGGGTCACAGCATTAGGAAGGTTGAGAACCATTGGTACAAGCTAAGAAGTTAAGCCTATGACTGAGGAAGGAGGGACACAGACAACCTAAGAGACCACCCTTAGGAGCCAAAATTTCCTTCTTATACAAAGCCAGATGTGTCCTAGAAAGACAAGTGATCCTGGAGTCCTCTCCTATGCTTTCCCTAGCATCCCTTCATGCTATCAGGTAAAACCTTTGCTGAAATAGCAGCACAGAGAGAAAAGGAGAAGAGGGATAACCACAGATACTGTCTCCTGTGGTACTTCCTGCTCATCATCAGGCCCGAGGTCAAGCATAATGTGCACATATCAAGAAATACAATTCACATGGTCAGGGCAGTGTTGTGCAGCGCTTTGATTTCTTGAAGGAAAGCAAACCATAGTCTCAACTAGAATGTGCCAACAGCACAAGCTGTTACTCTACCTACCCCACCTTTGCACTGCACCATAGAAGCTCCTGTCAGTCATCCTAAGCTTCTGTTTTGTTCTTTCCTCGGAGCAGCATTAAATAGTACATAATGATAAGAAACCACTAGGACATTCCCAGTAAGAGATTCATGAGTCAAGCAGAAAGCTTTCTGTGTTTTTCCTATACTCTGATTAGGAGACACTGAATTTGCATTTTGCACTGGAGCCTGCATATTATGTAGATAGCTCTGAACACAAACACACACACACACAGCACTCTCTCTTTTCCCCCCTTACTTTACTATTCTCATCACTTACCATACCTTATCATTTCTGTACAACCTTGCAGTTGTTTCTTTTATTGTAGTGTCTTTCACAAGAACGTAAGAACCACAGATTCACAAGCTGTTTAATTCCTTGAAATATCAGCAGGGCCTAAAATGGTGCCTCACTAACCACAGAGATCAGGGACCATTCTGGAAGGTAGGGAAACTAATGTATTGGAAGGTGAATGCAAACCACAAATTTAAAGCAATAATCTCTAAATCAAAGTTCATAGACAAGTTGTCCTTCTTGGACCTCCTGTTGCTTTCAGTAATATACATATATAAGTGTATTCATTTGTGTGTTATGAACGAACTGCCCCAAACAGTTCTTTAACTATTCCATATGACTCATGTAAAGGCACAGAGGTTTGGGAATTCATAGCAGGTCAAAGCCTGTATTTCAGGACTCGTCAACTGAAGACTCTTGTGGGGAGATACACATGCCGACTTGTCTAGACCACAGTGCCCAGTTATTGAACCTGACATTCACCTGGGTGTTGCTGTGAGGGACTAAAGGTTTGAGGTAAGGGAAACTGTCATAGATAATCCAGGTGGGGCTCAATCAATCAGTTGAAAGACTTTTAAGAGATGAGCTCAGGCTTCCCTGATGAGGAAGAATACTTCCACTACGGAGTTGCAGCCCATTCTTTCTGACAGCCTGACTTACAGTCTCAACTTCAGGCTTACCTAGCCATCTCCCATGACTGCAAAAGTTAATTCCTCAGTGGAATGTCTACATATCCTACTAGTTCTATCTCTGGTTGTAACTTGGTGGATGCAGCCACCATTTAGGAAACAAAATGATCGACTCTAATATATTTTAAATGGAAAAGAGACTTGTCCTTACATTTCCCAGAATGTTAGGCAGAAGAAACAGGAAGAGGAGGAGAGGAGAGGGAAAGGCAGGGGAGGGGAGGGGAGGGGAGGAGAAAGGAAAGTTTTCACGTTAAACTGAAAGCTCCTATGTGGCTCCTAATTGATGATTTCTGTCCACTGGAAGTGTAGAGTTTGAGACTACAGAGTAGTGTGAGTTGTCTGAAGAACCACATGGGGATCACTGAGCCCAAGAATAAAACCAGACAGCCTCTGAGAAAGAAACTAGGGCAAAAAGATAAATAGAAGAGTCACTCAGAAGGTCTAGTATAAAGTAGATGCCTGTTGAGGCAATCTCTTCTACCATGGTGCATAGAGACTCCAGGAGCTTCGAGAAGGACTGGTCCAGATTGTAGAATTCTGACTCCTGCCACTCAGGGAATTCCTAAAAACAACAGTAAGCATGAGTTCCTTTTCAGGAAGGTGAGACAGTCATACTACCTAGAAGTTCTAAGAGTGTCTTCCCGGCACTATTGTCTTTATCCTAGGACCAAATCCCACAGCTATAGGCTCAGTCCCAGCACAAAGGAGATTAGAAGTTGCAGACAGGCCCTTTTGCTGAACTGCAGTTAATTGGCAGGGAACAAAATAAAAGAAACAGCTGAGAAGATAAGCCAAGGGCTGGAGAGATGGCCCAGTGATTTAGAGCACTAGCAAGTGTTCCACTGATGAGGTATATAGCCCATCCTGCACTTGAATTTCCTGTATGTAAGATGGGGATACTGTTATAGTGAAACCTCATGGCATTGTTGTGGAAACCCAGCCAGTGAATACACACACACACATACACACACACACACACACACACTACACACCACACACCACACACACACACACACACACACACACCACACACCACACACCACACACACACACACACACACACACACACACACACACACACACACACACACACACACACACACACACACACCACGCACCACACACATACACACACACACACCACGCACCACTCAAGTTTTACCATTATTATTTTGTAGTGCTAGAGACTGAAGCCAGGGCCTCAAGCTTGCTGCCCTTCTAGAGGATCCAAGTTCAACACCTAGCCCTCGCATCATGGTTCACATATTCCAGCTCCACACGACCCGAGGCCCTCTTCTGGCTTCCATGGCACCTGAACTCATATGAACACACACACACACGAATAAAACGCTTTAAAACTATTTTAAGGTAGGAAAGACAAAATGGGGAGTAAGAAAATAACTAAGTTCAAATTCCAGCCTCAGCATGCTGTGTTGTGCAACCTCAGCCACCTAACTCTTCGGAGCCTGGGCTTCCACGACCAGCCAGGCCCAGGTCAAACTGTCACTCACTGATTCATGCCACACATCTCTCCTGAAAAAATATGCTCAGATGTGGTCAAGGCAACAGGAGAAGAAATAAAATATCAGTCTCTACACGGAGGCTTCTCGCAGCTGGTAGAGACTCAAATTTCGTGACAAATAGCAGGTCTACATGACCTCTTAAGGACGGATCAAAAAACTGATAATATAATTAAATAGAGAAAATGATTCTTTAAATAGAAATTTTTTCTTCTAATAGCTTTTTTGTCTTTGCCTCCTATGGAAAGATGAAGATAAAGGGAGGAGATAAAATGTAGATACTTGATGAGCTATTATGTCTGCAATGATTCGTCTTTTATGGCAAATTAACATATAAATCTAACTCTGACCTTGCTATTGTAATCTTAGGTACAACTGTAAGCCTGAGAGCTATTTCTGCTAAAAGCATTTGTCTGCTTCTTTCCTAGGGGAAACTTCACCAATATTTCTATCCTGGGTTTTGGAAAGCACACACGTCACAGGCTGACTGTCTGAGTACCACACATCCTTATCTAAAAGGTTTACAGGAAACTCAAGGCTCATTGAACAAATCCCTCTAGGGGATAAATACATATGGCTGCTAGATAGGCGATGTATCCTTCTTATCCTTCAAGGTAAGTCTCGGACTGAGACCCCCATAGAAACCAGAAAAGCTGGGATGTGGAGAGACAGTCCTTCAGCTCCTAGGTCCAGTTGTGTCTGATAAACTGCGAATCAATACATTCTTTTTTTCTGCTATAGCGGGCTTTAGCCCACTTGCTCCTTGCAAATAAAAATAACCCATTAGTACGAACTAATTTGTAATAAAAAATAAATATCCATGAAAATAAAATGGGCAGCCCCTAACAAAACTGGTATGAGATTACACTTAAAAACCATAGAAACATAAACATACTATCTTTAAAAAACAGTGAACCTCGCACTTCTTTGAATAGTTAAGGCAAAGTGACAAAGCACCCACTCACAATCTCAAGCATAGCTTCGTAAACTGGGTTGCAACCCCATATTGGATCAAGTAACTGAATGTGGGGTTCAACAAAAACGGCGAAAGTAAAAAGCTTGTGAATATTTCATGATCAAAACCTAATTCAAAACCAAAGATGTAATAAGATGTGTCTCTAACAGCAGTCTATCGTGTGTGACAGGGCTTCATTACAGCCTTGCGTCTAAGCACACAACACACGCCCTTCGCCCTGCACATACTTTCACACTGTGTAACACCAACAGGCACTGCCTAAAACACCTTGGTTCACACTAGAGACTCTCACAGGTAATGGATTGTAGCGTTTGTAATGTACAAAGGCTTCTGTTCCCATAGAAATAAGATGGTCTGCACAAAAGCAACTTCCAATATTCTCCTACAGTCATTCCGCAGCATTTCACAGTCTCGTATTTTTTGATTTACAGTACTAGAATATTGGGCTTAAAAATTGTTTCAGTTGCTGACTTGCAATAATGGCAGAATTTTCAACAGTTTCTAAAAATGCCCCTAAGTGCATTTCTGCCATTTTGTACTATGTGTCTATCCAAACAGCATTCTCAACACTGGCAATTATAAAATTAAAACACTAGTCAACTCCGAAAAATGTCAAAACCGCTCTGTGTCCTCAGTATCACACAATCGGTCAAGATACATCTATTTTGTAAAATAAATAAGCACATTTGTTTCATTATTATGTGAAACTGTTTTTACCTTGTATTGAATAATAAAACTATGTGTCTACCAGGAAATTATTTTAAAATAAACTTCGTTATGGCCTGTCAGTAGCTATTTGACTTCCATGCCTATTTTACACTGTTAAATCCATGGAGGTCACAAAGAATTTCTTGATAAAAAAAGATTTCACGAGGACCAAAAGTCTAGGAAACCATGATGTGAACTAGGTCATACCATCCTCAGACTATCTATGTCTGCGATGAAGGCCTCAGAACGACACCACCATAAGAAAGATTCCAAGTCTCAAGGTACGGCCACACGGGGTTCCAGCAATGACTCTGAATTGATGACAAGGGCTTTTGCCACATTATGAAGACCTAAGCATGATTCCCCAGCTCTGTCAGAGCCCCATGCCCCCCTTGGACCCCTACCTGAGACAGACTCAGTCCCCCCAAATCCATCAACTTTCAAATGCTAGACTCGGACAGGTCAAGAAAGGATACCACTGGCTCGTCGCACAGCTAAACAGGTGCAATGCGGATAATGCAGTGTCAAAGCATGAAATCCAGTAGCATTATCTAAAGGCAACAGAAGAGAAACAGCATATCCGAGCCTGGAAAGGCTGCTGCTTCTAAACCAAAGCTGCACAGAGCTCCATAAAGAAGATGTGTCATTCATTCATAAGGGAAATGAATAATGGAGAAAATTAGGGCACTGCCCTGGACAAATGAGACAAAGCTCAGCCTTCTGCATTTGGTGCTTTATGCGTGATCCCAAAATAGAGCCTCTAAATCAAACCCCATTATGCGGATGGGGTAATCACTGTGCCCTGTATAATTTTACAGTTGGCATCGCTTTCTACTCCTATTCAGACATTAATCTCTCACAGTTTAGCCAGCATGGATTTACATATTTTACCAATTCAAATTGGGTGCATCTCACCTTTGTATTGATTCAGTATCCAAAACATAAAGCATCTCTGGGAGGCAAGTCCTGTTCCTTTTTTTTATGAGATTCCAGGAACTCTGTCCTCAAATCAGGACAGATTCATGATTTTAATCTTCGTTCATCTTACCTCTTGAATCCAACCCTGATGGCCAGTTATAACTTTTGAATTAATAATTCAGCAGCTGCCCTAATTAAGCTTCACCAATGCTAAATGTTCTGAGGAAGACCAGAGGAACAAGTGGGGGGATCTGAGTAATGGGAAACTTCAGTTTTCTGAGCAAATGCTACTTTGTACAAGTGCAGGAAATTCAGCAGACCTTGGAACTCCAGTCAAAAGCACGTGTGAGAAGAATGAAGCTCACAGGTGGTTCACCTACATTTTACTTTAAATAAAGTATAGTCAGGCCCCAATTATGAGAAAAGAAAGCATGGTGATGTTATTTGGTCACTTTTTATAATATATATAAAATTTTAAATTTCAGTTTCCAAATATTCTTTTGCATTTCACAGAAAAAAAGCCTAAAACTATAACAGCTTTTAAAATAATAAATAACAAATAATCTGTTTATACTTAGGAGTAATCGAGAGTGAAAAAGGGAAATCTTCACTTAATTAAATTGTACTTTTATTTAAGTATTTTTAATGTAAAGGATCTGTCCATTTAATTTGTCTGTTTTTGAAAATAAATCCAGATTGGATAATCTCCCCTAATCAAAGAGGAAAATACAATACGATTTGGCTTCAAGAATTAGCTTCTAAATATAGTTTATCAAACTACTGATTCAAGAAAACAAAGACCTACAGGGTATTGACTTTGACTTTCATGTTGCAAAGCAATCATTCCTACTGAGAGTCTTACTCAAAACAGTTGAGGCTTCATTTTAAAAGCCTGAACCTAAACATGCCTAAGCTTAAGAGCCTGTCTGTATCTACTAAAGACATGGCTATTATTAAACTAACTGAAAATAGTTGTGTTCACACATCCAAATTTACTCACAGTTTGGACTGTAGGAGCATTTTTTATTTTTCAACATCATAGATTCACTCCAGAAAGTACATGGGAGGAACACAAAAATATCTACATGCCCAGCCAGCGAGCCCATGAAAGAACTCTAGGCAGGAAGAGGCTCCCTCACTAAGGGGACTGACTGACAATCATATGTGCCTATGTGCCTATATGCTAAGTATATGTATATAAACGTTTGTATGCATATAAAAAACATATACATACATACATATGCATATATGTATATACATATTAACTAAACTGTGTTTGACTTTCTAGACTATACCTTCATCATGGGCTTAAAAGCTATCTTACAGTAAAGACAAACTAGGTTCATTCCTATTCATGATTAAACCTCTGTTTCTCAAATACTGCTCTATGCCCCACCTGTAACCTTAACTACAAATGGTTCTGTACTGCCTGTGCCAGGAATGACAATCATGAGTTTTTTTTTTTTCAAAAGGTTATTAGGGTCTCTTGTTGTGACCAACTGTTGCAATGACTACCTTAGGACCACCTTAGGAGTCATGTGTTTGTTTCAGAAAGTTGTCACGGCCATCTTACAACTCCACCTGTGTTTCAAAAGGTTATTGTGACTACCTGTTCTGATTACCTTGTTCTGCCTACCTTGTTATGTTCTTCTTCTGTAACCCCACCTCTTTTTCCCACTAAATCCCCCATTTGGAATCCCCTTATCTCTGAGCTATAAAATCCTTGTCTTCCTCCTGTCCAATGCTGAACTCTGGAATCCTACCTTAAGGAGAGGCAGCCCAGTCTGTGTACATAAATAAAAAAAGCCTGCTTTAATTAATTGCTTGCTTTAATTAGTTTGGCTATGATGATTTAGGTTGGCAGTCTTTCTCCTCCTATCTTTGAGATTACACTTCCCGTATATAGAGAGAATGTGCTATACAGGAAAGAATGTCCCCTTATATAGGAGGGTGCACATGCAAGATTCCCCGTGGATAAATAAAGCTGCATGTAGAATTGAATCCTGGGTAAACTGGCTTTTCTTTCACATGCGTACCTATTGTGAAGTTAATTTGTAAACTGGCACAGTAAGAGGTTAAAAATCATAACTAATACAAGATGTTGCAATTGTAAAAGATACATGAGGATGGTCTCTGTCAAAGTACTCCACTTGTCTCTTTCTACCGAGTGTCTCCTTGGTGGATCTGAACTGCCAGCACCACTACTGTTGGGACTTTGGGACTATGGAACTGTGGCTGATGAACACAGAGTACCATAACAGCACCGCAGTCAAGCTGAGGATCAAGGTGACCACAAAATGGCTAACAGTCAGGTAGTGTACACTGTATCTATACATAAGACCAAAGGCCAGTTCACATTCTTGTACATACTAAGAGTCTGCCATGCCTCTCAGAATGAAACAATTGATTTATCCATTTATCTACTGTTCACTTCTGAAATTTCCCAGTTGAGATATTTGGTCTGTTGCTGACTGTCTGTGATGGTTAGTATTCATTACCAATCTGACAGGCTCTGGAATCACGTAGGTGATAGCTTCCAGACATACCTATAAGAGATTAGCTAGCCTGTGAGTAAGTCTATAAAGAATTATTAGATTAATGAATATGTAAAGATCCGCCTTAAAAGGGAGGAGTGGCACCATGCCCTGGGTTGGGGTCCTGCACTGCATGAAAAGGAGAGGAAGGCCAGGCACAATCACTGTTCTCTGATTCCAGACTGAAAACTCAATGTGACCCCGTTTCAAGTTCCTGTTGACATGACAGACTGACTGTACTTTGAACTGTGAGCTAAGATTAAAACCTTTCTCCCCTTAGTTGCTTTGGTCAGTTATTTGGTCACAGTAACACACAAAGTAACTTATGTGAATGATTGAAACACCAGAGATAAGGAGAGCCTACTCTGTGTGTGTGTGTGTGTATGTGTGTGTGTGTGTGTGTGTGTGTGTGTGTGAGTGAGAGAGAGAGAGAGAGAGAAAGAGAGAGAGAGAGAGAATGTGTGTATATGAGCATATGTGTCCCTGTATATATGATCTTTCAAATAAGTGGCAAAAAAAACATGGTATATTCCCAAGTCATTCCTGTTACCTTCTAAACTATTTTTCTATGTATAAAGTTAGTTTTCCAGTCTTCTAATTGTGAGCAGTTCTTCTATTGCTAAGCATGGGTTGCAAGCTATAATTTGAAAGGCATATTTGGCCTACAGGTTATGTGCTATCTGAGTCAAAGATTGCATTGTGATTAAAATTCAAAGCTATTCAAAAACTGTTACATATATAATTAAAATCTACTTTCTTTTTCTCTTAAAAATCAACAGATCTGCAAAACAACATGCATTCCCTCAAGGCAATAATTAGCTCTTGCTGGTTGTTGCCTTTGCCTCTACAGACCCAGGGCTTTCCTCTGTAATTGACCACAGACTCCCCTTACCCTCCGGGCAAGATTTCTTTTCCTAGATAAGTACCAGTGGCTTTTTTAATAGTCATTTTATGTCTTCCTCAATTCATTCTTATCCTTACTTGGTTGACCCTTAAAAGCATTTGGACTTACAATTTCTGGTGTAAAATGATAAATACCAGGAACACAGAATAAAACTTTTGCCCTCTCATAAAGGAAATTTCAAGCATAGATGAATTAAATAGTTATGTTTAAATAATGAAAATTTAATACAGAGAATCTGAGCAGAAGATAGAGAGAAGCAATCATATAAACAGGCCAGTACTGCTGTCCATCACTCCACTCAATACATGTGGGTAGGAATATGCATCTCAGACCCCCTAAGCAACTTAGTCTTTCTCACTCCTGCTGCTGTACTTTGTTGGACTGAACAGAATTTAACTAAATAAGTTCTGTGTGTTTTCTTCTGCTTTCAAGTAGCATGGATTAACAGGAATGAGAGCAACTTCACTTAAAGTAATAAGATAATTTTGAAAACTGCAAAACAACAATCTGAGAGGCACTGGCCATCTTTCAACAAATAAGGTAATCCCTCAGAGATACAACCAAGTGAGGTCGATCACACTACTGACTTGCAGACCTTTGTAGGCTGCAGTGCAGGGAGGACAAGAATATTCAGACCCAGCACTCACCATTCTCCAGCTTAGGAGACAGAGGTCAAACCTAGGGAAACAAAGAGGACAAATGCTGAGAGAGGGAGAGAGAGAGCAAGGGAGAGAGCATTCCTTAAGCTTGCAGGGGTCCTCTTCAATATTCAGCCAGAGCTGATCAGCATATGCATGAAAGGAAACTAAGCCAGGCTGGAGAAGAACTGCTGGAAAGGATTAGAGATTGCACTTCGGATGTGCACACAGAGGCTGTACAAGTTGTCCATTCACTCCAGCTAGGCAGGAAGCTCTGGGAGCCATGGGGCCATGGATGCAGCACTCAGGGAGAGTAAGTAATAAATAGGACTCAGACTACATACTACTCTGCTGATCCCCACACAAATCTTCAAAAGAAGATTCCAAAGGATCAATATGTTTTCAGATTCATTCATAAAATAAACAACAGAAAGTCAAATGATGAGGAGCTAAATCAAGTAACCAAAACCTATGCAGAACCAACATGATATAATGAGCAGGCAATGGTATGAGTTGGCATTTCCGTATGGTCAATCAAGCACCACAGGCTTCAGCCAGTGCAATAAAGCAAGCAAAAGAAACCAACAGTTTCCATACCAGAAGAGTAAAGATAAAACATGGTCTGTACTTTCAATGAGTCACCTAAGACTTATACACACGCCCACATTAATCAAAAACTAGAATTTAAATTAATAATCGAGCCTACCAAGGTTGAAGGACGTAAGGTCAAGGTACAAAACACATACAGTTTTGAAACAAGTTGATGATGAGGGTATATGCACATAAAATCAATGCTCATAGAAGTTTTGTTTTTAACAGCCAAATCTAAAAAACAGCTCAAATTTTCCTCATTACATGGAAAATTTTTTAAACGTTTAAAATTTTTAAATGTTCCAGAAAAATGAAAGAGACTAAAATATTGATATCCACTGCGACACAGGTGACTGATTAAACAGTTAGTCTGAGAATGGATGGTATGATCTTATTTATGAAAAACTCTAGGAAATAAACCTTAATGCCTCAGAAGGAACCAGTAGCAGATCAGTGATTAGGCGGGAACAATGGGGGGGGGGTGGGAGGGAGGGAAGGAGGGAGGAAGGGAGGGAGGAGGGTGAGGAATGCGAAGAAAAGTGTGTGGTAATGGTTCCGTGAATGCATAAAAGTATCAAAACTGACCAAACTGTGCACCGAAGTGTAATAGTTCACAGCACGGCATACGCACCTTAGCAAAGCTATTTCTCACAGGAAAAATAGTTCCATGTGACCAATCCACCTGCTTTAGCCAGTGCTCTACACTACAGAAAAAAGTTTCTGGGTTGAACATACTGACACGCAAAGCCTGATCTCTGAGAGCCCCAAGAGATTCCCAAGAAAATCTGTGACTGGGCAGAATTTTGACATTTTGTAATGACTTTGGGATCTAACTATTAAATGAATATGAAATTGCTAGTAAGCATCCTTCCTTCTTGGATAAATGGCTGATTTTTAAGACTTGGACAAGAAAAGCATGAGATGAGATTAGAAGGTCATCAAGATGTCTCAGTAGGTAGAGACACTTGTCGTCAAAACTGTTAAGTTGAGTTTTATCCCCAGGACTTACATGGTGGGAGGAGAGAACCAGTCCCTACAAGTTGTCCTCTGATCTCCACCATGGCAACATATGCACAGAAAACACACAGATACACACAAGCGTACACACTAAATACAAATGGAAAATAAAAGCATTTTAAAAGATGAAAGCATTTTGTAAAATCATAAACAAAGAAAGTGTTGAAATAGAAAAAAAATTTCTAGTCAAGAGAATAGATTCTCATTCCCAATGGGCTGGTTCAATCACGTCCGCTAAGGACTACTCATGAGAGGTGGGCTCACCTTAAGCCAACCAAGAGATGGGCAGATTAATTAGTTACTTAGTGAGATTCCATACTTTTCCATTACAGAACCCTAGCTCCTAGTGCAGTAACTTATGGGCTGTAGCCATGAAAGGGTTGTAAGCCTACCCACTTTTCCGAATTATTCTGAAAAATATAACTTCTGATTCTCCTCCTTCTCTGCTCCCTTCACATTTTGTACATTTTTCTGCAGCCTCTTGGGGTTCCTTACTCTGTCTATAAAGCCTCTCTCCCCACCATGTGGCTGCTTGTCTGCCAGCCATGTCCTTCGATGTCATGGCTTTCTGCCTTCTCTTCTCTATTTCCCTCCTCTGGGCAGCTATTGAAGTTTATCACATGCCTGGCTTCATAGTTTTCTTTTAAAATATATTAAGATTGTTTTGTGCTTCTATTTGAGTCCATTCTTAAATTCTTTTAATAATGACACCAAGAACCCCAAAAGGGGACCCTGATTTCCTCTGTATCAGATGGTGACCATTGAGTGACTCCAAATTTCCAGTAACAAAAGTATCCATAAAAAGATGAACAATTTCAAATGAGCCATGAAAATTAGCTGAAGCAGCTCTCATTGGCTAACACTGGAGAATCTGAGCAGCAATAAAAATAATCAGTAAACTATAATAGCTATCAATGTACAAGACTGATTTGAATAGTACTGATTGGGTGGCAAACAAAGTTGAGGGGAGGAGAGAGGAAGGGAAGGAGACAGGGAGGGAGGGAAGAAGGAAGTTAATCCTACAGGAGAATCAAGATTTTATAAATAGAGATGAAATAATAAGTCTAAAGTCATCATTTAGCAAAAACCACAATTTTCAGACATGAGTCATTCATTAGTGAGTCAAATGTGGTGAAAATCAAGATCTTTCTATTGTCTTTTAAAATCTCCCCCGATGTATATCTACAAATAAAACTACAGAACCTTGCAGACATTACCCACTAGTGACCATAGCAACCACCTCCACAATAAGAAATTCTAGCATCTTGACTTTCGTCTTGATGTAATACCTGATGCAGGCACAATACCATTTTAGGAGCACCTCACCTAAATGAATAACAGGAACCTCACCTTTATAAGTCACAGGTAAGCCCAGACAGAGGTACTGCTAAGAATAACAGGTAGAATTCTTGAAAATTTTAAAGATTGTGACTGGACTGATCACACTGGAGGATACTAAGCAGACCTACTGTGAACTGAAGAAGCCTAGCCCAGGCAAACACTGTTGCTAAGGCAAATGGCATAACTTGAACAATGTCTTAAATATAGCAGGGTATTTTACCAATATAACTCTCCTGATTTATATTATTGTACTAGAACGGTATAAAATGTATTGTTTGGAGAAACCTGGAAATTCTTTATGCAATCTTTTTCACTATTGTACATCGAAATTCATTACAAAATTCAAACATCTTAGTTTTCTCTCATTTGAGGATGTTAGATTAGAACCTCCGGACACATGCATTTAATTTGAATGTCCATAGAAGGTAGGAAATTGTGGGGAAGGGCTTTCAGCAGAAGCTAGATAACATGCAGTGGGACAAAGACTTAAAGTGGAATAATGGAGTGATAGAATTAAATTGGGGTAGAGAATAGGAGGACACCAGAGACCTTTTGAAAAAAATTATATGGAAACCTCCCACTGTAGACACTTCCTAAAATACACACACACACACACACACACACACACACACACACACACACAGATGATAAACAGATAGATAGTGAGGGAGGGTTAAACAGAGTTTCCTTACACTGGGGCTAAAAAGCCCCCACTAGATGACACAGGCTGACAAATGTAAAAGTCCAGAGCTACTAAGACTATGTTACTGTTTTGTAGTTGTTAGCCAGCATAGTCTAGTTGACCTCCAAACAACAACAGGCTATTTTCAGTGCTCTTAGTTATCCTGTAGAACTTGACAAGAAGACCCTGTGGGTGAATATACCACATTCTTGAGTCACAGAACATGAAGAAATAAAGTTAGGGCTCCCCTGGAAGCTTCATCCCTACCAACTAGCTTTCCTACTGCTGGAAGGGGTTATGCACACTCTTGGAGAGGAAAAGTAATCATCAATCTCATTCACCTGTTGACTCTATTAGTAACCATAGTGACAGACCAGACATGCTTGCTGGTGGAACAGTGGCACAAATGTCACAGGAGAAACTAATAGCTTTTTGATTGTATTTTAGGTCTGATCCTTAAGATGAAACTCCTGTCACTCTTAATGGGTCCAAGAACCGGTGGCTAGCCATGACATAGACTATAGGTGACAATCCATTTCTATTATTTTGCTAAAGAGATATGTTATTAAAATGATTCCTAATAACTTATTGTTAGAACCATAGACTAGTGCATAACCATAGATTTATGCAGTAGATGGCGATGAATACTTCTATGTGTCTAAGAGAAGTTATGATTTCATTAATTCTATGGCTTTTTCTTGTTTATAAGATGAAGAATGTTCTGTCCAGCTTTCTGCATGCTAGGCAGAAGCCAGTAGTAAAACACTTATTTTTAGTAAGTTAAAACAAAAAAGCATATCAAAGAATGTTTGGAACGCATGCATTAAATGTCCTGAAATGCATATCAGCATTATCTATCAGTCCCTCTAAGTCTTGACGCTGTTCAGCTCTGTACTTACATCTTCCTGGAGGCCAGCCCATATCTAATGTGGCCAGCAACCCCACCTCCTCCACCACTCTCTCACAGAGACACTAGCCCTCCCCTTCTTCACATGTCAATGTGGAAATGCAGACCTTCAAGCCCCTCAAGGAACCACACTGTACTAAGAAGCACCTCCCAGGTGACTCTGAACAACTCCTTCATTCCTGAAGAAAAAAAGGAAATCCTAGAAAAATGAGATACCAAGCCTGAGGTCACTGGCTGAAGTCTACAAAATTAACCTGACCTCGAGTCCATATAGCTGACAGCTGCCTCAGTTCTTAATCGGCATGCCCTCCTAGGACGCTTCTGCTACCTCTGTCAAAAGAAGACAAAAAAGCTGTCACTTCATCCTTTAGATCTGTGTAATAGATTTGATTTTGTAATGTTAATGTAATCATACTATGAATTAGGTTTTAGAACTCCCAAAATACTAGCTCTTCTATGAATCAAAATATTTGACTGTGGATAGTTTGTACATACTTCTCTGAGCCTTCCCTGCCTTCTCATAAAATAGAGTCAACGAACATCTTTCCTGGAAAATTAAGGGTGTGTGTGTGTGTGTGTGTGTGTGTGTGTGTGTCCCCTCATATCAATTGTCAGATACAATGTAAGGATTATATCATTTCCTTTTCTAATAATATTCTAATTAAAGTAGGGCAGATACCTTTTCAGACATTCTGATGTCACAGCCCAGAGTTTCTTAACATTCTGATACTTTTCTCCTCACGGTGCTCATTTTATACCTAGAGTAGCAACTGTGTATATGTGTGTATGTGTGTGTGTATGTGTGTGTGTATACACATGCAGACACATACACAGACTCATAGAAACACGTGTTCATACATAGACATACACAGACACACAGAGATAGACACGGCATACACATACACACAGACATGCCCATACATACATACACATGCACACAACGAGAGACACACACACAGGCTTTATCATTTCCCTCTGGACAGCCCCTTACACATGTCTGGAAGCACAGATGCAAGCATATTAATATGAGTTATTCCTAGGCTGTTGGACTGCTTGTAGTTTCTTCTTCTCTTATTTCTTCTTGTTAATTTGTATTTTCTATCATTAGTGCACATGGATTTCACACAAAGTGTCACATAAATTATTTGTAACAGTAGCAGCTGAGGCACAGATGAAGTAGATCCCATTCATGTCCTTCTGTGATACAGGAGAGCTTCTTAAAACAAAAGGGCCGCCTTTGAAAATCCAATCAAAGCAAGGGAGCAGGGAGAGAGGACACAGTGTGCTTATCTCCTCTAAAAGAGTAAGGGCACGGGGCAGAGAAGCAGGACAAATCTGAGTAAACATATCTGTAAAAAAATGAAAGGCATACAAAACAATATAAGCTCCAGAAATCAAACCAAATATTATGAACTTAAGATTCCAAACACCTTCTCACGTTTCCCCAGAGGACTTCATTCCAGTCCCCAAGAAGGGCCTCAAGGGCACCTTCACATGCTGATGTGAAAGGCTTTGCCTCAGGTCACTGTGAACACCCCGCTCATCAGTGTCCCCAAGTGCTATAAACATGCGTACGTTTCTGTTCACACACATTTGTGTTTTTTTCCACTCCGTTTGTGCCAGAGGAGGCTCTGTACGAGGCTAGGCAGGAGTGAGCATTGTTCTGGCAGTTTGAAAGAAAACTAAAAATAATTTTGTCCTTGGGCTTCAAGCGGTCAGGAAGGTGATATGTCAGAGCGGTGGCAAGCCGGAGTTCACTCTGGTAAGGACCCAGCGGAGGACATGGCGCTGCAAAGTCATCTGTAGAGAATTTAATTTCAGGACATGATGCCTTCAGGGAACTTTTCCTTTTTTAAAGTAAAAGTTGCCCACATCACCAGAAACAACAACTCTACTGTTTTTTGCTGATAATCCTCTCAATTACCATCACCTTTATTAGACTTCTCTGCATTCTCTCACCCTGTGGCCCAAGCAGAACCAACCTCCCTCCTTCCCTTGCAGCTGGACTTCAGCATATAAAATGATCAGTATTTGCACAGCTAGAACACCCCATGGTTCTGTTTACATGTTGTTTCTTTTCCATCTCACCAGTTCCTAACAAAATAGCTCACAATCATCACCAACTGAACGTTAAATAAATAAGTGAAGAAACACATGAGTCAGGAAGAGCGCTATCAGAATTTTAAAACAGTATGTCCAGGCAAACAACATCCAGGTTACACAATTCTCCTCCGACTTTATCCCCTTCCACTTCTCTGTTGCATTACTCCATCCTAGAAATCACTTTGACAATGTGTTTGGTCCAAACTTACAGCCAAATACATAAACTCGCTAGGGTGGTACCGAACACTCTGTGCCATGGGGACTAAAAGCAATGACTACAGTAAACTCAAGGCCACTGAAATCTCACATATTCCCTCTGACAAGGCACGCTCTGTATTACTACAGAGAAGCAGGCAGGAGGTACAGGCTGCCTAGTAGCTGGTGTTTCTTAACTGCTGCAACAGGAATAGCTCCCATTATGTTGGCACCAAGCTCAGTGGGAAAATGAGGAGGAGCACCATCTAAGGAGATGCACAGCCTTCCTCTCAATGGAGTGAGTGTAGACTGCAGGGAGAACTCAGAGCACACATAAAGCACTGACGGGTGCAGTATGTGAAAGGAAGAGTACAAAACGTCAGAAGGGGGAGGACAACTGTTTGAAAAAGTTTTTGGCAAAAAAAAAAAAAAGGGATGGAAAGATCTTCTGTAGCAGAATACCAGAAATTGGTTGGTTTAAACTAGTGGTTCTTAACCTTCCTAGTGTTGTGTCCTTTAATACAGTTCCTCACATTGTGGTGAACTCCAACCATAAAATTACTTTCATTGCTACTTCATAACTGGAATTTTGCTACTGTTATGAATTGTAATGTAAATTGGTATCTGACATGCAGATGCTCTTAGGTGATCCCTGTAAGCATAGATGTGTGCATCGATTTTATTAATTATTCCTGTGGGTTCTTGGTAGAGGACAGTTTATTCTTTGTTAATTCAATTCCCAGTCCTAGAGGGTTCCGGGCTCCATACAATCTAATCTGCAAACTGAGACCTAGAACTTTTCAGCCTCTGAGACTTACTGCTAACTGAGTTCACTCTGACTAGCTGTCTTCTGAACTCTAAACTGTAAATTGTAAACCATCTGCTTCTGACTCTCTGCTTTCTCTCTTAACTTACTCTAGACTGGCTCTCTGCTCTTCTAGACTTGTCCTGAACTGAACTTTCTGTGAGCTGACTGCACTCAGACTGCCTGACTGAACTCTCTGCTCTGCTTCTTGTCTGCTTGCACGTCTGCTTCTTCCTTGCTTCTGTCTCTCTCCCCCTCTCTCTCTGCTTCTGCTTCTTCCTTGTTTCTCTCTCTGAGCCCTGCTGTCTGCATCCATCTCATTCCACACTCTGCTTCTACTCTCTGAACTATCACTGATTCTTGTCTGCTTCCACCTTTTTCTGAGCTCTGCTTCCTGTCTCAGCTTCTATACTCTGCCTCTACTCCCTGAACTCTGCTTCCACACTCTGAACACTGCTTTGCTGCTTCTCCTGCTCCCTCTGCGTCTACTGACTGCTCTTAAAGGCGTGGTTCAATAAGCAGCTCAAGCTGCCAACAACAACAGCTTTACTTTGTGGTTAGTTGGTTTATTTCTATGAGGTTCTAAAGGCCAAGGGTACCTAACACCTGCCAGGGCTCATTATGATCCCCTTGAATTGACACAATAAAAAACACACCTCTTAAATTCCCATGCTGGATTATTAAAGCATTTGTTCATTAATCCTCTTATTTACTGAGTCAGTCATTCTTTGAGGCACACAAAGTCAACAAGACAGATGTGGTTCCTGTTTTCATGAAGCAGAACTTCAACCAGGGATACTGACATTGAGTCACCCATTTCCAAACAGAGGTTATTTATCCTCTTCTCTCAGATTGTTTTAATCATAAAGCACAAAGGCTGTCTAGAGCCAACGCTATTGATGCCCTTGCATGTGTGCCTAAGGCTCTTTCCAAAGCTATAGAAACAAGGTACACTAGAATGCACATCCCTGGAGTCCTCAACCAATGGATGAGAAAGTGAGAGCATAGATTCCTGCACCAGCTGCCAGGCACTTTAAGTGGTTTATTTCTGAGTTAGGGAGAGGGAGTTTTCATTTGTTTATTGTTTTATATTTTTATATTTCTGAATCTTTTCCTAAGGACCACACCTCCCCTCACATCCCTATGGCAACTGACTTTACAACACCCTTTTCATTGGTTTCCTCCCCACCCCACTTCCCCTATCTGTACCAGTGCTTCCTATACTGAACAAGCATCTATTTGCACTCAATCCGTTATCTCAGGAACTACTTCAGGAAGACCCCTGAACTAAAACAAAGCCCATTGTCCCTCTTTCCATTTTAACTCAGGCTACTGAATGTTGATTATAGGCATTTTTAGGTATGTGACATACAGTCCCATTATGTCACTGTCAGGTAACGGGCGGGTGCGGGGGGGGGGGGGGAGAAGCAAGTATCTCACAACCAGCTGAAAGATGCTGCGGAAGGGTAAATGAAAGAGCTGCAAGTAGAAAGGATGGATAATGACACTTGTCTCCTGGGATGGGGTTAGAATCGGCTCTACAGAAGAGAAGACAAAAGAATCTGAATTCGAAGTAATGCACTGTTCCCCAAGCTTTGTTACATTATTGTCCTTCAGCTAAGACTTCATAGACACCTTTCTCCCCAGACACCTCCCCACCACCTGCGAAACTGGACTACCACATTTATGCTTTACATATGCTTTTGTTCAATGTTACAAATATTTCTGTTATAAATCATAAAATGCCTCCTATCCCTAACCAAGAACTAAATCCTGTATCCATTGAAAGTGCATTAAATAATAACAAAGGAGCAATACAAGTTTAAGGAACACTGTGAGAAATATCAAAGGGCACTAACATAAACAACTTACATAGGCAACGGGGAAAAAGTCAATTCAGTTGTGATTTATTTGATACAACTGCCATCAGAGTAAGATGTCTAGGTTCCTCCCAGTAAAACCAGTGGACTGGAAATCCAGCTGCCATGTTGTGATGAACTCAAACAGCCCCAAGGGCAGGCATACATAGGGCTTAAGCAGGATAGCCCATCTCAGGTCCTCACCAACATCAGCATCAATTCACAGCCATGGAAAATCATTATGAAAGGCAACTATTCCTCTAAAAAAAAAAAGTAGCAGCTCTTGAAGCTGCCATCTTGAAGTAGACCAAAAATGCCAACTGAACTGTTCCAGCTGCCCGCCAAAGTCCTGTCCAAACTGAAGAGTTCTGGCACAATAAATGATTGCTGACTTGAGTAACCAATTTTGAGATTGATTTGAGACACCCTATCCCCTCCCCAAAACCCACAAAAACATGCTTGTAGACATTACTCAAAGCTAGCCATCCCACAGAGTGGGTCCACTACATATTTACCCTCTAGACTGAAGCAGGCTGTGTCCACTGATTTTCATATGTCCCATAGCCTAAACCTTGAGCTGACACTGGATAAATGCGGAGTTAGTTTTTAAATGACCAAGACACTAATTAGGAGAGAAAGGTCCTTTTTCCTTTCTTGTCAAATAGAACTTTTAAACAAGGTTACTCTTGTTAATGATCCAATTAGCTTGTAAATAAAACCATTCCAGGTCTCCATAAACAAGAGTACTGTATTTCTAAGAAACAGGGCTAAAATTGATAAATACATCTCCATAATAAGCAACTTTTAAAAACTGAACCACAGAGAATACTTTAGAGCATAACTGAGTGAAAAACATTGGGTGGGCGAACAGACTCGGATCTATCCAGGGATATAACATCATGACAAGAAAGGAAGAAATAGTGATTCTCACACATATCTGTTCTAAGCCACACAGGTCATTCTTAAACTGCACTGGTTTTAAATAAATTAAATTTTGCTCTAAAACATATAAAACTCTCATTCGTCGTGGCTTCCACTTGCTACATTCCATCCCATACTGACCTGGAACACGAATTCACACATCTATGATTTAGAATCATTAGGGATGAATTATTTTTATAGTATTAATGGAGTTTGCTCTATTTGCAGCTACAAAAGTGGGTATTGGGAAGTTGAGTGCAGCTTCGCCCATAAAATCCCTTACTGATTACAACAGAGGGAGTGAGAGCCAGGGGGATTCTGTGACTAGTTAAGATGCATTTCAGCATCCCAATGCTTGCCCACTGCTTTCCACCTCCTGCTTCAACCACAACTCCGGCTCCCTGAGCTTATTCTAAAAAGTAACATCTTTCAAAGCAACAAATTGAAAACAGGTGCACAGTTAGCATGTAAATTTAAAACAACTTTTACATTTCCTTAGTTGCATCCAACATGCTCATAAAATCTGGATTTCTGCCATTTAACCCAAAGTTCCCACAAACTTTAAGAAAAAACCAATTAGCAAATTAAATTACAAACAAGAAAGATAAAGAAACTTGACTTCCCACCAGCAAATGGACTTGGTAAACAAACCTTAAGTCCACAACCAAGTCAACATTAATTGGTTCCATTTGGCTCAGCTCAGTAACACACCCAGCTGACTTTGCCCTGAAGGCATATGATTTCCAATTCCTGAATGCAGCATGCAGTCCCTGTGCAGGCTTCACTATATGTTATGTCAATTAGGTCCCCACATTCAAAAGTCCACATTCTAGAAAGCCTCACAAACTCTTGTTGACACTAATAATGTCAATGATACTTAATAATAGAAGATCTTTCCCCATAACAAAAGACAGCCAAACAATCTGCTAAGGGCCAGAAAGGACCCAAAGGTAGCTTGTTTATGAGGAGCTTTACTTCTGATGAAACACTCCTATTTCATGTTGGCTGAGCTTGAATCCCAGTTCCTCTTCTTACTAGATGCATGACCTTGGGAACCCACTTAACCCCTCAAGTCTCATTTGCCATCTATAGACAGGGAAAACCTTTGTGTCAGCCTATCAGGGGACTACATTAGCATGAGGTAGGTGAGATCCAGCAAGCACAGCTCCTGTCTTAGACTTACTTACACCTGAGTGTTCAGTAGTAATTTCTCGTTACAACGTTTGGTTTGGTTTTGTGGAGTTCTATTGTCTTTTATTTTTGTTTTCTATTTTTCTCACTTCCTCATCGTGTCTTTTTTTCTTCTTCTCCCTTATTGCACTGATGTCTTTAAATATATTTTTCTCTCCCTCTTCCATCTCACTAGTGACTACTGTTTTTGTTTTGTTTTGTTCTGTGTTTAAGGTTTTTCCAAGACAGGGTTTCTCTGTTGTAACTCTGGTTGTACTGGAACTCACTCTGTAGAACATGCTGGCTTTGAACTCACAGAGATCCACCTGCCTCTGGCTCCTGAGTGCTGGGATTAAAAGCATGTGCCACCACCACCTTGCTAGTATTTGTTAATTAATGGTCGAGTGCTACAGATTATTCTTATTGGCTTCCAATAAGTCAAGAATTGCTATGAAAAAATGTTTATCAGACAAGCTAGAGGAAAGGATCTACTCAGACCTCAGAGAACTTTCATGCCATTCCTTATCCACCCCTTCCTCCTCCTTGTCACCATCATCATCACCAGCATCATCATCACCCTGGCTGCCATCCGGTAAGTGTGTCTCTCTACTGGTACTTTAGATGTCATGATTCAGAATACTCTTGCTGCAGTCCTCTGAGGTAGGTAGGTACTACAATGGAACCACTTTGCAGAGGTCAAAATGCAGGACCAAAAGACTAAATAACTTAGCTTCCATGCAAGCAGCTCTCAACTTCAAAATGTCTCCACCATCCTTCCCCACAAACCTCCATATAGAGTACCTGTCAGCCCCGACATAAACTCAGAGGCCTAGGTCAGAGGCCAGGGCTACAATCTGTCCCGATGTTTCTCTATAAACATTTTTTCCCAGTGCTTGGAATATATGACCTAGGGCCTATGGCTACATCTCCAGCAGCTACCATTGCTTCCTTGGGGGGTTGTTTTGTTTTTTATTTGTGGCAGATTTTCCTAACTCCAATCTGAAAATATATAATCATTTAATCAAAACAGTTAACCAATTATTTCTATCAAACCCCCCATTATTTCTATCAAACCCCCCGTGCTGCTATGTTTTTATTTCAGCAGAAGTAGATAGATAGATAGATAGATAGATAGATAGATAGATAGATAGATAGATAGACAGACAGTCAGACAACAGACCCCCCCCCAAAAAAAAATACTAGTTCAGGCCTTGTATTCTCATGAGGCCCACAGTAGGACCTCATCTCAGTGGGGATGCCAGGCTTGTGAGCTGCACACACTGAGTCATCTGCTCCTAGTTGCCCTTTCTGGTGGCCATTGGTACTCTCTAGCACAAACCAGTGGGCAGGCGACCTCAAAACAAAATAAAAACATTTTCTTCAATGATTTTTTTAAATAAAAAATATTTGAGTAATAATTTTTTGTTAATGGTTTCCCACTTTTAATCTTTATTGGAGGCCTTCATGAGTTATTCCACTCCTTACCAAATTCTATGTCCTGATTTCTATGATTCATTTTCTCTATTAAGTCACTATACAGATTTTTAAAAAGGAACCAAGATGTTCGTGTATGTATATTTCTTAATTGGGTTAGGAAATTAAAAAAATATATGTATGGATATTTCTTAATTGGATTCAGTAAAATGTATTTTATTATTTATAAAAGCATTTAACCTCAAATTGAGACTGGTTATTATTACTTCAGTATCAAATACTGGAGACAGAGTGTGAGAAAGACCATTTACTCTCAAGGAGTTCAGAGGGAAGGGTCTGATATTATCTATAAGAGACAGAAATAATTATGAAGGAAAGGGCAGAACCAGCCATGTTTAGAGAGCATGAGTCAAGGGAGAGCTAGGACACACATATGCAGTAATGCAGAGGAAAGCCAAGCTGACCTCAGAGTGAAGCTTGGTCTGATTTCACAGAGACAGTGGCCCCAGGCCCCAACCCTGAACCAGGCCCTCTCTGAAAAGGTCAGATATGAAAACGAGCTCTAAAGACGTTGTGTGTGCTCCCACTGACCCATGGCTTACCCTCTACTCATCCCTCTGCTTTGGATGTGTCTGGGAATGGAAAGTGAAGCTCTCGTTCCCCTCTAGGTCCTGTGACCCAGGAAATCTTTCTGCTCATGATCCCAGTGCGGTCTCTCCTCAGACTGAGGTGCTGCACCCCACTTGCATTCACAGGAAAAGAGTGGGTGTCCCAGGGTTCCGCTAAGCCAGGCAGAAAGGCAGGAAAGGCCAATGGATAGCATGATCCTTTTGGAAAAAGCCTGCAGACCAGGACATGCATGGTTATGAACCCTACTGAATGATCAGAAAACAGAGCCCATTTATGCTGTACCTGCTAAGACATTAGCAGATGCCCCTGGCTACTGATGTTCATCATGGCTCAGACTGTATGAAATTAAGTGATGAGAAATACCAACAAGAAAGCTGGAGGGACTGCAGGAGACTCACATGGAAGTTTTAAATGAAAAAGAACCTGAAATTTTTATACCATCTATAAAGACAGGATAACATCTTTTAGAAAATATGCTTGTTGTTATTAACCTATAAGAAACCTATACGTTGTATTTTTCCCATTAATGCAACCTGGTAGTAAAACTCAATCATGCAAGATTCCAAGTTCTTCTCTTTTTTTGAACTTTCCTAAAAACACAGTAGCTAGTTAGATACAAGGTAAATGGCAGGTTTTATCTCACTGTGGGAGACCACATTCTACTGAGCTGATTTACTTGAAGGCAGCTGCAGGCACTCCTGTCATTTGTTTGTCCTGGATTTGGCCCCAATGTAAGCAACACAGGAGGCTGGAATCTCCTTAGTCACAAGGTCTTTGCTGAGAAAAAAAATCAATCTGCCCAGTCTCACTTCATCCCTTTTCTGCTCAGCAGAGCCTCTCAAGGGTCCTTCTCTCAGCCAGCATAAACCCAAATCTGTGCCAAACACACACGCCCCATAAAGGGACTGGCTGATTCTCCAGTGCTCACAAACTCGATGGCTACAACCACATGCACTCCCTGTAGAGATTCCAAATCAGATGTCTCCTTCTTCTTTTAAACTTCTGCCTCATCAGTCCTTGCAAAATCTTCAGATGGTCTCATTGCATTCTAGTGTGTCAACATGACTGATGTGCATAAGGACATCGCTTAGGGGACTAAATTGTATCCAATGTAATTTCAAGTGGTACAGATATTATAGTTTGTTAGAAAATTAATAAACCACATGAAGCGTCTAATCTACGTGCATATAGATGGCATTAGATACATAATTAATGCTTCTTAAGTTGTGTTAGCATTCTGCTTGCGATGTGGAAGCTTTTGCAAGAGGAGTCTCAAAGATGTAACAGAGAAGCACTTGGAACCTTTTACATGGTGCTTCTGAAGGTGTGTAATTTAACAGAACCTGATCACTAAGGGCTGTAACTAGTTTCATGTCAACTTGAAACGAGCTGGAACCATCTGAGAGGAGAGAATCTCAACTGAGAAAATGCCTCCATAAGATCCCACTGTAGACAAGCAGTAGGACATTTTCTTGATTAATTATTGATGTGGGTGGACCAAGCCCACTGTGGGCAGTACCACCCCTGGGCAGGTGGCCCAGAGTTCTATTAAAAAGCAAGCTAAGCAAGCTACGAAGAACAAGCCATGGCCTCTGCATCAGCTCCTGCCTCCAGGTTCCTGCCCTGCTTGGTTCCCTGCCTAACTACCTTTAGTGATGAACTGTGATGTGGAAGAGTGAGGGGAATAAACCATTCCTCCACAAACTGCTTTTGGCCATGGTGTTTTGTCACAGCGACAGAAACCCTGCCTGAGAAACACTCAGAAACTCATTAATAATGCAGGTCCCCACACATTATCTCAGACTTGCTGAATCTTTATCTCCAGGCATGGAGCCACACACTCTGCCTTCGAACAAGCCATGGCAGCAGCTTCTACAATACTGCCACTCACAGGAAGGTTCATTATGGGGTAACTGAGCAAGGCCCTCAAGGTCATAACATAACCCATGTAAACAGAAGATGCCAGGAGCAGGAAACAAATATGCATTTGAGAAGCAGTGGGTAGTCTAGTTTGGATGAAACAGACAATACCAAATGGTGAACTGCAGAAGTTAATTTTAAAGAAAAAATAGATACAGACCAGGTCAAGAGAGAATACACTGCATATTTCACAGATCCTTAGAAGTCAGTAAATAGCTGAGATAAGGGTGACAAGATTATCTCTAGCTATTGTAATATAATTTTGAAATTGTCTCTTCTACCTTATAAATAGCAAAATGACAGTGGAAGGAGAAAGTTACTGGTGTCATTTCTCTGGATATTTCCCCAAGAGATCACCACTGAGCATAAAGGGATTCAAATCTCTTCTGTATCCTTGGCATGCAAATTGTATATTTAAAGTTGTGGACCAGCAAACTGCAACAGAACTGCTCAGAAAAGACTCTCTGCTTTATTTCTCTCTGTAGACATTACCATAAATGTCTGTCAACCAAGCGATGAAGAACTAAGAAATACAGGGAACCTTGCCAACAAGCACCCATTACATTTTTGCAAGGCAAGTTAATCACTCCCTGAATTCACCTCCAGAAAGAATAGTGAATGGCATAGGTGGAGACAGAAAGGAAAACGTACAAGAGCATCACTAAGCAGAGGAGCTAATCTTAGTGAGCTGCCTGCCGTAAAGACACTATGACATTCTGGAAAATTGAAAGCCTTAGAGACAAAATAGATCAGTGGTTGTCAGACACGGAGAGGGAGACGGCAGGAATGGGTGAAGCATGGAGGATCTTTAGAGAAGTGGAACTAGCTGGGATGATGCTACAGGGGTAGGTATGTGCCATGGCAAACGCGCTCAAATCCAGAGGCGTGCACAAGAATGAAGCCTGGTGTAAACTACAACCTCTGGGTGATAGTGATATCAGTCAGACGAGATCCAGCAATTGTAGTAGATGAACCGCAATTGTAGTAGATGAACCATTCTTGAGGAGGATGCTGATGATGGGGACAGCTGTGCATGTGGAGAAAAATAGAAACAGGAGAGGTAGGGGTGTGTGTGTGTGTGTGTGTTCTCCACATCTTCTAATTCTGCTTGGAACCTAAAATTCTCTAAAACAAACAGAATATTTTTTTAAGTAATACAGGAAACCTCCCAGAACTATGTCAGAGTAGTTTGGGGAAACACATTCGAATTTTGAGCGCTTAGAGAACTGGCCACAGCTCCGTTTTAGCATCATTCGTGCACCATCGCCTGTTTT
This sequence comes from Cricetomys ansorgei, assembly GCA_026225945.1. Classification (NCBI taxonomy): domain Eukaryota; kingdom Metazoa; phylum Chordata; class Mammalia; order Rodentia; family Nesomyidae; genus Cricetomys; species Cricetomys ansorgei. The sequence continues at coordinate 21,003,684 of JAMJFZ010001796.1, forward strand.
TCAGCTGACATGAATACCGTGGACTCCCACCATCTCCAACACTCAGTGACCTTAATTTACTCTTCTACCACCTGTGCTCGTGACTTAACCCCTCATATGCTCAGACTCCCTTACCCATCTTTCTTTCCAAGGTCAGTGATCATAACAAGTCCCTTGCATGTGTGTTTAATAATGACTGCAGCAAATTCCCTTGGGAAAGAACACTAGCAAAACTTACTGCTCAAGCCACGATGCATGCACACAGCTGACCCTGGCTGGATAAATAGAAACACACCAAATGGCTCTTGTGTGCCGTTCACAACCACAAAGCCAAGTGGGCAGTCCCCACTCTTAGGTGATCTCACTGAAGTTCTTCAGCCGACTGTTCGCTTGCTTCCTGCACAACTGTTTCATATGCCCCACACCCAACCCATTGTTACCCGAGGGCCTTGACTCCTGTTATGGGATGAACTATTTCTCAATATGTTTGGAAGCTTGATTTTTGAAAAATGAATGTGACATTATTTGGAAACAGGACTGTCACAGAAATAATCCCGTAAAAGGCTGCACTAGATTAAGATGGACTCTATTGGAGACACACCATGTAAAAACAGAGGTATAGACTACAAGGATGTATCTATAAGCCAAGGAATGCTCTTAGTATCAGCAGCAACCACTAAGAGCAGAGGAAAAGGCATGGAATAGAATCTTCCACAGATGGAACCAACTCCGTTGACACTTGAATTTCTAGCCTCCCTAATAGGATGAAATCCATCTCTGCTGCTTGTAAGCCATTGTGATAGTTAACGCCGTGTGTCAACCTGACCGGGTCACGGTGCTCAGATATCTCGTCAGTCACTGTTTTGGGTGTATTTAAAGATACTCTGAGGTGAGATTAACTTGAGCTAGCAGACTGAGTAAAGCGGATTGGTCTTCTCCTGAGGATGGCCACGATCTACTCATCTGAGGCTGGCCTAGCTACAACTAAAAGGGAAGTGTTCCTCCTCATCCTTGGGGTGCTGCATTCACCTTTTGCTGACCCTGCCCTCTGTTTTTCATGGATCCCTAGCCTGACCTTTGAAGTAGAATGCATACAACTGGCTCTCCTGTTTCTCAGGGCTTTAGATTGGGACTGGAACTGTACTGTTGCCTCCTCAGAGTCTTCATCTTGCCATGGTGGATCTGACGGTTTGTCAGCCTTCATACTCACAGTCATTTTCTGTCTCCCACAGTTTCTAATTCCTCCAGATCCTGTACTAACACAGCCAGCCATGTGTGCTACCTCGGTTTACAGCACTCGGAGGCTGATGAACTGCCTCCTTCTCCGAGGAAACCGATGAATGCAGATGAGAGTCTCTCTGAGCTCAGAGGGTCTCATAATTCTCTCAGCGTCTGCCCACCTCTGAGCCTCTGCCGTGCCTTGTGTCCCTGGGTGCTTCACTACCTCCACAGGAACCGCCACACTATTCTGCTCTGACTCCATCACTTCCTATCTACTTGAGATGCTACCCTGGCCACTCTTCCCTCCTCTGTACCATTTTCTTTCCTTTCTAGGATTCCTCCAAAGACAAAGCATCCTATTATTTCCCACGGCTGAAAACATCATCTCTTATGTTTACCTCTCCCATTCTTCCTGTGCAACTGCGACTTTCTCTTATCCCCTCTGAGGCAAAACTCAGATTTCTATATTTTCTTCAACTTTTCTAGTTCCCCTCTATCTACTCTCTCTTAAAAACCCATTCGGAGTCATCAAGATGGCTCAGGGAGTCAAGGTAGTTGCCACCAAGCCTGATGATCTGAGTTCAATGCCTTAAATCTACATGGTAGAAGGAGAGAACAGACTTCCTCAAGTTGTCCTCTGATGCCTATATGTTTACCACGGGATATGTTCACCACAGGGAGTATGCACATGCATATATGCAAGCACACATACACACACCAAAAAATTAATTTTAAAAAATTAAAAAATTCTAAACAGGCTTGTCCACATCAATCCAAAGAAATGGCTTTACAGACATTTGCTAAATTACACATATTGGTATCACCCCATAGTTGGCAATATTTTAACCCTTCACTTCCTATAACTTTTTATTCCTTTTGGGGTGTGTGTGTGTGTGTGTGTGTGTGTGTGTGTGTGTGTGTGTGTGTGTGTGTGTGTGTATAGATTGGCTAGCCAGAGTCCCAGGGATCCACCTGTGTCTGTATCGCCACCACTGTGATTACAAGCATGTGCCATGACACCTGGCTTTGTATGTAGGTTCTGAGATATCAAATACAGCTTTGCACAGCAAGCACTTTACCAGCTGATACATCTCCCCAGCCATGGTCTTGGCTTTTAAACCCAGTTATCTCATCTATCCTGACATATGACATAAATTACATAGCACTGAACACAAGTTACCACAACCACCCAGGTAAGGTGACTGAAGTCTAAGTCATTCATTTGTTCTAGAATCTTCATCTTGAGAACAAAGGGAAAAGAGAGGTAAAGAGAAGAAAGGAGAAAGAAGGGGAGGGGCAAAGAAATAGAGGGAACGTGGAAGGGAGGAAAGGACTGGGCAGAAGGCTGGAAGGAAAGCAGTACCACTCAGAACACAGTGATGCTGAAGAAATTCTAATTTTTATATCCTGAATCTACAAGAAATGATAAAATGAATTAATTGCTCCTTAAATCCCCTTAGTCTTTAGCAAGCATACTTTTAAATATTTACGTGAAGTCTATTCTTTCCTATTAGATTTTCCCAGTGGCAATCACTAGCTCCTGGAGTGTTCTGAGAGCAGAGTGTGTCTAAGTCATGCTTGGGGAAAATGGAACTTCTTGGGTCATTGTTGGTACTCAGGGTCTGAGTTAGGTGTCTGCAGGCTCGTAGTGTCTTATTCAGGAATGAAATGAAGGCATACCCAGACTGCAAAGTAGCAAGGATACTTTTTAAAAATCAGAGTGATAGTTCAGTTTAGACAGGAATATGCTGTCAAGATTGACAGCAGGCCGCCTGAGTGAAGGTGCTCAAGGGCCCCAGGTTACTGCCTGGGCTTCCTTAATGGGATTTAAAGGGAGGAAAGGGTGGTTACTAGGGATGTAGTTTGGGTGGCTCTCTATTTTGATTGACAGATTAAATTATATAACCATTGTCTGCTGCATATATTCCTTACCATAATGCATCTGATTTTAATCATATGCATGCCTAGTTATATATAGAAATAAGGTGACAAATGGCATATTTTCCCTAAAAGTTCACTGAAGAACACATTTTGCTTTATTGCATACACACCCAAAACTAGCTCAGGTTGAATTTGCCTATCTATCTTCATGCCCAGACATATCAATATGACCAAGCTCAATCTGTCTATGATTGAAGATTGTTAAGGTGAAGAGAAACTTTTTCTATTGTACAGAGTAAGGTAGGCATATAGCCAAATGTAGGTGGGGTATCCTAAGTCACCAAAAGGTTGCTAGGTGCATTGTATGGAAACGGGCGTGTGCACATAGTATGTATAGGAAAGTGTTTCAAACCTCCAAGATCATTATTAGAAGAGGGATATGTGCCCAAACCAAGTAGAGTCCCAGGTTTCTAAACTACCCACCATGCTCTCCTGCCTCAAGATCACCTGTGAGCCATGAAGAGAATTTGCATAAATCCCTATGTATCTCTTCACACACAGTTGCCACAACGCAAAGCAATGAGGTGGGCTTTGTAAGTTGCTCCTACATAAGAATGTCCCTCAGCCAATGGCATGTGAAAGCTGAGTACAATGCTCTGATTGCCCAGTGTGAATTCCCAGGACTGCACCAATCCTAATCCTCATAAACAATGCCTAGGGGCCCCATAAATCCAAGTGTGAAAAATGAAGACACACTTGATTCACTCATGCAAATGGTCTGTGTCAGTCTTGATGCTAAGAATGCAGAGCTTCAAGTGGTGTGTGGCTGATTCCTGATATTGAGGCCAGATGAGAAAAGAATAGTCAGTGAACCAGGCTTAGTTCTAAACCATGGGTGAGACTGTGTGCCACAGGAGATGACTCTAGGGGGTGAGTAGATGTAGCTTTGTATGTGTTTGTCTTGTCTAATAGTGAAAATTGTATTTTTACTTGAATTCCCCTCCATGCTGTTATCAGGAAGAGTGTGTTAATATTATGCCAGTACCCTGTGAACATCTTGCATGCTGATCTTCCTTTTAGTATACTGACTCCATATTCAGGATCCTCAGAAATAATAATTTAGGAAGTTAACCCCACTATTTTTATTTTTATTGTTTTCTTTCATTTATGGCAAGCGACATTAGTTTTCTATGGAACTCAAGGACATAAATATTTCCTTTCAAATAAATGTACTACCTAATGAGGTGTAAATTTTAATAACAAGACAGCATGTGCTTCAATTAGTATAGTCTATAAAATGTGGGAGAGGGATTCAGTATCTAAATTGGTGGTTTACTGGTGGTTGCATTATACCAATGACAGTGTTGGACCAGCACTGGCCTACTTGACAGGCTGCAGGAGAAGAAGGACATGCCCACTTATCCCAGGAGCATGCCAATGATGGATATGACATCAGGAATAAAACAGGTCTCACTGACCTGTTCATTTTATAAAAATGAACTAAGACACAAAGTTAGAGTCTCTCATTGAATAGCCACAAGGCACATGGGCACATGATCATCAGCTCCCTATATCCTATTGTTTTAGTGGAGGGAGAGTTCCAGGGAAGAGGCTTCTCTGTTGAGAGTCAAGGCAGACTGAGAATCTGTTGTATTCAAATGTCTACAACTCTTAGCTCACTATTGTTAGTGCTGTGTACAGACTCATTGCTTTCAGATCTTCCCATTAATTTCCTAAGACCATTGCTGCTTTTAGTTTGGGAGGGACTTTGTAATTGCTGTGATAGCTATTTTTCAGTCTCATTAAATGACATGATTCAGCAGCTCGGTTATTTATACAATTTTTACTTTATGAACTGATCCAAAGGACAAGGGCCACATCATCCCCTAATGGGACAAAACCTGTCCTTGGCAACTAAAAACCCTTACTTTTGTCCAGGTATATGGCTATGGTATTTTACCCAGGATACAGCATAATATATTAAAATGTCACTGAAAAGGTTTTGTTATGGGAAAAAAGCCTAAAAAGACCCCAGGGTAGAGCTATATTGGGGGGGAGGGGGAAGCAAGATTGAAAAGTCAAAAGTTGTTCCTCGGTTTTTTGGCATGGCTGGCATATGGCAGCTTCCCTGACTGTCTTAGGTAGAGTTTCTATTGCTGTGAAGAGACACCATGACCACAGCCACTCTCATAAAGGAAAACACTTCACTGGGGCTGGCTTACAGTTCAGAGGTTTAGTCCATTGTCATCGTGGCAGGAAGCACAGCAACATGCAGGCAGAGACGGTACTGGAGAAGGAGCAAGAGTTCTACTCCTGAATCTGAAGGCAGCAGGAAAAGAGTGTGACACTGGGCCTGACTTGAGCTTCTGCAACCTCAATGCCCACCCCCAGTGACACATTTCCTCCAAGAAGGCCACACTTCCTAATAGTGCCACCCTCTATGGGCCTATGGAGGCTGTTTTCATTCAAACCACCACACTGATCTTGACTCATTCAAGGACATTTTAATCTCCCAGGTGTCAAATATTTCCTGGGAAGAGGAGGGCAGTTGTTGTCCAATAGAAATGGAAAACAACTTGGTTAGAGGAAGCCCTTAGTACACAGCTAGGGAGGGCCACACCTCAGCCACAGGGTCCACCACCTCTAGCTCATATATGTGTTCCTTTGAAGAAGTGGATTGAAAAGTCTTACATAAGCCAGTTCCCTTCTCAGGGCTGCTACAGTACAGCCCAGCTCTATATGCAAAGGTTTCTCAAGGAAGAGCATGAAATGATGCATCCCTAAGCTTACCAGGCCTTAAATGAATAAATTGAGCTCAATAGCTCACACACACCCTGCAACTAAGACCTAAAAGGCTTAGTGGTATTTTTCAATTCACTCAACAAGTTCGTTCATGAGCTTATGTTCCCTCTTAATACTTAACCAAAATTAATAGGTTCAGAGGACTAGGGAATGCTATGTAATACAGGAAGCAGCACTTTTAAACTGGATTAAGATTTTTGAAAGAATTTTTAAGTCAAATTGAAGTAAAATAAATCCTGCCAACTAAGGAGAGAGTCATGTGAGTTTGAGAGGCACATTGAGTATTAGAGAATTTGAACTTGGAATCAACACCCAATTCCACCTCTTACTAGCCATAGTGCTCTGCAAAACCAAATCATTGGAGTGTTTGTTTGTTTCAGACAGAGACACATCTAGCACAGTCTGGATCACACTCTCCCGGTAACTAAGGATGGCCTGAGTTTCTGATCTTGCCTCTGCCTCATGAGTACTAGGAAAACAAGTGCAAGTGACCGCGCTTGGATTTCTGACATGCTGGGTATCACACCCAGAGCCTCGTACATGCCAAGCAAGCATTCTACCAACAGGGCAACATCATCAGTTCCTGAAACTCAAATTATTCTAAAAAGACAAGCACTTCATGTTTAAAACCTTGAACCTCAAAACTCCTAGAAGACCATGTCCAAATGAGACTCTAGCCAGAGCAGAGCCCTTGACTACTCCAATACGGTATCAGGGCTATCAAACGCCAGTGGTTACTCAGCGCTCCGGGGACAACATTCCACAGGCAGAGGCACAGACAGCTGCTGCCAGGTTTCTTCCTCAGTTCCTAAAGCCACAGAAAGTCATTCTTGTCACATTCTGCTGTCAAGTCTCAAAAGCTAACCCAAGTTGAAGGAGGGAATTGGAATTAGCTTTTGTCTCCCAACTAGAAACATAGCAACATATCCCTAGTCCTTGTTAGTCAACCACAAAGACCACATGTAAACAGGCATGACAACATCATTGCCCTGTGAGTCAAGTCCCAGGGGGATTTCGGAAGAGGGCTGTGTTTGTTGGTCTTGTTGTGTGCTCCATGAGTGTGTGTATGAAGAATTTAATTGGCACATAATAAATAGCATGCACTTAATAAAATTATATGTAGCTTTATTGGAAAGTGACCTTTTAGAGAGATTTTCCAGAAAGAAAAACAAGTAAAATTGATGTCAAGTACAATTTGCTCCCAGCCAAATTAAACAATCTTTTCACAAAATGAACAGGGAAGCCATAAGTTATTTTCAAAGTGACTCCCCAAGGGGGCAAGAAATATCAAGAAGGGACATTGACATTGCAGAATGGAAAGATGCTGTCAAAGAAGACTTACTGCTCCCATGTATAACAAGAATAATCTTTAGTCCCTTAGTACCAAGTTATAGCTCAGAAAGCCTAATGAAAATTCTATGAAGGAATTAAATTTAATTTGTTGTTCTAAGCCAAGAGCTGACCCACAGCTATTCCGAGGGTTTGGAGATCCTTCTGAGTTTTTTGAAAAGTAATTTCAAGATGGTTAATCTTAAGTTCAGAAGTGTTAAAAAAAAATAAGAAAAGAAATGATGCAGAACCCCTACTCTAATTGGATTAAGGAAACATCAGACCTAAGATCTATGGTGCAAGGCATATGGGTTTGGCGGTTTCTCTTTAAAACTGGGAAAAGAGCATTTTAAAATATAAACTGATAGGAGAGAAAAAGAACATCACTGAAAAGAAAAACGTGAAAGCAAGCTTTCCCACACCACGTCCTATAAGAAGCTGAAGGAAGTTTCTAGCAACCAATTTTATACAGTTGTCCCTGTATATGATGATATCTTCTCTAAGAAACTATTCAAAAAGTCAGAATGTGCAATACCGAGGATCACAGTGCATGCTAAGGTTATTTCCCACCCAGGGTTAGGATTTCAAGGTTTACAGCTTATTTATGAGCTCATACCTACTAAAATTGAGGGCCACTAACAACATTAAGATAATGATGAGCTCTCTTTTAATGTTATGATGTTTATCAAACGCATAGACTATCGTACATTGTGTTCTATGTATTTGCTTATGTATGTGAGGATGTGTCCAAACAGAGCAACTGAGTAGCAAAAAAAAAAGAATGTGGCATACAAGGTATGAGAAGATTAAAAATTATTATTTGTATATGTGATAAATATATTTATGTTTATTATGCACACACACACACACATATATATATTGCATATACAAAATTAGCTCAGAATAACAATGTCAACAGCTTTACTGTAAAATATTACCTAGAATCAATGATTACTAAAAATAGCAAAGATATCCCATCAGATTTCCATCCTCCCTTTTGAGAAACTGTATGTTACACCTTGCCTAGGTGAACACTGACATGATCCCAAAGTTCTTACGTATATTTTCAACTTTTCCATTCATAATTTGGCAGTTTTTCTTAAGTGATAAGGTACTATATACAATCTTCCCTACTTGGTTTCTTCTAGCTTAGTAATTTATTTTAGAAATAATTTTTATCTTTTAAAATTAACTGCATAGTACTCAGAGCATTTCAATTCCATATATCATTAAGTTGGCATCTGTACTATAATCTGACATTATCTCAGTCTTTTGCTAATCCAATTTAATGATCTTAATGATCCACCATTATAGTTAATGTAAATTAGATCCATTTACATGTATTATTATAGCTGATGTGCTTAAAACCTTTTTCATTTTGTGGAAATATTTATTTTTTTGTCATAATTCCACTTAAAGGGTTGTAAACACCTCATTTATAGTAATACATGTTAAATGCATCTAATTTACAATCAATATCCCTAACCCTAACCCTAAATCTTTCATGCTGCTTTCAAGATCTGTATAAAAGCAGAACATTAAAAATAAAAAATAATTAAAAATAGATCATTGATATTGATTGCAATATGTGTCACCCACATTTATTTTCATGTAAATACTAAACGTGAAGACTAGAAGAAATGTTACTATTAAACCCAAGCATTATAAAATTATAATAAAAGAGAACTGACACTAAAAGCAGTAAACTATCAATGTGAACCTAAAAAGTTACAACTGTGCCTTGAAAATAAATAAATAAATAGTCCAAAAACAATAATTCCACAATAGCCTGAATACGGAATATTTAAGTGATTTTAAAATCTAGAAAGAAAAGAAAACGGCCTCGTGCCTCTGCTTGGAATCAGTCACCATTTATTTGTAAATTTTGATAAGGAAAATATAGATTATGGCATTCAAAACCATGCCTCAAAGCTAAACACATAATTCTTATTTTCAGAGAAAAGATATCTGTAATTTCTGAATCACTAAAGAGAAAAAATTTCATTAAAGTATACAGTAGAAGGAACTTTAGAGAGCTCCAAATAATATGATCTAAATAGTATAAGTCTATTAGTTGTAAGATCTATAGAAACGGGTCCGATTATCTCGCTAAAGTTTCTAAGCCTGGGCTGCATTCAGTATCATGTGCTACTTACACAACTCCTGAAGGGACCATGCAGGACAGCTGACACAGTTACCAGAATCCAGGCAGCTCTTTTTCTTTGACTGTAAAACCTATGTAGCTGCTTGTGCCAAATACAATCACACATACATACAATCAAAAGAAAAGATGAAATTCATCAGGATGCAAGTCAGAATGCACAAATAATATTAGAGAGCATACATCTACCACTTTAAAAACTAGATGAGAGACACAGGAAGGGCAGGCATAAGAAGAAGCTGAATTGTATAAATATCAATGCCGCTTGAATTGATAGAAATCAAGGCTGGTAACTCTTAGTGGGACACAGAATGTTTGCAACAAGTCAGTAAAATTACTAAATGAAAGGCTCCTTAGATTTTATTTTGTTTTTGTTTAAAGCTCATACTGGAAATCACCTCCTCTCTCCATAAAAAATTGCTAGGCATTGATGCCATAAGAGTCTAACTCTAAGATAGATAGATACACACACACACATACATAGATGATGATGATGATGATAGATAGATAGATAGATAGATAGATAGATAGATAGATAGATAGAGGATTAAAAACTCTCAACAGGAATCTCAAAGGGAGTAATTCATTATAGAAAGTTGTCAGTAGCACTTTATTGTAATACTTGGTGATTATTCTTTGCTTATGGTTGTAGACCAGAAGTTGTAAACTTCCTCTATAATGTGTAGATAAAACAAAATTTCCACCTTACATTTTAAGTGTAACACAGTTAAAGTGATGGGAAGATAGCTTGCTTAGCACTAACCGTGCTGTACTGGGTGGCAAAGGAAGACCAGTGCGTACCACAGTGAAGCAAAGGTGTCTCACCAAACCAGAGCGGACAACAGCCAACACAGCCCATCTGCTTTCCATGTCAGGTTCACAGTGTGGGTGGACAAGAATGTCAATGCCTTGCCTACAATGTGGGATATTTTCTTTACCTCCTCAAAGTACAGAGTATTGATATTTATTAGATCATCATGTTATTCCTTTCATGACTGTGTTATAACCATTTCAAAAGCATTTTACTTTTTTTAAAGTCAATGCTCCGAAAAGCTAAACCAATTTAACATCAAGTGTTCTGGCTCAAACCCAGGATTATAAACTGGTGATAGCAAGAAACAACTGAAATGAAACCTTTCTCAGACACTTCTGGAAATCCAGTCACTTCCTCATAAAAAGCATTTTCAGGTTTAAAGTAATAGGAGGTTATAAAATATTGGCACATTGAGAGAGCTGTCTTAGGTTCTCAAACAAATATTTCCTGGAAATAGGGACTTCTCAGAGTTTATCATCTTCCCCAGTATACTACAAAGGAAATGAAACACAAGAGGATCTTTGCGTGCAGATTTAGTAATGGTGCATTCCCATATTATGCTGCACAACTTAGAAAACAAAAAAGAATTCAGTAATTAGGTTCAGCACTTATTCTCAGCAGCACTTGATATAATAACACAGCATTACAAGGTCAGGTGCAGGAAGATCCAGCGAAGTAGATGTTCCCAGACCTTGTCTCTGCCCTTAGCAATCATATTTGGCTCCTTGCTTTGAAACCCAGCTATATTTCAAATACATCTGCCTAGGTAAGACTCTACCCTACTGTATATGCCTTCTTATTGTACTCAGTTAAGTGCCAGAATCAGGATCTCAAAGTTTATAGTCAAAGAATAATTTAATTCTTTCTTTAAAAGTAAATGCCACCAGTGGGGCAGTGGTGACATTCACCTTTAATCCCAGCACTCAGGAGGCGGAGGCAGGTGGTCTCTGTGAGTTCAAGGTCAGCTTGGTCTACAGAGTGAGTTCCAGGACAGCCAGAGTTACAACAGAGAAATCCTGTCTTGAAAAACAAAAATAAAAATAAAAAATAAAAATAAAATGCCACCATGTGTTCTCTGGAATGCTTAAATCTCTCCACAAATGGTGGCAACATTCATTGATTTGTTTAAGCTAAAATCTTAAGAGGCAGTTTCTTTCTCTGAGAGTCTATCTATGCCCCATCTACTGTTGATTCCTATTGGGTCTATATTCAAACCAATCACCATTCATTTCCTCCACCCTCATGGCCATCATCTCTTAGCGAGAGTTAGTACCATAGTCTCACAACTGGCCTCGTTTCCTTTGTTGTTCGTTACAGCCTGTCCTCCAAGCAGTAGTCAGATATTCTTCTGCAAGAATTAAATCTATGTCAACTCTTTGTTTAAGACCTGCCATGAGCTTCCCAACACTCATAAGGTACTCTAAACTCCCCATCGCAGTGATACACCAGGGCTATAGAAATGAACATAGCTTCCAAACTCCCAACTATGGCTTGGCAAGGTCTAACTCTTGACCACTTTCTCAGCCTCATTTTCCTGCTGAGTTTTGTTATCTCCCAATGGTCTGAACACCATGGCCAAGCTTGTTTTCAACATAAGGTCCTCAAGATGATGCTCCTACTGCCTGCAATGAATAGCCTACCAGGAGCATGAGACAGCCTCCTTATGAATATTCATGTTTCAATCATCACCTTCTCAGACAGTCAACCTTCTCTAAATTAAAATCTCCTCTCCAGAACCCCATTGCCTCATTTTTATCTCCTGTATGGCACTGGTACTGCTTGATGCTATGCTACTATACTCTTGAAGTTTGTTCTAATTGTTAAAAGGTTTGCTATTTATTTCCAGTGTGAGAGTGACAGCCTCCGGACAGTAAGAGTTCAGTCACTCTTCGCCACAGTTGTATTGGTTCCACAGTTGAGTATCTAGCATAGCACCCAGAGATTCCTCAGGATATACTGCCTTTATATGGATGTGTGTGTGTCTGTACATATGTGGGTGCCTGTGTATGTATGTACATGAGCACATGTGCATACATACGGTGTCCAAATGCTGATGCTGGCTGTGCGCTTCCATTACTTTTCTCCTTTTTGTTGTGGTTGAGTCTGTCATCCACCCCATGCTTGTTGTTTCAGTTAGGCTAGCAAATCAGCTTGATGTGGGGGAAGACCCATCTTTCTCCTCCTACCTGCTGGGATTACAGACATTTACACAGTTTCTGGGGTTCTGAACTTTGGTCCTCCAAACTGAGTGGCAAGAGCTTCCTCTGCTGAGCCAGCTCCAGAGCTCTAAGGGTATACTTCCTTAAGCCTAAAAATTTGGGGTTTGTAAATCTATAAATTATCTCTATGGTTGAGTTTAAAAGTGCCTTTACATTACACAGAAAATGCAACTTTGACATAAATGGGAAATTCCTAATTAAATAGCTATATGAACATATGGGTATTTTTAAATCAAGGCCAATCTCAACATTACAATTTCTCAGAACGTTGAAGTCAGAGCCAGTCTGCACGATGAAACACATATTATACATCAATAACATTAAATCAGACAGCAAAATACTTAGTCAAACAGCAAAATGTTCCTACATAGATTTTTTATATTTATACATACTTTAATACTTTTAATGTTTCAGTATGTCTATTTCATATCAGTGTCTTTAAAAGGTGGGCTTGAAGCTCACTCTTCTGATGCAAGTTGTAGCCCTACAGCTTGGAGAAGGAATGCTGTTCATGTAGGCACCCATTTGCTTTGGTAAGAACTCAGCTCTTTCATTCACCCAACACATCCAAGTCCAAACAGAAAGAGAGGCCTTGGCAGATGTCTAAGTAGTTATTAACATTCTTTCTCATGAAAGCACATTGCAATGGCTTCCCCTTCTCTGCTGTGACAAGTAATCATGGGGAGATGGTTTAGGAAAGCATATCCTTTTCCTCCTCTTTACCAAAACACCATGGACAAAATTACAGATGACTGAAATAAACTGACTACGGATCTCATACAATATAGACTTGATAAAGGAACTCATCTCTGTTCAGGGCTTATATCTGTTTCCAGCTGTTATGCTGCTGGGCTAAGTCCTTACACATTGTGTACCCCATAGAAGAACTGGGAGCAACTATATCTGCTTCCATCTATAGCAGATCAGCTGGGAGAGTCTTTCCAGTCCCACTGCTGACTTCCTGTGGTGCTTCCTATCCATCCAGTCCCTCAACTGCCTGCATTTACAATCATCAACAATGTTGTCTTCTTTTCTTTGACTTAATTCCTCTACCACTGGAATGAAATGGTTTTCCCTGAACTATTTAACAATCCTTTAAATGTATTCCCTATCATTAAAAATGCAAATAGAGAAATCAACATGTTATGGAATTATTTCAAATAGTGTAGAGTAAGCCACACAAACAGTCACAAAGCCTAACAATAAAAGCATGTGGTTGTTTATATCTGAAGGTCTAGAAACAGAGCAGACACTGAAGTATTAATCCTGAGGCTTCACATAGTTTTACTTTCTTTTTCATGCCTTTATATACCATGAGGAGCATTATTATGAAATTATTACCATGTACTAAAACAAACAACAAAAGCACCCATATCTATTTCTGTTTTTTAAAAATTGGAGCTGGAGCCAGGTGGTGGTGGTGTATGCCTTTAATTCCAGCACTTGGGAGACAGACACTTGGCATGTCTCTGTGAGTTTGAGGCTAGGCTGGTCTATGAAGTGAGTTACAGGACAGCCAGGTTACAACAGAGAAACCCTGTCTTGAAAACCCAAATGTATATATATATATATATATATATATATATATATATATATATATATGTGTGTGTGTGTGTGTGTGTGTGTGTGTGTGTGTGTATACATATATATATACACATATATACACATATGCATATATGTGTATATATATATACATATACACATATACATACATATATATGTGTACATATATGTGTGTATGTGTATATATATACATATATACGTATATACACACACACACACACACACACACACACACACACATATATATGAAGCTGGGGACCAAAAGACTTCCTTAACCTGGTAGAACTATAGAACTATCAGGTTCAAAGAGGAGGAGAAACGGGCCTGGTTTGGAACTCTATTACAGTCCCTACACTTATCCTGACAGGGCCTGCTTGAAGATATTTGAATATTCTTTTTTTTTTTTTCATGAAGTTGAAGAGCAGTATTGACTATTGACTAAAGCGCCATCACTCTTGATCCTGCAGCAGTATCATTTAGAGAATTTCAAGCCCACTACAGCCAGAGAACAAGAAGAGTCTATGTGTGTGTGTGTGTGTGTGTGTGTGTGTGTGTGTGTTGTATGTGCATGTACCAATGCATGGACGATTGGAAGACAGAAGTCCCTTTCAGGTATCTCCCTTAATCAATCTCCACCATATTTTTGAGATAAGATTTCTCACTGCATCTGTAGGTAAATCGGCTAGCAAGGCTGGTCAATCAGGTCCAGGGATTCTCCTTTCTTTACTTTCCCAACACTAAGATTATACCTGATTTGTTTGTTATGGCTGTTTTTGTTTATTTGTGCATTTGTTCGTTTTATGAGGTTGATGGGGCTCAAACACATATCCTGCTGTTTTGTTTGTAAGGCATTTTATAGAGTGAGCCATCTCCTCAGCCCTAGGAGAGGAATTTTTAAAAATTGTATTTAAAGGCACCTTTAAATCAGCTCCTCTTTTTCAGTATTTTTAAAGTGTGGTAAAATGCAAATCACATAAAATGTAATGCCTTAACCATCTTCGCATATGCTCCTTGGTGCTTTTAAATGCATCCCTATTGTTGTGTGACTACCCAACATCATCCATCTAACTCCCTGTCTTCCCAATGAGAAACTCAACACCCCTCAAACGATTCCTCCTTTCCACCTCCCCAACTTCTGGCAACCACCATTCCACTTCCTGTGTCTTAATGCTTTCAGTGTTAGAGTGAACTTCATGAAAGTGGAATAATAATAGCATTTGTCCTTTGGTGTCTGGCCTTCTTTATTCTGCAAGTTTCATGCATGTTGTAACATATGCCCAAATTGCCTTCCCACATAAAGCCAAAGTACATTTCACTGTGCAATATACCATGTTTTTGTGGCCAATCATTCATCACTGGACACCTGGTTGCTCCCAATTTTTAACTCCCAGTGCTCCCAGTGTGAATAATACTGCTGAAGATATGGGTGTTAGACCATATGGTAATTTTATTTATAATTATTAAGAAAAATCCATGTTATTTCTAGAGCAGTTGCATCATCTGGCATCCACCAATGGTGCACAAGGCTCTCCATATCTGCACAAACACTTTTGCCTATGTTCAGACCTAATCATCTTAATGCACGTGAGTGGGCATCCACTGTGATTTTGATTTGCATTTCCCTAATGGAAAATCACATTCACTGTGGCTTGTATAGCATTTCATTTTCTGTTGATCAGGATCAAAATGTTTCTTAACTCAGCTCCAGTCACATTACTCCAGTTTATACACTATTAGTATTTTGGGGTGTGGGGAGGCTGGCTTTTCTCTCTGCTACCTAGCATTATGTAAAGGGAAATAAAATTGGAGCTAGTACTTAAAATATTTCTCTGGTCACAGGAAAACAATAGTTTAAGAAATAGCTCCTCGTGTGGCTATCTAGAGGCATTACAAAAGAAGAACATGAAGTTTTCATCACTGGTTCTAAACTAAAAGGCCACATTCCAAAATGTATTAGAGAATGAAGAAGATCAAAACTCAGGGCGGACTTTCATTTGCCTTTACTCACTTCTCTCTTTGAACTTTGAAGAAGAATTTTTCTTCGAATTCAAGCCAGCGTCTTTGATACCATGATTATTATAATCTGTGCCACGGCTGTGTCTGCCCTGAATTATGAATGCCATTCCTGTGAAAATGAGTAACAGACAAGGGATTGGGCATGAGCTTAAAATTTCCAAGAGTATTGGGATGAGGCAACTAACTAAAAGAGTATTTCACGTGGCTTTCATCCATTCAAAAGGTGTCTGCAGATGCCACATCACGCTGCTCAGGTGAGACATAAATAACAATATAATATTTGGCTGGAGAAATTAGCAGTACTGATCTTGCACAGGACCTAAGTTTGGTTCCCAGTAGCCATGTCCGGCATCTTGCAACCACTTGTAACTCCAAATCCTGGGGCATCTGATGCCTCTAGCTTCTGCAGGCATCTGCACATACATGAATGTACCTACACACACACACACACATACACACACACACACACAATGAAAAATAAACATAAGTTTTAAGTACTACTAATAATAATAATAATTTAATACATAACATAAACATGACCTCCCCACACAATCTCTGGCCATCAGCTCCTAACATTACTTTTAGGCAGAAGTGACAAAATGCATAACAATGCTTTAATAGGAATGCTTCTTTTCTCAGTATTAATGTAAAAACGTGGCTTATTCTAAGAGTAGTCCAGTTGTGATATGATTTCTACACTCTGCCGATGAACTTGATCCATTTACCTCTCAACCTCAAATGGTTTCAATCAGTGTTCTTAATTCCACCCACAACAACAATAGCTTATAAGCATATTTCTGTGAGTTCAAAGCCAGCCTGGTCTACCGGGCCAGTGCCAAGACAGCCAGAGTTACAACAGAGAAACTATGTCTGGAAAAATCAAAAAAAAAAAGAAGGAAGGAAGGAAGGAAGGAATAAATAAATAAATAAATCCAGCAGCATCTCGTCTGCTGGTTACAAGGGAGGGAGGGTATTTGGGTAGAAGAAAGGATCTCCATTTCCAGCTGCTGGTGATTCTGATGAACACCAGTGCTGGAGAGTCAGTGTCCTGGGACCTACAGGACAACCATTCACTCCCGACACCAATGTGGGTGGAGTACGGCATTCCTGTTCTCCTCTGTAGACTCATTCTTACATCTACGGGGAAGATGGAGAAAGGAACTTCTTCAGCCAAGATACAGAAACAGCAGAGAAAGAAACAGCATGAATGCAAACACATCTGCTCTACAGCCCGTACACCACGCTGTCATGATCAGCATGTCTAGTGGTATATCATTACCTCAGAGTGTCTCCTGTGTCAACATTCAAGAGCCAGAAACACAAACACTGGAAATGAAGGAATTCTGTCCCCACTGAATCCTGACGATGATCAAAATGCAGACGGACATTCTCAGTCCTCTAGCACCTAATCTTGGGTTTCTGCATGAATAATCATATAAAATACTCTTTCACTTAGCTGCCTTAGCCCAATACTCCTAAAAATTGTAAGCTCATGCCCAAAGGTTTGTCCCTACCTCAAAGCTTTCAGACTAATGCCTTCTGCAGGGTAGTTGCTCAAAACACTCTTCATATGTAATTTGAATCCCAAATCCCAAATAAAAACAAATAACAAAAGAACGAATACCTAGCTATTACTCTAATAGTCTAGAGTTCAGAGCTGTTAGAACAATTGGGCCTAAGACAATGACCAGTATTGAAAGCCATTACAGTATGAAGGCAGAATTTAATAAAAATAAAAAAGCGTCTTTGTTCCCTTCTTAGTCTTAGGAAACTCTCTCCCTGCTGCAGCTGATGAACTTTAGAGGCGGTGGAGTCCACATGTATGCCTGCTGTTTATTGCCAGGGATGCAGTTAGCTGTGGGGGTGAAAAAGTCATTTAAATGAGTCCTTAGGAACGTGAGTCCCTTAACTTCAGCACCGTGCTTACAAAGTTTGACAATGATTGCTATATTAATGGAAAAAAAAAAACTGTAGCAGTATGCTACAATCTTTTACCCTCCATTTAGGGAAATAGAAAGGAAGGATAGAAAGAAATCTTCACTGCTTTTGCAAGCAGCCTTGATAAAGAATGAGAGAAAGGTAGAAATCTTCACAGCCTCTTTTAGGCTGTCCTAAGCTTGAAGAGGACTAGCTGACGGTGAGTCAGACTGCCTCAGCTCAGGGTCTGTAAACTCAATCCCTCCAACCTTTGTTGTTTTACCAATTAACACACTAATGATGACAGCCCAACCAGTGAACCACCAACTAACACCCAACTGGACTCTCTGGCTTCAGACTTTTTATACCCTAAGCCAAAAGTTCCCATAAACCCATGCAGCACGCAATTCCAAAAACAAGCTACACATGCCAGAACAGCTTCACCTAACCAAATTATAGCCACCTGCATCAAGCATTCCAAATCCAACTCATAAACAACCACCACGCCTGGGGTGGGCACGCAAACCTAATCCAAATTCATGCCCTCCACCACAAATTAGCTCATGCTTTAAAAAAAAAAAAAAAATCCAGTGAGTTGGGGGATGGGGTGGGCTTTACTCAATAAGAAATAAAATTGATTTTTTTTTCTCACAGCCTTTAATTTTTTAAAAACAGAATCATATTCAGTTTTCCAAAGATTAGTTCCTCCATTCTAAATGAACAAACTTTGAGTTTTGAGAGCAAGGGCAGCAAGCACAGGACTTGGTGAGGTAAATGCCACCTTTCAGATCGCACACAGTAGCTACTTTAGAGAGGCAAAGGGGCTGGCAAGAGGATTTATTTCCTGAGAGAATCCAGTGCAAGCAAACTGTCCATTCAGCACTTCTGCAGGCTACTGTTTCACCATGTGACAGGCCCACTTATTCATAAACAAATCATTAACATTCTTGACATAAATCCATAGTGGACCATTAATCCCAGCTATGATAATGTTTTAGTGCATTTGCTGTGCCCATCGTGAATGGGAGTGTTGTCTGGCAGTACCCATCCTTGACAAATAAGAGACAAATTATGCCCCGTGAGAAAACTTGGAGAATGAACGGCTTACACACCAATTACCGTCTCATTTGCTGGCTGATGCCGAAATAGATCCTGTGTGCTTTGGGGGAAATGTAGATTTTCCTTAAAAAGAACAACAACAACAAAATTCAAATATATACAAAACCACTTGCCAGGCTGATTTTGGTTGCTCAAATTTATTTCCAGGCTGGACTCTTGAGAGTCTTCTTAAAAGCAAATCAGCAAGTCTTGCTTACAGGGGAGAAAAATTCCCACGTAAATTAAAAAAAAAAAAAAAAAATGAGCAAGGACACTAGCAGCTACAACAGCCAATTCTCAATACGTTTGTTAGCATTTCAACATCCATTATAGCCCACCTCACAGTTGTTAGGAAGGGGATGTGCATGGTAAACAATATGTTTGAGATAAACAGACTCTGATCTGGTGACTCTTTTA
Organism: Cricetomys ansorgei; assembly: GCA_026225945.1. Taxonomy (NCBI): domain Eukaryota; kingdom Metazoa; phylum Chordata; class Mammalia; order Rodentia; family Nesomyidae; genus Cricetomys; species Cricetomys ansorgei. The sequence continues at coordinate 21,023,101 of JAMJFZ010001796.1, forward strand.
AATTCAATTTCTAAGTCACCCCAACCCAGAGATTTTGAAAGATAAATTTCTTCATGATCAAAAACTGTTGGCTAAGATTCCATCCATAAGGAATATTCTGCTGTGTTTTTATAATCTAGGCAAAGTGGATTCTTTTCTAGCTCTTTAATCCTGATGTCCTGATTGGAATTACTATTGGTAGCTATACAAAAGCAACCAACTCAAAGATTCCATTTGGTGGATTAGTACCACTAGTTCTACCTACAGATCTGCTCAACTGCACCCCAGGTTTGTGCTTTGCCAGGCAGCATTTCACCCATTCAAACATTCATCTATGTTTATAGAAACGTGACTCTGAGCCTATTTATCTCTCTAGAAAAATATGTGGCATCCAACAGTCGATGGGAAAGACTGTGGCCCTCAAACTTTACCCCCACACAAATTACTAGGGAACTTTGCTGGGACAGATTCTGGGTGAGCAGACTGCAGGTGGCACACAATGCTCCGCATGTCTGTCAAGCTTTCAGATCAAGCGGATGCTGCCCACCCACCCAAGACCACACTTCAGAAAGCAAGGTAGACAGGACCATGTCCTGATGATGGCTTGATGGTGATTTGGCTTTCTTTAAGCATGACACAGAAGCCACTTCTTTGGTTGAGTTTTGATTTCCCTATTAAACTATTTATTAGCTATTCATCTTTGGGAAAATGTCTCAGCCCAGAGGTTCTCAGATACAACTGTTAGATGTGCTGTACGCTGCACGTGTAAAACTCCTTTGCTGAACGCCCAGTTTCCAGTGCCTGCCTAGCAGGAATCCTCACACAGTAGACGGAGTTACAGCTTCAGCACCTACATTTTTAGATACTTCCCTAGCAAGGATTAAAAAGCACCACATTCACCTTTAGAGCCTCGGACACCTCTCATGAAATGGTTCCTGTGACCAGTGTGATACCAAGCAGCCTGCCCTAATGGGGCTATGACAATGTGTTGGATAAATAGCAAATTGTGGTAACTGCAGTCTCTGCTCCTACACACAATCTGAGGAATTAAGTCACAGTGACTCCCCTCAGCTATACATGGTGTTTACAACTCTGGTCATATATTGAAAGTTCCATTTCAGGGGGTTCTCTTTCTCTATTTCCCTTTCCCCTTTCTCCTCCCATCCCCCTTTTTCATCGTTCTCTCTTCTTCCAAACATATCTAATCATTCTGTTCAAATCTCTACAGTGTAAGGAGGATACTTTCACTCAAGTTTCCCACCTGTCAGTTCAGTGCTTAGGTCCATTCAAGGAGCTCCCCCAGAAACCCTTATGTGCTCTAATACCCTTTTGTACTCTTGAAGATCAAGTGCCCAGACACACAAGCGATGGGGGAAGGCTCAGAGCATTCTTGGTACAGCAGCTTCCTGGGTTATAAGAAACAGACTTCACAAGCAGAAAGGAAGAACTCTATCAGTTCACCTCTGTCCCATGCTGCTTTTACCACTCTCTGTCTGAGAACCTTCACAAGGTTTACCTGTGTTACCTGTTGTTACCAAGTAACAACAACATTTACAAAAAGAAACATAAATCCCTACCCCCTGGTTCTCGAGGACAAAGATCCCATTCGCAATCGTGACATGATAGCGCTCATAAAGCATGTGCATGCAGAAGGTAGCCAGGATACTAAGCAGAGATTTAGGAACTTCACTCAAAAAAAACCAGCAGCGTTTTCCTCTTCCTCTCCTGCCTCATCTTCTTGTCTCCCTTCTTGCTAATAACATTTATAATTTTATAAACTCACTAAAACATATCCTAACCAACAAGAATGTTATTACTTCTTGACTGTCGCTGACCAAGTAAATACGTCTTGTGGCTCCTACAGTTTCATAAGAGAGGACGGGAAAAGGAGAGACAGGTAGCAACTGAGTGTTAACCACACTGTGGTTTCCAATCCTGGAGTCAGATCACTGGGGCAATAAAGGGTAGAGGAGAAGATCCGGTGTGAGTAGCATTATTTGGCAAATAAAAATTGTTACCTGGCTTTCATGGCTAGAAGTGAAAGGTGAAATTGAGGCTAGAACAGTGGTTTCTAGGAGTGACGTAATAATGCATACTCCTCTAAGTCTGAGGTTCTAATCAGTTACAGGCAAGAATGACAAGCAAGAGTATGGAACTGATGCTGTCACACTCTCACATCTGAGAAGGCCACATCTGAGAAGATGACATGTGATGTGAAATCTCCTGGACTTTAGATGCTTGCTGACATTTTAAAATTCTATAAGCATTGTGCTGGCCAAACGAAATGCATGGTAAGGTAAGTGTGGCCTGCTGGCCAGCCAGTGTGTACCCTACCCTAGACAGTCTCTATGCCAGGGATGCTGGCTGGTCCCCCAAATCCCTCCTTCCTGGGCATAAAGCTGGGTAACATGTCCTCACTATCTGAAATTAGGTATGAACCAATGACTGGGTTCTAGGCAACAGAATGAAAACATAAAGAACATGTTACAGGCATGGTGGTACATACTTATAATCCCAGCACTTGGAAGGTGAAGCAAAGATAATCAAGAGTTTAGGACCAGCTTCAGCTATACAGTTAGTGACCATTCTGGGCTACATGAGACATCCCACCCCCCGTCAAAAGAACAATAGCAAATAGTGGCATGTCTATTGGGAGTAAAGACTTTAAATTGTTAAAGAAGTGGCAGTACCTCCTCTTCTTGATGGCTTTCTGTTTGTGCCTAGATTTACACATGAGACCACAGGGGTTGTGGAACTTCAATGAGAAGGAAGCCTAACCCACCTAATCACTACTCGGGAGAGAATCACTGATACCCAAGACTCTATCTTTGGACTGTAACTTGAACAATCAACATCAGGACTTGAAATGTTATATTTTATATTTTATGTTATATTTTAGAGCCTATTAACCACTGCAACCTAGACTGATCTGTTTAATACATTTTCTACAGTTAACAGCCTGGATGACCTCTTTCATCACCTTTGAACTGTCTTTACTTCCAAGGAAAGCGGAAGGCTCCTCTATTTCTGTCCCAGAGACATGTATCTTTAATATTGGCTAGAGTAGTCCCTCATGCCTGCTCAGTTATGCTGACTTTCTATCTGCCGATAGCTTAGCAGTATAAATAACAATCATCTAGAACATTCATAAAGATGCCCATGATCAGACTGGTAGGAAACTACCAGAAAAGATCCCTACAGAAGAAAAGGAGTGAAAGTTCTGAAAGCCATCCCACTATTAATTTCAAAATCCCACGATATCCCCCAAGAAAATGGTGACTACATTTCACACTGACACCCACTTAAGTTGTTACCGCTTGCTCTTTCTACTCTGAATGCTCTCCACGAATCTCTGGTATCAGAAAGGCAATATTTGAGCTTAGAAAGAAAAATGGCTAGGATAAGGCAACGTATGTGAGGGAGTCGGCCTAGATTAGAAGAAGTAAGTAAGAAGGTGGGAGTAGACTTCAAGGCTCTGTGTTCGATACCTCTTGCTACACAAGTAAATATAAAGATCAAAGAATACAGCTTTTTGTCTTAATTCGTTTTCTTTAGGTGCCAGTATTTTGTTGGGAAAATGGCTGACTACCGTGTTTCAAATATGATGCAGAGGCCGTCAGTGAACGCTGGCATCAGAGAACAGATCCATGCCCCAGACAGACCTGTATATCTGCTACAAGCAACATTTCCCTCCAGGGGAGACACCTAAAGGCTAAGCAGAGGATTGGTGGAAACAGTTAAGGAGGGTTAATCACTTTTTCCATTCGCTTCACCCAATAGGATTTAATTAAGTCTACTTTAATTAAAATTTAATCAAGCTTTCTATGGCTGTAGACAGCCAATGCTGAAAAAAATCACATTAACTAGTATTTTCTATAATCCCTTTTCAAATAAAACAGCCTTATGATGAAAAAAAATTATTATTGTGGTAAAGTATTATACTCTCCTAAAACTGAGGGAAGGGGATTGAAGCAGAGTGAAATGATTACAAAGAGAATGTACAAAGAAGTTTGTGAGTAAAATATAGGGGGCTTGCTTGAGAGAAAGAAGTCACCCACAAATCAGAAAGCTGAGCAACAAAGAGTTTTTTTAAAATGACAGAATTGTTTCCAGCAAACTGCTGAGGAACGAGGGCTCTGTGCCATCCATGGTAAATCTTCCTCTACCATCGCTCATTTGAGGACAGACATTGTGTCAGAGACGCAGGTCCAACTACACAGGTGATCCTCTGGAATGCTAAATCTACAGTTGTCTGTGGTGTGTGAAAAATAATTATTCATAGATTTGTGATTTTCTTAAACGGCGTATGAAAATAAGATTCAGCAGTTGGTTGATCATGTTTACTACTCGTAAATTGTACTGGGCTTAGAAATGTTCTCATAAGCTATTGGGAAATGCATGAGTCTCTGTTCCAAAGCGAGAGTATTTTTATATACTGTATTATATACATATATAAGGGACTCCATAAGTCCCTCGTAGAATATGATTCCTGGGCTTTGTGGAACCATTTGGGTGGCAAATGATCTCACCTGCTTCTGGACACGCCTTGATGGTGTTCTGCATGAAGGAACTTATCAAAAAAGCAAATTTCCAAGTAAAAAGCATCAGAATACAGATTTATACATATCTGCCAATGCAGCTTGCAGAAAAGTGTTGGATACGATCAGTAATTTTCCCTCAGTGCTCAAGCTTTGTGCATGATGGGCAGGCACTCCTCTAGTGAACTGCATCTCCAGTCCCTCAAAGAATTTCTATTAATCAGAACTTTCAAGTAAATTATATGTTCTAATTGGTGAGCTTCTTCCTGCATTTGAGGTTGGACACAACCCTACAGACTTCTCTGATGAATAAGAATGTTAGTGGGTCTCAAACTCACCCTTCTGGAATTAATTTTAATTTTATAATTTCACAAAATAAAACATGTATTGGACTAGTTTAATATGTAACAAATTGAGACCTACACAGTTTGTTTTATAAGCTGAGTCTTTATTATGGTCTCTTTTCTGTGGAATTTGAGCTTTTGGGAGCAGAAGGCAGAAAATGAAGAAATGTCCAGTTGAGACCTCTACCTATTTAGTTTCTTTTTATACTACAGTACTGTGCTCCTAAGTTGTATTTAAGATAGAACTGCCCTCCATGCCCGAAGTTAAATGTCTAGAGAAATTTATAATTCCCTTTCAAAGTACAACTTTTTGAAGTTCATCTGAAGATGAAGCAGTGATCCATCACAGACAGAGGTTATAGCTTTCACATATTGTATGATTTCTTTCGTTTTTTTCCCCCTTCCATCAAAATAAAAATATCCCAGAATCCTGGACAGCAGAAAGAGTAACATCTGTAAGAATTTCACTAAGAAACAGGGCGGAGTCCAAAGTGCCTTTCTGTGCTCTACCTGGGGCTAAACAGGGAGCTAAATTTGGACAGGAACCTTTTTCTCGAATGTTCTATTTTACATTGCTATTTCCATACAACAATAGCTATGTAAATTTGTCAAGAAAGATAAGCCGCAAAGATAGACTGGGATCCCTTCCTACCCGCAATGTTCTAAAAGGTTTTGTTGTAAGAGCTGGACCTTGCAGTCACTGCTTCTTTCTGAGTGTCTGCACCACAGGGTGGGGAAGAGGTAAGCAGACCAAAACTGTGCTGAGCACTTTACAGGTTTTCCCATCTACTCACCACATAACCCGATATATTATTCTATTTTACAAATGAGGAAACTAAGAGATTGTTTTGACCACAAAGCACAGCAAGGTAAGTAGAAAAGAGAATCAGAGGGCAAGATTTCTACCCATCTCCCCCTCCTCTGTATCAACCCTTCTTCACCACAAAATACACATTCACCTAAGCCCATGCCAGGACACCGAGCTCCTGAACTCATTCTCAAAACTAACTGCTCAAATATGATCCTCTCTGTAGCCAGCAATGAAGAGCAATGACACCAGAGACAGGAATACAGATGCTCTCCGTGGTTCATCAAGTGCCGCAAAATGAGCAAAGGAGATTAAAGGAAGAGAGAAAATACCCAACTTAGGGAGTAGGTTAGCTCCAATCTAGGCTCCATGACTTCTAACCAGGAAAAAGCGGGCAAGTAAATAAACCCCACTGAGCCTTTATACTTCACAGATCAAAGGCAAACATTTAAGTATCTGAGAATTGTGGAAAGAGACTTGAGGGGGTCATGAGCCTAACACACTGGGACACCCCTAAACCTTCCTTCTATGCCCAATCAACCACATAGCTATAGCCTCATTCAACCTCAACAGGAGCTCTGGTTAATTTGAGTGACATTTCTCTCAAGGAATACTTATGTCTACACTGTCCATCTGACTAAAGCACTAGCTTTTTTCAATTAGGGAAATTAAATTCAGAGTATCTGAGCCAAATACAGAGGCAAAACACAGAGCCCAGAAAGGCAAGGGAAGTGTTGAGTCAGCCTCTGGGCTCTTTGCAAGAATAACATTCTGCTCACATCTCTTTCCCCCAATCATTTTCTCAGTAACATGCTGACCACATAGTCTATTCTACAGGCAGCTCCTTTTCCAAACTTCTACCAGTCACACACCCCTGTGTCTCTCCAGGGTAAACACTGTATCTTAATTCTAGTCTCTATCCTCAACACAACAAATATATATCCAGCTAACTAGGTCCAGCCATGCAGGAACTTAGTCAATTAAAAACTTTAAAAAAAAATCATGAAATCTGTTGTTTCTTTAAGATAGCCAAAGACTGGTGATCAAAAAAAAAAAAAATCATCTCAGTAAATTAATTGTCAAATGCCAGAATTATATTGACAATTTTAAACTCTTCTTATCTCTTAAATATATATGTGGTCATTGTAAAAAGGGAGACAAGGCTAGAGATAGCTTAGTGGATAAAGCATTTGCCTCGTGAGTATGAGGACCAGCGATTGGATCCCCAGCATCCATGTAAAATCTAGGCAGGTAAAGTGGCCACCTGAAATCCCAAGGCTTTGGAGGTATAGATACATGGTTGAGTGGGCAGTGGCAGGGTGGGAGAGTCAAGAATTTCACTATTGTTCTATTTTACAGTTTGGTCCTATTTCATTTCTTGCTATTCCACACAGTATTTCCTCTGATCAAGGGGCTTGCTTCCCAACAAAGAAGTACAGAAGGAATCACATGGGATACTGCTTGCTGGGTGATGGACAGACTTGTTGAACGCTCAGCTAACTTTATTATGCATGCAACCAGGGATCACCTGCCTAGGGAGTAGTGCCACCCACAGTAGGCTGGGCTCTCCTCCATCAATTAATAATCAAGACATTTCCACACAGACATGCCCACAGGTCAATTTATCTAGGCAACTCTTCAACTAAAGCTCTCTTCTTATGTGATTCTAGGTTGTGGCAAGCTGAAAGTTAAAGCAAACTAGAACATAGCTCTTAAGTCAAATAAAGGAAAATACCTTTTAGCATGTTTACTGCAAACTTACACTTTCTCTCTGTGACTATTTATTTGCGCCTTGCTCCTGCTTCTACTTGATTGCTTGTCTTTTCCCCAGTGGCTGTAAAATTGTATATTAATAATATAGATTGTTAGCTTTATCAAATGTTTTGCAGCTTATTTTCCCTATTGTGTTATTTGTCTTTCAGTGGTGTCTAGTATAATCCTGTTCTTTAAAAAAGTTAGTCTTAAACGCTTAGTCAATGAAATACAGTAGAACACCGAATGCTTCAGTTTTTTGGTTTTGGGTTTTGTCTTCATCCTCTTATTTGTTTATTGAGAAGAGGCTGACTATGTAGTCCTGGTTGTCCTTGAACTCACTATACAGTCAGACTGTCTTTGAACTTATGATCCTCCTACCTCCAACTACCCAGTTCTGAGATTATAAGCAAGTGCCACAGTACCTGGCTATAGCATGAAAAACCACATGACTGTGAGCAAAGTGAAGCCTCATGGGTACTTTTGGATCTTCCTTATAGCCACGTGAGTGCTAACTTGTACCTCAGTAAGCTGTTTCCAGAATAATGTGCTGTGTATAGACAGGACCAGGCTTGAATTCAAAGCCTCATTGTGCAGGATTAAGCTCTAATGAGGTACATGTTATAGCATAAGTCCAAATGTGTGCACAGATATGGCAGTAGAAATTGTATTGTGAAGCCAGAAAATAATAGAAATAAACACACACAGGTCTCCAATCAATGTACTGGCCATTTACCAATGTGCTAAAATGCTCTGACATGGGCAGCATGTGCAATACAACTCTGCTATGTTTTTGAAGCGAGGCAAAGGCTTTCTATCATCAAAGCATTTGTAAAGCACCCAGTTATCTCCGCTGGACCTGACGTGGAAATCACTGACTATCAGGAAGAGGACAGCATCTTTCCTACGGAAGAGGGTGGCTCCCTTAGTGGCCCACCTCATTTCAGTCTTGACAGCTGGGCATGTGGCTTTAAGAAAAACCCTCATAAGGTGGAGCCTTTGAAGCTTGGCCTTGTGGCCCTGATCACAGGCTCCAAAGCAACAGTAGAACAAACTAGAAAGATAGCTTATAACAATGGCTGGTGACAAATCTGATCCCTGCCAAGAGGGTCCCTCAACAGATTCAAAGATGATGTTATTGGTGGATACATGGGAGGAACAGACACTTGTCCAAGGTTTCTCCTCTAAGACCTGAGCAGACACTGTCAGTCTATGTTTGTACCTAGAACCACATCATTGGCTACATTGCTGAACACCATGTCTTCTTGTGTCTTTGCCTCTCCTTCGTTCTCGGCGGCGCAGGGATCACAGTCCACGCCAAGTTAAGGAACCCACATCATCTCGGCTTCCCTGCGCTTTCCCGCGGCTCTTTCAGCTTGAGTTTCTCGCCCCCCCCCCCCCCCCCGCCAGGGCGGGAAACTGAGTTGCTTTCCAGGTAACTGCGGGCTGGGGCAGAGCTGTGGCGAAGGCACGGGAAGACCTGAACGACATGTGGGGCAACAGAGATAGTGGCCAAAGAAAAGTTAATATACTACACCATAATAGCCAGCATCCAGGTGACTGCAGGTATGGGAGGGAGGATCAGAAAATTAGTAGAGGAGCTTGAGATATGGCTAAGTGTGTAAAAGTACTTGTCACACAAGCATGAAGACCTTAGTTTGAATCCTAGTACCACATGTAAAAAGCAATGCATGGGGAGGTATTGAAAGGACAAGAAAATTGCTGGGTGTATGGCTATCAACCTAGCTCTGGATTCATGGAGAGACCCTGACTCAAATAAATAAGATAAAGAGTGATGGAACAGAACAGTAGAACAGAACAGCCAGTGTCCTCCTCTGGCCTCCATATGGTACATGAAGGCACGTACTCACACTCATGTGTGCATACTCTACACACTACATACACTACACACATACACACACGTATGTATGTATGTATGTATGAATGTATGTATCAAATCTCATAGGCTACTCAGAAGTATTTGTCCCAGGCTAGTCTCAAACTCATGGCAATCCTCCTGTCTCAGCCTCCTAAGTACTGGGATTATAGGTATACACCACCGTACTAACCAAGATTCAGATTTTGAATAGATAAATGGGGGGGAGTGTTGCTAAGGATGTGGAAAATTGCATGCTGGCATTTGGCATTCAAAGGATCCTGGGTTCAGTCTCTATCACTGAAAAAGGCTAAACCCAACCATTGCATTATATGGTCCTATATTACAAGCTATCTGAACAGGCTGGCCACAAGTGGCCTTCATTTCCCATCAGCCTCTGTGAAGCTGCCAATTAAGGATGGAACTCATTTCTTCCAGGACCCACAGGAACTCCAGACCCATCGGGCTTAGGGACAACTCTGCAGGACGCAATGCACTCAGTAATGCGGTATGAGGAAAGATCCATCAGAATGAATACAGGAGGTAAGCTCAAAATTTAATTTATTTTATGCTGATGAGGTTTATGAGTCTTTGAAAACATAAAGCTCAGCTATTGAGGATTTGCTTTGTTTGTTTTGCTATAATTAATGATAGTGCCTTGCTGGAGAGAGAACAGCATCAAGTAAATACACTCAGAAATAATCCATTCTTTGGCTCTGGCTCTGAAGTGAATAGATTTTTCAGTCTCACAGGAGTTAGAGAATTAGAGGGTGATGGGTGGGGGAGTCGTTAGCTCCATCCTGAGATAGGGAGAAAGCCAATGAAAGCACAAGTCCCCTCTCAAGAAGGTCATGGTTAATATGTGGTTGGCAGCTTTTGAGAGGAGCCAGAATGACTTGTCTTAACAAACAGGACATAAATCTAAATGCACACATAATTCAGACACCCAACTTGAGACTCCTGAGAGTTATCCCCAAGTTCTGCACATACTGACTCATTAATTTAAACTTTATTTATCCAGATTTTTGCAATAGCTTCCTATGGCCATCACAAAATCTGCCCATCAGGGACTTCAGAGATGGCTAAACTGTTAGGAGTACCTATTGCAGAGGACCAGAGATCAACTTCCAGCACCCACATGAAGAGGCTCACAGCTGCCTATAACTCCAGCTCCATGGGATCTGACATTGCACTTCTGCAGGGACCTGGACTCATGTGTATACACCACATGGAAACACACACGGAGAAACACATAATTAAAAATAAAATTGGTTTTTAAAGGAAGTCTGCTTATGACAGCATTGCAGGGCAGTTGTGAGCATGGTCGCCATTCTCATGCAAGGGCATCATACCCTCTCATGCATCTCAGAACCCTCAACTCTGCTATTCTCTCAACGAAGGATGCCCCACAAGCTCTGGCCTCACTGCAAACAACTGTAGGTTACCACTACCAAGCATCCCAAAATCTGTTGTGTCTACAAGAGCCCTTTGTTTTCATTAAATGGAGATTATAGATCTCCTCCAAAAACGTACTGATTAATTTTCAGTGATAGAAACAGGAGGCCTGAAACAGTGCCTCGAATATAGCAGGTGCTCAGGAAGTTATCAGTTCAATATGAATACGAAGCACAGGAGCTAGATTTTTATAGATGATTTTATAAAATTCATGTCACTTGGATAGAAATTCTCCACAATTCTGTTTCCTAGGTAAAAAAGTAGATAGATAGATAGATAGATAGATAGATAGACAGACAGACAGACAGATGATAGATACATACATACATACATACATACATACATACATAGATGATAGATAGATCCATAGAGGTCAATAGATACATAGATAGGTGTATAAATAAATACATGGATGATGTAGATATATGAATTGTTGGATGAGTAAATAGATGATAAATAGGTAAATAGATGATAGATAAATAGAAGATAGACAGATAATAGATTATAGATAAGTAATAAGCAGACAAGTGACTAGATTATGAGAAGATATTAGACAGAGATGAGTGACATAACTAATAAGCATCGGAAAGGGGACAATAGTAACATGTGGAGCATATACAGTTTTCAGCAATCTACACAGAACTGACGTTAAACTCTGTGAAGCCACTAAAGCATTTTTATACAGGGAAACTGAGGCAAAGGACTAGGTGACTTGTGTACAATTAGCAATTAACCAGGAGTCTCAGACCTAGGAACCCTTGGGGACTCCTTGACTACAAACGCTGTTTTCCATACTCACAGAAGCATGAGTCACAGAGAGCTAGAGGTTAGCCTTACCACCGCACAGGTTGGCCACCAGAACACCAATGGACCCTGCTCTCCAGCGAACCAATGAGCAATACAGTTGAAAGGCAGTGCCAAGGAACAGTCAGTGGTGGGAGTCCAGCACCAGGAGGTGGTAGCTGTCAGGGCCCAGCTGGGAAAACAAGAAGTGACTTCAAAGAGCAGTGGGCTCCATGCCATTGGCACGGGTATTTTCTAAGACCACAGATGTATTGGCATTGTGTGTGTTTAAACATCGTGCTCTGACATACCTCTCAGCACTCCGCCTCCCCCCAGTGCAAATTAACAAGGTGTTGCTATAGGTTCGTATTCCCCCCTGGCAATAAAATTAAAACCAAATAAATAAAACAGTAATTGGAAAACTCGATAAGGAAGCCATTTAGACTAAAACTGTCAATGTTTTCACCAGAGGCTTATTTGCTATGATTTGACTGTGTAACTGTCTTGATTTTTTTTTTTTTTTTTAGCTATTTAAAAAACAAAAACTTCAGCTTCCACCACCACCCCCCCTCCCGAATGCCACTTGATTGCTTCTACTACAAAATATTTTCAAACAATATTCCCAACTCTGTCTCACTGAGTCAGCTGCTCAGCTTGGACTTGTTCCTTGTGTTGCTACGAAACGGCCCCGCATGCATCTAGCAGGCATCTTCATTCATCATCTTTCATCTCTCACAGAGGAAGGCATTTCAGTTTGCACAGTTTAGAGGAGGGTAAGCAACTCTTTCTAGTCTGTCCCACAACTTTTCCAGACCCAAGGTGTGAAAGCTCCCTCAATCCCAAGCAAAGTGACAGCTGGACACTCTACTTTAAACCTCTTGAAGTTTTTTTAAGCCCGTGTGTCTGGTAGATCACCTCCCTTGGGTGCTCATGCATAGTTTCTGGGCTCCACGCACACTCTGTCCTTCTGTGGACAAAGTTCAATTACTTAAGGATGGGACCTCAAAGTTTCCAGCACTCAGCACCAGGACACTTATTCAGGCTGATCCTGAGACTTCAATCACCCAGAATCCTACTTATTCACTATCAGCTGCCACAAATACCACCCCCAACACCCACACAAGTGGCTACAGTGATCTGCTAACCTTCATCCTGTTTCATCTGTCATTTTTATTTTTAAATGATTACACTTAATGATAACACTTTTGGAAAACAAATGCTCGGAATAGATTTAAGTTGGCTTTTTTTCTTAGTTAACAGCATTAGTATTCTTCCATTACTGTATATGGTTTTCATGATTAGTTCAATGACTTTGTAGGCTGTTGTGGTTTGAATGAAAATGGCCCCCATAGGCTCATAGGCATTATTTGCCATGTGTCCTTGTTGGAGTAGGTGTGGACTTGTTAGAGGAAATGTGTCACTGGGGGATGAGGGGTGGAGTTTGGAGTTTCAGAAGCCAAGCCCAGTGTTGTTCTCTCTCCCTGCTCCTGCAGAGATGTGGAACTCTCAGCTACCTCTCCAGTATCATGTCTGCCTGCGGGCTGCCATGCTTCCTGCCATGACAACAACGGACGCAACCTTTGAATGTAAGCAAACCCCACTTAAATGCTTTCTTTTATAAGAGTTGCTGTGGTCATGGCGTCTCTTCACAGCAACACAGCTTTGACTAAGACAGCTGTGATGGTTAATCTTGTGGCTCACACCAGTTAAGCTACAGGGTACCCAGATATCTGGCCAAAGACAGCGTTTCCGTAGATCTGAAAGGGTGTTTCCAGGTGGCATTACACTGCTACTGGTAAATGAGAAAGCTATCTTCTCTCCCAGCCTGGGTGAGACTCACCCATTATGTTGAAAATCTTGCTAAAATGAAAGGTTGGAGAGAAATAATTATTCCTTCTACCTAACATCTTCAAGGACGCACATCCTCTTGTCCTGGCTTAAGATCAGGACTCACTGGGACCCACAATATCAACTCTGCTGGGTCTGTGGGTCTCCTGCATTATCACATCAACCAATTACCATACAGTCTGCTTCCCTCCCCTTATCTCCCTCTTCCTCGCACTTCCCCTCCATAGCCCCCCCCACACACACCCCAGTTATGTTTCTTTACAGAATCATCAGGCTTATAATCCCATAGCTTGTTGAGTCACTTCTCTCTGGGAGACCTTCAAATGACTTCCAGTTTCTTACCACCATAACTATTGCCACAATGAACTTTTTACACATGAATTTTGTTGTCCTTTTAATAACAGCTTCAGGATAAATTCCCAGGAATGGGATTGCTAGGTCTAATTGTGTGTAAATTTTATGGTGCCTTATAACTGTTGCCAAATTGCTTTTCCAAAGAGACTGTACCTTTTCCATAGTCACTACATCGAGGATCTTATACTTTCCTACCACTGACCTAAAGAATCTTTAAAATTATTCATTTTGAAGCATATAAAATGACATTTAGCTAATATTTTAATTTGCATTCATTTTACTATCAAATCAATTTTTGAAGTATGCTCAGTCATCATATTCTGGTGTTAATTATGTCCCTTGTCAATTTATCAACAAGGTGTTACATGTATGTCAGCCAAAATATGTTACAAATTTTACCGCTTTGAAGATCGTGCTGGATGTAAATACATTCCCTGGTTTGTTCTGTTTGCTTCATGCTATATTATTATTTATATGATGGAGATCTAGTAAGTCTTCTGTATAGAAATTTCTCATCTCCTCCTTTATGGTGTCTTAGTAGTCAAGATGAAAAAAAAAATTCTCAAAACCTCAGGGTGGGTCACTGTGTAATCTGGAGACAGAAATCTAGACTCTCACTGGGATACATCCTTGTCTATTAAAGGGCTATTACCAGATTTGGGGGCCTCAAGGATGGGGAGTAACCTCTAGCAGTAGGCTATTATGAAACTGGATGATAAAGTACTTTGGAAACTGAGCATTGCAACTGCTCCTGTGAGTACAAGAGCCAGTGATGGCAGCCATTCTCCCATTCAGCTCCTGCTCGTCTCCATAAATTAAACATTCACCATGTGACTATGTGACTTACTTGGAGTTAATTTTAGTATTTGGTATTTCATAGGAATTTTTTTCTGGAAATTACTACCCACTTAGAGATTTTTCTTTTTTGTTTTGGTTCATGCATTATTCACTTGAACCTTTTTAAACTTACTTTTTTAAAAGATTATTTCTATCTCACGCGTATGGTTGTTTTGCCTCTCGCACCACATGCATCCAGTGCCTACAGAGCACAGAAGAGGGCATCAGATGCCTTGGAACTGTCATTGTCGATGACTGAGAGTTGCTGTGGGGTGCTGGGAATCAAACCTGCGTCCTCTGTAAGAGTAGCAAGTGCTCCTAACTGCTGAGCCATTTCCGCAGCCCCTCACAAATGCAGCCTATCATTATCTGTGGGCTCTTCAAATGGGCTAAAAAAAACCTCATGTAACATAAGAAAATACAGAAATTAACAATAGATAACAACATTAGAGACTACCTATCATAATTTGGTTTTCTATATTGCTGCAGGTTTGGGCTTAATTTAGTGAAACTGTTCCCCCAGTCAACATTTTCTAATCAGCAGTGTAGTATATTTTACTGACCAATGGATTCAGAATCAAAAACCCAAAATTTAAATGTTAGTCCTGAGAATGTTTGGAAGCAAGTCATTTGCCCCAAAACTGCTATCTTTGTCTCCTCAAGGAATATCATAAGACACCAGTGGGTATCTATGTGTGGTATTATGTGCAACATATAAATAGAGTCATTCCTCCTCTTGTTACAATCACAAGTCCTGTTACAGAGCTTGGTGGCCCTTGACTGACACAGCCATGACCCATGGATATAGTGAAAGTCATGAAGCCAGCACAGCTGTTTGACACAATTCCAGTAAAGCTGAGCCAAATGCTGTTCTGTCATTTGTCTTCCACTCTTAGTTTTGGTCTCTACATGCTGCACTGTTAGGGGACTTTTTAACATTATGATTCATTTATGTCTTTACCAGAGAAAATTAATTCCAAGTCTCTTTAGGAAAGTCCTAATTATTATAGTCCCCTTCTGTCTTCAGGGATTTAACCTTATCTGACGTACGTAGGAATCTTCCTAATGCCTTGGAGATTGTGATAAGAACAAAAACACTGTGAAAAGTTCTTTATGAGGCTATGGCTCCAGGATCGTCTTGGTGTGTCTACCCTGAGCAAACTCAGAAGCAAGGCAATTAGGGCAATGTAAACTTGAGAATAGCTGAGAAGCCCCAGCAGGCCAGAAGAAGTGGTGGCAGATCAGAGCCTCTTCCTACATATGCTCAGAATTTCCTAGATATGTAGCTTATGAGATTGGGGGGGAGCATATGTGGCATGCCCCAGAGAAAAGGAAACCTAGTAACTAAGTTAGACCCTTTTAAAGACTAGCGGCCACAAGGGCTCCCCATTGATGCTAGTCTCTGGTGTTTCATTATCTCTTATTTGCTCCCTCAACCTTGACCAACCTCCTGTAGATGATGTCTTCTTCAGTCACTCTATCATTAACCCTTTGAGCATGCTCTCTGTTTACAGTCAGGGTGCTGATGTGAATCTTAGGCATTATTGTTTTAACTGATAAGCAAACTCCTCATACTACTGTAGCTCTACATATTCATAGGTTCTGAATCCTTATATTCAGCCAACCAGAGTTGAAAATATTCTTCTTTCAAATCTAGAAAGTTCCAAAGAGGCAAAACTTGAGTCTGCTACATGCACTATGCTGAAGCCACACTAATGAAGAGATGTGGGCACACACTGCTGTGACCTTCTGCCATTTCACGCACCTTACCTTTAGCACTCCCCTCTTTGGCACTCAACTGAGCATTGCTCCAGTGATATGCCATTCATGAATTGCATGGTTAGACATATGATAGTTAAATATGGACATCTTCTTGCCATGTTCCAAAAATAGTGCAACTACTGATGTATCATTTAGATTACATTTGTAACTGTAAGTAATCTAGAAGCATGTGTCTGCATATGTAGATAACTGAAAATAGAGCACCATTTTGTATAAAGAACTTTTGCATCCATGAGTACTGGTACCCACAGGAGTCCTGGTAGGTCTGTGGCCTGGTCAAAAGTTAAGCACTTTCTTGTACTTCTTCTTTTTTAAGAATCAGTTTAACAGCTGCTTCTAAAAGTAACATTTTATTATTTATTTCTGAATTATCACACAAATAAAGGGCTATATGGTTGAACATAGAAGTTCAACCCACAACAGTCTAATTTGGATGACCAAAATGACTTGTTGTCACATATCCTGGCAAAACTCAGCACAACATGCGACACCACCCAAGTCACTAGACTTCTGCGCTCCTGTGATGTTTCCTATCAACACAACTGAAGTCTGTACCCTTCCAGCTTGACCATGTTCACTGCATCAGAGCTCTGTCCAAAGAGACCTGGCAGACTGCACCGACACCCAAGTGCATGAGGAAAACAGAGCTGGGAAGGTCTCTCATCGCTGCAAGTTCCCCAGGCTCCTCAAATTTTTCTTTCTCATGAAATTTGCCAAGAATAAAATTAAATCCAAAATAAACTCACCTGTTTCTGAGGTTAGGATCATTTTATGGTGGTGGTGGCGGGTAGTTGGATTAGTGGTTTATATACCAATATAACTCAAGGAGGCCAACAGTCCCTGTAAGAATCATTTTGTTCCATTGTCACTGCAATGGCATTAAAGTGGTGCTGCAGGAGGAAATGGACTTACTTGTAATGGTGCCAAATTTTCTTAACTATAAAAGAGCAATCTCCAGATTAGAATTTAGAAATCTATGCTTGGGCAGAGAAATATTAAACAATTATAGACAAATGCAAAATAAAAACATATATGGAATATATGAAAGATTACTTGAAAATATGTATGCTTTATAAGAACCAGCAGTTCTATGCCTCTGAAACTCATCAACAACCAATTCAGAACAATAAACCTACAGATGTAATAGAGGCACTCATACTTTGGCAGTAACCAACGGCTCTCTAATTGGACTTAAGACCCACTCAACAAGAGGGAGACCATGCCTGTTATTGGAAACCTAGCTAACTACTCAGTGTGGGTAAAATCATGGTTACTGGAGGAGAATCTATAATCACTAATTTACTAAGCCAACATAATGCCTAACAAAAACTTATGAATGTTTGTCCTTTGACCCACAGATAAGCATAGTCCTCACCCATCATCTAGAACACTTCCCTTTATAATAGATGGTGACCACTACAGAAAACCACAACCAATCAAAATGCAGAGTTGTGAAGCCCAGTCCATATGAGCACATCTCCAAAACACTCACAGACCTAACGCTCAAGAAACATTGCAGAAGAGGAGGCAGAAAGATTGCAAAAGCCAGATGACCAGGGGAGCTTGTCATGAGATTGTATCTCCTACAAATATCAGAAGTTACCTGATAAAGAAGACTCATAAAGTCTCCTCACCATGACCACCCAAACATGAGCTGAACAAGGAACATACACACACATGCATATCCATATACGTGTGTGTGTGTGTGTGTGTGTGTGCATGAGATAACAATTAATGAAATAAAAAAGCCACAGGTTTGAAGAAGAGTGGGGAAGAATATATGTGAAGGTTTGGAGGGAGAAAAGGGAAGGGAGAAATGTTGCAATTAAATTATAATTTTAAAAAACCAACAAAATAACACACTTAACTACAAAAGATTTCAACTCCAAATGCCAATCTTACACGCCAGAATATCCATTTTGTGGTAGCCACATACAACTATTTAAAGTTAAATGCGATTTTTAAAAGTAATTCTTTAGTCACAATAGCCATACTCCAAAAGCCATTTGCAGTGAGCAGCCACCACCATGCACAGCGATGAGGGAAAGCTACTGAATGTTTTCACCTTTGCACAACACTGAGTTAAAGCACTATATAAACCAGTTAAAGTTAAAGCAGCGGTGCATATTCACATTTCACCAATGGCAGGCCAGCAGTAACAAACCATACTTCACTAACCTTGCAGATCTCATCAGGGGCAGCAATTATCTATTCCCACATTTCTTGACCTTCCTCCTCAGAGATTAGTGGTGCTATGATGCTTGGTAGGGTTGGGATATAATTCTAGCCAATAGGATGCAAAGAGAACAAAAGAATGTAGGGGTGGAAGAGATGACTCCGCAGCTACAATCCATGCCATGCCAGCAAGAGGCTTAGAATCCTGGTCCCCAGAACCCACATAAATGCTGGGTGTGTATAGCAGCTAACCTGTAATTCCAGCCTCAGAAGGCAAAGACGAGGGAAACCTGGAGCAAGCCTGGAGCAAGCTGCCTAGAGAGACTAGCCAAATCTGCAAGTTCTGGGTTTGAGACACTGTGTAAAGGAATGAGAAGAGTAAGACTCCTGACTTCAGGTTTCCATACACACTTGCACAAATACGTGTGAGCACCCCTATAGTCATGCACCCATGCCCATGTGAACACACACACATGCATGCACACCACACATACATATACATGAAAGAAGGTGAAAGAACAATAAAATATGAATGGAATTGTACTGGAGATACCAGGGACATCTCTAACTTCCCTCATAAAAACATCGTATTTCGTTCCCTCTTCCTTGAACATAAATGTCCATGCTGAAATTGTGGCAGCATATTCATGTAAGTGCACGAGGGTGAAGATCAACACATCAAATCTGACAGCACGAAAATGTAGAACGTGCCTTCAGTTCCAATGAGTTCAGTGAGCTAACAAACCTGTACCAGCAACTGCTCATCTCTACACTTGTGTTTTATTTTTCCATCTTAATTTATATTCACTGGATTATTAAAGAGTTTGTCTATTTTAAAATGTGTCCTATTCACTATTATCATTATTCTTTTTTGGCCCCCCCCAGAAATCACCTGTATATACCCTTGACTCATTTTTTTAAAAATTGGTATGTTTACCTTTGTTAATTTTCAAGATATTAGGCTGGAGAGGTGGCTCAGCAGGTTACTGTCAAGCCTGACAACCTGAGTTCAAGCGCCGAGACGCATGGAGTAGGAGTGTACTGACTCCTGTAAGTTGTCCTCTGACTTCCACACATGCTATGGCACTCCACTGTATATGTTCTTTCATTTGCACACATGCACACACACACACACACACACACACAAATAAATAGATGTGTCTTAGTTAGTGTGTCTATGACTGTGATAAAACACCATGACCAAAAGAAACTTAGCAAGGAAAGGACTGATTTCATCTTATCTAAATAATACTTCATCACTGAGAAAGGAAGACAGGAAGAGTCAGGGCAGGAATTCAAGCAGGACAGGAACCTGGAGGTGGGAATTCAAGCAGAAGCCATGCAGGAGTGCTGACTACTGGCTTGCTCCTCATGGCTTACTCACCTTGCTTTCTTATACAACTCAGGACTACCTAGCTTGGGCTGGCACCACCCATACAACAGTGAGCCAGGCCCTTCCACATTCTGGACAGACTTATACACAGGCCAATCTCATGGAAGCACTTTCTCAGTTGAGAGTCCCTCTTCCCAAATGACTCGAGCTTGTGCCAAGTTGACATAAAACTAACCAACACAAGGTGCAATTTGTTTTTTAATAAAGAAGTTTCAATCCCTATTTGACTAAGCCACTGCTTTAAGGGTTTCTATAAGGAGAACTCACATTTCTTTTGGAATTGTTAATCCACAATGGGAAGCACCTGTAGCTAATTGTCCTAAGATCTAAAGTAAAACAGGGTCATTTCAATCAGTAGATCTAGAACAATCCAAAAGCTAGCTACAACTCATACTTACATTTACTTTCACATCAAGAGGAACATATATTTAGGCTGAAAACATAATCACAAAAGAATTTAATTAAATTTTCCTTTATCATTTTATATATGCATATATGTACATACATACAAATAGATCTTGGAAAATATGTATATTTCTATTTTTAAATCATGTTAAAAAACCACAAACTAAACAATAATATATACTAAAGTCTTAAATATCTTTGGTATATCTGGGTATGATATGTTTTCTGCTCTAAAACTGTTTCTTAGTGAACACATTCTTTATTTTAAAGGTATGGAAAATCTATAAGCATCCAAAACACATGTAGATAGAAAATCTCACACTCTTTATACTTAAACAAAAAAGATGTGTCTGTTAAAACAATACTGCAGTTTCTTAAGCAAAGACTTATCTGTTAAAACCATGTTGTAGTTGCTTTCCTAAAACAATCTCTCTGCCCACAGGAACGGCATTTGTTACTGTGTGAATGCCAACCTTAAGAATTGCTGTTAGTATACACAAAACGGAAGTTTAAAAGCCCGTAAAACATTCCGTTCTCCACATCCCTTGACAGTCTTTAGCATTACTTAAACTGAGAAATACACCTTACCTCAAAGACACACCAGCCCCTAGTGTGCAATGGTGTGGGGTCTCTTGGAAATTCAAGAAAGGCGTGGTCTCGTGAACCTGCCTCAGTGACATTCAGTGCAGCCTAGTGCCACTCCTAAGGGACTCTGTGTTTAGTAAGAGATTGCCACTCATAATAGGGGCTAAGTCACAGTTTGTAAGGAAATGAATGAAACCAGAAATAACCAGCAGTGAAACCCATCTTTACTCTGGAACCACATGCTTCCTCTTAGAGTAGCACAGCTTACATGGGAGTCTGCCATCACGGTAACCTTGAAGCCACATGGCTCACAGGATTTCATTATGCACTGCAGTTTTTGAAGCTGTCCATTAGGTATGTGCAGACCCCAACATAAAGAGTGATTGGATATTTTACGTTGTCTCAAACAACTGAGGTTATCTGATAATGATAAATAAGTTCTTATTCTGCTCGATCGAAAATTACAACTCAAATGTAGATTACCCATGGGCTTTCAAGTAGATACCTCTTATATGCCACTTGACTCCTCCCACATAAACCACTTAACCAATGGAGCAGCATTTCACCTTCAGCTTTTCCAAGATGAGATCCCACTTTGGCTTCATGCACCCTACACTGTGCATGATTCTACAATCTGATTCTACAATTGGAGCTTGGCATAAAGCAGAAGTTTTAGTCAATAACTTGACTCAGGTGATCCATTAAATTTCATTTAGTTCTTTTGTTTACACATGTGGTGCATATTAAGACTTTTACAAAGATACAAAGCATGCTGGGAGAAAGCTCTGTCTTAGACTTTATAAAACAAAACAACTGCTCCAGTTGATACTTTTCTGACGTTTGAGTTCATTGTTTATACGCTGCTTTAATTGTGATGTTTAACCTTGACCTGGGAATGAATGACAATCTAAAGCAAAATAGTCATTTCTAATACACTGCCAGAGAGAGTTTAGATGTATCCATGGATATTTGGAATTGTGGGTCAGTGCCCAAAGCATGTTCCATATCGTTCTATGCCATTAAAACTGCTAGATGGGAGAGGAAGAAGAGGGTGGAGGGAAGGGAAGGGCAGAAAAGAAGCGATTAAGAAAAGTAAAAGAAGAAGAGAGGAATGGAATAAGGAAAAGGGGGGAGGGAAGAGAGGGGAAGGAAAGAGGGAGGGAGCTACAGTATGAGTTTGGCCAGTGACTCAGATCACACAAGGGTTCTAAAGTGCAGGAACTCCTCAGTAAGTCCTGTGCTTTGCGACACAAATCCTTCTTGGCCTTCATTGTACATTCGGATTAAACACCACTCAGATCCAAAACCTGTTTATCTCTGTTACAATTGGAAGTTTTCCTGTGAATAACTTCTACGAGCCCCTTTGGTATAAAGTGCCCTTAACTCATCTGGTTTGTTGGTGCTATGATTCTACCATTTGTTTCAAAAGCTTTAGCCTTAATGGAATCTACATCAACAAAAGAAATTTATTGCTGCCTTTGGGGCTTTTGTAATATTTGATCATGATGTTTTTCTGAGTTATTGGGATTTTAAAAAGTATTTTATTTTCTATTTTTCTTATATCAGATCAGAATCTACTTTTCAAAACCAGCACAATATAATTTACAAAGAAACATGCTTTACATACACATCATGTTTATGGAATATACATACATATGTGTGTGTGTGTGTGTGTGTGTGTGTGTGTGTGTGTGTGTGTATTAAGTATGGGTGTACATATCCATATATTTAAAAAATATAAATGCAGTATATAGGTATATAAAATATATGACATGCTTCTCTAGATTTGTTTGTATTTCCTTCATGGAACAATAGTATTTATTAAACTGAAGAGTACTCCCAGCATCTCCTCATAAGACAATCATGGAAGTCACAGGACTTTTCTTACCCTCTGTCATAGTTAATATTGTCAACTAGACAGGATCTAGGATCACCTAGGAGAAAAGACCCCTGGCAAGCCTGTGAGGGATTATGTAGTTTAATTTGGGTGGGAAGATCCGCCTTAAGGGTGTGCAGATGATTCCATGGACTGTAAATAGGAGAAAGCAAGTTGAATACAAGCATTCATCATGCCCTGCTTCATGACTGTAAGCACCATGTGACCAGCTGCCTCAAGCTCCTGCCACCATAGCTTTGCTTTCATGATGGACTATGTATACCTTCAAAGAGTGAGCCAAAGTACCTTTCCTTCTTTAAATTACACACACACACACACACACACACACACACACACACACATGAAAGCCAAAGGTCAACCTCAGTGTCATTCCTAAGAATCCATCTACCTTTGATTTTGAGACAGGGTCTCTCATTGGCCTAGAGCTGGCTAAGTAGGCTAGGCCGGCTGGCCAGTGAGCCCCAAGGATCTAACTATCTCCACCACCCCAATCCTGGGATTACAACATGTGTCACCATGCCAGGCTTTCTTACTTGGGTCCTGGGGCTCCAACTCAAGATGATGCTTGCATGATTAGCATATTACTGATTGGCATATCTACCCAGCCCCTTTAACCATCTTAGCAACCAGAGAAGCCCTGCATGGAGAGTATCAGCCATGTCCGGTATTCTTAGCCAGGAGAGAAGCCAAAACAGGAACTGGGAACAAAATACATGCAGTTCTGCCCACCTCTTTCCACATGGAAACTGAATTAGAAGGCCCCAGGGTGAACTTCCATTGGCAGCCAGTATAACCAATGAGGCCATATCACGAACAGTCATGGTCCTTTTCAAGTAAGACACACACCTTTAACTCAATGACCTCACACCGACCCCTACCTTTGGTTTATGGGAGAGTCACTCAAGCCTCAAATTGGCCTCCTATTGTAATTTTCACAGTCAGATGGTTCTGCCCTCCTTGAAGCAGATTATGTCCTTTGCATGGGTCACATTCACCCTGAGAATATGTCATCATATGAGTATGTCTTATCTCTCATCACACTGAGTACACCACATAGAAATCATTTTCTTAATACCTATCCGGTAACTCATATTTCACTTATATGCTTTCCAGCCCTTCGAGCAGAGTATTGATCCGGTTTTACAGATAAAGACAGTAGATGTCTGAGACACCTGCCTAGGGCCACTTTCCTGACTGGGAAGTAGAGCCAGAAATAACCCCAAAGTTGTGTGGATTCAGGGGCATTTGGAGTTTTACTGGTAGAGGAGAATGCTTGCAACTACGCTGGCATTCCCATATTTTGATAAGAGTCCCTTGTGATACGTTTCATAATGTGTTTCCGTCATTGCACTTTCATATTCTAGACATGGAACAGCATTTACAGACTTCACCTCACACGTCTCCTTTCCCCTCTTTGTCTTAGTGCATTCATGCCGCTTAAAAAAATGCATAGTCTAGTTAACTTAAAAAGAACAGGAGGGGCTGGACAGATGGCTCAGCGGTGAAGAGTACTGGTTGCTCTTCCAGAGGACCTGAATTTGATTCCTAGAACCCACATGATGGCTCACAGCTATCTGTAAATCCAGTTCCAGGGGATATGATGCCCTCTTTTGTTTTCCCCAGGCATCAGGTATGCACTTGGTATACAGACATGTATGCAGACAAAACATCCATATACATAAAATAAATAAATTTTTAAGTAGAAAGGAAAAAAATCATAGGAGTTTATTCTCTCTCAGTTCTGGAGGCTGGGAAGTCCAAGACCAAGGTACCAGCAGTTCAGGAGTCTGGCAAGGGCTGGCTGCATCCTTTTGAAGGGAGAAATGTTATATCATCTCATGGCGGAAAGAAGTCAGGTGAGCGGAACACTGTAGAAAGCCATTAATCCCACTCATTAGAAGAGCACTTACGATCAGTCACCACCTAACACCATCACATGGGCCATTAAGTTTAACAATGAATCTGTAGCAGACACATCCAAGTTAGCACTCCTCAACCCTGTATATAGAGATGGCTACCAGAAAGAAGACACCTCCCAGTGTTCCCCTCGCTCATCCAACTTCATCTACCTCCAGTCCACAAAGTATTTAAGTCTTCATGTATCTTCTACCCAAATATGTGTGTTCACGTAAGACTTACACAGGAAGGCAACTGCTAAAAATATGAGTTATGTGAAGGTTATGTGGGAACTGTTTCATTGCAAATTAAAGCAACAGAAAATCATTCTGAACCGAAATTGGAGGAAGTGCTCAAGTCGGTTTCTCCTCTTATGGACACAGAAATAATCCTCTGTTCCATTTGTTCATAAAGCTGAATTGTATCAATTCAGCTGAGAAGGACCAAGGCTCTCACCATTAGAGAGGGCAGAAGGGGAAAGCAGGGGGTTTCTTCATAAACCACCAGCCCTTGGCTTGATTTCGTTACAAAATTTAAAAAGTAAAACAGAATGGTTAATTTGTTAATTATTCAAATGATTGAAATAGGATTATCCACTAACTCTCTATTTAATAATAATCTTGTTTCATAATATAATTTGAATTTCTCTGATCAGGTTAGTTGTTAGTTGTTCAAAGCAGAATGGGAGATTTCACGTGTACAGGGAGACTGCAAGGATGAGAATTGTATAAAGTATTCTAATATGAAACTTTGAGAGAATTAAGGCCGACTGGCATGAGACAAGGTCTTGAAGGCACAGCGACTCCAGACACATCTGAGCATGGTTTGGGAGGTGGGGTGGGGGTGATAGAGATAAAAATCACATTGAAAAGAGGAAGAATAGAAATAGAGGAGCCTCAAGTCCAAGTACCTAAAACTACCTAATCTCCTGAATCTGGGAACAAAACCATACCGCGAGGATAAGACTTGCTTTCTTATAAGAACACCTTTTGTTAGTCAGCCAGTTACATTTACTGATGGCTACAGTGAAGCATGTTACGTGATTGACAAAAGTGCCCGGAGAAGCACCAACCTTGAAAGACAATGATAATCAAAAAACAATGGTTAATGTCTAATAGATAAGATGTCACTTTGCCAAAGATTACGGAGGTCATGGGATGGATCTGCACAGAGGCCAGACCAGTCAGAGCTTAGAGGACTTTAATGTAACTTTGAAAGATGAAGAAGGAGAAGAGATATTGAGGCAGAACATGAATCAAGGAAAAGCATACAGAAATAACTGAAAACCTTGGACACTGAAACAAGCCACAGGAAACTGATCGGACTTCAGGAGGGAGGTCCACAGAGGAAAAAACTGGGAGCTCCTGGCTGCTGGCATGTGAAGTCTGGCCTTGGGACAAAAGGGAACAAAAGAAAGCCAAGTCCTTCTGTAAATGCTAGACAGACAGATTGGGAATATAGATGGACTCAGAGTCAGCAGCAACGCACAGGCTGACTCAGAAGCTGTCTGTCACTTGTCACTTTCCCCTCTACCACAGCTCTGACTCCATCCTGAGAAAGATCTCTTCTTTGAAGGCTATATATGATTCTGATGGTTTAGGTGACCCAGGAACGTCTTATTTCAATCATCATCATCTTAATTACATGTATAAATTTCTTTTTGCCATGTGATATAACAGAATCAGCAGAATCATACTGTCCCCTCAAATATGGCCACATCCCAACCTCTGGAACCCACCAATGAATTATATGGTGATACAAGGGTAGGATTGGGTTTGTGTATGGAATTGAGATTGACAATCATCTGATTTTAAAATGGAGTGGTCATCCTGCCTGTGAGGTCCTGTATTAGCTAGCTCTGTATAGTTGTGACCAAAATACCCAAGAAAAACCATTTTGAGGAGGAAGGCTCTAGTTTGGCCTTTGGTTTTGGAGAGTTCAGTCCATGGTCATCTGACCCTATGCATTGGAGCAGATCTTGGTAGAAATGAATGAAGGAGAAGCAGACAGGAAGGAGAGAGAAAGCAAGGAAGGTTTAAGTAAAGAGAGGAAAGAGGCAAAGAGGAGAAAGGGACAAAGAAGGAAGGAGAGGAGAAGAAAAAGAGGGAGAGAGAAAGAGAAGGGAGAAGGAGAGGAGGGGGGAGAAGAGAGAAGAGAAAGGAGAGAGAAAGAAAATCACCTCATCAGGAACAAGCTATACCCCAGGCCTTCCCCCCCACCATATGACTTCACTCCTACAATTAGATCCCATCTCTTAAAGTTTCCAGAAAATAACACCATGATCTAGGAACCTGGGTGATATTTCACTCTCAATTCATACCGGAGCCCTGTGTCATTACAGGAGTCTTCCATATGTGAATAAAAGAGAAAGAAGCCTTAGCAAAGACTGATGCCACATGAGAAAAACCCGGCTGTGGTTGAATACAGAATGGCACTCAGAGCTTCTAGAAGCTAGAAAGGGCAAAGAAATTCACCCTCCTCATGACTCTCCAGAAGAAACTCCAACCTATAGACACTTGGGTCTAGTGAGACCCATTTTGGATTTCTGACTACCTAGACAATCTACCTAACACCTCTGCACTATTTTAAGCCACTGTATTTTCAGCAATTTATTACATCATGACCAACAACCACACATAAATATTCTCAAGGTTCAGGAACTAGGGAGATGACAAGACACCGAAACAACTTAGACTACTTAAGACAGGTGTCGATTGAATAGAAAGCCAAGAGAACCACATCAGCAAGTCTGGAGTTTCTGGTAGCCATGCTACATTAGGAGATCTGTCCTAAGAAACTATTGCTGGTGTAGCAGATAAGTATTTGGGGCAGTTCACATGGGTGTGACATACCAAGCCCTCAACAAACATTAATCATTATTTCTACATCACTGAGGACCACACCTCAAATTTCCACATCCTGGAAGAACCCATCATGCCAGTGGGAAGACCATCATCTCTCACTGTAACTCACAGCTTTCTTTGGCCCCTCTAGACCCTCTACAGTCTCCGTTCCTCCCTCTCACTTCCTCACTCTCTTCAAAAGCTTGCTCTCCCTCTCTGCCCCTCCTCTCCTACAGGTGTAGCTTTTCCTGAATCCTCTCTCTCTAAGCCTGGTGTACAGCTGCACACAGGAAGGGGGAGGGGCTCTCAGAAGAAGTGGCATCCTCCTTTAAGAAGAAGGAAACTAAAATCCAGATTGAAGAAACCAGTGCAAACTGTCCCCACTGCGGTGGGTACCTCAAGGGAGCTGCCCATGAGCTGTGGTCCTGAAACTTACACTAAGGGCAACAAAACTGAGGGACCCTCCCTAAGTCAGGTGACAAAGACATCAGGAGGTAGCTTCCAGAACAATAGGAGGCGAGAGCAGGAGTCAGGTAAGATAATAGCAGCCAAATAGATGTTTCATATGTTTACATGGTTTTCCATTTTTGATTTGAAGGTTTATCTTCACTGATTTTTCCTAACTTGCAAGCACCCTCTTCTACAGAGGCTGACATGAAATCGTAAAATAGCCACAGGAACACTGGTGGTGTCATTTTCCTCCATTGTCACTGCATCTGACACATGCTGTCAGTGTCCTCTCAGGGACACACTCACTGTAGTCTGTCAGCTACTTTAAATGGATGAGCTAGAGAGATAAGAGCCTGCAGTCAATTAAGGAAACTCACTAATAAGCACTCCATCTTGGAGCAAGGAGGCATAGATCAAAAGGAGTTTTGTGGAAAGAGGCAACACAAGATACATCCTATGCATCTTGAGGGGAAAAGGACAAGAGACCTGTATTTGTTGGGTGCAGGAGGTAGACTGTAGTAAAAATGGCAAAATGAATGAAGATTTTTCTACTGGGTATTTTTTAAAGGAGTGACATTTTCAGAGTTATATTTTGCAGTGTGGTAGGGTTGAGCCCAGGGCTTTGCACATGTTAGGAATTGTTCTGTCCCTGATCCCTAGCCAAGTCCTTGTTTCTTTGTCATAGAGTCTCACTTAATGGCTCAAGCTGGCATTGAACTCAGGTTCTCCATGAGTTCAATGGATTCAAACTCAGTCTTCCTGTGATTTGGGGTAGAAAGGGGAAAAAATGCTGTCACAGGACCCCCTTTACCTATTCTTACATTCCTTTAAGTGTGACCTCTAAAAGCATTGCCTCATCAAACTGCCCTGAGACACATTGTTCTCTAGATAGCACACAGGTTTTATGAAAGAGAAATAGAGAGGAGGAGGTAATCTGTAGTAACACTCCTCATGCCATAGGAAAAAAAATTGAAAAAGTCAAGGACAAAGCTATTTCTGTGTTTGTGACTACATGTGGTTTGAGAAAGGAAGAGGAGAGCATAGGTTCAAGGGAAGGGAAGAGTGGAGAAACTATGCCCTGTCTAAACAAAAAGCCTGCTTGAAATTGAAAGCTACATACCATTAGAAGGGGAGTATGACTGACATGTTAACATTTCCAACATAGCTATATATTTTCTCGTACCCTCTCCACACGTGTGTGTGTGTGTGTGTGTGTACATACACTCCCACATACACACATACACACAAACACACTTTTCTTAATTCTAGGAATACCTGACAAACCTTCAATTATTGAAGTGGACTGTGGGAAGGAAGTCTGTGGAATTACTAATACTAGAGTTAATTTATATTGATGCTGTAATTCATTTATACTGGCATACACATAATGAAATCAATTGTCCCCTTTTTAATCAATGTCCATCTTTTATCCTCCTCTGCTAAATTGAATCTGCATACTGGGAATGATGGAACTAACACAAAACTAACTGGTAACTTTGAAGGTTACTATCAATTTTTTGCTTTTCTATTACCATATGGTCACATTAAAATGCAATTTAGGGAGCCTCTTCCTCTCCACTTAATATGCTACATCTTGTTTAAAACATCATGACTTCCTTCTTAATTGGTGGTGATTAAGAAAACAAAATACCTTAGAGGTAAAATAGAGCCCTCAATTCACATGAAAGAAACCTTAAAAGCTATCTCTCATCATCCAATAAAGATTCTAAAGTAGAAAGGAAGAGCTTCAATCAGTAGGAAGGGGTCTCCATTCATGCTCCATTCACTGCTTTTAAAATCATCCAACTGCACAGATATGGTTTCTACTATTTAAAATGCCAAACCACATAACCACTTAGTTGATCTTGGAAAACATCAAAAACCACAAACCAGAGCCCAAAGATAAAAGATAAGTTGAATTTATTACTTCCACAATGAGGTAAACATTCCAAAGAAAAGAAGCTGAAAAATATTGGTTTGCCAAAGCAGTAAAGTTTAATATTTACTCTCCTTGATCAAGGTAGCTTTAGATATTCATCTAAGGGGGGAGTGGGATAAGCCACAAATAAGTGGGTAAGACAGGAGCTTATCTACAAGTGCATGAACTTTGGCTCCACTTCTTGCATAACTTGAAAAGAAACAAACAAGCCTGTGGCCTTACAAGGGCTACATAGAAGGGACAGGAGATGACAGGCAGGTCTGAAGTCTCAGGTAGTACTGCTGGGAGCATGTGACATTCCAGATCCTTCTGTCAGTGCAGTCCCTAATCAGCCCTATCCTGCAGAGTCTGCAGCTCCAAGAAGGTTGAGAACCACTGTCCAAGAGATAGAAAAAAAACATTTGAATGGCCATTTCCATTCTGTTGCTCACTCAGCAACAGGAGTGAAGTGGAATCCAGGGGTTCTAGTGGGGGTGGAAACAGATTAGGATGAGAAGCATGTTTCAGGTTAGTGAAGTAACTTAGGTAAGTTGACAGGAGTTGGGAGAGCCTCATATTCACTGAATGCTTTCCCATGGATCAAGCCTTCTAGAGTTTTCAGCTTCCTTCATGACTAGCATCAAAATCCTGGAAGCATTACTAAACTTGACAGTGGTCAACATCTTCTTCCTTGTTGTCAAACAGTAGTGATGATGGTGCAGACTTGAGAGATGATGGTCCAGAACTGGGGGATGATGGTGCAGACCTGAGGGATGATGGTGCAGACCTGGGGGATGATGGCGCAGACCTGGGGAATGATGGTGCACACCTGAGAGATGATGGTGCGACCTGGGGGATGATGGTGCAGACTTGAGAGATGATGATGCAGACCTGGGGGATAATGGTGCACACCTGAGAGATGATGGTGCAAACCTGTGGGATGATGGTGCAGAACTGGGGGATAATGGCACAGAACTGGGGGATTATGGTGCAAACCTTAGGGATGATGGTGCAGAACTGGGGGATGGGAGCGTGGACCTGAGAGATGATGATACAGAACTGGGGGATGATGGTGCAGGCCTGAGAGATGATGATACAGAACTGGGGGGTGATGGTGCAGACCTGAGGGATTCTATTGATCATGAAAGGAGCTAAAAAGTCTAGAAGGCTGAAAACATTCAGTGAATATGAGGCTCTCCCAACTCCTGTCAATTTACCTAAGTTACTTCACTAACCTGAAACATGCTTCTCATCCTAATCTGTTTCCACCCCCACTAGAACCCCTGGATTCCACTTCACTCCTGTTGCTGAGTGAGCAACAGAATGGAAATGGCCATTCAAATGTTTTTCCTATGTCTTGGACAGTGGTTCTCAACCTCCTTGGAACTGCAGACTCTGCAGGCTAGGACTGATTAGGGACTGCACTGGCAAGTTTCAGGTTTAATACACTGACAGAAGGATTGGGAATATGTACTTCTAACATGATTTCAAAGGATTGTCACTGAAGATTGCTCCAGGAATCACCAAGTATAGAACCCCTACTGAAAAATGTCAGGGGACATTGGCTTAGAGGGAAAAGAGCCTGGGACTCACAAACTCCTTAAGGAAATAAAAGAGAGAAAAATGCAAACACATGAATTCCGCTATGATTCTTTTTGTCCTTTGAGATGGTTTTGTGTATCCGAAGCTGTCCTTGAACTTGCTATGTAAGCAAGGACAGCCTTGAATTTCTGAGCCTCTTACTTTCACATCCTGAGTGCAAGGGTTACAAGCATGTATCATCATTTCCAGGCTATGCAGTGCTAGGGACTGAACTCAGTGCTCCAAGCATGCCAGGCGGGGGATTCAACCAGCTTAACTACATGTTCAGGTCTCACTATATTTTTAATTACCCATGTAACAGTCAATCACCACCGGGTCAATCAGTGCTGAGGCACTAGGAGTCTGGAAGGAAGTTAAACTCAGCCACAGGAGGAAACACATTAAGATGTTTAGGGTTTAGGAATAAGAGATAGGAACAGCAAACAAATTCAAAACAGAATGAGTACCTCTGAAGCTTTGTGTCCCTGGTATCCTCCAAGACAGGATCACATCACTCAGTCACAGAGAAGGGATAAGCCACTTAATCCTTCACTGAATTAACTTCAAGACATTGAAGTTCTTTAATTAGATGCTCAAGTCATTTGCAATTAGTTCTGAACTACTTTCACAACTTGTTTTTTGTTGCATTACTTTAAAATACCTTGTATATAGTCACACATAGAGTACACACAAATACGGACGAAAGAGAGACCCAAAAGGTAACGATTTTATTGAAATGCAATTCAATCTCTATTCCTGGCATTGTTACACTCATAAAATATGCATTGAAAACTCTAGGTGGGAAGTCTATTTTCCTACATATCTAAACAGTATAACAAAGCAGCACTGAACAGTTTAGCCTTGCTGGAAAATATTTCACCTGGCAATAACCCAAAGCCATTCAACTCTAAAAGTGTGCTATTAGAGGAAAGAAAAGGCAATATAGACAAAACTACACATTTTCATAATTATAGACACAAAAGGCTGTACTGCTAATTATTTCCCCAAATCACTTCAACCTAGACTATCATAAAAAATAAACATAAGGAATAAATGTAATCAAATTCCATTCCTGAAGTTGAGCATTCCCAGAAGTATTTCACAAATGAAATCTCCTGATACAGTCTGTGAGTGAGTGGTTTATGGTAAACGTCAACAACAAAAACACCAAAACACTTGGAAGTTGATGGATGACAGATATTATTTTTTAGAACTTCTCAATGACTGAGAACTCAGATGACTTTTTTTTTTCCTTTGACTCACTGGTTCCCAAATGTTTGAGAACTTAGAGGGACCCCAAAGATGCAAGGGTAAAGGCTAGCCCTGAGAATGTCAGTACTAATGAGACATTATGAATCTTCAAGAGGTACAGCATAATGGAAGGTCCATAAGACATAGGGTATGCTTTGAGAGGAACTGTAGGACATTGCCTTAACTTCTCTTCCTATTTGAGGTGTGTCTGTTGCCCCTCAACGAGCCCTTAGAAGAACAGACTTCCATGCCTGCCCTAACCAGGATCCAAGTCAAGGAGCCACTTGGTCTTAGAGTTTGAGTCTCCAACACTGTGAGCCACATAACCTGTACTTTTAATACATCATCTGCCAAGATTATTGTGCTGCAGTGAAGCAAAGCTGACTAACTCACCAAACTAAAGAAGTAGAAAATCCCATTATCATTTAAGTGTACCTCCCCAGCTGGAGAGTTTGAGGCTAACAGAATGTTGTTCTCCTTCAGCACCTACAAGGTATAGCTGCTGACTTCTGTATCTGTCATTTTAGACGAGTCGTTCTTGTCATTGCTCTTCTACGTTCACCATAAATGCTTTCCCGATTTCCATGTCATTTTGTTTCTTGGCGTTTAAACTATAATTTGCCTACGTGTGGTTTTGTTTGATTTTTCTCTCATTGGGGTTTGGGGAGGGTCTTAGATCTGAAAATTAATATTTTCTAACAGATCTGGGAAAGTTTTATACATTATTCATTAAAATTTTGTTTCCTGTGTCTATGATAGTTAAAATTGATTGCCAACATGGCAAGATCTAGAATAACCTAGGAGATAAGCTTCTGGCTGTGATTGTGAGAGATTATTTTGATAGGGTTAACTGAGGTAGGAAGACCCATCCTAAAGGTAGATGACACCATTCTCTCTACTGGAAAGGAGAAAGCTAGAGCATTCACTTCTCTCTACTTCCTGATCACAGATGCAACGTGACCAGCTGCTTCAAGCTCCTGCTGCCCCGACTGTTTCATAATGGACTGGACCTCTAACTTGGAACCAAAGTGAGCCCCTCCTTCCTTAAGCTGCTTTTGTCAAGATATTTTATCACAGCAATAAGAAAGTAATGCCAGTTCCTCGGGCATAATCATAGCAGCTGATTTGCCACTGCTATTCCAACTCTGTCATTTTAGGGTGTGTTTTCATTGACTCCTTTTGCTCTTGTCTCTATATTCCATTTCCCTGCCATATTTTTTAATTTATGCTAATGTACTGGATGGCACATTTTAGATCATGGAGATTCTTCCACTGTCACGTAGTAACAGGACTCTTGATTTATAGTCAAAGAAGCAGTTACCATTGCTCATCAATCACCTTGTCCTTGACTTGTAAAGCTTGCATTTTATTATTTTATAGAAGGAGTCTCACTTTTGTCCCGGTCAAAATGAAAAATTCCTCCTACCCACAAAAGCCAAAAAATTCTGTTTACCTAACCAGAGTAAATATAAGTATTGCGTACCACATACAAAAATAATATGGAAAAGCATTATTTACATAAGCACAAGTTTTTAGTATGTCCAGTTTCTCCATTGTAACTCTAGAAGATACTCAGACTATTTTTTCCTAAAAGGTTAGTGAATTTTGTAAGCGATACACACACACACACACACACACACACACACACACACACACACACACACCACTGTATAAATCAAGCTTAAATCATTCTCATATAGACAAAAAAAAGGTCTTAAAGGCCAAATTAGAACCAAAATACTTCATAACTTATCTGCTGACGTTAGGATGTGTTTTTAATTTTTCAGCTGCTAACCTATCAATGTTGTATTCTTGCAAGAATCAAATATAATAGTATAATAGAGATCTGACTTGGCTCAGTTTTTACCATTTTCAGCAAACTCATTAACCTCTATTGGTGTTAGCTTTCTCCACCATAAGTACTTCAAACAACAGGCCACTCAAGCACGAACCAAGTATAGAGCTACCATTGGGGAAACAGACCTTGGCCTTTAGACCATGAGGTGTAAAGAGGTATTTAACCCAGCAATTAAAATACAGCTTTTCCTTTTCTGTCTGATGAGAAGCCAGTTGAGATCAGGACTCACAAGTGTGCCATGAGTTAGCTTACATCATTTAACAGGTTCTGCATGCCCACACACTAACGTAGTCATGACGTTTTTGCACCCAGACTACCTCACAGTCACTACAATCTTCTGCCTTTCCTCCAGAACATCTCCTCCTTCATACACCACTTGTTTGTCCAGCCCGCAATTCCTATTACCCTCCTCAGTGTGTCCGTGCCGTCTCACATGCTGTCAGTGCACCCTGCTCTTGGAATTTCTGCCATGTCTGGTGCCGAGCTCATGGTCCAGCTCATAATGATGGCTCCGTCCTTTTGGCCTGCCTCATTTGCTGCAGCCTCCTAAGTATTGTCTCTGCTTTCAACACATTTTCTATACAACTATAAAACAATCTCCCTAAAATTAACATCTATAAAATTTTTGTCTCCTTTAAGCTCACTACTTTCTCCAGTGCCTAAAAGATGAAGCTCATGGTCAGAAACATCCTACAGAAGAATCATTCAAATTGTTCCTACATCTGAGACTGCACATTGTACTCCCTCATCCCCATGCTATCCAGCCACGTGTATAGTATAATCTGAACAAGCCAGGGTTCAGAGATGGGCCCAGACTCTTTGCTGTGACTAGGAAATGCCTCCCACCCCTTCCTCTGTGGAGGGTCCCCCCCTTCTGTGCAGGTTCTGCCTACTCTGTGGGGGGCTTTAATCCTCTTTGAAGGGTTCTCCTACTCAATGGAGGGTCCCCTTCTCTGTTGAGGGTTCCCAGGTTCTGTGGAGGGCCCTCTCACTTTGAGAAAGATCCCCTTCTCTGTGGAAGGTTTTCTTGCTCTGTGGTGGGTTCCTGCATAGGACAGGGTTCATAATTCTCCTCTGTTTTATAGCAGCCCCAATTCCTTTGCACTATGGTTACTCATTTGCAGGTCTAGTGTACCCCAAGGCTGTGAGCTCCCAGAGAACAAAGACAATGCCCAGTACAAAGTCTGGCTCAGAAATTAAGCTCAGGAAATAGTCACTGAACCAATAAATAAATGTCACCTATTCTTCACTTTTGTACCTTACACATTATAGATATGTATCATTTAAATATTAAAGCCCTGAGATAAGAAAGCAATAAAAGATCTCACCACACAAGGAAAACTATTAAAGAAAATGAGAAATAGGGAGACACAGCATTAATCTCAATCATCTTTAGTTGCATTCCTCCCATACCAAAAGGAATAAAAATCTGTTTTCACAAGGTCAAGGTCACATCTTCACTGTTCAGAGCCCAGCATAGCAACCTGGGCCCTTCCTAGATCATTCGTTTTGGTTCTAACATCTTCCTTTTGATTATCTAATTTTAATAAGAACAACAAAACCATCCTCGCTAGGTCTGTGTCAAGCAAAGATTAATATTGCATACTTTAATCACGAAATCCATGTTTGGCACTAGGCCTTGGCACAGAGCCCCACATGTAGTTTTTCTAGAACTAAATTAGTCATTTATAACACAAACATGGGAATAAAGAAAAAGCAGCACTGGGTAAACAAAATATGCTACTTTTCAATTCTCAACAGAGCATTAGTGCAATCTTACATAACCAGCATTTTAGGGACATTTGGAGTCCCCATGCCGAGCAGAGAAGGCAGGGTTCATTATCTAAAGGGCAGCACAGGCAAAAAGGACCCCAATCTACGTGG
The DNA here is from genome assembly GCA_026225945.1 of Cricetomys ansorgei. Lineage (NCBI taxonomy): Eukaryota > Metazoa > Chordata > Mammalia > Rodentia > Nesomyidae > Cricetomys > Cricetomys ansorgei. The sequence continues at coordinate 21,059,593 of JAMJFZ010001796.1, forward strand.
CTTTTTTATGGTCAAACATTGAGCAGTCTAGCACTGGTGGGGTTGTTTGGTTTGGTTGTTTGTTTGTTTTCCAAACAACAGCAACAATAACAACAACATCTCTCCCTGATTCTTATCCTCATACAAACAACTGCAGCCAGCTGTGGAAACCAGGGGTGGGGTGGGGTCTGCAGAGAGCCCCTTGGAGACACCAAGTGAGACTGCATTTATCAACAATAACTCAATAACTCTTCCCCGAAATCTCTACCGTACACACAATACATTTAGGCAAATAAGATCAATAATATCAAAATAATAAGATTATTTTTCTCCATCGTGACTCAATACAGTTAGGCAATCTTTTATAAAAGACTGATCATGCACTTTTGATTATGCAGATTACGTTTTATATTTCCCAAATAATGTATTTGCTACAAAATGCAAAATTTCTCTGTTATATCCACAGTGGGTACATAATACTTAATGTACAAAATTGATGCCCTATCTTTTTTAATTTATGAGGGGATATATTCTGAGAGAGTGGGTGTGCATGTCTATGTGTGGGTGCAAGTGCCTTTGAGCAATGCTGAAGAGGGTGTCAGGTGTCCTCCCACAAGGCTTTCCACATACTCCTTTGAGGCAAGCTCTCTCCCCGAGCCAGAGGCTCTAGTTTCTCATCTAGGCAAAAAGGCAGAAATCCCCAGTGATTATTCTGCCTCTGTCCAACCCAGAGCTGTGACATAGCTGTTCATGGGACTGCTGTTGGTGACATGGGTTCTGGTTTCTGAACCCCAGTCCTCATGATTGCACAGCAAGCATTTTTAACAGCTGAGCTATCTCTCTAGCCGATATCCATTAAAAAAATAATAATAAAACTGTATACTATTCCTTTCTCACTTTCTCATGAGAGCTACACTTTGTCCTCTGAGTCACTATCAGATCCCTACAATATCCACCACAGTGTTATGCTTATTTCAGACTTATGAGCTAAGGAGCCTATCGTGGCATCAGTGACTTTGGAGCTCAAGGCAACAGGAACCATCCTGAGAAACTCCAAAATCACATGGACAGAAGCCTCGGGTAATATAAAGGAATGGTTAATTTGCTTCTCAATGGCCTAATTTCAAAATCTGACACATAAATCTGCTCCTCTTGACCAGGAAACAAATTTTCCTTTATACTTAACAGCTACCTAAATTAATTAAGGTGTTTGCATAGTCTCTTGGATAATGCTCTATAAAATACACTTGTGCAAAATTCTCCCCATGGCTAAGTCTCTTGTACTTGCTTTCTCTGGTTTGGTTCCCAGCAGAAGACTTTGTTCATGTTTATTTCTTAAACACAGGCCCCAGAGAAGGACAGGTAGTAATTAAGAGTGCTTGCTGCTCCTCCAGAAGATCTGAGTTCATTTCCCAGCACCCATATCAAGTAGCTCATAAATACCCTTAACTGCAAGGGATCTAATGCCCCTTCTGGCCTCTCTGGTTGCTGCACACATGTGGCAGACTCACCCAAAGACATTCACACATACACATAAATTCAAAATAAAATAAATCTTAAACACAAGCCTCACTATTCAAGGAAGGCTGAGATGGGAGCAATGTATTGTTCATCACCCCAGGCTTCTGGGAAAAAAATGGAGTTGTCATAGATTTTTAAGCACTTCTTACCTCTCATTCCCAAGGTCAAAGGAAAAAGGCACTGTGATTTTCCTTTGCTTTCCTTCCCTCTTATGAGTTTCTATCAGCAGCAGCAAAAATCCTGACACTCTTTTATCAGAATAGATCTTTGCACATTGCGCCAAAACATCCGACACATCCTTAAACACCCCTGTAATCTAGAATGTAAATTGCAAGCACTGCTTCTAAGGAAAACCAGACTGGAAGTCTGGGGAGAACGTGTCACTCCTTTAATTAGTTTACTGCTAATAAACACTTCAGTGCATTTTACAAAATATTTGTACTTGTGTGATCTCATCTCATACTCAGAACTGCGTGAGGTAGATATTATTCTGCTCGTTTAATGACTGGGGAAACCAGGGCTCTTAGGTTTGTAGAAATTGCCCAAAGTCATAAAGAGAACACCTAATTGGCTGAAGATTCATGACAATTTACTGATGTATCATCTCTCTTTTTCCTGCCACCTAGGCCCATGTAGGTCAGGGCACTACTTCCACGTTTCATAATGCATCCCTTCACATTTTGGCTTTGGTTTAGATGGTTGTAAGCTATCTTTGGTGTTCCGTTTATTTGTTTTGTTTGGCGGATCAAATTGTGACGAGGGCTTCTCTTGTGACTGGACTAAACAAAAAACAAGGTTGTTTGTTCTCCTTTCTGTAAGAATATAAATAAAATCTGCACATAACAGCCATCAACAATTCCTGTCTGGGCAGTCTGGAGTTTAAAGAGTGGGAAGGCTTCACCCAGGGCAGCTCCAAATAAATCCTTTTCATTTAAATAATTACCAGCTATCTTTCAAATTCATGTTAGTCAGGGAAGCAATTCAGCCAGCCAGCCCATCCAAAGAAATCACGTTTCAGACTCCATATCTCTCAGCACTTAGACCATGAAATAACATTACAGTGGAAATTATGCAAATTAACGCAATCTTCATTCATGTAACATCTGAAAAAAAAAAATGCTTACAGGGAAATGAGGGAATACCAGGTCCATTTTCAGGTTCCTGTATTCTGTTTTCCACTCCCCAGAAACACACATGCACGTAATTGAGGAGTGAAGCCCCACTGCTTACATACCAGCCCAACAATAAACAAGCTGAAGTCAGTTACACTCTTTCTGCTGTGCTGTGGGCACACACACCCATTTATTATCTGTAGGACTGGTTGTGCTGCAAACCTTAGTAGCAATAAATAGTCTCAAAGGAGGGGGACCATCCACCAAACAAGCGCAATCATTAGTGGAGTCCAAAAAGTTCAAGGATTCACACACACACACACACACACACACACACACACACCCATACCAAGCAGGGGAAGCACTTCTCAAGTCTGTCCTAAATCCTTCAGCTAAAGAAATCATTAAAACGTTCCTGTTTTCTGATTATTCCAAGGTCTGCCACTTCACATCCTGTCCCCAGCTGGGTCAGATGGGACAAGAAATCTCCTAAGGAAGCCGGTTCTCACATTTTCTTCAGAAGGAATCTAGCAACTTGCACACGGAGAAGTTCACTGGGATGGAGACAAAAGAGGTGGGTGTCCTTAGCGCTAAGGAACCCCAAACCACAGATACGGAACCATCAGCTCGAGGAGGAAGAAGGAATCCACATCACAACAAGGAAATGCTTCTACCCTGAGAACACGGACAAATATCAGAAAGGCTGGATAACCTCCATAGTTACCTTGTCTGTGACACGGATGGAACGGGAAACTTCAAAGAGGAACAGAAATGCAAGATGGCCTGTGGAAAGCATAGTGGATCGCTGGGGGTTAGTTTCAGATACAAATATAGGAGCAAATAACAGTTAAAAAAGCTAAATGTTGTTGCCACCAATCATATAAGTGAAGTTTGGGGTGAGTGTGCTGTGGTAACAAAGGCCTGCCAGACTGACAATTTTCTATTATTTTGTTTGTCTATCTCTCTGGCTTTCTTTTTTAATCTATTATTTGAGAATTTTATAGAATATATGTTTAAATACTTTTATTAATTCTTGGAGAATTTTGTACAATGAGTTTTAGTTATATTCAACTCCCTCCCCCCACTGCTCCCCTTAATTCCTTCAAGATCCATTTCTACTTCCCTATACCTCCTCAATTTCAGGCCCTCTCTTTTGTTTCTTTGTTTATTTAATAACCTATTGACCCAGATCTGTGTTATCCATATACTCCTCAGTGTGGGGCCACGTGCTGGCAGTGGGAGACCTAATGGAGCCACACCATTAAAGAACACCGACTCCCCCTTCCACTGAAGCCATCAACTGTCCTCAGTTCCTGCGTTAGGAGTGGAGCTCATTAATTCATTTCCCTTCCCTGCTAGAATATTGACTGGCTCCATCTTGTGTAGGTCTTGCTCAGGTGACAGATACAGGGTACGGTCCTCTTATGTCTACCACACAGTCTCCCACACCCTTGGTCAAAGAGGGCCACTCAAACATCAGCCATCACGTTCATGTTCCTGGCAGAACAGAGGAAAGGGCTAGAGAGGTGGGCTCCCTTTAATATCCCTCTGCTTACATCCACTGGCCTTGACTATTTTCTTATAGGACTTGGATAGAGCAAAATGTTTCTTTACAGTTGCCACTTGTATCTGTGGGGAGACAGATATTCAATAAAATTTCAATATCCAATGAAAAATGCATCTACGTGCTTAGATGCAATATAGAAAGAAGTTTAAATTTTTTATTTGGATCTTAAGGTCAAAATATTGCTGACCCACACTTGGAATTTCGATGCTGGCTGACTGAAAAAAAGATGCAGGAAATCTAAGCACCACTATGAGTAGATAAGGATATGCAGAAATTACTTCTTTTAGTAAAGCTAGATGATTTGAAAAGTAACTGACACATCAGAAGGTGTATTTTCCCAGACCATAGGAAATGTGCAATACACTAAAATGAGCTAGGCAAACAGGAAATAGTTTAGCAACCTGCGACTCTAGTTGGCTTGGGCTATGCATACATCCTTCTCTGAGCAATGAAACTTGCAACCTTATATCTGCATCAAGCTGCACCCATACCTGCTTTAAGCAATGGAAATAAGTTACTCCCTTTAGAAATATGTTTATGATGTCCCATTTCTATTCAAGCACATCCTGGTACACAATCCAGGAACCACGAGCAACGGGCAATCCAGTGTAGAATGGTTTGGGGATGCTACAATAAGGCGAACTACATTCTTAAAGTGAACATTTAGGGAGAATCTCTTGTTTACCATCTTATGCCTATGCATAATTGGGCATGCATATGATTAAACTCAGATGCATTGTGGGAAGTAATGTGTGCACTGGTAAGCAAAGACCTATGTAATTTATATCTGTCTATCAAAATAGAGAATCACTCAAACTATTTCCTTAGTAAGCAAACTCATCCTTGCCCTAAACACTATAAAATAAGACCAATATTCCAGGTCCTTGAGTGCCCTCATTCAAACGGTCCCAGGCAATCTTGACGCTGTGTTTCTTTCTCATCAGTTCTATGACTTTACTTTAAATAAAATTCCTCATTACTTCAAAATCTGTGAGGGCTTTTATTTTATTCTTAAGTAAGAGGACAAGAATCTGGAAAGTCACATGCTAGATCCCGACTAGCTACAACAGAAGATTAATGGATATCTTAATGTAAATCCATGCGTCTTTGAGTTCTAAGATCCATTGGTCAAGAATTACGAATGAACAATAAGAAGCCTTTGATGGAGTCTATTCTACTTCCAGCATCTACTGAGCCCCAGGGTATGTGCTCTCATATAGCCATGAGTTTGGTTTCTACGGTGGCCAACGTAATCTTATTTTAATTTCCCAATCTGAGTCTGCTCGTATTTAGAATTCTATAAATTTCTAAGGCTAACAATAATTAAATTGTTACATCACATAAAAATCCCACCCAGTATAAGATGCACAAAGAAATGAAAGAGATAAAAATTATCATCCTACCATGGCTTCTGTTATTGACCAGTGGGCATTAAGAGCTCAGATCAAAATTAACCTGCCTAATTCAGGGGCCAATTGTTGAAATGAAGACATTTAAAAGCATCAGCTCCCTAAAGAAAAAGGCTACTTGCTAACTTACCAGATAGATTGCATGTTACAAGGAATCAACAACATAACATAATATAATGTTATATTATATTATACATATTATATATGTACATGTATTATACATAATGCCTCCCAGTTCTCCCACTCTCACACACCTTTGGTTCTTCCTGTTAATGCAAAACTGGGGATGGAACCCCAAAGTCTCAGACATGAGAGGCAAGCACAAGACTAAGGCCCATCCCTGAATTTTCCCTTCGGTAATAACCCAGGAAATAAGTTTGATGACCATCTAATACAAACATAATACCCTCCTAACTAAAAGCCAAAAAGAAAAAAAAAATTAAAAGGCAGAAAAACAACAAAACAATTGCTTTGAAGCAACAGCCAAATTTGGTTTTGTTCGGTGTGGTTGTGACTTCCAGCCCGCCAAGAGACCACAGCTGCTGAAAAAGCAAGAGGGGAGAAAGGAGAGGTGGTGATTGCCCCCTGGAAAAGCTATTTCAAAAGAATATCCCAAAGGCTCGGTTCTCTAGAGAATGGAAAGAAATTTAATGGACAGAATGAACTTCACTAGCTAACAGAGGGGGGAGAGAGAAGTGAGAGGAAAAGAGTCAGCAAAAGAGAAGAGTGGGGACAAAAGCAGACCCAAATTTCAGAGCAATTCCACCTTACATATAAAACTGGGACCCTCGTAGATGCAAATTCACTTTTATTTCCAAAGGACTCCCTCCAAGTTTTCATTGGATATCGTCCCTACTCCCGAACAGCCTGCCAGCATGCATGCCCTCTGTTCAGAGCAAACACACAGCTCAAGGGTCAACCTCTGTTCAGCAAAGGCATTAAATTAAGCTATGAAGAAAAGTGCCAATTCTCTGGGCCAGGCAGAAAATAGATCTGTATTATGCTATTTAACATGAACATAGCAGAGAGAAACAGAAATCAGTATGTGTTGTCAAATTTTATACTCTTCATTCTCGGGACAGCATGTCTTCCAGAAAATTCACTGAACCATAACACTCACATCCACTTCCTAAAACAGACACAGGCTAGAATCTATACCTGAATATTTAAATTTAATTTAAATATTAGAGTCCTCACTCTAAGGGAATACTGAGTTGAATCTGCTTTGGTTGTACACCCCCCCAAATTCACACTTTCTGCAACCCCATTCATCTTCTATAAAGCTTCATGCTCCTAGACAGAAGACAGAGGGTGAGTAGGAAGCAGGGTGGGGGACCCGCCAAACTAACTGATGCCAGATGAACTTTCCTGGATCCAGAGAGCTTTGTTTTGAAGATTTCCGCCTTGCATTAAATCAAAGTAGCAAAGTCATTCTTGAAGACTAGAGAACATCACAGTCTCTACTCAGAAGGTCAGAATTGCCAAAGACAGAGGTATTTAACTTTCTGGCCTAAAGAATCTACATTGTCCTCAGATGAACTTACAGAGCCATTCACATAGTTAACCAATGAACCCAAACAGCCTGAGACCATGTCTTTTTGACAATTTTTGCCCAAGCATCTGTTTGCATGTTTAACATCATTTCCATTCCAGACTCGGAAACGAGAGGGTTTCTTTGTGTGATGTGCACCAAAACTGCTTGATTTGTTTTGGATGCCGTAAAAGCATCATTACTTGCAGTGGTGACACTCTGCTTTTTCAGTGCAGAAATTTGGCAGGAAGGTGGGAGCAACAGCCAAGTTATAAAAACCTTAAGATCGATAGCAGATGCCAAGAACAGGCCCACACCCTGATAAACATAGATGAAAATCTTCCAGAGACATACAAGATCAGGGAAGCCATGGGCCAGGAATATGGCAGACTTAGGATTATGTTTCTTCAGTTACTTAATAAAGTAAGGACATGTGCATAGGAAGAATGTGCCACTCCTTTGCCCTTCCCAAAGTCACACTCAGTTCCATGCACAACTTTCTAGGAAAGAAGCCCAAAACTAAACATTGATGACTGAAGATAAAGTCCTACCTGTGCATCCATCAGAACTCTGTTGTTGCAAACTAAGATGCCAACTGTAGCTCACTTACTAAGGTCCCTGGGTTGAGGGGAGAAAGGAGGGAGCAGGCTCAGAGAGGAGAATCGATGAGCAGTTCTCAGAACCCACGAAGCAGAGCTCATGGCTATCTTGAGGGAAATGGCCACAGGATGAGCAGCCGGGCTCCTTTCAACTTCCACGTCACTGTGCTCAGGATCCAGACCTCAGGGATTAGTCTAGGTTGGGGCTCCCGCAGCCAAAGGGCTACACGTTACTAAGTAGACAACTCTCCATGCAAAACTAAACACTGCAGACTGGAGTAGGGAAAAAACAGTCAACGTTGTTCAGTCAGGGTGCTGTGACCAGAAGATAGAGAGTGAAGCTGGGCAGGAAAAAAAAAAATTAAAATTAATTAATTAAAATAAAACAGATGTCATTTCTACTTCCACACAGCATCTCAGTGTTTGTATTGAATTGTTTCTTTTTCAACCCCTTGGATCAACTTCGGTAAAAACTACAACCAACGCTGTCACCCAGGTCTGTGGGACAGCATTCCCTACAAAGAACCAAGCGACACACGTGTGCGAGGCCCTGAATTCAATACCAGTATGAGACATACACACCACACACACAGAGAAAAGGGAAAAGGAAACTCATGATGCATTCCATTCAAGATGAGGCTCCGGCGAGCTGATGTACACTCATAGACTATGTGGTAATTACTAAGTACTTCATCTTGTTTATCTTACTTGAGCTATCAGAACATTGGCAGTCGAACACCATCAGCCTCTGCCACAATAGTAACTAAATTTAAGTTTTCAAATGTAACTATTTAATTCTGGTCTTAATCTAATGGGATTTTTTTTTATGGAATTTAATGGAATTTATCTTTTACTAAAAAGTACCCCAAAAATGATTTTTCCCGTTTAAATACCAAAGCTAAGCTTTTCAGAACTATATAGGGGTGCAATGCACATTTGTAGTTTTGGTTTGTACATTGTATTAGTATTCTCTGGACAACCTCGCCTCTTCGTTTTTGATCTTGTGCACAAAGAAGCTTGTGCACAAAATATTTCAGAAGATTCTCCAGTTTTTAAAACCACTATGGGAAAATAGATTCAATAATATAGATCGATGGTGTTGTGGTTTGGAAGAAAAATGCCCCCCACAGGCTCATGGATTTGAACACTTGGTCCCCAGCTAGCTGCACTGTTTGGGAAATTGTGAAATCTTTAGGATGCCACTGAAGATAACTCTGATAGTTTATAGCCTTACCCCACTTCCTGCTCTGTCTTTCTCTGCTCCCTGTGTGTAGTTGCTTTTGCTCCTCCCTGTGTGGAATTGAGATGTGATCTCTCTACTTCCTGCTTCTGCCACCATGCCTTTCCCACCATTGTGGGCACCTACCTCTCTAGAACAGTAAGCCAAAATAAACTCTTAAGTTGCCTTTATTCAGGATATTTGATCGAAGCAACAAAAAAGGTATCTAAATCAGAAGTATAGGTAGACAGATATATAGAAAGATGATAGACAGATTTGAGTGTGATTATAACATGCAATCATTTAGGAAAAGTTAACAAAGTTTATATTTTAATGGAAAGGCAGGAAGTAAAGGAGGAACAGATAACTGTCACAAAACTGCAATTAGACAATTGTATCCATCACAAACAGATAAAGGAAAATTCCAGAACCAAGAAAGACATATCTATAAGACTATAAGGTGGGTGGAAGGCAAAAGGTCTAATCCATTGCTAGCTACAGCACTCAAATCAGCGTGTGAGTTCATTCCAGGTACTTTGTTTGCTGGAAATAGAATCTAGACCAGTGGTTCTCTACTTCCTCACGGTGTGGTGACCCCAACCATAAAATTATTTGCATTGCTAATTCATAACTGTATTTTTGCTACTGTTATGAATTATAATGCAAATATCTGATATGCAGATGGTCTTAGGGGACCCCTGTGAAAGGACCATTTGATCCCCCCAAAGGGGTCATGACCCACAGGTTAAGACCCACTGACCTAGATTGTCACCTAGATTGGAAGTGGGGTAAGGCTATAAACTATCAAAGTCATCTTCAGTGACATAGTTCCTCTGACGAGGCTCCACATCCTAAAGATTTCACAGTCCCCCAAACAGGGCAGCTAGCTGGTGGCCAAGTGTTCAAATACATGAGCCTATGGGGACCATTTTTCTTTCAAACCACAATGGACAGTGGCAAGGGTAAGTCGAAACAGGAGTGAGGAAGTTCCTAAGATGATCAGCAAATGTCTGCAAAGTACTAATCACCATCTTTTCGATTAAAGCAATGGTTCTCGAAGTATGAAGGGGTAGCCACCTAGAGGATGTCTCCCGTTTTGTGTTTCTGAAACAACATTTGAATGGTTCTGCACAGGCTGATAATTTCCATGTTGAAACCCACCATATTAAAAACGCTCCTGCTCACTCTCACATTTCCCCTTCCCGAGAATACCTCTATCCCACTGTTTGGCACCGCCCACCCACCCAATTGAGCCAATACTATGACTGAAGGAAGTTTAGTTGCCTGGAGTGATAGAGGAAATGTGGTCTTTGTCTAGTTAAAAGTAGCCACCTGCTTCTGCCTGCAAACCCTCCCTAGGCTTTGGCTTAGGAAACCTATGCCAGTGTTTGCTGAGGAAAAGAGAATTGGTGGGTGTCCCCATTCCAGTCCCACAAACTCTACAACACAGATTCCCAGAGAAGACGGGCCTACCAGGGTTGTACTTATAGAGAAATGGATGATGGTAAACAAGCCATCTTAATTCCACTTTCTTAACTCAGGAGACCAAATGATCTGTTCCTGACTTCAATACTAAATGAAGTTCATTTTTCATGTCAGAAGGTAAAGGAGTTGAATTAGATCAGGATGCCAAGGTCAGGAACTCACAAGGACCACCAGGCTGTGCAACTTAATGAAGCCCACCAAGGCAGCCCGGGACAAGTTAGAGGCTCCATGCCTTCTACCAAAGGAAAGTCCAAGCCCTGCCTCTGAACCTCATATTTTCAAGAGAATCAGAAAGTCCAACTTGCCTTATAAATTCCTGTAATTTTCCAATCCCAGAAACTAATTTGTAAAATTTATATATATACTGAAAGAGCCAAAGGCAGCATTTCTGCAAGCTAGAGCCAAACCTCAGACTCACGTGTTGTCAACTTAAGGAGTCCATGTTCTGTACTGAGGTGCCCTGGGCTGTGGGAGTTCCCATTGTGAAGTATCTCAGGCTGTCACCTCCTCTCTCTTGGAAAAGCATGAAGCACTGGCCTCTAAGACCATGAGAAGTCCTGTCATACAAGACCAGACTCAGTTTGCTTCGTCTATTGCTTTCCAAACTTGTTCAAATTCTGGACTCTCTCTAATAGGATCCATGTGAGCTAGTTACTGAACTCGTGCCTCATGGGAAACACCAAATCTCCATTCTCTACACGGTTCTAAAGTTGTATATTTCTACTGTGTGTCGATCCTTGGAGTTAAATTAGTATTTGCTGACCCCAGTAGTGTAGTGGAGACCATGCAAAGCTCTTTACAGACCATACACTTCAGTCAATGTTCATAACAGCCAAGACCTAACTGTTATTATCCCCATTATCAGGTGGAGGAAATATACACACAAACACAAAGCAGAGGCCCTGAGGTAATCCCCAGTGAGTAAGCAGGAAAGGTATACGTGCGTGGGTACTCTACTCAAAATCCCACCTCACAGTCAACAGTCTGTGACACAAACAATGCTCACTGTGTCACATTTGTCTCTAACTGTGGCTTTAGGGCTGCTTACATCAGAAAGTCTCTGGAATCTTTATGTGAAGGGCAATGTTGGTCCAGAACAGCCAGGCGATCCACAAGCTTTCTGTCCCTGAGTAGGTGAGGGCTGGGAAGGCTGTGCTCGACATATGAATGGACAAGATTTGCATTTACCTTACGATTCTTACTCTGAGCCATGTGAGTTCCAGATTCGATGCCAGGTATGTGCATGGCCTCCACATCTCTTCTGTTTCTTCCCTTCGGTGGGTGCACAGCCGTTTGCTCCTCGACTTAACTTTCTTCCCTCTCCCTAACATTCTTACCCATCTTTCATCCTTCTTCTCAATCTATGTCATTCAGAAGACTTTGACCAGGGCCAGAGAGATGGCTCAGCCGGTAAAGTGCTTGCACGCACCTTGACTGCCTGAGCAAAACCCCTGAAGCCCACATGGTGGAAGGAGAAGACTGACTCTTGCCTGCACTCCAAAGGGAATGTAGTTAAGAGAAAACACCTACCACTCTACAAACAAGTCTACAGGGGACACCAAGCTCTATTCTGCTTCCATTTAACTGAAAACAGTGTCTCTGTCATGTCACCGTGACCTCAGATTGTACAATCTGCCACACGACCTTTTTACATATTTTTCAGAGTCATATTGCCTTACATGTAAGAGAAATTGAGTGCAACGGCTCAAATCTTCCTCCTTAGGAAGAACAGCTTTTAAACATTTAGCTTAAAGCCATTTGTCTGGCTGCTTTTTACTGTGGGTCAATGGTGACTGAGCCAGTTGCTCCATACTGTCTAAATGCTTCTGCTGTCATACTCCTGAGTTATTTCTCAAATAATCCAGCCCTTCATCTACTAGGCATATTACTCTGATTCACAAATTAAAATCAAAAGCTAATAAGTTTGTTGATGCATTTCCCATGTGCTTTCTATCCTGAGAGAAAAAAAAAAATAGAAGATGACCCAAAGGGCCACAGAGGCAAAAAGCAATGTGCCCTTTCATCAGCAATACTATCTGCATCTATAGACAACAGGATTAGAGCTGGGCACTGGGATTCAGGCTTTAAAATGCCCCTGAGAATGGAGTCAGCTGGGAGAAGTCAGCTTAGAAGGATGTGCTGAACACATGAGCGTGGAGCTTGAATGGGAAGCAGGGTCATGGAGGCAGGAGGATCAGTAAGGCTCCAGATCTGACTTTCCACCTTTGATCTGGATTTCTTGTTCAACCACAGGTTTTACCCTAAGATCTTTAGGTAAACAAGAATGGTTCTGAAAATGTTCTTTAATCTCAGTGTGGTGGCACATGCCTGTAATTCCATCACGTAGTGTGAAAAGAAGTGAAGGAGGAAAGCTACAGCACCAAAAGTTTAATATCTTGGGCAATAGAGTAGCTAAAAGAGAGAGAGGGAGGGGAAGAAGGAGGAGGAGGAAAAGGAAGAAGAGGAGGAGGGGGAGGGAAAAAGAGGGGGAGGGAGAAGAAGAGGAGGAGGAGGAAGAGGAGGAGGAGGAAGGAAACTTAAAAAGTCTTTTCAATCATTCCAATAATTAAGCGAAGAGACATTTTCAATGTAGAGAACTACATGAAAAAGAAAAAGAAAAGAAAACAGTTCATTATTTAGATTCTAAAAGAAAATGGAAGCTACAGAGGATTCTCAGGATTTGGGATTGAGAGCAAATGGAGAATGCATTGTTCCTTCAATAGCTAGCACAAGGCCTTGCATGCAGTCTTACACACATGCATGCACACACTTACATACATTCTCTTACACACTTACACATACATACATCTTTTAAAAGTTTTTTTGTAGGTATAGTTACCATAGAATAAACCATGCTATTAGATACAGCTTGAGTCGTAACACATGAACCCAGGAAACTACCACTGTAATCAAGATGTGGAAGACTGTTTTCCCAAACTTCCTCAAGCCCCTTCCTCACCCCTCCTTCTCAGTCCATTCTCAGACAATGTTGCTCTCTTGACCTTCCTGCCACAGTGCCTGGGCGTTCTCCACGCCCACCCCTGTACTTGGCCTGGTTTCAGCCTTGTGTGTTTGTTTTGCATTTTATTTACTTATTTTGTGGGCAGTAGAGGGAGCGCACACCACGGGATACATGTGGACAACAGAGGACAGCTTGAAGCTGTCAGTCCTCTCCGCCATGTGGGCTCCTGGGATGTAACTGGGGCTGTCGGGATTGGAGGCATGCACCTCACCTCCGGTGTCTTAGGGCGGTACCTCCTTGTGCCTTTAGTTTTCATTTCCCCGGTGACTAATGGGACTAAACTTCTTTCCATGTGCTAACGTGCCAACCACATGGCTTCTTTGTGCAAACAATATGCCCATTTTAATGGAGTTGTTTACCCTATTATTATGGCCTGACCATTTATTTTCTTACATAACCAGATTCCAAGTCCTTTATTGCACACAGGACACACAAATGTTTTCTTTCTTATCTTTCCATTCTCTCATCAGTGTCTTTTTAAAAGTGCAAGTTTTAAAAATTTGGCTGCAGTCCAATTCATTATTGATTGCATTTTTGTCATTATTCTAGAAAATCGCTGCCTAACTCAAAGAAGGCTTTGGATGTGATGCAATGTCCACCCTCTTGGTCACAGTGACTTTTCCGTTTACACAACATTGCAACGGTCTTCACAGTACCCGAGACTGAACCCGGGGTGCCGTCCATGCATCCATGCTAGTCAACCCTCCTACCCCTGTGCTACCGCCCCAGCCCAATGTGGAGAAATTCTTGCAACACTGATTTACATCAGAAGCACCAAAGAAAGTGGACACACCCTACACACTCCCTCCCAAAGGAATGGATAGGCAGATCACAGCCCAGCCTCACCACAGAATTCCGCGGAGGTACTAAAGGGAGTGAACTGGATCCTATATGTACTGACCAGAAAAGTAAAGACCCCTCAAAAAAAGAGGCCCTGGGTGGGGGAGGGAGGGTAAATGCATTTGAAAAACTTAAACATGCCTGGAAAATGCAGCCAGGAAACAACCACTAAGCTAGAACATACAGGGACCACAAAGGGCTTCCTTCATGAGTAGAACTGGGAATGGGGGACAGCACATACCTTAAAACTGTCTGATTTGCTCCCTTGAGCAGATGCCCTGACACAGTTGTAAATCCAATCAAGTATGGAACGGTAGCCATGGCATGCAGCAGATGCAGCTGTATCTCACATCTGTACGTTCCCTTGGAAACAATCCTTGCTTTTGTTTGTTCCTAATAGTTGACCAAGTGGGAAGAAATACATCAGTGGATGTGAAAAAGCTAAACATAAGCAGTTCAGTAAGTGTTGTGGGTTGTTACACACTGGGAAAAAGTAATCCTATGTTGAAATCCTAACACTGGTATCTCAGAAAGTGACTTAGTTTGGACATTGGGAGATCTTGCCTGTAATTAGTCAAGAGGACGCCGTCCTGGAGTGAGGCGGCTCCCTGGCCCAAAAAGACTGATGTACTTCCGTAAAGAGAAATTTAGACACAGGGACAGTACCACGTGAAGATGGGAACTGTGCTGCCATAGGTCAAGGAGTGCCAAACAGTGCCAGCAACTATCAGAGCCAGGCAGAGGGCCTGACTCGGACTCCCCCTCGCAGCCTCAGAAGGGGCCAGGCCTGACTGTACCTTGACCTTAAGGATTCCTTTCTCTAGAAATGGGACATACTCCGTTGCTGCTGCTTAAGCCACTCAGTCCACAGTGGTGCGTTAGAGCAATCCTAGAAAATGAATTACTCAGAGGCCAACAATCCAACGCCGAAAGCAAGTGGATCATCCATGGAGACCGCATCCTACAGCCTGCTGCCCAGTCCGCGGGAGCAAACTGAGAAAACTCAACATGTGAACGGCAGTTGCCACTGTCCCACAACAGGGGTAGTTTCACAACAGCATGCCACTTACATAGAGAAAAGTGGTCCACTCCCAGTGCCCTGGCAGCTACATGTGCCGGGCTGAAAATCCATCTTGAGTCTTAGACTATAATAATAGAGCAACGGAGAGAAGGGTTTGTTGCTAAATGAAGAAGGCAGATTCTGTCCTCAGGGAATGTGGTAGTATGAAATCACCCAGGAGACACACCCCTGGGCATGTCTGCAACTGAGTTTCCGGGGAGGATTAAGTAGGGAGAAGACCCACTCCTGACAACAGCACCATCCCATGGGCTGGTATCCAAGACTGAGTGAACAGGGGGAAAGGAAGAAACTGTCTGAGTGCCTGTATTTATCTCTGTCCTCTTCCTGATCCACCCAGATGTGAGAAAGCTGTCTGCCACAGCTAGAAGATGCTTCAAAAGCTCTAACCACCATGCCCTCCCACCACAATGGAAGGCATCCCCTCAAACCCTGAGCCAAAATAAACCCTTCTTTCATGCTGTTGCTTCTTGCTAGTTGAAACATGGCTAGTACAGGGTGGGTGGCTGTGTGTCGTCCCTTGCTCCTAGTGACTGTCCACTTCCCCTATCCCTAGGCACACAGGCAATACCTGCCTCCGAAGAAAACAATGAAAAGGCAGATGGCATTTAAAGCTGGATGTTACCCCTTGAAGAAACAGAAGCCAAAAGGCAACACAAATGCATTGCCTTCACTGCCTAAGGATGAAAGATGTTTGTGTCACTCATGGCTGTTAAACCTAAAAGATGAACTTGCCAGAAAATAGTGTCTTCTGACTCCTGGTAACATTTATTTTTTGTCTTTTAAGTGAGTTCCAACATAAAAATTAATTCTTCTTCAAAATAACTGATGGGGGAACCGAACAAGACAATACAAAAAAATACAGAACCACAAACAAAACAAAAAGCAAAACAAACAAAAAAAAAAAAAACACGATAGGCCGCGGTGGCACACACCTTTAATCCCAGTACCCAGGAGGCAGAGGCAGGCAGATCTCTGAGTCTGAGGCCGGGCCAGTCAGATAGTCTACCTGACTGAATACAATGAGGCTGTCATGGAGATCAAGGTGAAATGCATGAACTCCTTCAGCCATTGGTATGTGTCTAAGTTGGGAAGAGGCAAACTACAGAATTCAGCTACCCTGGCTTACAAGGCATATTTGAGAACAAGATTTTAAATCCTACTGGGTGCCCCTTGGACCTAGCGCACTGGGGAAATTCCAGGCAGCTCCACCTACCACATGAGGCACAAAGTCTTATCTGGTACCAAAGTTTACTGTCTTCATGGCAAAGTGCATTGCTATCATAGAGTCTCTAGCTTTGCCTAGTCGCTAGACAAAGCACATGTCACATATAAGGAGTTCAGCCTCATCCCAGAAGGCTGACCAGAAGATGATGATAGAGGAAGCACAAATCCTTTAGGTTTCTCTCTGGCTCCATTGTTTTCAAAGTTTAAGTAGCTAATATAAAGAGGACATTCACTGTGACCCAGCACGTGACATCCAGGGACAGGCAAACTGATAGACACGTGTGCACAAACTGGGAAGGTGGCAGCCTTTGATTTGTGAGCAAGCGTCCTAGCCCTCGAGGAACAGATTACACAAACCAGGCAGCTGAAAACAACAGGAAATTTAATCACTCACAGTTTGGAAAGCTAAAAGGCAAAACTAGAAAAGTTAGCCAGCCATGCTCTCTCCAAGACTTCAGGGAAGAATATTTCCCAGACTTGCCTAGTTTCCGGTATGTTCCACCAGTTCTTGGCATTCTTTATTTGTAGCAGCAGAGTACCATCTTCTGCCTCTATCTTCGAGTGGCCATTCTCTGTGTCTTCTGCATGCCTGTAAATCTGTCCTTATAAAAACAGCAGACACTGGTCCCATGATTCTCGATACTGCAGTATGGCCACATCTTCACCTGATTCCATCTGCACAGTTTTGTCTTTTCCAGATAAGATCACATCCACAGGGATGAGAGGTGCAAGTTTCAACATAACTATCAGGAAGACACAGTTCTGCCCATAGAAGTAAGATGGGGAGACCTTAGTTTGAACCTGAATTTTGGTCCCCTGTTCATTGTATCAAAGACATAAACAATAGCAAAGTCCCAAGTCATACAATATCCATGTTTAAATAATGAGAGACAGTGGCATATTCCAATATAACTATTCCTTGGGAGGTAGGTTCCCCAGCTGCTTAACCATTCAGATTCATTCCTTCTTACCAGTCCAGCTCCTTACAGGTTGGGTTTTAGCTTTCTATTTTGTAGTTGCAGAATCACAATATGGCTACTAATATGCCAGCCATCATATTTATGCTCAGTGTTAACAAGAAGAGAGAAAGAAACTTCACTTGTTATTCCTGAAGGTTCACTATCCATAATAGATTATATTCTATATCAGCAGTTCTCAACGTGTGTGTTACAAGTCCTTTGGGGGTTGAACAACTCTTTCACAGGGGTAGCCCAAGACCATCTGCAAACCAAATACTTACAATTCATAGAAGTAACAAAACTACAGTTACGAAGTAGCGATGACAATAATTTTATGGTTGGGGATCACCATGACGAGGTACTGTACTAAAGGGTTGCAGCATTAAGAAGGTTGAAAACCACTGTTCTAGATTATAGTGGTTCAAACTTGATCTCTGAAAACCCTTAGACTTTGTGTGATAAGATGGGTGTGGCTAGACCAGCTTTCCTGATCCAGTCACCGCTCTGTTAGCAGAGGATAATACTGCAGGGCTGAGGTCAGCTAATGAACCAACCATCATCTGTGGCCATCCATTTGATCCCCATTAAAGGAGGAAACTCCTCTGTCCCTGGGGATTATCTCAGGGACTCAACATACTTTCCATACACAGAAAATGCTTGCTACATAACATAGAAGCACAAAACATAGGAGGCAGGCCTTGAAGCCAGAAAGCCAGATATACACCCCAGCAATTCCTGCAAGGAGTGCTGGAAGGATAAGGATGCTCCAGAAACTGTGTTTTCATTTGAATGTGAACGTCCCCCATAGGTTCAGACATCTGAATACTTGGTGCCCAGTTGGTGGCGCTGTTTGGGGAGGTGTACCCTTTCTGGAGGAAGTAAGACATTAGAGGCGGCCTTTGAAAGTGTATACCCCCTCATCCCACTTCCAGTTTGCTTTCTGCTTCCTATTTGCAGTTGAAGATGTGGTCTCTCAGCTTCCTGTTCTAGTAGCCTGCTGCCATGCCTTCCCAACCATTATGGACTCTCTCTCTCTCTGGAATCATAAGCCAAAATAAATTCTGTTTCTGGTCATTGCATTTTATCATAGCAAAACAACAAAACTGATATGCTTGATTATGTAAAAAACTGTCTGCTGTTACCATTCTTCCTCCTCCTCTCTTCTTCTTCTTCTTCTTATTATTATTACTAATTATTAACTATTGTCTATGAATGTAAGCTTGTAACAAACGTATACTAATATTTTTTATTGCCTCTCTACATTAATCGAAGCTGGCAGGCAAATGACAGCTCATGAGTGAGCATCACTGGGGTGCGAGAAAGCACTGCCCATAGCCCCTGACCATAATGTCCTTTCTTGACTGCCCTTCAGGACAACAATATCCCTGGATGCACCTGGAAGCTCTATTCTTCCAGCTGTGAATAACTGAGAGCAAGTATGGACTTGGAAACTTCGAAGAATTCCTTAAGTAGCTGAAAAGTTCCCTGGAGACAGCTCTCAATCCACAGTACACTCAGGACTTGCTAAGAATCATCTCCTACTACATGATATCCCTGGAGATGTTTGTGACATGGCAGAAATCAAGGGTATGGCAGTATCTCAACACAGGTTCATCTCCAGCATGCTCACAGCTAGACATCTCCAAAACAGGAAGTCCAGTGGTCAGGGCCAGAGTGTGTGACTTCTATCTCCCAAAACAAAACCAAGCTCCCAGCTCCTGTCTCTCTCTCAGAAGTGTTCGAGAGAGGGACAGTCTGAACACTGAAACCATGTTCTCTGCTCCTAACTATGAGGATAACTCCATGTAATGGCTCACATTTTCCCATTAGGGAAGACTAAAAGAGCTTCCCTAAATGAGACCCAACCACGAAGAAGTTTGTAACAACCACAGGGCCTCTGGCTTGGGAAGTCAGAATCACCAGGAACCGTGAAAGCTGCAACACACAGCAAGGGACAAAATGATACTACGCCCATCTTGGAGACAAAAACTGGGTCCTCCAAAGTATATCATAATAGCCTTTCTTTCTAGAAGCTTCCTCTACCCACCTTCAACTGCAGGTGGCTTGGGCGATGCGCAATAATGATGAATGGGAGAGACAGGACGTGGAAACAGTGACTGCTCTGTTTTTAATGTTATCAGCCTCAAGAAACATGCTTCCGTCCAGTGAGGGTATCCTGTATCCCAAAATCCCGGCAAAGTGGGTGCTTCTGAGGCATAGTTAGAGACTATGTTCGCATATACCTGTACACACATGAGCAAGCACACGCCTGTACAAACACCTACAAAGTCGAAAGTACAGCATTGTTGGTACACGACTTAATGAGATTTACTTACAAAGAGACAGGTTTACTTCTTTGGTTACTTTTTAGCCAAATGATGCCTGATTTCGGGGAACAACCTGATCGATAACATTATTACAGGAAGCCCCTTATCAAAGGGAGATCACAAAGCAAACAGAAGATTGTAGAGAGGGTCTGGGTCACCAAACATGGAAAAGGGAACTTGCTGAGACCCTGGAAGCACTGAAAAGTGCCCCAAATTATGAAGTAACTCTTGTCTTTCTTCTATGATGCCTTCCCTTGTCACTCCTCAGGCCTAGAGGTCAGAGCTGGTGAACATCTGGTGCTTTACCATTAATTAGCTGTTAAATTGGGATCAGAACTTGGTTTTTTAGTTAACATAAGATGATGATGGTAAGCTAATTACACCGGACTTTGAGGAAGACTTTGGACAAACACCTCAACTATTTCTTCCTGCTCTCTTTCTACAGAGCCTCTAATTAGATCTGTGCCCCTGGGTACTCAGAGACACACTGTAGCCATTGAGCGCCTCTGAACTAGTTTTATTTGCTGACCAATAACATGGCCCTGGCCCACTGCTATTCAGGGAGTCACACAGCAATCCTGTGGAAGACAGCCTGATTTCTAGTGGCCTCAGGGCCACAGGCTGATTCCACCAGAGTCTCCTCCAGGGTTAAGGAGGAACAGGGCAGAATGGAGTCAGTGTTCAGGGAAGGGAGGGGAGAGATAATCTAGAACATCAAACAAAATGCAAAGGTTTCCCAATGCTGGAAGATAAACCAGAACAGTCAACAAGAAGCAGCCATTAGGCAATGGGGAGCGGTGAGGGAGGGGGGTAGAGGGCGGCGTGGCAGAGGCCCTCCAATGCTACTGTTTCGCAAATCACTTGGGGATTTTGCTGACTGGCTTGGAGAAAGTCAATGAGAGAAAACAGCATCTCACATTTTCGAAGAGGAAGGCCCTTATTAATGACCATTCCATGTTCTGTGTGTGAAAGAGAAGGAACAACGCTTTGTGGTTCACTATAAGAAATGCAAAAGTGCAAAATTTAGGGTGGATTTGGTGGAAAGGCAGGGCCTCTGACAAGGGGTTGCTTCTTCTAAGAACAAGCTCTGGATCTTCCCAGCCTCTCTTCCTCCACTTTATCCATGTCTTAGCTGAGCTCAGGTAGACTGTCCAGGTAACCGAGTTTGACTTAAAACCTCCAGTTCAGATAAATACCATGTGGTCCATTGGGAAAGCATCCCAAAGGATACTTGGGAAGTCCAGCCCTCATATGACTAAGTGGCTTATTTCTCTCAAAGATCTGTGTTGTCAAACCTTAGGGAGTCCTGGGTCAACACAACCAATCACCTTGCTGCAGTACAAAATATGAAAGCAAGTCTGAGGCAGAAGTACAGGCTGACACCCCAGGCACTCACCAAGGTGAAACAGGAGGATCACAAACCTGAGTCTAGCCTGAGCTGCAGAATGAGTTCAGTGTCAGCCTAGACAATTTGATGAGGTCATGACTCAAAGTAAAAAATATAAGTAATGGCTGGGGATGTGGCCCAGTTTGTAAAGTACTCATGTAGAAACATGCATTAAGCCCCTGGGTTTGATTCCCAGAACCATATAAAATAAGTGTAGTAGTATAAGCCTGTAATCCCAGGCCTTGGGAGTACAGCAGGAGGACCAAGAGTTCAAGCCTTTGGTGAATTGGATACATAAGGATACATAACTGGGATATATAAGGAAAAAGAAAGATGGAAGGAAGGAAGGAAGGAAGGAAGGAAGGAAGGAAGGAAGGAAGGAAGGAAGGAAGGAAGGAAGAAGAAAGGAAGGAAGGTAGCTTAGTGGTAGAGCCTCTTCCTAATGTGTGTGTAAGGCCCTAAATTCAATCCCTCACACCAGAAAGGGGGGTGGATAGCTCTCTGAGCCAAAGGTGATCACCATTCTCATCCTATATATTTGTAATATCAGCACCAACACACACATCATACCCTGTTTTGTCTCACACCTCCACAGCTAAGTGACGTGGGTAGGAAGGGATGCTTGTAGCCTAGCATCCCTGGTCAAACTACGACTCAGTCCATTTGTTGCTACCTGACCCTGGTCAAATCATTTCAACTCGCTGGCCTCCCATTTCTTTATCTATAAAATGGGAATAAAAATGTTTATAGGAAATAAATGATCCAGATAATTCATATAAAACTCGATGCAGTGCCACACAGAGAGAGTACGCGCGAGGCAAGGAGGGGCTGCGATCCCCTCCTCAGCCTCGTGTCTGTGTTCCTGCTGTCAATTTGGTCTGCCTCACAAAGTGTCCTACTGGTCAAGTTTTCAGTTTGCCCTATGAACCAGGTCTAGTGGTCTCCAGGTGCTGTGATAGAGCGTTAGTCAGTATTGATTCTCAAGGCACAAGGGAAACTGCCACCATAAGAGAACTCAATCTGGAATAACCCACTCAGCATCAAGAAAAGACGCACTAGGCACGACACGGCAGAGTGAGCACAAGGCAATTCTATGGAACAATATACTCCTCCCCCCGAGACCCTCAAGCAACATAGCTGTTTTGGTCATAGTTTAGAAGTGAATCGCTCTTCAATCACCCCTCACAGACTCGTGTTTGAATGCTAGCGGCTCCACTGGGAGAGGTGAGACCCAGCTAGAGGAAGCTGACCATTGAGTAGTGAGCCTAGAGCCTACCTCCCATCCTCTCTCTGCTTGCTGTCTGAGATGAAAAGGTGGAGAATCCCAGCAGCGTGATCCCCCACCATAAAGCCACCTGCACCAACATGTCTTCAAACCACGACCCAAGAGAAATCTCCTTCAAGTTGCCCCTGTCAGCAATGTTGTCACAGCACCAGCGAAGGTCTCTAATACAAATCTCACTCTCATTATCAGCCAGAAGTTTAACAAGAAGAAACCAAAGGTAAGGGTAGGTGGCCTGGTTTTCCGAGTAGCCATGGTTTTCTTTCTATGCCTCCTCATTTTATCCGAGGCATGGGCATTGGCTGAAATGAGAGTGAAGAGACAAAAGGGGTCCCAGAGCTGAGAAAACAAAACCCAGCTGCAGGAATAAAAATGGAAACAGTACGATCTCCCAGAAATGATTTGATTGGAACCTTTACAGAGCATCTTATGAAAAGCTGGTTTATACACAGTCATAGAATTTGCTAGAACTTTTCTGTCATTCTTTGTTACGGTCAAGTTCCACGCTATCTTTGCAGTGGCCCAGTCACTAAGGATGTGCTGGCCTTCTTTGTTTTAACAGTCTTGTTTTAATCATCATCATCCTTCCTTACCTCTGGGGACTTACATGTCAATTGTAACACATGATTGTAACACTCTTACGTGGTTAGATTTGTTCTTTCTAAAGAATCTCTTGGAAGCAATCATTAAATTGGAAAGCCTAGGCAGATTTTGAAGTATCAAATATCTCTATTTGAAAAACAAAAACAAAAACAAGCCTTAGCCTTTTCTACTGAAAGTCGTCTCCACTTGTCTGAAAGGAGCCTGCCTCACATTGCATCTTTAAAATTTGCAACTCTTGTGATTCTCTATAAGAAAAAAAAGTCAACTTTGCATAGGAGATGGTGAAAAGGGAAGATTCATATTTACACTGAAAAACTTGAGAGGGAGATTTAAATCTTCACGTCCCTTTGATCCTGTTATATATTTGATGGCAGAAGCACCCAGGAGAGGACTTGAGTGCAACACAGTAGTTTTAACATTCAAGGGAGCAGATGAAGTGGCCACAATTCTTGTGACTGAATGAGAAATTACCCAGGCTCAGCCCTGCCCAGGGCAACAGGTCCGTTCGCCTGGACAAGATTTGGGTCAAAGAACTACATTTCAAATCAGAAAATAGCAGTATTATTATTATTATTATTATTATTATTTTGCTAGCAAGAAGATAATGATGACAATAATAATTCAGTCTGGTGAAAGATTCCCTAAGCTCCTGAAACTTCACTGCATTCACTGAAAAGACAGTCAGTCAGAGGGTGAATGTCTGGTCTCGGGGAAGTTGGGCCACATTCCCAGACCCTCTGAGCTTTCCAATGGGAACTGATAAAAATCAATTAAGAGAGGATGCTGTTCTTTGCTCCTGTACCTCTTCTGTGTCTAGGTGTTTATACAACTGGTCCTGTTGGGAAATTCAGGGAATGCTTCCTTGAAGTATTTCCTGCGCTCTGGCTCCTCTCAAAATATTTATATTGAAAAACAGCGAGGGAAAAAAATGAATGAGTCTATAGGACAGGGTTGAAGATATCTGTGAGCAGAGAGCAGGGCTTAAGTGTTGCTGAAATGCAGGGATTACTGCCAATTTCTCCACCCAATACCATTCCCACTGCCATTTCCATGTCCTTTGTATCTGGACATGGAAACACATCAGACCCAGATGCCATTATGTCTATGTGATTGTACCTTGAGGAACAAATGGAGCTCCCCCCCAAAAAAAATCTCAGACAGCAGAGACATGACAGAGATAACCACTTGACAGAGATACCCAGATAAGAAGTATCAATAACCGCTATTACAAGCAGCCTTCTCACCAACTCAGCCTCAAGAACTCCCCTTCACAGAAGCAAAAACCGTAACTGTATAAACTATATCTTTAAGAAGAATCCAGGAGCATCTTGGGAAGAAGCCATGAGCATGAAGAACATGCTTCCCGTTTGGCTCTTTTTCCAAATCTCAAGACTTGATATGGATTTTTAAATTTGGAGCCATACAGTAGTACTGGCTGTAGGTAAGTACCTCCAACAGTTATACAGTGATAAACACTGTTTTACTACCGCTCTCCAAAAACCTAAAATCCAGGCTTGTTCAATGTAACACCTTGAAATAGAGCAAACTCATAGCATACCTGAACTATAAGATGCTCTCACCAAAACACATGTACATACATGTTTTCCAGAAGGGCAAGGAAACATGTCAATCAAGGAACAATATCCACAGGGGATTAAAGCCAGACCACTTGCCTGCCAAGGGTCATGTGCTGCAGAGCTGAGAGGAATAAAACAGGCCAATAAGAATTACTTCAATAGATGAAAATCTACAAACATTTCTGAGGCACAGAAGTGTCAGGCAATACACACCACCTTGAGGGCCTGTGACCACATCTTCTAAAGGACTTCTGGGACCTATTCTCAGCACTTGGATGGCAACCACCACCTCCACACACTTATTCTGATTCTCTGGAATTCAATTCAGGCCATGAACCAAAGGAGGAATTTGAATGCACCACTGACATCTGATACCACTTATACAATATACTTAGTTTACCTTGTGCCAGCTGCCTCAGGGCACGCTGATGTTCTCTTTATAAACTGGGCCAGGAGGGGGGGGATTTAGGAGACTGGGCACCACCTCTTCATCCCTAAAGCTAGCCAAGGGTTTTGATGTAATCTGTTTGAGACCTGAAGGAGTTGGCCTGAAATTTGGGGCTCTGTAAGTGGGAACATGCTCTCACCAAGTTGCAGCCCTGGGGAATATTGGAAAATGCTCTTTGTGGGGTGGGACAACCTGGTTCTGCTAAATGCCATGCCCCCCGCAAGCTAGGGCTTGATATAGGGCTGGGAGGCAGAGTTGGCTCTGCTGTGCATCTGAGGGACCATCTGTGTTTGGAGCTTGGAATGCCCTTTGAGAAACCTCCCAAGTCAGCCAGGATCCTGGCCTCTAGACTTAAGTCTCCAGGTGACACTCAGCCTCCAGCCCTGCTGTACTTTTACTACTTGAACACTTCTTCTAGGTTTACTGTCCAACAGTGTGGCCCAAGTCTGCCAAAAGTCTAGCAGCAGGGTTTACAGAATAGCCGCTGTCCCCCTGGAGAGTTTTCATGAGCAAATGGCAGTCATCAAACCTTCCAGCCAGGGACATCCAGAGGATCAAAGTGTCAGTGGATCTGTCCGATCTGGAAAAACTCCTTTCTTTTCTCTGTTATCTCCCTTTCCCAGCTCTCTAGCTTCAGAAACTAAATCAAAGACCCTGTGACATTTCAGGGGACAGCAATGAAAAACTTTTGGTGGGATGACCCGGAACATCATCATTCCTGGCTGAAATTAACTTTTGCCTTTCAAATATCTGCAGGAACTTGGGTTCAGGGGACAGGAAGGAGGGAGAGTGCCAATGAATAAGGGAAAAAGAAAATAAGTCGCATACCACGACCAAGCCAAGCCAAGCTTGACATTTCCAAATTATATTGGCAAATGCATGCTTTCACAAATCATTTGTTCTGTCTTTTCCTAGAGACTGAAGAAGAAAAGAGGGGAGAGAGTATCTGTAATCAAATATTCTAACCCCAGAACAGTGTGTTAGTGGGATGCAATCTTAAATGCTGCTCGGAAAGTCTAACGTTATTTATATCTACACGCGCACCAACACCTCCAAGCCAAAAGTTGTAAGGCTGGAGGCAGCCCTCAAGTCAATTTCATCATCCCCTGACCCTGAATGGGTGCGGGGTTCTGGGCTGAGCCCACAGCATCCAGTTCCCATAGACACATCTTACTGGATTGTAGGATTTAGGGGGCAAGTGGGGGTGTAAATCCTGGAAAATGGGCCAAAGCATCACCTTGACTGCTTCAGCCCAGCACCTCCTCCTCCAGGCTGGCCCGGGGCCTCTCGGGTGCCCCTTACCTGCAGGCGCTCAGTAGCCGGCTGCCACATCTTCCAGCCGTGGGGTCTTGGCAGAGGAGACGCTGGCGAGATTCTGTGGATCGCGCCGGGAAGGAGAGGGGCCCGCGGTCCCGCTGTCACATCTGGGGTCAGCGTCTGCGGGTGGAGCGTCCTGGCGCCCGCCGCCGCCGGTGGGTTCAGGGGCTGCGAGCGGGACGAGGCGGCGCTCGGCTGCCGGCAACTTGTGGGCTCCGCTCAGACCGCCAGTCCGTGCGCAGCTCAGACGATTGCGCAGCTCCGCCCGGGCCCCAGCGCCGCGGCCGCTCCCTCCTCCCCCCGCCGCCGCCCGGACCTGCGCGCTCTGAGCATGCCCGGGCGGGCGTCTGCCGGGGGTAACCGGCGCCCCAGGGCTGTGGACTCTGCTCCCTTCAGACCGCGGCGGCCCGCTAACCCTGGAGAGGAACTAGGGCAGAGGCCAGAAGCTGGTCAAGTCCCTACTTTGGTACCGGACCGTGAGAGGGCAAAAAGTGGCTGGGTAGAAAGGGCCTGGTGGAAAGAGAGTGATGCCCCCCGAGGTTCCATTCAATGGGGTTGCCAGGATCCCCTTGGAACAAGCATGACATGGTGCTAGGGAGAGGTGTCCATCCCGTGGGTTAACTGAGCGCCTGTTATGCTCCACCTGTTTCACTAAGTTCTGGGGATACAGTGGTGCTCAGTAGAGGACAAGAGCACACCCCTCTCCTGAGCTTAAGCTACATTAGGGAGATGTGGTGATGGAGGAAAGATCCACTGGTAGTAAGTGTTGGGAAGAAAAGCAAAAGGGCTGGCATATAGGATGCAGAGGAGAGCATCCTCAATGCGGCCTTTGGAAATGTCTGCAGAAAGACCTGAAGATGAGAGGTACCGGCATGGTGGTGGGTGAAGAACCAGGGAGTCTTAAGAGAGAGAAGACATTCTAGCTCACCAACAACATCTATCTCCAGATTTGCCAGGAACTAAAGGAGCTCAGAGAACACATGGGGCTGCTGTACTAGCCTCTCAGGTTTGGAAGGTCCCAAATTAGAGCTAACCTTCACAACGCTCCTGCGAAGGTCTCCACCCTGTACTCTTGGCACTTTTGCGAGATAAGTGTGACTATCCCCAGACTGTCAGTGAGACAAATGAGGCACATGGAGTTTAGGCCACCTGTCCAGATCACAAGGCCAGAGAGTGGCTTGAACAGTGTACTCAGATGGCATTGGGATGGGAGATCCTGATCATGGATGCGCCATGAGAAGCAAACCCATCCAAGACAGGCGCTCCGGGGAAGTTGAGAGATTGTGATGGAAAGCTGCCTCTGCAGTGCTGAGGAAGAGTATGGAAACAAGACACATGTGGAAGGGCTTCTGAGGTAGAACAAATAGAGACAGAGAAAGGGAGAACATGGCCCCAAACTACTGCAAGGTCCAGAGGTCAGCAGAGCTGGTATGAAGGCATTATGAGACCTCACACTGCCTAATTACTCAAGTGAAGTCGAAGTCAGCTCCGGGACTGGGAAGAGCTGTTCCTTTTCCTTATTCTGCACGGGTGGAGTGCTTTCCATAGAGTCCCAAAGAATTCTGGACTCTACTCCTCAATTGGACAGACACCCCATTTCCCCAAGGTGCACAGCTGCTACTCAGACCCAAGGCTCTGGGCTTTTAGATCTTGAAGTCACTATATGATTTAAGTCTTAGGTAAACACAGGACCTCGGTGTCCCACTGAGCCAATGGCAAAGCCACAGAGCTGCCACAAAGCTGCTCTTTATCTCACCAGACATCCACAGGGCTCTCCTGCTACCTTGGAACTTCTTAGCCTTTCCTGAGTCACAGATCCTTGCTCTGGACCTTTCTTTAAAAAAAAAAAAAAAAAAAAAAGACTACAGTCACTCTGTGCAGGTGGCTCAGCTCTGTGTGGAAATATGGAAACACTCTAGCTTTGCTGATGTGGTCCCTGTCATTTTCAGATGAGACTTTTCTCTATTTTTCTACAACTAGTTCCCCTGTATACTCTTAACACCTAGAAAGTCCTGGTAAAATATGTCTTCCCAGTCTCCTACTTCTCTTTAATCATGTGTCCAAAATGAAAGAGATGCACTTCATTTAATAAAATCTACCAACTCCAAACGTACATATGAAACCCCCCAGGCAGCTAAAATAAGAATCTTCAGTTGCCAAGGATATCTTCAGAGAAGCTTTGAAACCATCCTTAGTTGCAGATAGTTCCACAGAAAAATGATTTTGTTTTAAATAGCAGTGGGATGAGATAACAGCCTAAATTCAAATCGCATTAGAGCGTTAAATCCCGTCTTCTCACCTCCGAATGTAATTAATTGTTATGACTCAGTAATGCAGCCTCTGGATGTGAGCGTGGAGCTATTTAAAGAAAAAGAGGCTTCTGGCTTCAGCTCAGGGGAGATTGCTTTCAGTCACCACCGTTTCCCACTTTGTGAAGCAGAGGATGCATTTTACCTCAAATCACTTGGTGCAACTTCCTCTAGGCAGTGAATCCAGAAACTAGGTGACAGGAGGGAGGAGGGGCCAGGTATGGGATGGTGGAGAGTGACAAAAGGGCCTCCCCCTCTTAGGTTTTGTTCCCAAGTGTTCCATTCAGGAGGAATCTGCAATGGAGGGTGAATGAAACAGAGCCATCTACTGGCCAGAGTTGGGATGTGCATGTAGGTCCCTCAGCGAGGCCGAGGTACTTCTAAGCTAGTCAGTCCATTGAGCTCATTGAGAAAATTTCTTTTAAGGGTAAACAGGTTTGTTCCTGGCAAGGAACCAGTCCTGAAGCACACAAAGGGTGCTTGGCTGCTGTGAGTGAAGATATAAGATACATAAATACATGGCAAATTTCATGTATTTAGTCGCTGTCAATTATCTAAGCAGGTCTAATCATGTTAATAAATGCAGGTTCAAGAAAAATGACAATGAGAAAAAAAGACAAGGCCCGGATGAGTTATAACCACACATGACCCACAAAATTATTACAAACCTCCTTAACAATTTCATTAAACTGGATTTGATCTAATTCAGGGTTCTAAACCCTAATCTAAGCAACCTAGTTGTTCATACAGCAGCATAACGGTGAAAAATTTTTGGTTCAACATACCAAAAATGTGTTAAAATACCATGTAGCCACTAAGAGCACGACTTTGAAGCGTGGGAGCTATGAACTATTTAAGATACAGTTATGTTTTTAAAGTAGGCTAAATAAGATACATGATTTTAATGCATATATAAAATATATGTGAATCAGAATAAACATTGGAAATAAGCTGGAACAAGGGGAAGATTCAGGTTGTGAATCCTGGCCCTCAAACTGTCAATCTAGCAATACCCAGTGAATCATGTGCCTTACAGACACTCAGGTGACTCTTCTGTAAAAGAGTGATAATATTGCCAGACACTTAGGATTAGAATGTATAACCTGCCCTGCCATGGTAGATACACAGAAAGCATCAGTTGGAGTCCCTATTATACTTCTATCCCCTTTTTAAAACCATGAAGTAACATGCTTCCTGGGGTTAATTCATTTCCACTTCAAATATTTGTAGATTTCATTATTCCATTTAGTTTTTCAAATAAAAATAAAAGTGATGTGTGGTGCTGCGTGTTAGACTCTCTCCCTACCCCATCCATTCTCCATCTGAACTGATTTCACACAAACCAGTCTTTTTGCTTCTTTTTTTTTTTTTTTGCTCTGTCTTTCTTCTCACTTCTGCCACTAAAGCCAAGAATTACTTATTCTGAAACCTGTAAGATATGTGTTGAGTATGACTTGTAGAAGTGAGACTGTCCAGAAAAAAAACAAAAAAACAAAACTCCATGATAAGAAAAAGCCTTCCTGATCCCTTAACCTTCACTTACCTCAAAGCCTCTGTCCCAGGACTGGTGCTGGTGAACATGGCAGGCATGGCTAGCTGGGCACTCCCTACTCTTCCACCTGAGATTCACAAGGATACTCCGCTATAAAAATTATGATGGGATACTGAGGACACAGCTCAGTGGTAGATCCCTTGCCTAACACTTGTGAGACCCCGGGGGTCAATTCCTAGCTTTAAAAAATAAAAAATCTTTTTGGGATTGGGAAGATGGGGATATGGCTCAGTGAACAAAGCAAGAATTCAGATACCCAGCACTCACATGAAAGTCAAATATGTAGGCACATCACCAACTCTGCCTGCCTTGAAGGCAGAGGCAGGATTTCTGGAGCTAACTGGCAAAGGTAGTCAAATAGACACACATTCTGGGTTCAATGAGAGATGCCACTTCGATATATAATACGAAGAACCATCAAAGACAACACCAGATGTCTCATGCATATGGACACACAAACTCATAAACACAGCATCACACACACACACACACACACACACACACACACACACACTTATGCAAAAATACCTTATTTTTATCAAGAGAGGGTGGTTTGTGTGAAAGTAGTAACCTTATGGATGACAGATAATATTGCTCTTTAATGAAATGTACCTGAAGCAGCAGGCAACGTCCTGCCGGACATGATGCTCAGACACTGGAGAGGAGCAGCTTACGGGACTTGGCGGTGATACGGATGCGGAGTCAGATGCCACCGCTGTATGTGTCGGAGAAAGACAGGGAAATGCTGCTGGTGACTAAGGTGAGGCACAGAAGACAGACAGCCTGGAGTGGGGGTGCAGGGGTGCGCACCTGCAATCCTAGAACTTGACAAGCAGAGGCAGGAAGATCAAAAGCTTGAGTCCGGAGTAGGCTGAGTGGTGAATCGTAGGAAGAGTCATGAGACCCTGCCTCAAAAACAGAAACAAGTAAACAAAACAAAACAGCTTCTGTGGAGCCTCTCCTCTGTGCGGAAACCTGAGGGTCCGCCCAAGATTTCACTGTGAAGAGAGAGGTGCCCCAGGAGAGCATGAAGCCACCACTCCAGGTAGTGCTTTGTCAAATTTAAATCCCAACTGGGAAAAAGATGATACACTGGGACTAGGGAACGTAATTCAGTACCCTTGGAGATCGTGAGTTCCCAGGTGGACTGAGATTCTCTCAACCCCCAAGAGAAGCCCACGCCTTGCAAGTAAACTATATGAGGCTCACAGAGCACTGTGCAGAGCAATGGGGTACCCAGACTTCGTGAGCACACACCTGTACAGACTGTACGGCACCTCATAACATAAGTCTCAACTAACTTAAAAAGAACTGGAATTATCCTGAAAAAAAAAAAAAAACAACCAAAATATGCAGAGCCTCTTGGTCTTTCTGCATCGGAGCGGTGTAGAAGGCTGAGGACCAACCCAATACTTCACTCTGAAGAGAGTGACTTTCTGATCATGCAGAATTAACTCGCAAGTCAGTAACAGAGGATGCCTTCTAATGTTGCTAATATTTAGAAATCGAACAACACACTGTTAAATAACTGTCAGATCAAAGACAAAGTCACAAGATACCAGCCTATCACAAGTGTATGCAACAAATACGGCGTGAAGATAAGTGGCATCCTCAGAAAGATATCCAAAATCCATTATCTGAGCTTCTCTCTTGAGAGTCTAAGAAGGAGGGGGGAAAGGAGTGGGCTATCTGGGACTCTTTGGTGTTGCCACTTAGAATATAAAATGTCATAACTATTTCAGAAAATAGCTTAGCAGTTTCTCATAACACGGAACATATGCTAATCAGACGACCCAACAATCCCACTACTAGGTATTGACTCAAGAAAACTGTGAGAACATATGTCCACAGAAAACCACAGTATTTGTAGTAGTTTTATTCGTCATTGGACAATTTGAAAACCACCCATGTATGAATCAGGAGACAAATGGCTCAATGTGTCATGGTATATCCTTACAGTGGAATAGTCCTTGGCAGTGAAAAGGAAGAAAAGTAAAAAGCCTCTGCAACAACACAGATGAATCTTTAAAATACTGTCTTGAGTAAAAGAAGTAGACACAGAGGCCTATCATGTCATTCCATTAATACTAATGTTTTTAGCAGGGTTTCTCTGTTGTATCTCTGGCTGTCCTAGAACTCACTCTGTAGACCAGGCTGGACTCCATCTGCCTGCCTCTGCCTCCCGAGTTCTGGGATTAAAGGTGTGTGCAACCACCACCTGGCAATAGTAAATTCTTTTAAAGGCAAAGTTTATGAGCATACATACAGGGAGAAGTTAATTGTTTCTGAGGGCTGTGGCTCACTCTGGCAGGCAATTTATACAAATGGATATGTGGAAGTTTCCTGGGTTTTTAGAATGACATGTTTCTTTTTTAAGTTTTGTGTGTGTGTGTGTGTGTGTGTGTGTGTTAGCGCACACACGCGCTAACATGTGCATGTGGTGATGGTGATGTCCCCGAAGGCCAGAAAAATGGCATCAGATCCCTTGGAACTAAGGTTATAGGTGTTTGTGAGCCACTTGGTGTGGGTACTTGACTCCAAACTCCAGTCCTCATGATAGAGCTTCAAGTGCTTTGAACCACTGAGCCATCTCTCCACCCAGAAATGGCCCATCATTTGACTGTGGTAGTAATGAGCCAACACCCACTAAAATGTGCGTTTGAGATATTTTCTTTTAGTGCTGGGTCAATTGTGCCTTAACATAGTACATTTTTCTAACAGCCTTGAAAGGTGTGATACTTCTGCCCAGACTTCTGATTCCTCTGCCAAAAGATCAGCAAGTAAGGAAAGGGTACACCCTGCTGCAGCACCACCCAGAAGATGTAAGGTTACTCATCTTCATGGAGTCAAGGAAGGAAACACTGGGACACCCAGGTGGCACACTGGATTGTCACCTACACATCTCCTGCAGAGCTGTAAAGATAAATAGATGAAGTAGTAGGTACTATGCTACTGTGTTGAAAAGCAACAGGGCCAGGGAGACAGCGCTGCTCCAAAGCAGCGTGTCTGCTTCCAAGACTTGCTGCCAAGTCTGATGGCCTGAGCTTGGCTCCCAGAACCCACAGGTGGAAGGAAGAACAGGTTCCCACAGACTGCCTTCTGATCTCCACAGGCATGCCATGAGCATGTGTGTATCCACACACATACATTAAATAAAAAGCAAACAAACACATAAAAATAACACATGTTGAATTCTGGATGTTAAGCATCATGATGCACTTCTTGGTAGGCATTTAGATAAGTAAACAACTAGAAAAATATGTGTGTGGGGGTGTGTGTGTGTGTGTGTGTGTGTGTGTGTGTGTGTGTGTGTATGTAGTTCAGATTAGAGAGTCATGCATGGGTCTAAGGACAAGTATATGATCTGAGGAATAAATCATTAGCAGGACTTGTAATTACACCAACATCACTGAATATAATTTCATTAACACAGATGGCCTAGGCTAGGTTCATAATGTGGCTCTCTGGTAAAAGGGGTGTATTATATTGTTATTGCCAAAATACCGCACATTACAGTAAACATTGTCATGAATTATGTACTTTGAAACAATAATTAAACCGTGGAAGACAGTAAATATATATACCAGTTGCACAATCATTTATTATAGCAACATCATTTTCAAATATTTTGACTATTATTCCTGATTTTGCTGATGAACTTATATCATAACTGCCATCAAGAAGGCTTTTGCATATTTCATCAAAAACACATTGTGCCATAGCACATGACAATGGCCATTATGAGCTCCATTCAATCTCATGGAGCCACTGACATGTATGCAGTTCATTACTGACCAAGCTTCATTATGTGGCATGTCTATTCACTCAGTTTTGAGCCCTGTCAATCACAGACTTCTAGACACCTTTGTCCATGGAGAAACCCAGCTCCAGAAATTAAGTATACTTTCCAATACCACCCCGGTTTTATTTCTCACAGCTAAAATTAAATTCACACTCTAGGTAAAGAATGGATTAAACATAATTGGCATGTCATATATTTCTAATTGATATGTCATATATTTCCAAGTTCAGCCTGATTCTGCTTGGTGGGAAGTCTCTTTGGAGGGTTGCCTCTGTGGGTCAGTAATGAAGTACATAAAGTGAAAATGTTCACTTCAACCAGCCTCCTTCCATAAACTATTTGTTTTTCTGCCTCCTCCAATTCAAAGTTTTCAATCCATTGTAAGAGGTTATGAAATCAGGTTAGCAAATCGTGATCACTCAATATTGAAAAAATAATACCTCACCTAGAAAAAAGAGGATTGACAAGATCAAGGTATTCCACACACAATAAAGTAAAACCTTATGGAGCATTTGCTTTGGCAGTGTGTGTGTATGCATATACATATCATGTAGCAAAATGTATTCCTGTGTGCCATAAAGCTTCTTTCTTCCCATTGTCAGAATGCTATGGAAAAATACTTTCGAGGCCAGGTGTGGTGGTGTACACTTTTAATTACAACCTTCAAGAGGAAGAGACAGGCAATCTTTGTGAGTCTCAAGCTAGCCTGGACTAGATTTTAAGTGTCAGGCAAGCCTGGTCTATATAGTGAGACTCAATGAAAGAATGAAGGAAAGAGAGAGAGAGAGAGAGAGAGAGACTTTCAAAACACTGTTCAGGCAATCAAAAATTCCCATTGTCTGTCTCCAAATGCCCTACTTCCTCCACATACATACACATGTGAATGCATACACATACACACACACACACACACACACACACACACACACACACACCTTTGTTCTAGAGGGTATAGATAGATACATATATGTGTATATATGTATATATATACATATATATACACATGTATGTGTGTATGTGTACACACACACACACACACACACGCATCTATCTATACCCTCTGGTTTCCATCTTATCTATAGTTTTGAAAAGGATTACATCATTAATATAATGAGAGAGGAAGAAAGAGCAAATGTAATTTTACATCAAAGAAAAAATAGCAAAAGGAGAGAATCTATCAATCTCTCATGATGGCTCTCTCTGGAGGAGGTCCACAAGTGATTTTTAATTGTGCTTTGAATGTCTGGAATCTGAAGCTGTCTCGTAACTAGAAGCTCAGACTCCAAAATCAGCCAGATCTATGCTCGACTGAAATCCCCCAAACTCACCAGTAACCAAATCCTCTGAAACAGTCCCACTGTGCCTGGAAATAAACACAATGTTCTCCGATTTTTTTTAACTGGAAACATTATTTTTCTGCAAGATTTCGTTCTCTCCCACTGACAACACATTAAGCAACGGGCTCTCTATGTTCCCATCAAGATTGAGAGTCACTCTGGCTTTTCCCAGGCTATGCACAGCTAGGCAGCTTTTTCACCTTCCCCTCTTGTTACCTGAGTTTTTTCAGTGTATCTGAAAATTAGATTTTAGAACATTGCAGTGAATTAAAGGCTATAGCAACAATATTTCTATGATTTTGCTCTCTGGTGAACTATTGCCTTAAGAACTAAGCATCAGGGCTAATATTTGTCATGTTTTAGTTTTGAAGTTCCAACCCCTCCAGACAAAAGCTCATTGATAAGGACAAGATCGGATAAGAAGGGTCCTTGCTTTCTTCCCTACCATGTATTTCACGTGAATTGATAAACCTCAAAAGTGTTTCTTGTTTCCCAGAGAAGCAGTATCCTATGATGTCATCATGAAACTGAGGAAGGTTAAGAACTTAAGCCTGGGATGTGTTGATGTGTTCAGAGTCCCAGTCCAGGACTGGGAACCCAGTCTGCCACTCAATCACCGAGTGACTTTGACAAAGCCACTTAACCCCTCTCAGGCTCATTTTCCTCCTCTTTGAAATAAATGATCTGGGTTCCTTTACCTCCAAGCTTTGTTTAGCTTTCATTTTTTATTATTCTATCCTCCGGCTAATGATCCTATTAAAAGCATATAATGTGGCACATCAATAACACTAATGGAATTAATTCCTGAAGTCCTGTGACTCTTTCAGAGTTTTTCACCCTCATTTGAATCTATTTTTAGACTAGGAGTAGCTAATGCAGGATTTGCCCCTTGGGAGTCTCCAAGTACAGTGTGTGAAAGAAAGAGTGGAGGAGGGTAAAAGAGTGGGAGTAGGAATTATTTTATCTTAGGTCATAAAAACTGTTAGTATATAATATATATATATATATTTATCACCAACGTATACATACGTATCACTAGCATAGATGATAAATAGATTATTGATAGATAATAAATAGATGATAGATAGATAAACATATAGATAGAGAAAAAGACAACAAACCATTAAAACAGGAACTGCCTTTGCATCCCACGGAACACCGAATCTTCAGTTGCTGAGAGCCTGGCTTGCCATGTGGCTAGTGGTTGTGCCATCCATTTCAACAGGTTTTCCTGAAACTGGCTAATTCCATAAACATGATAGCACTTTGACAGAATTCCACTTGGTTTTTCTTTAGTGACTCTATTTCTATCTGTACTGTGGCTTTTCCTAGATGATTCTCTCACCTCTGACCCTCACTGCTGCCCAGTACCCACTTACTCCTCCTCCAGCCATGAGTTCAATGTATAGGGAATAGGTTCTAAGACATTTGTGGCAAAAGTAAATGCCTACTAGGAATCTTCAAAATTCTGAACCTACCTATTAGCAAGAAATATTCCTACAAAAATATTTGAATCCCCAACATAAATTATAGATAGTATATGTGGATAATAAATAAAGCCTTTATAAGCTTATTATAAAGCCTATTATAAATTAGAGTGGATGCTATATTTTAAATAGCCTTGTTATTGGTAAGAAAGAAAACTCTCATCTGGAACATATGGTTCTGCCTATGATGGAATTATGCTAACAATGGCTACTTCCTACTGAACTCTTTGCCACAACTCTGCTGGGACATCATACAGCTACCATCGCCTGTAAGCTTTGCAGCAGATCTTTATCAGTGCCATGCTGTCAGTGAAGAAGTGGAGGGGGGTAAATAATATGCCCCAACTGCATTGTACAAATTGATTTGGGATTTACAGGTAGTTACGCCTGGCTCCAATCATTTTAGCTCTTGGCATTAGACTAGACAAGATTGACTCATTAGTAAATTTCTACATCTGATGGAAGAGATCACCTAATCCATTCCAACTCTCTGAGAGATTTGTAGATGTGTCCAAACTCACCTGACAAGCTCATTGCTAGCTAGGGATAGACCTTGAGAGTCCCCAGGAGATGTACTGAAACAAAAGTCAAGGTTTATCTAATAGCAGAATGTTCTAGACACTACACTACACTCAATATATATATAATCTCATTAACCTCATAAAGAACTACAGGCACCACTGTGTGTGTGTCTGTCTGTCTGTCTGTCTGTCTGTCTATCTTTGTTGTATGTAAATGTTCATGTGGGTGCGTGCACATGTGTGTGTGTGAGTATATGTGTACATGCGTGTGGAGGACAGAGGTATTTTTCTCAATTTCTTTCACCTTATGCTTTGAGATAGGGTTTCTCACTGACCCTGGAGCTCACCTATTTAGCTAGGCTTGCTGGCCAATGAGCTCTAGGCATCTTCCCATCACTAACTCCCACCTCACACACCCTATGCTAGAGTTCCAGCAGCATGCCATCAAACCCAGATTTCTATGGAGGTGTTGAGAGTCTGAACTCAGGCCTTCACACCTGCAGGGCAGGCACTTTACTGAAAAGTGCTTCCCCAAGTCCCTCCAGGCACTACTTTTACCTCTAGGACAGATGAAGTAGAAACAATTATACAGTCACACAGTTAGTGACCCAGGATTTAAACTCTGCTCAGAACCTCCAAAGCATACCCATAAGATCAGTAAAGGACCAGGTAAGGAAACTGGTCCCCTGTATAGTTCTGAGGTTCCTCTCCTTTAGGACCTACTCATGACATCCCAGGCGTGAGCTCTGACATTGGTTTTTCTTGTCACTGTGAGTCACTTCCTCTGTGGCTTGGCACTGCCTACAGAATGTCCCCTATGCCACTTCCTGAGCGAACGTCCAGAATGCTTCACCACTGAAGTAATTTTCACAAACTTTCTTCATACAAATGCAACAGCGTCAAGTCAAATTTCCCAATGTCTCTCACTCTCAGAAAATATTCTGCAAGGACTATGCAATACTCTGAATGCTTTTGTGATGAGGCAAATTGTCTGCAAAGATTATGGAAAAAACATAACAATAAAGTATGGAATTGTCAAATCATCATCAATATCATATAGTATTACTGGATTCTATTAGAAACCTTTTCTCAAAAGCTTTACTCTTATAGCTATAGGTAAAATTAAATTTTACTGTTGACTGTCAAAAACCTTTGAGGCCATATTTTTTCTGATTATACTTTTATAGATACTATACATTTTTCTTAGAATTATTATAACAGCGTATTTATTTAGAAAGCACTTGTGGTGCCCTGGTTGTCAACTTCATATTCTGTATTTCTGTTTGTGTTACATTATCATCTTCTAATACTCTTACAAAGAATTATAATTTATTTATTGTTTTGTTTGTTCACGAAAAGGTCTACTTTAAAATTGTTTCAAATGTACTTGAAGTGAAATATATTTCATTTTTAAAAATACAAAGCTTAATAAATCTTCTAATCTTTGTAGTTATTTACATTCTCCGTGTCTTTATCTTAAAACATTAGTTCTAAGATCAAAATGTCTCTCTCTCTCTCACACACACACACACATATAATTTTTTATGTATAATTTTGCTCCTTATATCTCAAACAATGTTATATATGACTTTGTGGCTATATTATTAGGATGACACAGCTCTTCTTCCAGTTACTTACTCGTTCTCTTAATGTTATCTACATAAAATAATTCTCTATTGAATTCAGATGTTTTGTTCATTTCTATTTAATAACATGGATGTCTTGCCCTTATTTCTTTTTCTTTTTTGGGGGGAGGGGTGGTTTCAAGGCAGGGTTTCTCTGTTGTAACTCTGGCTGTCCTGGAACTCACTCTGTAGACCAGGCTGGCCTCAAACTCACAGAGATCCACCTGCCTCTGCCTCCTGAGTGTTGGGATTAAAGGCGTGCGCCACCACCGCCCAGCTTCAGTACAATTTTCATTTCTTGCTTTTCCTCAAATGTAACATCTGTTTTTATCATGCACTTATTCATAAATTGATACTCACTACTATAGTAATTATATTTATAAACTCCTTTATTCTTATGGTTTTAGTTATATCACTATTGATTTTTTTCCTTCAATAATATTACGGATATTTGTCTAGTTAATGTTTATCTGCTTAGTCTCTAAAAGTATAAAGTTATTGCTTTTAAATTCCACTTGCAATTTCATAAAACATTTTGGGGTATGTCTTCATCCTGTATTTTATGTCCCTTAAAAGACAACCTATGATTTATATTCCTTTCACAGTGAACTAGAGCTGTGTGTTTATCATTTCGTCCTTTCTTTCATTTGATAGTAACTGTGTCCCTTACCGTTCTCGTCATTATGACAAAATCACTTAAGAGCCCTTTGTTTCCACTGGCTGTCCCAGAGGGTACGATCCATCAGTGCAGGGAAACATGGTGAATGGATCAGCAGAGTCGTGGCAGAGGGAGTTGGTGTTACAGCTCGCTCACATTGGCAGAGCAGGAAGCAGACAAGCAGGTAGGATGGGCTGACCTCACCTTTCCTAACCTGTATATAATGGTCATTTCTTTTTGCATGTGAACAACAATGAAAGTAAGCACTGAAAACCTCCAAGCAGGTCACATCTGTCACTGACCACACAAGACAGGGCCAGGATGTCAGCACACAGGGAGCTGCAAGGGGTATTTTATGAACTGTTAGAGTTGGGGTACCTCCTCATACATCAGTAGCACCGAAGAAGAGAGAGTGACAAGACGTGGTCTTCCTAAAGATCTGACTTTAGAAAACTCCACACGGTAAGTTCTGGAGGAACATCACCTCCTACATCCTGTCTTTTGAAATGGGATATTTGTTCTGTTTGGCGTTTCCCTTGGCTTCTCCCAAATTCTCATTTCGTGCTACAGATTTTAAGCTTGTTTCAGCAAAAACAGAAGCAAGAGACTAGGAAAACATAGTCTCATTATTTTTTCTTCACCTCTTCTGTTTCATCGGGCAGAGGGTCCATGTTCTGTGTCATTCTCTCGCTCTAGACACGTCATGTGTCCAACACATTCCGTTTTCCAGAACGAGCTGTGAGTGACATGAGACGCCCTTCCTGAAGGGCGGTCTGTCTTGTGTTCCTTGCTCCGATTCCAGTAACAGCAACTCCTTTCCCTCCCCGAGGATATTGATTTTCTTTTTCAATGTTTTCTTTCACTACGCTGGAGAAAAT
Source organism: Cricetomys ansorgei (assembly GCA_026225945.1). Classification (NCBI taxonomy): domain Eukaryota; kingdom Metazoa; phylum Chordata; class Mammalia; order Rodentia; family Nesomyidae; genus Cricetomys; species Cricetomys ansorgei. Next base: position 21,100,251 of record JAMJFZ010001796.1, read on the forward strand.
ACTGGATAAAAGTACATTCAGCAGAGAGCTGCAGTGGCTCTGCCCAGGAAAACTGCCTGTAGTTTCTCTGTTGAGGTCTCCTCCATGTTTGAGGGTCCTGAATTCTCAGAGGAACAGCAGGGCTCAGATGCAACCCTGCCACCAAGACTATGATGATGGCATGTCAGAAGGAGAAATGAGGAAGCAAATGCAGATAATGGTGTTCTGATAAAGCCTTGATGATGAGTCTTGAGAGGACCTGCTGGCAGGCTCCCAGCAAACACCAATGGCTGTTCTTTTTTTGTTGTCTCTGTAACTATCTCATCCAGGTTCTCTGCAATCAAGCATCCTTTGACCACCTACTCTGATGTGCCAAAAACAAAGGGCTTCACCGTGCTTTGATGAACAGTAATCATTGTCTGTGTTAAAAAGAAGTATGGGGGGAAATGTGTTTTCAGTGTGCTTAACACACAAACTGCAACAGGGAAAAGGATTAGACTTGTGTAGGGATGAGAGAGACCCAAGGCTGGTCTTGAGATCATCTTAAGTTTGATAATCAAATGTTCCTTTCAATAAAAGTTAGTGGACCATGCGTAACTTTTTCTCAAAAGTTCTTCCCCATGTAGTTACAAGAGTTTCTCAAAGAATATTTGCTTGAAAATATATTTGCCCACTTAAAGAACTTCCAACAAAATGACAATTCAGTTATTTTATTTCCTTTTCCTGAGATACGTAACTGTTCATCGGAGCTGCTAATCAGTAAGCGATGAACAGAATTAACACATTAAGTAGATGAAATAATTGCCAAAGGCAAATAAGCTATGTTGGTTTGCTGTGATGATCTTATCACAGGAAAATGTATGGTTTCTGTTAAGTTCTCAGAAAAACTGAAATTAGTTTTGGACTCTTACATTATAAGAGTCCAGTGAAAGTCTGGGAAGACTTTGAGAGAGTTGGTTATCGTATCTCTCCTTCATTGATGATTCCTGAGGTGATACAATTCTAACCCTGTCAACTAAATAGACCAGAATGAAGCATCGCAGTGGAGAGAGAATTAGAGAACTACACAGGCCCGCCTCAAATACACAAAATCTAATTAGCAAATCATGACAAATTATGTTTGTAAGCTCACAGTTTAATAAGCCTTACTGCATCCGTCTTTAAAAAAAAAAAAAAAAAAAGAACAGCTTTGAGAGAAACTTTAGCTTTTGGATTCTCACACTAGCCTCGTCCTGGTTATCATACCCAGCCCACCAAAACAATGTCTCAGATGCATATTCATGCAAGAAACCATATGAAATGTAACTCTTAGCTGCTGGAGGCTTCCAGTTATCTCCACAGAATGTATTTCTTTGACTCCCAAATCATTCACTTCCTTAGTCTGCTTACTCTCTTTCCAAACACCTCAATGATTAAAGATGAGATCCAAACTTGATTTATCAATCAAGGCTCTACTGTCTATTTTGGATCCATATCTTCAATTACATTACCTTCTCAATTCAGTCCAATTAAACAAATATCCTCAGTGCTTTTTCTATATGGTATATCTATTATGAAAAAATATAAGTAAGCTGTCCTCTGGCCATGACACAAATGTACAGCGGTAGCATTGAAGACCTGCTTAAGATGCTGGCTCATACCTTTAATCCCAGCACTTGGGAGGCAGAGGCAGGCGGATCTCTGCAAGTTTGAGGCCAGCCTGGTCTACAGAGTGAGTTCCTGGACAGCCAGAGCTACAACAGAGAAACCCTGTCTCAAAAACCAAAAATAAAAACAAACACCAAAAAACGATGGGACCTTTCATCATTCCATCATGGGTAGGGAGGGGCTTGTGGGGCCCCAACCTTCTCTGAGTAGCCAAAGACAGTTAATGGCTACTGAGGAAGGAGAGTTATCTTCTTCAGTGGTGCAACCACTGCTAAGTTGCCCATGTTCCAGTGAATAACCATCTACTTATGCTCATTTCTTCTTTGCATGTTGGCACTTCTTTACATCGTGCCGAAAAACACTAAGTCATGGGACATCATATTACATTTGGCAGGATTTTTTGATTGGTATGTTCATCATAGGAACAATAACTTTGCTGTGACCTTGGAATATTCTCAATACCTACTGTTCTTGCTACTTTTATGTCAACTTGACACAAGCTATAGTCATCTGAGAGGAGGAAACTCAATTGAGAAAATGTCTTCATAAGATTGGATTGTAGGCAAGCCTGTAGGCAAGCTTCTTAATTAGTAATTGATAGATATGGGAGGGCCCAGGAGTATGCAGGGTCCCACCTGGTGGTACCAGGTGGCTGGTACTGCCCTGGACTGGTGGCCCCGGGTGCTATAAGGAAGCAGGCTGAGCAAGTCATAGGTAACAAGCCAGAAAATAGCACCCCTCCATGGCCTATGCATCTGCTCCTGCCTCCAGGTTGCTGCCCTGTTTGAGTTCCTGCCTTGACTATCTTTGATGATGGACTGTGATTCAAGGTACATTAGATAAACAAACCCTTTCCACCTCAAGTTGCTTTTGTTCATGTTGTTTCATTACAGCAATAACAACCCTAACCCTGGTGGACCTCCCTCTACTCAGACCTCAACTCTCTAGACCTTTGGAATACCAGAGAAAGAAGTTCAAGTGAACTCTTTTCCCCATTCCCAAGGAAAGCTGACATATTTTGCCAGATTATACAGTCTTATGTGGAAGTCTCAATACGAAGATTGAATGTGATCAACATTTTCCTTAGGAGTTGTGTTAGACAGTTTCCCATTGTTGTCACAAAATATCTGAGCAAAATTGTTCAAAGGAGGAAAGATTTATTGGGGCTTCTGATTTCAGAGGTTTCAGAACATCATGGTGAGGGTTATGTGGTAGACCAGTAAGCTGGGAAGCCAGAGTACATCACGATCAGCTTTTTCTTTCTTCCTTTTTCATTCTACTTGAACCTCTAGCCTTGTGGTGCTACCACCCATATCCATGGTGGGTTTTACCATCTAGTTAATCTTCCTTGGAAATGACCTCAAAGGCATAAAGTTCAGCCTTGCTAATCTTAACCCTTCTCAACTCAATCAATCTGAAAATCAAATTCATCATCACAGAAGTCTTTCAGACTTAATTGCTTTGTTATAAAGTAACACACCACCCCCTAGAACCTCCCAGCTGCTTGCCATCTCACCTGCTGGGAAATTCTACTAAAACCCAACAGTAGAGAGCAGTTCTCCAGCTTGTCTAGAGGCTCAGAATTCCATTCCTGCTCTGTGCAGCTGCTTCCCTTGGCACCCAAGCAAAGCTGGCTGTCTTTTTATGCTATCAAGATGTTCCTTGTTTCTGATAATGACTACTAATAATAATATTTACATGAACAAGCCTTCATTGCGCCAAAAGACCTTGATGTGCTTCAGCAGCAGCCTGTGACATTAAACCAAGGCCAGATGAACTGGAGTATAGAGGATGGTGTTTAAGAGCAACCATCCCATACCTGGAAGAGACAGTGCACTAAAAGGGACACTTCCTGCCCAATGGGAAGTGTTAGTGCACCAACTGCCAGTTGGAAGGGAGCACTGTTGGGAATGAGCACTGGTTAAAGCTGACAAAACAAAAATGGTGATGCTTGACTGTGACTCTCCTAAACTAAAGAAGCTCAGAGGCCCCATCTGTTGCCTTTTGGCTACCAATTTCCTCCTCCCACCTTCTTTTGAAAAATCACATTCTTCATTTCTTTGGCAAAATGGACTCAACTGACTGAAATGGTTTCTCAGCTGAAAGTACTTTGTATTTCTAGCCTTGAGATGTGTGGTGGCCCAGTATAGTTGGCTAGTTAAATCTCTTCCTAGTGCACATAAGGGTACTGGAGATGTGAAGCTGGGAGAGATGGATGAGCTTCTGCAGCAGAGCTCTCATTACTCGAGAAATCCCCGCACCTGCCAGGAGCTGCCCATTTCTCTGCCTTTCCAGAGCAGTTCCTCAGTGATGCTAGTGCATCTCTGCCTTGGTGCTATTGACATGATTGTTGTTTAAGCTTCTCATTCCCTGTAATTGTGCATGTGTGTACGCACACGCACACACACCGCACACATGCTTCGTTTAGCCAACCTGCATCAAAAAACCTCTGGTCTAAGGGAGTCCAGTGTTTTATGAAATACACTTGGAAAATAGTTTAGTTTTATACGATTGGGACTATACTTATACAAGCAAGCATGCAGATAGAATTTGGGGTTAATACAGGGCTCACAGAGGACCCAAGCAGAGCAGTATCAGAAGTACCACCAGCCTTGGATGGCTAGAGGTGGTGAGTGGTTTTTACCTAGCAGATACTTTAGTTTTAGGAAAACTTCCTTGGAATTCTGTCTCATTTAGACATGGATAAATCAAGAGAAACATCAGACAAATAATATTTGGGGTTTCTTTGGAGGATAGTGAACTGTGACCCAGCACTATGTCACCCTGGCTTAGGACTGCAGAGACAGAGAGCTGAAGTAGGATCGTGATACACGGAGGTCCCTGAATGTGGATGCTCCCTCCCATCCTATTCATGCTCAGCCATCATGGACCATGTAATCCCAACTACAAAACCTCACCTTAATAAATGACAACAATAGAAAACTGACCAATTCCAAGTATCCCCACAATTAACTCCTACAACCCAGGACATGATAGTGCTATGAACAAATGTGGAACTATTTCAAACAAGGAATTTGTTTCTTCATGAGAGGAACTCAGTATTGGAATGAGAAGTTTGTTTCATTAAAATAAACATCTTAACTGCATCCATGACTGGGTAATCTTTCATGTTGATCTCTTAGAAGAAATAAAATATCTAGCCTGAAATGAAAAATTCACTCTGGGCCTAATCTATATTTGTCACAAAGTAGGCATAACTCAGCATATTCTGATCTATTGAGAAGGTCAAACAATAAATAATAAGGATGGACAGAGTGCTGGGTGTATAGTGCTACTATAACAAAATACTGCAGACTTATGATTAAAATCACAGAAAGTATTTTTTTTTCTGCTGGAAAGCTTTCAGTTGGTTTGGTTTCTCCCAAGGCCTCTATGCTTGGCTTACAGGTGCCCACCTTCCCATAGAGTCTGATGTCTGTCTGTCTGTCCTAAACTCTTCTTTTTAAAATCTTTAAAATCATATATATATTTTTAATTTCCAATATTAACACTTCGGGTATTTATTAGTTGGTTTTAAATTATCACTGAATTTTACATCCATTTCTATGCTGCATATTATTATTTTTGACTTGTCAATATTATACTACTGAAAAAGATTTAACATTTTCACATGCAAAACACTGCATAATTAATATATAGTGTAATGACTTCCGTGATATCTACACATCTTATCTTAAGAAATTTCATCAAAACCCATGCTGTAAATGCGTCTGTCTCCACAAGGCAGCAGCTTCACTCTCTTATCCACCATTATGATCATTGGCTTTTGTGATAAGAATGACTAACATAAATCTATTCTCTTGGCAAAAATGCAAGCTTGTATTGCAGTATTTTCAAGCACAGGCACAGTTTTGTATAGAAGACTTCTAGGACTTTTTATCTCATGAGAGCAAAACATCATTTGATTAATATATCCTCATTTATTCCTTCCCCAGGCCTTTCCTCTCCCTTCTGTGACATCTATCTATTTGGGATTCATCACACGTGTGGTGCCATGGAGTATTTGTCTGCTTCACTTCACTAGGGACAATAGTCCCTAGATTACGCCATGCTGTCTTGAATAGTGGGATTTCCATATTTTGTAAGACTGAAAATATTCTTTTACAGGTGCAACTTTTTAAACGTTCATTCATCCACCGGTGAGTATTGTTGCTTCTGTGTCTCAGCTATTATGATTTACTCTATGGTGAACAATGTTTCTCTGAGATCTGATTTCAATACCTGTGGGTATATGGCAGAAGTGTGCCAACATCAGAGAGTAGTTTCTGCTTGCAGGGGATGCATGTATCCCCACTGAAGCCAGTATAGGGCATTGAATCACCAAGCACTTGAGTTACAGGTGGCTCACAATCACCTGTGATGTGGGTGCTGAAACTGAGCTTGGCTCCTCTACAAAAGCAATACACAACCTTTGACCCCTGAACAATCTCCCTAGCATCTAACCTTCAGGCTTTTTTAGGACTGTGTATATTGTTTCCCATAATGCCATCACTTAATTACATTTCTGCCAACAACAAATAAGCATATTAAATCAGTAACCAAATCCCTTCTAACAAAGTAGATCCTGGGATTTAATTGACATTATAGGTGAATTCTACCAAACATCTAAAGGAGAATTAGTACCAACACTTTCTAAAGTCTTTTTTTAAGTAGTAGATAGAATACTTCTAGTATTTTTATTAGGGCAACATTATCCTAAAACGAATCAAATATATCATAAGAAAGTAAAGCTAAGTCTAGTAAGCTGTATGAACATGGGTACAACAATCCTCAACAAAATTTTAGCAACCCACATTTCCAGCACACTGAAATGACCCAACACCATGACCAAGTGGAATTTATCCATAAAATGCAGAACTGCGTGCTGTAGGCAAATAAATTGATATGATGTGCCAACAGCAGGATGAAGGAGTCACATTTTCTCAATGCATAGAGGAGAAATATCTGACAGAATGTGATAATCTTTCATACAAAACCATGTACAATAACTTAAGCAGAGAAGGAACTTACCTCAACACATTAGGCTGTGGACGTATTACTCAATGGCTGAGCGCTTGCCTAGGTTATGTGAAGCCCTTGGTTTGGTCCCAGACCGCTGCAAACATCTGTAGTTGATGCCTCTGTGGGGGCTCAGCAAAGACTACAAGGAGCCACTTTCATAGGTATAAACTCTGTCAGACCTCAGCAGAGGGAACCACCATCCTGGCCAGTGCCAGACTCCATACTGAAACCCCGAGCGTGTCCACTCAGGTGTTTTTATTGATTCAGAACTCCTTAGGTGCAAATCACAAGCAATCAAACATCCCCCACAGAAACCCAACACCTGCAAACAACACAAAACGCCAAGGCCTATTCATCCCTTTTTCCAACACTGCACAAAAACAATTTCAAACATAATTAAAAATAAACTTCACTAATATTTCCCCTTTTCTAAATATGCCAATAAAAATTGCTTTTTATCTCTACAACACAATTTAACACTATACCAGCAAAATTATTCACAAGAGGAACAATCATGAGTGTTGCTAATGCACAGGATCAAATGAACCAAACATCTATCAAGCTTTCTCAATGTCTTTGGACAGCAAAAAAGCATTTTTATCAATGTCCCATTATCTGGAATTCACTCATGATTTTCTGGGCTCCTCCAGAGGGCTTCGATCACTTCTCTGGCTCTGCCCTCTGCAATACACACAGCTTGTCCTCCAGGTTCCAGCTGGCTTCACTTCACTGATGCTGCTGTTTTTGGTGGTCATCCCATGGTACTGGCACCACAAAAACTGCTGGGGTCCCTTGTTGCAACTTTACTTTCACCAGTGGCCTCTCCTGGGCTCTTTTCATGGTGCCAATCCCAACTTCTCTGCATGACCACTTCAATCTGAGTCTTCAACTGCTACTTTGGCTGCACCTTCACTAACAGCCTCTCCTGACCTCTCACAGTGCCAAGCCTCAGCTGCTCTCTAAAGATCCCTTCATGCCTTCAAAACCAGCACCAGCTGGGTGACTCTAACAGTACCAAGTTGGGCTGCCAGTATGAGATACAAGTTCGGCCAATTCTGGAAAACGGTTTCCTCTGTGCTAAGGAAACACTTTCCAGATTTTAAGATAGAGTCTGGTTTGCAGGAAAAACAACTGGTCACCTTGTCTGAAGGAAGGGTTCTCATCACCATAGCGGATGTGTCTTGCCAAGACCATCTCACTGGTAACTGCACAGGTTTGTAGGGAACAAAGGAAAACAAGTCAAAGCGGACTCTGTGCAGTCTGGAATTTTTTTCTCTTGTTCTTCCTAGTGTCCATGTTGGTTGGATGAGCTGGCGTGCTATCAGTGCCCCATGCTGGTATGCCATTTGTAGTTGATGCCTCTGCGGGGGCTCAGCAAAGACCACAAGGAGCCACTTTCAGAGGTGTAAACTCTGCCAGACCTCAGCAGAGGGAACCACCATCCTGGCCAGTGCCAGACTCCATAGTGAAACCCCAAGAGTGTCTGCTCAGGCGTTTTTATTGATTCAGAACTCCTTAGGTGCAGATCATATCCCCCACAGAAACCCAACACCTGCAAACAATACAAAATTCCAAGGCCTATGCATCCCTTTTTCCAACACCGCACAAAAATAATTTCAAACAAGTAAAAATAAACTTCCCCAACAAACATCACATTCAGTAGTGAAAACTTTCTTTTTAAGATGTAGAATACATCCTTTAGGCCCACTGTCTGCCATCTCAATTTAATGCAGTACAGGACAGAAGATCTAGCCAATCAGGACCTCTAGAAACAATTAGACAAGAAGAGGATGTTCAAATCAGAAAAAAAAAAAAAAAAGAATGATTTCTGATTATAGATGGCATGGTATTACATATCAAAAACTCTTAAAACTACTGAAATATGAGCCTTTGGGGTTACAGTTCAGCATGTATCAGGTAACATGGAAGGAATAGAAAAAGAATCAGCATTGTATTTTCCATTATGCTAACTGCCTCCTATTGCAAGCCCTTCTGTTCTGATGTGCTGCCTTTTGTACTTGCTCCCTATGGCAGGCCTAACAAAATACCTCAAACTAGGCAGCTTAGAATAACAGAAAAAATAGTGTTCCCTGGTTCCACAGGCATAAATCAAAGCCTGTTCCAATTATTGTTAGGCTCAGGGATGACTAACTTCCTCCTATGTCTTTTACAAGGCTTTCCCCGACAAACACACACATCTCCGTTCCAACTGTTAGAAACCCACCTGCATCCACTGTGACCTAATCTTCAATAATTGTATTTTCAATCCCCCTATTTCTAAATTAAGTCACACTCCAAAGTATTAGACACTACAAATTCATTATACACATTCTAAGACCAGCACAATTCAATTCTTACCACCATAGGATACTGGGGTCCAGCCCCTGCAGGTCAAGGCTTTAAGGAAGTGGGTGTGGAGTCGACGAAAAATCAATCTTGCACACACTTTTCTTGAATGAAGACCTCAGCTCTCTTTATTCATTCTTATTCTAGATGGCATCAGACTTTTCTCTTTATTCAGACTTTCCCTTCTCCTTTCTCTTTCTATACAATTCCAGCTTTTCCCTCTCTATATAACTTAATTTTACACACATGCATACACCTCTTGTGAGAAAAGGTAAACTTCAACAATATTATTTTTTTAATTTCCCATAACCACACACATTCATGCATCTTGTGAATGAAGCAAAGCTTCAACACACACACACACACACACACACACACACACCTCTTATACACGTACATCTTGTTAGCTTTAACATACATTTACCTTACCCATACATCTTGCAAACTCTCTTGTGGATGAAGCCTTGTGGATGATGTCTTGTGAATCATGCTTTGTGGATTCAACCTTGTGGGTTCATTTTCATGCATTCCTTCAACCTTGTGCTTTCATCCAACCTATGCGTCCCACCAAGGCTTTAACACACATACATACTTATATACCACTTGAACAAGGTCCTCAAGCAGGTTACCAGGAAAATATCCTCACATAGCAAAACATCTTTCATATGTTCTGTAAACTAAGTATTTTCTCTTAGCCAATTTCCTTGTTAGGCTGTAGTGATGGTAACCAAGCAATTATCAATGATCCTATTCTTTTTCTATTAAAGTTAATCAAAAGATGACAAGTAAGAGAATCTTAATTTTTTTTACCATATAAAGAAAACCTATCTGTTCCATTATCTTTATATTCTCAAGGTGTATCAGCAAATTCATAATAATAATTGTAAATCAAGGAAAATCAAATTAGACCAAACTTAACTGAAACTCACCTGTCATCTATTAATCACCCTTTGTGCTTGCTTCCTGGTCTAGCAAGTCCTCAGCAAGCAAGAATGTTTTGCTTTCCCCAGGTAACTTTCTCCATAGCAGCTGGCAAAACACAGTCTTTTTTAACTATATACGTTTCTTAAGTTATTCTTTCTGGAGTTTCAATTCAACCAATTTAGCTGAGTGGCATTGCCTTTTTAGAAAATCACCACTGTTGTTCAGAAGGGGTTATTCAGGAGGCGGTCCCCCAGAAATGGTGGGCTGTGCTCCTCCAGCCCCAGTGCTGCCTGCGATTACTCTGATTTGGCTCCCGACAATATGAGATGTTACAATAATTGATTATGGTAGATTAAAATGAAGGAAAATCCAATTTCAGCAGAATTTTACCCGCTCCTTACCCAATCACTCAAAAAACAAAAACAAAAAAATAAATAAATTATCATCCATGAGTCAAGAAGGTCCAAAGCCCATAGGCAAAATTGCTATATGTAGTATAATTCAGGTAATAGAATTTTGAAGTTTATATAAAAGAATAACTAGTGAATTTCCAGTAATAAGTGAAAATCTCCCTGCACTTGCATTCTTTACTAATGAGCAGTGTTTGGTTCATCTGAGATATTCTGTGAACTTTTGTCATCTGTCGCTGACAAGTCATTGTCTTCTACCAAGTCTAGATAACCTTCGGGCACTATAGAAATCAAATTAAATGCAGTTGAGTTTTTTCAGTGATCCCAGAACTCTGTCTTATACAACATATATCAAAATATAACCTTTAAGAACACATATGAGGTATTTGGATTTCTACCCCATTTTAAATATTCTGCAAAGCTCAAAAATTTGTTTGAATTAGTTCCCATTTAGATGGAATTTCCTCTGTTATTTTGAGAAAAAAAAATATATGTTTTATTAATGCCATCAATAGTTCTTTGCAGTGATTTTTTTTTAATTAATGATGCTATAAAATGGGGCTTTGTCTTCATTTTAAAATCACTGTCCTCCAATGAGTCCTTCAATTTTTGTCTTCTATAATCAGGTCTATTGCAGTGCTTAAAGATCTATGCTAAGAAAAAATAAATCATATAAACAAACAGCTTGACCCCAGTAAGGAGTAGAAAATAGAGAAGACAGTCTAATACCTACTAGTCAAAGACAGTCAGAGAACTGGAAACAGAATTGGAAGGGAGCGAAAACAAAGGCATGGAGAGGAACTTGAAGGTCACCTGACCTGCTGAGACTGTAATTCACTCACTCCACACAGAAGTTAAGGAATATAGAAGGCAGTAGAAAATAACAGAAATAAAACAAAGAACCAGAAGTACCTGTTTTTAAATGTGTGGGACGTAAAGCACTTGCATTCAATTATTGAAAATCTAAATTAACTGTTTCAGAGTCAACACAAAAAGCCAAGATGTGGTAGTGTACACTTATAAACATGGCACTGGGAACTCTAGATAGCCTGTTTGTAGAGATCCCAGGTAACGAGAGGCTTCATCTAAAAAATCTAAGTGCATAATGTTTAGAACCATTTGACTTACATATATGTATATGATATATATATATATCATATACATATATATATATCATATACATACACACTCTTGTGCACACATACACATGTAATAACTTTAAAGAGCATAATATATCATCTCTGAAAGTTATATTCTACATATTTAACTCTAACACATTTAGCTGGTGTTTAAACAAAGATATACATATATTCATTGCATTTGTAAATATAATGCACAAACGCAGGAAACTATAACGCTGGTTGGTAATAAACCTTGGCCAGGAATTCTAAATTTTGGTGGGAGAGAAAGAAAAAAGTCCAGGTTAAATGCCACACATGAAGGGCACAAATGTAATTATGGTGACTCAAGTGTCACACAAACTTGATGAACTTTGCCTTATGAGAAGTCAGAAACAGCTCACAGACCCAGATGGCAGCCTAGAGAAGAGGTGGCATTAGAGATAGCGATGGTTCGAACTACTTGTCAATGTGGCAGCATCTAGAACCACCTGGACAACTTTCTGGGAATATCTGTGAGAGACTTTCTAGATTGGGTTACATGAGATAGAAGAACCACATTAAATGTGAGAAGCATTGCTCCATAGGCTGGGATCCTGGACTGCATACAGAGAGAGACGTAGGCAAAGAAGAACGCCATCCAGACTGCAGATGCAATGTGTCCAGCTGCCTCAAGCTCTTTCTACCGTGACTTCCCTACCATGATGGACGATAACCTCAAGCTGTGAGCTAGAACAAACTCTTGCTTCGTTAAGCAGCATTTGTCAGGTATTTTGACATAGTAACAAGAAGAGTAACCAGTGCAGTAATTGAACTCATTGACCTTCCAGAATTCACCAACTGAGCAAAACTCAGATAATTCTCACTAGTATTTTCTTCTGCATGCTTACATATATAACCCATATGGCCTATGGTAGAAAAGCCTGACTAGAACATACCCAAGGTACCATTTAATGAGTGTTTCCTTCTTAGCGTGGAGTATTGACCTTTCTACATTTATCTAAATTTAATTTGGCTACTATGGAGCTCACTGTAACATGTCTTCCTTTTTATCTACAAAGTTTGTACACCTTGTCTTGATGCTGAACTTGCTGCATCACTCACACATCTTCTTGGACAGACATGAACTAGTTCTCTCTTGCTGATGTGAAGTTTGAAAGGACAAACTGAGCTAACACTATAGGGGCAGTATCTTCATTTTTGGTCCAGCAGCACAGTATTACGACGCTACCCTTGGATTCTTTTCCTGCTTTTGCTGAAACCAACTTCAATTACATAATGCTTTGAAAACTCCCAATTAATCATCATTGAAGTGTGTCGCAGCAAAATAAGATCAAACAAAATATTCTCAGTCAATTTAGTGATGGTGACAGGAAGCAGAACAAACCCAGCAGATCGATCTGTACATAGAAAAGACCTGGAAATAGTAATTGAGCCACAGAATATGCCTTGTTTTAATGATTTTTCTCACAAACACACTTGTTCTTTGAGCTTAGCCCACTCAAGAAAGGCTTTCTTTATTGCAGGAAACACCAACAGGAGGTTAAGTCCTTCAAAAATTGCAGAACTTAAAAACATATTTTTTACAATGTTTACCCCCAAGAATGATGAGGGTTGTGGAGCTACGAATGGCAATTGGGGAAGTGAATTGGAGAACTAGTTTCTTCCCCTATCAACGGGCAGGCAGATTACTCAGAGTAATGCCATCAGGGTGTGCCATCCAAGTGTTTTGACAATTTCAGGTCTCCCCTAGGACTTGGCCAAGAATTCACTGGTCAAAGTGCACGGGGTCAGCAGAGTGCTGGGTAAAAGATGCAACAGAGTGCCAATAAACCAGGTCAAGTACTCCTTTAGGCTGAGCTTCTGCACCCCTAACACACAGAGATCCATGCTTAACTGCACTATTGAGTAAACACAGAGGGGTTGGCGCGGAGACCAAAGGCAACAGCTATAAAAGTTCTTGGGACTCTTACCCCTTATGCCATCATCCATCAATGAAAATCATATGTGACTCCCCTCCACATAGATATACTGGAGCAGATTAACGCAGAAGAGGGAACAGAGCCTGCTCTGCCTTCCCTGTGGTCACCTTAATGACTCCATATTTACAGAGCAAAGACTCAGTAAGTACGTGCTGAATGAATGAAGCAGAGTTGTAATTGGTCACTGGGTAACAGGCCAGTTAGACTTTTAATAAAAAGTCAAATAACACCCCAGATGGTCTGTTTAAAGGGCACAGATTTCATAAAGCTATACTAACAAAAAAATACCTCATTTTTCAAAAGAACTTTTGGAACACGGAGGAGTGGGGAAGAGTGGGATAATTAGCAAAATGAGTACCTTCCCCACCCGTTGGCCACACCCCTGCTAGTCTACCCCACCTCACTTTACTGGCAGTTTAGAATTACCAAGAGACAGGAATAACAAAGAGATGAACTACGAAAGAAGCAGAAAGGTAATAAGGAAGGAAGAAGAGGGTAGGGAGAGGAATTCTATCAGTTTGTGTTTACAAGAGCAGCAATGGAAGCGTTTAGAATGCTCAGTAACTGTGTTTATGATGTTGAAAGTCTAAAGACTTGCCTTTCTGGCTCCTCCTTTTGAGCCTGAGGAGATATGTGCCTTCAGAATTAAGGAAGTGTCTAAGAAATTCACAATGGGAATTTTGGTTTGGGTTTGCAGGTTGCCATTCAAGGTCCATTTCTCTATCCCTCCTCTCCCAAAGCCACTCCCCTGACTCAAGTAAAGCCAAAGCTAGTGGCAGAACGTGAAGTCCAGACCTAGATCCACTTCATTTTATTCCTACCTCAAGAATAGACAGTTGGCAAGACCACCAGTAGCACTATCATCCAGAATTTGTCTGAGAGCTTTCAGGCAGAATCTTAAGGCTACATTGAGACTTGGAGAAATCATCTCCTCCCTGATGCTACATCTGTTGGCTCCTGTTTCTAGCAGTAAGTAGATAACAGTCCAGAGAATTAGCATGGATACTCCTCCTGAACATTGACCTCAATTCAGTCTCATGTGATTTGCTTGCCTAGGTCCTACAGGGTGACCTCAGAGACCATAGCACAAGTCTGGTCTGATTTCCTCCCTCGGTCTACTATTCTTTTCTAAAGAAAAATGTCCCATCTCCCACTCTACAATAGTTAGCTATGTCTGTCAATTTGAAAGAGCCTAAAATTATCTCAGAAGAGTCTCAATGAAGGATCATCAATATTAAGTTGTCCTGTAAGGGATTGTCTTAATACATTACTTGAAAGGAAAAGACCTAACCCACTGTGGGCAGCCCCATTCCATCAGCATGGGTTCCTGAACTGTATAAAATTGGGGGAAAGGGGTTGAGCAAAAGCAAGCAAGCATGAGAACATGTGTGTTTTATTTCTCTTAGTACTGAGGATTGATAAGAATATCTTCTTGAAGCCCCCGTCTTGATTTCCCCACAATGATGGACCATAACCAGGAATTGTAAGCTGAAATAAACCCCTTTCTTCCTTAAGCTGCTTTTGGCCAGGGCATTTTACCACAGCAACAGAATTGAAGCTTGAACATTATTTGAAGTTTCTGCATGTAACGTGTTTTACAAAACCCCCATCTGTCTATCTGGACACCATTTCTGCTTCAAGCTACATCCTGGGCAACACATGTCTCGCTTGAACTGTTTCTGTGAGTGTCTATACAGAAGAGAGTGATTATCACTGTAATTCTATTAGTAATACTCATCCTGAGAAGCTTCTACTCAACACTAGTTCATACCGCAATCTAGCTGTATAGTCATGAAAACACACCTATGATGACTGTGTTATACATATGGAAAAACATAAACCATGGGCTCTCACCCAAAAGAAAAGAAGGGTTGGGAAGTTAAGGAACGTAAGGAAATGAAAAAAGGAAAAGAGAGGCAAAGTTTCTTGTTTGCAGAAAAATATGCTTTCTACACGAAACCTCTAGTTCTTCATCTAAGGGCAGTTCCCATGCCACAAGTATAAGCAGCATGTACTTTCATCAGCCCTTCATCATCTTCCAGTGGCCCCTCTAATCTCTCTTCTCCTCTTCTTCAAATGTGCAGCCGATCTCACCAACTTCTTTTCTCAAATCTCTGCCGTCTTGACCTGTGGCAACCATATTTTTCCTCTTTTTGCCCAGAAGCTTTATTATGACCAATATCATTTGTTATGTGACTTTTGAAAAGTCCACTTGAAATGGTTTGGGCCCTTGATCCTGTGTGATCATAGCAGCGGTAATGTGGATCATTGTAGATCAATTCCTCCTGCAAATTGCCCTCCATATTTCCTTCTGTGATGCTGACTGTCCCGGTTCACGACCTGGCATCCTATTCTCTGTCACCTAAGAACAACATTCCTAGACTCCTCATATATTTCATTCATCAGCTCTCTTCTTCATTTACTCCACACATATTTCTATGGAAATTATGTTCAAATCTGAGGATTCAACTTCAGCCTAGCTGAGCACTTCTGTGAGTTGCTCCTAAATCTACAAAGAACTCAAGTTCAAGGTCAACCATTAAAGCAGTGCTGGTGTATAGGGATTTCTGTCTGTCAAACCGTCAAATAACATGCAAACAGAAAAGACAATATTGAGCATCACACTCAGAGACACAGTGAATCAGACCAGAGACCAGGGCCATGTGATCCAGGATAAGGAAGACTGTTTAATCCTTTGTGGGCTTCGGGTAGGAGCAAGGACTGCAGTCATGACTTGAACAAGACTAAAAGCATGGCTGAAAATGCAGATAGAAGGGTTTTTTTTTTCTTTTTTTCATTCCTACCTAAAGCCAGGGAAATGTGAGACCCATGCCTCTGCCACAAAACAGCTGGAGTCTACAGTTGCTGTTAAGAAATTTAGGCAGGTCATTAACATTCTGATCCTCTGAGGTTCTAAGTATAGAATTTTACGTTTACCCTCATTAAAATTTATCTTGCTCATTTCTGTCTGGTGTCCTGGATGTCAAAATAATTTGAGTCTAAATTCCTGCCTCTGTCATACTCACTCTTCTTGTTGCTCAGCTAGTACCATCTGCAGATGATACGGTCTCCTAATGTCCTTAGCCAAGCATTGGTAAAATGTTGAGCCAAGGACTGGGCCACATGATGCCTCTCTTCAGTATTTCCTCTAGTTACCAAGAGCCTATTCATCAACACTTCCTTTAGAGGTATTCATCCAGCCACAGTTTCACCTGACTGTCCTAACACTCAGCTAACATTGCATTACTCTGTCTGGCAGTCATCATTTGTATTTGGAAAATCTCTGTTGAAATCAAAACAGGCTGTTCTAAAGATTTCCCCCAGTGTTTTCTGCTTCACTGATGTAGGGGCATTAAGAAATAAGGGGGGGAAAAAAAAAAAAGAATGATTTCTGATTCTGGCGTGACTTCTCCTAATGACTCAGTGCTTCCTCTTCTTGGTGCTCACAGCCATCTGTTTAATATTCTAGTTTAGAAGCTTTCCCTAGACTGAAACCTGACTTCTCAATGTGCAATGTGCAGAATTCCTTTTGCAAAACTGGGAAAGTGTTTGCTTGCCACCAGTCTCCTGGCCCTGCTTTCATCTCTCCAGGGTCAGATGGGCCAATGATTCTTGAAAGGGGACTCTAAACTCTCCTACGAGCTTATTCTCTTTACTTCTTGTAGAATAAAGACATCACAAATTTCTAAATACCTTTATTATTTCATTCCTAGCTTTTATTCCCCCATCTGATGAAGAAACTAAGGGGAAGAAATCAACATGATTAGCATTCTTCTTGCTGGAGACAACAGACACGAAATTGTAAGGATGAATGTGTTTTATCTAAGTTATCAACTGGGTTCTCTATGCACATGACCTCCCTACAGATTTTGAGTTTGTTCTTAAGCCCTCACCACCACATAATCTTATGAGCCAATTCTTTAAAGGAGAGACATAGAGGTGGAGATAGAGCTGGAGATGAGAGAAATAGAAACAGAGCAGAAAAAAGAGGGAAGGGGGAGAGAGAGAGAAAGAAGGAGAACATTAATGAATATTCCTTATTGATTGTTTTCTTAGAAAAGCCTGATTGTACAGCTTTTGACACTGGCACAGCTCTAGATCCTTGGTGGAAGATGGTCCTCTTATGATGTCTTTGAAAAATTCTCAATTTCTGAAAATTAAAATAAGTCTGTTTTGCTGTTAGAGGATGGTTCAAAACTGTGATGATAGATGGCTTACTAGGCACTCCAGAAATGATGTAGAGAAAGCTGTATTATGCCACCAGTAAAGAAAGGCCAGTCACTCAAGAGAAATCTACTTTGAGCTGGGTTGAAGGAGTGAATGCAAGGGGCAGGAGGGCAGAGCTTTCAAGAAGAGTCAGAGGGATCCATACAGGTCAGGCTTAGAGATGTACCAAGTGAAATCTAGTCACCAGAGATGTCTAACAGTGGGAGCTGAAAAGGTAACTGTCAGTAAAGTTCTTGCATGAAAGCATAAGGGCCTGAGTTTGATCCCCAGAACCCATGTTTTAAAAGGCAGGATTTCTGTCTCTGTTTGTAATCCCAGTACTGGGGAGGTAGAGACAGGTAGATCCATGTGACTCTCTGGCCACCCTGCCTGGCCTACTCAGCAAGTAACAGGCCAGACGAAGACCCTGTATCATGAAAGCCAACTATTATAGAAGCTTCCTAAGATATATACATATATAAAAAAGATTTTAAATGAAGTTACCATATAATGGGAGAGACAATATCACAATTAGATAGCATATGTGACCAAATAATACCCTCAGTACCTGGAATGGATTACATCTTCTACCTTGCAAACATTACAGGCTACATGTTACCAATGATATTAGTTAACAACTTAACAGCAAGATCTTACTGCTGAGTACACCACATACTTATATCATAGAACAAGGAGAAATCTAGCTGATACTGGAAGCTTCAGCACTACTAAACTAGCCTTCAGTGCTGGAAGGTGCAATATATGCTAACAGAAGAGAAAAGTAATAATCAATCTCACCTGGCTATGAACCTTATGAGTTAAAATAATAACTCAATTATAAGCATGCCCACTGGTGCAGTAGTGGCACACATGTTCTAGAAGTAACCAAATGTTTTTATTGGATTTAAAACCTGTTCCATGAAATAGAATCCATACTTGATGATGTTAACCCAAACTTGAGACTACATAGGTTATGAGCCCTAGAGAAAAACCTACTATTATTATTCTGCTAAAGGAACATAGCAATAAAATGACATCTAATGCCATATTTCAATACCCACAGATCAGTGCACTGTTCAGTCCTTCTCAGAGAAGCTTCTTCTTGCAGTGATGACGATTAATACAGAGACCCACAACTGGACAGCATGCAGAGAGTGAAAGACTTTGGAATTGCCCAACCCTAAATGTGATGTTTTTATTATACCTCCTCTCTCAAAGCTCAGGAATCTATGGAGGAGGGGGTGGGATGACTACAAGAGCCAGAGGTGGTAGATGACTTCAAGAAAACATCACTTTCCAAACACCACAAGGAAGATAAACAAATGAACTCACTGAATCTATGACAGCTTATACAAGACCTGCACAAACTCAACCCAGACAAAATCCCAGAATGGAGGAGGGAAAGTGGGCACCCCTCGCCAAGAAGCTATTAGCAACTGTAGCTGCTGGGAGGGGGAAAATCCGTTTTGCTTTTCAGTGAAGTGACACTGTGCTCACATGGCATCGAAAGGAGTAGTTGCCCAACACAAAACAGTGCCCATGGTTTTTTGTGGATTTGTTTTGTTTTGTTTCAGTTTTTAAGAGAGAGAAGGAACATGAAATCGGGTGAGTTGGGAGGTAAAGGATCTGGGAGGGGAAAGAATATGATCAAAATATAGGGTACAAAATTCTCAAAGAATAAATAAAAGCATAAAAAATGAACAAAGCCAGAGAAACAACTCATGAGATTCAAGAAACATCTCTATCCTCCACATGCACACATGTACATACACACACACACACACATACGCACACACATACACACACACACATGTACATACACACACACACATACACACACACACACATATACATACACACACACACCCTCACGCACGAATGTGCAGATACTTTAAAACTAAGGTGAAATAAAGAAAGGATTCACAGGGGAGGATTAGATGAGACATTGCAAGGATATGGTCAGAGCTGCTGGAGAACGGGACCCAATCCCCAGAGAGATGGGAGGAGCAACCTTGGACACATTGGTCTCCACAGCAAGGGACCAAAAAGAGATAGGAAGGTTAGAGCTGGTATAGGAACCATGACCAAGGAACAGAGGCTATTTCTGAAGTTCCAGATACTGTCCCTAAACTCTATGTCACTAACTCACTCTTAAGAGAATTAAAAAAAAAACTAATGTCCTATAGGCCAAATTCTCAATTATTCAGTCTGGCAAGCCTTCATCTGTCTTTAACAGGTGAGTGTGGCTGAGGGAGGAGCCGATAGATGCCTACATGCCTAGTGTAATACTTCAATTTATACAGAAACACAAACCCTTTAAATGTGTCTGTTTTGAGAAATATCTTCCAGTTCAAAGTAATAAAAAAATAAAGGTATGTGGATTAATTTTTGGCTTTGACTAAACTCACCACACTATTTTTCTTTACCAAATAATTATGCTCATCATTCTATGTACCCAAGCTGTTCAATTTTCATTTTTTAAAATATATAAACATACTTTAAATTTTAACTCACTTTCTCCTGTGGATTTTTTTAAACAAAAATAACACCTGCCAAATTGTAATGTGCTTCTCTGCACTAACAGGAGTCTTAACTTACACTCAAATATATATTTATTTGTGCATTATTTATGAGCTATCTACTGGCCAATGATACCACATCAAGTATTGGAGAGTGACAGGTACAAAATTACAAATACCATTTTCTAGCAGATTAAGAATCCTTTGTTTATTATCCTTCAATTAGATTATTAGAATATATTTTAAGGCATTTGTTCCAAACAAAAATATCTTCAAACCTTGGGGAAATGTGGATATCAGCTGCCTTTGAATCAGATTATCCCTTATGTTGTGAAATTTTTTTAACTTTTATTGAGTCTGTTCTTTGATAATTTCAAACACGTATATGTTGTATTCTGGCTATTCTCCCCTTGTTCCACACCACGATCTCCCTCTCACCCCATCAACGCTAATCTTTCTCTTCAGCTCTCCTTCTTACACCCATGCCTTTTTGTTTTGTTTGTGAGTCTGAGTTTAAACAGGGCCGTCTATATGACCATTGGTGCAGAACCCTCCAGTGGCCTGGTGGACAGTGGCTGCGCCCTCCCCTTTAGAATCCATTAGTAACTAATAGTTTAGCAAGGAAGGGTAATACCCCATGAGTCCTTCCCTGATCCATGTTTAACTGTTGACAGTCATGGTGTCGGTCCAGAGCAGGCAACCCCAGCTTCTGTGAGAGCTTGATTGCACTGTCTGTGTCATGAGATCCTGCTCCTTATTCTCTGACTTGAAACTTCCAACAAAGGAACCACATGCCCTGTCAGCGTCAGCCATGTGTATCAAGCACTCTCTACACGCCTCGTTCTTTGCCAACCTCCAGATCCTCCCTTCACACCTTTATCTCATTAGTTATTTGAGTTTGGTGTCAGTCTTTCTTATGGGCCCTCCCTACATCTTCATGTTATCCAACTATAAACCGCATTCCTGCCTGGGTTACTCTGGGTGGAACTATGTTGAATGCGACTCTCTGTTGCTCTTGGATGCAACAGAGTTTGCTTTTCTCAGCCTTTATGTGTGACCACCCACATCACTGGACACCTAACAGTTGCCTCTGCCAAGTAACCACAACCACACTAGAGATCTAGCCTTCAGCTAGGCTGACTCCAATTTCCTCTCTTAAAACTCTAAGCTGAGAGGCAAGCACAGACATCTGCTCGCCACCTTCAACGTGGGTCCTGCCATCCTTGGGGATAGACTCCTTATCCAACTGGAGGTGGCTATAGGTAACTCAGTGCCCAGGAAGCCCTTTTCCCAATTCTCTGGAGCAGGTCTCCAACAGCTGGGCCTCCCCATTTATTTATTGTTCCTCTGAGCCTGTGTCTCACAGCCAGCCTAGCTAGCCTTCTTGGTTTGAGAACAATAAGTGCTTGCAAAATTTTTACATTTTAAGACTAAGACCAACATAATGAAAAGGCCTGTAGTGTTTTCTTTTATTATTATTATTATTATTTAAATAGCCCAGGCAATATTCATTTTATACAGGCTTCGGTGTTATTCCCTCTCTCCAAATTTCATTAAAAGCCTTTAACAGCAGCTGCCCCCCTCCCCAGGGAACCTTTGCAGCGGCTGGCAATGAGCCCATAAGGTCTATGAATAAATTGTTCCCAGTAGCTCCCAGCCCCCCAGATTCTTCCTCATACCAGTGAACCCACAATTTATTTTCTTATCAGAACATTTAAAGGACTTTACAATTTTCTTCATGCCTTTTTATTTTCCAATTTACTCTCTTCATTTCTCATCTTTATTTGATATCCATGATTTTATTCAATTGTTTAAATAGTATCTTGTGCCCTCTGCTTCCTGACATGTTCTTGTTTACACGGTGTGTGTGTGTGTGTGTGTGTGTGTGTGTGTGTGTGTGTGTGTGTGTGTTGCCTTCAGGTGAATCTTCAGTGAGTGATAACAAATGCATCAGAGCACTCAAAGGACATAAGATTTGGCTCACAGTCTAGTTTACAATGCCATCAAATAATGCCATCGTATTTAATTTGAACGTCTTGCTACTTGTGATATTTCTTGTCAGCTAAAGATATTTTATACAAAGCAACCTCTCTGAAGCTTAACTTCGTTCACTCTTACCCTGCTAGTCTCCTTGCTTCTGCTTTTCTTCTTCATTATAGTGTCCAGGTTTCTGTGATCACATTCATGAATTTGAATCTCAGTTCTTACTTTTACCAAATGATGGCCTCAGGACTTCTGAGCTTCAGTTCCTCTATGAATTTGGGTGATGATAATCTCTACTGTAGGCAGAACTCTGTGGAAGATGAGATAAATTTATCCATAAAAGCACTTAATATAGGCATTGGATGTGCTCAATCATATTAGTTATTAATTTTTTCCATACTTTAAAAACTATTTTGAGATGTATTTACCGTATTTATGAGTGTTTTTGCGTGTATGTATATGTATGAACCTGGTGCCCATGGAGGTCAATTCAAGAAGGCATTAGGAGCCCTGGAACTAGTGTCACAGGTCGTATGAGCCACCATGTGAGTGCTAAAAACTGAACCCAGGTCTTCTGCAAGGGCAGCAAGCACCCTAAACCACTGTGCCATCTCTCTAGACCCTTATTTTCCATACCTTTTATATGTATTGAAATAGAAGCATAGTTTATACTTAGCTGCCTTTAAATTATTTTGTAGCAAGAGACAATCTCTACTTTTCTCAAACTCCCTACACCATCCCGAGGGGAAGAAAGTCAGTTGTTGGTATTAGAGGAGCTGAAATGGCATTGTATTCATCTATGCTTCATCAATAGCTTTATGTTAGAGGGCTTCTGTCCACTAGCGTGACTTACTTTTCTTATGGATATAGTTTCATATAATCGTGTGTGTATATCCATTAGCTTGTAGAGCAGTGGTTCTCAACCTTCCCATGATGCAACCCTTCAATAGACCTCAGGTTGTGGTGGCCCTCAACATAAAATTATTTCCATTGCGACCTCATAACTGTAATTTTGCTACTGTTATGAGTTGTAATGTAAATATCTGATATCCCAGATGGTCTTGGCAACCTCTGGGAAAGGATCATTTGACCCCCAAAACGGTTGTGACCCACAGATTGAGAAACGCTGCATTAGAGTCACTGTATCAGGACAATGAAAATCTGAAGTTAAACCTTAACTTTGTAGGTTAACCTCAAGGAAGACCTCCCAGAATCCAAGACTCTATTCCTGAGAGATAGGATGCTGGAATGATACTTGATTTAATCCAGCCATGTGATCTTTGCATTTTTATAGCCATAGTGATCATGTCTTATAAGGAAAGTTTCTTTGCTGTGTTCTTCCCTTAACTCACCTTAAAATTTAAAATTACCCGTTTGTTACCTCCTCTGTCATCTCTCACCATTACTGCCTCCATCAAGCTTTTTTCTTGAAGCTTAAGGATAAAATCGTATTTCCAATAAAAACCATTTCTTTTCATTCCATTTTGTGTGTCTGCTGACCTCCCTCGTGCTCAGAGCCCTCTACTTGGTGTCCTAAACCAAACAGCTCTCAGCTTCAATTCTCATGCGGTCACATACTGCCACAGTTGAGAAAATTTCTAAGAGGGAAGTCTTCTGCCTCTAATTTTTTAACTTTAAATTATGTTGTTGTTGTTGTTGTTTTAACTTAACGTGTATAAGAATCAACTGCAAACCTTGCTCATACAGAACTTCGCTCCTCCGGGCAGCCCAGGAAGCTGCTGTTTGTTTGACCCTGCACATAAATATCCTAACACACTGCCCATGGCTACACGCTCTCACAAACCTGCCTTGGGAAAACAGTTTCATCTATTATAAACTTGCTGGTATCATTTTGAATTATAATAACCCATCTGTCTTCCAAAACCCATATTCGTCTGCCTCACAGCCGGCTCACACACGCTGCAGTTGGTACTGGGTTCCCTACCTCTCTCCTCATGTTGATTTCTCTAGACTCTCCAGCTGTACTGGTGTACGGCCCCAGCATCCAAGCTGAACCCCTGGGAATTCTCCTGCACAGCTTCAACTCACTCTCCCTCAACAATCAGCATCCACTAACTTTGACTCCTAAATTCACCTCTGCTGTTCTCTGCATCCCCATGAGATTACATCACTGCAGGTCCATTTCACCCATTCTAACTTCAGGAAATCTCATCTGGTTTCCAGCTGTTCTCAAGATCTTCAAATACAAGTTTCTGCCAGTGTCAGCGTGATCTTTCTTATAATATGGACATGTCGACCATTCAACCTGCACAGCTCTGAGGACAAAGTCAGATGTCTAGAGACTGACAGTGAAGGCCATCTAGGGCCTGGCTGCTCTGAAACTCATTATCTTGATTACATACCACTCCTGTTCAAAGACTTGCAGCCACAACCATGCCTTCTGGATGCACATGCCATCCTGCCATTTCCATTTTCCCCTCTTGGACCAAAAGTCCTTTCCAATTTATTAGGCTGGAAAATTCTCTATCTCATTCAGAGCCATATCCAAACATCTCTTCAAAACTTTTGATGAAAATGAAAAGACAGATTAAATGTAAATTTGGCATCCTTAGAGGGAAAGGGACAGAGAAAGTAGAGAAAGAATTATGAGAAATGACTTAAAAGAGAGGGGGGCTATTTCTTCGTTGTTAAGGCAAGGAAAAAGGTAGATAACCTTTTGTTTCCATCAAACAAAGAGAGCAAGGTATGCAAAGATGATCCCTAAGTACATTCGTTACTTTTCTATTGCTATGATAAAAAACCATAACCAAGGCAATTTATAGGAAAAAGGTTTATTTTGGCTTATGGCTTCAGAGGGCAAGTCTGTCTCCAGCCTGCGGCAAGCAAACATTGCAGCTAGAACTGAGCTTGTATTTTGAACCACAAGCAGAAAACAGAGAGACTGAATGAGAAATGGTACCAGTCTTTAAGCTCTCAAAGCCCACCTCATCCAAGAAAGCCACACATCCTAAGCCTCCCCAAACAGTTCCACCAGCTGGGGACCAGACACTATGAAGACATCTCGTCTAAACCACCACCGTGGAAAGAAAATTTCTCTGAAAGGCATGGGCTTCTACTTGTACCTACTATGCAGTGATTGAGATTAAACTCAGAACCTTTATAAACAACTAGAAAACTGGACAACATATATGAAACAACTATTTTTCAGATATCAGAAAGCTGGCAGCAAATAAATATAGATCCCATGAAACTGGATTACTCATGAGTAAAGGAGACAGAAATTAGAGTATGAGTTAGAGTATGAGGAAACAGTTGGAATTTTGGGAGAAAAGGGGGAGAGAGAGAGAGAGAGAGAGAGAACGTGAGCCAGTTGGGCTCATTGATCATACCAAGTGGTTTCCCTGTAGAGTAGTTCCCCAACAATGAACAACTGTTATCGGCTATTTCTAGAGCACATGAAGGGCAGTGAGACGTCTGCATTCTGGTCAGCCATAAAGGGACATTGTGTTAACTGTCGCAGTCATTCAGTTAGAAGAGGCGCAGATTAAAGAACTAGTCATATGGTGAATATTATCCTAAAGTTTTCCTGATAAAGCATAAATTGTCTTAAAAGATTTGTTTTTTAATTATGTGTATCTCTCTCTCTCTCTTCCTCTCTTCTCCTCTTTCTCTGTCTCTCTCTCTCTCTTTCTCTGTGTGTGTGTGTGTGTCTTTGCAAATACCCACAGAGGCCAAAGAAGGTGTCAAGAGTTTCAGATCCCCTAGAACTGAAGTTACAGGTCACAGGTGTTAGAAACCAAACACCAGTCTTTGTAAAGGCAGTGTACACTCTTAACTACTGAGCAACCTCTATAGTCATGATTGATTTTTGGCTGGGTCCTACTATGTACCCCTGACTGGCCTAGAACTCACTATGTTGACCAGGTTTTCCTTGAATTCACAGAGATCTCTCTGCCTTTGCAGAGACTAAGTACTAAGTACCCAAGTACTAAGTACTTAGTACCAAGTACTAAGACCAAAGGCATGTTCCACCACTCCCAGCCATTTTTTTTTAATGTCACTTTACGCCAGGCATTTGCCTGTGATTCCAGCTATGGGGAAGCTGAGGTAAGATTGTCTGAGATCAAGATTTCAGAGCCAATCTGGTTAACATAGTAGGTCACTATCTCTAATTAATAAATTAATTAAAATAAATACTTTTGACACATAATCTTATCTATAATTAATTCAACTACCAGTTATTCCAAGGAGTAATACTATAAAGGAGATGACAAGCTCCAGATACACAATGATGTAAAAACACTAGTATATTGAAACAAGAAAATTTAATTCACAACTAGGAAAAATACAAATAAGTGGAAATAAATCTGAATGACAGAAATGATAAATTAGTAGACAACCATGTTAACATGATGATAATGAGTTCAACTATTTTTTTAAAAACTAAGCACGTGAACATATAATTGTCTCCACTTCACAATAAACAACACTGAAGAATTCAAGGACCCAATGAATTGTGGGGACTTCTCCCCATCATCAAGAAAGCAATAATTAATAATAATAATCTCATGAGTCACTTCCTTAAAAGAGATAGAGACAAGTAAAGACAGAGACCGACATGATTGAGACAAAGAGGAGAGAGACAGACAGGTGGAGAGAGAGAGGGAGGGAGGGTAGGAATCTCTTACTGACTGTTTTTCTGAGAAACCCTGACAGATACAGACAGATTTTGAAAGAGTCATGGCTCTAGACCCCTGGTAAAAATATGTTCCTTTTAGGTATCTTAGCAAAATGCTCAGTTTCTAGAGCAATAAAATAAGTCTTACTAGTGCTTGCCTTCTTAGTTTCTTTAAAATTTCTTTCATTTCCTAGAAACACCTAGAAAAGGAGTTACTGTGTTTGATGGGACTTAATCTTATAAGAAACTATTTTTCCAGAGAGGTTTGATAAGAAGATGCTTAAGAAACTCACTGGAGTTTCAGTTTGCATACATTTCTGCCAAAATGTAGCATGTCCTGACTTTTAAATTGTATCTTTTCTACCTGGACGTCCAACTATGGCATGCCATCATTTTAATGTGAAGAGCATTTGAGAATCATTCCTGTGTCTCTTGGCCATTTGCTGGCATTCTTTTGTGAAGTGTCTAAGCTTTTGAATTTGATAAAATGGGGTTTTTATCTTTTTATTCTTTATTTGTAGGAGTTATTTGTCTTATCCATATTTTTAAGATGCTGCCTACAAATCAAGCTTAGGATAAAGGCTGTTACAAGGGAGAGAGGTGAATAGATGCTCAGGATGAGGTATGAGGGAGGAACATGGGGTTTCTGCTTGTGAACTGCTTTTTTACAACCTCCAAATGTTCAGCTACCTTATAACTCCCTGAGCCCTGACCTTTTAGGATTTTATGGAGACGTTATTATTTATAGTTACAATTGCTAGCAGACTGAGTGGAGTAACCTGGCAAGCTTGTCTGTTCAGATTTTTCTTGGCCTCTGTTCTAGTTTTCTTTATGGTGTTGTGATAAAATATCCTGACCAAAAGCAACATAGGGGAGGAAATGGTTTGTTTAATTTACAACAACAGACTACAGTCTATCATTGCAAGGAAGTCACAGAGGCAAGAGCTAGAGATAGCTGATCACATTATATATACAGTAAAGAACACAGAGAAACAAATGAGCTCATGTCACCTGTTTGCTTAGTCTCAGCCAGCTCTGTCCACTCTTATACAGCCAAGACCCCATGCCTAGGGAATGGTGCTACCCACAGTGGGCTGGGTCATTCTCTCAAAGACATATCTACTGGCCAGACTGACCTAGGCAATCTCTCAATTAAGACTCCCTTCTCAAGTGATTCTTGTGTCAGATTGACAATTAAAACTGACTATCACAGCTTCTCTGTGCAGTGCCCCTTCCTCTGGGACAAGAAGCAGGAGCGTTTCTGAAATGGGGATCATATTATCAGAGAATGTCTTTATACCCAGGTCAGGACTGATTTGTTTTCTGATATATCCTTCTGAGGTCAAAAGCATACAAACATCATTCTAGTCACAAAGGCTATGGGTGTAATGAGCCAGGAGCCATGGATGAGCACCAAACCAAACAAAGCAAAGGAAAATATTTATCATATCACAAGATGTGAAAAAAAAGATAATGAAATGAATTTCTTCAGATAAAACAATACAGTCTGGAATAAGAAATACACTAGATGCATAAGAAAAATACTAGATACCTCAGATATCAGCTGCACATATTATGAACTGGAAGACCTAATAAATACTATCCAGAATGAAGCCCTAAAAGAAAAGCACATACATGACAGGAGATGCAGTGACCTATGAGAGACATAGCATACTTGAAGCCACACAAAGAAGGAAGAGAATGAAATATGGACAAAAGTAATTTTTGAACAGCAAATTTTTCAGAATTATAAATTATAATTATAAATCCATGTATTCAAGAAGCTGAAACAAACCCAAGAAGGATAAGCATTCAGAAAGCGATGCATAAGATGCATCACCAAAGGAACACAGTGGAAGAAAGGGAGAATATTAAGGTTTGTGAAAGAAAAAAAGACAAACTGCTTCTATTAAAAAAAGCAGATAATGGCCACAATTTGTCACTGATACACTACAAAAGCCCAAAATGCAATAGAGTGACATTTCACATGCTCAAATAAAAACATAGCATCAAGCTAAAATTGTATAGACAATCAAACTATATTTCAAAAATAAAAATATTTCCCAGGAAAATAACAATTCAATAGTACTAAAATTAATAGTACTATAAGAAACTCCCCGCATGGAGAGGAAATGAAGACAATGGGTAGAAATTTGGAACACACTGAAGAAGGCAGGATGTCAGAAGTGGAAGACATCTGAATCCATGAATAACTTCTTCGCATTCTTAAGTTAATCTTAAAAGGGTGATCCACTGTTCAAAGCCCAAAAATAAAGATATTAATTCTGTAAATCTGAAGACATAACAGAACTAAAATGTATGTCAACCATAGCACTCAGGATGGGTGATGAAACTGAAACATACTACTGTAAGTCACCTCCATGATGTAAAGTGACCCAAACATTTGAAGACAGTATGAATTGAAAAGGATGCTTGACATACCTTAAATAAAAAAGCATACACAGAAGATCAATAAAATACTAAAAATAATCAATCAAAACAAAAAGAAAAAGACATCAAACCACAGAATATAGAAATTCAAAACCTTATTGTTAGTACATCAAATGTGAAGCATTCCAACTAAATGGATATTGTTATATTCACTATAAATAGAATAGCCAGTTAGATACTGTCTAGGCATTCACTTAAAACACAGTTAATATGTAAAAGGGTGGAAACACATATAACACAAACACTAACCACTATGGGCGGAATATTTATCTCCTCCCAGATTTGCTTACTGAAATTCTACCCCCAAGGTGGTGGTATGAGGTAAGTCTTGAGAGGCAATTAGAGTAGGAAAGTCACTCCCGGTGAGGGAGTAAATGTCCTTGTAAATGTGACCTGAGAGAGTGCCCTCTTCCCTGCCACCACACTAGGGCTGCCCTGAGAAGCTGTGGGTGCTGAGAGAGAGCCCTTCTCACAAGCCAGGATGTTCAACTTCTGCCTCCCAAGGGGTGAGAAATGAGTTTCTGTTGGTTATACATTTCTCCATCTATGCCACTTCACTATAGCAGCCTGGACAGACAAAGGCACTAAGAGAAGGAAAGCTGCGATGTCTCTATTCATAATGGGCAAAGTAGGGTGTATATTTAAACCATCACTGGGGCAAGAATGGCATCCATAAGGACCAACTCATCCACCACATCAACCCTAATAATAAATAAATCTAATTAGAGAGCCTCATTGCAAATGAGGCAAAAGCTGGCCTAAAGTAGAAATGAACAAATCCATTATTATATGTGGAAATTTTAACTCTGTCCTCTTGGTAACTGGAAGAACAGCAGCCAGAAAACCAGTGAGGATGATCTATACCAAGCAGCTCAGCCTGCTCACATGTGTGGAACACTTGTCTGTACAAGAGCAAATGCACATTCTTTCTGTAAGTGCCTATGGAAAATTCACCAATATTAGAGACTATGAGAAATCAGCTAATACTTTTTATATAAATTTAGAGGGACTAAAATCCTAACTATTATACTATCTAACCACCAAATAATTCTGAGAAATTAATCCCAAAATATATGAAAATTAAACAGGAGTAGAGACAAAGGAAAAAAAAACAGAACATGAGTAGTTTTAATTTCAAATATGGTATGTATTCATTTATAAGTGGATATTAGCTGCTAAGTAAAGGGTAATCATGCCACAGTTCACAGACCCAGAGAGGGTAAGTAACAAGGAGGGCTCTGGGGGGAGATGCATAATCTCCTTGGGAAGGGGAAATAGAACTGATTTTACAGGTGGATTAGGGGACGGTTGGGTGGGAACAAGAGAGATCAGCTTGTGGGAGGGAATGGAGGAAGCAATTATGAGGAGAGATGATGGGAATTGGGAGTCATTTCAGACGAGATGTGGAAAGTCCATGGAATCTACAAGGGTGAGCCTAATGGGGTCTCCTAGTAATGGAGCATACAGAGCCTGAACTGACCATCTCCTGTAACCAGGCAAAGCTTACAGTGGTAGAACCAGGTCACCAACCCAGCCACAAATCTTCAGCCTATAATCTGTCCTGACTGCAAGATGTCCTGGGGCAATAGTAGCACAGAACTAAGGGGGTTAGACACTTTGCAAAAGAATATCAACAAAGGAACAAGTTCAAATCATTCTTCAAGTTAAAATATGGAGTAGTTGTACATCCAAACAGAATGGCAACGATTTAAAAGACAGAACATACTTTTGGTGCAGATATAGGCTAGATGAGGCTCCTCTTAGTTTCTTCTTCAATCTTTTATCCAACATCTTTGGAAAATAGTTTACTGGTTTCTCATAAGGTTAAACCCTATCGCATCTAGTAACTCAATTTCTAAATGTTTCGTAAAGTGAAAACTTGTTTGTACATGAAGTCTGTACACTTCGGTTCATAACTTTTTATGGAACAGTCCAGAGAGTGAAACCTCAGTGTTCATAAGCTTTTCCAGCAAACATCATGATGTTTTTGTTAGTGGGTTACTATAACGTTAAGTAGTTTAAGAGAACAAACAATGACATCGTTAGATCTCATGAAGAGATTCACAATCACACAAAAAGGCATCATCCTCTATTATCCCTTGTGTGTATCATACTATAGGCTGGAGTGGCAGACAGACAAGTCATCAAAGGCCTGGAGACAGAAGTAAGGAGGATACTGACCACAAGGGGTCATGAGGAAGCCTTCTGCAGGACAATAGCTGCGCACTCTATCCTGATTGTCTTGCTTAAATACATACAAACTCTTGTCAATCTCACCAAGGTATGCTCTGAAAATGAGTGCATCTTTTCAGGTATGAATTGTGCTGCTAATTTTGAGCCTATCAAACAATGGGTCTGACTTGGAAAAGATGATCGGTGACATGGAGGAAGGTAGGAATCTCCTGAGAAGGGGACCAGTGGGGAATTCCCAGGATGAAATGGCTAAAAGTCTTTAAGGATTCAGTAATAGTATATCTTGAATCATTTAAATATAAAGCTTGGTCCTTACCTCTTCATTAAGTTCCATCTTATCCTCAGGAACCCTGAGTGGATCATCGATTTTTCATCTGATAAAGTAACCACATGAGGTTTTTCCAGCCAGGGCCAATTCTACCAGAGATGCTTCACTCCTATCTTTCAGAGACTCGCTCCTAACTATTATCTTTTAATATAATTCCAGCTTGTGTGGGAGGTTTTTGTACAAAATGAATGAGCTCAATTTCTGAGTCAGAGTTGAGTAGAGAAAAAGAAGCAAAGCACATTGACTTCGGGTCACACATCTGTCAGGTTTCCAGAGTTAAAAGTAACCATGAGCCCATGAGATACTGAAAAGGAATAGAAGCTTTGGACCTGAGAGGAGTTCTTGCATCTCATGAAGAGGCTTGAGTCAACTTTATCTATATTTCAAAGACTAGCTGGGAATGTGTGCTACATCTCCATAGACCCCACAAGCTATGGAATCACTTTCTTCTTAACAGCCCCTGTGCCTCTGGTGAATCTATAGCTTGTCATTGGCACTCCCAAACTGAGAAGTGAATCAAGGTCTAACTAATCTTTATACCCCAGCACCTGTCCACTACTTGACCAAGAAGCTTCCTTTATCCAATGACTGTTGAAATAGCCTTTCGGTTCTTCATAAGGCTGAGACTAACAGTTCACCAAATCTTGACCCCATGTGTCTGCCACCAAGAGCCTGATCAGAGGACTTATTTCTATGCTTCCTCCTCCCGGTTTCCCCATTTCTTTATTCACTTGCAGCTGGCTCTGTAGTTTCACTTCCTGTTTGGTTTTAGCGTTGGTTTGACTTGGAGACAGTGCCCTCTTACATTAGCTTCTGTAATGTTACTGGTGCTGGTGGGACCAATGCAAAGGCTGCACAGCTGCTGTAATGTAGCAACTACTCCCCTGAGCCTTGCTGAGAACCACTCTGTTGTTGGGAGGATCTGGCCCATGAGAGAATGGGAGGAAGCCAGTAGCCCACATCAGAAGTGTTTGTGAACATCTGTAACCCTGCCTCTCATTGGCTAAAAGGCTTTAGGCATTCGCCTGCCCTTCTAATTTTTCATTTTCTGATGGACTTTGCTTCCTTGTCTCATAAATAGTTCAGTGATCATCAGACTCTTCCTTGGAAGACTAAGACTAAACCAAACCTTATTGGACTTAGAAAAACACAGTTGCCATTTTTATAACTGAATATGGAGACCCAAACCACACCTGTCATACCCAAGTCCTTAAGAATGGTGGTCACTCTCTTTCATATCTGTAGTAAGCACCACAGCAAGATGGTCCTTCTGCAGTTGATGTTTCCTCTTAGGGGTTACGATCTAGATCCAAGATCTATCTTCAAAAGGGATCTCTCCCATTACCTAAAACTTCTTGACATGGAAATACTAGGCAAAAGCTACCTGTCCATTGCCATCATCAGCCAATATTTACAGCTCTTCCAGTATATCCATATTCCAGCCTTTTCCCCACATAAGATGTGCAGAGGCAGAGACAGAGGAAAGATCTTCATCAAATACAGGCAACTTCTGTGCTTGTCTGTACTATATCCTTACTGAAAGCTTCATTTTCTTACCACTGAGGTCCCAAGGAGGCCTCCCTTTCCTTCTAGCTCCAATCTTCTTAAAATGAAAATTAACTCAGAGATGGGGAATTTGCCAATATACAGAACTGGAAACCTACATACACACAATCTCAGAGGCACAATAAAGAAAATAATATGCCTATCTAATCTATGGATTTTGTTGCTAGTGATTGTTAATTTTAAATGAGTGAGATTCATTTCAAAATATAAATGGGAAATGATCCCCAAGTTATTATAGGCACTGGGCCATATATTTAAAAATACTCATAAATATCATTAGATAATTATATTTAGTGTCATTAATAGTCATTAATCTTACGTGCAGGAAGAGGGGCATTTTGGAGCAAATTGCTATAGCTTGAGGCATCTCTATTTCTAAAGTGAAGCAGTCTCACAAGATCTGCCCCACAGTGTTGACAATTCTGCCTGGACACCATCAAATCCTCCTCAAATTCCCAATACCTCTGCCCTCCCCTAAGCAATGAAAGGTTCCATTCAATCCCACATAACTAACTTCATGGAGCTCTTTCTGTATACCAAAGCCTGTGACTACAAAGATAGATACTCTCCTTCACCAAAGGAATTCACAGTGTGGTGTTGGAGACAAGAAAGCAACCAACCATGTTGACTTCAATGACATCTGTAATGATAGAAAAGGGCCAACAAGACGGCTCGGTGGTTAAGGGTACTGGCTGCTGCAGAAAAATACTGATCTTATTTTTTTTCCTTGAAAAAGTTTGAAATATTAGTTGTACAACTGAAAGAATTAAAGATAGAAATGAAAGGCCTTAAGAGACAAGGAAAGAAAGAATGTATACAAGATATACAGGAAACTAATCGAGATAGGCAGTCCTCTTTGAGAGAGGTGTTTAATTGTGGACCTATGGTACCACCTCTTAACAAAATTGAGGAAAGGCAACAACCCCCAGTAGCTTTCCCAGTTACCATGGAACAAATGAGTAAAAATGGCAAAAATTCACAAAATTATGGGTTCAGCTGGAAACCCATAGAAACGCTAGATCTAAGATGATTTAAAGAGGCAGTAGTAACATATGGAATGCACTCACATAATTTGTCGGACTGGAAAAAGTTTTCAGACTGATGCTGAAACGGACACTTGCTGAAGAAATATTAATGAGAACTCAGCAGACGATCAGGACTGACAGTTGCTGCAGTTATGGAAGATCATTGCATTGGTGGCTGAAGTGGATCTTCAAAGGGACAATCACACTGTAAAGTTTATGAGATTGGTTAATTGTTCCTATTGTATAGTTCAACTGTATTAGAGCTATTTTCACAGCACAATTTATAGATTAAACAGAAAGTATATGTGTAGAGGAACAAGTAATCTTTTAATCCAGCAACATGGCTACTCTAAGAAAGGATCACATTCAAGGCCTATGGGATCCAGCTGGAATGCAGCACACACCTTTATGTAACCTAACTCAGAAGAAGAGTCAGAGGCAGTGTGAGTCAGGAAGAATAAGAAACACAGAGGATAAGACACAGAGGATGACTAAGGCAGAGACACAGAAAAGCAGTCCGTGGAGTATGGGGAATCTGAGGTAGAGACACAGAGGCAGTTCGGCAGAAGTCAGTATCAGACAGGAAGTGTGAGTCTGTTTGAAGCCAAGCAGATCAGTTCAGTCTGAGGCAGTCAGAGTATCAGCAGCATCAGTCAGAATTAGAAGAGTTCAGTGAGAAACAGTCAGCGAGCTCAGAAGGTTAGTTTGATACAGCTGCTTGGAGAAGAGTTTGAGCCAGAACAGCAAGTGACTTGAATCCGCCAACCAGATGAATCAGAGTTCAGTACAGGTCTGAGTTCAGAAGGAGCTAGTCAGAATGGCTCAGTCAGCAGTAAGTCTGGAGGTTTAAATGTTCTAGATTGTACAGAGGCTGAAGCTCTCCAGTTCTAGGTTTAAATGTTTTAGATTATACAGAGGCCCAAATGCTCCAGAGGACTGTGGAGCATAAGGACTGTGATCGAATTAAGCAAAAAATAAATTATTTTTGCCCTAAAACTATGCCTACAGGCTGTTTTTCCAGAGACAGAGTGTAATTTCCAGTCCCACATGGAGGCTCACAATCATCTGTGCTACAGGTCCAGAGGACCTGATGTCCTCTTCTGACCTCTGAGGGCATCAGCAACCCACATGGTGCATAAACATATATGCAGACAAAACACCCATAAACACAAAATAAAAATAAGCTAATCTTATTTGAAAGAAGGAAGGAAAGAAAGAAAAGAAGGTAGGAAGGAAGGAAAGAGGGAGGGAGGGAAGAAGGAAGGGGAAAGAAAAAGAATGTAAGTGATCATGAGCTGGAACAAGCCTGTAGGCATCTTTCCTGTATAGTTTTAGCTTCACTTCCTGCTCTGAATTCCCTCAATGATGGACTGTTATCTGGAAGTGTAAGCCAAACAAACCCTTTCCTCCCCAAGTTGCTCTTGATCGAATGTCTATCACAGTCACAGACAAGTAACTGAAACAGCCTCTTTGTCTTCTTTCCTCTCCTCTCCTTTGATTCATTTTCTATATTGCCTCCAGGAGCTTTCCTCTTGTACTGCAGAGTATGGCTCATTCCCAAGCAATGGACCATAGCAGTATATTTACTTTGGTAATGGGGGGAATGGGGGGGTAGA
The DNA here is from genome assembly GCA_026225945.1 of Cricetomys ansorgei. NCBI lineage: Eukaryota > Metazoa > Chordata > Mammalia > Rodentia > Nesomyidae > Cricetomys > Cricetomys ansorgei. The sequence continues at coordinate 21,136,205 of JAMJFZ010001796.1, forward strand.
GAAATGACTTTTTGAGATTAAAAGAGTATTTGATTTTAATTGAACACCATTCAGATACTGTGAGTCAAAAATAAGCACTTCAGATTCAAAGAGCAGTTTCTTTCTCCACGTGGGGGTCCATTCAGCTGTTCATATGCCAACAGACAGGATGTTCCTAAGACCCATGTTTCTTCTGTGTTTGTTTGTATGTTGGTTTCTGGCAAAGGCAAAGTGTTTACTTACGACCTTGAAAGATTCAGACATCACCTCACCAGGTCTCATTGAAAACAGAACTGGCCCTCCCATTCATCTTTGTCAGACCAGCTACAGCAGCCATGCAGGTCTTCCAGGGTCACTGTTGCCTGCCTCCACCAAGGGGAGGCGAAAGTTTCATCCTTCATTCTGCTAATGAGTCTTGGGTGTGTTTTAACCACATGAGCTGGTAATGGTCCATCCAGCCACAGTGATCCCCTCAGTGTCACCCTGCAATCAGGAAATGAAACGGGCCATTGGATAAGTCTGGAGCTGACTTTCAAGGTCGCTCAAGGACACATTCCTGGGATCCTGTTATATTATTGTTTTTTAAACCCAGGGATCTCACAGGTCTAAATTTTGTTGGGGTTCAGGCTTCAAAGCCCAGTGCTTCTACTCACCTTGTCTTATATCCTCACCCTCTCCATAAGGCTGGTTTTAAAGACATTGTGAAGTCCTGGAGAAATTCAATGGGACTTCTGTCAGTCTGAAAGTTGGGGAATTGTTTATCTTATTAGCAAAACCAACTAAGTTTGCTTTGCCCTCCACTGAAATTTCCTCAAAGCACTAAGCAGGCTAAGTCAAATTATTTTGGAAACTATTAGTAGAAGGGGCCTGTTCAATATTATTCTCAATTCAGTAAACTCTAGCAATTGCCTAGTTGAGCCAGTTTCTTAACTGACCAGACAAAATTCTGTAAAGCTTTCTATTCCTCTGCATGTGTGGTCAGCTCATGAATGTTCCTTGCTAGGCCAGCACTGTAGCCCAAGCACAGAGCCACCGTGGCCCATAACAACATGCACACATCTGGCAATCACAATCCTGAATCACTAGGGACAGACTGGGAGGGATGTTTAGTCCCATGATGGCATGAGAGTTGGGACTGATGTCTGTCAGCTTCTGGAGTGTGAGTAACAGATGTTTCAGGCCCAGTCTGCAGAGTAACAGAACAGGCCACAGGTTACAGTTCATACCTGGATTAGAATAATAGCTACAGCAGAAATACATAGAGAGTTACTGTTTATAAACATTGGCCACTCTTCCCCCAGAAGAAGTGACTCTCCATCCCTGGAAGACATCTAACTGTCCTCACTGGCTTTATTTTTTAATGTCCCAGATGATTCTAGTATTAAAGCTATGATTTCCAAATCCAGGATGAAATGCAGGCAGCTCAGTTAAATTGGAATTTTAGATAACAACAAATAGTTTATTATAAGTATGCCCTAAATATTTCATAATATATACCTTTAAAGGACTTATTTGTTCTTTTTTTCTAAATTCATATCTGTTTCAAATTTTATCTACTTCACTTCTCTTACCAACCAACCCTTAATAGCCAAGTTTAAGAACAGGGCTTCAGATAAAGATATTGAATACATGGGGCCCCAAGCAGCACTTCTAGATCAAGATGCTCCTTCAAGACCAAGCTCTGTTCAGTGCTATTTGATGCTTAACTTTCATTGTCAACTTGAATGAATTTTTTAATCACTCAGGATATTAGTGAGGCATACTTCTCAATGCATCTATGAGAACGTTTCCAAAGATGATTAACTGAAGGGGAGAGAGACACCCTCGGTATGGGTAGCATCATCCCATGGGCTGGGGTCTGGAAGGAGAAGGTAAGGTGAGCAGCAGCATTCTCCCTCTTTCTCTGCTTGCTCTCCACCATGATGTACATTGTTTATCCACACATTCCTCGCCATGATGGGCTAAACAAGCAGTTCTCAACCTTTGGGTCATGACCCCTTTTGGGTTGAACAATCCTTTTACAGGGGTCACCTAAGACCGTCTGCATATGAGATGTTTACATTATGATTCACAACAGAACCAAAATTATAGTTATGAAGTAGCAACAAAATAATGTTATAGTTTGTCTTCACCACAGCATGAGGAATTGCATTAAAGGGTTGCAGTATTAGGAAGGTTGAGAACTGACTGGGCTAACCCCTTCAAAAGTAAAGGCAAAGTAAATAGTTCATCCTTAAATTCTTTCTCATGGATTTGGTTACAATGATGATTAAAGTTAACCATTGCGATAGCTGATAGCAACGAGTGGGGCCTTTGCTGTGACTTCACTTGATCATGAGGTTCTTACGCCTTTGGAACTAGATTTAAGGGGGAATTTGGGAAAGTTTATAGATACAAGTTAGAGAAGTCTTTAAAAATTCTAAACAGAACTTGATGGGTGATTCTGAATACAGAAGATCAAAATGCCAATCAATATGCAAACAACAAAGATTACACTTGGGAACAAGAACTCTACTGGTCAATAGTCTAGTGGCTACTTCTGCTACATTCTGGCAATTTTTTTTTTGTCTAATTTTGCTTATGGCCTAGAACACAGGGGGAGGCTAAGTATAAAAGTGACTAATCTGGTAGAAGAAATTTCAAGGAAGTTTTGCAGTTGAGCTGTAGCATGGTAATTGCTGGATGGTCTTAGCCAGGTTTACAGTGAGACTTAGGGGCAAAGAGCATAACAGAAGGGTTTAGAAAATGTGCAGCTTTACCAGAAAAAGAAGCAAGTTGAAAGCTGTGGGAGATAAGTAGTGTCATTAAGGAGTCATCCCATTAAAAATAAGTCAAACTCTTTGCATTGGGACCATGGGAAATTCCCAGACTCCACAGGCTCCAGAGTGTAAAGTTGTAAGCTCAGTTGAAGAACTTCCCCTTAAGAAAGACCTTTCAGGGAACCCCGTTTGGACAGGATCACCTAGAGAAATTATCTTCCAGCTTCTGCCATAGTCAGAAGTCTTCTGAGACAATTAGCAGAGCCATCCCAAGAGAGAGGTCATGTAGACCCCCAAGGGAAAGTCTGTGGCCATGTGGACTGCAAATAACAAAGTATTAGGGGTGGGACTTAGCCTGTTCAGGAGCAGATCAAACCACCATGTGCCTCAGATATCAGACATGGAGCTGCAAGATTTGTTTGCTTTACTGGGTTTCAGTCTTTCCTTGATCCCACATCCTCTTTCTATACCTCCATGCCTCTCTTTTAGATAAGAGGGTTCACTCTGTGTCATTTTATATTTGAAACATGTAGCCTGTTTTCTTGGTTTTACAGGAGTCGATAGATAAGAGATTGAATTTGGGGGTATCAGCAGAGACTTCGAAATTTGGTTTTTAAGTAGTGTTGGAATTCCAAAAACTATCTGGGTTCATGGAGGTGGACTGCATGCACTCTGAATCTGAAGTGGCTGTGAGAGTTTGGAAAATCCAGAGATAGAAATATTATGATTGAAAGTGATGTGTTTAAGTGTCAAATTACTGAGGGCAAAGAGGCCTGGGTAGTTAGCTTCTATAGTCAACTTGATTTAGGATCCCTTAGGGATGTATCACATCTCTAGGTGTGTCTGAGAGACTGTATCCAGGTATATTAACTGAAGAAAAAGACTATCCCTGAATATAGATGATGCTATTTCATTAGCTTGGTGTCTTAAAGGCATAAAAGGGGAAAGAAGGCTGAGCCCGGGTACCCTCCTCCTCTTTCCTCTCTGCCATGATGGGAGCTACTCCACCATGTCTTTCCCTCTGTGCTGGACTGAACCTCCAAAGTGAGAGCAAAATAAATCTTCCTCCTTTTTGTCATATATCTTGTCAGTGACAGTTAAAGTAACTAATATAGGAGCTAGAGATGGCTCCGCAGTTAAAAGCACTGGCTGCTCTGGCAGAGGACTCAGGTTCAGTTCCCAACACCCACATGGCAGCTAACAACCATCTGTAACTTCAGTTCCAGGGGATTAGATGTCCCCCTCTGACCTCCATGGGAACCAGGCATGCACATGGTACACATACATTCATGAAGGCAAATTTTCACACATATAAAATAATATTTTTAAATAAATTAATTTAGGGTTTAATATCAAGGGAAAACCCTTGATCCCAAAGGTGCCTGATAGGAGGTAGAAATGAAATACGTCCCATATTCTAGGTCAGTGAGGTATAACTCTTGTGTCATTTCTCCATAGAGGGAAACAAGATGTTATTCATTAAAATGTGAATGAAGCAAGTGGCTATCTGTGAGTTCTGGTGTGCTGCATCATATGGTTTGTGGAAGCATCTTTTTGTATGATTTAGTGTATTATAGACACAGTAAATAGTTGGACCTTTAACCAGAACCTGGCAAAGACTTAATGCTCCCAGCAGAACTAAATCCTTTCACATAAACATCAGTTTTCTACCACGATCAACTCGGCACCTTCTGAACACAGTCCGTAGTATCATTACTATTCCTATTCTACCAACTTCTTGTCTCCAAGGCCTGGTGACCAGGGCAATGATAAACCCTCAGTCTAATATTAAAGTCTCTGTGGATTAAAAATACAACCAAGCTGGGTGGTGGTGGTATGTGTCTTTGATCCCAGCACTCAGGAGGCAGAGGCAGACAGATCTCTGTGAGTTCATTGCCAGCCTGGTCTACAGAGTGAGTTCCAGAACACCCAGAATTACACCAAAGAAACCCTGTCTCAAAAAAAAAATCAACTAACCAATAAATAAATAAATAAATAAACCAAACCAGAAAGAAACAAAACACCCTATGTTAGTGGGAGCAGTGAACATTAAAATGGTGAAAAGAGAAAAGTCAGACCTGGGGCCAAGTTTCTTTCCCAGTCAGAAAGCCCCGGGTGACAGAGAAAGTACTGCCACCTCTGCAAACTCCCAGGAGTTTAGTCCCAGCTGGTAGCTCGGTTTCATCGGTGGCCACAGCCATGCTAAAGGCATCATTGCACACACCTGCCCTCCTGGAGCTCAAGAAGATCTGAAGTCATCTACAATTCACGAATGTGTAACTTAGGTGGGATTGCTAGGTGCTGCTGCCCTGGTTACACACCTGCTGTCCTTGTCACCCAACCGCACAGTTCCATAAAAAGAAGGTCTTTCCCAGCATGCAGCTTCCAATTTGGTTACTATTTTCTTCAGATTTCTACCCATATAACTAGTAGTGATGGAAAACCAAGGTAAGCTCTACTCTGCCCTAGTCAACACAGACCAACTCTCATTCATACAGACACCAAATCCAAGACAGGCAACAAGTGAGGGAGGAGAGGGAAAAGTAGTAGCCTGGACATTTATAAGAGCCTGGGAGTAAAGCTGGGTATCTCAGGCTACCAGTTCAGAAAGCCAGCCAGATTCTGTCATCCCTGTTCTTCACTAATGACAGAGATTTCAGCCTCCTGTCGGCCTCTGTCTCTGTCTCTCTGTCTCTGTCTCTCTGTGTGTGTCTCTCTCTCTCTGCTCTCTCTCTGTCTCTCTCTCTTATCTAATCCTCACTCACTCCTCCTCTCCTGATCAATTCCCACATTATCGATTACAGTCCCGAAAGCTCTAGAACACATGTGTTGCCTCTGATGCTAAGACTATGAAATTCTATTGCTTCACTGAGATCCTCTCAGAACCTTGGAAGCCACAAGATCCTTCCTGAGGCAAACAGCCCAGTCCACGAGGCTGCCTGAGATCACTGGCAGCAATCAGTGACCACAGTGACTCATGTGGTAGCCATCCACCCACAAAGCCTCCATGGGTGAGGACACCATCTGGCCAGCAGGAGCAGTGTCACAGTGCCAGGCCACCGTGGAGAGCTGATGAGACAGGGGCTGAACTCCCCAGGGTAAAGATACTCTTCCTTCCCCTCTTGCCACCCATTGGGGTTATTCACCAGACATTTCTTGACACACCCCAATGCATTCTGAGATCTACACTAGGCAAATGTGTGCAGCAGATGAGTGAGACAGATGCTGGCCTCAAAAATCTTGGCACGCAAACCTAAAAGATGGGAAGAGAAAGAGGAAAGCCTCCTGGAGGGAAAAGAAGGGAGATGAAAGAATGTTTTGACACCTGGGGAAAGAGATAGGAAGGGCAGATAGTGAGAAACATAGATGATAACTCCATGGGGAGACTGGGTGTGCTTCCCAACAAAGCCACATCTAGTCTGCTGGCCAAGGGAACAGTGAAACTGGCAGAGATGTACACGGAGGTGGGCACAAGCATCTCACTAATGAGGGTGGGACATTAGAAATCCCTTTACCATCCACCTGGTGATGCTTTAGAAAGCAACCCCCAGATAGTTAATTCTTTCACTCTGTGTCTACTCCATATCAATTCAAAGTCTCGCTCTGGGGACCTGGGTGTGAGCATAGCTTAACACTTGGGATATGAGCTCTCAGCTGTTCTTGCCACCATGCTTTCATTCTGCCTTCAAGGACTCTAATCCATGGAACTGAAGGCTAGTTAATGGCAAGATATATATGTATGTATATATATATCGGTCATATCATTTTGTCACAGAAATAGAAAAATAAATAATACAATGCCTATGAGTGGCATAGCTGGTTCATACGATAATTCTACTTCAAAATATTTTGCAGAGCCCCTAAATTGATTTCCATAATGTTGATATTAATCTGTACCCCACCAGCAACGAATAAGCATTCCTCCTTCCTTATGTCCTTTTGAACAATTGTAAGATATGTTTTAATGATTGTCATTCCAGCATGAGTCAGTATCTCAAAAAAAGTTTAATTTGTCTACCTTGATGAATGGAATTGTTGAAAACTTTAAAAATAGTTATCAACCACTTGTTTTTTCCTCTTTTAAAAACAGTTTTTTTAAAAAAATAGTGTCCATTTGTTATTTGGCAATTTGTTTCCTTGATATTTAATTTTAGGACTTCTTTGTAAATTCTGGATATAGTTCCCATATGAAGTATGAGTGGTATAGATTTGTCTTCCATTCTGTTGGCTGTCTGATACTCTGCTGATGGTTCCTTTTATTGTGCAAACCATTTTTCATTTCATGAAGCTCCATCTGTTGATTTCAGGGGCTAATTCCTGTGCTACTTGATTTGTGCAGAAACTGCTTGCCTGCTCCAATATCTTGAAGATTATGTTCTGTGTTTCCCTCAGAAGTTTCAGTATTCAGGTTTGTGAATTCATATTTTCTATCCACTTCAAGTTGATTTTTGTACAGGGTGAATGATGATGATCAGATTTCATTTTTCTGAAAGTTTATATCAGCTTTGTCAACACTATTTTTTAAACAGGCTGTCCTTTTTAACTGCATGGTTTTGTCACTCTTAAAAATTAGATGGCCTTAATTTTGCCAGTAGATTTCCTGATCTTCTATTCTGTTCCATTGTAATTTACTATGCATATGAGGTAATCTATCTAACGTTTGACTGGATCCTCTTGTTAGAGTGGACTTAATGCCAAAACCAAAATTTAAGTATGCTAAGGCTATCAAAACAAATAAATTATTGAGAAAAATCATTAAAAATTTAAAACTTTATAAATATTCATTATTAAGTATACACAATATGAACATGCATGCAATAACATAGAGTAACACAGATGTATTCTAGCTATCTATATTGTCTGGAAGAGAAGAAAGTTGAAGCATTGAGGACTGGATTTACAGTGTATGTGTGAAGTCCAACAGGCAATGGAGTGTTTAACGAAGGGTTGAAACATTATTTCTTGACTGCCCATGAGGCTCACTTAGGGTACAGAAACTCTAGTGGTAGTGAATCTGTGAAATCCAGAGCCTGTGGAAAAAAAAAAAAAGAGAATGTATCTCCGGCCGGACCTCAGTCAGTGTGAAGAAAAGAATGCCAGAAGCCAGGACTTTGAAGACATAAGCCCAGAATGAGAGGACGACTGCGTTTTGGACCTTTGCCCAGATATTAATACTTCGAGGAGCCTAAAAAGCTTGAAAATGAGTATGGTGAAAGAAGGATGATGAGTGAGGATGCTGTTGGTTGTGCAGATTGGGGAAGATGGGGATGACCTCAACAGAGCAATTCGCAATGGATAGAAGTAGAAGAATTCTGCGGGAACAGGAAGCTGAAATCAGTGATACATGAGGGAACAGCAAAACGAGGATGATTTTCCTCTGAGCATATTAACTTAGAGTAGCTACTGCTAGTGAACGCGAGATTCTCCATAGTGTATTTACTAGGGGAGATTGCGTAATTTTCAGATATTCACTTTGGAAATAGGTTCGCTTAATATATAACGCCCCAAAACATGTCTAACTCCTTCAAGAAACATAAATTTTTTTAAAAAAAAACCTAAAAGGGAATCTGAATAAGAACACCAGAGATAAATATATAAGACACTTTAAGAAGATCAATTCCCAACTGAAGATATTATATGTCAACAAGGCAGACATCCAAAATCCACACGTGATTGGGAATGAACACTCCAGTATTAGGATTTATTAAGCACCAGTGATTTAAAAACAGGACAGACACTGGTAAAAGGAACTTGAGTTATAGTCATTCAAAAGTTACATTAATTATTCTATATTTAAAAGGAAGGCTGCCCTCATCAATCACTAAAAAAATCCCTAGAAGCCAAACTGCAACGATTATGGTCAACTCTAGGAAACGACAGGTAAATACTCCTCAAAGACTGAGTAATATTTGAATTTAAGATTTTCATATGAAGATTAAAAATATTGAGTGTGCTCATCTTTTAACAATAGTAGTTAAAGAAAGTCACTAATATTGGAAAAGCTGAAGAATTTGCTTATACCAGACATGAATATCAGGAAAAGATAGCCAGATTTAGATACACTAAGAAATGTCTCTGACATATTATTTAGACTCCTAACACATTGTTCTATTTATACAGAGAGAGACCAATTCGAACACTTACGTAGAATTAGAGCCAAGAAGTTCCCGTGAGGGTGCTGTTTATTGTGTGGGGGTGGGAGGCTAGTGAGAGAAGACATTTTCACTTGGTAGTAGTAGTTAACATTTTAAGAAACCCAGTTTCTGAGAGGTTCTGCACACTGTACACTCCCACCCAGTGCAGCTCCTTGTCCTAGCCAGAAAAATAGTCGTGGTATTTGAAAATACTTAATTTTCCCAGTAAAACTGAGATGCCAGTACTCTAGCTTGTAGGAGATTAGTACAGCATAAGGGACATCGTGTTCCAGTATCAGAATGTGTTTGGTAACTGAAGCTAGCGTGACAATCTAAACAGCAGGCATGATTCACGGCTCTCCATTAGGAATTGTGCAAACTTGCTACCCACACAGCATTTCTCCATTCTCCTTCTTGACAGTGGGAATCCTTCAGTTTTTCCTCTTTCTACCATAATTTCATTTCCTTTCAGAATTTCCTGTCTGCAGTTTATTTATTTGAAAATGATATCATATTGGAAATTCAAAGTGATCCTCAAACTTCATAATCATCTGAATCCTAGTAAGAGTTGAAGTAGGCTCCTGCTGTAATTGGCATGGCTGTGCAGAGAAATACCACTCGTTGGTGTATATCACTCATCATCCCATTGTTTCGCCTCTTTGGGTTTACATATTCAATGGTTAAGATGTGGACATTAAAAGAGATTAAAATATGATGGACTTAGACAGTTTCTTGCTAAACTGTTCAATCTGAATGCAAGCACAACCCACAGTGGACACAAGGAGCTGGAGGTCTGAGACTGGAGGTGCAAGTGGGGACAAAGATGAGATACTCAGCTGAGCAGTGAATTCTAACAGGGAAAAATATAGTGAGTGAGAAACCCTGCTGTGAAGACATCCTAAATTTATCTCTTATTCCAACATGCTTGCTGTGATCCAACAGTGCTTTCCAGCACGCTGTTTTTGTCTGTGACATAAAATTTGGCAAATACGGGTGTTTCTTTTAATAGAATTGTTCCAATTATGATGAATACCTTAAATTTGAGAGATCTTTGTCTAACAAGTATTCAGGAGAAAACTTTTCCTTCTCTTTCTCATCTTACCTTTTTTGGAATCACTATAAGTAAATAGGAACTATATTTTTATATATTTATTATATATATAGTTATAGAGACTATAAATAAATAGGACCAATTTAAAAATAATGCTTTCTGAAGCAATGGTTGTTCATTCTTAATTCATACTTCAAAAATATAAGCTACATAATAATATTGTCAGCCTCACTTATACATTAGTCCTCCATTTTAAAATTACTGTTATGCCTTGCTTATGAAAGTTGAAGCATATATTATTATTATACTTACTCTTAATAGCGTTTAATGTAAATAACATTTCACACAGAGAGTTTGAGGTAATTTCTAAAATAATCTGTGATTTCCAAATTAGTGTTGTACATACATGAAGTACTCGAAAGTATCAAAAATAAATACACTTAGTGAATAAATGGATTTGGGGGGGTGGAATTTATACTTACAGAGGAGAGACGCCTTCAAAATATTATTTATAAAACAAGAACCACCTAACAACTTCTCAGTTGATCCAGTAGGCATATATTGAATGTACAGTGCTCTGTTAACAGAAGCAGGAAGGAGGAGAACCATCCGTAGAGAGGATTGTTTTTCCACAAACATTCGAGAACTGCTGATATTAAGGCAGATGAATTGATGGAAAAGTTAATACCGCTTAGTTCCAAAACTCATAGAAACTCATCTCCAGCATTGACTGACTATGTATAGAGGAACAGAAAACACCTACCTAACAGGGTGTCCTCACTGTGGGTTCCATTCATCATATATTTTCCTTCTGGGCAGACACAAGTGGCCCCAGAGGGATTCAGCAAGCAGAGGAAATCATGTGACAAATCCAAACAAGGATTGGGTACTGGTGGAAAAGAAATGAATGGGAAAAAAGACATGTGGGAGAAAAGTTGAAATACGTTTTAAAAGCATAAAATTCAGCAAGGTACAATGAATCATAAATGTGAAAAAAATCAAAGAAAAGTTTACTGATGCTATTACATTTGAATGTTAACATTTTATTTTATAAGTAATGAGGAATCATTACACAATACCTTCGTTAATAATAAATTTGCTGATTCCAAACGAGAGATTTTTAATTTATATATTTGTCATTAGTTCAGGATTACTTTTACATAAAATTAGTTTGCTTTCAAATTGAAAGAAACATGGCTTCATTTCTAGTTTTTTGTACATTTGTCTGTACATTTATCTATGTTAATTATTTTATCCTCTGGCCCATTATGAATGGATGATCTGGGGACTGCGTTTTCTAGAACATGCAAGAATCAACCTTGGATGGCTAGTCTAAATCAAGCTTAAAAGACAAGGAAGAATCAACTGAGCATTTTTCTGAACTCTCGTTATTTTAAATTTCCCAAGGACTTCCCTGCACACACAAAAGTAACCCAATTAAAGTGTTTGGAGATCCAAACTTTATTTTACAACTTCCTTGTACAGTTTTAATCAAGGAAAACAACTTATCCCTGATATTCACAGCGACTCAAAATTCTCATGCTTTTGTAAATCCAAAATATAAAAAATATATTATTTGAAACATGTTAAAATAGTTCCCAGCTTACCTGGTGGGAGTCTGCATACATGTGAGACTGAGCACCAAACTTATCTAAATGTTTATCTAAGGAGCACCTTTTGTGGACAAATATGTTTCATGTTCTTTTCTAGATCTAGCTAGATCACAGAACCTTTCTGGTAAGATCCACTGCTCACATCCTACCATGTTTAGGATAGGAATTAATTAACTTTACGTTATGAATCTAGCAATAACAAGTTGCAACAGAACTATAAAGTGGAATGAAGTGTTCTTATGTTAACCTCAGACACAACATATGTGGTTTCCATTAAAGACAGCAGCATATAAGGAAGAATTTCAGGAATTCATGTTTTGCTAAAATCTGTTCCTCATGACTTGAATAAACACAGTAGTCTTTCCAGATAATTGCAAAACTCAATATGAAATCTTTTTCGATTTGCCTTTAAAAGTGACTTTAAATAAATAGGAATGATTTAGTAAATAGTGAATTTAGGTGCACATTATTCAAGCATACTTTTTTACTTTGCACTTGAATGACTTTGTGACACAGTTTTAACATAACATCCTCAAGAATTATACGCTGACACTTTTCTTGGTTGGAGATTTATATGTATAATAAATCATAAACAACATATAAGAGAAGATACAACTCTTGGGAAGAGATCTGTATGAGCATTCTTGAGGCTGCGGTGCTAATGCTATGGCAATCAACGGTGGTTAACAACAGCAGTGGGAAATGGCTGTTGATGAATTTTCATAATTCCATCATAGATCTATGTGTTTACAAGGTTTTTAAAATTATTATTAAATAGACAACTTTAATTCTAAGAAAGTGCAGTAGAGTGTTCATATCTCTATGGCAAACATGGAAATTTCTATGCTACTTACTGATTTGAAATGTCTGGAGACATGAAGGCAAACTTAGATAGTTTACTGAAAATACAGACATAGTTAGCATAATAGATATTTTAAGAGCGATAAAGAAAAGTTTGCTGTATTTTACTTACAAGTTAGCTGTTTGTAGTGATGTGATATTAAAACACTCTTGGTTTTTTAACATCTAAAGCTAAGACCTCTACTAAGCCATGACCAAATCTTTATACTCTAAATATAGCACTTTTAGGTCCTGCTCCATACATATAATCTTCAAAGACATCAACCCTGTGTGGATGCATCAAACCTGGAATGTTAAGAATAGAGGAACTAATGCCAGTGTAGTCCCATCAAAGTCCCTTACACAGTCATGACATGATGAAGCAGTGATATTTTACAATTAATATTTGCTAGCACAAATTGTATATATACTCAAGTTTTAAAAATAGCTAAGTTTATCCAAGATACAATTCCTGTTCTTTCTAAGTACTTCAAAATTAAAAATATGTTTTAATGTTAACTGTAAGGTGATAAACGTATCACTCAGAACATACGAAACAAACATCTTCATCACCGCTTTGCAGCTTCACATTAAATTGTCTGGGGTCATTATATGTCGAGTCATCATCCTGATATGATGTTGACAAGAAGTCAAGCCTCATCTGTAACACAAAATCTACCATTCAGAACATTTTCAAGAATAAAATTAATAATTAAATTCTATCATCTGAAGTATCGCTACATCGTGTAATTACAAGTTGATTTTAAATAAAGAAATCTGTTCTTGGGGCATATATCACTCAGGAGACTGTATAAGAGAGAAGCATGGGTTTTAGGTCAGCATGGGATACAGAAGGAGACACTATCAAATAAACTAAGTAACCAACAAAATGACATTACTGTGTTCTGCATTAGAAACATGAGAAAGAGGGACTGGAGAGATAAATCAGCAGTTAAGAGCACTAGTCACTCCTACAGAGGACCTGCGTTCAGTTTCTGGTCCCTACCTAGTGGTTCACAAACATCTATGATTCTGATTTTAGAAGATACAACCACCCTCATTTGACTTCTATGGGTATCAGACATGGACATGGTACGCATGCATACATGCAGACATAGCATACATATACATAAAAAATAAATGAATCTTACAAACTCATCAATATTTTGCTCCAACTTCTAACTTCCCTTGCAACGATTTAGAAGACTAAAATAAAAGTAAGGAAATATTTTGCAAGCATCCAAGAATGGAAGCTGAACAAACAGAAGAAGCAATGACAACAGCAGGAAAACATACTGCTTAATTAAGCATGCCATGGAATTTTCATTCAATTGTTTTTCTTCTTCATTTTGATTATAAAAAGCGTATGAAGCAAAGCTACATTTAGTTAACATAAGAGTAACAGTCTTAAATTGCCAAGTTTACTTTACACTTAGAAATTATGGAAAGAGCTAGGTACTTGATAGTCAGGAAAAGAATGTTAGGGAATGAAAGGGATCAAAAAAATGAGAAAAGGAGACAGGAGGGGGTTAGAAAAGCAGAGAAGAAATGGGCACAGACATGGAGCAGAGAGAAAAATGGACATACCCACAGAGCACAGAAGAGCCTGTTCTGTTGGTGAGAGGTATGCTGGTGCTACCCTATTTTTGACTTGGCCTAATAACTATGACCATGATGAAAGACTAATAATGTTTCTTGCTGCCCACATCACAATTTCAAATAAATATTGTTGTTGACTGGAACTGACCATAAATGACTTAAAATGAAATAATTTCTTAGCACAGAATTTCTTAGCATAGACAGAAAGCACCCTGTTTTTCCAAATTGAGGAGCTCTCTGCCCTGGCCTCCTCAATATATCAGTAGGATTAAACATTTTTATAAAATATAAGCACTGAAAATTGAAAATTTTTGAGGTTATCCACGTTGCAGGATTTCTATACTTCTACGTCTATGTCTTGAATTAATAGTATCAAAAACAATAGTACTCTGCTAACCATGCCTGCTGCTGACAGAGACCACCAGGCTGGAACCATCTGACAATGAGGAGAGTTCAAAGTCAGCCCAGTGGATGTGCCCACCGAAGTGATCCACAGCCGAACCTGAGCTGCCAACATGCAGGGCCGTGTCATACAAAGATACTGAGATGACTTACAATTCAGTTTTATTTTAATGTTTAAGCCTAATAGGTGTATTCCTTTAAGCTTCATAAAAATCATACATTGTATGTCACAGTATTGTAGGAATCAGCTAAAAATGAAATTCTCTATCTTTAAACTTGAAAACATGTGCTCAGGTGAGATAGCATTTCTTGAATAAGTGATTAGAACGCTCTTACTTCAGTAGGTGAGGCCACCTCAATCGTCCTTTTCACTGACTTCCTAATTGTAGCTAGTTTATTATAGTTTTACACTATATTGGAGTTTTTATCTTGAATTATGCAAATTCTTTGTACAGCACTGATTTAAACTTGGGGTAACCATCTTTATTTTGAATTCCTTTATGAAGATCGAAAGCCCAGAATCCGAAAATGTTCATGGACTTTAGACAAAATGAAGCCATTAGGAACTAGCCTTAGTGTGGAGAGACACCTACCTACGTACATGCTGCAGCTTAAAACACCAAAGATTAGGAAAAATCAGATTAGGAAGAAACAAGCATTAGTGTCCTGACTTACGCTTGTAGGGTCGCTTAGGATTTTTTCATACCGTCGATTTCTCCTAAGACTTCCCAGCTTCATTTTCATAGTAAGCCTCTGTCAATGACCAACAAAGGACTAAAGATGATATTCCATTAAAATGTTGGTTTCCACGTCTCTGTTGTTTATTTTATAAATGTGACTGAGTCAGTATCTTCTTGTAAAAGTACCATCACCACATAGATTATTTAAAAAAGTAAGTTACTTAAGTATGAAAAATAAATGTACGTAACACAAGACTTCTGAAATGGACCTTCATCATGCCAGATGTTTAATATGTGTGGTAGAGTTTTTACACAGAACACATTATATAACTTGAAAGAACACTGAAATTAAAATGTATTTAGCAGATGGCCCACTGAATAAAAGGCAGTTTTAGATTTGGGCTAAACTCATAGAATTAACAGAGTAGAAAAGAAAAACACAATTGTGCTAAAAGTAATTTGTGGATAATTTTTCAATTCATTATGTGGGTTCTAGTTGGAATATAATCTAAGTACAGTAATTTATTGATCCTCAAGTAAAATAGAAAGATGCACTGTGCTCAGCTAGTCTCTGAGAAACGCTGTAACACAAGTTACAATAGGAGCTGTGCTTGCTCTGTGAGCTGCCTTTACTTCTGTGTAATTCTGAGTTACATGAACTCTAAAACGTTCCCATTTCCTGTTGTTGACATTAGGTCAAGCCTTGGTAAAGACAGGAAAATTCCTTGCCTTGCTCCTCTATGAATTTAGTAGAACAGAGGTAAACAAAACAAAACTTCTCCCTAATAAAATTAGTTTCCTGTTTTTAGTTTAGATTTGTTAATCACGGAAAAGAGTAAGCATGTGATTTATTTTATTATGAATACGCTCAACCATGTCACCTCCTATCTCAAACTGTTGGATGGAATTACACAAAAATAGAAATTAAAGAACAAAGGACAAAGGTTTTAGACATGTGAAATTTATATTACAGAAATTCATAAGTTAGTGACTTTGATCTCCCTTGAAGCCCTTTACTTACGAAATAGACTTTCACATTAAAAAGCTAAGAAAGGAGTCAACTAACTTTTCTTATAGTA
Source organism: Cricetomys ansorgei (assembly GCA_026225945.1). Classification (NCBI taxonomy): domain Eukaryota; kingdom Metazoa; phylum Chordata; class Mammalia; order Rodentia; family Nesomyidae; genus Cricetomys; species Cricetomys ansorgei. Next base: position 21,152,341 of record JAMJFZ010001796.1, read on the forward strand.
GCAATGAAATTCAAGATTATTAAAATAACAAGTTAATGTCTACATTTAAAATATCTTTTCTTCATGTTTAAGAAACTGCCAATAATGACAGCCATAAAAGAAAAAAAAAAACTCAAAAGAGAAAATGTTTCTATCTGAACTGAAAATGATATATATATGTTATGAAATTATTAGAAGTATGGAGAATTTAAGATAAATACTATATTTTTATTTAAACTTTTACTTTCTGGATTTATATCATCTTAATTGTACCATCTTCCCCCACCTTTCCTTCCAAGTCTTATCGTGTCCCCCTCCTCACCCTTGCTTCCTCTCATAGTCATGCCTTCTTTGTCTCTGTTGTTGCATGTACACACACACGTTTAGTTTAGTTTAGTTTAGTTTAGTTTAGTTTAGTTTAGTTTAGTTTAGTTTAGTTTAGTTTAGTTTAGTTTAGTTTAGTTTAGTGTGAGTTTAGTGCTTAGCGTTTTTCTGTCTGTATGACTTCATGGCTGACCACTTTGTACCAGAAAATCAATTGGGGGTTCAGCCTAGAGGAAGATTAGCTCTCCCAAGGTCAGCCTTCCATAGTGTTCGGAGGTTTCTGTCTATGGTGCAGCCTTTCAGATTTCCCTTTCCTGCATTAGCATGTGTACTGGTGTTGTCCTGATTCAGGTTAATCAAGCATAACAGAATCACAGTTTGGAAAGGTTACAAAGGATACAGACTGCATCTCAGTAGGCTGTGATGCAGAATAGCAGATTCCCAGAGTTGTTCTTTCAGTATAGTACCGTCCACGATGTCTACAATGCCATTACATTTGAGGCATTTAAAAATCCTTTTAACTCTGAAATTTTCAAGGATCCTTAAATAATAGATAATTTACCTTTCATACATAGCACTCTAGTAGAAAGTGATAATGAAATACATGAACCACTGCTCTGTGGTACAGTGTGTGTGCCCTTTACATGTGGGAGATGTTTGCTTCGACAATGTATCTACTGAGTTACCTTTGTATAGCAATAGGCTCATTGCTTATGCATTCCGTATATTTAAGACGTCATTGCAACAATTTTACCTCCATTTTCTTGGTAAATATAAATATTTATTCTAATCCCATATTTAGACATCACATTAAAATGAGTAACTATTTTGTATCCATTTCTATAATTTTGTTTTTTATGTTGTGGTGCTTTAGAAATGTTACATTCCTATTATCCATTCAGTGGTAAGCGTATGACTGACATAAAGTACGTTTTGTTATGACATATACTTCAAAGGGTTCAGATAATATCAACTAGATGAACAGTTGGAATAGCTGTGAACATTTGTCTGTCCATTTCTATGATTTATGTAATCTCTGCCAGTCTAATTGAAATAGCAAATTTCAGGTTCAGTGAAAAATTGCCTTTAGTACTAGTAAATATGTACTTTGGTACTCTTGATTTATATTTTTGATAAACATTTGCTTAAAGATTTAGATTCCAAACTATATTAATGATATTTATATCTTTCACATAAATGTATGACTATGTTAGTAAAAAAGAATGCATCAAGAATGAGCAGGAGTCCTAAGACTGTATTTATTTTATATAACTAAAGAATTTTTACTTATCAGTACAAATCTTTGCTTAATGAAGCAAGTGATTACATTAAGTCCAAGAGCCATTACATTGTTTTTTATTTTCTTTGCATCTGCCCAATTTGGGGAAGATAGAGGCAACACAGCACCTATTCGTCAAAGGATACAGTATTCAAATCAGTCTCATACAGTCTTACATACTCCCCTACCTAAAGGAGAATTGGGACGTTTCCTTAGTCTGACATACCACTCATTACTCCAAACAGATGCATGGGCACTTTTCCACTGCCATGTACAGGGCAAATGTCAAAGAAAGAGGCGATTCATATCCGCACTGAGGAGTTAATGCTGTTCGACCTCTACTGACTAGCCTAAAAATGAAGATAGTTCATGCTTCTTCTATTGACTGTAGTCCTAGATTAAAAATAAGTAAGATGCCATGTTTATTTCTGGAGACTTTGATGCCTTTCAATTGAGTAAAACCTTAAAGATGTAGGTGTCCACTTGTTCATTGAACAACTAATTTCTATTACATGAAGGTTAATTTAAGTACTTCAGTATGTCACCAGGGCTATAAAGTGCATTAATAATGCTCCTGAGTCATTTACAATATTAGTCACATAGAATATTAATTTAAAAGTTAACAGTACATTGCATCATTAAAGCCAAAACTGATGGAGTAGCAAGAGTAGGTGGAGGAAGTGCTATAAACCTCAAGAGACTCACATGCTGTGCTGTCATGATGGTGGTGGTTTTGCTGTGGGAGTTCTGGTGGTACCCTATCTGATTAGATAACAGACTTCTAACCCGAGCAGATACAGGGATTAAATAAATGAACAGAGACAAGTTTATATCTGTTCCAACAAGTGATTTGTGAATATTTCTTTTTCTTTCTTTCTTTCTTTCTTTCTTTCTTTCTTTCTTTCTTTTCTTTCTTTCTTTCTTTCTTTCTTTCTTCTTTCTTTCTTTCTTCCTTCCTTCCTTCTTTCTTTCTTTTATTGGTTTTTTGAGACAGGGTTTCTCTGTGTAACTCTGGCTGTCCTGGAACTCACTCTGTAGACCAGGCTGGCCTTGAACTCATAGTGCTCCACCTGCCTCTGCCCCCTGAGTGCTGGGATTAAAGGCATACACCGCCACCGCCCAGCTGAATTTGATTATCTTACAGAATTTTAACTGGTGTGTAAAACAATCTAAACTAAAAAAACTAGTAAATTATTATTGATAAGGTGGATAAAGTTTTGATGTGTATTAATTATTTTAGACATTGTTTGGTATACCTATTTGAGGCCTTTCTATAATATAGGAAAAACTAATTGTATTTATTTATAAAACAATAATTTATGCATAGTGTGTATGCATAGTGTGGGGTTTGAATGAGAATAGCCCACATATGTTAATATATTTGAATGTTTGGTTCCCAGTTGTAGAGTATCTAGGAACAATTACTATGTGCTGCTTTTTTTGAAGGAAGCATGATACTAGGGGTTTGAGGTTTAAAAACCCATGCTTGCCGAGTCTTACTCTCTCACTGTGGATCAGATGTAAACTCTCAGCTACTGCTTTAGTGCTTTGCCTGTCTCCCTGCTACCATGCTCCCCGCCATAATAGTCATGGACTAACCTTCTAAATCTGTAAGCCAGATCCCAATTAATTGGTCTCTTTAAAAAGTTGCCTTGGTCCTGGTACTTCTTCACAGCAATAGGACAGTAAGTAAGACAAATAATAATACCATTAGTTATATATTAAACATTATAATATAATGATTTTATGTAGTTTTAAACAAAAAGAATGTTCAGATTCTAATGTCATTATTACCTCTGAAATAGTCATGGAAATTCAATCTGCTTTAACACATGATTTAAATAATTATTTGGAATTATCTGTGAAGTAAATTATTGCATTCATTTGCAAATAAGAAAAACTGACAGTCAAAGCTTCCTCAAGTTGCTCAGTTTTATCTCAAGCCCAAATAAGTAGAAGGTTTGTGGTCTTCCTGTCTCAGGGATTTCTTCTGTCAGGCAAGCACGACGCTCAGCAACGTATACTGTTTTCCTTCTGAAGCACTTTGATTTAGCTATGATGTCACTGAAATTTAGGCTCCTAGGCTTAGACCCTCTTTGAGTCTTTACTTTAAAATTTGACTTTCTAAAATAGTCTACTTTTAGCTTCATTTCTGAATCCCTCAGCAATGCCAGCCACTGCTCTCGTTGTTTATTTCCCATATCAAATTTATAGTTCTGAGTTCCACACTTAAAAATTCTGCCGTTTGTGAGCTATCTCCACTGAGGTGCCCTATCCTTGTCGTGGCTGAGTGACAGCACTGCACACCCTGTACTCAGATATCACCTCTATAAAAGCCTAATTATTGCTCTAAAATGTTATACTCTCATCTCCCCATTATTAAATATATACACTTCTGGTTATAATTTCATTTTTTTCCATATGGTTACACACCTCATAATTGCTTTATATTATCTTTCTCAATTTTTTTTCTGTGCCGTTTTAGCACTTTATTCTCTGCAGGAATATAAGTATTTGCAGGGCAAGTTTCTGTGGCCACTTTTATTTTTATCACACATCATGCCTACTGCTTACTGAGTGCTCAATAAGTATTAGTTGACAAACCAAAAAAACAACTCTGGAAGTCTATTCCTGTAAGTGGAACAGATGTTCTCAAAGCAAAACTACAAAACTGAGAAGATTTATGCACACTATTAATTAGATAGACAACCTCATGTCTACAGCTTCTGCACGACCATATCTTGTCCCATTTAATGAAAATCAGTGGTCTCACCATGATGCCTGGTTCTAGCACAGAAGCCTGAACTGTCCCCACACGTCTGTTCTGTTTTCCCTCTCTCTATGGTATTAAGGACTTCTAAAAACTTCTGTTCCCCTAAAACAACAGTAACAAAAATAAATCCCTGGTACCTGCAAGGTTCTCTATGGTGTGAAGGGACTAGGTCCCTCTTTGTGTCTAACCATCCTGTGTCAGTTCGTAATTTGTTTACTCTGCTGTTTGGCTTTCTTTCAATTCCATCACTTACCTCGGGACCCTTTAATACCACCCTCTCATTTACATTGTAAAAATTTCCCAGAATCATCTGCTTGTCATGGTCTAGAAGGAATTTTAACAGCTCAATTTTCCCAAGACTCCTCTTTCTATTGTAGCTGAGGTAATAGTCCTACATCAATGCATTCTACCTGTGCAATTTACATAAGACCTGGGAGTGCACGTGCATATACACATACGGTACAACATTAGAGAGGATAAAATGCAAACTAAGCTTCTTTCCATCTTGACAAGTGTTAAGCACATTCCTGATTCAGAATTTACCATCCTCACTGCCTAGAAAGTATTTTTGATCACATACTCACATGACTGATATTATGTTTTGAATATGAAATATTCCCTCATCTAAAGACTTGGTCTGCAGATAGTGGTGTCCTGGCTAACTCTTATTGTCAACGTCACACAACCTAGAGTCACCTGAAAAGAGAGAGCCTCAACTGAAACTAAGCATGCTTGTGTTTGTGTTGATTGCCAATTGATGCAGGAAGACCCAGCCCAGTGTGGGTGGTACCATCCCTCAGAAAGTGATCCCAAACTATTAAAGAAAGCTAGCTGAGCATAAGACAGGGAGCAAGCCAGTAAGCAGCTTGGAATGACTTAGTAATTATAACTATGTAAAATTATGTAAGTATGCACTATAACTTTACTATGCCATACATTTCACAATGGCTCACATTTGCATCATGATTGTAGAAATTTTTTCTTCAGTTCCAAAAGCACATGTACTTAGATGAAAGACTTACATCAGTGGGTTGAACCATCACACACACACACAAGATTTCTCAGTTCTATAAAGAATAAAAACAGTAGAGTAAAATGAAATTCACAAGGCAAAATGTATTATGCATGTATTATGTTTGTCCCTGGTGCTCAGGGAGGCCAGACAAGGGTGTCAGACATCCTAGGCCTGGAATTAGACATTTGTAAACTGTCATGCGGGTCCTGGGAGTCCAACTTGAGTCCTCTGAAAGAGCAGCCAGTGCTCTTAGCAACTGAGCCATCTTTCCAATCCCAAAGGATTATTTTTAATATAAATTAATTAAATGTGCAATTAGTAGACTAAAACTTGGGATCCAGGAGTTAGAAGTTAATTTCAGCTATAGCCAGATTTACATATGTAACTGTGTTGCAAAAAATTTTCTAATTTACTGAGCCTTGTTTGGGCTTGAACCCTGCAGGTTTCTAATGGGGTGGGAGTGGAGGGCACTTTGAAAATACACTGAGAGCCCTATCTATTCCCTGAGGGCACAGAGCACAGCACAGATTCTATTGTCAGTGGTTTGACAGCACCCAAGTTCACTAATAAGAGTTTTTATGGACAACAGCCAGTTCAACATAGTTAACTGATAACCATATTTTAATTGCTTTCTTCCTCAAAAAGTCTCCTATCTCTAATTGACACAAAGGCCCTGTTCACAGTGTGTAAACTTCGACACACAGAAAGTAGTGCCTGGCTCTTCCACATCCCAGTGTCCACCATCTCTTCCTGCAGATATCCAAAACCTGCAACACACTCCCTCCCACATAGTTCATTTAAGACAGTCAACGTGACTAAACTCCAGCCACTCTAAACTATCAGAACAAAGCAGGGTCAGAATAGATGTCTGATGGACTTACTGTTCAATGAGAAAGGTCCTAGAACCCACTCTCTTTACAGGCTAATGAGTCATAACAGAAGGCTGACAAAACTCTTGAGGGAAACACACTGGTTTGGATAATAGACATAAAGGGATTGTATAAAAGGGAAAGGTTGGAAGGAGCTTAGAGAGGCTTTTTGAACATCCAGGTGCAGTGGGGTAGAAGGAGGTATGGAAGAGAATGTGAGGTCAAGTTACTCAGCAAATAGTTTATAACTCACTCTGGTGAGTGAGACGCAGCTGAGAGATGAGATTTCCCCTCAAAGGGACCATGAATGCAGTCTAGTCAAGTAAGTACCCAGACAGAAGGGAAGAGGAAGACCAGGCCCTGTCTTGAACTCAAAGGATCTGGAAGGATTGGTCTTCCTTGAAAGATAACAACTGGGAATTGGTTCTGCCTGTGTTAAATGGAAATTTTCTTCATGGAGCTACCACAAAGTGTGGTGTGGAATCCCAAATCTTGTGGCAGAATTCCATCCATTTAATTCAGGAAAAACGAACCCCACCAAACCTGAAAAGGAAAGCCTTGGGAAGTAGCCAACTAACATGGACACCAACCACCAAACTTTCAAGTGCCACACCCATCACCTCCAAAATAGCTAATTCCACATTCAAAACTACATAGGTTGTGCTTCTTAGTCTAATATGGAATCGTGTCTTTTCTGTAGCAACTTTGGAGACTTGAGATTTGAGAACTAATACAATCCACTTGCAGCAACCCTTAAAACTCAGGTCAAGATCCAAACCACTGAGTCATGTCCCCAGTCTCCTGGTTTGAGAAACAAAAGCCTTTGCACATAAAGATTGTTCTGTGCTAAAGTTTTCTGTCGATGATTCCCTGAGTTCTGAGCTGATGCTCCTGGGAGACTGTGAGTCACACCGCACTGTGTTCATATGGGAAACAGCAGATCTAAACTGCCTATCCAAGAACCTTAGACACTTCCCTCTGTCCCAGCTCCATCTTCCATGTTCACAGCTCACCTCTGTGTGGCCAATGGAGACCAGAGGTGGGGAGAGGTGACTAGTGGGATGTGAACAATGTGTCAGGAAGTGTACTATTACTCCTTCTGGCTCCTGAGTCTTCTGGTGGCTTTTAATAGCACTGTATCCCATAAGTCTTAGCAAAGCCACCATATCCTCTTTCTGGGCCTCCCCTAGCCTATCTGCAAAAGGAGGGTTGAACAATATGATTCCAAATATCTGAGCAACAGGGTAGCCAAGTCATTATGTAAAGTTCTAGCTCAAACAAAGTGCCCACTGTGTACACAACTGCCTCAGGAAACCCAGAGTTTATTTGTACTCTTTGTCTTGTCAACTGAGACTCAGCAGGGCTTCTCTGTACCCAGTGCTATTCAGAGAAGCAGAGCCATACCCCTGGGCAAAGTGTGACATCCATCCATGGCTGTGAGCAATTCCTAGCTCATCTGCTGTTCAGAGGTCTCTAACATCTCTCACATGGCAAAGCTTGTGGGACTGGCTTGCTGGCACATAGTAAATATTATGTGAATATTTATTCCATGATACATTTAGGAAGGGTCAGGATTCCCAGGATAGCTATGAATGTACCTGTCCTGGTTTATGTTACAGTGATAAAATACCCTAACCAAAATCAACCTAGGGGAGGAAAGGGATCATTTGACTTATAACACTAAGTCACAGTCCATCACTGCAGGGAAGTCACAGAGGCAGGTACGTACCCGAGACAGCTGGTCACACCACATCCACAGTCAGGACAGAGGAAGCCTAATGCGTGCACCCTGCCTGCTTGCTGCTGCTTCTGCTCAGCTAGTCTTCTTCACTCTTCAACTGAGAGCCCAGCCCATGGAAAGGCATTACCCACAACCAGGGCAAGTGCTCTTACCTCAATAATCAGGACGACTCCCCACAGGCATCTCCACAGCCCAACTGGATGGACATAATTCCTCAATTGAGACTTCTTCTCAGCCGAGTCTAGACTGGGTCAAGCTGATAATTTAAGCTAACCAGACCAGTTCCCGACATATTTGTAAATGGCATGTTGCAAAGTCAAAAGGCTGAGCACTCCTGGGTGAATGGGAAGGTGGATGGCGACTAGGAAGGCGGTTCTAAAATGGGTCCATGTCTTTAAAAGTGGGCCTGGGGAAGTTGTATAAATGCTCTAGATCTTAGCTTCCTCTCTCAAGACAGTCCTAAAGCTTCCTATCTCAAAGGATCACTGTGAGGATTAGAGGATAGAATTTGTGAAAATCTCTTAGAACTCTGTCCAGTATGAAGCTGGTGGTGATACATCTGGAATCTTCATCGGAATGGTGCGTAAAATGGCACGGTCTCACAATGAAAACCTTAAATCACTCTAAATCATAAAGGATCAAGGGGTTTTTCAGAGTCCAACATTTCAGAGTTAGGAGCACATCTATACGTAGACCAGCAAGTGGGAGGGGAGGCATTTGAGAACCTACCTGGGGTTCATTTGAGAACAGTGAGGTTCCAAGTAGATTGGTAGCCTGAATGGGCAGAATGAGTGGACAGATAGACAACAGGAAAAGGATCCAAGGGAAGACCAATGTGTCTGCTCAGTGGCTCTTACCTGGATGTTATTTACTATCCAGAGGCTACATGACAGTCTCCAGAGTCAGTTCTGGTTGCTTTAACTGGGAGGTAAGGCTGGTATCTAGTGGTAAGAGGCAAGAGATGTTGGACAGTTTTGTCAGGTATAAGACAGTCTTGAACAAAGAATGGTCCATCAAAGTGCTTTGTGTGCATGTGTGTGTGTGTGTGTGTGTGTCTGCATGTGAGAGGAGAGCATGTGTGTCTTTGTAAGCAGTAGGACCCACAAACATGTATGTTAGGGGTAAATTTACCTCAAACTTAGCTCGGCTAAGGACCCCTTTGTGTGCTTCCCATGCTCTTTGCATTAAGGGCCCCACAGAAGCTCCTCTGTGAGAAAGAGCACTCCCCCTGAGTTGACTTGAAATTCCCAGTGGGAGCCACATTTCAGAAAGCTTGCAAGCCTTGCTTGGCTTCAGTATAAGGAAACCACAATATTTGAATTTCAAATTGTTCAGGGGCCTTTTGGGTTGAGAAAGCAGGAAATTGCCTTATTAAAAGATAATTTGCCCATGGAGCGTTTTCCACACAGGGCAGTTTAATAAGAAAAGGATTTCAATTTTGTGAACATTCTCTTTAGCACTTCAGAGTTTTCAATGAAGCCAGCAGAAAAATGACAATTGATTGTCTGTTGGCCTCCCCTGCCCCACCACAGCCAGGAAATGCGTTTCTGGGAGAAATTTTAATCTGCAGATTAGAAAATTTAAATAACCAATGTGGAAATTTATTTAGGCAAAACTTACATTATAAAACCAGGACGCTTCTCACTTCATCCAGCAACTGAGGTTCCTAAGACACCCTATTCAGTCTCGTGTGTGTGTGTGTGTGTGTGTGTGTGTGTGAGAGAGAGAGAGAGAGAGAGAGAGAGAGAGAGAGAGAGCAGGTTTGCACCTGCCACCGTGCACATAGGGAAGTCAGTGCGCAATCCCGGGTACACAGGACGTAGGCCAGGATAGCTGTCCCGCTTGCCTCCCATCTCCTGCTAGGATCATAAACACAGACTACTGCATCTTTTTTACATGGTGAACTCAGGGCATCAGTGTCTACAGCAAACTCTTTGCTCATTGACCATCTCCCAGCCCACATTTCTGCTTAAAGCCCTGTGCGGTGGCCTTCCATCCCCAGCATGGACATTTCCTTCTTCCTGTCCAGATCACTCTGTAGAAGTCTTATGTCTCGACCCACCTCTCCATCTTCAAACTTACTCTCTCCATCGAATTTTTATTGTGGTCTTACCTTTTTAAGCTTTCTTGGTGTTTTAGTGTTTAGGTCTCACATCTATCCTTGGATGGCATGAGGCAAGTGTATTTTCTCTTCTTGCTGTCACTAAAATTCCAGTGAGGACTATTTCTACCCATCAGGCACTTCCTATCGGCCCCTTTCCCATCCTCTCCCATTCCCACCTTCTGTATCCAGAGGCAAAAGCTGTTTGGATTCTTATCACCATAATTTGATTTTTCCAATCTCGAGTCTTACAGGAATGGAAGCATTTCTCCCTCTCTGATATCTGCTATTTTGGCTTGATGTTCACGCCTGTGGGATGCAGATGCATTGCTGTGTGTCATACAAGTTCTGTTATTTTTACTTTTAAAAGCCATTGTAGCATCTTGGGAAACATTGTAAATAAAGTAACTGTAACTACGCTCAAACACGACTTTCTAAAACATGCCTTTCTTGCTCTTGAGCAGTTGCACGCACCCACATGCACGCACACGCACACACACACTCACACACATCCAGAAGGGAAGTTGTTGATTGTGTAGCTGTGTCTGCTTCTGGCCTCTACTGATGCTACAACCTGACTCTGTCCTTCAGCTCTTGAGAGAGAGTGTGAGCCCACCTGAGACTTCATACACTTTCCTTACCCTCCACCTGAGAATCTCTTCCCCTTCTTCAGGTTCTGACTTGGATGTTACACAACAGGGAAACTTCCCTCAACTGCATAGAATCTACCTGGGCCTTCAAGCTAGGAGCTTCTATGACATCCTGTTAGCAGGGTCTGATAAAACCTGTTTCTAGTATCTGTATTGATTCTAGCTTTCCACATCACCACGTCCACTTGATTTTCAGTTAGTGATTATAGCTGAATTTGTTAGCTTAGGCACCACCTTCATACACACTGACCGCTCTGCTCTGTTAGGACCTGGTGGATGAGTGGATGAGCTGAAGGATGGGGAGATAAGAAGCCTTGGCCCCTCAGAGACACTGCAGTTAGGTATGATAAGAAGAAGGGCTCAGAGACACTGAGCACTAGAGCCCCTCAATCAGGTTCACTAGAGAATCTTACTTATTTTAGTTTTTTCAAAATAGCATATTTCCATAAAATACATCATGAGAGAACAAAGTGCTTTTTTTAAACAATAGTTTTAAAAATCACTAATCCAGTCCTGAGATCTCAAGTATCTCCAGGTGCCTGGAGGGTAACATGAGGCCAGTTCATCAGGTGTCCCTGCGTTGAACACATTCAAACAGACTTCACTTCCACAATGAAATACTACTCCTTGCAACCTGTGCTCACTCTGTACAGTACTCATCTACTTGATTTGATGGCTTAGATACAGAGCAGTGGGTATTCACAAAGGAAGCAAAGGTAACTGGGCAAACAGGCCATAAGTGGGAACTGACTTTCAGTATCAATGGCGGAGTTTCAACAAGGACAGGAGTGTGCTCCTGATCTAGAAGGGCCTTCATTTCCATTTCAGACACTTGCTGTCATATGGACAGTGTGAGTTTTCAATGTAAACCAGAACACTGATGTGTGTGTGTGTGCGCACATGTGTGTGTGTGTGTGTGTGTGTGTGTGTGTGTGTGTGTGTATGTGTTTGTGAGGAAGAGAGAGCCCTTAAGCATGAATAAAGTCTACAGAATCCCCACCACACACATACACACGGTATAGTAGTTTGTAAGGGAACATAATTAATTAAAGCAACTTAAAAAAATATTAATATTCTCTTATTTACCTCAGTGCCCACTCCAGGCTAACAGATACCAGGAACAGAAAACTTGCCAAGGCTTTGCACATGCCCACTGGTACCACGTTAGTGTGAAGTTTGCCTTCATAGACTATAGTATACTGATTGTTCTGACCTACAATCTTCTCTCTCCCTTCTTTAGCCCACCTTTCACTGTGCTATGATCAATTAGAACAAAAGATGCACTGAATGTTGAAGACAATGCCACACACTGGGGTGGTAATATTTAGTAAAGCAGAGGTTACACTGTGAAGAGATATGCCATGTGAGGGAAGAGTGGAGAAACACACATAACCCATACTTGCAGAATATACGCACTGTGTTGGCCCTAAGCGGGGTGGCTTCACCTATCCTGTGGATCACCTCTATCTGAAAGTCGCTCAGACAGAGGACAACCAACTTTACAAAGGGCCAATGAGTCAATATTATAGACCTTGCTAAGATGTTAACTTCAACATATTATGTAGTTGTTTGAAGAGCAAGGGAAAAAAACAAGGGCTCACAGATATTCATCTGTGAACAGCAAAATAATAATTGAGTCCTGTTTGCATTTAAGTCTGCTAATGAAAAGAATTCTTGAGGGGATAGGGGACATTTTTGCTTAAATTGTGAAGCACTCTTCCATAGGAACCACTTGCTGACAATTCATGGCTGATGTAAAGGTGGGTCAGAAATAGGAAAGATTGACCTTGAGCATTTTCTTGTACCAGAAAGCAAAAAAACATGCACACATAGACACATACAGAGACACACAAACACAGACACCCAGACACACACACACACACCATGATGGGTGCATGACAAATCAATACAGTTGCCAACTGGAAGTTCTCAATGTCAATGAGATAGATAGTGTTGGGTTATAGTCCATAATATTAATGAATCCATCCTGGTATAAATAAATCACCAGATAAGAGAATAGATAAATCTCCTAAGCAGAATTTCAAATAATTTATGGAGACGTTGGCCTTAATGAGGTAGACATAACTCCCACTACTTAAGTGTGGTCAGTGCAAAGGAGTGCAATAGACAAAGAGCATGAAGTGGAATGATTTAATGGTGTAGAAGCTTGGCAACCAGCACTCCATAGGTAATGCAGGTAGACCATATTGACAATGGGTGTCCTTGATAGGATATGATGAAACGTACATTTGATCTCTGTGGTCCCCCTCCCCAAAAACATTGACTCAGCTGGGTTGTGTGTCAAACATCAATAAGTCTACAAAGAAGGACAATATAACACTTGCCCAATGCTACTCAAAACTGTTAAGGACACTGAAAACAAGGAAGACCTGAGAAATCACCTCCGCCAAGAGCTGCCTCAGAAGAGGTGGAGATGGGATCCACAGTTTACCAACCACTGGTCTAAATTAACCACTTTTACTCTCCTCCTTCCTCTTCTTCTTCTTCTCCTCCTTCTCCTTCTTCTTCCTCTTCCTCTTCTTCCTCCTCCTTCCTCCTCCTCTTCCTCCTCCTTTCTCCTCCTTCCTCCTCTTCTCCTCTTCTTCCTCTTCTTCCTTCTTCTTCCCTTCTTCTTCCCCTTCTTCTTCTTCCTCTTCTTCTCTCTTCCTCTTCCTCTTCCTCTTCCTCTTCCTCTTCCTTCTTCTTCTTCTTCTTCTTCTTCTTCTTCACTTTGGAAGGAAAATTGAGGGTGAATATCAATGGAGTATCAATTATGGATGATGGATCCTTCTGTGAGGAACACGAAGGTCCAGGCCCTTTCTGTTGTAGCAGAAGAGGGTTTCTGTTCCCCTTACTCAGAAACATTCAAGGATTCTTTAGCAACTCCATCAGTCCTTGGGGAGTGAAATATTTTTAGGAAGTCCCAAGAGATTTCCTTAAAGGTCCCACTAACCAAACACCAAATCTATGTTTTCCATTCTAAGAGCAAAGGGCTCTGAGAAAGATGGCACCTGACATAGCTAGTTCTCTGGTGCATTAAGAAGAGGGGTTAAGAAATAGGTGGAAAAAAATTACTTTTAGCCAGGTGGTGGTGGCACATGCTGTTAATCCCAACACTCTCAGAAGGCAGAGACAGGTGGATCTCTGTGAGTTCGAGGCCCGCCTGGTCTACAGAGTGAGTTCCAAGACATCCAGAGTTACACCAGAGAAACCCTGTCTCAAAAAACCAAAAAGAAAAAAGAAAAAGAAATGAAATGGCTGGAATGAAGTCAGCCCAAGGAGTAGTTATTAATAGCTACTTAAAACTTTGTAACTATTTAGCATATATTTTTTGTTATAGTCTTTCACACATGTCCCTGTTAATAAACTGTAAAATCTATCATCATTAAAAATTCTGATTTCAATGTACTTGTGTCTAATATTTTTAAGCTTGACATAGAACATCATTTGAGAAAAGGATCAAACTAAACTCCCAGTTCTGGTAGAGAACATAATCAGACTAAATAATTCAAATTACAATTTATACATGTAACCTCATGGAATTACACAGAAGCCATTAGATAGAAGGACTACTTGACAAAGGTTGGTGATCCAAGGACAGGATTCCAAGCTTCCTTGTGTTAAGTAGAGACTATAAGTCTACCAACAAAATCAACACCCAATTGCTGAGGACCTTGGGAAGTAACTTACTGATGTGTACCGCTTCCACTCCTCCATTGCAAGTAAGGAGAGTTTAGAAAAACCCTCCCCAGTGGGCCCGAAACACTGCTGCACCATTTGTAGACTCTAGCTATGCCTGTGCATACAGCCTTGTGGAGATACTACTGCACCATTTGTAGACTCTAGCTATGCCTGCCCTTACAGCCTTGTGGAAGCCCATGAACAGAACAAGGTTGATTCAACGCCACAAAGTCAGAAGCTATCACAAGCTCCTGCAATCCTGAGCACAGCTAGCCTTGCTTATCAAATGCTGACTTTGTGGGTAATACAGAGTGACAACTTCAGTGGTTGTGGAGGATTTGATGTCTTGGATATGGTGCTCCCTGCTGTAACACTGTGAGCACATCAGGACACACCATGAGCCATAAGCACTTACCATCAAGAAGAGTATATTAATCTACTTTGTGATAATGGCCGCATCTAAAAATAAGAACACCAGCAACCATAGTAACAATAGACATGCTGGAAACTTCACATACACTGGAAGTGGGTAACACGATATTCATGCAATCTGCTCTTTCATTCCTGCAGTGACCCTCCTATTGTTATCAAAATCTCTTTCCCAAATTGTGAAGCTTAAGCACACACAGTTACTTGCCCAAAGCCATTACCAAGTAAATGATTAAAGCAAAGCTCTAATCTACTCTGCTATAAATACATCGCCACAGAGCAGATGCATCTTCCCTTCAGTATGTTCTTAGATGGGTAATTATATATGTATTTGTTTAGTAGATGAAGGTCTGGTGTTTAAAAAGGCTAAACTCGAAAGCTAGGATCCTTTCATGTGGCTCTTGTTGTTTATATCTGCCCAACCCAGAACTAGTGCTCAGAGAGGCAAGTATTCATCACAGCTAGAGAGACAGCTCAGTGAGTCAGAGTACTTACTGCTCAAGCATGGGACCTGAATTTGGATCCCCAGTGACCAAGTAAAAGCTAGGTATGGCCAGGTGGAGGTGGTGCATGCCTTTAATCCCAGCAATCTCAGAAGGCAGAGGCAGGTGGATCTCTGTGAGTTCGAGGCCAGCCTGGTCTACAGAGTGAGTTCCAGGACAGCCAGAGTTACAACAGAGAAACCCTGTCTTGAAAAAAAAACACAAACAAACAGACACACAAAAAAGTTAGGTATGGTCTCACTTTCCCAAAAGACCAGTGCTGCAAGAGGGTGTAATGGGAGGATCCCCAGAGCTTGCTGACCAAAACTTTGGTGAACTCCAGAACTTATCTCAAAAGGATAATGTGGAGGGTGATAGAGCAGGACACTGGATTTCTTTCTGTGGCTTCCACATGCACAGGCACACACCTGCACATACACACACACACACACACACACACACACACACACACACAAAGAGGGGGAGGAAAACAGGGAAGGAGGGAGGGAGACAGAGAGGGGAGAGAGAGAGAGAGGGAGAGAGAGATTTAAAAATCAGAGAGGGTGGAAATGACCTGAGAGGACACACAGTCCCACGGACACTGCCCCAGAGCACTGTGGAGAAAATCAGCAGAAATAGAACTGTATTAAGCCAACATTTCCAGGCCCTCTCCTGCTATCCATTAAGGTGTCTTTATGAGAAATAACTCAGTGGTGTGTCTCCAGCACTTATGTAACTAATAGAGCTAATATTTTATTCTTGTTTCTAAGCACTGAGAATGCTAGCATATTGCACCGTGTTGTTTAATAATCAGTGTAGGTGTACTGCTGTCATTTGTTAGATTAGGGACAGATGTTCTGAGGGTAGAGAGGGATGCAGAAGCATCTGAAATTACTTTCCCCTTGCTGTCTGCCCTCATACCTGATTTCAGGACATCTTTTGGCCTTACTAAATGGTTCCATGTGAAGTTACGGATGTATTTTTCCCCAGAACGATAACGGGACTTCAATGCAGGGTTTGGAGAAACCTGAAATTTGGTGCACAGAGACTGAAGTGCCTTCAAGTTTCTAAGGATGAGGAGCTGTTCTCTGGGGCAATTTCAATTTCTGCCTACAAAGGAGAGCAGCAGGGAAGATATTTCTGGAAGCCAAGGTGCCTGCCCATTATGAGTGGCTATATCCCTGGAACTCCTGTATCAACATTGACACAATCTGCATTTTGTGAGCAAATGTAGATTTGTGGTTTTAGAGAAGAATTTCTCTGATTCTTGTCCTCTTCACGTTGACAAAGTGCACTGACCATCAGGAAGTAATAAAGTTCCCAGAGCGCAGGGAATGGCCCTGGCAGTCATAGCGGTGGTGTGTTAGTCCAGTGAGATATCTGATGTGAGCTAGTTTCATAAGAGAAGAGGGACCTAGTTAGCTCATAACTCCAGAGGCTCAAAGATCAGGTAACCTTCTGTGAAGGAATCATGGTGGATGGTGTCTTTATTGTAGGAGTCATGGTGTCATAAAGGAAGCCAGAAGACACTCAGGATCTATGCTGTCTCATGGCGGGTTCTCACGGGAACTACCCTAGTCCTTTTCAAATCGAGGTCCCAAATGACTTCAAGACCTTTCCCCAGCCCCGCGCTCTTAAAGGTCCCGGATCAATTCTTGAAGACCATACCTTTAACACGTGAACCTCTTATAGACACACTCAAACCACAGCCAAGCTGTCCCTCTCAGGCTTCTGAAAATGAACAGTTGGATGGGTTGACAACCAATATCATATCTGAAACATCTTATGTTAATTTTAAAAGAAGGAGACAAGTAGATCCTTGACCTGCTAACGTTTATTCAATATTCTTTGAAATTAGCAAGAATCATAAGAAGCACATAACAATCAAATACAGCCACAAAATGCCTTGGGTATAAATAAAGGTGCACTATGAGAAACACTACAGAAAGGACCGGCACCTCTTACATGTCACTACCTCTTAGCAAGAAACACCTGCAACGTAATTTAATCCACTCACAATTAAAAAGAAAAATGCTTGACTTTCAAAAGAAAAAAATATAGGTTGAAATTGATCAGTATTTCCCTCCCTAGACCCTTCTCTTACTTATGCTTACAAGGTCAAGTTCAAGGATTGTTACAAAAATGACTAAAACAAACTAGAAAGAATGTTTCCTCAGAGTTCAAAAAAAAAAAAAAAAAAAAAAAACAGTGCAGAAAATAAATCACTTACCCATGCACAGAATAAGGCAGAGGCTAATTTCATTCAGGTTAGGAATAATAAATTTAACTAGTTTCTTTTTCACAAAACAAACATCTCGGACATCGTATTAAGTAACGATTATACTGAATTATGCATCATACTCTATTTATTTTCCTAACTCTACTCAGAAAGCCGGCACTCACACGTCAAAAGAAACTCCTCCTACGTAAGACTTATTCTGTAACAGCCAAAGAAGTCCATTGGGGTTTTGTGGTAGGGTCTACCGTGAAAAGAGCCCATACTTGTCGAAGTATACAGTGCTAAGAGCTGAAGGGACATTAAAACATGGTCTATGGATGTCACAAATTCTGGTTTTGTAAAATACTTTTTTTCAAACTAAAAGCTGCAGAAAATTAGTTCCTCGATAGTCTACTGAAAACTCGTAAGCAGCTAATGTTTTAAACTTCTTAAGCTTTTTAATTTTCTTAAAAATATTTAAATGATCTTAGTTATCTCATCTTTTTTGAAAAATAATCAAAAAAAAAAAGATTACAAATCTTTTGTTTTAATCAGTGTGACCAAGGGCTTGTCATCAGGGCTGTAATCCTCATAGGCAATGGGGGTCACGTCATACATCGCAGGCCGGGATTTCTTCCCAAATCTGAAATCACAGATAGAGAGACTCTGGTTATGTGAGTATTGGACCCCAGGTTCTATTAAAGGTGAGTGCTAAGAATAACTTCCTGCTGCACGAGCACAAGGACCTAAACATGGCCCTCCTGTACCCACATACACGCAGGGCAGTGATGCTGGTCTAACTCAGTCCTGGAAAGGGAACAGGTGCATCCCGTGTCTCACTGGCCACCCAGCCTAGCCAATTGGTGCTTGAGCTGAAATCTAGGTTTAGTGAAGGACCCCGTCTCAAAAATTAGTAGGCAGAACAACGAAGAAAGTAGCTGCAAATGAACCTCTGGCCTACACACACCCACACATACATATACATACTCCCACACACATACACATACTCACACATTCACACATGTATCTACATACAACACACAAACATACACACAAAAACTTACATACAATACACATACATCCACTCACACATCTACATACAACACACACATGCACATATACAAGCATAAACTAATATGCTTATATATAACACACACACTCATGCATGCATATACATACACTCACATACCTACATGCATACATCACAGATGCACACACACAAGAATAACTTAACAGGAATCAAACAGAATTACAAAAATTCTCTAAAGCATATTCTTTAGCATATAGAAATTTGAGGCATGCAGATATTAACATTGAAGGAGTGCAAACATTACTCTTTAGTTCAGGAGGCAAAATGGATTCGTGTTAAGACATCCAGATTAAATCTTGGCAAATCAGTCAGGCAAAACAGCTCCACAACAGATTTAAGAAAACATGTATCGATTTGTCCTTTTCCTCCAAGACCCATAAATATCTCGGGAGAGACAGTTTCATTTTACATCCACTCTTATGACTAGCATACACAATGGCAGGCAGTGATCCCCAAGTAGTACTCAGACAGCCTCTCTCCAGGGGTTTCTGGGGGGTAGTAAGCTGTAAAAGCTCTGTGGTCATTTGATATCCCAACACAAAAAGCACAGCAGAGAGAAATGACCTAAAACGCTGAGATGTTTGTCTCAAATCCTGCCAGGGTTTATCATCGAATCCAACTCTTGGTTCTGTCAGCCCCCAGGGCACTCTTCCCTGAGTACCAGGCTTGTGTCCCAACAGCTCTATGCATCTCAAAGTCCCCTCAACAGCAGGACTGGTGTGCAGAAGTCAGAGGAGTCAAAGCTCCCAAGTGCAAGACATTCTGCCAAACCAGTCTTCAGAGAGCAAATATTAAAACATGGCCAGTTAACTTCTGGGTGGTCTCTTCCCATTTGAGACCTCTCTTTTCCCACAGCCTCTAGAGTAAAATGCAATTTAAAGTCTTCCACGGGAACCTACCACCATTTCTTCTCATAGATGGCTTTTTAGAAACTTTATTTTACTTCCAACAGGACTTATTAGAAAGAGATTTAAAAAGCAACCTCTTTAAATTCTGAAAAGGTTAAGATAGGCCCCTGAGGAATCAGAGGGGCTTCTTTGCCATGGCTCCGGTCCCTCTATCCTCTTCTCTCTCTTTTGTTGCTATCGTCTGAAGTCTGCTTCTCATATCCAAAGCTGAGAAGTGGGATCACGTGGGGAATGAGGATGGAGAGCACATTCTTCAAGTGCCATTTGATTTGGGATTAGAAGACAGTTTGAGATAGGGTCTCATTCTGTGCTCTAGGATGATCTAGAATTTACTATACAGTCAATGCTGGCCTCAAACTCATAGTAATCCTTCTGCTTCAGCTCCTTGAATGCTGGGATTCCAGGGGTGAGTTGCCACCATGCCTGAAATGACCTTTGATTTTTAAGCTTTCCCCAGTTGCCATCCCATTCATTCAAGATTGGCTTGGCCTTCAAGAGCCCAGAGGCATGACCATGTCAGGGGGCACCATGCGAAACTCAGGACCAGAGTTAGAGCATTCTGCCACCATCAACCCACAGTAACCACTGTAATATTAAAAATGCCCTAAGTAGAAACATTTCTGAACTGCATGGCCTTACTGGACACCCACAAACTGAGCTGGGGAGGTAAGATCTCAGTATATGGCCCGTTAGTCTGTCTGGATGAAGCTCATGAAATCCTAGTATAGAAAAAGTGGCCACAGTAGTACACACACACACACACACACACACACACACACACACACACACAAACACACACCTACTGAATTCTATACTTTTTCCCAAGTATGAAAACATAAGCGTTAGAAAAATTTGACAACTTATTTCTCATAAGATGGCTAGATGTATTTGTAATCGCAGTGATGATTTAGAAGAAAGCTAACAACTGAGAGCTTCCTCTGTCCTGGCCTGGTGGCCCTGGGGTAACTTCCTATGGGAACATTACCGTGAGAATGAATCACGCATTAGCTGACTAAACTAATCAGCTGATCGCCCAAAAGAAAAAATAATGTGAACTGAACAGACTTGACACATTTTTTTAAGGTCACTTGTTACGTGGTTTCAGTTTGAAGAGGACTCTACCTTCTTAAAATCTGGAAAATGAGATGCCTCTGTTTTGTGGCATGTATTAACGAGTAGTAATTAGTAATTCAAAGGACTATGAACTTGAGTGACACCATGGAGCTGAAGACTGACAAGGAAGGCTTGGGAAAGAGTGTTGCAGATCCACTGGGTATGACAGCCCAAGGCTCGGCCCACTCTCTTACACGTGCGTAGAGAGAATGAGGAAACAGGGCACCTTGCCTTGTGATGCACCTGCTTAGCTGTGTGGCACAATGCCATTGAAACGATCTGCATGGGTCAGTAAGGGTAACGCTGACGACAAAAGCTGGTTAAAGTCAGACTGACACACCCAAGACAAGAAGAGCAGACCAGCAGCGGTCATCCCTATTCTTCAATTCCCTAATTAGGGCGAACTCTATTTCTTTGAGTGAGCTACAAAGTTCAATCCAAATTACAGTACGGAAGCTAAAGCAGTTTGCCTAATACAGACACCAAGGTTTTCAAGTACCTGTAAGCTGAGACAAGGTTTTCTTTGACTCTCCTACACCTCTCAAGGTGGCAAATAAATGCCTATTAGCAGTCATGCTGAAATGCTAACTGCCTTCATATCACCTTTGTGTATCAGAACTGGCCCTGGTATGTGCTCCCCAAGTACTGGCCACTCTAGAGACACTCAAAAGGGGTACCCTACCTTTTCATTGCTCTGTACTACACTGTCATCTACAATGTCCACACTTAAGAACCACATAATTTACCAAAAAACAAAAAAGGTCGTGTGTGTGTGTGTTTGTGTGTGTGTAGGACTGCATTTTTAGCTATCCTGAGATATTTGCAGCCAATGTGCCACTCTAATTGGTCTCAGTACAAATTATATTAATATCACCCCAGCACCTTAAACATCGCATTTGGTATCAAGTCCTATGTGACTAACTTGTTCGCTGAAGGAACAAAAGATGCTACAGCCAGTCATAAATAAGGCAGAAGAACAAGAACACATTCTTCTAACTCAAAGTCCCCTGAAAGCAGTTAAAACAACACCATAAAGAATGTCAGGCAGATCATAGGCAAGCCTGAATCCGAAGGTCTGAGTTATTTGAGGACAAGTGAATGTGTCTTTCTTTTCTCCTTTTCCTGTTTTCTATGGGTAAACACTTCTAGGTAGTAGACGTAGGCACCGTGAGCCACCAAAATGTGACCTCATTATCACATGTGGAAAGCCCTGGATCTACCCCTGTGGATGGTGACAATTGTTTCTCTACCTGAGCATAAGCAAAGCAGCTGTGGGGCAAATGGATGCTGAGACCACAGAGTGGAGGTGCCTTCTCTATCTAGCTGATATCCGACATCACAGGCACCAGATGTCTCCTCGGTCCCTCATGAAAGTCTCCGATGACCCACTTGGAATGTTTCTTGTGTGGCCACTGGGCTGTGGTCATTCCAACTCAGTATCATTTCCAGGCTAGCAGCCAGGAAACAGCCTGTGAAATGGGCATTTGCTACAGGCCATGTTTGGGAACTAGAGAGAAAGGAACATCAAAAGGACTCAGTTTTGCCAAGCTCTTCCTAGAATTTCCAGGAATAGAGAGCAAAGAAGGCCAATGAGCCAGAGGTCTGGCTGCAGCCTCTTCATAGCAGGCTACAGATCAGGTCGTAGCTGCAAAACCCTTCGGGCAAGAAATAAGCCCGAATTCCAGATTCTTGGGATCTCATGGTTTTCCTGTGGACTGTTTCCTCTGTACTTACTGGAGCACACTGGAGTTTGCTGGCTAGGATTATACACCGTGTATGTTGGTAAAGATGGGCAACAAAGTAGAACCAAGTTTGTGAAAGCTATCACATCTCTTCTTTCTTGTCTGAGTATTCACTTATCTTCCCAGAGGGCTGTGTAAGCATCGGTTCCAAAGCTTCCCTCTCAAATGATCTGGGCCTGAAATGCCGTACTCTTCCTCTTGGGAGGATCATAAGCTATCTTAGCCACAGATTCCTCTGGGGTCAATAGAATCTTATTTCTGGGTCTCCCAAACACCAAGTATGAAGCTATGGTTCTTGCTTCCTCCTGTGAGCTAATAATATTTTCTGGGAGCACAAGATAGAGGGGAGACTTCAGAATCAAGGAAATCAAGTCCTCCTCTCATTTTGGCATCCTCTGCCTTCAGCCCAGTGATTTAGGATCCCAGAACTAATCCTGTTGGCTGAGACCACGTACTGATCCCAAACCCGGGGGCTCCGACAAGACCAAACATCCTATGTCAACACAAACTGAGATCATCCATTCATGTGCGACCTCAGATTGTAGTGACGGCAGTTATGTGCCAGAACCTGTTGGAAACAGAGAACTGAAAGGGGAGACTCAAACAATCAGGTGGGCTTGTGAGGGTTGGTCCTGGGCTGCCTGGAAGCTGGGTTGCCTACACTGATCCTGAGAGGACGGGTCAATGTCAACAAAACTAGCTACAGGTTTAAAGGGGGCTGTTCATGAAGTGGACTAGTACTCTCTTCAGTACCTTGTTCAGCCAGTGTTTTATTTTCTAAGACCCTCCCTTGTGGCGGTGAAGTCCTAACGATAGCATAACCCCGGAGCCCAGGGGGATGCCTCCCTCGCTGCAGATCCCCAGAGCTTACCTGGCGTGCCGGATGGATGCGATGGCATTGCTGAACTCGCTGTCAATGCTGCGGCAGTTGTAGAATTCCTCGTAGGCAGGCCTGGACGAGCCCTGGTACTCGATGCGGCTGATGCGGCAGATGCCCACAATCAGGATAATGAGCATGAGCACGAAGGCCACACACAGCGCTCCGATGATGATGTAGAGTGAGTGTCGAGGCATGTTGGTGAGGCTCTCCGCCATGTGCCCGGACTTCCACTGCAGATCTGGAGGCAGAGACAGACCAGAGGCAGGGAGTGAACTGTAGCAGTCAGTGTGCTACAGCGCTAATTTCACTTCAGAGTCATCTAAACTGGGAAGGATTACTTTGTGCGAATGACATTAAGGGTCACTGACAAATCACAAAGGAAAACCACGGATACACCTGCTTTGGTTTGGATATGAAACATCACTATAGGACCATGTGTTTGAAGTCTTAGTTCCCAGTTGATGGTGCTATTTGGGAAGGAGGAGGAACCTCTATGAGGTGGAAGAAGTCCACTCTAGAAGTCTAGAGTCATTGGGGGAAGCAGAAGTGGGGGGAGCTTGAGGTTTTATGTCCCAGCCCCACTTCCTGTTCATGATCTGCTTCCTGATTACAGGTGCTTTCCCCACCACGATGGATTGTTTCCCCTCAAACTGAGAGCCAAGACAAACCCCCTTCCTTCCTGAAGCTGCTTCTCTTCAGATATTTTGTCACTACAGGAAAAGTAGTTAAATCCACAGTCATTTTCAAAATACCGTTCTTCTGCCTGTTGCAAATGTTACTTTAAAAAGATGGAAACAACATTTGACAGAGACACAAAACAGAAGCTGCAGATTGATGTTCGGCCCTTCCTGTGGACTCAGTGGTAGAACTTCACCCCAGATATGGCCACTTTAGACTCCCCACTGTGGAAATAGCCCTGTAAATGTACAAAGCTCTATGTACAGGAATATCCATCCTAGGGTCTTAATATTTAAGCGTTAAAAAATCAACCATTACACACCCCCAAACAGCTCAGAAAGTAAGGTCTGGCCCCCGCATACTTTCCTCTCAAAGCCAGTAAATGTTAATGACTCATCATTTTGCTTTAGATTGCATTCACAGGTTTTTAAAAAGAAAGAATGTGTCACGGATGAAGATGAAGTTCCCCCGCTCTGGTGTCCCCTCCTTGTCTCACCAACACCAAAACAATTTACAAGAGTCAAAGGGAAGATAATCCAAATAGTCAACTCTTAATGAAACAGAAAGAAAGACATTCATTTAACAGTGCAAATTAAAGAATGCAGTCAAACAGGGCCTACACTAATTCAGCAATCACAGTGAGTTTAAAATAGTCACTTGGACATTGAAGCGTTCAGAGTACAGTCATAACACTGGCAAGCTTACACCGCTTCCCTAGGTGTGCTAAGATCTTTAGCCACCTCTCATTTCATCATTGCTACCAGAACATGTGTAATTTTCCCAACCTCACCCCCACAAGAGAGGCAGCCTAGGAAACTGACATCCTTTTAGTGGAGGCAAGACAGGAGCTGAGGTCTGAGTGTATACAGCATGCATCAACAGTGACTGCCCCTAGAAGAGAGGATTACAAGTGATTTTAGTGTCGTCTGTATCCTTTTCAATCATTTCTAGAAATGATGCATTTTTCTCTGCAATCAAAAGATGAACAATAAGTGAATAGTATAAACACCGTAAGAAAACCTCCAAATAAGCAGTTGAAGGAGCACTGGGCTTCCTAACACACAAGCCTCACTTTCAATCCCAACTCCAACATTTGATCTGCCTCCCTGAGCCTCTGTCCCTTCATGTGCAACAGGGAAATACCAATGCATACTCCACTGGTCCGTTGTGAGCATAAGCTGGAAAACTGAAAAGGTGAAATGAGAACAGACATTCAGTGGGTGGTCCTTAAGAAGGAACAGTTGAGATCCTGGAAAAAGGACAAAGAAGGACAAAGAAGAGAACACTGTCTTGTGAAGCAGATGCTCTGGGCTGAGGATTATAGGACCTCAGCTGCCCCTGATCTTCCACCAACCTCTGTTAATAGTGACAAAATGGAAGGACTGAATGTCACCCTTGTGGTTGGCATTGGCCAGCAATGTCAGGCGATGTTCTGTTTGTAGACCTGCATACGAATGGAAATGTCTAGCTAATACGAACAGGACAGGAAAGGAAACTGCAAGTAAAAAAGAGCTGGGCTTTCTCTATGGCATTCATCCCATCCCCACCATTATCCTGCAAGGGTCATCGCTTCCATGGTAGGACTTTCCTGGTGTCTAGATACAGGGCTCAGGGAAGATGGGAACAGGAACACACCTCAAGACATCTTTCACTATTCTGATTATGTGAGAGTCCTGCCACATACTCATCTTAGCTACATCTTCAGTGATCATGGACTCTGAGCATGGACTATTCTTGACCTTGAAAAGGAAAGCCAGGAGGAGAGGACAACAGAGAGGCAGGCAAGGGGCCAGGCCCACAGACCCATTTCCCAGAGGTCTAACAGAAAAATGGCCCCTGGTTCCTGCTCTGAACACTTCTAGAAAGCCTGAAGAGATGGGCTGAATGAAGACTATTCTGAGTCCACAGCCAGATCATCTGATCCCTGAGTATCTCGTGAAGGTCTGTGATATCTGGTTTAACATTTCCATCTTAAACTGCCTGCCCAGCTGCTGAGGCAGCAGAGGGAGCTCAGAAAAGTACTGATCCTTAATGTACTCCTTCCTCAGCTGAGCCAATAGAGGTAGAGAGACCAACACAACACACTGCAAAGAAACAGTGTCCATAGATGGCAGGAGGTATTTTGTAAAGCCAGAACCAAGGCTCAGTCCCCAAGTCAGCAGCTCTTTCTTTTGGCAACAGCTACTACCTACTTGAAGAGATGACTCTGTTTTCTGGCTGAAAAAGTAAGTGTGGTTCACTTGATTTCCAAGTAGTATAGCATTCACTCCCTTAAAAATTCAGCAGCAGGCCAGAGTCCAGAGCTCAACAGAACATGTTTTCTCATCCATTTTGTATCAACTCGAGGGTGGTCAGGCTGGTTTCTACTCCAGCTCATCCAGTGCTCAGATATGACGGCAGGAAAGATCAGATTTTAAAATTGTGTGTAGTGTGTGTGTGTGTGTGTGTGTGTGTGCATGTGCATGTGTGTCAGAGAGAGAAGAGAGAGAACACATGTGCAGAGGTCAAAAGGACAACTTCCACCATGGTGCCAGTTCTCTCCACTATGTGAGTCCTGGAGATGACACTCATCAGCCTTGGCAGCAGGTGCCTTTACCCACTGTGCCATCTCTCCAGCCCTCATAGAAGTTTTTGACGGGCTTTTAAGCTTTATGCGTGCTTTGTGTGTAAAGAACACATTCATCATATTAACTGTATACACACACAACCCCATAAGCACAAAATGTTATGCCTCATTATGTGTCCAGCACAGAGTTGCCCATGGTTTGAATGTCCTTCCATTTGCACAACTTCTCAAGTATTTGCATTCCAAAGTGTTTAGACATTAAGGGAAAATTTATCACAATTTCTCAAAAAAAAAAATTGTTTTCCTTCATCCTCCTCCCTCATCTTTAAAGTTAGATTCATCTTTACTGTCATCTGAAATGTTCCTGACAGAAGTAAAGGTGGCTGCTTTGCAAGCTAATTGGTTCAGTAGCCAGCCTGGATCTGTGTAATCTAACACTCGGTCTGAGAGGCAGAGAATGTACCCTCACCAGGTGGCTGCAAATGGCATCTCCCATCCAGGCTTCATCCCAGTAAGTCATCGATTTTCCACATCCCCCGAGTCCCATTGAGTGAATCATTTACTGCGTTGGCTGAGGCCCAGCCCAGAGAAGAAATCTTAAACCTGAACATGCCGAATGGGATTATCTCATGGGCCCCAGCAGGTGTGCAGCCAGGAACGCTTGCTCAAGAGCTGTTTGGGGAAATTTTCATAAATGTCCCACTCGTACGTCTCACGGATCATTTGCATTTTTGTTTAAATTTGTCTGAAGTTCTATGTTTTCCAAAGGGCTTTTATACTGAACATTTAGGAACTGCTGGGATCTGGGTAGAGAAGCTGTTCGCGGTGAAACAGGCAAGCTGACAACAAAACCAAATCTACCCAAATTAGACTTCAACTGATTTGCATAATTTATTCTAAAATAAATTGTCCATATCTATTTTGTAATTTATCTTGGTGAACACGGTTAGACTGGCTAATTTGCTCACCTATATAATTTCAAAAAAGACTAAAAGGGAGCATGTTTGTGATGATGTCATTTAATAGCCAAAGAATTCTTAAGGCCATCTGCCACTTACAGCTGTAAGATAAGGTTTCAAATTATGTCATGTTTTCCATAGCTGAAGGTGAGATGTCCAAAGAAACCATCAATGAATACCTGAGAAAATTTAACAGCCATTGCTAATCTTGAGACAATGATGGGTGGGAAAGGGAACATACTACTCCATCATAAAGACCCATTCACAGAACACCTATGACTTGAGTGCCTACTGTGTGCTGTGAAGGGCAGCTGGGGGCAGTGAGCTCTTGGAGGCTTAGGTCTTTTGACAGATACAAGCATCACCGAACAATCAAAGTACAGGTTATGCCGAGGCTATGCAGGACAGGCTGTACAGAAATGGGAGGGGGCAGGGTCCTCATCTAATCATGTGTCAAGAAAGCTTGAACAATAGGGGTCACCAGCCACAAAACAAGGGTAAGGAAAAGCAGAGAGAAGTCTACCCTAGGCAAAGCCCAGTCCTGTAGAAGTACGGGACAAAGGATCGAAGGAGGTCAGCATATAAGGACTAAGGCAGGGAGGCCCAGTGAAGGGAGAGGTACCTCCCTGGGGCAGTCCACCCACTCCATTGAGAAAACAGCATGGCCTTGGGTCTTGAGGTATTTCTTATTTTAACAGGAGCTAGGCAGGGCTGGCTGCGAGGGTCCAAGCACTCCTATACACACTAAGAAGATGTACCTGGCTATGTATGAAGAAAGGCTTTGAGAGGCCATTACAGAAGCCAGTTTAGGGGCTACTCTAGTATGGGGCAGAGCTGGTGACAGCTTGACTGGGGTGGTGGGGACAGAGTCACAGAGCAGGGAGTGTGACATCAGAGATGGAATTAGACTGTGCAAGCCCTTGATGGAGAGAGAATGACACTTCACTCTCCCTTTCCTGGCTAGTGTGGCTGGATTATTGAGGTGTTGTGACTGAGTGGGGGGTCACTTCAAAGTAAGCAGGTGCAAATGGGATACCCAGAGCTCTGTTTTATAAGTAATGAATTGGAGATGCCATTAAGGCACCCCAGTGACAGGGGCTCTAGATACTTGCAGTTAGATGTTAAAGTCACTATTTTAGTTAATAACTGTAGGCTGGTATTGATTGTGAATTCCATTTATGCTGGGCACAACCGTATGCATTTCAAGTGTTGTTCATTTAATCTTCCTGGCAGGCACTGAGGTGGATACTATTGACATCTCTGTCCTGTAAGGGAAGCAGCTGAGACCCTATAAAGTGCAAAGTGCCCAAGATTACGTACATAAGTGGTAGCACCTGGCTACCGAAGTTTCACACTTCGGTAATGAGTAAACCGTCAATCTGGTTGGCTGCACTCAGATTCATTTCTGTGTTCTCTATTCTGTGTCAGATGAAAAAAGAAGAAAAAAAATCTTCAGTAAATGGTGTGGGCTCCTCTGCTGGGTTGGTCAACGATGAAGTCAAATCCATAGCATCGTCCTGTAGACTTGGGGGCAGCAGCCAGGCACCATCTTAAGAGAGAATCTCTTGCTT
Organism: Cricetomys ansorgei; assembly: GCA_026225945.1. Taxonomy (NCBI): domain Eukaryota; kingdom Metazoa; phylum Chordata; class Mammalia; order Rodentia; family Nesomyidae; genus Cricetomys; species Cricetomys ansorgei. Next base: position 21,181,389 of record JAMJFZ010001796.1, read on the forward strand.
AGAAACTGAGCTGCAGGAGACTGGAGAGGTGGCTCAGCGGTTCAGAGCACTTGCAGCTCTTGCTGAGGCCCCGGATTCTATTCTCAGCACCTACCCGGTAGCCTACAACAGTTTGTATCACCAGCTCCAGGGGATCCTACATCCTCTTTTGGCCTCTTCATGTACTTAGACATATATGCAGACAAAACACACACACATATATATATATAATAATAATTAAAACAAACAGACTGAGCTACAGTGGGGTCCTGAGATCAGAGAACAGCCACAGGTCAGGTTGCCCTGCCCTTGCCCCCTGGATGAGGAAGGCCTGGAGAGGCAGTTCTGCAGAACAGGAGAGCGGATTATGACAAACTAAAGGCAGCAGGGGCTTGACTACGGCTGAGAAGTGCTTATGGAGAGACAGCCCTGCCTTTGGTGGCTGTGTACAGAGCTCATCAGCTGAGCAAAGACCTGAATTTGACAGCACTACACCTGAGGTAGGTGAGTTGATCTAATTCTAAAGCCGCATAACTGTCCTTCATAGCTGTTGAGTCTGGGAACGCTGAGGGTCCAGGGGTGCACAGGACTCCCACAGCCACATTCCCCCAGCACAGTGATTCATACTCGGGTGGTCTATAAAGCACAAAGATGGGCCTCTGCCTGCACCAGTCTCAGCGCTATGGCTGCGGCCCACGCTCCTACACACTTGGGGAACACCTCCAGCTAAATCATTAGCCACTTGAGGTCTATGATCTAAGGATTCTTGAGAGACTGAGAGAGTCTGTCCTGTTAGAATGGAAAGCTGAACGTAGCCAGCAGAGAGAGGTCCCTGGCACACAGGGAAGGAAAAATGGCCTTCGTGAAGACAACTCCTTTGACATCAGACAGGCTCAGTAACTAAAGTCCACAGTTTAACTGACACCCACCCCATGCAGGTAACTGTCACTCGACAGTTTTCAAGGACCGAGAAATAAGCTGGCCCAACACTTCACCTTTTTGTTCTTTCTTGGTAATCCTGTGATGTCCCATTTTTGAGATTTTTATTTTATGTGTGCAGGTGTTTTATATGTGTGTGTGTGTGTGTGCGCGCGCGTGTGTGTGCCACCTGCATGCATGGTTCACGGAAGCCAGAATAGGGTTCAGATTCCCTGGAACTGGGTTACAGACTGTTGTGAGGTGCCACGTAGGTGCTGGGACCAAGCCACCTGAGTCCTCTGAAAGAGTTAATGGCCGAGCCATCTCTCCAGCCCCCGTCCTCTAACTGTGCATTTAGGTGACTCTTAACTTTGTTGTGCTTTTAAGAATTTTATGCTGTGATTTGTTATTCCCTCCATATCTTCATCCAATTCTATTTTTTTTCCATTGGGAGGCAATTCTGTTGTCTTTTCTTGCTATTTTTCTCTTTCTTGCCTTCTCTGTCTCCTCCTTTTGAATTTCTTTCTACATTTAGCAGCATTCTGACTTTATTGCTTTTAATACTATCATGTTTTAATTTTTCGTTTCCCTTCTTACATCTTCTCAACTTCTTTCTGAACTCTGTCATTAATGAGGGATCACTTTTCATTTTCCTTTCATTCTCTCTCTACATCTTTCTCCACTCACCTTCTTTCTTTCTCCTGTTTAGCCTCGTGTCTCTCCACCCTGTTCGTCCCCTTTCCCTGACTGTTTCTCTTATCTCATTAATTTACTATTTCACACATATTTACTACAAAAAAAAACTTTAGCCTCATGCCATATTCCACAGTAGTTTTGATCATTTTCATTTTATCGGTCATCGGTGATGTATCGATGTATTTGATTTTTAAGTGTATTTCTGTATTTCATATAGTGTGACGTAGTTATTTCTAAAAACAGTTTGCTCTCTTCCTAGCTAGTTGTACCGGAAGGGATTGAGCCTTCCAGCATAGGATGTTCAATAAAAAGACTACCAGAAGAGATATCCGAACCAACAGATACACAAATTGCAACACGGAAGTATAAGGAACACAAGAAAGCAAGAAAATGTGACGCTGCCAAATGATCCTAACTCCTTAACCACCGAACTCAAAGACACTTAAGTGGCTGAAGTACCAGGTGAGGAGTCAAAGTATTTCTAGTCAGAATGATCAGTTGATCTGTGAAAGGATGCAAATGAGCAGATGGATCCATCCAGGGCCCGGAGAGGAAGGTCATCAACCTCGAGGGAAAATGAGGGGGAAAGCCAGGAAAATGAAGCAGAAAATCATCGATGTGGATGAAAAACTCAGCAACACAGAAGAAAGTCTCAGCAAGCAAATTGAGATTTTGAAAATAAATAAATAAACAAATGGAAATGTTGGAAGCCAAAAAAAAAATTCCTGAAGAAATAAAATTTAAAAACACAGTGGAATGCATGACCAATAGCCACAACCAAGCAGGAAAAAAGACTCTCAGGGGTGGAGGACAAGGCTAATGAAACATTACAATCAAACATCTGTAACAAAAATAAATAAACAAAAGAACATGACCACAAGATCTAAGAGACCAAACATAAGAACCCATGGGTTGAAGCAGTTGAGGTGAACACTAAAAGCATATCAAATGTAGCCAACAAAATTACAGCAGAAAATTTCCCAAGTCTAGGAAAAGAATCAGACATTCAAACACAAGAGGCATCTAGCACCCCAAATGGAACATGACCAGAGAAGACCATCTCCACAAAAGATTAGAGTCAAGATGTCAAAAATACAAAACAAAGAAACACCATGAAAACCTATAAGGGAAAACAACTCCCCTACAAGTGCAGAAACATCAGGATAACCTCAGATATCTAATCAGCAACCCTCAAAGTCAGGGAATAATGGATCAATACATTTCAAGCCCTGGAAGTAATGAATGCCAACCCAGATTAATATGCCCACCTAGGAGCACATGAACACGAGCCTAGGAAGGGTTAGTGTCAATCCCAATTCTAGTTTGGAGCATTCTAGCCTGATACAGTGTTTTCCTGAATCTGCATCGTAGAAGACCTGTGTAATACAAGAGGGACATAAATACATTTAACATACAAAGAAGGCAGCAACAGTTAGCATCAGCACACAGAAGATCTACACAAAAGCTCTTTACACATTAACTCAACGTCTACTCTTGAATTAGAATCTTTGGCTTGATAGAAGCCAAAGATTGTCTGCATCACTGACAAAACAAAAATTTCAAACCTCTTACAAATTTAGGGAATGATCACAAACAGACTCACCTTCTGGTGTTCAAGTGTATCTCCTAATCAGTTATGTCTTCATGGAAGATTGTTTAGAAATAAAGGAGGAATTTATCAGAATGGAAATAATGTCATGCTGAGCAAGTACCACCCAAGAGACTGAAGCAGGAAGGCTGTGGGTCTAAGGCCAGTCTGGATCACATGGTGACACCATCTCTTAAAGCCAACAAACATGGAGCCACTTGTGCCGACCCTTGCAAGAGTAACTACAGCCAAGATGTTGTGGTGAGGTGGTTCTTAAGCATGACTACTGGACACTGGCTTCTAATCTTGGTTCTTTTTATTCTGTCTATAATAGTTGTCCAGGCGTAGGCATATTTCAGGAGTTTTCACATCAAATCCTCAAGGTAGAGGTCTAAAAACAAATTGTAACCATTCTGGCATGAAAGAAAGTACTGAAGAAAGAGAGACTTCTGTCTCTCCTTTTGGCTACCATATTATTAAAACAGTGGACTCCAAGGAATTGTAATTTCCCTAGGAATCTCTTTCTAGATGATTCAAAGCCCTGGTGTGGCCAGAAGATGAACTTGTCTATCAAGAAAAGATTGCACACAGTTTTGACACCCTGTCAGACCACCTTACCAAAGAGATGGAGCTGAGACATTAATGGTCAAAGATGGGAGGGATCACACCTTGACAGGTCTGCTCAGCATTAAGTGTTCCTCAGGATCCAAGTACTTTGATTTGGTTTTGTTGTTTGTTTGTCTGTTTCTGAGACAGGGTCTCTGACTTGGACCCAGAGGTCGTGGAATTGGCTAAGTTAACTGGCCAGAAAATCCCAGGGATCCTCCTGAGTCTGACTTCAAAGCATTAGGGTTATAAATATAAGCCACTACATGTGGTTTTAAATGTAGGCAATGAAGATCTAAACTCAGGTCTTCATGTTCGGCCAGCAAGCCCTTTCCTGGCTGACCCATCTCCCCAAACCAAGTGACTCTGATCCATCAAAGAACAGTCAATAGTAAGAAGGTCCAGGAGGAAGCACTCTCTGAACAGCATTCTCATGCAGAGAAGCATCTGGAACTGGGAGGCAGAACTCCCCCAGCCAGCCTGGCTGGATAAGATGAAACTTTACTGCCCTGTTTAAATAAGAAAATGACTTTCAATGGTGAATATTCATCAGCTTTCAAAACAGGCAAAACCAGGATCCCATGTCAATCACTGTCCCCTCCATCCAGGTGCTACACTGTCCCAGTACATCGGACCCAATCCTGACATTTCCAACTTCAGTTCATTCACCCACAGCCCAATGCTTTTCAGCTCTATTTTCAAGTTTGTCCTTTCTGGAATTTTCTCCAAGCAACTGAAGGAACCTGCTATATTCAAAGACACTTGAAAACACAAAGGCAAAGTGAATTCAAATCCTGTGTTGCTTTTTGGCTTTCCAGAGCAGAGGCTGCATTTTTTGATAGGATTCTAATGCTTGTCTGTGAAACACATTTTTTTGGCTGACTGGATAGCAGTGAACTTTGGATGACATCTGAAGACTCTCAGCCCCAGTGGAAAGGCTGGATGCAATCTCAACAAGTGGGCACAGCAGGAAGCAAGAGACAAAAGTTCTTCTTGGATTCTGAAGACGGGGGTGACTTAAGTGGTCCCTCCGAGCCTCATGGCTTCATGATCAGTGATGTGGGGGCTTTCTGGTCACAGTTAGCATCCTTTTCTTGCTGAAGGAAAAACCCACACTAAATAGTACCCAGTTGAAATACTTACGGATTTCACAGTTTGCCCCCACCCAACCATGAGGGCAGTGGCAGGTGTATCCATTGGGCTGGTCCAAGCAGGTTCCAGCATGATGACAAGGGCTGCTGTCACATTCATTGATGTCAACGTCACACTCTTCACCTGGGAAGGTGAAGACAAATAACAATGATTGGCTGTACCCAGCTCTCCCATGAGCTCCCTGAAAACGATCAAGATACCAGGCTGGTGATCAAGATCTCTAGGCGCAGTCACAAAGGCCAGCCTCCTATTTTTACAAAGTAAGGAACTCTCAGAAAATTCCAGACAAGAGATTTTTAACTTAAGTAAAACTGAATTAAAAAAAAAAAAAAAAGCATTGTTAAGAAGACTCTCTCCTTGAGCCCATGAAGCAGCTAACTAAAGTTATCCCCACATCTGAATAAACGTTTTGAGATTGAAAGTAGAACTTCAGTTCCCGATGTTGTTAAAGTCTACTGTATTTTGGAGTCAGGAGCTGACTTTCATACATATTTCTGAAGTTCTAGGAAGCAGAACACTCACAGCTTATGGTTATTTTGTAGCCAAGTGTTTGAGTTTGCTGGGCTGGACACTGGCTCTTTAGTGGGCACAGCTGTATACCCAGTTCAAGCCCTTTGTGAAAACCAATTCTCCTTTCTTACTCCCTCTATATGCTTAGATTAAGCAGGGAAGAGACTGAAAACCCCAGGGGGAACTTAGGCCCAGCTGGAGTGACAGTTACAAATTAGCCCAAATCTGACACACTCCTTCCTAGGAAATGGCAGCCCAAAGGATGCTCACAGGCACTCCAGTCTGTTCTCCCCCAAAAGAAAGAAGGCCAGACCATGACAAGACCCAGCATCCTGGGTTTCCAGGCCTGCCCAGAGCACTTGCTGTATGTAGCATGCCACACCAGCACACAGACCAACGTCACTGTTACCCAAACATTCCTGTACAGAAGTATCTTGCTGGCAAAAGTTGCATGAACAAAGACACCCTTGAACAATTTTACAACCATCATGATGAGCTGATACAAGATGAATGCACTCCTTAAACGTAAGGGCCTTTTATCAAAGCTGAAGAGGATACTTCACCCTGAGGCAATCTCTCTTAAAAGGTTAAAAAAAAAATGGGAAGGAGAATTTTTTTTTAAATAATCCCTCATATGCTTAGATAAATGCAGAAATGGACAGAAAAAAAAAACCAAAAACTACTCTTGTCACCATCATCAACTAACAGCAAAACCAAATATTTTGTTCCCATCTTCAGAAGACAATATTTCAGTGTATTCAGGTAATTACTTCCAGGCTTATTTAGCATTAAATTGCTTTTCTATCTGATGTTGGTTTGCTTCACATTTATAAAAACTGCCGTATGTTACTAACAGATCATTTCAGGGGAAGAATCTCAGACTGAAATATGTCGTGTCTGCTCCACTTCACACGCTTCATCTGCCTGGCATCTGATAGTTTTAAGTCAAATCTGTCAAACAAAACATTCACTGTCTCTGGGTCATCCTTAAATTATTATAATCCAATCACATTGGGGCGAATTTGTTTCTTGCAATAAATATAGTAATTTACATCAATAGGAAGGACACAAAATTGATTGCCTTGTGCTAAGTTGCTTTGGCCTGTTTAAAATGTGGTCTCTGTGTATCAGCAGGGTGACCACTCTGAGAGAAGGACATTGGCTACACCATTACAGATGGCAGTACGTGGTAGACTGCTTGAAAAGCACATCAACAGGAATGTGCTGAGAAGGGATGAAGGACAAAAATCAAAGGCTTCCACAGATCAATACAGCAGTGCCACTTCCCCCCATTTTGGAAGCCAGACTTAATGAAGATATTTACTAAGCAATAGCTTGCTTGAGCTGGTAACCCAGACATTGAAAATTCACTCATTCTGCAGTGAGACACCCGTGACCTGCCCAGCAATAGTGACAGAAACAGCCTGAGTCTTCCCAACCTTCACAGTTGGGCAAAACCCAAATCCTCACTCCGCTCCATCAAGGGCAAGGTCAACATCACACCCTCTATGCACAGAGTGACTTTAAACTCATGGCAGTCTTCAGGATTTGGCTTCACGGTGTTGAGATTACAAGCATAACCTGCTACACCCAGGCAAGCATCAGACTTTCCGAGCATTTCAACACCCTGACATTGTTTCCAGTCAATGTGCATTTTGTCTTATTTTTACTAGAAGGGCTCTTAGTACTAGTTGTGTGTATTTACTAACTGCTAACTTAATGAGTCTGAGATTTTGTGGCCCTGAGATAGTTGTCTTTCTGATTGACTTGTTGATTATTTACTTTCAGTGTATCACATGCATGTCTGGTGCCAGAAGAGGCCAAAAGAAAGTGTCAGGTCCCCTGGAACTGACATTATAGACAGTTTTGAGATATCGTGTGGTTGCTGGGCATCAAACCCAGGGTCCTATCTTAGCAGCAGGATGCAGCAACCACTACAGTAGAGGGTCAAACCAAAGGAGCAACATAGAAAAGTTGGCATTAAAATAAAATGGTCGTATCACTCACCATGTTAAAATAGGGTTAGGGTTAGGGTTAGGGTTCTTAGGGTTAGGGTTAGGGTTAGGGTTAGCAGGCAAGCTTGGAGACAAGGAGGAAGAGAGGATGGAATGGTAGGAGTCTACCTGCCCACTTTCAAAAGTCATGTGGCCATAGTAGATTTTAGTTATTGAGGCTGGATTGGCAACTGAACAGATGCATCAATCAACAAGAAAGAAGGAAGAACTCAAAATAGACCCACACAAATATTGCCAAATGATTTTTGACCAAGGTTGAAAATCAGTTCAATGAAGGAAAAACAGATGGCCTTTTTAACTAATGAAGCAAAGTTTAAAAAGGAAAAAACAAATAATGTCTAGTTGGAAAATTCCATGAAGGAATGCAGTCTGTGAAGAAAAGTAAATTAAAGAGAGAAGTCTCCCTTTGAAATGAGTGATATTAGGGTGCTGCTGCTGCTGTTGGGACAGGGTCTTAGGTAGCCCAGAGTGGCCTTGAACTATTAAACCAAGGATTACTTTGAACTTGTGATCCTCCTGCCTTCACCTTCCCAGTGCTGGGATTATAGGCTTGATCAACCATTTCTGGCTTAAGTCTGGTTAAACTAAACGAAAATGAGCTGCAAGCAGGCACTGTATTCTAGTTGAAAAAGTCACTTTCTAAAAAGGCATACGGTAGCAATTTTGATACTGCTATGGCGGTCTGCTGGAAATGAGCGATGAAGTGAATGCATGTTGGACAGTGGGAACCACTTAGGTTGATGTTGGTTTGGGGGTTATGGATAAATAAAAGACTAGAACGATCCCTGTGGTGCTGGATTAGAGTTAGGCCTTCCTATTAAACTTAATATAGGTACAGCTAGCTGCATATGAAGATGTATGTACACCATATGCACACATTAGTATATACACAAACTTCTGTGCTCAGCCAAGAGGCTCTAAAAGCAGTGATATTCGAATCACAAGTACTTGTAGGGCCTAGATATTTATTTAGAATATTCTCTGATAAGGAACCAGGGGATCTTGGTGAAATGGATGACTCCAGGATGGATGCAGGAAATAGACAAAATGAGACTGGCGTATCTTAAAATGTCAGAAAATATACAAGTGCAGTAGCACAACACAAAGCCAGCAACCCCCACACCCATATGGAGATGTGTAGAAGGGGCACAGGAACCAAATGAAAGACCTCCCAGTGGCCAAAGTAGGAACATTGTGAGCAAATAAAATAAACTAAAAAGTGTTGCCCTGTAACACGAACCATACACTAAGTGCCCATGAGTCCTCATTAATATAAATAAATGGTTGAACAAAGTAGTAAATGAGGGCGAATAAACAAGTCTCTCACAGGGAAGGATTCCAAATAGTCCTTTAACCACCCCACCCTCATACAGGGAAGCACAGCCTCCCTCATTAAGGGTAGGCTAGGCCAAGTGACTTCCTCCCACACAGTACACTATTGAAAAGGAAAGAAAGCAAAATGATGATGGTAAAACCTTGTGTGCACCACATCAACCAGTGACAAAGACCATCAGTGACCACGAGTTATACTGAAAGCATCGGGCCTTGATATGTGATGACAGGATCAGAAAATGGACAAAAGAAAGACATGAAGAGACCCTTCACCCTGGATGATATTCAGATATTTAAAAAAACACATAAAAATGTCTATTCATTTTTCTATAGATAAAGTCAAGCTAAAACCATAGTGAGCTCTCACTATCTGGCTAACAGATTAAGAAAGCCTCAGAGAAAAGGGTATATGCAAAGCCGTAACTGAAAGACAGAGAGGATGTAAAGGAATGTTTTTCCAGGAGGCTCTTTATGCTGTGAGGCCTTCCTTATGGCTACATGCCGCTTGGACTTCTGGGAGCAGCATGGAGGGAGTTATATAAGAGACAGGGTGTCTGTCGAAAAGTTCAGTTGGGGTAGAGACAGGGAAAGAGTGAGCACCAGAGTTGGTTGGGTGGTGACAGGAAGAGTGAGCTCCAGAAGCTGATGATAAAATGGACATAACTGAGGTTTTAAAAAAGTTACAAGTCTAATCTTTCTCAGTAACTGCCAGGAGAAGCTGAACCTGAGGGGATGGAGTTCCCTTAGGAATCCAGCTATGAGTGAAAAAGTCATAGTTTCAAAAGGCTTCAAAGCTTAGATACAGAACTTAGAAATGGCTGCAGCCTTTAAGAGCCCAACCCAAATGGCAGAAAGCCAAACATACACACCTTAAACAAAGAAAAACCCATATCAAGAGGGTCTACACCAGGTCGTTGGGCCTATGGAGAGAGCTGTGCAGAAGCACACCAGGCTTGGAGAGCAGCGAAGCTCTCTCTGTTTGGAGGGAAATGGGACACTGGATTGAGTATTTACTTACATGACGATTATTTGTCTAACTTACTCTACTCCGTCAATGACAAGGTTATCAAACACTCCCTAGTTGGCCAGTTGTTTTACTAAAACTCAGATACACTCAGAGTGGAAGGTAAACAAGGAAATTAAAAGAAGCCCAGAGGCTAGAGAGATGGCTCCAGAGGACTTGGGTTCAATTCCTAGAACCCACATGGCAGTTCACAACAAAGTGTAAATCAGCCCAGGGGAATCCTACACCCTCTTCCTGTCTCTGTGAGCACTACACACACATGGTGCAGTTACACACATGCAGACAAAACATATATACACTCAAAATAAATTTTTTTAAAAAGGGGATCAAAATTATCCCGTAGTTTCCAGGCAGAGCAACTTACAGTGATAATAATACCATCCGAAGTGCTATCCAATATTAAAAATTTAAAGGAGAAACAGAGGATAATCTATGAGTTGTGTGTGTGCTTGAGATCTCTAAGGCAGATTACTGAACAGGCAGTTGGAGATTCACTCAATATTCTGCAGTAAAGATTAAATTTTTTTCACCCAGAAAATTATCAAAGTAAATTTCAAATATATTAAAGATTTAAATGCTCAAAATGAACTCATACATGGTTATAATGATATAGGAGAATATTAATAAATACTCTATACTTAAAGCCATTTTAGAAACAAGAACAAAGGAAAATCAAGATTTTATTAGATAAAGCTGATATACGATACATGTAAAACAAAATTCTCTATACACATTTGAAAGGAAAGTGACAAGGGGAAAATATTCATAGCCTTGTACGAGAAAAGGTAATGCACTCAAACGAAACAACTAAAAAGAAAGATTAGTTTGTCTGGCCTAGCAGACGGGTGTTCAAAGAAGAAGGAACACAACACAAAGAAGAAATATGGTTTTAAAGTTTTCAACTCTTTGAGCATCAGACATAAAAAATTATAAAATAAAATAATACTGCTGTCTTCCAAAATGACAACTCTGGAGCATGTGTGTCAAGACAAGAAAATAAAGTCATATAATTAGGTATGAAAGTTGGCAAGCATTTGCTTTTGTATTTTTTTACTTTGGAGAATATAACACATACTTGAAAATCTGTTCTCCTGGACCCCTGGGTTTCTATTCCTGGGAAATTGTACCAAAAATAAATAAATGAATAAATAATTAAATAAATAAATAAATAACACATATAGAAAAATAAATGTATAAAATATTCTTTCCATCATTGCTTATATGGAAACATTCTTAACTGCCAAAAAATCAAATTGAAGATTAACTAAAAATAAATCATAACATCTCACAGAATGGACCGCAAAGCCACCAAAAAATGCTTTAACAATAAAGGCAAGGGGCAAAAAGATGTCTCAGCATTAAGAGCACATACTGCTCTTTCAAAGGACCCATGATCTGTTCTCAGCACCCAGACTGGGCAACTCACAACCACCTATAACTCCAGCTCCAAGGAATCCAATTCCCCCTTCTGGCCTCTGTGGGTGCCTGCACTCAAACACACACACAAGTATAAAAGATATTTAAAGGTGTAATTCTTGATATAGAAACACATTTATTACTTATTTCTTCATTTATTCTAGGTTAAATGTAGGCTACAACATGGATATTGTGATTCCATTTGTGTCCATACATCTACACACATATACATTGTGCCGCAGTCTATACATAGAACTTCAAGAAAACTCTTAGATGTCAATATATTAATAATGCTACTTCCCAGCAGTATGATGTTAACTGATGAGTTATTTCAAGAGCTTTATATCTTCTAATTTCTCCCACGCTTTTTTATTTTATTACTGGTAAGATAGAAGTATCTGGAAGAGACCGGGTAATCTTCCCCAATATATTTTTGCCTCCATTGACTGATATATAAATGTCTCTCTGTGTTTATAGAGCATCAGATAAATAAAACCATCTGCAAATCATTTTCTGGAGCAAACCCACTTCTCAGTCTAAAGGAAAACACAGAGTGTGAAACAGATAAACAGAAGCAAGATCAACAGTTGATCCTCTCTCAGCCATTTGGCTGTTGGCACTTTACCCAAGGGTAAACAGCTAAAGGAGGGACTAGAGAGTGAAGCCTGCAAAATGCTGTAGAATTTGGAGGTGGCCACAGTGGCCCAGAAGGACAAGTCAAGGCAAGTACGGTGGCCTCCAACAGAGGATGTCACGTGTTTCTCTACAGAGCATTTGCCGTTAGCCATGGGCAACCTTCTCCCAACCTCATTAGCAGAGACCCTCTGCCTGTTTTGTCTTAACGAAATACCAAAAATAGAGACCTTATTTTCTTTTTATGCGTGTGTATGTATGTGTTGTGTACGTGCACGTACCTATAGATACGCATGTTTGTGGGCATGGATATTCATGTGCGCTCATGCATATGGACTCCAGAGGACAACCTCAAGTACTGTTCATCAGGCACTGATGACCTTGCTTTTTGAGACAAGGTCTTTCATTGACCTGAAACTTGCCAAGTGGCTAGGTTAGCCTGTTGGTGAGCTCCAGGGACTTGCCTGCATCGCCTTTCCCAGCTCTGGGCAGACAAGTGTACCACCTCACTCAGCTTTTGTATGTGGGTCCCAGTGATCCGGGTTCTCATGCTTGCACAGAAAGCACTTTACCTAGTAAGCTATGTCCCCAGTCTTACTCTTTAGTTTTCAGGACTTCTGACTTCTGCAGGGAAAAATCAAGGTTGAAATTTGGTTTTAGACTTCCTTTGAGAATGGGATGAAAGTTAAGAACCTGCTCTCAGCACACACACGTCCAACATAATAACATTTCACTTCTACTTTAACAGATTTGCAAGCTATCTGAGCTTGCTTGGGGGTAGGGCCTGGACAACAAATCATATTAGCTTGGATTCCCCAATCTAGAAGCAACACCCTGACAGTGTTCAGCAGCCACTGAGACTTGGGTGAACCCAGCTCCTGTGCCCCAGACTCTCGCAGCCCACTCCTGACTCTCCAGCCCAGTTTGTCTCTGTATCCCCATTTGACCCCAAACCATTCCTTTCCAATATCACCAACTGTCTACAGTTCTCAAAATTCTGTTACTTTTACCACATTCAATAAAAATAAAACAGTATCTGAATGGAGTTTGCACAAAAGACACATTCGATCCCTCCTGTCTCCTTCACACTACATTAACACTAACACTTTCAAGTGTTCTCATAAAGGCTCAAGCTTCAAAGCTCCCACTCTGGAAATGTACGGTGATGACAGCCTCAGCAAATCTAAGTGACAAATGTTGACTTCAGAAGAGCGTAGTTTAATGACAACACAGTCTATTGTTTTAAAATAGCTCTCATTGAAGCAATGCATCCTGACATTTCACAATGGCGCCCGTGCTTTGTCATCATTCATGGCAGGGCTTGGGGTTGTCTAAGCTCGGTGACCACAGGAACGGTGTGGTGAGTTTGAAAACGCACTCGAGGATGGCTCACCTGTGAACCCTGGTGCACAGATGCATGTGCCATTCAGGCCCTCGCTGTCACAGGTACCTCCATTCAGGCAGCTGATGTTAGCACAGGGGTCCTTGTATAGTTCACAGTTTGTTCCTGCAGAGAAGCAAACAAGAAAGGGTGACTCGTGGAGTACTCTCTGCTTCCTGTAGCCTTCAAAAGGAAAGTGTTTCCCCAGCATGTGAGAGCATCCGGGTAGGTTCATGGCGTGTATGTGTGCATGTATGTGTATATGTATGCATGTGCATGTGTGTGCATGTCTAAGTGTGTGCATATGTGTGTCCCTGCATGTGTGTGTAATTGTGTGGATGTGTGTCTGTGAATGCATGTCTGTGTGTGAGTGTTTGTGTGCTTATGTGTGTGCTGGTGTGTGCATGTGTATATGCATGTATATGTGTCGTGTGTACAACTGTTCTTGTATGTATATGAATGTGTGTGCCTGCTGTTCACCTTAGAATATCATAAAATGTGCCTTATTAGAAAATAACAAATTAAACCCCTACCCATGGGCTCTACTGAGATATCTTATCTACAGTTTCTCTGCATATCCCAAAGCCTGTATGGCACAGAAAGCCAAAAACCTGAGAGTTAAAATTTCTCAATGACTGGCCCCCACACCCATGGATATGGGCAGCAGTAATTGACTTTAATTACAAGAAAAAGAGAGAGAGAAGAAAGATATGAAGTTAGGTGAGGGGGGGGAGTATCGGACGGATATGGGGGAATTGGGGAAGAGATGAGATGTATATGATGATATTCCACTGTGTGTATGTATGGAATTCTCAAAGAATAAGAAAACTCAACAGCAAATGCTGAGTCTCCAAAATGAACAGAAAATAGATACCTGAGATATTTTTCAACATTGTTGAATGACAATAAAGGTGAAAATTGGTAATTCTATGTTCCAAGGATCCCAGCTCTACTTGGAGACATGAGGAGGTGGAATGAAGGTTCTCTGTTATTAGACTTCACTTTCAAAAGTAAATCGGCACATGCTAAAGCTTCCAGGCACCCTGACAGCACATGTCTCAAGCCCTCCCTGTGTGCTTTCTGTCTGATTCACTCCCCACTACAGCACCCAGGAGACAGAGGCCCTCACCTCCTCTTCTCACAGAGGGGAAACTGGGGGAAGAAGCTGGTATCACAAGATCAGTAAAGGAAAGGAGCTGGGATTCAAATCCGCAGGTGATCCCTATTCAAAGTCTCTGCTGACAGGATAGTTTACCTCAGACTCAAATATGGAGATGTGCACCCACTGAACAAGAAGAGACATTTGTAAAGATCAATCAGCTCAACAGGTGCTTACCACCACGCCTGAGCATCCGATTTCCATCACCAGGACACACACATACATACATACACACACACACACACACACACACACACACCACTACACTAATAAGTAAGTGTAATTAATTGTTTTAAATCCTTGAATAAAAATGGAAAACTTCACATGTGCAAAAGGGAGAATGGGATATGCTTGCGTGTACACATACAAATGTCTGAAGTGAGGTTGGATTGCTTCTAGAATAGATGGCTTTGATTTCACAGCCACGTATCTCTGCTTCACTTACTCTCCCCACCTGCTTCACAATGAATGTGTATTATTTTTGTAATTAAAAAATGAAAAACTCAGCGCTCTTTGGGAGGTGGGGTATCTGCTGGAAAGCTGGAATACAAGATGGACTAACAGATTTTGTTCCTTCCCTCCCTTCCTCCCTGGCTGTCTCCCTCCCTCCCACTCCCCTTTTCTCCTTTTTCTAGTCTCCCTCTCCCCATCCCACACCCTCTGAAGTGAAAGAAAAATTACACTCTGCTCTAGGTGAGAATGTAATGAGATATCCATCCTCCCTAACAGCCTCAAGAAAAATAAGCCTGAAGCAAATAACGGCGATGTGATGCTGACTTCACTTGCAGGCCTTCCCACTTCCCTCCCCAGCTCCTATTGCACAAGTGACTGCCACGCCCGATGATTCATCCTGCAGGCTCTGACATCTTGCCGCCCTGTTCTCTCCTTTCTTTGTCGCTGCCTTAAGAAATGGGGCTCAAGAAAGGGGGACGAAGAAAACAAAAGCGGAACATCTGCCTGCGTCCGCATGAATTCCCCACATGAGCAGAGCATTTTTGAATGACAGCCCTTGGTTTCTGGATCTCCTTTGCCAGCAATATTCAAGCATCACTCAGCTTCGTGCCTTGGATTTTTCTCCGTTGTTTCTCAAATCTCAGCCTTCTCAGATCTCACTGCTTCATACCTGCAGGAAGCAATCCTCGCAACATGACCCGACTCCCTCTCTGTGTCCAGGGCTCAGTAATACGTTGCCACCTTCCTTCTACATTTGGGTGGCCTGGGTCGCTTCCTGAAATTTCCATTTCTAGAGGCTGGGGGTGTAGCTCTCCCAGGGTTTGATCCCCAACACCACAGAAACCAGGCACAGTGGCACACACACATAATTCCAATACTCCAAAGTTTGAGGCAAGAGAATCAAATTTAAAGTCATTCTTGGCTTCAAGTGTGTGTGTGTGTGTGTGTGTGTGTGTGTGTGTGTGTGTGTGTACGTATATATAAACAATTAAAGAAAAAAGAGGCCATGAATCTGAGAAGCCTTGGAGGGAGGAAAAGGAAGGGGGAATTGATGTAATTATATTATAATCTCAAAAAGTTAAAAAAAATCAATTAAAGAGCGGGGGCAGGGGAGTCCTCTCTGCTTCAAAATATTTATCTCAGAAATTATGTTTCCATTGGGCTGATCAATGGTACCCAGACAACAAAAAGTTCCATCTGTGATGTGAAATAAAGCCACCACCAAAGTTCAGAGAGAAGTCCAGCAGACTCGAATGGCTACAATGAGGCCATGGTCGCTGAGCACACAGCAATTACTAGCCAGTCCAGCCAGGCAATACAACTAACTACACTTTCCAAATAAGGTTAAAAAGCAAATCTAGACCAAATTTTATGCATAGTAAATGTATTTATCTTCTATCTATCTATCTGTCATCTATCTATGATTTCTTTTAATTAGTGTCTCATATAACCCAGGCTGATTTCAAACTCACTATGTAGCCTATGATGACCTTAAACTTCTAATCCTCCTGCCTCCACCTCCTGAGTACTGGGGTTTCAGGTGAATACCACCACACCAAGTACATGCTTTCCTGGAGACAACACTGGGGGAGCTTATAAATGCCACACCCACAGACCTAAAAGTCTCAATAAGATAGATTTAATGAAAACACTCAGAATCACAAGCACACAATTGCAATCTCTCATGTATTTGGGGGTTCTTTTCCTTTGGTAATAATTTTATTCACTATTATTTTTATTTTTTGAAAGATCAGGCATTTGGTTACCCAAGCATTCATTGAGAGGTTTTTGGCAGCAAAGCTAGACAAAGGCACATCTTAGGAGAAACATGATTCCTATGAATAGGGAACAGCTCGCAGTCCCTGGTGCATACTTAAGTTACTTGCATTTCTGTAGTCGAAGCTTGGTAATCCTCCTATTAAAAAAATAGAATCACATTGACCTATAGATCATTAGAACAGAGTAGCTATGACCTAGAATATAGAGAATAGATGGCCATGGTTACTCCTGATATACTGAGGTGCTTCCCCTGTTCAACTCGACCTCTTTGGTTTTGGAACCCACCTCCATGCATTCCTTACCTTCCTCGGGGTGCTCACCCAATACAGTCTTAGGCATCTTGACTCCCTGACCAAACATGCCTGCCTTCACTTCTTCCTGAGCTGGACTTCCCCTGACATAACTGAAGTTCTCAGCCTACTCCCAAGACAAAGGTCCCTTCCCTGTAAAGCTGAACGCTGACTTTCCCAAGGCAAAGCACGTTTAGACATTGTGCGTTGAGAGCTTGCTAAGATTTCTATTGCCACAGAGGTCCCTGTGTCAAATCCCAATGTATCCATTTCCCTCCTCAATTCCCCCACAGATCTCTGAGTGCCTCAGAGCAGAGGATACATCTTAATTCGTGGAAGAAACAAAGCCATAACCCTGTCCTCACAGAGAGGATGACAGCCAGCCAGTGTACTTTGGCTGACACGCAGGTAAGATTGCCAGAGGAATGAGACGTTGTTCCAAGTTCCAAATGGGCCTCAAAAACATCCTTTTTTTTTTTTTTTTTTTTTTTTCAGGGAAAACCAGGTCCACACTTCAAGCTAAGTCTGAGGACTGACATATGCATCACACACTGGCAAGGGATGGAGCATTCACAATTACAAAACTTGTGTTTAGTCTCAAGCAAAAATAAACTACAATTCACTCAAAACTAACAATAATTCTTACTTCCCATATTAAGGGATGGTCAAGTTATGTTTCTGGAAATTTTTCTATTCTTTTCTGAAGTTGGTTTTAAAACGACTACAAAGAGCAATGTGCCAATTATATATTTGTTGTCCCAAATTAGTTACAATCAGTATTTGAAAACTAAAAGTCATTTACTCTTATCTCCCAGAAAAGAAAACTAGGTAAAGACAATTAATTAAAATTATTCTTGGAGGACCAGTGTTTTGTTTTGCTGTTTTGTTGCTGCTGTTTTCTGGTTTGCAAAGCTAAGGAATAAAACTAAGAGCCCGAGCTAGGTAAGCACTTTATCCCTGAGTTAATCCCCCACCCTGGATGTGTTCTTTGTACTTCAAGTTTGCTTTGTGCTGTCATTCTATTTTATTCAAAGTCTAATCTCCTTAAAGACTTTCCCAGTTTTTCAGTTGCTACTGAGCTCACCATCTTCTGGACCATTTCAGAAATTACAATCGCCGTCTCTACCCTAACCTTGTTGTTCCTTACACACAGGCCAGCCTTAGCCTGTTCTCCTAGTGAAGTGATGGACAGATCTGGGAAGACATGGATTTAATTCATTTCTGCATGGAACACAGGGCTGGAGAAGCACACAAAATCCCTAGAATTCTCTGTTCACTCTTTAAGTAGCATGTAACAAAAGACAGTTTTATCCAAAAAATAAAATAAGGAAGGAAGGAAGGGAGGGAGGAAGAATTATTGTTCTCGCAATAATAAAGGTACAATGTGATCAAACCTCTAACCTGGTGATATAATTTCTGAGACATTACCAACTCCAAAAAAAGTTCAGGAAGTATAAAAATTAAATGGACAAAAACATTCATGGAAGACTCATTTATCACAACCCGATGCTCGATGTGCAAATCAGTGAGAGTCACCAAATGAGCTGAGTAACAAAGGGAATTGGTAAATATTCCCCTGTGGGAACATTACGTAATTTAAAATAAAACTAGTAAGGCTTCCTAGCAATTTATAAATCAAGCATGATATCACATTGTGTGTCAGCACAATACAAAATTATAGGTATGCTTAATTATTACTGTGAAAACATTTAAAGTGGAAATGACTACAATTATTTATTGCTTTTGTGTGCTGTAAAACTATGAGCATTTTTAATCATTAGTATGCTATCTCCATAATTAAAAACTGAAGTGCTTTCTTTCTGACCTTTGTCACCAAGAACCCCAAACAAGTACTGGTTAATCATTCACTTTATTTTGCTACAAAAACAAAATAAAAACAAATCTAATGCAAAGCTGTACCTTGACTTTTTACCCTCTGAGACTAGGAACACTGACAATCACTTTAGAATCATCATGAACTAGCTTTAAAATTGTGAAGAAGGGAGAATCAATGTGTTTGTGGCTGAAAATGGAAGAGGTCAAAACACATGCTTGGAGATTCATATTTCAGATAGAGGACAAAGAGACACACACACAGGAGTGGATGAGGCAAAGAGGAGAGGCTGGGGAGCTAAGAATGGAGATGAAGAGCCTAACAGCATCCATGCTGCCCCGGGAGCAAGGACTAAATGAAGACAGGGAGAGAAGGGTGAGGTGGTAAGAGTGAGTTGCAGGCAGAATCAGTGCCATGGTGGGGATCTGTGATCAATGGACAATGGAAAACAAGTCAGGAAAGGGATGGAGGGGAAGGCTCATGGGTGTCACAGCAAAGCCTTCGACACGTTCCTTGTGGGTTTCCCTGGACAAGAGCCAGCTGAAAATGGTTAAGAAAAGCATAAAAAGGAAGGAAATAGAGTGCTGTCTGGACCAGTGCTCAGGATACTTGGGAGAAAAACAAAAGACAAGAAGCTTTAAGCACAGGAGGGCCCAACGCCAGGAAGCGAGTGGAGCTCTCACTGCCAGTGTTCATACAGAATGGGTGTAGATGTCTAAGAGCATTGTGCTTCTTGATTAGCCGCCTATGTTCCAAATTCCCCTCACATTCATGAGGAGTCTTCTCTGAAGAGTCAGGCATCATGGCTGCAGACAGTGGTTTCTGAGTCATGATCCAGTTTGGGTTCTCAGACCGTTCTCGCGCCAGCAGCGTATGGGTGCAGTAGTAGCTGAAGCATTACGATGAGTTCTCAGACCTCCAGAAGTCCCGCCCCGTCTCCCTTTTCAAACATTCTTAGCTATATTTGCCCAACTTCCTGTTACACTCATGCTTTATAGAAAGTAATATTAACTTATAGAAGCCAAAAAGATCACCACTTGAAAAGACACAGGGTATGAAGTTACAGCCCAACCACCAGCTAGTCAAGTTCTAACTCCAAACAACTCCTAGTTAGCAGTGATAGTTGCCTAAGTGCTTACTATACCTATACTGACTTGTATGCATGAATACCAGTGGCAGAAATGCTTCCGCAGAGGGCAGCATTGTCCATGCCCTGGGGAGATGATTGTAGAAACTCTGCCCTGACCCTTCCTCTTCCTCTGGACTGACCGAATTTGCCCCTGTGTCTCTCTTCAACTCTATCTACCTTCCCTCACCTCCTCCCCATCAGTCTAACTCTGAAGTTCTCACTTCTAAAAGTTCTGCCATTTGCTGTTGCATTTTGGGGAAGCTCAGCCCTGTTTCTTGTCCTTTATTGTAACCTAAGCCAAAGTGTCTCCATAAAGAAATAAAGCAACATTAAATGTGCTACCTGTGACAGGTTCCGTTGATTGTCAACTTGACAGATTCTAGAGTGGATGAAAAGATAAGTCTCTGGACTTTCTAGATTAGGTTACCGAGGAGCAAAGACACACCGTAAGTGTGAGCAGTACCTTTGCATGGGTGCTTTGCATGGGTGGGAGTCCCAGACTCCACAGAAAGAAGAAAGTGAACACTAGCTCTCATTTCTCTCTGCTTCTCTTTTTAAATTTTATTTATTATTAGGGGGAGGGGCGACCTAGAGCTAAGAGGGGCTTGAAGCATGCTCTGAACCCTAGATTTCTTAACCTGAGAGCAGAAGGTGTTTAAACTGCTCCCCTTTCTTACTCTGACAGACCCCAGCTAAGATTAACAACTAGCAAAGCTCTCCCAGGTGCTGACATGCCTTAGTCACTGATAAGATCCTCCCTCTCCAAGGCCTGAGGCCTGGTTGCTGTTTATCTAACCCCTGCAGCTGGAGGACCTTGGGCTAGACTTCCTCCCTCCTCCAAATGACTTTATAAGGGCTCTTCCCCTCTCAGGTCTTGTAAACTCCACAAATGCAAAGGAGGCTTCCTCAGGACTCTGGCCCCAGCCAGTATCATTCAGATAGATTAGATATAGATAAAGATATAGATATAGAGATAGATATATAGATATAGATATAGATATATAGATATATAGATATATAGATACATAGATATATAGATATATAGATATATAGATATATAGATATAGATATATAGATATATAGATATCCCCTTGCTTCATTAAACTGAGCTGTTGACTGACCCTGCCTCCTGAGAAGTCTGTTTCTCACACTATCAGCCTCCACCCAAGATCCTCTCCCCCAGATGTTCATGACTGTGTCTTGCTCCTTGAGGCTGGGCAGGTGCACAATGGCTTGGCTGTTCTGGGGAAGGGGCCATTAGACAGGGACCCACACTTGTATTGTGTGTGATGGGAAAACCAAAGTCATGGCTCAGAGGTCAGAGGACAACTTTGTGGAATCAGTTGTCTCCTTCTACCTTTCTGTGGGTTTCAGAGATTGAGTCCAGATTTTCAGGCTTCTGTGACAAACACCTTTTCCTCCTGAGCAATCTTGCCAGTCCATTTAAAAATGTTTGGATTTTATTTTCTCTCTGCTTCAGCACTTATGCAATGTGACCGGCTACTTCATATTTTGCCACCATGCTTTCTTTGCTATGATGGACTGCATCCTGAAACCGTGCGCCAGAATAAAACGTCTCTTCCTTAAGCTGCTTTTGTCAGATATTTTGACACATCAAAGAGGAAAGTAACTAATATAGAAAACTGGCACCAAAACACAGAGCAGCTTCTGTGACAAACCTGACCAGGTAGTTCGTAGGCCATTGAGGCTGGTTTGCAAGACGAACATGAAAGAGTTTGGAATTTGGGGCCAGAAAAACTGTGGAAAGCTACAAACAGAGTTTGTCAGGCCATTCGCCAGGAGTTTAGA
Source organism: Cricetomys ansorgei (assembly GCA_026225945.1). Lineage (NCBI taxonomy): Eukaryota > Metazoa > Chordata > Mammalia > Rodentia > Nesomyidae > Cricetomys > Cricetomys ansorgei. The sequence goes on from JAMJFZ010001796.1 coordinate 21,203,092, forward strand.
AGACCAGAATACGGACATAAGTGTAGACTGTAGACCCTGGCTCCCGAGATCCCAGAGGGGAACAAAGACTTTATCAGAAACACTGGTTCTCTAAACAATTCAAGTTATATTCTGGTAACAATCTGGATACATCCTCTCTGCGTCCTGAGAATGTGAGGGAGACTAATTTCTAACGCAGTGGATTACTTTGTTTGGCAGAGAAATTTTCAAGATAGGACAGTATTCAGGCTGTGTGGTATGGCTACTGCTTGCTCCTCTCATCCCACCCATAGAAAGCTGTGCCTTGTGAAAATGCAAATTTGGTTGAAAGATATGGGCTAACCTGAGAACAGTACCACAGAAAGTAAGGTTCCCTGCTCAGAAACAATTGCCTAGGAAACATGATGTGTGTAACATTAGTCCAAGAGGACCAGACTTCTGAGCTGACAGCATGACTTCACAGCATAAACTCCAGGGTACTGTTTCTGCAGGCACGGATAATGTAAAATTGAGGGGATTATGGAGTTTGGGGCCAACATCCCAGAGAGCCACTAACACCAGGAAAATATGGCAGAGTTGTAGTTCCTGCAAGGAGGCCCTCAGAGGCCTTTGTATGAAGCTGTTAAGGTGAAGCTTAAGTTGACATTGTGAAGTATTTTGCTCCAGCAACAAGAGAGGGAAATTAATGTACTAACATGCAAGTGTGACTCTTTCCGCCTCACAGTGACTTGATTAAAATCATAAAGAACTTACTTTGGCTATTTAAATCCCCCCCACCCAATGGGCCCCTATGATGTGCCCCCATGTAATTTCCTCCCCTTGAATATGAACCTCTATTCCAAAGCATATTGGAAAAAACAGCACTTTTAAAGACACATTTAAAATTCCTAATCAGCTTACCTGGAAAGTCCATCCTAAGAGGGCCCAATCTGACTGGAGAGGCCAGTGAGGAGATCCAGGCCTTTGCTGACAATGAGAATTTGGAGCAACAAGGAAGAAGCAAGCTGTCATGAATTTTACAGCCAGAAGGAAGGATGTGAATTTTGTTCAGCCCTGAGGGTCTTCACGAGCTTATCCTTCTGGATTCAAGCCTTAGCTTAGAGTTCAGGCTGTTCCTTGTACAGAGGCCTGGAGGACCCTGGGGATGCACTCCTTAAGCCATGCCTGGACTGACAGAACTGATACATATTCAAAGCCGCGTCTTAAGCCACTGGTGCATTGTAAGCCGCTGTGTGGCAGCAGCTAACTAATGTAGCAGTTGCACCTATTTTAAGAGACTCTCTTCACCATTAAATTATCATCACAGTCACATTGCTCTCATCCATCTGGGTCACTCCCTGCATTTAAATCAGTCTTCCCACCTCCCTCCTGTTCTTCCTCTTCCACTATCTAAATGTCTCCTGAGGACACTTCTTACAAACACAGTCCTAAAGAGGGTGTGTGATCGAATGGTTTCTGAATTCTTGGATGTACGGTGATTTCTTATGTTTGTGCGTGTGTGTACATAGATGTGCATGTCAGGGTATGTGCAGGTGCATGTGCATGGAGAGACCAGAGGCAGCCTCAGGTATCAGCTCCAGAAATGCATCACTCAGCCTGGAATTCATCAAATAGGTTAGCCTATGGGCTGACCTGTGAGCCCCAGAAATCCTCTGTCTCTGCCTCCCCGGGACTAGGATTACAGAAGTGTACCATCACACCTGCTGTTCTTACATGGGTTCTGGAGATTGAACTCTGGTCCTTACACTTGCAAAGTAAGCCCTTCACCAACTGAACTATCTTTCCTTTGTCCGATTAAGGTGGTCCTCTCATTCCCAGTCTTTTTCCATTCCAAACATGGCTGCAGTGCTGCCCATGCTTCCAGTCCTGTGTTTTGTATGCAACCTGCACAACCCATGCAAAACCTTATAGAATGTTCTGTTAAGCCTAGGAGTTAGAACTTCTACCAGGAAATCGCAATTCACACGTTGTGTCCATGGGGCACCCTGAATCTATCCTACTTGCAAGCCAGTTTTCTTCTTCTCTCTGATGACCTGTCACAGTCACTTGGGGCTAGTCTTGTTTTCACCTGCTCCTTTTCCTCTGGAGCATCTGTCCCTCAGAGCCCTCGGATCCTTTCTCCACAGCTCTTGTCTTTTCTCAGATGATTCCCATCTCCTCGTACTTTTATGTCTATCAGGAAATAGCTTCACCATTTTGCTTTCTAGATTCAAATTCCTGTCTTCTGTGGCCCAGAGTGGAGGGGCCTCTCAGTCTGGATTTCTCAGGGCCTGCTGGTATGAACAGGATAAAATCATTCTCCTCTAGCCACACAAGAAAGGATTAGGGCTTCCCGACTATGCAGCTCTCTTAAGTAAAGAATAGCCAGTGTTTATGAAATATGGGGATAACTCTGCCTCCTGAGGTCACATTATGTTCACAACACACCTTTCACCTCCATGAACTCGGGGTTCCTTTGTACCCCTCAGTCATCAGTCCCCTGAGTCCTCAGCTCTCCCAGGAATCCTACCTCCTCTTCTGACTGTAAGTTGAACTTCCCAGCTCCTACAACATCCCTTAAGAACCTTGTCGTCATACAACCTTCCCCCATCCAGGGATCAGGGACACTGAACATGGGCCTCAGCTGCAATCTTTCTAGAACCTTCACTTTCATACACTAGGAGATGCATTTATTTATATGTTAAAGGAAAAGCTCTACACTGAAAGTGTAAGGTAAATGTAAATGTAAGAGAGCAAGGTAATGTAAAGAGAACACGGCTGTCTCCAAAGGGAACCTCTCAGACAGGTGGAATGTCCGGGCTCAGCACACTAAACTCAAGCACATGGCCACCTAACACAGGACAGGATAACGTTCTAGCCGTTGTGATTTCAGAGAAGTTTACAGGGAGGAATTCTCAAAGGCACACCTGAGAATATGCCAGAAATACAAAGACTTGAGTCCCACATCAGGCCTAGAATTAAAAAATGGTAAAGATAGGGTGTTGGGAGCTTTAACAGATCTGCTGGCAGATGCTGCTGTGAGCTCAAGTTTGAGAGCCAGAGTCATGGCTCACAGCAGGGGGAGGGGAGGAAGGGAGATTGGGTGTATCTGAAGATTTTACACATAATTTCCTTTTATCCTTTAGAGGTGGAGCCAGGTGTGTGTTTGGAGTGAGTGGTTTGGCACAGGGCTTCTGAGGATGCGCTGCGATTTTAGAGCAACAGTGTGGGTAACTGCACCGAGAATGTATGGAAATTGCATGGGAAAATGTAACATCACAGCCTTCGAATTTCCATGAACATTGGTAGCCTTTCATATGCAACTATATTTTTCTTGATTAGCAAGGACAGGATGAGTTAAAGGTCAAAGAAGAGTGGGGTGCATACATATTCAGGATGTATCTGCTTAATAGTTTCACTACTTACAAAAATGAGATCTGCTCAGCAAACTAAAGAACACTGGCAGTTTTAATTATTGAAAGCTTATAACCCTTACCAATTCTATTACTGAAAGATCTGGACATCTCTGCATGTATCCTTGTTTATAACTTACACAGAGAAAACCAAAACCTATCTGAGAATTTGGTCGGGATTGAACAGATACCTGTGGCATAATTAAGATGAGCTAATAAGACTACTCGATTGTTTGCTCTTTTATTCCTTCCAGAATCAAATGAGTTCCCTCTTTCTCCATGCTCTGATAGACCTCAAGCTGAAATCCCTGAGGATGAAGCCAATATGTCTGCCCTTGTGGCTTTGAGGCTTTTTGGTTGTCTCTGGGTATCCCACTCCAAATGAAACAGCAGATATGCCAGATATAAAGACCTGGCCCAGCTTTAGCTTCTGCATCCAGCGCCTTCATTGAGTACTTCAGTACTTGAAGTTGCCAGTTTTTGGAGCGCCCTAGAAAGAGCACAAAGTAGAGCTGGACCCATGAAAGACAGCAGGAAGAGACAGATGGAGGCTATCAAGTATGCAGTGAAAGGAGCTGACCCACTAAAGGAACTGAATATAAATAGAGCCACAAAAGAATTTCAAAAATCTAAAGCCAGCCCTGGTGTTGTGGCTTAGGGAACTAGCCAGAACTAGCCAGCTAGCATGTAGCTCTCATGGTGCAGCTGCTGGGAGCTGTGGCTCTCAGACTTGAGCATCTGGGCTTAGAAGAAGCCACACCATCCATACACCATGGCTAGAAGCCAAGGTAAAGGCAAGAAGATCTTTAGAATCAAATCATGCTGGCCAGCTCCTGGCAGATAACATCATCTGCCTTGGGGGGCTGTGGGAAAGACTCAGTGAGTTAATGCACATGCTTGCTCAGAACATGACCCACACATTGTGACTGCCATGTCCATGTCAGCTGCTTGTCCAGAGTGGCACTAACAGACATCCAATCAGATGCACTGACATATATGCCTCCCAACTGGCTGACTCACTAGTAAGAACTCACTTCTTAATATACGAGACTCAGCCATCCCCTACCAAAGGCATCTTCTTTTTTACCAAGAAAACCACGGAGAACAGCACCGTTTCTTCTTTCTTATCCGCAGTCATAGCCTTTGGCCTGTCTCTACCAGCACGTCTTAACAATCCTTTCAGTTTCAATGTTTCTGTGCATTCAACAGAGACTCGTGTAAGAAAAAGAAAAGGGCAGGAGAGGGGTTTTTTCTGCTCATCGGGAGGAAGCCTGAGACACGCAACTGGGTCTCCCTGGACCCATCAACCATCCCAGCCTCAGTATTTGGATTTGATTATAAACAAATCCATACTCCAATTGAGGGCTCGCATACTAAGCTGAGAGCTGAATGTGGTGTGGTCGTTTAGAGGCGAGAAAGCCAAGGGGGGCTCACCTTTGTATTCTGCCAGGCACACGCACTCATAGCCATTGACGAGGTCCCTGCAGGTGGCCGCATTCAGGCAAGGAGCAGACAGGCACTCGTCATTTTCTTCCTCACAGTAGAGGCCATGGTAACCTGGGGGACAGAAAGAGAAGGCTGTTCTCATACGCATCCCATAAAACCCCACATCTGTCCACCTGCAAATAAGGTAACTATTACCAGGTATTCAGCAGAAGCTATGGGGCCAGGCAGGAGGGATTTAAGGGGCCAGGTTCTTGGGGAACATGGAAATGTGAACTGTTGAGAGGTACAGTTTTTCACATATTTCTGTCATGGCTCCAAGGAAAGAAGAAGTGATCCACTTAGCCACCTACTGGCCTCGCCCTTATGAATTGGAGGGTTCTGGCATTGGAGAAGTCTGTCACCAAATGTATCAGCTCTGGCCATAAGAGACATTGAGAGCGACAGCTTCTCCAAAACATGACAAACAACTCCTTCCAAGGACAATTTCCACACTACTTCTCCTTGTTAGTAAGAGAAATGCATTTATCTGAAGAAAATTCTATTAAAGAAGGAAGTACCAATGTTTCCCTCAAATCCAAAGAGAAAGTGAACTCAAAAGGGCTTAACTGAAATTCCTGTTAAGATGTGGCTTGTTTTGCTACTGTTTACTTGTTTGTTTAAAAACACAAATCTATACATTATACAATTTCCAATTGCACTTATTTTTTTAATTACTGGAGAATAATAGGAATGAAGAAAAGGAACCCAACAATTTTTATAAAGACAGCATTTATGCTTCTATTTAGCAAAACAGGTGTTTATTCTAAAGACAAGAAGACATCATCCTCGGAGATGAGGCACCCTGCTGTTTCCAACTTTCAAAAACACGAGTTATTGCCAATTTGCAGTGAAAACAGGCCATTTTTGTCTGGCCCTGTCCAAACAATGAGAACCATGTGAGTGCTTTCGAAATCTCTCTGCCTGTGTTTGTTCTGAATTCAGATAAGCAGAAAAAATAAACCTTTGCACAAGTGGGAACTGGAATTGCTGGTTGTCCCCACCCCTTGCCCTCGACTTTCTGACACAGAGAAGGCCCTCAGACCTAGAGAGCCCCAATAGAATGGCTAGTGTGCTTGATGCTCCGTTTCTTGTGCCCATCGCAAAAGTAGGTTAAGCTCATATTTGCATTATTAACAGAGCACTTTGCAAGTGTGTTACCATCGCAGTTATTTTGGGCTACTTTCCAAATTTAGGTTGGTGAAAATGGTCCCTTTGAGGCAACCTTGACCTACCTAAGACAAATACACCACTGGTTTTCTATTCTTCTATCCTCTCTTGCCCTCTGTAATCTTAAGAAAGTATCTCCTGTGGCTCTTTATCAGGTTATCTCAGTCATCAAGATAAGAGGGTCACAACTAACAGTGATTTTGTCCCCCAGGGGACACTGGGCAACAGATGGAGACATTTTGTTATTATAGCTGGGGTGGAGATGCTATAACTGGCATCAGCCGAGGAGAGCTGGCTCAGCATTAGAAGGAATGAAAGCCTCCCCAGCAAAAAGGCTTCAGCAAGCCACAGCCTACATGCGGAATCCATCCCAGGCTGTTTTTGTGAAGTAAGTGTTATTAAGATGCTGCCACATCCATCCATGTATCTTTCACTTGTACTTGTTTCTACTGTTAACAGAAGAAAAATAGCAGCCTACCAATAGTAAGTAGTTACTGACTCTATATAAGTTAGAACCATTGCCTATGCTTTCTGATGTCATCCAGATCATTGCCAAGAACTAAGAAAGACTTCCTAGCAGTTTTCTTCCAATAGTTTTATAGTTTAACATCTTACATCTAAGTCTTTAACCTAAATTTCACTTGATTTTTGTGTGTGGTATGAGATACTAGTAATAGTGGACAGATATATGAAGGGATAATCAATATCATTCATGATCAAGAAAGTAAAAAATAAAACCCAAAAAAAAACCACATCACACCTGTTATGATACCCATCAAAGAAAGAAAAACAGAATTACAAGAATAAGAGTTGTTAGAAATGAGAAGAGATGGGAACCCGTCTTAATTCTCTTTTCTCTTGCTGTGATAAAATAGCAGACAAAAACAACTTAAGAAAGGATTTATTTAGCTCATGATTCAAGGACAGAGTTCATCATTGCAGGAAAATCACAGTGGTAGGGACCTGAAGAACCTAGTAGCACCCACAGTCAAGAGCAGACAGCAATGAATTGACACATGCAAGCTAGTGTTCAGCTCACTTTCTCCATTCTTACACAACCCAGGATCCCCTTTCCAGGGGATGGTGCCACCCACAGTAGACAGGTCTCCACATTTTAATTAATGTGGTCAAGATACCATTGGCTAAGCTGTCTTAGACAATCTTTGACCGAGACTTTCTAAGTGATTACAGATTGTGTTAAGTTGACAGTTAAACTTAACTATCACAGAACTTTTGTGCAACGTTGGAGGGCCATAACATGGCACAGCTACATGGAAAAGCATTTGGAGTTTGTAAAGGGTTAAAAAAAATTAAAATGCTATATGATTAGGCAACCCTGTTTCTGGGTATTTATCTATTAAAATTTAAAAAAAACAGAATCTCAGAGAAATGGTAGCACTCCTCCATCCACTGCAGCATTATTCATAATACACAAAGGATGGCAAAAACCTAAACATCTACCAGCAGCTGAGTGGCTAAAGAAAATATGCCGAGTCCACACGATGCTGTTTGGGACAAAGAAGAAGGAAATCCCATCATCGGCTACAACATGGGCCATCTAGATGTCATGCTAAGGGTGACGGAAGGAAAGACAGACTCTGCACAATCCTACAGCTAGCGGTCAAACTCACAGATGCAAGGCATAGAATGTGAGAAAGAGAAGCTGGGAACTGCTGGCCAATGGGTAGTGAGTGTCAGTGGCGTAAGGTGAATAGACTCTAAGGATGTACTGCCCGGCGATACACAGGCAGCAAGCACTTCTGCAATGCACCTTTAAAATGGTGTTAAGGAGGTAGTTCATGCTGTATGTTTCTTATCACAATAAATACTTTAGATATAAGGAACTAGGGGCTGGGGAGATGGTTCAGCCATGTAAGTCACTTGCTTCCCAAGTACAAGAACCTGAGTTTCTTCCCCAGAACTTACATTAAGAAAAATATTATAAAAGCCAGGCATGGCGGCACACATTTGTAATCGCAGTGCTAAGGAAGCAGAGGCAGATGGATTCCTGCAGCTTGCTGGCCAGCCAGCCTAGCCTACTTGGCAAGTTCCAGGCCAGCAAGAAACTATGTGCTGGCTCATCTTATGTCAACTTGATACAAGCTGGAGTCATCTGAGAGGAGGGAGCCTAGACTGAGAAAATGCATCTGTACGATTGGGCTATAGGCAAGCCTGCAGAGCATTGTCTTAACTGCTAATCGATGTGAGAGGGTTGATGTGGGGTTTTTGTTGATGTAACGTCACCTCACTGTAGAGGACAATGGTGCATGTAGATCCATATGTTATCCTTCGTGATTGATAAAGGATCTGGTAGGAGGGCAAACAGTTGGAACGGTGCTACACAGGACCATCACACATCTATAAAGGTCTTTTGTGTAGGTGTGGGATTAAACCCGGGCCCTTGCATGTGAAAGTCAAGCAATCTACCAACTGAGCTATATCCTCTTAATTGTGTGTGTGTGTGTGTGTGTGTGTGTGTGTGTGTGCAGGTACATGTGCATGTATGTGCATGAGTGTGGAGACCATACCTTTTTTTTTGTTTTAAAGATAAGGTATCTTAGTTAGGGTTACTACTGCTGTGATAAAGCACCACGAACAAAAGCGTATCGGGGAGGGGAGGGTTTACTTGGGTTATGCTTCCACATCACTATTTGCTATTGGAGTCAGGACAAGAACTCAAACACAGCAGGAACCTGGAGCAGGAGTTGATGCAAAGGCCAGAAGGGTGCTGCTTACTGGGTGGATCTCCATGGCTTGCTCAGCCTGCTTTTTAATAGAACCGGAACCACCTGCCCAGGAATGGCACCACCCACCATTACATCCAAGCACGTTTTATGAAAGTATCCTAATTATTTTGTGATTTGCAAATACAACTATTATCTTTCAGTAGCATGGTGAAAAGCAAATGTGGAAGTTATTTTACAGATATAATTAGGCTGACGGTGTTTTTCTTCCTTGCCTGGGTGGGGGTGGGGGTAAAGGTTTCATATTCTAAAATTGTTTCTTCGGAGACAGTAACATTTAAATGCCTTTACAGAAATGTCAAGGCACCCTTTACACTAGTTGCCAAAAAGCCCTAAATTGTACTGTTTGAATTAAAAGGCATTCCTTCCAAGAGAAGGGCTCTGAGAAATGAGGCGGCCACCCCCTGCTGATAATTAATTCGGCCAATAAATTAGCCCAGGGCAGTAAGCCCAGGGTCTGAAAACTTAGTCTAGTCCAAGGAATTTTTTTTTTTTTTTTAAATAAGAGGGGCTGGTGCCCCATGGAAAAGGGCACCTGCTTCACAAGCATAGGGACCTGAGTTCGGATCCTGGCATTCACATTAAAAAAGAAAAAAGTCCATTGTGGAAGGGCACACTTGTGACCTCAGAACTGTGGGGTGGGGGCAGAGACAGGAGGTTCACTGGGGATTGCTGGTGACCAGCCTAGCTCCAGGCTCGGTGAGAGACCCTGTTTCAGGAAGACAAATCAGGAAGTGGTGAAGTAGGACACCTGGTGCATGAGTGTGTGTGTGTGTGTACCTGTGTGTATGTGCCTGTGTATGTCTGTGCCTCTGTGTGTGTGTTTCTCTGTGTGTCTGTGTATGTGTGTCTGTGCCTGCGTGTGTCTATGTGTGCCTGTGTGTGTCTGTGTGTGCCTGTGTGTCTGTGCCTGTGTGTGTTTCTCTGTGTGTCTGTGCCTGTGTGTGTCTTTGTGTGCCTGTGTGTGTCTATGTGTGCCTGTGTGTGTCCGTGTGTGCGTGTTTCTGTGTGTCTGTGTATGTGTGTGTGCCTGTGTGTGCCACTCTGTGTGTGTGTGTGTGTGTGTGCCCACGCATGTGTATGTCTGTGCCTGTGTGTGTGTGTTTGTGCTTGCATGTGTGAGCATGAGGAAGTCACAGACAAGGTCTGTAGCTTACCAGATCAGCTAGAATGAATGCCCAGGGAGCTCCAGAGATTGGCTTGTCTTGCTTTGCCCACACCTCCGATGCCTGGGCTACAGACACCTGTGGCTGCTCCTGGCTCTTTCAGTGGGTGCTGGGGATTGAGGTCCTTGAGTATATGCAGCAAGCACTTCCCCATCTGAGCCACCTCCCCAGCCCTGCAACATGAAGTCCCCATCCTACACTCAGCTGATCCCCATCCTATGATTTGAAACTGTCTGAAATCATCACCTGAGTTCTTCACATATCTTCCTCTGCTAGAACAGAAACTTGAAGGCTAAATCTACAGCTGCAGGGTTCCCAACCACGCCAACAGCTTCTTGGATGGAAAACAGTCTATCAAATCATAACAATTTTACTGGATCCAAAATGTTCCCCTAACAAAGAGTGACCATGACATTATCAGAGAAAAAAAAGACTTAGCATCGGCCCCCAAATTTCATCTGCCACTGAATTCTGGTTATAAGACTGGCCCTGAATGAGGACTGCTCCACAAGAGGAGATGGACACTGGATTCATCTGGAACTGATTTTACACAACCAGTGGAATTGAGGCAAGAGTAAGCACAGCACCCCTATTGGCGGCGTCTGTTGCAGTTCTGCCACCAGGTTGAATGTGATGGTAACTCTTGCTTATTAAGCTGACTGTCATGAGAGATGTCTCCAGGAAGAGTAAAGTGTGGATGGAGGAGGACATTATCAGAGAAATTGGACAAGGGAAAGAACTGAAGAAAAAGGACTGGCCCTGGATGTGGATGGTGCCCTCCCATAGCCTGGGGGACCTGACGGACCTTAGTCACGGCTCTACTGCTGTGAGGACACCAGGGCCAAGGCAGCTCTGATAAACGAAAGCATTTCATTGGCGGCTCGCTTAGTGTTTCAGAGGGCTGGTCCATGACTATCATGGCGGGAAGTATGGCAGCACTCACTGCACTGGAGCAGGAGCTGATACACATCCTGATCCATAGACTGAGAAAGACAGAGTACTTGGACCTGGCTTGGGCTTTTGAAACCTCAAAGCCCACCTCCAGTGATACGCTTCCCTCAGCGAGGCCATGCCTTCTAATCCTTTCAAAGAGTTCCACTCCCTGGTGACTAAGCATTCAAATGGATGAGCTTATGAGGGCCGTCCCTATTCAAACCACCTCACCCAGGAAGCCAGCCACTGTATGCAAGATTTCCCCGAAAAGGTGAATTGGCTGCTGCTGCAGCTGCCCACAGACATCAGACTTCAGCGGACATCAGTTCCTTCAGTGTTTGAATGCAGTTGCTCAGCAGTGAACCCTCCAAGAGGGGTCTACGCCTTCAGCGTCAGTGTATGGTTGCCTAAGGAAGCTGTTTGAACTGAAGCTGGTGAATTCTCTGCTGCTCCCACATGCTAACAGCCATTCTGGACTCTCCATCTTCCAGCTGTACAAGCCGGTCTGGCAAAACCCTCTGATGAACACACACGTACATGCACGCGCACACACGCACCTCTAGAGGACACTGAGAACTGGGGGTGCTCTGCCCTCACTCACTCCAGCAAATGGGCTGGTGGAGCTGTTTTCCAGGAAGGGCTATCTCTACTTCTCAGGCAAGGAGACTGCAGCCCACCAGGACTGATGGGCTCAGCAGCTCCACAACAGATGTGGTGGGCTCTAAGCAGGAACAGAGAGCGCCCCAAACACCTGCTGCTCCGCTCTGCAGTGGAGTTCATCCTACTCACTCTATTGGCAAGCAAGACCTCCCACTGCCTGCTCTCCTCCTCCTTCCCTCTCAGCTCAGCATCAGTTAAACACCAGTATGAGATGGCTGCAGCCCACACTGTTTACTCCTCAGTTCTTTTCCTCGCCTGGCCCATCATGTTATCACCCTCTGAAAAATCCACAACTCTAAGGCTCTGGTTGTAGCCAGATGGCTTTCACACATTGTGTGACAAATTCCAGCAACGCATCCATTCCTGTCGCCTTGGGGGAAGAAGGGGGCGATTGGTGCTTCGTGCTGCCTCAAAAAGAAAAAAAACCAAAAAACACAGCGAGATCATACAAACTCAGCAGCCATACGCTCGGGCCCAGCAGGCCAAGACACGCTGCTCAGAGCCCAGCCCCACCTGAAGGCAGAGAGAGCCTGAAAGACTTCTTTTTACCTGTTCTTACTTTCTCAGTCAAGCTGCAATACAAGAGGTGTGAGGAGACAGAGGTCCCTTTAAGGACGTGTTACGGTGTTCCCTCTTTTCTGTGTGAGTAGATAAATGCGAACATCCATGACTCAGATTCAAGTCTAGGCCAGTTCCCATGAGATCAAACCTCCACCTCACCCATGGTAGTTAAGAGATTGGCATGGAGTTCATAATCCTATTATCTTAATAGGAGTGACCGTGAGCTTTCAACTTCCTGTGAAACTCACTGACAGCAAGGATCCCTGGGGCACTGAGGGACATAGGGGGATGCCTTCATTTTTATAGGACAGAGAATCATTTCAAAAACTTGGGAGGAGAAGGACCACTACCAGGATAAACACAGGAGTGCACCAGTGCATTGCTAAGAGCTACTTAAAAGATAAAATGGAAGTACCCAGCGATGAATAGGATATTAGGATGAGAAGGAAAGAGGGTGCAAGGGTCACAACAGCTCCTGGGCCTTGTTTTATCTCGAACTTCCATGACACCTTTCTGAACGGTGCAAGGGGGGACATTCACTGAGGACAATTTCTGTTCTACAAACTTCAAACACAGTCAAATCTAATTTGTAGAAAGCGGCTGGAAGAGAGCGATGGAGCAGGAAGAAATGCAAAGCTCTTCCTAGAAGCTAAATTTAAGTGAGCAAAGGGGACTGACTGTTTATCCCAGGGAAATAGAAATGATCTGGGAAAAATAATGAATTTGCTGAATTTGGACTCTGTTGCCAAACAGCAAAGTAGATGCGAAAGAGATGGATCCTGCTACAGCTTCTAAGACAGGTAGGGCTGGCAAGACGGCTCCATGGGTAGAGGCACTTTCCTCTGTCCTCTGATGTACCCGTGTACAACATGCACATGTGTCCACACACACTAACAAAAAAAGAATTTTAAGTAATATCTAAAGACAAGAAGCCAAAGGTGGAGGAGAAACAGAGAAGGGGAAGAGAGAGAGGTAAAGAGAAGGATGTAAAGGAACAGAGGGGTAGGAAGACAAGGACCCAGAGATATCAGTTTAAAGACAAACAAGCAAACAAAAAGTACAGATAGAAAAGATAGAAAAGCCCAGAAAGATAGGACAGAGTTAGTCCAGAGCATGATGAAATTAGATCAAGCAGAGAGCAGTGTCCATCACGAAAATGTCAGGAGTCCTAAAGACCTGTATCACCTCCTGGTATAATTATCTTGAACACTGCTCTGGGAGGGTCACCTGAAGAGGCATGTGAGGCAGGGAGCAGTTTCTGAGTTTGGTAAGTGTTGGGACACTGTAGGGTTCTTGGTTCCCAAGTTACCCTTTATGAATAAAATGTACTTGATACCATTTTCTCTTCATGAGATATTTTTTTCTGAAGTCAATACTGAGTGTTTACATGTGAGGGCTTCCAGGCCACTCAGGTATATGACTGCAGCTTAGTCTCGATGAGTGCTGTCTTAAATCAAGGGGGCTCGTGGGAATCTGCAACCGCGAAGGACATGTGTAAAAGGAAGAGGCTCTTGTCCTCTCATCAAGAAGAAATGCACCTGACCCCGCCCTGGTGTGACACAAGGATGTGCCTGGCACGATGTCTGACACACAATAAGCACTCGATCCATTTGTCACGTGGTCTTGTGGCCCAAAGTACAAATATTATTTAAACAGACAACCTAGGTGTCCTGCTCCTGAAATGAGTACAGGCTCACACATGCTGTAAAAGCTCAGATCATCTAAATGTCAGAAGATGTCATCGCTCTAAAACACATCACATAGGCAGTGAAGACCCCACACATATCTCACCGATAAAACTGGCAACACCAGTTCAGCACGCCACAGTACCTGGCTGGTTGGTCCAGCTGTCAAACCAGCTTCTCAAAGGCCAGGAGTTTTCTAGTACAAGACATGCTGTTTATCTTTCACTTCTTTTTAAAACCCACATGTCCACAGGCTAATCCCCTGAGAATAACTTCGGGGTAGATTCAACTTTCCGCTTAGAAGTAGAATTTTGACTCACTGCTCAGTACCTGAACCCAAGCTCTGCATTTTCTCTTCATAATGATTCATTTCATGCTCCTTAGGACACAGATTAGTAAATAGAGACGATGCCTGCTCAAATTGGGTGAATTAAATTTACTAAGAAAACGAAATCATAGGGCAGAGTAACCTTTGCATTCATAAATGCAGAAGAGTTTTTTTTTCCATAGGCTGTCTGGTTTGAACAAATATGTATTAAAATGTCTGGAAAAATATTTTCCAAAACTGACAATGTTTTGGTTTTATATATTTAAATGTATGTGTTCACATTTTATAATTTTCCATAATGAAAGTATGCTATTTGTGTAATATGAAGGATATTATCATCTGTACTTCCTGGATGTTATGTATGTAATATGGCAAATTCAAATAAGTGCCTTACTTATAAGGAAAAGTAAAGAGCATAGTCTATGGCTAATCCCTGACTGGACAGTAAAACAACAGTGGAGACCAAGAAAAGGCCTGACTTCTGATTTTATTATAGCCTTCTTAAGAGGTGGGATGAGAGGAACTCTCAAGGTCTCTAAAGGGAAGGAGAAGCCTTCTTAGGACACAGGGAGCAACCACCATTCTAAGAGGGATCACTAATAAAGAAAATGCTTTTAAAAAACAAGAATCATACTATTCAATCAGTAGGGAAGTTTTTGTTTAAAATTGAGAAGTTTCTCTAGAGCAGTGGTTCTCAACCTTCCTAGCTCTGCGACCCTTTACGACAGTTCCTCGTGCTGTGGCGACCCCTCAACCATAAAATTATTTTTGCTGCTATTTCATAACTATAATTTTGCTACTGTTATGAATCTTAATGTAAATATCTGATATGTGGATGGTCTTGGGCGAACCACCAGCATTCTATCTATGGTAGCAAGCAGCATTTCTCCTTCAAAGATACATGTAGGGACAACTGATACAGCTGGTGACATGTGGACGGCACAGCGTGGTTACAAAGAGCACCAAAAGTCAAGTGAACTCTGTCCTACAGAAGCTCTTGCATATATAAAGGTGATTCTTCTTAAACCTGATTATCATTTGGAGGATTTTCTAGCAATACTTTGATATAAACATTGACCTGAAAAGCCGCCTCTTAGGATTGCTTTCAGAACTAGGTTACAGGCAAAAAACTAGTCACAGGCAAAAAAAAAAGAAAATATATGCAATCCATTTTTTTATTCTTATGTCTTTTTCATGTTGCTTTTGGCCACTAGAGGGTGGATTCTACCTACAATCTATACTGGCTGCATGGGGGGAGGGGATCCTTATAATTTTAATCACAGAGGCACGAAAAAAGATGGCTTTTGTAGAAAGAATATATAGTACCAGAAGATAAATACCAACCCACCAAACTGCATTTAAAGAAGAAATACCATTCCCTTCAATAACAAAATGAGATACTCAAATATTCCTTTACTATCATTCATGAACAAATTCGCCAATACGTCTCTTGGATATGGGACACCTGCAATGCAAGTTATTTGTCGTAAAGCAAACCATTCCCCTCGGAGACTCTATAGAGATCATTTGCCAGTGGAAATTCCTCTAAGTACTACAACTAACAGGAGGATTAAAAAATGAATTTTGTAGAGAAACGATGTTGTACAAGGTCATATGAAAAATGATCCTGATGTGGCTTGGCTTATACTTTAGGCAAAGATGAGGGGGAAATCTAAGCGGGGCGGAGGGGGGGAGGAAGATTCCCATCCTAGAGGTTTCTGGCTGTGAAATATGGCAGCGTAGATTCTGGACCAGCAGAGAGAACAGATGGTAGAGGTGATGAGGCATCCACACAGACACATACACTGATAAGCAAATTGTGAAGGATTAAGGCATGGGAGCACTTTTCAAATGTTTAATTGCTTATAATTTATCTCACAATTGATTAAAGTTCATTTTAATTTATTGATTTGCCAGTAGATTGAGCAGTCTTTACCCTAAAACGTGAAATCAGAAATGCTCCAAAAATTTAAAATATTCTCAGAATCAGCTTGATAGGACAAGTTGAAAATTTCTCACCTGACCTCATATGATGGGTTCCAGGCAAAGTATATAAAATAATTACAAAATATTGCACAAGGTTATCTCTAGAATACTATAGAAGATAAGTATGAAACATAAATGAATTTTGTGTTTAGACTGGGTTTGCATCCTCAAGATTTCTCAAATATTCCAAAATTCAAAGAGATCTTAAATCCAAAACACATTTAGTCCCAAGAATTTAGGGTGGGCACTACTCAGCCCATATATCTTGTTGTGTCTACATTCACTGTACTGTAGTACTGGGTCTCACGTGCAGTTCCCAGGCCAGCAAGCAATGGCTTCACCTGGGAAATGTGCTATCATGCATGTTCTTAGGTCCGACTGAGACCTCAGAAACCCTCAAGGTGGGGCCCAGGCCTCTCAATGTAAAACTGGTGTGATGCTTAGCTTGAACTGTAACCTTAACACCAGCTAGAATCACCTATAAAGATGGTATCTATGAGTGATGCCTACAGAGGGTTGGCCTGTAGGCTTGTCTGGGGTGGGGATTGTCTTAGTTAAGTGTTAGGGACACAAAGGTCTTTCTGCCCACAGTTCACTCAGGAAACCAGGAACGTTTAACGACACAAGGACCTCTCAATGGAGGAGATAAAATACCTGTTTTCCCACCCAGAAAGCTGGAAGTAGACATTGTTAATGATCTGATGAGCCTTTTACTGTCTGTAGAGGCATAGCTCACCCACCTTTTCCTATAGAGGCAAATCTTCACCCACAGCCCCTAGACTCTCCCTCCCTGGCTCCCAGTTGATAGAAACCATCCTTAGGGGTGATACCAGTGTACTTTATAGCCTGCTGATCACTATGCTATCTCAGTCAGAAACCACACTAGATTCTTGGATCCTTAGCTATAGCACCCACCCTGTGGTCACATGTACTTTGTAAAGGAGTTTGTATGCAGTCACACTTTATGCTTTATTGTGCAGCTGAAATGGGAATAATTGTTGCCTGGAAACATTTTTCCCCAAATTGTGCTGTGTTTTAAATATGCTAACAATAAACCACCTGCATTAGACTCCCCAAAGTCTGATCCACGTTGACGAAGTCAGTCTGAACCAAGTTTTCATTCTCATCTCTTTGCAGGTTCCCGTCTCTGCCTGGACATCCAAGGAGTCTCCCTCAATTAAGGTAGGTGGTTGATACGGAAAGAACCCAACCCACAATGGGTGGCACCAGTTCCTAGGCAAGTGTTCTAAACTGTGTGAAGAACTCAGCTGAGCACAAGCTAGCTGGGCACTAAGCATTCATTTCTCTCTTGACTGTGGCTGTGATGTGACCTTAGACTCCTCCTAGCAATGCTCTGTGACCTGGAACTGTGAGCTAAGATAAAGCCTTCCTCCCTTAAATTGCTTTTTTGTGAGTGTATTTTATCACAACAACAAGGATGAGACTATTGGGTTCCATACAGACCCAATCAGGATGAGAAGACACTAGCATAGTATTTCCAATTCAGCTTTTTGGCCCCAAAAGCACTTCTCCCCATCCCCTCTCTCTCTTGAAAGAAATATTTTCAGGAAATTACAGACAAAGGTAGTCAGTCTTACAGACCAAAACTTAAGAAATATTCTGTGACAAAGTAGTGGTGTTTGCTGTGCTCTGTAGAGCGTGCCCTTCTTGGTGTATAATTTGATGCCACGGTATTGTGAGATGGAACACAAAATGTGATTGGAGCTATTCCAGATCATTCCAGTGCATGGAATCTATAATGATGGCAGTGATTTTTTTTTCCTTCTGAATAAACTGTTTTCCCCCTTCAATTAACTTGGGACATTCAAAGACACAATGAAATTTATGGCCTTCTTATGTTCTAGTTAGTCATTGCCATTCTTGGGTAAATACGTGGAATACAAACAAACAAACAACCCCAATAAATACCAGAGCAACTTCTCTGCTTTAAGACCACTTCTGTGAACATGCCCTCCCAGCTTGGCTACCATCCCAAAGGAGCGGAGACTCAGATGAGCTGAGGCTGACTTTTAAAGGCATGGCTTTGCTAAGGACTATCATGGAGGTATTCAGCCAACAAAATTGTCAACAAACCTGTGCCCAGGGGCAACTGGATTAGAAAATTTCAAAATGTAAATAAACTGGCACTGCAGCTCAATTATTTGAGTCATCCTGAGTTCTGTTCCAATTGCCAAAATTGAATTAAAGATGCACAAGAAATCATATGCATGCCTAAGAATTCATTAAGCAAGGTAAGTCAAAGGGACGTCGTTACTTGCTGAATACAGACTCTGGGGGACATGTGGTTGGTGATCTAAAATGGAGAATGAAACTTGGTGGAAAGAAAGCTGGGGGCAAGGTGCAACTCACGCAGAGTAAGAATGAGAGAAGGGGAGTTGCTTTCCAGATGCCCATTAGCCTTGCCTTAGCTTTGGGGCTTCCTCCCTTTCCTCTTTTCAAGCAACCAAAGAGGACAGTTTTTTCTTCTTTCTTTCTCTTCAAATTTGCTCTTACAGAGAGATTATATAAAGTATGTATTACTGTGTAAATGTGCATGTGTGTGAATTGTGCATATGCGTGTGTGTGTGTGTGTGTGTGTGTGTGTGTGTATGTGCATGCACTCGCTGAGCTTGGCCCTGTGAGTAGTTCAGGAAATGGAAAATTTGCAAACAAGAGAAGCAGCAGCTTTCAAAATGTGCCTGATAACCTGATTCAATCTCCAGCTCATAGCCAAGCAACATGACTGGGGTCACTCCGGACCAGCTGATTTGCCAACCAACCACAAAAGCATATGCAGGCACCACCCCTACTATACAGAGCAAAGAAGAGATTCCAGCTAAACCCTCCCTAAATCACATAGGATTATAAATAGTAAATGGCTGTTTTCAGACAGCAAGTTTCTCAGTGGTTTATTATGCAGCAATAACTGATACAAAAGTTTCACTTCCGGGAAAAATGCCTAATTTAACAGAGCAAGACCACCCAGACAGATAAGCTTTCAGTGTTAGAGAACTGGCAGGAAAGGTAATTTTAGGGAGTGGTTGGTAAGGAAGAGCTCTTCCAAAACCAAAGCCCCAGGCGTTACTCCTTCCTTAGTCCAGATCTTCTGTCGCGGCTTCTCCAGCCTAAGAACAGTATCTTACCAGTGGACCAGAGCGCAAACATTTGCTTTGTGATTTGTTTTTTAATCTGTGCCACCAAAAAATGACCTGTGGGCTGAAGCCATGGTTTAGCAGTTAAGGGCCCTTATTGTTCTAGTAGAATCAGGTTTGATTCCCAGCATCCAAATGGCAGCTCACAACTGTCTCTAAGTCCAGCTCCAGGGGATCCAATGCCCTTTTCTGACCTCCACAGGTATTAGGCATACATGTGGTGTACATACATACGTACAAGAAAAACACTCATACACATAAAATAAAAATAATCATTTAAGAAAAGAACTACCTGGAATGATAAAAATGAAATAAAACATGTCTTTAAGACTTAAAGACATGGAGAATGTCTGGAGGATGGCTCAGAAGATAGAAGCACTGTCCGATCTTCCAGAAGACCTGAGTACAATTCCCAGCACCCAGAAGGCAGCTCACAACCACCTGAAGCTTCAGTTCCAGGGGACCCAATGTCCTCTTTTGACTTCCCTGAGCACAAGGCATGCACGTTGTACACAGACATCCATTCAAGCAAAACATTGACACACATAAAATCATCTTTTTAAAGAATATCAGTCAACCCCTATAAAGCCAAGTGGAATTTTTAAAAGAGGACCGTGGTATCACACAGGAGGTACTGAGTAAGGAGGGCAGAGGACACGGCGCCCTGTCATCACCATTGAGCTGAGAGTGGGCTACGAATAAAGAAAGAAGAAAAAGAGGGGGCGGGGAGATCGTGTGTCAATCTTCTCCAGGTAAACTTGCTCCGAGTCTTCATTAAAATGGAAGCAATTTCATCAGCGTTCACACTGAGCTCTCAAAACGAAAAACAATGGCCACGATGGTAACCAGTTGGGGAAATGCAGGGCGCTGTCCTCAGATTTGGGCAAATTCAAATCGCTGAAGAATCTTCAAGCATATTGAAGGCTAGAAGGCTGGGAAAATGGGACACGCAGAGGAATATTCATGTGTGTTGTCTAGTGTGGACTCTGGATTCAGGCTATGGTCAGTCACAAGATGAACATCACCCAGTGGCAGCCACTGCTACAGGGCTTCCAATGCTGAAGTTCTGTGGTCCAGAAGAGCCACCGTTATTGACACTGATGGGCAGTCATGTCTACAGAGGTCATGCTGTGGGAAGCTTGGGACATCAAAGCTGTGTCAAGGCGGAAAACTAAAAATGACAAGACTAGGAAGACAAAAGAAAATTTCAGAGACGGTGATATTTCCAGAACAGGTGCAAAGATATAACATCAAAGGAGTCCATGGTTCAAAACAGTCAGTGCAGGAGGCTTTGTGGACTTAGCAAGAGAAACCATGAGTAGGTATCAAGGACCCCAGAAGTAAGAGGTGCCAATCAAGGGAAATTCCCAGAGCTGATGGAGCAGTGTGTTTGTCACATGGCTGTGTCCACAGTCTCTGGGTTATAGAAAAGCTCCTTTATTTAGGTGTACCCAACAGACATCAAGCCAAATGCAATTGCAAGTTTCCAACCTAGGTAGCCCCTGGCATCAAGTTCAAAGCAGCATGTGGATGGATCTTGGGAGTGAGGCAAAGACAGGATGGAAGGGGTGATCTATAGACTTGGCCACCTCTGTGCTGGGATATAAGAACTTCTACCGTAAGAGTCACTCACTGACCCACAATCAAGGCTGCCTTCAAGCCAGGTGTCCACATTTTCAGGGGCAATGCTGAGATGGAAGGGTCTGAGAGTTTTTTTTTTTTCCTTGGGGGATTCAGCCAAGGAAAGAGGGCAAAATCACAACTAATAAGGGAGCAGGGGTTCCACAACTAGGCTTCCAAGAAGTCTAGCCTTTGGCAAAGAGCAGGGGGTCTGTAATGTTGAGCAAATGCAGATTAAATGAGGGTTCTGTCACCTCCATTTCCAGCCAACTGGACTCTAGATACCTTGGTTTCTTTAAGAGAAAATGTGTCAGTTGTTTGGCACAGTGTCTGGATGGAGCAAGTTCTCAGAGTTGGAAGCAACTCAAGGCACAGTCAGCCTGGATAAGGTCACTGCCCCAGTCCACAGAACAAGTCCGTGTGGCTAATGACTCTAAATGTGATATACTACTTTGAGGGAACTACAAAGACAACTAGCACTTAGAAACTCCAGTTGACTTCTTCATTTTTCAGTCAATATTACCCTCAAAGAATGAAGGTGACATTAAACTCTGTTTCTTATTGATTCTGAGGCAACAGAAGCTCCGGGTCCTGATTGGCTACATTCAAATCCTTGTTTCATCCCTCTCTAGTGTAGAGTCAGGGGCAGAGAAACAGCAACCATGGGTCTCATGTCACAAAGACTGCTGAATCAAGAAACACCTCCTTTACATAGCTCTGTGCAGACCCTTAACTACCCATCACCCCAGTCACAAAGGTCATGTTCAAGACAGTAGGTAACCCTTTAATCCTTGGACAATTTGGTATGTGCACGTCACTGGTGAGGAAATAGCTAGCAACTGAGTTGACAGTAGAAATGGAAAGAAGCTAATAATCAGCATCTTATTGTTCCATAGTTGCCTTGGGCCCAGGCAAGCCTTGAACTTTTGATCTTCCCGTCTTGGCCTCCCCAAGAAGCTGGGACGATAAACATGTACCACCAGATGCGGGCTTATATTTACCTTTTTTATGTCAGACAAATTTCTGACACGGTCTTCTTTCACCTCACTCTGCCATGACCTCTAAGTGGCGCTTAATATCTTCATGTTTGTCCTGATGTCCGCCATGCCTTGTGCACGAGGCCAGCTCCTAACAACCCCGAGGATCTATATTCAAATGACGGGCAAGCTTCAAATGTCAGGGCCTGCTCTTCTCTTCCCAAGTCCTAGTTCCATCAGCGTTTCCAAGTAGAGATTTAAATTATTTTTGTTTGTGGGGTTTTTCTGTTTTTGTTCTGTTTGGGTTTCATTTTTGTTTCGGCAGAGTAGAGATGATGAGGAGTGAGTCAGGTCCCCATGGATGAAGCTGCATCTGAGTGAACAAGACTTCCTTCCTTTCTTCCTTCTTGGGACCAAAAGGTAAAAACAGGCACGACAGGAAGGGTGTCGCAGGATTGGGAACCAGAGATGTATACCTACACAATCTACGCCTCTCATAAGCAAGGACCTGGAGAGCTGTCTCCATCCCAGCAAACCAGGGGCAGTTCCCTGGTTAATGAAGAGAGACGTTGCCCATTGTACCTACCTGACATCTCAATGCATCCAGACACTCACTAGTGAGCTAAATGCCTCCCTGTCTTTATAAGCATGTTAATTTCCTTGTTGCTGTTCAATTACTATGAATATCCTAACTATTAAATCTTATCTTTATTCTGCTTCCAGGTGGTGCTATCAGAATACTGATGAGGTGAAGCCTGAATATCACAGTAGGAAGCAATACCAGCTGTGTCACAGGCCACACAGACCAGCAATGCAGCCTACAGGTGAGTCAAATGTAGAAAGTAGAAAAACAAAAAACAAAAAACCTAGTACCTGAATTCCATAAATATGATTTTTTTTTAAGATTTGGAAGGAGTCTAATTTTATTTACTTCATCAGGTGGATGATGACACTGAATCACTCATCCCTTGGTGGAGAAGAATTGGCTGGGAAATGTGGCCAACAACCACCCCAGGTCCTGGAGCCTAGTTGATTGATGTTGATGGTCATGAGAGACATTGTTCATAAAAATGTAATCTGATACACATACTTGCATGCAAACAACTCTAATGCCTTGTACCTTCAGTCCTTTAAGATAATTCCACATAAGGTGCATTCTGCAAGGCAGGGCTGACAATCAAGTGGAGAGTCCATTACCACAAACCAGTCAAAAGAAAACAGAACTCTGTTCCTTCCCATCAGCCACCACTTCTAGTATTGGTCATCTACAGCACTGGCTCTCCAAAAGACCATCTAAAAGATGCCACCATTGTATGGGAGTCACAGGATGTCATGAGCACTGCAAGGGCCACAGTGTGCCCTCAGCACACTCACACCTAATATATGCAGTATCTCTAAGACCTCACTTCTCCAGCCTCTACAAGATTTCAATTTGAAATTTTTTAAAGAATGAGTGGCCTGCCACTTAAAGCTGTCACTGGAAGATGGCATTTCAGCAATTACTCAGTAGTGACATTTCATTATTTAGTATTAAAGGCCCATCAGAAACCCTGGGAACGATAAGCTAAAATTGAAGCTTGAAAATAAAGCACCTGACACATCTGATTTGCAGTAATCAGAATGGCTTTTTTTTTTTTTCAGATGAGAACTAATTGCCAATCTGGTATGATTTCAATCTGCTGCCATTTATGAAACAGGATCTGTTTGCTCTCTATAAAGATGATACAGCCCACTGCTCTGCAGCCAGACACCCAATTTCACCCATTCTTACAAGATTCAACAATTACGCAAATGAGTGGTAAAGCAATTACATGCTCCAAAAAATTAAGACAAGAAATTTCCCATTCACAGACCTGTCATGTTCATTTCTTAAAATGTAAATTCCTGCCAGATGTTTAAAGGCCTTTTTCATTTCACATAAAGTCACCTAACCATCTGAGAAAGTATTCCCTCTGGAAGCAGTAGATGTCCCAAATTTGATGATTGAACCCTCATGGCATCCCAAGCCCCCACTGGAGACTTGCATAACAAATGAAGGTATTATGGAATAGAAGATGTGCTTTCTGTGGGTCTCATGGCTACTTAGCGATAGTGCAGGACCGCCAATATAAATGCTCCAGGTAGACACAGATGAAGCCTTAGCATAGAACAGAGAAAGAAGTAAAATATAAATGGGAGATGTCTCAGTCCACTGTGCCTCTAAAGATGTTATATGAAACCCCATGAATGGTAAGAAAGATTGAAAAGGTAGCTCTTAACACCATACCAACAGAAAGGCTGCACTGAACTCCTCCTTTCTACCCAAGGAGGAAACTGAGGCCCAGAGAAGCTCTGTAAATGTCTTATGTTCATAGCTCATGGACCAGAGGCATGTCTTCTCTACTGCTGCCAACTGTCTCTCCCAGAGTAGAAAGAAAAACACTGAGTAACATATGCTTCTGCTTAGGATAATGTCACATACACACATACACACCTACACAGAAAGAGAGAGATACACACACACACACACACACACACACACACAGACAAATAGACAAAGACAGAAGAGATTTGTCTTCATATAATTAGGTTGCACTTAAAAATTTAAAAAGTACTAAAATATGCCAAAGATTTTAATATGTTTAAGAAAGAAAACCAGAGGAGAAAATGATGTTATCTTCTATCTTTCCTGCTTGGGTCTTCTCTGTGAGGTTTGCGAGAAAGAAGGCTCTCACAGGCAGGTAACAGAATATGGAGAAGTTCCTGACAGGAGTATTTCACTTCCAGTTGCCACTGACAGGAATGACCTCACAGGCTGTGACATTTCCAGAGAGCCTGAGCGTAGTGAATCCTAGTCAAATCATGTGTGACACCTGGTTCTGTTCAGTATCATGGTACCTTGTTCAGTCTGCACACACCAAGCTGTTCTAAGAATATGCTTTCCAGGTAAGGAATGGTACAGCCCTGTTCTGCCTCCTTCCTCATCAAGAAGATCTATCAGATCTTGGGCTTGGGTTTCCACACATGAAAACCAGCCCCCCCACCCTCCCAGGAGAGGCAGCTTCTACCATGTCAACCAAGACTCCAGCAGGGAAAGATGATGCAAACCCAGAAAAGCTGGGACATTACATAGGGAATTGTGGATACTTCAGTCCAAGGTTTACAAGGAATCCTCAAATATTTCTGGGATCATTACTTGCACCTGTCTAGTTAGCTAGATCACGGTACCCAGATATTTTCTCTACATGTGGCCCAAAGGCATTTTCTCTCAGATGGTATATCAGTAGTCTCTGAGTAGAGCAGATGACCAGGTAGTGTGGCCAAGACTCATCCTAGCTCTTGGAGGCCTGAAGAGCCAAGACTCGGGTTCTTACACATGAAGAATTTTAGCTTCAAAACACAACACAGACATTGTGCCTGTGTTTGCAGCCTTGCCAGCTTCCCCTACGGATTTTGGACTTGCGAGTCCCCACAATCGCATGAGCCAGTTACTTAAAACAAACCTCTCTGCGCATGTGTGTCTCCTGCTTCTCTGGAGAATCCTAACACTGTTACCAAGCAGATTAAACAGCCCCTCCTCTGTACGTCAGGCATGGAAGAAAGAAGAACTTGGCAAAATGTCAGCTGCTTATAAAATCAGAGATTTAAGAGTCTATGAGCGAACAGCTTTCCATTGCCCTTTGAAAGCTTAGGTGCATATCCCACTGACTCTTTTTATTGATTTGTGAGTATGAGATGTTGGACTTTGGAAGTTCTGAGCCAGGCACTAGGGCCTTAGAGCCAGAAGCATTGAGGTTGGAATCTGGCCTCAGGCTCTTTAATGCATGTGAGGCCACAGGTAAGGGAGTCAATCTCCAGAGGCATCCCAGGTTAAATGTAACCCTGAAAAGCCCAAAGATGTGACATATCCAACTAAGAACCTAGGACGATCATCACACCCTTCTCTCACCCCTAGGGGTAGAGTGACACCTATCACAATCATTAGAATATCACATGCCACTGAAGGTTGGGGAAACCTCCCAAGCAGTGCCTTGGTAGGTGCAAACATCACTGAAAGTGCTAGGAGGCTAGGCTGTCCAGAGGCTATCCAACCCTGTAGAACAGCAGTGTATCTGCAGCTATGCTGCGACAAGACCTCCCTGTGAGGTATGTGACTGTGTCATATTGCGAAGATGATGAAAATAATACTGTGGGTGATTTTTGGAACTCAGAGGAAGGAAACTCAGTCCCTGAAGAAAGATGGCATAACAGAGAGTGGATATCCCAGGACCAAAGCGCAGTCAGGGGTCAATGAAAGCAGGTACTGGTTAGCCACCGACTAGTCAGGGTCACATCTGGAGACTTGTGCTGGGAAGTGCCGTAAAGACTTAGCTCACGCAAGGATAGAGACATGAGCAAAATGGAAACGAGAGGCAGGAAAGAGCTACCCACACGTTCTTTCAGACCACACTAGTAGACTGGAAAGGCACATGAGGACCAGTCATCACTCTGACTTCTAGGATTCAAAGCATCCACAAGCTAAATCTCGGTATCACAAATGCAAGGGATTTGGGAAAATAAATGATGAAGCTGTTGAATGCTTACAGAGTTGCTGTTGTTTACAGCAACATGCTGCACACGAAGTAAGAATTTTAATAGACAGCACAGTTATAAATAGACTGCACTGTGCTTTCTCTGAACACTAAATTGTGTTAGAAGATTCAGTCCATGTGAAATTTCTCCATTCTGCTTTCTTGCACTTCCTAATTTTCTCACAATGAATGTGAATGGCCCCTGGGTAAAAGAAAAGGCATGCTTAAAGCTCCACCAAGAGCAAGTCTGAAAAGTAGATGCGCCACAGATGAGTGGAATTCACGTCTATGTGTACCTGTATACACACTCTGTTGGCTGACCTTTACTTAGATGTAAAGACAAACTAACAAGTCTTCTAGGAAAAGCTTTGCTGTCTCTGTGGAGGACCAACCTGGATCACAGAGGCACTTGTAGCTGGTGCCCACGCTGCGGCACATGCCGTGAGCACACGGGCTGAGGGCACAGAAGTCAACGAGCTGGGCACATGTGGGCCCTGTGAAGCCTGGGCTGCAGCTGCAGGTGAAGTGCACACCATCCACATAGCAGGTGCCATTGTTCTGGCATGGAGACGACATGCAAGGATCTACCTTCTCTTCACACGCAGAGCCGAAGTATCCTGCAGGAAAACATAGAAGGGCTTTAAATTTTTAAAACAGGACTAGAGATGTAGCTTAGTTGGTAGAATAAGATGCCTATCATGGATTAAGCCCTGAGATCATTCCCCAATACCGCATAAACCTGATGTGGCTGTCCAAGCGCTATCATCCCAGCTCTAGGGAGGCAGAGGCCTGAGCTGCAGAAGTTCAAAGCCACCCTGAGGTATATAGCAAGTTTGGGAGCACATGAGATATCTGAGACCCTGTCTCCAAGAATAAAAATAAAAAAAAATTTTAAAATTCTGAAATATGCTTGCATACAATTAGTAATTCAGATATGTCACAACCCACTAAGATCTGTAAGATTGATATCTTAGATTTGGTAACCCTGTGTTAAAATATTAAATCCCGTGATTCTATGTTTGTTAAAACACAAAACACATGATTGCTTGAACATACATCATATGTGCTATAGATGTGCACGTGGCATATGTCTATGATATGTGTATTTGTGTACGTATAATCTGAAATATGCCAAAAACAAGCAGACAATGATTACTTAAAAGTGTAAGACGTAGCACTAAATACAAAAGAGAAAAAACATGTAAAATAGTAAATAATGAAGATGTCTCACTCATCTTTATCATTTTTCTTCTATTCATTTTCTTGAAAACTTATAATACATTTAACTATACAACTTCCAGACTGTAATTTATTCTTCCAAAATGTACAAGTCAGTGTTTTTAATAAATGTAATCAAGTGTCCAACCCAATGGATGCTACATATATACGAAAACGTCTTAAAGGTTGAGTCTGGCGATGCGTAAACAAGCATGGTGTTATCCGTCATCACAGTGCAATGCCATCTGGCACAGGCATGCCACAGGGTGAGTGGGTCGCCAAGGCATAGCACCCTAAGAATGAAGGTAGAGTCAGAAGACCACACTTAGTAGAAATGTCTAAAAAAAAGGACACATGGAAGTATGGAAAGCGTGTGGTTGCTGAGGCCAGGGTTCAAAGAGAGACGGAGGACAATGGTCGCGGTGGCCCACTGGCTTGAAGGAGATGTTCAAAAACGGTCCTTGCCAATAGTTGAACACTTGCATGAATTTACTAAAAATGCTGAACTGTGCAGTTTGGGAGAATGAATTAGAATCTAGAAATTATACATGCAGGCAGATTTTATGACATAATGTTATGTAAAGCTGTTACGTATTTTAATTTTAAATGAGATTATCGGATCGGTGTTTCTTATTGTTTTCTGTATACATAATTTGGCATTTCTCAGGCCAAAAAAGTGACATGCACGTATAAACATGGATCTGTACGTGTCTTCAGCCACACAGGAGTGTGTATTTAAGAGTTATATAATCCTAAACTTCTTTTAATATGTTAAGACTGATTTAAAAATTCAGTAAATATTTATGTTTTAGAAATGAAAGTAAAGCAATGTTACTCACGCATACCTTTCCTTTGATATTCCAATTTTCTTACCTGTGTTTAGTTTATATTTACTTATACGCATACATAATTCCTTAGTGATGTTGGCAACTGCTATAGCCATTATTAAGAATATAGTGAATCTATGATATCAGCAAAAATAGCCCCGGATTTAATCATCTGAAGCACCACTCATAAGTGGTTTAGTATTATTCTGAGTAGAAATAGAAGAAAATTAAAAAATATTCAGCATTTTATAAACTTTTTGGTTTCTTTTCAATTTTAGAAATCAAACTAAAAATGTAACATACAATCAGTTTTAAAAATGCTTGAACTCTCCAAAGACTCCCCTAGAGTGGAATAATTTTCTGTCCTTCAAGTATTCTACTTTATTCTGATTAAAAAGAAGATACTTAAACACTTACCAACACATACCAGCACTACAAAGTATCCTCACTTAACAATTTATTTGCAAAAAATAAAACTATTTCAAATATCTTAATTGTAGAACAAAATTAAATTAATCGTCCCCATTTGCATCTAGAAAACGCATTATCACCATCTGAAATATTAAAGACCCAATTTGGTTCTGTGTGTGACACTAATAAAGTAATCCAATTTATTTTCTGAATCTGAAGAGACAGGTTTGTGAAATTAACTGACCAAGTCAACTCACAAGTTGCATTCAGTTGGACTGAGACTCAGAGTTTTATCTCTGAACTTAAGAAAATGAAAAAATGAGCAGGGTGGGGTGGGGGAAGCAGTAGTGGCACACGCCTTTAATCCCAGTGCTCGGGAGGCAGAGGTAGGTGGATCTCTATGAGTTTGAGGCCAGCCTGGTCTAAGAGTGAGTTCCAGAACAGCCAGAGTTACAGAAGAGAAACCCTGTCTCAGAGAGAGAGAGAGAGAGAGAGAGACAGAGACAGAGACAGAGACAGAGAGATACAGAGAGACAGAGAGAGACAGAGAGAGAATGAAAAAATGAGTCTTTCCATCCAAACTGATGAACTCAGAGAGGCTGTGCAGCACACACAAGACCTGCACAGGTTCTAGCCAGATAAAATCCCAGCACAGAAAAGGGGAAGTAGACATAGAGTCTTACCCTTAACTAAGAAGTTATTTGCAATTGACAGCTACAGGGACAGGGGAAATCTGTTTTCTTCAACGGAGTGACACCGGGTATATCAACCAGACTCCAAAGCAGGCCTCATTGAGAAGTTGGCCAAAACAAAATGGACTCCATATTTTTGTTTATTTGTGCTTCTCTGCTGTTTTGTTTTGGTATTTTTAAAAGAGAGAAAGAACATGCAGTTGGATAGAAAGAGTGAGTGGGATGATCTGGGCAGAGGTGGAACAGGGAAGAATATGGCCAAAATACATTAAAATTTTAAAAAGCAAAAGAAAATTATGAAATATTCATGGAATTAAAAGACACCAAAAATTGGGAAACCGCCCCCCACACTTTATGGATTGGAAGAACTAATATTTCTAAAATATCTATACTACCCAACTGACCTAAAGGTCAATGCAATCCCATCAAAATACCAATAGCATTCACAAACCTCCACCACCAGCAACAAAAACCAAAATTCATATGGAAGCACAAAAGACCCCAAGTAGTCAAAGCAATCTCAATCGTGGTGAACAAAGCTAGGAGTGGCACAGAACCTGACTTCTGGAAACACAACAGAGCCATGGCACCCAAAACAGCAATGACACTTGGAAGCCCAGTTCAATAAAGCAGAAGAACTCTACAAAGCCACAAACCTATGGCCAAATGCCTCCTCAATAAAGGCACCGAAACATCCCTGCGCAGGAAAAGCACTGCTGAGAAAACTAGATATCCACATGCAGAGGACTGAAACTGACCCATTATCTCTCACTTTGCCAAAAAAAAAAAAAAAAAAATCAACTCAAAATGAAGGCAAAAAGAACTGGGTTCAATTACCACCTCTGCCCACTGATCTGCGAGACCCAGGGCTAGAACCGAACCCCTCTGACTTGTTTTGGCATTGCGTGGGATGCAGATGTTGATGATCTCGGCTTCCTGGATTTATTATGGAGCTTAGATGCAAGCATAGCAACTCTCGAATACTGAGAACAAGCAGCCACATCTGTATGACTTCCAGAGACCTTGGGGACGGTCCTGATACTAACGGCGATGGAAAACACAAAAGGAGGTTGTGCAGTCGGGGTTATCAGTTCAGCTGGGATGCCGAACGACTGAAGCACTTAGGAACAAAAGGAAGAAGAGAAAGCTGTGCCGGGTTCTGAGAATGCTCCGGCTATGAATAGTAAACTCTACATTTCCTTCTGTTGCTCAGCCCATTGTTATCTTGTTACTCATAGGACACCCTTTTATAAATGACTCACTTCTTCCCCCGCCGCCCCCTAAATGACCTTCCCAGGAGAACATGTCGTCCCCCCCCCCCCCCCCCCCGGGGGACAGCGTTTTGTAACACAAGTATTGAAAAGAAAAAAAAAACAAAAGAAAAGGTCTGACTCTCCTTACTAGATGTCTGACTTTTATCATTTTGAGTTTAATTTCCATACCTAAAAAGTGCTGTGGACTCCTACTATGTGAGATTAATAAAGTGACGTGCGGTGTTCAATAAATGTTGGATTCGACTTCCTTTAAGCTGTGAGTTTGTGAGATTTCACTCTGCTTGTATACTTAAAGATTGTGCAAGGACAACTGAGAGGAATGGCCTGTTAGGCAATCTCTGGAACACGATCAAATTTCACATTTGCCCAGAGTCCCCCAGGGCTGTATCCCTGGACATGTGTAAGGGTGTTTTCTGGAATAGGAGTTGGTCACACAGCTTTTTAAACACATGCAGTTATTGGGCCACCCTGTGAGGCAGACAAACTGGGTGAGCTCCTGGGATAACAGCTGTGGGAAGGGGTAAAAGATTTGCTCAGAAGAGCATCTTTTCACAAGCTCAACAGGGGTCTGCTGAAACTACCCTGGCTCATGCTAGCATTTAGAAGTACGGGCACTCACTATTCCAAGAATATTACTCTATCAATTCACTTATAACTCATATAAAATGCATTTCTTCACTTTCAAATGAAGAAGTAGACACAGGAAGATCAAGGAGTTTGCCCATAAGCACCCAGAAAAGGCGGAGTCAGATTTGAACCCAGGATTCACAAACCAAGGTTCTTTTGTAACATTCAATCACACCAGGTATATAGCAAAGAAGCCAGTACTGAGAAGAAATGGGTGCTAGTATCTGTCTGGCTGCTATCTTATTGGCTTATGCTTAACCTAGTATCCATTCCCCAACCTTCTACATCATAGAACTTCAGCTCACATAGCTACACAAAATAACAGCTATACTTAATAACCTCTGCTACAGTTATATATTGGCCTGTTGCTCCATTCTGGATAGTGAGCTATAAGTGTAAATGAGGGGAAGCCACAGCTGAGAAACTTCCTTAATAAATAGTGGGCATGTATTCTTTGCTTTTAGTACTCTATCCCTCTGTCCTTTCTACCACATAGGTGTGTATGTTTATATATATATATATATATATATATGTAATATGTATATATTATACGTGTGTGTGTGGGGGGGGTGTATAGCATGGCTGAATTCTTCCTAACTTTGGTGCAAATTATCAATCCATGGACAAAATATTCAATGAACCATAAGAAGGATAGATTAAAACAAGGATAGATTAAAACACATAAGAACATCATAGCCAAACTACTGAATATCAAAATTAGGAGAAAATATTAAAGGAGCAAAGATCTATAGAATCATATCGATGATTATATTAAACGTTCGTGGACTAATACTCCAAATAAAAGGCAGAGATTCGATTCTTAGATTGCATTAGAAACAGCAAATTCTATGAGTTTTTAGAAGAACCCTACTATCAAAATGAAAACACATAAAGCTCAAGGCAAAAATAAGGGGGAAAATATTTTTTAAAAGATAAATAACAAAGGTGATACATCCATAGTAGGTCCCAGGCCAGCTTGAGATACATAGCAAGATCTTATTTCATCAAAAAATATATTAGACCTGAAAAGGATTCTTAATATGGAAAACATGCAAATCATCAGGAAGATGTAACTATCTCCAATGTATAGGCTCTAATTAAGATAGTTTCAAATACACAAAAGAAACTGCCATGATGAATGATACAAGGAAGACTCCTTTCATAATATTTAATGGAGTAAATTGACAAAATCAGAGTATATACATTATTTGAATAATATATTCCTTTTATAACACTTGATATAAGTTGGTTGTTTCAATTAATATGGAAAAATCATACAAAATTCAGCACTCATTCATTACTTTAAAACAGAAAGAAAACTGAAAGTTTTTTCCTCTATAATTATAGGGCATGTACAAAAACATAGATAGCATCGTATTTAGCAGTATAATAATAAATATTCCCTCTATTGTAAAGAACAAGGGAAGGATTCTAACCTCCACACCTACATTCAACATTTCACTTTATGCAAAAGACAAGTAAAAGCTTAAAGTGTGTAAAGGAAAACAGCATGACTCTACTATTTTGTAACCTATGATCTTATGCAAAGGAAACCAAAAGAGTTTGTAATTAAAAACCACGGAACCATGAGTGAAAATAGCAAACTATTAAGACAAGTCAAATACAAAACCAACTACACTTCTGTTCACTAGCAATAATGAAAATAAGTTTAAATTCCACTTATAATCAAAAAAACAGAAAAGAGGCTGGAGAAATGGCTTGGTGATTAAGAGTACTTGCTACTCTTGGAGAGGACTGGAGTTTGGTTCACAGAACCCAAATGGTACTTCACTACCATCTGTAACTGCAGTTCCAGGGGATCTGACACCCTCTTCAGGCTTCCATGGACACCAAGCAGATACATGGTGTTCATCTGTACATGCAGGCGAAACATTCATGCAAATAAAATAAAAATAAATACTTCTAAAACATAAAATAGAAGTAAATTTAATAAGAGACATTCAAGAAATCTGTACTGAAAACTATAAAATAATACTTTTAAAAATTAAAAATATCCAAATACATAGCTATACCATGTTCATGGATTTGGAATACCAAATCTTATCAAGATACAAATTCCCTCAAAGTCCTTTACTATGAAAGCAGTTATTCAAGCTATCTGTTATTTGAAATGCAATCAAACTATCTCTGATAATCTATGTCAGTATAATGAAGTAACTAACTCTTGTACATCTCGGCTCTCTTATTTGTAAAAGATAGAAATCTTACAGAAGGCTTGGAGTCTTGATGCTATGCAATTAGTCCATAAACATTCAACAAGTAAAAGTTGAATGGAGCCCCATTTGACTCCAAGCCTATTCCCTTAAGTTTCATGTGCTGCCTGCCTCACACTGCAGAGTCTGTATAAAAAGCATTGGCAAGTTGGAAGTTCTAGCATACAAAACTGTGATTGAGCCAGACACAAAGATGAATGTTTGCAATCTAATGGATGAAGGATTCATTTTGGTTCCTGGTTTAAGAGACTACAGTTCATCAAGGCATAGCAGGAGGAGGCAGCTAATCACATTGTGCACAGTCAGGAAGCAAGAGGGATGAATGGCAGCACTCAACGGGTTCCTGGCTTCCTTTCCCTTTTTATTTAGATTGGGTTCTCAGCCCAGACTCAGGGTGGATCTTCGCTCCTCCCACTCACTGTGACATGTGTGAACCGACTACACACAGCAAAAACAAAAATTTTTAGATAACAACAACAACAAAAAGCATGCACAGGACAACAGATGGAATACAGTTTTGTGGAGTACTATACCATAAATAGTAAAAATAACTAGTAAATAGTAGTATTGCTAAGCATGCCACAGTCTCTTGTTCTCTGCACCATTTTTAGTTGTGGTTCTCTGGGTTAATCACCATCTACTGTAAAAATAATCTTCTCTGATGGGGTTTGAGAAATGAATTAATCTACGGGTATAACAATAAGTCATTAGGAGTTGGTTTTATACTATGTCTTTTTCTCAAAGTAATAGTAATAGGTTCTCCCCTAGGACCTAGAACCTGTCTAGCCACAGGTTCTTAGCCCAGATAAAACTAAGATGACCTTTCCCCTCCAGTAATGTGCAGAGTACCATCCAGCACTATGAAAGCTAGCCAGTAGGGATGAAGCTTCCTAGTTAATAGAAGCTTGATCTCTCCTTGTTCTGTGGCTTAAGTGTGTGCTGTCGCCAGCCATATGGCCTTATCCAGTTCTGTGAAACCTACCTATATCACGACGCCTCATCCCAAGGCTCAGGAATAATTGGAAAAGGGGAGACAGAAAGAGAGTAAGAGCTGGAGGTGGTGGATGGCAACAGCAAAGCAGAGCTTTTCCGGAAGCAACAGAGAAAGCTGCAAGACGAACTACAGTGGTTGTGACAACACGCACAAGACCTGTGCAAGCTCAAGCCAGAAAAGTTCCAGCACTGAGAAAAGAGGTGGTCGTTGAAGTCCCAGCCCTGACTGAGGAATGTTGGCAACTGACAGCTGCCAGGAGAAGGCAAGTTAGGTTTATTTCAGGGTGTGGCCCTCGGTGGGTCCTCATATCCAAGAGTACATGAGGCAGCACCAGCCGGACCCAACGGGTATATAAAAAGAGGACACAAGATTGCGTGTGTGTGGAATGGGATGAGTCTGGGAGGAGTTTGGGGAGAGTGAATATGATCAAAATACAATATATGTAATTCTCAAAGAATTAATAAAAATAATTTAAAGTAGCAATTCTGAAATAACTGAAGACTAACAAACTATAGCAGGTTATAAGAAAACTGTTCGGCTTTCCAAGCCTCCGTGGAGAGGAGGAAAGGAAAAAATATTTGATAGTGTCAGCCAACAGGTGCAGAGATAATGGCCACAGCTGTGCCACTTGTGTGCAATAGGTGTTTTCAGGTTGTTCAGACGTCAGGTGATAAACATGAGGAAATGTTGGAAAGAAAAGACAAAAGCTCCAGGGAAAGACTAAATACCTAACATATGGAAGCAATGTCACCAGGCAAGGGGTTTCGAAGGACAATTGCAAAATAATAAAATGCATAAAAAAGAGACGGATTCAAGGGCTAAGACAGAAGGTAAACAAAACAGACCTGCAGAAGTGACTTACCAGGGAGTGAAGGCTGATTAGATAGATGGATAGATGGATAGATAGATAGACGAATAGATAGATGGATAGACGGACAGATGGATGGATGGATGGATGGATAGATATACATAGATATAGATAGATACATAGATACTAACTTGTCCAATTGACTTTTCCTCCAAATTTTGTATTTGAACCAATATTGATATAAATGTTTGCTGAATATGCATTATGCAGATAAGAAGAAAATACCCTTGAAATACACACATTATGAAAAGCAGGTATTTAAGACGAAAAGAAATCATTTCTGGGATATTTTAAACTCCAATGACAATGAAGTCACTCTGTGTACTGTCACAAATATAAACAGCTTTGCAATATTAATAAGAGAGTATATAAAATAAAGCAACACTAGCAACTGGGCTGATAGTAAAGGCAATTCACATGGAGGAAGTGTTGTGTGTAAGTCTATGAAACTTAACTCTGATTATGCGGTCTTAGTGAATGGTTCAAACAACATCCAGGAGTCTTTCTAATTCCTTTCTGAACCCCTCCATGCAGCCCATCAATCAGTAGGTCTTGTAGCTCCCAATGCCAAAACATATCCTCAGCTTTTCCTCTTTCCCCTGCCACCATCCCGAAGTCACAGCTATTTCTTACCTAATACAAGTTTCCTCTAGTGAGACTCCCTGGTCTAGCTTAACCCTACAACCAATTCCCCAAGATTTATGAGACTAGCTTTCATAAAATGCAAATATTTTAACACTTCTATCCATCTCTAGAATAAAACTGAACCTCCCTCCCACAGGCAGCATGTCCTGTACACATACTGGCCCCCCAAGTCTGAGGCTTCATTCTCTAGCAACTGGTGACAATGGCTTCCTTTTAGTTCCCAGAAATAGTTCAGTAGGCTAGTTTTAGAACCTTGCTACCTTTTTGGAAGCTCTTGTTAGTTCCCTATATGTGTGTCCTCTGTCTTTCCCTCCCTCCCCATCTCTCTGTGGTATGTTCAAGTTCATGTGGATGTGCCCACCCATGTGTATATGTTATGTCAATGTGTGTGAAGATCAGAGATCAATACTATGGCCTTCCACCATATTTTATGAGACAGTCCCTCACTGAGTCTGGAGCCCATCTATTCAGCTCTAAGCTCTAAGGATCTGCCTGCCCGCTACGCTGTAACCCTGGGATTGGGTAACAGATCTCATTATGGTGCCCATACCTTACTGATATGAATCCAAACTAGAATCTTCCTGCTTGCATGACTGGCACTTTTACTGAGTCATCTCCCAACTGCTTTGTGCTTTCATTCTTGGCTCCCATATTAGACTTCCCTCCCCTGATGACTCCGATCTAGTAGAGTTCTATCGTGATACCCTATTGGCTTCCTTCATGGCATCAGCTCACGTACCATCTGTCTTCTCACCCTCAATGAGACCATAGCCTTTCTGGAGAAGAACAAATGTTGGTTCCTCTCACTGCTGAGTCTCAGCAGGCACAATATCTGAGTTACAGGAGGCACTGAGTAAGTATCTGTGGAGTGAATGAGTGTAAGAATGCACAGATCGGGGGCAGAGAACATATCCTAAGAATTCCAACATATTCTAGAAGCATTACACAATAGACAAGTCAGAGATAGAAAACTGATAAATATGGATTGGGTTTTAGAGCTGACAATGAGGAAATAGGAAAAATGAATATTAGTCATCAGATAACGTGATTACAGATGCATGCATGAATAATCGCTGAATCAAAACAAAGGTAGAGAGTTTAGTTCTAAGCATCCTTCGGATGGTACAGAAAAGTAAGGAGAAGTTCCATTTAAGAGCTCATTCCTTGGTGAGGGCATCCAGAACACATGGGGAAGCTGAGAGATACCCCAGTGTTTCTTCCCACAGAAGCTTGGAATGATTCCACTCATACATGAAGGGTTGGAGTGATACCTCACGCTGTGGTTGCAGAATCAGGAGGTGGCACCAGCAATGATTCAAAAAAGAGAGCTGGACTTTGTGCTGGGTCCTATAGAAAGCCCGAGAGTTGGC
This sequence comes from Cricetomys ansorgei, assembly GCA_026225945.1. NCBI lineage: Eukaryota > Metazoa > Chordata > Mammalia > Rodentia > Nesomyidae > Cricetomys > Cricetomys ansorgei. Next base: position 21,240,637 of record JAMJFZ010001796.1, read on the forward strand.
TCAGAAGACAAGGAAGAGGAACAATGTTGGATTCAAAGGGGGTTTTGGCTAATGTGTATGGAAAAGTTAATTTCAAGCACATTTGTTCTCCTTGTAAGAAAGCAGACAGTTGTGTTGGATAAAGAGAAGTGGGGGTGTCTAGAAAAATCCACTACAAAGCTAGCAGATGTAAGAGATCCAAAAAGGCTTCAGTTAAAAATGTGACTTTTAGCTGGGTGTGAAGGTACGCATCAGCATCCATGCTACCTGGGAGTCTGAGGCAGGACAGTCATCACTTGATGAGAGCAGTCTAACAACATGACAGGACCTCAGAGAGGTGATATATAGGTAGGTAGGTGGGAGTCTGACAGGACAGACAGACAGATAGACAGTCCTATTTTACTTGTATAAAAAAATTATTCTTCAGAGACATTTTACCTAAAATCTAAAATGATTGTCTTTTGGGGACAGAATCATAGGACTTTTTTTATTTGAGCCTGTTTGAGTATAGAAGTTTTTTGATAGTTCTGGGTAAATGTGTAAAATTATCTGAAATGCTATATAACATCTTAAGCTATTACAGAAAAGCAGACTGGTCAAATGCAATGTAAATGGCGTGGCTTGGCAATTCCATACAGATGCCTGAGGTCACAGTAACCAGAAGCTTCACTCAGTACAAACTTACAAATTTGATTTTTAAAATAACACATTCCTCATGCAAATTAAATTACAATATTATATGAATGGGGAAATTCAATAGAAGAATGAAAGAGAAAAAAAAAAAGCTATCTCAAAAAAAAAAAAGAACCAGCTTAAGAGAAGCATAGGTATCAATCAACCTGATTCTAAGTCACAAGAGATGAAATCCAGTCAAAAAAGATTTATTTACACTGAAAATTAAAGTAATTAGTTGAACATCGTGTCACGTGGCCAGACCGCTTTTACTTGGTCAGCTATATCTTAGGTTGCATCTCTGTGTTATGCCTTAAGAAGCTTGTAGGACTCAGTTCCAAACCCAGACACTTGAGACTACATTTTTGTGCCACACAACAGGATATTCTGCTCCAAGTTAAGGACTTGAGTCAACCCCACTTCCCCTATTGTTATGCTCTAAGAAGAATGGGTACTAAAAGATAAATCTTGCTTCAGGAAAAAAAATAAAATTGTGCTTATATTTTTAGTAAGCTATGTTTCTAGTGCAAAGGATCTTTGCATCTCATTGCGAAAAACAATGGTGTCCACATTCTACTCTCAGTATGAAGTGAACTTCTAACAGGACCATCAGAAATCACAGCTATGAACTCCAGACCAAACTCAAAAGGCAACAACCTCAAAAGCAAGACAAGGCGGCAGGATTTGGAGGGTAGTCAAAATGTAGATCAGTAGCCAGCATGGGGTTTGCTGAATTTGAAGATGTTGACCTTGAGGGTGGCCACAGTTGTGACTGTTGACAGGGAACTAAGATAGCCAGCATTGAAGGCATTCCCTGTGTCTTAAGGAGCATGGGGTATCCCGGCCCGTGGGATCTTTAACCGAAACCCCAGGAGAAGGCGTGGGAATGGGATATGGGCAGGGACGCGAGGAGTGAAAGGCAGACTCTCTGTCCGGTCAGGCCTTCGATTTATTGAACATGAGTAGCAGTATTTATAAGAAGCTCTCAGGTGGGGAGGGGAGAAGGGAATGCGTAAGCAGGTATCTATGGTAACCTTATCTGGCATGGGACTAGTCTGGTCTATCCAGTATTCCTAGGTACTGTTAGAATGTCCCAGAGTGAGCAATAAGGAAGTGCATGGAGCTGTGAAATTCTCTCTAGGGCTTCCTGTGTAATCTACAAGGGTGGAAACGAGGAATGAGGAAGCAATAGGGTTGTGTTAGTTGGAAGGGCAGTTTCTCAGAACTGAGCAGCTTCGGGCTATCTGACCTTGTCCATACTCTGTCCATTAAGACCAGAGCAGAAACGGATCTTTAAAAGGTGGGATGCTTTGTGTTTCAAGCCAGCGTCCAGGGGTCCACTTACTACACTGGGGAAGGATCTCAGGATGACACAGCACAGGGAGGGAGCGAGTCTTGGAAAAGAAGAGAGGTAGAGCAGGGTACTCCTAAAGTCTGAGTCTATGGATGACTCCAAAGCATGAGTAGGGTACTGGAAGCAGTCAATGAGATCCAAACTCTCCTCCCCGCAGCTGTCCCTGAGTTTGCAAGTCTAGCCAAGAAGAGCCATTTGTTTGCTTCAATTAAACTCTGATGAATCCATCTCTATCTCATGGAGCTTCCTCCATAAGATAAACTGACTGCTGGGATACTTCAGAAATATTTGCTCATTCATTCATTCAACAAATGTCTCACATGTCTCTAAGAGCTAGGTGTTCTAAGGGAACAATCCCAGGTAGTATCACTGTCCTCAAAGAGCTTGGAGTCCCCTGATGGAGCATGGATATGCACCAGCCACCATCACAAGAAAAAGAATGTCTTTAGAGAGAACTTGGTGTACAGGATGCATAGACAACTGACAAAGTGACACAGGATAGAATCTCCTGGCAAGAGAGCCGTGGTGAGGGATTGTCTAGATCAGGTCAGCCAGTGGGCATGTCTGTGGGGGATTGTCTTCACTATCTAATTGATGTGGAAAAACTCAGCCCACGGTGGGCGGCACCATTCCCTGGGTTTGGGTTCTGGACTGTATAAGAATGGAGAAAGTTAGCTGAGTACCAAACATGCATGCATTCATCACTCTCTGCTCTTGACTGTGTATATAATGTGACTAGCTGCTTCAAGTTCTCATGGCCTTGCCTTCCTCACAATGATAAATAACCTGGAAGTAAGAGCTAGAATGAACTCTTTCTCCCATAAGCTGCCTTTTGTCAGAGTATTTTAATCCCAGCAACAGAACTGAAATTAGGACAGAACACAAGATCATGGGTGTCAGAGTCAGACATGGGGTTTATATCCTAGGACCAGAAAACTACAGGATCCATCTGGAAGTAATATAGTAACATCTACCTTGTACAGCTGTGGAAATTTAAAATATGTCATTTAGTCACTTGCTTTTATTAGTGTTGTTCCAAGCAGTGCAGATTCATGGCCCATTTAATCCTTAGAACTGTCCTGTTAGGTAGCTCCTAGTAATACTACCTTTACTGCACAGATGGGAAAATGAGGCCTGGAGAATTTAAACAACTTGCCCAAGGTCACCCAGAAATAAGTGACGGACAGAGATTCAAATTCAAACTCATGTAACATAAGAGATTTGAGTCTTGACTTTTAACTGCCAAGTTATGGTGAATCAATAACCTTAAAGGACAAGCACACTGCTTAAAGACACAGTGCACGTTTAACAAATGGCAAGCATCATGTCACTGCTAAGGTTACTTGAGATGCTGTAGTATGGCCATGAGTCACAGGAGAAAAAGTAGGGACAGGACACAATCCTGGATATAGTTTTCTGAGACCTTAATATTATTACAACACTTCTTTCTTCCCTCTAAACCATATCATATTCCCCTCCTCACTCTCTTTCAAAAATGAGACCTCTTTTTGCATTAGTTATTACATGCAATATGTATATTTATATGCATATATGTTCATAAATACAGCCTGCTTAGTCTGTATAGTGTTACTTACGTGTATGCTTTCAGGGCTAACCATATGGTGTTGGATAATCAATCGGTGTGCTCTTCCCTCAGGAAGACTTTCTCCTGCTCTCAGTATTCCTTAGTAGCCTGTAGTTCTTTGTGTGGAACTGAAAGTATAGATCTGAAAAGACACCTTCAGAAACTGAATTAATGTGTATATGCTAAGTGAGTTCTCTTCCCCCCTTTTTCATGTATATGTATATAGTGTTCATGTGTGTGTATGTGTATTCAAATGTGTGGGAGCATAAGCGTATGCAGGAGTGCGTGCATGTGTGTAGAGGGCCAAGGCTGGCTTTGAGTCTTTTTCGGTGGGTCTCCACCGTATATACTGAGCAGGGACTCTTGATTAAACCCAGAGAGTTCCTGTACAGCTAGTCTAGCTATCCAGCTTGCTCCAAGGGACCTTCTGTTTCCACCTTCCAGAATTACAAATGGGTGGCCACATCCACCCTGCATTTACATGGGTTTTGGGCATTCCGACTCTGGTCCTCCTGCTTTCTGCTCGCACAGCAAACACTTTAACTACTGAGTCATCTTCCTAACCCCTATCCACCTCTTTTGAAAAATAAAAGAAAAACATAAGGGCATCATCTTCATCATTCATTCATACACTCATTCACCAGATGGTAACTCCAGACTGCCAACTGTCAGTATGAAGCTGCCCGTCAACATGGATTCCCCAGGGGAAAGGAGAGGTAACCATGAGAGACAGGACCCAGCCATTCGTGAAACGCCCTTGCAGCTGCTGTCTTCACAGACAATTGGGGGAAAGAGCAAACAAAACTCTCTGCAGTATTTCCATTTAAACAATTTCAGAGACACTGGACTATACATAAAAGAGAGGAAAGGAAAGAGCTAAGAAAATGAGAATCTGTCATAAAAGGAAAAGTAAACAATATGGGCAAAACACAGAAATCAACATTGCTCTCACTTAGCAGGACTCAAGAAAATGTCTTGTTCTGTTTCCAAAGGTGATACTCTACACCATTAGGAAGCCAAGGGTCTGGGCTGCTATGGTTCCCAAGTGCAATGGTGGCTCGGGGACCCTGCCAAATAGGAGAGGAAGAAGTACATTTATTCCAGCCTGTTAGTTTTATGAGAACATGTTGTAAGTTCTTATATAAACACATACAATCTTATGTGGTCCTCAGGAAATGCTCTCACCAAGCCATTACCCACACCAGAACACTGCAGAAAGCAGTGCATGCCCAGAATGGTGTGACACCTAGACACATATTAGGTGATATGTCTAGTTCCTGAACAGGACATATTACCTTAGATGTAACTTCTGCAGCATGTATTTTGAGCATCTATAAATCCTTTAAAGGTGCAAAGCATTCCCACTGGAATTAGAGCTGGACAAAAGGGTTTATATGCTAATTATTCCAGTCTACAAAATTTTGGGAAACAAAATAGTTTGTGTAAACCCATGGAGCTTATTGCAAGACCTCTGGGCTAATATAAAGGTCTAGACCCCAGGCTCCCTCTAGTGATGCTTAGACTTTTCTCTATAACCATTACCTAAAACAAATATATTTATGAATTTATCAAGGGACTTTTCAAATGATATATGAGAATCAAAGACATTCAGAAATAAGGTCTCTTAAAAACAATGGTTAGCTGTCATGATTTTTAAAGCAGGAGGCAGGAAAAGATAAAAATTTTTATATTCCCCCAAGGTGCCATGCCAAATTAATAGTCATTATCCTAGCTAATTTATTCAGCACTCCCTACTTCCCATGCACAGAGCTAGAGTCTTGTGTTCTTCATGCCAATTCATGTGCTGGTGGCTTCCTTGCTTGGGAAATAAGGAAATGAATTCAGAAAAGCAAAGACTTTGGGTCTAGACCTAGATCCAAGCAGTATGACCCTAGATGCCATATTTAAAAACATTTGGCTCCATAGTCTCATCATTAAACCCAGGTTTGAGTTTTGTGCCCTCCAGGCAAGAGAACAACACCCCATCTCCACACCCGGTTGTGATGCTTCTGTGTTGGGAGTGTAAGACCAGAGCTACATCTGACAGCCAGCAGATGGAAGATGGGGGTCCCTATCAAGTTGCAATGCTTGTCTGCATCCTGACACAGCAGGTGCGGTTCATACAAACCTTCTGATCTATGATTCCATGTAGAAGGGTTTAATGCTTCTAAACCCTGAACATTTAACAACGCTAATGTTTTAGGCACGAGGGATAAAATACTGCTTTCTGAAGCAGCACACGAAGCCCACGTTTGCACTTCAGGTTCTGGCTGCTATAAGCCTCCTGTGACAGAGAGATGCTAGGAAAGGTTCCATTCTATTGGGTATGGTCTGCACCTTGTGTATGGCACATACCTGCCAGCACAATGGATGCCCTTTATGGCTGAATGAACATGAATGAATTGGTTATTATCATTCTTTCTCAATCTCTGAGGTGTCCTTCAGCTTTCCCAGAGAAAGATGAGATGCCGAGGTAAAGATGTTGGCTGGATAGTAGCATCCAGACTCTATTTGCATACGTGCTTAAACAAATCCACACATTGGAAAGCCAGTATGTAGGGCTTATTTAATCAAAAAACTTCATAATTAAAATTCATGTAGCTTAAAAACTTAAAAGATCTCAAATTTCTGAACCAAACAGGGGATATTCTCATGGGAAGGAGTATAAATAATCAGAAACCTTCAGAGTTAAAATGCATCTAGCTTCAAAGGAAAGGATCTCAAGAGTTCTGAACCAAACACAAGATTACACTGTGGGAAAGTGGCCAAGGCTCAGGCTAAATACCAGGCCTTCTCCCTTCTCTTTGACATTGCTACCACTCAATAAAGTAGATTAAACAAATAGTTTTTATTTTTATAGTCACTATTATAACTTGTATATTTCTCAGAATGAGAAATACTTTAAAAATATGGACCTGGGGAGAGGTAAGTAGAAATCCAAATTAAAATCAGAATTTGGAGGCTAGAGAGGTTGCTCAGTGGTTAACAGCTTGAACTGCTCTTGCAGAGAAGGAACGCAAATTTGGTTCTCAACGCCCACATTGGGAAGCACACAACTGCCTGTAATGCCCACTCCATTGGATCTGCTGCCCTCTTCTGGCCCTGTCGGGCACCTGCACTCACCCTTGCTCATTCTCACGCCCATATATGTGTAATTTAAAATAAATACGTAATTTTTAAAATGATAGTTCAGTGATGAAAGACAAACATCTTAGTGTCAGATCAACAAACACCCCAAAAGACAGGGTTAGTGATGAAGACACAGCTGTTTCCCAAGTGCCTGGTTCTGAGCTGTGGGGAAGGCATTTCCAGAAGGCTGATGTCAAAGAGACAGTTCCCATGGAGGACTTCATCCCCTGAGTGCCTGCAGATGGAAGAGTAGCATGGAAGGGAAAAGGATGAAGGAAGACCGTGTGGAAGACACTAGCAGGCAGTCGTGAAAGCCCTGTCCAAAGGAAAACCCTGGTTTCCACAACTTTCTGGCCTGACAAAGACTACCATGAGCATATTCCATGGACGGGGGGTGGGGAGGTGGGGGGGCTCTCCCCTTTCCAGATGTAAAAACTGAACTAGAAGGACATCACTGGACTTATTTTAAAGAATGTGTCCAGGGATGGTTAAAGTAGTTAAAACAGCATTGGAGGCCAGCCCCCTGGGTTTCTGGCTATGTGACCAGAAACAAGTATTTGCCCTCATTCTAGTCTGGTTAAATAAAAATATTAATAATGTGAGCTTTGTGAGATTGCTGTGAGGATCAAATTGGTGGACAGAGTGATTAGCATGTAAGCATTCACTTTTATGAGTGATTCATTTACCGAATATTAACCTCTTGCCAAGATGAAACATGATCCACAGCTAGGGTTGTCGGAGTCCTGGGGGGCAACAAGAATGAGTGCATTTCCTACTCACAAGGGGTAACAGGGAGGACACAAAAGCAACAGCAGTACACAAAGGGAAGCAAGGTCCAGGGCTGGCTTGGAATTCCAGAGCTTTAAGGCGCTTTTCAGACTTGCTTTACTGTGTGGCTTCAGTGTGTGGCAGATGTGAGAAGGATCCTGAAGCCACAGGCTCTTTTCAATGGGCAAAATAGTCTGCAAATTCAGTTACTGCCCAACCACCCAAAGAAGGAAGCCATAAAGGAGGATTAAACGTGGCACTTTCAAGAAAATGGATGCAACCGGGGATCATCATGTTAAGCAAACTAAGCCGTATTCACAAGTGTAAATAATCATGTTTTCTGTTAAACAAAGAATCTAGATAGATAGATAGATAGATAGATAGATAGATAGATAGATAGATAGATAGATGATAGATAGACAGAAAATAGATGGCATCAAAGCAGAAGGAGAACTAACTGTTTTGGAGTGAGGTGGGAGTAGGGAAGAGAGATGGGGAAGGGTGGTGGGCAAATATAAGCATAGTACAATGATATACATGTCTAGGGCACTAAGCTATCTCAATAGAAGGACTGCTTTTTCTCTGTCCCAGGATGAAAAGATCAAATTACTTGGTTTAAAGTTGCCAGAGAGTTAATGGCAATTAATGATGGAACAATGACAAATTAGCAAATATTTATGGAGTGCATACCCAGCTGCTGTACTGAGCACCTTTATCTGCATCAGATTTTAATAAAAACAGAAAGAGATGCCTTGAATCCTTACATTACCCTGTGAAGCATACATTATCATCTTGTAGGTAAGATTCGGAGGTCCCATAAGCCAAAGTTATTTGTCCACAGAAAGGAGGGGTAAGTGGAAGAGCCCAAAGCCTCTGCCTCCCTCTACTCCAGGATGAAGAAGCAGTGCCTCACTTGCAGAGCGGGAAGCCCTGCAAGCCTTGCCCTGCCCCCTTTCAACCAACTGCCTCTAAGCCCTCATCTTAGCATCAGCTCTGCCCACTGTGCCTTCAGTGGACTACACCACACTCAGGAGGGGCCCTCTGGGCTTCTCCAACCCATCGAGGTCTACCACCTAGCACAGCAGCCAACGTACAGCAGAGACTCAGAAAAGCCTCTGCCGACAAGGAAAATGAAATATGAGTGAAAGCTAAGGTTCTAGGTTCTAGCTCAAGTTGTGCAACCTCCCCTCTTTTAAGCATCTGGAGTTTTGTTGGACCTTTCTAGTAAATATCAAAGAAATAATACAGTGTTTGGGAGATGACTAAACTCATTTGTGGAAAACCCACTCATTTGGACCCATAATGCCCTTGAACCCTGACCTTGACTGAAGGAAAAAGTCTAGAAGAGGCAGGTGGCAACTGACTCACCCAGACTGTGACACAGCTTTGAAAACTACAAGAACACTTGTAGGCAAGTAACAATGGCGCTGCCTGCTCAGCCATTGACCCTGGTATGGCTCCAAGTTTTCCTGTCTGTCTACACTGCAAAAGAAAGTTAAGGGGATGGGAGGCCTGTAAAGAGCAGGCTTATGAAGCACATGGTACCCCTTCATTAGGGAACCCTATACATTACCAACACATAAAATTGGGGTTGGAGGCGGAAGTTAACCACCTGCCCATGCTCCTTCCTAGGTGGGCAGAAACTGAACTCAGGTGCAGCTCATGAAAACCTGGGTATTAGAAGTGAGGCCAGGTTCTTGGCCAGGGATAGCTGAAGGTGATTTGAAGTATCAAGACGATGCCTTCTTCTGTGCAGGGTCTGCATTTAACCTCTGCAGGGTATGAAACTGTATGTAGTTGCCTGTGTTATGTCTGTGGATCAGGAGCCTACTTGACAGCTTTAAGCAAGCAAAAGCTCTACTACCACATTGTTCTTGCAATATTAAGGATTTAAAGTAATCCTCACAGCAGAAATGGGAACAAAACCATTCCTTAACGCCAGGCTCTACCTTCGATTACCTGCCTGTTTCTTTCTTAACAGTAAACCCATCTTTTAAAATAACAACAGCCCTTAGCTTGGTGTTTTTGTGGGAGTCCTGACTGTGGAAGTGAGGGTGTGGCTAACTATTGTCTGCTCTTGGGATCCTTTTTTCTCCTACTAGGTTGCCTTGTCCAGCCTCGATACGAAGCTTTGTGCCTTGTATTATTTACGTCATATTTGGTTGATATCTCTTGGAGGCCTGCTCTTTTCTGAAGGAAAACAGGGGAAGTGGATCTGTGAGAGATCCACAGAGGGGTTGGGGGGAGGGGCTGGGAGGAGTGGAGGGAGGGGAAACTGTGGTTGGGATGTATTATATGAGAGAGTACAATAAAATATAAAATAAAATAAAATAAAATAAAATAAAATAAAATAAAATAAAATAAAATAAAATAAAATAAAATAAAATAAAATAAAATAAAATAAAATAAAATAAAATAAATAAAATAAAATAAAAACAACCCTAAAAATAAGACCCTCTAGGTGGGTTAATATTTCTAAGACATTATAAAGTTGCTGTAAACTACAAAGAAGGCAAATTTTATGTTGTGTGTTTTTAATGTGAATTTGTATGGGAAGTAAAACAAGTCAAGCAAAATTGAAATTTTGAGGGCATTTTACTATTAGACTCTATTTTATTATGCCAATTTGTTATATATATATATATCAGAATAACCAAAATTTCTAGGTTGTATGTATTATTCAAACAGAGCAGTATAGGGAAACTATGTTGGGTGTGGTGCCTGCTGATAATCTCAGCACTTAAGAGGTAAAGGCAGAAAAATTCAAAATTTAAAGTCATCTTCAGCTACCTAGCAAGTTCAAGGCCAGCCTGCATGCTACTTAAGACATTTTCTCAATAAATAAAAGAACAACAACAAAAGTCACCTTCTGGCTTTTCTCTCCCTATATACACATATAGAGAAGGTTCTCTTGAGTGGAGCATTTAGAAACTGAAAGTACAGAGCTGATCAAGTGAGTTTATGCTTTAAAGTGGAAGTATTTCCCAGGAGTACTAAATGATATCATACCTTCCAGACACTGGCAGGTAAACCCACTGACGCTGGACACACAGGTGGCTCCATTTCTGCATGGGTCTAGGACACAGTAATCAATCTTGGACTGGCAAAGCTCTCCAGTGTAACCTGCAGAAAAAGAAGAAGCCCATTGTCCAAGACCTGATATTCCAAAACCACCAGAGCCACCCCAAATTGAGGGAATCTACCCAGAACCCACCCTCAGAAGTAGGGGCCTTGTGTAAGAGTAGACCTTGATGTTGTGTAGTTTCATAACCAGAAATCACTATAACCTTAGAACTATGATTCAAAAGTCATTCACTTTGCAAACTGTTTTCTCCCATATTATCTCTGAGTTTTTATCATCGAAAGCTTTGGAAGCTGAGACTGGATTTCACTGTCCCAAAGACAGTGTCCCTCTGACATAAAGTGTCCTGGGACTAAGATATGGTCTACTTTCCCTGGGTCACCACCATACCACTATACAAGAGGCATTAAATGTTTTTAATGGGTAATATTTAGGACGGAAAGAAGCCGCTTGTGTCAATTCTATCCTTGTGCCCTCATCTTAAAGATTAGGAGACTGCAGCATACACAACGATTATCACATTAATATGTCATTCTTAATACTTATTTTAGTCATAAATCCAGCTCTCCCTTCTTCATGAAGCCAGCCCCCAGGTGATCTCATGGGGTAGTAACATAATCTCAGGCAAAGGTGGGAAAATCAGGCTGTAAATCTCCTGGAGCACCACAGGCAGCCTGAGGGCTTTAAATAAATCCCAGATTTTTAATTCTCTTTGAAAACAAAGCCCTCCAGAGAGGCAAGTTTAAAGAAAACAGCACACTGAAATGTTCCTCATAGAGTGGGTGGTGCTTAGGAAAAATATGGAAAATACAAGCTATAAAATAAAAAGAAGAAAAGGTGCCCTGAGTTGTGATATTTGAGTGACAGGACTACTGACGGTCAGGAGAAAATTCCTATCATAAATTTTTATGCAGACATATTCTCTACACAAGTATAATTATACAGCAGTGTTTTGTATGTTTCCATGATGGCTTTAACGACATGAAAACTTGCCTTTCTGGCTTATTAGTTTTGAAAGGCTGTAGGCAGCACACGCAGCTGAGACTTGCAAAACGCAGTCAATGAACTGAGTGAGAGCTGATCTATCTGAGCTCCAATTACCTGCCAAGATAGTGCGAATTACAGATAGTGAATGGAGGCAATCATTTCAGCATCTCCAACCTACTCTTCTTGCTAACTCCAAAACAAGCCAAGATGTTTCCAGTTATTGAGAGATGTAGGAGATGATGAGACCAGCTTGTGAACTAAAAGCCCAACACCAAGACAAGAAGCTACTTCAAAATTCCAAAAGGAATCTTTCAGTATGGTATCACAGCAAGAATATATCTTTAAATGAAAGTCCTGCACATAGAGCATGTATATTTTTTTTTATCTGAGATAATTCCTGCTCACTGCAACCCTGAGGTCAACCCTAATCATACACACACACACACTCCACTCTCCTGTCCTATCCCCTCCCTTTTACAAATAAGGGAAATGAGAATCAAATGACTAAATTATTTGCACAGTCACAAGGGATTCAAACTCCTAGGGCTGAAGCTCTTAGACACAGCTAGGCCTCAGGCACTCAGTAGACAGAAAATAGAACACGGTAGCTCCTGCCTGTAATCTCAGACTTGGGAAGCAGAGGCAGGAGGATCTCAAATTTCAGCCTAGCCTGAGCCACACAGTGGCTGCCTTATTTTTAAAAGAGGGAAGAAATATGACAGAAGAAAATTTTAATGACCATTGCTTTGAAGAATTTGAAATTATAAACATACTTAAATATGGAGAGACTAAGATCTAACCGTCCACACTTGTCACCTAGCTTCAAGTGCTATTAACATTTTTACGTAATGTCATCTGGTCGCCTCAGAGTTTCCCCATAAGGATATCTTACAAAAATTTCACTTCTCCTATGAATATTTCAATATATGTCCTTAACAAAGGGGAATTTTTAACATTGATTTTAATGTCCCCTCTAATAATGTTTAGCTTCATTTATAAATTTATTAAACATTAAAAAAACTTTTCATTAACATATGTTAATTATACATAATGGATTTTACGTCTGCTTCCATGTTGATAATATTCACCCCACTACTCTCTTGTCTCCCCACAACTCCCAATGATCCCGTTTTAAGCTATATGTATTAATATCAAAATTTTACCTTTAAGAACTGCAGTTGTATAAAAACATACAAATATCCCTATACACTTATGTTTATAGACCTAATAACCTGAAGCTATAAGAAGAATGAGTCTGAATTCAATGTGATAAATGCTGTACACAGGTTCTATAAGCAATCAGTCAAGGAATTTGCATTTTGGTGTGTTGGGTGTTTGGACTGCCACAGTAACTTGAGAATCCCATGAGCATTGAGTGGGTGTCAGTGCTGAAGTCCTGCACCACTCCAGAAGCTCTGATAGAACCAAGGCCAGTAATGACTCCTGTCTGGGATAAACACTACTCACTACTTTCTTCCCCCTGCACTTTAAAGTCTTTGAGAATTTTGAAAGTGTAAGAAACAGAGAAATGTGACTTAGAAGACTATGGGTAAATAGATATACTTGTAATCTATAAGCCTACTGGCGTTGCTATGGCGCGGCATTTCTGTAAAGCAAAAACAACAATGGAGGCATGGGGGCAGCTAAAGGGGGACACAGAGAAGCAGGCCAGGATTGCAAGGTTAGAGGACACAGAGCATCCTTAGCAATCCTGGCAATACCTAGCAAATGCTAGCATCCTAGCAACTAGAGCCAACATTGGTGTGTGTGCAGAGTGGTACTGGTGTCTATTCACACCAGGCTGAGTCATGGGGAGCCAAGAATGACTGTTGGTCTCCTGTGGAATGGACTACATCATTCTCATTAACTGATGATGGCCAGCCCTGGGACAAGATAGACAAAACACAAAGAACCACAAGCATCCTTCCAGTCCCTTCCCAAAGGATTTAAAAGAAAACTAGTCAGTATCTAAAAGGTAAGATGTGGTCTGGCTCCCGCCTTCCTCCTTGTTGTCCACACTCCCCACTGACCACCATGTTGCGACCACTTGGCCTCTTTCTGTTCTTGAACTCATCAAACGACTCAGTCGTTAGCATCCGATTCACACTGCCCAGGGGCAGAGAAGGAAAGCATGCTCTTAGAGTTGTCATCTAGTAAAGACATCACTGAATAGGGTTAGAAATCAACTCTGGGGGAGGCCGAGGAAGTGGAGGGCTAGTCAAGACAAAGGCCATCCGTAGGATTAGAAAATAAAGACAGCAAGATTTAGAAGAAAACTAGCCAACAGAATAGAGGATCAAATAGAAAGGCAACGATGCTGCCTCTACAATCGTGTAGGAGGCCAGGGAGATGACAGAGGAGGCTCCATCAGAAAGGTGTTTTTCCCACAAGCATGAGGACCTGCATTCAGATTCCGACAGCTACACAAAGCCAGGCCTGGTACTGTGCCCAGGAATCCCAGTGCTGGGGAGGCAGAGACAGAAGGCTCTTTGGAACTCTCTGGCCAGGCACTCTAGAGTGAGTGAAATTGGTGAGTTCCATGTTCAGTGAGAGATTTGTCTCAAAAGTTAAGGTGGAAGAAGTGATTGAAGAAGATTCTTGACATTGACCCCTGGCTTCCATACACATGCACACACATACACATAAACACACCAATACAAATATGTACACAGGGATTTAGCACCCTCTCTCTCTCTCTCTTCTCTCTCTCTCTCTCTCAATCCAATCAAGCATAGAAGGAAGCTAACTAGCTTCAACCTTAGTCGTGCCTGCAAATACTATCAGAACACTGAAGCTATGATGTTTCTTGAACTCAGGGGCTGTAGGTTGTAAAATCAAGGCATTGGGAGACTATGAGCTTCGAATCAAATGTTATTAGAAAGGATAAAAGGAAGGCAAGACCTATATGTGTTCATCTTCCTGACAAGGAGAATTGTCCTGGATGCCCAGGTTTTGTGAATCTGCAAGCTCCAGTTCATGTGGGTCAAAAACTGGCAAACAGCTTAGAACAGTGAAACTTTCCCTTTACCAGGATGAGTTTTACCCCCAGAAAGATACAGAAGCATGTTGTGATTTGAACATAAAATGTCTCCATAGGTTCATCTGTTTGAACACTAGGTCTCCAGACAATGGTTCTGCTTGCTGTAGGAAATTAATCACTAGATAAGACCTTGAGGCTTTACATCCCATGCCCACTTCCTGTCTTCTGTGTCTTGCTCCACTAAGATGTGAAGAGGTGAAAAGACCCAGCTATAAGCTCCCACCACTGTAGAGCCACCTGTCACCATTCTTTCCCCTCCATGACGAACTGTGCCCCTCGAACTGTGAGCCAAGATAAATCCTTCCTGCCTTCCATTGCTTCTTGTCTGGTCCTTGGTCACAGCTCTGAGAAATGTACCTAACACAAACTAAGTACAGAAAGGAAGCTGTTGGTTCTTTCCAGTACATGGTATTGCCAGTTTGGATTTGGTAGGCTAATCTGTCATGTGGGAATGTCAAGATTAAACACATTACAACTGAAAAGATGTGGTATCTGAGACAATCTATCAGACTTGATTCCAATCACGATGCAAAATTGGGTAACTGATTTTTTGACTAAAGAATTTTAAACTGAAATATGAAGTTGTTAGATCACATTGAGAACTTAAACAGATCTCAGAAATCAGTATTTAAATTTAATTCTCCTAAGAGAACAAACACAAAGAATAACTCCTTCCCTTTTGTTTTTTTTTTTTACAATAAGTGTGTATGTATGTGTGTGTGTGTGTGTGTGTGTACATACACATGCCACAGGGAATGTGGGGGGGGGCCAGAAGACAGTTTGTGGAGTCAGTTATCTCTTTCCCAACATGTGGATCCTTCTGAGGATGGAACCCAAGTCATCAGGTTTGGTAGCAAACGCCTTTACCCACTGAGACATTTTGTTGTACCACAAAAGATAATTCCAATAGTCTTCCCTGGCGCACAAACCATTCTAGAACATCAGAGACCTCAGCCCAGGTCGCTCTACAGAGCTATTCACTTGGACTCTGCATTCTTTTGGAATTGCTCTGCCCATTACATCTAAGCTCAGAAATCACCAACTTGAGCCTGGCTCTCTGGCCTTCCTTTACTCTTGAACTTGATACATATCCCAACTTGACACCATATGCATATACTTATTACCTCCTCACCTAGAAAATGGTCCTAAGAGCAGGCTTTATCCCCAGAGTGCATGTTCCATCTCATCATGTGGACCATTCCCTGATGTGATTCTCTCATTCACTCACTTCTAAGTACACACATCGGATGAACATGAATGCAATTGCCTTACATATGCGTTCTTAACTCCTCGAGTATAAGGACTTTGTCTTATTAATCTCTAGACCCTCATAACTTAAAAACCATTTTACCAGCACAAATATTTGTTTAAAGAATGACTCCATTTATTTAAGTTTTTTTCCTAAAATCAATGCATCTTTTAACTAAGATTTTCACTTATCCTAAGAAGCCATACCCATAAATCAGATGGGTGAAGTATGTTTTCCATTCTTTCTCCTAGTGGAAATTAAAATAAACACACAGCTAGTTTTTGTTTGTTTTGTTTTTGTTTTTAAAAAAAGTTATCTCACAAAATGTGGTGGTTTGAATGAGAATGAACCCTACAGGTTCATAAATTTGCATGATTAGTCCCTAGTGTTATGGGATGACTACGAGGTGTGGCCTTGTTGGAGGAGGTGTGGCCTTGTTGGAGGAGGTGTGGCCTTGTGGAGGAGGTGTGTCTCTGAGGATGGGCTCACACCAGGCCCAGTGTCACTTTCTCTGCCTGCTGCTTATGGATCAGGATCTAGAACTATCTAGAACTCTATTAATGCTTCAGCACTGTCTGTTCCCCACCATGATGAAAATGGACTAAACCTCTAAAACAGTAAGCAAGCCTTCAATTAAATGCTTTCTTTTATAAGAGTTGCCTTGGCGATGGTGTCTCTACACAGCAATAGAACAGCAACTAAGACACATAATATCAAAAATCACCTTGCTTCTTGCTACAGTGCCCTGCACTGCCAACTTGGGCAAGCAATTACCCTGCTCAGAGGCCTATCCCCATTCAGCCAGTCCAGATGGGTAGAGGATTGTAGTGGCCCACATCCGAACTTCAGTCATGATTCTCCAGCTAAGACTCTGTTCACCCAAGGACTCCCTGCAACATGGCAAACTAACATGTCTGAGACAGAACTCATCACTTTTCCTGCCTCAACAGACCCTGCTCAGGCTTTCCTCAAGTCAGTGGTTCTCACCTGGAGTGATTCTCCCCAAGGATGAACTGGAATGTCTGGTAACACTGTTCGATGTCTGATCCCTAGGGATGCAGATTACTACCAAACATTCTAAAAATAAGAGTCTCCAACACAAAGAACCCTCTGGCCCAAAATGACTCTAATGCCAGGGCTGGACACCCAAGGTTAGGGAGATGTTTTCCTTTCAGACTGAAAACTTATTTTCCTCCGTCCTCCTTCCATTAGATAGAGCCACTCCTTTACGAATCAGAGAGAGCATGTTCAGAACATACTGAATAAACATAACCCTCGGGTGCCTTATAATATGTCCAAATCAGAGGCCAGTTTTGAAATATATGATTTGAATCTAAAAACTGCAAGTTACTGAGGAATTTACCGTTGGGATATTCAGAATAAAGTAACTGGTTCAAAATGGGCAGCCTGGGAGTCACAAGTTTTATTTTTTTCCTTAGAGAACATTCGAGTACAACAAAGATATAAGAAAACAATGTGACTCGGGGATACATAAGAAGGGTGCCTCCGGAGATGCATAGAACACCTGGGTAAGATCCAGCCTGAGCCCTTGGTGCTTTTATAGAGATCTGAGCATGGATAATATTGGGTGAACCAAAGTGCAAACGACAGGAAGTAAGCCCTGGCAGAGAGCCTGTTCCTGACAGAAACACCAGGCAGAAGGCAAATACATGCATATGAGAAAAGCACCAGACTATAAATCCATTCACTAGTTATTAACAGACTACAATCATGTCTAATATGTCTTTGGAATACTTGCCTTTATATCATTTTATATTTAGGTATAAAATCCATCCTAAAATTTAGTGGTACATTAAAAAAAAAAAAAAAAAAGAATGGTCATTTCCCTTTGGGTGTCAGAATGACTGAGAGAAAACTACAGTTAAGTAGTATCTTTTGACATCTGACAACATAACAAAATCTACCGCACCCACCGACTTGTCATTAGAAATGCACTGCCTGACCCCTTAAAAAGAAGGAAACCTTTCAGAGGTCAAGAACAAACCACATGCATGTAAGAAAAGTTGGCTAAATGAGTCAGACTATTAAAAAAAAACCAATTTATCAGTTATATCTTTTAAAACATTCACCTCCCTTCACGGCACAATTGTTTATACATAAGTTTATCGCACAATTCTTCCTCTGAGATGAAAAACATTCCCCTTGCTGCTTTGGCTCTAGGAGGGAGAATCTAATTGTTTCTTTGGAGCACTGTTCTGAAAGCTTCCAAGGTGGGAATTAAAGTGAGAGCTATTTTTAGCGTGCCTGGTCTTTTTATAAGCTGGTCTGTGCAGTGGAGTGAAGCTGTTGGACTTGAATGGAAAGCCTCCTGCTACCAAGAGAGCCCACCAGCTTTGGATCTTACCCTCTGGGATCTGAGCAGCTGGTGCCAGAGCATCAGCCACAGCTGCCGAGATGAGATGCGGTGCCTAATATTAGCACACTGGACAGTAAACAGATAGCAGGAATCTGGGCGCCATCAAGCTGCCCCCATCCTGGTGCGTGCAATCTCAAGGTGGGAAGGCAGAAATTATTCAGAAAGAGAGAGAGAAAAAGATGGGCTGGCAGGAGAAAGCCAAACATGTCTAGACAAATGTAAACCTAAGTTAAAAACCAAAGGGGGGGGGGTGAGAGAGATAGATATGGCTCACAAAAGGCAAATCAATAATATATAATTAAAATGGGAATATGTGAATAAATGCATGAAAGAAAGCTTGACATTCAGCAGAATTTTTTTTTAATTTTTTAAATTTTTTTTTTTAAAGTTTAGAAAGAAAGAAACTATATCCAGTAACCAAATACACAGGAAGTAGAGAGAGCAGAAAGGATAGTGGTTTGGGGAAGTAAAGGTTTAGGATGGTAAGGCTGTGCTCATCCAAGTTTTGACAACTTTCCTTTCCATTGTGGACAAAATGAGGATAAAGATGCCAAGCTCTCCAGACACTGAGTGAGGATCAACTCCGGACAGCATGTACACTGTCTATCAAATATACCTTTAAATCCACAGCAGCTTGCACAGTGCCTGGGCACTAGTGTGTCTCAAGTGGCTCTGTGTTTTGTGAATGAACCAAGTATTTGTGGATGTCAAGGCTGCAGAGCAATGTGCCTATTATCACTTGAGCAACAATTCTTCACAGGCAATTTAGAACGGTGGTCTTCTAAGTGTGATCAGCATTGGAATCACCTGGGAACATCTGGCAAATGCCTATAAGTACAGCAGCATCCTTCATCTGTTGAGACAGAAACCCCCTGTCGGCCCAGAGGCTTAAGGAGCCATTCAAGGGTGGAAATGGGTAAACCACTTTCTGAACAAGTGTGAAGACCTGAGTTCAAATTCTCCAGAACCCATAAAGCCAGATGAGGTGGTATATATCTGTAATCCTGAGCTCCTACTAAGAGATGGAATGTGGAGATTGGAGAAGCTCAAGAGTTAACTGGCCATGTCTACACAGTGGCTGCCAACAAGAAACTCTGTCTCAAACAAGATGGAAGATGAGTACTGAACCTGAAGTATCCTTTGAGCTTCACACATGTGTCATGACAAATGCATGTGCACATGCACACATACACACACACACACACACACACACACACACACACACACACACACAGCTCTCAAAATAAATACAAAGATTTGAAAAGAAAAAGAAGCCTTCTAAATTATTCTGACACTCATATCTATTAACCAGGGAAGTGACCAGCAAGCATTCTTTTAATATAAAACATTAATGTTATTCATTTAAGAGTTTTATATATAATTCAGATTATGGAAGGGGAATAAAGCAAAGTATAACAGGACCAAGACCTTAACACATATAATGCCATGGTGGAAGTACCATTCAGGCCTCGAAACCCAGGACATATGCAGAAACACCTGCTAAAACGAAAATGAAGACCTAATCCATCAAAGTCCATAGCTCCAGGGAAGTTCATAAATGTACTACCCTTGCTTTTTGTCTTCTGTAGTTCTGCTTCTGCATAACTATTCTTGCTGAGATGTCTCAACCCAGGATATAGTTTTTAAGCCTAAAAGCCCACCCTGAGAAAGGCTTGGGACTCAGGTCCTGAACATTCAGTGTAGTCACCGGCCAGTTAATAAAGACTTTCTATTGGCTTGAGTCTGTGTCTGAGTAGCCTTCTCTGGTGAATATCTCTGGGCTGGATGACATGCAAGAGCCATAAAGGAGCCGTTACCACCAGGCTCAGGATGAAGGGCTGAAGAAAGGAATTCTGTTCTTCACCTTTGTCTCACAATGTCCAAGGCCAGAGAGAGGGCTATCCTATATGGGCCAGCCATCCTGACTATGTGTCTGTGTCTCTCTGTGTCTATGTCTCTGTGTGCGCATACAAATATATGTGTATATCTGTGTGCAGGTATATGTTGTGTGCATCTATATGCAAGTGTGTTGCATGTTCATTTTCACAGATACAAACATGGAATACAATGGTATATCAACGTGAATATATGTACACATGTGTGTGTGTTGTATTCTTGTTCACTCTTTCAAGATAAATACTATTGTTCTACTTCTTGGGTAAGTGCACTTGAGATAAGAAGAGCTAAGCAGAATCTATTGATGACTTTGGAACTCAAAGAGAATGGCCAACTATAAACCTCATGTTCTCAATCATTATGTGCCCTTTCTCATGCTCTCATGAAACATACTTAAGAAGACTATGAGGGACAACAGACCCTCTTTGAGGCAAGGGCAGTATGCAGCCTGGCTCTCCTGCCTTAGAAGAATAGAGACATGGTCCTGAGTGTTGCAAATGGTCCACTGCGGGAACCACAGAGAGCTGAAGCCAAAGTTCTGACTGAAGGAAGCAGTGGCAGTACTCTGTGCGGAGCTACGAGCTTTTGCTTTTGGTTTAACAACAGCTGTAGCAGCTAACACTCTTGAGTGCTGTGTACCAGGCAAGTACCTGTCTGAACATGCCGCAGGTATCTTATTTTAGTTTCAAAGCGGTCACTGAACTATGGCTATTGACTACCACACTAGAACCCTGATTTGGATAGAGACCCGTGAGATCAGTGCATTTCTCCGAAGTCATGAAACAACAAAAGCAAACCAGAAACACTTGGGCACCGACATTACTCTTCTCAGCCCAGAGCATCTCTTCAGTCATCCCAGGCCTGGGCTTCCCAAGTATCACCAGCAACAGTGAACAAAACTAGATGGAATGTAGGGAGGCAGAGGCTTGTCACCATCACTCAGGCAGCAGATGACAGCAGCTTGAATCAGGGCTGCAGTGGTGGAATAGGAAAAAAGAGTCAGATAGGGAATCATCATAAATAAGGTGAATTAGTGAGTGTCCAGAAGTAAGTGACAGGAAGGCAGAACCATCAAGGTCCAGCATCCAGCCTGAGCAATGACGGAGACCAGCGCCAGCAGGAGTGAGCAGCTACATCAATGCCAAGTCCGATAATGCTGTCAGAGCTGAGGCGAGAGGCCAGACTGGAAGAAGGGTCTGGAAGCCATCCCTGCAGTGACAGCTCAGAATGAGAAATTGCTACCAAAGGCCCAGAAGAGCTGCTAAAAAGGGAAAGGGGGTGAGGTCTTGTGACAACTCAGGAGAACAGATGCAGTACAAGGCTCTGCAAACCACACAAGGAATGCTTCTAAAGAGATGAGCGCTGTGGGCCGAGTCGGGACTAGGGAGATGACCGCTGGCCGCTGAGCTTGGAGAAGCAGTTTCACAAAACAGATGTGACGTGAGCAAGCAGACGATTTCACCTAGGAAAGCACCAGTCAGATGCGTACCAGCGACAAGGAAAGAGGGGCGGGGAGAGGGAGGAAGAGAGGGAGTTGGAGACCAAGAGGAAGGGGGAGGAAGAGAAGCTGAACAGAGAGGAGCAGGAATGATGTAATGGTGTCTGGGGACAGGTTCCAAGCAGAAGACTGGGACCCTAGCAGACAGGAAGCAGGAGAGGTGGAGGAGGGCACGGAATGTGGTAGAGAAGAGGAAAGGAACAAAATTGGAAGATGAGATGGTTTGAAAAGACCCAAGTACGTCTTGGGAGGAACACAGCATTTTCCATTTTCCACAGTAGCCTGCAGCCAATAGGGACATGAGCAGATGACCAAAGCATGGTGTGCAGACTCAGAGGAAACTACTCCGGCATTACAAAGACAGAGGCACCCACGCACACTGCGTTAAGGACGAGCCTTGGAAGCATTGTTCTCAGTGTAGGAAGCCACTCATAGACATTGCCTACCATATACTTGAATTTATAGGAAATGTCTAAAGTAGGCAAATCCTGAGACAGGAAGTTGCCTAGAAGTGGAGATTGGGGAAGTACTAGAATCATGTGATACCAGTAAGGGGCACAATGTGTATTCTGGGGTGATGAGATATTCTAAAATTTATTGTTAATTACCAAACCCTAAATATACTTTCAAAGACTGAATTATGTATTTCTGTGGTATATACATGATATCTCAATGAGTAAAAAAATATTTGATGTCACCCACAATATCTCACTGCAATCATACTTCCTATCTGACTTGCCAGCCAATATCATTAGCCCTACCCTCAAATGCATCCCCAGTCAAAGTCTCTCACTGCTTCCATGGCCAGCAGGCCAGCTGTGCTTACTTACCTACTGCCTGGATAGCCAATAGTCTCATAGCCATCTGCTCAGTATACCTTCTGGTGCTCATTCTTCCCCCAGTTTCAGAGTGACATTTCCAAGAAGGTTGTCACACGGACCACTGTAGCTGGCCATCAGAGGCTCCCATCATCCTTGGCATAAGATCCTTGCTCATCCTTGTGAGCTGGTGCAGCTTCTGTCTGTCCACAGCATCTCACCCCTGGTTCTCTTACTCTCTGAACTCTGCCTCCATAGACACTCCAAGCAAGTTCCTACCTCAGGTCGTTTTGTGTTACCTTAGTCCATTCAGGCTGCTGGAACAAGGTGCCAGCAGATTCGGAATCTGCTCAGGTCCTCTTCCTCATAAATGATGCTTTTTATATGTCATTTCATGGCAGAAAGGAAGGTGGGTGTCTCTTTTATTAGGACATCACATCTATTCATGAGGGTGTCATTCCTGTGACCAATCACCTTCTAATGCCATCTTTTTGGTGGTTCCACTTAACAGGGACACAGACATTCAAACCAGAAACATACGGGTAGACCTGACATTTTCTTCCCACTGATATTCACACTGTTCATAAGCTCATTTCACTGGGGTCTCTTACTTCACTCTCTGTCTCTTTGCTTTACTTCTTCATTAACCCGAACACACCTTGTTTCTTTCTGTTGACCATACACATATGTACGCAAATATACATGTATGCACACATACAGGCACCATAGTATACACATGCATGCATGTGGTTTAGCCATCTCCACCCCTAAACTATGACCCCTGTAAGTACACAGACATTTTCCCTTTAGCAGTTGTACCCACAGAACCCAGAGAACACCTGACGTGTAGCAAGCATTTAATAAATAACTACTGGATGAATGAATGATCTTGATATCAACCTTTATTATAGAGATGAGAAAACCTTCTAGGGCTTTAAGGAAGGGTAGGAGGGTCTTATAACCAGTAAATCAGAAAGGCCAGCCTATGAGCCACATAATTTTATTTTTGTCCCCCTCAGTGGCAGCTGATGCCATTCCTAGTCCTGGGAAGAGACAATACTTCTGGAGCAATGCATTCCTACTGGTCAAAACCACCAGCACCTTCATCTGTACTCAGAGTGAACTGACAACTGAGAAGCCATTGGTGTGCAGAGAGAAATTCTCTGACTCACAGATGGACACAGTAAAGGGGCTGAATCTCAGCTTCTCCCAGAGGCCTTGAGATCTTGAACATGTGCTTCAGCCTCCAGACTTGACACATAGAAAGATCTGAATGTCTTCTAGTCTAAAACACAGAAGCAGCCCATCTTTAAACACAGTACCGTGACCCACTTACATACACATTTCTTGGATTGTGTGTGAGAACTCACAGTAGATACTAGGATTTGTTCCCAGGTGGAGGTACCTAATTCCCAGGCACGATCCTCCCCTCTGGCCATCAATGTCTCCAACGTAAAAGTAGATGGGCCCACGCACTGCACTTGCCTCAGCAACGGTGAGTTCTTAAAAAATAGTCTAAAATCACCCATTAGTCAGAACAATGTGGTGCTTTGAAGAATTATAGAAATCCTTTTGCAAGATGCTAATAATATTTTGGCAGTGGCAGTGGTGAATGTGTATATCAGCTACTCTTTTCTGAAAATAAGAAATGATTCTTTTGAGGAAAAATTATATTCTTGACGTTAGAAGGCTTTAATAAGATAAATCCTGGTTTAAGAAGTTAAATTTCATTTTAGTCATGCATTTCCTGTCTGCTACCAAAGCCCAGGGCTTGGCACAATGGAAAGAGTTGTGTGTGTTCCTTCCCCAAACCCAGGCAGGCTCTGGACTCAAAAAGAGCTGATTTATCAGCTCAAATCAGAAGGCCCACACAGGGACCAGGCAATGGGAGATTATCAGGAACTGGGACAAACCCTGATTCAACTCATTCAAATTCACACGCTTCCTGTTATATTCTTCTGTAATGTTTGGTTTTTGATAATCTTTCTGAAAGTATTGCCAGTTCCAAGAGAAATATCAATCACACTTGATAATAACATTTTTCCTTATAATATAAATTTAAACAAAAATATAGAACTCATTTTATATTGTTCAGACATGCACACAGCTTTTCTCAAAACTGTGCCTTCTCTCAACAACTGGAAAAGCCCTGCTTACAAGTTATGGTTTTAAAAATCAAATGAAAACAAGAGTTTGCTATTGAATCAGCTCAAATTCTAATCCACTATACTCATAATCTCAAGATTACTCATGAATCAAAAAATTTCATAAGCCATAAACTGGCTGCCTACACAGACCTGCATAAAGCCAAGTTAGCTGGTATTCTAGCCCAGATGGATGTGGACACACCCCTTAGAGAGCTTCTGGCAATTGATAGCTGCTGAGGGAGGGAGAATCTTTGTTTCTTGAGGATGTTGCCACTGGTAGGTTTCCTATGCTCCTTTGAATACCTGGCAAACATGCACATATGAGCAGCACTAACTGGACTTGGTGGACTGTTTTTTTTTTTAAGGATCATAAAAGGATGAGGTTGAGAGGGCATGGGGAGGGAGATCCTCGGGGCATGGGAGGGGTAGATGAGAGATGGATACAATCATATTCCGTTATATGCTCATATGAAATTCTCGAAGGATAGGATTTTTTTTTAAAATAGCTTCTATTACTCTCTGGCTGTTTTCTAAATCTCACTCAACAACAGCAAGCTTCCATGGGATGAGAGTTTCTCACGGGTGGACAACTTCAAGCAGTCAACACGTCTCCAAAAATAGCCTCAAAGCATGATATACACGCCAGCAAGATCATTCATTTCATTTGGGAACCTGTTTAATCTATGAACAACATGCAGCGACACCTAGATGTAAACACAAACCTCATGACATTCCTTGGAAGTTGGAGGGAGCCGGGACATAATATTCATAACGAAGTACAACTGCCTGTTAAAACAACTCACAGCTGTTGATAAGTATGGTGCTATGAAACCATAGCACCACAGAAGAAATAAAATATGACCAGAAACAAGAAAATGGTGTCTTAAATAGGGCATAAAACATATTAACTAGAAAAGCAGAGTCTACCTCACCACGACCCAAGAGCAATGGAGTCAAACAACTGTGGAATCATGACTCCAGATAAGTCCTACCCTCCTGAGTCTTTCTCTCAGGTATCTTTGTTACGGCAGCAAGAAAGAAATTGGCTGCTACAGGTGGCAAAATAGAATACACACGGAAGTAAACTCAATGTAGAGATAGAAGGCAAAAAGGCACTAGAATAACTTGTACAGAACTGCTGGAAGCCAGGAAGATAAACTGTGTAGAGCTGGGACCACTGAGTTCAATTTGGGGATGCCTGAGCCGAAGGTGGCCCGAAACATCCAAATGGATGTTCCAAGATGGCACTCAGAGGAGTAGACTGAAGGGGAGTCTAGCCCAGAGATACAAATATAGGAGACATACAAAGGTAGGTACACTGACTTACAAGCATGCATGTAATTGACCAGTGAATAGCCTGTAAGTACAAGTTACAGAACAAGCTATATACTGTGATCTTTTAGAAATGTGTACTTAGAAAAATAGTATTGCCTGTGTGTTCTCTCTCTCTCTCTCTCTCTCTCTCTCTCTCTCTCTCTCTCTCTCTATCACACACACATACACACACATACACACACACACAAATATGATCTGATGAATGCACTGAATTATTATCAACTGATTCTTAATATTAAGTTTGGGTTGGAATAAGTAAGCAATCTCATTTTCAGTTTATAAACTTCTACACTGTTGAATTGTGTTTCATACAGTGAGTCCCGGCTCTCTATGACTCCATTTCTCCATCCCCACTCTCCAATGCCATTACTTACCTCATTCCAAGTCCCCACACAATAGCAGAAACTGGCAACAGGATGAGGGGCAAAAAAGAGAAGTGGTGTGGGTTTGTGCACTTGGTAAGAGAGAATCGTAGTGTTTCCTCACTGTTTCACAACAGTATCAAGACGCTCAAATCCTTAGAGGATTTCAAGTCTCATGTTCCATTCAAGAATACCCCATACTAATCAAAACTTGCCCTGTGATGGAGAATGGCCTCCTGGGAACTCAGACTGAGGAGCACACACGAACAAAATGAAATGATCATAAACAGGAGACTCGGGGCCTGTACGCAACTTATGTGGTTCACCCTAGATTTCTCTTAAGTGATTTAACATAGTCACCTAGAGCAATGCTAGCCCACCTTGAGACGTAGCTATGCATTTTTTTTTCCTGAAAACTACAGTCTGCTATTTGGCTGGGAATATAATTTTCCTGAACAAAAATAGTGACCTGCAACAGCAGACACATCCTAACATCTGAAAACAAGACAAGGAGTGTGTTTATCCCACTTGCACTTCCTTCTTCCAGTCCTCAAGTACATAAAGACCGTTACATTCAAATGAGATCTCTTGTCTAGCGGCTGAACAAAGTACTGTTTGCCCACCCATAACTGATACACGTACATTCTCCAGAGAGAAATCGCTGGCTACTGATTAAGTAAACCTTACCAGGAAGGCAAAGGCAAGTGAAATTGCTCCCATCCTGCTTCTCATTTGCATCGATACAGCTCGCCTCATTCTGGCAGGGTTTCCTCTGGCAGGCATCAAATTCTTCACAGAACGTGCCAATGTACTGGTCCTCGCAGGTGCAGGAAAAGGTTGCCTGAGATGCAAAAATACAAAGTATGTTATGCCTGAACACAATACTCTAAAACACATGCTCTGGGTGAAACGATGTTTCAAAAGTTCGGTGTCCTTTTAAAAAGATGTCGATGCTGAGTGATTTAACTGCCCAACTTCATGTCATAATCTAGTTAAAGCGTGTTATATGAGAAATAGTATGTGGCTCTTTGCAGTATAATTTTGGACATTTATTTTTATAGTTTATTCATATTTATTCCAACCATTTTCAACTTCCAAAAATAGAAATAGAAAGAACAACTTGTCCTAAACTAAAAATGAAGTTTTGCTGACCCGAAGGAATGGCAGCTTTGCCAACGTATCCCATGCTTCGTTCATCCAAATTAGGTACCATGCAAACCAGCTCAAATCCTCAGCATAGATGGTGCCCATAGCCCAAATGTCAGCAAATGTCCTACATGGCCCATCTTTCCAGTGCACCAAGACAACTCAAGGAATCGTGTTATAAATTGATCTCAGAGTACAACCAGACAAAGTCCTTGGGAGTCCAAGGGAAAATATAAAGAATCTAACTAAAGATACATTTCACTTAACTAATTACAGTCATATGACCTTAATACAGTGTTACAACTCAAACATCAGAGTCGAAGAAGTGACTTTGACTTGAAGCTTTATTTCTGAGGTAGTTAAAAAGTCCAAATACAACTGGACCTTCCTGAGTTGCTGTTGCTGAAGACACCATGCACTTCAGACACAGTGCTCAGAAGCCAAAGATGGAACAACTTGAGAGCTTCCTTCTAGGGACTAGCTTTCATGGTGCCAGAAATGCTATGCGCGCTTCCAAAAAAGGGAAGCACCCAACAGTTCTACCCAGCTGTGGTACCTATGAACCACAACTACCACCAGAATGGCACAATATCCCTAAAGGTGCAATCAAGGCATGCACATTTCAACAGTAACCAACAGCTCTCTAATTGAACTTACGACCTGTTCAACAAGGGGGAGATCATACTTGATACTGGAAACCTATCCATCTACCTAGTGAAGTCACAGATCTTGGGAGATAACCTATAACCATCACTTTACTAAACCAGAATAATCCCTAACTACATACTAAATATTTATGATTATATTCAGAGGTTAGTATGCTTCTCACCCATCATCAAGGACACAGCTCTTTGCAACAGACAAGGAGCATTACAGAAAGCCACAGCATTAGCATTCAGAGTCGTAGAGCCCAGTAACTACTGAGACATCTATAACACAACTCTGGCATATAAGACTCAGGTATCACTGCAGAAAAGAGAATGGAAAAATTGTAAGAGCCAGAGAAATGGGAAATTTGCTGTGAGACTGTGTCTCCTAGAAATGTCAGAGAAGTTGCATCTCTGAAGTCTCACCGCCGTGACTGCCTAAAGATGATCTGAACAAGGACACCAGTAGACATGCTACTGTGAAAGGAGGAAAGCTCGTGAGGGCTCAGTCCTACACGAAGAGATGCTGAGAGTGTGAGAAACAGTCTTTCCCAGGGAAGAGTACACCACTTGGTTATCCAATACCAAATGAGCAGCCCTGAAAGCAAGAAACTTCACACAAACTGAGAACGTTGCACTTTTTTTATTTAGGTAGGGAGTGTGTGAGTGTGTGTGTGTGTGTGTGTGTGTGTGTGTAACAACTAAAGAAATAGAAGCCATAAAGGAGTGGGAATACGAGTGTTTAAGAGGGTTTGGAGAAGGAAACGGAAGGAAACTAAAAACTGGACCTTCCTACAGGCATGAGGAAAGTGCAGAACTGGTTCCTGGCTCCAAAGCTTATGCAAAACAATGTAGATCACCATGGAGACAGGACAAGAAAACAGAGAGGGCATTAGTGAACACGAACACTGGGCAGAGTTTGTAAGAGGCAGGATTAATGGCTGTCTACAGTGCAACAATATGTTCTGGGCATAGCAGGACTGCTGAATACACAAGCTCACAGCAGCTGTGACTGTATGGACAAAACCTGCACACGGTCGAGTCGACCAAAGCCCCATGTGAGCAGAGAAGAGGACCGTGAAGTCCCACCTCTAGCTGAACAGATAACGGTAACTGATGGCTGCTGGGGGAGGGAGGGACAGGTTTCTTCGGAGGTGAGGCTCCCGAGAGGCCCCAGGAGCCGCTCCTACACCATGTGCATACAGGAAGTGCTAATCAGACACTATGTTTCAAAAAATAGAGAGTAGATTAAGTTAGAAGGGAGAACAATGGGAAGGAACTGGGGTAGATTTGATCAAAATATATTATAAGCATGTATGAAATTATCAAACAATAAAAACTGAAAAATTAAAAGTTTGCCTTTATAATATGAAGATCTGCTACCACTAAAGTCCTCATGTCTGTAAGGATGCTAATAATCTGTATCATATATAGAGAGATAGATAGATAGATAAATAATAATATATCTTATTATGTCATGTCCTGCCTTTATTATATTCAAAGAATAAAGCTACATGGCTAAAATAATTTTTAAAAGATCTAAACAAACAGAAGCACATTTCTTGGTTCTCTCTCCAATCCCTGGACATGTGTATGTTTTCCTGGGGAAGGGAAAAAAGATGAGAGTGGGTAGAGTGTTAGTCTCCTGCAGGTGCACATGTGTGCAAGTGAGTGTGCAAGTGTATGTACATGAAGTGAAGGCCAGAGGACAACCTTGAGTTTGCTTTCTTAGTCACTGTCCATTGTTTCTTTTGACAGGGGCTTTCGTCAGCCTGGAGCTCACCAGAAAGGCTAGGCTGGTTTCCCCGCAAGCCCCAGAAGTATGTCTACAGTTTCCCACCATTGGAATTAAAAGCAAGTGTTACCATACCTGTATGTTCTAGGGATCAAATTCAGGACTTCATGCTGGCCTTGCAAGCATTACAGTGTCTGGGCCATCTCCACAGCCCGTGGACACCTAACATCAACTGTTCCTAAGTCCCGCCTATGATCTCTGTCCCCCACCACTCTTGTGCTCCTTACTCCAGATTCCTGTTTTAATATTTGTTATTGTTGTTGTTTGAGATAAGATCTTGTTAAAGCTGGCCTTAAATTCATAATCCTCCTGCCCCAGCCTACCGAGTGCTGATATTACTGGTATGCCACTAATCTCAGAGACTTTCAGAACCTCCCTTCAGTACCCCATCAGCCAACCCAGTGCCTTCTTTCCTCCTGAAGGAAGAGAGTTGTCCATACTTCTCTTTAATATACTTTGCCTCTCAATCCAATTTTGCCACTGTGGTACATCTCTTGATAGTACTTATATACATTTAGACTTCTTGATAGCTACTAACAAGAGCGCATCCTCAGTCCACTCTCCTGATGCCCGTCATTCTCACTAGTGACCATTCCTGACATAAAACGCTACGATTTCGTTACCAGTCATCACACTGGTGTTTCACAGTAGGCCAGTTTTTAATTGAGACTCAAGGTTTTCTGAGCAACACAAAACAGAACAAAAGTTGTACTGATTGCAAATAACAGTGTCACCTCTTCTCTGGAACTCAGTCTCACGAGCTGCTGTTTTTGTTGTTTTGTTTTGCTTGTTTTTGGTTTTGTTTTCATTTCAAAGATGTTTCAAGAATTTATCCTATAGTGGGATGCTGCAATGACTGTTGAATTGTATCAGTGCCATTTTAGGTTCTACACAAATTATTATTGCTTTCATCTGTGTCTTATTATATAAATTGAATGTCTAGATTTCCTAGCACTGATTCTGTTTTATGTTCCTGGAACACCCACGGAAGTCATCCTGCAAAATGGCTTTCATTTGGCTTTGATTCCATTCACAGTTATACTTCTAGTGCCTTCCATTCCTGCCCTCCGGCTCACATCAGATTCACTTTCCAAGAAAACCTATCCCTTGCACAGGAGACCATGATTTACACCATAAAAGGATGTCCTTCACAACAAGTGGCTGAACCCAGGAGCAGCGGTAGTCCTCAACTTCAGACAGTCAAGAGGCCAGACAATAAAATACAGCCTTGAATGTGATCAAACTGCCAGGGCTTCTGCAGTTTCTTTCTGTTAAGGGAACAGAAAGAGTTCCTGTTTTGATCTTCATAACTATCTCTCCTAGAGTTCAGGGACATGGTCTTCCTTAGACACTAGAACAGCAGGAGTCAAAGCACTGGGCTTTCTTCTTCAGCAAAAGCTATGTTTCCTGCCTGTGCATCTGTCACCTCTCAGGACTCCTCCTGGTGAAAAAGACATCCCCTCTGCACTCTAGCAAGAGTTTCTGGACCCATGTGATTTTCCATGATGCTGGGCTTTCCTTTTGATTGCATTTGCAGAGATACTGCAGCTGGCTGAAACTACATAAGGACTGTTAGCAACAGGGTCTTTTAAATAGAAAACTCCTTTTTCTAGAACTCTATTATGAGAAAAATGTTTTCTTTGCGCAAATACAAGAGAGAGCACACATTCAATATTTGCAAGAGCTGTGTCTGGAGCCCTTTGTGCAGAGGGAAATTTGTGAGCACCTCTGAAATATATAATAGATGCTGTGCATACACCAAACACAGACAGGCCTGCAGTGGTAAATCACCATATGCCATTGGTGTAGACAGCTGTCTTCTAGAATTTACTTGGTTTGTATCCAGATAAATTGCCTTGGTTGTATGAGAAATGCATTTTGCACATAGCTCATCTAGTGACTGCCATGGAAAATATGTTGCTTGTAAACATAAATTATTAAAACCCCCAAATCAAATACTACTAAGTTGCCTTTTATTTGAATTTAAAGCTAAAACAGAGGCGCATGCTTTAGTTTGCTTCACTTTAAGCAGGAACAATTGGAAGAAGTGACAAGAAACTGCTAAAGGGATTGCTTTTGACAAAGCAAAACTCTGAATGCATTTTACTGTTCGCTGAGTGAGGAGATTAAATGATGTTTAAATAGCAGCGAATATGAAAAGGTTTTGTTAAATCTTTGCATCTTCTATAGCACGCACCCATAAAGTTAGTGTTCTTGCAAGAACAACAAACTCTCCTGTAATATTAAAATTTTTAGTTTGGATAAAGGATGAGCTCAGGGGCCAGCCCCCTTGATGTTGAACTGTTTGCTCCTAACAGATGCATGGGAATAGGGTGTTGCTGCTTTCAATTGTACTGTTGCTTTCAATATGTACTCACAGTGACCCCAACAGGCTCAATCCAATGGCCACACACATGGCCTTGGTTAAACTAAGTGGCTTACAAAACCAAACCAAAACTCAAGAACCTGGAAAGGAACTTCTGGGAAAGAGGGCTGACAGAGACAGATGATGAGAGGGACGGAAGGGGCAGGTGTAGCCAGAGTGCTTTACATACTTGCATGAAATGATCAAAGAACAAACCCCATTAATGAAGGAGTTTGTTTAATAGTTCCAAGACTGTTGATTTATAAGAAATTATGAATACTCATGATAGGAGAAACTATGTTAGTATATTTTTAATGGAAAACTATTGTTTAATCATTGAAAGCTATAAAATAGCCTTGAGAAAGTTAATGTGCTTCCCATAATAATCTGGGTCCAGCTAATGCTGCCAGCATAAGAGACAAAGCAGATGTCTTTGAAGTTAGCAGTTCACCTAAATTACAGAAAGATACTTCCTTGTCAAAATACTGTTCATGTGCAAATGTAAATGTAATGTTAAAGAAAAATGAAAAGTGACATTCATAGATTAATTTTCAAACACAGGATAGAAAATCAATTTTCCTCAACAGCTTGAAGTCAAATATTCTATTTGTATATTAATGAATCTTTCACAGTGTCTTATACTGAAGAGTTCCAGGTTAAAGAAATATTCAGTAATACATGTATTTGCTTACCCACCCATTCTATAGCTTACTGAGCACCAACTTCAGTCCAGGAACCATTCCAGGTAGGTTACAGCGAAGAGGGTTTTGAAGATGTACTGACATAGCAACAACTGGAGCTATATGGTAACTCTATGAAGATGAGGGGTGAACACGGAAAGATCATCTGTGGAAAGATACTCAGATAAAGCCGACTGGCAGTGAGACAACTTCCAGAAGAACTTGCCTTGAACATTCAAGAAAGATCCAGAGGCCAGTGTGCCCAAATTAGAGCAAATGACAGGGAATAGTTAAGACATGGGGAAATGCAAATAATCAGATATGATGTCCTACAGGAGAGTGGTTCTCTGGGAACCATTTACCCTACAGGACACATTTAACAATGCCTGGAGAGATACCTGGTTGTCACAACTGGGGACCTGCTACTAGCATCTAATGACTGGGATTCAGGGATGCTGCTAAGCATTGTGCAATGTACCTTAAGGAATGCTCCAGTCCCATATGCTGATGGTGTCAGTGTTGAGAAAATTTATTAGCCTTATAAACTTTGGCCTCTGGCGTGGTATTAAAACTTGGGGAAAGATGTACCAAAAGGGACCCCAAAAGACACTGGCATAGTAATGGTGCTTGATATTATGTTATCTTGTCTCTTTACTATAGTTTACTTTATCCACATAATAACCAACCCTGAAACAAATCGTCCCACAGCCTCCTTAGAATAGAAGCTGAAAAGCCACTTAGGAACTTCTTGTTCAGGTCTTCAACTTCCATTTAACATGTCCTTATTCTCCACTATAAAACAACTTGTTCTTACCGGATCATTTATAAGAGATGATGTCCAGCACTTATTTGTTAATCCCATTATTCAGCAAGAATGCTTTGCACCCACCATGTGTTATAACATTGTAGGTTCTAGAGAAGTGGCGAAGAACAGAAAGAAATTAATGCCTGCTTCGAGACCTTATATTGCTGTGTAAGAGATGGACACATTCTTTGGAAGGTCACATCTTAGAGTGACAACAGATATACCCTGTCCCATAATGTTCAGGAATGTAGATCAATATAAGGGAACAGGAGATATGGTGGAGAGTAGATCAACTTTGATCCCACTCTATGGATAAATAAAGAGGACAAATGTCCTAAAGAATTTTACAGGTATAGAATTTTCATGCCTATGATTCTAGTGGGCAAAGGCAGGAGGATTACCATGAGTTTGAGGCCAGCCTGAGCTACAGTTCAAAACCTTGCCTCACAGAAACAAAAAGCCAGGTGGCACATAGCTGTAATGCCAGCATTTGGTAGATGGAGGCAAAAGATCAGGAATTCAAAGTCATCCTTAACTACATAACAGGTTCAAGGTCAGACTGGCATAAAACTCTGCCTTAAAAAAGAAAATCTCCTTCCTCAGTATAATCAAGGCTTTTCATTACTCTTCAGTCAATTTGTCCATCAGAGCCCGAATCTCAGCGGTCATATTCTCTTGTTCCCCTGGCAAAACCTCTTTCACTGAGTTGCTACTTCAATTTACATCCTCAATTGAGTATTAGAAGAGTCCATAAGAAGCATCTCTTTGCATATACCAATAAAGATGTCAAGAACATCTTGTCAAGAACAGCATACATCATATACCATGTGAAGCTCCGTGAACAGATCTTACCCAGGGAAACTCACTCATGGTATGAGTCCCAATAATAGCATGTTTTCTTTGTGCACGGTGCAGACAACATGAGCACCCAGCTCTCCCTTTTGAGTTGACTATAGTGAGTCATCTGAAGCTTGCGTTTGAAGCTCATGGGGCCCTGCAGTCTACATGATTGCTTTTTCCTCTGAACTCACCTCTTTTCACCTGACTTCTGGAGATCTCTATTCTGGCCTAGACTGGGATTTTTTTTTCTTTTCAGTATTATATAACACTGAAAATATTATAGAGCTTAATAGTTAAGGAAGTGAGTCTGTACTCCCCAGCATGGCAGTCAAGGCCCAGCCTACCTTGAATGTCTCATTCTTTGTCTTTTTACATCTCACTACCAGTGAACAGACAAGCCAGCCCAGAAATAACCATTCTGAGTGACTGTATTTCTCTCTTTAAAAACCAGAACTTGGGACTAAAGAGATGGCTCAGTGGTTAAGAACACTGGCTGCTCTCCCAAAGGACCCAGATTCAATTTTCAGCACCCACATAGTGGCTCACAACTGTCTGTAACTCTAAGTCCAGGGATTCAGTGCGCTCTTGTGGTACCCTTCAGCATCAGGTACATATAATACACAGATATACATGAAGGCAAAACACCCAAATACATCGAATAAAAATAATAAATATTTAAAAATGAAAAACATGGAAGGAACAAATTCTATGCTACCATCTCCATAAGGCAGGTACATTTAAAAAGAAAATAGACTTGGTTATGATGTCCCCATGATATCAATGTGAACATTAAAACACCAGTGGCCTAGACATTGAATTTCACTGTTGGTAACTTTGCTTACATGGAATTATCTCATTAACCTGCCCTGTATCTGTCAAGTGGGTATCTCCAGATCCATCTTATAAAATGCAAACAGACTCAACAGATAGATCAGACAAATGACTTAAGGTGTGCCAGATGACACAAACAAGGTTGAAGTTTTAACTCGACTTGTTGGATTCCAAGTCCTCTCACTCAGAGCTATTTACCGTCCCCTCGGTGAAGTCCTGAGTGTAGTACAGCGCTGTGAGACACCCTCGACATTATTCTGAAACAACTCTGAACAAGAGACAACGTTTCAGTGCCTGCTCTGGGCTTCTGTGCACCTTACCCACTTCTTTCCTGTCGGGATGCCTCCCTAGGCTCTGCATTGCTGACTGTCCTTCCAGTCACTGCCTCCAGTCTCTTACTTTCTTGAGAATGTCACATCTGTCCAAATAAAGGGTCAATGTAAGGCATGAACAGTCTTCCTGTTGGTTGAAAATGTCTCCTTCTGTCAAGTGCCCAAGTACAGCGGACAGCCTTGAGGGGCAGTTATGATTGACTAGGAAGAGTTCCTTTAAAATGCTTATGTGGTGAAGACTCGGCCCCCAGTGAAAGTAGTTGGACCATGGGGACTCTGCCTTCATCCATGGCATTTGTGGATGAATGCATTTGTGGATTCATAATTTGACATTGTTATTCGGTTGTGGTAGCAACTAGAGAAGGGTCCCAGTCAGCCAGGGAACAGGTCATTGGGAGCACATCCTTGAAGCTCATCCTTGTCACTGGTCTCTCTTCCCTCTCCTCCCGTCCCCTTTCTCTGGTTCCTCTGAAGTCATCAGATTCATGCTCTCCCACTGTGACGCTTCTGCTTTGCCACAGGCCTAAGAAGCTGGGACCAGGTAGCCATGGACTCTGAAGCCGTAAGCCAAAGGAAATTGTTCCTCCTTTAAAAGCTTCTCAGGTATTTCTCATGGCAACAAAGTCTGAGTTATACAGAGACCCTCATCAATCCTTTGCAAAGGGGAGATACTTAAATCTAAGGTTGCAGACATCCTGAATGCTGGAGTTTCATTACATTAAGATCAGTAGGCAGATGTTGCAGGAGAATTCTATATGAGACCAGGCTCCTCATCCCCCCCTCACCCTATCTCTCTCCCTCTCCTTATCTTTATCTCTATCTTTCTCTCTCCCACATGAGTTTTTTTTAATAATATGGCAGATGCTTCCACTGGTTTGTATGGACCACTGGTCCATGCAAAGAGTCTAACTAGAACAGGGATTTGAAGGAGCATCCTGAACCAAGGGATGCCTAACAGGTCCTGTGCCTATGAACATGCAACGAGGATGCTTCAACACACTCTGCTGTAAAGGACTCTTCCAGGATTTACACCGGAGGCCAGCTGGATTCCAAAGCACATCTGGGTTATTCACAGGGAAACATCTGGATGCTGGCAAGCTCAAAGCTTGTCTACTGAGCTGACGATTGGTGGAGCCAAGCAATGCAGACATCGTGCTGTACCAGACTGCTCTGTACTTTTCATACATGCTGAGATTTTCCATAATGAAATGTGCTGTTCTTATTCCGAGAGTCTGGCTAAGGACCAAGAAAGAAAATATAAAGTGTTGAAACATTAGTACTTCAGCACCATGTCTAGCTCAACCCCTGAGGGACTAGCTGCTGCCATTGTTGGGGGACAGTGGTGGGGAGTATCCTGTGCAAGTCTCCCTCCAGAGATTTATTTCATATTCTTGTGCAGGAAAAGCTGCGCTTGCCCTAAGGGGCTGACATATTTTCCCCTTGTAGACATGGATCAAGAAACAGAGCACATTTCTTGTCAAAGCAGCCCAGTGTGCCTGAAGCAAGGGGTCAGCCAAACTAAGGCAGAGGCATGGCCACTGCCCTACTTCCCCAGTGAGCAGGGGTCATAAACAGGGCACACCCAGTCTGACCCTCAGTTGAAAGAAAAGAGTTCCAGTCTGCAATGGCTGAGA
This sequence comes from Cricetomys ansorgei, assembly GCA_026225945.1. Classification (NCBI taxonomy): domain Eukaryota; kingdom Metazoa; phylum Chordata; class Mammalia; order Rodentia; family Nesomyidae; genus Cricetomys; species Cricetomys ansorgei. The sequence continues at coordinate 21,277,990 of JAMJFZ010001796.1, forward strand.
GTAAACTTCCTGAAGACTTCACTATGCTACCTGCAGCACTGAGAAGTGTTGTCTGGAATTTTCTTGCTCCTAGCCTTTGGAGTTCCAAGAAGCACTGTCTATAAAGATGATTCCAGGAATGAGAACTTTCAGCAGATATATTTGCAGAGAGGTTGTGTCAATGTACATCATCATTAGGTTAGGAGGTAGAAAGTCCAAAATAGCTTCTGTCACTCATATTTCTACACAGTAGAAGCCAGATTCTAGCCTGAACTATCCAGATGACCCAAAGACACTGAATCTGAGGCAACCAAGACTTCAGAAACCTTGTATTATTTTCATCTAAGAACCCATTAGCTCATCCCTTCAGCTGTAAAACTAGACTATGTAGTCACTGGACCTGAAATTATAGAGTTGATCAGCACTAACACCAGGGTAGAAAATTCTAACCATTGCACTGGAGAGACGGCTCAGTGATTAAGAATGCTTACTATGTATGCATCCATGAGAATGTAACTTCAGATCCTGACACCATAAAAAATTAACCCCAGCTCTGAGCAAGGCAAAGATAAGAAAGAACCCAGTAGGTCTTGCTGGCTGCCAGTACAGCTAGGAAAATTTGAGACCCAGGTTGGAAGAGAGACTCAGCCTCAAAGAAATAGGTGGAGGGTAATAAACAGAACACCTGACATACTTTTTTTGGTCTCCACATGATACACACACACATAGCTACACAGACACACACACACACAAACACACATACACACACACACACAGAGATACTCACAGAGAGAGAGACAGGTATGTACACACAAACATACACACAGAGAGAGGCACAGACACACACAGAGACACATGGAGACACAGAAACACACACACATACACACATGGAGATAGACACATACACAGAACACGGACACACATAGACATACACATACAGAGATACATACATACATACAGAGACACATACAGCACATACAGAGACTCAGACTCAGACACAGACACATACATACCACTAAATAATAAAAATAAAACTTTTTAAAAATAACCTAACATATCTTTCTTTGACTAAGTGTAAATGAGTTATAGCTACTAAGTGTTGGAAGGATCGTCTAGCATGCCTAGACTAGATGAGTTTTAGCCTTTAACAAAACCCTGACTTAGTATTTCAAGAGGCAAAAAGGATTATATGGATACAAAATTTAGAGACTTCTATTTATAATGTCAAATGCCTATAAATGTCTTTTCCTAAGCTGAGGCCACACAAGAGCATCTGGAACCTGGCCACGGAGACAAACTGATGCCTCTCTGGAGGAACGCGGTGCTCACAGGAAAGCTCACTAAGCCTACACGCTTGCAGTTTCTGTCTCTTAGCCAGGTCTTCCTGCTCTATGATTCATTACATATATAATTTCAAAAACACACTCCTATGGCTCACAGCCCATACGTTTACTTTGACATCAGTCTCAGACACCACTGCACTTCTATTTGAGCCAATTAACCACAAATGCTGTTAGTAGCTTATTAACATTAGAGAGAGCTATATATACCATCTAAACATTAAGTTCTGGACATGACATTCATGAATTTATAGCAGTTATTCCTTTGGCTTAAACATTAAATATCAAATAGTAAGCCAGGGGCTGGATAAATGGCTCACTGGCTAAGAGAATCCACACTCTTTGTAGAGGACCCAGGTTCATTCCCAGCGTCTACATGTTGGCTCACAACATGTGACTTCCAGGAAGTCGGAAGCCCTCTTCTGGCCTTCAAGGATGTCAGACCTGGTTTATACATGCAGTCCAAACATTCATATACATAAAATAAATTTTTTAAAAAAGTAATAGAAAATAGTAAGTTCCAATAACAAGAATCCTATCCATTCCTTTGGGAGAAAAATAGAGTTTATTTTATTCCTCAGGGGGAGAGGAAAGTAAATGACTCTTGGGAAATGCTGTACAAAGGTTTCCTAAGCCTAGATGCATGCATTTGCAGAATGGGATCGTTTAGAAGCATTTTCCAACCACATCCGGGCCCCTGAAACATTCTCAGCACTCCTGGAGCGTCTGGAGTAAGACATGAGATTTCCACATTATTGGCCTTAACCTGCCACTCACTAACAGGTGTGTACTTCTCCGCTGCCATATTCAGCTTAAGCAACAGTAATGCTTGACTATACGTCACGGAGAATTCATCTTCTATTGGATTTTCTCCCTGCTTAAAAAAACAAACAAAACCTTGATACCACAAATAAATGCACACCTTTCTACTTTGTCATTTTAAAATTCCATTTAGCCTCCTCATCCTTTTCTTTTTGTTATATCAAAAGAAAATTGTAAGGGGGGAGAAAGCTTTAGGAAAATGGAAATGTTATATATAAATTATTAATGAGAAGGATTTATTGAAGAGTGCAGAGCCTTTCAATGGCTTCCTGGGATTACTGCCCATGGGCGCAAAGATGATAAGCCTGTGGGAACACCCTATGAAGATGGAAATCTTACAGGAACAGGACAGGTACCAAATTCTCGTGCTGTGAAAAAAAACCCACGTGGGTCACGTATCACGTGAGTACCACCTCCACTAATCCTCCCAGTGGCTTCACAGGATTGGTATTTTGCCATGAGGCTAGTCAGAGGCAGGTGGGGGCAGACCCAATGTCATTGTGAAGACATTCTTAAAATTGACAGTACACAGAGATGCACTGGATGACTAAGTACAAACGAGGCGAAGATGGTGATGAGAGGGATAGTGGTACACAGAATCTGAAGGGGATGACCCCCACCACCACCACCAAGTCTATTCCACTCTTGGATCCACTGACCCTGCAGTTAAGTCCCATTGAGAAGCATAAATCCCTAAGGGAGTCACTGTGCAGGTGACTTCCTGTCACTGCAGTATGCTAACAGACACCCCCTGGGTTTCCTCCCTGTTCTCTCTATAGTTGTCTGCAGAGCCACCATGATACAGTAACACGGTGTGAGGGGGTTGGCCATCACAAACATTTCTCACAGATCTAGGGGGCAGGACAGAAGTCAGAGGTCAAAGTGTAAGGAGGATTGATTTCTTTCTGAGATCTGTCTGCTTGGCTTGTAAACACCACACCTTCTCAGAGTGTCTTCAAATGGCCTCTCCTCAATGAGTCTATGTCCTATCACAGGGATGTTGATCATGTTGGGTGAAAACCTGCACCAGGCAGGAGCTGTGTCAGCACCAGCACCAAGGAAAGTACAGCACTTGATCCTTGAAGGAGAAAAAACTCCAGGTATCTGCCTGTTATGTTAAACTGGCACTGTTAACATTTAACAGGCACTGACTGTTAAATGCACTGGATTGATCCTATGGGCAATCCTGAGTGTGTCAGCCCTTGTCAGTTCATGGACTGAATTATTGAATTCCCAGAATCTGTGCCACCAATCAAAACTCAAGACCCTAAACATCCCGAAATCAAAATGGAACCACAAAAGTGTAGCAAAAGAAATCCTGTCCAAACATAATGATTCTAGAGGAACTATCATACCAGATTTTAAGCTATTACAGAGCTATAAAGGATATTAAAGAACTATAGTAATTAAAAAAACAATATGATACTGGCACAAAAATAGACATATAAACTAATGGAACAGAAAAAAGGACCCAAAAATATCATCCATTTGATATTTGACAGATGCCAAAAACATACTGGAGATAAAGCAGCATCTTCAACAAATAGTACTGGAAAACCTGAATGTCCTCATGTACAGTAATGGAATTAGGCTCCTATCTATCAACCTAAAGCAAAAATCATCAAGTGGATCAAAGACCTGAATATGAAAACTGAAACACTGAAATTTCTAGAAGAAAGCATGGGAAGTACTCTCTGAAAGATATAGGTATAGGAAGAAACTTTCTGGGCAGAAATCTATTTGCCCAGAAATTAAGGCCACTAATTGACAAATAGGACTTCATCAAACTATAAAGCTTTTGTTCAGCTAAAGAAACAGCCAATTGAGTGAAGAAAAAATGTACAATGTGGGAGTGAATCTTTGACAGTTATACATCTGACAGAGGATGAATATCCAGAATATATAAAGAACTAAAAGGAAAAAGTCAAGAAGAAAAATGACATGATTAAAAAAATAGGCCATGAATCTGGTAGTTCTCAAATGAACAAATAAAAATGGCTAAGAAATTCCTCAAAAAGTGTTCAGCATCCTTAGCTATGAGGGATTGCAAATTAAGCAACTTTGAATGACTAAGATTAAGAAAATAAATGAGAGCAAATTCAGGCAAGGATGTGAGGAGTGAGGAACCCTCATTCACTTTTGGTTGCACTGAAAATTAATACAGCCACTTTGGACATCAATGTGATGACTTCTCAAGAAGCTACAATAAAGCCTACCATCTGACCAGATCACTCCTTGGCATCTGCCCAAAGGACTCTACTCTACTCCAGAGATACTTGCTCAGTTATGCTCACTGCCGCTCTAGTCACAATAGCTAGGAAATGAAAACAGACTAAGTGTCCTTCCGTTGATGAACGGATAATGGAAATGTGGTATGTACACACCGTGAAATACTCTTCTGCTGGAAAGAAAATGAAATCATGGAATTTGCAGGTAAATGGATGGAACTAGAAAATTTTCTACTGAGTGAGATAACCCAGTCCCAGAAAGACAAAAGCAGCATGTTCTTTCTCATGTGAGGTTCCTGAAGCCCAGTCTTCAGCTGTGATTATACAAGCTGGAGTAACCACAGAAACCAGGAAAGTAAAACAGGATGGTGGGGCTGGGAAGGGGCTCTGGAGAAGAAAATACGGAGGAAAAATGGGGGCCTTTAATTAGGAAGCAGGGAGAAAGGAAAATACAGAAAGAAGAGAGAGGAGCAACAAATTAAGACTAAGGATGCTTGAGAAAGCCATATGGAATCGTAGCATTTTATATTTACCTTCATTGCAATTCATATAATACATCTAAGTTCATGTATATACATATATAATTTAAATGAAGTTATGCCACTTGGGATAATAATGCTTCCCTCCTGCAAGAGGCACAGACTATCTAACAAAAATCCCAGTACCAGGTATGAGAAACATCTTTTTGAGTTGTTGGTCAGGGGAGCCCAAGAGACTCCCAAGACAATACAAGCTATTGTTATAATCTTAGTTTCCTCCCAGAGATTAAAGGTAAGTCCCTAACGTTTTTGAAGACACCACACACGGTGGAGGAGTTGGAGGATTTCAGCTGGATCTGACCTGAAGCCTTCTCTCTGAAGACTAGCTTTTATGTTACTAGAAGGTTTTGTGCAAGCTGGTGAGGGAGGAAAGCAATGAGCAGTTCTACACAACTGTGATGACTACAAATCACAGCAGTGACCAACATGGTGAGAAATTCCAAAGGGTGCAATAGTGGCACTTGTATCTTGGCAGTAACCAACAGCTGTCTAATTGAACTTATGGTCCTCTCAACAGGAGGAAAATCGTGCCTGGTACTGTAAACCTATGTAAAAATACTACTGCCACTTTCCTAAACCAGTATAAATCCTAACTACATTTTAAATATTTATCCTTACACCCATAGATTAATGTAGCTCTTTCCTCTCATCAAAGAAGCTTCCCTTAGCAACAGAGACCATTATAGAAAGCCATAATGAAGAAAGCAACTGATTATGGGATGCCCAGCCCCAATGTATACATCTACAACATAACCTCTATACCTAAGGCTCAGGGAACATCTCAGAAGACGGGCTGCAAGCTTGCAAGAGAAAGAGGACCAAGAAGTCTGTTCCAAGATTGTGTCTTCTAAATATGGCAGGGAAGTTGCACCTATGTAATCTCAACAATATGGCTGCTTAAACAAGACCTGAACAATGACAATACCAGTTGACATGCCACTATAGATCAGGGAAATCTTGTGGGGCCCCACCCCTAGACAAAAGCCACAGTCAATTAACAGCTAAGAGAGGGTGAATTAGTCTTCACCATGGATAAGTCATCTGATCAATTTTCTAATGCAAATGGCCAACCCTAAAAACACACATACAAACAACACTAAATGTACTCAGCGGGTTTTTTTTTTTTAACTTGTTCTAATCAACTGTCTTCTTCCTCATTTACTTTTCTTTTTTAATTTATTCTTCTCTCATACAATACATCCCAACCACAGTTTCCCCTCCTTCCACTCCTTCCAGTTCCCCCCATACCTCCCCTCTTCCCCAGATCCACTCCTCCTTCATACCCCTTCAGAAAAGAGCAAGCCTCCCAGGGATATCAACCAAACATGACATAACAAGATACAATAAGACTAGGCATAAGCTTGGCACTGGTGACACATGCCTTAAATCCAAGCACTTGGGAGACAGAGGCAGACGGATCTCTGTGAGTTCCAGGCCAGTCTGGGTTATAGAGTGAGTTTCATTACATCCAGAGGTACAACAGGGAAACCCTGTCTTAAAAAAAAAAAAAAAAAAAAAAAAAAGACTAGGTACAAACCCTTATAGCAAGGCTGGACAAGGCAATCCAATAGGAGGAAAGGGTCCTAAGAACAGGAAAAGAATCAGAGACACCTCAACTCCCACTGCTGGAAGTCCAACCAAAACACCAAGCTAACAATTATAATATACATGCAGAGGACTAGCACAGACCCATGCAGGCTCTTTGGTGTCTGTGAGCCCCTAGGAGCCCTGCTTAGTTAATTCAGCAGGCCATGTTTCTCTTGGTGTTGATCCCAGCATGCTGTATTTATGGTGTGTGTGTGTGTGTGTGTGTGTGTGTATAACAATAATAAGAAGCCACAAATTTGAGAAGGAGTGGCAAAGAGACATGGAGGGAGTTAGAAGGGTGATGAACTTATATTTTAATAATTAAAAAACTCAAGACCTTAAGACAGGAAGATGAAAGGGAAAAACTTTACGTGTAGTATCACCTTTGTTGATAAGCACTATCTCAGCACACTACTCTGATACAAGGTTCTTTGCCCTCTCTCCATTCTGCAACTCTATACCCCTGTCTCTCTCCCTTTGTCCACATGTGTGGTCTATAACACCAGGGACCACAGCTAGCCAGCATTAAGACTGTCCCATTCCCATCTCCATCGCACAGGTCTTCTCTGATCAACTACAGGTTTAACCCAGCTTCGCATTCCTTCTTGACTTACAGTTCTCCTCTGCCTTACCCTTTGCATCTAATTTCTTCCTAATGGACAATTCTACAGTTTTATGTACCTTTGTGTAGTTCCTCAAATCAAACACAGATTGTGAGCAAATTAAACAATAAAGCTATAATAGAAGGGATCAGTTTAGTCTCCCTTTTGGGGGTAGTGCTGTTTTCATCCAATTGTTCTGGTAGAAATAAGAGCATTTCACCTCAACACAGAACATTGATATCAAGACCTAAAGTCTAAGAGGTTTATGTGATTCTAGGTACTAACGGACATAACTGAACACATTTCTTGAGCATTTAGAAAAAAACTTTTTATGGAGGTTGAGATGATTGCTCAGTGGTTAAGAACACTGGATACTCTTGCAAAGGACCCAATAACTCTGTTCTAGGGGCTCTGATGCCCTCTTCTGGCCTCCTTAGGATCAAGCACACGTGCGGTGCATATACATTCATGCAGACAAATATTCACAAAATAAAAATTTTAAAAATACTTTTCAATTTAGTACACTTTCTACCTACAGAGTCCTTGATCTAGTCATGGCATCTCTCGCTTTATGGAGTCCACACCTACACAAACTGAAATTACACCAGCAAAGATGGGAAGGTCCTGTCATCCGTTGGAATTAATCTCATCTCATTGAATACACTGCTTTCATCATTTTAATGGTTGACATAAGACAGGTTATGTCTAATAAATGTGTTTCTGGAGACTAATTAGGATGAATCATTTTAATAATCTCCAAAAGAAACTCATCAACCTAAAATGTTCATATATAAAATTAATCTTGCTTGCTTGCAAACTATTTGTGATCTCTGAAATACACATGAAGAGATCTCTTCCTTGTAATCATGAAATGATCTTCTAGTCCTAACCAGGAAGGAAATCTGCATACAAACTTGAAATATGGAGACATTACCACCACTTATGTCTTCCTTTCAAAGTTTTCTTATTTAATGAATCCCCCCGCCCGTGTGTGTGTGTGTGTGTGTGTGTGTGTGTGTGTGTGTGTGTGTGTGTAAATGAATGTTTTGTCTACATACATGTATATGTACCACTTCATGGGCCTGGTGCCCATGAAGGCCAGAAGAAAGTGCTGGATCCCTGGAACTGGAGATATGGGTGGTTGTGAACCACCAAGTGGGTGCTGAGAACTGAGCCTGAACCTAAGTCCTCTATAAGAGCAGCAAGTGCTCCTAACTCTAAGCCATCTCTCCAGTCTCCTAGTACATCATCTTTTACACTACAAGCTGGTAGTTTTTTGGTCTTTTTTTTTTTTTTCAGAGTCATTTGTGACACCAAGACAAGGATGGTGGAATTAGATTTCTGGTTCAGAAAGGGAAGCCTCTGTTTCATTCCCAACAGCCTCTGTTACCCCTGGTGGTGATATGGACGGTGATGTTTGTTCCACGGGGCTGTTGAATGTAGAAGTTTGTGAGCCAACACAGATCCACCTGGTGACAGGAGACACATTAAGCTTGCTTCATTTTACACAGGCAAATCTCTAAGGCTAAGGTACCCTGCAGTGTGGCTCCCATACTTCAGTACTCCATCTGCATGCTAATCTCACATTCTTTCTTCTAATTATAATTTTTAGAATCCTGTATTGGAAAGGTTTTAAAACAAAGTGAATCCTCTGAACTGGCTCAAACTCCTGTCTGCCCTGGAGGTCAAATTCCTGTCTGTTCCAAATGCTGTGTAACTGGACTTCTGCTGACGAAGCCCAAGGCCATTAGTGTTATCCAATAGTCTCCTGGAACTTCTCAGCTCCTCTACAATACACGCATTTGATTTATCCAGTTTCACATTCTTCAGAAATGCTCAAACATCAGCCTTCCGAAGTACAAGGCCAGGACCTGTAACAAGTCTATCAAATCGTATGCCCCAAACATAGGCCCCTATTCTCCTAGGCAATTCTGCCAAACTGTACCTGCCTTCTAGAAGGACCTGCTCTGCTACTGAAACCAATCCCTGATGAAGCAAAGTCATTCTGGTTTTAAGTGTAGATGACACCCTACTGTGTTACCATTTCAGGGACATTTGCATTTAAATAAGAAACCGTGCCTTTATTACAAAGGAATTAAGCTAAAAACCAGGAATCCAAGCAATCCTACCAAGCTGATGTCTCAAAGAAATTTGGATAAAAGATCCTCCTGCTCCAGATAGTTGTGGATCTACACTAAGTAGCCTTCTCAGCCCACTGGCTTCTGCTCAACAGCACAGAACCTGGGCAGTCACTTTATAATGTTTTTATCTGTGTGCAGGTGTTTGGTTGTGTGTGTGTGTGTGTGTGTGTGTGAGAGAGAGAGAGAGAGAGAGAGAGCGAGCATATGCATGCACACACATGCATGTGCACATTTGTGTGTGTGAGTTTAGGTACACATATATCATAGTGCAGCTGTAGAGGTCAGAGGACAACCTCAGGCATCAGTCCTCATCATCGTCTTTATTTCAGACATGGTATATTGGTCATTTTGCTGCTACATACACTAGGCAAACCAGTCCACAAGCTTCTGAGCATCCGTCTGCGCCCAGCCTCCTGTCTCCCCATAGGAGAAATGGGCTTAAGATGCTTGCTGCCATGTCCAGCTTTACATGAGTTCAAGGGATTTGAACTCACTTCCAGCAAGCACTTTATCCACTGAGCCATCTCCTCAGCTGCCAGACACTTTAACTTCCTTAAAACTTGTCTTAGCCAGGTGGTGGTGACACACATCTTTAATCCCAACACTTAGGAGGCAGAGGCAGGCGGATCTTTGTGAGTTCCAGGACAGCCAGAGATACAACAGAGAAACTTTGTCTTGAAAAACAAAAACAACAGCAACAAAAAAGTCTTGATTGCTAGTTCTAGGCCAGCCTAGGCTACACAATAAGGAATAAAGGGATGTTTTGAAAAAACAGTTCCTAAGTATGGACCTTCATAGTAATTTTTTTAAATGTACATATCTCCTATCATTACTGCCTGCTGGTGACTAGAGATTTGCCATATTTTTAAGACTTATACATCAGGTCTCTTCTGGGGAACAATCACAAAGTTGTTGAGTATATATTTCTAGATAAAATTGTTAACACTTTTATTTCTTGACTGCAAAACTAAAATATAGTTAGCCGAACAGAGCCTCAGAATAATGGGCAAAGGGCAAGACAAACGAGTGACTGGAGACTTATTTCCGTGGCCAGCGGCACAGGTCTTTAATAACAAAAGCCAGCAAACTCAGCACAGTCTGGCTGCTTGCTTCCAACATGCAAGTAGCAACTTTCCTCCAACAATTAGATTTTAAAATTAGAATTCCACGAAGGAAATTAAACTCACGTATACTCAATGAAAGGCAGTTGTGTTGGCCAGAAGCATCTTGGGTCGTTTAAGACAGAGTGAGCAGAGGCAGGAGGATGGCAAGCGTAAAAAAGCACCGCCACAGGGCGGTGACTGTCAGTAGACTGTACGTTGTGTGCGCCACCTTTGGATCACGGAGCACTTTTACGGTTCATTATTATTATAATTGTTCATTCTCGGAGAATTTTATACAAGTTGACAACGAAATGTAATCATACATGGCCTCCTACTTTCCTTCCAACTCCCCTATATCCTCTACCGTGCTCCCCTCCTAATTTTACACATTCTCTTTTTCTGAAATAACCTGCTAAGCCTGGTTAGTACCGCCCACATGTGTGGGTAGGGGGTGGAGCCATCCGAAGGAGCATGGGGAACCTATCAGTGGCTGCATCCTCGAGGAATTCCTCAAGGAATCTCCTTCCCCCAGCAGATACCAACTGCCAATTGGGGGGCCCTCCCCCATGGATGCTAGAATTTTGGCAGGCTTGATCTTGTTGATCAAGCTGATCAACAGCTGTTGTGGGATCAGAAGTGCAGTGCCCATGTCATGTCCAGAAGACAGTATTTCACAGTTCTCCATCCCATGCTCCAGCTCTTACATTCTTCCTACTGCCTCTTCAGGTGGTATTCTCTGAGTCTTTAGGGGGATGGTGGATGCCTGATTGACAAAGATGCCCCATCACAGGCCAATTAGGCCTGAGCACCCTCGTCCCTGATTCCCTGCATTTTGACAAGTTATGTACTTTGGCATTGGCCTTTTCAAAGTATTCCCACATATGAGATCTCCTTTAACTTCTACAAGGACTTTTTTTAGCATCTCCACTGAATGTCACTAACACTGTCTACATGACAGCACTCTGACATGGCCACTGCCTCCATTCTTATCAGTGGACAGATAAACTAAGGCCACAGGAAATTAAGTACTGCTATTTCCGTAAGCGTTGAAGCCTGACCTTGCGCCTGAATCTCTACCCAGAAGCCCCTGGCCTCTACTGGTATGCAAAGTCTCACCCTTGTCTCTTTACCAAAACAGAAGCTAGTATCACCTAAACCAAGTAACAGGTACAGCACTCTCTAAAAGTTAGGTAGGTGTTAGCTGGACATGACACATGCCTGTATGAGTGGTAGAGCAGGAAGATTAGGAGTTCAAGGCCAGCCTGCACCACATAAGACCCTATCTCAAAAAAAAAAAAAAAAATTAAAATCAAAACCAAAACCTAGGTATTTGCTGCCATCTTGACTTCTCACTATAATTAGGCAACTAAATAAGGCCTCCATGCACTCCTCCTGATCAAAACAAAGCTAAACACAAGAAGACCCTTGGAAACACTATGAACATTTTAAAGTTTAAATTCCAATCATTATAAACTCCTCACTGTCAGAATTTTTAGAGTAAAAGTCTGGACTCTTGTAGGCCCAAGAGGATAGGCTCTGTCATTTACTCCCAGTATTCCAATTAAAGAGACAAGCACCTGGAAAAGGGAAGAAAGATTTATTCAATATGGCCACTTTAGGAAGAGGAACAAATAAGGAGGTCAATGGACTGTTGTGGAAGTTTATATTTAGCTGTGTTTAAAAACTTGCTCTGTGAACTGTTGGGTGAGGGTCAGCCTAGGCCTTGGTGTTTTGTATTGCCTGCAGGTGAGGGATTTCTGTGGGGGATGTTTGATTGCTTATGATCTGCACCTGAGAAGTTCTGAATTAATAAAAAACACCTGAGCTCAGATGCTCAGGGTTCCACTGTCCAGGATGGCACTGGCCGTGACGATGAGGTCTGGCAGGGTTTGCAGTTATGAAACATGCCTCTTTGTCTTCCATGCTGAGCCACCCTGTAGGTGTACTACTACAATGGACCATCTCTTCAAGGCCATCTTCCAGGTCCTGACATCAAGTTTACAATTAACTAGAGAACAGGAGAGAGGTAGGCCTAACTAAGCAGTCCTGGTCAAGGTGTGGGCCCACACGTTGTAGATTCCTGCTGCAAGGCAAGGTGGTCTTGTGTGGTAAGTTGTCAGAACCTTGTGAAATCTCTTCCTGGGAGACAAGTTTTTCCATGGGCTGGAACCTGAGCTTTGGTGTTTCCCTTTCCCAGCATGAGATTCCTGGGCAAGATTTAATTTGGGGGCCCACTATTCAATAATCCGATAGCTAGAAAGCAGAATGTGGGTTTCCCTCTCTAGAATACCCCCTCTCTCACCAGGACAATTACAGCTAGAGCATCAGTGTTTCCACCCAGACATCTGGGTGAAGTCAGTGTGATGTAACAGACCCTTCCTGCAGGGTACAGCTGTGGAACCCTGTGACTCTGTAAATCAAGCTACATGTAATGAAGTATATTTGATTAATTTGCACGTGGGATTTTTCTGGTGACAGAAAATGGAGGGATGCTGTCATACTGATCTAAATATGGAATCTCGACTTCTCACATTTTCACTTATTTTAGCAACTCGAAAAAGCCTTTCAGGAGAAAGTCAGATTGGCTGCTGCTTCTGATTTTAGATAGCGCAATTTCTCTGCCCTTCCCCCTTTAACCTCGAAACTCTGGCAGGTGGGAGAAATCCTAACAGAAGAGCAAGCTCTGACTGGAAAGTGAGAGGAAATAGTTCAAGCTCAGAGGAAAGCGACTAGGCTCTGCTACAAATTCCCAGTGTCCCTGGCTAAGCCCCAGCCACTGCCCCCTGTGGGCTCCTCAGAGGTCTGTATGCTGTCACTTATGCCTTCATGACTGGCATCTGACTCATCCCTGTAACGGTTCACTTTCTACTGAATATTGTTTCTGCCATCGATGCTTTAGTACCTACTTTCCACGGCTGTGCTCAACTCCACGCTACGAACACTCACTCTGCACTTTACTTCCCAGTTCTTATAGATATATGGAATTAAAATGAAACCTGAGAAGTTAAAAAAAAAAAGGAAGGATAAAACATAGTGAAGGAATCAGAGAGAGAGAGAGAGACAGAGAGAGAGAGAGAGAGAGGTGGCACAGAGGGTAAAGGACTTCCTGTGCAACTATGAGCCTGATTCCCCCATCCCCACATACACAGCTTGGTGCATGCCTGCAGTCCCAACCCTGGGGTGGGTGGAGACAGGAGGGTCCCTGGGGCTTGCTGGCCAGCCAGTCTTGCTCAGAGAGCCCCTGTCTCAAAGAAAAGTAGAAAGTGATCAAGGAAGATACCAGCATTGACTCTGGCCTATACACAGATTGGGGGGACGAAGGGGGGAGCTTATAAGGAAATGAAAAAGATTAAGAGGAAAGAAACAAAAAAAAAAATCTACAGAACTCAAGAGAACACTGTACTATCATGTAGAGACGGACTCTGGAGGGGAAAAAAAACCAGTGTTTTTTGTAGATACACAGCTGAATACACATATACACTTATTTATGGAGTGCATAAATGATGGTGTGTAAACAGCTACAGGGATTTAGTCTGTTTGCTCCAGTTTTTCCATTTCCTGCCAAAATATCATGACCAACGTAACTACACAACTCTGGAATATTCCACATCTGCCAGCCCTTTTTCTGATTCCCTGGAAAGCAATCAAGCTAGAAGTCTCTGAGCCCTTCTCCATACCCAGCCCTAAATGAAAAATCCCACTACAGATATCACATAACCACCCCAGACTGAGGTTTGAGACCCAGCTCAGATTCCCTGCCCAGAGGCTGTGAGTGAAACCAGTAGCAGCCAGAAGCAGGACTGTGCTCATGGCAACAGCTCAAGAGGGCCTGGGGTAACCTTGCTGAGTTTATCCATCACTGAGCAGCTGGTGAGTTCCAGGGGGAGCTGGCTCCTGTCCCTCCGGAGTCAGCTTCTCCATCTCTTATTGACTCAGGACTACCATTAAACTAGAAACTATCCCCTGTTGTGACTTAGAGGGGCCTAACTGATCTTAGTAGCCTCAAAGTGGCCATTATGTGGAAGGATGTTAGCATGCAATGGTCCTGCTGCCAATAAAAAACAAACAGGCTTAGGTCAGACTCTTGGGATTACTCTTAGAGTGCAAAGATGAAGGAAACCTATATGATGGTCTTGACTGTCTGACAGGGGTTAGAGATGCTCTGTGTCCTGAGCTTTCCCCATGAAGGTGGTGGTGGCCAGTTCAGCATCAAGGCAATATTGATTCACTATCTCTGTCTTATTACTCTGTCTCTAAAAACCACCAACCTTTGATTTTTAGGCAAAGCATAACCCGGAGCTAACTGAGCAGGGATGCCACCTCTGACCTAGCCTAGACTAGAACTCCACATGGCTTAGGGAGGCTGAACCATCTGCCCAGAGCCAGAGACAAAGCATCTGGAATCCCAAGAGTCGCTGAACCCAAACAACAGATCTGAGTTCGAGAGTGAGTTCCAAGACAGCCAGAGTTACCACAGAGAAACCCTGTCTTGAAAAACAAACAAACAAACACAGAATTACCTATGAGACAGAATCGTTGTCCTCCTCAAGAGGATGCAGAAGACGACAGACAGTCACTTTCATAGCACACAATTTACCAGAAGTCAGGGACGAAACAACACAAGCCCCACCAGTGACAAATGGATAAACAAAGCATGGTGAGCATCCCCGTCTGAAAATCCAAACTCCACAGGGCTCCAAAGTCCAAACCTGAGTGGAGTGCACACGTGGCATTGCGACTGGGAAACCCTACACCTGATTTCAGGGAGAGGTGGCAGTCAGAACACTCAATGCTGTTTAGAATATTGAATAAAACTGCCTTTAAGATCTGTCGACAAGGTGTGAGTGAAACATAAATGAAGCTCCTGTTTCGACTTGGGACTCATCTCTCAAGATTCTAAAAATCCAAACGACTTTTAGCTGCTAGCATTGTGGAGAGGGAACACAGAACCTGTGACCTCCTGCAATGGAATATGAATATTACAGCCACATGAGGAATGAAGTACTAAACCACTCTACAACAGGCACGGACTAGGAAATACACTGAATGAGAAAAGCCACACACCAAGGTCCACTCAGTATGGTTCCACTTAAAACCTCCAGAATGGCAAAACCATGGAGACAGAGGCAGAGGTTACTAGGAAGCAGGGAAGGGAGGAATGGGGAGTTTTGGTAGACATTGGGCTTTATCTCGGGGGAGGTCGTGGCCTCTCATAGTTAATATGTCATGGCTGTGTTTACTATGACGTTAAGGAATTTCATAATGCCTCTGTCTACCAGCACTTGCCTCAGACAAGGGGGCTCTCAGTCCCTTTTCTTACATTTCTCCCTGTCTCCCATGATTCTATCTCTCATCATTGCTTACAGCCCACCCAACTGGTCCGCCCCATATCTGTGTCCCCCACTGTACGTTTCATCCCTACAGCTGATTTCAGCATGCTGCACCCCGTGTCCTCTAATAAAAGCCCTTCTTTCCACCTGGGGTTCCATTCCTCATTGTCTCCCTCCTCAAGCCAAACTTATTAAGATAGCAAGCCACACAGATTGCCCGCTTCCCATCCCTCTCTGTGATCTGCTTCCTTCCTGCCCACATCCCTGTCTTCCTGCAGCTTGACCCAAAAGGAGTTATCAGGTATCTCCTTGGAGGGGACCCTCCAGATTCCAGGAGGAACCCAAGAAGTAAGGCTGGCTCCTTTTCCTTTCCTCCTATCTTGAAAGCCAGCAATTTTCAACAGAAGAGTAATTTTAAATACTTTTGAAGCTTTTCGTCACTTTAATTGGCTAGCTTTCGTTTTCTCTCTTTAACAGAGCTTCAGAGAGCATTCAGCTGGACTCTTGACAGGTGGACCAGGGGTCTAAGCTGCTGCCCCAGCATGAGCAAAGAGCAGGGAAGACACAAAGAGAGAACAAAGATGGAGAAAGCATCTGAGCAGCTTTTAGCAACCTGATCTGGAGCTGTTCCTAAGGAGCCAATCAAAGAAAACCAAAGAATGGCTACAACGAAGACACAAAAGCTACAACATGGCTCTCAAGGTCAGATAGGACAAAAAAAAAAAAACACTGAAATTGCCAAAACTAAACTGGAGGTGTTTAGAAAAAGAACAAACTATATTAACGGTGCAAAAACTAGTGGAGAAAGAAGAGGAGGTGTATGAGGAAGATGAGTAAGAGCAGGCTGAGGAGGAGGGAAAGGAGAAGAAAGAGGAGGAAGAAGAGGAAGGAAAGGAAAATACTCAGAAAGAAAATATCTGGACACATTTGCAAAATGCGGTTTCTGAAGCCTCTGGAGCTGAGGCATTCCTAAGGCCCAAAAAGTCCACAAGGTCAAAGCTATTGTATAGAAGCATTAAGTGAAGTCATTTCCCATATTGACCTCGGTACTGAAGGTACAAAACAATGATGAAAAATGACCCGTCCACCGTGGCGACGGAAGCCACAGTTTTGACAATCGCCTCGGGAGCTTCACCATCATCTAGGATAGGCAGGGTGAACGTCAGGTCTACTTAGAATGGACTCCGAGAAGGAGCAAAGGAACAAGGCTAGAATCTCCCAGCCCTCAAGCACACGTCCCAGCGTTCTGCTAGAACCAAAGTAAATGAGGAACACACCTTATACCTAGGAGGTCCAACGGTCATCTAAAGCAAACACCCCTGACTCCTTTTCCTTAAAAAAAAAACAAAAAACACCAATTGTATTTATCCAAACCTGACTATTTGCAAACATTTTCTTTCAAATGAACAAAGTCAGCCTGCCACTTCAAGGACAATATCCAAGAGTTTTTGTTGCCAGAGATACAAATCCAAGGACAAATGACAGACTTAGGGAAAGTCGTTTATCTTCCGTGATGACCTTGGCAGATTCCCCCAACGCTTAAAGGCTTTTCTGACGAGACTGGTGGTGACACTAACCACAGTTGCGATTTTCCCGATAGGGTATCACGGGACGTATCAACATTTGGGAGTTTCAGTTGTAACTCGGGGATGCAATATTTTCCATATGACTGATGGAGGAGATACCACAGGCCCCGTTCATGAGCAAAATAGCTGTACACAGACCAGCAGATTGTCATGTAACAAAAGTTTATTGATAGAGTCTCAGATCCCATCCACATTCAATTAACCTTTAAGAATTCACCACTTGTGAAGTTCTGTAGACTTTTCAAGAATATCCACAATTATTGAAAAGGCTATTAAAACTTCTGTCCCTTTTCCAACTAAACGCCTGCATGAGGCTGATTTTCTTCCCAGACCGTAACCAAAACACCACATGGTGACAGATTGCATGGAAAAGCAATCTGCAAATCTGTAAAACTACAGCTGCTTTCTTTGAAGTCAGACCTTGAAGAATTTTGTAAAAGAAAAAAAAAAAAAAATGCCACTCTCTATGTGTTTTACTGTTGTTTTGAGAAATATAGCTATTTTTTCCACTTAGAAGGTGTTGTTTGTGTTAATGTGTGATGGGTTTATTAATTCAATGAGTTGCTAATTTTTTCGTCAGCCTGTTTCTGCAGTGGGTACCAGTCGACAGAACTAGCCTTCAAAAGCTGCTTCATTACGAATGTAATGGAGGCCTAAGACCAAGATAAATAAGTAAAGTCTGAAAACCGCTGAGACAGGTGACACCGGGCAGTTCTGTAAAGAAAACCACTGACTTGGCATCCAGAGGACATCTGCAGGAGACCCTGTGACTCAGCAGGCAGAAATGGGTCAAATGCAAAGAAGCTCCATGGAAAGCCTCTGAGGGCAACTGCTCTGCTCAGCGGGCCAGTAGATCTCCCTCCTCGGCAGCCACACATGGGATCGCCTTGTTTGTTTTTCTCTTGTTTAGTTCCGCTTTGCTTTGAGAAGGGATCTTGCTATTTAGCTCAAGCTGGCCTCCAACTGGCCACCAGCCTGTCTCTTCCTCCCAAGCGTAAGAACGATGGGCACACGGGCACACTGCATGTCCCACTTCCACCCGGGCATTTCGGTCACACAGGCTGCATATACCATTGTGATCCACAGACTGTGCCACCTACCAAAGTGAAAGCTGTCTTAAGGGTCAACGAGATGGATCAGTCGGTAAAGGCACTTGCCACCAAACCTGGTGACTTGAGTTTAACAATCCTGGAGACCACATGGTGGAAGGAGAGAACCAACTCCCACAAGCTGTCCTCTGACCTCCATAAGTATGCCATGCATGGTCACATACACAGAGAGACCGGGGTGGCGGGGGAGACTAAATGTAAATTTTTTTTAATGTGGAACTGTCTTCATAGCCATAGTCAAGCATGGTAGTATACACCTGTAACCCAGTACTAGAAGGAAGAGACAGGAGGATTATTCTAAATTTTAAAGCCAGCCTGGTCTACACATTAAGTCCATGCTGGCCAGGGCTACATAGCAAGACCCTACCTAAGGAAAAATAAATGAATAAATAATAAAGTTGGCTTTCTTACATAAGCCACAGTGACATTCCAATCACCTAACAACACAGTCCTCAGACCATAGCCCCAGTGTTAAGTGGTGTATGACCGTCGGTGCCGTGAAGACAGTCAGCAACAACGCTCGTCACGTGAACAGGTGAGAAGCCAATGCTGGACCCTGATGATGGCCCTGTCCCGTTTCAAAGTAGTTTAGCTGTTCTATCTCCTAACAGCTGTGTCCACAGATACAAGTAAATCATCACTGGGGAGCTACCAACACCACACAGCTTGGGAAGAGATTTAGACTGTAAGGAAAGTTCACAGAAGGAATGGGATGATCTCCTAACAGACTAAGCACTCAGAACACACTGGCTGAGGGACTGGAAGTTGGGGAGGGTAAATGAATCCTCCGAGGAGTCAGGTGGATTAACCTGAGCTCTGGGATCAAGCACTGAGGACAATTCTTGGGTCCCTAAGCAAGGGCATGATGCCCATCTGTGGATCCCCCCAGGTACACAGCTGCTTAGCCACATTCCCAGCAGGACTTGCAGCTCATGGACTTAGGAACCGAAAATTCAGCACTTTAGAGAGGCAGAAACAAGGACACATGCCACCCCTGCCAGGCTTCCCAGGGAGGCTTTCCGTCTCCCAGGCAAAAGAGTCTAGGCAGATCTTAGTGCTGTATTTACTGCTCTTGTGTTGAATTACAGGCTGCGGAGATGGTAAAGCACTCACTATGCAACCATGAGGACCCAAGTTACAATCCAAGCACCCACATAAAAAAGCCGAGCGCAGAGGTGTGGCCCATAATCCCAGCACAGAGAAGGCAGAAATAGGAAGTCCTGGGGCTGGCCAGCAAGCCAGCAGCCAGCCTAGCTGTCGGGAGCTCCAGGTTCAGTGAGAGGCCAAGTCTAAAAATAATAAGGTGGAGAGCAACTGAGGAAGACATCTGATGTCAACCTCTGACCTCCATATGGGCATCCACACGTATACGAACGCGCACGCACACGTAGAAATTAAATCAACTGAACTCTAGCTATTCCCCTTACATGATTCTGAAAAGGACATTTCTTCTCTTTGTGAAGCCTTGTGTCACAACACAGGAAATATAAACCATTATTTTCTCAAACTTTGCTCTAAGTCCAGAGTATACCAGTCCTTGGTATAATATAGGCCAAAGAAAATCATGGAGACCGGCTGACTCCCCTCAGCCCCTCCGAGAAGCTGTGGCAGCAGGCCCTCAATGTCTTGCTCTTCCCCTCAACCCCTCTTGTTCCTCACCGCAGGCCCAACTCCAGACCCCCAGGGTCAGGTCATGCAGGTCTTCCTTACACAAGTCATGCACAAATGGATGCTAGAGAAATGTCACGTCTAAATGTGTAAGCAATGCCAAGTGAGCAAAACGTGTTTCCACCTGAGGCCTGGATTTCCTCATAAGCAGTCATCCTTACATGAAGACACTGAACGTGCAATAGAGCCTACTGCCACCTGAGTGTCTTCAGAGAAGTTGTGTGAGGCTGGGCATGGAGGAGTGAAGGCAGAGTTCAAGGTCATCCTCAGCTCTATGAGTTCAAGGCCAGCCTGGGCTACACGATAGCCTGGCACAAAAAAAAAGTAAAAAGTATAAATAAATTTTAGAGGTGGGAGACATGTGACAGGAGGAACAGGCAGGTTGGGTGGCCCAGCAGCAGGGAATCTGAGCCAAAAATCCAGGAATTTCTCTTCACACTCCTCTTCCATGAATTAGTTCTCAGGTCTTGAGCAAATGGCATAACTCTGTCTTGTACCTTGGCTTCCATTGTGTTTCAAATAAAATAGGTGGTCTAAATTCTATGACCCTCAAAGTGTCAACCAATGACATAATACTCTATATTATCTAATATGTCTGGAATGCCACCAGCCCTCCACAATGTCTCTGCAATTCTGATCCCCAGGAGACAGATACATTGCAACCTTACAGAAGCCACTGATGCCGGTTAGAGAGCACACTGAGATGTCTGCCCTTTGAGATGTAATTTAGAATCATCCTCAAAATAATTTATAATAAATGATTCAAGCATGCCGTTATATTTTTGTGCAGGCAATAATTCCGTCATCCTTCTGTTCTTGGGCATGAGAGGCAGAGGTGGCGTTTTAATTACACTAGCACCAAGAGTGATAATTCTAACGCCAATCGATGAAATCCTAGACAAGTTTAGCTTTGCCCATTAAAAAGTGACAGCTGGTCCACGCTTACTTTGATGACCTCTGTGGTTAATGTGTTTCTAATACTTGTATTTTATTATTCACAAAAGAAAATATTTCTTCTCTGAAGTCCGTAAGGCAGTCTCTGAGAATGAAATCCGAGATCTCACCTCCTTTCATCAGCTAATAATAAACCAGCAGCTTTGGTCTCATAGCCAAAGCATATGCCGTCTGGCTCAAAGGGTATCTTTGTGTGTGTGTGTGTGTGTGTGTACACATATATATACATATACACACACACACACACACACACACACCCCATACAGGTAAGCCAAAGCTTGATGTCTGATGTCTTTTTCAATGACCTTATATTTTGAGACAAGGTCTCTCACTGCACTTGGAGCTTACCAATTCCGTAAGACTAGTCAGCAGCACCAGGAATCCTGTCCATCCCTCACAAGTACTGGGATTATAGGTACAGAGTAGCACCCCCCATTTTCTTCTGTAGGTACTGGGGATTTGAACTCAAGTCCTCGATACTTGCACAGCAATCACTTTACTCTCTGGGCCATCTCCTTGGCCCAGACACCAAGTTTTAATAAGCCCTGTTATTAAGTCACTTACTCTATATGGAAAAAAAACAAAAAAGACTTGCCCTTCCCCTTTACGAACGTACTGTCTTAGAATAAAAGCGAGTCTCTTTTTTTCTGTGAGGCATCACCTATTAACTAGACCATCAGACACGTGTCACCCATCACCTATTATTTCACCTAGCACCCTCTCTGGTTGCTTCTTGCTCCCTATTTCTCCAGAGTTCTGGAAGAGCCTTGCGGACTTGATCCCGGCATCCACTAAACTAAAAGTGCGTAAGGTCCTTTTGCATTCTGGTGATTGGCAGCCAGGTAGCCTTCAGATGCTAATGGCAAGCAACAGCAGCCACCCCCTTGATTCTCTGTGAGTCGCCTCATCCACCCCTCCACCCCATTGCTTTCTTGCAATCCTGCTGGGTCAGAGTGCCCTTTTCCTCAAGGTCCCATGAGGGCACTAATAATGTGGAAGCATTAACACTTAGATCGGTGGTGGTGAGTGACTTTGACATCTATGTCTGCCATTCTTTGCACTCGCCACTGCCGCCTACAGAGAGGCTCGCCCTTGATGATGGCTTCAAACCAACAGGGGGACAGCATCATAAGGTCCACAGGGTCTACCATGCTGACCTGTTTCTCTCTGAAATGGCGAGGAAAGGGCTTCGATGTTGCTTAAAACTCTCACTGGTGCCTACAAGTTTCCGGGTCCTGCTGGCTGTATTTGACCAGAGAGTATTTTCTCCTGACTCATGATTTTCAAAATTCACCACTTGCTTGCCGTGAACCGAGTTTGCACATCTACCTCAGAGCTTGGAAAACCGACCCCCTATCACATTTTCACTCATATATTTCTTTTCCTTGTTTAGCTCACAGTCCTATAGAAGCTTGCATGTGCAAAGGGCTATGCTACTTGTTGAACTGGATGCAGAATGATCCAGAATGATCCAGTGCTAATGTGAGGGAGCCCACCATCACAGACTGTGGGGATGAGCCCATAATCTCACGCCTCTCACAGAACACTTGCAAAGTTCTCCAAGCACACGTATCGCTGTGCTCTACCCCATCAGTAACTCTTCCGGGATCTGCCCCCAAGGCCTTCTGGATCCTTCTAGACATCATGACCATGTCCTTCCAGACCCAAACTGTGTCCCCCAGAACCTAGGGGAGCCTAGGCACTGGTCAAGCCCTCATGAACCCAGGCACAAGGTGGATGCAAACAATGCTGGACATAGAGAAACATAAGCACAAATCAAAAGTCCCATGCCTCATAAGAAAAGGAGAACACTGCCATATTTGAAAGGAGCTTCTTAGTGATACTTTGGGAAGCAAAGATATTCAGAGCCAAATTTGGGAAGCAGGGAAGACAGTGTCCAGAGGGCAGTCAAGCAGGTTAATTTTCATACAGAAATCAACATAAGTAAGACCAAAACCACGGAGATCTGATGGGTACCGAACAGGTACCAAGGTTGCGGCAGAGCCCAGACTCTAGAAATGCTGCTTGTGAGTCCCCATCACCGCTCTGCAAATGAGCTCTGACATGGGCAAACCCACCTGGAAGCTCCTGAAAGTTCTAACAAGAACCACCGGCTTCTGTGGAAGGAAAAAGGAGCTAACATGATGTGGGCGGGGTCCTAACAGGGCAGTGTGCGAGACAGGAAATGAAAACAGCAGGGGCATCGAGCAGTAGATAAAGCCATTGATTCAGATCAACAGCTCAGGGATGTCCTCCTAGCAAATCAAAGCCACAAAGAAGGACTTAGTCCAGTCATATGTCAGACAGGACTCCGGAGAGCACAAACCTGGAAACTTCAAGAGTAAGGAGAGAGGTACCACAAGGTCAGGACCCCAGTTCCACAGCTGGAAACCACCCCAAGACATGGTCTCACAGGACTCAAGAACAATGCCATCTGAATTCTCTCTCAAAGCAAAGCCTCAGTGTGTGGCGGTGGTGTCCCAACCTCAAAGCCTAAGGACAGTAGATTGATTCCTAAGGCAAAGAGGTAAGGAAACTTGTAACTCTCTGAAAGCAGAGAGCCCTGACCCTTTCACCTATTGATGGGCACAAAGCCAACAAGCAGGAAACACAGGATACCCATTGTTCCATCCATTCGCTCCCAGTTTTGAGTTCATTATTAATTGTGTGTGGAAATTAACAGTACAATCCTTGAATGAAAACATGTTGCACATTCACCACAGAAAATCAGCAAAAAAGTAGCAGTGGTGAACACATCCCTGGGCTCTGTTCATGGAACCATTGTCTGCAAACTACCTTCCCTTCCCTCACCCAACGAAAAGCATCAGAGTCTGAGCAACAGGCCACAGCCAATGACTTCAGGCTGTTCTTAGGCAATAGAATTTTTTAAACTCCCTCAGCCTTGTGTAGAAGGCAATTAACTGCACAGAAAGAGGCAACAGAGAATTGGTAGTATAGCGAGAATTGATTCCACTCATCAATTTGGCTGGGCCACCATGTCTATATATTTGGTCACCTGTTATTCTGGATCTTCTTTCTGAAAGGTGTTTGTGAATGAGATTTACACTGAAATCAGTAGGTTTTGAGTACGGCAGATTGTTCTCCACAAGGAGTGGGCCTCATCATTCAGGAGAAGACCTACCTGACATGAAAGGCTGATGTCCTCAAGCCAAAGGGAATTGCAATAGTAAATGATCTTCAGACTCTGATCACCCTGGTTCTGCAGCAGAGAGTCTTGGGACTCAACTGTAATCACTTCTGCAGCCTCCAGTCTTCAGGCTTCTACCACTGGACTCAGGACTTGTAAAGACTTCACTGTGGCATGAACCCGTTCCTACACTATCCTATTGGTGCCACATCTTTGGAAGGTCCTTAAACTAGCCTCTTTCCATTGAGAGACAGGGTCTGTGCCATCTAATTTGGGTCTGAGCAGACTCAAAAGCCCCATTCTACCTTTCTGAAACTCACCTATAATATAATCAAGGGGAGCTGGTAAGATGGCTCAGCCATAAAAGTGCTTGCCTTGCAAGCTGAGGACCTGAGTTTGATCTCCAGAACCCACATTTAAAAATAAATAAATAAGTAAATAAATAAGCTGGGCGGTGGTGGTACATGCCTTTAATCCCAGCACTTGGAAGGGAGAGGCAGATGTATCTCTGTGAGATCGAGGCCAGCTTGGTCTACAGAGTGAGTTCCAGGACAACAGAGTTACAACAGAGAAACCCTGTTTTAAAAATAAAATGAAATAAAATAAAATAAAATAAAATAAAATATAAAATAAGCAAGGACTGGAGAGATGACTCAGTGGTTAAGAGCACTGGCTGCTCTTCCAGAGGACCTTGGTTCAATTCCCAGCATTCATACAGATGCTGGTGATTTACCACCATCTGTAATTACAGTTTCAAGAGATTCAACCCCCTCTTCTGCCCTCTAAAGGTACCAAACATGCATGTGATGCACAAACTTACATGCTGGCAAAACACCCATACACATACAACAGGATAAATAAATCTTTTTAAGTAAACAAAGTAGATGTGGCAGCAAGCACCTATAGGCTCAGCATTGTCGAGATAGAAATAGGCAGTTCCCTGGGGGCCACTAGCCGCTCAGCCCAGCATAATTGGTGAGATCTGAGCCAGAGAGACACTGTCTCTAGAAACAGAGTGGACAGCACTGGAGGGATGATACCTGAGGCTGATTTCTAGCATCCATATGTGTAAGCATACATATACATGCATACACACACACACACACACACACACTCACAAACACTCACACACACTCACACACACACACACTCACACACACACACTCACAAACACTCACACACACTCACACACACACTCACACACACACACACTCACACACACACACTCACACACACACTCTCTCACACACACACACACTCACACACACACACACACACACACACACACAAAGATAATCAAGGGTCAATCATTACAGGTGACAGCTGTTAGGACAATTTCACTAACAAAGTTTAAAGAGAGAAATTGGTAGCCCATCGTCAAGTTCCTTCCATCCCTGCTTAGGTAAGAGCAAACACCTAAAAGGCCCTTCTAGGAATGGAGGGGGAGCTAAGAAGAGCAACTACAGCCACCAGTCAACCTGGAATTGAGAAATACCCCCTCTCTAAAATACATCTCACAGGAAAGAAATGAGTTCAGCTACTCAATGAGAGTGGTGTGGACATAAAAGAATTGCTCTTATTTTGATGGATGATCTAATAAAACAATATAAAATGATTAGAAATAATAAAGCCAAATCACCAAATACAGTTCTATTTGTCTCATGCTATGCAGTAGATTCTTGCATGGAATGGAAAGCTGGACTGTGTAAATTTTGACTTTAAGAACAATAAAAAGAAACACAATGACAATTATTCAACTACTTAAGTCACTGTAACTGGGCAGATAGTGGGCACAAAAAAATACAGGACTCAAGTAGACACAGAAAAAGATGAACCACCTTTCCATTCCCCCTGTTCCTACCATAGCTAGTAGCTCTGTCTACAGGAGACATTTCCTTCCCAGATAACAATACACCATACCATGCTAGGTCTTGAACAACCATGGTGATTGGCTCAGAAGCTAGGGAGACTATTCAGTCATAAAGTGCTTGTAGGACAAAGCATGAGGACCCAAGTTCAGTTCCCAGAACCTACATAAAAAGTCAGGCTTAGGGATGCATACTTGTGGGCCCAGCACTACAGGGCTCTAAACACTAAGACCTTTGGGGTTCACTGCCCATCCAGTCTAATGGGTGAGACCCCAGCTCAGTGAGAGACCCTGACTCAAAAATCAAAGTGAGGGTGACTAAGGATAACTGAGGTTGACCTCTGACCCCACATGTACAAGCAAGCATGCAAACGCATATCCCACAGACATGCATGAACATGTACACACTCAAAGATACACATAAAAAAATGGCTCAGATAAGGCGACAGATCATAACATTCTGAAGGTAAATGCAAAGCCACAGTGATGCTCCCCAATCGGCCTGGTGCTGGAGATGACAGCAGCTGGAAGAGGAGTTGGCTGCACAGTGCTGGAAGCTCTTCAGAGAAGCCAGTGTCCTCAGTACTTGCTCTGACACGATCTGCTGAGTGTGGGACTCTTCACTAAGGCTTTTGAGTCTTTTTTTCCCATGTTTGGCAAGGTTTTCCAAGTTATCTGCCAGGTGCTAAATACCTCTCCAGCCTTTTCAATGAGTCTGAATGCAAGCAGAGTCTCCTGGCTAGAGTTTCCTCAAACGAGTCCCACATCCTCAATGTGTACCCACATGTCATACAACATGATGTCTGCCTTCTAGTTAAACATTTCCCTAAAGGGCCAGCAATTAGAAAACAGAGCTTAAAATGAGGCCTACCTCTTCATCAGTCACTGACTGGGCTATTCCATTCCTGAGCATAAGGACTCCATATCCTATCACAGAGATATGTGCTCAGCCATGTTCATTGCTGCTCTATATAATACCCAGAGAATGGAATCAGCTTAGATGCCCATCAACAGAAGGATGAATAATGGCAATGTGGTAAATACACACATGACAGAAACATTCAACTGTAAAGAAAAATGAAAATTTCACAAAAGGGATGGAACTAGAAGGCATTATATTAAGTGAGGTAGCTTGGACTTGGAAAAACAAAGTCTGCATGCTCCCTCTCACATATGGACCCCAGCTTCCGATCCCTACATGTGCATTTTTATGTGGCAGAGCGTGGGCAGAGGCCAGGAAACCAGAAAGGCTGTGCAAGGGAGAAAGAGAAAGGTGGGGAGGGTAATAGAACACACTTGTGTCAAAAGGGAGTGTGGGGATGGGAGAGAGGAGTTCAGGGAGGGCAGATCAACCGCAAAGGAAGTGTGTATGGGAATGTCATAAGGAAATCTGTTATTTTGTAAGCTAGTTTTTAAAAAGTAGGATAAAATACATGTTTAACAACTTCCAGGGTGGGAGTGCTCATTTGAGACAGTTTTCTTTTACTGAGGCTGCCTTTTTCAGAACTAATCAGGCCTCTGAACAGAGCAGTGGGAACAGGTAGGATGGGAGCCATGTGCATCTTCCCTGCAGGTTCAGCCAGAAACCATGGCAGTCTGCTACCACTACTCTTCTTCTGGGACTACTTCACAGGTACGTTCTGCATTGCTGCCTCATCGTTCCTACAGCTGTCAGCCCAGCTCTCATGGGCATCAGGGAACACTCGGTGTTGTCTGTATTTCCCCCATAAAATGCACTTATAAAAAGAAGTTTCCCCTGGGAAAAGGAGCAGGCTGGCCCAAAGGGGCAGACACAGAAGACCATCTCAGACTTTTAGGACTGCTCGGTCATGCTTCACCTCCTGTTACTCCACAGTCTCTCTCCTCCTCCTCACTAGGAAGGATAACAGTTTTGGCTCTGCTTTATCCTCACACCTGTTTACAAAGATTTACCAGAAGTTGTCCTTCCCACTTTCACTTTTCATATTCACATTTCCACATTCTACCCCTTCCAGGGAACATCTTGCACGAAAGTGGCATATTTAAGCAACTGCAATGTTATGTCAAAAACAGTAAAATCATATGTTTTCCATGTGACAAGTAATATTGAAAACCTCTTCCTTTTGTCACTTACCTGTATTCCCTTCATAGGTCAAAGTTCACACCTTTGTTATGAGATATACTAACACCATCCAAGAAAAATTACCTATTTCCCCCTTAAAAATTGGTCTAGAACAAGTCACAGTCTTGTGGTATTTGGGGAACCCACATTTGCTTAACTACTACCCTGGTGGAAGTATGTGTATAGATAGAAGAAAACAAGCAAAAATATACTGCATGCAGATGTAGACGTGGTGGGGGCAACGAACAGGCAACACACAGGCAACGAACAGGCACTCAGATTAAGAACACTGTTGCCTTCGTTGGTATCTTCAGGTGAGCCTGAAGTTCATATGCCAAAGAGGTTTGAAGGGAGCCCTAGACTCAGGGAGGATGTCTCCAGTGACCACCATGGCCTTCTGCTGGTCTGATAGCTGAACTCCTGTCAATAACTAAAAAGAAAACTGCCTGCAGGTCCTTGCCCCAGGCCCAAGTGCCGTGTAACCGCAGCTACCAAAGAAAATGGGGAGCAGGGCTCAGGTCCTCCATAGTGTTTAAAATGTCAGGTCCTCAAAGATGGAAATCTACTGGGTCAGCCTCTCCTCCACTCCTCTCTTGCTGTTCTCTCACTTCTGTGACACATTTTCTGTTAGGAAAATGTGAAGCCTGCAGAGGGAATTGCCTCAGTTCCAAAACCTGAGCAATGAACGACCATGATGACCTTCACTTTCTCCCATTTCTCTTGATCTACCGGAAGTAACCTCTACTTCAGACTAATGCAAGATCTGTCAATGCATGGAACTTACTCCAGTGACTTTAAAAAATCATATGCAAACTATTATACCTACATGTTGCTAAATATATACAAATACATATTTGTTTAGATATTTTAACATATACTCAGAAGTTACCAGATGTCTCCTTACCTCTGATGGCTTTGTGGCACATTTTCCCTTTCCTGAACACTCTAAGTCATTAGAGTGGCTGTCCCCAGGCACACAGGTGCTGGCCTTCACCACCAGAGTTAAGCGCAAAGCCACAATGGACTTAGCAATGGAATCATTCACAAAACCTAAAAGAAAACAAGGACAACAGTAAATATAAAGAAAGCTCTTCCAACACACTTTCTACAAGACTAGATTTTGCCTAGGCAGAATTCAGTCTGAAAGTCAGAAAATAACAGTGACAGGAGGAATGAATAAGGGGCTGTCCATTCAGACCTCAGGTCCTTAAGCTGGACCAGACTCACCAAGCATCATGGGAAACTGCCAAGGACAAAGGAGGAACATCAGGCATGTCCATCACTTTGCTCCTGCCCTTTCCCTGGGAAAGACACTTTGACTGCTAGCCCAATCGATGCACTTCATCTTAGAATTCAACTTCTGAATTTGCAGAAGTTGTGGGTCTTCACCCACAGAGAAGATGCAGGATATTACTCAATGCTTCCTGCTCCTGAATACACTCGAGAGCCAAAAGCTCTGGAAATTTCTGAAGGATCCACCTTGTACCAGCTCACTCCAGTGAGTGCCACACTGAGCAACTTACATCTGCCTGTTACTCTAGTTCCAGGAGATCTGACATTTTCTTGTGGCCTCTACACATGTGTGTGCATGAGTGCATGTGCGCGTGCGTGCGCACACATACACACACACACACACACACACACAAATAAAAAGAAACAAACCTAAAAGAAAGAGAACGGGAAAAAGTGAGCAGGTAGAAAGTTTCTGGCTATACATATAACATTATTTAAAAAGATATAAAGAAAAACATGCAAAAAGTTAAATAATTCTTTTGTGTAAGACCTATATTCATTTCATAGTCATGTATGATTTAATTTTCATGTAATAGAAATTTTAAATTTAGATTCTCCATTATGCTTCAGATATCATAACTTCACGTAGGCATTAACAGCTTAGATACCTATATGCATAGTTCCAGAAGGGTTTCGTGGTTACTGTATCCAACTCTTTAATAATCTATTGCCCTCACTGTCCTGAGGCACATGGATGTATGGAGACTTAGATTTTTTTTTTTTTCTCATGAGCACAGTGGAGTAAAAGAAGAAACTGGGTAAGAAACAGAATGCCCTGAGTCTGCCTTGCCCACAGGGCAGCCAGTACCCTCTCCTTAATGATAGTCACTTAAGAACATGTTGCTTCTGTAGTTGAGAAATGAGCAACCTTCCAAACAGAGTGTTCTCAATTTAGACTTCCTTGCCCCCTGGGGGTGCTGTGTTATTCCTAAGGCTCATTACCCCAGATTTGTTCAAAGTGTTCCTTGACATACTACTGGGTTCACTTTTCATTCTTTTAAATGCTAAACAGAGGGCAGTCACCGAGTGAAGCATGAAGCAGGTCTTGAATTGCGGGAATGAAAGGAGTTATGAGGTGCCTTGGCTCTCAGAGTCCCTGATGGCACAAGTGGGTTGTCAGGAATGTTGATGAGGCCCTCAGCTCTCAGAACTACTCTCACAGCTGTGGGGAGTTAGTTTCTGGGCTGCACTCCTGTATTTCCTCAACATTCCTGCAAGTCTTGTTGACACTATACCAGCAGCTCCCTATAAGCCCTATAGGATAGGATAATGACTGTCCCTTTCCAAAGACATTGTGATAACTTGGTGCCTTGGTGGAGACCAGAAACTGGTTTCTGGTATGGAGTAGTGTTTTAGTCCATGGGGAGCGGATTGCTTTCTTCCTAGTGTTTCCTATTGAACCTCTATTGTAGACGGGTTTTAGGGAGGAAGACAATGGATGGCATGTTCCATGGAGCCTTTGCACTATGCAGAAACACCCTGCTCACCCCAACTCTGCAGACTTTCACCTCTCCCTCTTTGGCAATACTCCTCCTTCTCCCACTCAGAAAGCACTGAGATCCAGCTCTGATCTCACCTCACTTGGGGACTTTTCCTTGATATTCCAGTCTGTTCTGTGCTTGACCAGAGCTACCCATGCTCAAGTTTACATCACACACCAGTCCCTGACTATTTTGTCTTGGATGGCTCCTTTTTATGCCACCGTTACTGACACCTCTTTGGTGGCAAAGGACAAGTCTTAGAGAAGGGATGAGCAACAGGTCAAGACACAGGTGCATGGAGCCAAGGAAGTAAAGATGGTACCCAAAGAAGAGATTTAGAATGCCTTATGAAATTCATACTATGTCTCTTTTTTTTTCGGGGGAGGCGAACAGACATGTACAGGTGCATGTGTGGCACATGCACTTTCATATGTAGACATGTCCATAAGGATGCCTTATGACAACCTCAGATTGTTTCTCAGATGCTGTCTACTTTTATTTTTAGGCAAGGCCTTGCTTGCCTGGAACACACTAGGCTAGGCAGGGTGACCACCAAGCCCCGGGGATCCAACTGGGCCCTCCTCCCCACATCTGGGATTGAAAGTCTGTATCACCATGCCTAACCTTTATTACATGTATTCTGAGGGTCACATGCAGATGCTTTCAAAGCAAGCACCAACTAAGCACCCATCATCGCACCAGCCCACATTCTATTAAAACTCTGAAGATCACCAGTTATTGAACGCACAAATCCTAGATGTTATCAACTTCCAATTATGCTAGGTAGGTAAAAGGCAACTGCGAAACACTGAGGGCTTTCCTAACTGGCATTTTTACACATAAAATAACAGAGACAAAATAGAGTCTCAGTCATTATAAAAATGTTTTGTGTGTCTTCGCTTTGTTCTTGGGTTTCACACTAAATACTTTTGATTTTTTAAAAATCTACATCATCTGTTCACTAAGCATTTAGACCACAAAATGTTCTACAATTATGTAGAAGAGGCTTTCTTCCAAAAATTAGGTTTTAAAATTCAATTCAACTATTAAAATTCATTTAACCAGCAATAATTCAGACAAGCATAGTTAAAAATACACAGGGTGTAGTTTTCTACATAATTTGCTTCCTTTTCCTCAATGAGCACTGACAGAGCCCACTTCATTCCTTCAGTGAGCATTGACAGAGCCCACTTCTACAAATGATGCAGCCAAGAGGATTAAGAGAACAAAGACAAGCCACTCTTGCTTTTTGTCACTCTAAATTTGTCCGTCAAAAGTAGTGGTAACTAGTGTTAAAACTAGTAGCTTCAGCCAGGCCTTGTGGTACAGGCCTATAATCCCAGCTACCCACGAGGCTGTGGTAGGAAGATTGAAAGTTCAAGGCCAGACTTGGCAATTTAGTAAGACCTTGTCTCACACAACACATGGAAAGAGAGCTGGAGCTAGAGCTCAGCTGAGTTCTAGAAGAACTGCTGAGCATGCATAGGACAGATCCAATTCTCAAAAATGAAGAAAGAACTTGAAAATCTTTCAGAACATTCTCCAAACTGCATTTCCAGACCCCAAAATGCACGACAAAGAATCTGTGATCTCAAATAGGATCCTGGCAGACATGTTTTTGAGAAAGATTCCAGGGAGCCAGAGAGATGGCTCAGTGGTTAAGAATGCCTGCTGCTCTTGCAGAGGACCTGAGCTCCATTCTCAGCAACCACATTACATGGCTCACAACTGCCTACAATTCCTGCACCGGGGAATCTGAGGCTCTCTCTGGACCCATGGGCACCTGCACTCACATGTGCACATACACACATGTAGACACCCACATCAATGCATAATTAAAAAAGAAAAAGATTCCCCAATGTGATTCAGGCATGCACTTCCAGTTAAGAATCTGGTATAAACACTAATCCATCACACCATAATGTCATTGAAGTGACAATCATTTTGAATGAGAGGTGTCCATGTGAGACTACCAGAGTACATTTTATTCACACATTTATGGAACCCAGGCAACAAGTGTTTACCCCCATGCTCACTATACATGTCTGAAATTCTTAGTGCAGAAAGAAAGAACTCTGTGTTAGTTATATATTCTTAATAAGACCATGAATACTGGGACCTTAAAGACCTTACTAAACTATTAATAAAGCTTTGCCTGTCTCAACTAAATGTAGAAATTAGCTATAAACTAGCACGCTAACTATCCCTGGCCTCTGTCCACCTGAAGACCACACTCATGTGTTACACAGAAATACAGGCAGCAAAACACCTATACATACAAAATAAAATGGGAAAAAATAAAAGGAATTGAGGAGGACACCCTATGTAAACCTCTGACCCACACACACACACACACACACACACACACACACACACACACACAGTCTTCTCAAACTACTTTGCATCATCATGATACCTGGTACTGCATCACTCCCAACCATGGCTTCTAGTCTACTCAACTGAGTCACTGGAATGAACAGCTCATATGCAAGACCCCGTGTGCACATGATGAGAACAGTAGCTAGTAACTTCTTCCAGGTAAAGGTATAATTTCACTAGTTTTTTGCACCTTCCTTTGGGGATGTCTAGGGGGAATGCCTGAAATACTCGGAGCAAAGGCAGTACTGTCCCATTTTTCCATCAAACAGCAGCTAAGTCAAAGCAAAGCCCTCAGGAAATTCCACGTACCCAGAGTAGGCACTGTGCCCCTTACAAAAGGAAGCAAGAAGAATCTGAAATGAAACAGAATTCACTCCCAACAAAAGGGGGCTCTCTGGGTCTGAGGTCATTTGAGAGCTACTAGAAGCCAGAATGATTCCCTTCCCATCGCTTCCAAACTGAGAGACATTTCTAGCATACTTACAAGAAACTCAGAGCATGTGGCACTACTTTTCCTTCCTTGATGGTATGAAATCAACGTATAAAATAAAGCTACCCCCAAAAAGGACATAACCCACATTTAAACATCCTACATGGCTGACTGACTTATTAGAACCTTAACGATCTTAGAGAGTAAGAATGTTGTATGTTAAGCTGTTAACTCCCTAAATAGTTGTGTATTGTCTACCTCTGTGTTTTAACCTAGTATCCTTGTGGCTTAAATTAGGTAATTCCTTTGGGAATGTACTAATAGAGCCCTACCTTCCACCAAGCCTCAGGCTGGGACAGTTGTGAGATAGCATCGAAGACCTCTTGCTTCGTTGTAACATACCTACTTGTCGATCCTACCAATGTATTTGAAAAGCATCTTCAGTTATACTATTCTTTGTCCTGCTACTACAAAAACTTCCTGAGACTGTTACCACACTGGAACATGGTATTTGGAGTAAACTGAATCTGGGTTTCCAGGCCATGAGCATTCATACTCAACCCAGAATAGACCACCTCTCATCCGCTTTGAGGTGAACGCTGTGTCTTTACACCGATGATACGTAATGCAACCCCTTGTCTCCGCACTCAGGGCTCTAAGAGCCCAGGCTCAGACACAAACTGCAAGCCGGGGGGTCACTGTGGAGCTGGCCTCTGTCAACACCGGCATTTTCTGTGGTCTTTTCAAACACCCGGGACTTGTGCCACACAGAATGCTAAGACGGTGCTCTAGATGCAGCCTGTTGTAAATTACAAGCAAGAGGGGAAGATAGGAGATAAGTATTAATGAAAAGAGAGACAAAAGGAGGTGGGTGGGGGAAAAGGAAGACGACCAAAGTCTTTCGTGCAGGTTGGTCAAAGGGTGTGAGGGAAAAGAAGAAATCACACCTGTTGGAGACAGTGTAAGTATTCTGTAGAAGGTAGGAGTCAGTAAGTGGGTCAAGATTTCAACTGTAAACATACTAAATTTGAAATGCTTCTCTGTTTTAAGTGTATGAATATTCATATTTTGTTGTACATAAAGAATACACAAAGAAGAAACAGCTTGAAAATACATCTGATTAAGAATTTCACACGTGAGTACAATGCATTTTTGTCAAATCCATCCCTCCACCACCCTCTAATTCCTCCAGGGTCCCCCTCACATGCACCTCTAAAATTCACGTGCTCTTCTCTTATAATCACACACACCATGCCATAGTGGCACACGCCTTTAATCTCAGCACTCGGAAAGCAGAGGCAAGTGGATCTCTGTGAGTTCAAGTCCAGCCTGGTTTACAGAGTAAGTTCCAGAACAGCCAAAGTTACAACAGAGAAACTCCATCTTGAAAAAAAGAATCTCTCTCTCTCTCTCTCTCTCTCTCATTCTCTTTCTCTCTCTCTCTCTCTCTCACACACACACACACACACACACACACACAATTAAAGTCCAATTAGAGTTGTCCATGTGTACATAGCTGTCAGGCTGACCACATGTGCATGGGTCACCTCCTAGAAGATGCATCCCTGAAATGCTGATGAGACCCCAATGGAGCAGTCAAGCTGATGCTCAGACACATGGCATGGGTAGTTGGCAATGTGGGGGTTTTATGTAAACCTGGTGTCATCTGAATACAGGCGGCAGTATATGCACAGGAACACAGAGGCGCACTACAGGGAAGAGAAGAGGGTGGGACTCAGCACCACGACCAGAAATACAATTTAACTCTAAGTAAACTGAGTTGTTTGGTTGGTTGGTTTTTGGTTTTTGAGACAAGGTTATGTAGTCCTGGCTGTCCTGGAATTTGCTATGTAGACAAGACTGGCTTCAAACTCAAAGGGATCTCCCTGCCTCTGCATCCCCATGTACTGTGACCACAACACTCAGTCTGCAAACTGAATTGTGCATCAATACCAGGCCATAATCAAGCTAAAAAAGAAATGCCTATGATATAAGATGTGTGTGTGGCGGGGGGCGGGAAGGGGGGGTCTCAATCTCTCTGCAGAGCTCAGCTTGCCACTTAGGTGCTGGAAAAGGAAAAGAAAGGGTTGAAGGAAAACAGATGTGGAGAGTGGCTCACGTCTATCTGGTATGTGGCTGGATGATTTCCCTACTGAGGTCTAAAACTGTAATGAAGGCAACTCTGCAAAGGCTATCCAGGGATCTATTAACACCCCCAAGTAACTAGTTAGGATGACTAATAAAAGTTGGGCTTCCCCTTCCCCCCCCATTTCTCCTCTTCTGCCTCCCCAACCTCCCTACACACAAATGCACACATTCTGCTCTTTCTGCTGCCTAGGGGTGCTCATTAACACAGTAAGGAAATGTTCTCCAATCATTACAGGGTCTCTTACAACAGCCCCCCTCGGTGCAAATGAGAAGTGAAGGAGGGCCCAGCCATTATCCTTGGAATGCAGTGGTCAAGCATCAATTAAAGTGCAGGGAATGGCTGGCTTCAGGCCATTAACTGTTTATTTTACTGCCTTCTTCTCTAAGGCTAATGCTAAAGAGTCTTAAATGGACTTTGTAGTTAACACCTCATTGGGATTAATAGCAAAGGGGATTTGCACATCTCACATCAGTCGTTTGCTTCAAGATCATTTTCTTGCCTCTTAAAGGGCAAGCATACATGGAAAATAAAAATTCTGACCATAAATTCTTGGGCTGTAGGTGCTCAAAATAGATTGCACCAAGTTTGCCTATTAAGGCCTGGAGTCATTTGGCACAAATCTATAATCTATAAATACTGTTCTGAACTCAGGAAGTCCCAAAGCTTGGAGGCATTCAAATAGCAGCCCCCAGCTGCAGACGTAGTCTCTGACACTAACTGGGACACTGGGAAAGCCAGCTCACAGTGACCTTGTGTTGCTCCATAGACAGTGGAGTGGAGCGGCACACATGTGCGAGCCTGTTGAGAAGGCAGCCCAGGCTTAGTGTGAAGCGTGATAAATCACGAAGGATTCTGCCTGCTGTGCGACCCAACATTTGGAGACCAGGCAACGAAATGGAAGAAACCAATTCTTGGCAGTGTCAGGCAGGGAGCAAAGAGCTTGCTTCCGGGTGTGACCTCCAGGCAAGATCAAGTTCAGGGCTAACAAAGCCAGGTCACCTAATGCCCTTTGACCCTTGAACTCAGCTGCTTTTCAGTCTTGTTTTAATGTAGAATGAAATACATACCAGGAGGTAAATTGGGAGCAGATACTAGATAAGCTGTTTCAAAAATGTCCCACGCGTGCCAATACAATTGTGCCGCACCCGGGGAAGAACCTGGGTTTTCGGGACATCATTACAGTCTTTTAATCTTCTCTACACAAAGTTGTTAGTCAGTTCCTACCTGAAAGGTTAGTGGTCGCTGTTTGTTTGCTTACTCTCTTGTAACAATATGTCGTCATTTATTTTGCTTTGTCTTTGAGGCAATGGTTGGCCTCCACCCCTAGGTAGTCAAGAACGATTCTGAGCTTCCAATCCTGCTGCCTTCATCTCCACGGTGCTGGGCAGTTATAGGCACACATCACCACACCCATTTTACCCGGTGCTAGGGAGCCCACCCAGGGGTTCCTGCTGGGTAAGCACTCTACAAACTGCTGCATCCCCAGTTACACTTGTCGTAAGCTTTGATATTTAGAGGAAGAAGACAGTTTTCCCATACAGGTATCTCATTTTCCGTGAGTTCCTGAGTAAGATCAAGCCAAATACACTTTCTGAGTTAGGGGACACAATGGCACATAAACAGCAGCCGTCATGTTGACCTTTCTTGTTCTTCCACGTCATCAGATAGGCTCCACCCAGCCGAAAGGCGATGGGCATTACATAGTATTGTTTTGCTTGAATGGGAAAAATGAATAACGTGAAGACATTCTAGGAAAAAAGTGCTATCAACGTGCTGTCACCTGAGCACAGTTTTATTCCAACACATACTGCTGTCATATGCAGCATCGCTATCATCCCTTCCTTCTCAGCCAGCCTCCTCTAGCCAATCTACACAGAACTCTGACAATTCAGTGTCCAAGCACAGGCTTTAAAAGTTAATCAAAAGGTATAGACGGGAGTCCTTACTAAGTTAGAGTGCCACAGCAACTTGGGGCTAAGCTCAACAGCTCAATTTATTTTCAGAAAAGTGTCCGCACTATAATACTCCTTTTTGCAGGCTATTTCTCTGAATTGAAATATCCCCTCTTGGACCATCTTACTACCTTAGCCATCTGATCTAGGAAACCATTACTCAGCTACCTCCTCATATGAACAAAATACTAATTCCATCACAACCTCTCTTCCTCTCTTTGTTGTTTACAAAGCGGGGTGATTATCAGAGCGGCTCCCCTTCTAGGGGACCAGGAAGAAAAGAAAGAACTTAGGTGACTTTTGTGCTTTAGTCTCCTTTCTGGAATAGAAATAATAAGAGTACGTATTTCCTGGATGGTTGTTTTGACGGGTGGTCTTAATATGAGCAAATATTTAAATACAGCACAAGTAGATAAGGACTTTATCAATCATCATTGGCATCGTTGCCATCATAATAACCATCATCATCATTAGCTCCGTCATCATCATCATCACCATCAACATCAACAGCAATATGAACAAGCAATAGCTACATAAAATAAGGCCTTAGTATCTGGGCTTCTGGAAAAAACTACCACTAGCTGTTAGCTTTGAAACTAGAGAAACTGGTCTCTCTGGGAAGTTCAAGGCACCAGCCAAGCTGGTATGTGGTGAAGGCCGTCTTCTGGTTCATTGATGGCCGTCTTCTCTGTGTCCTCACTTGGAAAAGGTGATGGATTGCTGGGTGACAGGTGCTCCTTTGCATGAGCGCTAATCCATTTCTGAGGGTCCCACCCTCACAACGTCATCACCTCCTAAGGCTCTGCCTCCTGATGCCACAATGGAAAATTAGGTTTTACTATGACTTTAAGGAGACTAGAGGAGACCCTAGTGTGAAGTCTAAATAGAAGACTCCAGAAAATGTGTTCCCCTTAGAAAACAGCAGTGACAGGCTACAAGCAAGAAAGCCACTAACTTAGTCCTTCAAGTTAAAGCTTTGAAATGGAAATTTTTTAATGGCTTTTACCCTTTAAAATTCTTTCTAAAATTTAAAAAAAAAAATGTTTAAATCAAAGTATAACTTATACGCGTGTTATTTAAGTCTTTCCTGTAAATTAAAATGGTTTGTCCTGGAGAGAGGCTAATCAAGATTCAGGAAGTAAATAACCACTCAAGTCCCAAGAAGATCCTGAAACTTAGAAGAGTCACAAAAGCCACTCTCCAGGGTTATACAAGCAGAAAGGGATAGGGGGATTCTCTGCGGAGAGGAGATTCTATGACTGGCCAACTACAAGACTATAAGACATGAAGAGTACTCCAGGAATGCAGCCTTCAGAAGACATCAGCCATTCTGGGGTAAGCTTTTAATGCTGCAGCTGCCTTTGAGTCATGCACCTATAAGTGGCTTCATAAACCTACTGGTTCACTAACCTAGAGTTGGGTGCAAGCAATCGTTTTAGGTGTTCACATGAATCAACAAGGCATAGCTACAGCTCACAGGATAGCATAGGATTGAAAAGACATTTTTTATGAAGAACAGCAAGCAGCCTATATAAAAAAGGCAAACTAGTATAAAAGACATACCATTATAAAAATACTCCAACTATATAAGGGAAACTTTACAATGAGGCCTGTCAAATCTACCCATATCCCTGTTTTTGCATTAAATAACCTCCATTTAAACATATGATCTCCATTTCTCATTGTACGTGAAAAACACATCAGAACTGAGCACCTTTTAAAATATGCCAGTGCTAAGAACTCATTAGGAGAACATGGAAATCAATTTGTATTTTCCTTTGAAATTTTGTTGGCTGGCACCGAACGCACAATTGAAATTCTTCGTGTATTTAATCAATTTTTCAGTGTCTGTTTGATCACTCTTCTATAATCAGCCAGAGTTATAGATCATTTAATCTTCCATTTGTGCAATTTGAACTCATCAAGTCCTAGTAAGTCACTTGTTAAATCACTGTCGCACTCATACACAAGAGCCACCATGTCCAGCTAATGAAGGCTTCTCCATTAATGGCATTACTGTGAATGCCAAAATAATTAATCACAGCTCTGTGCTGACGGGAGGGGGATGACAAACGTCCACTTAATTGGGCTGAAGATGACTTCACAAGCATGCTCAGGGAATTGGGTTTTCAGATGAGCTTCCTCAAAGGACTGTTGATTGACATGCTTGCTTTCCTGACCCTCAGAGGCATCCTGAGTGTGATTTTTCAATCGCCTTAGTTTTACTTATAGCTCTGTTTCAACTCAAAATCCAAAGTTTAAGTGGTCACCCACCAGGCTGTCTGGTAACTTCAGTCATACGAAAGTAGTTACCCGAATGTATGAGTATTTGGTGACATTTCTAGCTGGGATGCTGTGGATTCGTGAATTCTGCTTAACAAGTTTATCTTTAATGTGTGAATTTACTACGCTGAAAATATAACTGACTGGTGTATTGCAATGAAGCACTCGTGATTTGAGGGAGGAAAATAATGAAGGTTAGAAGGGTGAGTCCGATTGAGTGGGTTACGTCTGGTTCACATCAGTGTTACTGCTCGCCACAGGGGCTGCCCTACTCTTTACCTCAGGCCTCAAGAGTCTCACAGCTCCCTCCACTATCTTCTCCACTTACTGGGGCTCCAGAAAGGGCTCTGCCTGTCCTAGTTTCACTTCAGTTGCTGTGGTAATCTACTCTGACAAATAGTGACTTATGGGAGAAAGAGGTTTATTTCAGGTTATGCCTCCAGCTTCCAGTCCATCACTGTAAGAGAATGAAGGAAAGAACTCCAGAGAGCTAGTCAAACCACACCCACAATTAAAAGCAGACAGAAATGAATGCATATGCGCTGCTTGCTTGTTGCTTGTTTGCTTGCTTATATTCAACTTCATTTCTCTATTCTTACACAGTTCAGGACCCTCCTGCCTAAGGGATGGTGACACCCACAGTGGGCTGGGTTTTCCCACATCAATTAACTTAATTAAGACAATCTCCCCCAGACATACCTACAGGCCAACTCAGAGTCAACAATCTCCTTGAGATTATCTTCCCAAGTGACTCTAGGTTGTGTCAAGTTGATAAAGCTGATTATCACACCACTCACTCAGCTCCTCTTCCATCTGGCTTATAAATGCCCAAAGTTGCTTACAGAATCTGTTCAGTAAACTGTAACTTAGGCTACAACACACGTGGTACCATCACATGCCTGGAGACTAGGTCTGAAAACACTCTATTTGGCAATGGTTTCTTCTCTGCAGAGCTAAACGCATGCACTTTTGTAGGGATTTTAGATGAATGTGTTTTCCAGCTCCTTGCCTGTGGGAGTTCCTTATTGTCCTAAGAATCCTTTTTTTTTTTTTTTTTTCCTTTCTTTTTGTTTTTTCTAGACAGAGTTTCTCTGTTGTAACTCTGGCTGTTCTGGAACTCACTCTGTAGACCGGGCTGGCCTCAAACTCACAGGGATCCACCTGCCTCAGCCTCCTGAGTCCTGGGATTAAAGGCATGTGCCACCACCACTCAGCTTGTCCTAAGGATCTTAACAGCCTCTACAGAAGAACATGTCTGATATTTACCATAGCTCTACCACTTTCCTGCCTGTTCTTTGAGCTCCAACCTTATAGGCTCAGGGCATTTGCACATGCACCTCCTACTCTCTGCCGCAGAGTGTCCCCATTGCCTAGTTAACACATCAA
This sequence comes from Cricetomys ansorgei, assembly GCA_026225945.1. Taxonomy (NCBI): domain Eukaryota; kingdom Metazoa; phylum Chordata; class Mammalia; order Rodentia; family Nesomyidae; genus Cricetomys; species Cricetomys ansorgei. The sequence continues at coordinate 21,319,447 of JAMJFZ010001796.1, forward strand.
CTTAGTCACCTCCCTTCAAGGAAGGATCTTCACATCAAGATTATATCTGCTTTTTATATAGACTATATCTATGGAACAGTATGATCACAGTTACAATAGTCTGTTTGGCTGAATTAGTATTTCTCTAATACCTGTTGCCCCACTAAAACAAGATCCATGAGTGTGAAGTCCATCTAACGCTCACAATCCTGTTGCCAGAACCGAGCAGGTGGCTGACTCACAGAAGGCACACAGAATGTATTTGGGATAAAGACTGAGAAGTATCCAGTGCATAACAGGATGAGTCTGAGTGTCATGGTTTCGGTGTGGAATGTCTTCCCTCAGGCCTTAAATTCTTGGTCCCAGTTGGTGGCACCATTTGGGGACATGTGGGTGATATACAGCCTTGCTAGAGGAGCTATATCACTGGGGGTTGGGCTTTGAGGTTAAAAGCCTCTGTCACTTCCAGGTCACTCTCTCTGCTTTAGGCTTATGGTTCAAGATGTGAGCTCTCACATTCCTGCTCCTGCAGCCGTGCCTGCCTCCTGTTGCCATGTTGTCTCTACCATTACGAACTCTACCCCTCTGGAACCATAAAACAAAATAAACTTTTTTTTTTTTTCCTATGAGTTACCTTGGCCGTGGTCTTTTATCAAAGCAACAGAAAAGTAACCAATACAAAGCTGTGGGACTCTGAGGAGGTGGAGCCCCACTGGAGGAAAGAGGTCACTGGGGAAGGTCTACAGCCACACCCTGCTTCCCGAGCTACCAAGGTATGAACAAGCAGCCTACGCTTCTACCACCACGGCCACAGGCTGCTCCCTCCATGTCTTTCCTGTCATAAACAACTATACCTTCAAACTGTCAGCCAAAATAAACCCTTCCTCTCTTAAGTGGCTGCTTGTAAGCAATTTGGTCCCTGTAACCAGAAGAAAATGGTTAATTCAGTGAGTGAGGGTGGGGACAGCAAACCTGAGGATATGAGAGAACAACAGAGCAGCCCAGAGAAGAGAGCCAGCGGTGATGCAAAGGACCGAGCTCCCAGTGCCGGGGGAGGTGGCAACCAGTAACTGCTCTGTCCACAGAGAAGCAAGCTTCGTCTTCATTCAGGAGCAGCCTGAACCCAGAGCCCCAGACCAGCCTGGGTAGAAAGCCTCACAGTACACTGGGCCTGCTGCAGACCACGAGCACCACACCAGTCCAGAGGAGGTTGGCAGAGGAAGACTGAGTTGTTTGTACTCAGCTTTCCAAATCCAATCCTTTATTTCAATGTGACTGTCAGCTAGAAATGGTTTCTCTCCTCTGTCCAAAGCAGGTTTTATGCATGCTCAGTCGCTTCAAAAGTCTTGGGGCAGCAATCTGATTATTGCTTCTTTATAGCAAATTTAGCACATTAGAAATTCTATTCCTCTCCCTTACAACCTTTACAGTCCCAATTCCCTATCCAGCTTTGTTGGAACTGCCCGCCTTCCCTGTTGGAATATCTAGCCGGAATCACACACGGTGTGTAAAGTGGAAGTCTGAAACAAAGCAAGACAAAAGTGAACCTTGGTTTATATGCTAAACAAAGAAAATGCCACAAGAAACATCAGGTGGATCTCATTCTTTTCTAGATTCTATTTCCAACCCTAATTGTGGCCTCACCTTAGTAAGCCGTTTGCTTGTCATGAATGGCAGAGACCTAGCTCCTGGTGTGGAATGCAAGATTTAGAACCAGGCTTATTTGTGTAAGTCAACTCTGTGTTAATAGTCCAGATGAAATGCTTTTCAAAGTACAACTAGCTCATTAATAGAAAATGAGTTTACTAATTAGCTGATTGTTTTGCATTCATGAATATTAGCTATTTATATCATACCCTCCACCGAAGCACCAGTGCTATTTCCAATTCTAAAAGCTCTGCTTCTTTCAAACCAATTGCCCTCTCTGTGGACCACACACTCACTCAGGCATGCTATGAGCTATACTATTTTATAATTATCTGCCTATAAAGTCTTTTAATATATTCATATTATACCTGCTTCTCTTGATGCATGTAGGTCTTCAAATGGGTGGATATCTATGTGCATGTGTGTATTTAGATACACCTACATGTGTCTATATGTATGTAGGGATGGATGGATGGATGGATGGATGGATGGATGGATGGACGGACAAAGAAGAACCGGAAGCAGAAAGAAGCTGTGCAAATGGCTCTCCCCCATGTGGCTCAGGTTGGGGGCAGGAGTGGACACTGGAAGGCCAGACAGGGAGCTCTAGGGTAGCCACGTGCAGGAGGCTGGGGCTGGGCAAGCTAGCAGCCAAACAGTGGAGAGGAGAGGGCAGGAGTTTGAGGAAGTTTGAGACCAAGAGACTTCCTGATGAATGGCTCAGGAAGGGGAAGAAAAGGGACAGATGAAATTGAGCCTGGGCTTGGGCAACCGGAAGAATAAAGCCATCAGGTAAGAGAACCCACATTCATGAATCATGACCACTGACACATGTCTGATCTTAACCCCAGAGATGACTCAAGCCTTTCCTTTCCCTCTACATACTCTTTCCTGCTGTGATCTTTCTTTCCCAGTAGCTCCAGCTCCAGCCTCCAGGCAAAGGGCTGCTTAGACAGAGTCCACCTGCCCTCCCCTCAGTTTGGGTTCTTCTGCACTGTCAGCTTCCTGCAGAACGTCAATACCACATCTAAATAAACAAAAGCAGAGCCTTTATCTCTTATTTGATATATTCCAGCTGACACACACACACAAAATACTAATGTGAGAATCTGCCTTCAAGGTCTCCCTGACACTTGCTGCCCAGCTCACTGATGCGCCTTTTTTCCCCCACCATCAAAAGCTACCCCACAGTACTCACCATATACACCAGTGCCAGCAGCACCACCTACTCCTCTGCCTGTGAGCTACGCATAAGCCCGTATCACGGGAGTGACCCCTTTTCGGTTCCACCTGCACTACTTATCCCCTTCCAACTTTCTTGTTGAAATCTATTCGCTCTCACTCTGCCGTGAGAGAACACCCTGTGCATTCTTCCTCTGTGCTGCCGCTCGTGCCTTTCCGTGTCAGACCTACTTTTTGATGCTGTTCAAGGCCCAATTTGAGGTATGGCTTAGGTCTAAAGCTTTAGCTTTCCCTCTGGTAACTGACCACTGGAGTGGTTAACCCACTCTGCCAACCTGATTGGATTTAGAACCACCAGGGAAATATACATCTGGATGTGTCTGAAGCCTCAAGAGAGGCTTCCCTGAGAAAAAGACCCACCCTAACCGTAGGATGCACTATCCATAGGTTGAGGTCTTGAATTAAAGAGAGAAAGAGAGAAGGCCCAAAGGGCCCCAACATTCTCCTCTGTCTGTTTCCTGATCCACTGAGATGTGATCAAGCATCCTTAGGCTCCCAGAAGCCACCTTCTCTACCAGGATGGACCAAAATAAACCATTCCTCCCTCCCTTACGTTGCAGCTCGCCTGGTATTTGATCGCAGCAGTGAAGACGGTAACTAGCATCCATGTTCCCCGCTTCTAAATACAAGCAGCCCTTAAACTGACTGTGTGATTCTCTAATATTTAGTGTATGTCTTTGCCTTTCCGCCTATCTAGCTGCATGACATCATGGCAAAAGCACTGCCATCTTACAGAGGCAACAGTTGCTTGCTGTGCACATACTCCCTTTTGCCCTCTTATGTCAGAACAGGAAGAACTCTTGCCTGCAGAGTCACTTCCTGGTCACGCCCGTTGCAGTGGGGAATCTAGGCAATGGTCAAGACATAGAGTCCCAAGTGCAACCAAACAGCAGAGGGGCTGCACAGACACAAATGGAGAACGAATGGTGCCAGTGACAATGAGAAAGGGTGGGAAAGCCACTAAGACTTGGCTAGGACTGGAGGTGGGATGTGGGATCCAGACATTAAAAAGAGGATTTCAGGAGGCAGGCATGCCAAGCATGTGGAGACCCTGGAGAAAGCAAAGCCAATATAATTTGCCCCATAACAGGGCTGCATTTCCACCCATCTCCAGAATCCTGTGTGAAGACAGTCAAGACTCAAAGTGTTTTAACTCACCTTTTGGCTACTGTACTGCATTTATTTGAACATAACTAACAGCAAGACTGGCCAATGGGACCACTGATTTATGTGGCTTACTTAATGAGAATATTACATGGGCCTGAAGCTGAAATCGCTCAAGTCAGAGTTGAACGTCTTCTACTTCTTTGCATCCGCAGTACAACAGTGTCTTGTGAATGCACTGTGGGGAGTTATGTAGACACTGAGGGCCCTGGTTTCCATTGGCCAGTGTCTAGAGTCTCCTGTTATTAACCAGGTAGGCTAACAGAATTTGTCAGTGTATTCATTTAAGGAGATTTTCCATTTGTCTACCAGACAAATATAACTTTTGTAGGTCAAGCTCACAATTATGGCATTAGACCAAGAAAGCCATGAGATTGTTGCTTGTTAAGAACCCCTGTGAAACCAAAAATACCCCAGTCTTGAAAAACACAAATGTCAGGGAGAGCCTGGGACAAGAGAATGCAGGAGAGGCCTTTGGAAATTCAATCCCAGTTATTTATGTCTTACCCACAGCCGGACAATTTTCTCCTACTGATGTGACCTACTAATCAGCCTCTTATATCACAGCCTTTGAAAAAACTTACAACCAGGATTTTGTGAAAAACTCAGTATTCTTCTCTAAGCCTCCCTCGTAGGTTTCCCAAATATATGTCTTTTATGGAACATGTTTCACTCCATTAAAGCTTTCTGACTTCAGAAGAGGTCCCTGACAGAAGGAACTTAAACAGCTACCTTTGGGAGACAGCAGTGGGAGAGTTTAAAAATAAATAATGCGGAAGATGTGAACTTGAGTCGGAGACTGAAGACTTCCGCGTGGCACACGGGCACCCATCCCTGGGACTGGACATTGTGACGGGGCCATGACAACAGGTGACAAGCTTGCTCTCCTCTCCCCTCTGCGTCCTCACATGTACTGCAAGGCATGGGATGACAACAGTGACAATGACATCCTTCTAACATGATTCTGTGACTTAGGGTTTCTCTTTCTCTGGAAACCGCTGCACCCACTTCCCTTCTGGAAGAGATCCCACAAGTCTGGTGAGACGACGCTGAGAGGTGTGTGAGAATGTCAGGCTGAATCTAAACAGCGTGTGACGACATGTGGATCGGGAGGAACAGGGCGGGCTTCCCGCAGTACGGTGGCTGCCCTGAGTGGGAACGGGAAGAAAGTTAAGGACAATTTGAGAACCTGTCTTCAAAAATTGTCATTGCAACTGAATACCTTTTGATCCAGAAAATACTGTATTGTGGAATATAACCCACGTATGTTGGGAGAAGACACAAAGCTACAGTTATAGTGAAGCTTGAAGTTCGATCTAATGAAGAGGGAGGGAGGGAGGGAAGGATAAGGAGATGGGGCAGGAAAGGAAAGGGAAGGGAAGGGAAGGGAAGGGAAGGGAAGGGAGGGGAGGGGAAGGGAAGGGAGGGGAAGGGAGGGGAGGGGAGGGGAGGGGAAGGGAAGGGAAGGGAAGGGAAGGAGAGGAGAGGAAAGGAGGTAAGGAAGGAAAGAAGGGAGGGAGAGAAGGAGGGAGGGATGGAGGGATGGAGGGAGGAAGAGAGGGAGGGATGGAAGGAGATTATTGTTCAATAGTTGTTCAACACTAGTGTACTGATTAAATAAATTATATTTTGATCCAACAGACCACCACACAACCATTAAAATAATGCTATAAATTTCTATTCACTCACATAAAGGAATGCCAGTGAGACACAAAGTGGGAAAAGCAGATAGTCAATACGTATGTGGACATGTTCCCCTTTCTGCCATACACAGGGAGGTGTGCAAGGAGACCTCACAGGATGCTGACATGGCTGTCAGTGGAGGGGCTGCAGGCAAGTAAATTTCCATTTCTTCTACCTCTCTCCCATCTACACTTTCATAATAAGAAATAAACAATAGTTGGGCAATGGTGGCACACACCTTTAATCCCAGCACTCAGGAGGCAGAGGCAGGTGGATCTCTGTGAGCTTGAGACCAGCCTGGTCTACAGAGTGAGTTTCAGGGCAGCCAGAGTTACAACAGAGAAACCTTGTCTCAAAAAAGAAAAGAAGGAAGGAAGGGGTTGAGAGAAAAGGAAAGGAAGAGGAAGGGAAGGGGAAGGGGAAGGGAAAGGAAAGGGAGAAGCAATACAGACTTTTGTCTTATAAAAGAGAGTAAGATGGAAAATCACTTTCTTTCTTTGAAAGAGAACTGTTGTCCCTTGAGTTCAGACAATGAGCCCTGAGAAGCTTCTCTGTGTCCCTCAGTTCTGCCCCTTGCTCCCTCTTTCTTCCTCCTCCACTCCGATCTCTTGCCTATCTTCAGAGAAAGAAGGAATCGAAGAGATGCTGCAATAGCTCAGAAATTTGGATGAAATGAGGTAATGAGAAAATTACTTTCCTGGTTGTAATTTTCACTGCCAGAAGCTAAGAAAGGTTTTCAGAAGGTAGCTTGCCAGAGTGCCAACGTAGTCTCTAAGTTATAAGAACCAGGGAAAGTTTGGTTTTGTTTTTTGTTTTGGGCTTCTTTTTCCTTTTTTCCTTTTCTTTCATTTTTTTTTTTTCAATTTCTCAAAGTCAAAATCTTCAGATAAAATCTGGAACAAAATTTACTAACACTGGCCAGGCATGATGGAGCATGCCTTTAATCCCAGCACTCAGGAGGCAGGGCCCGGTGAATCTCTGTGAGTGCAAGGCTAGCTTGGTCTACACAGCAAGTTCCAGGCCAGGCAGGGCTACACAGTAAGGCCTTATCTAAAAAAAAAATTCTTTAGTATTTAATTTTTCCAAATTAACCTGTACATAAATTCTACTATCTTTACTTTTTAAATAAAAGGCTGAGGAAGAGGGAAAGAGAATGTGGCAGAATGGAGAGTCAGAGAAGGAAAAATTGATGATTAGAAAGAAAAACCTTGTGCTTGTTTCCTGGAACCAAGAAAATCCCCACCCTGATCCCTGGGCCCAGATTTAGAACTATCTACAGCTTGTTCTTTGAAATTCTGAACCAGAGGTTCAAACACTGCAGAAGCCCCTTAGCGCCTGACGCGCCTGACGTGCCTGACGCGCCTGACGTGCCTCACATGATTGACGTCACATGTAGGCTCACGCAGGCTTTACCTACTAGACTTCTTGATTGGAATCGGCACATTTTTGGGAGCCTTACATTAAGAATCACCTGAGGCATTTTTAAAGTTTATCAGACCTACCAGGTCCACCTAACTAAAGCACCTGCTTCCTGGGGCTACCTTGGAAGGGGAGAGGAACATCTCTTTATGTCTTTGACCACCTGCCTCAGACCCTCCTCAACAGGGCACTGGAAGCTCTGTCTGCCAGCTATGGCACCTTGCATATCCATGTGGAACTCTGCACGGTATGCTCGGCTCATCTCCAGAATCAACGTAGGTATCAACAAATAGTGATTCAACAGAACTTGGGAAAACACAAAGTCCAAGGCTATCTTTTTAACATATTCAAACTCAATCATGGAAAGAATATTTTTAACCCCCTACTTGCTGATAGCATTGAAATGTGGTTTTCATTGAAATCCTCACAGCTGTCTTCTAATGATCTAAATGAGCTGGTAAAGAATTGACCTAAATTATGCACTGGGGGCAATTTTGCACTGCCTCTACTTTTGGTCTTTAATAACTATTTTTTTTATTTTAACATGTCCAAGTTTGGGGATTCCCCACACGCACCTCTACTTTAGAAAGCTCAATAGACCTTATTCAACCGCAGTTTTAAGATCATGAAAAGGCAGAATTTTTGCATTTTCAGTTTTAAATCTCAAGTTTTTCATCAAAAGAAAATATTAATGACTCTAACTTTCTAAACTTTCTTCAACTGGCCTACCCTGACCTCCCTAGCAAGAAACCTTAAATGACAAAATGTAGCATTCCCATAAGAATGATCAAAAGTTTCTTTCTCTCTCTCTCTCTCTTTGGCATTTGATCCTCTAAAATTCTTTTAATGTAATAAAACAAGAGGGCATTTAAATGTCACAGAGGTGAGTTATAAAAATCTACAAAGAATCCTTACGATTGACATTTCACAGTTGGAAGTTTTCTTCAAGTGGAATTTACTGAGGGAATTGCTGGTGTGCAACTGAATTTCACCAGGCAGGTGACTACCCTGTGGCCATCCTGACTGCAAGCAGCAATGAAGCTTCTAGACACCCATACTCTGCGGCAGTACGCTACAGTCTTTTACCCTCTATTTAGAGAAGAAGAAAGGAAGGATGGAAAGAAATCTTCACTGCTTTGCAAGCCGCCTTGATATAGAATGAGAGAAGGGTAGAAATCTTCACAGCCTCTTTTAGGCTGTCCTAAGCTTAGAGAGGACGAGCTGACAGGGAGTCTAGTGTTTCAGCTCACAGTCTGTAAAGTCAATCTCTCCAACCTTTGTTTCTGTGTTAGTGTTACCACACTAACAACAGCAACCCAACCAACACCCACATTGACTCTGGAGGCTTCAGACTTTGTGTACCCTAAGCCAAAAGTTCCCATAAACCCATGGGGCACCCAATCCCAAAAACAAGCTACAGGTGCCAGAACAACAGCACCTAACCAAATTATAGCCACCTGCACCAAGCATTCCAAATCCAACTCGTAAACAACTCTATCACAGCTGGGGTGGGCACATAAACCTAATCCAAACGCCATTTTTCGTTTTTAAAGAAACCAAAATAACAAAAACTTCCTCCAAGTGTTCTTCTACAACACTCCACATAATACAGAGAACCAGCACACCAAAAATAGTGGGAGTGGTATGAGCATTATCCATTCCCCAGCTGTAGGATGCCAGCTGCCCGTGCAGCTGTCAGAGGCAAAGGGAGACAAGTAGTGTCAATGCAGACACTGTATGAAGGAGCCGGCAGAAGGGGAGGGGCCAGAGTTGGAGGAGGATGTGCCTGTTGGATGGGAAGCATCAGAGGTGCACTTGTAGGGCTGGGGCCAGTGAGCTTCCAGAAGATGAGCAGCAATCCAACCACAGATTTGGATGCCCCCAGGCCAGGGATGTGGCTCAGTCATTACATCGCTTGCCTAGCGGTTGTGAAGCCTTTGACTCATTCCCCATCATTGCATGAACTGAGTGTGATGTGCACAACATGCCTGTAATCTCAAGACATGAGAGATGGAGACTGGAAGATCAGGAGTTCAAGGTCATCCTGGGTGTGGTCATGTACACTTCCCAATGCTGGCCAGTCATCCTAGCCTAAAAACTTGAAGGCCCCATCTCAAAATACAAGGTGGATGCTGCATGAGTAACTAAATGTGAAGTTGACCTCTGCCTCCATATGCACATATGCATAGATGCATACACACACACACACACACACATATATACACACACACACACATACATACTCACACATACACACACATACATATATACACACACATACATATATACACACACACTCACACACACATATACATATATACACACACATACACATACATACACACACACACTCACACACACACATACATACATACACACACAGACATACACACACACACACACACACAATAATGTTAATAAAAAAGTTAAGGGAGAATCTTTTTCCTTTTTTTAGAATCCATGAAGATTTTTTTTTTTTTTTGAGAACCCACAAAGAGAGAAATCTTTAACCACTCATTTTCCTTATGAAAGATTCCAAAGAGGATGGCATTTATAGTTTGGGTGTTGTATTATGAGAGGGGGTGTAAATGGGGTCTTGAAGATGACTGAGGTATCTAAGGTACACAGAAACTGGAGAATGGTTATCCAGGTGAGGCTGAATTAGGCCCCACATAGGCAGTGACTGATCAGAGCCAAGGTTCACCATGCAGAAGGAGAATACACTGCCTGAGGGAAGGAGGCAAGAGAGGAGGAAGCCTGGGAAAGTGACCCTGTGGGGTTTCACCCTAAGGAAACAGTGAATCTATTCATTCCACAGCATCCTAACAGAGGCCACACCCCTAGAAGGCCAGTTTGGTCCTTACTCCTAGATCATCCATCACTCCCATGTCACCCGGCAACTTCAAATTAAAGGTAAACACCTTATTCAACACCAGCAAATCACCGTGTTTCATGGCACTAGGACTGGAGCAGTGAACTTGACTCTGGAAGTACAAACCACCCCAGGCAAATGAATCACTGGAGAGTTAATGAGCACTGCTGATGCTCCCTGCAGAGCAGACAGCTTTAAGCAAAGGTTGCTGAGTTATTTACCCCCAAACATTGCATAAAGTCAATTACATATTTGAAAGAGGCATGTTTAGGGAAAACAGAAAATGGTAATTAAGCAGAGGGCAGAGGCACCAGAATTTGATGGCAACTCTGAGAAGAGGTTGGTGGGTTAGACACAGCAGGAAGAGGCTGTATTTCATAGAAACCCACATCATCTCTTTCCTTCTTCCAACACAGTATAAATATTAATAAGCCAATGCTAATGTAGGAAAACTGTAAAAATGTGGGAATTATGAAATAGGCCCAAAGAGCATACATTTCACATGATCCTCTGTAGTAGAACACGGGGCTCATGGCAAGAACCTTAACAGGAGAGCAGAAGGGATTTTGGTGCTTGATGAGATAGAGGTAGCCAACCTGATTTAGACATTGCACAATATGGATCATGCATGGAAATACCTCATGGGAAAAGAAATACTGAAATAAATGGCAAGATGTCTCCATGGCCATGCATACACCCACACATCCTCACAATCATGCACAAAAAAATAAATAAATACTTAAAATATAAAATAAAATTACTTGTCACAATGCACCAACTACTTCCTTTTAGATACATTGTTACAACAGATACAGAATTAACCAATATTTCCCTAAAATGTGCTGGGAAGTAAAATTCAGATTTGCACATTGACAAGTACTTCAGCACCCAAATTCTGTTTATCTAGAACACATCCGTATAACCAAACTTTGGTCTGAATTGCAATGCCTTTCCCTCTTTTGCTAGACATTTCCATTCTTCAATGTGTCTCTGGACCTTGTCTTCATCCTGTGAACCCTGCACCCCATATCTGGCCATCCATAGCTTGAAAAAGGATGTTCTCATGAGAGGGAGGTGAGTCAAAGGTAACTTCAATAGACACTACTAAATAGAGCTGCACATTTTCTCTTAGCCTTTGATCTTCATTATAATAACTGCTCCAAGCTCTCGGAGAATAAGCCTCAATACACACTTCCCATTCATTCTGTAAAATAGTGTATATCAGAACAAAAATAAAGAAATCACCCTGGAATAATCCCTAATATTTGTAACACTGAAATTTTATTTATATTATATCATGTGACCTCCCCAGCCCACCCCCACCCCGAGACAACTTGGCCTGACCCCGCCCTCCAGGGCAGGACAGCTGGATGAGAAGGTACTGACAGCAGGAGCAGGAAGCTTGGGTACCCTAGACTGTGGTGAGTGAGTTCTGAACTTGAACTTCGTGTCTCCACACTGAGACTACAGATGGAAGACAATACAATGGATAAGCAGTTATGAAGTTCCCAGTATCATCAGTCAGCCACATTAGCAGACTAGAGTCACAAGTTCCGACTCCAGAGATACTGACAGATGAAGCTAACTGGAGAGAAATGGTCAGAACACTGACCCAAGGCTGTCCTTGGGAGGAGCAGGAAGTGGCTGGGAAAGGGTTGATGGCTTCTCTTTTTAATCAGGCCATTCACTCACCAGGACAGAGGGATTTGAGAACAACCTCCTGGCTGTATGGTAGTTTGGAGAAGGTACAAATTATAGATACGGGTTCAAATTAGAAGTGATGCATGAGAGAGCAATGGATGAGGGACACCCAAAGAGAGCGGACATACACTGTTACTTCTGAACCAGTACTCAGAATACAGGCCTGAATTCCAGCACCCATGCTCTTTCCACATTAAGCCAAGCTGGCAATGCTGTGTTGGAAGGACATTCTGATATGATTCAAACCATCCTTGAAGTGAAGGCCATACAATTGCTTTCTGGAATTCACACCATCCTCCAGACAGAATCCCTGTGCACCATATCTAAACACCAAACCGGGTTTGGGCTGAGTCAGATGTGGGGTGGAACAGGTTTCCAGAACTCACCAATGAAATGATTGGGTCCCAAGGCCAGCATCTCCTCTAGCAGGACAAGGCCCCCTGGAGCCTGGAGAGGCGTCACGCTTCGTCCATCTATGAGGGAGCACTGTTGAAAGCCTGTGGCTGTGACCTTCCACAGCAAGATCAGCGAAGCCGTGGCATCCTGCCGAATTCTGAAAACAAGGGTCACATCAATGCAAAGTCACTCTTGCTAAAATTCATCTGAGAATCAATTCAGCAGAGTCAAGATAAAAATACAAGCCACCTGTACATCCACACAAAGTGTCAGGAAAGCAATGGAATGAATGGAATGGTTACATAAGCTACTGCCCACCTGGTACACACTGAAGTGACCACACTCGGAAACATCTACCTCCCACTTGCTCAACGTCTACCACAAAGCGACTAGTTGGCACCCCACCTATGGGGCACGATAATAAGTAATAAAAAGGAGTTGTTTGTTTTTGTTTTTTGTTTTTTTTTTTTTTTTTACAGATAACTATAAAAAGAATCTTGCTTAAATTTATCACAGACACTCATTGCAACCCAACCCACCCTGCGAGCTCTGCTGCCAAAGTAAGCAAAGTGTGTCCTGCTCCCATGCTTCAGGCTTCCCTAGCTTTCCACGGCGTGGAGGATAAGATCTGGAGACTAGGATGTCATCTAAGGCCAGTGAACTCCGTTCAGCTCCCTCTCAGCTCCAGTCCCAGAGCCTGCATTCCTACCATCCAGTGCTCCAGCACCAAGCTTCCTGCTCTCCTTCTCTCCATGGGAAGTATACCCTTCTCCTGTGCATCACCTCTGCTCTGGGAACCCAGCCCCCTTCGTAAGATTCCAGCAGCTGCTCATTCTTCTTGTACTCTAGAGGACCCAGTTCCCACCTTCCTCAGTGAGCAGACGCCACACAGCTGCTCCCCTGGCACAAGTTCCCCAGCTTCAATAGCATCTTGATAAGTGACTGAATTCATGAATACGTGGAAGTACAACATATGGGGCTAGTAACACCACATGCGAATTGGGGTGCCCACAGATCATGTGCCATTCCCATCTTGCTCAGCCTGGGCCATACGGTGGTTTCAGTCCTTTCCTGCCACCCAGGAGAGGACCAGAGAACGTCTGGTTTGTTGAGAAGGAAAAAGAGGAGAGCACTGAGTGGGGTGGGAGTCCAGGACTACTCAGAAGGCTTTGGAAGTGGATAATATGACCACCACGAGAAAGAGCAGACACACGAGCCACTCAGTAAAACAGTGATGAACTAGGGCTGTGTTTACCTAAAGCCAGCTCCAGATCTCCAGAATCATACCCCGGAACACTTAACGCGGGGGTCCCCCTGCTGGTAGAGCTGGGAGTGGCTTCACACACCACTTCCTCCTATGCCATAGGGCCTATGGGGACATTCCTCCAAGACCTTCAGTGACTATCTAGGCTCTCCTCTGTCAGGGTGACCTCACAGCTGAGGAGAGAGGGATGCAGAGTCAGTTTAATGAAGTCCCTCCTCTGGACGTTATCCGTGAGCCCACTGTGGGGAAAGCTAGGCAGGCAAAAGCTGATCAGTACCCATGGCCTAGGTGGATAGTGAGCCACTGCATACAACTGAGCCAATGCACAGAACTAGCTGGTCAAAGCCACATGTCCCTCGCCTTCTAGAAATCCCGAGGGACTGAGGGTGGGGGCTAGAGGAGGACAATGGCAACGAAGAAGGGCAGACTCTTCAGTGTGTCTGAAACATTCTAGGGCTGGCTCCTTTCGACTCCCAGCTGTGTGCCCCTGGGCAGATGCCAGCTTCATGGGGCCTATGTAAATCACCGCACGAGGTGGCTGCTCAGCCACAGCCACTTCCCCTTGCCTCTTTTCGGTCTCCCAGGAGACAATGGGCAGCCTGTCACACCACCGCTTAGGTTTAGAACAAAACACTTTTCCTACACTGCTTGCTCTGAAAGAGAAGGTTGCAATATGTAGATTTATTTTTTTTTTAAATTTGGAATAAATTACGCAAATGAATTTAATGGTCCGTTAAAATTTTAAGAATCAAAAGATATCTGGGAGATGAGTGGATTAGCCCCAAATCTTTCCTAGGGTTTCTGGGTTTTTTCTGTTAGGTCTGACTTGTCCAGTCCTGTTTCCCACTGCACCTATGCAGCTGACCAGACCCTAACCCTCGCACCGTGGTCCTCCTTACTATTGCTTTTGAGTGGCATAGGCCAGGTTCCTGTATGTGATTCATTCGAGATGGCCACTGGATTGGCCAGCGACACACCAGATACAGGTACCACATATCCCCCCCAGCACACTGCACACAACGTTGATCTTAATGGGTTTGAACCAAAAAAGTTCTTACTTTACAGAGGTGTTCTGTGGAACTTCAAAAGACACTAGGCGGCCACCTGCAGAGTTGTTGGAACTGGCATTCCCACAGGCGACATCGGGGACCACCTAGAAGAGGGAAAACCCATTATTCAAGTGAAACCACAGTATGAAATAATGACATAAAGTCTGATCCACAACCTGTGTTGTAGTGGTATACCTACTGTGTGGGCTCACCAAGGAAGACAAGGAGGCATTTTTCAGAGGTGCAAACCCTGCCAAACCTAAGCAGAGGGAACCACTGTCCTGACCAATGCCATACTCAATGAAACCCGGAGCGTCTCAGCTCAGATGTTTTTATTCTTTCAGAATGTCTCAGGTTTCTACTGATAGCACATGCAGATCATTAGTGATCAAACATCTCCCACCGAAATCCAACACCTGTAGACAATACAAAATGCCAAAAACCTAGGCAGTCCCTCACTCAACACTGCATAAAAACATTTTCAAACATAACTAAAAATAAACTTCCACAACATTTCCCCTTTTCTGTATAAGCCAATCAAAAATTGCTTTCTGTCTCTACAACACAATTTAATACTACACCAGCAAAACTATTTACAAGAGGAACAATCATGAGGGTTGCTAATGCAAAGGACCAAATGACACCAAACATCTATCAAGCTTTCTCAATGTCTTTGGACAGAAGAAAAACATTATCAATGTCCCATTATCTGTAATTCACTCACAATCTTCTGGGCTCCTCCAAAGGGCTTGGGTCACTTCTCTGGCTCTGCCCTCTGCAGCACACACAGCTTGTCCTCTAGTCTCTGGCTGGCTCCTCTCCACTGCTGCTGCTGTTCTTGGTGGTTGTTCCATTTTACTGGCATCTCAAAAACTGCTGGGGTCCCTTGATGAAACTAGGCTGCACTTTCATCAATAGCTCTCCTGGTGCCAAGCTTCAACTTCAACTTCTCTGTATGACCCCTTCAATCTTGGCCTTCAACTGCTACTTTGGCTGCACCTTCACTAACGGCCTCTACTGGGATCTATTCTTGGTGCCAAGCCTCAACTTTTTTACATGACTCCTTCAATCTGCACCTTCACTAATGGCCTTTCCTGGCCTCTCATAGTGCCAAGCCCCAGCTGCTCTCCAAAAATTCCTTCATGCCTTCAAAACCAGTACCAGCGGGATGATACTTAAAGTACCAAGTTCTGGAAGACAGTTTCTGTGTGCTGACCCCTGGGTAACACTTTTTTTTTTAAGATATTTTAAGATATAGTCCGGTTTGCTGGGAAAATAGTTGGTCACTTTGTCTGCAGCAAGGGATCCCTCGTAGATGGAATTCTCATCACCACAGCAGATGCATTTTATCAGGATTGCTTGTAGACAGGTTTGCAGGGGGAAAAAAACTGTTCAGTTTAACCAAGTGACTTTTTGCTTTAAGCTGCAGCTTCTACAACAGGGGGTCCTGGTCCGGTGGGAAGAATATCTGGCAAAGTCTTGGCAGTTTGGCATTCTTTTTCACTATTACAGGGAAACATACAACCCCTTCCATAGATCTTAAACACAGTATCTTGAGCCTCACACACATACAACACAGGTACTAGAAAACACAGTTGATGAAACAGTATGCTACCACCAGCAGCAGGAGGGAGCATCGGCTCCATGATCAATCAGGAAAAGCAGTAAGAACCTTGCATTTTCCTGCTCCCAGCTGACTTCTTTATCTCTAAGAGCCTCCATTCTGTGGCTCTCACCTCAGGGCTCTCTTCCTCATTTATTTATTAATTTCACATTCTTTTCATAGAGGCTTATTTCCTTTCTCTCCTCTTCCTTTAGGAGACTTCAATTAATAACTTAATCTCTATCATCTGGTAGCTTCTTTGAGCGTACTTTATCAGACTCTGTGAGGTCTCGAGTTTCTTTCTTCTTTGTCTTCACATTGGATTATCTGGTATGATATCAGGTCCCATGTTGCAGGCGCCATTTGTAGTTTTATTTCTACAGGGCAGCTCACCAAGAGAGACGAGGCATTTTCATAGGTGGAAGCCCTGCCAGACCTCAACAGAGGGAACCACCGTCCTGGTTAGCGCCATACCTGATTAACAGTGGAACCATGAGCTCTGAGCTCAGGTGTTTTTACTGATTCAGAACTCCTCAGGCGCAGATCATTAGCAATCAAACGTCCCCACAGAAATCCAACACCTGCAGACAATATAAAATGCCAAGGCCTTTGCATTCCTTTTTCCAACAGTGCACAAAAACAATTCCAAAGATAACCAAAAATTATCTTCCCCAACATTGTGGCCCTTCCATTTTGCTCAGTGATGACAGTATCACGTGACCATGAAGGGCCCACTAGAATCTTAGGTTCTCCAAGGAAAAGGAAGGTATTGCTGTTTTATTTTACGGCAAGCAGCTTTGCAGAGAGCAATCTACAAACGGCAGGATTATTAACTGGTAAATGGCTGCTTCTGTGAAGACAGCAGTGTGAGACTTAACAATCATTTGACAGCCATTGGCTCCTGCTTTATGCAGAGCCCAATGGCACTAAATGATTAAAGAACAGAGGCACCAGGACTAGTTAAGGAGTCATGGGCAGAAATCTTGTTGCCTAGAAGCAGCAGCCTCCATACCTGCAAAGTCACAGGGCCTTTCCTATGAATGGGGCTCTGTGCTGAGGGTGTCAGGAGCCCACTAGTCCTGTCTACTGACAGCTGGGTATGGGGAAGCAGCCCTTCTCTTTCCCTACACTCTTTCTTCCAGTGCTGGACACGGAATCCAGAGTAATATATATGCTAGGCAAGCAATCTACCGTGGAGCTACGTTCCCCAGCTAGAATTTGGGGTTTTGATTGTTGGGTTTTTTTTTGTTGTTTTGTGGGGTTTTTTTAGTTTCTTTTTTTGGCTTGTTTGTCTCTTTGTTCTGTTTTGTTTTTGTTGCTGTTGTTGTTGTTATGTTGTTGTTTTCAAAGGTTTCACCAGGTAGTCCAGGCTAGCCACAAACTCATGATCTTCCAGCTTCAACCTTTAAGTATGAGAATTACAAATGTGTAGTACAACATCCAACATCCAGTACATATATACTGTGTGTGTGTGTGAGTGAGAGAGAGAGAGAGAGAGAGAGAGAGTGTGTGTGTGTATAGAGCCTGCAGAGACCTGAAGAGGGCTTGAGCGCCTTTTGATTTGCATGCCAGAAACTGAACTCAAACCTTCTAGAAGTGCAGCTTCTTCTAGAAGCGTTCTTAACCACTGAGCCATCTCTCTCCAGTCTCATACCTATATATTTTAAGATATACTGCTGTGTATTAATTCACCACAGGTGGTCAGCAGTAACTGCAGAGACCCAGAATTGGTCAAAGTGCAGAGGATAAGTGCAGTTGAATGTTCAACCAAATATAAAACTTCTATTTCACCCCCTCTAAAAGGCCAGGGAACATCAAAATCGAAGGGGTGAAAGAAGGTAAGAGCCTGCGGAAAGGGTGACAGGAATGCTGACTTTCAGGTGCGATGTGGCTGTTGGCCTCTTGAATTCACTCCAGCTGTGATTACCTACACACGATCTCCCACAATGAGGCCCATCAGTATCCTATCACAGTCTGGGAAGGGGCCCCATCCATCTGAAGATTTACACACAGTTAACGATTGAAGGGAGTGGGGGGGGCATTTTCTTCAGTGGTGCAACCACTGGTATGGTGCCTGTAAACATGCTCCTGTAAACAAACTCTCACCCATCATCTTGTACACAACCATGATGAAATTGAGTGGGACACACACACATGAAAGTAGAATGGGGATAGCTGGGAAGATGACGGGGAATTACAGGAGGGGCCAAGAGAGACTAACGGGGTTGAATATGAGCAAAGTACATGAGATGGACATATGAAAACATAATAAGCTCATTATTATGTATAACTAGTATATGCTAATAAAAACATTTTCAAGCTAATTGCAGGATGTGATGGTGTAAGCCTGTAATCCTGGCACCTGGGAGGCTGAGAGGAGAGCCACAAGTTTAAGGGTAGTCTAAGCCATATAGTGAATTCCAGGCAAACCTGGACTGTATCTAGAGATCCTATCTTAACAAAAGGAGTCCACAGGGTGCGAGAAACACCTTCAGAAAACACATTGCGGAAACCAGATCTGGTGAGGTGTTTCTGGCCAGTTTAGTCCTTTATTAAGATATTAAGATTTCTGTCTTCTCTGTCTCTCTCTATATCCCTCGCACCGCGCCCCCCACCCCACACATACACCTTAAGGCTCAAGGACCTCTATAAAAGAGGAGGCAAAAAGACCGTAAGAGACAATGTCTGAGACATGACAGGACCACACACTCATGAATTCACTGCAGTTAGGCCAATAGTGCATGGCCCTGAGATATCCACCTCTGTGTGACCCCACTTTGAACTAGCTCCCCAGTTCCAAGATTAATGCACAGAAACATACAGGTAGAGCATTCCAGGCAACAATTCGATTCATTTTTAATTTTTAATCCACTTTTGCTCACAGAATCATCATACAACCTGAACTTGAAAGGCGCATGCCCATCTGAGCAGCATAGCCAGTTGAAGGCCAGCCTGTGCGATGTAAGACCTTGTCTAAAATAAAGCAGGGCGTTAGGGCTGGCTCCATGTTAGAGTGTTTGGCATCTGTAAAGCTCTGGGTCCAGTCCCCAGTGCTAAAAACAAGTTGTGTATACAAGTAAAGACGAATGTAAGGTTACATACATGGTTTGCTCAGTGAGCAACTTAAAGGCCTTCTATTGTTATTGTTTATATTAAAAGCACTGGAATTATTTTGACATTTCTGGCTTTTTTTCTGCAAAAAAAAAAAAATACATGCCATACAATATTCTTACCTCTACTTGATCCCATTTCATTTCTACAACTTTCTGCCCTGTTTTCGGCTGCCAGGTTGGCAGTGTCACAGTTGCCTGAGAGCGGGGCAGGATTATGTCAGGCTCCTGAGTGGCGGGGACAGGCTGAAGCTGTCTGGGTGCCATGGACTCTGTCCAGCCAGAGGCTGGAATACTGGGAAGTGGCTGTTCACAGTTGAGTCCTTCATAGCCATCATTGCAAATGCAAAGGTAGCTGTTGTTGTTGTTGCTGCTGCTGCTGCTGCTGCTGCTGCAGTTGCCATGGTGACAAGGGTTGCTGGCACAAGGATCTGCAACAAACTGAAAGGAGATCATAAATGGGTCAATTATTCCCTCACAAGGAATCTGGTGTTGGTGATAGAAAATTAGCTCCCTGGCTATCAGTTCTGCTGTCTTAACACTATTGCTCCTCTGGAGCACACAGTTCTTCCCCAGGTCAGCCAGACAATATCCTGATCACAGACAGCAGAGGCTCAGCATGAGAAACACAAAAGGAACCGCCTACTCTAACCTTAAACCCTAAACCCCACAGATTTCAGATCACATCATTGAGTAGAATATTTTTAGACAAAAAATTTAAAGTAAGGCTCCTTAGAAAAGACTTTGTCACCAGCTGCCAGTCATGACAAACGCCATTAGGGATCTAAATTGGAATCTTTTTCACTTCCTGGGCCTTCGTAAGATTTCCGAATGAGAAATGGCTGTCCAATTTCTAGCTTTCCTGTATCTCACAATTTCCTACCTGATTCTTTGAGCAGATCTTTAAGATAGTGTTATTGAATTGATGGCTTTCAGGGCTGTCTGTTCCTATGACAGTCTTTGGTTGGAAGAGGGAATGGAGGGAACTTCAGCAGAGTTTTATGAAATTTTTCTCATTACTTCACAGGGACATCACAAAGAAACAGGGTCTTGGTGGATGGGAAGGACGGAGAGACAGTTGTCTGTCTCTTCACTGTGTCTGTGGTGATCTGAGCCCTTTGCTGCTGACCTCTGAAGGGCCCGAAGGCCGGCACAAGGACTTTCTGCCACTGGGGTTGGCACCAGAGTTGGGGCTCCTGCTCTGTGCTATTTAGTTACAATTTGTTCCTGTGATTCAATCACAATGGCTACACCCTAGCTTCGCAGAGCTGACTGCAGACTAGAATTCACTGCAGAACCAATGGCATAGAGTGAGAACTCTCAGTTCCTTGCACAACAAGCATGTGTGGCCAGAATTCTGCATAGTAAAATGGCTGTCCTTATGCTAAGTAAACTCATCAAACAATTCCCAACAGACTCCTTCAGGGATGGAAGAGAATTAGGAACTGAATCAAATGAAGCTCCCCAGTACGACATTAGGACTGCATTATCACTCAGCGATTCTTTCTCAGAATCTCTAAGAGTAAGTGGGTTAGCCTCTGAGGAGAGTATCAAAATGGTCAATAATTTTAAATATTTATAATCTATATGCTCAGAGTAAAACCCACACAACATTCCAAGAAGACACAGCCCTCCCCCCAATCTGGTCCCTTCCTACCTTCAGAGGTCGCCCCTCCCACCCTTTCCTTTACCTTCTTTGTGGACTACGTTCTCTGAGCTATATGAAGCCTCCCACCTTGGGGCCATGACACCTGCCAGTACACTGCCTGGAGTCTCTTCCCTAGACTCTGCAGTGGCTCCCTACCCACACTGAATTCAGTTCTCTCCCCCAGGTGAAGACATCCCTCACTATGAAATCTAAAAGAATCCCTTTCTCTCTATCCCACAAAACATGTGAGCTCCGAGAATGAGGGGCTTTCAAGTGCCCTACTTACTGCTCTATTTCCAGCACACCAGGAGAGGTGCCGAGGCTTTTAAAAATGTTGAGAGAAATAAATGTGCATGGATTGATCGATATTTGGACAGCAGCAAGGGGGGGGTCTGCATGTTTAGTCACAAGGCTGGCTCATTTCTAGTTTATTTTTAGGACGGCCTAGTGGAATGAGTGTCACCTCAAGAATTAGTTGACAGGAAATAGGAAGAATCTAATTAGCTAGAACAAAGGGGACAATTACAGCCATGTTTCTGAAATCAACGTTGAGACCGGCTGACATTGAACTCATCACAAAGAAAAAACTGGATACACACACAAAAAGGCAGAAACACATTTAAACCAGAAGGGATTGATACGGAAATTAATTCCGGAAGCTGAAGCTGCCATCAAGCAGCTGACGGAATTGGTGTCACTGAAGTGAGGACAGCCATTCTGAAGACGGAGAGGCTCTGAGCCCTCTGCTCCTTCATTACGGCTCGTTCCTCACACCCCAGATCCCATCCTCAAAGGGGCCCAGGATCCTCGCTGAGACATGAAGCTCAGCACATTGATAGCCTCCAAAGAGTTATAAAGCAATCGCATCTACCCTTCCTGTGGCGCGAGGCCACCAGATGTGAGGCTTGAGGCCATCAGACATGAAGCCACCAGGTGTGATGCCTATAACGCCCTTCACACGGCCACACAGAGCTCCAGAAGAATACTGCGGTGTAGCTGCTTCATGCTTACGTGCTACACCCCTGAAGCTGTGTCACTGATGGGATGTGGAAAGGCTGATGAAGAGGAAGAGCCAGCATAGCCACTATCAAACCACCTGCACAATGCCACGCCCACTGCCCAGCCAAGGATGAGTCCTGTAGCTTGACAGATGGGACATCAAATTATCATGCCCCAAAGTACCTTTGGATTAAGCAAAGCGTAAGTGTTCCATTTCTGCAGACAACAAAAATTAATAGGAATTAAATGCAGACCATGAATACCACCTCAAATGTGTTGTTTCTGTGCATCTGATCTGTTCATGTGTGTGCAGTGTGTTTGTACTTGTTCATGTGCAAGCACATGTGCATGTGAGTGCACATGCAGTGTGTGAACATGGCCAAAGGTCAACGTTAGGTATCTTCCTTTATTACTCTCCACTTAATGCTTTGAGACAACATCTTCCATTGGACCCTTGAGCTTACCAATTCGGCTCAACTAGGTGGCCAGAAATCACCAGTGATCCATCCATTTCTGGGGTCACAGGTACAAGCCACCCAGTACAGCTTGAGGGCTTAGGATCCAAACTCAGATTGTTTTTCTGGTGTGGCAGGCACTCTTCCCACTGAGCCGTCTCCCCAGCCCTCAAATACATGTTTAGAACAAAGGCAGAATGAGAGGACCGCTCAATGCATATTGATTGAGGGCTTACTGGGTGGCTGAAACTGCTCCATGCCTGGCAATCAATGCTAAAAGCACATCCAACCATCAAATCTTTCCTGCAGAGTTCACACCTAGTAACCTAGCACTGAGAACAAGTCCCACCTCCCATCCATTGTGTATGGCCACCATTTCTCTAAGATGGACACATCTGTTATGTTAAAACTGATGTTCGTTGCTGCTAAGCGAACAACTCAGAATAGAACTCAAAGTCTTCATGGACCTTTAGCAGCCTATATGCTCTGCCTCCAGCTCTTGGGCTTCAGCACCTACCCCTCCCCTCCCTCAATTGTCTCCAGACACACTGACCTTCCCATGGTTTCTCCAAGCCTCCAGGCACTTCCCTGCCTCGGAGCATTTACACTATCCCTCAGCATGGAAAGCCTTAATTCTTGTGGCTGCTCTGAGCTTCCTGTGAATCTTTGGTCAGTACTGTCTTCTGAAGAGGGTGTCCCCAAGTACCTTCATTAATAGTACAGTCTCCACCTCTTGTCACAGTGACTCCTCTTCGCCTGCTTTATTTTCCCCAAAACGTGGCATCTTCTAACTTATTAAAAAAAAAAAAAACAGTATATTATTTTTTTGTCTTCCTCTATTATAATGTAAACCTGTGAGGTTGGGTTCTTTTGTTGTCTGTGTGTTGTTTACTTGAACATCCTCAGCCCCAGTGCCTGGCACCCAGGAGCTACTAAGAGACTGAGGGAGGGACACTGAAGCCACTGCAGGGGGCCTGGTATGTAAATTGGAAAATACAGGGAGCCTGAAGTAACCCCACAGCAGCGTTTGTAGAGGGGCTGAATAACATTCAATCTATGATAAAAGCAGGGAGTCTCTACCATCCTGGACACAGGCTAAGGTAGGGTGGGTCAGCACAGTGTGCAGCCACTGCCTGAGAAGGCAGGAAATGGGGTGGGGTACTTTGTTGAGGAGGATACAGCTCTGAGCTTAGAGAACCAAGCACATCTCTCTCCTCGGAGGCCAGCTGCAGAGGTGGGACAGGAAGGACCATGCAGTCCAGAAAAGGTCAGGAAGTACAATCTACACCTGCCAGCTCAGACGGGACCAGAGCAAACACGGCTCTGGCTCCAAGAGTTTGGAGCTATGGAGGTTGAGAAAGAATGAGTGTCAGAGAAAGCCTGGCTTCTACGCTCTTGTGCAGGTGACCTTGGACAACAAAGAGGAAGGGACAACGAAGAGGAAGGGCTAGCTCCTAGTGCAGGTCTGTGCTGCCTCCAGGAATGTCTCTGAATGCAGCTGTTACCCCATCCTGAGAGGCAGCTGAACGCTGCCAGGGTCCAACATCACAGTATTTTGGTCTTGAAGAGGAGCTCTCCTTTCTCCCTTCAGTAAAGGTCTTAGCCATATTCTAACACTGAGTCCCCCAAGTGCTTCCCATAGGAGTAAAGAAGAACAAATCCCTACTGTGGTACCAGGAACACTCAGCCATTCGCTTTGCTGAACCAAGACGTCACACCTTACCAAAACACACAGCCCGAGATTGGTATTTATTTGTGTGTTAGGAACTCTCCACCCACTCAGAAATGATCCCAAGATCAACCTGGGCAGTTGGCATTTCCCCTCAATTCCTCATTGGCCTCCTGATTCTTGTCTGTGAGGCAAACCACATTTGTAAGTAGGCTAAGTGGACATTGCAAGTAGAATTCAAACTCATGACCATGGTAGCAAGCCATTAAAACGGAGCTCTGACATATCTAATTGTTTGCCTGCTTCTTCCCCAATATCTCTAGAACGTGAGGCCTTTGGAAACCATCTTGAAATCTTCGGGCTCTTGCTTTCGTCTGTTCAACACATACAGAGTAGAGTCTTTCTGGTGAGTTATTAAGCCCTGCTCAGTCACAGACATAAGAATCAACAAATGAAGCTTGAAGCTTTCTTCGAAGCCTGGCCAACTTTCCCAACACCCAACTGCACAGTGTCAGAGACATCTCAGCCTCAAACAGAATGCCTTCTTCTTTTGATCACTCAAGATACCATTATTTTACTCAGAAACTTAGAACACTGCTCTAGTGTGTGAATTTCTGTTCTATCAAAGGCACTCATTCGTGATAAAACTCCTTTTACAAAATTGAAATCCTATAAACCCAGGAAGCATGTCAACTTTTGCCTCCCAGCCTGCTTAGGAAGAGATGCCTGCAAGCAAACTGTGAATAAACTTGCCTGGGAAGGTCCTGTGATCATCTCAACACTGCAGAGATGTTGTCTTGTAAGTTCCACACCCATCCACAGGAGGACTCCCGGCCCCGAAGGGACAGCGTGAGTTTCCTGTGATGATCAAGAGTATCCGAAAAAGCTCTCAGCAAGCACGGTTTTTATTAGTGAAATGTTGAAAGGTTTTTCTCTGGAGCTGAGAACAAAGCAAGGGTGGTGACGATGTCTGTTTCACCGAACACTGTACTGAAGGCTCTAGCCAGGGCGGAGCGGCAAGAATAAAGAGCAGGTGCGACTCAAGAGGGTGGTAATTTACAGACTGCGCAATTATGCATGCAGATTACTAGAATATGGAACTTCAGCAAGTTTGCTGGATACAAGGTAAAGATTTTGAAAACAAGAGATGGGGCTGGTGAGATGGCCTGGAGGATAAAGGCACTTGCTGCACGAGCCTGATGACCTAAGTTCAATCCCCGGAACCAACAGTGATGGAATAAGAAAACTAATTCCTGAAAAGTTGTCCTCTGACCTCCACACGCGTGCTGCGACACACACTCACATACACTCACGTGCACACGTATCACTCAAACACACACCATAGTAATTAATGATATATTTATATATACTTGAGGCAGGTTTTCACTATCTAGGCACTTCACAGGCACGGGACTCACTATGTAGATGAGGCTGCCCTCAGACTCACGGAGATCCACCTGCCTCTGCCACCTCGGGGGCTGGCATTAAAGTTGTGCTCTACTACACCTAGCTCAAAATGCCCATCTTGGTCAAAGAGTTCTTCCTTGATTGAAGCGGTTCGAGATGTAGCCATTATCGTCAATTAAGAGCATTAGACAAACCTCTATTTGAAGAAAGAAAATTCCAAGTCTCATAGCAGAATTCTATGCTTAACATAGTACAAAGCTGGGGTTCTCAGTGTGTTGGGCACTGGTTTGGAGGGTGGAGGACGATAGCAATTCTGAGCCAATGAGAAGAAAGACGCACTGAGAATTAGGGTTAGGAAGCAGCTCATAAGTAGGTCATGAGCTAATGTATTTACTAGCCATACAGACATAAAACGTTTTTTACATTCATTTATTGTGTGTCTATAAGCAGAAAGACACCCGTGTGTGCGTGTCACAGTGCATGAGTGTAGGTACTGCACTCACATTCACACACAATTTTTAATTAAAAAAAAAAATTAAGATCCACTTGTACTATGGGATGCTGAGGACTTCAAATCTGTCTCTGAAGGCAAATCAGTAAGCAGGGATATGGCAGGTGAAACCCACACCTTAGGCAAACACCCTCGGATTGCAATAAGATGACATACTCAAGGAATCAACCTGAGGAGACCGGGAAGAACTGGAGGTACTGCGGTCATGGGGGAATCTCTAAGGCTGGATGCACACCAGTGGGAGGCAGGTTTGGAGTCACAGACAGAGGTTCACTGATTAGACATAGAGGTGAAAGGGCAAACAGCTGTGTGGGAAACTCCTCATATGGGTGACTAGGCACACAGTAGGACCATTCACAGTGGAGGGTCTCAGGAGGAAAAGCAAGTTTGAGGAGGAACAGGAAGCCAGGGCTATTGGTTTGGCACAGAAAGCTATTTAGGAATCTGGGGGCAGCATGAGGCAAGGTCCAGAAGTGATTGCAAGCAGATCTGATGGCCAGCAGAAAGAAATGAGTCAATTCTTCTGCAATCACCAGAACATGAGCTCACTGGGGGGAGATGCAGCAGGCTGGGAGGGGCCAGTGAGAGGGCAGGAGAGCATCAGCATGGAGCGAGGGTAGAAGGGAACATGCACTGAGCATCCACAACACTTGCTCACTTGCTCCTAAAAGCATCACGAAACAGACCTATCTTCCTTTCTCCATTGGGAGCTCTGGGCAGAAAGGCTGAGTGGTCCAGGATCATATAATGTCATCACCACTGATTTGAACCCAAATCCATCCCTTTTCTCTATTCTTCACAGCCTCTTTCTCTCATCATGTAGATACGTGATTTTAGAAGGTGACCATGACTAACTGCCTTAGGACACCAAAAAAACAGGTCACGTAATTGCTGGACAATGAACCCTAGATTTGAAACTGGTTATCTGTATTAGAGCCATTTGAGTAAGGTTAAACACTACCTTATCATAGAGCCAGAAGAAGATGCTCAGGAACAATGGAAGAGAAGGAACCCGGTCTCCCTCAGCCAGGGAGGTCGTTAGGCTAGACAGACCCTAAGCCCTGGGCAACCCATCATCCTTTTTATGAACTCTGATTGGAGCACACTCAGCTCAATCAGAAGTGTACTCCCACTCAGAGGGCCTGGCCAGTCTGTTGAAGGGTTCCACGTGGAATGTGAGGTACTGGTGACCGGTCCCAGGAAATGAAGCCCTTTTGAGTATGGAAGGCAGAGATGCAATGTGACGCTATACTCAACCAAGCAACCCCCAAGCAGATGTGATTTCTGGGAGAAGGTGACCACTCTGAACTGTGTGATACCCAAGTTTCAGGAATGTGTTCAGAGAAAATTCTGAGCCCAAAGAATATATCCACATGGAACTAATTCTCATACAAAAAGAAAGGAATAGAATACACCAAAGCAGTGCCCCATTGCAAAGAGGGCCAAGGATGAAAGGGTCTCGGGGGCCCAGCAATGGTAAGAGAAGGTGGAGAGAAAGTGCGCCTTCATCCTAAGAAGATCCAGATCTGCAGTCTTCATAGCCTGGACTTACATTGCTCACACTTGCAAAAACTGAGCCCTGCCCTTACAAGGGCCTTAGGAGCACATGCTTTGTATCTATATTCTTCGACCTTTTCAGGAAATGTCTCAGTCACCTAACATCTTCAGAGTCAGAGGCAACCTGGGGCAGAGAGTGGCTACTCCCAGCAGCTGGTCCTGTCACCAGCAGCGCCTACCTGAGCCTCTTTTATGAGTTTCCTGAACCCAGATTTCCCTTCTTGAAGATGCTGTGGAGTTGACGAAGACAAGGACCCTTCCTGCCTTTCTCACAAGTAACCCAAAGGCTTGTCTCTGACACTTCTCCTAAGTGGGAGTAGCATGCACAGTCGACCTCTCCGTTCCTCTGATCCAAGTCCACTGCCACAGCTTAAGTTTGGAGGTCAAAGAACAGCTCTGTAGAGTCAGTCTTGTCCCACCTTTGTGTATGTTCTGGGCATTGAGCTTAGGTTGCAAGTCCTGCGTGGCAAGGGTTTACCTGCTGAGCCATCTCAGTGTCAACTGGTTCATCTATTTCTTAAATAGATACAAATAACAAATGACACTAACGTGTAGTCATGGGGAGCTGGAAAAGCAAGTACAGAAAGCACTCAACACACATGTATAAATAAAAAGGAGATTTGCATTCCATTTGTTTGACTTCTGGACTATTCTTCAATCTGAGCATTTCCCACCAGTGAGAGTGCTTTTCCACACCTGCTATTAGCCAGGAGCCATGAGGACAGTTATGAGAAGCCTGTGGTGCTGGGAGACTATGGACTCATGCAGAACCCAGGGTCACCTTGGAAAAGGCTTTTAAGCTATGAAGTGACAAGTGTGCTGCATGCCTGGCTGGTGTGCTGCTCTGATGTGTCTTCTCCTCTCTGCGGGCATGCAAAATTTCCTCTGCTCTCTTTTCGGTTTCTCTAACCTGAAATGGAAACGGCTGTTCTAATTTGTAGATCCATGTTCTCCCAGGGGCTGGACCAGAACGGTGGCTCTGTAGACAATCTGCAAGTCCCACATTGTCTAACCTCATTTACCTGGAGATGAGCCTTCTATATGCAGCAGGTCTCGTACAGGCAGCTTCACTAAGCAAGGAACTAAGAAGGAAGGGATAAAATGTCAAGCCACTAAAGGAGCTGACCCCAAATCTCCAGCGGCAACTGTTTTTAAATCAGTGAGAGCCAAGATTCCTGATTGCATGCATGGTTAGGTCAGCCATCTTGCTGAATGGCAAGATAGAAATCTGCTAGCCAGCAACCTTGGCTCATGGGTCAGGGGAAGGGCACACTGAGAGGGGAAGAATAAACAGAGAAACGCTAGTAAGAGTATATTAAAATAGGGCTAAAAGTCAAAGAGCTCATTCAGAGACATCCTAGCAACTAGAAATAACTAGGTGGTGTGGAACCGAGAGACAGACGGCCACCATCAGAGAAGGTTCTGCAGGCTAAGACTCAAGGCAAGGAGTGCAGAGACAAGACAGAAAGACATGTTACCTTGACTTTGCAGATCTGTGACTGCAGGATGGCCCTACACAGGGGCAAAATAGAAAATGTCACACCCGCACTTCAGAGGTGGTCTTTGGGAGGCACGGAGGGGTTGCCTTCGCCATGACAAGCTAATGTTCACATCAGTAGAGACAACACCTGTCAAATAATACCTGCAGAAGTATGCAGCAGAGGCACGGCACTTCGAAGATAGTCTACAGTGCTGATCATCCAAATCATCCCTTTTAAAAGGCAAATATTTAGCACTTGAATTAAGGCATAAAATTAGAAGGTTAGAAAACCCCACTGGGAAAAATCATCAGTAAAGCACGGCCATATGGAATCAAAGGCTTTTTGGTGAACTCATTTCCGAGCCCAGAGCATCTTCTGAATTGCTTTAAGACTGCTGATGACACCAATCTCATTCCCTAATGCTTGCCAACAGAGCCTGTAAAAATCATTAGTGTACAAAGATTACAGGTACTTGTATGGCTTCTGTGACTTGCCTTGACTCTGAAGACAATATAGACCTTCATAAAATAAAACTTTATTGATGAAGATTTCCCTATTTGATACTTCTATGATAAAATATTGGCTGAGGAAAGATCAGTTTGGGTTTTAAAATGTGTTTTTAAAATCATATCAAATCAAAGATGCTTTAATTCGGGGGTGAGTTTGAAAGGGGCCTGGGAGAGAAAGAGATCCTCAAGTTGCAAAACAGGAGAGTTCACAGCCAGAGCAGTCAGTGGAAGAGGACGCGGTCCTGACCACAGAGTCACAGACCTAGAAACAAGGCTGGGAGTTGAGTGCTAGAAGTCACACAGAGATAGGAACTATAACCCTGACCACAGAGAAGAAACAAATTTATAAGGTAAAATCTCCCAGGGCCTCCCTGACTGCTTAGGCAAAGGAGAGAATAGGAACTAGATAAATCTACAAACCAGCCTAGAGAAGAGGCAGAAAGTCTAACGCGCCTCTAACATCTCCGGATGAATAATAAGTTTCTCATGGGTGATCAAGTTCTCCCATGTGTCCATCAGCATTTCCTTGTTATAAGTCAAGAAATTAACGTAAAAATCCTCTAATAGTGATGGAGCGATAGCTTTCACAGTGGGGGACACAGAACAATTGCACACATGCACACACACAAACCAGCGCTTACAACTAGCTCATGATACAAAACAGCAAACCACCCGAGGAAAAAGACTACAACACAACCCAATACCAGCGTGCAGAATTGTGGACAAAGGGTCAACAAAATCCCCTCCTCGACTACACAAAAACACACTCACGCATTTTAAGATAGAATTCTTGCTTAAAGTCTATGTGAAAAATTCATAATTGCCCACTTAGTTTCTTGATTGGCTGTCCTGGTTCCTTTATCGAGAAGACTTCTATCAAAGAATATTAATAGCTAAGGTTTCTGATGCTGACATTATGCCTGGAACCATTTTCAATGCCTTCCCTGTATGTACTCATTTCATCTTCACTGCAGCCCAATGAGGCAGATATCATCGTCCGCATATTATTTCTGATGCTCTCAGACTGAGTTTAGAGTAAGTTATCATGGCTGCGCAGCTGGCAGTGTGATAAGAATTCTGATCCAGGCAAAACAATACAATTCTACCCAAAATCCCACTTGCTGTCTACTTTTCTAATTTGCCAAGTTGTTCCAAAATTCATACAAAAGATGAAAGTACTGCCAAAGGTAATTTGACAAATAGAGACCTCCTACCCCGACAGTGTATGAGAAGTGCCATGTGACCGCTATAACACGTGACAAGGGCAATGGGGATGTCCAACTGAGCAAGCATATCATAATAGAAAGCACAGAGATTTGCCATCTACTGAAATAGACAAAATAAGACATTAAAATTGGCTTGGGACAGGGGCTAGAGAATCATCTCTGACGTTAAGAACACTTGCTGCTTTCCCAGAGGACCCAGGTCCAGCTCCCAGCACCTACATGTTGGCTCACAACCGTCTGTAACTCCAGTCCCAGGGGATCCAACACTCTCTCCTGGCCTCCAAGGGCATCAGGCAAACACATGATACGCACACATACATGTAGCATACGCTCATATACATACAATTAAAAGAAAAATTTAATTAAAAGATGGCATAGAACTGAGAGACTTTTTAGTAAGTAGCTCACGTAACTCCTCACCCCTGTGACTGACATAAAGCTCACATTCACTCAATATGTGTGTATATACACTCATGTGTACACAGAGAGAAAAAGAGTTGAACTCTCTATCCAAATGTTAATCTACAGTCTCAAAACATTTGAATCAGGGGCTGAACTACATACAGCTCCTCAAAAAGGCAAGCATCAGTCCTGGAAGACTTGATCTTCTTTTCTTCCCGATTTATACCACTCATTCAACTTGTTGGCTAAAAATATTCAGAACATGAATTTTATCTTGAAAGAAATTTCATAAAGGAAGCCAATCCACCCTGTAAAACAATAACAGAACTTCAATGACCATGTGATTTTAGAGGTGATTTTTTTTTTTTTTTTTTGATACCATGTGAGTCTCCAGTCCGGTACAAAGTGAAATATCTAAAGTACTCTGCTGCCATGTTTTGATGAGACTTGGGAATAAGCACATCCAATAATATCTAAGTTCTAAAAATAAACGTGAAAGCCAAGTGTCCTTCTTCGATGAGGGCTGTGGATGGCGCACAAAAGGCAGTGTCTGTAGTCACTATGTCGGGCTGCAGACATCAAAAGCAATGGTCTGACCTCTAGGTCAACAGGCACTGAAGAAGAGTACAGCTTCCTAGATGCAAATGGTCCTCTCAGAACTCAGGAAGACACGTGTTCTCCCCTTGTTCTAAGTGGGATCGACATGCATATTTGCATCACTCAGGAGGGAATCTGAAGGACTGACTCAGAGTCCTGGATGACACCATGCATGTACCTGCCTTGGTTCCATCTGACCATATACTTTAGCAGATTCTCTTCTTGACCACCAACTTCCTGGAAGACATTCCCCAGAACACTCCCCAGAACTGGTGTTGGCTTGAGTCTTTTCTCAATACTGGGTTTCCTAACCTGTCAAACGGCTGGGGTAACACATGCATACTTCTACTTACAGTTCCCACTTCAAGCAAAAGTGTCCCGGTGCCCTACCAAAGGCACTGGGGTCCTGAGGATGACATGTGCCTCTACATTTTCAGGAGAAACGCAGGATATGTAATGCTTCTAATACATATCACACACTGCTCACACAGTGGTTCTCAACCTTCCTAATGCTGCGACCCTTTAATACAGTCCCTCATGTTGTGGTGACCCCCAACCATAAAGTTATTTTTGTTGCTCCTTCATAACTGTAATTTTGCTATTGTTATGAATCATAATGTGAGTATGTGATACACAGGTGGTCTTGGGCAACCCTTGTGAAAGGGTCATTTGACCCCCAAAGGAGTTGTGACCCACAAGTTGAGAACCGCTCAACCTCTTGGACAGGTTGCACCAGTTTCAGTGTCAACATTAAATCTCATTTATAGTCTTTGGATGGTAACATATCTTCCCAACACTGTTTTGTTTTGTTTTTTAGCTGTGGTTGAAAAGCAAATACCCCATGAAGGTTAGAATCAGATGATTAACTGAAAAGCTGTCCAGTACCCAACACACACAAACCTCTCATGAATATGTAATTTGGGCCACCTCATGAAATGAAGGTATTATTTTTTTTCTTTCAAACAACTACTAAAGGGCTCAAATATAATTGTTAGGGTAGAACTGTTTAATAATTAAAATTATCAGTAATAAAAGGTGTGTATGTAATCAGTAATTGGCTTGAGGTATTATTGAGGGAAAAGTTACTGTAATACTAAGACCACTGTGAACCAGACATTTTGTGTGTAGATGCTCACCCTGCCTGGGTCTTTTGAAACTCCCTTCTTCAGTTCACACATAAGGATTTGTGATAGCTAATTCTGATTTTCATCTTTATCTGATTAAGAAGCACCTAGGGGATTGGTTTAACAAGAAATACCACAAGGAGACTGGAGAGGCGGCTCAGCAGCTAGGAGCATCTGGACGTTCTTGGAGAGAACCTCTATTTGGTCCCAAGCACC
The DNA here is from genome assembly GCA_026225945.1 of Cricetomys ansorgei. NCBI lineage: Eukaryota > Metazoa > Chordata > Mammalia > Rodentia > Nesomyidae > Cricetomys > Cricetomys ansorgei. The sequence goes on from JAMJFZ010001796.1 coordinate 21,352,377, forward strand.
TATGTCAGGTGGCTCTCACATGACTGTAACTCTCGTTTCAGATCTGACACCTTCTGCTGGGCTCTGGGGAACCCTGCAGCTGTGTGATACACGCACAGATACTCAGGTGTGTACACACACAAATTCGTATTTTAAAATAAAAAGGGAGAGAACACCACTGGATCTATCTGTGTGGGCATTTCCAGAGCAGATTAAGTAAGGAAGTCACTCCTGCCCTGAAGGTGGGCCATGCCGTCCTATAGGCTGGGGGCCTAAATGGCAAGAGAAGTAAAAAGAAGAAAGCCCAGAGAGCAAGCATTCTCTCTCCCCATCCCTGTGCTCTCCATCTTCTTCTATTTCTCCTCCTCCTCGTGCCCCTCTTCCTCCCCCTCCTCCCCCTCCTCTCCCTCCTCCTCTTCATAATATTGGCATCTAAACATTGGACTTCCTGGCCTCTAGAACCATTAGAAATAAAATTCTATTCTATAAATTACTTAGTCTGTGGTATTCTGCAATAACAGCATAAAATGGACCATGACAGTCTTCGAGTACTGCCTGTCACTTTCTGATCTTCCATCATTCGTGGGGTCTGGAGGCTCACCAAACATGGTGTAGATATTTTGGGTATTCACTGAAACCTGAACACAATAGCTCTAGAATCCAGCACAGCTTGGATCAAGTCCCAGCATACCAGGTCATACCTCTTCACCCTTGAGTATAGCAACCACTCAACTCCCCACATTTCTTACTTGAAATGGGGAAGATACTGTCTATGGGGTTCTACTAAGGGGACTCAGGGACTTGCATTCAGAATTCTCACCAACACAGTTGAGGTCTGATCGACCACTCACAATATCAGATGATCAGACTTGACCAGCATTCCCAATGGATTGGGAAACCCTGATGGGATCTATCCCCAGCACTGACAGGAAGGCGTCTGATAGGGCTGGCTGCAGCCAGCAGGGACTCCTCTTTAGTCAAGGAGAACAGTTCTAAGTACAAACCACCAGCTGACATCAGACTTGGGCCTAGCCAGCTGTCCACAAGCATGCCCGCTGAGAGAGCTGTCCCTCTGAAGGTCACAGCACTGTGGCTCCAGCAACCTAGCTGCGGATCCAGAACTGAGTGAAACATTCCAGGCTCATTGTCTTTTGTACATCACCTGAAAGGCCAGGATATGGGTGCCACCAAACCCTTCTCTCTAGTTTAACCTTGACCAATATTTGGCATTGCAAACATTAAACTAGTTATCTTTGGTCCTCTGTTCTCATCTCTGGGACCTGTGAATAATCTATGAAGGACACTGGTCATTTATTTTCATTCATATCTATGACCATATGGAGGGGGAAATAGATACACTAATAAGAAATCTTAAAGTGACCCAAACTGTCTTACTATGTCATATAAAGCAAGAACTTACTTCAATATATCAAAATTAATTTAGACTAAAATGCATGTTTCTCACATTCAAAGCAAATACACAAGTGGCTTGCTAAAAGCAAACAATGGCCCAACTCTATTTAAAATCCAATCACATTCCTGATCTCGTTAAAACATTTGCATTGCAAAGCATCTACCATGAGATACAGTTATCAGAATCTCTGATGTCGCCAATTCTTCGGGGAAGATTTTCATCCAACAAAGCCTTTTTAAAAATCTAATTTTGCTGAACACAATGTAGATTAATCACTGGCTTAGTCTATAAATATCACTTCTAAAAACAGAATTTTTGCTGGTAAAGAAATAAAACCCAAACAGCATGACCAATTACTACCCCAGCATTTTCAGTGGTTTGGCAATCAGTGCCTGCTATTACAGAAGGCAAAATCAAGCATTCCAGGATATGACTACAGCATTCACCTGAATTACGGTCACATCGAACTCAATTTATGAGCTGTGACACGGTGGACGTATTGTGAGGAAAATGAAACTGATGATAGAAATTCTCATATCCTGTGTGAGTGTTGGGTAGTGATGCCACAATAATGACAAACATTATTCCTTGGCCTACATATAAGCCTTGCAGGCAGGTTGGACCAGCCGTATTTCAGAGGTGAGTAATTTAAGCAGTAGGCTTAACACGTACCGCAGAAGCATCAACCAAGATTGTTTACAAGCGCCTCCCTTCCCCAAGAGAGTGCCTCAGTTTTCTGGATAATAGGGGATGAGGCAGGGGTGGATCTTAGTTTTTCCTTTTCATCCTTTAAATTTTTGGAATGGCATTTGCTGTTGGTTGGGTCTGAGCACACATCCAGTGACTGATAAGGGCTACCATGTATTATTCATTCTGAGACTCCATAGTCTGGTTTCAGCTTGACATTTCTAATTGTGCGTGTTAACATCAACGGAAGAGCACCACCCTACAGATGAAGTCAGTTAGGGGCAAAGGGAAAATAGTTTTGTGTGCTCAGTGCTGCAAGGAATTGTAATTTTGTATCTGAGGATGAGAATCTGAAACTCAAGACCCCCTAAGAAACCAATTTAAAAGATCATAGGAATCTCTGAAACAGCTGAGTTCCCAGAAGTTCATGTCCGGGGAGCATTCGGACCTCTTCCGCCTTAATTATGTTGTCAGTGATCGGCAGTCATTATTTTCTGAGGCAAGGAGGGGATTCTGCAGATCCTAGAGACTGAGTCGCAATCTTCCTGAGCTACAGCAGGGTTGTCTCCATGCTATAGGACAAGCAAAGATCAAAGCTAAGAGTCCAGATTTGGGAATCTTGGGTTCCCCTCTTATCTTGTCTGATGACTGAACAGTGAGTCTGGAATTGCAGCTTCCTCATGTTAAAACACAAGATGGGAATTCAAAGGTGCAGCACCTGCTTGGAATGCAGGAGAGCCTAGGTTCTAGCCACAGTAGCACAGAAAAGGCAAGGTACTAGGGAAATGGCTCAACAGGTAAAGCGCCAGGCCATTAAGGTAACTAGTCTATAATTCCAGCACAGGCACACAGGATTCCTAGGGGCAGGCTGGCTAAGCTGGTCTGGCTGAATCAGTGAGTTCTGGGCTCTAAATGAGAGACTCTGCTTCAATGTATGAGGTAGAAAGCAATCAAGGAAGACTCCCGGTGCAAACATGGCTCCTTGCATGTATACACACAAAGAAAAAAAGGGGAAGAGAAATAAAGAAGAGGAAAAGAGTTACTGGCTTCCTCATAGGTGGCTGGGGGAAATCAAATGTACAGTGCACTGTTAGCCAAAGCAGTTATTCTGAAGTTTTTGCAGTTACCTCAAATTTCCCACAATACAATCACTTGAAGTCTAACACCCTTAATGGCTGCTTAAGACTTTATTGAGATTGGAAACTAATCTACCAAAACTTCTTCTACTTAGAACAGCAGTAACAGGGATGGCTAATGGCTTCTGGAGTAGAGGGAACCATTTTTCTTTGGAGTTGTGGCTACTGATAGGTTGCCCATGCTCCAGGGGGGGTGGCCCCACACCCATGTGCATAAAGGCAACACTAAATAGATTCAGTACATTATCACAAAACAGAGGACATGACATTGGGAGGAGGATGTGTTGGGGTGATCTAGGAGAAGAGTGGGAAATGGAGGTTAGGGTGGTATCAAAATACACTATGTACATGTATAAAATTTTCAAAGGATAAAAAATTATACTTTGAAAAACCACAAACAGTCCACATTATTTCAGCAAACTCATGTACCTCTGCAGAATACACTTCACAAATGATGTATGTGCCCTTCCTTCCTCCTTCTGTTCTCAGAGACACTGGTGAAGAAGGAACACAAACTAGGAGCTTTCATAGTACCAGAAGGTGCAATGCAATCTGCTAGTAAAGAAATGTCATTAACAGTCTCTCTCAGCTAGGACACTGGTGAGCTACAATAATGACCTAAGTAAATCAAGATATGCTCATGGGTGCAATAGTGGAACAAAAGTTATTGGGTAACCAACAACTTTCTGATTAGTTTTTAAGGCTCACTCCACAGGAAGAAGCACATACCTGGCACCATAAATCTGGCCAAGAGCCCATAGTTGGGAGCTCATGGGCTCCAGGTAAACTTACTATTATTTTGATATATGGACATAGCATCAAATTGCCCTCTAAATTTATATCTTGATGCAGCTCAACTACCTCATCAGTGAAGTTTCTTTGTGTAATGGATGGTAATTAAGACAAAAACCCAAAACTGATCAGAGTGGAGAAAATAAGTGTCTGTCTGTGGAGCACTCAGACACAATTGGGACATCTATATCACATCCATTTCCCCAACACTGAAGTGTCCACTGCAGAAAAGTGTAAGAGCCAGAGATCAGGGAGGATCAGAGAAAGACAGTATGTTCTGAACACAACAGGGCCATTGCACTCAGGAATGCATAGTCGCTGTCATTGTCAGCACAATACCTGAACAAGCTCAAGCCAATCAACATTCCAGAATGGAGGGGGCAGGGATTTATGGGTCCCCACCCCTAGCTAAGGAACTGTGGATGGTCTGTAGCTTCTCAGAAAGAGTCAGTTTTCATTAAGGGGATGGATTCTCATGGGTAGACTTCACTCCAATGAACGGCCCCATACCCATGAATAATCAGACAACATAAATTTGACTTGGTGGATTATTTAAAAGGAAAAAAGGAGATGAAGTTGGAAGGTGGCATGTGGTAGAGGAAGGATATGAGAGGAGCTTAGGGGAAGGAAGAGTTGGGGTAAACATGGTAAAATTCATTCAATGCATGTGGGAGGTTCTCAAGTAATAATAAAATATTATAATAAGAAAGAAAATCAGCCAAAGAATCAAAGAACAATGGCATTCTCCATCACCTGATGTGTCATCTCCTCTTTCAAACTATCATGGACAAAATGAAGGAACTATCTAGAATCTAGGCTCATCAGGACCATGAGCAGGCCAACTTATATAAATATATATATATATATATATATATAAAAAACTTTTAAAATTCTGGAGTGGTGCTGGATGAAAGCCTAATGAATGAGATTTGCAAACATATTTTAAGGTATATAGTATATTATAGTAAGCCCAGTTACCCAGACATGTGGCCAACCACAGCCTCTAACTGAGGCCAACAGCATGCTTATGTACATGGGAAGATATAGTTGCATGGCTCCAGCCGTGACGTAACAACTGTACCCTCTCTGACAAAGGGTTCTGAACACAGCTGACATGACAAGATATGCACACAGAGTCATCAAAAGGCAAAAAAGCAGTCATGTACTGTATTACATTTTTAGTGTAATGAACCTTACATTAATTTCAAAGTATGCAAAATAAATCCAATAGATAGGAGAGCCTTTATCCCACTCAATTTCATTTATCAAACTGAACAAAAATCAAGCTGAAAAGAACTGGAAGAAATGAAAGGAGGGACTAAGGGGGGGAAAAGGAATAAAAAGAGGAGGGTGGAGGAGGAGGAGAGGACAAAAGGAGGGCAGAAGGGGAGAAGATGAGGCTCCTTCTTGATTTTGTAGCAATAAATTTGCATTCTAGCATACAGATTATAACAGGTTTAGTTTTCAGCATTTGGATCCAATTATTCAAATAATTGCATCCTAATTACACTGAACTATTTTAAATACTGATTTGCTTCCCATTTAATTTAAAGCCTTGTCACCTGTGACTATTATTCCAAATAAGCACCTCATAGTTTAGACAATGGCAAATTAATTATAATGTTTTTAATTAGCTTTGCTGAGAAGCAACTGTTCTTCACCACCCGCAGCCTCCAGAAAGGACTGTTAAAGACAGTGCCTGTTACACACATCAGCTGGAAACTGTCATCTGTCAACATTTTAGAAAAATAAAAGTCTACACTTTTGTACTATTTGTGTGGGGGAAGTGTGTGTATGTGTGTGTATGTGTGTGCTTGCCATGGTAAACATACAGAGGCTAGAGGACAACTTGCTGGAGTCAGTTCCTGCCTTCCACCATGTAGGTCCCAGGGATAGTCAGGCTTGTCAGTAGTCACCTGACAAGAAGCCAAGGCTTCTCTCCTGTCCCATTTTCCTAATATTTAGGTCACTGAAGCCAGAAAAAATCCAATCCCCAGTCCTTTGATCTTAGAAAAATCTACTAAGCAAATATACTCATGAAAAGAAGAACTCTAAGTATCATTTATCGTCATTTTTAGTATGTGACTATGGATTGAATGGTATGTGACACTACTGTTGTGGAGATGTGACCAAACATCTACTGACCCCTGATAAGGAACCAACACAACAGACCAAAGTACAATACCAATGAAGTCCAACTTGGTGAACCAGTAAATTTTTTTCTAATTTACAGGCTTATTCACATGAGGGGATACTTACAGGAGCAGAAATGATTCAAAGACAATCATATCACCAAAGTCCATGCCAGCATGCATGATAGCTCCTGAAACCTGGAGTACATCACAACCTGCAGGCAGTTCAACAAGTTGGAGAGTGTCCTTCCCAGGTACCTAAGTTGATCTGAACCTCTTTCTGGCAACTTTACTAGTCTCTGCTTCTTTTAGGCTGTTCTAGACAGTGTCTCCTAACAGTCATTACAGCTTATATATATTTTGGGTGGGAGGAGCTAGTGAAGCTAGTCAGTTTCAGGAACTTCCTGAGGCCTTTGAGTTGTTTACTTCCTGTGTTCAAGGAGCTTCCCTGTGGGGGGGACTGTCTCTCTCTCTCTCTCTCTCTCTCTCTCTCTCTCTCTCTCTCTCACACACACACACACACACACACACACACACACACACCTCTTATAACATCCTGTTGTTTCACCCCCTTTTAACATCCTACATCTTAGCATATTTCCCTCAAGGATGGAAGTTTTTCTTGGAGGAAACTGCTACACAACACTAAAAGATTAGTAATTTTCAACCCAAACTCTTGTTACTTTCTTGAAGACCTATTTCCAAGAGCCCTTCATCTAGTTTCAACACACTATTTTATGTAAAGAACAGCTAGGTAGATAAAGGGAGACAAGACACTACTCATGGCTTCAAATGCCAAGTACTTTATCAAACTCTAATTTCATGTGAAAATGGGAATTAGTTAAAATTTTATCAGTTGTTCAAAACCACCCTTGACTACACATCAGTGTTTGAGGCCAGCCTAGGGTTACAAGAGACCTGTCTTAAAAGGGGCAGCAGCTACTACCACAACTTAGGGACTGCATAGGCACATGCACTTACAACATTAGCTGAGTGCCTGTTAGGGAACAGACATGATCCGGGCCACTGTTGGTGTTATCCAGAATCCTAAGGATGTATGGATTCATAGTCTGAGCTTCCAGGGTGGCCAATGAAATATCTTAAAATCCTGGGAGTAAGTAGTTAGGGGTTCTTTTATTGTTATGAAATAGAGAGCAAGAGAAAAATCACCAGGATGATAGCCCTTCATGCTTGGGAAAGCTGACAGCTGGAGCTAATACAAAAGCCCAGCAGAATGTTGTTGGGTGTGGGAGCTACAAAGCTATACCTCTCAGCCTCTGGCTGCTGCACAAGACAGGACACTGTACCTCCTGAGCCTCCAAGGGACATGAGAAGGACATTGCTCCCCACAGCAGTGGGTGGAAAGAATAAAGGGGAAAAAAATAAATCCGGAAAGTAACTAGGGAACTGTCAGCAAGAAGGGCTGAGCAAAACTAGATGTTGGCTTTATAATTTCATTTTTGTCATGTATCTCTTTTGACCCAAATTTTATTCATATCATAATTATAAGTAAAAATATCACTACAATCCACATTGGCCTCATAGTTGACACTTCTCTTATGATGACCAATTAAATGTCACTCACTGAGCTTCAGTCACCAGCCTGTCTCTCAAAAAAAAAAAAAGGCTCTTGTCAATCACTGTACTATGGTTTTGAAAAGAGCAAAGTGGTGAAGGCAGAGCATCTCTCTCTGTATGGGATTGGGTACATGGTACATTCCAAAGATACATGCCTAGTGCTTCATGCAGACCCATCAAATTCCCTCTGCTTTCCTAACAGAAATCCTGTCAAACCCACCAAGAACCACAAATTCCACACTATGATGGGGTGTCAATCCCTTGGAGAGTGTTACAGACTGAACTGTATCCCACAAAACTCATACTCTGAAGTCTTCTTCCAGCACATCAGAATGTCACCATCTATGTAGGCAAGTTCTCTAAAGGGATGCTTAAATCCAAATGAGGCCATTAGGGTGAGAGTCTAATCAAGAAAGGATTGACGTTCTCACACAGTGTGAGAGAGACATCACGAGCACAGTAGGAAGGCCACGTTAGGACACAGCAATAGTGCAAGTCACCTGAAAACCAAAGAAAGAGGCCTCTGGGTAAATCAACTCTTCCAACCTTTGATCATGGACTTGCAGCCTGGGAGCTATGAGAAAACAAATCTGTTGTTTATAAGGCACCTGGCCTATGGTACTTTCTTACAGTAGTTGTAATAAAATAACACAGGAACCAGAGAGATGAGTCGGCAGACAAAATCACTTACTGCCAAGCCTGGTGGCCTGAGTTCAGTCCTCAGCTCCCAAACAGTAGGAGGAATCCAAATTCCTCAAACTATCCTCTGACCTATACACATGCACTAAATAAACAATGTGTTAAACTAACACAAGGTCATGTGTTTCCAAAGATAAGAAAAGTCCTTAGTGACCAGGTTACTAAAGTGTTTTACAAAATATCTTAATATTACAGATATTAAAACCAAAGTGATACATGATATCTGCATGACTATGCCTAGCATCAAAAATTCTCACAACTTTTAACCTGTTCCACCCCTAACCAATCATGACCTCATCTCATTCATGAATTCCCACATAGCACTGTCAACATCTTCCCAAAGGAAGGCTTTTAAGATTGCATCCCCTTGCCCAGGAATGTCCACAGGCTTCTCACTGACAAAGGAATGGGGTTTATGCAAGGCTTGGTGAGTGAGTCTATCTATACTGCCTTCCAGCTATGCCTCATTACACGCTCCTTACACTCACACTCCCGGCATGATGAACAGCACACCTGAACACACCTGAGTGGCTTGTTCCTCTGTGCCTCTGGTTCCCACCTGGGATCCACAACAGAACTAAAAAGGGGTAGAAGAGTCCAGTAAAATCGCATACAAGTCTTCTCTCTACTTATCAGCCTTCTCGACAGAGATGTAGGTCAGTGGGTAGAATGCTAGTTAGCAAACCTGAGGCCCTGGGTTCAATCCCCACCAATGCCTAAACCCAGATAATAATACTTTATGGGCCTGTAATACTAGCCACTCCAGAGGTAGAAGCAAGAGGAGCAGAGGAGTTCAAGGTCATTCTCATACTCAGCAGGCTCTTATCCCATTTGGGTTACATGAGACTCTGTCTCAAAGCAACCATGACACATGAGCTTCCTTCCAGGAAGAGAACTCATAGGTCTCATCGGAACTCCAAAGAACTTGACCATGAATTCTTCCTGAGTCCTCTACTCCTAGAACACTGGTGGCTGAAAAGAACCCACCACCACCACCACCACCCCCAGCCCTACAGATTTGTGTTCCAAGAAACAATTCACTGCAAAGACTACCATTCTCCTGGTGACTTGGATAAAACTCACCAATGAGTCCCTACTTTATCTCTAATAGGCTGGACTCACACACTCTTAAGTGACCACACTTGATTAGTGGAACGATTTGCTGACATTCCATCTGTATGAAACATTTGTATGTTGTTAAAATGTCAATCTGTCCCAATCTAGAATCACCTGGAAGAGAGTCTCAAGGAAGAATTATCTAGGTTATCCAGTGAGAGATTTTCTTGCTTGTATTACTGGAGGTGTAAAGACCCACCCCCATTTTACAGGTTGAGCCCTGAACTGGGTGAAAAGGAGAGAGTGGGCTGAGCACTAACCTGAATTGCTCTCTGGTCTTGACTTTGGATGTGAAGTGACAGCTACTTCAGGTTCTGACCACCTTGACTCCCCTGCAATGATGGGCTATAACCTGGAGGCATGAGACAAACCCTTTCTCCCTTAAGTTGCTCTTGTCAGGGCACTTTATCACAGCAACAGAAAGAGAAACTAAGATAGCCTGCTAATGTAATATCGACAAATTTTTGGTCTTTCTTTTCTCCCCTGAAGGCCTGTGAACTCTGATCCAACCTCATCCCAAGCCCACATTAGAATGTAGGTCAACCCCTAACTCCAAGAGTCATGAGCTGATTGTGTCCTCCCCAAAAACACATCAAAATCATATAATCCTCAATACCTCTCAAATTGTGACCTCATTTGGAAATGGGATCTTTAGAGGCATAATTGGATAAGATACAGTCCTGCTGACTAGTATAGGTCCTGCTTTACTCTCACCAGCATCCTCAGAAAAAGATAAGAGATGGAAACCACAGTGAGAATACAGCCATGCAAAGATGGAGACAGATGCTGTAATGATACATACACAAGCCAAGGATGCCAAGGACTGCCAGCAACACCAGACTGAGGATATGAAATGGACCATCATCTCTCATAGCTTCCAGGAGGAAAAACCCTTGCAACATCTTGATTTAAGACTTCTGGCCTCCAAACCCACAGGAGAATACATTGATGTTTCAGCAACTCACTCACTTGGTGGCACTTTGTACAACGGCCCCAGAAAACTATTACACTATAACAAGAAAATTTATCTGCTCTTAATTATCTAGCTCTTAAGTTATTAATAAGCAAGCTACAATCTGCTTGGCTGTGAGTTCACGCTGCCTACTCATCCTGCTACTTCATCTAGCTCTGTGTGGTCCTCCTTATGCAAGTCCTTTCTGTCTGATTTCTGAGACACTTGCAGATCTTGTGGAATGTCCTTGTCATTACTATTGCTGTGAAGAGACACCATGACTAAGACAACTCTTATAAAACAAAACATTTAATTGGGGCCTTGCTCACAGTTTCAGAGAAACCTCCATTAGCATCATCATGGTGGGGAGTGTGGTAGCATGCAGGCAGGTGCTGGAGCAGTAGTTGAGAGCTATATCCTGATCCATACACAGAGAGACAGAGACAGAGACAGAGAGAGAGAGATACTAGGCTTCTTGGCATGGACCTCGGAAACCTCAAAGCCCACCCCCAGTGACATTCTTCTCCAACAAAGCCACACCTCCTAATCCTTCACAAACAGTGCCTGGTGACCTTCCCTAACCCCTGGTGACTAAACATTCAAATCTATGAGCCTGTGGGGGGCCATTCTCATTCAAACCACCATATGGAAGAAGCCTCATCCCCACTAAGTCTCTCATTACCTAAGCCTAGATCTGTTTTGTTTGGTTGGTTTTTATTTGACAAGCTATGTCCCTATTTGGTTCAGAACCATCACTCCTCTAGACTAAGCTCCTTACAACTTGACAAAGCTCTAACCTCCTACAAGGGCATTTCCCCCAAAGCCTTGTCTTGCCCACCAGTAGAAAGGGTCTTCCCATGGCCACTTTTTAAAAGGGATAATGTTCAGGAATTAACCAATGGAATCCCCACCCTAAGTGTTTGTAGTCTAGGATTCTCCACCCAGTCTAGACACTGGGCACTAGCCTCTTCCTCCTAAGGGAGGACAGCTCTTGGGAGTCAGAGAAAAAAAACACAGGATTGAAACATTTGGTGTTTTGTTAGCAGGATCACAAATGGAAGCAGAGGCTTGTGTACTAAGTAAGCACTGTACCTTTAAGCCTTATGCTAAGCCATGAAACAAAGCATTTGAGTTTCTGACGTCACTCTCTCCACGGCGGCGGGTTGCAGAAAGTCTCCAGGGCTGGGATATGCAGATGGTTGCAGTTTCCTTCCCCTAAGTGAGTCCTGCTTGTCACTAACACCAGGTGGAGTCAAGACTTAGATATATCTACCTACCCCAGTGATGGCTAACAGGATAGAACTCTTTCTCAACATTCCACAAGCCAAGGACCTTCTAGGAACAGCAGCCAGCTGTTTTCATCTCTACTCCTCTTCCGGTTTCCTGTTTCCTCTCCAGGAGTCAGAGGTTCAGAGTTCAAAGGAAAGTCCTCAACAGATGTCCAAACTTGGACATTATTATCCATAAACAAGGATGATGAAGTTTCACACAGGTAACTAATGGCTGTGGTGAAGCTAGCGAAAAGAAAGATTCGAGGTTGGAGTGGGTTTTTTATGGTTTGGGGGTTTCTGGAGGGAGTTGTTTTGTTTGTTTGTTTTGAGACAGGGTCTCACTATGTAGCTCTGGCTATCCTGGGATTCCCTGTATAGACCAGGCTGGCCTCAAACTCATGGAGCTCCACCTGCCTCTACCTCCAGAGCTAGGATTAAAACATGAACCACCATGCCTGGCAGTTTTTCAAGCCACCCAGCCTCACCAGCTGCTTCCCAAGCGTTCTTCAAAGAGTGCTTACAAAGGTCTCTGGAGGGGTAGACCAATCTGTCCCAGAAAGCTAGTCATCTTAGGAGCACTGCTGAAGAACGGATGAGAGAAATGAAATAACAGAGAGAGAAGGGAGATGTCACAGAGGGAGCATCCCACACAGACTAGAAGTTCTACAAAGAAAGGAGGGCTGGGGGTGTGGCTCTGTGAGAGAGCATTTGCTTAGCATGAGGAAGGTTCCAGGTTCATTCTCCAGCACTGCAAGAAACAAAGAAAGAAGAAAGCGAAACAGAGAGAAGCCATAGCTCCCAAGTACATGGTAGCAACTTAGATGTGCCATTCATGGACAGGGATACTGTGTCGTATAGTATTGTATAGTATAGTGTAATGTAGTGTAGTATAGTATATCAAAAAAAAGGGGGTTCACAGGAATCCAAGTCATTCCTCTCTTCAGCAGTGATTTACCCATTTTTCTTTATTTACACTAAAGAATTGAAAAAGTAAATCTTAAATATTATAGTAAACTAAAAATAATCATTGAATAACATTAAGAGATTTTCCAAGCTTCAGAACCAAAAACCCCTTTGTCTCTTTTTAGACAGCTAGCAAATTCGCAGAGCATGAGATAATCCTCATCTTAAACACAGCAGGCCTGCCCTGATCTCACCAAGTCCGTGTATGTCTGCTTATGCATTGCTAGCTGTTTCCACCCATTATTAAAATAACTTAAAACCTAGTTGAGGGAACCTAGTTCCCCTCTCTGTTTTTTTTAAGCTGTGGCATTCATTCATCCTGACTTGCGGGCAGAATTGACAGAGCCAGGCTTGGGCAGCACAGTGTCTTCCCATTTGTGTACATCCTGGAAGCTTTACAAAATGGTCATGTGATGTCATGCACCTTAATTTTATTTTTGCGGAGGGGCTGGGACTTCTGTGAGTTCATCTCATAGGCGGTTTCATCGGGTTTCCGACACAGAGGCCAGTCTCCTCAAGTCCTTCTGTGAGAACGTGAGAGATGTACTGTTATTTCATTTTACGGTATTGTAGATAAATAAGTCTCTATGAGGAACTTTATAGCATGATGCCATTTTTATGAAGCAGGCCCTAAACCCAAGGCTAAACAGAAATCACAACCAAATCAAAGAAAATCACATAAAGCAAATTCAGAAAAACCTATTTCCTCAGTGTCTTTCTGCATTCTGTTTTCATGGAAAATCAGTTAAGGCTGAGAGCAGGAAGGAGGGAGGGAGCACTTACAGACTGCGGAGAACTGAGTTCAAGGCTCAGTGCCCACTCTGCCCAGGTGGTCCTCTACCGCCCGATCCCAAGCGTCTCTCCTGGTCCCTGCTTCTCTCCACACCGTCTCCTGTTGTTGGCATCCCCTCTTCTCACTAGCAATTCTCTTTACCAAGCCTGCGTCCTCCACAGCTGCCACAGTCAGCCTGTAGCAGGAGGGCTCTTGCTGGGTTTTCTCAAAGCCTAGAAGGAAAAGGAAGAGCCCAGAGGCTCCCCTCTCCTGATAGGAGATCTAGGCTCCAGAATCAACAAAGAGCCCTTTCTCCAAAACTCTGACAGTTTGTAAGTGAACTTAGTTATCAAGCAGAAACCAAGTATCCAGGATGGGGTCAGGCAGAAACGTGGTCTAAGACTCACAAAAGTTTAAGTGGGGCTGCAAGAGGCAGCACTGAAGGGCAGAGAGACGGTCAAGTCTGATTAGTTTGGAAGAAAGTTGAAGTGTTGGTGGAGATTCGCAGTTCACAGTCCTTCGAGTGAGAGGCTTCTATCACATAATTGTGATGCCAAAACTGGGAGCAGAAGTTTCCATTCAACCTAAAGGCCAGGAGGCAAATGTTGAGTGATAGAGAAAAACAATCTGATAAATCAAACCATTTCATCCAGCTCCAAAAAAAAAAAAAAAAGATCAGAAGCCATGTACTGTTTTTGAATTGTGCAAAACACACATATGGGATTTTTCAAGTTTTATATTTCATTTTTTATGTTTGTGAATGTTTTGTCTGCATGAATGTATGCATACATGTGAATTCCTGGTGCCCAAGGCTAGAAGCATCAGGTCCCCCGAAACTGGAGTTATGGATAGTTGTGGGTGACCCAAAACCTAGTCCTCTGAAAGAGCCACAAGTGCTCTTTACCACTGAACAATCTCTCCAGCTCCTGGATTTTTTTTTCTAATTATATGGAGAAGAAGGCTAGAGATAGCACAAATTCAATAGTTTCCCTTATTTGCTAATACAGCCATTACTTAAGGCCTCTTCTTTAGACCTCTTAAAAAATTCAAACACATTATCAAAGGTAGTTACAGGGAATCAAGCAATTACTGAGAATCAATGTTCCTTCCATGGTGGGGGCCCAGTGGGAGGGTTCGGTTGCCTTGAAACTGTAAAAGAAGTGTGCCTTTTCTTTCCCATCGTTGTCTGGTTGGAAATAATGCCTTCAGCATCAGAAGGTAAACCAGTAAGTCAATATAGTCCACCAAAAGGCATTGCCGTAAGATATCGTAATTGATTCATCCTCAAATCTGGACTCATTCCAAGCTGTCTTGCGCCTTAAGTAAATACCTCCAAGTAGTTTACCTCCAAAAGCTGCTCTTGAATACAGTGCCTACATTTTCTCTGCGTTGATAAAGATCATGTAGAATATTCAGTTGAAAATAAAAGCGTAGCCAATGTGAGTCACTTCTTTAAAAACACTAACATGCTTTCAGAGCTCATGGGAGGAAACTCATTAACGGTCACACGGGGAAGCTGAGCTCGGGAGAGGTTAAATAGCTCACTCTAAATCCCAGAGCAGGTGACATATTTTTCTTTTTTTCTAAAGCACACTGTCAGAGCAGCTCATCGCGTGCAGTGTTGGTCACCCAGATACCTCAACTTGTACTTGCCTTCCCCTTTGGCTAGCTACCAGAAAGATGACTTACCGCCAGCCTCAGACAGACGCCCTGTGATGTGACACCATGAATGCGTTCCTCTTTCCTTATAAGCCTAGAAAGCGCATACTACAACTATCTGTGATTTAATATGCACACATGACCCTTCGGTTCGTAGATATAGTCATATCTTGGAGAACAAGAAAGAGAAACATCATAATGTACTAGGTCACCTAAAATCAAATGGGTCTGTCTAGTTCACAACTGCAGATGTGACAGGGTGCAGTCAACCAAGCCCCCTCAATTTAATGACATCTCAACCACTTGGTACCTAACCATCCAGCCTTTGCTATAGTACCAGCTCAAGAGGGAGGGAGACTATTTGTAAATTTTTGAAGCAATTAAGCAGATATTTACTACCTATTAACAATGACCAAAGATCATCTTGACAATGGGCCTGCCATGAGGAAGAATTCTACCTAGCAGGTGGCACTTTATCTGTGGGGATCTGTTCACTGAAAAGACTTTGGTGAGAACAGGCAGAACCAGTAATGAAATGGAGAATCTTCTAGAAGCCACTAATGTGCCAATTCAAGCAGCAGGTTGTAAATAGAGTAACCCAGGGAAATAGAGAGTCCCTCAGAAGCAGGGAAATGAAAGAAGAGCTAAGAAACCTGATAAGCAGATGGAAGGAACTAGAGAGATTACATGCTGAAATTGCATCTGTAGCCCAGAGGTACCACGGTGGCACTGAGATGTGACAGATTGGATTTTCCAAAAAAGGCACCACAGTTGCTCGCAGCCCGTATCTCCGTCTGTGATGGAACTTTGCCACTTTCCCATCAGAAGGTGGAAGCCTTGTCCTTTGCTCCCTGATACTTGGCCTTGGGCTCCGGGCTGTCTTGGCCAACAGAATAGGAAGGAAATGGCATCCCACCAGATCCGAGAAGGAGCTTATCAGAGCTGGTAGCTACTGCTTCCTGCCTCCAGGAGGGCAGCCACTGTGTTGGAAATGACCCAGACCCACCAAACAGTGAGAGCTGAATCCTGTGGAGAGATGCCGTGAAGCATGAGATATTTAGTGTCACCAGCTTTTACGGTCAGAACCCGGTCCCTGGAGGCCCTGGCAAGCTGGCCACAGGCCAGCGAAAAAGACAAATCATAGTGAAAAACAAAGAAGGTGGATTTATTTAATGTGGCCAAATCTGGAAGAGGAACAAGGAGACCCAGTGACCCCTTCGCCACCACCAACTCTATCTCAGCATCTTGACATGGAGTTTGGGTTGAAACAGAGAGTGAGAGACACACAAACTGAGCACTCCTAGACAGGGTGTGGTCCTAGTGTTACTAACCCATCATTGTCTCACCTCCTGTGTCTCAAGCAGAGTGGTCTGGTGAGCTGTCAGAGCTATGAAATCTCTGTCCAGGAGATAACTTCCAGCTCTAGCTAGCACCCAGCTTCAGCTTCTTCCTTCTCCCAGCCTGAGATTCCTGGAGACATTCTAGAGATTCACTGTTTGAATTATCTGACTGTCAAGGAGAAGGGCACAAGTGTGTATCTTTAAAATATCTTCCCTCCTGCCAGAGTGTTTGCAATGAAGTTGGGGGCAGAAGAGAGGGACAACATGGCAGAGAGCAGGAATCACTGGCCATGGGAGGAAGGAGCCATCTTACAAGGACCACAGCCCCAGGCATGGGGGCTAACACCAAACAGACTTGAGCAAATTTGCTGCCTTCAGTTGCTGCTGCTTTGGTTCATGTGAGCACCGACACATGAATAGAACATGTGTGTGGAAAACGGAAGACACCCTTGAGTGTCAGTCCTTGCGTTCCACCTTGTTTGAGGAAGGGTCTATTTTTGTTGCTATTTGCCATATACACCAGGCTAGCAGGCCCATGAGTCCCTTACACCCACACCCCGTCTCCCACTGTAGCACGGCTATTACCGACGCACGTGGCTTTGAATGGGTTCTAGGAATCCAAACGCGACAGGAAATAGGCTTGGCCAGCAAGAGTTTTATCTACTGAGCCATCACACAAGCCCAGAGACAATCTGAATGGTGTCCTTCCCAAACTCTCAGCTCAGGAAACGGGGACTAAAATGAAATGGATAATTCAAGTAACTGGGTTTGGGATTCATTTGTTACCCAAAACTAAATGCCCCAAACACAGGAATATGGTAGTACTGAGTCTTCCCTGGACCTTTTGTCCAAAAGACGCCACAATAGAATCCAAAACAAAGAAAGAGGGCAGTGGTTTGTTAAGACAGAGGACGGGGCCAGTTCTGCCCTGGAACGCTGTGTGGTACTAGAGCTCAGACCCAGACCCTGTGAGCCCTGCAGAAAGGACCATAAAATGTCACCATGGCAACCCTGTCTCCCAGTAAAGCATTTAATCTCCTCTTTGGCTGTGCTACTGGCCACTTAGGTCTGTAACCTCATCCACCTCAGTTTTTCTGTATTGTCAAGGCATTAGTAAAGTAAAATAGATTTGGTTTTGATTTGGTCAAACCATAGGGAGGAAATTTAAAAATTCCGTCCCCAGCCCTGCCTGTGGCCACCTTACAATTTGTGAAAAGTCATGAGACAAAGGCTAGAATACATGTAAGTGTAACTGTGCCACAGGTTAGTCAGGGGAAAAGGAGTCAGCGAAGGCTGCCTCTGTTCTCTGTAACAAAAACCACAGAGTGTGTATGTGGGGGGGGGGGGTGTTGTAGTGTATATGTGTTGTAGTGTATATGTATGCACATGTATATGTGGGTGTTATGCATGTGTGTGCACATGTATATGGAGTAGCACCCACAGGTCAATGCCAGGTGCCTCCCTTAACTTCTCTCCACCTTATCTTTCGAGACAGGGTCTGTTCTTGAGCCTAGTGCTCACCTGTTGGCTAAATTGGCTCGCGCAGCATCCTGACCATGTTCCTATCTCCAGCAACTCCTTGGAAGAGGCCCTAAGGTTATTCACAAAAACTACAGATCTTTCCTCAAAGGAATTGAGAGTTTATTCTGGAGCCAGATACAAGTAATCACGACCTGGGAACATGAATCCCGGTTCCTTCTGCTAGAAACAGAGGGCCAGTTTATGTTTAGACAACCTGGAACTGATACAGATATCTGATATGAGTCAGCTTAGACATGGAAGTCACCAAACATCTTAGGTGCTATGAGTCAATACAAAATGGCTGACAACAGATGTTCAGGGAACCCCAAAGTAAGCCATGGTAAATGCTGATGTCATCCATTATATAGCCATTTTGACAAAGTGCCACTTCTGTGTGATTCTTCTTTTTGTATTTTATTTATTTTACGTGTATGGGTGTTTTGTCTGCATATATGTTGTGTGCCCACAGAAGTCAGAAGAAGGGGTTAGACACTTGGAACTTGTGAGCTGCCGTGTGGGTGCTAGGAATCAAACCCAGGTTCTCTGGAAGAGCAGCCAATGCTCTTAAGCACAGAGCCATCTCTCCAGTCCCCAATCTGTGTGATTCTATATAAATATGGCCTTGAGGTAAGAGGCCTGAGCCCTACACTTCCACTGTTGCTTTCACTAGCCTGCCTATATCTATCTGGAGGCCTGTGTGCCTACCGCCAGTGTGCCGGTCTATATCTGTGCCCCCTGCGTGTGCCAGCATCCACTTGGTCCCTGCCAGCTGTGTACTCAATGGCTTGTGTTCTGGTGAATAAAATATGTCTTATCTCCCCACAGCTCCTCAAAATATTCTCAAAATCTCAGGCTCCAGCGACCTTCTCCCTTTCCTGCCATTGGACGAGGACCCTCACATTGTCACACGCCATGTTCTAATCTGGAAATGGTTTCATAACGTTTGTATTGTTACAGAATGAATGAAGATCATAAATCAAGGCATTTTTTCCAAGTATGTCGACAGAATATCAGGTAGGCATTTTACAACAAAGCCAGGAAAACTGTATTACAGGTTTCAGTTGCTAACTGATGACATTCCCAGCTTGCGGTTGGAAGTTAGTGGTCTGTTGATACACTGTTGATACAAACGGTTTCGCCTGACAGCCACAAGTATGTTAGGTAAAGACTGGGAATGGGCAATAAGTAGCTTTCAAGAGAATTAAAGATAGCCAAAATAATTATGCTTTCCATCAGCACCGCTGCAAATCTTCAGAATCACTAAGTTGTACTAGTCAGTTGGTCGTGTAGACTCTTTAACACAGACATAGTGTTTTTCTGGGAGCGTCCATTCACAAGAGGAAAACTTGCCCTCCTGTGTTCTGTCCCCAGGTTCCCCCTGAAAAATATCAGTGCTCTTTGGATATGGAAAAGGCTGTCTGATATGCTGTCTTTAGAAGTTGAACAGATACGAAGGAGGGAACATGAGAGACTCCTTCCTCTATGACATCTGATTGAGCAGTATTGTTTTTATTATAAAGGACATTTTAAGAATTACTAAAAGTTTCTCAGCTCTGATTTTTTTTCTCACCTGAAAAAAAAAAACAAGACCAGGCCATGAACTACATGATAATAGAGACATCACTTCCAGCTTTTAAATTTTGTACCAGAAATGCTTTCTGTACAGCCAGCGATCAGAGCCCATGAAGCAACTCTTAGTCAAGAGACACTGGGCAGAAACTAAAGAAAATGGCTTTGCCTCCAAGCCTCCATTTCTTCATCTGAAAAGTGTGACCATGCATGTGGTGTAGACCTGTAACCTGTACCCCCTGTACCTGTAACCCCACTCATGGGAGGTACAAGCAGAAAGGTTACTGCCAGCTTTAGGCCAGCCTTGTCCATACTAGCTGGTTCCAAGCAGAGTTGTATATACTAAGACTCTGCCAAAAAGAAGGAAGGAAGGAAGGAGAGAAGGAAGGAAGGAAAGAGGAAGGAAGAGAGAAGGAGGGAGGAAAAGAAAAGAAAAAAACAGAATTAAATGAGCTAACAGAAATTACTAACAAAATGTTAGCAAAGATTATTTTCATTATATTCATTCTGATTATTTATTTTATGTCAGCCAATAAAGTACTTGTCAGTATTTTTCCTCATCATATTTTTAAAGTGGACATTATTGAACTTTCAGGGAGTCTAACACATTTTGTACGAAATGTAAAGCTTGATAAGACTATCTCTTTGGGGGCCAAGATGGCTCAGTGAGTGTGTCACACAAGCCCAGCAACCTGAGTTCCATCCCTGGACCCATGTAAAGACAGAGAAAAGCAACTCCACAGAATTGTCTCTGGCCTCTGCATATGCAGTGTGGAGCATGCATTCCTATGTGTCACACCACACACACACACACACACACACACACACACACACACACACCATATTCTCACACACACGTAAAAATAAACACAACGTTTTTAAGAGTCTATCTTTGCTCTCCTAAGGAAGACGGCACAAATCCAGAGTTACTCCTGCTTTCTATTCACGTTCTGCAAAATGGTGTGTGGGAGATTCTGGCACATTTTAAAGCTACATAAACACTCTCTGCGATGCAGCCCTTGCACTCTAAAAAGCCCAATAACCCACAGGGAGCAGTATGACTGAAGAAACAGAGCACTTTAGGGCCCCAGTGTTAGAAGCATTTGCTAGTGAGTCTCCTCAAAAGGTCACTAATAAGCACTTCCATAGTTAGCATGTGGCTTTCACACAGGTATAAAGTTCAAGTGGAAACTTGGGGGCAGGATTTGGAGTGGGGGCAACCCAGCAAACAATTTCTATGTCTCACATAAGCGGGTAGAAGATGAGCTCATGAAAATCCATAAGAATTCCAAAGCAGCAGTACTTAACTGTGTGTTAATGCACAAAGTACCAGGTCCCTGAAATACATACAACACTTGGAATATGCTAGCTACCAGACTAACTAGCATTTGCAGCTAAGTGTTAACAGCTTTTCCTATTTAAAATAGTAGGAAAGAAATTAGGTCTGAATGTTAGAAGAGTCGAAAGAAGATGCCTCACCAGATAAACATCCTAAAAAAGAGGTGGGAGCTCATGTTACCAGTAATTAAACAGTGGATTAAGTGACCTAGGAACTTTCCATACTACCATCAAAAATAGTTATTTATTATAAAAGTGTGATAGTACACACCTTTAATCCCAGCACTCAGGAGACACAGGTGGATCTCTGTGAGTCAAAGCCAGCCTGGTTTACAGAGCAAGTTTCAGGATAGCCAGACCTAAAGTGAGATCTTGTCTCAAAAAAAAAAAAAAAAAGTTTTTATTTTTATTTATATGCATGTGTGAATGTGTGGCACAAGTGTGGGCTTACCCTCAGAGGCCTCTAGAGGGCATCAGAACCCCGGGAGCTGAAGTTACAACTCCCTGACATGGTTACTGGGAACTGGACTTTGCTCCTCTGGAAGAGCAAGAAGTGCTCTTAACTCTGAGACATCTCTCTAAGCCCGTTTGAATTTCTTTAAAAATAAATGAGTAAATAATCTGAGTGATAAAGCTTTCTTTTCATTGCTGAACTCCTCATAATAGCGCTTTGCCACTTTGATAACGCCAAAAAGAAAAAAGCCGACACTTTAAGAGCCAAACAAGACATAAAAACTCTTTGGAAGAGCAAAAATGAATCCAAAGTACCATAAACAATGATTTAAGTGTGAGCACAATAAAAATATTCAAACTGAAACTAAAACAGGATGTGAGATCTGCTGCTGTCCTTCCAGTGGCTTCTCTGCACGTGACCAAACCCACACACATGGACACATACACACACTCACACACACACTCACTCACATGCGGACACAAACGCATAAATCAGGAGCCAGAACATTTACCCAAGCGAAAACACAATGAGGATCCCAAGTTCAAGGGGTAAATTACAAGCCCACCCACACAGCAGGCTATGACACCATCTCTTGATATTGGACAAAGACACAAACGCAGCCTGTGGGGACTGAGAAAGAAGACTCTGATTTTATTTTCGAATCCGAGAAACATGTACCTTACAGAGAAAAATCACTTCATTTTACAAAGCTACCATTTATATCTGGAAGTTGGATTTGGTGAATTATTTTTCTCCCTAAAATTTATGGTACAACGTTCAAAGAGAAACCACATTTTCTAGGAGAAAACAGACTGGCATTTACTGCCATTTCACAGTCTGGGCAAAATGCGAACTAGGGAATTGCCATCTTTTTTGCTGGAATACCTTCACAATACTGCTGGCCCAAAGGAGTCTATGGTCACCATGGCAACCTGGCAGCATCCTCCAGGAGGTGGGAGGAGGGGCCTGCCTGCCTTGTCTGGCTCACACTGCTCCTCAGCTGCCCTCACCTGACCCATTGCCAGTGGAGACCCTTCAGGCCTACGCCACAGCCTTCCTCCACAAGTCTTCTCCGAGACTGTCAACTTAAGCCTTGTCTTACGGGATCTGACCATCAGCTTGGTTTCATCTCAAGCGCAAATACAGCTGGTGGCAGTATAGAACTGTGGGTGTAGGTGGTAGCGATCGCCCGAGGCTAATCCAGCTGACGTGCACAAAGACAGCTGGCAATGTTAAAGTCGTTCTTTCCTCCTTCCCTCTGCCCCTCCCTTCCTCCCCTCACCCCTTGTTGCCCAGAGGCTTTAGCTGTCTCCCTGGGAACTCTTTGATCTCCCCCAGAATCCCAGAAATGAGCCCCTAATGCCTGGCACAGCAGGGGACCTCCAGAGCAGGGAGGGCTCTGATTCGCTGATCAGCTGATGTCACAGGTTTTGACCACAATCCTTTTCCATCAGGCTCTGGGATACAGGGTAAACCTTCCATATTGATTAGCTGTGTCTGTCAAGCAGGAAAGAAGGAAGAGGTGCAGACATGGGACTTCGTACCAATTTGGTCAAGTCCCTGCAGCCTGTAATTCAGCGCCTCAGGATGCTGAAAGTCCAGTGGCTTTACTTTTCTAATAGGGAAAAGTAAAAAAGACTGAAGGAGTGAAGAGTGAAGGGTGTAAAGACAGTAAGGAAGAGACAATGGTCCTCAGAGGATGCCTGGGGCCATTTTGAGTATTCTACACACAATCTATTGAACCAACTGCCAGATATAAACTATCAGATTGTGACTGTTATTTCCAATTCACAGTGTCTATAAGAGTACCATTCCTTAAATACTCTGAATCATTAATATCATTAATCATAATGACATTCAAACTGCCACTTCTTACAGCATTTACCACATGCTGAACACTGTCCTGTCCACAAAACAGGTACTCATTTACTTAAGCCTCAAGTATTCTGAGGGTTATTTCTAGTAAAATACTTCCATATTACATATTTTATATTGTTTCTCATAATAGACATTTACAAAGAAGAAGACCGAGGCACAGACAGGTTAACTAATTTGGTCATAATACAAACTCTGAAATGGAAGAGCCAAGATTTGAACCCAGGCTGACTGGCAAAAAGGACCTTCTTTGACATACATGACAAGTCTTCTAAGGCATTGTTTATTGGACAAACTTTTGTTCCAGCACCCTGAGTTTGGCGTTTTTCAGACTGAAGCAAAATTTCATGTTCCTGAGAGATCCCTGCCCTGTTCTATCCATGGCTCTCCCAAGATCCAACAGCTGCACTTAGTCTTACAGACCGGAGTCTGGTAGGTTCCTCATTTCAACCACACATCTCGTATTACCACCAAGCCCCAGGGAGACCAAGGCTCCTGTAACAGAAAGTTGTTCATGCCAGGTGGAGACTAGAAGGGACAGAGGAGAGAAAGGAGAGTGCTGAGCGTGGGGAGGTGGGTAAATCAGCATTGTCACAGAAGCAGGAAGGACCCAGCACACATACCCCACATCCTGCCAACAAAACACAGAATGAAGGCTGGGCTTGTCCAGGAGCAAAGCCGGTCATTAATGGAAATTCTGTTTCAACGATCTTCAAGCCCCTCTGACGGAGATAGCTAGAAAGGTCAGACAAACATGGCCCAGTATCCGAAAACTATTGCTTCCTCTTCCCATCATAAGGGCAAGACTCCGTTGCTGAAGGCTTAGTCACGTAGCTGGCATACGGCATAGTTACCCCCAGCCCTGGCCACACAAATACCCCCTTCTGCCCCACAGTGTTCCCTGTACCTCCTTCCCTCTGGCCAGTATAAGTCCCCATGCAACTTAGATAAAGGAGCAAAACTGTCTTAATTTGTTTCTGGGATGACTGCCTAAAGCAGACACCCCAAAAGGTCAAATAAACTCAACAGTATCCTTTAGAGCTGTCTGACATCATCGCCACTACATGAACGAAAAGACTTCAGTGCGGAGCCTTGATGTTGGGTCTATGTGTGACACCTCCCACCCTGAGAAAAAATTGATCCCTGACCAACTCTTCCCATCAGGGCTCGTGCGCGCACACACACACACACACACACACATTTACACATGCAGACTATTTAACTTACCAGACAGTAACAAAATGTCTACCCACCTCCGTCAGTCAGAATTGTTGAATTCCAGTATTTAAAATTATATAACAAAACTCTCCTTTTGTTTTGATTCATTTGACAATGACTAATTAGACGGTAGTTCCTTTGACATCAAGTGTGGCTTACTCTTTACTCTGCCGCACAGTCCGTTCTGGAGCTGAGTCATACCAGTTTGCCTACTGAAAAAGCTCTGGGGGATTTTTTGAGCAAGATGTAAAATGTAGTTATGGCTAAAAGTTAAACAAACGTACAGTTAAGTGACCTTCAAAGCAAAGCTACCGTGGAGCTTTGAATGAGAATGGCCCCCATAGGCTCATGTATTTGAATGCCTGATCCACAGTTGGTGGAACTATTTCGGAAGGATTAGGAGGATGGGTGTCACTGGGAGTGGGCTTTGAGCTTTAAAAGGCCCATATTATTCCCAGTGATTCATTCTCTCCTCTCTCTGTCTATCTCTCTGTCTCTCGCTCTATCTCTCTCTCTGTCTATCTCTCTCTCTCGCCCGCCCTCCCTCTCTCCCTCCCTCCAACTTGCTCCACTGCAATGTCTGCCTGCCTGCTCCCATGTTCCCCAAATGATGGTCATGGACTCTAACTTTCTGCAACTGTGAGCCCCAAATTAAATGCTTTCATTTATAAGTCTTGGTCATGCTTTGTCACAGCAATAGAAAGATGAGACCAATGTCAAATCCTAAAAACTCATCTCTTCCTAAATAGTTTGGTATATTTTGCCACCCCATAGTCTCAAAATTATTTCCTGCTATTGGGGCCAACTGACAGAACTAGAGACGGTGGTGTTCTGGTGTGTGTCTCTTTTCAGCATTGCAGAGTCACCACCCTAGGAATCTGAAAGCAGCACCAAGAGTTATTTACACCACAGAAATGAGCAGGCAACAAATTGGGGTGGGAGCAGTATTGCTGTTTCTGGAGCGTACATAGTTGAATATTCAGGACTGTCCCTAAGAGAGACGTAGACTTGACTACGTAGTATAGTCTACTTGATGTAGACTATAAGGAGCATGGAGGCATTGGGTCCTTCTGTCAATATGGAAAACCATTGTTTTTTTTTTTTTTTTTTTTGATTTGTACATTCTACGTATCTTCATTTCTTTCAAAAATCACAGCGTAGCTTTAGCAAACTTAATGTTCTTACCGCCATGAAAATAACTAGAATAGATGGCACATAATTTATATTGGTAGAAAATTGAACTCACTGCCTATTTTCTTTTCAGAGTATACATTCACTGAATGGGATTTCTCTTCCATAAATTATGAACAGTCCTGTAAAACCAAAGCAAACATGATAGAGGAGAGAATCACAGAATTTTGTGTCATTGTTTTCCTAAATGATGTATAGAATCCATACAATCCTAGGAAGCCTTTTCATAGATATTGGAAGCCTGACTCTAAAATATATATGTGATGTAGGAGAGATGGGAAGTAATAAAACTGATATTGTAAAGGATTTACTAATAACTTGCTTAGGAAATATTAAGTTACACAAAGCAGAATTTAATTAAAGGAGTGCTGCCTGCAATGACTGGAAGGCCAGTAGAGCACTAACTAAGCTTGTTAAGAAACCGTACAAAAGAAAATTTTGTACCATAAATGATGTATAGTGTTGCTGAGAAGTTTCTGCTAATATTAGTTCACCAAGATTGACCTTCAGTTAACCTCCATTTCCATATGAAAAGGAGACAACTCTGACTTAGAACCGGCCATAGACCCCTCCCCATATCAAAAAAAATGCCTCTAACCTGCAGCTCAAGGGGGCAGCACAGAATTGCAACCATCATTAAGGTCCCCTGGTCTGCACACTAAGTCTCCTGTGCTCTTATCGGAAGACCTTAATTCTACCGGGTGGACAAGATGAACCTGGGTAACAACTTTTCAAAAAGAACAATCCTGGTGTACTTCAATAATTCTGACAATATCTTCTCTCTGTAACTCTCCCATCTGCCCAAGTGACCAGACTTTTGCAGTCTCCTGTCTCTGTTTAAACTGTTCAAAGTGTAACCTGAGGCCAGACCCTAAGGAGATTTAAGGATGACAGTGTATGTGAAATGTAAAACACTAAGACCTTATGCAAGCTGGGGGGAAAAATCTATTTGAGGCTGGTTCCCATTTGTGTATTCGTTGGAACCAGTCACGCGCTTACTATTCAAGAGCTTTTTTTCCTTTCTTAGTCTCGCATGTTAATTCTAAAACATGGAGATACATAAAAAACTTAAATGTGCCCATTTAAAATGGACTGAAAAGTCCATCTTTAAACAACGACAACAAAAAAGCATGAGATTTAGCCTACTCTTAAAACTATGGTCAAGTAGAGTACCTAGAGTAATCGAGGCAACATAGTATTGATCTAACAGTTGACAAATGGAGTCAGTAAAACAGAATCCAAAAATAGACATGATCAATTTTCTGTGAGTGTGCCAAGTCAGCTTAATGGATAAAGAATACTCTTTTCAGCAAATGGCATAGGAAAAATTAGGTATCCATACGAAAATATCTCCATGGTGTTCAATTCTCTTTAATCTGAACATTTCATCATGCAGTGTCCCTGAGTGGCAGGGCAGCTTGAGACGCCTAAAATGTGTATTCCCCCTAGTGACAGGACTTTTATTTCAATCAGAAGACACATAGATTCTTCCTGCTGATTATTTAAATAAATTAATGAAGTATGGGACTCATTTATCTACCAGAGCCTACTAACCCTGTAGCCAAAAGACTAAAATCAAACCGTTAATGAGAACCATAATCTTCCACTAGTGTATTAACCCATCATCAGGACAGCCCACGGAACCATGCTGTTGAGATCATCGAACTCAGTCCTCTCCCCAGATTGAGAAAATAAATGCCAAGGCAGTGAGGATATTCATTTGAAGTACATAAAACCACAGAGCTGGGTCTCCAGGCTGCTGGAGAAGCCACTGAGCAGTGGCTCCTCAGAGGGGCTATGGTCACCCAGTGTTACCTGATGCAGGGTCATCCAGGGAACCCAGGACTGTGAAAGTCTTACGGTAATTCCTTCCCTAGGGGTCGGGGGATGCAAACGATGTCATAAGGTCCCAAAGACAAACCAAAGTACCATTCCTGGGTAAACAATGAATTTATCCGGCTTGTTTACAGAGCATGGATGAGGAATTACAGGCAGGATCTGGGTGGCCCTAAAACAGCACCCATGGCCATGTAGAGCTCCCTGGCTTCTATATACATTCCCACCAAGACTGCATGCAATTAGGGAAGAATCGCATGCAAATGGGTTGGAGGAGTGGCTGAATATTCAGGTGAGGGTCCAGTGACCCTGACTATCCTCTCCTTCCAGGAGGGAATGTCAACAGTCCTCAGGCCCTGATCTGATTGACACTTGAAGCAGGCACTGCTGATTTGATGAAAACGGAGGCTGTCTTGCTTGGAGGATTGACTTCTACAGCAGCAAGGTGTAGCAGTACTCTGCTGTGTGTTCAGCAAAGATGACACGGAGGTGTTTTTACAGGTTCAAGCCCTCAGCAGAGGGAACAACCGTCACGGCAAGTGCCATCCTCCACAGTGGAACCCTGAGCATCTCTGCTCAGGTGCTTTTATTCTTTCAGAACTCCTCAGGTATCCTACTGATAGCACATGCAGATCATTACCAATCAAATATCCCCCACAGAAATCTAACGCCTGCAAGCAATACAGAACGCCAAAAACCTAGGGGAGCTCCTCACCCAACAGTGCATAAAACAGTATTTTATATATAACTAAAACTAAACTTCCTCAACAGTAAGGGCCATAGTGGGCCAGTTCTGTCCTCTGGGGACACTTTTTGGAAGGTGCCAGCTCGCATCTCTACAAAGATACAATAGAACACACGATACCCATACCGTTTAAGGGCAAAGAAAAGCATTGCGGAATGAGGAAAGGCTTGGGAAGCAGCTTTGGAGCAAGAAGACTGGACTTACCAGTGTCTTATCTTGAGGCTAAAATAAATTTCCCTCTGACAATTTCAAACATTTTGAAATGTCTTGTTTGATCACCACTCTAGGATAATTCCTAAATGCATTATAATCCTAAAAGTAAGCTTTTGAAAGTGTCCCTTTGCAAGGGGAACGTGCCTAAGCCAGACACTCCAGTAAGACCAGAGTCTCAGTGTGGGTTCTCACAGTGCCTGCAAAGCTGTCCCGCTAAGGATGGAGTCAGGAGGGAAGGGGGCGGTGCAGGCTCCCAGAGGCCCCAGGCACAAGCCTCCCAGGGCAGCAATCAGATGAGGCTTCCCTGTGGCCCTCAGGAGGCCCTGGATCCTCCACAGTCACACCAAGCAAACTGAACGCAGCCTCTGGCTCACTCACTGTTGGATCATGGATCTCAATCCTAGCAAACATTTATAAAAGCGCCCTTACCAAAAACAAAAACAAAACAACATTGTGAAAGAAGAAGCCACTTCTTCCTGCCTACCACTTTGTTGATAACATCTCAAGAAAGCTATTTTAATTTCTGTTACATTTATGTCTGTCTGCATGTCTGTATGTGTGTATGTATTGAGGGCATGTGCGTAACATGTGGGGGTTAGAGAACAACTTGAGGGAGTCTGTTTTCTCTGTTCACCCTGTGGGACCCAGGGGTCAACTCAGGTCATCAGCCTTGGTTTCAAGAGGATTTACCTGTCAAGCCATCTCACCAGCCCAAGGTGGCTATTTTTAAAGCCGGAAAGTGAACCAAAGCAAAAACTATAAAAAGTTAGCAACGCGCTCAGGAGTGCTTTTGTGAAGTTAGTTCCATTCAGCTGCCTGTGTGGCAGCTCTTTCCCTCCTCGCTGAAAGCTCGGGATGACACTACCTATGACGCGCCTCTTCCCACTCATGATCCCAGAGCTTTGTTGAAGCAGAGAATGTGGAAATATGCCAAATTATTTATAGATATATGGATAGTGAGCAAAACACTGTCATCAGCTCATCCAGGACGAGGATCCTGTACAAACGCTGTCATAGAAACACCTTGACTCTGCTGGCGCCCACGTTGCATTTACCTATGTGGAGCAATTTCAAATTCCTGCAGTCATTTCTGGAATCAAGATGTATCTGAGGACAACCAGGTGAGATGTCATACATTTTTAATGCCAGCACCTGGGTAGCTGAGGCAGGAAGATCAGGAGTTTGAAGTAAGCCTACATAGTAAGTTCCAAGATCTTCCTACACAGTAAGATCCTGCCCCCACCCAAAACAAGGATTTCATAGCAGTTTGATTGTGCGTGTCAATCATGGGCAACATGGAGAGGAAGAGAAATACGTAGCTGAAACACATGTTCTGAATGTCTGAGTTGGTCTCCTATTTGGAACATGTGTTTAGTGGGACTGAGTCAATACTGGGAGCCAAGTAACAGTGAGGGCTCACTGAGGCTATCTGAAGGGCTGCTGGGCAGGGGCAGGACCCAGGTGGTGTGGCAAGCCATGGCTACATTGTGGCATGGGTGTCCAGGTGGGTGGCTTTCCTCTGGAAAAATCCTGTGGCCAGCACCTGGCAATGCCTGGGCAGCTGCGGGTCTGCTGCCTGGTTGGTGCAGGAGAATGTCTAAAACAGGAGAGATGTGAAACCTGGGCAACATTTGGTTTGGATGATAGCGCATGTGCTCTAAACCAGCAAGCAGGATGGGGAGATAGGAAAGTTGTCGTCAGTCTGGTAAGGGGCTCCATGGAAGACAATGAAGCCTTACAGCGGTGCTGTCAACCTTCCTAATGCTGAAACCCTTTAACACAGTTCCTCACACTGTGCTGACCCCCAACCATAAAATTATTTTTATTGCTACTTCATAACTGTAATTTTGCCACTGTTAGGAATCATAGAGAAAATATCTGATATGCAGATGGTCTTAGGCAGCCCCTGTGAAAGGGTCATTCGACCCCCGAAGGAGTCATGGCCCACAGATCTTGAGCTTGAAGGACAGGTGTGGTGATGGGCATGGAGTGAGGACTCAGGAGCAAGGAAAGGGATGCAGAGGATACAAGAATCAGACATCTAAGAAGCATCTCCAGAGCTGACTCTGCCTCGGACCTTGTCAGGGACAAGGAAAGTCAAATGGAGCAAGAAGGAAATCCGCATAGCTCAAGAGAGCGGAGCCAAGATAGGGCTTGAGTGTTAGGTTCGAGGAGTTTTATAAGGGGGCTGCAGCGAAGCCAGCCTAACTACCAAGACTCAGGATAGAAGAAAAAGCAATTGGATAGGAAGGCTTTTAAAGAATACGGGATATAACAGAATGGGCTCCCATCAGGAAAAGCTTCCAAAGGGGGACAATTGTGCACACAGACATTGAAGAACAGTATTTTCAAGTTATATTGGGAATTAAGGAAGATCTCTCCCACACACACACACCACACACACCTCCATGCATGCACGAACATCCCAAATTAATATTTGGCCCAGATCTACAACCCCAAAGGACTTCTTAAGCAAACAGCCCCACTAGACAGAGAAACGGAACTATGCTGCTGGTCTCCTGACTCATCCACAAGATTACAACCCTCGTACTGGAAAAAATGAAGCAGACAAATATATACTGTATGTACAGCCCTCTAGGAAACAAAAGAAAAAAACATGAAAACAGTCTCCTGAGATATTTAAATTTTTCTTTCAAAAGTGGGAAGTGATCTAAAGAGAGTAGATTGGTACCTCCCCTTTGCTCCTCAGCGCCCTCTGCTAGAATATTGAGTTTTATGGCACACCCCCCCACACACACACACACTTCAAATCAATAAACGCTAGAGGGTTGGCTAACCTATGCTGGCAGAGATGCAACTTCAGCATACCAAGATGGAGGAAGAGAAAGGAAGTCATCAGATAACTGGGAAAAGGAGCACATCTATGCAAGAAACCGCTTAAAAAGAGCCAAGAAATTAACACACACACAAAAAATCATACTCCTATGATTTTTTTATATTTCTATATTACATAGAGTTTGCTCTAATACTTTAAAATTCTAACCATTATACTAAAAACTCACCTCTAAGTGAATGTTCCTTTGAGCAGATGATGTTTGTTCTAAAGACAGAGGCACCAAAGTCATCTTGCTGTAGCTTTTAGAAAAATCACTAACATTTTCTTAAGTTTGCAGTTTGTTGGAAGGGGTGTCATTTGGGAGATTTGTTTGGAAGGGTTTGGGGAGCTTTTTTGAGGTGGGGTCTCATGTAGCTCAAAGTGGTCTTGAATTCACTGTGTACCTAAGGATAACCTGGATGGAATTCCTGATCCCCCCACCCCCCACAAACACACATGCACGTCCACCTCCCAAGTGCTCAGATTCCAGGCGTATGCCACACCCAGTTAAAATTTTGGTTTTCTCGATCCCAAAACTGATTTGCATTTTTAACTCAGAAAGAATTTCAACCAAGGAAATATCAGTTCTTCTCCAAGAATGAGAAAGCCAATTTAATAGTGGCCCTGGTGTTTACAGAGTACACAAATCTCTCAACAGTAGCAGACATCCATTAAAATACTAATAGAAAGCCAGGTAAATGAAGGTCACCTGTTCAGCATGAAGGTCAAGATTTGACAGGATCAGTGGCTCCACAAAACATAGCATAATACAGACTTGCTGGCAGAAAACCACACCCAGCTCTGTCCTGGCAGCCCTGTGTACGATGTTGTTGCGGCTCACCAAGAGAGATATGGGGGAGTATTCATATCTGCAAACCCTACCAGACCTCAGCAGAGGGAACCACCATTATGGCCAGTGCCATACTCAAAGTGGAACTGCAAGAGCCTCAGCTCAGGTGTTTTTATTCTTTTCAGAATTTCTTCAGTGTGCTGATACCACGTGCAGATCATAAGCAATTAAACAACCGCCACAGAAACCTAACACCTGTAAACAATATGAAATGCCCTAGACCTAGGGTACTCCCTCTCCCAACAATGCATAAAACAATTTCAAACATAACTAAAAATAAACTTCCCCAACATTTCCCCTTTTCCGTATTAAAAAAATTGCTTTGTCTCTACAACACAGTTTAACACTATACCAGCAAAACTATTTACAAGAGGAACAATCATGAGTGTCGCTAATACACAGGACCAAATAAAACCAAACATCTATCAAGCTTTCACAAGGTCTTTGGACAGCAGAAAAACATTATCAGTGTTCAATTATCTGGATTTCACTCGAGATCTTCTGGGCTCCTCCAAAGGGCTTGTGTCACTTCTCTGGCTCTGCCCTCTGCAGCACACACAGCTTGTCCTCCAGGCTCTGGCTGGCTCAACTACATTGCTGCTGTTCTTCCTGGTGGTCATCCCATGGTACTGGCATCTCAAAAACTGGGGGGTCCCTTGCTGCAACTGGGCTGAACTTTCACCAATAGCCTCTCCTGGGCTCTCTTCTGCTGCATGCCGTCCTTCAATCTGGGCCTTCAACTGCTACTTTGGCGCACCTTCACTAATGGCCTCTCCTGGCCTCTTACAGTGCCAAGCCTCAGCTGCTCTCCAAAGACACCTTCATACATTCAAAACCAGCACCAGCTGGGTGACACTTATAGTACCAAGTTCAGCTGCTAACATGATACAAACTAGGCCAATTCTGGAAGACAGCTTCTGCGTTCTGTCCCTTAGGAAACACTTTCCAAGTTTTAAGATAGAATCTGGTTTGCTGAAAAAAATAACTGATCACTTTGTCTTCAGGAAGGGTTCCCTCATGGTGTCAGGATTCTTATCACTGTCACCAATATCTGAACCACTTGTCTTTCCTTTAGGTTTGCAAGAAAGAAAAAAAAAAAAACCTGATCAGTTTAACTAAGTTGCTTTTTTATGACAAGCTGATGCTTCCACAACAGTAGGGGGTCCTGGGCCAGTGGGAAGAATATCTGGCAAAGTCTTGGTAGTTTGGCATTCTTTTTTCACCCCTGCTACAGGGAAACATATGACCTTCCATAGATCTCAAACACAGTATCTTGAGCTTCACACACATACAACACAGGTACCGGAAAACTCATTTCATGAAACAGTATGCTACCACCAGGGGCAGGAGGGAGCATCGGCTCCATGATCAGGAAAAGCAGAAGACCCTTGCTGTTTCCTGCTCCCAGCTGAATTCTTTATCTCTAAGAGCCCCCATTCTGTAGTTCTCACCTCAGAGCTTTCTTTCTCATTTATTTATTAAGTTCACAGTCTTTTCTCTTCATAGAGGCTTATTTCCTTTCTCTCTCTCTCTCTCCTTGTCCTTCAGGAGCCTTCAATTAATACCTTAATCTCTATCATCTGGTAGCTTCCCTGAGCGTACTTTACCAGACTCTGTGAGGTCTCAAGTTTCTTTCTCTTCTTCTTTGTCTCCACGTTGGATTAGCTGTTGTGATGTCCTGCCCCACATTGATCCGCCATTTGTAGTAGTATGATGCTCTGGGCACTCACCAAGAGAGACACGGGGCACATTCATATCTGTAAACCCTGCCAGACCTCAGCAGAGGGAACCACCATTATGGCCAGTGCCATACTCAAAGTGGAACCGCAAGAGCCTCAGCTCAGGTGTTTTTATTCTTTCAGAATTCCTTCAGTGTTCTACTGATACCACGTGCAGATCATAAGCAATTAAACAACCCCCACAGAAACCCAACACCTGCAGACAATACAAAATGCCCTAGACCTAGGGTAGCCCCTCTCCCAACAGTGCATAAAACAATTTCAATCATAACAAAAAATAAACTCCCCCAACAGCCCTGTTCCTCTGGATCAGAGGAGGTGATGTTTGGGAAGGGTCTTTGTAGTGTGTAGAACTTAGAATTAGCACACAAAGGGCTGAGGAGATGGATAGAGTTCAGTCAGTCAAGAGCTTGGGCCATCATGAGGACCTGAGATTGGATCCCCAGCATCCACATTAAATCCCACATTCTGTGACACAGTGTCCCCACCAAAACCCCAGAACTTGGCTCAAAGCAGTCACTCAGCTTAACTCACCTGCACAGCTGGAGAGCACACACCCACTGCACTACCCGGGTGGATTAGTGACAACCCAGGGCCAATCTGACAGAAGTCCAGATTTCCCAAAAGTCACAGTCATTCTGCTTTGCTAAAACACCTTCTATCCACCAAGAGGGTTGTTTTAATTTCTGGGGTGAGAGCTTAATTTTCAGTCCTTTGTGATGTGAAGAGGCTCTCAAACTCAGTGGTCAATCCAAGAGCTCCCGCGGCAGCATCTTGGCCCTATCCAACCCTGATGGTTTATAGAAGAATGGACGCTAAAGAAATGTGTGTGTGCTGAATTTGTGGCTCTAATTCTGTGAGTATGATAAATTTCTAATCCTCTCAAAGGATCTCCTATATCTATAAACACTATTCAGTGAACCAAAGATGAGTGTTGGTAACCATCGGAAGAATGTTTGTGCCATTCCAGACCTTGGGTGTGGTGTGAGCTTGCTGAGTCAGAGCTGAAGGGCTTTTGATTAGTGAAAGCACATGATGTTATAGTGTATAATGAAGCCCAAGGTGCCTGCTGTTGTTGTGGTGACCTGTAATGAATAGGGGACAAGCATTGAAGTTGCACCAAATGACATTGTAGTCCCAGTCAACCTGTCCTGGGAAATTGAAGCTCTTATAAGGCTCTAGAAATAGCCCACACATCTTGAACAAATTTGATTGTGCTTTCTTATAGCTACTTAAGACACCTTCACCAATCTAGCCACAGGACCTGCGATACAGGTTGACAATATAATATAAATAGTGTTACTAGACTGGTTGAATTCAAAATCCCAGGTACTACAACTGATACATCAGATAACCACATGGCTTGTTCAGGTGCCTTTCATATAAAGGCCCTGAGCTGGAAAGATAGCTCAGTGCTTAAGAGCACTGGACACTCTTCTAGAGGACCTGGGTTTGATTCCCAGAATCCATGTGGCAGTTCACAACTGTCTGCAACTCCAGGTCCATGGAACCTGACATCCTCTTCTGGCCTCTGCAGCCATCACACCCAAACATGGTGCACAGGCATACATACAGTCAAAACACTCACGCACATAAAAATAAGTTAATCTTTTAAAATTCCAGGCCTACTTTCCAGGGATGACATCAGCCACAATAGGTTGGTCCTTCCTATATCAATTAGCAATCAAGAAAATATCCTATATACATGCTCAGCCGCTTCTGATGGAGGCAAGAGATTCTCTCTTTCCAGCCCAGAGGAGGAAGAGAAGAGGAAAGAAGAGAAAAACAAGATAGAAAGGGGGAGGGGAGATATGGAGGGAGAATAAAATAAGTTTAAGGGGAGAGGTCCAGGACAGATGGAGGGGAGAGCTAAGTTTAACAAGGTAGCAATGTTCTGGAAAAACAAAATTAAATCATAAAAACAACAACAACCAGCTCTCAGGAAGCTAATACAGGAGGTTTGCCACAAGTGCAAGGCCTTCCTGGGCAATATATCAATACCCTCTCAAAAAGGAGGAAGGAAGGGAGGGAGGGAGGGAGGGAGGAAGGGAGGAATGAAGGAGGAAGGGAGGGAGGGAGGGAGGGAGGGAGGAAGGGAGGAAGGAAGGGAGGAGGAAGGAAAGAAGGGAGAGAGGGAGGAAGGAAGGGAGAGAAGAAGGGAGGGAGGAAGGGAGGGAGGGAGGTGGAAGGGAGGGAGGGGGGAAAGGAGGGAGGGAGGGAGGGAAGTGGAAGAGGGAGGAAGGAATTATCAAGAACAAAAATTACTTCACCTACACAAAAAAATTTTTTTTTAAATTAGAATTCTACTTCCTCATTTACACCTACCGTACTAATATGAAAACACAGACAGTGAAAATATTCCTATCATTACAGCAAGAGTGGCTATCGGAGGCTGGAGAGATGGCTCAGCAGTTAACACTGCTGCTCTTCCAGAGGGCTGGGGTCCATCTCCCAGCACATACATGGAGGCTCACGACTGTCTATAACTCCAGGGGATCCAACGCCCTCTTCTGGACTCTGTATGCACTTGGTGCGTAGACAGACATGCAGCAAAACACTGGTTTACATACAATAATAACTACATAAATTTTTTTAAAAAAGAAAGACTATAAACTGGAAACCATGGTAGAATACAACCTAAAAACATATGTCAAAAGCTACTGCAATCATCGCAATCAATCAGTAATTCTGTTCATAAAAATATAAAGACACGATTCAGAGATGTACACAGATTTTTATACATGGATATCTGCAGATATCTACAGCAAACGCATTTACAGCTAAAAATGAAAGAAAAGGAACAGAACCTTCTGACCTACTATGATTGTATGAAAAAGTACCAGGAAATGAGTAAAAAAATCCCTTTTTTAAGTATTTAATGGCATGCATTTATGCTCATGAGAATTTTAAAGGAGAAAGCAGAGTATAAACTTATATGTAAGATACCAGATGACAGCTTGGAATCTGTAGTGTTTATATTACATAAAAACTACATCCCCATGGTTGTATACACATACAAATCACCATCGTGTGTCTGCATATCATACTTAAACCCCATCCCTATGCTTGCATACCTATATAAATCTCAGAAAACAACAGGGCACTGAGTTCTCCACTCTCCTGTTTGTTCTTTCCCCCTTACATCAGTTACAGCTGCCTTCTCATCAACTCACACGAAAAACTGTACCCGGATGACCTTGGCATCCTGGGGTCAAACACTATGTGCTACTGAGCAGATGCTCAGGAAAAGCCAGGTGACTCCTGTAGGTCACAAGTTCAAAGCAGTTAGCTCTAGTTCTTAGAACCATCCACCCACCGAGTCAGGGTGATGACTGGCTTTCCTGGAAGTCAAAGCATGCTCTACCCCTGGAGTGACACCCGGCTGATGGAGTATTTAGCACTTTCTTTGTACGGAGCTTTTGTGTGCTGCTTATGAGGGCAGAGCTGAACCTGCCCACAGTCACTGTAGCCATTCCATTTCCCCCTCAGAAATGTCAGAGATGATAAGTCAAAATGCCTAGATTGCTATGGCGTTCTTTTTAAAAGGTTTAGTCCTGTGCTAGGAATTCTAATCATATGCATATACATAATAGGCATCATAATAAAAGCAATTTAGAGCTGACATTAAATGATAAACACTCTACCCATGGGTCCCAGTAACCTTTGATCTGATACAGTCCCTCCCTGATAGCACAAAAGCTAACAAGCGTTTCTCTGAATTATACCCTTTGCCTGAGAATAACTCACAGTCTCTATATTCTGTTGCAAAACATTTTTTTTTTAATTTGCAAGATCTTCTGTTGAAAAGCTGTTTGCAGCCACAATAGGCTTCCTCACACCCAGTAACAAGTCGTCCGCAGACCCGAGAGGCCAAAATCCACAAACCAAGCACACAGTCCTGAATTCATTGGATTTCACAAGTCACTGATGCCTGTAATCTTGTCAGTAACTGTACCCAGGAGAGGGGAGGACAAGAGAAAAAGCTGAACAACCACAGCAGGTTAGAAGATCCTCAGAATTCCCTCTATCTGATAAAGATTCAAGATGGTGGTGGGGTGAGCAGAGTCTGTCAAGACGCCCCCAGCCTCTCACGTGATGGAATGGAAGTTGCTACATTGGCGCCTAGTCAGGAGAGACCCAACTTGACCCAAAGGTCAGGCCCATGGATTCAGCCCTCCGGGGTGGGTCCTGTCTGTGGCTTGAGCCTGGAGGAGAGGCCTTGCTGAAGAATGTCTCGTCTCCTGGACTGAGTATCCACACAAGAGACCTGTTCTCTGGTGTCTAATAGACCCTCCAGGTCTCTTTACAGCCCGCCAGGTCAATTCTGACACTACCATGAAAATGGCCGCTATTTGTATTGCTTTCCCTGATAGGGTGGAGGAGAGCATGGACTGTGGTACTACCCAAGGGTTCCAAGAATAAAGATCAAGGTGGCAGGACACCCTGTGATAAGGGTGATAAGGGACGTGTGTGCAACCATCAGAGCTCAAGCAAGTTCTGACCTTGAACACTCTATCAAACCTCAGGATCACCCTGATCCTGAGCAATAGCAAGATATCCCAGCTGAAGATTATTCCATACTAGGGGTTGGGTCCCTCCTTTTGAGACGGATCACAGAAACCTCAAAATGCCCATGTGGACCAAGACAATAAGAAATCTGTCTGCATTGCTGACGCTGTTGCAGTTCACCAGCCTGCTGGATCTAACCCCTTGTTCTGGTGGGCTGTTTGGTGCCCACATGAAGTTCAGATGCCTGCCTGGAGCCTGGAAGCCTGCATCAAGTCTGGGTGCCTATACGACATCTGGGTGACTGTGAGATGCCCAGGTGCCTATGGGCTTGGGCAGTGGGGCCCAACTTTGGGTCGAACTTTGTTGTGCTTAGTCTCAGGTTAATATGGACCATATGAATGTCCGTCATCAGAGCAATCTGCTGCCTCCAGTATCAGTGATGATGTCCATGATTCATGCTTCTCCCATGCTAGCTAGACTTAATTTTATTTTTTCCTTTGAGGGCACAAGAATGGAAGAGAGGAACATGGAGGAATGGGAAGAGGGTGTTATCAAGACACATTGTATGAAACCCAAATTATTATTAAAAGTATTATTTTAAGGAAAGAATTCCCTCTATCACATCCAACTTTGACTCTGTTTATTCCCTTCACAGCCAATTAGCAGCATTTTCCTGTCTTCTTATGAACAGGCATGGGAGCACATGCCTATAATCCCAGTATCAGGAGGTGGAAAGGAAGGATCATGAGTTCAAGGCCAGTCTGGCTACATAGAAAGCCTCCATTGGGAGGATGGGGTCGGGATGTATTTATTATGCAAGAGAAGAGAAAATACATTATTAAATAAATAAAGCAAATATTAAAGGCTGACCACAAAGACCCTTTGAGAAACTCAACCACACATTTTGTTTTTGAGACAATCACTATGTAGCTCTTGCTAGTGTAGAATTTGCTATGTAGACCAAGCTGGCCCAGAACTGAGAGACCTACCTGTCTCTGCCTCCTGAATGCTGGGATTCAAGGTGTACGCCACCACACCTGGTTTTAACTTTACATTAATATGCATGTCCATGCTTTCTTAAAATAGTGTATCATTATTGCATTAAATATGCTACCTATGTCAGAGGGAAGGAATCAGATACACAGTCATGCTTCTTTGGAATGGGTAATACACTACAGTATACAGCCACCCCTCTAGAAATTCCCTATTTGCAGGATTTCCTATTTCCATAGTGTGTATATCCCCGTCATACTTAGCTACCAGCATGATGTCACTGAACACCTTCCAGAGGAGCTGGTGGGCTCGTCACACCACTGACTACAGCTGATGACATCATGGAAATGTACCAGGATTAAAGCAGCGGAGATCCTGTCGAGGAGTAATTTATGTTTATAACTTACAGCATGCTTTCAGTAGCTTCTTCTCACACATGAATTTGTTACACATTATATACTCTGGGTCACAATTTCTCTTTCTAAAAAGAGAGCTTTTAAAAAGAGTGCACGTGTGCGTGCACCTCCTCTATCACTCTGTATTTTCCTTTGAGACAGGGTTTCTCCCTGAACCCGGAGCTCGTGTCTCCCACTGCTCTCACAGAGGGGTGTCACCAGAGTCTCCCTGAACTCTGATGCGTCAAGCTCTACAATCATTCTCTTCCTCTTTCTTCAGGGTCTAAGATATTATTTGAGGGACTCAGAGGAAGCAGAATTCTCAAAGAAACAATGCTCTGGAAGCTGAGGATGGAGATGGTGTTACCCAGACCTGTCTGTTCTAAGCCGAGCCTGTTGGCTGCTCGCGGTTTGCCTTAGTGACTCCGTCTGGGGCGGATGAGGATAAGCACGTGGGAATGGGATACTCTTGGAGGATTCTTTACCCTCAAACAATGAATTAGCACAATATGAACCAAGGAGACCTCAAGGGCATCCAGAGGTGACATCTCAGTGCAAGCCTCCCAATTTAGAAAGGAATCATGAGGAAGCCATCAAGCAAAGGGTAGACAAAGGGTGTTGTGCAAGTCAGCCCCATGATCTGACCAATCCCAGTGCCCAAGGTGCCTGCAAGCACGACTCTTTTAAGATTCAGTGTTACACCACACAGTGAAGATGAAGGCAATTAAATCAGAAGCCCCAATGAGAAAGAAAAAGCCAGTAGGGGGTGTAATGCATTTGTCTCAATTAGAAAGGAGAGATGACAAGCATCTGACATCCTACCTATTACTGGTCATTACTGTATCATTTCCAAAGGAAAACTAGGCTCCCAGGAGATTTGCTTAATGATAGCATCAAAGGGCTGCAAGACTCACAAGGAGAATGGAGTTCCGCCCCCATAGTGGAGAGCAGTTTGAGGTGAAATCAGCTAGAGGAAACTCAGCCTGAGGTCTGGAATCAGAATCAAGGTTCACATTCAAGTTCTGCCCTGACCTCCGGGCAAGCCCTCATACTCACTCACTCTGTCTTCATCTGTAAAATAAATAAGGCCACTATGTAGCAGGTTATTTCTGCAGAATAAATGATGGTGTGAGACCGAACCTTTATTAAGCTCTCAATGTGATCTTTTGAGTACACTAGACAGATCGCTCAAAGGATCTCAGAGGGAAAGCCCACGTGCACAGCTAGATGCAATATGCAAATGATCTGTCTCTCATTGGCATCGTTTAAAAAAGACATGCAGGAAACTGGAGAAACAGCTCAATCAGCAAAGTGCTCACTACTGAAGCATGAGGGCCTGAGCTCAGATTCCCAACACCCACATAAAAGCCATGTGGGACAGCACACCTTTGTACTCCCTGCTCTGGAGAGGCAGGCAAAAGGAATGGTGCCTGAGGGCTGCTGGCCAGACAGCGCGGTCAGACGGGTGAGCTCCAGGCTCAGGGAAGAGATCCTGAAATAAAGTGCCAAGTGATAGAGGGAGACACCCGACATCAACCTCCGGCCTCCAAGTGCACATGTGCACGTGTGCGCACACAAGAGGTAGAGGAAAAGTACAGAAAGAATTATATGATAAGATGCCACTAAGGAGCTAGAAGAAGTGCTACAAACGGGGACATGGTCTGACAAATGTCCCTCTGCATCTGCCTTAGAACAGAAGGAAGCTTAGACAGGAACCAACAGTGGGAAAGACAGTCCATCTTCATAAGCTCATGGGTGGCGGAGGGCATCGATTTTTTTTTTTTTCAGACTGGTGTCTTGGGAGTTTAAGGTGGAGGGGAATAATCAGAGCTGAGCTTTCAGAGGGCCCCAAATAGCACCTCACCTGCTGCTACTTTTTCTACTGATCACAAAGGCTATTATTTATTTCAGCAGATGGTGAGAAACTGGGAAAGGCAATTAAGGGAGTGCAGGCACGGGCAGTATGTTAATGATCCGGGCTCCAGTGATTAGCTCACATCTAATGGAAGAGCTTTCTCTCCACAGAGTTTGTCAGAACTCTGATCTGTGGCCTCTGGCGCCAGTGTGCTAATTTGGACCCCAGTCTCAGTGGGCACAGTGGTGAGTGGGCTTCCAGTAGGCTGAGTTTCCATCCGATCCCAGGCTGTGGTCTTTCCTGGCACATTCAGAATTCAAGCTTTCTCTCCATGGGTAGCTCAGGACCTGAGATGTATTTAGCTCCCAGGTTAGAGGTGCAGGAAGAAACTCAACTGCTATTTCTGGCCTTGTGAGACAGCCAGGCCTGCTGCTAACAGCTGCCATCCAGTACTGCAGGGTAGCAGGGCAAGAGGCATCTTCCAGGGGGCTCTGTGGGAAAGAGATTCATTCTCTGGACTCCTGGGGTCAGCTGGGAAAGCACACTCATTTGAGAACCACTGGGCCCAAGCCAGCGAGGGTGCTTGCTTCTCTTATTGAGCCCCTTGCCACAAGAAGAGCAGGCACACAAATTCTCCACTTTGTAGATGGGCCAAATATCCTGGGATCTGCATTCGCAAGCCACCTTCCTCAGCCACTGCTGGCACCAATCCTTTCCTGCTACACCTGGGAATTTCAAATTGACAAATGCCACTGAGTTGGTTGTGGGGGACTGTGGCATGGAATATGAGATCTCACCCAAGCCTAAGATTCAGGAAGGACAAGACAGTCTGAAGAAGGCAGAAATTTCTGGAAGAAAAAGGCCTAGGCGGAACCCAAATCCTGACAGTCACTCACCATGTAACTTTGGACATGCTTCATAATCTCAGTACCATCTCTAAAGAGTTACCATCTGAGAGCGTTTCTGGGAATAAGTCCACCCATTCCTGTAAAAGAGCATGGCCCAGGGCAGATGTCTACATAGTGACATGCACTACACATAGCGGTAGACATTTTCACCACCACCCATGGCTGAGCTTCAGTTCAGAGCCAACTCTAGTGTGTTTAGGAGGCTCTAAAGAATAAGAGGAGCTGGAGGGATGACTCAGTTGATAAATGTTTGGTTAGCATGCCTTGGTTTCAATATTCAGCCCTTAAACCCAGGTATGGCAATCACATCTGTGATACCAGCACTCAAGAGGTGGAGACGTCTCAGCTACAATGTAAGTTTGAGGCCAATCTGGGATACAACAGACCCAGAGAGAGGGGAAGCAGGGAGAGGGAGAGGGGTAGGAGGAGGAGGAGGAGGAAGAGAGAGACTAGGAGACGGGCTTATTGTAAGACAGTAAAAGAAGCCAACTGCTAGCCTTCTAGCTTTGGACATGGTTCCCTCAGTACATTTCTTGTCAATAATTAAAATAGCTGCAGTGCCTAAATACCCACAATTCTATTTATGATGCTTATTATCTGCTTCGTTCCGACTCTCATCATTTAAGGACTTACTCATTAATTCTCGCAGAAGGAGTTTATTTTCAGCAAATGTGTTTTTGAGATATTTTGATGTCCTGGAGCTATAAAACTATAATGCGATTCATTTACTTTCTGAAAGACACACAGGCTATTATTTTTCTTCTTCTTCCCAGGTTTAGTGATGCGTACTTGAAAAATAAAAGCTGTACATACTCGGGACACAGGAATAGCCTTACAATACACTGTAACCGGGATGGCCAAGTCAAACCATTTCCCATGAGTTTACCTCGTCCTCCCATGGGTGTGGAAGCGCATCTATGGAAAGTTCCAAGAAGCCAGATGATGCTTCTAGCTAGTGGGTGTGAGAGTGTGCACGTGTGTATGAGTGTGTAAGAGTGAGCATGTGTGTGGGGGGGTGTGCATCTGTGTGTGTGTGTGTGTGTGTGTGAGTATGCGAGTGTGTGTGCATATGGGTGTGTGTGATACACACCCGTGCCAGCTTTTTATGTGAGTGCTAGGGATCCAAACCCAGGTCCTTATGCTCACACATGC
Source organism: Cricetomys ansorgei (assembly GCA_026225945.1). NCBI lineage: Eukaryota > Metazoa > Chordata > Mammalia > Rodentia > Nesomyidae > Cricetomys > Cricetomys ansorgei. The sequence continues at coordinate 21,396,064 of JAMJFZ010001796.1, forward strand.
TGAGCATCTCCCCAACCCCGCTACTCCAACGTCAACCTTACAAGAGTCATGATGGCCTTGAAGGTGTTTACTTCAAAGATGATTTATCATCAGCTGAGCAGCAGTCCTCATTCATTCATTCATTCATTCCTACGCTTTCTCAGCGCCTACTATATGCCAAGAAGACTATGTGCAAGCCCCGACTGCTCACTTTCTACAGAAATGTAACCTCCTCCAGCCTCTCTCTTCATGGTCCAAACTCATCAGAGTAGCTTCTCCATGAGAGTCATAACCCCCGCTGGGAACAAGGAAGTCAGCAGCAATCTCCTTACCTGGATTATGAGCAGAGTTCCCAGCAGCACAGTGACCCCAACACTCCCTGATCTGAGGGCTTGCCAACAGTTCAAGGGAGTTTTATAGGCCTTTATGGAAAACTTGTCTCTCCTGACAGGCTTGGAAACACAGTTGCTGTAGGTCAGTGACTTGAAGACGAGGGAAGATTGAAAAGGGAAGGTGTTTTAAACTGGGGCTAATACAGATGTGCTGTCTCACTCCTGTAATCCCAGCACTCTGGATGCTGAGGCAGGAGCATCACAGTGAGTTAGAGGCGATGCAGGCTGCATAGTGGATTCCAGACCAATGTGGGCTACAGAGTGAGACCCTATTTCAGATTTTTTAAAAAGAGAGAGAAGATAGATGATAGATAGATAGATGATAGATAGATAGATAGATAGATAGATAGATAGATAGATAGATAGGAAATTTCAATTAACCTGACTGAAGTCAAATAAAAACATCTAGTTAATCTAAACATTCTAGAAAGATCGCTAAGGCTGAGAGAAAGAGTAGCATTGCTTTAATTATCTGGTAGATTGAGTCCTCAATAGCATGCCAACTGTAGATTGGCAGTATCCTCTTCTCTGTTCTCTTTCCCACCTGTGAGACGTCAGCACCCACAAATGTTCCTCCAGTGTCCCCTGAAGCCAGGACTCTGAGCTGGCCTGGATGAGAGTGTTTATCCTGCCACAAATTTGCTCAGGTGTTTAACAAACTATAGACCCTTCAGAAGGGCCCTGGGGAACCCCAGAACAGCACAACATCCCCACACCACTGTGGAGTACCCACACAGGGCCAATTGGTGGTGATATCCAACTCAAACCTTGGAATGACTCTCCTGGTGGTCCATAGAAATTTAAAGTAAAGACACTGGACTGGACATGTACCTCAGTCATAAAGAACTTTCTAGAATGCATGACGGCCTAGGCTCAAACCCTAGTACTACCAGGAAAGGGTGGGAAAGAAAAACAAGACAAAAACACTATCCACTCGAAATGAATCCATTCCACTCAGTAAGCCTTCGTTACACTCCAGCAATGTCTGCAATGCTTAGGGACATTTGGGGAAGGACTTACTTTAATTTTCCAACTGACCATCAGCAAGGCCTCAGAAAAATAGACACACCTTACTCTCTCTAATTAACAAGCAAACACAAAGAATCAGGTTCCAGAAACCAAAAAGGGAGCTAAATTTACCTTGACCCCTTATTCCTCTAGAGTTAGGAACAAATACAACTATTCTAGTCCTTTCCTAAGGCTGCCCAAGGCTGAAAATAAGGCTTTAACAATTGTAGTTCAAATTCAACCACCATCACTTGAAAAGACGCTATAACAAACGGATCCTAAACGGATGCAGTAGCCATTCCTGTGATGCCAGCACTTGAGTGCCTAGGCCAAAGGATTATCAGTCAGAAGCAAGCCAAGGTTACATAGTAAGACTCTGTTCGTGTGGGGATAGACCTCTAAAAACTATATGTTACAAAATTAGCTTTCTATTGAAAATATTTTTTTAAATTCATCACTTCTCTATATCTGAACTTTGTCCCAGTATATGTGGTGACCTTGAAACCATTGACATTAGTGGTCAGAAATCCATAGCACCCAGAGCCAGTGGCCACCAATGAAGAGGCCTCCCGCTCAGTGAGGCAGGTGCTTCCGCTTCTAGGTGAAACCTAAGTGTGTCTTTTTGCCCAGAGACAAGTGTGGGGGTGCCATTTTAAGATCTCTGAAGCTAGACTTTAATAAGCACCAGAAACAAAAGCTACTCAAAAAGATAGGGATGGGGAGATGGCTCAGCAGATAAGGAACCTTTTGCACAAGCATGAAGACCTGAATTCAAATCCCCAGTGACCACAAAAGGTCAAGTGTGGCCACATAATCCTGTAACCAAAGAACAGTGAGCTTCGAGTTCATTGAGAGGCCTGTCTCAGTGTGAGGCATACAGCAACAGAGGGAACGCCCAACCTCCTCCTCTGTACGCACACAGAAAGAATGGGGAAGCTACATGGGAGAACTAGATTCTTAAGCCATTAATCTTTCTGAAATCAAGCAAGTTTACCCCTTCCAATACTTACTGTAGACTCACTACAAATTATTACAAATTCCAAAACCAAATTTCTGAAGCCGTCCACTCACAGTCACATTCCAGAGAGGGTGTCTTGCTCCCACCCATTCAGCAGCTAACCGCCCCCCAAACTCCACACGTTCACATTCAGTAGCTATTTTATAGAACAGAACGAGTGACCTAGTTGAACCCCACTGTGATCTAAATATTTCTAATTTGCAGTCCGGTCACAAGATGTGAACTAGAGAACTGGATCTGGGCCGGCAATCCAGATGACCTTGAGTAAGTCAGTGTCTCCCTGAGTTGTCTGCTTCTGAGAGTCCGTCTCCCTAAGTGTCTCTTCAAGGAATTCCTTTGCTAGTCTGCTATAAGTGATGTGGAGGCGCCTCAGAAGCATTGACATTTAAGACAGTTCTGATGGTAGGCAGCCGTGCCTCTCAGGAGAGACAACCTAAAGAATCTCCCTGTGGCCCAATCAGAGCTGTCCTGTGCCTGACTGCGACATGGTAGATACACATATACAGAATACAGGACTCTGTATCTCATTCTGCTATATGGTGTACACTATTGTTTCATATTACATATAAATATACATATATTTTATAGGTACACTGCTGTTATATATTAACAGACAGTAAGTGCTGCTTTGCATCTGGCATCTCACTCCGGTCATACCTGCGGCTAGGCTCTGGCCTATTGCTAGAATGGCTGACACTCTTCACATACTTTAAGGGGTTATAAAAATGCCCTTCAGTGCCTAAGCACTTAATCTCTCCTATTTATATCAGCTGTGTCTCTTCAGCCTGGCGTAGAGGAGGTGCCATCGTTGTAGCCTGTAGGTAGACAGGAAGCAAATGAAATCAGTACCATCAAGTCAACCTACTGGAAGATGCGATGCCTCTCACCTAGCATGCTGAAGCATCCACCAGACCTGCCAGGATGCTGTGGGATCATTAACACAGGAGGGAAGCCACAAGGCTGTCCCTGGCCTTTAATTTGCTGGGAGTTGGGTATGAATCTATTAACCTTGACCTAGGAAATGGTAGACCTATATTTAGAAGCTTCCAGAACTTAACCCCCAGGAGGAAGACGGGTCTTAACATTGCTTCTGCAGAGTCTGTTGAAGATTGCGACCCGTCACAGATAAGCCTGTGATACGGAACTGAAATCACTGGAATGAAGGGAAAGTGAACAGTGAGCTAAGGTAAGTAAGGTACGGCTTAGGTGAGGTAAGGTGGCTGCTCACGATCCTAATGATCAGGTTTGTTGCTTTGTGCAAATCTTCTTTATGATTTTTATTTATTTTTATGTGTATGAGTGGGTGCCCACATGTATGTTCAGGCATCACACGTATGCCTGGTGCCTGTGGAAGCATCAGATCCCCTAGGACTAGACTTACAGATGGTGGTGAGCCACCACGTGGGTGCTGGGAATCAAACTTGGGTCTTCCATAAGGGCAACAAGTGCTCTTAACTGCAGCTGTCTCTTCATTCTCCAACCTACAACCTGTCCCACAACCCGTTTCTTCTCCTCTCCCCACCTTTCACTCAGATGTAAATTCCATCTGAAAAAGGTTCTGTCTTCCATGTTTCCTTATGTATCCTAAGATGCTGAACATAGCCTTGTGTCACAAATACTTGGTAAAAGAATGAAATCGAGTCTATGCCAATGACATCAACATGGTCCTTAACAGTAGCCTACAAGTCATCCTCTCTGTCCCTCCCTCCCTCCCTCCCGATCCCCCATGTGTATATTTGTAGTTACTTAGATGTGATAATGAGGCAGAAAATGAGAAATCAAATCTCATACTAGCTTCGAAAACAGCTGCCCACTCTGTACATGGCTCATTGAGCTGAAAAGCTAGACCCATCATCTCGAGCCCTAAAATCACAAGATCATCAGCTACCAAAAGCAGGAGATGAGATCCAATTTTAACTACCTATCAGGAGTTTACCTCTTCACAGATTTCCCAAAGTAAGAGGACCCAGAGCGTGGTTATTCATCAACAGAAAATGTCAATTAAAATAAAGAGAAGGCTTCCTGGGAAAGATGACCAAGAAAAGGAAATAAACATTGAAAAAATAAGTGGGGGTTCATAATGCAGCATAAATACAGCTAACTGAAGAAAAGCCTTACAGTCGGGGCAGCTCACAGAAGGCAGCAGGCATCAAACCTGTTTGATAACTGAATGTTATGTGGACTAGCCAGATGCCGTCATTTCACAGTGGCCTCATTGATGAAAGTGGAATAAATAATGCCCCACAGAGTGACTTACTGGAGTCAGGATTCATAATTCATAACTAAGAAAAATAAAAGCCAAAGTCTCACAGTACCATCCCCGAGAACCAGCAGCTGGAAAACTCTAGAAGGCAGTTATGAGTTTTCTTTGTCCATTACATCAGATAGATTACCTGACTAATTTTAAGTCAATTATGACCTTATTATCACATAGCTATCAGCAAAGACTTATCAGAATCTACAGCACTAAATTTAGTCATATCTGTACTCATTATGCAAGTGTATGATACTTCCCAGAGTGTTGAGCTGACAGCAAAAATCCCATTGGTTAGAGAGGAACACAGTGTCATCAGAGGAACTGGGACAAGACTTTCAAAGTCAGTCCAGCAAAGGCATCCAAGGCCACCCACCCAGTGCGACACAGCTATACTTAGATCACTGACCTCGCATCCGTGAGCAGCTTTACCCAAGAGAGCACACATTCCACTGTTTGTTGTTGTTGCTGCTGTTTCAGTTTTGTCTAGTTTTAATTGTGAGCTGATGAGTTTAATTAGGATTGCCTGCAGGAGCAGGGACAAAGGGCTATTACCGGGAGAATGGGCAATTCACCAATAGCTACACTACAGAAGAAAATGCCCCCGAGTAGCCACTAACTGGCAATAGTTCCTTGGGAAAGGATGGGAGCCTTGTGAGTCCCTCTCCATCTTGTGCAGGTCCTGGAGGGCATACATTTTGAGAAAGATAGATTTGGGGAGAGTGGTGCCAACCCAGGGATGCTCACTACCAGAGATGCTTACATCCAGGGATGCTTACAACCAGGGATCACTACCAGGGATGCTTCCTACCAAGCACTTTTCTCTGTGGTTCATATGCACTCTTGTTTTGCAGATAAGGAAAAGCACACAAAGACAAAGTAACTAGTTGAAGGTCACTCAGCAGGTTCATGTCAGAGGCAAGACACAGCACCAGGAGCCCTGAGCCCAAATGTTATGCTCTCACCCACTGAATGCAAGCATGGACTTAAGGGAAGGAAACAGACACCTATCGTGCCACCTCTCCCACCTTCTGAGCCTCCAAGATAAGATGTCTCATTACTTAGAACCAGCACAGGTGCCTGCCAGGTCAACTGAACCAAACCAAGCCAAACCAGTGTCTGAGTAATGAAGCTTCTAAAACCTGCTGACGAGGATATGAAAGTGATCTATCCCACATCAGAAAGTCCTGTCAGAAATAGGAAAACAGCTAGAAGGGGTGGCGCATGCCTTTAAACCCAGCACTCAGGAGGCAGAGGCAGGGAGATCTCTATTCAAGGCCAGCCTGGTCTACAGAGTGAGCTCCGTGACAGCCAGAGTTACAATAAAGAAACTCTGTCTCAAAAAAAAAAAAAAAAAAAAACAAAAACAAAGAAAGAAAGAAAGAAAGGAAGGAAGGAAGGAAGGAAGGAAGGAAGGAAGGAAGGAAGGAAGGAAGGAAGGAAGGGAAAAGAAAAAAAAGAAAGAAAGAAAAAAGGAAAAGAAAAGAAATAAGAAAACATTCAAGACCATGTGCTGATGATGAACTGAATTACAGTTAACTGGCCACCCCCATAATGTAAAAACAAGTCTCTTTGTAGTTTAAATAAAGGGGTAGTGTTTCAGGCCTATAATCCAAATGGCAAGCGACAGGAGAATTGTCACAAGTTAGAGACCAATGTAGTCTACACAGTGAGTTCCAGACCACCCAGTCCTGCCCAGCATGGGTACATTGGACCAGTGCTAAGCGCCTCCTATTCTAAGACTTGGCCTCTGGTTCTTGTGTGAGGAAAACCACACAACACCTTTCCAGGACTTTGCCCCAGTAGATACTGGATCAACTGAACTGGAGTAAAAGCAACTCTTAAATGCTCTTTTCTCTCTCTGAAGATTTCAGTTTTGACCAAGGACAATGCAAACTGTGAGATCTAAGCAATTTCATTCTCAGTTCTTCTCTAAGAATCCAAGAAAGGAAGTGTGGTGGCGAACAGCTTGTAATAGAAAAACGCAAGCTTCCTCCCAATCAAAACACCATTTTTTGCTGTTGAAAGCAAATGTATTTGAATCACTCCAAAGGCATTTTTTTTTTTTCATGACTTGACTCAAGCCCAAGACCTATGGTGGAACTCACTTCCTGAGTTCAGGAACACATCACAGCCACCATTTATCCAAACCAAGTGATCCATATGTTGTGTGTGTGTGGGAAATATGACTTGGTGTGCTTGTCTCCTGGCTGCGGCGGCAACCTAAATGTGTACAAAAGTAAAGCGTCCTCTCTTTAGGGAGAGATTTCAACTTTCATATCTCACAGTTTCATCTAACGTTTTAAACAGTATTACCAATAAGATGAAATCTCTCTTGGACTATGCAAAGCGGAAGTTCTGTGTGTTTATACCTCACGTTGTCACCTCTGATCTTCGCTAATGCATCCAGCAGATTATCTGGGGATGTGCCATTCATGGTGGAGAGGAGTTAGAATGTGCAGAATTAGAAATCCAGCACAGAGTTGTCAGCGTTTTTCCTGGAGTTACAGGAAACACATGGTGGTTATGCAACACGCTTTAGGATTGCGTGATAGTCAGCTTCCGTTTGTTGCCTGTTGAACTCACAAATGGACCCATCCCATTATTCGTATGCACCACAAGTGGGAAAAGCAGGGGTTACTGATTTGCAAACGTAGTCTATACAGTTATTTCGAATTAAAGATGAGCAGGAGCAAGCCCAAAAATGTTCTGGGGCTCAGTGAAGACATTGTCACCTTGAGTCTCTACATTCAAGGTGACTCTGACACCAGGGCAAGGTCTTGAAGTCAGCAGGCATGCTACCATGACAGTAATTGCTTCATAATTCCCACTCACATTTCAGTTCCTGACTTGCTTTGAAAGGATTCATAAACTCCTGTACATTTATCATTTTTTCAACTACAAAATTCTGATTCTTTCCAAACAGAAAAGGTATTTCCTCCCAGTACATACTTTTAATGATTGATTTGCTTAAATCAGTGCTCAGGAAAAAAAAAATGCTAAAATATAGTTTTTACTTAAGAGCATTTTGCATATATCAGTTGTGATTGTCAACTTGACAGAATCTAGAAATCTCTGGGGACATGGGACTATGTGTATGCCTGTAGGGGATTATCTTGATTACCTTGAACTGTGTGGTGGTCTGAATGAAAACAACCCCCATAGGCTCATAGGGAGTGGCACTATTAGGTGGTGTAGCCTTGCTGGAGAAAATGTATCACTGGGGGTGGGCTTTGGGGTTTAAGAAACCCAAGCCAGGCCCAGTGTCACTCTCTCTTCCTGTTGCCTCTCAATGCAGATGTAGAACTCTCAGTAACCTCTCCAGCACCCATGTCTGCCTGTGTGCTTCCCTGCTTCCACCATGACAATAATGGACTAACCCTCTGGACTGTAAACCAGCCCCTAATAAATGTTTTCCTTTGTAAAAGTTGTCATGGTGTCTGATCACAGGAATAAAACCCTAACTAAGACAGAAGTTGGTCCCAGGGACTGGGGTATTGCTGTAATAGGCCTGACGGTGCTTTTGTTTAGAGGAATGTGGATTTGGTGCCTTTGGATTAGAAAAGCAGTCCAAAGGTTTAAGTGGAGTGTAATGAGCCGTTCCAGGAGGAGCAAGGAAGACAGTGGTGCTGAGGGTGATTTTAACTGTGGGGGCCTGGCTCAAGAAGTTTCAGAGGAGAAGAATGTTAGTACGTGGCCTGGAGGTTGTTCTTGTGATATTTTGGTGAAGAACATGGCTGGTTTCTGTCCTTGTCCAAAAACACTGCCTGAAACTTAATCGAAGTGTTATGGATTAACAGCTTTGTCAGACATTTCAACATAGCCTAGTGTTGACTGAGTCCTGTGGTTATTAGCAGCCACACTTACGCAGATCTATAATGAAAAGGAACAAGCTGAGCAAGGAAAATACAAAATGTACAGTTTGTGGATGAAAAGAGGCACCAGGAAATGTAAACAGATTAAGGAAAAGGACTGATGCTAAGTGGAATCAAGGGAGTGGTGACCTCAGAGCAAGACCCCATCCAGCTAAGCTTCCAACTTGTGATAAAGTATAAAGAAAAGTTTAGGGCCAGTTGTTTTGGTGCACGCTGATAGGATTTGCTGAAGGAGGCAGAGGGAGGCAGATCTCTGAGTTCAAGACCAGCCTGGTCTACAGATTGAGTTCCAGGACAGCAAGCTTAGACAGTAAAAGAAATCAGAAAAACAGAAAGCTGTGAAAATGTATTTGAATGAGGGGTTATTTAAATCAGATTATTTGCAGTAGGAAAACACAGCCTAAAATGAGGCTACTTTCCCTGGCAGGCAGATAAAAGGAGGTCCGAGGGGAAAACTTTTAGTTTTTGCTTGTTTATCTTCATGTTTTGCTGGCAAGTTCATCTACTCTATTGCTTCCATCACTGCTGCCACTTCCACTGATGCAATAGTCTTCCATTGGTATCTGAATTTAACTTTGTCAGGCTTCCAACATGTTCTGAAGACCAGTGTGGTTCCCAGGAATCCATAGTCCTTCAGCACTAGACAGAGTCTGCTAAGGGATTCAGTCTTGGAGACTGGACATCTACTGTGGCCTCAGTCTTGTCAGTGTGAAGACAGATGCTGTGGACCTCCCCAGACCATGTCATGTAAGCCAATCCAATAAACTTCCTCTTATTTAATTGTAAAATTCATTTTTATTTACATGTGTGTAGAGGGGGGAAGGTATGTGCACATGTGTGCAGGTGCCTGCAGAAGAGAGCATCAGATCCCTTGGAACTAGAGTTGCAGAGGTTGTAAGAGGCCCAATGTGGGTGCTAACTCCAGTCCTCTGGAAGGACAGCAAGTTGCTCTTAACTCTTGAACCACCTCTCCAGCCCCAAGTTCCTCTGTAATATATATTCGTTCTATGAGTCCTGTTCCCCTAGAGAACCCTGACTAACACAAATTCAAAACCCCAATTTTTTCAGCACTTGCCTAACCTACTCCTAAGTGAGCTTGGTATCCGAATCGAGACGCCAGGCCTCTGCCCTGCCTGCTCTTATGAGAGATTTCCGTCCTCTGTCCCATAACTTTCCCTATGCTCTCTGCTTTGCTGCATTCTGCAGACACCCACCTCCTCACCACTCATAATGCTCCATTTAAGATTTACCTCCTTTTAATATGTGCACTTGTGTGTATCTGCGTGTGGGTTTGCCGATGTAAGTGCAGGTGCCTTCAGAGGCCAGAAGGGGATGTGGTATTTCAGATGGTTATGAGCTGCCTGACATGGTGGTGGGAACCTCAACCAGAGCAGCACTCTTAACCTCTGAGATATCTCTCCAGCTTCCTATAGGGGAAAACTTGGAAGAAACTTTTGTTATTTTGGTTTCTTTAAAAACACAAAATGGTGTTTGAATTAGATTTGCGTGCCCAGCCCAGCTGTGGTGTAGTCGTTTACGAGCTGGAATGCTTGATGCAGGTGGCTATAATTTGGTTGGTGCAGTCGTTCTAGCACCTGGGTTTACGGGAACTTTTGGCTTAGGGTACAAAAGTCTGAAGCCCGGAGAGAGTCAAGCTGGGTGTTGGTTGGTGGTTTGTTGGTTGGGTTGTCATCATTAGTGTGTTAATTGTTAAAAGAACAAAGGTTGGAGAGATTGAATTTACAGACCGTGAGCTGAGATGCTAGTCTGACTCACGGTCAGCTAGTCCTCTTCAAGCTAAGACAGCCTGAAAGAGGCTGTGAAGATTTCTACCCTTCTCTCATTCTATATCAAGGCTGCTTGTAAAAGCGGTGAAGATTTCTTTCTATCCTTCCTTTCTCTTTCCCTAAATGGAGGGTAAAAGATTGTAGCATACGGCTACAGCTTCCAATCATGTTCTTTAATTATGCTGGATCCGCTTCTCTCTCTTACTTCAAACCTCTTTTCCTCTTCCTCCATTCCCTCTCTATGGGTTCCCACACCATACGATAACTAGGGGAAACTCTAGAGGAAAAAAACACCGATATCTCTCCGAATCCCATTTTCAAATGCAAATTAGTATGGCTCACTTTGAAACTCACAGCTGCAATAGAACAAAACCCCAGAGATATTTTATCTGTTTCCCAAAGACAAGACACAAATAATAACGGTGAAGAAAGAAGGTGAGGGTCATATTTTGAAAAGCTAAATTTAAAAGAGTTGCTACAACTAGGTTTAAAAGTTTCCTCTGAGGCCCTGGTCTCCACAGTATGCTGGGGAGCCTGCAGGATGCCCTAGAGCTTGCAGGACAGCAGGGAGCCTGCTCAGTGTCTGGGTATGGATGGTGAGGCCCAAGTTCAGGTCAAACTTTGTCATGATTCATCTCAGGTAGTATGGGCCAAGTGAATGCCCATCATTAGAGCAGCCTTCTGCCTCCAGAGAGCATGGTGATGCCCACAATCCATGCTCCTGCCACATTAGCTCAACTTAATTCTCTTTTATTTACTCTTTTTTTTTTTTTTCTTTTTGAGGGCACAGAGGTGGGAAGTGGATCCGGGAGGAATGGGAAGAGGGTGTTATCGAGATATACTGTATGAAACTCAAATTATTAATATACAGTAAAAACTAAAGAAAAATTTCTTCTGAGCTTCAAGGTAACCAAGGCAAAAAATTAAAGATGGCATATGAAGTACTTTTTAATCTGAGTTTTGTCACACAAATTCATCAGTAGAAGTTTCATTCCCTCAGCTTTGAACTCAAAGGGAAATTCCACTTACAATGTTATATTAAGGGCATTCAGCAACATGATGGTTAATATGCCCAAGAGCTGTTTTACAGAATGTATTAGCCCATATAGCTATTTCTTAACTCAGGGGGAAAAACTGAGGGCCTAATATTAGCCTTATTCAATTAATGCAATTCTGTTGGGAGCGAGACAGGGACAGCCCAGGAGCTCAGCATTAATGGTTCTGCCACTTGGTACAGGAATATCTCCCACCACTGGGTATTATCTTCCAGGGCCTCTGAATGAAGCAATATGTAACACAATGCAAACTGAAGGTCACCAGCCAGGCCTGAAGGGAGCTTACCAGTGCTGCTCCCCTCATACAGGAAAATATGAATCACTCTGACAAAGGGCCACCTAATATCCCTAAGGAGAAGTACCTTAGGAAATACATGAAGGGTCTGGGAAGGTGGCTCAGTGGGTAAGATGCTTTTTGTGCAATAACAAGGATCTGAGTTCAGATCCCCAGTGCCCATGAAAAGCCAGGGTGCAGTGTCACACATCTGTAATCCCAGTGCTGGGGGCAGAGACAGATCCCAAGGAGTCTTGTCCAGCTAGTCTAGCCAATATGGCGAACTTCAGATTCAATGAGAGATTCTGTCTCAAAAAATAAGGTGGAGAACTATAGAGGAAGAGACTCTACATCAGCCTCTGGACGGACACACACACACACACACACACACACACACACACTCGCACTCGCACCAGAATTAATGCCTGAAGGATATAAGCTAAGACCACCTCTGAAATAGTGCTGCACCCTGCACTTAAAACAGTATTCAGTACTCAATACTCATACTGTCCATGGCGACTCCTCCCTGTGTGGAGGATGTGGGGAGGACTCCAGGGACAGGATTACCTAAGCATGCTCCTCTGTCAAAAGGAGCCTAGAAAAACTTCCTGTGGTATTCCTTATCAGCAAGACAGCAGCAGCTAGACGGGCCTCACCGGGACTCTCTGTCAACCACACGCCCGCGACTAATGGGTTGAAAGGCTCTCACGGCACTCTGGGATAACGTCTACCAGGAGCAACTCCTTCCGACCACGGCAAAGCGACACATAGAAGGGAGAAAAAAGAAAACACCACAAGAGGCCATGGAGGATTTCAGACCGAGTCGTGCCTTTGAGGAGGCCAAGCCTAGCGTTTTAATCAAAGGTCATCGGCCACGGACATCTTTCACGAGCGTTGTATAAGTTCCTCAGGAGCGCCTGTGCCCCATGCTGAGGTGCACTAGCCGCATTGAGGTTCTTCGTTACTTCGGGTTTTCGTTTGCTTTCTGTATTTCTTCTAGAACTGGTAAATGCCTCCAGCATTTACCTCAACCAATTACAACCACACAAAAACTGTGTGTGCCCTGCACTCCTTCTCATTCCCTACACATCTAGTGACGAGAGTGTTGTCTATGAAAAGGACACACCTTGGGTGGTGGCACGCATCTGTAATCTAGTACTTATCAGGCTAAGACAGGAAGATCACGTATGTGAGGCTAGCCTAAACAACATTGCAAGTTCCGGGGCAGCCTGTAGCTGAAACCCTGTAGCAAAGGAAAAGAAAAATAAAGGATAAGAGGAGAGGAGAGGAAAAAAGAGAAGCTGAATGTTGTCATGGATCTTAATATTTTCAAGAAGACTAGAGTGCTTATAATTTAAAAGATAAAATAAAAATTTAGTTTAAAGGGAGGAAATGGAGGAGATAGCATGTAGGGATGAAGAAAGAAAGGCAGTGGGGCAGTGGCCATTTTCTCTCAAGTGGTCATGGTAGTAGTGGGCTTCAGCCTGCCCTGGGGAATGTGAACAAACACACTGGGGGTCCCATGGCAGCGACTAGACCTCCCTGGGCTAACAGAGGGTGTGTATTGTAGCACTGTGAATGTTAGAAGTCCAAACACACACCGCGGCCAGCCTCACATATCCAAACTTTACAGAGTTAGAGATAAAGAGAACTCTCAGATCATGCTTTCCCACTGGCCACCTCTCTCTTCAGTAATAAGGCTCTTGTGCCATGGGGACCCCACTGTGGGGCTGAAGCTATTGTTGTTCCCATCCTGGCACCACACAGAGACCTTTCTGAGGCCTCCACGAGAGGTGATGGCATGCCCCCGTGACCTTCACATTCACATATGCCCAAGGGAAGATTATTATCAGGGACATTTCGTGTATTCTGTATCAAAGACAGCATGGGGGCATCTTCTAATGTTTGGATCCAGAAGGAAGGAACACTCTTCATCTGAAGCAAGAACGTATCTTAGAAGTAGATGAGACATGAAAAGAAGAAACAGGAAACAGATCATAACGCTTTTCTGAATAAATAACAAGCTGGTTGAGAATTCTTACTGAGTATAAAAAACACAAGGACTCGCTCTCCCGAGCAGTTCCAAGCAGCTCAGGTGCAACAGTCCTCGCTGGAGCTTCAGACTGGCATCAGCAGCTCCCTGCAGACCAAGGCTGCTGAGCCAGACTCTGGCGATAGAAAGGCCCCAGTGGGCCCGACATCCTTTTCAAACCACGACGGTTCCCAAATCGCTGAGACGGCAGCCGTCCTCACCAGACATCAGAAAATCACATTTATTTACACATAGAAAAAATAAAGCTGAGTCATTCAGACGGCCCAGTCCAGACTCACGGCCTGACGTATGAACGTCACTGCTGAAGGAGCCACGTGTTCAGAGTGGGCGCTGGCTGCCATTCAGTCCTGACAGAGAGACGCTCTAGCATGTACTATCCAAGGTTAATGGGGCCCCTTGCCCTCTCATGCTGATTCCTGTGAGCTCATGGTTCCTACTACTACCGCTGTGTGTGGCCATGTTGTGAGCATGTGTTCCTAAGCCCATCCCTCATTGCGTGGTGTGACTTAAAAAGACTCGGGGGACAGAACCGAGGCTGCACCCCTGGGGAAATGACTCATTCGAAACAACAGTCTAGCATGACTAGTGGAATGAAACGTTTTCCACGAGATTCTCCAAGGACACTGGAAACTCAACAAGGGAAGGCGGTGTCACTGCGTCAGCCGCTGGTGTCTAAACGCGCAGCGGCAGGCGCCGCCAGGGCTGTGGGAGGGTGAAAGCACATGCGTGGTGCTGTCCCTCGGGCCTTGTTGTAAGGGAGAAGTATGTCCTCCCCGTCCACAGGGCAGACACCGACGAGCAGCCTCTGAGCGTTCGAAATGTGGCTACAGTGAATAAAGTCTCCGTTTTTTTTATTCGATTTGTTAACAAATCATTCAACATTAACTTAAATAGCTGTGTGTGCCTGGTGGCTACAAAATCGGCAGCCCGGGGCCTAGGGACTGATTTTAACTATGATAGAAGAGGAAATGTGTGAAATGCCCTTTTTTATACTTTTTCGCTATATCCAGTTTTTTCTAACAATAAGCATGTTACTTTTATAATTAGGAAAGACAAGCAACTACGTGCTGGCCATATTAAAAGAGTAAGAAAGGATAATTTCCACACTCCCTGTATCCAGTGACTATGCCTTTCTTATTACAGTTACAAAATGGAGGCTTGACCTGGTGAATAACCCATAAGGAGCTAAATGTAGGGGTGTACAGGGTGCACTCCTATAATCCCAGAATTCATGAGGCTGAGGCAGGAGGATCGTAAAGGCCATTCTGAGGTACGTAACAAAAATCCTATCTCAAATAATGATATCAACAGCAAGCAAAGGAGATGAGACCATGGCTGGAGGTTTTAGTGCAGTCTCAGCTCGAATCTGCCTGTCAACCACGCCACTCCAACAGCTGGCTGTCCAGTAAGCACGTGAACTTGTCAGGCTTATTCTAATCTGGGGCCACCTAAGCCATCATTCCAAACTGTCCCACATCTCCTCCCTCTAACTCCTAAAAATCCACTTCTCAGGTGAAACGTAGCCGGACATCCTCTCTCCTGTGACGTCACCTCATTTACTACACAGTGCTGCTCATGACCTGCTGCCTCCCTTGTGATCCGCGTTCCTCTGAAATGGAACACTGCTGGGAGCAGCGCAGGGGAACAGCAGCCAATGTTGGAGTTTCAGGAAAGACAGCCTGCTGTTTAGCAGCGCGACAGTAGGTTTTTACCTTGGCCTCCCGGGAGATGGTCTCCTGAAGGCCCTTTGCCACTGCTGGGCCTTATCGTGCTTGTTGCTACCATGGTCTCCCTGTCTCTCTCGTGGTATGAAAGTTCTATGGGGGTCTCTAACTCCTCACTGGCAAGCGTTACTGGCACACATAACGATGGTGATGATTTTCCCTCAAGCAATGCCACTTGGGCAAGGCGGTGCCACGCAGTTAAACCAGTGGTTCAGTTGACACCCCAGAAAGAATAACTAAAAAAACATGTATGGTGAGGAACAGTAGGTGTTTTCCACATATAGTTACAGGATTAGATTAGGATGTTTTTCCAGCTGCTTTGGAATCAGTAACTTAGGGAAAAAAAAAACATATTTTTGCTAGGGATTTGTTTGGTCAGGGTTAGGAAAGCTAGAACAAAGAAAGCTTAATTGCTAGGGCCCAGGAGTTTCACCTATGAAAAACAGACCCACAATTCAAGAAATAACAAATGAATTTCAGTGCCCATTGTCAGAATTGAACTTCCTCAACCACAAATAAAATTGATTCTTTCCTGGTTTCTATAATCAAACGTTTACTGATGAGTTTTTTTTTTTTTTGTACCTTTGAGGATATAGAGCTGTGTAGCAGATTTTCCTTTTACCTAAGAAAAGCAAAAAGACCCCTGACTTAAAGATTTCTAGTTATAATAAACTTGTTTCACTGTGTTAACTAAGTAAGAAGTGTGTTAGGTTAGGATACTATGATGGGTACTTGATTCCTAGCAACTGCAAGACTGCTACCTGCCAGCTACAATAGAGGCTGGCTGTGAAATCACTTGGCTTGCTTAAACTCTGTTAATCTATAATAGAAAAACTGTTGCTTCTAGGATATAGATGTAGTGTGGGGAGAAAATATTTGGGGAACTAGTTGTTTAGGTGTGGGTTTAAAATAACTTGTTTTTAAAAAACATAAGGAATTTGTAATCACTGAAATGTAAAACCTGTAATCATTATGTGAAGTTTAAGTTTATGATTAAGATGTGATTGTAATGTGATCTTTCCCCATGAGGGATTTGTCAAAAAAAATATATAAGATACATGGGAAAACAGAAGTAGAAGGAAGAGTAGAAGGAGTAGGAATAGGAGAAGATGAGGAAGAAAGAGAAGGAAAGAAGAAAGCTTGCAAGATGCATGGGTAAGGTGTATGTGTTAAAGCTTACAAATGTGTGTGTGTATGTGAGGTGTATGTGTGTTGAAGCTTTGCTTCTTCAACAAAATGTATGTAAATGAGTGTGTGTATGTGTGTGTCTGTGTGCATGTGTATGTTGAAGCCATGCTCCATCCACAAGATGTGTTTGTCTGTGGGGGGGGGTAGAGAGAGAGATTTTATGGAAAAAAACAGTAGAGAATAAGTTTAAATAAGAGAAAGAAATTGTACAGTAAGGAAAAGCTTGAATTGTATAGAGAGGGGAAAAACTTGAATAGAGAGAGAGGAAAAGAAAAAAGCTAAAATAAAGAAGGAGTTTGCTTTGACCCATCCAGAAGACTTATTCCTGCTTCTACCCCACCGACACCACACCCCCTTCCCATCCTCTGGCCCTCGTTGCCAGGGCTGGTCTCTGGTAGAATATAATGGAGAAAGAGGAATAGTATGTCTTCTTACTGCCCTGTCCACTCCAATCACAGTGTCTGCAACATCAGCTAAGAGTCCCCATGTTTCCAAAATCTTCTCAGAGACTCTGCTTTTTATGATTGTGGTTGGAGGAAGGAAAGGCTCTGAACTGCAGATGCCAAGTTCTATCTGTGTAGGTGATCACTCCCCTTGCCTCTTATCTGTTATGCTACGGTACAGTCACAAATACTTTATGGGCCTGTGAGAACCCATGGGGTACCTGAGAAAAAACATTGAGTGCCCACGTACCTGGTACACAGAAATGCTCAAAAAAAAAACCATTAGCAATGATTATGACTTGAGAGAATGGCCCCTATAGGCTCATATCATATATTTGGCTACCTGGTTCCCAGTTGGTGGAATTGCTTGGGAGGGATTAGGAGGTGTGGCCTTGTTGGAGGAGGTGTGTCAGTGAGGACAGACTTTGAGGTTTCAAAAGTCCATGCCATTCCCAGTTTCTGTCTGTCTATAAGCTCTATAAGCTCTGAGACCAGTACAGTAAGGAGCTGCCTACGCCATAGACCCTTAGCTGGGTTTTGCTTTCTGTCCCCTCCTGTGCAGATAGCCCTTTTATTAAACTCTTCTCAAATTCTGCTTACTCGGGCAGTGTCATATCTTTCTAGATGAGACCCAGACCGGGCCTTAGGAACTCCATTCTTACAAATTAATAAGTGGTAAAGGATGGAGAGACACCTGAATCAGCAAAGTGCCTGCTGCAGGAGCACAAGGCCTCAGTTAAGATCCCCAGAACCACAAAGCCAGGGGTGGTGGCATGCTTCTGCAACCCGAGGACTGAGAAGACTGAATGCCCTACAGCTGGAGATTATGGAAGCATTTTCTCAATTGAGGTTCCCACCTTTCAGATAACTCTAGCCTTTATCAAGTTGACATAAGACTGGCCAGGACATAGACATGAAGTAAATTAGTAAGCAGCAGGGCCTTTCTCCTGCCTTCATACTTTGCTCTCCCTAAGGACACTTACAAGGGTGATGCCTGGAACATGTTCATTCATTCACTTATCCACACGTAATGGAAGGACACTAGCTGGACTCAGGTTGAGGACAATCCCGCCTTCCGGAGCTCTTAGCCACCTGATGTAGTGGACTGTGCTTGGCTCCAGGGAGCACCTGGTTCCACGGTCCTAGACTATAAGGTAATGCAGACTACACATGGTAGCTCCTTTCTCCATCCATCATCTTCATCCACTTTAAGCTCAGCAGGGAGCTAAGGAGATGCCATCTAAGAAAGGAATTCACAGGCTCAGCACAGTGGAATACATCTGTGATCTCCGCACTCAGGGAGCAAAGAGGGATTTCTGCAAGTGAAACCAGCCTAGTCTACATAGTAAGATCAAGGGTGCATACTGAGAAATGGTTGAAAGAAACAGGAGAAAAGGAAGGAAGGAAGGAAGGAAGGAAGGAAGGAAGGAAGGAAGGAAGGAAGGAAGGAAGGAAGGGGAAGGGAAGGGAAGGGAAGGGAAGGGAAGGGAAGGGAAGGGAAGGGAAGGGAAGGGAAGGGAAGGGAAGGGAAGGGAAGGGAAGGGAAGGGAAGGGAAGGGAAGGGAAGGGAAGGGAAGGGAAGGGAAGGGAAGGGAAGGGAAGGGAAGGGAAGGGAAGGAGCAAGGAAGTCTTATATTTTAAAAAAAATCCTATTGTTCTAGAAACCATCAGTCCCACTACATTCTTCAAAGCACAGACATTACATCTGGTAATTAGTAATACACAGGTTGACACATGTATCTATTTTTGTTGTCAGGACAGATGATCATTTTAACTTTAAAAGTACACCAAGAAAGAGGAATAGGTCAAACCACACAACACAAGCCACCAGAGACACCTCCATACCATGAGGATATTGGAGTTAAAGGAGCTATGCTGGTGTCACAGAGCACATCAGAAATGACACTTCTGAATTGCTGTAGGTGATGTCAGGATGGGATTTACCTTGCTCCTCTTATTTTGATAGATTCTACCCTTTGCCTGTCTCTCGTCTCCATACCCAGGAGTTATCAGACACCATCATCACTGATCGTGGGCTGGAGGGATTTTGGATAAGTCCAAAGAATTCATGGACAGGAATCTTATCTCTTTCACATTCACGTTCACTTAGAGGCCACAGATAGCTCGACTTAAGGTGGCCCAAAGCACAAAGGGATGGGAGCAATGGGCTGCCAGGAACCACAGGGCCTCCCTGTTTCTTCACTGCTCAGTGCCCCTGTAGGCCAATCATTCAGATGCCATCTTGTTCTTTTCCCGACGACAGCCTTCAGAGGTTTTCTGTGTTTTCACCCCCTAATTTCAGGAAGACTGCTGGTATCTGGCCACTACTTCACCTGCACCTACTCATTTTCACCGTAAGGCTTCAAAAGCTCTCAGAGGAGGGCATCAGGAACTAGACCCATCTTCATCAGCCCTGGCTGATGATAGAAGGGCTTACGGCCAGCCTGCAAACAGCTCAATAAGGCCAGCATTACGGTGAAGCTTGGAGATCTTCAGGAGGGGAGGGCACACTGAGCCTCTGTTGCACCTGACATCCACGGCTGCCAGCTAGTATTTCAGGAGCGCCTCAGGAGGGTCATGAAGTGAACGAAGCCACAGTTTGCTTTGTACAAGGCTGCTCCTGATGTGGGAGACCCATTTCTTACCCTCATCGGAACAAGCATAGAGATAGCCTGGAAACCTGCTGCCCTTGACTTTGGGGAAGGATCACACTGCCTGAGCTGCAGATAGCAGAACAACAGATTTGTTCTCAGAAGAATGAATCTTGTGCTAAAATCCCCCCTACTGTCAGAGCTCCAGCCAGCCACTCACCAGTGAGCAAATGAACCTGCTTCAGAAGGTGACTGCCTGATTAAATGCCTCTGGAAATACATCTGACATTTGCTAAATGATGGCTTAATAAGGTTAAAAGCATGAAAATAATCACGTTGGTATATGTGCTGAACGCTGCTGCTGGTACTTTTCTGAGACCCTGTTGATATGCTGCAGCAAAGATAGGTTTTACTTCTTAAATAAAAGATTCCTCTTAAGGTCTCCCAATCACATCTCTATTTTTGGCCACGTCAACAAAATTCTGCTCTCTAAGCAACACAATGGGATAAATGTTTTTGTGCAAGACCTACAGACATTTATCTCCCAAGGAAAACTCCTGCAATAGTCCTATGGGGTTTCCAAGTTTTCTATATGCATGATTAATGAACATTAGCATTAGGCTGCCTAGAGTTTGGCTGGGGTAGGAGACGAAACTACTTTTCTCTCCCCTCCCCCCCCCCTCTCTCATCTCTGGTGGTTTGAATGAGAATGACCTCCACGGATACGTATATTTGAATGCTTGGTGCCCAGCTGGAGGAATT
This sequence comes from Cricetomys ansorgei, assembly GCA_026225945.1. NCBI lineage: Eukaryota > Metazoa > Chordata > Mammalia > Rodentia > Nesomyidae > Cricetomys > Cricetomys ansorgei. The sequence goes on from JAMJFZ010001796.1 coordinate 21,416,467, forward strand.
GTTTAGGAAGGATTAGGAGGTGTGGCCTTGTTGGAGGAAGTATATCCCGAGGGGTGGGCTCAGTCTCACTTCCTGTCCCTTGCTTGTGGATCAAATGTAAACTCTCAGCTACAACTTCAGTGCTGTACCTGCCTGCCAGACTCCCCCACCACGATGATCACAGACTCATCTCTGAAACTGTAAGCAAACTCCCAATTAAATGCTTCCTTTTATAAGTTGCCTTGCTCATCGTATTCCTCCCCCTCTTCTCTCTCCTTCTGCGTCTCTCTGCAAAAGCCACTACAAGGATGATTTGGCATTCTCATACAGTACTCCTTCCCCTCTATTTCACGAGAAGTTGAGTTGTGTAAAATGGAAAAGCTTTACACATTCCCTTCACCCCAATGTCAAGTTTGGGTACATGTTCCAAACAGCCTACAGCCTGAAGGAATGCCTGCCTAGTCCATCAGTCTGTCCAGTAGAGGGACGTGGATGATTCTTAAATCTTCTCTTCTTGAGTGTGAGTCCTATGAAGTCTCAATGCTAGTCCACTTAAGCATGTGGGGTTACACACAGAATCTACTTTCTCCACTGCTCAGGTTTTCCCTCCTTGACTGTCTCTTGAAGGGGTACATTACGTCACCTCTCTAGGCTCCTTATCATCTCTAGACTCATTATCTGTCCCATCCTCTCTTGAAGTCCTGCCTTCTGTTCCTGTCCGTCTTCTGCCCTCTGGGGTGACTTCTTTGTTTGCACTGCTTTTGTTCGTGTGCCTCTTTCTCATTTGAGACAGTTCCCTCTGACTGGTCAGGATAAACTTCTGCTGATGGTAGAGCTCACATCTTTTTTTTTTTTTAAACTAATTTTATTTTTTAATTTTTGTATGTATGCGGTATATATGAATGTGTATATATATATGTGTATATATGCACAACCACGTATACATTGGTACATGTGTGTGTGCATGCGTGTAGAGGCCTGAAATTGATGTCAGGTGTCTTTATTCATCTCTCTCTAGCTCTTTATTGAGACAGAGTCAGCATCTCTCACTGAACCCAAAGCTTGCCAAGTCCACATAGTCTAGCTAGTCAGCTTTTCCCAAGGATCTCATCCCTGCCTCCTAACTACTGGGATTATGATGTCTGGCTTTTATATGGGTTCTTGATATCCAAACTCTAGCCTTCATCTTGCCTGGCAAGTACTTTATGCACTGAGCTATCCCTCCCTTTTGAGCCAGGATCCCAACAAATAGCCCAGGCTGGCTCCTCTCTATCATTGGGACGACAGACTTACTGTCTTGCCATTTCACCCAACATGCCTCCCTTGTGTCTCCCCACATCATAAACTGTGTCAGTCTGGTACAATCTGAGAGAGATGTCAATCCAAGTTCTCCCATCACCATAGCTGCCGAGCATATTTTAAAGTTCCTACTCACTGTTTTTACTTGTTTTAGACACAACACTAAGAACTCAGAACTGAAAGAGGAATGCCTGGGGATCATCCGGGAAGAGGTGGTAGAAGGAATGTAAGAGCCATAAGAGAAGGAGAAAGGCTGTGAAATACTGTCCTCTGGGCATGGCACAGCCATTCAGTCATGACTCCACAGCAGCCCTGGCCATATGCAATGGGGCTGTATCCATGCCCTTGCCCCTGCTGAATGACTGGCTCTTGACAGTTGTTAGGGGGCAGCCAGTGATTGTCTTCTGTTGTGTACCCACTGAGAAGCCCACCAGGCTCCAATGGATAGTTCCAAATCCATGTTCACACAGATGATCCCCCCTTAAACTCAGTAGGTCTCAAAGGGGGGAAAAGAATGTATGAAAGGAAGTTGTAAGGAGGGGGGTTAAAATGTGGGAGAAGGCTAGAGTGGGGAGTCACAGTCATCAGAATGTATTTTATGCATGCATGAAACTGTCAAAGAGCAAAGTCAATGAAAGCTAGAAAAGGGGTGGGGGGACTGAGAGAGGGTAGTCAAGCTTCTTGTCAGTTCCCATTTCCCCCGGCTCTGGACAGCAGGAACTTTGAAAAGCAGAACGACTTTGTTCTTTCATAAACACACCACCTCTCACTCCACCACAGAGTACACGTGTGATCACAATGATTTCTTTTCAAATTTATATTTAGTGCACTATTCAAAGACACATCCCTGGGGTGTGATGTAAATGTACCTCTCTTCCATACACAAGTCAGAGACAGGTTACCTTTAAGGGTTGGGAAACAACAGATCATCGCATTCATGTGAATATTTTAAATTTTTTGGAGGGATAAAAGAAATAGCCAGTGCCTTTGATCTCACTTTGATTGTTTCCTGACCAAAGAAAACAAATGTAGCCGTGACTTTCACACCAACATAGGCAGGGGGACTTAGCCTGGTTTTCTACTGAACTCATTTAACTGATAACTGCTGCCCTCCTTGAGAGCTTCTGGTAGCAAGAGAAGGAGTATGTTGACCTTAACATAGTGATTACAATCTTGTTTACAGTTCTGCTTAGGCAGTGGAGGTGGGATCGGACTTCCTTTTAATGAGTTTTCTATACAAAACAGTGAATATTAAAACTCACGCATGCCAGACCGATCACTTCAGGACGTCATCCAGGATTATAGAGTGGCCACCACTTGCTCCTCCTTAGCTGTTCACTAAAAGACTCTGAGGCTGTGATCTCTGCATTCTGCCCAGCAGACTCTCCAGTGATCCCTGGGTGCCTTCTATCACGTAGTGAAAATACTGCAAATATCTCCTTTAGCGTTCATTTGTTATAGGTTGAGTAGTATCTCCCCACCCAAAAAAATATGTTGACGTCCTGAGTATCAATTCCTCAGAATATGAGCTTGTTTGGAGATACGGTCTTCATGGAGAGAATCAAGTTAAAACAGGCTATTAGAATGAGACTTAATGTGTTGAGTGAGAAAAACTGGTACAAGATAGACAAGCTCTGAGGAATGACAACGTGAAAACACATGAAGAGATTATGAAGCAGGCTTAGGACATACATCTAGGGTGACCAGCAACCCACCAGAGACTAGAAGACAGGTGGAGTACAGTCTCCCTGCAGCTCTCAGGAAGAACCAACACCTTGATTTCAGACAGAACTGTAAGATGATTGGCTTCTGTGGTTTCAAGGTGCCTGGTCAGTGTCCCTTTGTGACAGCAGCCCTAGGGGACTAACACACAGTCTCCTTGTTTAGGTTCTGATTTTGAGTCTGATAACTGCAGCAACAGCACTGTCCACAGCCTTGTGGTTGGAATGCTAGAATAGAGCCCTACCTAATAATCCCAGTGAGCCCAATTCAGTTGAACTTGGAGAATGGGTCTACCATGGGATGCTGCTGTGGTTACAATGTGCCCAGTAAGGCCACATTGCAGCAGGAAAGCCCCAGCTTATAATACTTCTGATTCTTCTGTATAAAAAATTTTCAGTGTAGGGTGCCGAGGGCCAGCCCTGACCAGGGTTTCAGTGACCAGGAGGGAGAGGCAGAGTTGGTGAAATAATAAGAATAAAACCACACCTCTTATGGATGGGACAAACTTCTCTCTTTATTCCTACTGTTCCTTCTTACTTTTCTATTCTCCTTTTTTTCTCTTCTCTCTCTCCTGTCTGTTTACACACTTGGTTATATCCATCTTATAGAAGAAGCAAAGCTCCAACACACATAGATCTTACCCATACATCTTGAACGCTTCCTTCTTCCCTTCTTGAAGAGGGACAGCATAATGCATCTCACTCATACGTCGTATAAGCTTCATTTCTCCTTTCTTCTCTTTCTTATTATTTCCCATACATCTATATACCTTTTAAATAATACCCTCTGCATAAAAAGAAATCATATCATAATCATGAGTTCTGTTTTTCCCAGTGAACGATTACAAGTTACATATTAAAAAACAGGTTATTTTCAATTCCCCCACCTGATTATGCATGAACACCCAGTTTTACATGTACTTTTTCCCCACAATACATCTATATCCCAGAAATAATAATTTTGTTATTATAGATTAACAGAGTTTAGGCAAGCCAAATATTTTCACAGCCAGCTTCTATTGTAGCTAGCAGGTTGCTAGGGAACAAGTACATGTCATAGTACCCTAACGTACAGTACACAATTCTTATTTAGTTAACACAATGGAACAAGTTTGTTATTAACTAGAAATCTTTAAGTCAGGGGTCTTTCTGTTTTTCTTAGGTAAAAGGAGACTCTGCCCCATACCTCTATATCCTTAAGTTGCACCCCAAACCCATCAGCAAGTTTTTAATTACAGAAACCAGGAAAGAATCAATTTTATTTGTGGTCAAGGGCGTTCAAGCCTAACAATGGGCACTGAATCTCATTTGTTATTTCTTGATCAAGGATCTGTTTTTCATAGGTGAAATTTGTGAGCCTTAGCAATTAAGCTTTCTTTGTTCTAATTTTCCTAACCCTGACCAAACAAATCCCTAGCAAAAATGCTTTTTTCTTAAGTTACTGATTCTAAGGCAGTTGGCAAAACATTGTAATCTAATCTTGTAACTATATGCGAAAAACACCTACTGTTCTTAGCTATGCATTTTTTTTTTTTTTTTTTTGTCATTCTTTCTGGAGTTTCAATAGAATCACCAATACAAATGAGTAGCACTGCCTTGCCCAAGTGGCATTGCTTGAGGGAAAATCATCACCACTGTTAATGTGTGCCAGTAACACTGCCCCGTGAGGAGTTAGAGACCACCATAGAACGTTCATACCATAAGAGAGATAGGGAGACCATGGTAGCAACAAACACAATAAGGCCCAACAGTAGCAAAGGGCATTCAGGAGACTATCCCCCAGGAGGTCAAAGTAAAAACCTACTATCACCTTGCTAAACAGTAGGCTGTCTTTCCTGAAACTCCAACATTGGCTTCTGTTCCCCTGCATTGTTCCCAGCAGTAGGATTATCTGCAAGTAATGGTGGTGAATAAAAAGTGCATTCTGTTACTAGGGATACATTTAAGAACTCAAGTAGGTATAGTCAAAAAGCTTTGCAAGATGAGGGAAAGAAAGCCAAGTCACCAGGACACACTAATGAGTCATTTATGCGTTGCAAAAGTGAGACTAGAAGCCAGGTGTGGTGACGCATGCTTTTAATCCCAGTACTCAGGAGGCAGGTACAGGTGGATCTGTGAGTTCCTGGCCACTCTGATATACATAGTGAGTTCCAGAACAGCCAGTAATACTCTATCTCAAAAAAAAAAAAAAAAAAAAAAAGTGAGGCCAGGCCTGGGGAGACAGATCAATAGAGTATTTACTCTGTGAGCATGAGGACTTGTTCAATTCCCAAGAACCCACATAAAAAGAGTCAGGTGGCTGGTATGCACTCATAATCCTAGTGGTGAGGAGGTAGAGACAGGCAAACTCCTAGGACTCTCTGACCAGCCAGCCTTCTCAATAGGTGGGTCACAAGCCAATGATGGGTGGCATCTGAGGAGCAGCAATCAAAGTTGGCCTCTACATGCACACATATACATGTACACACAAACACACATATGCACACCCCAACACAAATACACATACCTCATAATACATACAAAAAGTCAAACCAACATCCTTCAACCATGAGGTGTCACATCCCCTCAACCCGCTCTATAGGATCTGTAGCACTGGGCCTCAGTACCACCAGTCCAGACCCAGCTCTGAATTACATCAGCCTCTGAAGTGTATCAATATATTACAGTATCTATAGATAACACAACTGTAGTTACTTAGTGTGGAGGGTCACAATAAAAGAGGGGGTGATTGACATAAAGAAACCAAGAGAGAGAGCTAAAAGACATTAGACACTGTTACTGCGGGAACATGAAAATGTCCCCTATTGGCTCATGTGTTTGAACACCTGGTCCCCCAGCTGGTGATGTAGTTTGGATATGCAGCCTCATTGACAGATATAGGTCCATAGGTACAGAACTTATGGGTTGTAGCTCAGCCATCTATCCACTCCAGGCTCTCTGCTTCCTGACTGCCAACAAGATGTAACCAGGTGCTTCATGCTCCCACTAGTCAAGGTCACTCTCCTCAGCATGCCTTCAATGAGAAAAGTAGCTAATGCAAAAATGTTCCATAGTAAACAATACGCAAATGTTCACGGAACAGCTCCAGGGAACCACACCTTGCATCTTCAGGTCCTTGTGTAGACCCCTCCTCTTGAATATTCAACGATACTCTGACCCGCTATCTTAGTCAGGGTTCTATCACTGTGAAGAGACACCATGACCACAGCAACTCTTATTTTTAAAAAGCAGTTAATTGGGACTTGCTTACATTCATAGGTTTAGTCCATTATCATCGTGGAGGAGAAGCATGTCGGCATGCGGGCGGACACAGCACTGGAGAGGTAGCTAAGAGTTCTACAACCGGATCAGCAGGCAGCAGAAAGAGACAAAGCCAGTGGGCCTAGCTAGGGCTTCTGAAACTCCAAAGCCCAACCCCAGTGACATAATTCCTCCAGCGAGGCCACACCCACTCCAAGAAGGCCACCCTTCCCAATAGTGCCACTCCCTGCGAGCCTATGGGAGCCACTTGCATTCAAACCACCACACTTCCCTCGACCTACAGAGTACAGTGGAAGTGAGAGTGTGCCAGCTGTGTGCCTCAAGTGTAAGAATCTGTGAAGGTTTATGATGACTGGTTTCTTCCCTGTGGGAAGCTAGTTGCTATGTGGAAAGTGTACCTACTATGAGTCCACCCTTCCATGAGAAGCCCCTTCCGGACACTGTGGAGAAGTCACATGAGAGAGGCAGAGGCCCTGGCCCATGGCCCTGACTGAACCTCTAGCCAGAAGCTAGCACCAGCCTGTCATGCCAGGTACCAGCCTGGAAGCTAATGCTTCAGCCTAGTCATGCCTTCCTACCCAACCCCAGATGCCCCTTTCAGCCCTGCCAAATTGTAGGCCTGTTATCAAATAAACAAAATGAGTGTTTGTTTGAGTTTCTGTAGTCAATGTGTCTCTGGAATGCTCCAGAACTAACCAATGTCTTCAAAATGAAATAAAATATGTGACCCTAATGAAGTTCCCATCATCTGGACACATCCAACCTTTCTGGTCACACCAACTACAGCAGCTTCTTCCAAGGCTCCTGCAGCTCCATTCAACAGATGAGCAGAACAAGGCTGATAGAACCTACAACCCTGCCCTCAGTCCCCCAGAACGGTAGAGCACACCCAGATCGACTCTGCAGTTAAACTTCCTAGCAAATCTTGCCCTAGCAAAATCTTAGTGGATATGACCTAGTTATGGCCATGGCTCACCACAAACCATACAGCGGCATGGACTATTTTGCAACTGAAACTAATTTAAAATAATTCTCATTTTTGAAGAATTATAATGAGAATCCATAGTTACAGATAATTGAGATGAAAGCTGTCCTCATGACCTAGTAAAAATAAAGAGACAGCGTATGCTTAGGAATAAATGTGGTTCTTGAAAATGCAATCTAGATAATCACTGAATTATTATGATCATTCTGGGGACTGTTTTTATCTTTGTTGATTTTTCTCCCATCCACTGGGACTGTGGTTGTATAATAGTAACACAAGTTTAGAGGACTCTCATCTCCAGTTGCCTAGCAACCTACAGCTTTGAAGAGAATGAGAGATGAAGGGTCAATGGCAAAATAATGCAGCTTGCAACTCAATGATTCTTTAAAAGTTTTAGGACTATTAAAACTGCCCTAACTATAAGTACACAGATGAGCACCTCACTGGATCAGCTGCCTCTTGGGTTTCTTTCACACCTTGAATTTGATGTTGGAGCCGATGATTACGTAATGACATATCTTAACCAATCTAAACAAAGGCACAGAATCATATTGTTACTTCCAAAGCAGGGTTCATAACATCATTGCGGGAAATAAATGAAAAAATTGTGTAAATTATAAGGACATTGACAAGTTACTAGTGCTTTACAAGAAAGTATTAACTGTCGGCTCCACCATTATCATTGCCATCACCAAAGAGCAGACAAACTGGTTTGTGTGAAGAATTCAGCAAACAACCCGTGTTACACAATGGGCATTTCACCACTCATTTGGTGGTGGGAAGTGTAAAGTCCATCTACATGTCCCTCACTCATTCATTTGTTCATTCATTTGTTCATTCATTTGTTCATTCACGATTTATTGGCCAGGCATGGTGGTACACGCCTTTAATCCCAGCTCTCAGGAGGCAGAGGCAGGCAGACCTCTCTGAGTTTGAAGAAAACCTAGTTCCATATGGTGAGTTCCAGGTCAGGCAGGCAAAAATAAATCTTCCCTACAGTCATTTACCATTTATTTGATCAGCAACTGGTCATAGAGCAACTGCAAGCACAGAGAGAACATCTGGAAACATCACGGACTTGGAAACCATCTCTCAGGGGAAGAGAGATGACTAACAACTATGAGTCACAGCACGAAAGAGGCGAACAGGAGACCAAGATCAGCTGGCGCTTAAAGGATAGGTACTGAAGGATGAGGCCAGCTAGCCGTGAATATAGCCAAGAAGGGGGGCTGTGGGGGAGGCTGTCTGCAGGAGGATCACACACACAAAGGACTGAGACATAAAAGAACACATGTGTTAGTGCTGGGAGCTACTCAAGCTGTGACAGACATAGTAGAGGGAGAGGAAGACTGGTGATGGAGATGGGCCTGCATCCTTATGAATTAGGAGCTACACCCGAAGCACTGGAATCTCCAACCACTACTTGTTTGCTTGTTTGTTTGTGCTGGGAATCAAACCCAGGGCTTCTAGGCAAGACTTTACCACTGACCTATACCCTCAGCCACTCAAAGTCACATTCTCTTGTGTGCATATACATATATACGTACATACATATGTATGCTTATGTACATGCGTAGGGAACCCACAGATCAACCTTGAGTGCTGTCCCTCAGGCTCTCCCATTTGTTTTTGAGGCAGTTACTCGTTGGCTGAGGAATCACTTGCATAGGCTACGCTGGCTGGCTAACAAGCTCCAGAGATCTTCCCGTCTCTGCCTCTAGGACCAGAATTACAAGTGTGCAGTACCACATTTGGCATTTTCAGTGGGTTCTAGGGATCGAATTCAGGTCCTTATGTTTGTGTGACAAGTACTTTACTAACTGAGCTATCTTTCCAGCCCTCAAAGTTACATTTTTGTAGAAAAATATGCCCATATTTTAGCTCAACAAAATGAAGGAAGGCCCTACCAGTGAAAGCAACCCTCATCCACTCCAGTATAGACTGTCAATCACACCATCAACCAGGTAACCTGGGACCTCTATATGTTCTAGGCCAGACTCCACCATCCTTACCATGATGCCATCCAGTCACCAGGAGGTGAATCCCAAGAAACAGAAGCACAATTCCCTCCAGAATGTTCCACTACAAGTGGGGCACTGGGTGGCCTAGGGGATGGAGCAAGCAGAAATGCCAGACACTGGGATACACCAGCAAAGGCAACTGGGGGTTTCACTAGCTCTCACACCCTGGTCCTCAGTACTCCCATGGTGCTTCTCTGCCCATCAGCCCACCTCTGGCAGAGTTATCAGGAAAACTTACTTGGGCAGCCCTCCCCAGCTGTTTCTCCAAACAAAGTGAAAGTCCCACTCAACCTGCCTGCAGTGCCCTCACAGTAAAAACCAAACCACTCTCAATGGAGTGGTGACTGCTGGTGGGCGAATCCACATTCCTAGGTCCACAGTCCCGGCGGTGATCTTCTGGATGTGCTCAGAACCTTAGCTTAGCACATGACTAACTGTAATCTCCAGACACAGTAATGTGTGAGGGAACAAGGGTCTTGTGGATTTTATCACTAATTTCCTTTGAATCCCAATACAATGTGTACAGACGCAGGTCAACACAGTCCAAACCATTAAAGGAATTCAAGGCACATACATGTCTTGGTTGTTATAACACCGTCTAGGAAGCTGATGTGTTCCTGTACCATTTTATTATAGCTGCCTTATTTAAACTATGAATATAATACTGGTCCAACTTTATTTTTCTTATTTAACCTCATCAGAACAAAAATTGTCTTGATAAACATCTTTTGCAGAGGCTATTTAGCATTCTGTTGTTTAGGGGCTGCAGAGATGGCTCAGTGGTTAAGAATACAAAACTGTTCTTGCAGAGGACCCAAGTTCGGTTTCCAGCCCCTACATAAGGTAGCTGGCAATCATCTGAGACTCCAGCTCCTGGGGAATCTGACACCTCTGGCCTCCCCACACCTAGACACATGTACATATGTCTGTCCAGATACATGTACACATAAACATAACTTTAAAATAAGCAAATAAGCCAGATGTTGTGGCTTATTTAATCCGAGCACTCCGGAGGCAGAGGCAAGTAGATCTCTGAGTTTGAGGCCAGCCTGGCCTGCAAACTGAGTTCCAAGATAGCCAGGGCTATACAGAGAAACCTTGTTCTGAAAAAAATAAAATTAAAATAAACTAATTAATTAATTAAAATCCTATCACTGAGCTGTACTATTATTTAACCATTCTACTGTTATGTTGGCCCTTCAGAGCTGTCCCACTTAGGGGCTATATTAAGTAATTCCATGATAACTGCCTCTGTTCATAAAACTGTTTAAAATTTCTAACTATTTTTGTAGGGCAAGTTCCTAAAAGAGGTGTTGCGAAGTCAAAAGATTTGAGGGTTCTTGATCCATAGTGTCTAATTCCTTTCTAGAAGGAAAAAAAAAAGAACCAATTTTCATATCCAAGTTTTATCTAAGTGCCCATTCTGCTTCAAGGGGTATATTTTCAATGCAATTTAAAATTACTTTAATCTGTCATAATATTTTAACACCAGCTAGCTGCCAAATGCAAGCATGGGGCTAATAAGAGTGATTTTGCACACTATTTATGTATCTGGCAGTGCTCTGTGCCATAATGATTTCCAGATGGATTCCCAGTTGACTTTACCTACCTGTCACTATTCCACTCCTTTCTCTCTCTCCTCCCAATCTGGTTCATAATTAAAATTGGGTAAATGCTTGGCAAGATGTAGGTGTGACACAGAATCAATGCCCATCCTCCATCAAAGCAAGCCTACATCAGCAGAAACACGTTTTGGAAAGGTGTTCAAGACCATCTTAAACAATAGTTGTGCTAAAATCCTGTACCATGATAACAATCTGAGTGTTCAGAGGACCTTCCAAGACAGCAACACCAAAAGAGACTTTCCGGAAAGGACATGGTCAGAGCCAAGCCACCTAAAAACTCAGACATCTCTCAGAAAACTTATGAGCAGCTACGCTGCCACTTGACTCTCCGCCAGGGCTTCCCTGAAGCAACCAACAATGAACCCATGGCATTCAGACAGGTTCGGATGTCAGTAACCTCAGTCACATGTACCAGGACACTCTCCTCTCCTTTACTTATGGAAATTTGAAGAAAGAAAGAAATACCCCCAACAACTCCCTGAAAACTGAGATGTAGCAACGTAAGGGTGTGGCAACAGCCAGACGCCCTCTCCGAACCATCTGTGGGGTTCCCAGCACCCTGCCTAGAGAGTGAGAGATATTCTGTCTATAGTATATGAGGTACACCTTAAGTGTACTAGACAGTACACCTAATTATCTTCAGAACCTTGACTTACAGAAGGCAAGACAGAACCTTGATGAAATACCGTGGTTTGCACACTGATCTTTGACAGCTCATAAAAGTAGTTAATCTACAAAACTGATTCTTGGGAAATATTTTCTAAAATTACATCACTTGAGCACATAGTGAAGATGAACTCACAAATCTAAGTTTAACATGTAGACCTTAGCCCATGGTCCAAGCAGTCTCCATCCTGCTACCCAGGCATCTTGTTAAATTCCATCTTGTCTCTACCAAAGCCATCAATTGAGTAGCTTCAGTGGGACCACACCTTCTTATTGGTGCATTAAGACATACATCTCCTGTTAAAACCCCTTCAAATATATGCAAAAATGTAAGGCCATTTTAAAATATGTTTCTGCAATACAATTTAGCTTAGCTCAAAAGTATACAAAAGGGAAAGAAGCAAGCTGAGCATACCCACATCAGCATACTAGAAAGCACTGGAGATGTAAGTTGGAAGGACATCAAAATGTCAGGAAAAAAATATGTTGGACTGGTTAAACTCAGATTGGATGGAGAGGAAATACCACCACCTACCAGTGCGAAAATCTCTTGGCACTTCCCACATTCTAAAAGCATACACACACACACACATGAATATTCCTTTGATTGGGACAATATGTAAAGCAGTGAGTGGCAAAACCACCCATAGTCCTCTGTGACTCCATGGAAAGACTCCAAAGCTTCTACCATTATAGTAACCACAGCCTTCCAAACAAATAAGGAACATGCTAGACTTACAACATACCCATAGCATAACTAGATCCCCAAAGGTTAGGTCATTTGCCCAAGGACTCTCCTTCAGGCTATGATAGAGTCTGGTTTCTACATGTCCTATCTGAACTCTCTCTAGCATGTAACTCCAACACTCAAGACTTACTAGACTTAAGGGTTTATTTTATATTCAAGTGAGGGATTCCTAAGCATGACAAATGTTGGAAATCATAATTTGAGTAATCATATCTCAGGCTGCGATTGTTTCATTTCAGCGGGTCACTGGAGTCTTGGATTGTTGATGAAAATTTTCCAAATCATCAGCCCCAGGTGTAAAATTTCTTCTCCCCTCTTAGACATCAACTAAGTAACTATTTAGCCAACCAATTTACTCAAAGAAATGGATCCAAGATGAGAACATATCTTATTTATTGGGCAGTTGTCAAGATCTACAGAAAATAATGCAAACAAAAAAATTACCATGCAAAACTCCATATAATCCAGGCAATGTAAAAAATACCCTGCCGGGAGATGTTCCTAAGGTCTCTAAAACAATACAAGTAATTACCGTTGTTGTTGGTTTCTCACCATAACTATATAATAAGATCCTACTGCTGAAAATATCACATACTCTGGCCCCAGGACATTGAGAAGTCAAGCTGGGACTGAACTGGAAACTTCCTACCTTTACAGTAGTGATAGGTGATATGTAAGCAGCAGGGGTAGGGGATGTCGCCATCAGCAGTGCTATCCAGATGTGGCGCCTGTGTGCTACTCTTTGAACTAGCCAACAGATTTCTGAAATTCATGCATGTTACTGAAAACACAATCAGTAACCCAATGGCTGGGGAGGACTAGCCCTCGTCAGGAAGCTACAGCTGTTGTTTTGCTGAAAAGCCATGGTGTGCTTTGTTGATTTGCACTTTTTCAAGGGCATGATTATATGCTAGGTGTGTGGAGAAGTCAGACATTTTTGTGGAGCTTAAATTTCAGAAGGAGAGTTTGCAAAGTAAATAGAAGGTGACAACTGTTATAGGAAAACAGAGCAAACTAATAGAATTACATTCCTTCTGTGTATTTATAGGTGTGTGTTCATAAACCTAGGGACTACTGTTCTATTTTTTTACTTCAGTTTTTGTTTATCACATTGCAATGTTAATGTTTATGACATTTCCAAATCTTTTCTTATCAATGCCCATCAACTAAGAATGAATGCCAGCTGGGAATGCTGTTACAAGCCTAGAATCTCAGCACTTGAGAGGCTGAGGCCAGAGTGTTGCAAGCAAGGTTTAGAGCAGCTTTAGCTACATAAGTGATATCCTGTCTCTAAATAAAGTTATAAAGGGGGCTGGAAGTGTAACTATGTGGTGGAATGTTGTCTAGCATATGTGGGGCCCTGAGTCATTCCAAAAGCCATACTCTAGAAAAAGAATCAATGTGTCACACAAGCTCTTATATCAGCAACATTATAAGACCTTTTTAGCATCAGATGTAGTCTTTTAGTCCTATCTCCTATATCGTTTGAGCCTGGCTATACAAACAATCACCCTGCTGAGAACAACTAAAATCCTAAACAAATGTTGCTTAAAGAACACCAAAAGGTGCCCAGCACCAGGGAAGGCTTCTCCTATAAGAGTATCTGGATTTTCCAGGAGATACCAGATAACTGAGAAGTTATGATGAGATGATGCCAGCTTTGCTGAATTAGACAATGTTGGAGGTCTAGACCATCCTAAAGGCAATACTGGTAAATTCCTCCTGTCTGGGGTTGGAATCCCACATATTTAACACCACACAATTAAGAGTGAGCCAGAACTGCAATGTCACGGAAATAAACCCATTAGAAATATGAAGAACCACATATTCCCATTAAAGGACAAATGTCATCAAATTGCATAAGACATGAAACTCTACTATACGGTATTTATATGAGACATAATTCAAACATAAAAAGAGAGGGCTCTGGACACAGTTCACTGCTTGTTGGCAAGTGGAAGGCCTGTCTTAGCTCCTTAAGACCACATAATAGTGATGATGGCAATGATCATGACAATGACAATGATGGGAGAAAAAGAATAAGAGTAAAAGAAAAAATAAGAAGAGGAAGAGGAGGGGGAGGAACAGGAGGATGCAAGAGGAGAGGAAGAAAGAAAAGGAGAAGAGGAGGAGGAGGAAGGGGAGGAAGGGAAGAAGGAGAAAGAAGATGACTAGAGGGGAGAAGGGGAGAGGGGAAAGAGGAAGAAAGGGAAGAAGAGAAGGATACAAAAAAGATAGAAAATAAATCAAGTAGGAAAAGACATCAGAGAACACTAACGGAAAGAAAACTGATCCCCAAAGCAACACCAGACAAAACACACATTAAGGTAACAAACATAGTGTCCTAGTTTGCTTTCTGTTGCTGTGATAAACACCACGATCAAAAGCAACTTGGGGAGGAAAGGGTTATTCCAGCTTAGTGTCTGTCATCCAGGGAAGTCAGGGCAGGAACCCGGAGGCAGGAACAGAAGCAGAGACCATGGAGGAACGCTGCTTCCTGGCTTGCTCCTTGTGGCTTGCTCACACTGCTTTCTTATACAACAGGGACCACCAGCCCAGAGAGATTACCAACCACAATGGGCTGGGCCCTCCTACATCAACCATCAACTGAGAAGATGCAGCACCCAGACTTGTCGCAGGCCAATATGTTGGAAGCAATTCTTCAGTTGAGGTTCCATCTTTCCAGGTGACTCTAGTCTGTGTCAAGTTGACAATAAGAACTAACCAGATATATATATAATGTTTCGTGGCTATGAAGGTTCAAATTGACAAGCAAAATTTAACACATAAATGCATATGCATTAAAAACAAGAAGCTCATTTTCTCTAATAAGCACTTTTTAGTAGTTGTAAATCGAAGAAACATTGGAAGGGGAGCGTGGCGTTTCTGCGTGCTCACACCTTGTACACTAGTATGAGGTATTTGTCCCACTGGTGAAGTGACAGGGATACCGTCACCTAGAGGCCATGCTTTGTTCATGTTTTCTTAGTGTCTCCCAGAACTGCTTTTCTATTGCCAGCACCCACGCTGCGTTTGGTCCTCGTGCCTTCTTTGTCTCCTCTTTGAAGAGTTCCTTCCACTGCCTTTTCCTTTTTGATGACCTTGACTATTGTAAGGAGCACTGATCCGGTATCTTGTAGACTGTCACTCAGCTAGAATGTGTCTGGTGTTTTTTTCATGATCGCACTGAAATCATAGGTATGGAGGACGAAAAATGTCCCTTGTTCACAACAAGAATGTAAATTATGCTAGGAAAGGAAGAAATACTTTCATTGGTGATATTGCTACTTCCCTGACACATAATATAAACACACACACACACACACACACACACACACACACACACACGAAAGATGGTCAGATGGGAAAACCCGATCAAATCCACTGGATCGCTAAGAAATAAGAAAAAAGGAAAAGAGACTATTTCTCATCTCGGGCTGTAAAAGTGCCTGCAGTGGGAGAAGAGCAGCTTCTGCCTGGGACCTTCTTTATCAGCCAGATGCTCCAGCTGGAGCATCCCAAGCCTCCCGTGTCAGTTTCTGGGGGTGCTGCAGCGTCTCGTGTGAGCCGAACTCCTTTTTGCTGTCTGCTGTATACTTAATAAACACAGCCCTTCTGAACTAAAGCATGGTTAACATAGATCACTCTCTGCACACAGCTACAACATTTTGAAACTACATCAACTGTGTTTGTTCTTCAAGATAAGACATTATCACTCAAAATAAGAACCACAGAGATCGATATGAACATCGATGTTGGCTCATGGCAACCAAAAAAAAAAAAATGTAGGTCTGTGAGAGGTCTCAGCAGATCTGGCAGCAGATGCAGTCAGCTGGAATTCATTTTTGCTAAACAGCACTCAAATATGAAGCGTGTGATCAATACGGAAAGCAGGAAGGCATATTCACCATTGCCCATTCCGCTGTCCTCATTTCCTTAGGGAGGACTTCCTTCCAGTCTAGGTCTGTAGATTAGTGGCTTTTACATGGCCCAAAGCCTGACAGAACAACTAAGGAGAGGAAAGATTTGGTTGATGGTTTTAGAAGGTCCAGTTCATTAATCCCATGTACTTAGGCAGGCAGAACATTACAGCAGTGGAAGACATAACAGTAACAGCCAACAGCTGTTCATATCACAGAAGACCAGGAAACAAAGAGACAGGAAGTAACTAAAGATGATATATCTCTAAGGACCCTTCTCCAGAGACGTACTTTCCACTAGTTCCCACCTCTCAAACTTCCAGAATCTACTCAAATAGTGCCACCAACTGCCGACTATGCATCCAAAATGAGAGCCTGTGAGGGACATTTCAGATTCAACCTCTAACAACCCTTACAGCTCCACTAGGGCTACCCACCAGGCCCAGTGGTGGACACATGACCCAAGCCCGGCCAATCACCAGAATCCAATCCTCTAGCCACAATGATTGGTTCAGAGATACCCAGGTGGCCCAAGCCAACCCAACAAAACCAAGGTCAAGACTTCCTAGAAGACTAGAAGGAAGGTCTCTCTTCACCTGCAGTTCCTGGGTTTAGGATATAGTGAACCAGCTGCTATCAGAAGTCACTATGTGGAATCTGAGGGTAAAGACTTGTGGCCTGGGTGAGATGAACTGAGTTCCCAAACACTTCTGCCTATACTCTTCAGTCAGATGGCAGACACTGAAGACTTGCATTCTTGTTTAAACTGTCTGAGTTGGGGTTTGTGCTGCTTACAACCCAAAGAATTCTAATATGTAAAGGAGGAGCCTTGATCTAGCCTGGCTGTCAAATCTCTATGCTTTTTATCATTCTCATCTATAAGATGAAAAAGAGTTAGCTGTGATCTAATCATTAAACTCCTTATGGAAGCATTTCATGTGCTTATATCTAAGAAGCTATAGATCTACTAAATAAAAAGCACACCACCGTATTTCTGGTGCATTTTTTGCTTGTGTGAACCGTTTTCCCAGAGGATCTCAGCAGACCATAGAAAATAGAACAAGAATCCACGTACTAGCAGAGAGGGGCTGTGCTCAGGGTCTGGGCAGAGTCAGAGAACAGAGCTTTCCAGCATGCAGGCTCCAGGAGGGAGCCATGAAAGCCTGAGACCTTAATGAGGAACCCATGGAACTGGGATATCAGAGTGTCACTGAGATCTGGACCGTAGACTGGCCTCAAATGAGTTCTGGACTACTCTATGCCAAGGCCAGTATAGCAACGAGAGTATATCAGTCTGGTCGGTGAGTAGGGGGTGCTAGTAATCATCTGTCCTAGTTTCATGTCTCTTGCTTTGTCAAACATTCTGACAAAAACAACATAGGAGAAGGAAAGAATCTATTTGGCTCATGATTCCAAGTTACAGTCCACCACTTCAGAAAAGCTAAGCAGGGACCCAAGCAGTTAGTCACAGTGCATCCATGGTCAAGGGCAAGAGAGAATAAATGCATTCTTGTTTGCTTGACCATCAAAACCAATCATCACAACATCCCTGGAGGATTCTAGGGCTCACGCTGTATAAGAAGATAACACAGAGAGAAAAGCAGCTAGCAGGGCAGGGGAGATTGCTCTTCCTGAAAACTGCCTGCCACATAAGCATGAGGACTAAGTTTAGGTCCCTAGTACCCAAGTAAAAAACCAAGCAGGACGGTAGATCTGTATCTACAGCACTAGGGAGGCAGAGATGAGTGGATCCCTGGGGCTCACTAGCCAGTCTAAGTAGTCAATGAGCATCAGGATCAGCAAGAGACCATGTCTCAAAAAATCAAATGGAGACTGATAGGAAGACACTCAACATTGACTTCTGGCATCTGTGTTATCTTGGCACACACATGCACATGCATTTTCTCACACACGCTCACACACACACACACACACACACACACACACATTTAATTTAAAAAAACCACAAACATCCAGTCCTTACAAACTTTAATATGATATTACATGGGAGTGGGAAATTCAGTAAAATCATTGTGCCTGGTATAAACAGCAGGTTGAAGGAAGTGCTTGTAGAAGTGCTTTGGCCTTGAAGAAATCCTTGTACTAAGAAGTGTTTGTTTTTAGAATTGTTTTATGGAGGAACTTTTATGACCTTTGCAAGACACCAGTTACAAGGTTTTCTTGGTACACCAAGAGGTCTTGGATTATTGAGCACTGCAAATAGCGCACAATAAAAGGCTGAGATCGCAGAGGTAATAAATTGTTTCTTCAGGAGACGTGAAGATTAGATCAGAGTTTTTTGTATGAGAAAATTAGATAGCTCTTGTGTGATACCAATAATTATGCTTCTGCAAAGCAGCTCGGGGTTTAGGTTTCTGAGCCTGGGCCCCTGCTCGTTTGAAGCTTCGACGAATCCTGGAGTGTCTCTCTTTCTTTGATCATCCCTGTGACTCAGTTTACCAGAAATTATATGATCTAGCTGATCCACTCCTAGCATGGACTCAGAAGAATTAAAAAGAGGAAGTCAAATGCTGGTGCAAGAATGTCCATAGCAGCATTCTTCATAGTAGCCAAAGAGCAGGAGCAACTAACACATCCGCCAAACGATGAACTGACAGACAAAATGTGGAATATATGCACAGACGCACAAAGATGGATCTGCTCCATTATATCCATTAGAAAAGAAATGAAGTTGTGACATCACCTCCAACATGGAAGAATCTCGAATTTTTAACTTAATGGGACGTGAACGAAGTGAGACTCAAAAGGTCACATAATTATACTATTCTATTCACGTGCAATATCAAGAGCACACAAGCCAAGAGGCAAAATATAAGTTTGTGATTGCTAGAGACTGTGGGAGGACTGGAGATTCATTACGCCATGAACATGGGATTCCCCTTTGGGGTAATAATAAAATGTTTTATGTCTTAGTTTCTTTTCCCATTGCTGTAATAAAATACAACTGAAGGGAGAAAAAAGTTGGTATGGCTCACAGTTCAAAGTATGTATCAGTGATTCTCAACCTTCCTGATGCTGCGACCCTTTAATACAGTTCCTTGTGTCATGATGACCCCAACCATAAAATTGTTGTCATTGCTATTTCATATGGTACTTCATAACTGTAATTTTGCTACTATTATGAATAGTAATATAAATACCTGATACATGGATGGTCTTAGGCAAACCCTGTAAAAGGGTTTTTTGACCCCCAAAGGAGTCTCAACCTAAAGGTTGAGAATCACTGATACAGACCATCATGATAGGAAAGTCCAGGTGGCAGAGGCTGGTCACATTGTATCTACAATCAGGAAGCAAAGGGCAATGAATGCATACTCCCCCGAACCCTCTTTCTCCACTTATTTACTCTAGGATCCCAGCCAGGGAATGATGTCACACACAATCGGTGGGTCTTCCCATCTCAATTATTGCAATCACTATAATCCCTCACAAGCGTGCCCAGAGACTGCTCTCCTGTGTGGTTATAAATTATGTCAAGATGACAAACAATACCAATCATCACATTCTGAAAGTAGACTGCGAACTAAATGTCCCTAAATTGTTGATTTTAAAATAAGCTCTTTTTTTGAGGTAGAAATTGGTAGTACTTTTCATATTATGTGACTTTTATTTTAATTTAAAAAAATCAAAAATCAAGATAGCACGGATCTGCCTGGGCTGGTGTGGTGAGAGTTTTGCTGTGAGTATCGGGAAAAATATAAGTGTTCTAAGGCTCTGCACTGCCTACTGCCAACCATCCAGAGAACAACTGCAGAGGGTCTTCACTGTCCAAAACTCCCTTCTAATGCACTGTGGTCAGTGCCCCAAGAATAGAATTTTAGAACTCTCCACATCTTTCCAATGGCAAGTACGTTTACATCTGGAGCCCTCAGAAGAAGTATCTACTGATGAACCCTGACAAGAATATAAATTCCTCTTTCTGAGAGACCCACATTTCAAGACAGAGAGAGTCTTTCGGGACAGCCAGGGAAGGGGAAGTAAGGTAAGGAATTCAACCAACACAAGGTCCCCTAGTAGATCACTAATGTCATTTCTGTATCAATGTTGTCCACGGTTCTGTGTTTTCAAAAGTATGGGGAGAAGAGCAAAGGGCTGCACACACTCTCACATGCTGCTCAGAGGATATAGGTTAGGAGAAGATCTCAGCTTCCCTTAAATTCCCATGAACTCTGATCAAAATAATAATAATAATAACTTTCTAGGCATACAAAAACATGTAGGGTCCATTGAAACCACAGGAAGCAAGCCGAACATGGTGGCCCATATCTATAATCCCAGCACTTAGGAGGTTGGGACAAGAGGATCCCACAGGTATGAAGCCAGCCTGGGCTACATAGTAAGACTGCCTCAAAAATAAAAGGAAATAAAAATGTATGGGAAACTTTGCGTGATAGCATTGATTTGTAATTTTAAGCTGCTGGCATAAACTATAGAACTTGGACATAGCAATTTTCCTCTGTGAAACAAAAAGATTAACCTCCCTTTGTGTCAGAATAGCTTGGAAATCCCCATCCTGCTCCATCCCTCCCTCCCTCCTTCCGTAAAAGAAAAAATACATATATTAAAGTCATTTTTTCTCCAGCTGAGAGTTTATTTTGGGACTCATAAAAAAGCTAATATTAGTTTTCATTTTTCTGTCTTCCTTATTATGAAGTTTTTTACAGAGATAAAATAATTCTCTTTTGTACATCCAGAAACCAAAAACAAACCCCCAAAACGGCCAGTTTTAAAGTATGAAAATAAAACAGAAAAACACAAAAAAACCTGATGGTCAGAAAAAATGTTGTTCTCAAGGAGGAAAGAGCTAAGAATCCCATGTGAAGATGAAAGCATGGGGAGTGTGCATCCTACTGAACGTTAGGCCGATCCTTTCCCTTTCCCTGAGGTATAAAAAGAACCTTCCAGAATCAGAACACTATACCTGTGATCAAGGATTTTGAAGAAAATCTCTATTTACCAATAATGTCATTAAAATGAACTTGGTAACTTTAACAAAATACTAAGGAACCCAGACCAAGAGAAAAGAAGAAAGGAAGATTCGTGATAAAATGGCTGCCTTATTCCAATATTAATATAAAGCCATCACAAATTAGAATATTTAAATATGTTTATGCCAACTTTTCTTAAAACAAGCATGCACTAAAGGCTGTACCAACAGTGTCTTTTTAAAAATTTGAGAGGGTCAGCTATAGCAGTACAAACCTTAACCAGAATGGAATTCTTCAACAGGACTTACTGTTGTTAGTACATCTCCCACATAAACCCAAGATGGTGATGGGTCACAAAAAGACAACCAGACATAAATTAAGTTCCAGCCTCACACACAAAGGCCTGTCTCCCAGAAATTCCTCCACAATGCCCCCACCTCACTCCTAAAAGTCCACATCTCCTCTCCAGTGTTCTCCTTCCAGCCAATCAGAGACAGCCACTCCAAACTTTTTTCAACTGTACCTCCCCTTCTTCCCTTCCCACCTAGGACCCTTTATAACACACCAGTTGCCTACAGACAGGCCACATATGTCTCCACTCTATCCAGAGACAATCCTTTGGCCCTCTGGGACAAATACATCTGCTGTGTGCTAAGAATCTGGTGCCTGGGTGTGTTCTGTGCCAACTCCAGTCCCTTCACTTACAACACCGCAGACAAAGGGCTACTTTCCTTCATTAATAAAGAGCTGTTCAACATCAATGGGATGAAAGAAATACAGTCCAAAAGAAAATAAATGAAAACTAAGAAGAGAAAACTCAGAAGAAATGTTCTCCCTCATTTTAAAAGGTATTTCAAGGGACCAGGGAGACAGGTTTATATATAATTAATCACCAAACTGTGGTCAACAATGATTCTGGTCAGATGACATCAAACAGCAAAAAGTTAACTAAGTTGTGTAGAGGCATGCAGTGCTCAGCAATAAGAAATAAACTGCCAATACTTGTGACCACAGGGATCAACTTCAAAGGCATTACACTAGCCAGACATGGTGTTCAAGCCCATAATCCAGCTCCAGGGAGGATGAAGCAGGAGGATTGCCACAAGTGTGTCGTCAGCCTGGCAACATATGAGTTTAAGGCAAGCCTAGGTGAAAAGTGTTTTGTTTGCTTGCTTGTTTGTTTTCTATCAAAGGTGTCCAGCCTACCTCTGTCTGTACATCTCCCCCATCTTATAAAACTTTTCTGCAAATCTTTCCATCTCCCCTACCTTAGAAAACTTTTGTTTACACAAAGGTTCCCCTGCATTCCCAAAACTTGATAATTCAAAGCCACAATCTCTTCCTTCTTTACTTCATTTCCTTCCTGCTCCTTTCCATATTAGCCAATCACAAGAAGACTTCAGATTGAACATCAGCCAGTGAGGACCAGCCGAACCCTTACTCCCTTTTGTTGGGGATAAAAGACAGAGACCACCATGGCTATGTGTGCTGGTTACCAACCCAGTCTGGGTCATGGCCCACCCTTTTTACAAAAAGAACTTGCCTTGCCAAGTTTCTTTTGCTTTGTTCAGGTGTTCCTTTGTGCAATATACCAGGGATGTTCTTTTCTAACAGTTACAGCCTGTCTCAAAGTCTCAAAAACACACACATAAAATTATATTAAGTGGGGGAAACATCATACAAAATGGAAAAAGCACTTAGTATGTGATTTTGTTTAAATACCATTCTTTAAAAGGCCCACTGTCTGCCTGGGCTGGGGAAGGGAAAGTATTGACAACAAAAAGGCAGAGGTATTTGGGGAACAGGATAGTTGTAATGGTGGTTTAAAACTCACAGAAACATGACAAAATGAGTACATGTTACCATATATAATCATACCCAAAATGCAGTGTCTGAAAACCCAGTGGGGGAACACCAATTTCAAGATTGAGATCTCAGGTTTCTTGCTTGCTTCTGTATTAAATATTCCATTCCTAAGGTAATATGGGATGTATTTAGCATTTTTCTTGTTCTTATGTATTAAACTAAGCATAGAAGTTTGTACCTTTGCAGAAAGCTAAGCAGTAAAAGGAGATAGGGAAGACCTAGGAATCTGTATTTCAGTATCCACTGTGTGGTCCCTTTTACCCTCTGATCTCCCTTGGAAATGAAGGGTGGTGGGAGGTGAGTTGTCGCAGGGAGTAAAAGTACTTGCCAACCTGAGTTTGATCCCTGGGATCAACATGATGGAAGAAGAGAACTGGATGCCAAAAGCGGTCCTCTGACCTTAGAAACACTAAGTCCTAAATGAGATGTCTACATCAAAACAGTGCTCAGGGAACTAAGCAGGAATGGAGGTAGAAAACTGTAAAGAGCCAGAGGGATGGATGACACCAAGGAAACAACAGGGTCTTCCATAAACAACAGGACAGACACATATATAAACTCACAGAGACTGTGGCAGCATGCAGGGCCTGCCAGATAGGGTCCCAGCACTGAGAGGTGGAAGTGGACAAGGACCCTTACCCCTAACCCAGAAGCTATCTCCAATTGACAACCGTTTGCAAAGGAAAAAATTAGTTTTTTCCAGTGGCGTCTCATTGGATATACAAATCAGCAGTAGATGGCCAACACAAAATGAATTCAATGGTATTTTTGGAGATTTTTCTGTCTCATCTTGCTTTGTTTGAGCATTTTTTTTAACCCTACTGGTCTCTTGCTTGTATGTTATGACTTTCAATTTTGTGTTTTTGTGGGGTTTGTTTGTGTGTATGTGTGCATCTTTGTGTGTATGTGTTTCTCGTGGTTTTTCTTTGTTTTTTAAATTCTGGTTTGTTTGGTTTATTATTATCATCATCATCATCATCATCATCATCATCATCATCATCATCCCGTTCATTTTCTAAAGAAATGAGAGAAAGAAGCCATGGAGTCGGATGGGAGGAGATGATGGAGGAGAAACCCTGATCGGAATATATCATTTGAAATAATACATATTCTCAATTAAAAAAGAAAATCGTCGCCTCTGAATTCCACCCCTGTAACATGCCATGTGCATACAAATAAATAAATTTGTGTCATTTTAACTTTTTTGGAAAGAAGTCAAAAGAAAATCAGGACTGGATATATTCCTTCCCCTGTAATTCCACCCAGCACCGAAACTCACCCCACAGAGAAGTTTCAATCTGCCTCTGAAACCCAAAAGTAATTATAAATCTTTCTTTAAATTAACTACAAGAACCAGATAAGTGCCAGCACTGAAATTCTAAAGGATGTTCTTGGCTGCAGGAGCTGTGAGCAAAAGATAGCAGAAGAGTGTCTCTTCCAAAGCGCCTTTTTCTGCTTCTCAACCCCTCAGTCTCTCTTAAAAGCCCATTTCTTTTCTTTCATCTTTAAGAAAGAAAAATTTTCACTTTTTTAAACTAGCTTGAACCATCCATCTATTCAGAAGCTAAAACCTACCCATCCCCACCACTACCCCCTTTCCCCTAAGCACGGCTGTACTCTGAAAGTTACACAGGACAGGTCAAGACACCAGCAGTGCGGTGATGGGAATAACACAGTCAAACACCTGTGCTCAGCCTGCCAGCAGGCTACAGGCTTGGGGGAAATTTCCTAAGCTATAAAATTGGAGGGGGCCATGTCCACTTACATAAAGACAGCAGCTCACCAGTCTTTTCAGGGGCCCCTTCAAGGGGCTCCCTAATCCTTCTTACCACCTTACTAATGAATGAGAAAATGATTTTTAGAAAAGTAGATGAGTCAGGAGTAACTTAGTAGCGACTCTCAAGCATACCAAAGCCTTTCAGGCTGCCGTTTCTCTCTCCTGATGCACAGGCTCTCCTAGAAACCGGCTGATACTAAGGTGTCCAAGCACACCGACCTAGGACAGAGATACAACAAAAAGCTACAGTCTGCCCTGGAGGATTTCAGGAGCTGGGCAGGTGACTCCATCAACAAGTTTGAGGATCTGAGCTTGGGTCCCCAGTGTAAACAGCCAGGCATGGCCCCTGTGAAGGCTGTGGAGGCTGAAATGGGGGGATTCTAGAAGCTCACTGGCCAACCATTCTAGACAATCAGTGAGCTCCAGCTTCAATACAGTGGAAAATAATTGAGGAAGACAGCTCTGGCCTCCTGTGCTAAGAATTACTTCCCTTGGGAGATATAAATTATATTCATCCCCTCTTTATAAGGTCCCAAAGACAAACCAAAGTACGTGTCCATCAAAGTTCAGCCTAGAGAACCAGTGAGTTTACTGAGCTTACTTACAGAGCACAGGTGAGGGATGACTTACAGGAGCATTGGTAACCCCAAAGCACCCACACTGGGAAGTCTTTACCCAGCATGGATGATGGCTCCCATAGCTACATAGATGGAGCTCCCTCCTGATTAACCTGCCCTCGCCTAAAAACTCAGCCCTGAGATCTGGGGACCAAAGCTGTGTATGGTTAGGGCAGAATTTCATACAAATGGTTAGGAGGAGTGGCTGGAACCTCAGATGGAGTTGCAATGACTTCCCCCACCTTTTCTTTCTCTCAGTGAATGCCAACGGCCTACAGGCCTGTGACTAATGGTCTCTAGCAAGTGGGCCCAGCTGATCTGACTAAGAAGGTGGCTGTTTTCCTCATTCAGTGGACTGAATTCTACAATAGCCCCACACATGTACATATGAGCAAACACACACACACACACACACACAAAGACTTTCAAAATTTTTACAGCAAGGACTCTGTCTCTTTTTTTTAGACAGGATCTTGCTGTGTAACCCAGGCTGGCTTCAAATTCACAGTGATCCTCCTGCCTCAGCCTCCCCAAGTTGTAGAATTACAGGCATGAGCCATTTGGCAAGGAACTCTGTTTCTCCTGTACACCAGGTTAATGAGAACAGAAGATAGAAACTGGTCAGGTACACAGGGACCCAGAACTTATCCGTGCCTGCTTGGGGTCAGAGGAGGGCATGGTGTCCTGTTCTATCATTCTCCATCTTATTCCTTTGAGGCAGCATCTCTCATTGATCATGGAGCCTGGCTGGTGGCCAGCAAGCTCCAGTGACCTTCCTGTCCCCATCACCCAGAAATCTGGGGTTACAGATGAGCGCATCCCCCCCCCCGACCAAGCTTTTGACATGGGGCTGGAATCTGAATTCATGCCTTTACAATCAAGCAGAAAGCACTCTTATCCACTCTACCATCTCTCAGATCTTGAAAAGGAAAAACAAAAAAGCTAGGGCTACTGAATATATATATATATACAGACATACACATACACATACAGAGGGCTACAGAGATGGCTCAGCAGTTAATAGCCCTTGCTGCTCTTGCAGAAGACCTGAGTTCAGTTCC
This sequence comes from Cricetomys ansorgei, assembly GCA_026225945.1. Classification (NCBI taxonomy): domain Eukaryota; kingdom Metazoa; phylum Chordata; class Mammalia; order Rodentia; family Nesomyidae; genus Cricetomys; species Cricetomys ansorgei. Next base: position 21,442,962 of record JAMJFZ010001796.1, read on the forward strand.
CAGCACCCACATCAGGTATCTCATAAACACCTACATTTTTAGCTTCAGGGGATTTGATACCCTCTTCTGAACTCCACAGGCTTTCACACGAACAGGCACATGTATGCACACAAACACATGCATGTAAGTAAAAAAACAAAAGACAAAAACAATCTTTTAAAAATATTTGAAATAAAAAAAATGATTTTCAAGAATAGACCCAGAATGAGGAGGGGAAACCACGGACAATTAAGAATGCTTATGCACTGACTTCCTAAACATAGTTCCTGCCCACATGCTCAATATCTGCTTGATGGGCCCCACAGGTGTCTCCCCTCTGGGACCAGTTATTTATGCACCTGTACTTGTGAAGCACCTCTGAAGATTAAACCTGAATAACTGGATTTAACCCATCCCACCAGCTCATAAGCACTGAGTTTACTGTAAAAAGCACCAATTTCAGAGCTAGCGAAAACACCTCTGAGATGTGGGGTCACTATGGTAACTGCTGATGAAATATGATGCCACGTGTGCAGATCATCAATTATTCCTACCCTCCAGTAACTTCTGCCTATGTTGCACCCCATAAACATTCCAAAACCCTAACCTGAGGAAGAGGATTCAGGACTCGTTCTCTTGTCTGCCCATGTGACCACTTCATATGCTTTTGTAAAACTCATCCTTTCAGCAATGGGCACAGTACATGGGGCAACACAGACTTGGTCTCATAACACTGCTGGATATAGCTCCTGCATGGGTACTTAACTGCCCTCTCTCTGTCTAGGGTGGAGCTGCTTTAGCTGGGAGGACAGGGAATCTCCTCTTCAAGACAAGGGCTCTAACATGTACATCTTGATTAGTGACCAATGATAGCTTAGTGAGTTCAGTCAAAACAATCAGTGGGAGCTGGAGAGATGGCGCCATCAGCTAAGTGCTTGTCTTGCTAGAAAAAGGACCTGAGTTCCAGCTCCAGAAATCAGAAGTGACACACATTTATAACCCCAATGCAGCACTGAGGAAGCAGAGACAGGCATACCACCAGCACTCGTGGGCCAGCCAGACTAGGCTATTTGACTTGCCTAGTTCCCAGACAGTAAGAGACTCTGTCTCAAAAACAAGGCAGATGACAGCCAAGACTGTCTTCTGACCTCCAAGTTCAACGCGCACACAGATGTACCTGCACACACACAGGATGATCAGTTTATGCTCCATTTACCCTGTTCCATTGCTGTTCTTTGCACCTACTTAGGAGGGGGCAGAAGAGAAGCTTATCTTTCCTCAGTGTCTCCTATGAGCACAACACTGGGCTAGATTTTTCTAAGCCATAACCACCTTTAAGGCTGGCGTCTGGATCCCAGCTTCCCAGAGGAGGACACCCATACTCAGAGGAAGGAGTTACCAATTGAATCACCCAGAGCGAGCCAGGTTCTAACCCAGGGCTTCCATGGTTACACTCTTCCCACTCAAGTTCCACCAAGGACCTATACCACCTGAGGAACCTGACTAAGGATCCCTTGACTCAGAAACTGACCACTTCCAATGCAAATGGAAGAGTAGGTATGACTGCCTTCTTCTATCTGCTGTGTGTTATAAGCTCAGGAGTGTGTGTGAAGTGGGGGTCTTCTCAAGCCTGACAATAGTAGAGCATGAAAAGTTACCAGTGCACAGCCCTACCCGAGACCAATGGATAAGTCAGAGTCTGGGGGTTCGGGGGACACTAAAAATCCAAAGACCGTATTTGTTATAGCTCCATGGTGTTTTAATAAGTAGCCAGAACTGAGATCCAGTGTAGTTGAGGGGGTTGGAGTGAGGCAACTAGGAAGGGATCTTGTCTATAAACCTGCCATTCTGGTGGATGTTCCATTGGGGGCCAGGATTCCGCAGTGGCCGCTCTGGGTTGAATAACTCTGACCACAGCTGCCTCCTGAGTTGGAGAGGATGTCTAAAATTACAGCCAGACATTCTGCTTTCTGACTCAAATGTCCTTCAGCTGCAGGCTAGGCTTTCTTCTCCTGTGGATGCTCATAAATTGAGGACACAAAGCCACCTCGGATGTTGGGTAGCATGTCATAAGACGCTTAAGCAAAGATGCTAAAGACAGGAATGTGTTTTGTCAAGCAGCCAGGCTGTGGAAGGTGATGTTTCCTATGAATGGCCAAGAATATCATTCACAGATATAAGAAAAGCATAGAAAATCAACTGTTTCCTTCTTCTCTTAAAACTGTTACAAAAATTTTGACACTCTTAAAAAATTCTTTCATTTCAAAGGAAATGTCAGCTCACTGGGAACTTTACTGAGCAAACATTTATTTCAGAATAAAATAGCAAAAATGGTAATAGTTAATTTGTCATTTTAAAAATATATGGCACAGGTACCCCTAGTAGAGGGAAAACCCTGAAGCTATTTATTGAAGGGAATCAACCACAGGTAGTGAATTAGCTGCTAAAAACAGATCTTACACAAGAAAAAAAAAAGGTCTTTTTCTTATACTTTCTATTTGTGTGCCATTTAACATTGTCCCTAAATTTTTAAACGTTTATTCTTGTTCCAAGCACAGTGGTGCACACTTGTAATCCAACCTTAGGGAGGCTGAGGCAGGAGGAACCCAGGTTCCTTGACAGCTATGAGCTATGTAATGAGACTGTCTCAAAAGGGTGATGGGATAAGGAGATGGCTCAGAAGGAAAGGCCCTTGCTACCAAGCCTAACAATTTGAATGTGATCCCTGGGACCCACATCTGGGAGAGGAGAGCTGTAGTAGTCCTCTGACCGTCCTACCACCAAATAAATGAATCAAGATGTAAAAACTGTCATTACCTCTATTCTCACACACTTCTTTATGCTTAGAGCAAAAACTTTCTGAGATTCTCATTTGTGATTTCATGGCTTACAGGAAGAAAATATGGTAGGTACTAGTAGTCCATTTCAGAGAAGTGAACATTGAGATTTAGGACAGTGAGTGACTCTCTCAAGGCTGTAAAAAGTATTTATAGAGATGCCGGAGAAGGAGAATGAATTTTGATACTGCAGTTGATTACTATTTGTTTGCAGATACCACAGTAATAAAGGGTGTGTGTGTGTGTGTGTGTGTGTGTGTGTGTGTGTGTGTGTGTAAAGTCCAACTTAAAAAAGGCTGATGCAATACAAAGAGCTACAACTCCTGGGGAGTCACTGAGTAGCTGCTGCCTTAAAATCTGCAAGATTATTTCCATCCCCAGTAACACCAAAAAACCATCTCCTTCAGAAATGGTTCATCTGAACCATGTTCCAAATTAGTACACTTGATCAGAAGAGAAGATTCTAGAATCAGATGAATGAGTACCAATAACTTACATTTAAAAAGCAGCTATTTAGATGCCTCTCTTTTTCTCCAAGAGCAGGAATTGATGCATTTTTATTTTTATCCCAGAGGATAAGATCCTTAGAGAATGTGTGACGAAAAACAAACAGGTGTCTAACTGCTTGCGCATTTGGCAAAGGGTTCTTTCATTAAAATAAAATAAGCTTTACAAACAAACACAGTCCACATGAAATAACCCTTAGCTTCCATGGATAGCCCAATAGAAAGCAAGAGAGAATTCTACCCATGTGCTTAGGGAGAAAGAAGGGAGATACCTCTGCACCTCTCATCAAAGAGGAAGCCTGGCCAGAAGCTGCCACCTTCCTGCATACCCAGCCTCTTGGGATTTTTTGGCTTTGTTTTTGGTTTTGTTTGGTTAGGTGTTTTTGAGACAAGGTCACTCCGTAGCCCAGGCTAGCCTGGAACTTGTGATTCTCCTGCTTCCACTTCCAGAGTACTGAGATTACAGGCGTGCACCACCATACCCAGTTCATTTATTTGGTGTCCATTTGCTCACCATTGTGGTAAAGTGTCCCAATAGGACTTATAATCATAATGACTTGAATGAACAACAAAAGGAGTGAGAGTAACCTGGGGTAACAGAGTTAGGGGATTGAGCTACAGATGCACCCTGCAGGGACCAGTTTGTGAACCTCCCAGCAGATTCAAAAGAGGGATCCTTTATCAGCTTGCCTAGATATAGAAGGGAGGACGAAAACTAACAGGCAAGCCTCAAAAGTTGTCAGCAGCCAACACCATGGTCATCAGGTTCTCCGTGACAAACGCAGTGAGGCCCAGCCATCTCCATCACCTCTCATCACAGGTTCAACAAAGCTGACTTCAAACCTGTACAGCCTGTTTTCAGATCTTGTAAGCTGCCAGTCATTCCACTGACACTTCAAGAAGCGGAGTCCAGAAACATGCAAGGCACCTGATTGAAGATTTGGGGGAGGAGGGGGTAATTTGTTCTGTTTACAATCCTCTAAACAAAATGAGACCTTGGGGATAGGTGATAATGTTGCCATAGGCATGTGTTATCTTTGTAGGTAGTGGAGGTGACACTATTTAAAAGATTCTTCATAGACAGGTAAATTTCCACTCCCAGTCTATGCAGTGAGCATCAGGTTCCCACCAACCACTAGGTAACATTCATCTCCTAGTCTGTCACTAACTATGCATGTTTCTGGTTTGATTTGGTTTGGCTTGGTTTGGTTTGGTTTGGGTTTCTGAGGTACAGTCTGGTGTAATCCAAGCTGGCCTTGAACTTGCTATGTAACCAAAGATGACCTTGAACTCCTGGTCCTTCTGGCTTCACCTCCCATTTACTTCCACTCCACCACCACACCCAGCGTGTATTAGTAAAAAGGATTCTATTATTTTGTTTCCTTTTCTTTTTCTGTCTTCTCTATTAAGGTTGCCTTCTGTGTATTGTTTTCTAATACCATCGAAAATGAGAATAATGAGTCTTACTGTGAGCTCATGAAAGATTAAATTAAAATCACCAGGAATCAATTTTTTATGGGCTATAAAGCTGTGAATCATCTAGTAAGTTCTTCTGGGTAACTGAGTCTGATCAAGTTCCACTTCAATCAGCTTTCCTGTTAGAATTGCAGATCCTACACTCTCCCCAGTCCAATCACAGAGCATGCGTGCTGCTTCTCCTGGGGTGGGAAGACTCACACAGCTAAGCCTGCCTTGAGTGGGAGCTCTAGAAGAAACTCAACTCTGTTTTGAACCAATTGGTTCTGTAATATTGATGACCCTTAGGGATAAATTACCTTAGATATTGAACCACCACTTAGGACAAATCAAAATATTTGTGCTTCTCTGTTATTGTCTCTAGGGAGCAATAGAGGGTTCTTTTCCTTCCTTGAATATTAGAGTCACACAAAAATATGTCAGAGTTGTATTAAATGCCCAATGCCTCATTAGCTTTCTTATTTATGTAAACTGATACGCATTGTTACTTCTCTTCTCCTATCTGCTTCTACTACACCCTGAGTCCAAATCACCCATTTCTCTCAAAGAAGGAAGCTGGGCACACAAACATAGCAGTTTGATAGAAGCAGTCAAACACCTCAGTCCTTCAGGAAAAGCCACCATCCTCCAGAAGAGAAATGAGTGTAAGTCCATCCTCTGACTTCAACCTGCAGGTCTCTGTTTTACAAAGGCCAGACCTTGTGCCCAACGACTTGAATGGCTCTGGTAGGCATTCCCCACAAGAATGGTCATGTCTAAAGCCTGCTGGATGTTCATACCACACAATACCCCACCATCATCCTCTCTTTTCCCTTGAGGGAATTAACACATACCGAAAGCAGTTAACAAAGAGAAGGAATAAAAGCTCTGAAAAAAGAATCGGTCTCCAAAACGATTGTAATAGGAAAAAAAAAGTCTGCCTGCCAAGGTCAAGCCTCTTTATCCCACTCACTTCTATTTAAAAAATGAAAATCTATCTAATGGAAAGGGTGGTCTCCTCCTCAATTGAAAGTATAGCTGCTCAGAGCATTCTTAAAGTCTTAAATCATTGTATCAATTTAAGGGAAACAAACTCCTCCACCCAAATATAAGAAAGCAGATGCCAGATACGGTCACTTCACGTGGTTTAATGTATCTGTTTCAGATCAATAGGTTTTCTTCGTCTTTACCCTAAGATTAGCTATGTGCACACAAGGAACTACCAATTCGCATACCAAAAACGTCTGTAGCTTCTTTGAGCTTTAACACACTTGCAAAAGCTGAGCTTATTTTCTGTGAGATCCCTCTTAGACATTACCAATTCAAGGACGGTTGCTGGCCACCTCCCATCCCTCACAGGGCCACAGACAGCTTCCTGAGACTTCCTGAGACTCCCCAGCGCCCTGCTTGTGTCCTGGCTGCGAGAGTGTCCAGCCCCATCTTGATGCCCTCGAATGTCTCCACCTGTTCCAACATCACCACCACCCAAGCTCAGAAAGGGCTGGCCGCAAGCCAAAGAGGCAGCTGTCCTCCCGGCCTCTGGCTGCCTTGTCAAAGCCTGGAGGGGGGGTGGTGGAGGAAAAAAAAGAAAAGTGCTCCACCACCTGGCCCAGAGCCCACCATCCTGCCCCCCACTTAGTGCATCCTTGACACACACCGGGTCCAGTAGGATCAGGAATAGAGCCCAGATGGACATTGAGTACCCCACAGGGGACTCTCAGAACCGAGTCCTCTGCTCTTCCATGACAGGCACTGAGGTGGTATTTAGCCTGGGCCTCCCCAGAGGGGCGCGCCACTTAGTGGCCAATGGTAGATCCACGAGTACCAGGGTTGGGGTGACTGCCCGGGGCCCTGGAGCACAAGACACGCCCCGAGAGCCCTGGGTGGCATTGCCAGGAAACTGAGGTGGAACAGCAGAGCCGCGCTTGAAGGCTGGGCCCCGGGTCTGCATCTACGAATCCCCTTCCTAAAGTAACAGAAGCTAGTATCTGGAGTACTGGAGCCCCAGCGGCGGGAGAGAGGCTGCGTGTCTCCAGGCGGCCGTAGTGTCCACTCACCTGGCAGTTGGTGCCGGAAACCCCAGTGGGACAAGTGCAGCTGTAGCTGGGCTCAGCATCGGCTTCGGGATGCTCCTGGCCGGCCACCGAACGCGGGGTGCACGAGCCCCCGTTCCGACAGGGCAGCGCGGCGCACGGTCCCGGAGCAGGCAGGGGCGCGGCGGGCACCGGGTTGGCCAAGCAGCTGCCCTGGGGCCCAGCACCGAGCAGCAGCGGCAGCAGAGCCAGTGCGGGCAGCAGCCGGGCACCGGGCGCCTGTGCGCGGCGGGGAGGCATGGCGGGCGGAAAGGACGCAGGAGCCGGAGCGGAGCTGGGCGCGGTGGCAGCGGCGGTGCTGGCGGCGGAGATGGCGGTGGCAGCGGCGCCAGCGGCTGGTGCTGCTCAGCTGGACCGGACGCCTCCTGCAGCTGCCGGAGCCCGTGGTTCCCCGGGCAACCGCGGGCGGGGCCGGGGGCGGGGCCCGCGGAGGCGGGGCGCCCAGAGAGAGGACAAGAGATGGAAACCTTTTGCTATAGTCTCAGCAAGTTGCCCAAAAGCTGTCCTCCGTTCCCAGCCCCAGGAAGTCAGAGTCGAGGGTGTGTCCAAAGAAAGGACGGAGGGCACAGAGGTGGGAGCGCCGTTCTGGAGCGGGCAGCGAGACGATGCTGGGGTGGAAAGTGGATGGAGAGGCCCTGGCAGCCTGGAGAGACCGTTTCAGATGGCTCGCAGCTGCCACTCGCGACCTCTTGGCGCAGAATCTGTGAGACCGCAGCGGGACCGGCCTGACCTCATTCTCGCGGGTGCTCCACCCGCTCCCACAACACTTTGTCCCTGTCCCCAGCACGCACAGCTCGCGCGCGCCACCCGCGAACCCAGCCGACCTTCCCGGACCCGACTTTGCACCTCCAAGACCGGAGGCCGGGTCCTTGTCCTTGGTGCTGAACGGACAGTCTCCGGGTCCCCGCTCTGCGGAGCGCGCAGCTCAGAAATGCCTGTAGCTCACAGGAGCTCAAGCTTGAGGTGGCGGGAAGCGAGGCATCAGAGTACCCAACCCCACCCTATCGATGAATCCAGGAGGAAACTAAGACACAGACAGGTTAGGCTGGAACCCAGTGGGTCACTTGATTTCCCTCCCAGAACACTGTGGGAACTCTGGTACAGGTTCGGAAAGGCCCTTCCAACAAAGACATTTGCTACTGAACTCTGCAGGAGAAGGCGCTTTCGCGGTGACCTACTTCGAGGGCTGTTGTATCTACTCCATTAGGCTGCTTCTGGTGTGGCAGCCACGGAGGTCAAATTCACTGGGCAAAACTCAGCCGGCTTTGTCTCTGCTCACAACCCGCCTTTCACAGTCTCTACTATGAATAGACTCACCAAAACTAGTTACTCATGTCTAAGCAAAACTTGAACAGGGGAGAGGGAGAAGCCGGGACAAATGGCTCACGTCTGTAATCCCAATAGAAGGATCCTCCTGAGGCAGGAGGATCTGGAGTTTCAAGGTCAGGCTTGGCTACCTCGAGAATTCAAGGCCAGCTTGGGCTACAGGAAACCCTGAAGAAAAAGAAGAAGAGGAGGAGGTGAGAGGAAGAGGCAGAAGGAAGGAATGGAAAGAGAAGGGAGAGAAGAAAGGAAAGGGAAAAAGAGGAAAGGAGAATGGGGAAGAGAAGAGGAAAGAAGAAAAAGAAATGAAGTGATTCTTTTGGATTAACAGACTGGGAGAATTTTCTAGCACACGAAAGGTAGTTTTATAAAAGACTGAGCTGATAAGAAGTAGAGACTTCGTGAGATGTTTATAGACACCAAAGATCTAGTGTCCAGGGGCTGTTGAAGGCCCTCTAGCGGAAGCAGAAGCCCAACTGTCTGGCCTATATCAAGCCTGTTCAGATCTCAAATCAAATCTCAAACCCTATGTTTAGAAGAGGCTTAAAATTCATGTGTTACAGGGTAACCCCTCCAAAAAAAAAAACTCAAACAGATCAATACCTGGCAAGGGATCTCATACTGATTAGACCCCAGTGGTTATTTCATTTCCTTCCACCCGCTCGCGTTTTATCTGAGACCTCCTCTTTTTAAAGTCCTAATTTTGTGCCCCTCCAGCACCCTCTGCTGGCCCTAGTGTTCAGGGCCAGCAAGTTCAGATGGTTCTTGCGCTCTCTGGCCATACCAGACTCTAACTTCTCTTGTCCTAGAATAACAGTTAGGGCCACTCACTTTCGTCCATCAAGACATGAACAAATAAAGCCAAATTACATAATTTTTAATCAAAAAGGTTGTGAGCAATTAAAAGCACATACCCATTTATTAAGTTTTTGCCTAAGCAAACCCTTTTTGAATTTCTTAACACTTTGAAATAGGGAGATAAAGAGCAGTCTTATTTCCTGATGCTAATTTCTGAATTTTTTTAGGTAACAACCCTTGAGTGGTTGTTTCTTTTTTAGTTTTTAAAGAGCATAACATGGGGGTGAAACACCCCCCACCATTTTGTCTCTACTACAAGGTAAGTCTTCCAGCTATAAGATGAATCTTCCCTCTTGTACTCATTAACTAATTTTCCCTGGAAAATATAATTGATTTGAAACATTGAAAATATAATTGAAACATTGATTCATCATGGATAAAAAGAGCTCGCATACTAAAGAAAAGATTGCATCCAAGCCCAGCTTCATGAAACAGTGAATTTATTGATGTTGCTTACAGGATTATCAGTGATACAACTATGTCACCAACGAGTCACCTGAAAGACAGCTATACCGCAGAAGACCCCCACCCACTTTGATCAATTGTCCAGTTCTCATACTGAGAATCCCACACGGGATTCTCAGGTAGGGGAAGGGCCTCATAAGGGTCCCATGCGTCCCCCTCCCTCCTTGAGAGAATATAAATAAACCACATCTTGTGTGGGACATCGCAGCTGCTCTACTTCAAGATAGTGAAGGTCATGTGCAATCCAGAGGAGACAGCTATATCATATAGAGAGAGTCATGTGGTTAGTTATGGGGAACAGAACATGGATTTGTAGTTTCTGACCCCAAAGCACCCATATAGTAAACACCATGCAAGTATTGTATTACTATTATTGATCTGATCAATATCAGCTTTCCAGACTGTAGTGTTCTGTGACAGCAGGCACAGAATAGACTGAGACAATAGGAGAGAGTGAAAGTCACCGTTCTGTAAATTTGGAATAGCACGCACAAAGGCATGGTTTCTTGGTCATTGTTCTATTGTTGTAAAGAGACACCAAGGCAAACAAAAAGCATTTAATTGTGGGCTTGCTCACAATTTCAGAGATTTAATCCATTATCCTCATGGTAGGGAGCATGGTGACACACAGGCAGACATGGTGCTGAAGAAGTAGCTAATAGCTGTACATCCTGGTCTGTAAGCAGAGAGTGAGAGAGACTGGACCCGGTGTGAGTCTTTGGAACCTCAAAGCCCAACCCCAGTAACACACTTCCTCCAACAAGGCCACACTTCCTAATCCTTCTAATCCTTTCAAATAATATTATTCCCCGGTAACTACGCATTCAAATATCTGAGCCTATGGGGGCCATTCTTGCTCAAATCACCACATGTGAGTTGCTGAATTTCTATAGCTAATGTAAACATAGCCAATACTGTTTTAATCCATTCTGCTGTTATAGGAAGGCAATATATTAGCTGTATTTTTAGTCAAGTATTTAGAGATAAGACAGATGGTTAGAAAATGCCAGGCAAGTACCACATCAGCCATCTAGGCTGTATTGCATTTGTGTTGTGACAAAAATGCCTAACATAAACACGGAGGAAGTTTACTGTGTCTAAGTTTTAGAGAGACTTCAGTCCATCCAGGTTGGGGAGGCATGGCGACGGGAGTGGCTCCATCCACAAAGTGGGAAGCACGTGGGAATAGAAAACTGGGACATATAGAACCTTCAAAGGTCTGCCCATTAAAGTCTATCTCATCAGCCATGCCCCACCTCCTAAAGGCTCTGCAGCCTTTAAAATAGCCCCAGAATCTGCAGGCGCAGAGTTCAAAACATGAGCCAAAGGAAGACATGACATTCCAAATTCAAACTATAACACAAGTCTACAAAGCTATATAATTTTTAAATAAAGTAACTAATACCTATGTATTAGTACATGTATGTATGTACAACATGTAGTTGTACACCTATTGTGTCACTCATCAAAGAAGACACAGAGACATATTCATAGGTGCAAACCCTGCCAGACCTCAGCAGAGGGAACCGTTACCACGGGAAGTTCCATACTGGACAGAGGAACCCCAAGTGTCTCATCTCAGGGGTTTTTATTAACCTAAGGTGTTCTATTAATACCACATGCAGATCATGATGAATTTACATCTTTTTCATAAAGCCAACACTTGCAATACAAATGCCAAGGCCTAGGCAGCATTTTACCCAACAATGCTCAAAACAACCATCTTTTAAACATAGCTAAAAATAAACTTCTACAACAATTACATTTTTAAATTTTATTTTGGGTGTGCAAGTGCATGTGCCTGCTTGTGGAGAACAGAGAACAACTTGCAGGAGTTGATTCTCTCCTTCCATCCGGTGGGTCCTGGAGGTTGAACTCAGGCCATCTGCACCTTTACCCACTCTGCTAGCTCATAATTCTGGAGGCTGGAAAGTTCAAAAGCAAGGTGCCAGTATCTGTCCAGAGCCTTCTAACTGCTTCATCACATGATGGAAAGCTAAAAGGCAAGAGCAGACGAGAAGGAGTCTAACACACCCTTTCATGAGAACAGAGCCTTCTCAACAGTCCCACCCCCGAATACCTTTAATGTAGGAGTGGGAATTCATTTTCGGTGTGAGTTTGGAAATGACATACATTCAAACCATAGTGGCGTTTCACTTCTTTTTTTTTTTTTCTTTTGATAGAGAATCTATATTGATAAGGAGAAAATGTAAAAATAATGTACCATGACTAAGACCTTATTATTGAAGACATCATATCCTTTGATCACAGAACATAGAGAACTCAAGCTGTGACCAAGCTGGAAGCTCCCTTCTCACTGCCTGGCTCTCAGACTGCTGGGAGCCAGGGAGGGGGGGAGCAGTGTTAGCAGTCTTACTCAGCTATGGACCCTCTGTGCTGTATCACTGCACTGCCAGGCAAAACATCTCCCCTGGAGCAACAGTGGCGTGACTGACAGAGGTGTACCCAACCAGTTTCTGATTGGATTTGAGGCCTGCCTCGCGGGAAGAAATTCATGTCTGGAACTGCAAACCTGGTTGAAAACCTATGCCTAGAGAGGTCATAGGTCCTAGTAGAGAAGCTACAGCTATTGTTTGGCTAAACAGACATGATGGACTTGTTGAAATGCCTGCCAAGTATGTGTGTTTGTGCCCAGAGACCAGAGCTGTCAACTTTGGTCAGAGAAACTTCCTTTCATAATGGGGACAGTGACTGCAGAGACTTATAACAGATCATAACACTGAGAAAAAGAGACTGAATGTTCAGTCCTAAGTGGGAAATTGATATCATCCACAATCAGATGATTCAAACATGTGAGCCTATGAGAGAACATTTCACAGTCAAACCACAGCACTTTATAAGGTGACTGCTCCTTTTTAGTTGCTGACATTTGGGGATGTCAGAATGGGGTGGCAATTGGAAGATCTTTGCCAAGAGTATACTGGCTAGTTTTATGTCAACTCAACACAAGCTAGAGTCATCAAAGAGGAGAGAGCCTCAATTAAGAAAATATCTCCATAATATCAGGGTGTAAGCAAGCCAGTAGGAATTTTCTTAATTAGTTATTGATGGAGCAGGGCCTAGCCCATTGTGGGTGATGCCATCCCTAGGCTGGTGATCCCAGGTTCTATAAGAAAGCAGGCTGAGCAAGCCATGAGGAGCAAGCCAGTAAGCAGTATTTCACCATGGCTTCTATACCAGCTTTTGCTGTTAGGTCCCTGGCCTGCTTGAGTTTCTGTCCTGACTTCCTTTGATGATGAATTGTGATGTGGAAGTATAAGCCAAATAAACTCTCACCCTTCCCAAGTTTCTTTGGTCATAGTGTTTCATCACAATAGAAACCCTAACTAAGACAAGTTGGCATCAGGCATGGGGTATTGCTGTAACAGACCTGACCATTCTGTTTTGGGGAGAATTGTGGAAGGACTAGAAAGAAAAACCATAGAGTGTTGAGAGCTCAGTGGACTGTTTTACAGAAGTTTGGAAGATAAGAATGTTGAGAACAGTGCAGGTGATAGAGGCCAAAACTCCACCAGGCCTTTTGTGTGGTAGATATCTATGGTATCTAGTCAGCTAGAACTGAAGAATTAGCTATGATTAACAAGAGACCAGAATTACTAAAGTAAAATCTTTGTCTTACTGAGATCCCTGATGCTGATCAGCTGAAGCTAAGAAATTAGTGGTGATTAAGATGAGACCTGCATTATTGAGGTAAAATCTTCTGGAAATTCTTTCCTCAGAGTGAGCACACAGAAGTTGTGTTCCAGAAATGATCAATGTTGTACCTTGTGCTGGCAGCCAAATTTGGTAGTATAAGAGTCATCCAGGTGGTACTGGTTTTGAGGGAATGAAGAGGTCATGAGAGCAGCTGAGTCTTGATGCTGTGAGAGGCCAGGAGAGGCCAGTAGTGAAGTTGCAGCCTCAGTAGCAATTGAAAACCCAGGATTGAAGGGGTCATGCAGAGAAGTTGAGGCTTGACACCATGACGAGACCCTAGGAGAGACTATTGGTGAAAGTGCAGCCCAGTTGCAGAAGACTCCAGCATTTTGGAGATACCCATACCATGGGATAACCACCAAGAGCAGCAGCAGCGGTGGAGTGGAGCCTGTCCCAGCTTAGTGTGAGCTTCAGAGGGTGGAGAAGTGACCCAAGCCCCTTAGAGGAGTACAGAAGGTCATGAGCGAATCCCAGACAATTGGACATTGAATTATTTACACTGTTGGAGTTTGATTTTGCTTTGTTCAGACTGTGACTGTGCCCTGGTTCTTCCTTCATGAAGTGAGAAGATATTTAATTTAATTTTGATTTTTTTACAGAATCCACAGCTGAAAGACTTTCAACTTTTAAAAGAGATTTTGAGTTTTTAAAGAGATTAGATACTTTAAAGTGACTGAAGTTTTAATGTGTTTGAATTTATAAGGACTGTGAACTTTTAAAGTTATTTATGTTTTATATTGTGATATTAATATTAACATAGGAATAAATGAGAAAGAAAAAGTTCTCATTGAAAAGTGATATGTTCGTGTGTTAAGCTGACAAGGGGTCAATTGTACGAGCTAGTTTTCTGTCAACTTGACACCAGCTGGAATCATCAGACAGGAGTGAGATGAGAAAATGAGAACATTGAGAAAATGCCTCCATAAAATCAGGCTGTAGGAAAGCCAGTAGGGCATTTTCTTAATTTGCAATTGATGGGGGAAGACCCAGCCCATTATGGATGGTGCCATGCCTGGACTGGTGGTCCTGGGTTCTATAAAAGAACCTGGGTTCTATAAAGCAGGCTGATCAAGCCATGAGGAGCTAGCTAGTAAGCAGCACCACTCCATGGCCTCTGCATCGCTCCTGCCTCCAGGTCCCTGGCCTGCTTGAGTTTCTGTTCTGACTCTCTTTGATGATGAACTGTGATATGGAAGTGTGAGCCAAATAAACCCTTTCCTTCCCAAGTTTCTTTGGTCATAGTGTTTCATCACAGCAACAATAACCTTAACTAAGACAAAGGGGAAGAATTCGATCATTACCCCAGGCTGGGCAGGCGCAGAGGCAGAGTATATCCCACATCTCTGAATTTCCAATTCATATTTTCTACTTTCTCTTAGCACTTATTGTATACTTCCAAAGTCTTCACAAGCCAGTCAGACCAAAGCACAGCATAGAAATAAAAATACAATGCAGGTGGTGATTTTACATGTAATTCAAGGTCCTCACAAAGCAGTATCACAGCCACCATTACCATAACAATTATCCCACTCCTGTACTAACTACTATCCTTAATACAACTAGTCATTTGAGTGTTTTAGCACATAGAGTCAGTTAGTTATCAGTTATCAGTGAAAAATTTCCCAGTCCAGTCTCAGACACGTTCTCTCTCAATGTTCTTCCCTTAGATTTGTTCTGACTTGAATTAAACCACTGTTCTAGCAGCTGTTTAAAGTAATTTCTTGTACATTATCATTCTTATATTGATCGGATCTTGGGCAGGTTTCAATGAGAGTCTTGAATAGAAAAGACTTGAAAGAAGCAGACCTTCTCTATATAAATATTTCATAAACCACTTGAAGTACCACCAAATGGAAATCAGATCTTTCAGACTCTCGAGAACAGAGGAGTTATTTTAAAATCAGTAACTGCTTTTAGTCCCAACAGCTTATTACGAGAGACATGCCCTACTAGAACACAGAGTCTCTTCAGGAAGGATTGGTCCTGGTGTCCTGCAGAGGAGAGGCCCAGTTCAAGCCTACTTCTGCAGTGTTATGAATAGCTCTAGTCTTTGGCTTTTCCAAAGTCTTTGCTGCCATGCAAAATAGTGCATGCTTTTATTTTCATATGGAAGGCATTTCCTTTATTGGCAAAACTTAAGGATTTATATGTCCACACAGAGGTCTACAAGTTGCTGGTTCAGGGTAGTTCTCATAGATTCCAAGAGAATGCACCTGTCTCCACTGAAAATTCTGAACTATCCAAGTGAGACTATCACCAACTCTGTGCATGGCAGGGCATCTGCTGTATATACCCGCCTTTGCTCCCTTTCCTCTCCTGATTTGGAGGAACCAGCCCCATTGTTTCTAAGCCCATTCACTCAGATGAAAGCAGCCCTTCTTCAGAAGTGGCTGTGTGACCTGGGCCACTGTACCCCTAGCCACTTCATGCTGTTTTGATAACGCGTTTATATCATCAACACCAAAACTCATTAAATCTATTGCTGGCAAGATAGTTCAGCGAGTGAGATGGCTCAGCAGGTAAAGGTGCCTAATGCCAAGCCTGACAACCTGGGTTCAGTGCTGCCCACACAGTGGAAGGGGAGAACGGACTTCCATATGCTGTCTTCTAATCTCCATGCACACAGCATAACAAACATGGCACACACACACACACAAGCTCAGTAAGTCTGACATAAAGCAGTGGGTGAGGGAGGGTGTGATTAGGGCAGAGGTGGAGAAGTGGTAATGTCAGAAGGACCTGGTGGCACCGTTCCAGGTAGGAGTAAGAGACAGGCTATAGTGCAGGGCAAACAGGGAAAGAGCTTGACTCTATAGACTTGGAAGTGACACTAAAGATTATTTTTATTGTTATGGAGGTTCCTCAAAAATGCATAATTTAGAACTACCATAGAACCCTGCTGTCCCACTCCTTCGTGGCTGGGGATTCTTACACATCCATGTGTATTGCTGGACTAGTCACAGGAAATGGACCTGCCTAGATGCCCATCAACAGATGAGTGAATAAAAGTGTGGTCCATATACACAGTGGAATTTCATGCAGCTGTTTACAAATGAAATCATGGCATTTTCAGGAAGCTGGATGCTGCTCAGAACAGTCACACTAGGTGAAACAAGGCTCAGAAAGACAAGCACTACACGTGCCGTCTCCCGTCTATGTGACCTGGATTTAAAACTACATATATGTGTGTACATGCATGAGCGTGTTTCTATGCGTATGTATAGATCCCCAAATGAGGAGAACATGAAAGAGGAGGAACTGATCTTATATGGAGATGGGAAATGGAGAAGGTAATAGAACACACCGTTCTGAGATGTCAGCAAGGGGAAGTTAAGGAAGCAGGGGGTGGGGCAGTGGGAGCGGGAGGAGTGAGAACAGAGTGCAATGATGCACATGCGGGATGACGTCATGAGAAAGCATATGAACTACTTCCTATGCTAATCTAAAGCACTAATTGAAAACAAAAACAGGGCTGGAGAGATGTCTCCGTGTTTAACAGCACTTGCTATTTCACTGGGCCTCCCTTTGGTTCCCAGCATGCATGGCAGGTGGCTCCAGCTTCAGGGATTACAGGCCTCTTCTGGCCTCCAGGGCACCTGCATCCACTCAGACACACAAACAATGCAGACTCTCTCTTTCTCTCTCTCTCTCTCTCTTTCTACCTCTCTCTCCCTCCTCTCTCTCAATAAGTAAATCTTTTCTTAAAAAAAGAAAAAAAAAGATTATTTCTAGCTAAAGTAGTCAGTGACTTCTAATTATTTTATTAATAAAGACAACCAAACTGTCAGTTTAAACCAACAAAATCATTTTGTTTTCATTGATCCACACAATGCATTTTGCAGAAGAGAGCAGCTGTGCCCAGCATTGGTGTCCTTGGAGAAGCCTTGTGCTAGGGTACTTCCCTAGCACAAGAGGGTGCAGAGCTTTAAAGGAGCATCTGGACACTGGTCTGCCGGCTCTCCAAGCACGCACTCAGAGGCTGTTTTCGTTAACAATGTTTCTGTTTTCGCTAACAATGCATGAGGGGACGCAGCTGTATTTTGTGGAATCTAATTAAATGACAAGGAGGATCTGGGGGGTCAGAACGGACAGAAGTCTCTGCACACCTCTACACCCCCTTCTCCCAGTGTGGGCTCCGGTTTCCCAGGCTGCCAGGTCACCATCACCCTGTCTGGTGGTTTTCTAAAACACTGGGCCCACGTCACTGTGAGATGTGATTGTGGCATCATGTGGTCCTTCCGGCGTCAGGAGGCGAAGAGAGATCTGAGCATCCTCAAAAGAACGAGCTGTGAATATCAAAGGGCCTTGGCGCACTGCCATCCACAGTGCCTCTAATTGTTCATCTAGGATGAAGTCAATTTATTTCGAAGCAGATGTCACTGACTGATTAAGAACTTCTCGGCAGCATAAATTCCATTCGCTGCTGAGATGAGAACTAATAGACACAAGGCAGTCGACATTTTTACACTCATGGCAGCTCATCAGGGTCACACAGCACTTGCCCAGGGATAAGGTGAACCCACTGCTCACCCCTGCAGCCTCCCTGAGTGAATGCTGTGACTCCACATCCTCCTACTTCTCGCCGTCCCAAAGCTGTCAGGGTTGTTCGTCACTGTCCTATTTACCACCTATGCTGAATTTCAGAAAACAAAAATTGAAGAATATTCACCTCAAGGTCCATGGGACCACAGAATACTTTTTACTTCCAGGGGGAAAAATGATAAAGATGTTTTTCTATTGAATCTTGGCTTCCAGATTAAATCCCAAAGGCCACGGACAGAATCAACTCTTTTAGAATCAGGCAGTGTGGGCAGGGATGTCAGAGTCAGGAGGAAACTGCTCACAAGCTATAGGAACTGAAAATGAGCCAACAGCTTCCAGGTGTCAGCCCAGGATGGCTTGGTAGGAGGCAGAGGCCAGAGCACAGAATTCCAGGAAAGGGCCAAACCAGAGGAGGGAGCAGAAGGCCTGGGAGTGGATTGTTCCCTACGCTGTTGGTCACTTTCACATGAGTGAGTACATCTCTGTCTGATTGAAGGTTGCAAGGCAAGAGGAATCCCAGAGTGTAGACTTGGCTAGGCAAGACACTGTTTTACTTTTTGTTTAGTTTTAAACGATTACATTTCATTTATTCTCTGTGTCCTCTTGTTTTCTCTCTCTCCCTCTCCCTCTCCCTCTCTCTCCCTCTCCCTCACCCCCTCTCCATCTCTCTCTCTCTCTCTCTCTCTCTCTCTCTCTCTCTCTCTCTCTCTCTCTCTCTCGTGTTCCTCCTGCCACTGTGTGTGTGTATAGGTTAAAGGACAACTTGCTGTGGTTTGTTCTCACCTTCTACTATGTGGGATCTGGGGGTGGAACTGAGGTCGTGGGACTTGGAGGCAAGGGCCTTTACCTGCTAAACCTTGACAGCCCCTGTTTTACTTCTAAAATTTAAATCTACTTCTAAAATACACAATATAAAGTTCTTGGTAGCTGCTCCAAAAACATGGTTCTCCCTGGGACTGGATGATGCAGAGAAAACAAACTCCTAAATAATGGCCTTCTGATTAAAGAGAAGCAATTAGCCACACGTTTCTCCTAGGTGTCCTGAACTTTAGTTACCAAGGCAGAATCCACCAAGCTAGATGACCGGAATTTGATCCCCGGAACCCACATGGTAGAAGGAGAGAGCAAACTGTACTTACCATGACAGCTTTGATCTGTAAGTTAAACTCCCTACATCCGGGCTTATTCCTATCTCTTACTCATCTATCTCTCCTATTGAGTAACTGCTGTGAAAGAATTTTGATGTGGAGTAAGAAGCTCTAGAGAGTTAACCTTCATGAAAATAATAACACAAGCATCACTCATCTAGAACAACTTTTTAAGAACTCTGAAAATCAAGAGTTAGATGGCTCAGTAGCTTGGTTCTTAGCACCTATGTTGAACAGATGCCCCAGCAGAAGGGTGCTTCCGTACATACAAACAGGGTCCCTCAGGAAAGGCCGGAAGAGCTAGCAATCCTTGCATTTAAAGAAATCTCGTCTAAGCCTTAACTCTGTCTAGCTAACTGAGAAAGAATATGGACTTTACAGAACTGGTCTAGAAAAGTCACTAAACCATGCTAACCACTGACAGCAGCAAATTCCACCAAGGGAGAAAAATATGATTTTCAGAACAGCTACATTATATTATCAGAATTATCCAATTAAAAAAAATAAGAGGTGTGTAAGTAGACAGGAGAAATGCCTTATACTAGGGGTGGGTAGGGATGCAGTCAAACACACTTGAATATTGAGCTTAACGAAGGTTTCTAAAGTTATAAAAGCTACATTCAAATACCCAAAAGAAAAGATATATCAAAAATGAATGAAGTTTCTAAGAAAGCGCCTCATCAAATAAGGGAATGGCAAGAAAGAAGTGAAAGTGGTGGAGGGAAGAAAACCAGAACTCCTGGGGTCAAAAGTTCAGTGGCTGAAATAAAAACCTCAGTGGAGGTGGTGAAACACTCGGCGGCATCTGAACAAGCAAAGAATTGCTAGACTTGAAGACGGTTCAGCTAAGAGAAAGTTTAAAAAAAGAATAGAGAAAAGTTAGAGCCACAGAGACCTGGAGATACCATGAGAGTCCAATATACGTATAACGTGAGCCACAGAGGAAGGGGAGAAGGGGAAAGGTGAGAATCTGAAGGAATGTCTCTCCAATGTATTAAAGGCCTTATTTCCAAGGCAGCAGTAGGAGGAGGTGATGCTAGCTTCAAGAGATGGTACCTAGTGGGAGATCTTTGGGCCACTGAGGGTGGTCATGGCCCCAAAGGGGATTTGGGGAGTCTGGTTCAGCCAACCATTTCTCTTTTTGTTTTCTGACTCCTGTTGTTAGCAGGTTTGCTTAGCCCCATACTTCTCAACATTGTCACTGGGCACGCATGCCCACCAGAAGCCTAGCACAATGGGTCCACTCAATCATAGCCAGGAAGTTCAAAACTATGAATCAAAATTAACCTTTTCACTTTAAAATTTTCTTCAGATGTATTGTTATAGAAAGCTTACTAAGATGACAGCTGACTTCACCTCAGAATCAATACAGACAGAGCAGTGGATAGCATATTCACGGTCATGAGAGAAAAAGACGTACTAGAGAGATGACTCAGTGGTTAAGAACACTGGCTACTCTTGCAGAGGACCCTAGTTTAGTTCCCATCACCCTCATCGGGCAGTTTAGAACTGCCTGTAACTCCAGTTCCAGGGGATCCAATATCTCTGGCATCAGTGGACACCCATATTCACAGGGACATGCCTACACATGAACACATAATAAACGCAGAATTTAATAAAAATAAATCTTAAAATGATAATAAGAGCCTTAAAGATCGGATTGAAGAACAGGAGGGACTGGAGTTGGAGAGGAGGACCCCAGCTGAAGGCAAATGACTGACTTGGCATTGAATGAGAAGAGAGCACGGCTGGTGCCTCAGCCCCCTAGATACCTAGGTAAGTAGAGAGAACCTAGGCCAAGTGTGCGTTCTGGCCACAGCTCTGCCACTCACACCAGCCCCACACACAAGTCTTTGAACTTTCATTGACTTCTCTCTTCCTCTGTAACACAAGACTCCTGGATCAGATGACAGCTGAGACTCCAGTAGCTCCAAGTGACAGCATTCAGAGAGGGCTATCCAATACACGTCTGCTCCAAACACTTCTAAAGCCTCTTGATAATTAAATTAGATCACTTGGAAGACAGCTGCCATTCTACCATTTGTAGAAACCACTGAAGAGATCAGACAAGCCAGGGTAAGTCAAATTTTACCCGAGAATACTTATACACACCTTCAGAACTAATGTGATCAGAAAGGACAAGTCCTAGACCTGCTCAACCCGTTAGTGTCACTAACCTGAAACTCCAACTGTAACCAAACCCTTAACAGAATAGTTTCCCTCTGGTTTTGTTTTTTAAGTGATTCACAGCCACAGAGAAGTGTCTCTGAATATTTAAATATGCGTTTCAAATATTAAGCAGACCCTTCAGGCCACGGAAGTGGCGTGTTTATTCTGTTTCTTTCTCTTTTTTGGGCACCACCCACATCTGTCCGCAGTTCACCTGGCTGCGGTTCAGTTCAAGAGACTTTTAGGAAAGTGTTGGAGAGGTGCTCGACCTCTAAGAACACTGACTGTTCTGGGAGAAGACACAGGTTTAGTTCTCAGGACTCACATGGAGGTTCACAACAATCAGTAACTCTTGTTCCAGGGACCAGCAAGCCCCAGCAATCCTCCTGTCTCAGACTTCCTCAGAACGGGAGTTACAGGCATGTGCACCAGGATGCCCAGTGTTTTTACACGTGTGTCGGGATCAAACTGTGGTCCTCATGGTGGCGCACACCTTTAATCCCAGCACTTAGGAGGCAGAGGCAGATGGATCTCTGAGTTTGAGGCCAGCCTTATCTACAGTGAGATCCAGGACAGCCAGAGTTACAACAGAGAAACCTTGTCTCAAAAAACAAACAAACAAACCTACAGTGTTGTCATGTATCAATCACTGCCTATTTTGTTTTGACATAGATCCTTGCTGGGTAGCCCAGATAGGAGGATCCCAAATAGGTCCTCCTACCTTAGCCTCTCTAGCACTGTGATTATAAGAATATACCACTAGACCTGGCTATATGTACAGCAAGAAAACATTTGTGGAGAATGTGAAAATTTCAATCATTTGATACATTTTTATGCTAACAGCATGTTGAGAATTCAAAAGAATATTTCCAACCTTATAAGCCAACAACTGTGGAAAGCGACTGAACTTATTCCTTGTTCTTCCCAGCAATGCTGGGGTGAACATTAATCCCTGGATATTACACAGAAATCACAGCCTCTGAGCACTTGAGTAACATACTCAGCCTGATGTGAAAGCTTTTCCACTGAAGCTTCCACTTGCTTCAGGCAGCCACATTGTTTAAACTCAAATGTTGCTCCACCTTATAGTCACCTAACTAATCTTCAGACCCATATGGACTCAGTTTGGGCAACTCTGAGAGACTACATTACCATGCTTAAAAACAGGAACCTTAGAAGTAGGAAGAGTCAAAGTGCATAGGAGGCTTCTGAGTCCCACTTCTGTGAACCTTGGCTATGCCACGGTAGGGGAATGGTGCATTCACAAAAGTGTCAGAACCTGGAGACATTCATTACCCTAGATGACAAACCTGAGACCCTGAGGCTGACTTCATACCAATTATATTTAAGTGGCCCTTAAATTCAATCACACCTGTTCCTGTGAACATAACACATTGAAGCTGAGATTAATCTCATCAACTTGATGAGGTCTGGAATTTCCATGGAAGCCTAAGGGTGTGCCTGTCTATGAGGGTGCTTCCAGAAAGGCTTTACTGAGAAGGCAAAATCCACCCTTCCTATGGACAGCTCTAGTCCATGAGCTAGACAGAATGAAAAGGAAAATGTGAACTGAGCACCAGCATCATCTCTCTCCTTCTTGTGGATGCAATGTGACATGTTCCTGCCACCATGGTGGACTATAGCTCTTCTTAAATCATGAACCAAAATAAAATAAATCCTTCCTTGCTAAGTTGCTTTGGATAGGCATTTTGTTGGAGCAATGAGAAAAGTAAATACTGAAGGGAAGGAGGCAGAAGACAGCAGTGACAGTGTCCCAGGCAATGAACAGCTAGAAAAGGCAATGGATGCCCTGCTAGAGCCTTCAGAATGAGCATGGCACAACCAACCACTTTAATATGACCTCATCTATCAAGGTTCCTTTAGTCTCATGGGAAAATTTTTGAAGATCAAATGCATTTGGGGTTTCCTTGCAGATTCCCACACAGGGAAGTCAGCATCCCTTAGTCACCACTGACCTCCCAGCCTTTCTAGTGCAAATTAGAAGTAGCACAGGAAACTGGATAACCAAGTTTTGGGGAGAAGTAGCACAGGGAACTGGATAACCTCAAGTTTATATACCAAGCCAAGACTCATTAGAGAAACTACACAGCTGCCCATACCCCACCCTGCACCGGGCACACATGTACAGTGGCTTCTATGGATACTGTGCTTTCTGTTGAATACTGGTCCAACAACTGCCGTTAAGACTTAAAAGATCAACGCTAGAGAGATTAAGAGGACATACTGCTCATGCAGACGACCCAAGTTTGGGTCCTAGCATTCACATCATGCAGCTCACAACCACCTGCAACTCTGGCTCCAGGGTAACCTGACATCTCTGACCTCTTTGAGCAACAACTCGTGCACAAACCCACACACATACACTAACTAAAAATTAAAACTAAAGCATCATTTATAAAGTACACTAATATGCTGATACCTATTCTCAGAACTACTTCAACCACAGGGTGCTGCTCCCCAGCCCCCAGTAAAGCTGGAAATAGTTTCACATTGTAAATTCTTATTTTGCAGGACCTCTCAACCGTGACAGGTTCTTTATAAGAAAAAGTGCGAGTGTGAGTGCGCGCGCGCGCGCACACACACACACACACACACACGCAATAATACCAAGACAATATATGCGTTTGTGTCCAAATAGACCTATTTTGCTTTTTTGTTTCAGAAATCGACTGATGTGGACATTTCTCAGAACAGCCAGCCATGACAGGCAAAGACAGTGATTTTAGGGCATTCCCCCACTAAGAGCCTTTATCATCTCAGCACATTTTCAAGTGTGTTTCAACAAGTCCAAAGGCATGAGAAGGCTTCCCCAATCCACAGGAGTCCCTTGAACAGTGAACACCTTGTCCCACCTGAGTAGGTGATCTCCTAATGTTCTGGGCAACCTGCCCCCAATATTAAGATCACTGCTATAAACCACCTTTCAGAAAACACCTTCTGGTTGTACATAATGTAACAATACTAACCACAAAGGATAATATGCTGTTTATTAAAAATATAGTCGGGAAGTTGGGGCATCAATGCAATTTTACATACACATTTGTAGTCTGAAGTTCCATTATTCCAGCAGTTTGTATAAATGTTTCAGTTCAAAAGAGAAAGAAAACACTTTACAGATATCAGCAGTTTCTTATCAGTTTGGTCATGAGTCCACTTGTAGTGAAAATAAAACTCCTTCTTACATTATTGAAGAATGTCTCCTTGACACAGAACAAGTCTGTGAGCACTGAACTTCTTGGCATAGAGCCAATTTCTCAGCACAGTAGAGTGCTATGAGTTGCATGGATATCACTTGTTTGGGTGACCGAGACTTCTCGGTAACTTATCACTAGGTTACTCGTTACTGTGGATGCCAGCTACTGCAGTGTCAAGCCTAACACCTATACAATACCACTTCTCAAAGAATCATACACAGCATGAGAGTTCAAGACGACAGACTCATTACAACAGGGCAAACAAACGGGTCAGAAAACCAAAGTGTAAAAGAAATGAGTGGAGGCCATTTGTTAATGTCACACCCAGAACCCCTAGCAGGCATATTAATGCACTTTTATGTACTTCCTCCCGGCAAGTCTCCTTTCTTAACACTCGTTTCCTGGAATAATGGTGACCTTCCTATTTCTTGAAGGTATACTTACTGGTAAGAAATGAAAAGGGGAGTCTTAAAGCAAGGTGAATTTGAGAGAATACCACAAACTCAATCTGGTGACGGGTTAGGGAGATGACTCAGTGGGTTGAGTGCTTGAGCTACAAGCATGAGGACCTAGTTTAGGAGACACCGGAACCCACACTGAAAAAAAAAAAAAAAGCCTGGCTGTGGTGGTGCATGCCTTTAATCTCAGCACTCAGGAGGCAGAGGCAGGTAGATCTCTGTGCGTTCCTGGTCTACAGTGAGTTCCAGGTCAGCAAGAGATATAACAGAGAAACCCTGTCTCGAAAAACAAAAACAACACACACACACAAAAACAAAAACAGCAACGAAAACTAGGCATGACTGCACAGTGCTGGCAAGGTGGAGACAAAAGGACCTCTGATAGGCAGGGGAAGAGGTGGGGACAATCTGTGAGGTGCAGAAGCTGGTGCTCTGGTCCTTGGCCTTCATGCATAAGATACCCAAAGGAAGACACTCTCAAACAGGTCACCTGTCTGCTATACCACTCCTTTTCATTAGCTTGACAACTGCCAGACTCAACAGAGCTCCCCATTGCTTTCCCAGAGTTGGTTATATTAAATGCTTTTGCTGGGCTAAGCCACCACATCTTCCACCACCTAGACCCAGAATGTAGTCTACTCTCCAGGGACAAGAAAGAGTTCTGTTTACATCCTGACAACATGCTGGGCTGTGTGTTAAAAGCATACCAATAGTGCTTGTTGTTAGGTCCCTGAATCAAACCAACTCGAGATGACTGGAGCACAGAATACCAAGTGTGCATTCCCCTATTGTGCAAAATTAAGGCCTCTGCTAAGTGCTTTAAAATGTGGTCTTCCTGACACCAAATTAACTACAGGTCCCATCCATCATTGAACAAAGATTAAGTTGATGACTGAAAGCTTTACAATGACTGGGCTCTGAAATATTCCAGTCAGACCCATCATAAGCATTCCAAAAAAATGCAAGAAATCAATGAAGCCAAGTCTGACAGCACCACAGGTGTAAAATGCAAATACAGATTATTTTAATATGAAACATCACTTTGTTTTATACAGATGTCTACATTTTAACAGGTCTTTAAAAAGTAAGGAACAAAATGCTATGTCACACAAAAATTTTTGTGCTGTTTGTAAAACACCAGAAATGGAGACAAAGGGACCCAGATCTTCTGGTCATCAGGGGGAAGCTGCAGAATCCAACATTGCTCGTTTATAAGCCTCTGTGAGCAGAGACCTCCTGGCCCCATCTCCTCCCCTCTGACTGGGCAAACTGTCAAGAGATTTTTGTTGGCAGGGGATGTTTCCACATAAGGCAAGGTCAGTGTAGAATGACAGTTACAGTAGTAAACTAAGCCACTACCTTCCTTCTGGGCAATGGGATATAGAAGAGGGCTCTATGTCAAGATAAGTCAGTACAATTACTTTGTTCAAAGTTCAGTTTTTTGTTTTTTGCTTTAAAAAAGTGATGTCATCTCTTTTCCAAGGAGATGAAGTCAGAGTTAAAATTTATTAGTCTTCATATGAACCTTAGGAAGGAACGATCTGCTCCCATTTTTTTTTCCTATTTTATGTTCAAGAAGCTATAAACAGCAAGATCCACCATGGTTTGACTTGTGGCCATATGATGACTTACTTGCGCTGTAGTGTAACCATTTATCTTAGACAAGTGGGCATGTGTAGAGCACAGAACTATAAACAAAAAAAGTGAAGCAAACTTATTTTATTTTTAGGTAAAAACATTAACCTGATGGATTATTGCAGATCTGAGAAATGAGCACACAAACAAATGGACAGCATTGCTTACAGGTGCTTTGATCTGTGGAGACAAAGGCTGAACGGTTTGTCTGCAATTAACGCTGGGAGAAGACGAGAGTGAAATAAACATGAGAACAAACTTAAAACAGGAGTAAGGGAGGAAAATATCTTTTTAACTTCAACACAAAATGAAAACTAATTCATTTAAACTTTACATCAATTTAAAATGGTCTGGCCATAGAATAAATACTGGCCAGCCCAAGCTGTGGACCTTTTAACCTACACAACAAAATGAGTGAGCTTTCCTTCCTCCTTTTCAGAGGATGCTGGAAATATGTAAACAGACCTAATGTGTCACTTGGCAAAAAGCCAGGAGTGCTCTGTAACTATATTAAAACTAAGCTATAAGAAAAGCCTACCTACCTAGTTACAAAGACTGAATTATATTGCGAATATATTTCAATTCAATGAATTTTAAATTGTATCTCTTAATTTGAAAGAGCACAGAATGATAAGGCCCAGGGCTAATGAAAATGTCTGAACTGTGCATGTTTTATTAAAAACGAAAACAAAAACAAACCAAAAAACAAAGAACTGTGAACTGCATTGGTAGGCAGTAATGAAGTGAGAAAAGAAAATTAGAGAGAGGTGGGAAGCACACAAAGCCCATTTACTAAACTAGAGTTGTCAAATACACGAGTTTAATGTCTGTACTTATGTACAAGAGTTGTCTTTGGAAGAAATAAACTGCAGACTTAGCTAGATGGATACACACAGCCCAGAATTAAACTGCACAGCGACATTTATTGTTCCAGCCTGAAAAAACATCCCTTTGAAATTTCACACAGCAAAGCAAGTTAAAAACTTCACTCATCAAATAAATGATAATTTAAACAAGAACTTGCTAAAGAAACCTCATCACAACAACATTTTAGGGCCTGATCACTTTAAGTCCACGGGGCCATTATGAATTATAATCTGCAAGCCGTTTTCCTACAACAAGAAGGAGAAACATGTTTCCTTGACTCAGGTGACACATAAAAAGAAATCATGATTTTTTTTCTTTTGCTGTAACAGGCAGACACTGATTTCTTGTTGTGATCAGGAAAGATGGAACGACTGTTGGCCTTCTCTTGCTGCTATCAACAGTTTGTCACGCATTATCTCAATGCTTGAGTAGTCCGGCAACTTAAGATAGTTCACACAAGTCATTACAGAGGGTAAGAAGTCATCTGGGTTTTCTGTTGATTCAAATGTCTTCCGCACAATTGTCAATGGTGGATTTAAACTCCGGAATCCTATTTAAGAGAAAAAGGAGTTTCAGAAAATTGGTTATATTTTTTAAATGTCACCACTATCACAAGATAAAACACTGCTTTTGTTGCAGTGCTAAACTCCTACACAAAGTATTCCTCTCTCCTACCTAATATGTTGGGCTCATTGGTGAAGAACACTGGCTACTCTTCTAGAGGCCCCAGATTCAAACCCCAGCACCCACATAGTGGCTCACAGCCGTCTGTAACTCCACCCCAGGAAGGATCCAACACCCTCTTCTGGACTCAGACATGCATGGTAAGCAAAACACCCATACACAATAAAAAATAAATAATTTTCTTTTAAAAAAACAGACCCATTTAAGTTATTTTTAGACTGTATTCATATTTAAGTCAACTAAGAATGTAAAATATGCAAACACTCTAGAATTTTATCTAAGCAGCATTCCTGTATGTTAGCAGCTCTGTATGTTTAAGGCAGTCTGTGAATTTCTTCATATATCCTGCCAGTTTAGATATTGGAATAACTAAGAGGCACTATATCCCAAGTAATGGACTGTCTCCCAAGACAAGTGATGCTTCACAGAATAAAAGCTAAACAGACACTACCCACCTCCAACTGGCAATCGTGGGCTACCAGTCACAAACTGAAGAAACAACCTCTGCTGTTCATTATCAAAACTACTGAGAATCTCAAACAAGAACTTCACAGCCCGACTAAAACAAAAAAGTAGAACAGAATTATTTTGTGTTAAAATGCAATGGTCAACATACCAAACTTCACTTATAATCACTGATGATAACATGAAACAACTTTAATAATACACAATTTTAGAAAAAGCTTCCCAAACTCTTTGGTTGGTCCCTTTCCCTCTAAATTCCTAACTATTAATTGAAGAGCTGGCAGAGCCCATGCTTACCTGTCATGAGTATAGCCGTGATCAGGCCTGCAGCATTCCATCAATGTCTTTGCATCCCAAGTGTCTGCTTTACTGCCACACAGAAGCTGATCCAGCTTTGAAATGAAATAAGAGTAAAGAATTAGTAAAGATACATCTGCACACTTGGGTGACAGTACTGTCTAAGAGCATGGCTTCTAGGGTGCAAACCCTCCAAGTCCCCTTCACACTGAGCAGCATGGCTGTCTGGACTAGAAAGCTACTGCTGCACTTTACTCCCACATAAGGATGCTACCTCCCCTCTCTAGAAGAGCACCCCTATTTAACAAACTTCCTTGATCAGAAATTTTCCTTAGCCTTCCCCAAACACCAAGCCCTTACTCCAAAGTCCTGTAGAACAATAGGTTTTGAAGCAGTAAGATAAACTATTCTGCTATGATAATCACACAGAAATGATCTCATCTTTTAAATGTAAGCTACTCACTTCTTCTGGGTAGAAGTATTGAAGATGACTGAGTGGGAAAACTGATTCAAATCCATCTCTGAATGAGTCAAATTGCCTAGAAACACCTTCATTTAGTGCCCAGAATATCACCAACTGCAAAAAGAAGTTATTTTTAAAACTCCAACAAGATTCCACATCTATTTACTACTTAATTAATATATGACAAAGTATAGTAAATGACCTTGTATAATCACTTCAATTTTTTTCTAAATGTTATTAAATCTCTGGACTTATAATAAAGAATAAAAAAGAATAAAAAAGAATAAAAAAGTAAAAGGCCAGTCAGGTCAACTTTTAATTTGCAAACTGGCCAATAAGACAATGTCAAAACTGCCACATGCATTTTTTACATTGTGTTTTAAAACTTCATTCATAGAAAACTCCCCAGAAGAAAATCACATTGTCTTACCAGAAACCAAAGACAATGTCCCAAAGGGTTAAAATGTTACTAAAACTAAAGATTAACATTTTAAAGATCCTTCATTAGCAACCGGTCATCTTTTTATTTGTGGAGTGTTGACATGTAAATCCCGTCAAGTCCTGAGAGCCATCCTCTGCGGGGTGTGCCTCCTCTTAAAAACAGATACAGCTTAGACATGCAGGAGAATAAAATTTGAGGATATGAAAAAGCAGCTCTACATTTACTCAGCTACTAGTGGCCCTGGTTAATTCACTGGTACACAGCATATTCAGTTAAGATGAAACCATTGCTGTTTTGAAACTAACGATTATGAAGTATTTTTAGAAAAACAAAAATGTATGTTTGCACACTGTTACTAAGCTGAAAAAACAGCTATCTCACAGCTTACTAACAGTGCGCAAAGACAGTGCAAGAAACAGTAATATGGGAAGATAGCCCAATTAGTTATTAAAAATAATTACTATGAATCACAGAACTCCTGGGAAGCCAAGGATCTTGGATATTATTTTCTCTTTAAAGAAGAAAACTAGAGTTGAAGTTTTTCAGAGGTTCTAAAGTGTCACACAACAAGTTAATAAGTACAGTTAAGGTTTCAAAGTCAGTATTCTGGCTTTGAATCTAATGTTGTTTTTGACCATGTCAGGAATAAACCCAAACTTTTAAACACTGGTAAATGGAAAGACATAGCTTGTAATTTAAAAAAAAATAATTTTTTTTTTTGAATGCAACAGAAAAGTAGTTTCTTCCAGGTTTAGCAAATTTAAGTCAAGAGTCATAAATACTCTTTAGGGTGAGCCCAACAAACACATTAAGTGTAGTTACATGTGCCTATATTAGTGTTTAAAAGCAGAAATCCTATCAAAAGCAGAAAAGCAGTTTATTGATAACACAACTCCTTTTCACTGGTATCTTTTTTAAGGAGAAAAACATGAGGAAACACACTGCATTCAATCAGGCTTCAAGATGGGTTAATGAGGCACTGAAAAAGAACCGGTAAGCTTTTTACACAAACATGCTTTCTGCACAGAGTAAAGTGATGCCAAGTGTCACCCTTCAGCTCTAGATCCTCCTAGTCGGAGGGACGATAAACAACAAACATATAGTGCTGCTCTATCATTAAGTCTTTGATGGGTGAATAACAGCTAACTAAGGAAATCCACTGGATCCTCTGAAGCAACAAAAGATAAAATTTAAGCCACTTTTCCAAGTTACCCTTGAGGTGAGCAGCAGACACAGCTCAAGATGTTGAAGATCATCCTAAAAGTGAACTATGTTTAACCAACTCAATTTGCAGTTTTTGGAAGCAGGTTTCAATGATCCACAAAGTCTATCATCTGTTTATCAAAAGGTCTCAAGTCCTATGTTTAGATTTTTGTATTTTCAAAGTAGGGAGAAAAGTAAGTTCTTAGGGTGTTGTTGTTTTAGCATAAATTATTTATGTGTTCTCTACAAAGCACACAGAAGCTTACAAAGATTAAAAGGACCTCAAAAGTGGTCCCAGTGGTATACAAGTCTTTAGAAAAGGTCTCAAAGGCAGAAGCTAAGGACCAAACTCCACTAATTCTAGCTTCACCTCCTCATAGGAACACAACAGACAAACACCTATAGTCCATGACTCCCATGAAAAAAGACAATACATACTCTTAGGTATTCCTCCAAATTGTGGATAGTGACTGGAATATCTTTCCCTCCTTTCTTCAGCTCAATGTTGGGAAACCCTGGCAGCGTGAAATCCAATCCTAGATCTTCCACTGAGCAGCCATTCATTGTAAGAGTTTCCAATGCATACTGTAGACTCTCTTTGGTCTTTAATTGGGAGAGGGAGGGGATAGAGAGGGGGGAGCACAAAAATTTGACACAAAATTATATTGCATTTACAAAAATAAAGCAATCCTATAACAAGTGATGGCTCCTTTAGTTCCCAGTTGAAAATTTTTGTCACCGGGTGTTGATGGTGCATGATTTTAATCCCAGCACTTGGGAGGTGGAGGCAAGCAGATCTCTGAGTTTGAGGCCAGCCTGGTCTAAGAGTAGATTAGACAGAGTAAGTTCCAGGACAGCCAGAGTTACAACAAAGAAACCCTGTCTTGAAAAACTAAAAGAAAAAAAAAAAAAAAAAGAGACAAAGAAAGAAAAAGAAAAAATATATTTTTGGTTATACTTTACATATTAAACAAGTCACTGGAATCAGAAAGGAAATAATCTTAAATATTTTAGGATCCAATTAATTTTGTCAAGGGAAACAAGACTGCTGAAGTATTTTCCATACTATGAAGTTATTACTCCCTGTAAGCATATTCAAATCACATACTAGAGAAAGTCCTTAGATGTTTTTGTTAAGTTTTAACAAAATAGAAACAAACTTTTCTAAATCTCAAGTCAGTATCAGTGAATCTAAGTGTATACCCAAGAGTAATACACTTGGAAAGTTGTAAATATAGACAATGCACTACCTAGTGATGGTAATAAGCTTCCCCCTCTCCCCTACAAGGTTTAGGAACACTCTAAAAGATGTTCACTTCCAGTCCCCAAAGCAAATCACCTTCATACAGGGGAGGGAAAAAAAGGCAATGTCCAGGAAAGCTGAGCCACGTCACATCAAACCAGCAGGATTTTTAAAATGTCTACAACTTAAAAGGTTTACATTAAATGCTATTTTTTTTAACATTAAGAATCAATGGTAAACACAAAATTTAAGTATTACTGAAAATGATGGCATCTAATCAATGCTAATCCATTAGGAAGCTCTCAAACTGTCCTTCATGTAAGCAGACAGGGGACTATCAAGCAACAAGCAGGAAGGATATGGGAAGAAAGGCAAGAGAGGAGGACATAGGAAATATTGATGTTTGCTCTCATAAGGAATCTAGATGTAACATATGCACACTTACCAGGCAGATACACATGAAACTTGGGGTAAAAGTTAACAGTGAAGTAGGGGCAGGGAAATGTGTAAAGTACACCAATTCATATGAAAAGGAAACTTAAAATTTTGTAAGGAAACCTATAATTTTGACAAAATTTAAAAAAACAAACCTGTCTCTAAACAACCTGTCATAGACCAAGGTGACTGTAACTACCCCAATTACATAGTCATCTGCAACATGCAATACATCCAGAACATGTTTAAAGAAAATGTACTGTTAGTTTCTCTAGTTCATATACTAGATCAGACTTAACTTTTAACACACTCCCATTTATCATGTGAGAATTTAAATCTACCAGGTCAAAAGCCTAGGGGTCTAAGCTCAGTGGAGTGCTTACCTAGCAGGTGTGCTTCCTAGTATTGCAAATGAACAGGTCAAATCTGAGCCAGGAAAACTTGCCCACATTTTAATGTTTTATAAAACAAGGGGGCAGTGGGCCGGGATGGAGCTCAGCTGGTTGTGCACCCTGCACTTAACTGCCAGTAATGCATAAACCAGGCACTGTGACATCTTTAAATCCATTTGGGATTTAGAGGCAGGGAGATCAGAAATTCAAGGTTATCCTTGGCTACATAACAAATTTACAGAATACATGAGACTTTGGGAAGGAGGGAGGTAAGGAGGAAGGGGGGGGTTATTTCATAATGCCAACATCTCCCATATTCTGGTTCAAAGTCTGTTAAGACATAAGTCAATTTCTGTAGTATGGATTGTGATTCATTTAATACTTTTTAATTGACAGGATCAGGAATAAAGGAAAGGAGGCAAACATGAAGTGGTAGCACACCACATTTAAGAAGAGTAAACCTAATACAATGTGTGATAATACAGAAGAGTGTGATCCAGAACACACAGCCTGGATCTGATGCACTGCCTCTGGGCTACATACATAAAACATGTTGCTCAGTCTATCAACCTTTAATTTCTCATCTGTAAAGCTGAGATACCAAAAGTACATACATCTTACAAGATTGTAGATTAGATATATGAGGAAAACAGAAACATGCTATGAGTTTTACCTCCCTTCTTTTCTTTCCCATTACACATGCTAAACAATGTGAAAGAGGTTTAAAGTATTGGTGTCTGTCAACCTGAGGCTTGGGGGGTAGGAGT
Organism: Cricetomys ansorgei; assembly: GCA_026225945.1. Taxonomy (NCBI): domain Eukaryota; kingdom Metazoa; phylum Chordata; class Mammalia; order Rodentia; family Nesomyidae; genus Cricetomys; species Cricetomys ansorgei. The sequence continues at coordinate 21,476,620 of JAMJFZ010001796.1, forward strand.
GGGAATCGGCCAGATCCCTGGAATTCAATAGACAGCTAGTCTAGCCAATCAGTGAAACTTGGACTCAAAGATGTATCCCAAAACATCTCAAGGAAAAGACTAAAGACATCCAAAGTCAACATTAGGACTCCATGGACATAAGTAAATGCACCAACACAATAAAAATCTTCCAGTTGTTTGGTATAGCCCTATGCAATTCTAAACATCTTTTCAAGACATCTTTTATTTATTTTTATTTATGTGTTTGAATGTGTGCCTTTGTCTGAATGTGCACCCCATGTGCAAATTGTATGTGGAGTCTAAAAGAGAGCATTAGAATCCTGGAACTGGAGTTACAAATACAGGTAGCTGTGAACTACCATATTGGTGTGGGAATCAAATTTGGGTCCTTTGGGAACAGATAGTGCTCTTAACAACTGAGGTGTCTCTCTAGCCCAAATTCTAAACATCTTAGGACATTAAATTATGTTTTTTTTAAAGGGGGGTGAGACCCCCTAGACTGTGTCTTAGTTTCTTTTCTGTTGTGCTAAAATACTTTGAAAGAGAAAAGGTTTATACCAGGCTACATGTCAGGAAAGTCACAGTGGTAGGAGCTTGAGAGAACTGTTCATGTTAGATCCACAGTCAAAGAGGAGAGCTCAGTGGATTAATGTACATGCATGCTAGTGCTCAGCTCACTTTTCTCCATTCTTATACTACCCAAAATCATCTGCTTGTAGAATAGAGCCAACCACTGTGAGTTGGTCTTTCCTTGTCAATTAACATAATCAAGACAATTCATTACAGATACTGTCAGAAGCTAAACTTAATCTAGATAATCCCATACAATGTACCTAAGGGCTGTCTCCTAGGTGCTGACAATATTAACTACCACAGAGTCTTTAAACACTACTATCTCCCCATAAACATACGTTGTACAAAAAAGCACAAGTTAATATTTACCAAATAACTGGGAGATAAAAAGAATACCCTTCCAAATCATCTGTTTCACTTCAAAAAGTACTCTAAAGCCACCATCCAGCCTCTACTTTACCTACTCCATCAAGGTGTGACACTGTCCTTTGGTAGACAAACTTATTAGTTTGCTAGTTTTACCTTAAATAATCTTAAGATGGGCTGGAAAAGATGGCTCAGCTCCTAACAGTGCTTGATGATCTTATAGAGGATCTAGGTTCTGTTCCTAGCATCCATGTAGTGGTTCAGAACAACCTATAACTCCAATTATAGGTGACCTGATGCCCTCTTCTGCCTTCTTTAGACACCAGGCACTCATGCAGTATACAAACTTACATGCAGACACTCATACATACACATAAATACAAATGTATGTAAATTATAAATGACAGTTGGTTAAACTTACATGAATAGAAGCTACTGCAACATGTTACTTTTTTGGAAAATACAACCTGTTTTCTGATATCCAGTACCCATACATAAATAATCATAGACTGAGCCTAAATGAGCTGGTAATATATACATTAAAAGACAGTAATGATATAGAGTATAAGATTATCTGTAGATGAAACTGAAACTTCAAGGTTCCTATAAACGAACAGGCATCCATGAACCTTTTTTGATAATTCTTGCTATTGAGTCTAGCATCTCATATATGCTAGTTTACACTTGAGGTGTATAGTCCCAGCTTGTCAACAGCCATTCAAAACTATTTCCAAGCTGGGTATAGTGGTATAAACTTGTACTACATGTCTAGCCTGTAGTGTGGAAGAGGAGAAAGGGGACAGAGAAACACACAGAGAAGCACCTTTCTGAAGAATTCAATGAGAAGGTGTCTGCTTATCTAAAACTGAAGACAAGTGGAATCATAACTTCCATTAGAAGTATATTTTATTTGGAAACCAAGACATCCACTTGCTGTTATTAGAGATCATAGTGGGTACATTGTAAAACCATGTTTCTGTTAGTTTAATAGATGTATCAAAACATCTATTAAAATGAAATATTGCTGGCCTAGAGAGATGGCTCCGCACTTAAGTGCACGTGTTGATCTTGCAGAGGACCTGGGTTCAGTTCCTAGCACTATGGGACAGCACTCAACTACCTGGAATATAAGATCTAGAGAATCTGATGTCCCCTTCTGGCTTCCACTGCAGGCAAATTGTATACAGACAAACATGCAGGCAAAATAATCATGAAGATAAATCTTTTTTTTAATTATAAAAAACAAACTAAATATTAACTACAAAATTAATTAACCAGGTCAAATACAAACCTCATAATTAACAAGCCTCATAATTCCAGAACAAAGTACTGATTTGATAGAACATTTCTTCCACACCTACCTGGGATTTATCCTGCTCCAGTCTTTTCTTCTGTCTGACAATGTCTTCAAGGTGATATACTGATCTGGCTACAACAGGATCAATGTCAAATAAATCATGAGATGTCAGTGAAGTTTCCTGCCGAAGCATCCACTTATAAAAGGGCAGGCCAAGGGGAAGGTCCACCTAAAAGGGAAAATGCAACACTCTTAGTCACAATGAGCTTAACAGACACTTTATAAGAGGTCATTTGAAAAGGTCAAATAATCTCCAAGAAAAAAAGTAATTTAGGAACTGTTTCTCTCTTTACACAAAATCAAGAGCCAGAAATTGGGGCCCAAATCTCTATCAACATTTTAGAATGCTAAAGAATGTATTTAAGCACTAACACAGAAAAGAACACTAATGATGAACATAAAAAATCCAGAGTATTTTACATGAGGGCCTCTGAAACACAACAGTAACAACTGTTACTCAGTGGAATTTTACTTTATTTTGAACTAAGTAAACGCAATACAATCCTACTTATATATTTAATTTTCTGAAATCAGAGAAGGTAAAATGAAGAACTTACTTAAAACAAAAATTGAAATGAATGGAACTTCTAAAATAACCAATGAGCTGTATACACCTCTTTAAAGAGAATGTACACATGTGGGCTTATCAGATGAAAATGTCTTACTGATACTGATAACGTATCTCAGAAAATGAGAGAAGAGGAAATGAAGAAAAGTCCAGAAATATTCAAACCTCCATGAATATTCATCACATGGTTTATTTTCACAAGAGCATTCTAACAAAAATTCAATGAGCTTACGTACATGCCCCTGGCTTTCTTGCTGAATTAAAAAGGTCAAATTGAATCCTGCCAAAAATACAATTAATGCCATCCTTATGTTGTCTGACTCGAATCCTGGCTACCCTACCCTAAAGGAATGCTACATAGACTAGAGGCCAGACGTTGTCATCTAGGGCACAGGACAGCCTTACATATGTTCTACAGCAGAATTGGCCTTTTAAACAAAATCCTAAAGCAGTTCGTGTGCACTTTTAAAATAGAGAGAGCAGCAGTGCTCTAAAACACAGCATTGAGTATGGGGACTGAAGTACTTTTACAGAACATTGTACAATATTGTATATAAGCAAACAATCCTAAACTTACCAATCTGAAATCCATGATAGCCTTAGCCATTAATTTTCCTAAGAAGCGAAACTTCATCTTAACCTTTGCGATATGAGCTGGCTTAGCTGTCCTACCAAAGGGAAGCGCAAACAAGCCCTGGAGGTTTTGAATATACTTGGTCCCTTCTTGGCTTCCTGTAAAATGAGCAAGTCAAACTTCAGATGAGATTTTCCAAAACAAAACAAAACAAAATTGGTAACTAAGAACATTAAGAAATTCATTATTCACAAAATTTAGAGAGATGTCCTCTAGAACTAGAAGGCCTTCCCACTGGATAAATGAGAAAATAGGAGCAAAAAGAAACAAAAGGCCAAGAACACAACCCCCAGACGAAGACTAACTAGGATGGAAGGGCTCCCTTACCTGATCTGAGTAATACAAACTGACCAACTCACAGCTGCACATTACCTTTTGGATTGCTAAGAGTTACTTCTTCACCTCTCCAGAGACCTAAGTCAGCTCTCTGCAGTTCCTGAGAAACAAGTGCATAAAACTCCAGTGTTGGCCCAAGACCTGTACCAACCTAAAGGGGGAGGGGGAGGGGAGAGAATTATTTCAAATTTTAGAAATTGTAGTGCCTTTTTTAACCTGGCATCTTCCTAGCAACATGGATAGTAATACCAAGCATTACCAGGAGGCATAAGAGATGATTTTCTAAAATGTCCTGAATAGGCATTCCTTAAGTTTTGGGCACTAGAAACCCTTTACCAATTCCTGTGGCCCCAACATTTTGATTATGTGGCTTAAAATTCCTGCTATACTATATATTTTTCCTTTAGGAATCAACATGGTACTGTCTGTGTATGTGTTTTTCTCTTTAAAGGAACTATCATCCCAAAACCAACTCAAGTGTCACTGTCTCAGAAGTTTCCCAATTACCTCCAAACACTTAGTTTGACTCTTTCCTGTGACATTTTAGGATTTTTACCATATTCCCTTTATAAACTTGCAAGTTTTAGATGAAGAATTATTTTGATTGCCTTGAATCCTCAGAGTCTAGCATGCATTTAATAGAAGTCTAAGGAATAAAATTCAAGGTCTGAATTCATGTCAACAACGAGAAGTCAGTGGCCCCTTAAGTCCAATGGTACACTGGAACCTCAAGATATTTATCAGTGTGACACAGACACACACATGCATCCACACAGGGGGGAAGGGGGGACTGAGAGCCCTGATCTGTTAGTCTACTTTAGAGACTATTTGCTACTAAACAACAACAACAACAACAACAACAACAACAAAGTAATTGTGCAGCTTACAAAGTTGCTACATGACAGCAACATCATCAGTAAGCTTGGAGCAGTGAGTGTTCAACAGACTTGGCATTTTTCATGTTCTAGCAAAATCCCACGAGCTCAGTCCATAAACAGAGACAAGGAACATAAATAAGCTTACATCCCAATTCAAAGTTATAATCTGACCATAATCTGCTCAAGTGATCACTCACAAGTTACAGGTAAAAAAGGGCATTATTTTATTACTATGACATTTACTTTGTAAAGCGGTCCATACTATCATAAGAGTTGATAAGAGTCTACCAAATATTTAATTCCCACCTTCAAAGCCATGATTGTTTGCACCTGGGAAAGTCCTTTCTGATTAGCCTTCCATATAAGTCACATGGGTAGATGGGTATCGCTTTTTAACGATAAAGAGTGACAGTATGCCTTTGGCTCTTCTTACTCCTCACAATCTAAACCAGTCCTACATAATATATGCTGCCTTAAAAACACATCTAAACTGATGATTCTCCATTACCCTCTCCTTTTATCTGATCTGCTGGAGTTTGCTGAATGACCACTTACCTCAGGTTCCTAACATCCTGCATCCTAACAGTGACACTTCCTAAGAAAAGCTTTCTTGTTCACTCCAGGCACAGGACATGTTTTTATCACTATGATCCCTACACTTCAAGCATAACTGACCTTGATTCTACCCTAACTCACAAGTAGCTCTAGCCACCTTGATCCCAGGATAGTTGGAATATACTGCCTCTGTTTTTCTGCTAGAGCCATTATACCTAACAGCAGCGATTTGCTTCCAACTCAAATGTCACCTTAGAGCCATGCTACCACTAACTAAACATGCTCCATCTTCTGTAATCTTTCTGACCACACAGTTTAAAATGGTGATTGTGTGTGTGTGTGTGTGTTCACTAATGTATGTGTCAGCCTTCCAAAACTATAATGGTAGGGACACTGTCTATCACTGTCTATTTCGCTCTCCATAGATTTCTAGCCACTGGAGGAAAAGGAGGGAAAAGACTAGACATGTAGTAATACATGTTGCCCATGAGGTGGCAGTCCAAAACCACTTAATGATCTCCCTTTCACAAAATTATCCAAATATGAGTACAAATCACAGATTGTAACAATCTATTACTTTCACTTAGTTATTTCTAAAAGTAAAATGGATTTAACTTAGAATATTAAATTCCACAGGTGTTAGTGAAAGCCTATGCCACACCCACCTAAGCAACACAACTTCCTCCTGGGGGCTGGTCAGCAGATTCCTGCCCAGACACTCCACTGAAAGTATAGCTACTTAGTTGGTCTGGTTTCATTTTCATTTTTAAAGGGAGGAAAAAAAAATATAGGAGACTCTGTCTCAAACAAACAAATATAAAATCCAGAACAATATCCACAACAAAAATTACAACTTGGCTTAATATTTTTTTTCCCTCAAGGTCAGCATGTCTTATATGGCAGACAACGTTCTAAGCATTTTAGTTTGCTAGCCATTCTGATGCGATGGACATCCAAAGAGGTTGGATCCCATGATCCACTGAACATCATGAACTACTGATTTCTGCAATAGCAGTTCAATATTAACCCTAAGCAGAGTCACTGAAAAGCTATTCTTAATTCTATAGAACTCATTTAGTTACAACTGTTTATGTATGGTTCATACTTGTTGTGTGTACCATGTGCAAGTACACATATACGTGCAACCCAAGTGTTCAGGTTCAAAGGACAATTTGTGAGCCAGACCTGGTGGCGCACACCTTTAATCCCAGCACTTGGGAAGCAGAGGCAGGTGGATCTCTGAGTTTGAGATTAACCTGGACTACAAAGCTAGTTCCAGGACAGCCAGGGCTATACAGGGAAACTCTGTCTCAAAAAATAAAACAAAATAATAACAACAACAACAACAACAATAACATCGAAGGACAATTTGTGTTAGACATTTCTCTTTTCATCATGTGAGTTCCAGGGATCAAACTCAGGTCTCATCAGGCCCCGCTTGGTGGCAAGTACCTTTACCCACTGAGCCATCTCACCAGCCCTAGGTTTCATCTCAGCTGCAATTTGAACAGAATCAGGGAGGAGAATGAAAGAGATAGTCCAGCATTCAGAAAAAGAAAAATGCTGGAATAAGAAAATAGAAAGCATGTTTAAACAGAGTAAGTACCCCAGGTGGGTCACAACAAAGGTTTTACACTCTTACAAATTAAGAAACCTGTACCACAACCTGGGATTTAAAAAAAAAAGCAAAAAAAAAAAAAAAAAAAAAAAAAAACAAAAAACACAAAACACACACAAAAAAACAAAAACGTTACTAAAGGGCTTCTAACTCATTGCCATCCCCAACCTCCATCTCCCCTGCCTCCAAAACTCTTAATAGCATTGGCTTTTGTCACTTATCACCAAGTCCCAATCCCTTAAATCCCAGTCTGCTTGAAAATTGTCCTTTAAGTAAGTGTCCCTCTCTCTCCCACTAAGAACTAAGAGTTCTCATCTTTGTAACGCTTAATTCCCTATCTGAATGCCTCATTCATGTGCCACCTATACCAAACATTTGCCATACCCTTTTGTGCCTTTGTCTTAGGAATCTCCAACTGACCTGTGAGAGTGTGACAGTTCTGCCATAGCTGGATCACTGCCACATAATACACTTCTCAGGACACAAGTCTCTACATTTTTACTCTGGTGACTGAAGGCCCTTAGAGCTTTACAAGAATAAGATTATGTTTAAGAAAATGAGTGAAAAAATCAAAGCCATGACTCCAATTATTTAAATAGCTACTGGTAATACTGTAGACAAAGCTTTTAAACTTACATAGTGTACTTACTATGATACAGTGTTCTAACACTTCACACATAAGAACTTAGCTACAACCTTAAGGTTGTACTTTTATTATCCACATTTTCCACACAAGAAAATAGAGGCAAAGCAGTTGGAGATTCAGTGAAAATCACCCAGCTTTGTCTTTACAAAGAAAACCATTAATTGAATCATTTGACAGTGTGGCTTTTCTACCTGATGAAAACCATCTCAAAAGAAGTTTAAACAAAAAAAAAAAAAAAAAAAAAAGGAAAAAGCCATAAAGGAAGAAGTAAAACATTCTCAGTCACAGATGACAGAACCATCTATAGCATAGGTCTATAAGTTAGACTGGGCCACACCTCAGCTAGTCCCCTGTCTGTTTTTTTAATGTATGAAAGTTAAGAATGATTGTTAAATGACTGGATGTCTGAAAATGATACGAACTTCAAATTTTGATGGCCATAAAAAAAACTGTTTTTGAATGAGGGTCCAATCTGTAAAAGTGTTTAGAAATTTTGAAAGAATTATGTGAGTGTATGTCCAGGTGCAGGTTACTGTGTTAAGATACATGTATGGAGGTCAGTGGGTCAAGCTCAAGCTGCCAGGCTTGCATAGCAAGTACCTTACTCTTTACTTGTTCCTTAAATTCCTATGTAATTTTAATTGACTAAAACCCATCACATATTAAAATTCCTCTCCCATTATTTGACTTATCATAGCTTTGGAAATGATATTCTTCCTGACTTTGAAATCAGAGATCCACCATCAGAGAGCCTCCTGAGTGCTGGGATTAAAAGCATGCACCACCCACCACTCGGTGGAAATAGTTCATTGAAAATATTTCAAACTCTTATTGGATCTCATGGATTCTACCACAACTACTCCATTCTGCCTTGTAACATGAAGGTGGCAATGAGCATGGCAATGTTACAATAAAATTCCATTTGTGAGCTGGCTCAATTGGTAAGGGAACCTGTTGCCATGCCTGATTATCTAAATTCTCTACATGCTGGAAAGAGAGAGGACTGATTCCTCAAAGTTGTCCTCTTACATATACAGCACGGCTCATGTACTCAGACACGATAATAAAAAAAATCAAACAAAGAGTAAGGTATGGTGGCAAATGGCCTGTTTACCAGAATTTAGGAGGCTGAGACAGGAAAAAACTAAGTTCAGTGCTAATCCCCATTTCATAGTAAGCCCTCATCTCAAAAAGAAAAAGAATCTTCTTGAATCTATTACTCAATTCTCTATACAAAAATTAATGTAAAATGATCATTGAATATAAGCTTAAAAAAACAAAGCACATAATTTAAATCTGAGATATCATTCATGGGAACTCTTACAATGTAAAAGCACGAAACAAAAAAAAAATTAGACTAAATAAATGATAAACTAAAATAAATCCAGGTCACAGACTTAATTCAAAGATAAAGCAAAACCAAACTAAATACTAGGGAAGTCTCAGTATCTTCTCCAAAATGGGTAAGTGAGCAATAAGCAAGGTTAAAACAGTCAATGTTCTCAATGCAAAGAAATTGCCAATTCAAATTATACCAAGATTCTACTACAAATTAATTACAACAATTAAAATTGAAAAACTGGTAACACCAAGTACAAAGAACATAAAGCTGGGTGTGGCTCACGCATTTAGTCCCAGCATTCAGGAGGCAGAAGCAGATGGATCTCTGAGTTCCTGGACAGCCAGGGCTACAGAGAGAAAACCTGTCTTGAAAAATAAAAACAAAAAAGACATAAAACACTAGACTCAGACATAAAATTACTGGGAAAATGAAAAAATTGGAATCACTACTGATGTAAAGTATTTCTTAGTAAAATTAAAATCTTACTAGCAACTTAGTAATTGAGATATTTATCCAAGAGAATCACAAATATGTTTAATTACAGAAAGACTTGGGCACAAATGTCACTAAGTCAAAAATTGACAAAATGCAAATGCCCCAGCTAGTTATTGATAAAATATTAAGTCATCTGTGAGATAAATCCACAAAAATAATTGATTAAAAAAAAAAAAAAACACATTGGTGGCTGTACGCTGTAACATGAATGAGGCTCAGGAGTATAACTGGAAAGTGAAATGAATGCATTTATTTGCAAACTTGTAAAAATAGTAAAAACAACAACCAATGGCTGCTAGGGCAGTCTTTACAGAGATGAATGGTCTTCACTTGCCACAGTGGAGGTGGCTCCAGACTGTGTACATATGTCAACTCTTTCTTAAAAACTATTTTACAGTGTACACAGTATTGCATTTAACAATAAATTCGACTTTGAAAAAAGCAAACCAAGCATTTCTGAACTAGTGATTCACAAAATATCCTTTAACTTCATGAGCACATTATACTGGTATGTGCATAATAATGCCAAGAAAAATACTGCTTCTTACTTTACATTTAAAGTTCTAAAAAATGGAGAACTTAAAACATCATTCATGAGAAAGTAGACCGAATCTTGTTTAACCCTTTTAGAATTCCATAGTACCAACACACACAAATGACATTATATCAAGAACATAAGTTAAAACATCATCATAGAACCCAAAACTCACCTCATTTTCATACTGGATTTCTAACATGGCCCGTGAGCTACCAAGGTCCTGCATCACAGACTCGGCTTGTTTCAGCAGCTCTTCTCTGTTCACAGTTCGCTAAAAAAGGAAATAAATGTGAAGAAATAATGCCCCACTTAACCAGCAAGAAGCAGTTACTACAATGCAAAACGTCAGAAGGCTGCAGTGTTAAAAACATAACAAGTTCCTGAAACTGACCAGATTCACTAAGCCCCTCCATGCCAGAGGAAACAATAACAGCAGAGAGTCCCTCTCCAGGAAAATAAAGCTAAGCTGCACACATGACTCTCAGATGATCTGAGCTGCCAGGACTCTTTGAGCTGAAAAGCTGCAAAGAGGTCTCTCAGACAAGCATTTCTGAACAAGCATTTCTGCTAAAGCAGAAACCAGTCAAGCTGCCTGGAAGAGGTTTAGATCAACTGAGGCACCTGGAAAGGACACTCTCCAACCTGTTGAGATGCCTGAAGGCTGTGTAGTGTTCTCCAGATTCCCAGCTTTGTGAAGTGTCACCCATACTAGGATCGGCTTTGATGATGCAACTGTCTTGAGTAATTTCTGTTCCTGTAAGTAACCCCTCACCCATGTTCCTGTAAGTAACCCAAATAAAACTTAGTTCACCAAATTGGATGTGGGTGATATATGTACTTTAGACTGCCGAGGATTCCCTAACTGGGGTATGTAGGTGCATGTTGTGTCTCCCCAGCAAAGTTTTGTAACACAATAACATATTCTCCATATATAAAAAGAAAACTAGATATAAACACAATGATGACTAATACATCCTCATCCATGGCAAGTTTAGAAATTTTAAGTTAGAGAAGACAAGATCTTTGTTACTTTGCCAAACACTAGTATAGTTCAGGGCTCCAGTTACATGCAATTTCCTTGGGCACTTTTATAATTTGATGACAGATGTGTAGAGATGACTAGGAAAAACAGGCAAGCTGGAAACCCTCTAGGATCTGAACTGCCCTTACTACAAGATGCTTCATTAGTGAGATCGTGAGGATGATGAGGTCCAGCCATTTCTAAACATGGCAACACTGCTGTTGATGGAATCCTCAAGAGATAAAGAAATAGTATGATTTATTGTTAAGTACAGTTAGCTGAGTATGTATGTGTTTTGTTTCTAATTATAACCCCTCCTTCTACCTTTTGTTATCCCTAGTGGCTCTGAGAATTTTTAGTTAAAAAATGTGGAAGAGACCACAGAAAAGTCATGGGAAAACAAAAAGTACAGGTGAGAAGTCTGACATTGTTCTCACATAGAAATGGCTCAAGCATTGTGGTTCACAGGCGCAACTGCAAGCCAAGATTAGAAGTATAGGAGACGAAGTCAGCAACACTGAAGCTGACTGGGACAGGCTCAAAATATATTAGGGATTCTATTTCATTCTTCTCCAAACAGGCTGACACGCTAAGGTAATAAAATGCATCTAATGCTGAGAGTCAATTTTAAAAGAGAAGTTATAAGGTGTGTTATGGTAACTAAATAATATTATTTCAGAAATAACAGGACAAAAAGAAAAAGATATCACAGATAATACAGTTTCAAGAGACTCATGAGAAAATACACTAACACAGAGGTTAATTTTTTTAAAAGACAAAATGATAGGTTTTAGCAATTAAGAGTGCTTGCTACTTGGATCCCAGTCTCAACAGCAGGCAGCTCACAACCTCCAGCTGAAGGGGATCCAAAACATTCTACCCACATGCATAAACACACTCCAATACACAGAAAAAGACCAAGTGGAGGCTGTGACACCAAAGGCATATTAGATCCAGCATTTTAGGTCCTATCTTTAATTTGGAAAGCTCAGCATAAATAGTCTTAGGAAATACTTACCTTTTTTCTATCCAATCTAGGTGCAACTCTGCTGTCTTGTGAATCAGACTGGTTGATTTCTGGGTTGGTATCAAGTAATCTTTGCATTGCCCGGTCCCGGTCAAATGCAGTTACATAAAAAAGCATTTGTCGGGTATCAAAAGGAAAGAAAAATGGGCTATAAGAGATAAAATACAAATTTATCATGTGGGTGAGAATCAGAAGACATTTTAAAAACAGCAAAACCTATACTGGAAACAACTGCTAATATAATAAATACAGTGGAAGCATACACCTTTACTATCAGTACTCGCTGGGAGGATCTCACTAAGTTCAGCCAGCCTGGTTTGCATAGCAAGCCCCAGGACAGTCAGGACTACATAGAGGAACTCTGGATCCAAAAATAAAATAAAATCTTACATAAATCTTTTTAAAATATATAAATTTTGTTGCCATAGAGTTTTACTATGCTGCCCAGGTTGGCTTTAAACTCTTGGTGAGAACAGTCCTCCTAAAATCTCTCAAATGGGTGGGCCTATGGGAGTACAACACTGCACCTGGTTCTTGTTGAGTAATCATGTAATCTATTTACCTTGTTACATGAAATTACCTTACACCTACTCCAAAGCTTTTATGACATACAAGCTTAGGTACATTCCAGACTCCATATACAAGAGTAATAGCTTTACTATTTCATGATATTCACCATGGTTTAACTTTGGAAAAATCACCGCCAAGAACAAGCTCCTTGCTTTCAAATGAATCCTGCAGCCAAGACATCTTCTACAATGACTTTAAGGGTTTGATTTTTTTTAAAGAAAAGCTCTTGAAATGCCCATGTCAACCTGAATCTGTTTTAAACAATATGGTAACATGTAGGGATATAGAGAATCCAAGTGAAAAACTCACTCACTTGATTTTACCATTACTAGTAATAGGTCTAAAAAAAAAAAGCTTAGAATAAAGCAAGCAACCACACTTCTGGAGTACCATTTATATAAAGGCAAGGGATTTTACTACCCTCTGTCAAATATCCTTCAATGGGTTCCCACTTAGTACACAGAGGAATATGCAATCAAGGAAAACTAGTGTCAATCCCAATTGAGGAAGTCAGTAACCTTAACAATGTTATCAACAAATGTCACAATATTGGTAAAGATCTGAACAAGCCAACTACAAGCCATTTCTATAATAAATCAAATAAAAGACCAACACCATGTTAACATTTATAAGTCTATCAAAGTGACTCTCTTACCAGGTTTTTCCTAGCTCAGTGAGCCATGTTGGGATGTTTCCTGTCATGATTACTAGAGGATCTTGAAGCTGCCTATTTGCTTTTGCTGTTAACTTACTGTTAATAAATTCACTAGTTGGAATAATTTCCTTGCACATTGCATTCTGTAAAATTAAAAAATAAATTTCAATCTTTTTCCATAAATATGTGGTGCTATAGATTTCACATCCTTTTTTATATTCAATATCCAGTCCCTCAATGTTGTTTCCCATTTCTGAAACTTCCTGCACCCAAACCCCATAAAGCTGTTTCCCTTCACTCTTCTCACACTTATCTCTTATATAAGATAAGAAACAATGAATCCAAATGTTTATTCAATATAAATCTTTACATGAAGAAATGTGTGCTGGCTAGAACTATGTCAACTTAACACGAGCTATAGTCATCTGAGAAACCTCATCTTTCTTTTGGTTATGGTGTTTCATCACAACAATGGACAGAAATTGATACCAGGATTGTGAGGTATTGGTGACAGACCTTGACCATGTTATTTTTGGGAGGATTGTGCAAAGACCTTGAAACTATGAGCTGAAAAAGCCTCGGAGCATTCAAAAACCTTGGTAAGCTGTGCTGTGGAAGTATGAAAGATACAGAATTATTGAAATGCAGAGGATGGAGGCCTGGCTTGTTAAGTTCCAGAGGCAAGTTTTGGGAGACACTTGAAGACTCTATCAGGGTTACTGCATATTTTGAATTAAGAGCCCATGGTTCTTGTCAGCTAGGGTTCAAGACTCAGCTGTGATTTAACGAGAGACCAGGACCACTGAAGTTAAACCTTTGTGTTACTAGGACAATTGATACTGGTTAACTGGAGCTGAGAAATTAGCAGTGATTAAGAAGAAATTAGCATCACTGAGGTGAAATCTTCGGGGAAGTGTTTATTCAGAGTCAGCATACAGTTTTGTTCCAGAGGTGACCAAGGTCCTATACCAAGTTGGCAGCTGAACTTGGGAAATGTAAGAGTCACCCAGGTGGTACTGGTTACGAAGGCATGAAGGGGTCATGGAGAGCAGATGAGGTTTGGAACTGTGTGGCAGACCTGGAATAACTTGAGAGCCCGAGAAAGACTGTTGGTGAAAGAGCAGCCCAAATGCAGAAGTCACCCCAGAGTTTTGGAGACGCCAGTACCATGGAATGAACACCAAGAAAGAACAGCAGCAGAGTAGAGTTTAGAAGACAAGCTACGTGTGCTGCAGAGAGCAGAACTGGAGAAGTGACCCCAAGCCCCTTGGAGGAACCCAGAAGATCATGAGTGAATCCCAGACATTGGAAACTGAGTTACTTATACTGATGGAGTTTGGTTTGCTCATATTGTGACTATGCCCTGGTTCTTCCCTCTTGATGAAAGAATAGTAATTGACTATGACTGTTATAGGAGCCCACAATTGAAATATTTTGAGTTTTTAAAAAGACTGGATATTTTTTGTGTTTTTTTCTTTTTCTTCTCTCATACAATACATTCCTACCTCTGCATACAAGTTGTCATTCCTCTTCCCCTCTTTTTTTAGAAAAGAGCAGGCCTCCCAGGCTTACCAATAGAACAGGGCTTAACAAGATGGAACAATAATAAAGCTAGAGACTGGATATTTTTAAAAGACTTAACATTTAGTGTATCTGCATTTGTAAACTACGGTTCTTTAGTTATTTGTATTTTATATTATGATATTAATATTAATGTATGACCTTGGGGATAAATAAAAAGGGGTTGTAGTTTAATAATGATGTGTTTGAATGTCAAGTTGACATGGGATCAGCTGTGTTGGCTAGTTTTATGTCAACCTGACAAAAACTGTACTCATCTGAGAAAGAACCTCAATTGAGGAAATGTCTTCATAAGATTGGGCTTCAGGAAAGCCTGTAGACACATTTTCTTATTTAGTGATTGATACGGGGTATCCTAGTCTATTGTGGGTTGGGCCAACCCAGGGGGATGATGGTTGTAAGTTCTGTAAGAAAGCAGGCTGAGCAAGCCATAGGGAGCACGTAAAGTAAGCAGCGCTCTTAAATGTCCTCTGTATTAGCTCCTGCCTCAACCATATTTCTGTCCTGTTTGAGTTCCTTCCTGGACTTCCTTCAATGATACACAGTGATGTGAAATTATAAGCTCTTTTCTCCCTAACAAGCTTTTTTGGTCATAGTATTTCATCACAGCAATAGAAACACTAACTAGAACAAAATGTTTGGCTATTTCTTTTAAAAAAAAAAAAACAACAAAAAAAAAAACCCTTAATTCAAGAAGGTAAGTTCCACAGATGAGTTCATTGTATACATTTAATAAATTACTGTTTGTATTTCTAGTAATAGTATATTCATTTACTACATAGAAAATTATAAGATGACACAGGATTTCATATGGAAACATTACTTACATCATACAAGTAATACCAGTAACGACTGATGGCATGTAAAACTCTTAGAAGGAGGATCACGTCTAAGGATGGGTCTTCAAAGGTGATATTTTCAGGTGGTATGGGAATGAGGTAAACTTCTAAAGGATTTGCTACTGATGGGCACACTCCATCTAGATGATAAAGAAAGTTTCAATTCAATCAAAGTAATAACAGCTAAAACTAGAGATCCAGAGTCATCTTCACCATCTAAAGCTGTCATGTTTAACTTCTTGTTATCTTTATGGTATTAGCCATAGTTATTTCTTCCCCTTTAACCTTGTGCACATTAACACCCAGGCTTGTGAATGTTGATGTTTCTTGAGCACACATACCCAAATGAACAGGAAAAAAATAACTAACTTCTTTTCATCCTCCTCCTGTGTATCAAAAACATCTAGTGAAAAATCGGTGAAGAACAAAAATAAACCACTTAAGTTTCACGTTAGGTGAAATTTAATGTTAAAATGTTTAAAAAAATTTTTTCTGGCTTTTTTAATATACAGCTTTAAGTTGTCATATGAGGTAGAAAATACCACCAGATTTAAAAAAAAAAAAAAAAAAACTTGAAGATTTTGTTACTTAACCCAAGACTTAGTACTACATTAGAATAGACTATGGTACTTTAAAATCCGTGGTTTTGGCATCAGTGCAGTGGCACAAGTCGTTACTCCTGGCACTCTGGAAGCTGAGATAGGTGATCTCTGAGTTCTGGTCTACTTAAGAGTTCCAGGCCAGCCAGATACACAATGAGAAACTTGTATTTGTGTGTGTGTGTGTGTGCGTACTTAATACAAATTCATGACTTCCATTAATTCTTAAGATTCGAATGATAGGTTATTTTGTTCTTAGACTGAAACAGTTTACATTTACTTTTACCTAGGAAATAATTTTTTAAAAAATAATGTCGTCATCACTTTTTTAAAGGAGATGTTTTTAAAAGACTGAAACCACAGAAACAACAATGGTCTTTTATTTTATTTGTTGTAACTCTGGCTGTCTTGGAACTCACTCTATAGACAAAGCTGTCCTCAAACTTGCAGAGATCCGCCTGACTCTGCCTCCCTTAATTAAGTGCTGGGATTAAAGGTGTGCAGCACTATCACCCGGCATGAATTCTTAAATTAAAAATAAGAATTTCCTAAGTTATTTTTCAGTTTATAGATACTTAATTCTTGTTTGGTAGATATTAAAAGTCAAAGATTTAACTAAAAGTAATCATACTTTAGCAATTTATTTCTTAATTATACCCAAAGCTTTTTGGAGCTCTAAGTCAGTTTTAAGAAGCAGGAATGCAGAGAGGCCAGGGTCTGATGACAGTCAGCTTCCCTCAGTCACCTTACCATGCCATAACTCATCGTGCTTCTTTGCATTTCTGGGGGAAGTTTTCGTTGGAGCTGTTTGGGCTCTCCCCCTTTTGCCACCAACACAATCTTTACTACTTTCTTCATCCTCTCTCACAGGTTTGTACCTAGGGGATAAGACAGCATGAAAATCAAATGTAGATTTTAAATATGCAAATTATTCAACAGAGCTAACATCTGAGTCAAAGAAACCATACAGAATTCCTAAAAGAGTTAAGTCCACCTTTTTTCTCCCTATTTGGATTCAGAGTTGCGAAGGGTTTATCTTCCTAAAAGAAAACAATAGTAAACAAGTAAGTCTTCCCAGGAACATATTACTTTGGGAAATGGTTCTCTTCTGTTAGTGGCAGACACTAAAGGCAACATAGGAAGCTGCATCCAAATGCACAAGACCAAAGCTACCAAACGTATAATCTAAACCACATCATCAAACATGCTTTCCAGTAAACAGAATGAGGGAAATAATGTTCACGGACATATATATGCATATCATTAAATATTTCAAAGGCTTTTCATAGTTTAAGTGTAGGATTTAGGGTCTTCCTCTCCTCACAGAATTGGACCGTGAATTTAATGTCAATTTCAGGACACATGGTTACAAAGATCACAAACTACCAAGAAAAACCAGTTCAGACTTGCCATATTGTATGAGTCTTTGTCCAAATACCAGCTCTTCCCAGAGGGTTGCTCTCATCATCAGTAGATTCCCTTTCATCTTCAGCCTGTACACTGAACTGCCGCACTGCCTGATACACGGTCATATTATATGGTAGTAAATGTTCTCCAATATAAAACTGTAGCCTGTGCCTTACATTTCCTGAATTTAAAAACTGAGCAGCCTGAATAAAGCAAAGAAAAGTCAATATAAGTCCAAGTACTAACAACTGTGCATTAGTTGATAGTTATCTGCAATGGAAACAAGTCAAGACTTGGGGTGGATGTTTGAAAATACAAATAGTCCTAAAGCCTATACAGTCTGAGAATCATTTACTTGAAATGTTTAAGACAGAAGTGCTCAGAGTGCTCATACCTTTTAAAGTATGGAGACACTTGCATATACACAGAGATGGGATCCTAATCTAGACAATTCACATTTTGCACATACAGCTTTGGAGAAAAGTGAATATTGGTATGGTTAGTGTACCTCCCATATTTTCTACAACCTACCATATACAGGCAAATGTTTACTGTCTACATGTAGCATCCTGTTGAGAGATTTCAGGTTTTGGATATTTAGGGATACTCAATCTATATTAGTCTATTTTCTCCTCTACAAACACAATCATAAAAATTTAACTTATAAGTAGATGCAGTAAGAAATTAGCAGCAATAATTATAGAAATACACTAAAATAAGTTATTAATTGTTAAAACATATTAATTATTAATTTCTGGGATTTTACAAATAATAGCTGGTAGGGGGCCATTTTTACCCCTGGAAAGTTAAATCGCAGAAAATGGATGGTAAGTGTACACTACAACATGTTGTGAAAAGTACCTTACCAGAGACTCATCTATTTCCTCATCTGATCCATCATCATCACTGTCTTCATCATCTTCTCTTACTCTTCCATACCCTGAGTACCCAAAAAAAGATTGTTATCTAGGAATTTTAGGTGTCAGATGAAAGCTGGTATCATCTTTAAGAAAAAAGAAGTAGATAATACATTATGATCTATGAAACAGAGCTACAAAATTCTGAAACACAAAAATACTCTGCCTATTAAACAAGTTCACCATATAAACCTATTTATTTCTGATAGGAGAAGTATCTACTATCTATGGTTTATCAGAAACAGCAATGAACAGAGAAATAGCGTATAATGCTAATTTTGTAACCATACAAGTAAAGTATACATATGGAAAATACCTCTAACCACAAGGTATCTCTCAATAGCTTGCACCAAAGCCAGGGGATCAATCTTGACAGGTCCACCTTTCCACTGCTTCACATTTGCACAGTCTGGGTGTCTTTGTAACTGACATTTTAATTGATGTGTGTTGAAAAATTTTAAAGCTTGTGATCCTCTGTTGAGAGAAAAGCTCAAGATAATTTGTGAAAAAAAGGTTATTCTATTATTTTCACAGTCAAAATATACTAAATAACAGAATATATTAAATAACAAGATCACAGCTTCATTTTCTTACGGTACAAAGCACTTAAAAGATTTAACAACAAACTATTCAATACACATTACTAAATGACAGCTAAAAATAAGTGTTTTCATGCATATGAAAGCATGAAATGAACATGATCTCTAACCACTGTGAATTCATGTGATCAGTGGTGTCATGATGCTGGCTTCAATGAAATGCTATGCATGCTGGATTATTCCTCTGGAATAAGAACTCTTCAAATAGCTGCCCACACTCACTTCTGCAATATTTTATCCTTCCCCGATAAGGTCTATTCTAAAACCAAGGGGGAAATAATCTTTTTTTTTTCTTTTCGTTTTTACTTTAGATTTTACTTATAAAAAGAAACATACAAAAATAACTTTCAAATTTACTTTGCTACATAGTTTTAAAAGTTCTGACAAACTTAAAATGTAGCTATCTATGTAACTCCATGAAGCGCACTACTATTAAGCATGCACACATAGTTCATACTAACTTGACAAAATTAGAAAGCCTCAAGGCTTTTTTGTTATGCTTTTATATTTTTGAGCCTCAAACAGCCTAGGCTAGGTTCTGAATTCCAAGATCCTATTGTGTATCCTCCTTGTAGCTATTCTATGTAGCAAAGTAACTGAAGGTTAGTTTTTATTTTTGCATTATTATATGAGAAATCTAAAGTAAAAACAAAATAAAACCAAACAAAAAGGATTCCCTCCTCCTTCATTTTTAAAGAGGATAACAGATGTATGACAATGTCGTGATGTCCCTTTGTTTCATAAAACCATCCCAAGATAGTATCTTGATATAGCACATTATATGTAAAATTTCTAAGCAGAAAACAAACTTCAGACACACTATGATGGATAGCTTTATCTGCATGAACAAAACATACTGTTTTGATTCAAATTATTAAAAATGATTTTAAAACACACAAGAAGGTGGATTCTAAAAAAAAATCAGTTATTTATATTAGATTTTCAATAAAAATATTCCATGAAACTTACAGAATTCCCTAACCCATTAATTTTAATCTTTCTATAGCACTTTACAAGATCTTAAAACCACTATATTAACAATTTTTTTCTAAAAGTTAAACTTCAAAATGACTGCTTACATGCTAAAACCCATCGATATATAATTATAACCACTTTTCACATTAAAAAAAAATCACAGAAGATAAATGTTTTACTGTCCATGTGCAAAATAAATGGAAAAGCATTACATATTAAAAATCGCAGATTTAGAGAAAATTAAATTTGTTTGACTGATGTTAACCCAATGACTAATTTACCTACTTAAAAAACATTAGTTGCTAAAATACATAGTATGAGTTGAGTGTGATATTGCGCGCCGTTAGTCTCAAAACTTGGGAAGCAGAGGCAGGTGGATCTCTGAATTTTAAGGACAGCATGGTCTACAGAATGAGTTTCAGAACAGCAAGGCTACAAGAGAAACCCTGCTCAAAAAACGAAAAATACATAAAAAGCAAATACAAGTCATGATTTTGAAGATAAATCCATGTGATTCATTGACAGAAATCACTTCAGTCATCACAGAAACAATGTTTCTAAAGCAAACCAAGATCTTACCAGACCTCTTGCCATGTTTTCCTTCAATAATTCTGGTGGCAAGTGGACATACCCCAGCAATGGTCCTTACCTGCCTCCAGCCCCATTTCCACTAGGGAAATCATGCACTTTGACTGGAAATTGTTCCATTTGGCTGAGGCAGTTGTTCATCTTGTGAACTAATGCCAATAAAGGTGCATGGCCCACTGGTTCTACTCTTCCAACAGGCTCTTCTCCAGGAAGCTAGAATTATAAATGAACCAACATTAAACATGGCCTTTTGAAGTCAATACTCCACAACAAAAACACTTTATTAGGCAGTTTCACAAAGATTTACTTATTAGGACAGTGTTTCCAAGTAACATTTCTTATTTTTAAAAAATTTTATGTGCATTGATTGGTGTTTTGCCTGCATGTATGTCTGTGTAAGGGTGTCAGATCCTCTGGAACTGGAGTTACAGGGAAGTTGTAAGCTGCCATGTGCATGTAGATGCTGGAAATTGAACCCTGATTCTCTAGAAGACAAGCAATCTTCAATTGCTGAGCCATCCTTCCAGCCTCACCCCTCCCCCAAATTAACGTATTTCAAGAAAGATATTTTTTGTACATCCCTTGATTTTTTTCATAATTCAAGAACCCAAATGGCTTTGAGGAACCAGTAGGCAAAACCTGATCCATACGGGCATAAAGCTATTTACAGTCACTCTTTTTCCCCCTTTACTAAGATACTCATGCTTTATTACAAAAGGAAATTATTCTGTGTGTGGCAGAAAGTACTGTACTGATGTCTGATGATATTAATACATGGATTTGTACAACTCCTATACCCCACTAAACCTAAAAAGTATCAGATAGCAGATTATGAACATATGTATAATTTTCGAAGAAGGTATAAAACACTTGGTACATCCCACACTTGTACCCACATGCACTTAAAAATAAAGATTTAAAAAAATATATTGACACTGTCTCCAAGAAATACTATTTCTGCCCTTTACATAGCCAAACAAGTTAAACTAAGATAAGCGGTGTTCAAAATTGTTTATGGACACTTAAAAAGGGCATGGTTCAACAGTTTTGCTAATAAGAAGCAATCATTAAGCCCTAGTAATGCAGAAAACAACTTCCTAAGTTATGCCTTCTCTAAAGCAGTTGTGGTGGTCTAAGGAGACGTATTCCAGAGTAGTTAGTCCATGTTCTCATCCTTTGGGAGCAAAAGGAAAAGGGGGGAGGTAATCTACAGAACTTGGCTTTGTAATATACACTATAGATGGTTGTTAAGCATCCTTGATGGACAAAATGGAAGTAAGTAGCAACACTATCTGCCTTATCATAAGTTTAATAAATATTTATAGGTGAGACTATTAATGTTCTGTCGTGCAAGGGGGAAAATTACTTGACAAAGCTAACCAGGGATTCAGGTCACTAGGGTTTAGGAGAAGGGTGTTTCAATTTTGCTTTAGTTTTTTTTTTTTTTTTTTTTTTTTGGGGGGGGGGGGGGGGGGAGGGAGGGTTGTTTTGTTTGTTTGTTTGTTTTAGAGGGGTGTTAATTAAGATAGAGTTTCTCTGTTGTGATTCTGGCTATCCTGGAATCACTTTGTAGACCGGCCTGAACTCACACAGAACCACCTCCTGCCTCTGTCTCCCAAATACTGAGATTAAAGGTGTGCGCCACCACCACTCAGCTTTTAGTTTTTTAGGCAGGGTCTCATAATACCCAGGCTAGTATAGAGCTCACTATGTAGGTAAGATTATCCTTCTGCCTTTCCCTCCAAGTGCTTGGATCTCAATCATGGGCCACAACATCTGTCTTCATTTTACTATTTATTTTATGATACATTAAAAATAAAAAAAAGCTAAGTGTGGTGACTCATACTTTTAACCCCAGAAGAATTTCAAAGGCAAAGGCAAGCAGATCGCTGAATTCCAGTACAGTCTCATCTACATAGTAAGACTTTGTTAATAAATAATTGTCAAAGGAATCTAACTGAATAAGCAACACACACACAGAATACTCTTTTTGGAACACAAATGTATGCACTTGCTAAAACCTACTATCAACACACATGAACATTATTAACTTACTGGAGAAGAGAAAAATACATGAAGGAATCGCTTTAATCGGATCTCTCTGCTGACAGCATCCTTTTCACTTTTAGATGTCAAATATAGCAACAGCTGTTTCACAAACCCACTATGCTGGATTTCAAAAGATGAAACATCTGACTCTGAGACTATGCTACGGATTTCTACAAGGCACTCAGCTCCACCGTCCACCTGAAAGAGTGGAAAAGAGGATTCTATACTGATATAAACAGTACATTTCACATTATGTTGTCAATACCTTTAAAAAAAAGAAAAAAGACTGACCAGCTATGAACCTGGGGAGAGCTAAAATACCAGCCTGCCACAAGAATGATGTGCCCATTGGTATGATAGTGGCACAAGCATTATTCTTAGCTTAGATCTGAAGCCCATTCCACAAGAGAAAATTCATTACAGGTACTATCAACCTGGTTAAAAGCCAATGGAGGTGAAAGGTACTAGGAAAAAACCTACTACTGTTGTTTTGCTAAATGGCTGGCGTCATATCTTCTAAATAATTGTTTATGCCCACAGATTGTTGTAGTTCTCAGGCTTAGTCAGAGAAGGTTCTGTAATGATATGTAGTCATTAACTGATAAAAGTTTCTTTTTGCCATTCAGCCCAAAGCAGAACATTTATTATTACTCCCTACAAGAGTTGGGAAACATCACAGAAGAATTATTTTAAGATGAAAAACACATCAAAACACAAGAAAAAGTTTTCCATTTAACCAATGTAGTTTTCTACTTAAGGGTCAAATATATATGTGCGTGCGCGCACACATGCACACACATATTTAAAATAAAGGGGATAACAAAGAAGAAATCATGTCATTAAGTGGATGCATCATTATGTTAAGCAAAATTATGTTGTCTCTACTATGCAGAATATACTTAAAGACAAAAATAAACACAAGAAGAGAGGGGAATACAAAATGCATAATATGAACATGTCATAATAAAGGCCATTACTCTGTACTATTAATATTTTAATAATTTTTTTTAAATTATAGTATCTTTCAGAAAAGCCAGATTAAAATGATGAAACACGATTTTGCTTTAGGTTAATAAAATATTTATAAAATAGCTTAGAAAACAAAAACTACATGAAGAACACAAAGAAAAAAAAATAACAAAAGCCTAAAAAAAATAATCAGATGAAATGGCAATTAAGTCACAAGCCTTTCCAAGTAAATGCTATGAGTCTGCAGATGGAGATGATTATGAGGATTTAGAAAAGACATTTTTAAAGGGCATTTCTAAAATTTTGACATTTGCCAAGAAATAGGGAACAGAGAGAACAGAAAGCAACAGCAAAGTTTCAGGTATGTACAGCAGACAGTGAACCACGGCAGTCAAGGGAGAAGGAAAAGAAATTGGTATAACTGATCTATCAGCAAACAAGATGCACTGGTTACATACCTGGAGGTTGAGTTGTTCAGTTGTTGCAGCACAAAGTCTCTGAAGGACATTCAAGGCAGGGTTGCTTCCATCCATATTCTCAGAACTAAAATAACGCTCAACGAATTTATGTGCCTGCTCCTTAATCCAACCTTTAATTTTTTCTCTACAGGAAGAAAAAAAAATGAGATATTAATGTCCCTGTGTAGGTTTAAAAAAAAAAAAAAAATCTGTCCTGAAAAAAATCAGATGAGGGATCTATAAAATGATTCAGCAGGTTAAGGTGCTTACTACAATGACCTGAGTTCAATTTCAATCACCAGGATCCATCCACATGGTGGGGAAAACCTAGTTCGCCAAGTTTTCTGACCTCCATTCACACACATTCATATAAAAAAAGTTAATAAAATTATGGCTTTGATTAAAAACTAACTATACTTCAAACACTGGCCCAAGATCATTAATATAATTCAGATTAAGTAAATTCAGCTTCACTCTGAAAACAGGCTAAGATGAATCTATAAACCTGTATAGTACTTTAAATATATTTCAGGTCATCATATGAACAGTAAACAAGATGTTCTAATTTCCTTAAGTGTTCATACCCAAATACTAAATTTATATGATCATTGACTAAAGGACAAATACACCTACACTTGTCAGTGTTTTCTAAAGGGATGAGGTGAAGATGAGGTATACCAGAAGCCATATACAAGACCAGGCTGTCTAAATTATAAACTTTAAAAATACATCTGGTTAATTATTTTTCTTAACTAATAGGAGAATCAGGAGCCAATTCAAACAATTAAATTAAAAGCTATGTTTAAAATAAAATACCACTGGGGAAATGCCTTATTTATAGAGGAAGTAGTCTACACAGGTACTCTACATCCAGTAGCTTCCCAAGAAAAGCATTTCCAAATGACTCATACACTAATAAGAAATTAGTATCTGACAGAGATCCAAGTGCTTTTTAAAAAAGCAGCAGCTCATTCCACTAGCTATGTAGAAAAATTTCAATAAATGTACAAGAAAATTCAAGGACAATTCAGGAAAAGGATCCACATAGAATGAAACAAATCAGAGTTGTCTAATCATTCTATTATTGCTACGGTTTTTATATGTAAGGGATGGGGTTTAACCCATAGGCAAGTCCTATGGGTTATATACATATATATATACCTATACAAGTCCTATGAACAATATACATTCTCATAAAAATCTAACTTATCTTTGAGCTATGAAAAAACTGAACCAATTCCAAGTACCAACTCCATGTGATGAATGTGCTCAATATAATCACTCTGAGACCCTTCTGATGAGGAACAACCCCACACCAACCCCAGCATACACTTCACCTATTATTGGATATGGTGTCTTTTGAGGCTGCCCTGGCAAGACCACTAACTCCTGCAGTTCGTGCTGGCTCGATGTTGTTGCTGTTGGACTGTGCACTCAACCTTCCCCATGTTTTTGGATTCAAGCTTGCCAGGAAGGAAGATTTAGGTGACTGAGTAGTGGTAGGGCTTTTAGCTATAAAGAAAAAATAATTACATTCAAATTATTTCAACAAAACTGAAGGAAAAATCAGCAAAAATTTTAGTCTTAATATAGGAAATGAAATAATTAAAAACAACAAATCATGAGGAAACATAGGCTATCACCACCTCCTCCATCTCCCCATCATTTCGTCAAAGGACTCACCTTGATTGTCGACTTTGTCATCATCTCTTGGAGGTGAATACTTCGGCCTCCTTGGCCCTCGTTTTGGCAGTCGTTTTCTCTTGAGAACATCACTTAATCGACTGTTGCATGTAAAAACAACAGATAAGGTTAGCAATTACCACTTAAGAACCCAGCTAAGAGAGCAGAGACAGTAACTTATGAAAATAATGTCATGACAATTTTCACTGAGTGAAATTCTATATATTTTATAGGGAATATGGAGACAGAAAATAAATTACTAACTGTTAAAAATAAAAATTAAAGGCCTGATTAATTTTCTTCAAATCCAGTTTTATAAAATATAGTACATTAAACAAAAATACAAACACCAAACAGTAAAGAAAATAAAATCAAAATTGAGTACCATATTTCTTCCTTAACCTAACTGGCAACACATGGGACTTAATAATGTTCCTACTATAGAAATAATCTAACTACTTATAATATCATACCTAAAAGGCATGATGAAGCCAATAACACCATAAATATATTCATAAGGACTCCTACAAAGGTTTTTAACTGTACAAATCTATTACGTGATAGTGTGAACTATTTGGGCTAGAACCACGCACATAACTTACTAAATTTTCTACAGCATTTCTTTTCTTTTTTTTTTTTTTTCCTTTTTTCTTTCTTTTTTTTGGGGGGGGGGGGGTGACAGGGTTTCTGTTTAACTCTTGTTGTCCTGAAACTCACTCTGTAGACTAGGCTGTCCAGTGACTCACAGAGATCTGCCTGCCTCTGTTTCCGGAGTGCTGTAATTAAAGGTGTGCAACACCACAAGAGGGTTACATTATCTCTTTTATCACCTGCTTTGTTTTGATTGTTGATACCAGGGCTCAACATTACCTAAGGCTTGACCTCAAATCTATGATTATCCTGTGTCATCCTCCCTGCCTGAAAGCTTCACTTCATCTCTTCATAGCCTATATGATAAACATTAAAATGCACTACACCACACCTTGCAAATTGCTGCTCTTAACAACATTAGAAATAATTTCAAATTATGAACAGCAAAGATACAAAACATAGGCAGATTTAAAAAAAAAAATTCTAGGGGACACAAAATGGTTCAATGGGTTAAGGTACTTGACATCAAGTCATACAACCTGAATTTGATCTCAAGAACCCACATAATATAAGGAAGAAACCTACTGCCGAAAACTGACTTCCACATTGGCACCAGGGAACACAAATGCACAGATGTGATTCAAACAAAAACAAAAACTAACATTTAAGTAAATTGCTTTAGTTCTATTGATCTGTAGATCAAATAAAATTTAAATGATTCAAATAAATTTGTTTGATTGGAGAAGACTCCTAGAATCTGGTAATTCTAAGTATAACACATTAAGTATACTTAATGTGTTCAAATATGCAACCAAGACAAATAGACTTTTAGAAAAATATGCTACAACAACTTATAAATGGAAAATGAAGAATGCTTTACTTGGAGGGCTGAAAAGATGGTTCAGCAGTTAAAAGCATGTTTTTCTTCCAGGAATTGGGATCTGTTCCCATCACCACATGGAGTCTCACAACCTTAATTCCAAAGCATATGACACTCTCTTCTGGCCTCTGAAGGCACCTGCATATTTGTGGTGCACATACACATACTGAGGCACACATAACAAAATAGTATTTGAAACAACAAGAATGTTTCACTTGGTAATACCAAAATGGGGGTAGGGTGGGAAGGACTGCAGAAGGACTAAGGCCTGGTCTACTTAGTTCCAGATGGGCCAAGATTTTAAAAACTTAGAATATGGAACAACTTAAGACAAATATTTTAAAAGACAGGAACTTTCTTTGGAATCATCAACATTGAGTTTTATAGTCAACAACCACTCCCTTATTGAAACTGGCTTAGAAATACTACATTTTAGTACCAGGATAGCAAAGGCCACAGTGAAACTCAGTCTAGGACCCCACCCCACAAGAAAGAAAGATTACTTTTGTCTCAGCTGTCTCAAAGCACCCTGAAACTCGCTGAGCACATAAAGACATCTCATCACTTTATAGCAAAGCCCTATAATAACTGAGGGTTACTGTAATGACAAGAGTATACAGTAGAGATAAGATGGAGAACAATAAGGTAGAAGAAAGAGTAAACGGAAGACAAGCACAACAGCATCATAGGTGGGAAGGCTCAAAAACCAATCTTCAGAAACAAAGTCACACACTTTCCTGAAATAAAAGGCACAAAGACAGAAGTCCCAATTAGCAACCAGCCAGAGCAGGACTACTTATTTAAGCTAAAGTGCATATATGCCACAAGGTGGAGCAAAAGCAACTCTTCCCTGGAGCACCTGACCCCAGCAATCTAGCCAGCTGTACAGGACAAAGGTTCTTTGAGATATACAAGATTTAATTTTAGGATCCCAGCAAGAATGTTTTATCAAGCTACATTTTACAGGAGCTGGGAAGTTGACCCAGAAGTTAAGAGTACTAGGCTTTAATTCCTGAGTTCAATTCCCAGTACCTACATGGCAGCTCACAGCCATCTATTCTATAACTCCAGTCCCAGGTGGTCAGACCCCCTCTATTCTGGCCTCCATAGCACTTCATGCTTATGATGCAAAACCATACATGCATGCAAAAACACCCTAATACATATAGTAAAATCAAAATAAAAAAAATTATGAAGTATTTTATAGCAAAAGAAAAAATATGTACTATTACCCTGAATACAATCTAAATTTCAGAACAGAATGTGGCTAATCAAGTACAACTCAAATGTCAACATTCCATTTGTTTCCATAAGTTTCTAACATTTAAAAAAAAAAAAACAACAAAAACCATTTAAATGTGTTGTCTTCTAAGCAACAGCAACAACAACAAAGAATTTCCCAATTTCCTAAATAGTAAAGCAGAACATGCACAGAAGAATAAGAACTACAATTGACCTTTACGAAACAGCTATGTGTTTGGTAATTAAAGCTAAATGGGAAGTCAGCTTTGGCTGTTTTGCCTACAGTTTAATTTTATGTTTTTTCATTGCAACAATACCTTGATCACAAAGGCACATATACCAGCAATACAAAGTAATTACACAAGTATGGAACAAAGGCTAAGATACTGTATCTGTGATGTGTATAAACAAACCTACTGTCTGTACCTCACCTTTCCTTGGGTACCAATATGACTGATGTACAACTCATGTATCTACAAAACAGGGTCCAGTAAAGTAGTTTTTCTTAAGTCATTTTTCTTTCCATTCCAAAGAACAGAGGTGCTAAGGATTACTTCAGTAATAGAAGTGATTGTCAGTATGTGCTAAGGTTGTGGGGTCAATCCACACCTCCACAAAAAAAGTCTACTCTCAGGTATTTTATTCTTAGTAGGAGTCTTAGGTATTGACAGAGATACAGGCACAGTACATTAAGAATCTCACACGAGAAGAGAAGAGAAGAGAAGAGAAGAGAAGAGAAGAGAAGAGAAGAGAAGAGAAGAGAAGAGAAGAGAAGAGAAGAGAAGAGAAGAGAAGAGAAGAGAAGAGAAGGGAAGGAAACTCACCCTTGAGGGCTCAGGTCCAGAGAATCGTCTCTGCTATGCTGCAAGCTGGGTGACCCCAGATCAGCAGAGGCATTGGTTGCAGCAGTGGCTGTCCCACTGCTGGCTGGTGTTGTGGACCCCAGGGATCCTGAGCCATTTGTACACGACTTTGGTGGACTTGTCAACAAAGACTCTGATTCTGCTAAATGTTTTACTTGATGCATCACACCTTCACAGCAACAGGGACAAAAGAGGTCAATTTAATGAGGAGTCAACAACAACCCCCACCACTACAAAATTCCTGAACGGTAATCCTGATAAACCAGAAATAAAGCCAGGAAGGCGGGGGCAGGGGAAGGGAGGAAGAGAAAGAGTTTCTACCTTGACTCCAATCAGAAAAAAATAAAATTCAAAGATATTTTTATTGAACATCTTCTAATCTTCAAAATCATAAAGAACAATGCTATACAAAGTAGAAAATATCTATTTTATAAACAATAGTAAATCTGAGAAATGCAGCACATATCACAGTATAGTAAACCAAAAAGGGAAAAGACATTAAGTAGTCAGCTTCAAGGGCTACAAGGATGGAATAATACTGCTACCCATAAAGAGCTATTGAAAGGTGGTGATCGCCACATCATCATGGGAAGGAAAAATAAAATTTGTGAGAACAGAAAAGAAAAGAGTTCCCACCATGATAGGAAATACACACAGTCATAGATATCCAAGAAAGTCTGTGTCAACTACATGAAAATCTGTAGATGAAATTATGAATGAATGTACAAACATTTTGCGGGGAGAGAATCCTAATCTTCCATTAAGAAGTTCTGCTTTGCTTTGAGGTATTTTGTATGTTGTGATGGGGTCTATATAGCTCTAGCTTCCTGAAATTTTCTATGCGACCAGGCTGACCTCAAACTCTCAAAGATTTGCCTACCTCTGCCTCCTAAGGGCTGGGATTAAAGGCATGCACTACCATACCAGGCTTCCATTAGATTCATTATAGGGGTGTGGGGGTAGAGGTGTAGGTGTGCATTAACTTCAGGCACTTGCTTCAAAAAAAAGTTTTATGACAGGCTATCTATGCTAAGTACTAAGGACATGGGTAACAGGCAAGACAGATGCACTCTGCAGACTAAATGATAAATTTCCTAAGGATTCCAGTAAGTAATGATGAGCTCATAAAACAGAAATACAGGAAGCTAGAGCATACTGTAAGAGAACTGAGCTCCAAACGTAAAGAAAACAAGATCTTCAGAAAGAAGTTAACATTTAAACTGCAGTCTGAGAAGCATGGCTTAGCCATGAGAAGCCAATACCCAAATCCACAATCAACATCATTTTGTATATGCTACATATATTTGATAGTAGAAAATACAATCTGATGGTATAACAGAGTCTCTAAGCTTAATACTGATGATGAAAGTGGACAAGAGGAATGGATCTCATTTACTTTTAAACCAAAATATAAGAAACAAAAGCAAAACAAAAAAAAGAAAATGAAACAAAATTAAAAAAAAATATATGAGGCAAAAAGAGAAAGTGAGACTGAAAACAAAATTATGTAACTAAATATTTCATTAATCGGGAAAATGTGTGAGTGTGTTTATGTGAACGTGGACATACCTGACTTGTTAATAATAGTCACCTTTGGGTAATGAGAAAATATTGCTTTGTCTTTTAACATCAATATGAGCTGTTTTTAGTATATTATTATTTGCACAAAACTATTTATTTACTCAGAAATGGTGTCACACTATGTAGCTCTTGGACTGGAAGTCAAGAGATCCATCTACTTAGCCCTCTTTTGGATTTAGGGTATACATCACTTTGTTCTTACTTTGTTTCTACTATTATACTGCCCTATCATGTTTTCAAAACATGGGAAGAATAAAAACCCAACATAAGGAAAAGTGATCAACTCTAGCCAGGGAAGCAGTTCAGTGCCTTGGTCAGCCACCATCAGAAGCTTCCTCCTGTAACAGATGGGAAAAATACAGAAACCTACAGCCAGACATCATGCAGAGATTGAGACACTTTGGAAAACTCAGCCCTGAGTGGGATGTCTCCATCAAATCCCACCCTTCAAAAGCGCAGGGAACCCCTCGAAAGAGAAGGTGAAAGAGTTTAAGGGCCAGAAGGGGTGGAAGACACCAAGGAAACAAGACACTCTAAATCAACAAGATCAACACACATATAACTCAGAGACTGAGGCTGCATGTAGGGTCTTAGACCTGAAAGAAGTGGACACATACCCCTATCCCTACCCCCAGAAGCTATTTCCAATTGATAACAACTTCCAAATGAAAATTTAGTGTTCTCTAAGGCAGTTTCACTGGAGAAAGAAATTATTCTTAAGGGTAGGCTGCATGCCCAGCAGTAGATGGCCAACAGAAAAGGAACTCAAACAACATCTTTGGAGGTTCCTTGTCTCAATGTCATGTCAGGGCTCTACCTTTTTTCCCCCCACTCATTTGTTTTTGTTTTTTTTTTTAATCTTACCTATATTTTTTTTTCTCTTTTTACTCTACAGATGCTCTGTGAATATGGCTTTCACTTAAGTGTTTTATGTGATTCTAAGTGTATAAATGAGTATGTATCTGTTTCTTGTGCCTTTTATTAGGCTCTTTCCCACTTTCCTTCATTTGTTTTGTCCTATTGATGTGTTATTTATTTTATTATTATTACTTAGAAGTCTGTTTTCTAATAAAAGTCAGCAAGGGGATGGATCCATTTGGGATAACCACCCTATTTTCAATAAAGGAAAAAAGAAAACGTGATCAAGGGCTGGAGAGATGGCTCAGTGGTTAAGAGTATTTGTTGCTCTTCCAGAGGACCTGAGTTCAGTTCCCAGCTCTGTATTTAACAGCTATCTGTTAAATACAGTCCCAAGGGATCTGATGTCCTTTTATGGTAGCAGTCATGTATGTTCTCAACCCAATAATTGAAAAAATAAATCCTGAAACATTAGAATTGTTCTGATCTACTGCTATGATGCACTGCAACTTTATTCAAGAAATTATAAGTCTACAACTACTGTCAAATTTGAGTACAAATGGGGGAGGGGGGCTCACTGAAAATTATTAACAGTCCTCAGTGACAGTGACTCTCAATCTCCCTGTAGTTATTACACAATACACATAGAACACATGAAACACACTCTGTATATACTTGAGCTCTTAAGCATAAAACCTCTCATGTGAACAGCTAATACTTTCCTTGTAGACACTGAATACACCACATGAAGTTCTATCTAGAGTAACTACACATCATTAACTTATTATCAAAATGGCATTACCTTCTCTCCTGAAGTAAACACTAAAAATATCAGGTAGCTTTTGCATTAAAATTTCTGCCATCTGAAGTGCACCAACTACTATCTTCAGGTCTTGGCTTGACAGCATGGAAGCAATGTGACTAAAAAAGAAAACATTGTATATAAATTGTCTAAAAGTCAGTGATTATTTTTGGCCATACTACTTACATTTTAGGAGCAAAATACTTTTCCTCTGGAAGACCATTTCATTATAATAATTATAATTTTTTTATTAAATTCAGTTTGAATTTTAATTAAAATTATGTTAAAATAAACATTAAAAAAAATGATTCAAACAAACTTTACTTCAGTTTTTTTTCTGTTCTGTGATTTGGAAATTTCAAAAATTACTTCAAATTTACATTTCAAAAACATTTTTACTATTCTCATGAACACACCTTGAAACAGCATGATTTTTCAGAACATCCTTCAGAAGTTCAGCATCAGCAAAATAAATTATCCTAAGAATTGCTCTAAGGCACTTATGTCTGACCGCAGGTCCTGCTGAGGAGCTATACACTTCATAGAGAACACCAAATAAGGTCTTAATAAAAGACTTAGCCAGTTCTGGATCTTCTTTCATTAGCTGTGCTCGAGCATCATCCTTCTTTAACTCTGAATATCCACCTGTTATTTAAAAAATTTGTACAGTCCTGTAGTTAGCAACTACTATGGAAAAAGTAAAAAACAAAATATTCAGCCAAGCAACTATTTGAAAAGTTATGCAAACTTCTTCATTATAGAATATCTAATGTGATCAACGAAGACAATGAAGATGCTGAAAGCATCACTGTACTAACTATACTTCTTCCTTGTCCTAAAACACAGTCTAAGAAACACTAGGGAAATCCAAACTAACCCACTAAAATACAGGTTTAAAAAAAAAAAAAAAAAAAGAACAGAATACAAGAAAGGAAGTCACTGCTTAGGTAAAGTTACCAAAAAAGTGGATAAATAGCTTGGAGGTGGTTGGTATATGCCTTTATTCCCAGCTCTTGGAAGGCAGAGGCAGTTAAATCTCTAGTTCGAGACCAAGACTGGTCTACAGAATGAGTTCCAGGACAGCCAGGACTACACAAAGAAACCCTGTCTTGAAAAAACAAAACAAAATGAATAAACAAGGTGATTTTGCTATTTTATTCACAAAGAATATGTGTAAGGGGAATGTAACTAATGAAAGCTATGAATAAGGATTTGGCCAACTATGGATACCTACCTTGCCCATTGCTTTGTTTTTGTAAAGTACATTTATTTACATCTCGTGACTGTTTTGAGACTACAATAATGTTAAGAAATACAAAGGCTGTATATGACTTATGAAGCTTCAAACATTTACTACCCAGTTTATTGTTTTTTTTGTTTTTTTTTTTTGAGGGAAGAGGGAACAAGGTGGACTAAACACCTGCACTAGTTCTAACAAGCATTCGAAGACAACACTTGAAGAAAATGTTGTGGGAGAGCAATCACATATGTAGTAATACTGGTTTATTCGTAATAATTGAAGAACAGGGTTTAGAGAAATGTATCACCACTATTATCAACTATCTATATGTAACTATTCTCCTAAGGATACTCAATGAAACTATTATGTAAACAGAAAACATTACAGGTCCAGCAAAATGGCTAAGTAAGTTAAGTTGCTTGACAACAGTGTGAACAGTAAAAGACACATGATAGAAATGACTCCAAGTTACACTCTGACTTCCACATGCATATTGTAGAATGCCTGTATGCCCCCACACACATACTCAAAATCAATGTGAAATAAATAAATCATAACAATACAGCTCTATTTAACTCAAGGATACTTACTAGTGTTAG
This sequence comes from Cricetomys ansorgei, assembly GCA_026225945.1. Classification (NCBI taxonomy): domain Eukaryota; kingdom Metazoa; phylum Chordata; class Mammalia; order Rodentia; family Nesomyidae; genus Cricetomys; species Cricetomys ansorgei. The sequence goes on from JAMJFZ010001796.1 coordinate 21,511,119, forward strand.
TATTGGCTAAGGGGTTAGGTTTTCTCTGAATGGCACGTGCTGTTCCCGTGTCCTCATTGATTTGCTGCATAGAATTAAAATCAATAGTATAAACTCGTCCCAGAGTGGACAAGCTTATCTCATCCTCACCGACCTGATGGGCTGCCTGAGAGCAAAGAGAGAGATACCTTGAATATAAACATGTAGAAATTCATTACCTTAAGTACAGAAGGGACCCTCCACACATGCTACTTTATATGTTTATTTTATGTAGCTGGTAAACTGACAGAATGTGGAAATTTTAATACTGTTGATATGACAAAATTCATTTGTTTAACAAATCATTTTAAATTAAATCAAACCTGGGGCCCTATGACGCACTCTTGTTGAGACAAAAGTCCAGGTAAAATGAAATACCAAGTGATAGAGCATAATTGAAACGAAGATACCATTTGTATTTAACAAGAATACATACATACTTAGAACTCTAATTGTTAGACTGAAAACTTTATTCGCCTAATAGATTTCAATTAAACGACTAAAATTCCCCTTTAAGCTAAATTGTAGAATTTTACTTGTGTAAACAAAAACAACCTCTCATTTAAATGCTGTTCCAAGACTGTAAGTAAAACAACTAAAACTAAGATCTAAGATTAATAATCATGATGCAAACATAGAAAAAACCGTATTATTTAACTTCAGATACCCTAGAGAAGTTATAAAATATGCTACATATGTAGGTTCCACACCTGGAATCCCAGCACTCAGGAGATTAAGTAAGGAGGTTTCCAGGTTCAAAGACAGCTATGTAGCCAAGGTACACAGCAATATCCTATCACTTTAAAAATAAACAAAAATAAAAAATTTTCTTTATACAAAGTCCAATCTAAGCTGAGATTCCTAGACAGAACGAAAGATCTGGAAACAGAGAGTAAACTAAGAGTGAAGATATAATGATCAAGGAATGCTAAAAAGAAAAACACTTAAGGTTAGAAAATTAAGGACACTAGCAATTCTGACATGAAGGACAAGTCAACAGTTAACTATCATAAAAGCAAGCTAGTTCTGAATTCTGAGTTCCTTATAAGAACTCCTGACTTTGTAATCAAATGGATGGTTTGAAGATTTTATCAAAAACTTTTAGAAACTGATTGGAGGAACACATCTTTAAAATAGGGCTATACAAGAGGTATGAAAATATTTGCAATTCAAAAACTGTACTAAATGTAGAATTATGTATGTACTGAAAATGCTAGCAGAGAATGTAGCCTTTCGAATACTACAGCGCTTTTCTAGTACCAAGACTTTTTGTCATCTGAGAAAATTTAAGATTATTTCAATGAATACAAATAAAATCAGATGAACAGAAATCACATATAAACTGTCATGGAAAATTCATCATTAACATTCTGGTATATTCCTCCATTGTGTTGATCATTTTCTTCTCTTTTATACCAAGTTATTAAAAATTCCATCATTGTGAACATTGCTTTCATTTATATAATTAAAATCTATTGCATCAATACTTTACTACATACTAATCTATCATTATTGTTTTATTCACCCTAGGGCAGATATTGACTTGTTTTCCCATTAAGTATAAGAAGCACACATTGAGAGATTTCTTCTGGGTTCAAACAGGAGACCTGCTTTGAAACATTGTTTAACCCTCCAGAGTTTCCTTTTGGAAACAAAACTATGGGACAAAGAACTGAGATTACTTGCTCCAAGCCAAGCAGGTAGTTAGCAGCAGAAGCAGGACTAGAACATCATGTTTTCTGACCTCAACAGAATGAGGACCTTCTTTCTCAGGAGACAAAATGAGAGAATCTGGAGTTAATTCAAAACTGAGCACACTATAGCACACACAACCACCTCCCCATTCCATCCCTACACCCACTCTCCACAAAAATAGACACATTTAAACGGTACAATGAAACTACTACCTCAATGATCCGGCTGTCAATCCTGTTATAAGGATGCCAGAGACCTCGGTCATCCCGCCACTGCCATATTGCACCATCTGTGTTCTGAGCATTTCCCTTCTTTAGCATGGTATCGACTGCGAAAATGCCTTCTTTTGGTAAACATGGCATAAGTTCACTAAAAATAAAAAGTGCAATTATTTTAATAAGTTACTTTTTGCACCGTCTGTAGGTGTTAAGACTCTCAAGGAAAATCACCCCATTTTTACCAAATCAGAGATGTCAATTCATACAGTTCTTGAGGACTGCGTGGAACAAGATCAATCTGCTCTTGACAACTTCCATTGGAGGCACCACACAGGAGAAAGTGAAGTGTTTCTGCAATATCTGTAAAGCCAGCAACAATAAAACATAAGCTTATTAAACTAGGTGTGATAATTTATTTAAAGGAAAGCATTCCCTAGATCTGGACAAAAATTAGAAATCTTTATACTCACAGAACTGAATATGGAAAGTAAAAATATAATCCAATTGTATGTGTAAAAAGAACAGCAGAAGAAATATATATAGATTTAAACCATTTTTTTCTGGACTCCCATCCTGAGTACACATCTTCTAGCAGGGTGCTTACCCCCATACTTCCACCGTCTTCAGACTCTTGTTATTTTGAGGAACACAATACTTTGTAAAAACAGGCTGCCATTCAAATACACACATATACTTACTACCTTCCATTCAAATATACTGGAAGCACGTGGCCTATAAGGTAAGCATCTGAAGCTCACATTTCCTGCCTTATGTGAATACTGCTTACATGTTAACTCCATACAAACATCATTAAAATATTCCCAGGCTAACTTTCCACTCTAAAAGACATCAGTTTCTGAAAGACTTAACATGATAACTTTTTTAGTATCTTGAAAAGGTACACTTATGCTAACTTTATCGAGCAATATGAACACATTGAGTAGTGCTTTACAAGAATGCTTTAATGGGCTGAGGATGGAATTTGGAGGTGGTCCACCTCTTAAACATACAGAAGGCATTAGGTTCATTCTGCAGCACCACAAAAAGAAATAAGTGGACTTGAAGTTGTGTTGTGTAGTTTCTTTTTGAATAAAAGATATCGGAAAGTGATCTGGAAGGTAGTTTTTTTTGTTTTGCTTTGTTTTGTTTTTTTTTTTAAAAAAAAAAAAGATCAAAGGTCCTCATGTAATTTATATCACTGTAGAATGAAAATATGTCTTGTGGCTTGCATATGGTATATGGAAAAAATTTCCTAGAGAATACAAAAGAGGCAAAAACATGACATTAAAGGAAAAGAAATCTGATGTGTTAAAAGAAAAGGAATAACTTCTCAAGCAGGGATTTAAAGTTGACCCACTGTGCCTCACAGTAACTATCAAGAACCTGTATGAACTCCAACTCCAGGAAATTCTGGGCTAGTCAAGTTCCAACAAGGTCATAGAGACTAAACAATAGGTAACAAACTACTTAAGGAGTTAAACATTTCTCAATTTTACTGAGGCAGAGAACACCTTTTACCACAAGAGAAACAATAATCTGTCAAACTATATACCTCAATAGCACTGTCTTTTTGACAAGGTCAGTGTCAATAAATTAGTTCACAAAAAAATGCAATGGTAAGTGAAACTAGGTTTCTCCAAAACAAAATATTATACTGTCTGAGACAGTGGGACCAAAAGCTTTATTTTCAGGAAATGGCAAACTGGATTCTCAAGATCATTCTTTAAAATTACAGAATTATGATTATGAAATTATTGGAATTATAGGTGTATAAACAATTATTAACTTTACAAGAAAGAATCAAAATACAGATATTTTTTGAAACCATGCCAACTTTTGACATTAACTTACGAGACATAAGGCCTAAGAAAGAGTGACAATTAAATTTTGTTACTGGTTAAGAAATGCCAAATTAGTAAACTCAGTAAAAATTAAAGGCATTCGACAATAGACACTAAGCTCCAGCTTTCTAAAAAAGGAATGCATTCTGTACTAAGATAATTACTGGAAAATCAGACATGGGCTAAGAGAATTAGAGTTACCCTAACAAGTGGTAGTTACAAATAATATGAAACGGAGAAAAAGAACAAAAGATTATTATACTAGTGTTGTTGACACAGAAATCAATGATCTTCAGTCATTAGTACCAGAATGACCAAAGGTGAGTTTTAAGAATATATAACATTACACACACACACACACACACACACACACACACACACACATTATATAACATTATATATCAAGCCAGGTAGATCTCTGGGAGTTTAAGGCCAGTCTGATCTATATAGCAAGTTCCAGGATAGCCAGAGCTACATAGAAAGACGCAGTCTCAAAAATACCAAAAAGAAATCTTTAGTACTGCTGAAGATCAAACCACAAACCTCATATATATTAGGTAAGTTAAACCTCTACTTCTACACTCCTTCCCAACATTGTTCTTCTTTAATAGCCAATGATATTTGTGATTTCTTTTCCTTTTGTGACTTATATTGACTGAGTGAAGAATGAGCCACTTTTCTGCCTTAAAATACAAGAATAAAATAATACTTACTTTGTTTCATAAGTTGAACCGCTAATGTTGGGCAGTTGGAACACATCAGAGAAAACATACGAACCACCATTATAAACATCCCAGAACTTAAAATTGGTGGAGTCACTACCAGCAGTTGTTGCACATTTGTAAGCAGATCTTTGGAAGCAACCTGCTGCAGTAAATTCTTCATAAACAAAGAGGAGAAATTATTGTGCTGTGACTTAGTAATTCAACCATTTTAAAAATATACTACAAAAGATAATACACTCACCTCCTCGTGTTGAAAGTTGTCCACTAGACGTGCAAAACAAAGGCAAGTGCTCTCTACTGACTTTTTGTCCTATTTTAGACAAAGGAAAATAATGTTATTAATATAAAATGTTAGAACCATCAGCCACTTAATTCTTTCTTTGGTCCAATAGCTAAAAAAAAACTAATAGGTAGATAAGAGCTTTGAAAACAGAAACCCAGGCAAAGTGGAGTTGGTAATATTAAAGAACAAATATGTGCAAATATTTGCATAGGGAATTAAACATTCATGAATTTATAAGCATCATAAGATCCAACCCCTAAGAAATGGCCTGATTGATAACCACTGGCCATATCACATAGAAACAATCCAGGAAAGATTTGGCAATTAGAAAGGATTCCTATTGCTATAAAAATAAAGCCCCCTGGAGAAAACATCTGTAATGACCCTAATAACAATAAAACCAACTTTTTTTTTACTTCATTACTAGAGCAACTACGTTTCCTTCTGTAAAAATAGGAATCAAGTTACAAAAGCCCCACTTCCTTGTTGCTGCTACTATGTTGCCAAGAAAGAACTAGAAAGTAATGGCCAGCTAGTTTAAAATTTCTGATCCTTAGTCTTCGTTTCTGAAGTAAGAATGATATGTGGTACTAATTATCACAATGAATTACAGAATCTTAGTTTCAACTCTGGTTTTAAGAAAAAAACAATTGAGACACCTTTAAAAGCTCACACCTTTAATCACAGCACTTGGGGACAGAGGCCAACTGATCTGTTTGTTCCAGGCTAGCTAGGGTTTATAGTAAGACCATATTCCCAAAAATGAATGAATAAGCAAAAAACAAACTGTCTAAGCATGGATGATGCAAGGCTTGTAATAACAACTATTTGAGAGAATTCAAGTTCCAAGCTAGCCTGGGCTGTGAGCTGTCCCCTGTCCCCAACAAGGGGGAAAATTTAATAACTCTAAATTGTAGGAGACAAATATGAGCCCATCATCTTATATAAACCCCTTAAGAATGTGTGCGTGCATACACACACACACACACACACACACACACACACACCGGTTTTTCGAGACAGGATTTCTCTGTTATACCTCTGGCTTTCCTGGAACTCATTCTGTAGGGCTAGCCTCAAACTCACAGAGCCACGTGCCTTTGCCTCCCAAGTTCTGGGACTAAAGGTGTGCGCAACCACGGCCAGGCAGAATAATTTTATGAAAGCAAATTTAAAGTAGAATCCTTAAGCCTTAAGAAGTGTCTCTAGTAATAAAAGCACTGGTAAAATATAGGAGTACAAGATAACCCAGTATCTCTCTGACTTTCAGATACAGCATTCATTCTCCTCCATTCAAATCTGGTATGAATTCTACTGTTTAAGCTACATCACTGATGTTTTATCTTTTACATATCTATTCTGCAGCTATCCAACCATAACAGGTGTAATCTATACTTCTCATTTCTATTTCAGGACAACCTGTCTCCTTCCAGTCTTAAACCAAGCCCTCTGTTACCAGTGCTTTTCAGAGGGATCCTTCTAAAAGTAAATTATGCTCTCATAAAGGAAAAGCTCAGTAATAGCTGCAATGACAAAGTCATCAGATAATATCAATATAAAGATATTAAATGTATAAATTACAGTTCGTTTGAGTGAATCCATCAAAATCTTATGAAAATAACCTAATTATAGTTGACTGGATAATACATTTTAAAAGAAACATGGATCAGAACACTTTGATTCATATACATCTGATGAGGAGATCTAAGAACTCGAAGTAACAGTAATAAAATTTTCATGACATATCAAAGATTCATAACTTACCTGATGAGTTAGCCTTTGGGTAAGCAATGGTAGCGAATCTGCCACAAAATGAAACTCATCTGGTGTGATACTCTGGCAACAATTGGCTGCAATTGCTAGTGCATTTCTTTGGGCATTTATGCTGAAGAATTCGAGATACAGCAAGCAGTCTGCCAAACCACCCTAAAATACAGAAAATTGTTAAAGTAAAGGAAAAACATCTTTAACCCAAAAGAACGACTAAAATGTCTAGCACCTCACTTTAGACAACATGTACATCTTACAGAGCTACAGTCAAGGAACTAGCACAACGCCATTTGGAGATACAACAGCAAAGGAAATACAGTCCTTCAGCAACAATACTTACTGCCTGTAGAATGGCTTTACTGTGTCGTCGTGACAACATCTCCAAGGCAGTCAAGGCCTGCTCTGCCACATCAATGCATTGAATAACTTGCAGCTAGAAACATTAAAGTAGGTAGCAAAGGTTATTTAATTTTTTTACAGTATTTTATCTACTTTATTTGTAGCCACTTACACTACCTCCAACATAAAACCAAACTAGGAAACGAGTCACCCTTGAATACAAGCTATAAAGTATAGCTGACAGTTTCCTCCCAACAACTTAATCTGTTTCAGGACACTGAAAAATATATTCCTGTAAGAGACAAAACTTACTATTTAAAAGAAATGAGTTGATTCATACAACAAGATTTTTTAAACCAGGTTTAAAATTTTAGGTATATTTCATCAGAGTTATATTTTATCAGATGAACTAAGTTTTACTGTACATTTTTTAAAATGTTAGATAATATGCACCAAAAGCACAACCTACTAACCACTAAACACATGAAATATTCCTTTCTCCACTGGTCAATTTCATGAACGTGAGTAAGATCCTTTATCTCAAACTTCTCAGCTATTAAATAGCTATCAATTCTACTATCTCATTGTTCTTTTAACTCTTTATGCTCTAGCACACATGTAAAAGTCAGTGAAAATTTTCAGTAGTCAGTGTTCGCCTTGTACTTTGTTCAAGAAGGTTTCAATTGCCTCATGTCTTAATCTCTCTTCTCCTTCTTACACGTACTGAGACTACAGATACATGCCACTCCTGTCTGGCTTTTTTACATGGGTTCTAAACATGATAAAAACCCAGGTCACCAGTCTTACTCTGCAAGCACTATTACTCACTGACGCATCTTACCAGACCTCAAGTATTATCTTTAATAAAATGCTTTAAGCTGTTCTCTGTTAATATGCTAATGTTATCATTTAAAAAATTATGAAATTGGGCTTATTTTATAAATGAGTTATTAGTTTCAACTTTAAACTACTGGTCTGTCATACAATTATTTCTGGAATACTGACTAGAAACATAGTCCAATTACATCAGAAAAATGAATTCAAATGTTCAAAACTTGACTCCTCTTGTGCATTTATGAACAAGCTGGGCAAAAGCAGCTCTACCTTTTCTAAGAAAACGGGAATAGCATCTACTACAACAGCAGATGAACGAGGAAGTGCTTCCATCATATACGTTAAGGCTCGGCAAGCATGATTCATCTAAAAAACAAGATGGGTTTGTATTCAATAAATATGCAAAGTAAAATTTAGATAGCCTTTAAAAATACAATGATGTACTTACAATGTCAAAATTATGTTCCATCTGCAGTAATGTTATCTGTTAAAAAATATAACAAAGTATTAGGAAAGTTCTTGAAATATTTCTTCTAAAACTTCACTGAGATGGAAGAATTGTTCCTCACACCACAGAAAAAATAACAGCAAGACATACACCAGAAATTATTATACTTATGATGCCATTCATTACATGGACATTACATTATTATAGTCCTGGCTTGGCAATGCTGCTATAAGGTACCACAAGTAAAAAAATCATCATTTCTTACAACCAACCATTTTAGTAGTTCTAATATCTTTCAGAAGATTTACCAACTGACACATCAATGGAACCAGCAATGACTGACATTTATTGAATTAATATTAACGCAAAACTCAAGACCACAGTTTAAATTCTGTACATGTGTGAGAAAAGTAAGTAGCATTGTAACCGCATGGTAATCATCACAAAATGTGATTTAAAAACAGGATTGATCACATCAGATACTATAATTAATAAATGAATCATCTATTTAATTATTTCACCACAAAAAAAGTTGAAAAATTTTTTTTTCTCGTATGGAAAAAGACTTCACAGAGATTACAGCTATCGTTATCAAGGAAGAGAAGACAAAACTGGAAATATTTAAATGCACTATATTTCAGGTATCAAGTACCCTTCAATTAAATGTTGATTATATTCTAATGTAACAACCAATTAATACATCTCTTCTCAGCTCTAAATTATTCCATGTAAATAAATACGTATAATACAAGGCCTTGAAAAAAATTGTTCAAAACTAAAACACATATATATATATTCACCATCCAAATCAGTCACTTAAAACACATCTAAGTTCAAAGGGCTTTCATGATAACAGAAAAAGCACAAAATTCTCCCAACTGAAAGACGGAATCAATCAGCTATAACACATTCCCTTGTACCAAAAGAGACTACTTATGATCACACATGTAAATGTCATTTCTGTTGCTATGATAAAATACCCTGAAAAAAGCAACTTAGAGAAAGGGTATATATATTTAACTAGCAAGTACAGGATACAGTCCATCATTTCAGATAAGTCAAGGCAGGAACTTGAAGCAGCTAATCACATTAACAGCGAAAACCAGAAAGATACTAATTTGTCTTTGCTCATTCTGTTCAATACTATCTCTGTATTTACAGCCCACAATGTCCTGCCTAGGGAATGGTGGAGCCCACAATGGCTGGGTCTTCCCACATAAGTCAATGTAATCAAGACAGTCCCCAACACGTGTACAGGCCAAGATGGCCAAAGACTCCTCATGGAGCCTCGTACCAAGTGATTTTAGATTATGTCAATCTGGAAGCATCAGTTTAATTCAGAGATTCATTTAATAGAAAGGCAAGAAACTACTTTATCATTATCACCATCATCATCATTATTACTATTATCATTATTAACAGATGCCAAACCAAGCCAATCAAAGGCTACAGGTGCTAAGTAGTAGCTGTGTGCAGCCCTTTGTATTTGAGACATGCTTTACTCAAAACTCCTTAAATACTAACATTCTATACTGTGAGAATGTGACCAAATAAGATAATCTCATGCACTGTTCAAAACTTTTTGTCAATTCCTTAGCTATGTAAAAAGGCACAGTATTTATTTAATTTCCAGGGATAAAATATGCTATAAGCCTAATACTTGTATAAACATAATGGTATACTGCCTGGCTTGACAATACTTCCTATGCACATTAAATAACAAACACGAAATCTTTCTCAAGATAACCCAAAGTAAGCTAGCTTATTATTGCCCCGACAATTAGAAAATTGAACAATAAAGATAATAAAATTAAAAAACAACAACAAAAAAAAAACATTTTACACAGTGAAGAACCAAGCATTACTGAAGGGTTGAAATTACTTTTAACTATTTAAGTAACAAAGGTTAAGTGACTTCATCGAATTGGTGAAAAAATATCTATAAACTCAAGCTGGATATGAGAGTACTTGTTTGTCCAGCATGCACATGGGCAAAGTAAGCTAATAGAAAAACGGCATGCTTACCAAAGCTGGAACAACACTCTTCACAGGAAACCCTCCTAGTGTCTCTTCATTTCCCATTACCAATAGCTGACACATTTCAATGACTGCCTGAAGCTGTTGACTCTCATCACTCGCTTGCAGGCCTTGAAGAAGCTGCTGGGCCTTGGAACCTTCAAGGAAAAAGAAGGTATTACTTTAAAACACAAAGCTGAACACATGGCTCAGCAGTTAGTAATAATATTGCTCTTCCAGAAAACACTCCAAGTCTAGCTAACACACTAACCCTCTTCTGGCCTCCTTGCACATTCACACACATGTATGAAGAGACACATGTAGAAATACAAACATAAAAAAAATGTTAATTGTTTTTAAAATTAAAATAAACATTGAAGATGGAGAGATGGCTCAGTGGTACTCTAAGGTGAAATTTCAAAACAAATGCTTGTTCAATCATGTAGAAATAAAAGACATAATACAGAAAACTTTAAAGAAATAACCACTCCTGGTGACAGGTATTATAAGACAAGAAGAAAAACAGGAAAGCAAAGATAGGTCTATGCCACTTTTACACTCAAGGGAGAATTAACTGCATCTGTTCAACCTTAACATGATATCAGTTACTGGGTTTCTGCCATTTTAACTGAAACAAATTAATTTTTAGCAGCAAAACTCAAATCACCACATGCCAACAGCAACTGCTAACTTTGCCATACCTATACTTTCAAAGAAATGAATGCAGTGAGTACAATTTTAGTCTAATAATAAGTTCTAAACAATGGTGTCCAGGTATCAAAAGAAATGTTAATGATTCTTTAAATATACACACCAGGATTAAATGGAAAGCAAGCAGTACAGAAAAGAAAGCAAAACTAAGACAAGCAGAATGATGGTATTCACGAACAGCCTTTATAGATCTAATTACATTAGCTACTGGCTACTGGAGTGTTTTTTTTAAGCTTCAATTCCATTATGCAAATAACTGGAAAACACTGAGATTCAGCTGTCATTACAGTGATAAAAGTACTCAAAACTGAAGTGAATGCTGGAATTACAAGCTCAGAGCTACAATGCTTGCCTAGTATTTATAAGACTGAGGGTTCAATCCCCAGTACAATAAACAAATGAGTAAAATCTACAAATGTGTTTTGTCTCTTCATGTTCTCCTAAGAGGCTGTTAAATTCACTTATCATTAAGTGTTGAAATACATAAAAACTGATAGAGAAATATCTGAAAATAACTTTCAACCTACATGAAATTTACATGAAAACTAGTTTATTATTATAATTAAGATTCAGTGATCTTCCTGGTAACAAAAACCTCAAAAAGACATGCTTGAACTTTGGAAGACTTGTTTTCTCTACTGTTATGTAAATGAATTGTGTAATTGCTGCTGAATATTACCTTGCAATAATTAAAAGTCCATGATAACATAATGACAGTCATGTTCAGAACAATACAACTTGTAAATTTTAAACTAAATGTTAGTACCAGTACAGTGGGTACATCACTTGTGTTTAAATACATGAGTTAAAAAAAAAAAAAAAGTCAAACAGTAAATGAAAGAATCATCAGTAATTGCGAACTTCATTTTTAAAAGGATGAAATGTTGTATACCAAGTTTGTCTCAGCAACAGTAACCTAAAGAGAGAAATGCTATCACATATGTCATGCAATGAGTATTTCATAAAGACTGAGGGGGCAATCCTAAGTATAATCATCAAAAACCCTATACATATCTGAGGTGTCCTAAAGGGAACTTCAGTAATCAAACTTGTATCTCTAATGTATGAAGAAATCTAAATACTAGATCAGCAGATTTTGGATGTGGGATCATTGTATACTCTCATACAATTAAGTTAGAGGCTAAATGGTTCGATCATATGATCAGCACGGATGAGGCCATGCAGTCAAAACTCCAATGCCAGAAAAAAAAAAAAAAAAAAAGCAGCAGCAGCAGCAGCACCAGTCATAGTACTGTTTCTTAAGTAGGTTTCAAAATATAGTACAGATGAAAAGAGAAAAGTTATGTCTGGCAATTAATGAATCAGAGTATAATATATTTTTTATTTTCCTGAAACAAAAATTTAATGAGAACTGCATTACTGTATATCATATTGTATTTGTATGGCAAGTAAGCTCAATATCCTGTCAGCAATAACAGGAAACATTACTCCTATGCTGAAATCAAGAATACAAAAAAACTGCACTATTTTGTCATAAAGATTAAAAACATTTAGGAGTAAAGACCCAATTCTGTTAATGTTTGATATTTCAAAGACATCATAAAGTAAAAATGGAATTACTGAATACAGGACCACTGAATCAGGATGTCATTAAAAATTTAATTGACAGCTTTGAGAACAGTGTGGTACTACTGGGTTGGTTCTTATTAAACCAGCAGTTTGGCCAGGTTGTGGTAGTGCAGGCCTTTAATCTCAGCACTTGGGAGGCAGAGGCAGGCGGATCTCTGTGTATTGGAGGCTGCCTTGTCTACAGAGTGAGTTCCAGGACAGCCAGAGTTGCAACAGAGAAACCCTGTTACAAAATAACGGAAAAATAAAATTAAAAACAAAAACAAAAACAGCAGTTTGCAGTATCAGTTCAATTATCAATTGAGGTGGAAAGGGGAAGCTGCAGTACTGCAATTACTATTCTTATACTTATCTTTGCATGTCAGAATTTCAGGAATAGCCACAGATCAACATTCCAATAAACACTGGAGACTTGGCAGGCCAACATTTTTATTAAGAGCCAGACAGTATTTATTTTAGGCTTTGCAGGCCATATGATCTCCACTGTAGCTATCCAATGCTGAATCTTCAACAGTAGATGCACTTAGTACAAAACTAATGAACATGGCTCTTATCCATTAAAACTCTATGGATACTGAAATTTGGAACACATTTAATTTTCAACTCAAAATACAATGCTTCTTTTTTTTTTTTTTTCCAGGTACTTAAAAATGTAAAAGTCATTCTTAGTTCTCAGGTTACATAAAAGCAGGAGGGGCAGTGAGACGGCACAGCCTAAGCTGACAACCTACAAACTGGGCTCAATCTGTAGATCTATGATCCTTGCTTAAAAACAGCAATTCTTTACTCCTATGCAGACATTAAGAATAAAACAATAAAAACAAGGAGAGGCTAGATTTGGTCCTGGGCAGTAGTTTGAAGAATTCTAACATTTTATAAAGGATAAAGAAGGAAAGATGACTATCAGAATTTACCCTGTCAAGCCTCTTCAGCTCTTTTTATACAAAATAGTGGAAATACATAACTGATAAAAACTAGGAATATACGACTATGAATTAGGAGGAGGAAAAGAGATAATCAACACTTCTAGGGTACTGTGATAAATACTCTGAAATATATAAGCAATGGACTGGGACTATGGCTCATCAGTGTAATGCACAAGGTTCAATTGCCCAGCAGGACCCAAAAAACAGCAGGGGGAGGGGGGGTTGGTTTGTGAGGATGGACACGAAGATGACAGATTTTCAATAGAAAATTCTTCAATAATCAATGAATTGCCTAGAGCTAAAAAAGTATTATTTCAAATTAACCCAAACAGAGCCAGCAAGTAACAAAAGATTGTAGCAGACAATTTTTAAAAAACAAAACAAAACAAAACTTAGTGAAGGGCATGGAGGCACACACCTTTAATCCCAGCACTATCAAGAGAAACCCAAGGAACCTCTCAGTTTAAGAACAGCCTGTCTTACAGAGTTCCAGGATAAACAGGTGTACACACGAAACTCTGGGCACATGCATGCACGTGCACATGCACACACACACGCGCGCGCGCACACACACACACGCACACACATTGGTAAAATCTGAAAACTGGAAAACTAGAAAAAAAGGCATTAACTGACATAATTTTCCCATTATAAGGCTGTGAAGCCTAAGCAAAGTGTCAACCTAAGCAAAGTGTCAAGGAAAATGCCCCTTCAAATCCAGCACAGCCAAACTAAAAAAATAGCAAGGGCTCAGAGGCATGGCTTAGAGATTAATAGCATTGATGCTAGCCAGGCATGGTGGTACACGACTTTGATCCAGCCTTGGAAGGCTGAAGAAGAAAGATCTGTGATTTCCATGGTAGTCAGGGCAACAGAGGGAGAGACAGAAGAAGGAAAAAATTAGAACACTGGTGCTCAAGCAAGAGACCTAAATTCCCAGCACCCACACAGGCAAAGCCCCATAAGGAGCCTATAACCTCAACACCTAAGGAATGGAGACAGAAGGATTACTGTAGGTTGCTGATCACCAGTCTGGCTCCAGGTTCAGCCAGAGATACTGTCTCAAGGGAGTTAGACATTTGGCATGCTCCACTAGCCTCTACATGGACTATACATATCTGTATATGTAGTACTTACACATATATGTGCACACATAACATACACACAAGCACCCCTCACTCACACAGGAAAAAGAAAAAAGAAAATCCTAAACCAAAGAAAACAAGTCAAAAGAAAAGCTTAATGGAGATAAAACTATGGCAAGCAGAAAAGGATAAAGCACTGAGAAAATATCCTTTGAAATTTAAGGCATAAGAATTTTTCAAACAAAAACAGATAATTATTGGTAGTAACCCTTAACTCCTATGAAACAGGGTCCTCCAGCTGGAGTTCAGAAATTAAGTGAAATGGAAAGAATAAACATTTTTTTAAATGCCAACTAAAACCATAATTATGTGTTATCAAAGTTCTAACAAATGTCTCATATAGCAGTAATACAGGAAAGGCCATGAACTAAACCATTACAATTTTACAATGTTTGGGATATGATAAAGTATGATAATGCTAGGTAGTGGTGGTGCATGCCTTTAATCCAAGAAGCAGAGGCAGGTGAATCTCCTGAGTTAGAGGCCAGCCTGGCCTATAGAGTTCCAGGATGACCAGGGCTACACAGAGAAAGCATAGCTGAAAATAAATAAATAAATTAAGTAAGTAAGCTATAATAAACCAAAGCTATGTGTAATAATCTCTAGGGTAACTATTAAAACACATAACCAACAAGAGTAAAGAAAAATAGTTCTCACCTTAAGTTTTGTAAACGCCCCCCCCCCTAAATTTGACACTGTAATATTGTTACATATGATGAGGAGAAATACAGAATGTATAGCCTCAAAGAGGGAAATTTACAAAACTTTGCAAACATCTACCATTTGACTCACCAACCCTGTTTTCACAGAAAAGAAAGCAGGAATCTCTGACAAGATGCCCAATTTAAGACAAGAGCAAAGGAAATACAAGCTGGCTGAATTTGGCTCATTTCTCAAAGCAAGGACCCTATCAAAAAAGCTCATAAAGCCAGGTTCAAAGCCAGTATGGTCTATATCATAAGCTATAAATTAACCTAAGCCATAAAGTTAAGGCTCAAAAAAAGTTAAGATTCAAAAATACTTAGTTTGATCAAAGACTAGAAGGTAATAAGAAGTGGTGACAAATATAATCTCAGCACTTGGGATCTCTCTATTAAGAACAGCCTAGTCTACATAACCAGGACAACCAGAGCTACGTTAAATAAATAAATAACTAAATAACTAAATAAATAAATAAATAAATAAGCAAGCAAGCAAGCAAGCAAGCAAGCAAATTTTATATGTGTATGTGAACATCAATGAAAACCACTAAAATACCTGAAATAAGTGCAAGACCGTAGCCACATCCAAAAAATAAGCTCACCTCTGACTTAAGAGAATGTTAAAACCACTATTTTGAAAACTAGGTAAGGTAAATAACAGGAGGAGATTTTTCACTACATCAGATATCCTAAGTAATCAAACAAAAGGGAAAGTCATGTATTTTTGTATTTTCACTAAATTATTTCTCAAAAATTTGACCTAAAATGCTACTATCTTGTAACTATCATTACCTTGAAACTTGAATTTACACAGTTTGTCAGTGGACAACCAGAAATTATGCAATTCTTTGTGTGTTTGTTTTTATTTAAGTTTCTACTTGTGTGTGCACTGATTGAGTCTGCACAGGCATGCAATGGCATACATATTGAGGTGAGAGGACAACTTACAGAAATCAGTTCTCTCCCTCCACTATGTAGGTTCCAGGGATCAAACTCAGATCATTAGGTGCCTCTGGGTATGTCTCCAGTCCTACAATCCTTAGCAAAAAACATACTACCATTTTAAGTGATCATTTCTCATCGAGGGGTAGGATAGTGTCAATTGCAGGTGTAGAGACATGGGGTTAAGAATATTGATCTTAGGATTTAAGATTTGATTCCCAGAGTTCTCAGCTCCCACAGAAGGCTACAGTTCTAGTGATTATGCCTTGAAATTGCTAAAGGCACTGCAAGCCCGTGAGATACATATGCCTACATATATACATACATATATACATATATAAGTACATGCAGGCAGGCAAGCAAAACATTGACAAATAAAACCAAAATAAATTTTAAAACAAATCTGAAATAGCCACTAGAAGAACAAGAAATTTACAAGAAATATACAGAATTTTTAAGCAATAGAAATTTGATTCTAGGTATTACTGTGGATGAAGTGTGGTAACAGTAATCCAATTGTGTATTTGTCTTAACAAATAACCTATATAATTAAAGGATTATACTTATATAATGTCTGGAATTTAGTTTTTAAACCAACACAAGAAGAATAGGGTCTAAGAATAAAGCTAAGAGCCGGGCGGTGGTGGCATACGTCTTTAATCCCAGCATTCAGGAGACAGAGGCAGGGGGACCTCTTGAGTTCCCAGCCAGTCTAGTCTACAGAGTGAGTTCCAGGACAGCCAGAGTTATAACAGAGGAACCCTGTCTCCTGGGGGGTGGGGTGGGGGGCAAGTAAGGAATGGAGAGATGGATCAGCAGTGAAGAGCTATCATTGATCTTTCAGAGGACCTAAGTTCAGTTCTCAGCATCTACACTAGGAAGCTCCCAATTGCTGTAACACCAGCTCTAGAGGATCCATTTCCCTGTGCTGGACTCTCAGGGCCCCTGTATACACACACATGCACCAAGACAGGCAAAAAACCAGCACAAATAAATCATACACACACAGAGATAGGTCAGTAGTTAACAGCGTGTATGTGTGTATGTATAGAGATGGGTCAGTGGTTAAAAGCTTGTTTGTGTGTGCATGTGTGTGTGTAGAGTTGGGTCAATGGTTAACAGCTTATCTTCCAAAGAACCCAGGTTCAATTCCAACACCCTCACAGTGGCTCACAAACCATCTGTAACTCCAGTTCCAGGGGATCTGACACCCTCTTCTGGCCTTGGAGGGCACCAGACAAGCACATGATACACACATATACATGCAAGCAAAATACTAATACACATAAAATAAATAATAAAAATCAGTAAAGTGTGCACCATCACACCTAATTAGATACGAGGTTTCAATGTCAACAAACTTACAAAGCCCTGACACAACTTTTCTTCATAATCTTCAACTTAAGTGAAATGCTAAAATAAAGTTTGTTTTTTTTTTAAAAAAAAAAAGCATATTAACAACTGTACTGTATGAATAAGTATTAAAATAAACTTTTAATTTTTGGGACAGCAATATTTGATAAACATAATCACACTATTATCTTCTAGTTTTTAACTGTGCTTGCTTATTTTGCAGATGACTTTCAAGAGTGGCTGAAGATGTAAATGAAGCAGTACTTGCTGAGGACTGATCACACCTGGTGAATCCATGGGGGTCATCATACTATCAAAGCTCTCAACTTTGGCCTGGGATGTGTTTTAATCTTATCCGCATCAATGCCATTTCCCGTCTTTAAACTCTAAAATGGTTTCTACTCACTCAACCTTGTGGCTGGCCAAAAAGAGCACTCTGTTTTGTTAGATGTGCACACTTCCTAGGTTTCATCATCTCTATCACTTTCCACAATTTCCTGTTGCTATAGTCTGTTTCTCAAACATGCAAACTCAGCCCTCCATCTCATGCAGCACACATTCTCTCCTTTGGATCTATGTACTACTGGTTTTCTAACTACTATGTACTACTAGATTTCTAACTACAAAATCATCATGTATTTAAAGTTTCTCTAACCAGCCTACCTCTCTCCCTACCAACTGGCTTATATTACTCTGTTTTCTTCACAGTGCTGTCAATACTGTATCTGCATTTTTAACATCTTGTATTACTTGTGGCCAAAGTAGCTCTATGTAGAAAACAATTCTATTTAAATGTATTTATGATCAGTATAATACCAGCATCTTGTAAATGGTATTAAATATTCAAGAGTTCTCAAGAAAACAGATATGGTAGAATCTACCTATAATCCCAGCACACGGGAGGCCCAAGGACTCATAGTTGTAATGAAGCCTGGACTTCTATAACTCTCAGAAAGAGAAATTCATGGCAGGTAACAACCTGAGAGTAGGGAAAGAAAAACACAACTGCTCTGTAAGTTTTCTTGCTAATAGAAGCCAGAAATTGTGTTTTTGTTTGGTTTGTTTTTTGGTGAGGATGCACCAGAGGGAAGCTTCAGGCATACAAATTACACATAAACACAGTTTTAATTAAAAAAAATAAGGGACAGAAAGATGACGTAGCAAATACGGATGATTGCTAAACAAGCCTGGTAACCTGAGTTCCATTCTTGGAACCTATACAAAGGTAGAGAAGGCCAACTCCTAGGATGTCCTCTGACCTCTACATACTTGTCCTAGCATGTGTAATCACACACATCATGCATATATGCACGTGCACACACAGTAATCCACCAATAAAATTTTATTTTAAAAAAATGATTGAATGTGAGTCAAGGAAGACTTTAACTGAAGTTCTAACTATAAGATTATTTCCAGTAATAAATCAAGACTGTAAGTAATCACTGTTATATCAACCATGTATGTAAGATCTGGATTATAATTAATCTGATAGGTGTCTGGTGAGAAGTACCTCTGCTGAGAAATCATTCCTAAACAGGTTTATATTAACATTGACCGTCTTATGGGAAAAACTTTGTGATATCATAAAAACATTCAGATAAAAAAATTGAAAATATGTAATCACACGACATAACTGTCTGATTCTTTTCTACATTTAAAAAAATTAGGTTTTACTATAAAATCTGAGTTATTTTTGTGATTCCAATTGAGTAGTCAAAAATAAAAGTACAGAAGGAAATCTAAAAGATGCTAAATTATACAACAATAAGTAACCAATAATAGTAACACTTAATTATTCAGTTTTCAAGGAAGAAAAAAACTTAAAGTATTCACTTACTAGCTCCGCTTCCAATTGTTCTATGGAAAAGTTGTGACATCCGAGGACCAAGAGGACCAAACAGGTGAGGAGGAAGACCCCTGGCCTCTAACAGAGCTAAAGAAAAAAGAAGGGCAGGGAGTTGAGTTGATTTAAAGCAACTGATCTTACCTAGAAATGTAACTCACATAGTGAGTTAGCCCAATGTTACTTTCCACTCTGAATTTTAAAAGAAACTACATTGAATTTCTAAGACCTCGTACATACACAATTTAGGTACTATAAATTAAAATACCCCCATTTCATCTTCAGATGTTAGTTTGGGGGAGAACTTAAAACACATCCTGAGTTAAGGAAAGAACATGGGGCTTGGAGAAAACCCACCCTATTAGTTTCATTTATGTTTTTAGATACCAGAGAACAACAACATATTGAGGTGTTTCGTAAGTTATTACTAAAGCCAATTATACATGTAATCATGTGAAAAATTTTTGAAAAAATATGAGGCTTTGCTTGGTTAAACAGTAATAATAAAGACGCACACAGGTCATCTCTGAACTCAAAGCATTAAGCTGTCATAAAGCAAAAAAAAAAAAATTTTTTTCACAGAGAGGCAGGTATACCTACAATTGCTAGACAATATTCAAATGAATATGTAAATTGAGTTCAAGTAAAGAAAAGGGGTAACTGCAGCCCATGATAATCATTCTTGCAAACTCAATGGCTATCTTTACCTTGTAATCGTCCCATCTCAGAATCATCCGATTCACTCTCCCCAGAAGTGGTCATGCCAACAGCCCCTGCAACAGAACTAGAGGCTTGGGGAGAGGGGGAAGGTAAGGATTAGGAGGAGCATTTACTCTTGTATGTCTGGCTTACCTTTAAAAAAAACCAAAGCTTTACAGACTATAATAAGTTAAATGTGTCTATCTACACACTCGGCCATTCTATATGCCCTTCCATAAAAATTAGGAGCAAAAAGAGAGCTCAGCTATTTTATATAAACATAAACATAAACATAAGCTTTGCAACCTTCATGCCCTTGAAATAGCTTTCTCCTAGATTCCTCTGTCATTAGTAAACCAAGTCAGGCTCCTAAAGCTGTTGTGATATTTCAGAAATGTAAATAGTCATTTATCAGTTTTCTCGAGTTCCAAGAATCTAAAACGATTATATACACTCTTCATTCTAGAATGAAATATTGAAGACATACATTACACCTAACACTCAAGTGCAACGAATCACTATCAAGTATGCAAAAGAGGGAAGCTAAGATGCCAAAAATTCAAATAGAATGAAGAAGGATCCCACTACACAAAATATCTATGAACCAAAACAAAACCAAAACAAGTACTGTTTAACAGTAGACTTTATGAATCTTACTAAAGGAGAAACCCTCTTCTTAAAGAAACTAGTAGTCTGATAAATCACTAAGTGTATGCTGAGACTTACACAGCTTCACACATAAGTTTGATCTACATATGACCACACCAATACCATCAGCCTGCTTACTAGTTAATGACAGAATGCAAGGTAAGAAGACAGAGGTTTATGACTACAAACTCTAAGAGCTTTTCTGAGGTGAGACTAGAGCCAGTTCATCCACAGCATAGGCCATATATATGTATACAAAACAGGATCCTGTTTAAAAGTAAAAAATTGTGATGCCCTCATCCTAAAGAACTGGCAGGAGTTTGACCCCTCCCTTATGCACTAACAGATCACAAGCCACAGCAAAACTCTGTCCCCTCCCGATCAGCAGAATGGCTTACCTAAGTCTCTGTTCCCCGGAATATTCCCAAAAGCACCCTAGAATGTAAACACGGCCATTCCAGTATCCCTGTTTTAAACAACGGCTCCCATCCTTGGGTACCAAAGATCCTCCCTCACCCCCACCTCATAAATGTAACAACCCTTGCTTCAATAAAGGATAGAGACGTTCCTCTCACAACACCTCCCAAGGATGCTGGTGTTACTCTCTCCTGCTCTATGATCAAAGATGGGATGGGTACACAGTAAGAACCAAGCCGTGTTCCCGCTGTTCATGAGCTGATTGTGGCTGCCTCACAGGACAGGGAGGCCTCAAGCAGAATGTGGCTGTGTGTATTTTATTTTATTACAACAGAACATGCCAATGTGCTAGCCACCAACTGCATTCTTATAAAAATCTTTCTTTACGCATTATTTTCTGTAATGTCTTCTGATTTTTTTTAATTCTTAGAAATGGAGTAGAACGAAAGTTAGCAAACACTAGCCCAAAGGCCAAAACCTGATGAGAACAGAGCTGTATGCATTGATTTATGTACGGTCTGCTGCTACTTTCCTGTTATAATCCCAATGTTAACAGTTTCATGGTTAAGGATAACAGCATTAAGATCAGCATTGAAGATTAAAAGACTAAACAAACTGCACTATACAAAGCTACTTATGAGGCAGCATTTTTGACATGTTTCCCTACAATTACACAAAGATCCTTCATGCACAGGAAAAAAAGAAGCTTTATGACTTTAATTGCTCTTGCCAGCTAGCAATCAGCTTAGAACCCAGATAGCCAGATTCCATTCCTTTAAGAACTATACTTCTTAAACACACTCCTCAGCTGGAATTTTTAATTCAGTTATAGTCACTGTACCAATGCCCTATAAACAAGTAATGGTATTTTAGGTAAAAATTAAGGCCTCATCTGTTAAGCAAATACAAAGTTAAACATAAAATGCCCAATAGTCTATAATCATTAAAGGATGTCTGTATATCAAATACATTTCACAATAAATACATCAAATTATATTTCCAAAGATATTAACCAACAAACACAACTTGTGAAATACAATTAAGAGGCCTGTTCAGAGACAGAGAACTTGTCTAGTATAAACCAAGCCTTAGGTCTAATCCCCAGTAAAACAGACAAAATAGACCATAGGATGTTATAGTGGATACGTTTATAATAGAATTCTTAATTTTCAGAGCCATTCTCCTGAAATCAGTCTATAAAAAGGGATAAGTACTTTTCTTTTTCAAAAGAAATTTGCTCCCACTCAAGATGAAGAAAGTGAACATTTTGCCAGCCAAGGGAGGACATCAGGTTCTCCATATATCAGTATATATGTACATATAGTATATATGGTGTGTGTGTGTGTGTGGCTTATTCCTGAGACAGCGTCTCTCAATGAACATGTTGTTGGCTTAGGCCAACACTGGGGTCACAATACTCTAAAAACCAAAGGCCAAGCCCAGCTTTTTAAGGAGGTATTGAGGCTATCAACTCATGCCTTAATGCTTCTGCGCTAAAAACTCTTAGGCACTAAGACCCCTCCTCAGCCCTTGGAAGCTCTTTCGAAGTCTAACACAGTTGTCCAATAAAGTTAAGATTCCTTTACATACTGTTTTTACAAAATTAGGTATTTAGACAATCTAATCTTTATGCTAACTTAAGAACAGAGAGATAGATATTTTCTAAAACTTAATGTAATCAACCCAGATTGTCCATCAGTAATACTTAAAAATTTAAAGAGGAAGAACAGCAACAAGGGGTCTTACTCTGTAGCCCTGTCTTGTCTAGAACTAACTATATAGACCAAGATGGCCTCCAAGTCAAAAGATTCGCCTGCCTCTATCTCCCAAGTGCTAGAACTAAAAGTATATGCCAACCTGACCAATATTTAAACCAAATTCGATCTTAGGCTTTGTGCTGTATAGTTTCAACATATCTAACAGCACCATCTAAGATAGTTTATGATGAAGAAAGCATGGGCAGCCTGGTCTACAGAGTGAGTTCCATTATAGCAAGAGTTACCAGAGAAGCCCTGTCTCGAAAAAACAAAAAAAAAAATTTATTAAAAAAAAAAATTTGGGTGATTGGCATGATGGCTTACACCTGGGAGAGGAAGACACGTAAGTTCTGTGAGTTGGAAGCCAGCATGGTCTACATAGTGACTACTAGGTCAGCCAGAGCTTTCGCAAACAAAAGAACCTGTCTTTTTTTGTTTATAAAACTGTTATATTCGTTGTTTTATAATTTCAGAACAGAATAAAGCCAAAAGCACCATAATACACAGCACGCAACTCTAATATTTGGTGGGGGGGTGGGGTATGCCTGCCTTAAGACACCAAGAACAGAGGGATGGAATAAGAGAATATATGTAGAGACAACTGGAATAGGACAACATTTAAAGGGGTGAGACCTGGTGCAGTGGAAACTCACTTGAATCTCCAAGGGAAACCACATCAAGGTCCTCTAATAATGGAGGATAGGGAGGCTGAACA
This sequence comes from Cricetomys ansorgei, assembly GCA_026225945.1. Taxonomy (NCBI): domain Eukaryota; kingdom Metazoa; phylum Chordata; class Mammalia; order Rodentia; family Nesomyidae; genus Cricetomys; species Cricetomys ansorgei. Next base: position 21,534,753 of record JAMJFZ010001796.1, read on the forward strand.
GGCTATATCCTCTGGCCAGGTAAGGCTTCTAGTTGTGAGAAGTGGGACACCATCCCAGTCACAAAACCTTCGACCTTATGGACTATACTCCCCGCAGGATCACCTGGAACAATGGAAGGGCAAAGAAGGAAGCCCATGCCTAGTACTGCAGATCAGACCAGGAATAGCCTGGATAGTCCAGAGATGATTTCTAATGATGCCCTGCTCTGCTCATAGATTGGTGCCTAGCACAGTCTTCATCAGAGAGGCTTCCTCCAGCAGCTGATGGGAGCATATGCAGAGGCCCAGGACCAAACATCATGCAGAGATTGGGGAACCCAAGAAAGTGGGGGAGGAGGGACTGCAGAGACCAGAGGGGTTGAGGACACTAGGAGAACAAGCCCCACGGTGTCAACTGACTTTAGGAGCTTACAGAAACTCTTAGGGGCTCATAGACACTGAACCAGAAGACATGGAACCTGCAGGGTCCATAATATATGTTTATATTATGTATTATATACATATATACATACACACACACATATATATGTGTATGTATAAATATAAATAATGGTTATCTGGCTTGGTGTTCTTGCAAAACTACTGCAAGCTGGAGCAGGGGAGTCTCTGGCCCTTTTATCTGCCCTTGGAACCCTTTTGCTCCTGCTGGATTGCCTAGTCTACCCTTAATGTAGGGAATAGTGTCCGACCTTGTTCCATATTGTTATGCCCTGTTTGAGTGCCCTCTTCTTTTCTGGGGGAAAAGTGCAGGGAGCAGTGGTGTTGGTTGGTGACGGTAGTAACTACGGGAAGAGGGGAGATGGGGGAGCTGGGATGAATGCGGGGGTCAGGATATATTGTACGAGAGAAGGAAAATAAAATAGACACCAAGGACCGAATAGAGGAAAATAACCACTAGACATCAGCAGAGGAGGGTAGAGACCCTGTCTTAAAATCAATGAAAATAGTTGCTTTCTAGGATATGACCCTGATCCTTTCTTGAAGTTATAAAGTCTTGATATAAAAAGTTAAAGCCAGAACAATGCCTATTTTTCCTTGTCCTTTCACTATTTTGAAAGAAGCCTTCTATCATCTACAGAACCATTGTTCAAGAGACATCAAAATGTAACTGAAATCACCACAAATATTTCCCAGAAGTATTTTATACCAAGCCAACAGAGGAATTTCTACTATCCATAAAAACCCACCCCAGAGCTTACTAAACCCAACGTTCCTCCAACAACAGTCAGCACTCATGTGTATCTTTTACAGCAGTCAATATTCCACAAGTATCTTTTATTTAAAAAAAAAAAAAAGCCTCTATCACACTGATTCCAAGTGTGAATGACAAGAAAGCACACGACAATCCCTTGAAGCATTTACCCTCTTAGACAACTTATCAAGGTTCAAATTCCCCTTGCCCTATTATCGTTTCTAAATTTGGAGTGTATCCATATGAATTAAACTCCTCTAACCCCTAGGAAGAGGACACAGCTGTGATGCGCACTTGGTTTCTAAGACCTGGATTGAAGCGTCATACATCTTAGCTTCGAACTCTAGGAAAGCTTAACCAATGTGTGCCTCAGTTTTCCCTCATTTATAAAATGGCAGTAACAGAACTCACACCTCAGCAGGTTGTTTTGAATATTCAATGGAAATATGTAGGAAATGTTTAAAGCCGTATCTGCAGAGTGAACAGGTATTGCTATAATTTGAGAATTGACCTCACACTTCCATATACCAACCTCAATAATGAAAGGATAGAAGTGATATTCAATACTGGGAAGGAGAGGCGCTATGTTATCAACAGCATGAATGAGCAGCAAATGAAATAACTTGTATTCTTCCAAATATTTATCAATTAACTATTAAGAAACACTATTCAAAGAAAAACAGAAGGGGATTTTAAAATTTTCATTCCCAATAGAAGAGACTCAACAAATCTGCAGTCTAATTTTTCATAAAAATTGCATACAGTAATGACAGAAAATAAACTTAAGTTAAGCCGATTACAGTAACTGTGGATAATCACAGTTTCTAGTAAGCTCATTTATGGACAGTCATAGGTATTAGAGAAAACTACAATATATTCTAATATTAAATTACACTACATGAAAGACTTTTGTTCAAAAGTTCATATATGCTGGTAACTAAACCTGATGTAACATGGTTGCAGAAATACATACACATTCATAAAGATGAATTACAGTTTGTTTTTTTTCTGTATAGAAAGCAATTTCACACTAGATTTTAGAATTCACTTGCCACAATTTGGGTAATGGTAATAGATACTTAAAGCTAAAGGAAAGAAAAATGCATTCAATTTTTGGGGGGTTATCCAAAGATACCCCCCAAATAATTAAAATAAGATACAATTATTGAAGTGGCTTCAGAACAAAAGAAATTTTTAGGGCTATAAAATGCTAAGTTTAGACTCACAGGCTTAAAAAGCAATTTAAACTACATCCTTACATTTTTATTATGAACTTAAATTCATTAAAACATTCATTAGTCAACTCATATGTATCAGTCAATATATAAAAACTTTAAACTGAAAATTAACAACTTCCTATAAAGTCCTCTGAATGTAATTAGTACATGTATAGACTGGATGAGAAGTTACATTATAACAAATGAACCTACTAATCAAAAACACCCCACCTATAATATAAAACAAAATTTAAAAAGTATTTCATGATAACATCTATGGTAATTTTGTCCCTTCTTTTTTTATCCTACTTGGGATATAGAACAAGAAATTCATCCAAAATTAAGTGTAAGACAAAAAAAATGTGTTTTAGGACTAAGAAGTGCCAGTCTACCTGCAGCTCCTTGGGGAGCTTCATCTGTCCTGGCAGCTGAGGAATTTACTGTCTCCTGGTTGCTTTCAGGGTCTGCCATTTTCTCTTGCCGCCGGGCCTCAGCTGCTCCTCTCTTGCCCAGGCCAGAGCCTCGACGACTGCAACAGAAAAATGCCATCATAGTCAGCATTACCACAGCACCAGGAGCAATGTATAGACAACACAAAGCTCAAATTCACAGAGCACAAAGACAGTTTCTTCTCCCTTTTAAATAAAAATTGTTATAGAAAATCACTAAGACTTTGTATATCTGAAATTCTTCCAAGATATAGCTCACAATACAAGCTTCTGTGTTACTGGGAGCTGTTGTCATCATTACAGACAGACATAATTTTTAAATGCATCAAGTTAAATGGAAAAGTGGCTCCTCATGAAGAGAAAAAAACAAAACTACACATTTAAGATACAGCCTAAATTCCAAAATAATTGACAATGGACAGTGCCTTACAAAGTGACATTGACAATAGTAGGATCAAGGACAGAGACACCATGCCTACACTCCATGTCAAACTTAACTACATCATCTAAATCAAATATTCTAACAATGCAAAAACAGTTAAGAGCTTAATATTTATGAATGAAGATGATTTCAGGGAAGATCTATTTAAAGGACAGAGGTACAGAATACCTAGGAAATAAAATAAATAACTTTTTATAAAGCAAATTACATTTTAATAATCTTTTACTTTAATAATCAAGAGAAAATTGAGAAAAAAAGATGACTGACCCAATGTTACACATACTAAAAGGCAGTTCCCTAAGTTGCCTTAGGAAATGATAAAAATCTACAACTAAAATGTTTTGGACTAATGTCAGTGAAATCTCATAGTGTCTAGTAATGCAAAGAAAATGGGTTCAGTGAGCATGAAAATGAAGCTCTCAATTACCTGAGTATTTGAAGAGTTTATTTCTTAGTGAAAATTCTGAATAGTAGTGGGTTTAACTAACGTTTCCTTCATAAATGAATAGCTCTTTCAAAGCCTAACTTACCAAGCTGCAAATGAGAGGGATTCAATTTTATTTGATATGTAATTTTCACAATACTCAAAGATAAACAATCTGTATGTACAAGTTGATACACTCAAAGACTGTTACTCTGAAAGAAGCACACAAGCTTATTAGGTCACCAAAGTATAAAATATAAGAAAAAGCCCTAACAACTCCTAAGAGGCCAAAAGTTTTTCAAGCAAGTATACTAGATGGCTTGTACACAACATGACCATATATACTGAAAGTAATTTCATATGCATTGATCAAGTGGCCATGTGTACCAAAAGGCTACAATAAAAGAAAAGGAAAATCAATTATATTAACACTAAATTCTCCAATTTCACAAGACAGAAAGGGGGAGAGTGGGGGTACTGAAGAGTTGGCTCAACATTTAAAAGTAGATATACCTCTTCTAGATAATCAGAAATCAATTCTGAGCTCCCAAAATCTACGTGCAGCTCACATGATTTTAGAAAGTGATTTTCTTTACTATTAAAAAAAAAAAAAAAAGATTAAAAACTTGGCCCAAAATAGGACTAAAGCTCTATAGAAATCAGAATTACTTTCTCAGAAGTCCTCAAAGGTATTGCTGAAAAACCACAAACACACTTGGTTAAACTATTTCTAGATATTTTAAAAGCAATATGAAGAAAACCTGTGTTGGGGCAATTGCATAGCAGTTGTTCTTAGGCTATAAAAGAATTCAGTCTAGCCAGTAATGGTGGCACATGCCTTTAATTCCAGTACTCGGGCAGTAAAGGCAAGACAGATCTTTAAGAATTTGAGGCCAGCCTGGTTTATACAGTGAACATCAGGACAGCTACGGCTATAATAGAGACCTTGTCTCATGGGGGTGTGGGGGTGGGGGGATGGTCAGATTCTTTCCTCATGTCGTCATTAACCACTAAAAGTAATTAAAACTGATTGCCTTAGTGAAGAACCAAATGCTATTCAAAAATCTGACTGCTTACTTAACTCTGAACAGAAATAAGGCAGGCTAACTAACACTGGTTTTCCTGCATTTCCTAGAAGAAACAACATTTAAAAGAGGAAGGGTGTTATTTGGCTACTAAATAAATAGTGAGGATGGCAGTGTGTACCTTTAATCCAAGCCAGGACTACATAGTGAGACCTTGTCTCAAGGGAAAAAAAAAAAAAAAGAGGAGGTTGGGAGGCAAAAGAGAGATGCCTCAGTAGTTAACACTGGCAGCTCCTCCAGAGCACCCAGGTTCAGTCCCCAGCACCCACATGATTATTCAAAATTGTAACTATAGTTTCAGAGAATCTGGTACCTTCCTCTAACTTTTGCAGGCACCAGGCAAAGCACTTCATTTATTTATGTATGTATGTATGTATGTATGTATGTATGTATGTATGGGTTTATTTACCCACACATAAACACACACAACTTATACACATAAAATAAAAATGAAGTTTTTTTTTAATACATGCACAAGTGTACTTGGCCAAATAATAACAAACCTGCAAATCTGAGAGGCAATTTCAGGAAAAGATTTTTACATTTCTCTTAAGATTCTCATTCAGTTAAGTATATAAAACAAGATACACAAAGGAAAAGGCAGATGAAATTCTTCAAGAAAGATCCATCTCAACTTGGAAAAAACAGAAATTAGTGTCTGAAAGAATATACACAGTACCCCACACTTATTCTTGAAGGGTAGATCACAAAAATGAGTATTATGTTTCTTCTCCTTAGCCATTAAACTTTGTAACAAGTGGTAAAACTTTTATTACAATATTACGGCCATTAAAACAGGCATCCTTTTGGTTCATCAATCACATCACTGGGAAAGTTCACCGCCTTTCTTTAAGCAAATCAAATGTGCACAAAAGACATTCACTGGAGATATGTTTGGCAGAGGAGGACAAGGGGGGGGAATGTTTAAGACAAGGTCTGGCTGGCTTGGAACTCAATACATAGACTAGGCTTGCTTTTAACTAATAGAATCTGCCTACCTCTGCCACCAGAATACTAGGAGGCACCACAAGGTTCATCTTAACCTAACATCTAGATACTGGTAGCAACTATAAAAATGTTTAAGCAAAAGGAGAAAAAGTATAAATGTGTCAAAAAGTAACATGGTTTATGTAATCCCTCTGAGAACTGATTACTCAAAGTTCGGTTTTCTTAAAGGACTTTTTGTTTTTTTTCAACAGAGGTTTCTGTGTTTTAACTCTGTCCTAGAACTCACTCTGTCAATCAGGCTGGCCTGGAACTCAGAGATCCTGCTGCCTCTACCTCCTGAGAGCTGGAACTAAAGGTGTATGCCACCATTGCCTGGTAAAAATTTATTTATGTATTTTTATGCATATGGGTATTTGCTCAGTATATACATTTGCACACCAGAAGATGGCAAAGGATCCCATGGGACTACAGTTCTATAGATAGTTACGAGCCACTGTGTGGGTGGTCCTGGGAATTAAACTCAGGAAGAGCAACTAGTACTCTTAACCCCTGAGCCATCCCTCCTTCCCCTCAAAGTTGGGTTTTCACTTTGATGTTTTTTATTTGTCTTACTGAACAGGATCTGAAACCAAGGAGGGTTCAAACTCAGAGATCCATTTACCTCTTCCTCCAAGTGCTAGGATTACTCAGCACAACCACCACACCTGCCTGAGTTTTCTCTTTAATTCCTTTGACCATTAGTGTAATAGGCATCAGACATGACTAGAATCACTGAATATATTTGTTGCACTGACCCACTTAGAAAAAGTGACTTTGGTTGGGGGCTAAGGGGAAGATGGCACATGCCTTCAATCCCAGCACTCCACAGGTGGAGGGATCTATGAGAGTTCAAGGCCAGTCTGGTCTACAGAGCCAGTTCTATGACAGTCAGGGCTACACAAAGAAACCCTGACTCGGAAAAAGAAAAGAGTAGAAGGGAGGTGAGGAGAAGAAGGGGAGAGGAGGAAAGAGAGAAAAAAGAGAAAAAAAGGTAATTTTTTTTAAAAAATTGCAAGTTATCTCAAGTCAATTGCATGGCTATATATTACTGGGTTGGGTGTGGTAGATATACCCCTGTTATCCCATTATTTGAGAGACTAAGGCAAGCAAATATTAAGTTCCAGGCTACCTTGGACACAAACCAAGACCCTATCATAAACAATGGAAGGGAAGAGAATGGCATTAAGGAGGATTAAGGAGAAAGGGTGGAGGTGGGGGGGGGGGGGGGAACAGAGTAAAGAAGAAAAGGAAAAATTATTTGTTAATTTTAAGAAGTACAGAAAGATTTTGGTTAAAGTTGAAATAACCTAGCAAAAGAAGGTAAATGAAAACTGTAACCTAGAAAATACAATTTAGTTACCTGGTACTAGCACAGGAGCCCGTGGTCTTTTGGCGTGTGCTCCTCCTCAAACTGGGGAGCTCAGCAGGTGGGGACTCACTGCGCTTCTTGGTAGACTTTCTTAAACCTACACATGGGAAATAAAAGAGTTGAATTTTCTAAGTCATCATGAATTAGGTCTCCAGGAATGTGTGCTTTTTAAAAGCCCACCCGCTCTTGCAGGATCAGTCCAATCATTCAGCCTCAATTTCACAGTAGCAGTCCTGTCTCCCCAGGTCCACTACCCTCCACCTTCTGAGATTTCCTTGGTTTATCCTCTGTACTTCAAGAATTCAATCGCATTAATTTGACACTACTCCTTGATCCACTCTAGCTATTTACACTAAGAAAGCAAAACAGTATTTCATTTATGCCATGAGCATGGAACTAAAGATTAGAGAAATGCCCAATTTTAGATCATAATTAGGAAGAAATCAACCCAACACACTTTACATTTATTCTGACAGCTAACTAATGCCTTTCTTTATATAGTTAATAGTTGCTACTAAAATTTTAATAACTAAGAGTTTTTTTATTATTTTTAAAAGAAGAACCCATGACCACATCTATCTGCCTCCCTCCTCTCTTCACCAGAAACAATGGTATAATGTATGATGGTGCACTGGGTGGTAGGCTCTACTGAACAAAAGAACTTCAATAGTGAAAAGATTCCAAAGTCAACAGTTCAAGAAAGTTCTCTGATTCCTGGACCATGTTAAATGAATGTGAGCTTTTTCAGGGAACAACTATGCATTTGGTTTGGACTACTTCTATTTTTCCATGAGGTTTTAAGTATTGGATATGTCATTTTGTTAAGGTGAAAATTCTTTCCTGGGGGGTGGAGGTAGGGCACAAAGACAGGACCTCATGATGTAGCCCAAGCTGGTCTGACAATTACCTTGTTTCCCCAGTGCTGATATATAAGTAGTGCACTACCACCTCCATGTCTGGCTATTCTCAAGTTCTTAAAATCACTCATAAGGGGACTGGAAGAGAATGGGTTAAAAAATAATTCTAGATAGCTAGGGCACTAGAGAGATGAATCAGCAATTAAGAACGCTTACTGTTCTTGCCAACAATCCAGATTTAGTTTCTAGCACTCAAAGATCACAACCACCTATACCTCCAGTTCAGGAAAGTCTTCTTCTGACTTCCATGGGCTCATGCTCACACGCTCCTTGTGCACTGATAAACACTCAGACATGCACATAAGTTTATGCACGTAAGTTTTTATAAAATAATATTTCAGATACCTCCATCTTTTTTTATTCTTAAGTTAAAATTGGAACTCATTCAGGTAGAGATTGTCTTTATATCATCCAGGAAAGTTGCTGAGTCTTCAAAAAAAATCAGACTCCATGAAGACAAAAATCTATGGCGAGAGTGACATTTAACCTAAACTGAACTTTCAGGGAATTTTTTTTTTAATTTCTAAATAACCTTTGTGGAAGAGTAACTATAGTTAAAACAAATGCAAAAGAATCAGAATATTATAAGGTAACTGGGATATAAAGACTGGCTTAAGAATTCTTGAATTTCCATTTATTTTTAGGTTAATTTCAACCCAATCTCTTGATGTAATCACACTTATGCTTTCTATTCTATTCTATTCTATTCAGCTTTTGTCTTAACATACACCTAGGCCACAGGAGATACAAACAGAAAAGTGTACACTGAAATAAAGCTGACAATGTATTTAGTCAATTGGTTATCTCTATTTTTTTAACATAAAAAAAAAAATACTCAACCCCTTGTGAAACATGCTAGAAATTTTGCACCTGGAGGTGGAATGGTAGGATTTAGTTCAAGATTTTAGCCTGGGCTGAATGAGGCTCTGTGAGAAAAATTTATTTCAAGGATACCACCTCAGCTACACAGTGAATTCAAAGCCAGCCTGAGTTACATGAGACTCTGTCTCAAAAAACCAATGGACTCAAAAACAAGGGGAAAGGAGTGATAAACATTCAATAAATATACATGCGTGTGTTTGCGTGTGTGTGTATGTGTGTGTGTGTGTATATGTGTGTGTGTGTGTATATGTGTGTGTGTGTGTGTGTGTGTGTGTGTGTGTGTGTGTGTATAAAAACAATAGCAAAACACTTTTTACTAAAGGGCTTAAAAATCTGTTAAGAACCAGGAGGTGGTGGCGCACACCTTTAAGCCCAGCACTGGGAGGCAGAGGCAGGCAGATCTCTTGAGTTCGGGGCCAGTCTAGTCTGCGGAGTGAATTCCAGGACAGCCAGGGCTAAACAAAGGAACCCAGAATGATAATACTGTCTGTCATGTTAGGTGTGCATCTTCCTACAAAACATGATAGTGATAGATAGTAACAGAAACAAGACTTAGAAAAGTAATGCCTACTGTCATGAAAAACAAGAAAAGGATGTGCACATACATAAAAAAACACCTGCCTTATGGGTAAAGACTAAACACATGCATTGAATTCTATCCCTTCACAAAATGCCACTAAGGTAGGATTTTTAAAGAAAATTTTTAACGACACATAAATCCATAAAGGTGTTAAGAATAAAAGAGCTACAATCACAACTCAATTTTTTCTATGTGAAAAGCAGACCTATTAAGCACTGCAGTCCAAAATGCTCAAGTCAGAAAACTGAGATACCAATCAATTAGAATTGAGTCTACAGACACTAAAAGACTCAGGAATTGATGATGATCAAAAAAACTCTGGAGCAATTTTGGGGTTAAAATCAAAGATTGGCTGATGAGATGTTTATAGCAAAATTTCCAAATCCAGATTACAGATTACTTTCTGGACCCAGAAAACACAGGACCGTTATATTTTATATCATGTAAATTATAGAAATCTTTGATTAATGCAGACAGTTATGAATAAATGTCCTATCCCCACCCAACACCCCAGGATTCTTCTCAGTTCAAGCTCCTCAGAAGTTTGACACACCTTCACTTTCAGATAGGAGTTCCAAAGAATCTTCCCTTTAGAATTTTACTAGCCTAAAAAAAATAATCTAAAAACAGTAACAGATGAGGTTTCATTACAGAAGAGTCCATCTGATGATTAGGCAGTAAATCTCAGTCAACTAACTCATGTACTCACAGCTTAAAAGTTAGATTTCTGCTCTTACCTTACACTTGATAATGAGACAGTCACAACCAGAAACGGAAAAGTTCCTAGTTTCAAACAAAACCTATCTAAACACTCACACACGCGTGTCCACATCCATACACACACATTAGTTAAAATAAAACCAATATTCAAGAAAGAAAAACTATTAATATAATCAATAAACTAATGTCAATAAACCAAATATACGATTCTAGGTGAAAAAAAATGAATCATAACACATTAGTAACATTTAGGCTGGAGTGCAAAATTATTAAGCTTCTAGATTATTTTAATAGCTGCCTTAAAATATGCAACTCATTGTGTTTGTGTCCTTGAACTATTGGAGCCAGACTGACCTGGAACTTACAGGGCTCCTCCTGCCTTGCCTCTCAAGTGTTAGGATTAAATGCCTGCCCTACAACTTGACACTCAGCCTTCTTTTAAGTTTTCTACCTCCTAAGAGACAAAAATAAATTCATCTTTCCAACTCAACAAGGGTGACACACTATAAAATGTAAGGAAAAAAAGATTCTAATTTTTAAATTCCTCTCTCAGTTAAATGAAAAGCACCATGTATCAAACTGATGGAGAGTCCTCCTAAAGTTTTGAGAACTGCTTTCTCAGAATCCCACATCTGCCTGATTTCTTGTATAATTCCAATAGTGGCCGACTCACCAAGAGAACATGAAGTTAAAGATGGAAATAAGCTAGTAATATTATAATAGTCACAATGTTCACATTGTGTTTACTTTAAATAATCAAGAATAAATGAGAGCTACATAGTCACATAAAATGAGAAATAACACCTTAAATTTTTTTCTATGAGTTACTTAGTTTGATGACTTGTTAATTTCCTTGGCGTCATCTAACATACTCTGAAATTATTCCTTTAAAAATCAGGCTACATCAATAAAAAGGTAGCTGGGCAAAACACTTTGTGGTACCTAATACTGTAACTTGACAAGAAATAGAATCACTGAAGAAGCAAGCTCCTAAGCCTGTCTAAGGTTAGTAAGGCCCACCCTAAATGAAGGTGGTACCATTCCTTGGGCTGGAGTTCTGAATATTTATTGTTTTGTAGGCACATTCACCAGTTGCTTCATTCTCCTGCTGCTTTCACTCCTTGTCATAATGGCATGTATCAGTGAGCCAAAATAAAGCCTTTCTTAAGTTGCTTTTGTGAGGCTATTTTATTACAGTAACAGGAAAAGTAATTCAGACATGCTTTATAGGCTTTTAAAGAAAATATAAAATATTTTGAAAATCACAGGAACAAGTACTGTAGTATTTTACATTTATGATAAATAAATTGCAAGACTGTTCACTTAGCTAACAACACAAACACCTGTAAAATGTCAGAATGCACACCAAAAATCATCCACATACCATCCTTTCTGGGGTACTCTAACCACCTCTATACGAAATTATCAGATCAGAACTGGTAAGTTCTGAAGCAGAAGAACTTAAGAAAGCCTGTCACTAAGATAGCAATTTCACTACTCTTCTGACTTCTTAGTATCTTGAACAAAAGAACCTGTTTATCAGCCTATGAGACTTGAGGAAGGAGTACACTGAAAAGGTCTTCCTATACAATTATCCAGAATAAATGCATTGTACCATTTCCAAAGTGTACTACTCTATGGCCCACTGCTGCTTCCCAAGGAAACAGCCATTGATCAAATAAATCTACAATACTTGGAGTGAAATCCCAGCAGAGATAGGAGAGAGGATCAGGTACTGTAGGCCATCCTCAATACATAATGAATTTCTTGCTCAGTACATAATGAATTTCTTGGTAACCTTAGCCACATTAAGACCCATTTCTCAAAAGCAACAAAAACAGTTTGTCAAACACACTGAAAGACTTCTCAAAGCTTCCTATATATTAATACATACCCTGATTCTCCTTGAATACGTGATCATAAAGAATTTTCCACGAAGCATCCTACAATACTAGCATTTCTACAACTGAATCAAAATGTCCCTTAACCAGAAGCTCTTTTGTCAATCAAATCTTAGAATAAGATCTTTACTCAAAAAAAGTATCATTTTATCATTCAATTAACAGATTCACTGCATGTTAAAAGTTGAAAAAAATTTATAGAAAATCTACCCAGTATGACGCATGTCTTATTAGCTCACAAACTAATCTTTATGCTGTTTTCCCTACCAAGATTTCTAATCAGAAGTCAACTTTTCAATATTAAGTCCAATTCTGCCTGTGAATGTGAAAAGCCATGAAGGAGTCCACAAGATTGCTCAATGGGTAAAAGCACTTCTGCACAAACCTGGAGAGAGCTGGCTACACAAAGCTGTCCTCTGACCTCCTAACACATGCCTTGGTATACTTATGGACATAGGCAGAGACACAGACAGACAGACACACACATACACACATACACAAATACTTAAGAATAATCAAATGGACAAAAGCTAGTCGGGGGGATAGAGGGTTAATACAGTAGTAAAACACTTACCCAGCATGTACAAGGTCCTGAGTTCAATCTCAAGCAACACAAAAATGTAAACCCCACTAAATATTTGACTAGGATTTTTAATATATGGCCAGCTATCTACTTGCTTTACCCTTATGAAATTCATTTATCTATTTATGTTTTACAAGAAAATTATTTTGAAAATCAGATTAAAGGGACATTTGGCCCTAACTATAATTGACGGTTTGTTATTCACAAAACTGACATGAGTAACAGAAACTCACATCTGATGGTTCCCAATGCAGAAACAGACTACTGCAATAAAGCCAAAGTGCTGCTCAGTGTTTGCTACTAAAGTTGCTTTCAGCTTTGCTTCCTATATTCTGTGATAGCCACCTAAGAAGGACTGGTAAGTCTCTGCAAATATGCACGTACTCTTCAATAATCATTATGTCCGTTTCACAATAAATTTTACAAACTTTCCCACAATCACCACCTGCTATTATTAGTCTGTATTACAAACTTTCTCTCCTAAAACATTAACATTACAAAACCAGTAACAGATTCCTTTTTCCCTCAATATTCTCATTGCTAAGCATCTTCCCTTGACCAATTTCAAATGGCCCAAGTTTGAATCTCAGCACTACGACTTGTTTTCTGACCTTGGATAGAAACCAGACCAATGACTTCATGCTCTACCTGTGAGCTGAGAATAATACTTGCCATAGAAAGCTGATGAAGAACAAATGAGATGATCCATGACTGTCAAGCACAGAAAATATTGGCTAGTATTGTTTTGACACTGTTTTTCACTTAATTTTAAGAAAGAAAAAGAAAAAAGGGCAGTGGGGCCTTGTGGTACACACCACAAGTTTGAGTCTAGCCTGGTGTAAACAGTGAGTTCCAGGATAGTCAGAGCTATGGAGAGAGACCCTGTCTCAAAAAAGTTTAAAAAAGCAAATATACAGCAAACAATGTATGAATCCTGAATTTCTATGGTAGTTACTCCAACAAAAATGGATCAAATAACACTTTACTTCTCAAGGGTCTTAATTTCAACAAATGACCCCATTATTTTTTAATAGTAAAGCATAAGAACGAGGTAGAGGGAGGAGAGGAGGAAGACAGCAAAGAAAGCAAGGGTTTCAAGGTTACAATAAAGGTTTCAAGGTTACAATAAACTATCTTCAAATCCTATTTCTCCCACTTATAAAATATATTGTTTAGAAAAGTTGTTCTACCACCTTGGAATAAAATTCCTGAATTAAGTATTCTAAACTACTATAACATTGTTTTCAGATCATATATAATTCATATAATGACCAGTATTTACCAGATGCTTAAAAAAAACAAACAAAAAAAAAAGAAACAAAAAAAAAAAAAACTGCTGGTTCTTCTCTTGTTTCAATAGCTTAGGCTATAATTAGAAATTAGAACACAGGTAGTAGCAATGAGACTGGCAAAGCAATGCACTGACCACACACAACAGACTGAGAAAGTAACACTGTAAAATGAGACTGAAAACACTCCATCATTTTTTGTTCATATAAAGCAGGTTAAATAGAATAACTCATTTGTTCACGATCCAGTGAACTGACAGACTCACCAAGGTGTTTCCTCAATGAGAGTTGTAGGAAACTCCATTAAAGAGTCTGAGCCTACACAATAGTCAGAAAAGCCCATAGAAACCCAAACATAATATAGATAATTGCAGAATTAAATGATAAAACCCAATTGCAAAAGTTGCTATAGGCCTGTGTGAAAGGATACAGAAAAATCAAGCTGAAACTGGACTAGAAATTTCCTCTTTACTGCCTAGCTCTCCTAGTGCTGGTGGTAGGTGTTCTCTGTTGGGACAGAGAACTCAGCTACTACTCAGCTGTAGCTTTTACAGCAAGATGATCCAATTGGCACAATAATGGCAAATCTGTGAAAAGGGCAAGCAACTGCTTTCTGATAGATTTAATGATCACTCCACAGGAAAAAATTCACATTACTATAAATCTATGGTGTTACTGGTTTTTATTTTGTTTTGTTTTGCAGGGAGGCGGGAGTAATAATCTCTAATGGGAAAGCTATTGCTTCTATTTTTGCTAAATAGACATTGTATGCTTATCATATTTCCTTTTAAATAACTATGTTAATGCTCATAGATTAGTGATATTTGGTGAGATAAGCATCTTTGCATTGCTCAATGGTAACTGCACAGACTAACACCTAAAGTACTAAGAATGAAAGCGCCGAATGCTATAAAGGGACATCTGTATCATGCCCTACAAAGCTCAAAAACATTGCACAAGGAGGTGGAGAACAGTAGTGTGGGACAAGAGAGATGGATCATGCTTAGTCCCTAGTATACAAGCGGAAAGAAGGCAAGAAATGATTCTCTAACTCTGTCCTCCACATGTGCCATGATATGCATGCCATCTTCTCTCTCTCTTATTCATTCTCATTCTCCCCCCTCAGCCCTCCCCCTCCATTTTCTTCCACCACCACCCCCACACACACACAATCAAAATCATGTAAAGGAGTAAGAGATGATTCCACAGATAAAGACACTTGCTGTCAAGCATGAGGACCTGAGTCTGATCCCTGGAAACAATATAAGAAAAACTGGCTACCACAAGTTGTTGCACACTGAGATGTGATCATTGATTTATTAATTCTCAAGGGTTCAAGAAAGAGGACAGTTTATTCTTTATTAAATAAAAACTATCCTGTAGAGTTTCAGCCTCTGTACAATCCAATCTTAAGCTCAGATCTAGAAGACTTCAGTCTCCAAACAATCTAATCTTCAAACCTAAACCTAGAACATTTCTGCCTCCAAGATTTACTGTTGACTGAGCTCACTCTAGCTCCTTCTGAACTAAGAACTGTACTAAACTCAACTGACTCTTCTGGTTGGCTGATTCAGCTCACTTGCTGTTCTGGCTCAAACTCTTCTCACTCTGCCTGACTCCTGCAACTTCTCTGACTGACTGTTCTGCTAGGCTTCAAACTGACTCTCGTTATTAGCTGACTTTCTCCCAAACTCACTCTCCTTTTGATGAACTGCCTGTGTGTCTTATCTGACTGATTCTCTGACTGACTGCCTCTCTAAGCCGAAAACCTGCTTTTATATCATGAGAGTTGGGTATGCCCTCAACTCTGACACACTGTTAAACTCTTCCTTTGATTCCTCACTTTACCTGCTCCTCACTCTGATTCATCTCAGACATCACCGCCAAGTCTTCACTCTGATTCACTCTCAGACTTGGGATTAAAAGTGTATACTCACTCTGTACTTCACGTTGCCTCTGACTTTCTGCTTCTCAGTTGACTGGCATGCTCTGATTCAATCTTCTGCCATTCTCTCAATCTCTATTGCTTCTCTCTTAACTCTGAACTGACTGTGAACCCTGAACTGAGAACCATGAATTGAGGATCATGAACTGAGAATTGTGACCTACATCTGAACTGACTGTCTCCTTTTTATATCCCGAGAGCTGGGATTAAAGGTATGTGCCGCCACTGCCTTCTGAGTTGGGTTACTTGAAGGCTTGTGCTGCATTCCAGCCAGATCACACAGGCCTTGAATGTGATCCTTTACCAGAGCAGCCATGTTACTGAATTAAAAGATTAAATATTCCTCTTCAAGTTGTCCTCTAACGTCAACATACACTAAATGATACCTGTGCACCACTAACCTCACACACACACAAATAAATGTAATTTTATTTAAAAAAAAAAAATTTAAGATCTGGGCAAGGGGAAGGAAAAGGGATGGAATGCTACCTTCCTGATAGGACATGCTGTTGTAATCTTGAACACACACCAACGGCTGTAATTATCTTTACAAGATTTGCTCAAGACTACACCCCTCAACAATCAGTCCTGAAAAGGGAATAGGCTCACAGATCGCAATCCTCCCTTAAAATGTATACACATTTAAAGAAACTGATAATAAAGGTAAAAGCATTTTCTTACATGGAATAAGCTATTAGTTAAATGTCCTAGAAATAATCCCTAACCCTATTTATGTTTCTCTAAGAAGCCCTAATGAAATTTACTGAGTTACACACTTTTACACACACACACACACACACACACACACATACATACATACATACACACACCATTTAAGCTGGGGAAGTAGTTGGAAAGAGCAAGGGATTATCAGGAAACAAAAGAAGATAATGACTGAATTTCTTGTATGTATGAAAATGACTTAATGAACTCATTATGTATAATTTCTTCTAAAAACTCCCCTTTTTCCTTTCTCCTTCCTTCCTCTGCCCTCCTCACCCCCTTTCTCTCAAGAAAGGGTCTCACTATGTAGTCCTGACTAGCCTCCAACTTACAAAGATCTGCCTGCATCTGCTTCTGCCTCCACAGTGCTAGGATTGGAGGTGTGTACCACTACATGTGGCCCTAGAAACTATTTCTTTAAGGGAGTTAGGGTCTGGGAGGGTTGAGAAATGGTTCATCCCTTTAGAGTAGTTGGTTGTTCTTCCACATAACCCTGGTTTGATTCCCAGTACCCACATAGTAGCTCACAACACTCTGTAACTCCAGTTCCAGAGATCCCAACACCCTCTTTCCATCTATGAGGGAACCAGGCATACACATGATAGGCAAAATGCAGGCAAAACACCCATATATATAAATTAAGTTTTTAAATGTTGTAAGAAAAGAAAGCTCAGCCAGCACAGCAGTGCATGTCTGTAATCACTGCACCTGAGAGGCTCAGGCAGCAGGATCAAGAGTTCAAGCCAGAGCTACACAATAAGTTAATAGTTCCATCTTACTTGCATATGCATAAAGACACCATGTCTCAAAGAAATTAAAAAAGAAAGCTGACCCATAAGAAGAATTTGAAGACATGGCTCTGTAGTACTTACTATGTGCCATCACCTTGCCAGAGAATTACCTTAAGATATAAGAACTGAATGAGATGAATAACTTGAGTGAAGTACTGAAAAAAGGAAAGGGAAAATGTGAACCTTATGCAATGTAATAACATAAACCCAATCTAATTCACTGGCTAAAAACCTACACGGTTATATAACAGAGACAAAAGAGTCACACACTATTACTTCACTTCAGTTAGAAGGAGGAATAGTTGACATCACTATTTCCAATTGTCAAGAAAACCTGAGCAGGATGGGAGGTCAAGCTTTTTTAAGCAGGTCTTTCATTTCCTTTTGACTTCAAGCAACTAAACTTTCAAATCCTAACCCATTACTTATACAACTTTAAATGTCACCTTTCCAATAATCATTTGATATATGTAAACAAAAAATGTTACCCTTAAGCAGCTAAGGAGCTTAGACACCAGAACCCAAAGTAAGAGAGAACCAAATTCTCACAAGCACCCACAGCACATACCCAGATATGTGCACGCATGCGAGACACACACACACTTGGCAAACTAGCATTCTTAGCAAAATTCAGTCAACCTAGAATAAGTTACAGATTTAGTGCTAAACAAAGTTAACATGCTAGGCTATGTATTAAGTTAAGCTGGTTTAGTATTAACTCAAGTTATTGAACAAGAATGTTACTTGAGAGGGTTGGTCAAATGGCTCAGAGAGTAAAAGTGCTTGCCACTGGGTGTGATGACCTGAATTTGATATCCAGGACCAGTAGAGAATCAATGTCGTCTGGCTTCCATGTGTACCATGTCATATGTGTATTCACAGATATATACATATACAACAAACATAAACAAACAAATGTAATAAAAAAAGAAAAAGAAAACTTCTAGCAGCAACCACTCAAAGGCTTCCAATAACCAAGGAATACCATAGCTCTAACAAGCCACAGTCTTGTAAGAGGAAATAAAATGAGAAAACTACTGCTCCATGTTTGTAATCCCAGGCTAATGTATGCAGAGCACAGGGCTTGAAGCTAGTTTGAGCAATATGCTGAGTCCCGGGCTCAAGAATTTAATGAGAGAAAGAAAGAAAGAAAATAAAACCTTTAAACCTGTTATTAAATGTGAAACAGATGTGACTCAGTGTTCTTAGTCTCTTGGCCCTTTCTAGATTTCTTACAAAGAAACAGGGAGGAACAGCTTCAGCATTAGAGTAATTTCAGCATCATCTGTCTCATAAGTTGTAAAAAGAAAGTCTCCTGAAGAAGTCTTTTTTGGGAAAGAGGTATGTGTGTACGCATGCACAGGCATATGTAGATCTCCAAGTCTAGTTCAAAAAGGAAAACACACAGCACTATGCTTCTTCCATCTGTTTCTTTGGATGCCTTGTTTCTACTCTTCTATAAGCTTCAAAAGGACAATATTCTTTCCATTAACTTAAGTACCCAGCTGAGTATGGAATGTATGAGGCAAGCATCTTTTAAAAGCACCTTAAAAGTCATAAAATACTGCATATTTTAAATGCAATACAGAATAAATATCAACTTTCCCCCTACTCTGACATTAGGAAATAACTAAATAGCAGATGCTAAAATAATTAAATAGACACTAAGATTACTTAGCAGTAATGAGACATTTCTTATGTCTCTACAAACTTATTTCAATTAACATGCAATGTTATAAGGAGATAAAATAATAAATTTAAGAGAGAATAAATAAAACTAACTTGAAAGCATAATCACTCCTGACCAACCAAAGATGTACTTAAGTAAAGAAAGATCTTCCCATAAACTTACTTGCTAATTTGGCCTGTAATCCAGAAGGTCCAGGTTTTGATGTCTCTGACTTAGAAGACCCTGGAAGAGACAGTTTTGTTTTAGGTAGGCTAACTTTAGGGCTGAAACGAGCAGCCCAATCAAATTTTGAAGAGCCACCAGTTTTACTCTGTTCCTTTTCCCTGCTACTTCTTCTGGGACTAGGGCTGGATGCTGAACGGGATCGCCTGGCCTTGTTCTGGTCTTTTCCTTGTTTCACCCTGGCACCTGGTGGTACAGTAGAAGAGGCCGAGGCTACAGCCGAAGATGAGGAGGAAGTAGAGGCAGCAGAAGAAGAATCAGTGATGGTGCTACACCCAGCTTTGGCTGAGGTGGCTGATTTTGAAGCCAGCTTGGTGGGTTTTGCAGATCTCTCTTCGGCACCAGTTGATTCAGACCCAGAACCACTCTTTACACAAGAACTCTCTGTCCTCTTTCTTTTCTGACTCCGTGAACTACCAGCAGCCCCACTCTTTCTGGTGTGAGCTTTACTTGTTGATGGCAATTGTGCAGATTTCAGTTGTTGCTCCTGGTCTAAATGTCTCTTCTTTGACTTACTATGTGGCTTATTGGTTTCTGAGAGAGACTCAATATGCTGAAATGCTCTGGGCTTTTTCGCAGAGCTAGGAGAATTGGTCCTGTTGTAGTCCGGACTAGCACTGCGTTTCACTCCTCGAGAATTGTCTTTCTTAGGCACCTGCCCCGTTTTCTGTCTTTCTGAAGTATTGGCTCTGTCTGGATCCTCTGGTTGTGGAACTATGACAGCAGATGATGAACTGCAGCTTCTAAGAGGTTAGATAAGAAAACAGTTAGCAGTAGCCTGCTGTGACTAAACCTGACATCTAACACTCAAGTTCCTAACTCCCCTACATCTCTAGACTAAGTAGTTGGGGACAATTCCTGAGAAGGCCAATATGAACAATATTTTCAAATATTTCAAAAAGGAGAGAACTGTGATTTTGGAATGTATTTTGTTGGAAAGTATGTATGGTTCTTAGAGGGGTAAGGAGGGAAGAGATATTATCTCTCAAACTAAAAAGAGGCTCAGCTAAAACTGTCTTTGAGCACTGGTTCCCCTGCCTCTATCTCCCATGTACTGGCATTATAGGCTTATGCCACCATTCCCAGCTCAAAGTAAGAGTACTTTTTGGTCCACAGATCACTGACACTAACACTCCTAATCAAAAGATGTTATAGTTTTAAGAAAAAGAATTAGTGGTTCAGAACCACTAAGCTAGAGTACTGAAGCTGCATTCTAAAATACAAATATTTTCCAAATGTGTAAAGAAAATAAACATAAATAATAATTTTTCTGAAAGGTTAGACATCATCTTGTAAAAAAGAATCTTCATTGTGACACCCCTCTGCAAAGTCACCTACCAATCAGAGATCTGGAGATATGGCTCAGTAGTTAAAAGTACTTCCTGCTTTTGCAGAGAGCCAAGATTTAATTCCCAACATCCACTTGGTGGCTCACAATTACCAGTAACTCCAGCTCTAGGGGGATCCAAAGCCCTCTTCTGGCCTCATCTAATACCCACACATATGTAGCACACACACATATATACATAAAATTAAAAACAAAAATAAAAAGAATACCAACTTGGACTAACAAATTTAATACTGACTTAAACTGGCTCTGGCAATCAGCATTAAAGAAAATGTTAAATGACACTTTCAAATGCCAACAATGGGACACAAGCAATTAAGAGCAGTTGCTGATCTCCCATAGGACTTGAGTTCAGTTCCCAACACCCATACCAGGTGGCTCACAACTACCTGTGACTCTAGCTCCAGGAATTCGAAGCCCTCTTCTGGCCTCTGTGGGCACTGCACATACCCACATAGATGCACACACATATACAGAAATTTTTAACATGCATCATAGTTTGTTAGGCAAATGAGAAACCTTATCATCCCTAAACAAAAATTTCATCGCTTAAGGCACATATCGGTGATACCACTGGAAAGGGAATAAAATACACACTCAAGAGAAAGAAGAAAAACTTAGGTAGTAACATTTGAGATAACCTAGTAAGCTTTAATATTATACAATAATTCAAATGCAATTTAGATCTCCCTTGAAATTGTACAAGCAATGTGAAAATTTACCTTTTAGAAAGGTGTCCCCTTGACAGTTCAGAGGTAGTATTAGACTGCACTTTGGGTGCCTTAAAATTAGATTTTCTACTCTCAGGAGGGATATATCCCTTATGTTTTGCCTGCCCTAAATGTGACCTGTCAGCAGAAAATCAAAACAGAAATCTATCAGGACACTGAGATGCAATACAATATCGAAAGTGAAATATTTTTACATTAAAAAAAATTCTCCCAAATCATAGTAGATCTAAACTATTCCAAATATTCATTAAATTGTGATCCTATCAAATAATCTGAGAAAAGTAATTTTGTCTTGGAATCAACCACCTCTAAACCTAAAGTTTAAGATTCCTAAGAATCAGTTACCAAACTGTATACTGTGCTTAAGTTTTTCAGAATTCATTACATAAATTCAAATATTTTTACACAACACACACACAGAAAGCAAATACACTAGTTTTAATATCACAGTGTGTGCTATGCACAGTAGGTTAACTAAATGACAATGTACTTTATACATTCCAAAAACAGATGTTTTAATGAGGAAGAAATGATAAATAACCTAAGTATAATAACTTGGTAGCTATTTTTAACATTATCATATAATGTATACATATATCAAACATATAAAGTACCCCATAAATGTTCAGTTTTTATAATTAAAAAAATAGGCAATATGACTATGGTTTTTAAATGTTTATTATAGCTGGGTATTCAGACCAGTGGTAAAAGTAGGGGCCTAGCTATCATGCACAAGATCTTGGGCTCAATCTCCAGCATGGGGGAGATGGGGGAGGACCTGTAAAAATAAAAAATGTTTGGTGGAAAAAAAAAAAAATTGTGATTCCCAAAATAATGATGGTTTCCAATTTGTACATTAAGATTCAGGAAAAGACATTAAATACAGAACTGGATGAACCTATTTTCAACCTAGTTTCGCAGAGAAATATCAGTGTGTATAGAATAGTAAATGAAGTAACATGAAACCAAGACAGTATTAATCAATAGAATACACATGTGTACACATGTACACATAAACATCATCTTGGAGACACTTAACAATTGCCTCAAAACATTAGTGCATGTTCAAAAGACTTGAGTGATATACCTACATTTTATTTCTAGCAAATTTTATTATCATGCCAGCAATATTCTAAAAGTAATTTTGAAGAAATTATGTCAGCTTTTAGATCTCTTGTGTAATTTCATGCAGGGTCTACATGATAATTACATATGCAATAAAAAGGCACGTAATCATCTATCAAAAAACTGGTATTAGCCAGACAGTGGTGGCACACACCTTTAATCCCAGCACTCGGGAGGCAGAAGCAGGTGGATCTCTGTGAGTTGGAGGCCAGCCTGATCTACAGAGTTCCAGGATAGCCAGAGTTACAACAGAGAAACCCTGTCTCGAAAAAACCAAAGGGGTAAGAAAAAATAAGATTAATACCCATGTTCATAAAATGTATGCTAATAAGTAATGAAAACATGGTGTTATTAATACTCAAAACAGTTGCTTTTCTAAAAGAAACAGCTCTTGACTGGAGCTGAGATTGTTTTAAAATCTGGGCTGATTATGCAGTAGGCCCTGGGTTTGATCCTACCTTTGCAAATTGTTCTATGAAGTTACTTACAAAGAGAGGTATAATGTTATGTTTTCAGGAAACAGGATTTAATAGCAAGAGAATTATATTTATACGTTTATAACATCGAGGTACTATATATTTTCATAGTTTTGTTGTGTTCTGCTTTTATCTGTACTGAAGACTGAACTCGGGACCTTGCGTATGCTAGATAAGTGATCCACTACTGAGCTGTCATCAGAAGTTTTGTAATTTAAAATCATGAATTATTCACTCAAAGCTGAACATCTTCGTGAGATATAACTGAAATAAGTATTCAAGGGCTAATAGTTGAAAAAAAATTATGAAGCAGACTGAGGCAACAGTTCAGCTAGTGCAGTACTTGCTACAAAAAAGCATGAAGATCAGAGTTCAGATTCCTGACAAACACATAGAAAGCTAAGAATTGGTGGCATCAGCCTCAAAGTCAGTGCTGGGAAGTTAAGACAGAAGAATCCAGACTTCATAGTCAGCTAGTGTAGCCAATCCTAAAATCTCAGAACAGAGCCGTTCCTTGCTTTATAAATAAATTTTCTCATCCAGCGTGGTAGTGGCTTTAATCCCAGAGGTAGGTGGATTTCTGAGTAAAGCCTGGTTTACATAGGGAGTTCCCAGCCAGAACAAACATTGAGACTCAGCCTCAAAATGAATGAATGAATAAATGAATATGCTAAACTAATAAAATAGCAAAGAGTGGCACACACCTTTAATCCAACAGTCAGAAAGCAGCAGCAGGTGGATCTCTGTGAGTTCAAGGCCAGCCTGGTCTACAGACCAAGTTCCAGAACAACCAGGGCTACACAAAGAAACTGTGTGTCTTTTTTAAAAAAAAAAAAAAAAAGAATCAAATGGTTTGGGGTTGGAAAGATGGCTCGGTAGTTAAGAGCACTGAATGCTCTTCCAGAGGACCTACGTTCAATTCCCAGCACCCACAAGACAGCTCACTGCTGTAACTACAATTCCAGAGGATCCAACAACCTGGCACAAATATCAATGCAAAAAAAGAGTGATGCATATAAAATAACTTTTTTTAAAGAATCAAAAATTTTTTAGTTAAAATGTCGCTCAATGGGCTGGAGAGCTGGATGACTCGGCAGTTAAGAATACT
Source organism: Cricetomys ansorgei (assembly GCA_026225945.1). Lineage (NCBI taxonomy): Eukaryota > Metazoa > Chordata > Mammalia > Rodentia > Nesomyidae > Cricetomys > Cricetomys ansorgei. The sequence goes on from JAMJFZ010001796.1 coordinate 21,558,949, forward strand.
GGCTACTTTTCCAGAGGACTCAGGTTCAATTCCCAGCACCCCACAAGGCAGCTCACAACTGTGTCTAAGTCCTGTTCCAGGGGACCCAATACCTTCATACAGACACACACGCAGGCAAAACACCAGTGCACACAAAATTTAAAAGTAAAATTTTTTTTTAAATGTTGCTCAATGTTAGAATATTTCTCTAACATATTCAAAACACTGGGTTAATATGCAGTGCCATGGGATGAGTGCCAAGTATTTACTTTTTCCAATTAGAGAATGGTGGCCTCTTTCTGGCAATAACCAAAGCAACCACTATAAGTCTTGTTTCTCAGTCCCCACGTAAGCATTATCAATAGAGGGCTGAGGGTGGAAAAGCATATAAAACTCCAGGCCAAGTTGAGTAATCTTAGCAGTAATATTTGATATTAATGACTAAATCTACTAACTACAAGTTACTCAGTCAATACTGGCATAACTGCTTTTAAAAGTTGCTCAAGTCAGGAAAAAGTAGAGCAGAAGGATCAGAAGTTCATGGTCATCTTCAGCAGATAGCAACTTTAAGTCAATAATGGCTACAGGAAAATACTCTGTTTCAAAAAGAAACCATTGAAATGTCTTCATAACACTTCCCTCCTTCCAAAAAAGATAAAGTTCTAGCTTCAATCTGAGCAAAACACAAATGAAATAAGACTGATGTGGCTGAAGAGATGACTCAGTGATCAAAAAATTGCTTTCTTCCTATCATCTGTGTGCCACAGACCGCAACCAAAATATCTGACACTCTCTTCTGCCCTCAATGGGTACCCTCAGACATATTGGGGGGGGGGGCTTCAGAAAAAGAACAAAAAGTAAAGAATATAATTTTCGAAGCTACTAATGCTGGTTAAATAGGAGAATCAAGATCCCATAAAAGAAGAAAGCAAGAAGTCACCATTGCTCAAGAGCCCTGCAGAAGTGGAATTTGCTAATGCCTCAAAGCCACACACTCTAATAACTCTGCTTTTCTGTCTGCCCATTTTCACACGTGAAGAAGGCAATACGCTAGGTGACAAGTTTACAATCACGTCTTCGTATCTTTGTCACCAGAATAAAAAAGCAAGAAATTCCAGTTTTTCACAATTTAGCTCAAGTACCCATATGAACATATAAAGTCTTATACTTTCTTTCTCTTAGCTTTAGCCAAAGGCAAGGCAATGGTCAATTAGAATCAGAAGGAATCTAGATAACAGAAGTAACAACCATTCAAGATGAGTATGAAACCATTGCACAGAGAAGGACTGCTGTGATAAAACAAAACCACCACAGTTATTCCATCCATACTCCATCCTCCATGAAAAGGGGTGTAAAATTTGTTTGTTTTTTCAAATAGAAAAATTTGTCTGTTTTTTCAGACTACATAGGCCAGGCAGGCCTGTAACTGATGATCCTGTCTCAGCTTTCTGAAGTGTTTGAATTACAGGCATATGATACCATACCTAGTAGTATAATACTTTTAAAAAGTCTAAGGTAAAGAGGACCAACTCTACTTGAAAACATAAGCTTAATATTAAGCCTACAAAAGGACACAGGAAAGTGAATATATAGTTAACAGTCAGTGAAACTGGCTTAGAACAACATGTTGATGAACAGAAGGGACATAGCGACAGATAACAAACAAAAGGCCAGACAAATAATGAGTCTGCCTGCAGATCCTGAGGAATCTCCAACATGTTACTGCAATAAATGTGTTGGAAGTTCAACGTGCTGAGATTTATGCAGGATTTCTGACACTGGAGGAGAGAATAAACTCCTAAGGCCTACAAGATGGCTCAGTGAGTAAAATAACCTGACATCAAATCCAGGACCCACATGGAACCAACTTCAGAAAGTTTTCCTCTGATATACCTCCACCACACATACAAGACACACAGAGAAATATATACATATTTTTAAATGAATGCTTAATTGGTATATTCATATAATGGAAAAGTACAATGACATTTAAATAAAGCAACTGCATTAGCAGGTATAGATATGCAAAGCATACTCATGCTTCTGACACAGCCAGTAAAAATTAACAAGTCATACTATAGTGCAATATCCTTTTTTTAAAAAAGGAACCAGAAAGCTGGGCAGTGATAACACATGCCTTTACTCCCAGCACTTGGGAGGCAGAGATTAAGTCCAGCTTGGTCTACAGAGTGAGTTCCAGGACAACCAAAGTACAACAGAGAAATCCTGTCTTGGAGAGAGAGAGAAAGAAAAAAAAAAAGGAACCAGACACAAAGCTATGTTAATGCCCTCTTATTCAAATCATCTCATTTTATAAAGATTAAATCAACACCTTCTATATACTAAATTGTAAGACTTTAAGAGAGTGCAAGTCTAGATTTCCTACTGGGTTTATCTCATTTATGTAACTATGCTATTCCTATGTTGCCATAAAACGGTCAGACTGTCTTATAGCTCCCCAAGCCAACCTTTTAAGGACTAGACTGTAATTTTTGTGTAATGAATCAAAAATGTCAGGTAAGCAAATTTAAAGTCAATTTCACTAGTCTAAAGATACAGGAGGAAACAAGCAATGCAAAAATGGAGTACTCATGATCAACTAACTGATAAAAACCCTTAAGCAAGGAAGAATTTATTCTGGCTCAGTATTGCAGAGCACTTAGTCCATGATCACTTGGCCAACTGGACATTAGCAGACATACACCATAGAAGGGGAATTATGTGACACTCAAGACAGTAAATTGATAAAAGAGAATGTCAGCACTGAACTAGCTTTCTTCCATTTCCCCTTTATTGTCTGAGGACCCTAGCAGACATGATGATGCTACCTGGCTGAGTGATATCTTCCCTCAGTAAATGGTATGCTTCACATATCTCCTAAATGACTCTAATCTAGCAAACTGGCAATGAAAATTACTTTGGGACATGATCAGAACAACGAGGGAAACTCACTTTTCTATTTATCTATTTATTTGTTTGTTTGTTTATGTGAGGCACAGTTTCTCTGTAGCCTTGGCTGTCCTTAAACTCACTCTGCAGACCAGGCTGGCCTGAGAGATTCACCTGCCTCTGCCTCCTGAGTGCTGGGATTGAAGATGTGCGCCACCACTGCTCAGCTTTATTTTTACTTTTCTTAATTACAGTAATGTAAATTGGAAAAAACACAAAGCAAGTTGAATCGTGTCAAAATTTTAATATAACCACAGTCTTTTGTTTTTCTCTGCCTGCCCACCTTGTTATCCAATCAGGGCAAGGTATGTCACTAGTAGTATAGTGCTTACCTAGTCTACACCAATACCCTGAGTTCAATTCCTTATACCACAAAATTAAAAAATTAAATAAATTAAAAATTTTCAATCCTAAGAAGTTCTAAAGAAAGTTGAGAAACAAACATTAAAAAACAAGCAAAATCTCTGTCCATTGGGACAATCTGTCCAATCATAGGAAGAAAACTTAAATTATTGTGATCATCAGTAAACAAATTCAGTTACAAAGACAAGGGCAAATGTTTACATTAACAAGAGGTAAAAACAACAAGACAGGATAATGGGTACATGGGTGTAAACAGCTATATACTAAATTGTATTTCAAAGACAAAATCAAAATGTAAGCTAAAATGTGAGTCTATTTGTTCCTACATACCTAATAGTGATTTTTTTTTTTAAATCTTCTTACATGACTTTGTGTGTGTGCGTGCAGGCATGCATATGCTATGATGCAAATGTGGAAATCAGGTCAACATTAAGGTGTCAGTTCCATTCTTCTACCATGAGAAGTCCATCAATAGAAACAAGCTTATCACATGGCAGCAAGCACCTTTTCTTGCAAAGACAACTTGTCAGCCTTAAAAGTCTCGAAAGTGTTAATAAAAAGCTACAGTTCTGGTAACTATTTCAAACACCAGGTAATTATTACAATTTAGTAGGACCAATTTTTGAGTAAGAGTAAGATAGACTGGATTCAAGCATTACAAAAAAAAAAATCAAATTAAGAGAACTAAGAAACAGCTGTTCTTGATTTAAAGAAAAGACAAAGAATAGGAATAGACTTAATTTTGCAGACTTCCATACATTAAAACAACACCAAAAAAAACAAAAAACAAAAAACAAAAAGAACAAAAAAAAAAAAAAAAAAAAAAAACCAAGAAAAATGTCAAGGTCAGTGAGTTAATAGCCTTCCATAAAAAGCTACAATTATGTAACAAGCAACTTTGAAATAAAACAAAAACCATCTAACAAGCAAGCTGACTGAAATATAGCAAGACGTTCAACTTATAACAATCAAAAAAGCTAAAGCTTTGCCAACGGCATTGTTTTTTTGCACACTTTCAAAAATAACTGCTTGGGGATGAAGCTATAGCTAAGTTGGCAGAATGCTTTCCCAGCATTCATGAGGTCCTGGGTTCAATCCTCAGCTCGGCATAATCAGATACTCAGCTAATTAATACCAAGGACAGCTCAACTACATGAGAACCTGTCTCTAAATGAATGAGGCTATGCTCTATTAATTCGCATTTTGATAAATGAGTGCACATAAATAGGATTATAAACTAGACTAATCTTTTGGAAAAAAATCTTAAAAATCTTTAAAAAATTTTGGTTAAAGTCACCAAAATATTCACATCCTTAGAGTCTATAAATCCATTTTCAGGAATTAATACAAACAGAACCTCACAGTCATTCTTTAATAGAAAAAAATTAAAATAAAAACCTTTAGGAGGTAGGAAGGAGCACTAGAATGGCCAATCATGGTATTTCAAATCATGTAGGCACTTCAAATTCTTTGTGGAAGAATAGTGCAAAATTCTGGAAACTACACACCCAATGCAAGAAAGTGGTCACTATAGTCTATTATCCCTACTTTACTATTTTTTGATGAAAATATGGATATAAAAGATAGAAATAATGACATGGAACAAAACTATGTAACATGATTACCTGAGTGGTAAAGCTAAAGTGATCTTATTTTCATGTAGTCTCAATACATAACTTTTACAGTAAAAAAATACAGAAATTAGCACTAACATAATCTTAATCGAGGTTGCTATGAAGTTAATTTAATCCCACCATTGCCCACTGAGAAAACAGATGAAAACACACAGTACAGTTAAAATGATACTGCACGGCCAAGAGGGAAGGGATAGCCTACAAATACCTGTGCTAGAAGTGGAAAATGCTAGAAGTATCCCTGAGTGCAAGCCAACAGAGAAGCAGTGGAAGGAAGTTTTTTCCTAAGGAAGAAAAAAGAACAGAAAAGAGAGGAACAGATCAGCTACCATCCAAAACTCAAAGGAAAGAGAAAAAGAAAATAACAGGAGTAAGATGTCTAGTTCATTGTAGACAGCAATGAAAGATGTGAAAATAAAAGGGAACAATCAGAAGATACTAGTTTCTTTTATCTTAGAAATGAACATAAATTATTCTTCTAAAAAGGTGAAAGGGGCTCAAGTGGTGGCTCTTAATTAAGAGCACTTGCTAGTTCTTGCTTAGGCCCTGGGATTCATTTTCCAAGCACCACCATGGAGGATATCACAACCATCTGTACCTCTAGTTTCAGGGGTTCTGAAACCCTCTTCTGGCCTCTGAGAGGTATACATGTGACACACAAACAAAACAAGCTTTTAAAAAAACCACTCAGACACAAAGTAAAAATGAACCCTAAAATTTTTTTTTAAAAAAAGGTTAAGTTACTAACCAGACCATGTTGGCACATGTCTATAATCCCAGCATTCAGATGATAAGGCAAGGAGATTCAAAAAGGGGCTAGCCTCAACTAAATACAGAAGCCTTGTTAAGCAAGTGAAAAAAGCAAATAATGAGAGAGACAGAGAGAGACAGAGACAGCAAACTTGAGTATTCATGATTTAGGAGGAGGGCAGGTTAACTGGAAGGATACTAAACAATAGTGGCAGCTTAATCCTGTATGAAAGAAAATAGTAAATAAACCAAAACTGAATTTTAAAATTCTAGGAGAAAACCTACCAGTTAAACACTTAACTAAATGAGAACATTCTTTGATTTTAAGTACTCAATACCATCCTTTAAGTCTTAAGTACTCAATACCATCCTTCACAGTCTCTGCAGTGAAAACAGACTGGCATAACTGAACTGCAAAATCTAGTCTAGAATCAAGTCTTGACCAAAAACTAGCTGTAACAAATTGAGCGACCTTGCACATTTATTAAATATGGATTTTATACATACCCAGTGTTTTAATTATAAAACACATCACTATAGTGCTGTTGTGACAGCTGCTATTACTGTCATCACTTCACTCATTAAATCTCTATCAACACACTTTCACAAGTCCACTGGTTCCTGGGCTGGAGAGATGACTCAAAGATGACTCAACCTGGGTTGAGTTCTACTTTTGACAGTTCACAGCCACCTGTAAAACTGCAGCTCCAGGACACTCACCACCTTCATCTGTCTTCCACAGTGCATGTACACACACAAAAAAATTCATCTTTAAACTACAATGCTCTGACCCAATTAAGCTCAATCCTCTCCTCCATAAAATCCACGGAAGAAGTTTTTTTTCAAGATTAAATAATTGTTAATACAGCGCTGATGCAAAAGTCAAGCTGGGCTTTGATGAGATCACACTCAATTTCTTTGCAGCTGAGATTATATCAGCAAAAGATCAAGAGGAGAAGGAAAAATATCAGTCAAATAAAGCAGTATTTTAGTAAAACAGCAAGTTCTTTTTTGCCTAGTGCTGTTTCTTTGATTATATTTATACATACAAAAATTAGAAAATATAAAAATCACATATCCCATTACTAATAAATCAGTATTATACTACATAGTTGAACAGACATGTTTCAAACAAAATGTAATGATATAAGAAATGATAAATACGATGCTAAGCTTAGATAAGCAAATAGGACCTCTCTTATTCTGTGAAGAAATTTTTCTTTGGAAATAGTAACGTATTATGTGATAGAAGAAGATGATCCTGAACTTCCAGTCCTTAAGTACTATGCAGCTTGTCCAGTTCACACAGTGCTGGGGATAAAGCCCAATGCTTTCTGCATACTAGACAAGCACTTATGCATACACAATTCTGGAACAAAACAAAAATTTCCAAGAAACTTTTTGAAAGGTTAAAAGTTGAAAAGTGTGAGCACATCACCTGGAAAAAAATGGCTTAGTCATTAAAACAATGGCTATGCTTCCAGAAGACTAATTTTGATACCCTGTACCCACACAGTGGCTCACAACCATCTGTTAAGTCCAGTTCTAGAGTGCCACATATGCAGGTAAAACATTCATAGAAATAAATTTTTGTTTTGGTTTGGATTCTTTTCGAGACAGGGTTTCTCTGTTGTAACTCTGACTTGTCCGGGAACTCACTCTGTAGACCAGTCTGGCCTTGAACTCACAGATCTGTCTGGCTCACAACCATCTGTTAAGTCCAGTTCTAGAGTGCCACATATGCAGGCAAAACATTCATAGAAATAAATTTTTGTTTTGGTTTGGATTCTTTTCGAGACAGGGTTTCTCTGTTGTAACTCTGACTTGTCCGGGAACTCACTCTGTAGACCAGTCTGGCCTTGAACTCACAGATCTGTCTGCCTCTACCTCCCTCCGGAGTGCTGGGATTAAAGGAGTGGGCCACCACTGCCAGACAGAATTTAAGTTTTTTAAAACTTCAAAAGAAAATTGTGAAAGCTAAATTTTACAAAAGTAAAGGAAGGCAAACTCCGCGTGTTTCCCACCATTTTCAAATACCTATTTTTTTTTTCTTTTCCTTTAAAAGTGAACACAGGATAGACTGCCTTACGTCTGGAGAGTAAAAAGCATTTACTCCTCTTGAGTTCCCAGCACTAAGATCAAATGACAATTTCTACTGTGCACATCACAAGACTTATAGCTACCTACATAAGTCCAAAATCCTCTTCTGAACTCCAAGGGCACATGCATACTCATATGCAGAAACATACGTAAATGTTTAATTTAAATGGAATAAAAGACAACTAAAATATTTTTTAACCTTACTTAAACCAACACAATTCCAATCACAAGAATTAACGACTTCCATTTGTTTCTAACTTTTGGGAGGATATGGGTGAGACAAGGTATGTATATAATTTGAAGTCTTCCCTGCCTCCCCTCCAGAATACTGAAAATACAGGAATGAGCACCATGTCCAAATCAGATCATTTATGTCCAAATCAGATCATTTATAAACATGTTACCATAAGAAACTGCTTAATTCAACAGAACAAAGATGTACCAAACAGACAAAATACTTCTTGGATATGAGAGGAAAAGGCAATACTCTTGTATTGTTGACAGTTCATGTATTAAAATGTACAGCAGCAGTTGTTCAAAAGCTCTAACTTGTATGAACATATAAACACATGTATTTGCAGTTTTAAAAAAAGACTGACAATATGCCAAGGTAAATAGAAACATTTAAGTGGGTTGTAGAATTAATGTATTTTTTTCTTTTAGTTTTGTGTATTCCTTATTCTGATCATAATTACATTTATCCATATCTCAAAACTGAGCATGGGGACTTATGTATTTTGTTACTACCTAAATTGTGGTGGTGTTGAATGCTGAAGACTCTGAGACTTTTCCATTTTTAACAATATGTGACATGACATAGATGCTAAGATTACATTCCCAAAAAGAATTAATGCTACTGAAATTAATCAAAAGAGCTATATTTTAATCATCAGCATAAAGGTTAAGTATGGCTGTTTCATATGCTGAATGTAGAAAAACAACTCAGAACTCTCTACTAAGTGTAGCACTAAATTTGGACATTACAATACTTAAGATAACCAGCAACTCTGAGAAAACAGACAGGCCCACTTGAGAGGACTAAAGAACTAAAGTTCCCTGCAGCCCTTACCCAAAGACTTACAACTTCTATGGTAGAGACAGAATTCACACACAAAAGCTGTCCTGGTCCAATGCCCATACCCAACTACTTAACATTTAATATGACAAATTATAATTATTTACATTTGACATTTCAATTTCTTTTTAATGGTTTACCAACAAATACATAACTGCCTCAAATTGTTAATTTAGAGAATCATTCTGAAATAACTAGAATTTACTTCTGACCCACTTCAAGCTAACCACTTGACTAAATTAGAAAACTATGCTTGACTGGTAGAATTCTGAGTACTTTATAAACAGTAACAGTCTATGTCTAAATCAGACCCATAATTTTACTTTCAAGACAATGTATCTTACTCTTCATACTACCTTATTTAAAACCATTCCAATTAAAAAAACAAACAGAAGACCACAAAATCAGAGAGGTGGTAGGCTAACAAAGTATCTCAACCTCATAGTTCAGTGTTCAAACAGGTTAAGACTAATCCCATCCCCATCAAGCTGGGTGTCAAAATCTTGTGCTTAAAACAAATGTAACTTCCTTTAAAAAAAAAAAAAAAATCATTAAGTCCATGCATTAAGGAAAGGACCACAAATGGTTGAAAAACATGTTGCACCATGTGTTAGGCAAGTACAAGAGACTAACAAAACATAATATACCATATGTTAACAATCTTAAATTAGGGCTTCATGTCAATGACTGGTAACTGATTTTAGAGGGGCCTAACTTACTTGGGTAAAGATTTTGAAATCACTTAATACCAATTTTGTGCTACTTTGCTCAGAAATCAGGAAATTGACCTATGTGTAACATTTTAGTCCTCATAATGAGGACATTTTTGTTATTTCCAAGTCATTTTCAGATTACCATGAAATACATACCTTCCTCCTATTGAGTCGTCTTGTGGTTGGGCCCCGGCAGTGTTCCTCTGTGAACGTCGCAGTGACCCCCCTGGATTGTTATTAGGCCGGTTGGACATTGGCACCTCTCTCTTGAAGGGACATACCCTTTCTAGACACTACCATTCACTGGGAAAAAAAAAAGAGAGAGAGAAGAAAGAGTCTAATTAAATACACAGGATACAATAGAGAAGAAATGTGAGGTAGCAAACTGTACTGCCTTATTACACTGTATAACTTGACTGGTGTGTGTGCTATATAAAAGGTCAGAGAATTGGGGCTGCAGTGATGGCTTAATGGTTAGGAGCACGTGCTGCTTATCTAGAGGACTTGAATTTGGTTTCCAGTACTAACATCAGGAAGCTCACAATCACCTGACTCTAGCTCAATAGGTCCAATGCCCTCTTTTAGCCTCCTTAAAAAAAGATTGTATATATAAATGGCAGCTTCCTACTGTTTCCCCTAATATATCTTGGGAATATCTGGCGGTATTTCTCCAGTGTACATAAATTTAATTTTCTCCCTTTTTGCCTTTTCTTTTAATGTTTGCATTATATTTTAATTTTTTCCTAAAATTAATACCATTTTCATGCTACTATTTTGAATTTTTCTTTTTTACTACATAATGAATAAAAACTAAAAACTTAAGGGCCAGCAAGATGGCTCACTGGGTCAAAGTACTTGCTGCCAGCCTGAGTTTGATCCCCAGAACCCACCATGTTAGAAGTAGAGAACTAGTCAGTTGCTCTCTGACACCTCCATTCACATGCACATGTGGACATACACAAATAAGCTTTAAAAATAATAAAAGCATCATGTCATGTCTACTTCGTGGTTCTGCTGTAATAGTAACAACGGAAACTAAAATTGCAGTATCTTAATAGCAACATGAAAGCAGTTCATTACAGTAAGCTGAGCAATGGTCCCAGATACCCTGAGTTACAATCAGATCTTCTTGCTGTGGAATCAAATTATCTAAGTTTACTAAGTTGTAATTATGGTATTAAGGTTAATTCTCAGAAAATATGCTTCATAAAACAAGCCAATATTTGGAGCTGGGTGGATGGCTCAGGAGTCAAGACCAGTTACTGGCTCTTCCTGTGAACAAAAATTTGGCTCCTAGCACATGTGAGGCAGTTCACAACTGTCCAGTGACTTGAATTCCCCTGGCCTCCAAAAGCACCCTCACTCACATGCACATATCCAGATGCAGACAGATACCTACACATAATTTTTTAAGCTTATATTTTAATCATAAAAAAAGTTTGTTTAGCTAATAAATCAAATCAGGTATGGTGGCACACCAAACCTAAGACAGATTTGCTATATTATATATAGCTTGGCTTTTAACCAGGGATCATGTTTCCACCTGCAAAGTACTCTGACTACAGGAATGAAACAACTCACAACGTCCAATTTTTTTTAAAGCCTCTAAACAAAAATCAGTTCTTTCAGTGCATCTATTTACAAGGGGAACAAATGATCTCTGATTTTATACAAGTTGGTACCAAATGCAGATTAAATAGCTAATTCTCTCCACCCTACCACAGCCACTGCGAGATCATAGCTAAATCTGCTAAATGGATTTTAGAGAATTTTTTGAACTTTGATAGGAAAATAAAGTATCTGAGTTATAATTTGACTAGATCCCATACATTTATCCTAATTTGATTTGATTCCATACATTTACCCTTATTCTAACTGTCTATCCTTATTCTAAGCAATCTATCAAGTAGTTACTACCCAGACATCAAAGTTTGTTCATCCCAGCACTCAAGAGGCTGAAGTAGTAATGAGCATTATGTTCAAAGCCAACCTGGTTACTTTGCCAAAACAGTGTACAAAAAATAAAATATTTAAAAAAATTAAAATAGTAACATGAATATGTTAGCAATTTTTAGGGAAAAATATTAAAATATTATGCAAACTCTGTAAGAAAAGGAGACAAGGAAGGAGAATATTAAAATTACATTTTCATACACTGGAAAAAGACCTTTAGATATTCCCAAGATATATTAGGGAAAAACAGCAGGAAGCTCCCATTTGAATCTTTTTTTTTTTTTTTGCCAATACTTTAAAAGTTATCTGAAAGATACACAAAATATTATTTTCTATTAACTGTTTTTGAGAAAGAAAACTAGGAGTAGGGAAATAATTTTCCTAAATTAACAGGGCAAGCTGCTTTATCACTAATAGTTCAACTGCAAAGCATCCCAACATCAACAAGTTGACTACCTTGTGTATATACATTGTGTTTCAATCTTTCAAATAGAGGTAAAGAACTTGACTTCAGAAAGAGCTGGAGCCAGGTGTGGTGGCCCACTCTTTAATCCAAGCACTTACTGTATGACAATTTTATTATCTTAACCAACTGCTTTATGCCACCTATATGTTATCATTTTAAGATTTTAAAAAAATGACACCCCTCAATATATCTCATCTGGGGGGAAAGAACCTGTTACCAAGCCTGATAACCTGAGTTGAAGAGAACTCCCACAAATAGTTCTCTAATTTATGTACGTGCGCACGTGCCCGTGCGCACGCGCACACACACAAATGTAATTAAAAACTAACTTTATAGGAGTTGGAGCGATGACTCAATGATTAAGAGAACTTATGGCTCTGGAAGAGAACCTGGATTCAGTTCCTAGGGATTAGATGTCTTCTGACCTCTAAGAGCACCAGGCATGCACAAGATGCATATAAATATGTATATTCAAAACACTAAAATATCTTTTAATAATTTAAGAAACTGTTTAATTTATAACAGGAAGGATAGCAATGTATTTTAGCCACAGAGCACTTAAGGAGCATGTACTTAACGGGCACTAGGTTCAGTAGCCAACACTTCAAAAAAACAAAATTATAACTAATCTTCCTTCAAGAAAAACTACTCCAAACGTTTTGTTTTTCTTAAAAAAGTAAGGACTCATTCAACATAACCCAAGCTTGCCTCAAACTTTTCATCCTTTTGTCTTAATGTCCACATGATGGGATTTTATGTATGCACCATCATGGTTTACTTTCTTCTAGTTTCTTAACATTACACTAGGGACAGGTTACGGCCAGGGGGTGCAGGGATTGTTATAAAGAATTTCAGTCCTTTCTTTGGTAAAAGAGAAAATTATAATTTTAGGATATAAAAAAGAGCAAGAGGATTACTAATATTTAAATACAGAATTTTAAATCATAGAAATGATGTTTAATAGACTCGGGGAAAATCCTCTAATTTAGAGTAGTAACCCACAACTGTCTTGAGCAGCCCCAAAGCCAGTTCATATTACCTCGACTCATAAAAATCACTCCCACACATTTGAGAGACAACTTACAATACTGAAGGAAAGTTGAATTATTTTTACAGAGAACAATAAAACAAAGAAAATGAGCACAAGCTACTACATCCCATGTAATGACTGAAGGAGGTTTTCATTATGAAATTGACATTTAATGTGTAACTTACTTGTCCCACATCTTCCCCTTCTGTTTCAATATTGTCTTATTTTTTTTAGACAGGTTCTCATTCAAATCATTATGTCTTGAACTTACTTATTCTACCTTTAAGTGCTTGGCGACAGGCAAGTACTGGAATTACACTACCATGCACAGTTAATGTGGTACTGGGGGTAGAAGTAAGGCTTTGTGCATACTTAACAAATACTCTACCAACTAAGCCATATCCTCATCTCCATTTTGGTTTTAGTTTTTTGAGACATGGCCTCATGTAGCCCAGGTAACTGAGGGACCAATCTTCTCGCTACCTTCTCTTCCTAAATGCCAAGATAACAGCCAGAGTCTCAGAGCCCATGTCTTATTTTATGTATTAATGAATGCTTGTCTGTCTATCGCATACACAGTGTGGTACCTGCACAGGGTTAGATCGCCTGGAAGTGGATTACAGATGGTTGTGAGGTGCCAGATGGCAGATGGGAACTGATTTGAAAACCCAGATCCACTGTAAGAGCAGTCAGTGCTCCTAACTTCTGAGTCATCTCTTTAGCTAGGCATTCTCAATATCTTAAGCATGTGATCTTCAAATTATGAAATTAAATAACTAAAACACAATTGCACAAGTTTACTCATTTGATTACAGTAATAGCAAAATTTAAATGTGCCAGTAAGAATTATACTACTACTAATAGAAAATTACAGAGCTGCATAAAGGTTTAAAAGTCAAAATTCAAAAATAAAGCCCCAAGCCAAAGCTAAGTGTGAATAACTACACACAAAATCAAACATAAAATTACTAAGTCCTATAAGAAAGAAAACTAAGTAACACATAAAAGACAGTACAAATGCAACAACTCCACAATATAAAATGGAACAGCCACCCTCACTTATAATTCATCATTCTTGCTTAAGAATGTCAAAGACTTAAAGTAAGCCTGCCTTTTAAATAGGAATACATAACCTTTAAGCTTCCTCTGAAAGTAAAAGATTGAAAAGTGCCAAGAAATAAATGCAAGCAGTCCATACTCACAAGGAGCTTACTATTTTATCATCTCACTAGACTCAAACTCTAGAGACCTATGACTACCAGTCAATAAACAAACAGTACAAACACCAAAATAAAAAGTCTTTAACCGCCGCCTAAATTTCTCCATTAAAAATGACAGCTTAGGGATGGTTAAATGGCTCAACTAATAAGGGCATCAGACACCAAGCATGATGAAGTGTAGTCAATCTCTGAAAACCACACTGTAAAAAACAAGAAACGACTCCCAAGTTGTCCTCTGATCTTCAAAGACAAACTATACCCCCCATACATACACACACAAGTGAATAAAGATGTTATTTAATAATAATAATAAAACCTACATATTGCTAACTAAGTTTAAGTATTGGAGAAAAACCTCTGGTTTTGTGTTTTCTGACAAACTGAATTCTCAATAGCAACAATGAAGTCAGAAGTTTATAAAGTTCTATTTTCTTCAGCATAGTAAAGTTAAATGTTGATAAAGAATTATATATCAATCACTTCTTGGCAAACCATAAACTCCAGTTCCAGGGGTACACCTTCCTCTGACTTCCTGATCCATGCATGAGGCATGCACGTTGTGCACATACATACATGCAAACACACACATAAAATTAAAATAAATCTTTAAAAAAGAGTATTTTTGGTAAACTCACCTTTTGCATTTTGAATAAAAAGTGAAAGTACACATTTGCCCCGATAGTGACTCCTATCTCTGAGGCCAGCCAGATCTAAAAAGTTAAGCTCACCTAGGTTACACAGCAAAACCCTGTTTTAAATAAATGTAAGGCACAGACACTGCTATTCTTACTAAAAGAGGTAGACCAAGACTTTGTCTCCATTAAAGATAGGTTGAAAAAGCAATAAACCAGAAAGAAAAACACGGTAAAACTTTATCTCTAGTTTTATCAGATTTTTAAATCTGAAACAAATCTAAAGAAAAAGTATACTGAAATATGGAAAATATGTAATTAGTAGGCAGTATTACTTTCAAAAAAGATACTTCACAATTTTTTAAAGTAGCAAAGGTAGTAAAAAAAAAAAAAAGTGCAGTGTGTTGATATAAGAGTGGATTTGCTTCATTATTAACTGTGCCAGTGCTACAGAATATACAAAAGCTACCCATAATGTCAACTATGGACTCTGGAAAATAATGGACTAAACTCAGGGCAGCCTATGGGACTGTGAAACTGTGAGGGTCAAACTACTTAGAGAACTTCTATAGCTTCAGTTTTTCTATGAACTAAATTTGCTCTGAAATTAAAGTTTTTTAAGGTTTCATTATTATATGTGTATGATTGTTTTGCCTGTATGTGTATGTACATGCTGCATATGGATTCCAGGTGTTCAGAAAATACAGAAAAGGATGTTGGACCCCCTGAAATTGGAGTTACAGATGGTTAGAAGCTACCATGTGGGTGCTGGGAATTGAATCCTGGTCATCTGCAAGAGCAAGTGTTTTTTTTAACTGCTGAGCCATCTCTCCAGTCCTGAAACAGGCAATATTTAGTATTTAGCTGGGATCTGCCCAGGGTCAAAGACAAGGAGCAGCTAAGCCCCAAAGCCCTCACCTTCTGGGACGGGGAGGTGCTCCCTAGCTGCTTCAACCTGCTCCTCAGCCCCATGGCGATCCCACAAAGTCTTTCTCAAAATATTAATCTTTTCTTTCGGGCATTTATCACTGCACTGAAAGGCTCACTAACAAAAGGGGGGACAAGGCAGCAAGAGCTTGACAGCTGATACATCTTTAGCCTCTAACAAATATTTAACCTTTACAAAAAGGAATAAACAAAACAGGCTTTCTCCTAGGGAAACCTACATTCTACTGGGCAAAACACAAATAGCAAATATTAGATAGTACTTTCAAGAAATTATATTCTCAGGCAAGAATAAAGATATCATAGGCAAAAAGAAGAAATTCAAATACCACTTCTCACTTTCTACTCCCATCATCACCCTATTCCTGCTGAAAAAATAAGGCACAAGCGTGTCAGCCTGTATAGTCCCAACTACTCAAAAGACAAACAGGATGAAGGTTTGTGCCCATGAGTACTAGCCTGTCTAGGCAATATAGAGACCTATTCCTTTAAAAAGCAAGAGGGGAGAGGGAGAAGAGGTAGAGCGTAAGGAAGTTCTGCAGGAACAAATAGTAGGAACAAATATCCCTTCACCTCTGAGCAAGTTATTTCAGAAACCTCTGGGTGAGTCATGACTAATCTAAACCAGTATTTTTTTTTTCAAATTAGAGATTTAAAATTAATATAAGCCATTATTTCAAAACATCAAGTTCATATACTTGGCCTGAAATAATTTATATTTAAAAAAACTAGTAATAATAAAGAGAAACAAAGATGGATGAGTGGGTAACAGTGTTTGCCAACAAACCTGAGTATGATTCTCCGAGTCTCATATGGTAGAATAACTGATTCTCACAGGTTGCCCTCTGATCTCCACATATACACCATGACATGCCCATATCCACGAAAAACACACAAACAAGTACATGAAAAAAAGAAAAAGCAGGCAGGCACTAGCCTCTAATTCAGTGGTTCTTAACCTTCGTAATTCTGGGACCCTTTAACATAGTTCCTCATATTGTAATGATCTCCCAACCATAAAATTATTATCTTTGCTACTTCATAACTGTGGTTTTACTACTACTATGAATCGTAATAAATATGCAGGATGGTCTTAGGCGACCCCTGTAAAAAGATCACTCAACATCCCCTCCCAAGAGGTCATGACCCACAGGTTGAGAACCTCTGCTCTAATTTAAATGTAGCATTTGCAAGAATGGATAAACAGCAAGCCACAGCTACACTGGTAGTACTTTCAATCTTGCACCAAAAGAATTAAATATTAGAATATCACAACTGCAGCACATACCCTCAAAAATCATACTTATACTCACATTTATATTTGCTTTGAACAGCTGCTAGACTATGCTATTAAAAATGCCAGGAAACATTACTACAGTAAAACAAACAAACTGAAAGCCTGAGAGCTAGATGTCAATACTTTGATATAGTTTGGTTTCTCAAGATTTGTGCATATTATTTTAAGAGTTTAAAAAGCTAACTACAGCTTGGAGGGATGTAATACTCTCTTCTGGCTTCCTCAGGCAACCATACACATGACGTACAGTCACACAGACATTCATATAAATAAAAATAAATTTTTAAAAATTACTAGCCATGGAGGCTAGAGATAGAGCTCAGTGGGTAACAGCACTTGCAACTCTTGCAGACGACAAGGTTCAATTCCCAGAATACAGAGGGATTTGGCATTTTCATGACTTTCAAGGACATCAGGCATGGATGTGGTGTACATACATACACGTAGCCAAACACATACACAAACAAACAAACAAACACATAAACACACACAAAGTCATGGGCCAGGTCAGGAGCAGTGGTACACACTGTTCATCCCAGTACTCAGAAAGCAGAAGTGGGAAGATCTCTCAGTTCTAGGCCAGTCTGGGCCACATAGTGAGAGTTTGTCTCAAAAACCCAAAAAGGGATTGGCAAAATGGTTCAGGAGGTAAAGATGCCTGCTGTGAAGCCTGATGACCTGAGCTGGAACTCCAAAATCCACAGTGGACTCAACTCCCACATTTGTCTCTAATTTGCACATTTGCCACACCACACAAAAATAAGATTTAATTTTATTTCAATTCAGAAGAATCTTGAGAATTATTTTTTCCTAATTTACACATAAAGTTAAATTGACCAAAATCAAACAACTAGGAAACTATTTATTACCCAAATTCACCTTGCTACAGATTTCATCAATGCTCTTCAATGATATCCTTTCCACTCTAAGACAAATTCTTAACACTTAACCCTTGAGTATAAAAGAAATCCACCTTCCCAAACTGTATTTTCAGACATAAAGAAAAATTTTTCCTATCAGTAAGAATGGTTACTAGCTAGCAATAATAACTATTCAAGCACTTATCCTGTGGCAGGTATTATTTTAACTCCTTTGCAAACATTAATCCTCATAACAATCATAGAATATAGGTGTTACTATACCATTTTTAAAACGGAAAAAAATGAAGACAAAAAAGGTTCACCCAAGGTTACATGACTATTAGTTTAGAAGCCAAAATTTAAACTGATTCCCAGACTTGGCTCTAAACCACTTCCCAAATTCCTTTATCACTGAGACATATCACATTAACCTGAAGTCCATGCATTCTACCATGCTCCAAGCAAGGAACCAAAGGGAAAGACTGAAAAGAACTTAGTTGCTGTTGTTGCTATTACTCCTTAAAAGTCTCCTATATGTGTGTGTGTGTATATATATATACATATATACATATATATATGTATATATGTGTATATATATATATATATATATATATATATATATATAATATGATGTCTTAAAAGGCTCTGACTCAGTCAAGACTCAGGGATTAAGATTAAGACAAGACTGTGAGGGATTAATCAAGTAAGTAAGAGATCTACAGCACTGTAAAAACAAGCAAAACAAGCAAGCAAAGCAAAGCTAAGCTTCAATTTCTCAAGTGATACAAGATACTTCAATAGGGGACTAGTATCTTTTCATTAATTCCTTTCACTTCTAATTTCTGCAAAAAGTTTAGGGATGAGGGAGCAACATGTCCTAATGTACAGGCAGCTGAAGGGTAATAATAGCTGGTTAGAAGAGGCAAGCAGATTATCTTACAGTACACAGCCAAAGCTGAAATTCCCCAAGTCTTACCTCAGCAGCAACTGGAAGGCAAATTTTAAAAGGTAAGGCAAAAAAACAGCAAAAAGAACAGAGATGTATTCTCCACATTTAACACTATAGTTTTCTAGAAAGTATTTTGAAACCAATTGTGTTCCAATGACAACTGACAATTAGCAAACTGGTCTATTCCAAGATAAAGCTCTTAATCTCAAAATTCAACTGAATTGTTGCAGTCTACTAAGGAAAAGGCATAAATGCATATGGATATGGTATAGAGGGGAGTGGATCATGGAGAAATTCCTGAGACTAAGCCACGCCCCCATGTAGGTAAAAGAATGAAAATTCTTCAAAGGAAAAGTCTGAAAACCCATACTCCTTTTGCAGAGTCTCCTGACTCTTATATTAGTGAAACAGACACTTTACACATTTGTATCCTAAAATTCACAAATGTATAAATGTTGGACTATGCAGCCTTCCTAACTCCACAAAAAGGTATGATGTTGAAGCCAGGTGGTGGTGGTGCATACCTTTGATCCCAGTGCTCCAGAGGCAGAGGCAGGAGGATCTCTGAGTTCCAGGACAGCTAGGGCTACATAGAAAAACCTTGTCTTCAAAAAGAAAAGAGAGGAAGGGGGGGATGCTGAACTATGAAAATTATACTAACAATATCTCTGCTATTTCAACCCAAATCAAGCCTAGTATGTTGACCCATGCCTTGAACCCCATAACTTAACAGGCAGAGGCAGGCAGGTAGATTTCTAGGACTTTGCAGCCAGCTTGATCTACATACACAGTGAGTTCCAGATCAGCCAAACCTATATAGTGAAACCCTATCTTAAAAAAAAAAAAAAAAGAAAGAAAAGAAAGAACAAATTAAACCAACCTGCAATTAGTAAAGCCTATAAGAATACAGTAAAGCCCATGAAACATTTTATCATAGCACTCAACAAGCTTAGAGAGAAGGGTTGAAGGTTAGCCTAGGATATAAGTTAAGACTTTGCCATCAAAATCAAAAATATACTAAAACTCAAGAGGCTGAGGCAAGAGGATCAACTTTTGAGGGTAGCAGTCTAAACTACTTAAGACTCTCAAAAAATCAAACAAAACACCACTCTTGGAACTCACAACATGTAGATCAAACAAGCCTCAAGTTCAGAGTTATCCTTCTGCCTCTGCTTCCCCTGCGCTAGAATTACAGGCATTGGTTACCACATGACTTGGCTTCAGTTATGTTAGGTACAATTTAACTCCATTTATCAGTTTTAAATTCCCATTGTAGGGCCAGGTAGTGGTGGCATGTGCCTTCAATCTCAGCACTCAGGAGGCAGAGGCTGGAGGATCTCTATTGCATTTAAGGCCAGCCTGGTCTACGGAGTGAGTTCCAGGACAGGCAGGGCTACACAGAGAAACCCCATCTTGAAAAACCGAAAAAAGAAAAGAAAGAAAAAAGGAAAAAAAAAATCCTATTGTTAGATTTTTACATTGTTCCAGGATGGCCTAGACAACACAGTCAAGAAAAGTTAGGGACTGAGTTTTGTGTTTAATAAATTGTTGGAAGCACCTTCATTATACAAATATCTCAGGAGCATCTAATGAGTACATCTGCAGGCTGGTGGTGTGGCACAATGGTAGAATGCTTGCTTACCACCATTCCTGAGGTCATAGAAGAAGAAAAAATTCTCTCAGTAAAGGAAAGAACTCTTAAAGTGTACCTTATTTAGTAGAGTTAAAATTTATGAAAAGTTTGAGCACAATATTTAATACAGTATGAAACCAAGTGGCATGAGACTCAGACCTATGCTGAAGTTACATTAAGACTTCCTGGGGAGCAGACAGACTTGAGAGAGAGTAGAAGCATGAGGAGTTCAATGGCCTGTGGCTAGGCTGCCATTGTAAGGTTAATGGACTCTCTAGTTTAGTACTTGGGCAGTAACAG
Organism: Cricetomys ansorgei; assembly: GCA_026225945.1. Classification (NCBI taxonomy): domain Eukaryota; kingdom Metazoa; phylum Chordata; class Mammalia; order Rodentia; family Nesomyidae; genus Cricetomys; species Cricetomys ansorgei. Next base: position 21,579,797 of record JAMJFZ010001796.1, read on the forward strand.
GAAATTTGGGTTGACATTATTGCAGTATTTATTTTTTGAGACAGAAATTATGTTATGCAGACTTGCTCAAATCCACAATCTTCCTCCTTCAATCTCCTGAGTGCTAGGACAAAGGCACTGGCTATCATACCAGAGTCTTAACTGTCATTCTTTAGTAGGAGATAAATTTAATATAAAGAAATGGTTCAAAGCATTTGCTGCTCTTGCAGAAGACCAGAGTTCATCCTAGTACTCACACTGAGCAGCTCTCATCCACCTGTAACTCCATTTCCAAGGGATCCCACACTCTATTCTAGCCTCTGTAAGCACTGATACATATGTTCACATACATAGACATATACATTCTCAGCACACACATGGTGGCTCACAACTGTCTAACTCCAGTTTGAGGGACCTGACACCCTCTTCTAACTTTTGTGGGCACAAGGTATACACATGGTGTCATATATACATAGAAGCAAAACACTCATACACACAAGCTAAGTAAATCTTAAATTTTTTAATGAACTAGAAGGAAAATAAAACTGTTAGATTTTATTTTTGTGAAATTGCTTCCCTTACTAAGACTGAATTTTGTACTAAATTTTGGCAAAGATAAACACAATGAAGGTGTATCTGAAACAGGTGGTGCCTATCTTTAGACTCAACTATTCTAGAGCCTGAGGTAGAAGAATCTCTTCAAATTACAAATGAGATCAGACAGTAACATAGTAAGAACCATCTCAAAGGGAAAAACCGTACAACAAAACATATTTCTTGTTCACTTTCTGGGTATAAAACAGCTCTAAATGTTTCACTAAATGAGAAAGAGCTAGTTAATTATTTAATTCCCATCAGTCCTTTGTTTAGTCATGGATGTCCTTCCTTTAGTGGAAATTATCTTAGCACATTCAATTACCATTTATTTAGTAGTAGGTTTTGTTGCTGTTTTTCAAGACAGGGTTTTGCATGGCCCTAGCTGTCCTGGAATTCACTCTATATAGACCAGACTGGCCTGGAACTCAGAAATCCATAAGCCTCTGCCTCCCAAGTGCTGGGATTTAAAGGTGTGTGCCACCACCACCTGGCCAAAAAAAAAAAAAATTATTTTTAATTCTGAGTACTGCTTAAGACCTAATGCTTTTGTTGTTGTTCACTAAGTAATTTTTAAGTATTATAGAAAGACCTTCTGTTAAGTAAAGTACAGTTTAAAAAAAAATACTACTCAAGAGGCTGTTGAAGGCAAGAGCACTTTGATAATAGATATGACTGGAATGTACAAGGCTCTGGGTTCCCTGCGTGTGCACGCACACGCACACACACAAAGTTTTACCTTTCTGGAGCTAGACAGATGTCTCAGTGGTTAAAAGCACTTGCTGCTTTTCAGTTCCCGTGTCAGGTGACTCTCAACTGCCTTTAGTGTAACTCCAGCTCCAGGGGATCCAGTACCCTCTTCTCTCAGTAACCCACAGTAACAGCCTCACAGTAACTCCCACACATATGGCACACAGATATATCCAATATATATAAAAATAAAAATAAATCTTTAAAAAATTATGCCTTAGAATACAAATTAATGTTATCCGGTTTAAAGTATCTGCCTAGCATTCTAGTTGATGACACGGTTTTTTTTTAGGCTATTATGCTTTTGTTATAGCCATCTGTGTTATCTGTCTGGGTATATACACTGAGTGCAGATGACCCAGGAAGGCTGATAAAATGGCCTCAGAAGCCCTAGAGCTGGAGTTACAGGCATGAGCCACCTGACCTGGGTACTAGGACTGAATTGGGCCCTCTGGGAAGTACAAGAGCTCTTAAGCACTGAACAACCAATGAGCCATCTCTCCAATCCCTCACAGATTACAATTCTTTTACTTTTTGTCTTTCAGGCCAGTCATCAAAATAGAACCCAAAACCTATTGAGCTGCACCTCTAGCCAACCCCTTCATCTTAATAAAAATGAGTATGTACAACAGGATTTTATTTTATTTATGTGGGTTTGTTTTGAGCCTTGGGATAAAGATGGTTCTGAGGTTAAAAGAACTGCTCCTCTTCCAGAGTACCAGGAAGTACTGTCGATGTACTGTTCCAGGAACAATAGGTAAAACACACATAAACTTATGCATATTAAGTTTTTTTTTTTTTAAAGATAGGGTTTCTCTATGTAGCATAAGCCACCCTCAAACTGATTATATAGCCCAGATTAACTCTAAACTTCCAGCAACTCTCCTGCAAATGCTGGAATTACTGGCATAAACCACTTGTTACACTTTTATGTCAGGATTTCCAAATGCAGAACACAGGCCTTTAGAATACTTAAAGAGTGCTTCTCTACAATAATTATGTATTCCTATATAATTCTGTTGGTTTTTTGTTTTGTTTTGTTTTTTCATTTTTGGGAAGGGTTTGGGGTGCTGGCAATTAAACATAGACCTTCACAGGTACTAAGTATACATTCTGCCACAGATACGACCAAGCAATTCCTATGTCAGCTATATGAAATGTAACAAAACTCCCAAGAACACAGTTTTTAAATGCCTTTTGTATTCCTCCAAATCTTGGCAAACAGAAAGCAATGGAAAAAATATTTATTGATAAACTGTCATCTAATAAAAAATATAAGCTCCTGAGCTGGAAAGATGGCTTAGCAGTTAAGAGAACTGGCTGATCTTCTAGAGGACCCAGGTTCAAATCTGAGCATCTATATAGGAACTCACAATTATAACTCCAGCTCCAGAGGATCTGACACCCTTACACACATACATGCAGGCAAAACACCAATGCACATCAAATTATAAAAGATTTACTACTTTATAATTTATTATCTTATTTTATATATGTGTGTATGTTGTGTGTGTGTGCATTCATGTATACGTGCTATTAACACTAAATTTGAATCAATTTACCAAAACTGTCTTGTGCCTTAACAATTCCTTAAAAGTGAGCCAGGAAGTAGTTTAGTTGGTAAAGTACTTATTTAGCATGCACAACACCCTGGAAATTAAATCCTAAGCACCAAATAAACCACAGTGATGCATACCTATAATCCTAATACTGAGAAAAGTATCAAAAGGTCTTCTCCATCTAAAACAAACAAAACAAAAATCTTACAAGTACCTGACTTGGGGCTGGAGAAATGGCTCAATGGTCAAGAACACTTGTTGCTCTCGGCAAGGATCTAGGTTCAGTCCCCAAGACCCACATGATGACTCACAGCCATAACTTCAGTTCCAAGGGCTCTAACAATCCTCTTCTGACCTCATGAGTACCAAGCATACACATGGTATACATACATACATGAAAGCAAAACATTCATACACAAATTTTTGTTTTTGTTTTGTTTTTTAAGACAGTTTTCCCTGTGTCACCCCCGCTGTCCTGGAACTCACCTGTAGACCAGAACTCTAGACTCTAGACTACAGAATTCCAGGACAGCCAGGACTACACAGAGAAACCTTGTCTTAAAAAAAAAAAAAAAAAAAAAAAAAAAAAAAAAAAAAGGAGGAGAAAGGGCTTAGAGGTTTTACTGAGTGGTAGATCATTTACCTAGCAAAAACAAACCCCAGTTTCTGTCCCTAGCACCAGAAATTAAAAAAATTTTAAAAAGTCAAGAACTAATTATATAAAATGGAATATATGCTGCAGTGAAGCAATAGTAGGAAAATGAAGACTAAAATCTTACAGAGGCTATTCAAAGAAAGTTAATTGCACATACACATTACAAAAGATACATGATGGGGGACAAAACAAAGCAAGAGTCGGGATGCAAGAGCACAAAGCAACAACACAAAGAACTAATAAAACATTGAAGTCAGAAGTTAGATTTTTGTGCATTTCTGTTTATAAGATAAATATAAGCACTTAATTTGGGAGGAAAGAAATAAAAGGGAGGTTCTTCAGGCCTTCCTGAACTTTCAAAAGACACAAAGCAGCTTAAGTTACAACTCGACAGTGAAATTTTCGGATGGGTTGTGAAAATTCACTTTGGGCTCCCCGGCCATCAGATGTTTACCACCATAAGGCCTTCAAATTGGATTCATCTTTAAGACAGCACAAGTTACATCTATTTACTCAGAATACCACCCATAATGCACTGAACAGAAATTTAAGTCTGGGTAGAACTCACTAGTTATGATAGCCAAAGAGTTGATAATGTAAACATTGAAATGCTCTTAATTTCAATGCTCTAACTTCACATCTTGAAGGCTCATTTATAGATACTTCAATTTATCAGTTTTCAAAATTCACATATGGGGAACAAGACCATATTTACAGAAATAAATGCATCTCCTCTAGAAGGAAACTAACAATAAACTAAACAATGAGTTATTATTATAAATTGGTGGAGAAACAAAGTTTCTGCATTATACCAAAACATCATTGTGCTTTAAATGATCAACTATTAAGCCTGCACTAGTCGTACCACAACTATAGTATGTGCTGCACAAGAGGATGAGAAATCACCTTAGCTATATAGCAAAACCATCATTTTAAAAATTAAAACAGAAAAAACTACTGCATGCAAACAATAGACAATTAAAGAACTTTCTAGATTTTTTTAGTACGATGATTTCAAGTTAACTTATAGTGTCTAAATGCACTCGTATCAGACAGGCTACAAGGTAACACACACTTGTAATCTTAGAGCACTTTGGGAGGCAAGAAGTTGGACATTTTAAGATTGTTGTAGCTATAGAAGACCTTGTCTCCAAAGAAAATCATTTCACATTAACAATGCATAGTTACAGTATCTTGTTCCTACAAGGTTTATTTCCTTCAACAAACTTTTTTTCTTCTTTTCTGAGTAGGTCCTTTCTGACCTACTGTAACTTATGTAGGCCAGATGGCCTTTAAACTTAGGGAACTGCCTGCCTCTACCTCCCCAGTGTTAGGATTAAAGTGTGTACCACCAAGCCCAGCCTTCAAGAAACATTTTTTAAAATAGCTATTATTCGAGGGAGTCCTCCTTTAATCCCAGCGCTCAGGAGGCAGCAGGCAGATCTCTGAGTTCAAGGCCAGCCTGGTCTACAAAGTTCCAAGACAGCAGGGCTACAAAGAAACCCTGCTTCAAAAAAAACACCCCAAAATCTATTATAGGATTGTATACTAGAAACTAGCCTAAAAAGGGAATATTAATTTCAAAGAACTCATAATCAGATTAAGAAATACTGCTAAACACTGATATTTTCAAGTAGCATGTTTATGTATGTTTAGAGGCTGTCCTAAACCTAGGTAGAAGAAAATTGAGAGGTGACACCAATGCTACTAAAGGAGGGAATTCAAAGGGTTTGTATTCCAATTCATCTACAGAGCCAAAGAGGTTTCCTATGTCTCGTATAAAAATGAGAGTTAGCCCTCTGGCTGGCTAGTGGTGGTGCACACCTATAATCATTGCACCAGGAGGCAGAGGCAGATGGATTTCTCTGAGTTTGAGACCAGCCTGGACTACAGACTGAGTTCCAGGACAGCCAGGACTACAAAGAGAAACTCTGTCTGGAAAAACAAACAGAAAAGTCAGTTGGCACTTAGACTAAATTATATGCCTAAGACCACAAAAAATAGTGCTTAGTCAAGACTAAAACCCAAGCCTTTTCTCTTGTTATCACATGCTTCAATAGTGAATGCTGTTCACTATTGGAAACTAAGAACAGCAACAGGCAACTAGAATGATTTTTCCCAAGGCAGTGTTTTATCATGTAGGCCAAGCTGGCCTTGACCTCCTGAATCTGGGGCCTCCTAAGGTGCTAGGATTATAGGCATGGGCCACAATGCCCAGCTAGAATGCCTTTTTGTTTTATTTTTGAGACAGAGTTTCACTATTTAGCACTGGCTGTCCTGTAATTCACTATTTAGATTAGGTTGGAACTAAGAGATTTGCCTGCCTTTTTTCAGAACTAAAGTATGCACTATTACATCCAACTTTAGCATGCCTTCTTAAATCAAACAAAACCAGGAACTATCACCAACAGATTCCCCACATTCAAAGCTTAAGCCTGAATGGTAATTTTTTTTTTTCTTTTGGCCAATGAAGCTGAAGGAACCACCAAGAAACTCAAAGAAAACAAAGAAAAACAACTGAAGACTTATTCCGATCTATGAAGTAACTTTTTAAAGCCAATCTGAAACTACCAATGACATTCGGTTTGAAGAACTAAACTTCTTATAATACATTAGTCAAATTAAATTACACATAAAAAGAAAATGGTCTAGCATAAATATACTATTTATCATCAAAACCAGCAAGCATACATTACGTACAAAGTTCCATCTGGAGCACAGAGAATGTAAAGTACTAGTTCACAAAGTTCATCACCTGTTAAGAAAGACCTACACACTCTAAAATTACAAATTAGATTTAGTATAATAGCCCTACTTTTTTATGTGACCTTGACTCACTCACAAACCTAGTCTCATTAACGTCAGTTTAGACTGTAAGAGGCAGAGCTGGCCATGGTGGCTTGTAATCCCAACACTCTCAAGACTAAAGCAAGAGGATGGCAAGCTCAACACCAGCCTGGCAATGAAGAACTATGTATCAATACCCTGGTTCAAAAAAAAAAAAAAATTTACACATGAAGCAAGCAAAAAAATAACCTACTGGGTTGATAAAGGAACCACAGGTGACATATCTATCCCGGCACCTTGGTGGAAAATCAGTTAAGGGAGATAGAAAAGGACAAAAGCACTAACAAACCACAGGAAGCATTCTCAAGAATCTGTAAGGGCCAGATTCTGCAGGGAAAGGTGATAGTTAACAAGCCAGTGGACTGGAGTTTGAATCCCAAGATCCATATAAAGGTGGACAGCACAAAACAATTCCACAAAGTTGACCTTTGACCACCACATGTAGAGCAATAAATAAAAACCTATTGGAGCAAAGAAATCTTCCACAGAATCCTTCCAAGCGGTAGACTGGTGGCTTATTTGACAAGACCAAACTATCATTACTACCCTAATTCATCTCATGCATATCATAATGATCTCAAATATTTCTTGCTCAGGTAGTCCGGAAGCCAATGGGGGAAAACAAAAGCAATACATCAACAAATAGTCGACTATAGCCCAAAAGTGAACCATATGCAGATAACCAAGAAATAAAAAGAGCAAAAGGTAGTTTAAAAGGTGAGCTGAAGGGGTGAAGTTAAGTTTGTTATATCCTCTGGCTACTATGTACATAGTAGGTGCTTACTGGGTTTGAGTTTGAGGGGAAAGTGATAGCCAGGTTGGCATTTGAAAGACAAGTGAAAAACAAGTAAGTTACAGTTTTGACTTGAGTCATCAAATTACCTCTGCAGGGCCAGTGTGGCAGAACATGCCTATAATCCCAGCATTTAGGAGATGGAAGTAGGAGGATCATGAGTTAGAGGTCTTCCTGGTTACATAAAAACCTGTCTCAAAAATAATTACCTGTGCAAATAGGAATAAATAAAATCACACATTTGCTCATTATTGCCCTACTAATCCACGTGAAAATAAAAAAACCTCCCTAAATTCTATAAAAGACCCAGATTCACAAAATACTTCCCTTAACAGTAACCTCTTGACACTAAAAAGCCAACTAGTAATCCCATCATTCGTGGTGGACACCAAAGAATAAGTAGTTCAAGGTCATCATCATACAAAGACTTTCAGGCCAGCCTAGGCTAAATAACCCAGTCTCAAAAATAAAATAAAAGGAAACTATGTGAACAGCTACAAACCAGAAAAGGTACCAATTCTGTAATTCCATCAGAAATAAAAATGCAAAAACAAGGTGTCCTGTAGAAATGGCTCAGTGGCTAAAAGCACGTGTTCTTGCAGAGGACCCAGGTTCAACTCCTAGCATCCACATGGTAGCTCGTAACCATGTGTAACGCCAGTCCCAAGGGATCCAAAGACCTTTTCTGACCTCTACAGGCACCAGGCTTGCATGGCATGCTGTACCCATACACAGAGTCAGGCAAAACACACACAGAATAAAAAAAAGTTTTAACTTCTCTAAATAGGACTAACAAGTTCTTCTGTAAGACACAAATCAAGAAGTAACTGGAATGTTGATGTAAACCTAGATAAAACCTTTTTTTAAAAACAAGTTACACCGAATTTGGGTCTATGTTCCACTAACAGTTAAGTAACAATAATTTCTAGTTATAAAGTATTATGCTTCATATCAATCTTCCCTTACAGACAAGGACCACTAACATCTACCATAGTTTTCTAATACAAGTATCTTCAGGGGCTGAGAATATTTTTTTCTATTACCATTTTATCTGCTGGGTTTCCAAAACCACACAATGAAAAATATTGCCAATTCATATTTTAGAGATAGAATGGAGACCAGATAGATTAAGGGACTAGTTTAAGGTCACACCACTACTAACTGAAAGAATACCAACTTTCAAATCAATGATGTATCTTCTCTAGATGCCTCTTTAAGGGTTAGAGAGATGGCTCAGCAATTCAGAGCACTGGCTGCTCTTCCAGAGGATGAGTATTCCCAGCACCCACACACTGGCTCACAACTGTCTGTAAGTCCAGTCCCATGCAATTTGGTGCCCTCTTCTGGCCCCAGTGGGCACCAAGTACACAAGTAGTACACAAACATACATGAAGGCAAAATACCTATACACATAAAATAAAAAATATTTAAGATTTTTCAGAAATAGTAAAATATAACCGTAAAACTTTAGCCAGATTAACATAATTGGAATAAAAGTTAATAGAACTCCAAAATTCATTCCCCTTGCCAGGGGTACACACCTTTAATCCCAGAGGCAAACAGATCTCTGCATGTTCCAGGCCAGCCAGGGCTACATGGGGAGAAACCCTGTCTTAATAATTAAATAGTTTCAGTTTGCGTCCTACATGTGGTATGCTCACAGGTAAAGCTTACAGAGTAAGTGGAAAAGGGAGATTTGTGCTGAAAAGAGAAAAAAAGAATGCCCCAAAGGAGCACAGCACACCTAAAAGTATTCTTAAAAGTAGTAATGTTTTAAGAAAACATTAGATAGCAACTGTGGTGGTATTCAAACATTGCCAGAGAAAAGGAAGTCATGGTGGGCTAGGAAAAGGATGATGTGAAAATGGAGACTGAGATTAAGAGAAACAGAAAGACTCTTCTAGAACAGCATGGACAGAACCCAGTGTGGATGAACCAGAGGCAGAGAAAAAGGCTGAAGGCAAAGTGAGAGAAAGGACTGAGAAAAAGGAAGCAAAGCAAAGGCAGAGAAAGGGCTTGGCCTTGTAGACCCTTAAAAACTCAAAAGTGCTGCATGGGACAGAAGTTTGGTTGGAATGTCTGCACTGATTTAAGCTCTCGCTAAATGTTAAGTCATTTATTTTCTTATATTAATTTGACTTTATTTCTGTAATTAAAAACCAAAATAACTCATTTGATTTGGGAACATGAATAAATATTCTTTGGAATATTTTTTAATAAATAAAAAATTTTACTTCCCTCACTTAACGCACTGATTTTTAGCTTGGTCTACTCTAATTAGCCTCCCACCCATTTTGAATATTTGCTAATTTTACAAAAGCACTTTCCAGGACTGTCAAGAGTTCACAAACTTCTAAAAAGTCTATGAAAAGCTAAAACAAAACACCTGATCTGAGGCAAACTAAATGTCAGCTGAGCATACTTAAACACTCCTCACAATACTGAAGCATGGTGGAGCAGATGGAAACAATAATGATCTTAATTAGAATTCTGCAATTCTTATATCAGTACATCCGTAGAAGAGCAGTCATATACAAAGCCCACCAGCAATCATGCTACAATGTAAAACCGTCTGGGACTAAACATGGAACAAGGGGTAAGTTAAATACTTTAAAAACAAGGAGTATGAGTAAAGAGTAAATAAAAAAAAATCTTAAGATTTAATACTGAAGTAACTACATAAGCATAAGAAAATAAGCCTCAGTAACGCCCTCCACAATCTATTATCCATAAACTTGTGACACACACAAGGCCTCATATACAAGCCTCTTGCCTTTTTTCTAAAACAACTAAGACCTTTGTTTCCAGCATCAGTTTTTTACCCTATTCAATAATAACTCTCTCAACTTTCTACCACATATTTTTGTTTTGTTTTTAAAGATGAGATTCTTAGCCTTAACTTGCCTAGTCTTTAAAAAAAAAAAATGAAATGCCAAAAATATCTAATAAGATTCCAGAACAAGAGAAAGTTAAGGACACCACTACAGGGCCTACAAACCGAAGAAAGCCTGAGATCGGGTGATTTGGCAGCCCAGGCCAGATCGCGAGCTCAAACTGGGAAGGGAGACAGGAGAGCGGTTAGACCACTCGGAACAGAGTCACAGCGCTATCAACCGCCCCCCCACCCCCACCCCTCCTTTACCTAGTAACATTCCCGGCCCCAATTAACGAAGCGAAGACACTAAAAACCCAGCACCCCGGCAAGAAGCTAAAGCTAAAAAACCTCTCCCCGACAAAATAACGCGTTAACAGAAACAAATCTGCTGGAGAGTTGGGAAGCCGCCCCTTCCCGTTTTCCTCACCTCTGGGGGAATCAATTCCCTCCCGTCCACCTAGAGTAGTTTAAGGTGTAATTTAGTCAACCCCACCCCCACCTGCCTTTTTTTTTTTTTTTTAATTTTGGTAACATTCGTCCCTTCTAACTAGTTAAGGCTTTCTGCTATTCCGAGGAAATGAAAAGACAGAAGACTGGATCTTAAAACCTTTTTCTCAACATCCCTGTAACTTGTTTCCTTACAAAAAATCCCACTCGCTTAGGCACAAGGAAGAGTTGAACTGACGGACAAACGGTGTAAGAGGTTTTATGTAATCCACATATATTAATCGCCTGACTCGTTTTCAATGTTACTACGACTGGAGTGACAATTGGCCCACCTCCCTCACCCAAGCCCCAGTTAACCTCTCTGTCCCACTCCCCTGCTGGTCTTCTTAGATGCTGCTGCTTCCCTCAGACAAGTTTCTCGGCCTCTATGGAGGCCACAGCCAGCTCGGAACGTCGTCGTCCTCCCTCAGCCTCGACTTCCCAGGCTAGAAAAGCCGCCCCGCGCCGGCTTGGCTCGGCTCGCCCGCCCTCAACCGTCCCCCCCCCCCGCCCCCCAAGCAGGAAGACCCTTACCGCGGCCCAAAGTCACTCCGGCCTCTCCCTCAGACCCCTCGCCACACAACAGTTGTCACTCGAGCTGCTCCCTAGTTTCCATTTCCGGGCCGTCCACAGCCCAGAGCCTCCCTTTCCCTGTTTCCGGGCCCCCCGTCCCATTTCCGGGGAACCCTTGCCGTCTTCACGCCCCCCACCTGCACTTCCGGCCCCCCACTTTCTCTCTTCCTAGACGCCCTCCAGGCTCCAAAGACCACTTCCGGTCCCCTCCCGGCCCCCGCTGGGCTACCACAGACCCGCACGCCCTACCCGGGTTCCGCCTAAGGCCTTCCTCATCGCGGGAGGCTGGAGCGGGGACCCAGCGCCCCCCCCCCCCAAGCCGGTCGGCCCCGGCTCCTCAGGCCGCGGGCTCGCTCGAGCGCCTCACCCGTCAGCCTCGGGCCGGTCCTTCCGCGGCCCCCGCCACCGCCAGCAAGTCGAGTCGGGAGCCGTGTCGCCACGATGACACGAACAGGCTGCTTGGGACTTTCGGATCAGGCGTCCCAAACCTCGTCAGCCCCCTCCCCCAAGGCCCGACCCCGCCGCTCGGAACGGCCTCCCAATTACCTAGTTAGGCCCCAAAGTCTCCGGTCCGGACTCGGTGGCGCGACGGCAACTTCCACTGGCTCCCCCCACCCCCCCCAGCGGCAGCGGCGGCGGCTCGTCGTCCCTTCAATTATCAGCTGAGCCGCAGCACCGTGCCGCCGTGCGCCTCCGCCCGCGCCGCCTACCTCCCCACCCGCTAGACTCCAACCGGGGACTACTTTGCCCTAAGGCTCCGGCCTGCGGGATCTTCCGCAGGACCAGCCCCACTACCTATTTACAGCCCATCGTATCGCCCCTCCCTTCCCAGCGCTCAACTCCGGTCTGCGAGCAGCCTCAGTCTCCTTCCGATTCCTTCAAGAGACCAGGAAGGGGACTGTGGCACTCCACTTGGTATCCCTCCGCTGGGGTCACCCCCGCCCCTCCGCGCTAGCAGGAACTAAATTCCACTTCGGGTCACCCAGGACCTGACTGTAGAGATTTCACGAAGCAGGGTTCCTTGTGACCCTGGTAAAGGAAACTATTACCCCAAGTTAAAACCCCCACTACCAACTCAAAAGCAGGCTCCGCTTTAAACTGGGGCTGCGGCCCCCTGACCCCAGTCAAGCCCCGCCCCTTCCTGGTTGTCTTAGCGACGGCGGTGGCGTCCCAAGATGGCGTCGTGGCTGCCGGAGACTCTGTTTGAAATTGTAGGACAAGGCCCGGCGCCGAGCAAAGACTATTACCAGTTGTTGGTCACCCAGTCTCAGGCAAGTGCGAGCCGCGGGCTCCTGTCTCTCCCGACCCCCTTCCCCGCCCGGCTGGGCCCCGCAATGCGGGGCCGCTCAAGGCAAACAGCCACCGTGGCCTGCCGGAAGCGCCGCGTCTCAGCTAGCAGCGAGGGATCTCCCCTCGTCACCTCTGCTCGGTGGCCCGAGAGTCGGTTCTCTCCCTGAGGCCGGCTCGTCCCTGGCGAGCCTTCCTTGCCTCCCCACAATGCCGTCCGCTTCCCTTCCTGCCTCCCGGCTTCCTACCCGCTGCGTTCCCTCCGCGCGCCAGAGAAAAACTGGCGTCCCTGCTTGCGTGCCGCCTCACCTCAGCGTGGGAAGGAGGGAAAGAAAGACTCAGCCAAGTGTCCCAAGGAGGAGCCGGCAGGGGGAGAAAGGGACGGTCTCTTCCTGGGTAGGACTTGATACTGAGGGATTTTTTTAGAGAACCTCGCGGTGGCCCTTACAATTACCACATCAAAACTCCTTTCTAGCAGGAATGGCTGACTGAAAAGGTCTCCCCTTACCTTGCTGGAGCCCCTTCTATCCCATTGAAAGTGAGGGGGAGGGGGATGGTACAAAAATGTTTCAGCTGCTCTGCTCATCAGCTCCACCCATAATGACATCTGCTCACAACAATAAGAACCAGGATTATGTTATCGCTGGAGTAAAGTAACCCTGGGGGCCTTTTTTTTTTCCAAGTGTTTTGGTTGTCAGGGGTGGGCTTTGGATAATGTATTGTGCCCATGAAATGCTCTGGTGAGCTGGGCCTCCACTGAGAGCACACTGTAGATTACTGGCTGAGCTTATCCCGGTCTTTAAACTGTTCGTGTTTAATGCACCATATTCCTAAAAAATTAAGCTTAAACCTTTGTGTTTGTTTGGGTTTGGGTATTGATTATCCCATCCGTTTTTCCAGGAGCCCTCAAACGGAAGAGTAATAAATTAATATTTATTTTACTTGTAAAACAGTAATAATGTGTGCTTTTTATGTAAGACCCAGAACTACTACTGCAAATGTAATAATTTGTCAATTTTTAATTTTTTAAACTCCTTTTTAAGAATTTGACAGTTAGGATTGGGTTGTTTTTGTTTTGAGACTGAGTCTTACTATGTAGCCATGGGTGACTGGAACTGGACATGTAGACCAAGCTGACCATGAAGTTAAAGAAATCGACCTGTTCTGTCTCCTGAGTTAGGAGGCACCCATCTAGAGAGGGTGAGGGTTTTGTTGGGTGGTTTTGGTTTGATTGATTTATTTTGGGTTGATTTTCTTTCTTTTCTCTCTTGCTCTATGAGGCGTGGAACCCAGGGCCTTCCGCTTGCTAGACAATTTTACCACTGAGCCCGACCCCACACACTCCCATTAGCTTTAAGATCTGTGATCCTAATAATTCTTCACTCTGTATGACTGACCTAAGACTTAGTAGTCTTTTGGAATTCTGATTTTCCATTTTCATCTATTGCAAGACCATTAAAAGTTCAAGGCCAGCCAGACGGTAGTGGCACAGACCTTTAATCCCAATACTTGGGAGTGAGAGACAGGTGGATCTCTGTGAGTTCGAGGCCAGCCTGGTATACAGAGTAAGTTCCAGGACAGCCAGAATTACAATAGAGAAATCCTGTCTCAAAACAAAAAAACAAACCAAAAAATTCAAGACCATCCTGGTCTACATAACAAGTACATAGGGCTACATAGAGAGACCCTGTCTCAAAAAAAATTTTTAAAAAATTAAGAAAAGGAAAGAAAGGAAAAGAAAAAAAGAAAGAGAAGAAAGAAAAAGAAAAGGCCAACTTCTTGTGCTGGCCAGATGCCTCAGGAGGTAAGTCCATTTTGCCACCAAACCTGATGACCTGACTTTGATCCCTGGAACCCACATGGTAGAGAGATTAGACTCCCACAAGTTGTCTTCTGACCTTCACAGATATGCTATGTCCTGAGTGTGCTCATGTTACCCTCCCACCCACCCCCCTACACACACACATAACACACACTGACTATTATAATATACCAAATAGTCTTGAATTCACAGACATCCCCCTACCAACCTACCTCCAAGAGCTACGATTAATAGCATATACCACTACCACCACCACTACACTTCATTGGCAAGGCAATGTACTGTCTTCAACATCTTTATTTAGCTAGCCCAAGCTGGCTTCAGATTTGAATGACTTAGTGCCAGAATTGCAGACATGCACTAACCATGCCTGGCATATGTTTTTAATTCTTACAGAGGCATTCTCAACAAATAACTTGATGCTACAAAGAACAAAGATTTAAAGCATAAAGCCTTTGAGGAGTACATAGTAAGTTTGAGGCCAACTTGGCCTATATAGCAAGACCATCTCTAAACAAAAGCAGGGCCAGCAAGATGACTCTGTGGTTAAAGGCACTTGCTGCTAAACTGGATGACCTGTGTTCAACCCCAGGACCCACATGATTGAAGGAGAAGATCAACTCTCCAAAGTTATTTTCTGACTTTTACATGAGCACACACATAAATACACACAAATAAATGCAATTTTATTTGTTTTGGGTTTTTCGAGACCGGGTTTCTCTGTATAACTCTGGCTATCCTGGAACTCGATCTATAGACCAAGCTGACCTCATACTCAGATCCCTTTCCTCTGCCTCTTTAGTGCTGATATTAAAGACATGCACCACCATCATCCAGAAATTTTAAATTTTATAATAAGTAAAACCAACTTTCATAACATACCTTGAGGCCAGTGTAATCCTATTCTCAAATCTTCCCTTCATTATGATAATCCTAAAGCTTAGAAAAATGAACACATTTTTCTTTTGGGGGATGGAGTAGGGAGTTAGACAGGGTCTCTCTAGGTGGTCCCTGCTAGTATAGAACTGATTATTATAAACCAAGTAGCCTTGAATTCACAGAAATCCACCTACCTCTATATCTGAGTGCTAGGATTAAAGGCATGCACCACTACCACCACTACACTACATGGCCAGTGTACTATTTCTAAATCATCAAAGATTCATCCATTTATTCCCACTCTAGTTGTAATAGTGTGTATATTGAATCTTAGTGTTATGAGAACTAGTATATGTGGCATCTAAGAAACACCTTGTTTTTCTGAATACAGATATGTTCCTTAATCAACAACTTAGCAATTACTATAGGGACAAAAAATATGATTCCTGCCTCCAAAGAATGTTCCACTCATCCAACACCTTTTATATGCCAGATACTATTCTAGAAGCTGGGAAATATCAGTAACAACCACTTCCTCTCACGAAACATTCAATCTACTAGGAACAGTAAAGTTAGTGTTATAAACTTAAAAAAAAAAAATTTTTTCTTTAAAAAAAAAAAAATGGATCTTACTACTTACCAGGCTGGCCTTGAACTCAAGATTCTCCTGCTCCAGACTCTGAGTGGTGAGGTTACAAGCATGAGCCCTTCCTTCCAGGTAGTGTAGTGCCCAGTGGATACATTTTTCACAATCTGTTGCTGAGTTAACAGTATAGATTCTTTAAAATCCAAAGAAAGCCTGGAAAATCACTTTACATACTTGAGGCTAATGCTGTTACAAATATTTTGTCTTATGAGACTGAAGGTGTAGCTCATTGGTAGTGTTTGCCTATTATACAGAGAGGCTTGGGTTTGATCCTCACCAATATTCACATGCATACGAAAATTCTGTCTTTGTTGCTGTTGTTTTGTGGTTTTCCAAAAAGTTCCCTCCTTGGGGGAGAGGGGCTAGAAAAATGGTTCTGCTCTTGCAGAGGACCCAGTTCTATTTCCCACCCACATCATGGCTGACAACCATCTGTAACTCCAATTTCAGGGAATGTGATGTCCTCTTGAGACCTCCTCAAACAACAACACGCCCTTGGTGCACATGCATACATGTAGGCAAAACATCCATACACATACAATAAATCTAAGGGGGGCTGGGGACAGTGAGATAGGATCTCTCTATTATGTATGTAGCTCTGGCTGTCCTAGAACTCACAGAGATCCACCTGTCTCTGCTTCCCGAGTACTGGGATAAAGGCATGTGCCACCATGTCCAGCTATTTATTTTATTCATAATTATATATATTAAGTATAGTTGTGTTTGGGTATAGTGCCTGGAGTTGCAGGTGGTTAATGAGCCACCTGACATGGGTGCTGGGAATTGAACTCAGGTCCTCTGGAAGAGCATCAAGCATTCTTAAACACTGAGCCCATTTCAAAAAAAATTTTTTTTTAATTCTAATTTCTTTGTAGCTTCTTTGGAAGTGTTGCTTAAGGAGGACAAAGACAGTGACTTAGGATTAATGTAGAAAGCTTTAGAAACAATGTACTAAAAAAAATTCTTGCAGCTAATAATATATGATGGTTATTCCAACCAATGAAGGAAGGAAGAAGCCAGGAATAATGGAGTCTTGTTTACCTTTTTTACTAAATCCTACCCAGAACTACAAAAACCTAAAGATCAACAGTTAAAGTTCAATTAATAATGTACTTACCTAGCTTGCATAGGTTTGATCTCTAACACCACAAAAAGTGGGCTTAGTGGCACACACCTAAGGAGATGGAGGCTGGGGGATCAGAAGTTCAGAGCCATCCTGGCAGCTTAGTTTTAGGCTAGGCTACCTGAGATACTGCTTTAACGCCCACTTCTAGAAAGAATAGAAAGAAACTAAAGGGTTGTTCTCTCTGCTTAGTTGAATGTGAGACAAGAGGAAAATAAGGTAGGAGCCGGGGTGTGGCTTCATAGTAGTATCCTTCACTAAGAAGCACAAGAACTTGAATCCTATCCTTAACTGTAGGGAAAAAAAACATGATAAAGTAGTCCATTGACTAGCTTCATTTGGCCCCAAATAAAGGGATTTCTCTGGTAAATTGGAATCATATTCAATAAACAATAGATTGCACATTTTGAGAGGTAGACAGACACAGTCAACTTGATATTGAGTATTCTTCCAAGGGGACCAAGCAAACTGGAAATCACGCTGTTCTGGCCCCCACCTTCACACAGACAGTCCCCAGTAGCCACATATACAGGTGGAGGGAGAGAGCAAGGAGGTGTGTCTGCTCGTTCCTATGGGAAGTTTGCTTATGTCCTAGCTCCAATGTCCATTTTATCCACTGGCCACCAGCCACAAGCCAATGGTTCCACCTGCAAACTGCTGTCCAAGCTGTCCTCTCTCATCCTCTGCCCCACTATCTGTATGTTGCCCAGCCTCCTGCCTTCTGCTTTTTATCTGACCCCCTTAGCCCTTTTCCCTTTCTTCCCTATTACTGAGAACATTGGTTCCAGCTCTGTTCATCCCTCAGGAAGTAGAGTGTGTTTTACTTTTGCCTACTGAAGTCATTCACCTCTTCACCTGCCCTTCCTGACAGCAACAGCTGCAATAAACGCACCCTTCCCTGACCCGCAGGTTGGGTCAGGTGTTTATAATAATAAACTGCATTATTCTTCGACTCCTCATGTCTGACACACTTTAGAAAAATGATTCCCAACCCTGTGACACTCCAGAATGTGCCTAATTATAGAGTTGTGAAATAGCTTTTAATCAGAAATTTTAAATTCCTTTTAAGTGGCAATAGGGCACTTCGGGGAGAAAGAGGAATGTCATGGTCCAACTAAAGCAATTAAACTCTTGAAATGGTGTTTTGCCATGTAATAGCACAGTCACCAAGAGGCTCCTCAATCCTCACTTCAGAATTCCATAACACCTGAGCAGACCTCACTCAGCACCTGGAAACACCTACTCAATCTGGTCTCACCCCACGTTGCCACAGATCGGCTGCGTAATTATGTGGGGCAGTAGAGCACTTAATTGGGAGTCCCTGAGTCATGGATCCTTTGAGCCCTCCTGCTACCATGCAAGCTCTTGACCTGGGGCAAGGCTCTTAATTTATCTGGGCCCCAGTTGCCTCATCACCATACTAAGGTCACTAGTCTGACAAGATCACTAAGATTAAGTGCGTTGCTCAAATGTTCTTTCCTATGACAGTAATGTTCGATCCTGCAGAAAACACTAGATTTTTTTTTTTCCTTAGAATAATTGAATTGTCAGAGACTTTGTGTTGGTAGCTGTGTGGCCTCCTTCACTTACCTACTGTTTCACTTTTTTTTTTTTCATCTATGCAGAGAACCAAATAACATGGAAAAGACCAGTATTTCTCCATGGCAGGTTTCTTGATCAAGTTTTGGAAATCCTGTGTGAAACAAAATCATATTTGCTTCTTTCTGAGATTTCTCAGCCTTTAAAATCTTGTGAAAAGAGGAACAATTTGGGATATAAAAGAGGATAATGTAAAAGAGGTAAATATGATGCAAGTTGTTACATGTGTGCATGAAGAGGTCACAATGAAACTCATTGCTTTGCATAAGGAATAAATGCTAATAAAACAGAGCAAAACCCTGCTGTGTGTCATGTCATGAATCTCCAAGAGGAAACTGCCACTGAAGCTTTTTCCCTGGTCATATGACTGTGAAATCTCCTTCCCTGAGGCTCTTCAGGAGTAGAGACTCTGAAATGCTCTTTGGAAAACAACATGTATGTCTTTGGAAAAAACAGTATGTCTGGTATGTAACAGGGAATTCTAAACGAGCCAGACATCCCCTTTTCCTTGAAAAGGATTGGAATAACTATTCAATCATCTGTTGTGATTTTCTTTTACTCATTTATTTCAACTATCAGCCTATACCTCCAAAAAATACCAAGTGATGTTTTCATTGCTGTTGCAGTAAGTGTATGGATGAATTTTCATGAACTGATATTAATATTGTGTTTAACTTTCCTATGCAAAATTTCTAGGTTATAATTTTACTAGGTGATAGTGTACAAATCATACATTTATTTTCTTAGACTTTTAGGTGTTTCTTTTTTCAGTTATCATTTTTATAACTGATAATTGCTTCTCAAATTGTGTCCTGTTTTTAATTAGCAAGGGGTGGTGACGCTAATGATTCCGGATGTTAGTCAGGCACTCTACCACTGAGCCAAACCCCAGCTGCCCAAAGTTGACTTGTGTTTCTAGTAAATTTCCTTCGGTCTAGTGATCTTGCTGAGTCAGCTACTAACTCAAATCCTTTACCTGTGGATGATTTTAAATCTTTTATAGTACATCTCACCTGTGAATAATGGCATTTTCCTTTCTAATCATATTTAGTCTCTGGTACTGGGGCAGTGGGGTGCTTTGTGAGGGGTTGCTTGTGTGATTGGGCTGTTTCTTTAAGATTTTTATTTTATGGATGTGATTGTTAATCTGTATGTATGTCTATGCACCATGTGTGTACCTGGTGACACAGCTTCTGATTCCTTGGTACTGGAGTTAGAAGCAGAAATGAGACACCATGGGGTATTGGGAACCAAACATGGGTCCTCCATAAGCACAGCAAGTGATCTTAACCCTGAGCCATCTCTCTGGCCCTGTTTTCTTTATGAGAAAGTCTTACCGTTATGTTCACTTGCTGCTATCCTTGAGCTTCTGATCCTTCTGCCTCCACCTTCTGAGTGCTGGGCTTACTATGACTGTGTCTGCTCTAAATCTTCATCCTTGCTGTATTTATATCTAAACAAAGATTTCTACTAGCATTTCAGAGAGAAATGATTATTTGTAGTCTAATTTGATTTTGGTTTTGGTTTTTTGTTTGAAATCTATATAGCTCACACTGGTTTTGTCATTAATTTTTTTCTTTATTTTTTTTATTATTTGTACATGTGTGATGTTTATGCGTGTGTGTGTGTGTGTGTGTGTGTGTGTGTGTGTGTGTGTCTGTAAAGGAGGGTACACATATGCCATGGCACCTACTTGGAGACCAGAGAACAATTTTTTGTTTGTTTTTGAGATAGGATTTCTCTGTGTAGCCCTGGCTGTCCTGGAACTTACTCTGTAGACCAGGCTGGCCTTGAACTCAGAGATCCACCCACCTGCCTCGGCCTCCTGGATGCTGGGGTTAAAGCATGTGCCACCGTGCATGGCTAAGATTTTTTTTTTTCTTTTTGACTCCTTCCTTTCCTTTCTTTACGTAAGTCTGAGGGGTCCAATTCAGGTTATTGGCTTTCTCAGTAAGCACTTTCCTTGCTGAGCCATCTCACCAGCCCTGGCCTTCTTATTTCAGAATACATCAGCCAGAGTTGGTGGTCGGCATAGAGATACAAGCCTCTAAAGTCAGCACTTGAGGTGAACGAAAGAACACCAGGACCTCTGGCCACACACAAACCAGGCATGGCGGCACACACCTATAATCCCATCAGTTAGGAAGCTGAGATAGGATTGAGTTGAGCATGTTCCAGTTACGTGAGCTAAGTAGTATAACTATGCCTTTAAAAAAATTTTAAAACTACATGATAAATTTTTTGCCAGGTGGTGGAGGCACATACAGCACTTGGAAGGCAGGGGCAGGGGGTCTCTGAGTTCAAAGGCCAGCCTGATCTACAGAGCAAGTTCAGGATAAACCCTGTCTCAAAAAAACCTAAAAAAAAAAAAAAAAAAAAAGAATTAGAATCAGATTCTAATTGGATTAGATGAGTTAGCAGCTTGCCAACTATTCTTTGGTGTTGCAGATAAATGTACTTCTAAGATTTCTTGAGATTTTTGATATAACATGAACCCAGACCTGAGACCTGTTAGTCAAAGGCTCTTTTACTTAAGTATACTACATTGCAGGCCACAGCCAACACCAGAAACATCTTATTCAATCTTTCTCTTTGGAAATAACTGTCATTTTTTTTTCTTTTGGCTTTTCTATTGCTGTGATAAAACACCATGATCAAGACAACTTATAGAAATGGAAGTGTTTATTGGACTTACGGTTCCAGAGAGATAAGAATCCATCCTGACAAGAGAGCAGGGCAGTAGGCACATGTGGCAGTAGGAACAGAAAGCTGAGATCTCACATCCTCAACCATAAACATGAAGTGGAGAGAGTGACCTGGAAGTAGGGCAAGGCTATATAACCTCAAATCCCACCACCAGGAGTGATGTGAAACAGGATCTGCTAGCGGCTCCCCTGTTAGTGTGAGGATCAACTTGCTTACAGGTACAGCCAGCATATAGAGAAAAGGAGCCAACAAGAGGTGGGAATCTGAGGTATCTTTTGAGCCTCTATAACTAGCTAGGCTGTAAACAAGTCTCTACCTTCTGCCTCAATTTCTTTATCTAAAAAAAATGAAAACAAACACACAAAACAAAAAACACAACCCAGGAGCTAGGATGATGGTTACAGGAATGAGGATGGACAGACAGATCCTCAGAATTTGATAGACATGGTGGAGCCTAGCTGGATGAGTAAGCTGCAGATTGAGAGTCAGCACAAAACACACCCAGATTCTTAGCATAAGGAGATATATTTGCCTCAGAGGGACAAAAGGCAGGGAACAGGGGGAAGGGTTAGGGAAAGAAGGACATTTTAAAGGACTATCTCTGGATAGGGTGGAGGCAGACAGTGGTTTACTGGGAAATGGCACAGCCTGGGAAAGGAAGGGAGGTGCAGTGAGGGAAGGGTTTGGGTGGCTGTCTCCCTTTGGCTGGGAGAATGAAGAAGAGGAGGTAGTGGGGTTTTTCGGAGAGAGGTGTGCTGTGGTGGGATTTCTGTGAGAAGGACCTTTTTGTGAGAAGTTGGGACTTCCGTCTGGCTGGCCTCTCCGTACCCATCACCATCTTGGGGCTATGTGAGAGATGTATTAACATGTCTTTAATCCTAGTACTCAGGAGTCAGACACAGACAGATCTTCGTGAGTTCCAGGTCAGCATGGTCCTCAGAGAGGATTCCAGGCTGGCTAGTGCTAAATAGTGAGACCCTGTTTCAAAAAAAAGAAGTGGAAAGTAATTGAAAATGACACCCAACATCAACCTTTGGCCTCCACATATTTTTGCACACCTGCACACAAGCATTTGGAAAGGAAAAGTAGACTGTGACTGTGAAGTAGCACAGTGGTAGAGCCCTTGCCTAGGGTACTCAAGATCCAGGGCCCAGTCCTCAGCACCAGAAAAACAGTAGTTGCTTCACAGGAAGAAAGAAATAGGCTCTTAAATATAAACAGCCTGGAATAGAGGCTAGGAATAGCTCAATTGGTAAAATGCTTACCCAGCATGCAGGAAGGCCTGGGTTCAATCCCCAGCACTACATAAAATCAGGCATGGTAGTAAATGCCTGATGTAAATGCATAGTGGTAAAGTCCCAAAACTGGAGAGTGGAGGCAGGAGCACCAGGTGTTTAAGGCTAGACTGGGGACAAGGGCCTGTCTCAAAAACACAAAAACAAAAAATGCTAAGGGGGCAATGCATTCAGCCTACTTACAGGTTCTACAGTTGTCTACTTATTAACCCCAATGTATTTGTAACCTTCAATCAATCAACACAGAGCTTTCCCAATCATTTCAGGACATTCACAGAGGGAAAGGATCACACACATAGTGTTTTACTAGCGGAGGTCTAACAGGAAGCATTGCTGTTGCTTGCTCGCTCACTCACTCCTCAGATGCTGAGTCGACACCTTCTTCATGCTCCAGTGCCACACTTTGGGCTTTGTGGTTGTTGGTAATTTGCTATTTAACAAGACCCACCCCACAATTAGTCCTGCTTCTGCACAGTTTCCTAAACACAAGGAGACTGTGGTATGCCCTAGGTTTAATACATGTATTAACGTAAAGGCTGGTTTGGGGTGTGAGTTATAGTTGCTGGCTCTGAGTTGGGTTTTATTTGTTTGAATTTTTCTCTTTGTTTGGAAGTGATTTGTTTGTTTGTGAGGCAGAGTTTCTCCTGTAGCTCCAGGCTAGCCTAGAACTCCATCAAGAAGAATGACCTTGGACTCTCCTACCTGTACTGGGATTACCCTATGCTACAGAACCTGCATAAACTGACATTAATGAATCAACAGTAGATAGTCAATGTGGTATCTAAATAAACAAACATAAAACAAGCTGGTAGGTTGATGGGCCAGAGGCTTGTGGGAACCTAGTCTACACTTCCCTGGAACAGGATTGGAAATCTGCTAATATGGTAGCTTCAGTGCCTTAGCAGAGAGTAACTGCCATGTGCAATGAAAACATGCTGACCCAGTGAGTGCCATTCAAAAGGAGCTGGTGCTCCGCTTTATTTCTGAGATCATTGGTCCCATTCTGGTCCCAGCTCTCACTGAGAACTGGTCTAATATTCTGTAAAATCTCTGTTCCAACCAAACATTTTTTGTTCTGTCTAGAATTCATTTCACTCACTGCCACTCCCTACTCCTGTCTACCTACATACCACTGTGATAAGAATCTAAAGGATGGACACATGACCCAAGGTCTCCAAGAAACTGTATTGTTAATTCAGACTGAACCAGTATAGTGAACTGTTTGACCTCCATTGCTGTTTGTGTGTGGTGATGGGGATTAAACACTACCTTCGACCCCAGGGAAAGACCTCACCCTTGCTAGGCAAGTACTTTGCCACCTTCCCAGGACCCTCAGTTTCACTATCTGTAGTGTTCCTCAAAGCTTAGGCTCTCCAGTGCTTAAGGAATATACTTCTGCAATCCCAGATAAGAAGGCCTGCAAACAGAAGAAAACAAACAGAAGGGCTGATAATCAGATGCTATTATCTGTATCTCTGGGTCCTGTAGTGCCTGAGGCAGCCATAGCACTGACCTCCCACTTTAAAATGGGACAAGAATGTTCTCTTAAACCCTATGGGATTGAGTCAGTGGTCCTAAATGAATGCACCCAGGCCTTCCTGCTGTCTCAAAGTACACTGTAACTAAATGTAAACCCTGTTTGCCCCTGAGTTTGTCCAAAATTGAGTATGTTTAGATTTCCTTCTGAATATCCTAAGATGTTTTATTTATTTCAGTTCAGGATCACTCTTCTGTGGTTCCGTGGCCTTTTTGGCTAAGATCAAAGGTCTGATTATTTCTGACAGACAGAGAAATGGAGAATGGGAAAATGAACAGAAGCAAAAATCTTGCAGTTTAGAGCCCTGGGAGAAAAAAGAGAAGGAGGCAGATAAAACTCTGGGACATTCAGGTGGACATGGACATGTCTTCCCATATGCCTTGAGGATTGTCAAAGAAATAAGGTCTTGGGCCAGCAAAATGGCTCAGTAAGTAAAGTAAAGGTACTTGCCACCATGCCTACCAACCAGAGTTACATTCCCCAGGACCCACATGGTGGGAAAAGAGAATCAGTTCCTACAACTTGCCCTCTTACCTCCACATCTGCATGACATACACAAGTACATACACAGAAATAAATAAATTAATGTAAAAAACATTTAAAGAAAAGAAAAAGGAAGCATTCAGGAAGCTGAGCCAGGAGAGTTACAGATATTCAGGCAGATTAGACTATAGTGAGTTGGAGGCCAGCTTGTCTATATAGTAAGACTTTATTGCCAAGCACTGAGACTGGAAAATTGGCTTAGAGATTAAGAGTACTGGATGCTCTTTCCAAGGACCTAGGTTCAATTCCCAGCACTCATATGGCAGCTCACAGCCATCTGTAACTCCAGTTCCAAGAACAGTTCCAAGTTCCTCTGGCCTTAGTAGACACCAGGCATACATATGGTATACACACATATATGCAGGCAAAAAACTCATACACATTAAAATGGGGAAGGGGACTGAAGAGATAGCTCAGTGATTAAGAGCCAGTACTCCTCTTCCAGAGGGTCTGAGTTCAGTACCCAGCACTCATGTCAGACAGCTTACAAATCCCCTGTAACTCTACCTCCAGAAGATACAGTGACTCTGGCCTCCACAGACAGTTGGACTTAGGTATACACATACACACATATACATAATTAAAAATAACAAAAATACAGGTGTGATAGCACATACCTTTGATTCCAGCACTCATGAGGCAGAGGCAGGTAGATCTCTGTGAGTTCAAGGCCAGCCTGGTATATATAGTTCCAGGCCAGTCAGTGTGACATAATTAAGCCCCTGTCTCAAAATAAAATAAAAATTGGTGATTCTCAGAGAAACCTACACCCATGTTGTTGAATGTATCTTTTTGGGAGCTGGCTCTGGTTATAAGAGCACTTGCTGCTCTTAAAGAGGACCTAAGTTCAGTTCCTACTACCCACATTAGGTGGCTAACAATTGCTTTTAACTCCACTTCCAGGGGTATAGGAAGCCTCTAGCCTTCTTGGGTATCTACAGTCAAATGTACATATCCATACACAGACACACACATAATTTTTTTTCAATTAAATTATGTTGAGACAGCCTCACTGTGTAGTTTTGGATAACCTGGAATTCTCTATGTAGGCCAGCCCTCCCCTCCCCCCTTTTTGGTTTTTCAAGACAAGGTTTCTCTTTGTAGCTCTGGCGGTTATCCTAGAACTCAATCTGTAGACCAGGATGTCCTTGAACTCACAGAGATCCATCTGCCTTTGCCTCCCAAGTGCTAGGATTAAGGTGTGAGCCACCACTGACTCTAGGACCAGTGTTCTTAACCTACCAACTACTTATCAAGCCTGTCATCCTGCAACTAACTGTAAACTCCAGCTTCAAGGGATCCAGCACCCCTTTCTGACTTCTGTGTATGCACAAGTGCAGCTGAGCACACAGCTGCATATACATTCACACACAAATAAATTAACAAAAATGAATAAGGTTCTTTCCTCATGTGAATGCCATCTCTTAAATTCACAGAACCTCTTGTCTTCACTTGGGCCACTCTTCTACTGAGAAAAATCCTTTCCCTAATCTTTACCTAGCTCTCCATCTAGTTCTCAGATTCAGATCAGTCTATCTCTTCGAGGGAGCCCCTTAACATGGCCCTTTTCAGGGGAAGAGTGTGAGGAGAAAGCTTAGGAAATGACACAAATAAGGATTAGCTCCAATATTTCCATCCTAATCATTCAGGTGGCTCTGAATGGTGGCAGCCAACATGGGGTCATGAAAGCAGGAACAAATGAGCATTCAGATATATGAAAAGATACTGAAGAAAATTCATCTTGCATAATCAGCAGCAGCATCCATTTCTTAGCATTCAGTGAGACCAGTGCAGGCAGAAGATTTTCTTCCTAGCAAATGAGATGATGGGTGTGTATTAGCCTTTTAGAAAGCTGTATAGAATAAAAACTGTTAAGAGTCTATGATGGAGCTGGGAGGTGGTGGCGCATACCTTTAATCCCAGCACTCAGGAGGCAGAGGCAGGAGGATCTCTGTGAGTTTGGGGCCAGCCTGGTCTACAGAGTGAGTTCTAGAACAGCCAGAATTACAATAGAGAAACTTTGCCTTGAAAAACCAAAAGAGAGAGAGAGAGAGAGAGTGTGTGTGTGTGTGTGTGTGTGTGTGTTTGATGGTCCATGTTCAGTTGCACCTGGTCATCTGAGATCTTTTAGTAAGGAGCTGAGTTTAGTGTGAATTTAATGAATAGTTGTTGACTTAATGTCTAGTTAAAATTTTGTTTTGTTTTCTCTGTACTGTATCCCCTACCCACCCCACTACTCAGGATTGTACCCAGATCTCAGAACACTAGGCAAATACTCTACCACTGAGCTGTTTGCCCAGCTCCGCTGTATCGTTTTTGCTATATCTATTTATTCATTTTGTGTGGGTGGATGGGTGGGTGAGGGTATGTGTGGAATCAAACTTGGGTCATCAGGCTTGGCAGCAAGCACCCTATACCGCCTGACCTATCTCATTGGCCCTGCTGTAACATTGTTAAAGAAACAGCACAAAGCAAGTGGGTCTGGAAGAATTGAATGCAGAATGTAATAGTAGAGTCTGAATCACTTAGTGTGGAGCTGCTCCATATTTTCCAGAGACATGAGTAGGGAGCAGGAATAATTCTAGGAAGTAGGGATCCATTTCAGCTGTTAATGAATTGCGATACTAGGTGTGGCACTTTCTGGTGATGCTCCATGAGTGTGGGGAAGGAGCAGGAAGTAGTATGAGGGGACGCTGAGGAAGCAGTCTCTGCTGGGCCTTGCATACCACCTTAGGTATGCACCTTGGGAAGAACACATAAGATCTCATTCATATTGGCATTTTTGGAAGAGGCTTTGGGCTACTATCGACTGGCTCAGCTCCATGGAGAGGTCAGTCTTCTAAGGTTTGGTACCCTTTTCTCCAGGGTACCATGTAAGGGGACTTTGCCAAGAAGTTTTTTGCACTGTGCAGCCTTCCTTATGGTTACATGCTGCTTGGACTTCTGGAAACAGCTTAGGAGCCCTAATTAAGACAGTGTTGCCAATTGGAATTGGCAATTAGTGGCAGAGGACGTTTATGGGAAGGCAGGCAGAAACTAGGCTCAGATAAAGGACAGTTGACAGTCTCTGGGAAGGCTCAAACAGAGGAGTTAGTGACAAGGGACAGTGAGTGGGAAGGCAGCCACCAGGCTGAGACAAGGGACAGTTAATGGGATAGAAGATTTTAGAAGTTAGCCAGTCCTCCATGTTAGACAGATAAAGACAGCCAGAAGGGGCTGTAAAGATTTCTTCCTTTCTCTCTTTTCCTTTCTAACCTTTTAGGGCGAGGGGGTTAAAAAGGCTCCATCCAAGTTGAGAATCTGTCTCAGTGGCAGTTGTGGGCAGGAGAACCAGGAGGAGGTGTTCAGTTGGGAGTGAAAAAAATAACAGTTACAATTGGCTCCAAACCAATAGGGCTTCAGAGTTTAGCTACAGTGTCAGAAAACAATTACAGTACTATGGATATGAACGGGATGGCAAGCAATGTGAAAGATGTGAAAGATAGAATTTGGTCATGAACTTGATATTGTGGGATGACAGAGAATGAGAGCATCTAAAATGACTCAGCCAGTGCCACCCAAATAAGGAATGCAGGAAGAAGAACAGATGGGTTTCTTGGGGTTGAACATAAGATGCCCGGGGATTACATAGGTGGTGTGTATCTTAAGGAGCTGGGTGGTTTACAAGGACTCCAGAGATTAAGAATGAAAAGCTAAACCAGTCGATGGTGGTATAGGTCTTTAATTCCAGCGCTCAGGAGGCAGAGGTAGGCAGATCTCTTATTTCAAGGCCAGCCTGGTCTATAGAATGAGTTCCAGGACAGCCAGGAATACATAAAGAACCCCTGTCTTGAAAAATAGAAGGAAGGAAAGAAGGAAGGAAGGGAGGGAGGGAGGGACAGAGGAAGGGAGGAGGGAAGGGGAGGGGAGGGGAAAGAGAGGAAGGAGAAGGGGAAAAAGAAAGGAATGAATGAAAAGCTAGATTTTGAGAGCCTAGTGGATGACATTACCCGGGGATGGAAAGTAGCTCAGGATAGAACTCTCCCAGTGAAGACCAAGGCAGGACTAGGAGATAGCTTAGTAGTAAAGTGATTGCCTGGCCTGTGTGAGACAAATATAAAAAAAGTCAAGGCAGAAAGAGAGAGAGATCTGGGTATCCACATTTGGATGTCTTTGTTGAGCTGGAGAGAAGCAGCATTGATACTAGTGTCATACACTATGCAGGTTATTTAAGGACAGGTCAGAGTTAAATATTCCTCCTAATAAATGACAAAATGTATCTGTAGCAGGAATAAAACAGTGTTAGTTAAAACATAGGAAATAAAAGTTTCTTTTGTAAGAAGTCCACAGGAATGTGACTGGATACATTTTGGTACATTCTTCCTGTGGCAGAAATCATTAATTGTTCACAGTAACCATTTTTCCTTTTTAATAGTGAAAGGCAACCTGATTTGTAGCTAAACATACAGACTTCAGAAAGAAAAAGAAAAGAGAACATTTCTAAACTACCCAGCCACCATCCCCCTGTAGCTACAAATAGCCACATAGCAAGTTTTTGCCATGGGATAAAGAAGAGCCCCAAAGATGCCTAATTTTCACCCCATGTCCCTGGGGTAACAGGTATGAGTGACCATACTCTACCTGTTATGTGGATGCTGGTATTTTGGTTTTTTGAAACAGGGTTTCTCTGAAGCTCTTGATGTTCTGGAGCTTGATCTATAGACCAGGCTGACCTGGAAATCAGAGATCCTTCCTCCTTCTGCCCCCCAAGTGCTGAAATTAAAGGTGTGCTTCACTGTCTGGCCAAATGTTCTCATTTTATGAAAGATTCTGATATTTATTCATTCTTAAAATATTTGATAGAATTATCAAATTACTTAACTTTTGTCACCATACCTGGCTTTTCTTGACTCAGATTGCTCAGATCATTAGTGTACTCTTTTTGAATTTTAAGATAATTAACTTCATGAATTTATAGTGAAAATAAACATGTTTGCTTGGATGTTGTTGTTGTTTGGTTGATATTTTTTGGTTTTTATTTTTTTACCTGGGGCTAGGGATTGAACCCAGCACCTCTTGCATGCTAGCTAGGAATGTATTCTACCACTGA
Organism: Cricetomys ansorgei; assembly: GCA_026225945.1. Taxonomy (NCBI): domain Eukaryota; kingdom Metazoa; phylum Chordata; class Mammalia; order Rodentia; family Nesomyidae; genus Cricetomys; species Cricetomys ansorgei. The sequence goes on from JAMJFZ010001796.1 coordinate 21,609,434, forward strand.
GCTACAAATTCAGTCCAAATATATGTGCAAACACTAATATAGTAACATAAACTGGGCATGGTGGTACACACCTGCAACCCAGAGTTTAGGAGATGAGGACAAAAAGATCAAGAATTTGGAGCCAGCTTGGGTTACTACAAGAGAGAACCTGTCTCAAAACAAAACGAAACAAACAAAAAAACCTTCCCAAAGCAGAAATACACTAATATTAAATAATTCTAAACATGTATGAACATAAACCTAAGTCTCTAAATTTAAAATACCAATTTTATACATAAATAAAATGCTAAATCATTTGAATTATAATGTCTGTCTTCATATTGATAAGGCCTAGTACTTAGAAACCTTATTGTCATTTTGAGCACTATAGTCTAATTGAAAAATCCTTGACCTTTTTTGATTTTGATTTTTTTCCATTTATGGCTGTGTGCCATCAGATAAGTCAATGACTTAATTTGTCCTAGAACCCAGGGCAGAATCACTTGTTGACTCTGCACCCTTCACCACACTAGACAATGCAAATCATAAAAAGAATCTCTAAGAATGGGAGATGCTTTAGAGGCTTGCGGTAGAGCCCAAAAGATAAATAGTTCTCTGGGCTACATGCCCACTGCAGAACTTTCCAGTAGATACCAAGGAACTTAATGCAGCTTAGGCTGTTAAAATGCTGTACTGTGATTCATAAAAGATATTCCAGGCCATTTTAAACACTTATCAGGAGACATTAGGAGGCAGAGAATCCTTGGGAAACTACCCTTGAAAACCTAAGAAAACTCAGAGAAGAGGAAGAACCCAGTCGTGTGTCAGATGATGCACAGAAACAAGAAAAAGGACAGAGTGTTTCTCAGTGGGTAGAGTGCTTGCCTAGCATCATTCCCAGCACCAAAGAAAACTAGGTGTATTCATAGCTCTCAGGAAGTGAAGGCAGGGGCTTCAGAAGTTCAAGATCATCCTACAATTTTGAGTAGAAAGGAAGGTGGAACATTCTGATTTGCAAACTAGCTGTGAATAGAAAATGAGTGGGGAAGGAATAAGGGATAAGGAACTTAGAAAGTTCTAGGAAGCTTGCTTGTTGCTGGAGAGATGGCTCAGTGGTTAAGAGCTCATGTTGTTTTTGCAGCTTCAGTTCTCAGGACCCCACATGGGCTCACAACCATCTGTAACTCTAGTTAGAGGGATCCAATGACACCTTCTGACTTCCAAGGGCACTAGGCTCACATGAGTGTGTGTGTGTGTGTGTGTGTGTGTGTGTGTGTGTGTGTGTCTGTCTGTCTGTCTGTCTCCGAGAAAGCTGTGAGTACATACTTGCAGACAAATACTCTGAAAGACACATAAAATATTTTTAAAAGAAAAGAAAAAAGAAAAACTTGTTTCTAAAAGAAAAAAATAGAAGTCTCAACTTGTATAAAGCCAGGAATTTGGGCTCCTGCCTGTAATCAGCCCCAGCTACTCAGGAGGGTAGCCTGAGCTACAGAATGAGACTCAGTATTAACAAAGCAAATGGTTATGTGCACACTGCACCAGAAACACAGGCAAAGCATGTTTGTCTTTCCACAGTGTCAGATTATTTTTGAATAACATAAATTTATAAGGTTGAATGGCTCCAAAGACAGCAATGTGTCATAAAATCTGCCTACCTGGGTAGCCCGGCTGAGGCAAATACAAGTTCTTTATTCCAATCTAAATTGCTGATATTAACTCTTCATACCACACATCACATTGCACACAGCCAATATATCTTTATATATACATGTGTATGGGTTACAGGATGAATGCAAGCTAAAGAGACTGCAGCAGCATTTGGGAGGGTTAGAAGTGGGCTGAGACAGAGTCAAGCATCAGGAGAGAGCTGCTGGTGGAGCTACTGGCTCCAATCGGGTTTGAGAGCAGAGCTGCAGAACTCGGTTTCCAGTTCCAAGGCTGGACCACTTTAGAAACAGAAAACTGCTGGTCAGGTCCAGGTCCAGATACAAATGGACTGGTAAGACATTAAATAGACTGCATCAACAGCGTGACCCTTAGCTGAGTCAGCAAGGCCTCCATTTGGGTAGAGAGCACCAAGTACTACAACTCCATTTACAGAATTGCTTCCTCTGGAATGAGCATGGGACATGGGAATGTGTCCTCTGGAAGAGCAAGTACTCTAAACTTCTGAGCCTTCCTTCTCTCCAGCCCTGCTGTAGTTTTTGTTAGAAATGTATGAGAATGTTTTTTTTTTTTGTTTGTTTGTTTTCATTTTTTTTATTTTATGTGTTTGAGTGTTGTGCCTGTGTGAATGTATACTGCATGTTCGCCTGGTACCCATGGAGCTCAGAAGAAGGCATCGAATTTCCTGGAACTATAGTTATGGATGGCTGTGAGCTATCATGTGGGTGCTGGGAATCGAATCTGGATCCTCTGCCAGAAGAACAAGTACTCCTAACTGCTGAGCTATTATGTGAAGATGTTTAAAGGCTGAAAGGAGACAGAGCATGAGGAATGAGGAAGAGCAGGTATAATTGAAGAGTTACACATTTTTTTTTTTTATTAGACCTGTCACTGGGGACAGGGGCACAGCCCCTCACCACATCTGCAGCTGCCTGGGTTCTGAGAATCCTCCAGTCAAGCAAACCTGGGTATTGTGGCTTCCATAAAGAAATTAATTTCAGAGTGAGCCAAAAATGAAGCAAAATTGTATTTATCAGAGAGGGAGAGGACTGAGACTGGAAAAGTGTGAGTCTCTCTAAGGGAGGCTTTTAAGTGTGTTTACAATGGGGATATATATTCTTGTGGTTTTCTGAATTATACCTCTAAAGATTGCTAAGGACCTCCTCCCCTTCTCTCTAGCATCGTCTGACGAATGTAATTTATAACAAAGTTAAAAGCTAAAGAAATTTTCTCAGTAAACAAAGTTGTAAAGAGGATTTATGAGGGGTGCTATTTAGGTTTAGGGAAAAGAGGAGAGGGCTAGAAACCTAAGGTTATATATCATTTTAGCCTGAAGTAAGTGCAGCCTAATTATCACTTTTGACATCCTTGATTGAAGTGTCTTTAGAAATAGCACCATCTGATCTGTTGTGAGAGCAATGTATTTTTTTTTTTTTTTTTTTTTTTGCTTTTGACTATGCCTTTTGGAAACATGAATTGTCTGCATGGCCTTGGGTCCTCCTCAGTGGAGTCTGAAAACTCCAGCCTTACTCCTTATTAAAGGCAGGTTAGCTTTCAGCATCTTCCTTTCCCAGCCTGTTCGGCTTTGGATATAATTAGAATCATTTGCTGGGCATGGTGTTAATCCCAGCACAGGGGGATCTGAGACAAGAGAATCTAAGTTCAAGACCAACCTACTCTTCTTTCATATATATATGTCAAGATCAGTATAAGCTATACTACATAGTGAAAATCTGTCTAAAATGGTATTATTAAAAGTGTGTGTCACCAGGTGGTGGTGGTGTCAGCAGCAGTGCATGTCTTTAATCCCAACACTCAGGAGGCAGAGGCGGTTGGATCTCTGAGTTCCAGGACAGCCAAAGGTATACAGAGAAACCCTGTCTCAAAAGGGGGGGGGGCACCACCACATCTAGCTAAGGATTTCTTAAGTGTTTGTGTGTTTGCCTGCTTGTATGCAGTGCCTGCAGATGCCCAAAAAGGGTCTTTGATCCCTCAGAATTAGAGTTATAGGCGTTATGATCAGCCTAATTTAGGTATAAGGAACCAAATCCTGGTCCTCTATAAAAGCAGTAAATACTTTTAAACTCTGAGCAATCTCTCTTGGTTACTGTTTAGATGTTTGGGTTAAGAGAGAAAGCTGTACGGTAAAAATTGGGATGACTGTGTGGCCTGATTAGTTAGTGGCACAGGATGGGAACTCCTTCTATCCTGTGTAGGGGTAATATTTTCTCTCTCAAATGTGAGTGGGAACAGGTAACCACAGCAGCTGCTGCCAGCTTGTGACTATGCAGGAACCAGCCTTTACTTGAAACTCACACTACCTGTGCCAGGAAAAGCAGAACAATAGAAAGACCCAGGTTCCTGGTGACAGCCTTCAACTACAGATCTTGCTGTGTCTGAGTCTTCCTTGATGAGGCTCCATGTCAACCTGGTAGAGCTTTCTGTTAGGGTCCTCAAAATCATCCTAATAGTTACAAGTTTGTATGAAAATAAAATAGAAAAAAGTATTGTGCCTATGGAGTTCAGAGAATAACTTTTAGAAGTCAGTTCTCTTCTTTCTCCATGGCTCTGGAATCAGATAGTGCTGATAACCTTCTCTTGCTTTTTTACCACTGAGCCACTATGCCACAGACTCTAAACAGAGTTTTTTGTGGTTTTTTTTTTGTTGTTGTTGTTGTTGCTGTTCTGGTTTGGTTTTGGTTTTTTTGTTTGTTTTTGTTTTTGCTTTGAGACTGGGTTTCATGTATCCCAGGCTGGCCTTGAACGTGAGTGATATGTAGCTGAGGGTGACCTTGAACATCTGAGCTTCCTGCCTCCATGTTCCCAGGACTGAGATCTGTGCTACCATATGTGCTACCATACCTTGTTTATGCAGTACTGGGATACAGATTTATGGCTTTGGTACAGAATCACACTAGGGAAGCAAGCACACTGAATTAAGTCTCAGTTGCGTGGGTTCACAGAAGATGAACTTGGTTTCTGCTGTTATTTAGTACTATTTCTGATTGCCAGGTAAGCACTTTAGAGAGTGGTAAGATCTAGAGACTCACAGACTCTTTTGTTGTTGTTTGAGACAGGGTCTCTCTACGTAGTCGTGGTTGTCCTGGAACTTCCAGACTTTTTATATGAAGCCAGATAGGAAATATCTTGAGTTTGTAGGTCGTATACAGTTTAGTCTTTTTTGTTTTGTTTTCACAGTTTTCCTCTTTAAATCTTTAGGAACCTGGAGTTGAGGAAATGATTCACTGGAAAAGCACTTGCCACACAACCACATGAAGGTCTGAGTTCAAATCCCGAGAAACTATGTAAGAGGACATGGTAACATGTATCTGTAATCGCAGCGCCCCCGGAGTGAGATGCAAGGTGTAGCCGAGGGAATCCTCGGAAGCTTTCTAGCCAGCATCTAAAAACAAACAAATGGCAACAACGGAACCGTTCTTTGGTGACTCAGGGGTGTATGTTAAATGTACATATATGTCCTGTTAACTGGAGTTTGCCAGCCCCTACAAACCCTGTAACAGGAGACTTGGGAAGAAAAAGTTTTGGCTTTGGGTTTAAATATTAGGGTAGCACACCCAGGTAGGCATCTCATAAGCCAAGAGATCTGGGCTGGAGATATAAATTGTGAGTCATAGACATACAGGAGCCAAGGAAGGAGGTTAGGGATGGCTAACATCATGCAGGAAGATGAGGGTGGAGGCACAGCTAGAACTAAAAGAGCCTTATTCCTCACCAGGACCAGAGTGAAAGTCAAAGTGCTGAGCCAGTTGGCTGGGAATATGAGGAGAAAGCCAGTTTGGGTGAGAGTAGCTTAAGAACTGTGAGAGATTTATGCGCAGAACCCTCTGAGACATGCAAACCAGCCTGAGCTTGAAAAAAGCTCCATACGCTCTGCCTGCAGTCTAAAGGACTGGGAAGTGGCCAAGAGTTCCCAGCAGGAGCAGTGCTGGTATGCAGGCAAATAATACCTGAGGTGGGACATAGGCAGGGTGAACCAGAAGGGGTGGGGAAATCTGAGCTTTAGGCAGAGTATTGATTTTTCCCCAGAGCTGGGAATGGGACCCAGGGCCACTCACATGCTAGCCAAGTACACTGTCACTGGGCTACCCTGTACTCCAGCCCCCTTGCAGATCTTTTAGGTATTTAGGAATTAGGAATTTAGGAATCTCTTAGCAACAGCTAAGAATATAAAATGAGAATGGGGCAGCAAGCCTTTTAGCTGGATATGGTTGTGTGCACCTATAATCCCAGCACTTGGGAAGGCTGAAGCAGGAGAATCACCAGCCTGAGCTACAGAGTGAATTTAGTAGCCTACAGAAGAATTTAGGAGTGACACTGGTTCTTTCCAATTTGCAGAATGAAAGACAAAAATGGGTCTTCCAAGTCCCTGGAGACTGGGATTGTGCTATCACTGAAACAAAGAAATATATGGGCTGGGGATGTAGCTCAGTTGGTAGAGTGCTGGTCTAGCATGCACAAAGCCCTGGGTTCCATTCCTGGCATTGTAAAACAGCATGGTGGTACACACTGCTTATAATCCCAGCATTGGGGGGACAGATGCAGGAGGTTCAGGAGTTCAAGGCCCAGCCTTCACCACATAGTGAATTCAAGACCAACCTGGGATACAAGAGACCATATCTAACACTTTTGTTCCCACTCTCCAAAAAGAAAGAAAGCTATATATTCTTCCTTTATCTATTTATTTTCTTACTTGAAACTCATTATAAAGCCCTAGTTGACTTGACTACAAATACATAGAGATCTGCATGTATCTGCCTCCCAAGTGCTGGGATTAAAGAGATATGCCATCGTGCAGCGCAGGACAGGGAGTTTTAATTATTATGTGCTCTGCTTGTATCACTTGGAACCCAAAACTATATGGCACTGGTTGGAACTCAATAATTTCATTTTTTATTTTTGTTTCTTTGAGGCAGGATCTTGCCTGTAGCCACAACTGTCCTTCTGGAACTTAATGATGATCCTATCTTAGCCTCTGGAGTGCTGGGAATACAAGCATGCTCTACTACCCGCTCCTAGACATTGAGTTAACACAAACTCTCTCTTTCTATGGTATAGAGATTCAGCCCAGAGCTATACACATGCTATGCAAGTACTCTTCCACTGAACTACTTCTCTGGTCCTGTTTTGAATTTTTTTATTTATTTAAGTTACTCAGGCTGGCCTTGAAATTAGGATCTGACTGCCTCAGCCTCCCTAGTAGCTATAGTAATCTACCAGTGCCACCAGATCTGGTCAGTGAATTACTGGTTTTCCATTAAATTACTGAAGAGATCGTAGTTCACAAAACCAGTAAGTAAATGTCCATGAAGATGTGTGGAGCCAGGTAGAGTGGGACGAATACTGTGGGGAATATGAGGAATTCAAGACATCTTTCATATTTCACTGGAAAAACTGATTTGCCTGATGGTGGTAGAACATGCCTTTAGTCCCAGTACTTGGGGGGCAGAGGCAGATGGACCTCTGTGAGTTCAAGGCTATCTTGGTCTTCAGAGTAAGTTCCAGGACAGCCAGGGCTACACAGAGAAACCCTTCGTGGATGGAGGGCTAGCTGAAAAACATATTGGGCAATAGCAAACTGGAGGAAATTTTACCTTTGCTGGCCTCAGGAGAAATGAATTCTTACTTGTAGTTTCAATGCTGCCAAGAGCCACCTCAGGAAGCTGACAAGAGGGACTAAGAGTTTGCACTAAAATATAGTCAGTCTGAAAACCCAAGGGAGGATTGAAGGAGTTAGTGTTACAGAACATAGTCCTCTAGGCAAAGCCATCGTCATCAGATCATCAGATCCCCAGTGAGGGCTGAAGACCTTAGAAAAGGAGGGGGTGGGGGAAGAGCACTGTAAGTTCACCTGGAATTCCAGCTGTTCCAGCTATGTATGTGCAATCCTGCGCAATTGCACAAGACCTGGGGGAGGGGCTCTCTTGGGAGATACTATTCTATATAGACTGGGTAAGGTTAACAGAAGGACACTCCATTATAGGGAAGGGGTGTAGACTTTCGGTCTTTGGGGTCACACATACCTTTGTGAGCAACTCCTCAGCCATGTTTTGTAAGTAAGCCCAATAAACTAATTAGCTCCCCAGGCTGCATTTTCTGAGAATCGCTGCTGATGAAAAGTTTGATAGCCAAACAAAGCCAAAGTGTACTCAGAGGACAACGTTATCAGTTTGAAAGAAAACCCCCAGGGCAGGCAGTCTGTACATCTCAGCTCCTGCCCACAGGAGAATGGAGAAGAGAAAAGGGTAAAGGCCATGTTATTTGAGTCAAGCCTTCACCACGAGACAGATATAGCACATGGAGGGAAGGGGAGCTTTAAAGAAAGAATAAGGAAGCTCAGAAAATACCAGAAAAAACCCATTGACTCTGGCCAGCACCAAAAAGAGAGAGAGATAGAGAGACAGAGAGAGAGACAGAGAGAAAGAGAGAGAGAGAGAGGAGAATTAACTCCTTTCTGAGCCTAGACTTAGAAGCTGAACAGGCCAGTCTGACCTCATGGTGGCTTGTAAGGACTGAGCTAAGCAGGGCTAGAATTCTGGGAAGAAAAGTGTGTTCTCTCCTGAAAGAGAGTCAATCTATCTCTTTAGTATGGCTCAGAGTGAGCCCCTTTTCTGGGGTAGACTTGGACTCAACCTACTCTATTAACTCTTAAGGCATATCTCCACCTACAAGTAGATTCCGTTCTTTGCTGGATCATTCCTCTATCTAAAGATCACTTAGGAGATAGGAAGAAGTTGGGGAATAGATATAACCTATTTTTACCATGAAAATCAAGAGGTCCAGTTCCAAAGCCATTCACAGAAGGGAACCAAGTGTGGGCAGGAGATTCAATCCCAACCCTCAGGTGTAGCCTCCAGGTAGAGGGTGCTCATTTAGAAGAAACCAGAGCTCCCTCCTAGCTTTCCTGGACAGGAAGCCAAGGATGTTTCTGGAACTATTGCCTTTGAGGTCCCTGCCCTCTGCAGCCTTCCCACTTCCTGTCCCAGTCAACTGGGGCCTTAGGAGAGGGTAACCTTTGTTTATATCCCCCCAGGAAAGGGAATTTCAGTCAGCAGAGGGAGGAGGAATATTAGCAAGGGAGGTGAATCCAGGGAAAAGGAACAAAGAGTGCACTGAGTGCCTGACTTATCAGTGTTTGCACAATTCCAACTTAGCCTAAACAGAAAGGCCATGGATTTTTTGACAAGTCTGGAATTTATGATTCTTGCAGAAGAAGGGCTAAGTCACCACACAGCAGAATTCCATGGGAGAGATTTATTGAGGGAAGGGATGGGCTAGAGAGAGAGACTGGTGGCTGCCTTGACCATTAGAGATGACACAGGATGTTGACTCATAAAAAGCAGGGCAGGGGGTGGGTAGCGGGTGTTTCTTTTGGCAGCTCTTGGTATACACAACATTCCTCCCCTTTGTATATTATAAAAGGCAAGGAAAATAGGAAGGGGCGACTGGTGAGGTAGGAACTGGGGTGCTGAGCTCTTTACTACTTCCTGCTGTTTGGGGTGTCGACATCTTTGGGGCGCTGTTGGTCCTAACCATCAGGGCACATTGAAAAGTCCTAAGTCTCCAGTTCTGTGGCTAGAACAGTTCTATGGGTAGCCCTGTAACAATAACTGATTAATGATTTGATTAGAGATTTTTCAAATTTGTTGTCGAAGAAACAATTTATTTTCAATTAATAAATCAAGGTACAGTGAATAAAACCAGGGAAATAAGGATATGGGGGTCAGGAAGGGTATGGGGTTCTCTAAGGGCCAGGAGCTGGAGGCATCAAATTGTTCCTTATGTTTTTGAAGGTCTGTCTCTGTGGACAGAGAGCCTGCTTGACCTGTGCAAGGTGGATGCAGGTCTCATAATTCCCTGAAGCTTATAAGACTTTTTTTAAGTGTATAAGAAGAGATAAGAGTTTTAGACATGACAGCGTTACACTGTTTGTAGTCTGTACTGAGATCCACATTGTAGAAGCAGTGGACTCATCCCTTTGAGTCATAATAAAAGCTTAGGGCCCCAAAATGATTCTGGGTTAAAAGCATTAACACTCTTTACAGAGGGCTGGATATATAAATTGCATGTCTTTAGCACAATGAGAAGCTCTCTTAAATCTATACTTAGGTGACAACTAAAAGAAATTTAAATTTGAGTTCATGACTATGATAATACCTTAAATCACTTTTCTTAGAACTCCACATCTTACTTAAGCTTTCATGTATCCCCAGAGACACTTTCTCAGACCCTTACAACTTGTATTCACATGCCTTAAAACACTTTCTTAGACCCTTACAACTTATTTAAAACTTTTTTTGTTTTTGTTTTTCCAAACAGGGTTTCTCTGTTGTAACTCCAGCTGTCCTAGAACTCACTTTACAGACAATGCTGACCTCAAACTCACAGAGATCTGCCTGCCTCTGCCTCCCGAGTGCTGGGATTAAAGGCATGTGCCACCACTGCCCATCTTAAAACATTTTCTTAAACCCTCAGAACTTATATTGATTCCAAACTTTTTCTATCTAATCATTTATCATGAGATACAGGTACAGTCATTGTAAGGGAAGCTCCTTCCAATAAAGAAATAGAAAAAATTACTTTGACACTTGTGAGTTACCTATTTTAGAGTTTGGTAGAAATGTAAACTGTCTTTCTCAGCTAGAGGCCTACCAGTTCTAGCATAGTGAGGTCTGGGGTCTGACTTTATATGTGAAGAGAATTGAGAAGGCAGCTGAACCCTTGAGGGAGGAGCTGGCAGATGCTTGCTGCTTTTAAAGCTACAATTAGCCTAGTCATTAAGACATCAGCGATCTGAAGAAAAATAAATTATAGAATCTAAATGGCCTATGTATCAGTTAAAATGGCAGAAACCTATTACCTAGACAGTCACCCGAGGCTCCTGCAGTTCACTGGGGACAGGCTTTTGGCTGTCACACAAAGCAGCATTTGATCTCTAGCTGTCATACAGAGTAGCACAGGCCTTTGGCTCCCATGTCTGGAATGTTTTTTCCTGTAGAAAGGAACTTAGGAAAACTGACCTTTGTGGAGGCAGAGTATACCAGTTAACCTAAAAGTGACCACAGTTTTTCCCGGTGGTTAGAGTTACCACGATCCAGGTAGATTCGTTGTTGCAGGGCCCCATCATTTTCTTTGGAGACCTCAAAGTTTACTGTTAGGTTAGGAAGGGTCACTGTTTATTGTGGAAAGCTTAAACACTTTAAATGCCGTATTCAGCAGGTCTCCAAAAGGATTGAGGACTATAATCTAGTAAGTATATCTGAGCTCTGAGCTAAACAAACTTTGCTTGTTAGTTCCTTGCTTTAGACTTAACTCTGAAACACTTACAAGGAGGCTAAATAAAGCTTATTCCTGGAATTAATTACTCTCTATATACTGCAAGTTGTAAGCACATTAAAGAATTTGATCATTTTTAAGTTGACTGACTTTCTTTTTTTTTTATTTTTTGTTTTGGTTTTTCAAGACAGGGTTTCTCTGTTGTACCTCTGGCTGTCCTGGAACTCACTCTGAAGACCAGGTTAGCCGTGAAGTCACAGAGATCATCCTGCCTCTGCCTTCCGAGTGCTGGGATTAAAGATGTGTATTACTACCACCACCAGGCTAGTTGACTGACTTTTAACTTGTATGTCTTAATTATCTTTAACATCTTACAACAAGTGTTAATGATAGTAATAGTTATTACTATTATATAATATTACATATAATTAACAATTACCACAGCATTTCCACATTATTATTTAATAATATATATTATCAAATATTCCAGATCAATTATTTACTAGTTATTTATATAACAGATAACTAACATAATATAATAGATAATTAAGGTATTAATTATCTACTAATTATTGTGTATATTAAATTATATATAGTCTTATAAGAAAAATTAGGATTTTATAGCTTAATTTTTGTTAAGTTTGAGCCTTAAAATTTTAAGTTGAAGATTTAACTGAAGATCCTTCAGCATAAACCATAAATGCAGTCTGTAGAAAGACTGGGAACTTTACTTTTCTGATCTTTTATAGTGTACCATTACAGAATATTACAGTTTCTTATATGACTCAGTTTATCTAAATAGCTAAAGCTTAAACAAATATTAATGTGAATGTGAGTAGACCTTAGGAATTTGTAAACTTTATTTACCAAACATACCTATGTTGTTTTTATCATATAATTTTCTAGAGCCTGATTTTTATAGAGTTAGCAAAGATGTAAGTGATTAGGCAAAAATTTCTGAGCTTGAATAGATCTTAGGTGAGGAGAGACAGTCTTTAAGGCAGTGGCTTTCAACCCTTTTAATGTTTTGACCCTTTAATACAGTTTTAAGTTCTTTGCCAGACTCTTTAGGTCACTGTCTTGCTGCATCATAGATAGGAATATCCCAGTTTCTGGTGCTCACCATTTGATGTTCATAGCCATGTCCCCAACTCTTTATTTTAAGATCACATACTAATGATATAAAATATTTTATAAACTTAAAATTTGTTCCATAACCTTTAAATTTAAATATGTTAAAAGATTGTTCCTTTAAAAACATCCAATTTTTAATTTTCTGTAAAACTCCAAAATTTTCTCTCAGAGGTTTAAAATCTCTCAACATTGTGTTCCTGTAAAAATAAAGCACCTGTTTTGATTTCAAGAAAGAAGAAAGATAGTGCACAACTATAATCTGGACAAAGCAAAACATAACTCCAAAAGTGCAAATGATCCGATGAATACATGGAGGTACAGCTTTAATAGCTTATTAAACAAGCATTGTTTTAAAACCCTGTCTTTTATAAACCTTGTTTTGGGGACAGGAATTATCATACAAAAATCCATTTTAATTTAAAATATCTTGGTGATCTTCTGTTGCCTTTTTGGTCGTGATCACCATGAGGCCACCTCTATTTAAGAGGGAGGTAAAATGACATGACATCCATCTTTTCTGACTCTGGTAAAGATGGCGGCAGCCCATGTGGTTCCCTATGTATAGATTTTTATCTATACCTATTTTTACCTTGATGTACAGCAGGTTTACATATTCATAATTGTCTTACACATCTTGTGATAAGATTTATACCTTAGCAAAAGTTTTAGGGAATTAAACTAAAGCCAAAAGAGTATGAAGTGAGTAGCAATAATAAAACACATTTAATGCCACTCATAACTAAAAGACACCAACAAAAAGGACTTAGAGCTAAAAGTTTTTGAGCCCTGGCTATAGACAGAGAAGGCTGGAGTGGGGAGCAGAGACATACTCCAGCCCCGGAGTAGCTGGCCTGCTCCTTTAAGCTTTTCTCCCTTACCTGCTCCCATTTTGCAACAAACTTACAGGTCCAGCAACAGTAACTTAAAAAGACAAACATTCATAGTGGTGTGTGTGTGTGGTGGTGTGTGAGGGGGGTGTTGGACAAAACCAAAAGTGGTTGGAGCAGAGAAGAAAGTTGAACATAGAGGGAAGAGGCATCTCTGTTCCATTTCAACCAATGGCTTGCAATGTTTATAAAGGTCCCAAATTGACTGCAAGACCCATCAGACAATGGCACAGGCGCTAGGGGCATGCCATGGGCGCTGAGCCCTGGTGGCAGGCAGTTATCCAAGAAACAACATAAAGAGGTGTCAGAAGATGTGGACAGTACCATTCCCATGGATGAGAAAGAGTTGAAGGTCCTGAGTCTGTATTCAAGGGTATCCCCAAGAATCCAGAGAGGACTGGGAAGAGACCAGGCCATTCAATGAGCCATCACTACACTAATCAGGATGTCAAGACAGAAGCCTGACAAGGAGACTTTTGTTCCTGGGCTTTCAACTGAAGCCATAGGGGAAAAATCAAAACTCAGGAACAAAACTAACATCCAAGTGAAGGGTTGGATGCAGGGTAGCAAAAAAGGCAACAGGGGCCATCTGTAATGTACTAAATTGTCAGTGGTACAGCAATGAGAGGAGCAGCAAGTGGTGAGGCAGAAGGTAGAACCATTGTGGGCAAACTGAGGCAGAGAATCGAATCCTAGTGTGGCTCAAATCTGTGTACCAGGATTCCCTATTCAAGCCACGGCACCAATTTTATGATTTTTGTGGATGAAGGGCAAAGTCACCACGCAACAGAATTCCATGCGAGAGATTTATTAGGGGGAAAATGGGGTAGAGAAAAACACATAGCAACTGCCTCAGAGGAAGGAAAAAGGAGGCAGCTTGGAGATGGCACCCTTTTAAGGGGATGGGTATGGAGCATGCATGTAAGGAACTTGCCGCCTTGGCCATTAGAGATGACACAGGATGTTGGTGTGCTGACTCAGAATGCCGAGTAGGGTGTGTGGAATGGGTGGTTCTTTCGGCAGTTCTTGGTATACACAACACTGGAGCCTCGTAAGATATTGACATAAAGTTCTCACCAAATCTGCCATTGTAGTCACTGATGTAACGTGTTGGGAAACTTTTTTTTTTTTTTTTAAATGCAGGGTCACTTTGTAACCTTGTCTGGCTGGGACTAACAAAGATTCACCTGCCTCTGGCTCTCTGGGAATAAAGGCATGTGCCACCACCCCCAGCTATAAATTATTTCAATGCTGTGCCTAATATAAATATATGTAGACATTCTTTCATATTAAATTCTACATTTCAAATGTTTTTGGAATTTGTATCACAGTGGGACTGCTGGCCAGATGACACAGCTCTTCTGGTTATGCTGTGGTTGGTAAGGGCTGAACCCAGGGCCTGGCATATGCTAGGCAAGTGACTTTCCACTGAACTACATCCCCAACTCCTTTCCATGTTTTTCTTTTTGAGACGGTCTCACTAGGTTTCCCAGTCACAACTTGAAATTGCAATCTGAATGAAAGAAAAAGAAGACATGATGGCTTCTTGGTATGGTAGAGGAGAGGTTTGTTGTAGATACCAGGGAGAAAACAGCCAACGGCATCTGGAAGGGTCCAGACTGAACCAAGCCATTAGAAGGCAAGGGAGAAAGAGGAAGCAGGAACCAAGAGAGCTCCAGGAGACCAAGAGGCCAAGAGAGAAACCACAAACTAAAAGAGATCCAAGAGCAGAGCTAGTCAGAATCCAAGAGGGCAAGTGGCCATGAGACCACATAGCCAAAATAGTTGAGGTTGTATATAGATCATAAGAGCTGGGGGGAGGGAAGCTTAGGGGCTGGAGAGTTTCAGGGTGTGGGGCAGAGTGAGAAACGCTGAGAGGAGCCAGGAGTCTGTGGCGGGTGGTGGTGCTGAGAGAGCCCGGCTGCAGCCAGTGTCTTTGGTGTGTTCAAGAGGCGCCTCAGGGGCAGGTTCACGAGAGAGGCATAATTCCCTTTTGCCAGAGGTAAGAAGACTGTGAAGACTGTTTCCTTCTAACAAGGAGGAACTATCTTTTTAAGTCCCTGAGGGAATGCTGGCTATTATTTAAATGCCACATTTGGGGCAAAGGGATTTCCTGGGACCAAACACAATCCTCCTGCCTCAGTCTCATAGTAACGAGGATTACACACATGCTGCACCAGACCCAGCTAACATTTTGGTTTAGGTTTGATTCAGGACTTTTCAGTTTCTTGTCTTCTTTTCCCACCAATATATGCGTTCGTCTCTCAAGCCTGTTTTATTATTGCCCTTGGGGGAATTTCTTCAACCACCCTTTGACACGCAGAGGCCTAAGAACTTTAAATACCAACCCCCTCCCCAAACTATGGGGCTGTGTCTTCAGAATGTCTACCACAGTCAAAAGATTGTCCAGAAGATGCTGCAAGTATCTGTAGACTCTGGACCATCCAACTTGGGGATTGCTGGGAGAACCAAGATTCTCTTGAGAGAAAGGGAGCTGAGTTTCTGCAGGGTCCAGGGGAAGTCCTCCGTGATTTCTTTTTCAGCTAGTTTGAGAGTGAAGTTAAGTAAGTCAATAATCTCTTTAGGTAGACCCATAGTCCAAGAGCTGAGTGGACTTTGCCTTTGTTACTGGAGTCAGGGTCAGAGCCAGAGCTGGACATTAACTAAGTTAACAAGTAGTAGTGAAAAGCAAATACTGGGAAAGAACAAAGAGATCCAGTGACACCCACCTCCCCCAGTTTGTCTTTAGGGTCTTTTTTTGGTTTTTAAATTTGTTTATTGGTGTTTGGCCTGCAAATGAGAGAGTTGGGTCCACTGGAACTTGTGTTACAGACAGTTGTGAGCTGCCATGTGGGTGCTGGAAATTGAACCTGGGTCCTCTGGAAGAGCAGCTAACCAATGTTCTTAACCTCTGAGCCATTTCTCCAGCCCCTGTCTTCAGAGTCTTAACATGAGATTTAGGTTTAGGAAGAAGGCAAAAGCTATGCATAACTAAGTAATTCTGGTCGACACATTACCATTTATGTTTGCTCCAGAGTCTTATACAAGGTTTTCTGAAAAACTTAAATATTTTTTCTCCTTGACAGACTTCTTCTTTGGCTGTTGCCAGGGCCTCTTCCTTTAAGAGATTGCTGGGAAATTCCAGTTTCTTAAGATCTATTGTTTCAATTGTCTCCTAGCCATAAGAAGGGATACAAGTGTGTCTTTAAAATGTCTTTCTTGTGGGGAGGAACTGGAGAGATGGCTCATCAGTTAGGAGCACTTGCTGTTCTCTCAGAAGACTGGAGTTGAGTTCCCAACACCTACTTCAGTCCCCTCACACCAATCTATAACACCAGCAAGGGCAACACAACACCCTCTTGTGGCCTCCACGAGAACCCAAAAGTGAGTGTGCATTCCCATATACAGATATAATTACATACACCATAGATCTTAAAACCTCAAAAACAAACAAATAAACACTTCCTGCCAGGAGAGTTATACTACCACCTCTGGGGAGCAGAGGGACACATGCCACAGGGTGTGTGTGGAAGTCAGAGGACAACTAGATGTCTTTGCTTATGGAGCCATCTCCAGCCCAACCATCCCCCCGAAAGAATAGGGAACATTATTAACACCAAATGCCACTTGAGTGATAGCCAAGAGCTTTCACAGACTTTCATACTAAAAGTGGATGAAATAGTGAAGTCTTTAAATTTTTTTTTTTTATGATTTTGTTTCATCTTGTTTTTACACAGGGTTTCATGTAGCCCTTGCAGGTCTCAAGTTTTCTATTGTTAATCCCAAATCAGTTGAGAAAAAGACCATTGCCACAAAGTTTGAGTTAATTTTAAGTAAGCTTTAATATTGGCCAATAATGATGGGCTCTAGCCAGGTTCATTACAAAAAATGGCTTGGAGTTGTAATTTGTAGGGGTCTATAAAGGCAGATCCCATAAGGCTATGTATTTCCAAGGTCCAATCAGGGGTGTGCATATATCCTGACAAATTTCTTGCCTGGGCATCTCCTGCCTATTTGCTTCATGTCTGGGTACCTCTTGCCTACAGCCAATCAGGGCAAGCATAAATCCTGTGTTACTGGATTAATTGTTTGTTAGGGGGATCTTTGTTTCTGTTCTGGGCTTACATTTCCTCCTTGGCCTGTGTAACCCTTTCAAATCTTTGCTAAGGGAACAAGTATTATTTTACATTGGGATTTAATAAGCATTAACTTACTTTTTCTTTTTTCTTTTCTTCCTTCCTTTCTTTCTTTCTTTTTTTCTGAAACAGGGTTTCTCTGTTGAAACTCTGGCTGTCCTGGAACTCACTCTATAGACCAGGCTGGCTTCAGATTCACAGAGATCTGCCTACCTCTGATTCTGAAGTACTGGGATTAAAGGCGTGTGCCACCACTGCCCCTCAATAACCATTAACTTAACGACATCCAGATGGAAATTTATGTATCTAGTTAAGGCACTAATGATGCAAGGGCCAACAGTAATTAGCAGAAATAGAGGGGTTAAAGAAGCATTGCTGTGTTTAATGTATAGGGATAGGCCTGTGTGAAAGCTTGGAAGGGTCTGTATTCCAGGGGTCTATATGAAGGAATCATATTTAGAGGCCTGTGTGGTCCAGATGGACTGTAGAAAGAATGTTAAGAATATTGATACACACCTTTAATCCTAGTATTCAGAAGGAAGTGGTGTTCTATACCTTTAATCCCTAAGACAGAAACAGAGTGTGGAAGCAGAGTCTGCTTCCTGTGGAGCAGTGAGTCTGAAGCAGGCAGCCTTGGGGGAGAGATGCAGAAACACAGAGGCAGCTCAACAGAAGTCAATATCAGATAGGAAGAATGAGTCAGTTTGAAGCAAAGCAGAGCAGTTTAGTCTGAGGCAGTCAGCAGTCAGCCAGAATCTACCAGAGTCTGCTTCCATACTCTGTTTCTGTCTTAGGGATTAAGGCAGAGCTCAGAAAGAGTCAGTATCACACAAGAAGTGATATCTGAGATGAGTCAGTGAAGGACAGACAAAGTGACTAATAAGAGGAAGAGTTAGGAGACTGAGTTAGAGTAAGGACACACCCAATTCTCATGATATAAAAACAGGCTTTCAGCTCATAGCAGAGTCAGTTACAGAAGAGTCTGTTACAGTAGGCAGTATGAGGTGAGCAGTCTAAAGCAGGCAGACAGGAGACAAGACATAGAGACAATAAAGCAGTCTGACTGAGGATAAGGCAAATAGGCTGACTGAGGCAGTATGGAGTAGTGAGTCTGAAGCAAGCAGGCTTGGGGAGAGATGCAGAGACA
Source organism: Cricetomys ansorgei (assembly GCA_026225945.1). Lineage (NCBI taxonomy): Eukaryota > Metazoa > Chordata > Mammalia > Rodentia > Nesomyidae > Cricetomys > Cricetomys ansorgei. The sequence goes on from JAMJFZ010001796.1 coordinate 21,627,679, forward strand.
CAGAGGCAGCTCAACAGAAGTCAGTATCAGATAGAAAGAATGAGTCAGTTTGAAGCAAAGCAGAGCAGTTTAGTCTGAGTCAGTCAGGAGTCAGCCAGAATCTACCAGAGTCAGAAGAGTTCAGTTAGAACCAGTAAGCCAGCTTAGAAGATCAATTTGAACCAGCAGCTTGGAAAGGCGTTTGAGCTGGAATAGTGAATGAGTTGAACCAGGAGGCTAAGGCTGAAGCCTTCCAACTCTAGGCTTAATAGTAGATTGTAAGGAGGTCAAAACATTCCAGGGCTCCAGGACTAGAACTGGTGATAGAATTAGACAAAAGAATAAATGGCTTTGCCCCAAATCTATGGCTATTGGCTGATGGCAGAGTTACTATCTAGGAGGAGCCTGATTTTATTTTAGGTCTCCTTTTTGTATTTTTTTTTTTAAATACAGCCAGATTATCTCCAATGAGATATATTTGGTAGATAATAGTCCTCAAAACTTTTTTAGAGATCTGTTCAAATATTTGTAACAAAGATCACTATGACAAACAGAGACCCCAGATCCTAGCAGTAACCCCAAAATCTCCAAAGAAGATGATTGGGGCAGAACAACTTCACCTGGAGTGTAGTAATGCTAACTACTGGGGGAAACTGCCCCAATGCCGTGCCTACTGCCAGCACCCTGCCTAAATTGTGGACAAACAAGACACTGGAGAATAGATGGCTCCTTTTTGCCTAGACAAAGTAGGGGTTAGTTCCCTGAAGTTCCTTCACAGAAAAGTCACTCAGATCTTCTGGGCTTGGTGGCTAAAGACTGGTGCTGCCTTTGGACCTCTGCCCCCCTACAATGAGGCTATGGAGACCACAGCAGCCTAGGGTCACTTGACACAGGATATTATGCTTGCTTCTGATTGGATGTAGGCAAGAGATACCCAGACAGGAAGCACATAGACTGGAGATACCAGGCAGAAAGCACATCAGGATATATGCTTGACCCTGATTGGACCTGGTGGCAATTATGTAGCCTTATGGGATCTGCCTTTATAAACCCCCAAAAATTTCAAATTTCAATTCAAAGCCATTTTTGTAATTGACCTGGCCAGAGCCCATCATTACTGGCCAATATTAAAGCTTGCTTAAAATTAACTCAGACTTTGTGGCAATGGTCTTTTTCTTGACCAATTTGAGATTAACAAACACTATTATGAACCCCTGGAATTACTATCTAAAATGAGGAAAAGTGGGGTGTACACAGAAAGGCTACTCCTGATTTTCCTGTGAAGCATCAGGTAGTGCTCCTCATCCCCCATTTTCTCTTTTATTACTGGAAGCAGAGTCTTGTCTCTAGAGATGGAGGTTGGGTGATCAGCAGTCTTTGTGAAACTAGGAGGGCTGTTCATCATCTAATTTCTGCTTCTGCTGCTACTGGGGATCAGGGAATGGGGTAATTAAGTCTTGTCAGCAGGTAATTGCCACTGTTGGGGGAGGAGGAGGAGGCTTGGATACACAAAGTGTAAGCCTTCAGGGCTTCTAATTCCTGGCTTCTGAGATAAACCAGGAAGACAAAAGTGACCCAGAGAGAGGGAGGATCCAGTCAGAGGACAACAATTGCCAGAGGGAGCCCATCATCGGCAGCCTCCAAGCCTGCTAATTGCCTGTCTAGCTGTCTAACAGAGTCAATCAAGACACGGCTGGATCTTCTAATTCTCCAACAAACTTTGAGCAGACTTCTCCACAGAAGATACGTTTGGCTGCAGAACCAGAAGGGTCAAGATAAGAAAGTAGGAGGAGCTGGCTGTAGAAAGCACAGCTTTAAAACCAAGTGTGTGAAGGAATGTCAGAAGTGTGCACACCAGCTTCCTCTGTTTTGTTTCTGTTTTTTGAGACTGTGTAGTAGGCTGATAACAAACTCAGTTACCTTCCTGCCTCGGCTTCACAAGCTTCAGAATTACCAGGAGATACCTACCACCCTGCTGTTAACCACATTTACTACAAGAAGTTCACCTTTTAACTTTTGGTAGCTTTGAGACAGGAACATAGCTAATTGTATTCAAGCTCAACAGTTTATGGCCTGTCTAGGGCTCCTTTCTTATTTAGGAACTTGCTATATATATACACCAGGATAGCCTCTAACTTACAGAGATCCACCTGCCTCTGCCAAGTACTGGGATTAAAAGCATGTGCTGCCCCAGCCAGCTCTTTTGGAAACAGTCTCATGTAGCTAAGAAGAACTTTGAACTCCTGATCCTTCCTCCCTTCAACACCTCCCCAAGTGTTGGCATTACAGGACAGGTTTGTGCCACCAAGTCCGGCTCTTCTGGTTCATTTTTGTTTTTTAGTTAAAGATTTATTAAAAAAAAAAAAAAAAGAAGAAGAAGAAGAAGCATATAGTCAGGGCACAGGGGCTCACACCTATAATCCAACACTCAAGAGGCAGAGGCACATGGATCTCTGTGAATTCCAGGTTAGCCTGATCTACATAATGAGTACCAGGTCAGCCAGGGCTACAGAGTGGGCTCCTGTCTAAAACAAACAAACAAATAAATAAATGAATAAATAAATAAATAAAGTAAAATAAAATCACATACAATTAAAATCGTTTCTATTTAATTTTTTAATTTAGGACTTATTTTCAGTGTGTGTGTATGTGTGTGTGTGTGTTCTGTGAATGTATGCCATACATGTGTAGGTGTCTGAGGATGCCAGAGGGTGCTGAAACTGGGAGCTGGTGTTACAGGCAATTGTGAGCCCCCCTTGTGGATTCTGGGAACCAAACTCAGGTCTACTAGAAGAGCAGAAGCACCCCAAAGCTCTGAGCTCTCTCCGGCTTCTTCTAGTTAATGTTCATCTAAGCAGGTTTAAGCAACTTGGGAACTCCTTGGTGAACTGTTAGGCCCTAAGGTGTTTGGGGTTTGTTTATGTTTTACTTTGTTCTGTTGGGTGAAGATTAGAGAACATATTTAACACTGTAGTCCAGGCTGGAGTTCCTCCTGCCTTGGCCTCCCAAGTGCAAGGATAAATCACCACCCCAGCAGCATCTGTAAACTTGAGGCTTCCTCTTGGTGAAGTTTCCTTGCCTACCAGTTCGCTAACTCTTTGGCTATCCCAGGACTTCCATACATTTATTTTACCACATAAATTGGCAGTAACTCATCCATTAAAAAAAAAAGACAAATATTGATTGGCATTGCGTTTGTATTAATTTAAAGGAGTAGTTTTCTTTTACTGAAATATGGGCTTTAAATCCTGTGAAACATCTCTCAGTTTGTTCGGGTACAGACTTTAGGTCCATTGATAAGATTTGATCAAGTTGAGTATAGTGGTCCATTCTTGTAATTCCAGCATTCAGGAGGCCGAGGCAGGAGGATTGCTTTCAGTTTGAGGCCAGCCTGTTCTACTTACTAGGTTTGAGGCTAGCCTGGGCTACATGTGGACTACTTGTCTCAAAAAAAAAAAAAAAAGTATCCAGCTTTTCCAGGCCTGGTGGCACACACAATTAATCCCAGCACTCTGAGAGCCAAGGTAATCTTTGTGAGTTTGAGGCCAACCTGTTCAACAAATCGAGTTCCAGGCCAGTAAGGGCTTCACAGCTAAACAAAGTCTCAAATACACACAAACAAACAAAACCTCTTGGCATTTATGGTGCACACCTATCAGACCAGAACTAGGGAGGTATGGGGGTGAGGGGTGGGCGTGGTGGGAAAATAAGGAGCTGAATAATCAGGAATTCAAGCTCATCTATAGCTACATAGCCAGGTAGAGGCCAGTGTGGGCCATCTGAGACCTAGTGTTAAAAAAAAATAAAACAAAAACAGAACAAAACAACATTTTAAAAAAGCCAGTGGTGATGGCACACACTTTTAGTCCCTGCACTGGGAAAGTGGAGTCAGGTGATCTCTGTGAGTTTGAGGACAGCCTGATCTACACAATGAGTTCCAGGCCAGCCAGGGCTACATAGTACAGACTTGTCTCAGAAAGGCGGAAAAAGGATAAAAGTGGGCATTAGTGGAGTGGCACAGGCCTGTATCCCAGCATTTGAGAGATGGAGATGATGGTCAGGAGTTCAAGGAGATAAGGGTCAAGAGTTCAAGGTCATCCTCAACTACAGTTTTTAAGGCCAGTCAGAGCTACAGGAGACCCTGTTTCAAATAGAGGAATTTTTATGTCCTTTACATTATGTTATTTTTAGTCTTAAAATGTTGTATAGTTGGGATTTGTTTTTTTCCCACAAGGCATGGCTGGCTTTCAATTCTCTACAAAGCAGAGGATGACTGAATTTCTAATCTTCCTGCCTCTATTTCTTGAGGGCTTGGGATTACAGGTCTGGTTCAGTTCCCAGAACCCACTAGGTAACGCACACACAATCTTCTGTAACTCCAGTTTCATGCAAGTGATGCACAAGCATACATGGAAGCAAAACACTCATACACATAAAAATAAAAACAGCAAAAACTGCCAGGCGGTGGTGGTGCACGCCTTTAATCCCTGCACTCAGGAGGCAGAGGCAGAAGATCTCTAACTTCAAGGCCAGCCTGGTCTAAAACCTGTCTAAAAATAAAAAATAAAACCAAGAAATTGAAAACAACATCAAAATAAAAATACTTTAAAAGGTAGTGTGGCACATAGTCTGTAGCATTTTAAATATCTTAGTACTGCACAGAGTGCAATGTCTGCTTACAGAACTGTCAGTCACCTTCCCCTCGGCACCACTAAAATAGCAACCGTAGGGTTTTTGTAAGGCATGAACCTGCAGAGATGAAGAGAGTTAAAAGTAACCAAGGAACATGTTTTTCAAGCCAGAAAGTAGTTCATAGTGGAACCTGGTCTAAAAACCCTGACTAAAGTCAAGTCCAGCCTAGAGCTGGGGAGGTCAAAGAACAAAACAGAGTGGTGAGAACAGTCGAGCCCAGTGGAGGAGATGCAGGAATTGACTGTGATGGCAGCACGATGCAGTCCTGAGTGTTCTGCCTCCATGTGTGTGTGTGCCATGTGTAGGCAGTGTCCAAGAAGGCCAGAAGAAGGCATTGGATCCCCTAGGACTGGAATTACATATGGTTGTTTGTTGGGGAAGTTTATTCTTAGTTATGTTTGAAAATGTTTTATGCACTTTTGGGTGAGGGATTCCCTAGGCCTTGGCATTTTGTATTGTTTGCAGGTGTTGGATTTACATGGGGGTTGTTTAATTGCTAATGATCTGCATGTGCTACCAGTAGCATACCTGAGGAGTTATGAAAGAATAAAAACACCTGAGTTCAGATGCTCAGGGTTCCACTGTGAGTACAGCACTGGCCATGACAATGGTTCCCTCTGCTGAAGAGTGGCAGGGTTTACACCTATGAAAATGCCTCCTTGTCTCTCTTGCTGAGCCCACATAGTAGGCTAACTTCCACAGTTGTTAGCAGCTATGTGGATCTTAGGAATCTAACTTTGGTCCTGTGAGAGAATAACCAGTGCTCTTAAACACTGACCCATCTCTCTAGCCCCAGTGACTTGATAGATTTTAAAACTCATTCCAACACTATGATTTTGTAACCCTAACCTCTAAGGCAGTGGTTCTCAACCTGTGGATTGGCTACTTCAATGGTTGAATGATCCTTTCATAGGGGTCACCTAAGACCATCTGAACATCAGATACTTACATCACAATTCATAAATTCATACAGCTGTGAAATATCACTGGAAATAATTTTATGGTTGTGGGTCATCACAACATGAAGAACTGTAAAGGGTCTCAGCATAAGGAAGGTTGAGAACCATTGTTCTGAGGGAAATGTTCACTGATGCCCAGACATTACTTCACAGTGTAAAGTTTTGCTGATATTGGGAACATAGTCCAACGTGAATAGCATAGGCACCTTTCAAAACCCTGAGTTTTAAGGAGGCATGCCTGCAAGCAGTTGGTAGAGAGAGACAAGAGAATCAAGCACTCAAGGCCAGTCTTGGCTACGTAGTGAGCTCAAGACTGGCCTATGCTACATGAGACCCTGTCTCAACAAAGGAAAACAAAACACCTTAAACATAGCTGCCAGAATTAGTCATTTTTAACTTCAACAAACTCTTGTTTAATTACAGATCATCTTTAGATGGTGGAAGATTTCTATGAGGAGCGAGTTTCGGTCAGCAAAACCTGGAGAGACGAAGGAAACCCATGAAGACTTCCTAGAGAACTCTCATCTTCAAGGTGAGGCCGTCACACCCCAGCACATGTGGCAGAGTTATATTACATACTTCATACTTGTGTAATTGTGTTATTAGACATAATAGAATGTTAGATTTACGTTTTATTTTGAGGACTGGAGAGATGGCTTGGTGGTTAAAAGGTATACTGTTCTTGCAGAGGAGCCGAGTTCAGTTTCCAACACCCATGGGAGGAGGGCCTTACAACTGCCTGTAACTCCAGCTCCGCGGTATCCAGTGACCTCTCCTGGCCTCTTTGGCAACTGCACACACCCACACACATGCACACACACATAATTAAAAGTAAAATAAGTCTTTTAAAAATCTCCTTAGAATAAAAGAAAAAAATGCGATAGGGTCTCTTGCATCCTGGTGTTGTGTCATTTTCTGGGGAGGTGTGAATAAATGTCTGTTTGTCACAGAGGGGACAACAACAGACCAAAGATGTGATGCCTCCCAAGTACAGTGAGTGTGCTGGGGGGGTTAGTCACAGGCATATGAGTGACTCAAGGCAGCTATGTCACTGTAAAGCCCAGCCCTGAGTGGCTGATGACTCACAAAGGCTGTGTCCCCATACAACTTGCTGGCAGCTCTGATAGACACTGTTGCTTATCTCCACCCTCCGCTCTTAGAGAACCCTGCAGAAGGAGAGAGGGGAAGCTCATGGCGGCACATGGCGGGTCTCGGTCATTAGGCTGGCTGGAGCCTCAGTGCTGCCACTAGCCAATGGTGTGGTCACATTGACAGCTCAGCTCCTTCGTGAGTCACTTTCCTTGAGCTGGCCTGGGTATAATCATGGTTACTTTATTTGGTCGTCTTGAGCCTTCAGTGACTTGCTTGGCATTATATATAATCAGCTCTTAATTATTGTTTGCTGTATTGTTAAGCAGACAGTGTTTGACTGAACTTATTTTTCTGTCTCTTCCTGATCTTCTCCCTGAAGTCCCCTACAAGATTTTCTCATGCAGAGATCCTGGTAGAGGATCTGAGCATACAACTCTTGCTGCCCGGACCTCCCAGCAGTGCTTAGCAAGGAGATAGTATTTTCTGTCTTTTGACCTTGTTCTTGTTCTTGTTCTGTCTTCTCCCTCACTGGCTCCTTAGTCACCAAATCAAGATGATGGGACCGGGAGTTCAAACCTGTTTCTTTCTTCTGCCTGTTTGTAATCATGCCCTGGGGGATCTGGCTCAATCTTTAGCTTTCACTGACATTCATAGCACCAGAGAGGCACACACTGCCCTTGCAGAGGAACCGAGTTCAATTCCCAGCACTCATGTCAGGAGGCTCACAACTTCCTGCAACTCCGATGACAAGGGATCCAATTCCTGCTTCTGGCATCCATGAGCAGGTGCGCGTGCACGCGCGCACACACACACACATACACACACACACTCACACACACACACACAAATCAAAATAATAAACATTTAAAAATGTTCCACCCAAGAGGGTAAGTCCTGGGTTAGTAGCTCTCTTCTGAACTATTCTAAACATCAATCACACTCAGGCAGTTACATAACTCTGTCCATGATCAGTCCACGTGAGTATCTACTAGACCACCAGTGTGTCCAAATATAGCTTTTCGTACATGGTTAATTGGGCAAAGCTGTCTGCTGCCAATCTTGATGACTTCAGTTCCATCCTTGGAACCCACAGGGCAGGAGAGAACTGTCTTCTATAAGGTCTCCTATAAGTTGTTCTGTGGCACACGTACACACACACACACACACACACACACACACACACACACACACTAAATATAATTTTAAAAATCTTCTAATCTCACTTTCCACAGTGGTGTGGTGGGAGGAGGAGACAACCTCAGGCCACAGAACCCTGAAATTACTCTTTATCTCCCTGTCGTGCGTCGGGTCCAGTCTATCCCAAGCTGTGCAACCTGCACAGCGGCAGGCAGGTTCCAAGATGACCTGTAAGAAGGACCTTATTCACACATATTCTTGTATGTAGGCTGATCATGTGACTAGTAGGATTCAGAATATCTGATAGTATGTCATTTTTAAGGTTTAGTTCTCTCGGTGTTACCTTATTCCTCTCTTTTTTTCATCTTGTCCACTTGTTCTAGGGTAGCCAGGTGTTACGGCTTCAGGACTCTGGAAGATAGGCCCATCTGTGAGAATATAAGGGCTTCCCAAAACAGCTATATCCAGTAATCGTTTGTTGTTGTTGTTGCTGTTTGAGATAGGTCTTCTCCGTGTAGCCCTTGCTGTCCTGAAACTCACTCTGTAGTAGGCTGGCCAGGAACTCAGAGATCTGCCTGCCTCTGCCTACTGAGTACTAAGATTAAAAGTGTACACCACCACCACCCAGCCAGGAGCTTTCTTGAAGGCAGATCTTCCAGCGCTTTCCAGCCCTTAAATGACACAGTGACACAGTCCCAACTTTACCCTCAACTTCAGGAGACCCTGTTTCAAAAATGAACAAGCACCAACAGTATATTTTTCTGGGACGCCTCCACTGGCTTGGTGTGTCAAGTGTCAGTCTGTGCTGACACTGCCTTATGAGCGAGTGCTTCCTTGACCACTAGATAGAAAATCATAACCTTTCTCTGGAATACCATGTCTTCCACGCACTCACTGTTGAATTCACTGTGTGTTCAGCTGCTTGTTTCTTGTCTACTTTATTGGGGTAGGAACTTTGCTTGTTGATGGGTCTTTGGTACCACTTAGAACAAAAACTGGTACACAGCTCAGTAAATAAATTATTGTATGCATTATTTGAGATAATTCCCTATTTTTCTTTCTTTCTCTTTTTTCTTTCTCTTTCTGTTCCAAAACTTGTTATGTAAACTGGGTTGGTCTTGAACTCCTAGAGATCCACCTGCCTCTGTCTCCTAAGTGCTTAGATTAAAGGTTTCCAAAAACATGCCTGGCTTTATTTATTTTATTAGACATTATTGTCTTAGTTTTTATTTTTAATTATATGTGTGTGTCTGCATGTGGGTTTGTGCATTTGTGAGTACAAATTCCACCAAAGTCCAGAATAGGCCTTCAGATACACACACACACACACACACACACACACACACACACACACACACATACCCTGCTCATTATTTATTTTATTTATTTAATTTTTTTCTTACATTTATTTACTTTATTTTACATATATGAATGTTTTGCCTACCTGTATATACAAGCATCGTACGAGTGCAGTATTCACAGAGGACAGATGAGGGTGGTACAGGTGTGTGACAGTGAGCATGTGGAAGTCAGAGGACAGCTTGCTGGGGTAGGTTCTCTTCTTATATCATGTGGCTCCTGGGATAAAACTTGGCCTCAACTGCCTTTACCCACTGAGCCATCTTGTTGGCCCACCTTGCTTAGTCTTTAAACCTTGTTGCAAATTATATTCTTTGACCAATGAACCTTTGACCCCTCCCTTATCAGATATATAGCTAGCATTAAGACCTTAAGTCAGTGGTGCACACCTTTAGTATCAGCACTTGGGAGGCAGAGGCAGGTGGATCCCTGTGATTTCAGGCCAGCTTGGTCTACAGAGTGAGTTCCGGGACAGCCAGAGTTTTTTTTTTTTTTTTTTTTTTTTAAAGACCTTAAGTCTGGAAGCGCATACCTTTAATCACAGCACTAAGGAAGCAGAGGCAGGTGGATCTCTGTGAGTTCAAGGTCAGCCTGGTCTACAAAGCAAGTTCCAGGACAGCAAAAACAAACAAACAAACAAACAAAAACCCTCAATTCTGTGTGGGTCTCTCTCTGTAATGGGCCTGTCTTGTATCCCTCCCTTTGGTCATGAGACTATTGAAATAATGGACTCCAAGAAATTAAGAGTTCCTCCAGAAATCTCTTCCTGGGACAAGAGCCTGGAGGTCTTGACGCAGCAGAGGTAGAACTTGCCTTTGGAGGAAAGTATTACAAACCTTGCAGGAGAGATTGGAGCCCTACCATTGCTAGACCGCTCAGTTATTGGTATCTCTCTACTTAAACCCTACTCTCATGTCAGCACCCCAAAGATGGACCTTGGGGGTATCACAGTATCTCTTTGTTCCTCTTCCTAACATGGCTACATTGAATAAATCCCTCCTTTCTTCTTTTTAACTCTAAATTTTGGCTCTTTTAATTGCCTTATTGAGGACTGGTGGCCAAACTGGGCTTGTTGGGATACAGGCTGTGACCTCCCTCTTTATCCCCCACTCCCTCCTGTACTTCATTCTGAGGCTGATGCTATTTCTTATCTGTCTTTACTAAACTGGCTAATTTTGCTTTCTTCTGACTCATCCTGCAGTTCCTTCCTGGGCACAGTGAAGGGTCTGGCTAAAGGACCTCAGTGTAACCAGCCTGGCAGGAGAGAATGATGATGTCATTCTGAAGAATGATGACGCTCCGCCCCTCCCTTTGACTAACAGACTGTTGAAACAATGGAAGCCCCAAAATGAAAATGTCCCCAGGAATCTCGGCTGGGGAAAGGCTGGAGCATGGTGCCAGCCTTAGGAGGAACTTGCTGTCCAGGAAGAGATTTCATGCGGTTCTGACAACTTCACCGGACCAGTTTGCAGGACTAACCTGGGCCAAGACAGTGATGGGTCAGTGATGGGTGTGAGTACACTTTGAGCAAGATGGTTTTGTTATGCAAACCTCCTGCCTCCTATTTAAACCTAACCCTCGTGTCAGTATCCCAAACACAGATTTCTGGGTCAATGAAGGAAAAGTTCCTGGAAAGCGCCTCACCTTCGCCCATATCTTCTGGGAGGTGATCCTGCAGAACTGCAGTGGCCCTGGAGAGATTGGAATGCTGCAGGTCCAGGACCCAGTTGCAGTTTGTCTTGGGCTAGCTCTGGCTCCCTTAATAACCATTCTTTGCTCACCTCTGTGTCTGACTTAACATCCTTGTGACTAACCTGTGAAACCTTTTGGAATGTATTAACTTAAGAGATCACTAGTCTCCACCAACCAGCTAGGAGTGTCTTCAGATAGCTTTTGAAGTCTGTAGAAGAGCTTCTCCGCCCCTCTGTCACCTCCCTTGCTGTCACCCACCTGCCTGATGTTCCCACCAGTGTATTTGAAAAAGGCCTTGATACATGACTTCCTTTGTTCTGTTACTGTAAAAACTTCATGAAAATGTTATGTTAGAACACGGAATTTGGAGAGACCTGAATCTGTCTTCCCTCCGATATGTTCACTCATATTTGGCTCCAGAATAAACTCTTATCTCCTTTGAGGTTGGAGTTGTGGTTTTGCATTAACAGGTGTTACTGAAGGGGATCTTGGTGATTCTGTCCTTGCATCCTGAGAAGAATCTAGCAGGACATGTGTTACTGGAGAATGTGGGTTCCCTTTGACAGGCTCTTACTCTCATTGATAAAAGAATTTCAGAAATGGACTCTGAAGGAAACTCAAGGACTATTTTATTAGGCTTTGAGAGAAAAAAATTGCAGGGCAGGTAAGCTGTCAATCCTGGCAATGGCCAGGAGAAGGGAGATAGAGAATGTAGAGTTGGAGTTAGAAGTCAAGAAAGCATATAGCTGGGGCTGAGGAGATGCTTCAGCTGTTAAGAGGACTGGCTGCTCTTTCAGAGAACCTGGGTTTGATTCCTGGTACCCACGAGGTTGTTCATAACCAGCTGTAACTCCAGTTCCAAGGGGACCTGATGCCCTTTTCTGGCCTCTGTGGACACTGCATGCACATGGTGCGGAAACATACATAAAGTAAGAAGGAAGGAAGGAAGGAAGAAAGGAAGGAAGTAAGACAAGTAAGCAGGCAGCTTCAGCAATGGAGGACTACAAGCAGCTGTAAAAGTAAAGGTGGGAATGAGAAGAACCAGAGTGCCATGGCAAACATGCTTAGTATCCAAAGAAGAAATAGAAAAGAGAAAAGGAAAAAAGTATGCTTCTGAGTTAGAACACAGGAATATGAGGAGGCTTAGCAATGATTTGTAAGCAAGCAACTGCTTTGAAGGAGAGGCTCCTGGGGTATAGATTGTCTCACTAAGGGACTCCATTCCTCCCATCTCCTTCAGCTTCTGGGGTTGGCATCTTCTGAGGTGGTGATTGTCAGGCTCGGTTGGATTAACTCTTAAGGGAGGGAGCATTAGTATGCCATGTTCTAATCATTCTATTCTAATTCTATTCTTTTGACCTAGAGGAAATGGCTTTCCTTTAATGGGCCTCATTCCTGAGATATCTTATGATAAATGTTAGGTGGGGTTCAAGATGTCATGAGGGAGGGGTCCACCCTCTGGCTTCCAACCTTACTGATGCTTGTTTAGATATCTAGCTTTGGAAACATGATGAAGTCTAGTTGCTTGTGGCTGCCAGAGTCCAGGCTTTGACCCTAAAACCTCCAGTTACACAAAGGGAAATTGTTCAGGCTATTATCAATGATCCATGTCTAAACAAATGTTTCCAGGCTTCTGATTCTTTAAAAATATATATTTATTTGTGTTTGCTTATGTGTGCTTGAATGTGTGTGCACCCATGCCAAGATGCATGCGTGGTGGTCAGGGGACATCTTGCAGGAGTTAGTTCTCACCTTCTATGGTTTGAGTCCTGAGGGTAGATCTCAGGTTGTCAGCCTTGGTGTTAAGCACATTTCCCCACTGAGCCATCTCCCACATCCATCTTAATCTCTTTTTCAAAAGGCTGAGGTAAGGGCTCATGGCAGATTTGCAAAAGCAGCAAGCAAACTTGATTTAGAGGCAAAGTAAGAGGCTGGGAAATGGTGCAGCAGTTACAAGTTTTCCCTGCTCTTCCAGAGGACTGAGCTTGTTACTCAGCTCCCTTGTTGGGTGATTTACAACCGTTTTTAACTTCAGCTCGATGGGATCCTAAACCCTCTTCTGGCTTCTGCAGACATACCATACATCACACACACACACACACACACACACACACACACACACACACACCATACATCACAACACACACACACACACACACACACCCCAAAGCAATAGTAAAGATCAGAAACATGGGGCTGAAGAAATGGTACAACACCCACAAGTGGCCCACAGCCATCCTTAATTCCAGTTTCAGGGGATCTGCTGCCTTCTTTTGAACTCTGTGGGCACCAGACAAGCATGTGGCACACGTGTATATGTGCATGTACACATTCATACATATAAAATAAAAATAAAATATTAAAAAAAAATATCGGCAACCCACTGTCAAGATTGACACTAAAGATATTCAAGGATCTCAATTATTGTTTGGGTCATATGGGGCTCGAAGGTAGTAAGAGATTAGTTACTAGTGGGTGCTTCTCTGTTTTAATAGATTAGGTCATGCAATCATTATCTACTGAGAATGTACCTTCCCATAATGACTCTGATTTTAATTATGTGCATTTTATAATTTTAATTTCACATGAGCATAAAGTGGTAAATAATGGATTCTCCCTGAAAGTTACCCAAGAACACAATTTTGCCTTATGCAACAGGCATCCAAAACTGGCTGAGACTGGATTGGCCCTTTTATCCAGGGACCAGCATATGTTAGGCGTACTGTGGACCATAGACTGTCCAAGTTTGATGATTGTCAAAGGAGACTATTCTGTTGTTCAAAGAGGAGTACACGCAGCCAGATGTGGGCAGGTTCAACAGATGCTAGGGGCATTGTCTGGAGAAGGCTGTGTGTGTAGCATGTACAAGTGAAGGAGTGTGTTACTAGAATAGAGGAGGGAAGTATGATGGCTCACACCTTTACTCCCAGCATTTGGGAGGCCAAGGCAGGCAGCTTTCTGTGAACTTGGTCTACATAGTGAGACTTCTGGGATAGCCAAGGCTATGTAGAGAGACCCTGTCACAAACAAAACAAAAAACAAAAAAAACAACACGCATTTTCTATTCCTTGATTATTCAGAGAGCTGATGAGTAAGAGGGATCTTTTTTTTATTACTTGTTGGTGTCAGGTCCACAGCACCACCACACACAGCTACTCCTTGTAATCCAGATGGCCTGTCCATCCCGAGCTCTCTCGGGCCGTCTCACTGTTCTCATACTCCCTGCTGTGTCTCGCACGTTCTCGTCTCACGCTGTGCTCCATCTTTTGCTCTCTCCCTCTACCCTTGCCCTAGCCATGTCAGGTCTGCTCTTCTTTCAGCTCCAGACTTCTCCAGATGCCTCTGGATCTTTTGTCTCTTAACCACAATAGGAACCTCCCCTCCAATGGAGCCGTCCTGTCGGCAGTTTTTGCTTCTACATCGAATCTGTTTACATCAAGCACTCCATTAGTCTACTGTTTGGGAGCTACGAACTCCTTTGCAAGTCATGTCTAAAAATACACGGCAGAGCTGGGCCTGGTGGCCTGTGCCTTTCGTCTCAGCACTGAGGAGGCAGAAGCAAGTAGATCTCAGTGAGTTGGAGACCAACCTGATCTGCATAGGTAGTTCCAGGCCAGCCAGGGCTACATAAAGAGATCCTGTCTCAACCCCAACCCCCATTTAAAAAGGTAAAATGAATATACAAGGCAAAGCTATAACGGTTTTCATGAAAAATTCATCTGTTTTTATATTCACCTGTAATTTGCTAAATTATGTAAAAGATGGGGAGGAAAGAAGGCAGAGAGGAAGAAATTTTAATAAGAAAACGTAAAATAATAAGAGTCAGGTGAACTCATGATATTGTGCTTCGGGATCGTTTGAGGGCAGGACAGAAGTGTACAAAGACCTTGGCTGCCCATCATAGAGGCAAACCCAGGAACTGAATCTTTAAAGTACCTTATTCAGAGTCCTCGGGCTAGAGAGCCCCCAGCGGAATCTGCCTCCTCAATCTTTTCCTCATTAGCATTTTTATAGAGAAGAACCAAGAAATCAATTCAAGGTCCAGGCTTATCCTTCTGGCCAGGTGGCTTTTGTCTCTGAGGTCCCCTCCCCCCTTATCTCTCTGTCAGTCTCTGTATAGCTGGGGTGTTTGTGGACACCGAAGGTAGAGAGTCTTGCATTCCTCCTTTAAGATTATTTTTTAAAGATTTATTTGTTGGGTTTTTTGTTTTTGTTTTTGTTTTCTTCTTTGAAACAGGGTCTCTCTATGTAGCTTTGGCTGATCTGGAACTTGCTATGTAGCCCGAATTGCCCTCAAACTCATAAAAATCCACCTGCCTATGCCTCCTACTGGGATTAAAGGCTTGTGGCAACACAAGCAGGTAAATATTTATTTTTACTATTTTATTTATGTGTATGTGCATCTGTCTGTCTGTGTGAGCGAAGGGTACGTGTGTGTGGGACAGAGGAAGCCAGAAGAGAGTTACAGGCAGTTATGAGTGGAAGAGCAGCAAATGCTCTTAACTGCTGAGCTATCTCGCCAGCCCTCATTCCATCTCTAAAAAATTTTAGAAAATGTGTGTGTGTGTGTGTTTAGCAGGGGGGAGGGTTTGCAGATTTTTAAGGCCACTGAATTTTGCATCCCTCTGTTGTCAAGGAAAATTCTTTGAAAGAAGCTATGTCTAAAGAAACGAATTGACTGATTAGAACTACAGAGATGTGGAGAGGTTAGAATTACCAGGCTAATTACTTCATTTTGGACTAACTTTAGAACCATTCATGTATCCCATGCTTTTATGATTTTTTTTTTTTTTTTTTTTTGTGGCAGAAGGGCAAAGTCACCATGCAACAGAATTCCATGTGAGCAATTCATTTAAGGCAATGGGTAGGGTAGAGAGACACACATAGCAACTGGCTCAGAGAAAGGAAAAGTAGGCAGCACCGGGCAGACATGCTGGTGCCTTTTTAAGGGGACGGGATATGCAGCATACACATAAGGAGCATGTCACCTTGGCCATTAGAGTTGATGCAGGACATTGGCATCCTGAGTCACAGAAGGCAGGCCAGGGGGTGGGTAACAGGTGTTTCTTTTGGCAGTTCTTGGTATACACAACATTTCTCCCTTTTGTTTATTATAAAAGGCAAGGAAAATAGGAAGGGGTGACTGGTGAGGTAGGAACTGGGGTACCCAGCTCTTTAGACTACTTCCTGCTGTTTGGGGTGTCGACATCTTTGGAGCACTGCTGAAAGGGCACATTCAGAAGTCGTAACTCTCCAGTTCTGTGGTTAGGGGTTGGTAATCTTGTAACAATAACTGATTAATGGTTTGATTAGAGATTTTTCGAATTTGTTGTTGAGGAAACAACATTTTCTTTTCAAGTAATAAAGCAGAATTCAATGAATAAAAGCAGGAAAACGTGAAGGACGGGGTTCTCCAAGGCTCAGGGGCTAAAGGCATCAAATTGTTCCTTACATTTTTGAAGGTCTGTCTCTACTTAATCTGGAGTCTGCTTGACCTGTGCAAGGCGGATGCAGGTCTCATAACTCCCTGAAGCTTATGACTTTTTTTAAGTGTATAAGAAGAGATAAGAGTTTTAGACACGACAGCGTTACACTGTTTGTAGTCTGTACTGAGATCCACACTGTAGAAGCAGTGGACTCACACTTTTGAGTCATAATAAAAGCGTAGGGCCCCAAAATGATTCCGGGTTAAAAGCATTAACACTCTTTACAGAGGGCTAGATATATAAATTGGACAGAGATGTTTTTAGCACAATGAGTACTATTTTTAAGTCTATACTTAGAAGACAACCAAAGGAAATTTAAATTTTTGTGCTTGTGACTATGATATCTTAAATGACTTTTGTTAAATCTCCGAGTCTTACTTAAGCTTTCATATCCTCAGAGACACTTTCTCAGACCCTTACAACTGGTATTCACACACCTTCAAACGCTATCTTGACCCTTACAACTTATTTAAAACACTTTCTTAAACCCTCAGGACTTAATTTCAAACTTTTTCTATCTAATCATTTATCATGGGACACAGATGCAGTCATTGTAAGGCAAGCACCTTTGAATAAAGAGGTAGAAAAAGTTACTTTGACTCTTGTTCTGTGAGTTGATCTCTTATCAGAGTTCGGTAGCTGAGTAAACTGTCTTTCTCCGCTACAGGCCTAGCAGTTCTAGTGAAAGGACCGGAGAGGCTAGTGCCTGCCTGGGATCTCAGGGCGAAGGGCAACCTCCAAAGAAGGCAAGCGACTCCAGATAGATGCAATTGCATGAGGCTTTATTATCCAGCGGGTTAGGGTGACTGCTCACATATCCTATAAGTCAGAATAGGAGAGTGACCCCCGAGGAGCTTCCAGCTAAACCTTTTAAAGGGAGCAGGGACTCTCTCTGATTGGTCAGAGCCCAGGCACTGGATTGGCTCGTTAAGTGTTACATGGCAACAAGGGTTTCTGGGAAAACAGAGAGGTTTATGGGATAGTGAGTACTATAGTGAATACTTACATTAAATGGAGGAGAGGTTAGTGCCTTTACCACTAGGGGCGCTGGGCTTTTCACTAGCAAAGTGAGGCCTGAGGCCTGATTTTATAAGTGAAGAAAACTGAGAAGGAGCCTGTGAGGAGGAGCTAGTAGTTAGTTGCTTGCTGCCCTTAAAGCTACAGCTAGCCTAGTTGTCAAGCCATCAGAGATCTGAAGAATAAATTATGGAATCCAAATGGCTTATGTATGGGTTAAAATGACTTAGACAGTCACCCGAGGCTCCTGTAGTTTGCTGGGGACAGTAGTTGGCTTTCAGCTGTCACACAAAGCATTTGATCTCTAGCTGCCATACAGAGTAGCACAGGCCTTTGGCTGCCCATGTCTGGAACGTTTTTTCCTGTAGAAAAGAACTTAGGAAAACTGACCTTACTTTGAGGGGGCAGAGTACAGCAGTCAACCTAAAAGTGACCACAGTTTTTCCCAGTGGTGGATTCGTTGCTGCAGGGCCTCATCATCATCTTTGGAGACCTCAAAGGTTACTGTTAAGTTAGGAAGGGTCACTGTTTATTGTGAAAGTTTAAACACTTTAAATGCCATATTCGGCAGATGTCTGAAGGGTTTGAGGACCATAATCTATTAAGTATATCTGCTTGTTTTTAGTTACTTGCTTTAGGCTTAACTTTGAAACACTTACAGGAGGCTAAATAAAGCTTATTCCTGGAATTAATTACACTGATACTCTGCATGACTACAAGTATAGTTCTGAACATGTTAAAGAATTTGTTTATTCATAAGGTGACTGACTTTTAACTTGTATGTCTTAATTATCTTTAACATCTTACAAGTGTTAATAATAATTGTTATTATTAACGGTTATTAATATTATATAATGTTATATATAAGTAATAATTACATTTAAATGTTATTTAATAGCATACTATATTATTAACTCTCCTTTATCAATTATTCATTATTTATGTAATAGATAAGTAACATAACACAATAGGTAATTAATGTATTAATTATTTACTAATTGTTATATATATATATTAAATGCTACATAATCTTATAAAAATAAAACTAGGGTTTTACACTTTTTATCCCTGATAACTCTGAGCCTTAGAAATTTTAATTGAAGATTTAATTGAAAAATCCTTTAGCATAAACCATAAATTCAGTCCATAGAGAGACTGGGAACTTTACTTTCCTGATCTTTTATAGCATATCATTATAAAATATTACAGTTTCTTATATCCTTACCTAAATAGCTAAAGCTTAAACAAATATTAATGTGAATGTGAGTAGACCTTAGGAATTTGTAAACTTTATTTACCAAACATACCTATGTTGTTTTTATCATACAATTTTCTAGAAGTCTGATTTTAACAGAGTTAGCAAAGACGAAAGTGGTTAGGTGTACATTTGTAAGCCTGAATATATCTTAGGTGAGGAGAGATATTCTTTAAACCAGTTGCTCTGAACTTTTTTAATGTTTTGACCATTTAACAAGTTTTAAGTTCTTTGCCAGACTGTTCAGGACACTGTCTTGCTGCATCATAGATAGGAATATCTGAGTTTCTGATGCTCAGTGTTTGGTGTTTGTAGTTGCGGTCCTAATTTTTTTAGTTTTTTTATTTAATAAAAATATCATAACATAAAATATTTTATAAATTTAAAATCTCCCATAGCCTTATAAATTTAAATATTTAAAAGTTGTTCCTTATCCAATTTTTAATTTTCTGTAAAACTACAAAATTTTCTCTTTAAGAGGTTTGAAATCTCTCAACATTGTGTTTAAGTGCCTTTAGTACTTCAAGAGAGGAAAAAGACAGGGCACAATTACAGTCTGGACAAAGCAAAACATAACTTGGACAGTGCAAATTATCCAGTGCTTAATATCTGTGATTCATTTCCATTCCCCTCTGATCCCACCGCCGGCAGCACACACAGCCTGCCTTCCAGGTTCCAGCTGGATCTACCTCACAGTGCCTTGTGCTTCTGCCTGCTATCACATGGCACCAGCATCTCCAAAACTGCCAGGGTCCTTCTCCTTGCTTATTTTTTAGGAATTTCAATCCTACCACAAAGTGGCAAGTTTTAGTTCTTCTTTACGACCCCTTTATATCTTAAAATCAATACCATCTCTGAGTAACTCTTACATTAAAGTCTGATTACAAGCACAAGATACTTTTCAATATATAAACACATGGAGGTGCAGCTTTAATATCTTAATAAACAGGAATTGTTTTAAAATCCTTTAATAAAATCGTTTATAAACTTGTTTTCAGGATAGGAATTGTTATACTGAAATCCATTTTAATTTAAAATATCTCGGTGATCTGTTGTTGCTTCTTTGGTTGTGACCAACCATCATGTGGCCGCCTCTATTTAAGATGGCTATGAAATCATGTGACATCTGTCTTTTCCGACCCTAGTAAAGATGGCTGCCAGCTCTGTGGCTGTCTCCTCCCCAAAGTGGGAAAGAGGCCATATGGTGGCAAGCCACATGTTTGTATCTCAAAGTGGTGTCACACCACGTAGTTCTCCACGTACAGAATTTTAACCATCAGCTCCAGTGTTACGAGTTTTAAGCTAACCCTTGTGTTGTAGATTTTATTGATTTTAACCATACCAAATATGCTTACAAATCTTGATGAACAGAAAGTTTGCATATACATAATAGTCTTATACATCTTGAGATAAGATTTATACCTCAGCAATAGTTTTGTTTAGAGCTTTAAACCCAAACCAAATTACATGAGTAGCAGCAGTTTTCATTTGGAATAGTCTGTCCCTTTATTCTGTTTCATCCTCCTTCCTCTGTCATATCCAGGGGGCTCTCCTGATATGGGACAGAGGTTCTTGGAGGAAATTTTAAACAAGCAGCTTGAGTCTGGAGAAGGAAGAGCCATATTCCAACTCCAAAGCCAGTGTTAATTGAAGTGATTCTGTACAATTTAATGCCACTCACAACTAAAAGACACCAACAAGGAAGGCTTAGAGATAGAAGGTTTTGAGCCCTGACTATAGACAGAGAAGGCTGCAGCAGAGAGCAGAGACATGCTCCAGCCCCGGAGTAGCTGGCCTGCTCCATTCAGCTTTTCTTCCTTACCCGCTCCCATTTTGCGACAAACTTACAGGTCGGGCAACAGTAACGTAAAAAGATAGAACCAGCAGTGACTGTTCTTGTGATGATGTCCATTCTCACATCAAAATAGTGTATGTCCTTTCTTGCCACAGCAGGAGCCAGCACTGATGCATTTTCTGCAGCCAGTACAGTACCTAGTACCACTCCTTCATCGAGGCAGTTAGTACCCTCTTCCTCACCCCACATGTCTATATACCCACATCCTCAGTGTGAATCTAATGACAAGACCCCAAGGTGCATCTAGTTTGGCCTGGGAGGTAACAGTAAGGGGGACAAGTCAGTTCTCACTGAGATCAGGTAAAAGGCAATCAGAAAGGACAACCTGTTGAATGCTCGACAAGTATTCCATTCCAACCTAGGGTGATGTGCAGACTGCAATGGACTGTCTCATAGCTGCAGGTGGCAAGACACTTGTGATTCATAAGGCTCACCAGGAAGCCAGCTGCTTCCACTGGTATGATCCAGCAGGGAGCCTGCAGTGGCCAAATGTGGCCATCTCCCATGAAGACCCCCCTCTGGGCCCTACATGGGGAGATCTGTCCAAGGCTGAGTATTACTGGAGATTCGTACTGGAGGTGCTTAGAAAAGGCTGCTTGCTCGTCATTATGACAGGGGTGTTCATGTTTAGCTTGGACCCAATAGTATGGTGACAACCTGCAAAAAGTTGATTGTTGGATACGTGAGCCACTACCATTGTCTAGCTCTTCAGGGGTACTGTTGTATGTGTCCCTTTTATGGGGAAGTAGCTGGGTAAAGGGACATTTAATACATGAAATTCAAGATTTGCTTTCATTAAAAGACAGGAATAACCAGGGGACGGGGGTAGGTGATGGCCCCATGTCTTTAATCCCAGCACTTGGGAAGCAGAGGCAGGCTGATCTCTGAGTTCGAAATCAGCCTGGTCTATACAGCGTGAGTTTCGGGACAGCCAAGACTACGTGGAGAAACCCTGTCTCAAAAAGCAAAAACAAACAAACAAACCACCAAAAAACAAACCAAAAACAACAACAATAACAAAAACGGCACATATATCCCATAGTTGTTCATAAATGGGACTCTAGATCAGCCTGGGACATAGGAAAAGTTTCTGCCTCTTCAGAGCTACTCTCAAGCGTGGGCTTTCAATAATCCCTAGTTGAATAGTTTGAGGAAGCACTTGGTGGCAAAAGTTTCTAGCATTTCTTAGCAGTAATCATTTGTGTAGGACAAATGTGGGGTCATGAGATCCAACAGTAATGGGTAGCTAAGATGAAGAACAGATAGGCTACTTTCATATTCCCCACTGTAGGGGCATGTGTGTTACACACAGTAAGAAGGGATCTTCACATATGCTAATAATGACTTATTTGTTCTGAATTAGTCTTCTTGAATACCCCCCCCCACTTTCTTTTAAGATAGGACCTTTTGTAGCCCAGGCTGGCCTTGAACACTAGCTAAGAATAGCCTTGAGTTCTTGATCGATGTGCTTCCACCTTGACTTAGTTATGCTCTATTGCTGTGAAGAGACACCACAACCAAGGCAATTTATAGAAGAAAACATTTAACTGGGGACTTGATTACAGTTTCATAGAGTGAGTCCATGGCCATCATGGCAGGGAGCATGGCAGCAGGCAGGCAGGCATGGTGCTGGAGCAGTCGCTGAAAGCTTACATTTGATTCACAAGTTGAAGGCAGTGGGGGGAAGGGGGAGAGACTGGGCCTGGTGTAGGCCTGCACTTTTGGAACCTCAAAGTTCCACCAACTGGGGACCAAGCATTCAAATATATGAGCCTGTGGAGGCCATTCTCATTCAGACCACCACATACCTCTCCAGTTCCAAGTACTGGAATAGCAGGCACCTGCGCCATCATGCTTGGGTCTTATTGTATTTTTCCCTTTGAGATGGTCTATCTGTGTGACTGAGATTGACTTGGAATTTCCTGTCGTACACGGGCTGGCCTAGAACTCGCGATTCTCAGGCCTCTGCCTCTTTAGTGTTGGACTGCAGGTGTGAGCTACTTACACTCAGCCCTTGGCTCTTTTTAATATTGAAGTCTCTGCCTAGAGATGTTCCTGTAACTATTTTCTCAACATGTAGCCTATGTGGAAGTGTGGGGACAAACTTCAACAAGACCCATGCTTTGTTTCTTCATGTGATGATTGGGGAAAAGGTGGCTCTGGAAACTATCATGGATTGGTGGGGGTTGATGGGCTTGGTGACAGGGTCCCCATCTGTTGGTCTCTCAGTTATACAATAAAGCTTGTTTCCTTGCCCCAGGGCCTTGTCTTTCAATTCTTTGACAGTGGCAATGGTCAAATTTGAATCCAACAACAGTAAAGGGCAGCAGTGTTTTGTATATATTTCTCAAGGAAATGGTCTTTGTGGGAGCCAGCCAGCCTGCTGATACACTCCAGCCTTTACCCAGTCGCAAGCCCTTTTTGTTTCTCATCCCTAATGTGTCCAATCTCATTGCTTAAACATCTTAGTTGTGCGTGTGCGCGTGCGCGTGCGTGTGTGTCTCCCACAGCATGTATGTGGAAGTCAGAGGACAACTCACAGAAGTTAGTTTTCTACTTCCATACTATATGGGTCCTGGGGATCAAACTCAGGTTTTTGGGCTCGGCAACCTTTACCCATCAAGGCATCTCACAGGCCCTTCCTTTTTATTCTTATTTTTGAGACAAAGTCTCACCATGTATCCTTGGCTTGCCTGGAACTCACTATGCAGACCAGGCTGGCTTTGAACTCGTAGAGATCCAACCAACTCTGTTTCCTGAGTGCTGGGATTAATGGTACCCAGCCAGGCAGGCTCTTTTCCCTTTAACTCTTAAAGTCCGGGCTTAAGGGTGGAGCCATCGGAGGACCTTCACATGTTATTACCCCCTCCCCCTACACAACCAGGGAGGGGATCATGCTTTTTCTGCTCTGTCCGCCCAGTTAGAGATGGGCAATGCCCTCCCTCATCTGTCTCCGACTGATTCCTTGTTAGCTGCTAGCCTGGGTGTGTATCACCACTCGTGCCAACTTGAGATGATTCTGATCTAGCTGTTGGGGGGTGCTAGCCATTAATTAGACCACTTTCTCTTTGTCCTCACATATTTATAACCAACTTACCATTTTGCCATGACAGAGAGTCAACCCTATCAACAGGATAAAAAAGGACTCAAAAAAAAAAAAAAATCCACTCCCTTAGTGCCCTTAGCTTGGTGACAGTAGGAAAGACTGGGCCT
Source organism: Cricetomys ansorgei (assembly GCA_026225945.1). Taxonomy (NCBI): domain Eukaryota; kingdom Metazoa; phylum Chordata; class Mammalia; order Rodentia; family Nesomyidae; genus Cricetomys; species Cricetomys ansorgei. The sequence goes on from JAMJFZ010001796.1 coordinate 21,651,415, forward strand.
GTGATTTGCCCCAAAGCTTGTTTCTTACAGTGAATCGTCTTCATGTGACTGAACTCAGTAACTGTTGGTTTGTGGTTTGCTTACAGTTCAAGTCGCCTTAATATTTGGTGCAAAAATTTTAGACTATGTCTTCAACCTGTGCGAAGGTAAATTTGACTACCTGGAGCGGCTCTCAGACAAACTGCTGGTGAAGATTGTCTGCTACCTGGACCTGGAAGATATCGCCAGGCTCTCTCAGACGTCAAGCAGGTTTGCAAAGGTAACAACCCCTGCTGCTGTGTTGGCTGCACCAAGAACTCTCCCACTGACCTACACCACATTTCTCTTTTTCCTTATTTATTTAGGGTTTTGCTATATCTATATCTATCTATCTATCTATCTATCTATCTATCTATCTATCTATCTATCTATCTATCTATCTATGGGTGCTTTGCCTGCATGTGTGTATATGCCCTATGTGCATGCAGTGCCCATGGAGGCCGGAAGGGGGCATCTGATCCTCTAGAAATAAAATTATACATAGCCTCCAGGCCATTTGGGTGCTGGGAATGGAACCCAGGTCCTCTGCAAGAGCAGCCAGTGCTCTTAACTGCTGTCTTTCCTTCTCTCTCTCTCTTTTTCTTTAAGATAAGGATTTCTCTAGTATATACTTGCCTTGAACTTCATTTTGCTTGTTTGGTTTGTTTTTTTTTTTCAAGACAGGGTTTCTCTGTGTAGCCCTGGCTGTCCTAGAACTCCTTTAGTAGACCAGGGTGGCCTTACACTCAGAAATCTGCCTGCCTCTGCCTCACTGTGCTGTGAGTAAATGTGCATGCCACCACACTCATCTTAGCCTTGAATTGCTATTCCTCCTGTTTCTACTTTTCAAACATTGGGATTATAGGCCTGTGTCACCACGCCCAGTTTATTTTTCTTTTGAGACAGTTGAGACAGTGTCTCTTTTTGTAGCCCAGGCTGGCCTTGAACTCATGACAATCCTCCTGCCTCAGCCTCCTATACTCTAGGAATAGATGTGAACTACCATGCCTGGTCTGCTTGTATTTAATCTCCACTCTGTTGAGTCCTGCCTCTGTGACAGCCACTGTTCTAGGTACACAAGCAACCAAGATGGCATTATTCCCACCCTCACGGAACTTAATATCAGATATCAGAGAGAGAGAGAGCTAAACAGATACAGGTTATTACAGTATAATGTGATGGGTTTAACAAGAAATGTTTGTGCAAGGTACAAAGATGGTGTGCCAAGTGGTTTCCTGTGCCTTGTTTCTCAGAAGTGGGTTACTCTATTTGGGTTTTGAGTGCAAAGTAAGGATCATTCCAAGTCAAAGGACCTTCCAAGCTGGGGAACAGAGGCAGAGGCAGCATGGTGGCACTCACAGTACTTCAAGGATGAGCTGAGAGTTGTCTCAGTGGTTAATACACTGCTAGCTTGGGTGGCACACACCTTTAATCCCAGCTCTCAGGAGGCAGAGACATGTGGACCTCTGTGAGTTTGAGGCTAGCCTGGTATACATAGTGAGTTCTAGGCTGGCCAGGGCTAAATAGTGAGACCCTATAGTAGACCTGAGTTCTGGTCTCAGCACCCTTGTCGGGGAACTAATACCCTTTCCTGGCCTCTTCAGAATGCACATTCACACACACACACACACACACACACACACACACACTTACAAACACATCAAAATAAATCAAATCTTCTTTTAAAAAGAGGATGTCAAGGAGTAATTGGCCCAAATCCGTTTCTTCCAGCATAGGCTGTTTCGGTGGGTCCCGTGTCCCTCTCCTCCCATCCCAGGTGACCAGAGGGATCCTGTCTCTTGGCACTCTCGATCCTCAGCAGCATGTGCTCAGGCAACAGAAAAACAGCACCGATGTCAGCCTGTCAGGACAGGGCCTTGGTCTCCTGCCCTTCACCTGTAGCTCCTGTAGTTGTAAAGTCTCTGCACCCCACAGGCGAACACATTAGAATGTATCATTGCATCCCCATTTTAGCTCCGGGTCATCAGAGTTGGAGCATGTTGCTGGCAGCTGCAGAACCTTGGCTAGCTCAGTGTTTAGCTGTGAAGTTGTGGAGGGACATCCCCATGGGAGAACAGGTTTTCCAAGATGATTCAAATCGTACTGTTACCTAAAGAGTCAACTTTTGTTGACTGTCATGATTAGAATTCATTTTCAGTAATATAGTTTATTAGTATGCAGAATTGTTTTCATTTATTTCTATTTATTCTGAGACCAGATCCCATTATAAATTAAGCTGCTATGAAACTCACAATGTCACTGAGGCAGGATGCCCTTGCCTCAGTACTCCAAGTGCTGGGCTTATAGGTGTGTGTCATCATACCTGGCTTATATTTTTTGGACTTAACCTTTATCTTCTAAGAGTAGAGGACCAGAAATAAGTACTGTGGGTAATTGTTGCTTGTTTTGATATTTTAAAAAATATTTTATTTTTCTATTAATTAATTTGTTTATTTTGAGATAAAGTCTCATTATGTAGCCTTTTACTGGCTTAGAACTTATAGAGAGCTCCCTGCCTCTGCTTCTCAAGTGCTGGGATGGACCTAATGAAAGCTTCTGCCAGGGCCTGGATTTGTTTCCTTGATTCAGTGCAAGGACTCCACAGGGACTGGCAGTGTCTGGTGACATCTCTTTACACTGGACATCTATTTCCCTTCGAGTTCTCAAGCCCACTCTCTCTCTTATTCTTACATTATTGCAACACAGCCTTGAACTTGCATTGTGTAACAGCCGCAGTGTTTTAAAGTCAGGTTGTCCTTAGTGATGTGTGTGTGTGTGTGTGTGTGTGTGTGTGTGTGTGCTTGCAAGTGCACGTGGGTACACATGTCATGGTGCAGATATGGAGACAGAGGACAACACTGTGGAGTTCTCACCTCTTTATGTGGGTTCTGGGGATTAAACTTGAGCTGCCAAGCGTGCATGGGAAGTATCTTCACCTACTTCTCCATTATCTCCTCTCCATCATCTCCTCCGCCCTTTTTAAAACTCAGTATGCCATCACAGATAACCTTGAATTTCTTGGGATTACAGGCATGTGCCACCATGCCCAGTTTATGCCCTGCGGGGGATTGAACCCTAGGCCTAATGCATACCGGGCACCAACTGAGCCACAGCCTCAACTTTTTTTTTTTTTTTTTTGAGACAGGTCTCACTATGTAGCTTTGGCTGGCCTAGTACTTGCTCTATAGACCAGGCTAACTTCAAACTCATAGAGATCTGCCTGCATCTATCTCCCAAGTCCTGAGATTAAAGGTGCACACCACCATGTCTGCCCCAGATTTTAAAAATAACAAATTATTTATTCATTTGTTTATGGGGGGGTGTTCATAAACATTTGTGTGCCACAACATTAGCGTAGAGGTCATTGGACAACGTATGAGAATCGATTCTCTCCTTCTACCTTGTGGGTTCTGGGGAATCAAACTCAAGTTGTCAGGGTTAGCAGTAAGTGCCTTCACCTGCTGAGCCATTTTGCCAGCCCCTCAGATTTTTAAGTATTACCCTCCCCCATTTAAAAGACTTGTGCATGTGCATGCATGTATACTAGGGGCTGAACCCAGGACTTCAAATATACTAAGACATACATGCTGTTGCCAGGTATGGTGGCTCACACCTATCATTTTAGCATTTCAGAGATGGAAGCAAGAGGATTGCTATGAGCTAGAGGTCAGCCTAGGCCACATAGTGAACTCTGGGCCATTAGAGCTACACAGTAAGACCCCCATCTGGCACTTGTACTAGCATATCCTACCTCCCTTGACTTTTATCCCTATCAAACTGAAGACTCCTATCATTTCAGTTTGTATGTCTGCCTTGATAGTGCCTAGCCTGTGCCAACTTCCAGGACATGGTGTTTGGGTGCCTCAATAACGGATGGAGATATGGCTCGGTGGTTAACAGGGTTTGCTGTTCTGCCGGAGGACTCGAGTTTGGTTCCTAAGCATCCACGTCAGGTGGATCACAACTCCAGCCCCAGGAGACCCAGCTCCCTCTTCTGACCTTCGAGGAACTCTTACACAAGTAGCACATACACACAGACACAAAGGAAAATAAATCTTAAAACAGGGGCTCTATTAAATTGTTTATATTTTTGAAAAATTGATTTGTGACTGAGGATCTGGTGGGCTCCATGGCTGTTCCTTTCAGTGTAAACAAATATGTGGCTTAGAAATAACTATGAAGTCACTAAGCATACTTGCATGTGAGACCTGCCTCAGAAACAAAACCAAACAACTGGGAGTGGTATCTCACACCTGGGAGGCAGAGGCAGGAGGATCTCAGTGAGTTTGAGGGCAGTCTGGTCTACATACTGAGTTCCAGGTCAGCCAGGGCTATATTGTGTGACCTTGTCACAAACGAACAAACACCATCAAAACAAAACAAAATGCTTTCCACTGTTACGTTTTGATACAGGAGGCAGATTAAAAAAAATTTTTTTACATGAGTGTGTGTGTGATATGTATGTGGGCAGGTGTTCTACAGCAAGTATGTAAGGGTCCAAGAACATCTTACTAGGTCAGTTCTCACTTTCTACCATTGATTCAGGGATCAAAGTCAGGCCTTCAGGCTTTCTAGGCAAGCAATTTTAACTGCCGAGCCATCTTGTGGCCCACAGGGACATTCATTTTCCTCGTATCCACAAACTCCCTTTGAAGGGGATCCCCAATTCTGAACAAGTAGATAATGTACCTAGTACAGGTAAAAACACATTTGCCAGGCTTCCCCCTACGTGGCTGGTTTGGGGCTGCTGAGGGGGTCCTAGGATATGTGTGTGATGTGTTTTATTGTGATCATCATTTACTTGAGACAGTCTCTAAGTAGCCCTAGCTGACCTGGAACTCACTATATAGACCAAGCTGGCCTCAGACTTTCAGAGCTCCACCTGCTTCTGTCTCCCAAGTGCTGGGATCAAAGGCTCACACCACTGTGCCCAACTCAGTGTGCTGTAGCAGCCTAATTAAAACAAGATCCACTTGATAGTATTCTCTCAGCTGGAGAGAGAGCTCAGTAGTAGAGCCTGTGTTTTGAGCACCTGTGAGGCTCTGGGTTCAGCCCCCAGCATCCTAGGCTCCAGAAGAAAATTGTCTCAGGAGACAGAGATGCTTTCACAGCGGTGGGGTACATTTAAACAAGCATGAGGCTAGAGAACTAGGTTTTGCTCTAGCTCCCACCCCCACATTGAGCCCCGGGGCAACTGGCAAACACTTTTCCTTGTCCTTTCTGAGCCCAGCTTCCCAGTTTATAAAAAAGGACAGGCTTTAGCTTGAACCCCTTCAAGCCTTTTCTGTAATTCCTGTATGTCAACTTTGTACACTACCACCGGAGGGTGCTAATCCCATGATTCGTTCTTGCAGCCTGGCAATTGAGCCCCAAAGTTTGGGACTCTCAATAGGGAGGATTTTGTAGACAAAAATAAATGTTTTCAGTCTAAAGTATGATGAATCATGATAAAGGTACTCTAGTGGGAACTGTATTTTTTATGTTCACTCATAATCTCAGTTACACAAGACAACATATTCTTGAGTGTATCATGCCAGCAACAGGACAGTCATCTACATTAGAGGCAGAGTTCAGCTTAAAAAAAAAAGGTGGTTTGTTTTGAGACAGTGTCACTATGTAGATCTGCCTGCCTCTGTTTCCCAAGTGCTGGGATTAAAGTATGAGTCACCACTGCTGGGCTTTTTTTCTGCCCCCAAGAAAGACATTCCCTAAGATTTTTCCTTCGATGTTAATAGTTAGAATGTGTAACCTGAGTAAAGGAATGTTAAAACTGGGATAAGAAAATGAATGGCCTGCATAGCACAGAGGTGTTTCGGGGCGGAGGTGGTATGGCTTGTGCCTGTACTCTGGAGGCTGAAGTAGGATTGCTAAAAGCTGGAGACCATCCTAGGGTACATAGTAAGGCTCTATTAAAAAAAAAAAACCAAAAACCAAAAACCAAAACAAAAGCCAGGCATGGTGGCACGCTTTAAATCCCAGCACTCAGGAGCAGGCAGATCTCTATGAGTTTGAGGCCAGCGTGGTCTAATAGCAAGTTAGGGCTACATAGTGGGGCCCTGTTTAAGAACAAACAAAAACCCCAAAAATGTTTTTTGGGGACTAGACGCATGATTCAGTGTCACTGCTTAACTCACATTGTATGACTTGTAATAACTGCTCTATTGCTGTTTATGCAGATAGGATCTTAAAACAGCTATGATTTACGGCACTGCTTATTTAGAGACCGAGTTTTACGTACTTCAGGCTGGCCTTAAATTCTCTATGTAGCTAAGGATGACCTTGGACTTCTGAAAAGAACTGGACTTAGCGTACCTCAAGGCACAGTATTGCCAGTATAGCTACCTCAGATGCTTGAGAGACAGTTTCTCCTGTCTCAAGGACAGCAGTCAGCACTCCACTCCAGCTCACTAGCTAGCAGAGGGTAGTCTTCAACTTCTGATCTCCCTGCCTTCACCTCCTAAGCTCTTGCATGTCTAGTTAATGCAGTACTGGGGCTTGAACCCGGAGCTTCATGTATGCCTGACACTACCAAGCGAGCCCTGGGTTTCACTTCTTAACTGAGTGCAGGACTTGCTCTGTTCTGCTGACCCTCTGGGTGTCTGTAGACACTGTGTATTCGCCTCTTCGACAGAAACAGTTTCTGGAGGCTAAATCTTCGTGGCACCCGAAGTCACGGAGTGCCTTCCAGGCAGCTGGCATTTGTTTGAGAGTGAGTGTGAGCTAGTGAATGGTGCGCCTAAACCCACCTCTGGCTCTTTCTGCCTGCAGCTGTGCAAGTCTGACTTCCTGTGGGAGCAGATAGTTCAATCGGCCTGTGACACCATCACCCCCGACATGCGGGCTCTGGCTAAGGACATGGGCTGGAGACAGATGTTCTTCACCAACAAGATCCAGCTCCAAAGGCAGATAAGGAAGAAGAACAGCCAGGGAAAGAATAAGGAGAATCATACTTAGAGGACATCTTTTCCCACCAGCGGGACCACAGCATGGCTTCTCTTCAGGCCTAAATCTCATTCTCTCTTCTTAACAACAGGGGTTTGCTGATTCCAGGAATCACTTGAAAATCAGATTTTGCACACACTTGCAAATCCACCCAGTGCCTTGCTTGAGCACCCCTCTGTCCTGCTCAGGCCAACCCCAAGTGCTAGGGGTACAACATAGGAAGCCTCTCAGGCTACCACCTCTGGATCTCCTGTTGCCTTTGAGAAAAAAGGCACCTGCTGTGTATGAAATAACAATAAAGAGTTATTTTCAGTCTTGTGTTTTTGCATCAGACCGGGATTCCAAGCTGGACTTTTAGGATGCTTTTGACCTTCGGATCCTTTGCCTCCATCTCTCTGCTGCTGGGATTATAGGCATTCACCACCATGCACAGTTCACAGGTGCTGATTTGCATGCCACGAAGCACTCTACCCACAGAGCCGCACTCCCTATAACACATTGGTGGGTTTTTGTTAAATATCTAATCTACCTAGGCCTTCAAAATGGTAGGCCACCTGGCTTTTGAATTTTTTCCTGATGAACTACCAGAATCCCTCTGTGGAGTGGGTGGCTGGGTATCTCCACCCAACACTTAGAGGTGCAGGCACCATGGGAACCTGGGGAGCGCGCAGCTACTCCAGCTACTCACTTCAGGAAGGAGTTTGTATTCAGTCTCTGTCCTGGTGGGCCCAGGTATCATCTACCACACAAACAACCCCTGACCTGGCACTGGAGTATGGCTGGGAGAGCTCAGACATTTGCAGGCAGCCCTTACTAACAGGACATTGCCACTGTTAGACAAACCCTCAGTTCTTAGAGGAGGAGCACTACCAGATAGACAGCACTTTGCAGTAGGGATTTTAAGAGCAGAGGCCGTGGATAACCAGTACAAACAGTCAACATACATTTAGTTAGCGTGGCCCAGGGATGGTCATCCTTTGCCACATAGCAAATTGGAGACTAATCAGAGCTACATGAGACCTTGTCTTTAAAAAGAGGCAGGGGAAAGCTGAGTGGTGGTAGTGGTGCACGCCTTAATCCCAGTAGAGGCAGAGGCAGAGGCAGAGGCAGAGGCAGGTGGATCCTTGCCAGTTTGAGGCCAGCCTGGTCTACAGAGTGAGTTCCAGGACAGCCAGGGTTACAGAGAGAAAATGTCTCAAAAAACAAAACAACAACAAGATGCCTTGCATATTGTATATTATCGATTATAATTTCCATTTGAGCAGGTTACAAGAAAATTACCTCAGCTTTGTGTCATGGTCAGTTTTGGTGGCTGTAATAGGAGCTTACCTAATAGCAGGAATTTTTTTTATCAGCCTGCCCTGTGCTCACAGAAGCCCAGATCACACTTGTTGATTGGAAAAGAAGAGTTAGCTGAGAGGATAAAAGTAGCATCTGAGTTCTGCATAGATAGCAGCACCCGACCAGAATGCAACATGAAGAGAAATGCAGCAGGCCGGGTGTGGTGGTACACGCCCATGACCCCAGAACGTGGGAGGCAAAGGCAGGAGATTGAGTTCAAGACCATTCTGGGGCTACATAATGAGATTCTGTCTCAAACCAAATAAATCAAACAAATAAATAAATGGAAGGAACATGACTGCATACAAATTTCTAAAACTGATGGAAATGTTTCGTTCTTGAATACAATGAAGGTAGTTCTCCAGTAGTTCTGTATACACCGAGAGTAGTTCTGTACAGTAGTTCTGTATAAAACTGATGCCTGCCTGCAATCCCAGCACTCTTAAAAGTTAAAAAAAAACAAAAACAAAACCCCAAAACAACAACAACAAAAAAAAAAAAAACCAGAAAGAGGAGAGAGACTAGTTTTATACAAAAACTCACTTGACCACCTTTAAAGAAGACATTTATTTAGTTTCAGGTAAATAAAAAACATATTATATTCGAAGGACAAACTATAAAGCACATGATGTGATTACACAATTAACCCTTGAGAGCATCTTCAGAACACTGCAGGTATGAACAGAGAGACTGGAGCCTTTTTTTTTTTCCTGCAGTCCTTGCAGGAAGCTCTGATTCAGTAGAAGCCACTGTGCCCTCAGATACAGTAGGTCCACAAATAGAAACATGAGCAAGCTAACCTGGATGCAATTCCAGCTGGGTCAACGGGCGGAAAGTTCGTATTTCTGATGCACAGCCAGCAATACAAGCATCCCCACCATGGGCCGTAGCACCACTCAGCACACTTAACACTGCCTCCTGTTAATGGATGTTGCAGACAATGGGAGTGATGAAGGAGTGAAGTTTTTAAAACACCCAACATGTTGTTTAGGTTCCTAATTATAGGGTAAATAAGGATGCATGTGTGCACGTGTGCATGTGTGTATTTTACATGAAAATAAACACCAGTGCTTCAGCTTTAAATATTCAATTTACTATTTATTTTTGAGACAGAGTTTCTCTGTGTAACTCTGGCTGTCCTGGAACTCACTCTGGTAGACCAGGCTGGCCTTGAACTCACAGAGATCTGACTGCCTCTGCCTCCCCAGTGCTGGGATTAAAAGTGTGCACAACCACGTCTAGCAAATATTACCTTTATTAAAACATCAAGTTGTGCTACAGATAATGATGATAACAAACAGGTCTTTCGGCCAGTGATGGAGGCAGAGGAAGGCGAGTCTGTATGATTTTGAGGTTAGCCTGGTCTACAAAGTAAGACCCTGTCTCAAACAAAACAAAACAAAACAAAACAAAACACAAACATGTCTTTGTGTTAAGCCAAATGGAGTGTGGCATGCAAATTATTATCTAACTTCCAGACAATGCTCATTTCATTGGGAGGTATTATCAAGTGTGTACATTCGTGGGGCCTTTGCAGCTGCTATTAGCCAGCCTGCTCACTACTGGTGTTATGGTGTTTCACTGGTCCTCGGGGCAGGAGGCAATGGAATGAGGCAGAAGGGAACTGTTCATTGAATCACCTGTTAACAGTTAGGATGCTCCTCTTGCATTCTGACTGAAAGACCTTTAGACCTTGGGAACATTCTGCAATTCCAGTTCCCAGCTTTTTCGTCTTTAATTACCCAAGATAATTGAGAATGGGGTGGATTCATTTTAGGTTAATTTGACCCAAGACACTGGCAATTTTATTTGATGAGCAAATTGTGAGTAGAAGTTTCTTGCTGTATGGTGTAGGAGATAGATCGTAGGGTCTCGAACATATTGAGCAAGTGTTCTTGTCACTGTGCTACCCACCCCCAAACCAGCAAGTAGACATTTAAATCATTTAAAGATATGTATAAAAATGTAAGGCAGAAATTTCAAAATGATCATGGGAAGAACATTCTGTACTCTGGAAATGTTTTAGCTTTAGAAAAATAGAGATCTCAGCTAAGGAAGAGCATTTGTTTTTATGATGTCCTAGATCAGACATCTTCCTGTATGAAACCTACAAAGAGAACTTTTTAAAAATTGTGCCAAGTCCAGACAAATGAATAATCTATATAGCAAGAGGCACCAGAGCTGGACTTTTTGGCCTCACTGCCCCAGTGTCAGATACATGGACAGCCACAAGGCATTCCAACGATGACCCTCATAGCTTGACACTTACAAAATTATGTTTGTATGTGCGTGTTTGTGTGTGTGTGTGTGGGGGGGTGTTGTGTACCTGTGAGTCCAGAAGAAGGTGGCAGATCCCCTAGAACTGGAAGTGGATGTGAGCTACCCCATATGGGTGCTATAAATCAAACACAAGTCCACGTCAAGAGCAAGCATGCCTTTACTTACTGGGGCATCTCTTGGCTCTCACAGCTTGACTCTTGCTTTGGGATTAGCCATACATTTTACAAACATCTTAACCTTAGACTTCACAGGCCAGGCACCAACTATCTACTATATTTACTGGGCAAGAGAAACTCTGGAAAGATGGTTCAATATAAGTCAATGGTATGAATCAAAGTGTCTGAGTCATAGCCCTTGATGCAGTGGTCATGTTCGCTAAGAAACACACCTACTGCTAAGGACATCATTAATAGACTTCTTGGGAAAGATTTGTGTTGAGATTCAGTTTATTGCTGAACTCATCTTTTATGACACAATAGCTGAGTTAGAAAGGAGAGCTAGTTTCATTTCTTTAAAGGAATTGAGTTAGAAACTGTACTTCTTAGCAACAGGATTATTTCATAAAAATATAAACTGTGTTTTTAAAAACTGTACTAAATTGTATTACTTTTTTAAAAAAGATTTTTTGTATTTTATGTTTATGAGTTTTGTCTGCATGTATGTATGCGCATCAAATGTGTGCAGTGGCCACAGAGATCGAAAGAAAGTGTCTGATCCCCTAGAACTGGAGTTACAGGTGGTTGTGAGCCAAAATGTGGGTGCTGAGAACTGAATTTTGGTCCGTTACAAAAGCACCCCTTAACCGCTTAGTCATCTCTCCAGCCCCCAAATCACATAACTTTCTAAATGATAGCCTGCCTTTGTATGATAATAGCAGACCAATAACTCCTTGTAAGAATTAATTTATGAAACTCAGTCATTAAAAGCCCATTTATATTTGTGGGAATATAGACACTTGGTTTTACCTTACTTGCAATACTTTTATTTCCAGTCTTTGTATGTAAAACCCTAGTCCCAGTAGATGACAAGAGGAGACAGAGGAAAGGGAGAGAGGGAGGGAGGAAGGGAAGGAGAGAGGGAGGGAGGAAGGGAAGGAGAGAGGAAGGGAAGAGGGGAGAGAAAGAGCATGGGAGGAAGAAAAGAGAAGGGGGAGTTTTTTTGTTTGTTGTGTTTTTGAGACAGGATCTCATGTAGACCAGGCTAGAACTCACTAGGTGGCAAAGGCTAACCTTAAACCTCCAATTCTCCTGCCTCCACCTAGATCTGGGATTACAGGCATTTGCCACCATGCCTGGCTTGAAAGTTTTCATAAGGGCATCTGCATCAACTATTTAATAAGCTATAAACACCACCATCTCTAAAACACACGCGGTTCTAACCACTTCTACCACCTCAGCAGGGAGGCCATGCTGCTTACAGATGGAGTGATGACAATGGCATTTGCAAGAGACACCGCCAGTTACCACACAGAGCATTCCTCTAGCAACCGGGAGAGGTAGGCACGAGGAGGGAACCCACACGGAACGTTACCTGACACTAAACACGTGCACTGTCTATGCACTTTCTTCTGGATTGTTCCATCATCTGAATACATGGTTGAATGAGCAAAAAGAGTATTCCTACCATGTAAAGCAAACCACATATATAAAAGGAAAAGTCATATTTTTGTGTCATGTCGAAGATCCACCCTATGAAGAAAAAAAATACATATATATTCAGTATAACTCAAAGATACAATCCAGACTTTGTTGCTACTTCAAATGTTTTTTGTAAGAGTCTGGGCTGGGGATGTAGCTCAGTGGTAGGGCACTTGCCTAGCACACATTGGAGCCAAGGTTCAGTACCGATCACTGCCCACCCCCCTCAGGGAATTTATTAACTTTTCTTTGAGATGCTGGGGAGGGAGCCCAGAGCATTGCATGTGTGGCCACACGTAGGCAGAGAGACAGGCCTCATTCAGAATTTTTTTTTTTTTCACACAGATCTCACATATTCAAGGCTGAACTCATTGTGGGTATTTTATTTTATCATTTAAGATTTATTTATGTATGAGTACTGTATCTTCACATGCACCTGCGTGCCAGAAGAGGGCATCAGATCCCATTATAGATGGGTGTGAGCCACCATATGGTTGCTGAAATTGAACTCAGGACCTCTGGGAGAGCAACCAGTGCTCTTAACCATTGAGCCATCTGTCCAGCCCACTGTGGGTGCTTTATTCTTTAATTTTAAAATTTTTGTTTACTCTTGAGACAGGGCCTCATTATGTAGCTCTGGAACTCACTACATATACCAGGCTGGCCTAGATCTGTCTGCCTCTGCTTCTCCAGTGCTGGAATTTTAAAGGCACGTGCCATCACAGCTGGCTGTTATTATTTGTTTTTATTTTATTATTGTGAAGTGTATGAACTCTGTGTGTGGCACTCATGTACCATGTGTAGGTATGGAAGTCATAGAACAACTCTGTGGAGTAAGTGCCATTCTTCCACTTTTAAGTGGGTTCTGGGGATCGAACTTGGGTTGTCCAGCTTGTGTGGCAAGCACTTTACCCACTGACCCATCTTGTCAGCCCCGTTAAATGTGTCATTTGATCTAAAAATAAGAAGCAGCAGTTGTGGTAGAGGCAGGCAGGTCTCTGAGTTCTAGGCCAGCCTGTTCATAGCAAGTTCCAGGCCAGCCAGAGTTACCCAGTGAGAGCCTGCTCAAAAAACAAAACAAAACAAAAACCAACCAAACAAACAACAAAAGGAGTCAACAAAAAGGAGTCAAAAGATAAGGGTCCTGTTCTTTAGATGTGGCTTGGTAAAATGCTCTGTCCTTTTTCCATCTAAAGCAAGATTACACGCATAATCCAAAAATAATGGTTAAGCTTCAGAATCTGAAAGCCACACTGACACTGACTTCTCAACAGAACCTCACTAATTCTGCTCAGCAACACCAGCTGCCTAAAATAGACTCCTATGAATGGTGACAACATTAATATGTGAAGACACTGTACTGGTCTGTACCTATAAACAGACCAGATGAGGGGACTGGCTAGCTATACTCTGAAAGTTAAGAGATCAGGGCAGGATCTGGGGGCACAGGTCTGTCATCCCACCTATAGGAAGACTAAATTCAAGGCCAACCTGGGCTACAACGGTGTCGCCGCCAAATCAGCCTGGGAAATTTAGTGAGACCTTGTTTCAAAATGAAAATTAGCCAAACTTGACACATGCCTCTAATCCTAGCACTTGGAAGGCAGAAGCAGGCAGATCTCTGTGGGCTTGAGGCCATCCTGGTCTGCATAGTGAGTTCCAGGAAGGCCAGAGCTACACAGTGAGGCTCTGTTCCCAAAAGACGGGGGGGCAATGGGCAGGGTGCGAGTCGGGGGGGGGCTGGCAATGTAGCCCAATGGTGATCACTTACTTGTCTAGCCTGGGAGAGACCCTGGGCTCAATGTCCAATGCTACAGAAAGGTAGCACGACTGTAAATGATGTTCTCATGCTCTGCTCAGCTCTAGTGAAAGCTGGTTTTGTCCCTTGAATAGCTAAATCAGTCTTCATGTGATGAAGGGGTTAAGAGAAGGAATTATAAGCTCTTAGTCTCAACACAGCCCCTGAAGCAGGCTGAATTAGTAGTGCCACTGTGTAGTGCCAACTTTAGACATAACACAAGATCCCATCAGACTGAAAGATGGAATTGTCATTGTGTGTGTGTGTGTGTGTGTGTGTGTGTGTGTGTGTGTCTGTGTGTGTCCCATGGAGAACGTGATTCCCTGGAGCTGGAGTGGTTGAGAGCCACCTGATGTGGGTGCTGAGAACCTGAGCTCTGGGAGAGCAGCAAGTGCTCTTTTATCACCGAGCCATCTCTACAGCCTCTCTCTCCCATATTGGGTATTGAACCTAGCTAGGGCCTCACACTTGCCTGGCAAGCATTCTACCACTGTGCTGCATATTCAGCCGTCTGAGAGCTCTCTATGTAACTAAGTATGGCCTCCACCTCCTGCCTCTCCCGCCTCTCTTGGGGATGCTATGATTAGGGGCATGCGCCATTAAACCCAGCTGTGGTCTCCCTCTTTGACTTTGGTCATCGTTAACTCAAAGCAATAGCTTCAAAGTAAAACCTGGCTCCCTATTCCGTTGCCTTCTCTTTTCATCTGAGTGCACCGGATGAGAAGGTCGGGTGTCTTATCAGTTAAATTGCTCCCAGCTCTTGGACAACGTTGAAAACGTCTGCTAGGGAGCTAGATATTATTCAAATGAAGGTGAGCCTTGGAGATACTCAGCCAGCCAAATCTGGGTGGCTGGCTCTTGGTAGAAACTATTCTGGAAACATCTAGAAAAATCACCTACTACTATGACATCTTTTAAGGAGAAGTAAATACCCAGCAATGTTATAAAATGAATTAGATTGAAGTTGGTGCTGTCCAGTCATGGTTGAATTGCATGCTTTCCCTAAATGGAAACACAGGAATGTCTAATGTGTCACTAATTTAAAAAAAAAAAAAAGGGACTAGAAATCTCTCTGAAAAATGAGAAACACGTTTGTTTCTGAAACCTCTTACCAAAAAAAAAAAAAAAAAAAAAAAAAGGTAATTGGAAAAGTAATTTTCTTTGCAGCACAGTAAGTAGCATTTCAAGCCCATTTGGGATATCTAGCAAGAATTGAATGTGGTTACTTAGTCGCTCGTATTGCCAGACACCCTGACCCCACAGTGTAAGAGTGCTGGGCCTGCATCTCATTATGACTTTAGTTCTTTGGCCTGGAGAGTTAATTAAACATTATGCAGGCAGCCAATGAACGTCCTTCCTATCAGTGTGTGAATCAGTGGGAGGACAGGAAGCAACAAAAAGAGGAAAGGTCCCTCAGACCTAGACACATGGGGGACTCCCGCCTGGGGTCCCCACAGCAGTGAGGGAAGGCACCCACAGAAATGTTTCTCCTCCTTTGACTGTTTCTGTTGTAGCGGTGTTTTTTGTTTTGTTTTGTTTTTTGAGATGGGGTCTTATGTAGCCCAGGCTAAACTCCTAATGCTCCTGCCTCCAC
The DNA here is from genome assembly GCA_026225945.1 of Cricetomys ansorgei. Classification (NCBI taxonomy): domain Eukaryota; kingdom Metazoa; phylum Chordata; class Mammalia; order Rodentia; family Nesomyidae; genus Cricetomys; species Cricetomys ansorgei. The sequence goes on from JAMJFZ010001796.1 coordinate 21,667,025, forward strand.
CTCCTAAGTGCTAGGATTACGGGCATGTACTAACATGCCTGGCTTGAAAGTGCTTTCATAACTATATATTTACATAAATATATGTGTAAGATTGTATTTATGTGTGTGTGTTAGCGTGTGTTTATGTGTGTGTGAGAGCATGTATGTGTGTGAGCGTGTGTGTATATCAGCATGTGTACGTGATCGTGTGTGTGTATATGTGTGTGTGTGTATGTGTGTGTGTATGTGTGTATGTGTGTGTGTGTGTGTGTGTGTGTGTGTGTGTGTGTGTGTGCTCCTTTGTATCTCTCTATCTGTTCCTTTGAGGCAGGGTTTCTCCCTGAACTTGAGGCACATGTTTCCTTGGCTCGACCTCCTCGTGCCAGAATAGCAATATGCTTATGGCAGCTTATTACAGCACCGACAGGGAACAAACACAAGGCTAGATGCAACCATGGGTGTCTATTGGTGATGATTTTTGAGATAGGGTCTCACGTAGCCGAGGATCACTTTGGGTATAGAACTTAGGGCCCTGTGTGAGTGCATGCTAGGCAAACCTTCTCCTGAGACACAGCCCTATTGGTGGTAGTTTCTTCTTTTTAAAAACTTTAAAAAGAATGTTTTTGTATGTGTGTACATGTATGGGTCCATGATACAGTACAAACCTGGAGGTCAGAGGACAATCTGCCAGATTCTGTTCTTCCCTTCCACCATGTGGGTTCTGGGACTGGTCTCAGCTCATCAGGCTGGGTGGCAAGCGCCTTTGGCTGCTGAGTCATTTCACAGGTCCCTGCTTTTGGTTTCTTGAAACCAAATGTTGCTAAGGCTGCCCTGGAATTTATAACAGTCCTTCTGCCCCCAGACCCCTACTGCTGGGATTACACATATGTTCCACCACACCTCCCTTTTGTTTTGTTTTTGAGATGGTTTAGGCTGACCTCTAGCTAGCAGTGCTCTTCCTACCTAAATTTCCCACGTACCGAGAACTGTGAACTGGCCTGTGCCCCCATGCCCAGTTCTGACACTGGACTTTGGGAGGGCGCCAGCCACATCCTGCCCTCCGGCATACACTCTTAAGTCGGGGCACTTACCTGCAAATGGTGGCCCCAGTAAGGCCGAGATGCCGTTGGCACAGATGATGATGCCATAGGCATTGGCCAAGTGCTCAGTGCCAACCAGATCCTCCGTCACCACAGGCATGAGGGAGAAATACCCGCTAGAAAACCCAATCAGGGCGCAGATGATAGCCAGGCTGGCATAGGTATGCATCAGTGGCAGAAGGAAGATGCTGAGGACGAGGGTGAAGTTAGCAATGAGGAAGACGTTCCAGACGCTGATACAGGGGAGGTCGGCCACTGCCCCCAGGATCACCTTCCCGAAGATGTGGAGTATTGCTATGATTGAGGTCAGAGGGAACACATCATTTTGCTCCGACAGGTTATACAAACTGACAATTTCTGGCAGGTGGATGAAAGGGATGACGAAGCTGCTGTATGCAAACAGAGCCCAGAAGACAAAGGCTACGAACATGCGGTTGGTGAAGAGCGAGGCTGTCCCAAAGTAGCCGGAGTACCAGTCCCTGAATCCCCTCTGGACTTGCACAGTGAGCTGGCTCACTGTCTTCAGAACCCGGAAAGCACACATGTTCTTTCTGGGCCGGGTTTGACCTTGACGCTCCTGTGCTTGAAGGTCACAGACAGTTTCGTCGTTCCCAGTCTGTCTGTCCTGCTCCTCGGTCATGCCCAGGGGTCCTCCTGACTTCACAGACTCGGTGGAGCCAGCCGGGAGGGCACAGGGCTCCTCTTGTCCTGTGCAATTTTCTACCTTCCCAGGAGAGAGGGGCCTCATGAGTGCTCCACAAACACACAGGTTCAAGGACACAGCACCTTGGATGAACATGGCATTCCGCCAACCATACTCTGCACACAGGTATTTCAGCAACATGGTCATCAGGAATGTCCCAAATCCTGTCCCTGTGGTACTGAGGCCCTGGGCCAGGGCTCGTCTCTTCTGAAAGTATCTTCCCACCATGACCACTGCAGGCAGGTAGGCCATCCCGCTGCCAAGGCCTGCCCGATGAGAGGGAAGAAAGCAAGGGCACAATCAGAATCCATAGTATATAAAGACCACCTGCTGTGTCAGGCCGCTTTCCAGATTGTAGCCAAAGACCTGAGGTCATCAACTTAAAAAAGAAGAAAGGTTTGTTTTGAATAGTAATTTTGGAGAACTTAGTTCCTGATGCTTTGGGGCATATCACGGCAGGGAGACACGGCAGAGCAAAGCTCAAGGCTGCTGGGAAGTAAAGGAAAAGAGGAAGAGAGGAGTAGGGGTCTAGCTGTTGGTAGAGCGCTTGCCTAGCTAAAACTGGGCACAGTGACAGTGCACGTCTGTAATCTTCACACTTGGAAAGTGGAGGCAGGGGGCCATTTCTCAGCTGCACAGTGAGTTCGGGGTCAATATGGGATGCAAAAGACCCTGTCTAAAAAAGGTGGCAGGGGTGGGTGTCATACTCCCAATTACCTATTCCTTCCACTAGGCTCCACTCCCTAAAGATGCCACCACCTCTCCACAGCTTGTCTTCACTACGCAGGCTTCAGGGGACATTTAAGAGCCAAACTGTAACACCTCCATTTCCTTACATCATTGTACTTTTTCATTCTAATGAAGGAATAACAGTGACTGTGTAAAGCAGCTCCGAGGAAGGGTGCCAGGAGGAGCTGACATTTCCCCCGTCAGACTGTGCAGTAGTTTCTGCCAATAACATCAGAGCAGATGCCTCCTGTAAGATCAGAAGATTCAAAACACAGTGAGTTCCAGACCAGCTTCATTTGCAGAGGGAGACCCTGTCTCAGGCAGAGTCAAACAGAAGAAGGAAGTGACAAAGTCCCAGCCTCTTGCCAGTGTCAGTGAGGGAAAGACACAGTCCTTAGCTTTGGGCCAAAAACAGCCCATAGAGGCCAGCAAGATAACTAACAGATAAAAGAGCTTGCTGCCAAGCCCGACAACACAGACACACACAGAGACACAGACATAGACACACACACACACACACACACACACACACACACACACACGGAAGTACTGGGTCTGATGTCCTCCCTTCTGACCTCTGTGGTCACCACGTACATATGTGGTCATATTCACATATACAGGCAAAACACTCATACACATAAAATAAAATTTAAAAATCTAGGAACTGGAGAGATGGTTCAGTGGTTAAGAGCACTTGGTGCTCTTGCAGAATATTATGTCATACAGAAATGACATAATATCTAAATGACTGTATATCTTTATATAAAACCCTAGCTTGATCTTCCAAGAAATGAGAAACTTTCATCAATTGCTGTGGCTAGGGTGGACTTTTGAGACTCTGTCCCTTCAGAAGCCGACTGTACAACTTCACCATCAGACAGACCTGCACTCGTATCCTGGGCTCCCAGCCCATCTGACCTCAGCAGTGCCCCCCTCCCACCCCATCTCCTCCTCCCTAACCAGGTTCTGCTCTTCTCTGGTCCTTTGGTATTTGGTTAGTTTCTCCTTCTACCCATGTGAGCCATCTTACTTGCCCAAGACAAATCTTTTTAAAAAGAAGACTGATTTTGCATTTTTAATTTTTTTCTTTTCTTTTTTTTTCATTCTTTCCTTTTTTTCTTTCTTGCTTTCTTGCCTTCTTGCTTGCTTTTTTGCTTTTTTTTTTTTCCCCCCTGGAGACAGGGTTTCTCTGAGTAGCCCTGGCTGTCCTGAAACTCACTCTGTAGACTAGGCTGGCCTGAATTCAAAATTCCATCTGCCAGTGCTAGGATTAAAAGGCATACGCCACCACTGTCTGGTGAATTTTACATTTCTAAAGATAAAGTATATTTTTAAAAACAACCTCCTCAATGAGTGTGTTTATATCTATCCTAAAAAAAAAAAAAAAAAAAGTCCTATGTGGATGAACCACAGAAATGTAGCATGAGAAAATTCTGTTGTCTGGGTATCATACATCATACTTACAAAAAGTGCCCAGCATGCATGAGACCTTGGGATCTATCCACAGCACCACATAAATCAGGTATTGTGATTCACGCGGTTAATCCCAGAACTCACAGGCAAGGCAGGAGTATCAAAGTCATCCTTAGCTAGATACAGAAATTGAGGCTATCCTGGGTACATGAGATCCTGTCTCAAAAAACAAAACAACAAAACAAAACCCCAAATCTAGGATGACTGCATCAATAGGGGATATAATCTTAAGTTTCATTGTGTGTGTGTGTGTGTGTGTGTGTGTGTGTATGTGTGTGTCTGTCTGTGTGTGTGCAAGTGTGCAGGTGCCCTTGGAGGCCAGAGAGGGCACTGGGTCCCGAGCAGGTGTTACAGGAGATCATAAGCTGCCAATTGAGGGCAGTGGGAACTGAACTCCAGTCCTTTGGAAGAGCAGCAAGCACTCTTAACTGCCGAGCCATCTTTGCAGCTTCTAATGGAACAGTTTAAATCAAATCCAAGAGAAGCTTTTAAAAACAGAACGATTTAATGACTCTTCATGCCACCACTTTAGCGTCAACAAATCTCAACTCACAGCCAATTTTGTAAATACCATGTATTATTTTGAAGCAAATCGAGAATACATTATCTCTTGTGTGTATATCTTAGTATAAATCTCCAAGTGTAGAAATAATTTAAATAGCATAGTTCTCATATCATTATCTCACTGGAAAAAATAATACCTTGATACCACTAAATATCCAGAAGGTACTCAAATTTCCAAAGGTCTCATAAATGACTATTCTTTAAAAAAAAGAAAACAACCCCCAAACTTGTATGTTTAAACCACAATTCAAAAAGTCCACACATGGCTGTGTGTTGACGCCTATTTTAAATCTTTTAGTCACCCTTCCCCATCACCTCTTAAAATGTGTTTACTGAAGACACTGGGTGATGTGTCCTGTGGAACTGTCCTGCTCTGGATTTTGATGATGGCACAAAGTAAGTTTACTTATTTTAGACAGGGTCTCTTATAGCCCAGGCTGGCTTGAAATTTGTAGCTAAGGATGGCCTTGGAGAAATTCCGATCCTAGCAGGATGTAGTGTCACACGCTCTTAATCCCAGCACTCAAGAGACCGAAGCAGGTAGATCTGGGTGTTCAAGGCCAGCCTGGTCTACAGAGTGAGTTCTAGAACTATCAAGACTATACACAGAGGAACCCTGTCTCAAAAACCAAAAAGGGTGTGTGTGATGGTGGTAGTGGTAGTATGGCTGGAAAACATTCATATACATACATAAATAAACCTTAAAAAACTGAAAAGAAATTCTGATCTTCTCGCTTCCACCTCCAGACTGCTGGGATCACCAGTGTGCACCACCAAAGCACTCCACCAACTGAGCAATAGCCCCCCTACATCACAGGGAAACAACTTTCTAATTTATATGGACACTAGTTGTTTTTGGTCGTTGTTTTATTTGTTTGTTAATTTGGGGGCTTAGAGAGATGGCTCCCTGGTTAAGATCCCCGTCTGCTCTAGCAGAGAACCTAGATTTAGTTCCTAGCACCCACATGGTTGCTCCCAGCCACCTGACAGTCTGGGTCCAGATTGCCGATATCCTCTTCTTGCCTCTGACGGCAACAACCACGGACGTAGTGTCATTCAGGTAAAACACCACAGAAAAATCTTTAAAAAGTTTCTAATCTCTTTTTAAAAATTACTGTTATCATCATCATCATCATCATTGTCGTGTGTATAGGATATGTGTGTGACTGCAGACTCGTGCACGCTGTGGCATGCTCATGCATGCGGAGGTCAGAAGACGACTTTCAGGAGGTGGCTCTTTCCTTCCACCTGGGGATCTGAGATCCACTCAGGCTGCCCAGGCTTGTCCAGCAAGTACCTTCACCTGCGAGCCATCTGGCCAGCTATTGACACCAGGTTTTAGCGTTCGAGTCTTTTTGTCTTAAGGGATATGCTTGAGTTTATAAGGTCATATTTATGCTACACACACACTACCATGTCTGTGTGTCAGCTAACATCTACCGAGCACTTTCATATGTACCATTGTGCTAAGTGCTTTATGCAAATTACTTCAATCTTTTCAGAGTGTTTCTCTGACAACTCTTATTTGCCTTGAATTGCACGTAAGGAAACTGAGCTATAAGGAGATTCAGTAATGAGTCTAATGTGCAAATATTAAGTGGTTCCAAAAGGAGGGGGATGCAGCTCAGTGGTAAGAGTGCTTGCCCAGCATGAATGAAGCACTTAATAAACCAGGCCTGCTGGCACACTGCTGCACTCCAACACTCAGGAGGTGCAGGCAGGAGGATCAAATGTTCAAGGTCCTTCTCTGCCACACAGTTAATTCAAGGCCAGCCTTGAGATACATAAGGTTCTCTCTCAAAACAGAAATAAGTAAATAAATAGAAACAAACCTTTATTAACCTTTTTCCTTTACATTGTTTTCCGAGACAAGGTCTTAGTACACAGTCCAGGCTAGTTTAAACATTTCTATTGTATTGCCTCAAGCTCCCATGTGTTAGGATTACAGATGTGCTTTGAAACACCATATCCCAACCAACAATTTTTCTCATTGCTTTGTTTTTTGAGACAGGGTCTTTGTAGCTGAGGATGGCCTTGCATTCTGGATATTTCTGCTCCAATCTCCTGAGGGATAGGATTATAGTTATGTACCACCACATCTGACCTATTGTCTGTTACCTGTCTGTCTTTCTGTCTTTCTGTCTGTCTGTCTGTCTGTCTATCTATCTATCTTTGGAGACAGGGTCTCACTGTGTATCTCTGGCTGACGAGGAACTATTCTGCTGACCAGGCTGGCCTTGAACTAATAGACATCCTCTGCCTCTGTTTCCTGAGAATTTGAAATTAAAGCTGTGGATTTTTTTTTAAAGACAGTCTCACTATATAGTCAAGCTGGCCAGAAATTCTCTATGTAGCCCAAACTGACCTGGAACTTTTGTTAATGCCCCTGCCTCCGATTTTCATATGCTGTTAATGCATGTGTCACTACACCCAGCTTTCCTGATAAAAAAAAGATGCAGTTTCAACTTTGATTCAGCAATTCCTTTTTGAGGAGTATCAGAGTTCTGTTCCCACAGAGTCAGGAGGGATCAGCTTCACCGGAACACAGGTGTGCTAGGAAGTAGCTACTCTGTGTGAACCCCACAACCTGTGGGTAAAGGAAATTATGGCTTAGGAACACGTTTTGCAGAACGCAAACCACTCTGCATGGTGTTCAGTTTTAATCCATCCCCTGCCTGTGTGCTAGATTGGCTTCTGAGAATCTTGACCTGCCTGGGGTTTGTGCTAATTCACTCGTCTGAATGGAGCTAAAAGAGTAAATGACTATCCCATGATTCACTTTCAGTACTTTACTTATTAATGAGTGAACGCCATTCATTTCCTTAGCATTTCTGCTTACTCACTCACATTTGCGTCATTATCCCCCATTCCCTTCTCCAGAGGAGAAAAGTCTATCCTAGCATTTAGGAACTAGCATTAAAGTTTGAATTTGATTCTATTTGGGAAGTTAAATATAACTGTTAGTGTCTCCCACACTGAAAGAGTTTCTTGGGTCTAAGAGATAGCTCAACGGGTAAGAACGCTTGCTGTGCAAACATGGGGATCCAAGTTTGAATCCACGACATCCAAGTAAAAAGCTGGACATGGCTCAGTGTGCCTGTGACACTGGTGCAGTGTGTGTGTGTGTGTGTGTGTGTGTGTGTGTGTGTGTGTGTGTGTGTTACCCATAGAGGTCAGAAGAAGGTATCTGATTTTCTGGAACTGGAGTTACAGATGGCTGTGAGCTGCCATGTGGGTGCTGGGAATGGAACCCAAGTCCTCTACAAGAACAAGTGCTCTTAGCTGCTGCTTCTCTAGACCAGCAACATAATGTTTTAATGGGTTGCTGGGAACGTTTATTTTTAGTTACGTTTGAAATTGTTTCATGCACTGTCGGGTGAGGGGCTATCCTAGGTCTAGGGCGTTTTGTATTGTTTGCAGGTGTTGGATTTCCGTGGGGGTTGCTTAATTACTTATGATCTGCACATGGTATCAGTAGAGCACCTAAGGAGTTCAATAAAACACCTGAACACAGACGCTCGGGAGTCCACTGTGAGTATGGCACTGGCCATGACGGTGGTTCCTTCTTCTGAGGTCTGGCAGGGTTTGCATCAATGAATATGCCACCAAACAATGAATTGTCCTGTTTGGTGAGCTGCCACAGCGGTGTACTACAACAATGGGTCTCTTTTCTACACAGTTAAATTCATCATCTAAATGCTCAAAACACTGAAATAAAAAATTTTAAACCATGCTTACCAGCTGCCACTCCAAAGGTAATAAAGAGAGACTGCACGTTGGCTGCATAGGCGCTCAACACCCAGCCGAGGGAGTTCACCAGCCCTCCAATGATTGCTGTCTGGCGGCACCCACAGGTGTTAATGAACAAGCCGATGAAAGGTCCTGGCACAGAGCAGTGGAAAAGGCACTGACTAGAGGCTCCTTGTTGTCTTACTGTTCCCCCCACAAAAAGTTAAAGAATAAAGCATCACCAGGGCTGCTGAAAGAAGGCCATACCAGGGCTAGCAAGATGGCTCAGCAGGAAAGGGGCTTGTGGCCAAAGTTACCAACCTGAGTTCAAGCCCCAGAACCCACATGGTGGAAAGAGAACAGACTTCCACAGGTTGTTGACCTCCATTCATGCAACCCCCCCAATAAATAAATAAATATATAAAATGTTTAATAAAGTAGGCAAAAGCGTCTTATGAGGGAAGGGGTCTCTGCAGGTGTCAAGGCAAGTGGCAATTCACAAAGAGGTGAGAACGAAAACTCAGTTCCGATTTGCCAACCTGGATCAAACTTTAGGGGATCTGATGCCAGGCAGTTTATTGTCAGCATATTTAAACACAATAGAATTAGGAAAAAGGTTTCAGGCAACAATCATTCTAATTCCAGGTACACAGTAAAGCTTAAGGTGTAGTTTCATAGAAACTCCTTTACAAAGTACATGTGACCATGAAGGTGGGTTCTATAGCTAGTGTGATCTCTGACTGAGATATCATAGAGGTCAGCAGGCCACAGATGTGACATCTCCCCCAAGGATGAGTTTTATTAGATGGAGGGAGAGTCTCGGGTAATCATTTTGGGGAGGTTGGGTGATAGCAAGATAACAGATAGCAAGACAGCAATAAAACCAGGTTATTACTAATATCCACTCTCAGCTTTCTAGGTGGAATGCAGGTATTTTATTTGCTCCATTGAGGAGACACTTCTGCGTGGTTAACATTCCTGGTTTTCCTATCGATCTGTGGGTGAAAGGACCTTAGCGACTCCAACGATCTTAAGTATAAAAACCTTTCAGATGCACATAATCTCATCAGAGAACACACAGTTCTAGATGGGAAACAAGCAGTCAGGATCATTCTGCCTACCACAGAAGCCCTTGGCTCGTGTTCTAACAGGATCCAGCCTGGCATGAATTGTCTCGAACCTTACACAAAGTTTGAGAATGTGTGGAATAAGCAAACACTTGAAAATTAGAGAAATCACACACACACAAATCCAGTAGCAACATGGATTAGTTTCCCATCTACTCCCAACCCACTGAGGCCATGTGATGGCTGGCTGTCTGGCTTGGTCACACCCTCTCAGGCCGGTAGCTATTTCTGTCCTTACTTACTGCTTGTCTTTTTCCTGGCCTTCTAGCTGCCTTATGCTGATGAGGTTAAATTCCACTTACTACATTTATTTATGACTGTGTGTGTTTTCATATACGCGTGGGTGACTCTGCCATGGTGTGTAAGTGGAGATTAGAGGTCAACTTAAGGCAGTCACGTCTCTCCTTCTACCACGTGGGGTTAGGGGGGATAGAACTCAGGTTGTCAGACTTGGTAGCACTTGGTACCCACTCTACCATCTCACTGACCCACATCCGAGTTTTACACTGCAGTTCTAAAGAAAACACCAAAAAAGGATTCTCACAAAGATGACCTACAGCCTATCCTAAGAACACCCAATGCATACAACACTTAAAAGGACTTGCTGTTTTCAATACGCTCAGGCCCTGCTTTCTCTCCAAGTTTTCCTCTGAAAACATTAGGCTGCAATTTTTTGATTTCACGCAGCCCAGCCTGGCCTCGAATTGCCTACATAATCAAGGATGACCTTGAACTTCTGATCCCCCTGCCTCCTGCTCCCAAACTCTGGAACTCCAGGCATGTACCACTATGCTTGTCTTATTAGGTGCTGGGGGACAGAGCTCAGGGCGTCATGCATGCTAGGTAGGCACACCACAGCTGAACTGCATCCCCAGGACCCAGGGATGAACATTTTGGACACTATGTAGAGATCAAAGATGGTTGTTATCACTTTATATGGTTATTGTTACCCTTGGGGGCTTTTTGACTCAAAAACTAATTGAGAGCTGGGGTAAAAAAGCTTGCTGTGCAAACTTGATGATCTGAGTTTGCTTTCTAGAACTTACAGTGGAAGGAAAGAGCCAACTCCTGAAAGTTGTCCTCTGAGCTTTCCACGTGGGCTAGGGCACACTTGTGTCCACACTCACGGATACATCATACACCCGTACACAATAATAAATAAAATAATTGAGTCCTCAAGAGTTTCCCTGCTTGGCCCAAACAAAAATAAAATTTGCCCATAAGGTCTTTTCTTTTGTGCAGGAGAAGGAACCAGTGCCTCCCACTTGCTGGGCACATTAGATACTTTGCTCTTTGCGTGACCAATCCTGATAAAAACAACTGAAGGGAAGGCTTGTCTAGGCTGCAGTTAGAGGGGTTAGTTTATCAAGGTCACATGCTCACATTGTAGTGCCTGGTCACATTGTGTCTGTCATCAGGAAGCAGGGAGAGACTAATACTTGTGCTCAGCCCACTTCCTTCAGACTGGGAACGGGTGCTGCCCACATTTACAGTGGCTCTTACCTCCTCAGCCAAATCAACCCAGAAACTCCCTCAGAAACTCTCAGAGGTTTGTCTCCTAGTGATTTGAAATCTGTCAAGTTGACAAGAAGATTGAGCATCATACTGGGCTAGCTCTCTGCCATTCAGCTACAACCCAGTCTCGTCTGCTGTGTATGTATGTGTTTAAAGATTTATCTTATTTTTACTTGCTTATTTATTCCTTATGTAGCTCCAGCTGGCTTGGAGCTTGCTCTGTAGACTAGGATGGCCTGGAACTCAGAGATCCACCTGCCTCTACCTCCCAAGTTCTGGGATTAAAGGTGTGCACTACAACACCCGGCAAAATTTATTTAAAAAATGTATTTTTATTTTATGTGTATGAATGTTTTCCCTAAATGTATGTATATGTATTATGTGCATGCCTTCTGCCTACAGAGTCCAGCAGAGAGTATCAGATTCCCTGGACCTGGAGTTTTAGATTATGAGGTACTTGTGGGCCCGGTCCCCTGCAAGAGCAGCCAGTGCTCTTAACCACTGACCTCACTCCAGCTTCATTATTTTGTTTTTAATTTCATGTATATCCGTGTACAGGTATGTGTACATGACTGCAGGTGCCTGTGAAGGCTGGAGGTGTCAGATACTCCTGGAGCTGGAGTTACTGGTAGTTGTGAGCCACCTTCCATGGGAGCTAGGACCTGAACCCAGACCCTCTGCAAGAGTCATAAATGTGCTTAACCACTGAGCCATCTCTCTAGCTGCTTCTCTGGTGTTTTTTGAGAGTGCATGACTCTAAACATTAATGTAAAGACTTATTTAATAAGTTCTGACACTAACAACAACAATTCAGTTAGCTTTTTATAATACACTTACAACATACTAAATATAGCTTATATAGCATAAGCTATATGTTAAATATGTATATTTTATAAATAACATAAAATTAGGCTAGTGGTATGAACATCAGAGTGAATTCTTGGGAGTAATTGAAATTGAGATACCATGAGTTTGAAGATATTTCTTTACATACATTAAAAAATCAAACCAAATCTGGGTGCAATGGAGGAGCAGCCAGTGCTCTTAACCATTGAGCCATTTCCCCAGCCCCGAGTTTTAATTTTTATACATTCACACGCACTTGACCATTCTATAGTTGGGTGACCAAGTAACCCAAAGAGGAACATTAGTGATTCATGGTTTTGCTGCTGACAGCCCTTTGAGATATGAAAGGCTGGCAGGCCACAGTACGATGTTTCCCACATAACGGAAAGGATTCAGAGGCAAGCTTTTCTGATATGAACTATCCTAAGACATGTGAGAAAAATTAAAAAAAAAAAGGAAAGCCACAAGTGTGAATATTCCTACTTGAAGGACTTTACGAGACAGACAGAAAGCATTTCTGCTATACTGACAAGAACATTGCTTGGACAACAGCTGATAACCGTCTGGCTTTCTAGTTAAGTGCCCTTTGCTTGCTGAGGCTTCAGTCATTTATGTTTCATAAATGAGCAAAGTTAGACCAGAAGTGCTGTAAATCCTCGTACTTAGGAAACACAAACATTTAAGACGGGGGACGGGAACTGCACTCCAAACTTTCTGGCTTAGTTTTGTTTCCTAAGCGTTGATCATGGATGGCTGTTAGGCTGCCAAGAGCTAATCGCCATTCTGGCAAAATGAGAAGAACTGACCTCCACAAGCCACACACTCATACACACACACACACACACACACACACACACACACACACACTCATGCATAATAATAAAGAACACTCGCTCCACACTCTTAAGACAAAAGGAACAATAAAACCCAGACTCAGTTCTTTCACTGTGGTTCTTGTTTGGGAACAGATGGTGTGAGCCGCCACGGAGGTTCTGGGAACTGAACCCTGGTTTTCTGAAAGAAAAATAAATGCTCTTAGCCACTAAGCCATCTCTCCAGCCCAGTCCTAGTTTTAAGAAGACCAATGAAGAATCGAAGAAAATATTGTCACAGGCATTTGTCAACAATCTTTCACATACATATTTGTGCCCTTGGGTCTAGTATACTCAGGCTGTTCTAGAACTCACTATGCAGCTGAGGCTGGCTTTGAGCTTTTGATCCTCCTGTGTGGTGGTTTGGGCTCATGTATTTATACACTTCATCCCTGGTTGGTGGTGCTATTTGGGAGGTTTTGGCACCTTTAGGAGGTGGAGTCTGCTGGAGGAAGTACGTCACTGGGGGTGGGCTTTGAGAGTTCATAACCTCAATCCACTTCCAGTTTGCACTTCCTGCTTCTTGCATGTGCACAGAGATATGACCTCTCTGCTTCCTGTTCCTGATACATAACCTTGCTGTGTCCTGCCACTCTTCCCTGCCATAAAGAACTCTTATCCTCTGGAACTGTAAGCCAAAAAAACACTTTCTTCCATGAATTACTCTGGATCGTGGTGCTTTATTACAGCAACAGAAAAGTTGCCAAAAGTAGCTAACCTTGGTTAATCTTTTATCTTTTATAACCATTCATAGATGGACAGGAGACGCAGTCAGTCAGTGGGTAGAATGCTTGCTTAGCATGTGAGACCCTGGATCTGATTCCCATCAGTGTGTCCCCCCCATCCAAAAAAATCACAAATGTTAAATAAACTGGGTGAGATATCTTGTGCCTGTAATCCCAGCATCTGGAAAGTGAACAGGAGTATCTGAAGTTAAAGTCATCCTTGGCTATGTACTGAGTTTAATACCAGCCTGTGCTACACGAAACAGAAATATTGCATTCTCTCTAAGGAACCACTGAGCTAAGGTCAATACCAACAAAAGTGTTAAACAAGCAGAAGTAATGAAAATGAATCATCAGGAGTGGAGAGACGGCTCAGTGGTTAAGAGCACTGGCTGCTCTTCCAGAGGAGCTGAGATCAGTTCCTATCAATTGCATGATGGCTCACAACTATCGATAATGGGATCTGATGCCCTCTTCTGGCATGCAGACAAATATGCAGACTGAGCACTCATACACAAATAAATTAATCTTAAAAGAAGGAAGGAAGAAAGGAAAAAAGGAAGGAAGGAAAGGAGGGAGGGAGGGAGGGAGGAAGGGAGGAGGGAAGGAAATTTATCATCAGTTATAAAATCATGGTTGGGGCCAGTGAGATGGCTCAGCAGGTTGAGGCACTCCCTGACAGTCCTGGCAACCTGAGCTTCATCCGCCAGAACTGAGATGGTGGAAAGAGCAAGTTGTCCTCTGATCTACATAAGTGTCATGGAACAAGCACCCACCTACCCCCGCCCCCAAATGGCTAAATCGTAAATTCGTGTTCTGAATATTTTACTTCAGTTTTGAAAGTTGATGATGTCATTGATACCTGACACCTAATGTTTCAGGAATGTGATGGATTACTTTCAACAGGGACTTGTCATTTTATAACCACCCAGTCTTAGAACGCGTGGCAGTGAACATACCCACGATCAAGGTGATGCCCATGCTCAGGGAGCTGACCCAGGCGGTCAGGCCACGGCTCTGGTGGAACTCTTCAAGCCACTCCACATTGAGGACTCCCAGGGCCATCTGTGAGCCCATGATGAGAATGTGCACAAAAAAGGAAGAAAGGACCATCATCCAGGCCCACCCGCCATCAATGTCCGGGTGGGGCTTCAGGGTCTTCTTAGCCTTGGGACCATCTTCGAGGTCATACCCGATATCTTCATGACTTGTATACATTTCTAAGGTTTTCTGCAACATACACAGTAAATAATTTTATCACACAGTAAATAATTTTATCACACATCAAAACAAAACAAAAAAAAAGCCTTCCTTTTCGGACAGTTCTACCACCCGCTGTGACCAGAGCAGCTTCAAGGGTCAAACGATGCTCAGATTAGTCTTCGTCATTGTGGATCTAGGGGCTTTACTTCTTTACAGATCACTTTAAACCTGTCTTTATGATTACCTCATATGTACTATAAAGTTAAAGAAGGGAGGGGAGAGGGATGGAGGTAAGGAGAGAGAGAGAGAGACAGGAGAGGAGAGAGAGAGAGAGAGAGCACATCCTGGATGTGATGGGTAAGATAGACTAGTCTTGCTAGGTGGTCGTGGTGCATGACTTTAATCCCAGCACTCAAAAGGCAGAGGCAGATGGACTCTGTGAGCTCAAGGCCAGCCTGGTAAACAGTGAATTCTAAGACAGCCAGAGTTACAACAGAGAAATCCTGTCTTGAAAAACCAAAATTAAATAAATAAATAAAAATGAAAAAAGACAGACTAGTCTTAATAAGAAAGATCTGTCCTCTGAGGCTGGGGAAGGGGGCTTGGATAGAACCAGAACGGTAAGTCGTGCAGATGACAAGTTGAGTCCTATAGTTTAATATATTCAAGGAGTTAGCTCACTGCCAGAGAATGGGGAGTATGGAGAGTCTAAAGGGACCTAAATGTTCAGGATACCAGAAGCAACTGTTGCCTCCAAGTGGGAATGGCTGTCGAGTAGTTCCTTAAGTCAAGTGGCACCACCGCAGGCTAGAAGCCAGGAAGCATCAGGCAGCAAAGCAGGGTACCTGCTGCCCCAGAGCCTGGGATCATGGTTGGACAGGAGAACCTAAAATAATATCCAGTGACTACAAGTTGGTCTGATTTATTTTATTGTCACTGAGTCTAAGCAATTCTGGACAAAGGCCCCAGTAAACACTCCACTGGTCTAAGTTCCAAACAGCTCTATGGATTTTCATGTTATAGATATGTGTGTTTCAAATTCGTCTGTTTTTATTACTCGTGTGTGTGTGTGTGTGTGTGTGTGTGTGTGTGAGTTCAGTTGTATATGTGTGTATGTATTTGTGCATATGGTATGAATGCATATGGAGGCCAGAGGTTAACCTCAAGTGTTGTTCTTCAGAAGCTGTCCAGCTGACCAGTGAGCTCTAGGGGTCCACCTGTCTTTTCACCTCCCTAAGAGCTAGAACCACAAACATATGCTGTCATGTTTGGCTGTTGTGGGAGAATGAAGGTGTGGAATGTGATGGTGCACATATTCCAGTAGGTGGATGTTTGTGCGTGCAGAGTTCACATGGGTGTCTTCCTTTAAGCCCTGCCTATTGCTTTGAGGCAGAGTCTCTCATTGAATAGGAAACTGGCCAGTGAGCTAATGCTGGGATTACAGGCACATGTAAGCATGCTTGGCTTTTTTTTTTTTTTTTAAACACGGGCTAGGGATTGAACAAAGATTTTATATTTATCCTTACTGTAAACTTATATGGAAGTAACTTCGAAGAACACCTAGCTCGACCTCACATATAAGTGGCCCTAACTCCCATGTTACTTGGAGAGAAAGTTCTTAAGAGTTTGAGCTGTGGGAGCCCACTGTGGCTATCGCCCATGAACTCTTGAGGTTAACAGCGCCAGTATGCTTGTTGTTGAGACAAAGAACCAGAGTTACTGCACGGTCTCTGTCACTCTACAAGTCTGTGTGGAAGCTTTATTTCCGTGTAAGTCTAAAACAGTGAAAAGGAGAACAAGGCTGTGAGGTGAAAGGTTGGCTTTGAGAGCTGCATTTTCAGTTGATAGACACAAAAATGTTCCACTCACTTTGACTATTATCTTTGAAATTGAAATCAACTTTTCTTATTTTAGAACAGAAGAAGGGATGTGGCTCCATGGTAGTGCACGTCAATGAAGCTCTGGGTTTCTAGTACCACAAATATATATGTATACATATATGTGTGTGTGTGTGTGTGTGTGTATATATATACACACACACACATATACAAATATATATAAAACCACCAGGGCTGGACTGATGGCTCAGAGGTTAAGAGCACTGGCTGCTTTTCCAGAGGCCCTAGGTTCAGTTCCCAGGACCCACATCATGAGGCTCATAACTGACTGTAACCCCAGCTCCAGGGGATCCAATGCCTTCCTCTGTCCTCTGTAGGTACTGCATGCACACGATGCACAGACAGATTCAGACTGCACTCCCCCACATCTTTTTTAATTAAAAAAAAATCTAAAAACATAACACATAAGAAAAAAAGGTGGAGAGCAATCAAGGAAGACATTTGACATCAATCTCTTTAAATTTCCATGACCAAATGCACACATACCTAAACACATGCACATATACAAAATAAAACAATAGTTTTCAATCCGCAGAAAAGTGCTAGAAATATTAAGTACTTTCTGGGGCAATGTTAAGTAAGAACTTCATATTTTTTTTCTTTTTGGTGTTTTGAGACAGGGTCTTTCTGTGTAGCCCTGTCCTGGAACTCGCTCTGTAGAACAGGCTGGCCTCAAACTCGGAGATCTGCCTGCATCAGCTTCCTGAGTGCTGGAATTAAAGGTGTGCGCCACCACTGCCTGGCTAGAACTTTATATTCTTACTGAATTATTTATTTTATTGGTTAAAAGATGTGGTTGCTATTGAACTGCTCTGGGGAGTTTATTTGATCATAAATAAATGTTAGTGATTAGCGTGCAATGGGCAGTTCTATGCAAGAGGCCCAAGTATGACTGCAGAGGATGACACTGCAGCAGGTGGTTCAGAAGGCAGGTGGGATAACTACCTTACTGAGACCCTCAAGTGCTGTCTGATCTCCCTGAAAGAGAGTGCATGAAAGCTGGGAAATGGCGCCTCTAATCCCAGCACTCGGGAGGCAGAGGCGGGCAGATCTCTGTGAGTTCAAAGCCAGCCTGATCAACAGAATGAGTTCCAGGACAGCCAGAGTTACAAGAGAGAAACCTTGTCTCAAAAATCAAAACCAAAGAAAAAACAAAAACAGAGAGAGCATATGAAGAGGTATGGTAGAGAATGCCTGTAATTACAAAGTGGTAGGCTGAGACACAAGGATTGCTGGGAATTTGAGACTAAGCTGGGGTACACAGTGAGTATTGGTCCAGGCAAGGCTATGCAGCAAGACCCTATCTTAAACAAAACCAGAAGAAACAAAACAGTATTACGGTGGATGCCGGTAATCCTAGCATGTGGGGGGTAAAGACAGAAGGATCAGAAGTTCAAGGACAGCTTCAGCTATATAGCAAGTCTGAGGCCAGCCTAGGCCTCAGAGACCCCCTTTGAAGAAGAACACAAACACAGAAAACAGCAACAAAAATGGAAAACAAAAAGAAAAACAAGTAGTTTCAGTTTATACTTGTATTTTTCTAAAAGCAATCATTCCTTAACTTCACAATTCATTGTCCAACCAGGTCACTAAAACAGAAGTCTACAGAAAAACAACTCTTTACTCTGATATGATTTGACTATTTCCTCCAAAGCTCACACTATAACCTAATTGCCACTGTAACCATAGTAACAGGTGAGCCCTTTAGAAGGTATGTCACAAGGGCCCCAACTTCAGGAATGGATTGAAGTCAGTGTCCCCAGAGAGGGCTAGCTGTCTTGGGAATGGGTTCCTGATAAAAATACAATGGGCGTGACTTGATATTTATCCTGATGTCCTTTTCTGGTTCTCTAGAACTGCATGCACACAGTGCACACACATACATATGAGGGAAACATGAAATACATACACACGAAATACATAATTTTTTTTAAGGGAGGCTGGAGCACTTGTTCCTTTTGCACAAGACTGAAGTTTACTTCCCAACACCCATAGAGGGTGGCTCACAACTGTCTGTAGTTCCAAGGGACCTGAAGACATCTTCTGGCCTCAGAGGAACATGGTGTACACACAGGTGGCACATACAGAGACACATTAAAAATGCAAAAGATCTTAAACATATTTTTAAGAGTAAATAAAAAATAAAAGTAAGAAATGGGGGTAAGGGTAGCACTCAAGTGACAAATGTTGAGACATAGGCTACATATTGGAGTAATGGGGAGGATGAAAATGTCAGTTTTTTTCTGGAGTGTATCATAGATGAAAATATCATTAACATGTTTTACAGTTCTGCCATGGGAGACATTTTTACAAGCAAGTTGTTCATTTTTAATTGGGCTGTCACTACGTCGCATTCGATGAACTAATTATAATGAGAAGCAAAAGGGTGTGTGTGTGACAAGTTAAAAACTAAAATTGCAATCTCTTCCCAAAGGGGTCAGAGCCACACATATATGGGCAGGTGAGTTCAGCCCTATTCTAAAACAGCTGAACACAGGGAATTTCACGCCAGTAGAGGGCGAGCTCGAGACCAAGAGGCTGCAGAGCTGAAGAGGGCAGCTAGAGTAGACAGCAGAGCCGTGAACCCCAGCGGGCTTCATATTGGGTTGGGGGTGGGGGAGAAGAGAAATGCCTCCAATGGGCCAGGGCTGGTGGCTTTGCCACGACGATCTTGGCCAGCTGGTATTAAGGCTCTAAACAACCCCATTTTATAGATAAGACATCTGTTTGTATGTGTGTTTGACAAGGTCTCATGTAGCCCATGCTGGCTCAGACTTGGAAGATGACCTTGAACTGCTCATCTCCCTCCAGGATAGATGCTGTATTACAGGTGTGTGCCACCACGCTCGATTTAGGCAGTGCTGGGGGAATTGAACCCAGGGCCTCTTTCATGCTAGACAGGCACCTACATCTCCAGCCCTCAAAGTGAGTCAGTGGTTTAACGGGTGCCCTGTGCAGTTCAAATGTGAACAAACCTATAGCCAGTCTCAGCCTCTTCTCCTCATCCCCACTCTCTTTTCTGTCTTCCCCTCTCTCCTTAGACAAGGCGAAAGAGGATCTTTCTAATCCCTAATAAGCACTCCCAGGCATCCTTGCTAATGAGCCTGAGCCTGAACCAACTTTTCTGCAGGAAGAAAGGGCTTAATTGGAAAGCAGAGTTGAGCTCATAAAACCTGTCAGGCCACGACAGCCTCTGCCCTTTAATGGCTGGGCCGGCTCCTCGCCCCGTTTCAGTGTCCCTTTTCCTCTATGGAGATGCTGCATCCGAGCGGCTCCCGGGGGATTCAGCATTCGCGTCTATTCATACTGGTCCAGCCGCGCGTAAAGCCACCCTCCGAGCCTCCATCCCCACCACGGAACCCCGACACAGAGCCACTTGCGCCCTCGGAGGTCCCTAGCCGCAGCCCCATCATTGTCTCCTTCGAGTCGTGAACTGGGGCCTCGAGAGCCCCAGAGCGCGAGGCTGGACGCGGGGGTGACGCGCGCTCCGGTGCCCCGGGGGCGCGCGCCGCCCCGGTCCGCGCGCATCCCTGCCGGCAGCTAGGGGACGAGGGAGCACAGCCGCCCTGCCAGGCCCTTCTCTTTTCCCCACCCTGTCCCGCATTCTCGCCCCGCGAAGGTCCTAGGAGAGCATCGGCCACCAGTATCGACCGGTACCTACCAGTATCCGCCGGTCAGGAGATGCTCCAACCCTGCGGCAGCCCCCGGCCGCAGCTCAGCACAGGGTACTCACCGCACGCAGCCCGTGGGGCTACTCGGCTCCGGGTCTCGACCCGTGAACTTGCAAGTCCGCTCCGAGAACCCAGGGCCGCTGGGCGTGGGGATTGGTGGCAATGTCGACCAGCATCCTGCAGAAGCGGCGCCGGCGCTCGGCTCTCCGCCCGGCTCCGTCCGCTCGGTGCTGGGCTCCGCACTCGCCCTCCGCTCGCTGCCTGGCCAGGTGAACCTTTTTGGAGCCTAATGCTCCGTGCTTCCCTCCCGCAACCTTTAAAAAGGGTGTGTTTGGAATGATCCGAGCCTACCCTGAGCTTCCTTCCAATCCGTGCAATTTTAGATCTCCACGCTGGTTCACTCCTATACCGGCTAATTCTGGTTTGGCAGGGGAAAAAAAAAAAAAAAAAAAAAAAAAAAAAATCTGCGGGCTCCTCACAGGCACACTCTTGTGGCCGGATGAAGTTTATCGCCTTGGCTGAGATTCGTTAATGCTGTGCACATTTGCAGCCTTTAGGAAATGACCAGAAATCTCAGGAGTTGGGGGGGGGGGGAAATCAGAAGTACCTTCCTCCCCCTCTCCCCCTGGACTGGGAGGGAAGAAACAAATCAGACCCCTCAAAAGAGAGCAGTGTGTAGAGCAAAGAGGGGGAGTTTCAATACTCATGGCTAAAGTGGATTGAAAATGCCTCATCTTTGTCCCAGTGTGGGTACCACCCCGTCCCATCTTTCTGAATTACTCTGCTACCTAAACTCATAGACAAGCAACAGAATGCTTTGCTCTCGGAGAGTTTTTAGTATTTTGTTAAATAAATGAAGCAAGTGCTTTTTTTAACCTAACCTGACAGGATCTGTACTTTATTGTCGTTATTGCTATAAATTAGCACATAGTGGTTGAAAACAACACAATTATATTATTTTACAATTCTGGCAGTCAGAACCTGAAATGGGCCTTTCTGGGCTAAAATTCAGAGCGTTGGTGCTCAGAAGGCTGCGTTCTTCCTGGCAGCTCTGGCTGAGAGAGCCACCAGCTTCTGCAGGCTGCCCACATGCCTTGGCTGGCAGCCACTTCCTCATCCTCAAAGCCATCCACATTGCATCATACTGTCTTGAGTACTTAGGTCACCCTCTTTCTCCACCATTTGCCTCTCCCTTTTTAGTTTAAATTCTTTTAAGCCTGTGTTAGTGTGTGTGTGTGTGTGTGTGTGTGTGTGTGTGTGTGTGTGTGTGTTTGCTTGCATGCCGCAGTATGTGTGTGGAAGCCAAAAGACAACCTTTGGGAGACAATTTTCCTTCTACCCTGTGGGTTCTGGGGGTTGGTCAGGCATGGTAGAAAACACCCTTTATTGCTGAGGGTTCTCTCCAGCCCCTTCTCTTCCACTTGTAAGGACCACCAGGTTATCTTGGTCCTGCCTAGATAGTTCACACATCTATTTTAAGGCCATCTGACTAGCAGTGTACTTCCATCTGCTACCTTGATTCTCCTGCCATTTAAGGTCACAGAGTCACAGGTTCCTGGGATTAGGATATAGGTGTCTTTGGGGGAACCAATTATAGTGCCCACTATGGATTTCCTTCATGTAGATTTTATATTGTTATTGCCTTTATTTTTTATTTATTTATTTTTTTTGAGAGCCAGTAGTTCAAATGCCCTAAGCTGGCCTGAAAGTAGCTATGTAGCTGAGGATGACTTTGAACTTCAGATCTTCCTGCCTCCACTTCCCCAGTGCTGGGATTATAGCCATATACCACCACAGCCAGTTTATGCAGTGTAGAGGTGAAACCCAGGATTTGGTGCTTGCTAGGGAAGTGTTTGGATGGAGCTATATGCCCAGCCTTCCTGTGCTCATCTTAGTGACTGAGATGGCTGAATGAGGACATGTGAAGGAACTTCTTTGATGATGACAGCATCAAAATAGATGGTGAGCACGTGCTTGGGCTGTTCTTTTCAGATGTCATGTATTCTAAACAGGCTTTTGACAGCAAGTCAAGAGTGAGAAGCCAGGTATGGTGTTCACACCTGTAATCCTAGCACTTGGAAGGGTGGGGAGTTCAAGGCCAGACTGGGCTACAAGAGAGCTTATTAAAAAAAAAAAAAAGTACCCAGGCATGGTGTTAGTGCCTTTAATCCCTGCGCTTGGGAAGCAGAGGCCAGCCTGGTCTAGAGAGTGAGTTCTAGGACAGCCATGGGGTTACACAGAGAAACCCTGTCTGTGGAGGGGGGGAAGAGTGGGGTGAGGATTGTAGAGTTCCAAGCAAGTATCTCAAGTATAGACGACCCATCTGTTTTTAAACAAGGTGTTATGAATTGAATTGAGTGTGAGACGCCACCCACAGGCTGATCCTGAATACGTGGTCCTCAGCCATAGGGGTTGTTTGGGGGAGGTTATGGAATGTTTGGGACATGTGGTGTGGCTAGCAGAAGTGAGTGACCGTGGGCGGACTTTGAAGATTCTGTTTCTGTTGCTGGTCTAGCCTCTCTACTTCCTGATCAGTAAGAAGAGATGCTGACACATGCTCCTGCTGACGTGCGTGGAGCCTCTCCCCTGCCATGCCTTCTTTGCCACCAAAGACTGGACATGTGCAACCCTGAGCCAAAACAAACCCTTCCTCCCTTAAGTTGCTTCTGTCTCTTTTGTCTCAGTAAAAAGAAAACTAGCCAGACATGGTGGCAGATGCCTTTGCGGGTCTCTGAGTTTGAGGCCCGTCTGGTCTACAGAGCAAATTCCAGGAGCTAAACTGAAACCCTGTCTTAGGGAAAAAAAGTAAAGAAAAGAAAACTAATACAAGGGGTCTGTAAGATCAATACCCCCCGCTAATCTCCTGGGCCTGGAATCTTGCAGGTTTATAGGAGTATGATTATCATAAATCTGGGGAACCATCACCTCAGTCAAACCCTAAACCCTCCCTGTGCCTCTTTGTAATATGGCCTCATTCTACCTGATATTCCCAGGCAGCCTCTCACTCACCTAATGGATCTATTTTCTAATGTAAAATAATTGTAATGCAGGCCGGGCACGATGCTCCATGCCTATAATCCCAGTGCTCAGAATGCAGAGGCAAGCAGGTCGCTGAATTAGAGGCCACCCTTATCTACATAGTGAATTCCAGGATAACCAGAGCTACGCTGTGAGCTCTTGTCTTAAAAAAAAGTAAGAAATTATAAAATGCAACAAAGGTATCTAGACTGGGAAGAGAAATTAAAATTATCTCTAATTTCAGGGCGATAGGATTATATAGACAGAAAAATAATGAAAATACATGAAAAAGGTGGACTGGTCCACGAGCTCAATGAGGTGTTGGCACAGTTTCATTTGCAATAATATCAAGAAGAACTTTCAAGTTGGAAACTAAGTTTAGTTAAGTACTGTACCTAAGTACTGTGCTCTGAAAAGTTATGAGAGGTTATTGAAAGAAACGGAAGAAAATGGAATGAATACAAACATCTCTCTGGGCACCAGCAGCCTCCAGCCCAAGGATGTTTCTGTGAGTCTGGTTTGTCAGGCTGGGTCCCCTGCGAGAGAAGGTCACACAATTTCAATATATGGTGCAGGAAGAGTGCCATCGTTAGGAAACTCTTAGCACTGTGTGATCAGCCACGATGCAACCAAGGCACTGTCCTATCCCTGGTGAGGCAGTAGCACATGCGTGGCAGAAGCCAGGACTGCATGGTGCTTAGGTGTCTAAGTCAACCAGACCTGAGGAGGAAGCAGATTCTTCCACCGTGCATCCATGTTCCTTGGCCATCAGCCCCAAAGTGGAGATAGACACAACACTTAAATCATAGAGCTATTGCAAGGGTTAAATGACGCTGCGTGTCACGCACCCTGTCCCCACATTGTTATGGGATACGTTTCTGTTTCCTTTTTTTTGATTAACTTTCAGTTGTGTGTGCGCGTGTGTGGGAGCAAAGTGCCCACAGGGGCAAGAGGCATCAGATCCCCTGGAACTGGAGTTAGGAGCAGTTGTAAGCTGCCCACAGAGGACACTGGGAACAATCCAGGTCTCTGTAAGAGTATTAGATGCTCTTAACCACTGGATGATCTCTCCAGCCTCAGTTTTGTTTCTGTTTTCTAAAATAAGAATGGCCTCCAAACCTCACGGATGACTTTGTCCAGCTCTGGTGTCCATTTTCCCCGCTTTGAGTTAGGGTCCAGCTATGTAGTGCAAGCTAGCCTGAGACTCACACCCCTCCTGCTTCAGCCTTCTTAGTTCTAGGATTCCAGGCACTCATCACCACACTCAACCATGTTCCTTTGGTACCATAGTCCTTTTGAGAGGCAGCATACATTGTCAGGGAGGTCATAAGACTCCGCTGGGTGTGGTGGCACGTTGCCTAAATCCCAGCACTTTGGAGGCAGAGGACAGGTGTATCTCTGTGAACTCTAGGCCAGCTTGATCTGCATATCAAGTTCCAGGACAGCCGGCAATACACAGTGAGACCCTGTCTCAAAATCAAAACCACTACCAAATGAACAAAATTCACCAGAGACTCCGGACTCTGAAATTTCAGTTCTCATCATTTACTTAACATCTTTTTGGGGGGAGGGACAGAGGTGGGAGGATGGCTGTGTTTAATGCGACATTAAATATGAGAATAAACTCCAGGAGCTACAAAAGGATTCCACTTCATAAAGATTAGGAAGCAGCGAGGTGCTCAGATAGGCTAAAGTCAGCTTGCTTTGCAGGAAGTGAAGGAAGACTCACCAAGGCTGACAAAGGTGAAACTGCCAACTGGGATTTACATATCAGTGGGAAGTTTAAAAAGTGGTTTCAAGAACATTGGTGCACTGGCTATTGCGAGCCCTTAGGCCATTTAGATGAGAAGCCATCCAGAAATGCCTAGAATCTCCACAAATGCTTGGATTTACAAAAACAAACCTAAAACAAGACTATTGGGCCCTGCTGAAAATCGGCTTTAGGGAGAAAGAAGACCTTGTTTTATGTGTAAACGATCTCTCTCCTACTGCATCGTTTCGTTTGAGGGAAAAGAAATTTTTTTCTTCAGTATTAGTTTTCAGTTGTGATTTGCCAAACTTCAGCTCTGACAAGTCTGGCTCATCACTCATTATGATGAAGAAGAAGACTGCAGAATAGCAGGCTCATGCAAGGATGCATCCAGCCGAAGCTGCTTGCCCAGGACCAGGTTCGTCACATCTTTTAGTGATTCTTTTTAGGCAAGGTGTAGTGGTGCACACCTTTAATCCCAGCTCTTGGGAGGTAGAGACACGTGAATCTCTCTGAGTTTAAGGCCAGCCTGGTCTACATAATTAATGAGTTTTAGGATAGCCAGGGCTACAAAGAGAGACTGTTTCAAAAAACCAACATCTTTTTACATTACCTGTCTTTTTCCATTTTAAGTTTATTGATGTTTGTGTGTAGGCATGTGTTGCCCGTATGTAGTATGTATGTGTACCGTGTGTATACCTGGTTTCTACAGCAGTCAGAAGGAGTTGGATCCACTAACTGTACTTACAGATGGTTCCAAGTCACCATGTGCTTACTGGAAAATGACCTGGGTCTTCTGCAAGAGTAGCCAGTGCTCTTAACCATTAAGCCAGCCCTCCAGTGTCATCTGTAGAATCCTTAACAAAGATTATATGACGTAACATTTGATGGCATATCTATATCTATATATCTATATATCTATATATTCATCATCATCATGAGGAACTATCAGACAAATGTAATTTAATTAACATTGCACAGAACAATTGGCCAGTACTGTTCTACAAAGTCCGTGTCAGGGGGTGAGGCACATGACTCAGTGGGGAGTAGTTGCCCAACACACTGGAGGCCCAGCCCAGCACTGCAAAACAAAATCCACAAAGAAATAAAGTATTCAGAGACACTGGCTGTAGTAGTAGGCCGCTGTGTTGTTTCACCAAGGATGATACAGAGGCATATTCCATAAGTGCACCCTGCCAGACCTCAGCAGAGGGAACCACTGCCATGGCAAGCGCCAACCTGGACAGTGGAACCCCAAGCTCTGAACTCAGGTGTTTTTATTCTTTCAGAACTCCTCAGGTATAGATCAAAAGTAACCAAATAGCCCCCACAGAGATCCAACACCAGCAAACAATACAAAATGCCCTAGACCTAGGCAGCCCCTCACTCAACAATGCATAAAAACAATTTCAAACATAACTAAAAATAAACTTTCCCAACAACTGGCTTCATCTGTCTGGGGTCTGGGGACTGGGAAATGGTGACATTTTATCTCTTCAAAACGTTCACCAAAGTGTTTAGAAGCAAAGAGCAATGTAAAAAGTACACAAAGTTATTAGAAGGATGTCGGCAGTAACTCTCCATGAGACTTGGCAGTTATTTTTAAGTTTTTTCCCTCAGTGTTGGGTTCCCTGTCGGGAGCCACATCCCCTGCTGATCTCCACTAACAATGCTACAGGAAACCTGTGCTGGTCTGACTGCCTGCTTTTTCCTGTTTTCCAGTCTTTGCCTCTTATCCCGTGCAGTTCCAGAAAACACTAGGAAGCCCTGCTTTGCTCACACTTCACATCTTTGCCCTTTGGTTCCTCCTGACCATGGTGAGGCTTCTGACTTACATCACTTACTTTTCTGTTGCTGTGATAAAGCACCATGACTTAAAACAACTTAGGGAAGAATGAGGGCTTTTTTGGCTTATGGTTTCCAAAGGGATAAAGAGTCCATTGTGGAGGGGGATGGGGGAAACATAGCCACAAGCAGCAGGAGCGTTGGTAGGATCATGAAGCTGAGACCTCACATCTTCAGCAGCAAGCATGAAAAAGAGAGAGCAAACTGGAACTGAGGGGAGGCTGTGAATTCTCAGAGCCTGCCCCCAGTGATGTACTTCCTCCTGCAAGATGACACCAGCTAAACTCCCCTAAACAGCACCACCAACTGGGGACCAAATGCTCAAATTCTTGAGCCCACGGGGACATTTCTCAATTCGCCACATGACTTTTCAGGCTCTTAGTTTAGTGCATTGGGCATCTAGAGGGTGAGTCTATCTGTGGTACCCAGAGCTAGAGTAGGTGGATTAGACTCCATGGGCCTGGCAGAGCAACCTTGCATCCAGCATGGAAAAGGTTGCTTGTGGAGAAAAACAATTATGGAGATTCTATCATACAATTTCCTGTGCTCCCTTTCCCCCGGGGGAATAAAATAATCAGGTGTGATATGAGAGAGGTATCAAGAAGAAATGACATGTATGGCTCCCCAGCTCCTTGTGTAAAAGCTCCCCTGGGATCCAGGGGGGAGAGAACAGAGCTGGAAGTGATGGCACACACCTGTAATCCTAGCACTTGAGAGGCTGAGGCAGGGAGATCACAAGTTTAAGACTGGCCTGTGGGTGGTGGTGGTCCATGCTTTTATTCCCAGCACTCAGGAGACAAAGACAGATGGATCTCTGAGTTTGAGTCCAGCCTGATTGTGAGTTCCAGGATAGCCAGGCATACACAGAGAAATTCTGTCTTAAAACAAACAAAACAAAAAACAATAAATAAGTAAATTACAAATAAATTTGGGGCTAGAGAGATGGCTTAGCAATTAAGAGCACTGGCTGATTTTCCAGAGGTCCCAGGTTCAATTCCCAGCACCCACATGTCAGCTCACACCTGTCTGCAACTCCAGTTCCAGGGCTTCTGACACCCTCACACAGACATACATGTGGGCAAAATACCAATGAATATAAACTAAAAGTAAGTTTTTTTGTTTTTTTTTTGTTTTTTTTTTTTGTTTTTTTAAAAAGAGACTGGCCTGGGATACAGAGTAAGTTTCAGGCCCCCTTGGAGCTCCAAGCAAGACTCCATCTCTATGCCTGGGTGTCTGTGGATTGCATGATACCCAGGCATCTGCGGGATTCTCTGGAGCCTGGGGAAGTCCTGGTGCCTGTGGGATATTCAAATGCCTGTGTGATCCTCTGGTGCCTGGGGGAGGCGGTGGGGGGGGGGGAGGATCCTGGTCCCTGTGGGAGGCACGGTGCAAACAGGACATCCAGATGTTTGTGGAATCTCAATGCTCCAGTGGGAGGCTTTGGTGCCTGCTGGAGGCCCAGGTGACTATTGAATGGCTGGGTATCTGTGTGATGTCTGTGCGATGACCTGAGGAATGTCTGAGTGCCTGCTGGATGTTTTGGATACCCTGGTGTCCTCAGATGGCCCTGATACCTGTGGTACCTGTTTGATGTCCAGGTATCTGAAGGGTTGCAGTTTATTGTGGGAGCAGGGTCACATTTTTAGAGAAGAAAAGGGTCTCTGGCATTCAAGAACATCAGGGGAACCCCATTGGTTAGAACAGTACAAGTACAACAGCCCCATTTGCATATTGAGGCTTAGAACCTAGACCTAGGTATTTTCCTGGGGACCAAAGGGAGAGACCTTATATGGTCATATAGGGAGAAGTAAGTCCCAGATTCAGGTAGACAACCACCAGGTTGCATACTTTTGAGGGGGTGGTACCTTGATGTGAAAGCAAGCAGCATAGCTTGTGGATTGTCAGAGCAGGGGATGGGCAAACAGCTGAATGCCTTCCACTCTCAGAATAAGAGTTCCAGTGTTCCAAGCATGCTTCTACCCCACCTTTAGCTCTAGGACAGCACCATACTGATGACTGCTGGATGACTGGGTGTCTATGTGAGGTTCTGGTCCTTGACTGATGTCAGGGGGACTGTGGGAGGCCCCACTGCTTGTAAGATACCAGGGAGCCTGCTCAGGCAGTGAGGCCCAACTTCAGGTCAAATTCTGTCATGTTTCATCTCAGGCTAGTATGAGCTGGGTCAAAGTACACAGTCAGAGCAGCCTTCTGCCTCCAAAGACCATGGTGAAGCCCACCATCCATACAAGCTTGACTTAATTTTTTTTTCTTCTTTTTTTGAGGGCACAGGAGTGGGAGGGTGGAACATGGAGGAATGGGAAGAGGGTGTTATCGAGATGCATTGTATAAAATTCAAATTATTAGTAAAAGTATTATTGAAAAAACTCCATCTCTAAATAAATAAATAATGTTCTTCCTTTCCTGTCCCAGGAACCTGGGGAGCTATGGTTGACTATGAAGACTTGTGTATGGCTTGGTCCAAGAACCGTGCCATGCATCACCAGTCCTGAAAGCGGCACAGAAATCATAC
Organism: Cricetomys ansorgei; assembly: GCA_026225945.1. Lineage (NCBI taxonomy): Eukaryota > Metazoa > Chordata > Mammalia > Rodentia > Nesomyidae > Cricetomys > Cricetomys ansorgei. The sequence goes on from JAMJFZ010001796.1 coordinate 21,696,302, forward strand.
GAAGACACACCAGCCACAAAGCTACGAGTCTCTCGGGGTGGACCCCAAGATTTGAGAGGCATAAATTTTGCCAAGATACCTAGCAAGAGTCTGAAAAAGATACAGCTAAATGATTCCAAGGACCAGTCAAGGAGGAAATCTGTTTGGAGTTAAAAGGTCTCTTTTTTCTAAGATTTATTTATTTTTTAATCAGTCTGTGCCTGGTTGGTGGTGACAGACAGGTGATGTTGCTTATGTGTTCCTCAAGGTGCGGAGTCATCTTGTCTCAGTATTTATATTCAAAATGAAGTCAAAAGCTGTTTGTAAAATGGAGCCACTTAGGGCAAGGCACAACCTGGAAAGCCATTGTTTTATACAATATGGAGTGACTTAGGACAGGTATTTATTTATTTATTTATTTATTTATTTATTTATTTATTTATTTATTTATTGTCAACTTGACACAGCTAGAGCCATCTGGGAAGAAGGAACCGTAATTGAGGAAGTACCTCCGTCCGACTGGCCTGTGGACAAGTTAGCGAGACATTTTCCTGATTAATGATTGATGTAGGAGGGCTCAGGCCACTGTGGGTGTCAAGGGCACTCCGACCTCAATCTGTCTCTCAGCAGGAGAATCCTCATTATGCCTTGAACTAATCTGTCCTTTTGTCTGTTCCTTCTTGTGCATCTGACACAGTGTAGCTTTGTGGTCCAGCTGTTCTTCATCAAGGATATCTTTATAAGGGACCAGAGTTTATTCATCATTGCAGAGCAGTTCAATAAAGTGGATCCTGGGCTCCAGCTTGCCTAGATTTGCAATGTGGCCCGGCCATTCATTAGCTGGGTGATCTTGGGCATTTTACCTAACATTTCCGGTTTCAAGTTTTTGTTTTTGTTTTTTCTTTCTTGAGTAAATTAGAATGAATATAGTATTTGTCTCATGGCATTGCTGGGACGAGTAAATAAAATATGTAAGGGGAGCGGAACAGTGTCTGGCTTAGAGTGGCTACACATAGCATTAGCTCTTAGCATCAGCATCATCATCATTGTCCTTTCCTCTCATTCATTCAACAGTACTCTGTACAATGCAGCTGTAAGCCGGACACTGCTCTAAATGGTGAGGTTACAGTAATAAAACAGGTCAGGCTTCTGCCCTTGTGATGTCCATGCTGGGGGAGAGGGAAATGGAAGACAAGTCAGTAAACGTGAATGGCCTGATAAATACAGTGATAAATACAGAGAAGACAGAGTTAAGAGTGATGGATACAGAGGGACGCAGAGCCCCTCAGAGGTATTTTTAGATTTATGCTTGATTTCTGTTTTTAAAGACATTTATTTAAGATTTAAAAGCTCACATTCCTTTGTGTGTGTGCATGCGCTCACAGTCACACCATGGTGCATGTGTGAAGGCCAGAAGACAACTTGCAGGAGTTGGGGCTCTCTTTCTACAGTTTGGGTCTCAGGGATTGAACTCAGGTCGTCAGACTTGGCTGCAAGTGTCTTTTCTGAGGCATTTTGTCATACCTTTAGAGGGACAGGACTAACTACTTTCCTTGTCGGTGTAGCACACTTGGAAGCTTCCTCCCTAAAAATCCCCCTCACGGGTCTTTGAGAGCCATGGTGGTTAACATCGGTTGTCCACTTGATAGGAGATTCTAATCACATAGGAGACAAACCTCTGGCCATTTCTGAGGGAGTTTCTAGATTAGGTTAACTAGGAAGATCCACCCTAAACGTGGGCAGCATCTTTTCATGGGCTGGGGTCCCAGATTGAATAGAAAGGAGCAAATGACCACCAGCATTCTTCTCTCTTCTTCCTGACTGCAGACATCCTGATGTGACCAACTGCCTCATGCTCCTGATACCAGCCTTCTCTGCCATTAATGGGCTTTACACCCTAAAGCTCTGAACCAGATCAATCCTTTCCTCCTTTGTCACAGCCACAGCAAAAGTGACTGATACAAATTATCTTCTGGGACATACCCAATAGTTCTTACTAATAGATGCAGTCGAGAGAGACCCTTATTCAACCAAAGACGTTAAACTATATCAGCTTCTCAATTCCTTGGTGAAGAGCAGGGAACTGATGCAGCATGGGCCAGACAGGGTGTTTTCACATAGACTGGATGTATCAGGAGCTAGAGATGCTTCAGGGTACAACAGAGGCATCTCCGTTAGGAAGCTACATGCCTGAACAAAGCGTTGGGGGCTGAAGGGAGCCAAAGCCAGGAAAGAGTGAGCATGGAGTGAAGAGGGAGTAAAAGAGCAGCCAGGCAGGCTTAGCCACATTCTGTCTCCCATGAGTCTGATCATGCTGTGAGTCTAAGTAGGGTTGATAGATTAATGAACCCCAGTAAACGTAAAGCAAGACAGCTTGTTAACCCATGTGGAGGAAATAAAATATTATTGGGATATGATGTGAATTCACTTATGTATCTTTGTGTTAAATACATGAAAGAGCTGAATAATTGCAACAGAGATCAACCAGAGGAATATTTATTGTTATTAAATCACTTGTCTTTATAAGTAGCCTGCTTCAGACAAAAAGCTAACTAATATAATAGCACAGGATAAAATAAAGACTATTGTGGTGGTTTTGTCAATCTGATGCAGTGTAGAATCACCTGGGGAGTCTGAGCGAGGAACTGTTAGATAAGTTTGGCCTGTGACTTTGTCTTTGGGAAATTATCTTGATTTATTAATTTTAATTAACTAATTGAGGTGGGAAGACTTGCCTACAGTGGGTGTGGGACCCGGGGGCTGGGAAGCAGTGGAAGTCAAGGCCAAGTGCCCCTACTCCCTGAAAAAGGTGACGTGGGATGAGACACGTGGCAGACTCCTGCTCTCTCGGCCCGGGAAGGTCCCTAGCCAGAATATTATAACTTGCTCGCTTCACAAGAAGCTAAAGGAACATGTTTGTCTGCATTGGGGCTGGTCCCTGGCTTAGGAACGCTCCGCCCCATGCTAATTAAGGTTCCCCGCCCTTCCCTGGTAAAAGAGGCTATTTATTGGGGTGAGCCCTTTGAATAAACGAGTTCGGGTCCACCAGACGCCATCTCCATCTCGTGTTTGTTCGTTCTCAGCAAGCAGGGTCAGGCGACACCACGCGGTCCAAGGAACCCACGTCCCTCGCGGCTCCCCGGTGCTTCCCCACGGCTTTCGGCTTGAGCCTCTCGCCTCTGGCCAGGGCAGGGACCAAGCGGTATTCCAGCCAGCTCCAGGCTGGGATAGGGCTGTGGTGGAACGCGCCGGGGAAGACCGAAAAAACAAAAACAACAGCTGGCGTGCCAATGTGGCTGGATGGCGAGTGTACCGCCTCGATCTACACTCGGAGTGGGTGAGAACTCCCCTCTTAACACACACACACACACACACACACACACACACACACACACACACACACGCAAGCACGGGTCCAGAGAGGTAATGCATTTATCATTTATGTAGCTCCAGATACAAGAGCTACCGCCTACGATCTCCATTAGGGATTGGGCAACTTTCTAAGCCTTTCCAAACTTTTCTCTTCGGCTTGTCTGTGGCGTGGGACACGTACAGTGGAGAAGCAACTGACCTCGGTCCGGCCAGGGCTAACCTCTGGTGGTCGACACTCACTGCGTAGAACCCGACTGCCCATTCTCGGGTGACAGAAAGCCTTCTATCTAGATATCTCTCGCATCAAAGCAAAAACTGGACACATGACCGACCAAGTAAAAACTCTTAGAGTGGTCACCAGATCTGAATGTCGTGGCAAGGCTTCTGGCTTTGAGCGTGGGAGAATCCCTTAAACCCACTCACGTGGGATTAAGAACGTTGTCCCTCATTCGAGTTCTATTCTTTTTTCTATCAATGGGGAACAGCAAATCAGCCCAGAAAGACCTCAGACTGTTTGCTTCTTAGCGCAGATTTTTTTCCCCAGCCTCCTGCTGTGAATTCACAAGGCTCCTACCATCACAGTCTTACAGGGAATTAGCACAGCCGCTGAGGCTAACACGGAGCCAGCAGACTAGAAATCTCTCCTTCGAGGATCATATTTACAGCTTAAATGCTCAGCAAGACTGGAGAGAGACATGCTTTTTACTTTTTCCTTTAACAATGGTACAATCTTTAGATGTTCCATCCCTTAAATTCTCTTTCCAAGGTGCAGAGGCATTCGGACAGCTTCTAGCACAGCAGCGGTAAAATCGGCAGCCCTGCGAGACAGGGTGGCCATAGCGAGGCAATCTTTAAATCCAAAATTCGCGGGCGTTCTCACATGCGCTTGGGAGAGAGCATGTAGGCACCTCCTCCCAGAGGGTTTGAAAAAAAAAAAAAAGATCTTTGGACCGGATGGCCCGCCCATCCTAAAAGCCTATTGGACGGTCGCAGGTCGCCTCCAATCTCTATCACAGATGGGCAACTATACCCGCCTCTCTCAAATGGTGGTTGGTCGAACCGTTTGCGCCCATGACGTCCACATGGACTCCGTCATGTTGGACCTCGGCAAGTCCGCGTGTCCACGGAAAGCTGCGAAAATCCAAGCAGCAGATCCCTTTCCCCCACACAAGCTGCCTTCACGCGCAGAGGTTTTAATTTCAAGCAAAAAAAAAAAAAAAAAAAACCAGTAGGTTGCCGCCACTGTACAGGCAGGTCCTAAGACAAAATCCACAGCGCGGGTCGCTGTGCCGGACCTCCAGCTGCGCGGTCTGCTCCAGCGGCACGGTCCCAGCGGCTGAGGCCACGTCCTGCTACCAGCCGCTTTTCTCAGAGGAGAAAATCATGCCGGTTTAAAGCTGATGGCTCAGATTCACAATTTGAGTAGATTAAAAGCAGGTGGTTTAAATTTATCAAGATCATATTACTACTGAGTTTATTATCAAAATATTCTAACTTTAAACAATATTGATTGGCTTATACTAAATGCTAGGATTTTTTAAGCTTTATTCTGCCTTTTGGCCCATATATAGGTACTCAATCCAACTACTATGGCTTACTTTCCTAAGCACAGGTGATTAGGTTATATAAATGATCCAAAGATGGTTGAATTCCAACAGTTCAGAGTTTAATTAATATTTGCCTCACTTCAGAGTCTAATGCTGTTTTGTAAACAACAAAACAGTCTCATAAATAAGCCTAAAGAACTCAGACCTTCTGGTTAAACACCGAGAAGTGTCCCAAATGGCTATTAAAAGCCAGTGTCATGGTTACAAAATAAAAAAATCTCCATTGGCTATCTCCAAGAAATAAAAAGTTTTTTTTTTAATATCAAACCAGCTCTATCAACAGGCAAAATGCCTTTGGCTCAAAAGCCTAGGTTTTTCACAGGTTTTAATCTGACCTGTTCTCCTCAAGCTTGCCAGTACCTCCCCACCTGAGGGATGAGGCAAGAGACAGGTCCAACCAGTGGCAGCACCACTGGACACTCCGTTATTGGAGTCAATAAAAATAAAAGAATGGGGAATTCTCCTCCCCAGTGGAAAGGGTTTTCTATCTCCCTACAGAGGTCTCCAATCCTGATGTCACAACAAATCCACGCAGATCCAAGAGAGCAGATGACTCTCTTCAGAAGAAAGAAGAACCAGACTTCACTTCAAGGCCAGTAATAACTTAAAAATATTTCTCTACAGGAATCTTATACCCAAAGAGAAACTTCAGCTATGCAGGTTTGATCAACAAAACTTCAGTCATGCCCACCTGGCTGACTCAAACCCTCAATAATCACTTCATTTCCACAGGTTCCACTTCGTGACCACCCAAAAAGATTATATTTGGGTCCCAACAAAAAATGCCAACTGAGGAAGAGGAAAAGGCACCCCCTAGAGGAACAACACCCAAGAATTAGTATACACAAACCCTTTCCCCTTCCTATTCTCACAGGAGTGGCTGGAACATCACTCCAGCCTGGCATCTAACTTTTCGTTCTCTATCAGAGAAGCCAAGACAAACATGCTGAAAACAGCCTGACATCTAACTTTTCGCTCTCTATCAGAGAAGCCAAGACTGGACAAACATGGTGAAAAATTCTCTAACATTAACAAACTTAAACTTCTTTACAGGAAATCACAAGAAGATGGTCTCAATATCTCCACTCAGAGACACCTGTCTCTCTGAGTCTCACTCAATTCTCAAAACCCTAATACCTATATAAAAATCTTCTGATGCTATACCTTGCATCTCAACTTATTTCCTATATCTATGCCTAATCAAGACTAGTTCTTCTCTGGTACCAAACACCTATCAGTCCCAGTACCAACTTTCTTCTCCTGGATTTCAAAACCCTTCAAAGATTATCCACAGGGTTATACAGCCCAAGCCAAGATCCTGAAACAAAGACTACAGACACCCCTTCCCCCCACCCACGGAGTCTGGCTGAAAACAGCGCCATCCAGAGACCAGCTGAAGACAGTGCCATCTAGAGATCAGCTGAAGACAACGCCATCCAGAGACCAATGGCAGACCAATGGAGCTGCAGCTCTGCAGTTCCACACCTGGACAGAACTTGTGGGGTGGGGCGGATGAATAAAGTGACTATGGGCCAGGAAGTGTAAGGCACCTACCCAACTGCAAGAATTTCCATAGGTTTCCACAAGCCCTCAGTTATACCATCCCTTCAATGTAGATAAACATGTCCAATTTTGCCATCCTTGGGCTATAATCCAAGGTCAAATTATCTCCCAATCAGGTGACATGGGATGAGACATGTGGCAGACTCCTGCTCTCCCAGCCCGGGAAGGTCCCTAGCCAGAATATTATAACTTGCTTGCTTCACAAGAAGCTAAAGGAACATGTTTGTCTGCATTGGGGCTGGTCCCTTGCTTAGGAACGCTCCACCCCATGCTAATTAAGGTTCCCCCGCCCTTCCCTGGTAAAAGAGGCTATTTATTGGGGTGAGCCCTTTGAATAAACGAGTTCGGGTCCACCAGACGCCATCTCCATCTCGTGTTTGTTCGTTCTCAGCAAGCAGGGTCAGGCGACACCACGCGGTCCAAGGAACCCACGTCCCTCGCGGCTCCCCAGTGCTTCCCCACGGCTTTCGGCTTGAGCCTCTTCTCGCCCCTGGCCAGGGCGGGGAACCAAGCGGCTTTCCAGCCAGCTCCGGGCGGTGGCGGACCGAAAAAATAAAAACAACACCTAGGCAAGGAGTATTGAACTGTGTAAGAGTAGAGAAATCCAGCTAACTTCAGGCATGCATGCATTAACTCATTGCTGTCTGCTCTTGACAGTAGATGTATCTGCTTCAAGTTCCTGCTGCCTCTACTCCTGCACAATGATGAACTGTAACTTAGAATCGTGAGTGAGATAAACCCTTTCTTCCTTAAAATTGCTTATGTCAGGGTGTTTTTAATCACAGCAACAGGAAACAAAACTAAGACAACTATTATCTTGGAAAATAAAGGATAAATGCCTCATAAACTTCAGAGCTCTTAGGATAAATACGTGTATTTATTTTTTAAACCTATTCAACATATACATGATCTCTATCTCCAATAGCCTATTAGATATTTCTACCGTTATGTTCCCTCAGCACCTCCATTTCAGTGTAATTTATTCCTTTTTAAAGTTTATCAACACTTGTTCTAAGTTAACTCTATTTGCTTCTGCTACAAATGACCATCGGTTCTTGATTACCCTCTAACGTAGTGTTCACTTCCTATAACCACCAGTTCTTGAGTTCTAGAAGGTTTAATTTAGTTTTTGATTAATTAAATTATTTAAATTAATCCTTTCATTTTCTTGTTTTTCTTTTGCTCTGTTACTCTGTTAGAATGCTTTTTAAAAAAAAGTCAGATTATCCTGGAGATGTAATTTCTAGTGTTAGAACGATAAATATCTTCACAGATTGAGGGTACGGGTGAGGAGGGAAGGAAGTCACCACCTTTCAAAACACATACATGGATCCTTTTCTCCTTTTCCATTTCAAAATCAATCTCAGTTCTGAAAAACTTAAGATTTGGGCTTCTTGTTGTTGTTGTTTTGTTTTTCAAGACAGGGTAGTTTTTCTCTGTGTAGTCCAGACTGTCCAGCCTCTGTTTCCCGAGTGCTAGGATCAAAGGCGTGTGGCACCCCTGCCCAGCTCAGGTTATTTTTTTAATTTTTATTATTTTGTAAATATATGTGTGTGTGACTGTGTGGATATGTGCATGTGAGTGCAGTGCCCACAGAGGCCAGAAAACAGTGTCAGGTTCCCCTGGGGCTGGAGTTATAGGGGGTTATAAGCCACCATGTGGGTGCTGGAAATAGAACCTGGATCCTCTGCAAGAGCAGTCAGTGCTCTTAATCACTGAGCCATCTCTCCAGCCCTTGATTCAGTTTTAATTTTTGTTCATACATGTTAATTATCTATTATGTGGGTCAGGAGCTTGACTCAATTGGCTAGTTGTGTCTTGAGGTGTCTTACATGGACATAGATGTCAAGGGTTGGAACTGAAGGATAGAGTACTCTATGGTGCTCTGCTAGCTGGATTCAGCTAGGGTATTGACTGGCACTCCTACTAATGCCCTCTCCAACACGGTACCCTAGGGGAGCATTAAACTACTTACAAGGGTACTCGGGGATCTCTGTGCAAGGTTCTAAAACACAATGTAAGTATTCCCTTTTTGTAGAGGCAGCCATCAGCCTACCCAGATTCAAGAGAAATATGGTGTGGATCCTGCCTCTTGATGACAGAAATTGCAAGTTTCCATTCTGGAAGAGTAGGTGGGAATGGGAGATACTTCTGTGACCATCTCCAGAGCCTACAGTCTGCCACAGGTATTGTCTTGCAATTTTATTTTCTACCTCCTCAGCTGTGTCACAATCAAACTGCAACCCAAGTGGGAGTAGCTTTGGAAGGTGCTTTCTGCATATTCTATTTAGTTTCTTTCTTTTCCATTGCTTCCCATCCTCCATGCATAATGAAGGTAGAAATGGGTTGCCTGGCACATGGCTGACAGGGCCATGTACTTTGATACTAAGTTTATGTCTTTGTGCAATCATCTTCTCCATGATGTATTACTCAGCGGCTTTGGCTGTCTGATGTTTATGCCAAGGTTGGTAGACAACAGAGAGAGCAATTGATCCTTGTCTGGAAGGCCTCTTGGAGAATCGCCAGAAGGGCTTCAAGATCCATTTCTCATTCTCAATGGAAATGGTCTACATACCCTAAGAAAGTCACCCAGCTCTGGACTTCAGGATAGCATAGTCCATGTAACCCTGAATTAATTAATTTTGTTTTGTTTCACTCATTTTTGCTTGTTTTTGACAAGATCTCTCTTTGTAGCCCTGGCTGTCCTGGAACTTGCTGTGTGGACCAGCCCCAGGTTTGGGGCTACCCAAACCTACAGAGATGCACATACTTCTGCTTCCTGATTGCTGGGATTAAAGGTGTATGCCACCACATCTGGTCTCTGTTCTATTGGTTCTCAGGGTTTTAGAGATTTTTTTTTTTTTTTTTTTTTTTTTTGTGAGGGAATTCATGAAAAATATGTAAATCTACAAGTCATATTTTTAACCTGTACCAGCAGTTTCAGTGTTTAGCAAATTGTTTAGAACCTGGAGATAAGATCTTGGGGGAAAGGAGAGGGTAGATTAGCTACTGATAAGTATCTTGCTTATCACTTGTATATGATTAAGCTATTTCATAATTTGACATAATTCAGATATGTATCAGAAAAGAGAAAGTTTGCAAGGCCGTATTTTATGAAGACATCAGACAAAGGTACATGTGAGTGTGAGCATACCCAACCTTAGGACTGTCCCATGGGTTATGAATTCTTCTCATCCCCTCACTGCTAAGAGCTTGCTGTGTGTTGGAATGCCTGCTTGCTACGTCAATTAAGTCCAGCTCCTAATTGTTTTTCATCTAAACCTTTTGCACAGCTTTCCTCTCAGCCCTGTGAGAGTCCTGGCTCATGTCAGGTAATATAGAGAGCAGGAGAAGGTGCAGTTTGGCAGTGTGTAATACCTAACATCTAGTTTTTTCTATCCTGGAGTTGAAGAATCATTTTCTTATGTTCTAAATTCACTCAAACATTGTTTCCATGAATATCACCACAAGGGTTCTTAAAAGACTTCCCAAAGGACTGGAGAGATAGCTCAGGGATTAAGAAAATTGACTGCTCTTCCAGAGGATCCGGGTTCGATTCCTACATGGCAGCTCACAACCACCTATAACTCTATTTCTAGGGGATCCAACACCTTCTGGCCTTCCTGGGCTTCAGGCATGCACATGGTGCACAAACATACATGTAGGCAAAACACCCCACATGAATAAAAATTATAATTAAATACATAAATAAAAGTATGCTTTACTACACTTAGACTTATTAAAAAAATAAAATAAAAGACTTCTCAAGCCGTCCCTGAATACTCTTCATTTAGGAGTTCGGCTTGGAACCCAGGAAATATTTCCTTTAGCAGTAAATCACACTTGGCTCAGAGTTCTGTTGAACCTAGCTCCACACCCTTTTATCCTTTTACCCTTAACCCTTTCTTAGTTTCTTAGTTTCTTAGTTTCTACTGGTTGTTTCAAACTGAGGGTAGCAGGGATGGGGTGGGGGTGAGTAATCCTTAGGGGCAAAGACAGACACCTCCCTCTCCAAAATACCTCCATTCCATTTAGCATGGACCTAATTTTTTAGCTTAAAGGTTATCTGGCCGAGAGTGGAATTAGACCCAAATGAACTGTTTGCCAGCTCCCTGTTCTTTATCTTGCCACTGTCTTGTTAGGCAGGTTTTGTGGGAAGTAATTTGGCAATGCAAATAGTCCTTTTAGGGAAATCCCCATGGAAGTGAGAGGTGAGAGTTCTCTCAAGTCTCCCAAGTCAGGGAGGTGAGGGCTGTTTTATGACTTTTTTTTTTTTCTTTTTGATTTGTTTTGTTTTTTGAGACATGGTCTCTCTGTGTAGCACTGGCTATCCTGGAACTCATTATGTAGTCCTGGCTGTCCTCCAACTCCCAGAGATCTTGTGAGAGCTAAAGTTATGTTTTAAGTTTTAATTACTATGCCTGAGAGATCTATAAAACAGAAAGACAGATAATCCTGTAATCCCCACTTACCCAAGGACAGATTACTTCCTGGAATGTTGGGGGCTAGTTTATATAAGATAACAAGCCATGTGTTTTCAATTCTCTAAACAAGCTTAGACAATCCAATGACACTTGTAGACGGGAGACAGATGCCCAGCCAGAAGTATGTCAGGATATGTGCTTGCCCCTGATTAGACCTGGTGGGAAGTACATAGCCTTATGGGTTCTGCCTTTCTAAGTCTCTGCAAATTGTGACTTGTTGCCATTTTGTGGGAACCCCAGGTATGACTCAGGACTACTCTGTGGGAACCTCTCAATGGACCTGGCCAGAGTCCATCATGCTGGCCAGTATTTAATTAATTCACTTAAAGCTTGCTTCAAATTTGGTTCGAAAGTTATGGTAGTCGTCTTATTCTCAAGACCCCTAACCTGGATCACCACAGAGCAGTGGCTTCGACCCTTTAATACAGTTCCTCATGCTGTGGTGACCCCCAACCATAAAATCGTTGCTCCTTCATAACTGCAAGTTTTACTGCTGTAAATTGTAAATTGTGAGATGGTCTCAGGTGACCCATGTGAAAGGGTCATTTGACCCCTGCCCCCCTCAAAGGGTAGCCATCCACAGGTTGACAAGTGTAGAGCATTCCCAGATGCGGGTCATTTTGAATTGGGGCTTTTGTTCACATGTGGTGGGACTCATCCTATCTGACTCATCCAGGTATATCAGGCAGAACACATCCCTGTAAAATCACAAGGCTGGATTTTCATATAAAAGGTTTTCATCCTCCCTCACTGTTTAAAATGTTAAATTGTTTTCAAATTTATAAATTTAACATACGACTAGTTGTAAAAGTTCAGACAAACCAACCTTGATTAACATGAAAACTCAGTTTTTCTCCCACTCCCACAAGCTGGTCCAATACCCGTGCTGGGCAATGATTATAGTTACCTTAACAGTTTGACATACATCCTTTCAGGTCTTTCTCTATGCATAACATATGTAAGATAGATTTAACCATCTTTAAAAATATAACTTATTTGTACATTTGCAGGAACACATGAATAAATATTAAAGATTTACAAGGGCTTTTAAAGCAAAAGATATGTACATTTGAAAGTTTTTTAGAAAATTTCCTTTCATAAGAAAAACATGGTATTGAGATACATATTATATACTATGCTTCAGAATCCAGTAGTCCCAAAATAACTTTCTTTTAACCTTAGTGTGTGTGTGTGTATGTATGTATATGTGTTCAGGTTCATGTGTGTGTACATATGTATATGTGCAGGTTCATGTGTGTGCAAGTTCCTCTTCGTGCATGTGTTTGTGCAAGTTTATATGTATGCATTGAGAAGACATGTTCACATGTATGCATGTATGTGTTTGGGGGCCAGAGGACAACCTCAGTTGTGGTTCCTTTAGTGTCATCCACCTTTTTAAAAATTAAAACAAAATTTATTTAGATTGTGTGTGTGTGTGAGTATGTGTTGTTGTTAGGTCTCAGGTGTCTGAATGTCAAGAAATGAACTCAAATTGAACTATAGAATTTCTGGGTTACCCAGCATTCCTTGGAACATAAGAAACCAGTTCTCATCTGCCAAAAGAAGTCATTCCCTTATCTCTGGGCTAGTTGAAAAAGGAGTAATTGTTTACATTTTTCAAGTAAATAAAAATTAAATATCTGATTACTTCCCTCCCCAAGTCTTATAACAGTGTTATGTCTTTTTTTCTCTCTCTCTCCCTTTTCTTTTGCTACTGTGTGAGTGTGGTGGTTTGCGTGAGGATTGGTCTCATAGGCTCATCTATTTGAGTGCTTGGTCCCTAGTTGGTGAACTGTTTGGGAAGGATTAGGAGGTGTGGTCTTATTGAAGGAAACGTGTCACTGGGGATAGGGGGGGGTGGGTGGGCTTGAGGTTTTAAAAGCCCACTTCAGGCCAAGGCTCAATGTCTCTCTTTCTGCCTGCTGCCTTCGGATCAGCTACTGCTCCAGCAGAAGCCTGTCTGCTTCCCACCACGATGTTCATGGGCTAACCCTCTGAAACTTCAAGCAAGCTCCCAATTAAGTGCTTTCTTTTAAGAGTTGCAATAGACCGGTGACTAAGACAATGGGGGTAAAATGGGATCATGCATTTTGTTTGTTTGTTTTAGAGATTAAAAAAAAAAACCTCACAGTGTAGCCCAGGCTGACCCTGAATTTTCAGTCTTCCTACCTCAGCCTTTTAAATTCTGAGATTATAAGCATAGCCACTGTGCCTGGCTGCCATGCATTTTTATAAAAATAGCAACATGAGCTAATTTAAGCCAACGAGCTATTTCAACAACCAAGCAAATCAATTGAGCCTTATCACTAGAAACTCCAGAAGTGCGAGATTTTGGTGATAGCTTAGCTTAGCAACACAGAAGGGTGTGTGTGTGTGTGTGTGTGTGTGTGTGTGTGTGTGTGTGTGTGTAGGTCTATGCAGCTGAGTACAGGTGCCTGCAGAGATCAGATCAGTCTGGAGCTATAGTTTCAGGTGGTTATAAGCTGCCTGATGTCATGGGTGTTATGAACTCTGGTCCTCTGCAAGAACAGTATGGGCGTTTAATTGTTGAGCTCTCTTCTTTATTTTTGTTTCTCTTTGTTTCCATTTCTTTTGAGACAGAGTCTTGTTATTGGCTTCAAGCTCGTGATTCTGCTGTCTCGGCTTCTTGACATGCTCGTTTTACAGGTGTGTGCCATCATACCCAGCTTGAGAACACCCACCTTGTTTTAGATGTATTTATTTGTATTTTATGTGTCTGGGTGTTTTGCCTGCATATGTGTATGCAGTGTACAGTGCCTGAGGAGGCCAGAAGAGGGCGTTGAATCCCCTGGAACTGGAATTACAGACAGCTACTTGATTCCATGTGGGTGCTGGGAACCAATCTGGGTCCTCTGAAAGAGCAGCCAGTGCTCTTAACCACTGAGCCATCTCTCCAGTCCCCTTGTGAAAGTTCCTTGAGGGTTTAATTTCATCTTTTCTTTTTTTCTCTCTCCCTCTGTGCCTAAATCTGCTTCCTTTATGGTGGCAAGATGATGGCCAACAGTTGTAGCACCATGGAAACAGGTCACAGCCTCTCTCACATGGCCTAGGTAGAGGGTGCTAAACAGCGCCTCCTGACAGGCGGAAGAAGCAATAGGCCCCTCCCCTTATATGTCACGGCAGGCCCCTTCCCCGAGTGTCACAGCAATCCATGCCTTAGCCAGCCCTGAACAAGTGATTGGCAGATTGGCTACCTGTCTTCCCGTCCAACACCCCAATATATTCTCCTGCCCCCTCGAAATAAAGTGATTTTGACTTTGTTCACTATGCCTGAATGAAAGTCTCAGGGTATTTATTTATCCTGTCCGGTTCTCGGTGCCTTGACCAGGATCCCTGGACATTTGAACCCGTGTCCTCCTCCCTCCATTGTTTCTGCCTGCCTCCGCTCCCTAGGAGCAGCTCCCGAGGTCTGGCCGGCTAGGGAGCGCCAGGCTAGGCAGGATAAGGGAGTGTGGGTCTGGAACACCAGACCGACAAACTTTGTTGATGACAACCTCTTCCAGAGCTAGAGAAATGTCTCTCTTCCTCTAGCAGGCGAGCTCAGGCTTCCCTCAGATTGGACCACCTTGATCATGTGCTGGGTTGTTTTGCTGAACTAGGGATCAAACCCAGTCTTTATGAAAGCTAAGCAAACATTCCACTATGAAATCATGCCCCACCGTAACCCTCTTGCTTCTCCTGCTTTTCCTCCTTCTTTCTTATTTGAAACAGAATCATACTACACAGCCTACATAGATCCGGCTGACCTTGATTTTGAGATCCTCTTGTTCAGCCTTCTGCATGCTGAATTACAGGCATACAGGACTATATCTGGCTAGTCATGTGTGTTTTAACATAATGCATATATTATCTTAGGTCTAGTGTGTACTGGTCCCCCAAACAAATAATGTTTCTATACCATATCCTTTACTGAAGATGGGAAAGGGGAAATTACAGCAAGATCCCCTGGGTGTTCACTGATGAAGAGGATGCAAAGGATACTGAGACTCTCACTCCCTTATCTTGGAAAAAAAAAAAGAAAAGAAAAAGACCACACCATGTATGTCACATGCCCTCAGTGCTCATCTTCCAATGGAGACACTAAGGGGAAATCCTTATCAGCCAGGCAGTGGTGGCACATGCCTTTAGTTCCAGCACTTGGGAGGCAGAGGCAGGTGAATCTTTGTGAGTTCGAAGCCAGTCTGGTCTACAGAGTGAGTTCCAGGACAGCTAGAGTTACAACAGAGAAACTCTGTCTCGAAAAAACCAAAAACAAACAAACAAAAAAGCTTATCATCTGTATTTCACATTTTTGGACAATAAGCATATTACTTGAACAAGTTCAAAGAGAATGGCTATGCGTATAAGGGAAAGCTGGTAACCAATGCTTGTGGGTTTAAAGCAGAGGTGTCAGCAAACAGGAAGTACTGGCTGTGCCTTGCAGAAGCTCAGAGCTGCCTTTCTCTTGCCCCTGTTATGAAATTGCAGTTGTTTCTATGTGCAACTGGGTTTTGAAATCACCAAGCCCAGTGTCTTAAATTTCTTCTGTAATAGTGTGAGGATGCCATTTCAGCTCTCTCCAGAGATGCATCTCCTAGTTATCTCTATATACCCTACAGTGGGTCCAGAGCCTGGAAGAGTCACAGAGGCCATGTGCCTTATCAGAGGGATGCCTGTATGCAGAAGCGAAGGTACAGTTTGAGTTCCTCCACTTCCTTGGACAGAAGGTGCTGAATATTCTTTGAGGAAGTGGCCACCACAGAATTGTCCCTGGCTTTCTCCGATGTCTTAACTCATACTGGTGACACTGGCTGCAGGCACTATAAAAGTGACCCTGGGGTCTGATGGCTCAGGGAACTTGGTTCCAACTGTTAGGCAGAAGCCATTGGGAGTTCTTCCTAGGACTTCCTGCTGTTTCCAATACTTCTTCCTGGAAAACACAACTTGCTAGTGGTTGGACTCACAGAAAGGATCTCTGCGACTGAGGTAAGTTGACGGTGTCTCATGTCTGGCCAGATACTGGAAGTCTCACTTTGATTGTCACTTGAAACTGAGTCTCAGGTCTACAGTTTCAGAGCTGATCAGACCCTTCTGGAGTCATCTCACTGAGATGAACTGGCACTTCAGTGTCATTTTGAGAGCTAGGCTTACCAAAAGGATTGAAATAATCAGAACTGAACAGTTAAGGCACCCTGGTATCAGTAGGAGAATCCATGTGGAGGAGAAGATGAGGCAGAAGGTTGAAGGACCACGTTCATGTTTCCTGTTACTGTATCCACCATACCAGACTAGAAATGTCACCAGAGTGAAGACCTTGTTTGCCTTGTTGGGTGTTGTAGCATCTAAAATAGCCCAAAGTATTCCTATATGTGATACTTGGAAGGCCAGCTAGCTGGATAGATGAGTCTTTATATTTTTCAAGGGTCATGTTCTTTAAGAATTCTTTAAAAACTTTAAAAAACTGACTCTTAAAATTACTTGCTTATCTATTTGTGTGTATGTCTTTGTACGTGCATATGTGTGATTGTGTGTGTGTGTGTGTGTGTGTGTATGTGTTTGTGCCATGGTGTTTGTGAGTTCTCTCCTTCTAGCCTTGGCAGCAAACACCTTTATCCACTGAGCTTTCTTACCTCCCCTTTTTTGAACTTGTGTTTCATTTATTTGAGACAGGATCTTGTGTAGCCCAAGTTGGCTTTGAACTTACTGTGTAGCTGAGGATAACCTTAAACTCCCAATCTTCCTGCCTCTTTACCTCCATCCAGAATGCGGGGATTACAGACATATGCTCCTCTGTCTGGTTTTATGTGCCAAAATTATGGGATAGAACCCATGATTTTGCACATGGTAGGCAAGTACTTTGCCAACCAAGCTGTGTGCCAGCTCTCTTACAGACTTCTTTTCTGAGCCTCTTAGGAAGCTTAGGTCCTGTCTCTAAAGTACTTCGAAGAACTCGAGACACCCACTACACTGACATTTTTCCTTATCCTTCTGCCTCCCCAGAAGACTGTATAATTGTGAAAATTGCACCTTATTTATTTATTTATTTATTGATTGATTGATTGATTTAGAGACAGGGTCTCACTATGTAGTCCTGGCTAGCCTGGAATTTACAATGATTTTCAGGCTAGCCTAGAATTCACAGAGATCCACCTGCCTCTAACCCAGAGGGCTGGGGTTATAGGTGTGTACTATCATGCCTGGCTTGTGCCTTTTAAATGTACTATAAGCACCTTTCTCAGCAAGGCTTAGTCTCCATCATGCTGAGATGACAAGAGTTTACCACTGTCCCTGGTGTTTTTACTTGGATTCTGGGGTTCAAATAGATTTTCATACTTGTGAAGCATGCGCCTTACTGACTGAGCCACCTTGCCGGATCCCTAAGATGTGAGATGTGCTTTAGATGTATTTTAGAAAAGGATCGGCAGTCCATCTCTAGAAAACACATCTGATGAGTGGCTCAAAATTCTGATCAGAAAAAAATGGACATGGGAGGTGGCCTTTGTGAGAAGAGGTAGGTACCTGGGGAGCCACTTGTCAGGAAGTGGAATTCTTCTGCCTTTTGAAGTCAGCACATATCCCTAAGGAGGCCTGTGGACCTTGTGTCACCTCTGTGAGCTGTCTCCAGATGGTTAGCAAGCACAGCTAACATTTGGTGCTCATCGAACACTGGCTCCCCACTTATCCTCCTGTTCCTTACGAGACGAACAGAGGAAGCAGAAGCTTCATGGTGTGGTGAATTTTTTTCTTTTTCTTTAGAAACCAGTTCTTACTGTCTGCTGGCCTTGACACTCCTCAGTCCTCCTGCCCCAGTCTCGGTGCCAAAGAAGCCCTGTGTGGTAGTACTTGCTTGGATTTCCAGCTTTCCAGACGCCGTGGTAAGAGGATAGATGCAATGCAGAAAACCTGTTCTCCCAAAATTAAAACAAAGCAAGACAGAAAACAAAGAAGGAAGTCTATAGAGCAGGAGAGACATACTTAAAGGAAGGGAGCATGTTGACTGTGGAAGAAGAGAAGATTCTAGGAGCCATTCTAGAAGGATCCATTCTCTTTATTGGCCTTCTGCCAATAGTTTGGTACAAGTGAAGTCACTTCTACCCTATCTCCTCAAAACATGGGTATTGTGATTGATGTTGGTTGCAGGTGCTGGAGAAGAAAGAGGAAGACACCAGGACGCAAAGCCTTGAAGGAACAAAGGGACAGCCTTTTGTAGATTGCCAAAGACTGGCTCTCTCCAAGTATTTTTATTCAATTTTTACACAGAGTAACCAAATAGGGCCTGGGCAAAGTTCCATCTACCAAAGTTTATGTTACACTTGTTGCTTGAAGGAGAAAACAACCCACACAATCCTCAGTCCCTTCTGTGGCCATGGCTCACCATGATTAAAAACAAGACCTCCAGGTGTGCCAGAAGTAACTTAGGACCAAGGTCTGTGGAGCTGCAGACTCTCTCAAAACACCAAGTGTATGCATTCCATTGAATGAACAATTCTTTGAGGTCCAAGCAAATCTAAAAACAATTCCTTAATTTCTAATGATTAAGCCAGACACAGCAAAGGCTTTGCTAAAACATTTCACTACAAAGTCTTTCCTAAATATTTCACTACGCATGGGTTCTCCCTCACTGCTGATGAGCCAGATACTGGTCCTGATCTTGGTGGCAGACACTGCCCAACTGATCTTAAACACTCAGCAAAGAAAGGCCCTCTCTCCCCTCAGAGTTCACAGCGTTTCCCCCTTCAGGAGTCCCCATGAAGGGGTTCCAGGAAGTATGCATTTATTTATTTAGTGTGTGTAGGTGTGTGTGGCTGTGCCATAGGTCACATGTGGAGGTCAGAGGACAACTTGGAAGAGTGAGTTCTCTCCTTCCACCATGTGGATCTTCGGGATTGAACTCAGGTCTTTCTGGCTTTGATGGCAAGCTGCCTTTACCACAGAGCCATCTTGCCAGCCTGTGTTCTGGGAAGGCCAGGAGAACACAGGAGGTCATAGGCCTCTAGACATAGATGGAAGCTACATTAGTACACTTGGATTTCTGTACAGAAATATAAGCAAGTGCTGTTGAGGACAACTCCCACGCATTCTGATGCCCGAGGAATGCCTCAGGGCTGGTGCTCTGGGCTGCCCTCCTTGGCCTGTAGATGGCTACCTTCTTCCTATCTCTTCAAATGGTTATTGCTGTCAATGGAGGCACTCTGGATACTTTCCTCATGTTCTACTTACCTTTTCTAGAAAGAATCAAGTACTCCAGCCAGACTGGACCAGGCACTGGAGGTCAGAATTTCAATATATGAATTTTGGAGGGATAAAATTCAGGGTGTGGTACTTTCTCAGACTCTCAGCAGTTTTCTCTTATTTACATTTATTTATTTATTTATTTATTTATTTATTTATTTGTTTGTTTGTTTGTTTGTGGTTGTGTATGTATATATGTGTGTGTGTGTATGCATGTATGCATATGTGTGTTTGTGTGTGTGTATGTGTGTGTATGTGTGTTTGTGTGTGTGTGTGTATGTGTGTGTGTGTATATATGTATGCGTATGTGTGTTTGTGTGTGTGTATGTGTGTGTGTGTGTGTGTGTATGTGTGTTTGTGTGTGTATATATGTATGCGCATGTGTGTTTGTGTGTGTGTATGTGTGTGTGTGTGTATGTGTGTGTATGTGTTTGTGTGTGTATATGTGTGTGTATGTGTTTGTGTGTGTGTGTATGTGTTTGTGTGTGCATGTGTGTGCATGTGTGTTTGTGTGTATGTATTTGTGTGTGTATGTATATTTGTGTGTGTGTATGAATGTGTATGTGTGTGTGTATGTGTGTTTGTTTGTGCGTGTATGTGTTTGTGTGTGTATGTGTTTGTGTGTGTATGTGTGTATGAGTGTGTATGTGTTTGTGTGTGTATATGTGTGTGTGTTTGTGTGTGTATGTGTTTGTGTGTGTATGTGTTTGTGTGTGTATGTGTGTATGAGTGTGTATGTGTTTGTGTGTGTATATGTGTGTGTGTTTGTGTGTGTGTATGTGTGTGTATGTGTGTTTGTGTGTGTGTATGTGTGTTTGTGTGTATGTATGTGTATATGTGTGTTTGTGTGTGTGTGTGTGTGTGTGTGTGTACTGTGATGTACATATGGAAGTTAGAGGACAGCTTTGAAGAATCTGTTCTCTCCTTCCACTGTGTAGGTCTGGGGCTTGAACTCAGGCTTGGCAATAAGCTCCTTCACCCACGAAGCCATCTTGCTGGCCCTCAGTTTTTCTTTCTAGGAATACAATTTACATACTCAACTATGGTGATGTTGGGAGGAAAAAAAAAAAATAGACTAAAAAAAAAAATCACTGTAACCAAATGTGGTCTCAGAGAACAGAAGAGGCTGGATTTAAAGCTACCCTTCCCCACCAGACAAGTCTCTTTCTGTCAGTGTCTCTTGATGGTCTCTCTCCTGACAGAGGGTTGGGCATCCCATGGGTCTGCGTCTCTGTTGGAAGACCAATGTGAGGAGAGCCCTTCGTGCCTGTTACATGCTGATCACCAGGGCTTGGGGCCCAGGTCCTGGGAACGGAGAATAGGTCTTAGAGTTGGTCCCCCATCTGCAGATTCTAGAACCACAGTCAGGACCTGATTATCCTCGGCCTGCTTTCCTTCCTCACTCCTTTTCTCCCTCCCTTTTCTTTCCTGAAAAATGTGACTAATGGTAGTGTTGACTTCATAGGTTTGTTGTGTGGAGGGGGGGTGGGGCTGGTATCTTCGCAGTCCAGAGGCTTCCTCATAGGAAGCAGTCAGCGGGGTGCCATCTGCTACAGTGTTTTGTATATGTCACCACCCTTTTTCGCTTCCTTCCGGTCTGGTCTTTACTCCTCTGGGTTTCATCTAAAGACCATATCCGCTGGGGACTAGCTGTCTGCTCAGTGGTCAGAGGACTGAGAAATCCTCCCAGCCCGATGCCCAGAACCCGCAAGGAAAGCAAGGCAGTGGTTGCCTTCTGTGGAAGGACTTGTGCTGTCTGGTCCAACCCCCCTGGCAGACTCCTGCTGCTAAATCCTGCCTATTGCACATATCTCCTTATCCCCATTTAGTTGATGGGCACCTAGGTTGAAGGTGCTGGTGGCAGTGCACCAGGACAGTTGCTCTGAGTCACATCCCTAGGATGCTAATTATAGGGATCCATGCTCCCTCTCCACTTAGTGTCTTAACTTGGCTGTTTCGAAGCATGCTGCCATAAACACAGGAGTGCAGGCATTTCTGCAGTGCGCTGACTTAGGGGCCATTTGGAGATGTATTTACTTATTTACTGTTATTTTATTTTATTTGAGAAGGTTTTATGTAACCCAGGTTGGCTTCCATTGTTCTATCATTGGCTTCTAGCTTGGTTGCTGTATAGCTGACAGACTTGAACAGATCTTCCTGTCTCCATCTCTCAGGTGCTGGAGTTACAAGCACAGGGGTTGTAGCCCAGGACTTTGTACCTATTGGGCAAGCACGCTATCAACTAAGCTACACACTCAAATCTTTCAGTTCCTGATATCTCTGGTCAGATGTCCAAGGGGCTTTGGCAGAAGAGTGGCTGGTTCTTATTTTGTCAGGGAATTTGTAGCTATAAGACTTCACTGAGATTTTTGGCTCCAAAGTCTTTTGTTTTGGGCTGGAAGGAATCAGGTGTTCCTTATTTTAAAAATTCAGAAAAAGAACAAGGTCCCAAGAACTGCTACTAAGTAGGTTAATAGATGGAGATGAAGCTGATTATTTGCGCTTGATTGTCAGAGCTCTTGATATGCAAATGTACTTTTTAGAAGGAATGCAAATCGACTCCTAAAGAAATCTCTGATCTTCCTAGGGTCCCATAATGAGAGCGATGAAGCCTCCTTTCTTTGTCCTGCAGATTTCCAGCTCCAATCACACACGGCGTTCTAAGGCACTTGCTCTGGCGGTGTGTTCTCACAGCCAACCCCCACTTGGCTGGGCTTCAGGCGGGTTCCCGTAAACCCGGTGCGGGAGGGTGGGGGCGCCTCATCTGGGACTCCTCCTCAGACGGGCACTGATTGTAATTTTACTCATGCCTGTCTCCTTGATTACAACATGGCTTTAACCCTGGAATGGTGGATCACTATCTTCTGAGAGCAGCAGGGTGGCTCTACCTCAGCACGTGCTGTTTTAGCTCACCTGGAATCACGTTGTTCTTCCTGCTCCGCCCACACCCCTGCCCTGCTTCCCTCTCGGTATCACCTTGAAAGGCTCATTCAAGTCTCCCTTCCCCAGGAAGCCTTCTCCGACTGCAGCAGACCAGGGCGTTTGCTTTGTTTTCTGCGCAACCTTCCCCCACAGCCCCTGGTTTTCTTACTGATTTAGTAAATAAGGAAAGCTACACATGATGTCTTTGGCACCTCATTATTTGATTAATCTGGAATCATCCACTGAACAATAAGTTTCTGTTGGCCGGTGACTGTTCTACCATCTGTCGCCACGCTGTTTAGGATTAGGCATTGTCTGTGTCAGTGCTCTGTAAAGGCCGCTGGAGAACAAAGACAAAACAGTGTGTCATGTTGATTCCCGTGCTAAACACAGCAGACAAGTAAAGAAACCAGTCCCCACTTGGTCACATCAACAGTAGTTTCCAGAAGCTCTTTTGGCTTAGGCGTGGGAGGATGGGCATCTCAGCCTTGATGGGATCAGCAGCTGAATTGCTTTGGGTGTGGAGTGGGGGGGGTGGGGGTGGAGGTGAGGGACAACACAGACAGGACAGTTTTTAGAATTCCATTCTACAGCATACACAGCGACAGGGCTTGGAGTAGAGCCCTAACTATGGCAGACTGCATGGCCCACATGAAATGAAGCAGGTGTGTGCCTGACATGGAGCACCCCAGGCAAATGCAGGGGAGCTTAGTGAGTAGGACTGAGGAAGCCAGCAGAGCTGGCTGGGAGTCTGGGCAAAAGGAAGGGTGGCAAGCAGGACCAAACACCAGAGAATCTAGCTCATCAGTGGGATACCCTGGCCACGGTGAGCCCAGGTATATACTTGTGCATGCGTATGTATATGTGTGCGAATGCACATGTATTGCTGGGAGAGTCTAGCTAATGGGGAAGCAGTGGTGTCCCCACAGTCAACCCCCACTTTGCTGGGCTGCCCATCTGCAGGCCGGTGCACATCAACCCAGTGCGGGAAGGTAAGAGGGTGGGGTGCTCATCTGGGCTCCTCCTCAGACATGCACTGTTCATAATTTTACTCATGCATGTCTCCTTCTTTCTTACAAAATGGCTTTAACCCTGGGATGGTGGATCACTATCTTCTGAGAGCAGCAGGGTGGCTCTACTTCAGCACGAGCTGTTTTAGCTCACCTGGAATCACATTGTTCTTCCTGCCTTGCCCACACCCCTGTCCTGAGACTGACCACTGTTGATTCAGCCAGCAGTAGTCTCCCTGTGGCTGGGGCTCAGGCTGGTTGCAAGGTGTGAGAGAGAGCTTGACTCTGTGCTAGACAGATGGGGTTCTGTTCAAATCAGCAAGGAAAGGACGTGGGGACAGTGAAACCATACAGGAGGTTCTGGGTTAGACATGGGACTGATGCTGTAGACCCAGGTTCAGAGTTGGTACTTAAAAAGTTGTGAGTGAGGCTGATTCCAGTGGCTCTCTGGCATAGAGGAAGAAAGGATGTGGGGACTGGCCGTGCTGCATGGTTCTGAGGTCAGGAACCAAGGACTAGAGAAACAAGGAGACTTCAATGACCATATCAGGAGCCAAGTGTGCTGTAATGCAAAATCTCTTACCTCGTGGCCAACTATTAAAAGAGTAATGAGAGGGCTGAAGGTTCTACATTCCCCTTCAAAGGGGATTCCCTGCTAAATTAAAGGCCTCCCTCTAGACCCTAACATTCTTCTCTTTCTCTCCTTTCACTCTTCCCTTCAAGGTCTCAAACATTTCAGTTTTGCCTCATACTTATTATGTCGCCAAGGATGACCTTGAACTTTTGATCGTCCTGCCTGTAGTGCGGTATTCACCAAGAGAAGACTAGTCTATCATGGGTTTAAGCCAATAGAAAGTTCTACAGTGAGTGTTTGGGATCTCAGTGTAGGCCCAAGTATTTCTCAGGATGAGCTTTTAAGTATAAGCACCGTGTTTTGGGTTGACATACTTCAGTTAATAAGAACAGTTAGCCAGATTAATTAACTAATTAATGCAAGATTAGTGCATTTTGAGACTTTCCCAGAACTGTATGGACTTTGATGAATTAGGCCTTTGTTTTAGTTTTGGCAGCTGGTGCTGTCTACATGCTGAGTCTTACAGCCTGAATGGCACTTCCATCATGGAGTCAGTTGTGCTAAGGTCTCAGCGCCTACTAAGGTCTGGGGCCCTGTCACACTGCCCAGGGTGGGATCACAGGCATGTGTTACTACACCTGTTTTATTCATTGCTAGGATCAAACCCAGGGCTTTGTGCACGCTAGGTAAGCATTCATTTAACTGAGCTATATTCCCCAGCCCCAGGCCTTTGTCTCACTGGTTCCATTATCTCCCAATAGGACCATTTGGGGACTAAACCTTTAGCACATGGGCCTCTGGAGGACATGCAAGTCTTTAGCTTTCCTAAACTTCATTTTTCTCATTTGTAAAAAGTGTGTAATAGAACCACTTTGTGAGACATGAAACACACAGGGGAGCTAAGGGGGACACTCTGAAGAATAGTCTGCTTCCTAGAAAGTACCCAGTTACCCTGTGACTGCAGTCTGCCACTGTTAGTCTCCCCCTCCTGTCTTAGGGTCCCAAATGAGTGAAGGCCCAGGGCTAATGACTTGCCCACTTTCCTCACGGCTCTGACCTTGACTCTTGCCTTGGATCTTTGCATGTACTATCTTAACACGTGCTTAGCAGAAAGTCATTTGACTGTATAATCCTGATAGGCATTAGCTTTGACCTTGACCCAAACTTGAGTCATCTGAATACTCAAGATACATCTTCCAGCCTTCTTTCCTATGACTAACCTAGATGCTCCTTCCTAAGTAAAGGAAGACCTACATGATTTCTTCAGCTTCCTTGAGTCCAGTAGATACTATCTAAAATCATCATCCCCTTGAGGAAGGTGCCTTCTAGTCCTCGTGCCTGACTATAGATCAGAGCTGGAAAGCACACAAGGAGCTTTGAGCAGAGTCACCCATCTCTGTCTCTCTCTCTTCCAGGAGCCAAGCCAGCCCCAAAGACCATGAACACGTCTTCTGAGCACTGCAACATAACTGACTGGCTGAGGCTAGAGGCAACAGCGAAGGCATCTGTATTCGTGGTGGCTTTCTCCATTGCTACATCCATCACCGTTGTCATTACTGCAATAGTGTCACAGAATCTGCAGCTGAGGAAAGAGGTCCGACTGGTCCTCCTTTGCCATCATCTGCTATGTATCTCTTCCTACTGTGGCCTAGGGGTTGTCTTCCAAGGAATGAGGGCCTTGAGGGCCAATAGCCCTTTGCTGCTGTGCTGGCTTATATTTGGGGCACAGCTAAGCGTGGGAGAAGGGATTCTCCTTACTCTGGCCTTGATGGCTCTCAACACCTACCTTGCCGTTTGTTATCCCTTGATCTCTCCATCCTTTGTAGATTCTGCTAAGTACAGGATTTTGGCTGGGTCTTGGACCACTGTTATTCTCAAGAATGTTGGCTTATTCCTCATAGAGGGCACCAACCACACCCCAGCTTCTGTTTTCCAACCTACTCTGCTCTGTCCTGTGATTTTGAACGGTACGCCTGCCAGAGTCATAGGCATGGTTTTCGTTGCCCTTCTTTTATCTGTCATTCTCGTGAGTTACTGTCTGATATACCGAGAAGGGAAGCGGGCTGGCCATTTTAACCGGTCAAACATCAAGGCCAGGAGAACGGTCCTCATTCATCTACTGCAGATAAGCTTACATGTGATACCCACTCTGATATTCATAGGTTTGGGAAAGTGGTGTGGGGTGTTTTTCTTTGCTCTAAATCTGGTACTTTTCGGTATTTTCGCATTCGCACAGTGTTTCAACCCCCTGGTCTA
This sequence comes from Cricetomys ansorgei, assembly GCA_026225945.1. NCBI lineage: Eukaryota > Metazoa > Chordata > Mammalia > Rodentia > Nesomyidae > Cricetomys > Cricetomys ansorgei. The sequence goes on from JAMJFZ010001796.1 coordinate 21,722,301, forward strand.
TGGGCTATGCAACAGAGAGCTGCGGAGCAAACTGTACCCTTGGCTGCGTTGCCAGAAAGGAGCAGCAGGGGGCGGGGCCGGCTTAAACAAAAATTCAGCTCTTCGAAGTAACTCCTGACTTAATGGTTGTGTCTGCTAGGGCTGAGGACTTATTTTTCGTTCAACCCAAAACTGTTGCCTTGATTTGATCTTGAAAGAACCGCAGATTTCTCTGTTGCACCTCTTTGAGATCAGCTAGTGCCTAGCTCTAAACCCAGATGAGCATTTTTGATGGCTGTCCTACTGCATCTGACTGTGATCACAGAAAGGGCCAAGTAAAGGAATCAGGTGATTATAAATTTACCAGAAAGGCTGAAGGAAATAGAAGTCAGGAACAGGACCCCACCGACTGGGGTTAGGGACAGACCATGACAACCACGGTCTGGAAGTTAACTGGGCCAAGTAGCTGTGTGCTCTGCGCACTTAAATCTTGACTACTTTGTTGCCAGGAGATAACTTCTGCCTTCTTTTCCTCTTAAATGTCGCATATTCACCTGTTATTGGTGGAACCCAACAAACAAAGGACTATGGGAAATGTAGTTCTTAGTCTTACTAATTTGGCAGAGTGAGAAGTTGCCTCACAAAGGGAGGAAGGACTGAATGAACCAACCTGTGGGTGCTCTCTTACTCCACGTAGTTTTATTTACAGACTATAATGATAACAGAAACAACAGGTTCTGTTTGCAGTTTATTTTGTTCCTCACACTACATAAGCCATTTTACACCATGTCAAATCCTCACGACAATTTTGTAATGTGGGCATATTTACTCTTTATTTACAAAGGAGAAAACTTGACCTTGAGAAAGGATTACATGAGCCTAGGATGCTCTAAATATTACAAATCTCAATTTTCTGTATTTTTTTTGTGGGGGAGGGCCTAGGGAAATTATTATTCTCCTTCTCCTTCTCCTTCTCCTTCTCCTTCTCCTTCTCCTTCTCCTTCTCCTTCTCCTTCTTCTTCCTCTTCTTCCTCTTCTTCTTCTTCTTCTTATTTTTGAGAAAGGGTTTTCTCTGTTGTAACTCTGGCTGTCCTGGAACTCACTCTGTAGACCAGGCTAGCCTTGAGCTCACAGAGATCTGACTGCCTCTGCCTCCCGAGAACTGGACAACTGTTAGGACTTGGTTCTCTTCTCCACTTTTATGTCAGTTCCTTTACGTGGTCATCAGGCTTTCAAGGCAAATGCTTTACCTGCTGAGTCACCATGCCAGCCCAACTTTTTCATTTTTGAGAGCCAAACCAATTGCTTGAGAAAGCTGAGCCTCAACTCTCCACTTTGCTTTGGGTCTGGACACCAGCTATGGAGGAGATCCTCTTTCTCATCCATCACCTTGATTTCAGTCTACAGTCCTCTGTCCATCCGTGCTTCCAGATTCTAGAGCTTCTGTGTCATTGTCTATACTCTTGTTGGTTTCAAGTTCTCTTCTTCCCTCCTCCGTCTTCTTCTCTCAGTCTGAAAGATGGAATATTTGTATATGCCAGGCAGACACTCTGCCACTGAACTACATCCCCAGCCCTCAGTTGCTTGTCTGCTCTCTGCTTGGACTAAGTTTACCCCTTTCTAAAACCCCAACCCTAAGAAACAAAAGATTCATCATTTTTTCTAGGGCAGGCTCGAGATCTTATTTCCCTTTGTCCCTCGGCATCTAGCACAGTACCTTGTAGACGTCAGAACTCAGATGAGGAAACAGAGCCACCAATGGGGAAAATGTCCCTTTCTACAAATTCTTACACCACTAAAACCCTTGCATTGACATATAAACACTTTGAGAATAAAACATCTTTTAGGGCTGGAGAGACAGCTCAGCAGTTCAGAGTGCTCTTGCACAGGAACCCTCTTCAGTTCCCAGCACCAACATGAGGCGGCTCACAAACCCCTGCAACTCCAGCTCCAGAGGATCTGACACCCTCTTCTGGACTCCATGGGTACCTACATTCACAGGTGTGTGCATGCAAACATGCACACAGACACACAGACACACACTGAAAATAATAAAAATAGATCAGTTTTGAAATCATGCACACGTAACAAACAGACTCAGCAGGCTGTATTTATATGTATCTGTTTATACACATACATATACGTGTGTATGCAACAACAATAATCAAAGGAAAAGTTATCTATCAACTTGAAATGGGGGGAGACATGGGAGGAGTAGGGTAGGGAGGGAGGGTAGCTATGAGGGACTAGAGGAAGTAAAGGGAGGGGGAAAGCACTGCAATTCTATTTCAGTGAAAAATAATGACATGGGGGCAAAAAGACTGTAAGAGCCAGAGGAACAGGGAGTTTGCTGTGTCTTCTAGGAATGCCGGAAACTACACTCACAAAATTGCATCTCACCAACATGACTGCCCAAAAACGAGCTGAATAAGGACAATTGGCATGCTAATGTACAAAGGGCAAAGCCAGGAGGCTTCAACTCTACACAAAGAACTACAGACAAATAGGCTCCCCAGGAAGATCTTCAATTGGTTATTCAAGTCCAAATGGTCAGCCTGAAAACATACATTCAAGTAACATTATACAGGAATTTAAAAAAAGAGCAACGAGGGGCATATGGGAGAGTTTGGAGGGAGAAAAGGAAGGGAAAATTATGTAATTATAATCTCAAAATATAAAAGAAATAATTAAAAATAACACTAAAAATAACTATTTAAAAAATCTTTTTTGCCCAGAAAGTCAAAAAGAAAAAAAGGTAATCACATGTAACTCAATTGTAACTTCTTGAGATCTAATACAAACCATTTATTTTATCTTCAGAACTTTATTTCTGATATCAAACATGACTTTTTTTTTTGTTGTTTTTAGAGACAGGGTTTCTCTGTTGTAATTCTGGCTGTCCTGGAACTCACTCTGTAGACCAGGCTAGCCTCGAACTCACAGAGATCCACCAGCCTCTGTCTCCTGAGTGGTGGGCTTAAAGGCATGCACCACTACTGCCTGGCCAAACATGACTTTTGCTTGTAACAGTCATTGGTAGTTTTATACCTTCAAATTCAAATTTAGTATTTTTCAAATTGGGAATGTCTGATATAAAATTTAAAAAGTTGACAATGGTATTTGTGGAAATATATCTCCTTCCGCTTGCCCAGCTTCTTGATTCTCTTTTCTAAGTCAGAAACTTATGTTTTTGTGTATGGCTTCCTCAAGAGATGATCTGCAAAAGGCAAACTATCAGTATTTTCTCATTTGTAAGATAATTTTATTTTTATTTCATTTTTTTTCTTTTTGAAACAATCAATTTTAGGATGTAAAATTCTGAGCATGGCGTGGTGACACACTCCTTTGATCTAAGTACTGGCAGATCTCTGAGTTCTAGGCCAGTCTCGGCTACAGAGTTAGTTCTGAAACACCCAGGGCTACACAGAGAAATCCGTCACAAACTGCAACAGCAACAAAAAAGAGAGAGGGAGAAAAAGAGAGGTGAAATCCTCTGTACCCCAAATTTAAGCTTGGGTAAGATGCAGAAGAAAAGAGAAAGGAGGTGGTTAAGTCACTTGAAATTACCTGAGAGTTCTTATAAAATGTGGCCTTCCCACATTGATACGGTGTTAATGCAATGATCAGAAAGGGAAAGGGGTTAAGGCAAATGTTCAGAGAAGATGGACTTTGCAAATAGCCCTAAGATGTTAAGTCACTTAAGGAAAAACATGAATTATCTCAAAATTCAAAACCTTGTATACACATTTCATTTACCCTGACTGCAGCCATGTCACTACTGCATGGGACATTTGTGACCTCTGTACAGCTTAGGAGCACACACTGGCTAACGTCAGACCAAACTTGGAACATCTTTAAAAGCAAGAATATAAAAATGTTGACACTTTTTCATCATAAGAAAATATTGAACCTGGGCGGTGGTGGTGCATGCCTTTAATCCCAGCACTTGGGAGGCAGAGGCAGGAGAATGGTCTACAGAGTGAGTTCCAGGACAGCCAGAGTTACAACAGAGAAACCCTGTCTCAAGAAAAAAAAAAAAAAAGCAGAATGAATTTAAGCCATTTAGAAGTTTCAGAAGTTCATACTTCTGAACCACACTTACAAACTTGAATTATTCTTTTCTTCTGAGAAGGTCAAAGGCTATGGTTGGGAATGCCTACCTGGTGGCCAAGCAATGACATGTACTTACTCTGATGGAGAGAAAACAGCACATCTTTCATTGGTAGGGCTAAGGCTGGAGGAATTGAACCTGGCCCTCTGGAAGAATAGCCAGTGTTTTTAATCACTGAGCTATCACTCCAGTACCACTGGAGTATTCTTAAGGGACAAGAGGACTGTATGATGGGTCTGGCCTTGAGAGTATTGGAAAGGACTATCCCAAATGGCTTCCTGCCCCAAAGTGAGGGACTCTTGGATAAAAAAAGTTGGAGGAAAAAATAGAGGGTACTCCTAGAAGAAGAGGGTGGAGCTGGAGAAAGAAACATCTGCCAGAGACAAGGATCCAGAGATGTGTACTCTAATTGAAGTGCCACAAAGTGCTATAAGAGAGAGAGAGAGAGAGAGAGTCATCAGCAATTTTCCTACCTAAAACACACAGACACTTGTTTTTACTAAGGATGGTCTCTCTCCACTTTCACCTCCCCACCTTCCAACCCTAGAGGACTCGCAGGCAATCTGGAGGCACAGGGACCAACTAGCATGTGATAAGAAAGCAAAAGCAAAGACTGCCTGGGGGAAGAAAGGAAATCAGTGAATGGGTAGGGTATTGTCTTAGGAAGGGTTTCTACCGCTATGATGAAATACCAGGATCAAATCAACCTGGGGAGGAAAGGGTTTATTTCTGCTTATACTTCCAGGTAACATTCCATCACTGAGGGACATCAGGGCAGGAACTCAAGCCTGGCAGGAACCTGGAGGCAGAAGCTGATACAGAGGCCCTGGATGGATGCTGCCTATTGGCTTGCTCCTCATGGCTTGCTCAGCATGGTTTCTTATAGCACCCAGGACCAGCAGCCCAGTATGGGTTGGACTCTCTCACATCAATCACTAAGAAAATGCCCCAAGGCTTGCCTACAGCCAGAACTTATGGAGACATTTTCTCAAATGAGGCTCCTTCTTCTCTGATGACTCCAGCTTGTGTCAAGTTGACAAAAAACTAGCTAGGACAGGTATGAAGATGCCGTAATGAGACCCAACCTAAAACAATGAAAAAACAACCTGTCAGCAAGCTTCATACTATCTGCAACTTAATAATGTAATTATTCTAATAATAGCTGACATACCCATGTAACATACTCGTGATCTGAGACCACAGCTCACACTGACAGACTTGTCTTGCATGCATAGGGACCTAAATTTGACACCAAACACTACAAAAACAAACAAAATAAAAAACTCATAGTTTCACTAAATTTTTATAGTAAAATGACAAAGGCATAAATCATAAGTTTATTTATTAGATTTTTTTTTTAAGTCGTAGGTTTCTGATGATTAGAAAGAGGATACATTTTGAGGAGTGTGAGTTATTACCCTACCTCTCATTAAACCGAGGTGTTGTGGGATATTTTACTATTGTGTGCTGTTTTGGTTTTGATGCCTTGTAGCTGGGAAGCCAGATGCCTTGCAGCAGTACAGGCCTTGCTTCCTACCTAGTCACACCCTTGTGCTAGCCTTGAGATCTGAACAGATAGACAATTGAAGGTGACCAGTCACGAGCAGGTCACGAGCAGATCACGAGCAAAGACTCTGATTACCCCCAGCCTAGTATCATTGTGTTGTAATGAAAGCCTGAAAGATAGAGGGGGTGGGGGAAAGTTAAAAAGGAAGGCAGAAGAGGTGAGAGAGTTTTTTGAAGAATGAGGAGAACTGGGGAAGAAAGATGAAGACCCTGCCTAGCCGCCGGGATGTAGAATTCCCTGAGATTTGACATGGTTAGTGATTAATAAAGAGCACTGGAAAATTTAAAGATGGACACATATTAAGCGATCGAATGATACTTTAACACCCAGGTTATCATTTGGAAGTGAAAACTGTCAAGGGACATTGTATTATAGGAGAGTGACTAGACACAAAGATGTCACCTCACATCCGTTAGGTTGGCTCCTACCAAAACCAACCAAATAGAAGACAATGTGTTGGCAAGGTCTTAGAGAAAATGGAACATTGGTACATTGTTAGCAGGATTGTAAAATGTGTAAGAATATGGAAAACAGTATTGAGTTTCCTCAAAAAAACTTTAACCATATGATTTAGCAGTCTCGCTTCTGGACATATATCCAAAGAGTTGGGAGCAGAACATTAAAGAAATAACAAATGGGGTGATGGTGGCACACACCTTTAATCCCAGCACTTGGGAGGCAAGTTCCAGGACAGCCAGGGCTACATAGAGAAACCCTGTCTCAACCTCTCCCCGCCCCACCCCCAAAAAAGGAAAAGAAATCTCAGCATATTCCTCTCTGTTGAGGTTTATTCCCACTAGACAGCTTAGGATAGAGAATGTCCCCCAGGCTCCTGGGCTGGGGTACTTGGTTTCCAGCTGGTGTTGATGTTTTGGGGATTGTGCGATCTTTAGGATATAGGATCTAACTGAAGGAAATCGTCACTGGGAGGGAGGGTGCTGACTGCAAAAATACAACTGTCATTTCAGAGGGAATTCAAGACGGTTTATTCTGAAGTAAAATATGAGTGAACAAAATGGGAGCACAGACTTAGGTTACTCCAAATACCATGTACCAGTGGGGCAATAGGTTCATGAATTTTTTTTTGTAGTAAGAAAACAGAATGAAGTGATAAATCAAGGCCATTTTCCAATACATCGCTGGGAATGTGGGGCAGGTGGGTTACAGCAACATGGGGAAACCTCTGCTATAGGCGTCAGGGGATATCTGATGACTTCCTTGCCCTTTGGGCTGGTGGAAGCAGGGGCCTGTTAGAATCCCTAAAGGATTTTACCTGATAGTCATGGGCTATTAGGTCAAACACAGAGGTGGGTGATGTGTGGCTCTGAAGAAGGCTAAAGATGGTCCAAGATCAGTCTCCCCTAGACTTGGAACATTCCAGCTCTCCATTATCATGGAAATTCTAACCAGTCAATTACCCTTATAGAATCTTTAACATAGGTACAGCCTTTTTTTCCCCCTAGGAACTTCAGTTCATAGGGCCTCAAAATTTGTAGTTTAATATAATTTCCTGGTCCACCCAGATGTAAACAAGCATCTTTGTGCTGCTGCCACCACAGCCATGGGCTGCCCTGATGCCATACCTACTGTGCCATGATGAACTGTATTCTCAAGCATCTCTAGAGTACTAAAGCAGAGTTCAACAGGCTGTTCTAAAGAGGGATGGAAGGCTCAGACTATCAGTAGGCGTGGAGACAGTGAAGGCCAGCCTTATGAAGTTTCAGGAAGACTCTAAAAGACACTGTAGTAGCGGTCATTTATGTTACACTTGGCACAGACTCTGGTTGCCTGCAGCCCACCTTCTGAAAATCTGAGTTGAGACTGGATTTTAAAATAATATACTAATTTGTTTAGTGAAGAAAATTTCAAGACAACATAACACCTGGGCTATGGAACGGTTATTGCTTACTGCATTTAGCCAGATTTACAGTGAGTGAGGGCAAAAGGGTATGGGAAATATGTAATTTGGTAAGGAAAGGACTGTGAATTGGTTAAAGTTGTGACAGGGATGTGAAGGTTGATAAGGAAAAGACCTTGAAGACAATTAAGTTGAGGACAGGGCAGGTGTAGACAAAGTGAATGCAACTGTTAAAGAGATTGGCAACACTAGAAAGAAGTCTCAGACTTTGCATGGGGACAATAGGGAAGGTACTTTGGGGGCAAGAACACACCTATGGAAAGCTCCAGAATATGATAATGTAAATAACTTAAAATGAGAGTGGATCTAAAATGACTGAGTCTTAAGGGTACCCTGTTAAAACATGGCTACCTAATTAAGTAAATGTCTTCTCAGTTTAGTCATGGAGTTACAGAGAGGTCATGGTAGTTGTTCAAGGGGCCAAGGCACATCTTAAACTGGCAACACAACCTGGCACCAACTCTAAGGTACTAATTCTGCAAGTTGCAGGAGTGAGGGAGTCGTGAAAGCTTGCACCAAGATTCCAGAAAGCTACTGAAGCCAGGCAGTGTGTAGCAAGGTGTCATGGACATGCTGTGTCAGAAACAGAGGTAAACATATGTTTTTCTACAATGTAAGACTTTTTGAATAATAATAAATTCACAAGCTATAGCAGTTTCACTGGTAGCAATTCCCACTTTCCTTCATAATTCTGGCCATAGCAAACAGGCTTTCTTCATTTTGGGAGGGTTTGGAACTCTTGTGAGATGGTACCTAGCTGGAGGAAATGAGACACTTGGGGGTGAGATTTAAAGGCTAGTTCTACTTCCTGTGGCTCTCTGCTTTCTTGGACCAACAAGATATGAATAAGCATCCTCATATTCCTGCCACCATAGCTGTGATTAGCTCCTACCACTAAACCTCCCCTGCCATGACGAACTGGAGTCCAACTGGAGTTTGATTCCCTCAAACTGGAGTCAAAATAAATCTTTCCTTTGTAAGTTGCTTCATATCGGGTATTCTGTCATATGAAGAAAAAGTAATACCAGGAGGAAGTAACTCAAATATCCACCATAAGGCTGGCAAAAAAGCTCAGTGGACAAAGGTGCTTGCCATGAAAACCTGATAACCTGACTTCAACCCTTAGAGCCCACATAAAGGTGGAAGGAGAGAATGACTCCATAAAATTGTCCTCGGATACCCATGTGAACATTGTGGTTTGTGTGCCCCCTTCCAATAAAAAATTATCCATCACATATGAATGGCTAAACAAAGTGTAGTCTAAGTATACAAGTACACAATGGAATATTATCTAGCTTTAAAAAGTAAGGAAATTCTTGGGCTGGGCATGGTAGCACACACCTTTATTCTCAGCACTGTAGAGGCAGAGGGAGGTGGATCTCTGTGAGCTCTAGGCCAGTCTGGGCTGCATAATGAGGACATGTCTAAAAACAGGAAGATTGAGTCTTAAAACATTGTATAATCAAATTTGGTTTACTCTAAAAGTCCCCTCTAATTTGTGGTTTCTCAAACAATCCTTGTCTTTCAGCTCCCCTAGGCCATCTGAAGCGTTGTTGGAAACAGGAAGGTCTAGAATGCACATCTGAGCCAGCTGTGGGACGTTTAGCCAGACCCAACTTGATTAAATGAGAAATGAGACTACACAGGTCCCTTCCAGCCCACACCACAGAGTATTTTCATTACACTAGCTATAAGGCTTGTGGCCAACAGCAACGAGACCTTTTTCCATAGAGAGGAGCCCTCCCGTACATGTGCCTGAGCGTGACCATTTGGTTTGTTGTTCTTTGCCACTCTCATTTACAATGACCCTGCTTGTGTTCTTGGTTGGCTTTCATGTTGTGCACGTTTAATGACAGAGCCATTGAAAGCACCCTTGCTCTCTTAAAAGGCTTCACTAGTTCCTTCTAGCTTACTGCAGTATTTGATACCTAGGTCCTCTTAGTGTCTGGAGGACCCACAGTGCACTCTGGTGGTGGGGAAGCAGCGAACCGTCTTAGGAGGCACTCTAGGGCTTTGCGTTCTTGTATAGACTAGCTGTGCCCAGAGAGTTGCACCATACCTGCCCAAATTAGAAGGGATTCCTACTTTCTCATGACCATCTGAGGGACAAATATGAGACCGGCTTGAGGACTGGTCCACCACTGGGTGAGTGGTGGGAAGGAGGAAGTAGGGTTAACTATTCTGTGCCCGGGGTCACTCTTTCTTCGGGAGAAGCCTGGCCTGGGCATTATTCTCAGAGGTTTGCTGTATCATCTAATTGCTGGACCACGTTGCTTCCCGGATCCTTTTCCTCCTCCTCCTCCTCCTCCAGACTGCAAAGAATGCAGTTTCTCAGGTTTCCATCCTTGGCAGCGTTCCTTCCAGATGATCAGAGTCACTCTCCAGCTGCGGGCTTCCCTTGTGCCTCAGCTTCAGGGTGTCTCCTCCCTCCTCTGCACTGCTGCATGAGCTCAGCTGTGTCTCCTCTAGCGCTCCCTAAAGTGCTAGCACTCTAGCACTCAAACTCATCCTGTTAAACCGTAGCCCACCCTCCTGACCCACCTTGCTCCTTCTTTGGTACTTCCATTTTATATAACATGCTCCATACACCACTAATCTGGGACTCCATCCTGCTTCTATTCCCTCTCTCTCTCTCTCTCTCTCTCTCTCCTCTCTCTCATCTACCCCTGTTCCCCAGTCCTATGGACACTTTTAAGTTTTTTTTTTTTTTTTTTAAAGTTTTCTCTGTTCTAGCAAGGTCCACCAAATACACCAAATAGATGTATCAGGATGCTGCTCGTTATCTTTTCTTTTGAAATGGCCACACACGAGGAGGCGCTGGGCCCCAGGGAACCTCTGAAGGCTGCCCTTCAGTGTCATGAAAGATCCTTAAAGAGGATAGCAAAGCTGCCCTGGCATGGAAACACAGACCATTTTTCTTCTCATCAATGCAGAGGCTCGTGAGCAATCATCATTACGGTCAATAAACTGCTCCTGCCCCCAGAAGAACAAGGAAAGAGCAGAGGAAACAAATGGCTAAAAATCTTACATCCCTGTGATGCTTAATGTTACTAACTCGATGGGCTCTGCAGACACCTAGGAGGCAAACCACTAGGTGCACGTGTGAGAGCTTATTTCCCTCTGAGCATGCTGATGAGGCATGTTGATTAGTACGATTAAGGAAGGAGAATCCAACCTGAAAGTGGGAGCGCCATTCCCTGGAATGGGATCCTTTATTGTATAAAAAGAGAAAAGCTGAACTTGAACTAATTAATTCTTTTGCTTCCACCTTCCATGTGCTGGGATTCCAGGCACGTGCCATCATTTGTCTCATTACTGAGAGGCTGTTGGGTAGGAACAGCTCAGGTGATTGGAGTTCTCACCTAGACAAAGTAGAGCCTAATGCAAAGGGCAAAATCAAAGGAGACACTTCAGTCATACAAGGCCACCACCTAATCTCTCACTAAGGACTTTCCACCCCGACCAGTCAAATGTGCTTCTCAGTCTCACACTCATCTCAGCCTGTAGAAGCCATGGCCTCAGACACCTGCAGGGCTTCACAGGAAGTACTGACAGAGTGCACTCACTCTTGAATTCTTTGATACAAAATATTGGTTTAATTCATTCCATCTAAAGGGCTTCTCTTAAAATATATACCTTCTACCCTACAACTATTTTTATGGACCTATTCATAAGAAGTTTCATTAAACTACAAAGCAAGCTCCCTTCCCTGGCTCTCAGTCTCCAGGGAGCCTTGTAGAGTCATGAGAAAACAGGTTTCAGCTGAGAGTGGGGGCAAATGCTCTCAGTCCTAGTGCTCAGGAGGAAGGGGCAGAGGCATTCAGATCTTTGTGAGGTTGAGGCCAGCCTAGTCTACATAGGGAGTTCCAGGCCAGCCTGGAGACCTTGTCTCAAAAAATAAAATTAAAAAAAAAAACATAAAAAAGAAGCAAGTCCCAATGATATTGGGCTTTAAAGTAATCACTGAATAGGTCAAACAGTGGTTTCCCTCTAAGAAACCCAATAGATGAATTATTCTAGTGGTTCAGAGTTCAAACCAGTCAGATAATAATGCAAACTACAAATGCTATAAAGGCCTGAGTCTTAAACTCTCAGTGGGCTCTATGTCCCAGTGGCCAATGACGTGTGACCTGCGTAGAAGCCTGAGGATGCCTTGGGTGGACATCCCTACCTGTAGTATATAGGAATGATGTGTCCCCTTTCCACCCGCTCTTCCCACACTCAGCCTCAGAGAGACTGTGACCTTGTCCTGATTCTGCCCTGTACTTCTCCAATTTGGTGCCTTCTTCCACAAGGGAGAATCAGCTCTTCCAGGAGCCAATGGGGTGGCATTTGCAGTATACATCTTTCCAGGTAAGCACCCCCTATAAGACACATCTCTCAAGACCTTCCTCTCCAGAAGCACTGTCCTCCCAAAGGCAATCAATTTTCCCTTGAGGAAGGATTTTATGCGTGTACATCTTATTGGCAGTTGGAAAAGTATGTGAAGGATCCAAAGAGAACTATGCTTTTGGTTGCTGAATTAATTCTCTTGTTACTATGACTAAAGACCTGGACAAAAGCAAAATAAGGGAAGAAAAGTTGATTTTGGCTCCTGATTTGGAGGTAAAGGCTGCTGGTCATTTGGCAGCTACGAGAGAGAGAGAGAGAGAGAGAGAGAGAGAGAGAGAGAGAGAGAAGTTGATTGATTTTGTATTTTAAGGTGGAAAGGGTGTAATGTTGTGATGTAGTAGGTATCAGTTTGACAAGGGATGAACTTATGATGGGTAATCTTCATATCAGCTGGACCAGATTTGGAATCATGGAATAGACACACCTCTGGGCATATCTGTGGGGATGTTTCCAGAAGAATTTAACTGAGGAAAGAAGCCTCTCTAAAATGGGTGGCACTTTTCAGTGGGCTGAGGTACTGAACTGCATAAAGGGAAGGCATGAGAGAGTATTAGCATTCATTTCTTTGACTAATCTCCTGATTCTTGCTATAGCAACAGGAAAAGTAAGCAATGCAGTTAGTTGCCTATCTCATAAAACGACATGTCATCTCATGTACATCCTACAATCAGTGTCTATTTATCTTGCTGTACGTATTGAAGGTGCTGTTCCTCAACACACGGAACACAGTGGCAAGAGCATCTGGCTGCTGCCCACAGCTCATCTGTAGTCCGGAAGCAGATGGGGATGAATGCATTTTCCAGCAGAAGACAGAAGATGGTTGTGAGTTTACTGTTACCTGAATGCTGTGTGAAATTTTTTGCTCCATGGGATTTCATTAAAGCTAGAAAACCGTAAAATCAAGGCATGGGGCGGGGGGGTGAGATCCAAGTTTAAGTTGAAGATTATTATGGGATGCTTTTATGTACTTCCTAATTATACTTGTGTTTTCAACTTTGATGCCTTAAAATGACCTCACCCATTAGTAAGCCACAACTCTGAGGTCCATTCTGCCTGCTATTATCATCTCCATCTCAAAGGAGTCAACATTCAAAGGAAACCCTGTTTTATGTTCAGCATGGCAGCAAGAAAGGAACAAAGACAAGAAAAAAGGAAAACTAGAGGTGGGAACGGGAGAGGGAAGATTGGCTCTAATTATGACCAGCCAGTTGAGATTCTTAAAAGATGGTGCTGTACATGTAAAATCAGTTACACAGTGAGGACTTGGGAGAAGTTGTACCACACTCACCTTTTTCATTCTGCAACGTATTTTTGAAGGGTTAGGTAGAAGTTTTTTCTGGAAGATAAAAGATCCAAGTGTGTGGTTGATCTGTATAATGTGTGGTGTGAGTCTGGCATTTCCAACCTCCTAAAGGTTTCTGCCTGGATGTTTCAAGGTGTCTTACAGACTCTGACCAATAAAATCAAGAAAGTCCTCCTTAGAGCCCTGTCCCTTTCTCTGGAGCATTTTCCCTAGCCCTGAGAAATTTTCCCTCACAATCTTTCTGTTTCCATCTTGAGACCCTCCAGCTTGACTTTCTATACCAGGATTAGCCAGCCAACATATGCCTGCTACATGCTTACTGGGTGTCAGATACTCTGATCAAAGCTAGCAAACCCTAGAGGGGCAGATAGAGAAGAAAGCTCATGAGAGGACAAATCCAAACAGTGTAAAGAGGCCAGGCATGGTGGTGCAACCTGCATGGTGGTGCAGATCTCTGGGAGGTCAAGCCGGCCTAGTCCACAGAGCACATTCCCAGCCACCCAGGGCTATATAGTGAGACTTGATCTCAATAAGAAAATAAACCAAGAACAGTGTGAAAAAAAGGTTCAAGAGCAAGCTTAGGGAGCCCAGGGGCAGGACAGTCACAGAAAGGTGCCACATCTGAGCTAAACATTTGAGGATAAATACAGACTTGCTGGACAGAAAATGGAAAAATCATATCAGAGTCATGGTTGTTTCAAATAGAGTTGTAGGGGCTAGCATCAGCTCAGAGGTGAGGTTGTTTTTATATGCTTGAAGCCCTGGGTTCAAATACCTGACACCAAATAATTATGATAATGATACTACAACCAATAATGTCAAAATGATGATATATTTCAAATGTGAATTCTTTCTTTTCATTTTTCCTGCTTTTTCCTTGCTTCTTTCCTTCCTTCCTTCCTTCCTTCCTTCCTTCCTTCCTTCCTTCCTTCCGTCCTTCCTTCCTTCTTTCCTTCCTTCCTTCTTTCCTTCCTTCCTCCTCCTCCTCTCCTCATCCTTCTTCTTCTTCTTCTTTTTTTTTCTTTTTTTTTTTTGAGACAGAGTCTCTCTATGTTGCCCTGGCTGTCTTAGAACTCTCTATGTAGAGCAGGCTGGACTCAAACTCACGGAGATCTGCCTGCCTCTGCCTCCTGAATGGAAATTAAAGGCATGCGCCACTTACATGGCTTTCAAATGTGAATTCTAACCTCAAGGACATTACTGATTCTGTGATGCCAATCTTGGTTGTCAATTTGACTACATCTGCAACAAACTGAAACCCAAGCAGGCGTGCCTGTGGGGGGTTTTCTTGACTGGATCATTTGAAATGGGAAGACTCACCCGAAATCTGGGTCACACCTTCTAGTGGCAGCAGTCATAGAAGACGGAAGATTGCTTTCACTGTTGCTGGCAGGTTCACCTATCCTGTTGCTGAGTTGGTCCCTTGCTGGTATTAGAACCTGCTTCTTCAGGATTCCAACTTAGACTAAAAACCTGCAGCTCTCTTGGACCCCTCCAGGACTCTACCACCAGACTGGGACTGCTGAGGTACCCAGTCTCACGGACTGAACAACTACCAGACTCTCGACTTTTCAGTCTGGAGACAGCCAGTATTGGATTATACAGCCTGTAACCCACTCTAATAAATCACACACACACACACACACACACACACACACACACACACACACACACACACAAATATTTATATGTATCTGTACACCTGCCAAATGAGGAAATCCCCTTCAGTTTCAAGAAAGTGCAGAAATGAAACTATGGATTTTGACACTGAGTTTCTAGAATAATGTATATATTCATCTCTCAGTTCTGTTTCTTCAGAGAACTCTGACTAATACAAATTGCTTGTCTAAATTTTGGATTTGTGTTGATTAGGATAGAATTAAAGCCCTGTACAAACAGCCCTGACTGGGGTGTTACGCAGTACACGCAGCTCATGCCCCTATGCCCACACAGCTGCTTTGGTCATGGCTTGTTCTGGATGCCTTCTTTCTTTAGACTGCCTTCCACTCGTCTGAGAGTTGACTCTTCCTTTTGCTTCAGTGCTGAAGCCTCTCTGCATGCATGCTAGTCAGAGTGGCCATTGCCACCTCAGTGTCCTGCATCCTATCCTTTGCTAACATGGGTGCGCTGCCAGGTACTGAGACTGTGAATGTGGGGTGCCCCTCTCCTGGGTGAGAAAATTTCACACTGGCATCAGGGTTTCCCCCATAACTCAACAATGATGCTTTCAGTAAAGAGTCAAACAAGAAAGGGAGCACCACCACCCCTTCTCCTCTACTGCAATACCTCAATCAGTCATTTCAGGGGCTTGTTGTAGCAGCACAGACTCAATTTCCAGTTCTTTGATCTTTCATAGCCTCCCAAGATTTCAAATTGAGGTGGTGTTACCTAGTCTCCATCCTCACTCTGTATAGACTTCACAGAGATCCCTGTCTGTCGTAGAATAGCAGACTAGAAGCAAGTTCTTCTGACCCTTTTCTTTGTTCACTTGGTGATCTAGCATCCTGGATGCTAATCCTCATCAAGAAAATTGCTGTCCATAGATCCTGAGAGAGAGACAGAGAAGAGCCTCTACAACAGGATTGACATACATATGAACTTATAGAGACTGAGTCAGCATGCACAGGGCCTGCAGCGGTCTGCACCAGATGCAGGCCTAGAGCTAAAAGGAGACGTGGACACATGCCCTGGGAAAAGAGACTACTATTAAGGGCAGGCTGCGTGCCTAGCAGAACAGAGTCAACAGGAAGCAAACTCAGTGGCATCTTTGGAGGTTCCTTGTCTCATAATGTCACGTCAGGGCTTTTTCTTTTTCTTTTTTTCTTTTATCTTATTATTTTTAAATTTAATTTTATTTATATACTTTTTTTCCTTCTCTCCTTTTATCCTACATGCCCTTTGCATATGTATTATTGCTTCCAGTTTAGTGTTTTTATGGATTCCTGAATATGTGAATGAGTGGGTCTGTTTCTCATGCCTTCTGTTGGACCCTTTTCCTTCTGCTTGTTTTGTCCAAGTCCAATCTGTTAGTGTTTGTTTTATATTATTATATTTTATTTTATTATTATCCCTTAGAAGCCTGTTTGTTTTCTAATGAGAGACAGAAAGGGTTGAATCTGGATGGGAGGTGAAGTAGGGAGGATCTGGGAGGGGTAGAGGGAGAGGAAAGCATAATCAGGATGTATTATGTGAGAAAAAAAGAAAAAAAAATGAAAATAGGTGTGGTGGTTTGAATAGGAATGGCCCTCATAGGTTCAGACATTTGAATGCTTAGTCATCAGGGAGTGGAACTACTTGGGAAGCATTAGAAGGTGTGGCCTTTTGGAGTAGGTGTGGCCTCGATGGAGGAAGTGTGTCATG
The DNA here is from genome assembly GCA_026225945.1 of Cricetomys ansorgei. Classification (NCBI taxonomy): domain Eukaryota; kingdom Metazoa; phylum Chordata; class Mammalia; order Rodentia; family Nesomyidae; genus Cricetomys; species Cricetomys ansorgei. The sequence continues at coordinate 21,738,931 of JAMJFZ010001796.1, forward strand.
GGGATGGGCTTTGAGGTTTCAAAAAGCCAAAGTCAGGCCCAATGTCCCTCTTTCTTCCTGCTGCTTGTGGATCAGGATATAGGGCTCTCAGCTACTTCTCCAGTACCATGTCTGCCTGCATGCCACCATGCTCCCCACCATGACAACCATAGACTACACCTCTGAAACTGTAAGCAAGCCTAGTTAAACTCTTTCTTTTATAAGAGTTTCCATAGTCATGGTTTCTCTTCACAGCAATAGAACAGTGACCAAAATAATAGAAAAGGTTTCTGATTTTACCAATTTTAAAGTCATTCCGATTGTCCAATGACTATTCTCCTGGTTCCCTTTTGTTGCTGAGACAACCAGGAAGGTCAAAGTGGCTTAATGTCTCCTGGAGTGAACATCCCTGTCTGTTTTTGACCCAGAGGTAGAGGCTGATATGACTCCTTTCTCTGTCACAAGAGGAAGAGGATTATTGGCCATCCTCCTGTTACCTCCCTGAACATTTCATTCCCCATATTTCTGACCCTTGTTGATGCTTCTGTGACTTTTTCTCTCTGGGCATGTAAAAGACAGGGTAGTGTCAGAGAGCGGGTGATGCTCTCTCCTGCAGATTCACTGGCTGAATGGCAAATGAAAGCACACTCACCTCCATCACGCTGTGGCTGGCTTGGCACCTTCCTGGCTTCTTTGTAACTCACTTGGTAATTTCCAGGATGGCGGGACACTGAATAGAAACAAGGATGCCACAGCCACAATTCCCAACGGAGCTTTCTCTCCACAGCCGAGGTCCCATGTTTGAACTTCTGGCTTCGAGTTCCCATTTTACATCACAGGGTAAACAATTACAATACCTTTAAGAAATGGTTCACCCTCTAGCTGTTCCCAAGAACACAGTGTTTTTACTCTGGGGCTCTTTTGCTGGTTTCTCCTCCCTGTCACAGAGTTAGAGGGACCAGGCCATCCATAGACAAGATGCTTTGGAGGACACTTGGAGATAAAATGTTTGGGTTTGAAATGGGGGATATGGACAACTGGCTTCCAGAGTCATCTTCTCAGTGGGCTCCCTCAGCACCTGACAGGTCACCATTGTAATGTACGTTGTAAGTTTTAATTTTCATTTAGAAAGATAATTAAACAGGAAGGCTATACAGAAAGTTAGAACCAGAAGTGTGGCAGGGTGTTTACACTGAAGGGCAGAGTGAACATGGGCTCTCTGAACATTGTGCCACTGGCTGCTGGAGGAGTGGGCAGGGGACAGAACAGGAAGGACTATGATATAAAAACAATGTAATGTTGTTGACATTGTTCACTTGTATCCTTGATTGAAAAAATTCTTTTGAAAGCCTCCTCAAATAGGGCTCTTACTGAGACTCCAAGATTGTTGAACCTGTGGTTCTGAAAAGGAAGTAGGAAACCAGTGATAGCCATTGTACAATAAGCCAGTCTTCTGGATAACCCAGAATCTTGCTTAGATGATTCCAAATGGTGAAGTTTCAGCAGTTAGAGGAGGTTATAGGGCCTGTGAGATGGCACAGGGGTAAACGCATCTGCTGCCAAACAGACCTGAGTTCAATCCCTGGGACTTACATGGTAAAAGAGAGAACTGACTCCAGCAAGTTGTCCCCGGACCTCCACACACCTGCCCTGTAGCGTGTACCTTTTTTTTTTTTTTTTTTTTAAAGAGGTTAGTTATATTCCCTGATAGTTTTGTTATGTCTCTTTCTTGGGAATACAGAAACAAAACTAGTGTTGTGGGCTGAATATCCCTTGCTCTAAATGTCTGAGATCAGCGGTGGTTTGGGTTTCAGATTTTGGATATTTGCATATACATAATGAGATACCACAGGAATGGGACCCAAGTCGAAACCCAAAGTTCCTTTGGTTTATATAAATATTTCACAGGTAACTGAAGGCAGTTTCGTACAACGTATTTAGTATCTATTCACTGGAACAAAGATTTCATGATATGAAATTTTTCTCTTCTATCATGGTGCTAGGTGAGGTATGGCAGCATGCTAATGCTGCAGGAGATTGACAGGGTCTTCCTGTGCCTGCACTTTAATCTCTTGGAATTTATTAGGATAGAAAAGAAGTTGTGGAATTTGGAGAAGAGGCAGAGTCTCAAGGCAGCAACTAAAACTATGAGATACTATCAGGATGGTGGTGGCATACATCTTTGCTCCACCTTAGGGAAGCAGAGGCAGGCGGGTCTTTGTGAGTTCAAGACCATCCAGGTCTACATAGCAAGACCCTTCCAAATGCTAACCTTTTAGCAAGCCATTTGTGACTGCTTAGTTAAAAATAAATTAAAAGATTATATTAGGGTCTCAAACTAGCCACAGATCAACAGGTAAACTGACAGAATATATGTTATCTACCCATTTCTGGCCCAACACTAACAAAGGTTGGGAGGTAAACCTGATGACAATGAACTCACTTGTCTGTATTTTATCTCATCCACCCATCCTGAATTTGGGAAACAAAGAACAGCATTGAACTGACTACAAACTTAAAATAAAAAATAATGGAGTGATATTAATTATTCTTTCTATGTTGATCAGAGACGCTGGGGTACAGTTTCTACACCCAAGACTCATGTCACTTCAAGACAAAATGAAGTTTTCAGGCCCCTTCATGCCTCAGTGGACAAAGACCCAGCGTGTCAGTTTCATTTGCATCTCCTCCTCACCTCTCAGTTGCCACCTTGACCTCTGTCTGGTGTTTGAGCCTCGGGCTGTGTGTTCTCATCACTGAAGCCTGCTCAGACTTCCTTCTGGTCTCAGATCTTAGAGGTGTGCTAAGGACGGGTCCCTAACCTTAGGTTACCTCACCCAACGACTGGGGGGGATTTTCTAGTTCTAGGGCAATTTTTAAAAAGATTTATTGTCATAATAATAATTATTATTAATAGTAGTATTAGTATTGTTATACATGAGACAGGGGGTCAGAGCATCACAACCCTCATCAGAGAAGCTTCTTCTTGCAGCAGATGCTGATTAACACAGAGACTCACAGCTGGACAATGTGCAGAGTGACTTAGGAGCACTCAGCCCTAAATTGATGTCTTTATCAAGGCCTCCACCCAAGGATCTGTGTGGAAGAGGAGGCAGAGAGATGGTGAGACCCTGAGGTGGTGGATGACTCCAAGGAAACAGCATCTGCAGACACGGCAGAGCTCATACACACAGGAACCCACAGAGATCATGACAGCAGATCAAGACCCGCAGAGGTTCAGACCAGACAGAATCCCAGCGCTGAGAAGGGGGTGGACACAAAGCCCCGCCACTAAGCAAGAAGCTATTTGCAATTGACAGCTGCTGGGAAAGGGGAATCAGGTTTCTCCAGTGGAGTGTCCCTGGGTCTATCAACCACACTCCAGGACACGCCCCGTCTCCAGGAGAAGCTGGCCAACAAAAAATGGGCTCCATGGGGTTTTGTGCACTTTCTGTATTGCTTTACTATCTTTTATCTTGTTTGTTTGTTCTTAGTTTGTTTTGATTTGATTATTTTTTTGAGGAGAGAATATGAAGTTGAGTGGGTAGGGAGGTGGAGAGGATCTGGGAGGAGTTGGGGAAAGGAAAGGAATTGATGAAAATATTGTATGGAAAACACATTTAAAAAATTTATTAATTGATATATTATATATATTATTGTTGTTGCTGTTTGTTTGAGACAGGGTCTCACTGTGTAGTCCTGACTGGCCTCGAGCTTGCTTTGTAGACCAGGCTGGCCTTGAACTCACAGAGCTCTGTCTGCCTTCCCTTTGTCATTTATTATTTTTATTTTTAAGTATGTGCACTTATGAGCGGATTTGTACCCGTGAGTGCAGAGGTCTGAGGAGTTAGGAGGGTGGTGTATTCCCTGGAGTTGGAGTCACAGGTGAGCCTCCTGATGTGGGTGCTGACAACCAAACTCTGTCCTGCCCAAGAGCAGTAAGTGCTCTTAACTGCTGAGCCATCTGTCCACCCTGTGGCAAGAACTTCTTGCTACAGCACTTGGATGTTTACATGCTAAGAAATGGAATTAAGACAAACGATAAAACTCATGCTAATAGTTTCCCAGTGTTTCTTAGAACATTCAAGAGCAAGTAACACGTTAGCCAGGGGAGACTGTGGAGAAAAATGCCCTTGCCTGCCTCTTCTTGAACAAGGGTCCTGCAGGTGACACTGCTGGCCAGGAGCTAGCCTCAGCAAGATGGCTGATGGGATTAATCTCTGTTTGGCTAACAGCGTGGTTTGCTATGTGAGAGCTGTGTTGCCATCCAGGTTCTAGGTCTGTATACCTGGAGGAGTTTACTTCTGGATCGTCCAAACTTGGTGTATGTTACGCTCACAATTAGCAACACCAGGTAAAGAGAAGTCAACTGCTTTATGCTCAAAAAAGGCATGCTTTTTAAAAGTCTGGGCTAGGCTCCAGGATGAGGCACTTCCCGCACAAGCGTGAGAGCCAGAGTTCACACTGCAGAACCCAGGGGCCATTTTTCCACAGCACATCTATATCCTAACAGCAATAGTTTTCCTATGATAGGTTAACAGAGTTTAAGTAAGCAAACTAAGTTCACAGTCAGCTTCTATTGTATCTGATGTGTTGCCAGGGAACGAGTACACGTCATAGTATCCTAACATACACAATTCTTATTTAGTTAACACAGTGAAACAAGTTTATTATAATGAGGACGCTTTAAGTCAGGGGCCTATTTGCTTTTCTTAGGTAAAAGGAAAGTCTGATGCACAGCTCTATATCCTCAAGGCATACCCCAAACCCATCAGTAAACTTTTGATTATAGAGACCAGGAAAGAGTCAATTTTATTTGTGGTGGAGAAGTTCGAGCCTAACAGTGGGCACTGAAACTCATTTGTTATTACTTGATTATGGGTTGTTTTTCATAAGTGAAACTCATGGGGCCTAGCAATTAAGATTTCTTTGTCCTAGCTTTCCTAACCCTGACCAAACAAGTCCCTAGCAAAAATATATTTTCCTCTTAAGTTACTGATTCTAAGGCAGCTGACAAAATATCCTAATTCAACCCTGTAATTATATGTGAAAAACACCTACTGTTTTTAACTATACATGTTTTTTAGTTCTTCTTTCTGGAGTTTCAATAGCGTCACCAATTCAACTGAGTGGCACTGCCTTGCCCAGGTGTCTTTGCTGGGGGGAAAATCATCACCATTGTTATGTGTGCCAGTAACACTGTCCAGCAAGGGGTTAGGGACCCCCATACCACAAGAGAGATAGGGAGACCACAGTAGCAACAAGCAAAAATAAGGCCCAGCAGTAGCAAAGAGCATTCAGGAGACAATCCCTCAAGAGGCCAAGGTAAAAACCTACTGTCACCCTGCTAAACAGTAGGCTGACTCCTGATGCTCCAATGCTGGCTGCTGTTCCCCTGCACTGCTTCTAGCAAACAGGACAATTGCATTCATGAGCTTACAGTAGCTCTAGCTGTCTTTACAAGACCTCCACAAAGGCAGGGTATAGTGGCACACTCCTTTGATTCCAGCAAATGGAAGGCAGAGGTGAGATGATCCCTGCGAGTTTAAGGCTAGCCTGGTATTCACAGAGTTCCAAGACAACCAGAAGTATGCAGTTAGAATCTCTCTCAAAAACCAAAACCCCTTCCAAGATCAAATAAGCTGAAAATCAGCATAAATGGGAGCGCTTTGGCAGTTACAGGCTGCTGGGTAGGTAGGATAAGTGGGTTTTCTGCAGGGAAGTGGCCCCTGGTAGGTTTCCCATGCTTCAGTGGTCACCCTACAAGCATGCACATATAAACAACACCAATTCGACTCATGACAAGATGTCTTAGTTAGAGTTTCTATTGCTTCGATAAGATACCACGACCAAAAGGCAAGTTGGGTAGAAATAGGTTTATTTGGCTTACACTTCCATATCTCTGTTCATCGTCAAAGAAGTCAGGACAAGAACTCAAACAGGGTAGGAACCTGGAGTTAGGAGCCGATGCAGAGGGCAGGAGGGGTGCTGCTTATTGGCTTGTTCTCCATGGCTTGTTCATTCTGCTTTTTTATTATAGAACCCAGGACCACCAGCCTAGGGATGGCACCATCCAAAATGGGGCAGGCCATCAGCCATCAATCACTAATTAAGAAAATGCCCTACAGCTGGATCTTATGGAGGCATTTTCTCAATTGAGGTTTCTTCCTTTGAGATAACTCTATCTTGTGTTAAGTTGACATGAAACTATCCAGTACAATTGGCCCCTTGTCAACTTGACACACAAATACGTCACTGTTTAAGCCACAACCTTTCCTTTCGTGTTCATTCCCAAGGTCACATCATGATATAAAATAGTTCACAAGTTTAATATTCTCACAGTCTTTAAAAATGCAAACACTTTAAAATTAAATATTTTTAAAATTCCAAAGTTTCTTTTTAAAACCTAAAATCTCTTTAAAAATTCAGTCTCTCAAGTGTGGGATCTTATGAAATCAAAAATAAGTTAAGTACTTCCCTATTTCAAGAGGGAAGAACCAGGGCATAGTCACCATCTGAACAAAGCAAAAATCACACTTCAACAGTGTAAATAATTCAATGTCCAATATCTGGAATTCACCCATGATCGATCTTCTGGGTTTTTCCAATCTTCATGGTGTCAAGGCTAAACTTCTTTGAATGACCCCTTTCAATCTGGTCCTTCAACTGCTACTGAGGCTGCACCTTCACCAATGGCCTCTACTGGCCTCTCACAGTGTCAAGCCTCAGCTGCTCTCCATGACCCCATTCATCCCTTCAAAACCAGTAACATCTGGGAGACTCTTACATATGACCAAGTTTGGCTGCCAGCATGGGGTACAACCTTAGCTGCCTCTGGAAAAAGCTTCTATGTTCTTCTGGGAAATATTTCCCAGAAGATTTCACTTCAATGATGCTGGTCTCTTCTTAACCACCACTAACTTCTCAGCTCCAGCTGACTAGCATTGAGTTTCCCAGCAAAGAAAAGGTTTTGCTTTAATAGTCCTGGTATCCTGTTAATCACAGCTTGATTCTTCAGCCTCAGCTAACCACAACCACAAAATCTTAATCCAAAATAACAAATTTGTCCTGTTAGGGTGTGTTGAGGTATCTTGTTGGCTTTCCTCAGCCTGGTGCACATGTGCGCGTGCGCGCGCGCGCGCGCGCGCGCGCGCGCACACACACACACACACACACACACACGCACACACGCACATACATTGCATTAACTTGGGATTTGCCTGTTGCCCTCCTCTCTTGGTCCCCATCCCTAGGACAGTCTGGGCCAAGCCTACAGCTCTGACTGTATTGGCTGGGAATGCTACTGTTGGTGCCTCTATGTACAGAGGGGCTCTCTCCTGCGTGGACTAGCCTTGGTTTAATCTAAAGCCCCAGAGGCCTCATGGGTGTCCTTGGGGGGCATTTTATAGATCAGATATATTTGGGAAATATTAGACAGGGTCATAAAGAATTCTCACTTTGAAGACTTCTCAGAGACCCTCTCTCAGGCTCATTAGGGATCTTTAAAGGGGTGTGCAGGACCTGTCTGCCAGTCTTCACCTGGTGGGTTACCTTTGATTCCGTTTCCGTGTGTGTGGTGTGTGGTGTGTGCATGTTTTTGTGTGTGCGCGCGTGTGTGTGTGTGTCTGTGTACATATATGTGGCACCCTGGGAGGCCAGAGAACAGTGTAGGATCATGGAGCTGGAGTGGAAATAATTGTGAGCTCGCTCTCTCTCTCTAGCTGCTAGGAACCAACCCCAGACCTCCCCAACACATCACTCTCTCAATTCCATGTCCTGTTCTTTTACGTCTTAAAATATACATCTCACCTATTCCGGTTAGTGCTGCCCACGAGGGCCACCTGCTTGAACAGGGACAGCCCACTAGTGGCGGCGCCCCTAGTGAGAGAGAAAGGACTCCTTCCCCTAGCAGTCTACTGCAGCTCACCCCCTGCTGAGGCATTCTGGATGACAGAGAGAACTCTGGCACAACTGTGTCCCAAGGCCGGCTCCCCGACACTGTCACTGATGCTCACTGTCTGCTTGTCAGCCTCAGCACCGTCTATTGAATGAGTCATCCTCGCCTTCTTCCTGTGAGGATGAAGGATGCAGTTCCTGTTCTTAATCTGTCTGTGACTTCTCCAGCGACCCCACTTCCACCCCTCACCCTCACTCAGGCCGGTAGTCTGAAGGTCACATCTGAAGGTCACTCAGTGCCCAGACTGGCCCTGTGCGTCTCTGGTGTTCTGAAAGGATCAGGAGCTGGTCTCTGAGTCACCAATTAGATGTGCTCCCCTTCCATGTCTCTTCTTCCCCACCAGGTTTCCTCTTCATTTCCTCCAGGGATGCTCTTCGCATCAGGAAAGCACTGTTCTTTAAAACGGATTTCTCGTAGGTTTCTAGTTGTTTGCTCACGGTCACGAATGAGGGTCTAAGTCAGCTGCTGCAGCTTCCCAAGCGCTGGGACGGCAGGCGTGAACTACCAACCTGACTTCTCCCCTTTTTCTTTCTTTGTTTCTTCTTTTCCAGACAGGGTTTCTCTGTTGTAACTCTGTCTGACTGGAACTAACTCTGTTGACCAGGCTGGCCTCAAACTCACAGAGACCCACCTGCCTCTGCCTCCCAAGGTCTGGGATTAAAGGCGTGCGCCACCACCGCCAGGCTCTCCCCTTTTCTTATACAAGCACAGTCCTAAGGATTGAGAGCCCTGCCTTCAGGGGCTCATAAGCCTCAGATTCCTCTTAAAAGACGCACTTCCAAACACCGTAAGTGGATTAAGCTTCTCTCCTACTAACTCATAGTAGAGATTTGATTTCAACATAGGTCTTGGTAGAGAACATTAAGCCTATAGCAATGCCTATGGAATTTTATATGTATTTTGTTTTAAAAGTTTATCCAGTACCTGTATCAATATATTCTAATTGATATATCAGTAGAATTTGGTAGTGACCTGTCAGGACCGGCCTGACAAGTCGGAAAGTGCCTGAATTTGGGGGGGGGGGAATGAAGGGCCTTATGAGGAGAGAGGAAAAGAGATGCAAAGGGAAGGGAATAGACCAGACACACACAGTATCATGAGCTCTGATGGAACAGAGCTAAGACTTTAATTTTTTGTCCGTTAATATACTTTTTTCTCAAGGGTTACAAAGCACAAGGAATTCAACAGGTATACAATAGAGTATCAGATTGCCTTAAAGACATCCTGTGTTGCTGGAGCAGGAGGATTACCCAGGGAAATAGCTTCTCTAGGTGGAGTTGGAAACTTCTCAAGGACAATAGCCTCACTTGATATCAGGTGCTAAATGCTTGCTCAGGGCAATAGCTCCTCTCAATGGAGTTGAATGTTTAGCCAGAGAAGGAATGTTCCTTTAGGTAATCTTTGACTTCCTCAAAACCAGCCACTCCGGGCAGTAAATTCAGTGACTCAATTTAGCTTAGAGAAACTTCCAGTAAACGACTAGGCACATAGCCAGAGGCTCGTGGCAGAATCCAGGCCCAGAATCTGGGGGGCTCACCACGGTGACCACTCACTGAGCATCCTTAATTCCAGTGCCTTTCAGTGAGCACGGAAAAGGATGTTTTTATATTTTAAGTGACACTGGAGGCTCTTTGCTTTAAACTTTGAATGAAATAGGCCAAAGGTCAGGGCAGTCTCCTGGGCAAGATGGAGACACACCATCACCTCTGCTGGAAGTTCTCATCTGAACAGAGCTCAGGGGTGGGACCAAACCCAGATAACATGTCTAAGAAGTAAGGAAGGCTGAGAGTTAGTGCCATTCTTCCTGGAGAGGGGAGAGGGACTCTTCAGACAAAGCTCAGTTCCATCACCTTACTCAGTGGCAGGGCTACAAGCAATAGGAGTGCAGCACAGAGCAATGCTTGGTACCATTTTGCTTCCTGCACTAGAGCTTTCTACTTCTGACACCTGTAGTTTGTACTCATCCTAAAATCAAGATCTTTTCCCAAGGCACATAGACACCACTAGCTTTATCTTTAATTTCCAGCATCCATACACTTTCCCATTGCAACCAAGACAGCGTGAGCGTGGACACCAGGGCTGGTCCATCCGTGGTGAGTCGCTTTGCTGGAACACGAAGGTCATCAGAGCTGGGATACTCAGGGACTCGAAGGCAAAACTCAGACACCGAGAGCCTGTGACAGCAGCTGAGCCCGTGTCAGGAGTTCACCCTCTAGTCACCCTTTTCTCGAGATTTATTTACGGTTGGAGGTGCAGAGCAAAAATCCTTTCTGAAAGAGAAGAGGTTGACGAATGAGATTATTCTGGAAGCTCTTCTGCGAATATCTGTTTCCTCCCCACTACCCCTGTTTAGGAAATACCTGTACCTAGATATCAGACTACGTATGAAACTGCAGTGTGCAGAGAGAAATAAGCGTCCTCCCCTAACTGCTTCCTTGTTTCAATTCTCCTTGGTGATAAAATAATTTTCCCTGTTACCTAAACCCAAGACCCAAGCTCTCTTTTCTCAGTCCCTTTCCCACTCTCTCTTTCCATTCTTCTTCTTCAGGTAAAAATCCTTACATGTTCGTCCCTGTAATGTTTGAAATCTATTAATTTATTTAAAAACCCTTTATTTTTATTATGGGGGTGCACGCGTGGAGGCCAGAGGACAACTTTTTACAGTCATTGGGATTTTTCTCCTTCCGCATTTACTTGGGGTTTGGGGATCGAACTCAGGCTGCAAGGCTTGCACAGAACACACCTTAACCGCTGTGCCATCTGGCTCCCCGCCCCTACTCCCCCGTGATAACGGCTTGAGTATTACTGAGAGGCTCTGTCCAAGAATCGCAAGCAACACACGCCTTCTGCAGTTGCTACAGGCTAGAAAGAAAGTGTCACAAAGGCGTGGAGAGGAGCCTGCCACAGTCCACGTGGCTGAAGATGTCTCCCAGGGACCACGTGAGCTGGGCCTTCTGTAAAGGCTTACCAGATTGGAGACAGGGAATTCTTTGCCTGCAGCTAGTTTCCACTCTACCTACCCACACCTGCCTGCCCAAACTTCTTAAATTTCACTTGATCACAAAAATCTTGGCCTGCGTTGAAATTCTCAACCCATTTTATTTGCAGGTAAGGTCTTCATCGCCCTCGTCTACCTGTGTTTCTGACTTTGTTGCCAACAACTTTTTCTGTTTGAACATCTGGCTATTTGCAAGTTATGCTGTTAAGTCACATTCCACATTTTTGCTACTGAAATTCCATTCCCTCTTCCAGGATTTGAACCCATCACCCTTGGGTTATAATACCTGCTCCAGACATTTCAGTGTCGTTCCTTTGCAATTTATAGACCTCTTCCAGTCTTTTGATGTGGCCTTTCCTCCTTCGACTAAAAACTCCTTTGGAGTGAGCCATGCTCCTGCCTCATTCCGAATGCACTTCTCTGAGGATCCTGTAAGAACAAGACAGGTCATCCCAGGACCCACCTGGACCCTCTGTGAATTTACCAGAAACCCTTTGAGCCCTCTGTCATGGCTTTCCACCTTTCCAAGTCAAGAAGGGGTTTTTCAAGAGTGGGAGCAGAAGCAGAGGAATCTGGGCTTCTATCTCAGCTTCGTGGAGCCCTGAACCCTCCAGGCTGCTGAGGGGCTGGGGCAGAAGCTTAATTTCTGTGACACTACTTGTAGCAAGGACCTGGGTGTCCACATCACAGGGCCCAGAGTTGACTCATGTGGTTTCCAGATACATCTCCTATGGAAAAGTCTGGAAACTCCTTCTTGGAAAGCCCTTTTTATTGTCATGGTTTTTGTTTTTCTTCCGCAGCCTGGCTGATAGAGTCTGTTTCCTGACCAGTTACACACAGGGCACTCTCTTCCCTGCTAGCCCACCCATGGTCAGGGGTAAGAACATCGGAAGAGCAAGTGCTCACCCTGCTTCATTTTCTTCTTGAACAAAAACCCTTTGGCTTTGCCACAGGCCACAGGAAGTGTAGGAGAGAGAAAATCCACACGGTCATCCTTGGTCTTTTCTGGAAGTGTGAGAACAGACTTGGATAAGTGGGGTGGTCCGCACTGAGAGGTGATGTCTACTGTCATCACCCGCTGTCACTCTGCACTTTATAGAATCCCCGTTTCTTCCTCTACAAACTCAAACAAACAAAACTGGATGATTCTAGATGAATCTGCAATTGCTCCTGGAGAGATCTGGCAGCTCAGAACCTCAGAGCAGGGAACCTGGCTTCAGATTCAGGAGAAACAGTTATGAAAGTGTTTAAAATAGCTGTTGGCAGTCCCTGTTTCCCTCCAAACTCACTGGGGAGGGTTCATGCAGGGCTGTCTCTTGGGGACAGAGGAAAGTGCTGTAAATGCCTGTGTTGAGTTAGAGAGGCTGGCACACCTGTAATAAGGTAAGAACAACGGGTCCAGCTCTTTCACCTCTAACACTTACCATAAGAATAAAAGAAAAAAAAATGTATAAAAAAGCAAGATCATTATTGGGAAAAGGATAGCATTGATGTGAAAAATGGCAATTACCATCAATTACTTGGGAAAGATGGAGTCAGGAGAGGCACACTGTGGGAGGAGAGGCTCCTGGGAACTGAGGGCATGCATTCTGGGGAACTGGGGCAAAGAGCCCCAGAGGATGTCCAGTTTAGGAGGAGCCAGGCTGGCATCGAGGTTAGCATGTGAGTAATGGTGTGGAGTGGCCCCACCACCTGTCCCCAGGTTCCTCTCAAATATGGAGCAGCAGATGAGAATCTAGAGCCAGAGGCAGACCTGGTCAGACGCTTGGCTCTGCAGTTTCCTAGGACCAGTGAAGTCGCTGCCATCCAACTTGAGTGGGAGATTTGCAGCTGTCAGGTCCTAACTTGAGTGAGAAGCGGAGTTACAGGTAACCCTGAATTACTGTTATACCCCTGACAGCGGGGGCAGGTTAGCACAATGTGGAAATCTTCTATGGTTCTATCTCCATGGAAACATCTTTGCTAATTCCCTACAGTAAGTATAGCTCCAAAGAAGAAAGATGTCCTGAACATGCTTGCAACAGATGAAGGGACAGTGGAGGTTTGGGGGTACTATGGGCAGCAAGCTAACATGTAGGGTCAGGCCACGAACATCACCCTTTCATCTGTTGCAGGTATCCTTTGTACCCCATATGTGATGAGCCTTCAGTTCTGGGGACTTCTAAAGCCATGTGCCTTTCCACTAAGGGCAGTCTTCTGGTGAGTTCTCAATGGTGCTGACTCTGGCTCAGCCTCGTTTGCCCATTTTGGCAAAAGGATTTTAATGATAGAACCTGAAGGAAGGCCTGTGTGGAGCTCTTCAGCATCAGCCAGCCCCATTCTAAGGGAGCTGCAGCAGCTGGTGTAGACCCTCATTAGTGTGAGCAAACAAGCAGGAGCCTGCAAATAAGCAATTAAAAATAAAAATGACTTCCTGAAGTGGAGAGCATCGATGGAAGGCAGATAGGGTAAGAGATCAATGGAATGGAAAAAAACCAATTACCAACCCAAAAGACCAGCTCCTGGGTACCTCCAGAGCACAGGGAGAAATACAAGGTAATGACTACACCTGGAAAGATAAAACGCCCAGGGAAGATCTGCACACTTTGAGACCTGTGGGCCAAAGTCCTGGGTGAGGGTCACAGGAGGAGGTGAGGTGGCTGGAGAAAGCCCAGACAGATCAATAACATGAGGAATTGCATCCTTCATCCCCACAAGAAGGCAAGGACCACCCGTTTAATACAGCTGAGCATCAGTGACAGCTTGTAAGGGAGCTGGCCCTGGGATGCAGATGTGTCAGAGATCTTTGTCATCCAAAATGCCTTAGCAGGAGCAGCTGGCAGTTGGTGGAGTGCATGGCTACTAGTAGGTTGCCCGGCTCCGGTGGGTGGCCCCATGCCTAGCACTAACTGGACTCATCGGGATGTGAAGATGGGAGAGGGATAGGCTGGGCTGGAAGTTAGGGAAAGCTGTAGAAGGGAAGAAAAGGTGGGTGTGATCACAGAACATTGTATACAGGTATGCCATTGTAAAAGAATAAGCAAAAGTATTATTCTCAAAAAGCCCAGATGTCTCAGTAGTACTCCTTATAGCCCTCTGCCAACTCAGAAGTTACTGCCCAGGGTAGAAGCTGAGCCGAGGGTCAAGAGACCACAAGGGTCTGGATCTGGGTTTCATAAAAAAAGATTAAGAGGTCTCTAGGACTGTTCACTTACATTTTCATTGTAAAGAACAAAGCATTCAGAAACACCTAAGTGGATTCTAGCTCATTTAAATCTTTTACCTTTTAATTGAGTCTGATCCTGAAGATCAAATGAGAACATGAAGGACAAGCGGTTTTTTTCCATGAAGCCTTATCTTGGTCTCTGCATTGTGAGCTCAGAACAAGAGTGTTCCAGCAGAGGGCAGCAGAGGCCCCGCTATGGGCATTCATATTGCAGGAGACGGCTTTGTGCTCTGATTTGATGGTTGAGTAAGTAAGAACAGAGGCACAGAGGGGCGGGACACAGAGCAGAAAGGGAGGCCGATCCACTCTGACCTCAGCAGCCACTCACACAGTGAACAGGAGGCACACAGACAACTAAACACAACTCTGAAAGCGCCGTGAGGAAAAGCTACACCGGCTTTCCGGGGAACAGGACATCAGGGAGACCTATGCTCCTGTCCCTGGGCAGAAGATATTTCTCTGTGGAGATGGTATTTATTTAAGGTGATTTCTATGGGTGTGGAGCAGAGAGGGAGCAGGAAGACTTTTGGGTATGTGTGAGGAAGGAGGCTTGGGGAGGGAGGAGGGAGGATGTGTGTGTGTGTTTGGGGACACAGTGCTCCACAGCCCTGCATGGTGACTATTCTGCAGTCTATTTTATGAAAGGGCAATTATAGCACTAAGGAAGACTAATCTGAACAACTGGAATTTGTAAAGTAGTGAGGTGCTGGCTGCTACCAGGAGCTGGAGAGAGCCGTTCCCCACAAAGACACAAAACATAGAGAGAATCCCCAGTGATTTGAACAACCTGGATTTTGAGTAAAATAATAAAGGAAAAAAAAAAAAAAAAAAGACAGAGGGTGGGGAAAGGGACTGGGGGGGTGTGTGTGGAGGAGAGACGGAAGAATCCATAGCTCTGTAGGTGCTTATTTCTTAGATGGTAAGCAATAGTTTTTTTGTGCACCAGGGATGTGTGGTGGGGCCAAGAGTTAGTTCTGCTGGTAATAGTGCAAGCCTAGAAACCCAAGTTTGATTCTAGGAGCCCAAATAAAGATGCAAGGAGAGAACAGAGTACACGAAAGTCATTCTCTGACCTCCACGTGTACACTTTGGCACACGAGTCCTTTCCCAAGAGTTCAGGTTGCCCGTGCATAGTGGTATGTTTGTATGCCTGTGCTTGTGTTCTTAAATGTTCTCTGTGTATAGTGTTTTGCCTGCATGTATAGCTGTATGCCTGGTGCTCCTGGAGGCCAGAAGAGGCCATTGGATCCTTCCTCTAGAACAGGAGTTAAAAGATGGTTGTGAGCTACCATGCTGGTGCTGGGACTCAAACCTGGGTCCTCTGGAAGAGCAGCCAGTGCTCTTAACCTCTGAGCCATCTCTCCAGAAGCTGGATTTCTAGGAACAACCTTGACTCATGGCTGGGCATTTCCAGTGTAGGGCAAGCAATATCCTCAAATACAGATTCTTGGCAGGGGTGACAGTGTAAGTGGAGCCAAATTGGTTCTTTCGGGAAGGGAAAAAAAAGATAAACATCGCTCTCTCTCTCTCTCTGTCTTTCTCTTTGAATTCGTGCATGGTGATAGCTTAACGATCATAAGCTACCATGGGGAAGATTGTGTCGAGGAAACAAATACCTAACAGGCTCCTATGGCAGTGAACATGAAACATAAGAGTCAGTGAAAGCCAGGCTAGAGTGGCAGCTCTGACTGTGGCTCCCGCTGGCTGCATTCCGAGACCCGTCCTTACTTCGAGTGGCTCTTGGTGCTGTGCAGGGCATCTTCTGAGTCCTCTTTCTACCATTTGTCTTTGAAGCCTCCTTGCTGATCTCTAAAACAGAATAAAATGACAAAACAAAACAAGTACCACTTTGCCTTGCATTGGAAGCTCCATGAGGAGTCTCCTGACCCTGGAGAGGCCTCCTATACTTCAGAGCTGAGGACTGCAGACTCCAGGTCACCTCTTCCCCCCAGGGTGGGAAAGAGGGAAGTAAATATAAAATATTCCTGTCTCATCTCAAAGTTCTACAGTTGTCCCAAAAAGAATATGTATGGGTGTGTGTTGCTAGCTCTCTAAATAGTTCAACATTTCCCAATGTCTGAGACATTATAAAATCTTATAGGAGTACAGGAATAGAAGATCCATCCGAGACGTAAGGTGGGAACCAGGTGTGGTGGCGCACACCTTTAGTCCCAGTGCTTGGGAGGCAGAGGCAGGTGTATCTCTCTAAATTTGAGGCCAGCCTGGCCTACATAGTGAGTTCAAGGCTAAGGGCTACATAAAACTAAAAAAAAAAAAAAAAAAAAAAAAAAAAAAAAAATGGCTAAAATTTTTTGTTTGTTTGTTTTGAGGAGACATGTATAAGTCTTACTATGTAGCTCTGACTGGTCTGGAACTCTATATATACACCAGGCTGGCTCCAGAGAGATTAAACTCAAAGAGATCTGCCTGCCCCTTCCTCTGCCTCCTAAGTGCTGGGATTAAAGGTGGGCTAGCACTCTCAGCTAGCATAAGGTATTTTATTGTAAAAGAGAACTACAGTGCCAGAGATACAGATTCAGAATCTACCTTACAGCTAACCACTAAGAACTGCTCTGGGGCTGGATAAGAGATGTACTGCTCTTACAGAGGACTGGAATTCAATTCCCAGCACCCAGGCTGAGTGGCTCACAACCCTCTGGAACTCTGGCTCCAGGGCATCTGGCCTCCTCAGGTACTGTGCTCACATGTATACACCCCTCCACTCCTACAATTAAAAATAAAATAAATCTTTAAGAAACTACCACTGACTGGTTGCATATGCACTGTTAGAGATGAATACCCACAGATGTCCTAACAGACTATGAGAATACCCGACCCTTTCAACTCCTTGTCTGTGTGAGGCTAGATTTTTCTCCCTGTCCGTATCCATAGCAACTCACTACAACGTGGGAGTTCAGAAGCACTTACAAGAATCTACCTGTTTCTCATGAAGCCCAACATTATTGAGATATACAGGAACATAGGTTGACACCAATCTTCTAATCTTTTTGTTTGTTTCAGAAAAAAAAATACATATACATATAAATATCTTTTTTTTTTTTTTCTCCTGAGACAGGATTTCTCTGTTGTAACTCTGGCTGACCTAGAACTCACGCTGTAGTCCAGACTGGCCTTGAACTCACAGAGATACGCTTGCCTCTCCCTCCCAAGTATTGGGATTAAAGGCATGAGCAACCACGGTCCAGGTCAGAAATATATTTTTTATAGTGTTGTGTGACCGAATTAATTTATTTCACTTTGAATAAATAATAAAAAATATTGGTTTCAATTATGAATAATGTACAAATAGATAGACACAAACCTTGGGAAGTTCTTAGTCATCTTTAAAGTTGTAACATCTGAAGGGTTGAGACCCTCTTGTCTTAGGTCTCAGCCACAACCTGTGGCTGTGACTACATCCGTTTTAACAAGAACGCCTCAGCAGCAGTAGATTATTGCCTCTCTTTGCCCCTCTCACCCTCCACTCCTTCTCTGAACTTCTCCCTCCTAATATTGAGTTCACGTGTCTCCCCACCTCTGCGCCAGCTCTAAGAGACCCTCCCATACTGAACCTTCCAATGGCAGGTCCCACCCTCAGCCTTACCCCGTGATCTGGATGGCCGGGCACATCCAGTCCTTGCCCTCCGAGTCCTGGTCACCACCTTCAAGTTCCTAGTTGAGTCATTCTTCCTCAGAGTCCTCCGACTCACCTCCTTGAGCTTCTCTTGGACTCCATGCCCAGATGAGGCCAGCCCTGGGTCAAGACAGACTCATGAATGGTTTAAATGGAGGTCCCTAGTTCACCTCTTCCTCCACAGGCTTCTTCACTCCCCATCCAGCCTTCCCCTCCAGGTCTCCTTACCCATGCACCTCTCTTTTCTTTTCTTGATTGCTTTTCCTTATTTGCACAATGTTTTCTCCTCCCAAATTATCATCTATTCTCACCCCAGGGAGCTCTTATAAGCTCTTATAAGAATTAACCGGATAAATATGAGAAGATTCCAGTGGTGGTTGGGGGGGGGGTGTTGTTTTCTGATTCCTGTTCCTAAGACTCTGGAACCATGAGGTAGCTCAACGAGAGCAGAATGGCACAGCCCTGGGATTCTTCAGGTTGGGAGGAAGGGCCTCCACGTAGCACCGGTGAACGGCACAGACAACATCCAGAGGCCCCCAGGCTCTTCTTGGCACAGAAGAGTCAGGCATAGTGCCCGCCTTGAAAGCGGCTCCCAGGAGTGTCACTACGGAGCGGACACAGCACTTGTCACTGCGGGGTCGTTGGAAACGGATGCCCACAGGATCTCCACAGTCCCCTGGCACAACGGCATCTCTTCCGAGCTTTTTTGCAGCCTGCCGGGTGAACTGCCCTTCCGGCCTAGGATCCAGGCTGTTTCCCATTTTATGCCAAAGTAGCAACGTTTGTTTGTTTCCCCTTTGGTTCAGAAGGATGATTGCCACCCTCATGTACATAAGGGGGAAACTGTCACTCTTAGCTTTGGACTGTAACCTGCCATCAGAACGGAAGGATTCTAGCATGCTCTAGTTCACCATGTACTCAGTTGCAAAACTGGTCTGGTGAAATTTAAAACCAGATCACCGCACTGCCCAGAGCTCCCATGTGCCTTCCCATTGAGTTCAGAGCAAACTCTACCCATTGTCTACTGGGTCTACAGGCCGGCAGGAGCCTCCTCCAGCTCCCGGGCCCCTCATCTCACCTCGTGGGTGTCTTTTTATCTGACATCTCCTTTTGGGTAATGACCTCCTGCAACATTTTCCTTTTTTTGCTAAGAAGAAAGAATAAAAAAGCCTTTTAGAATCATAAACATAGATCTGTCAATCTTATTTTTAAAAATTATTTTATTTTTTTTATTTTATATAATTGTTTAAATATTTAAAAATAATTTTGATTTTAAAAAATTACATCTCTTCATTAATTGTATGTGTGTATGTGTGTTCATACATGTGTAAATGTGTATATATTATGAATGTGTGTGTGTGTGTGTGTGCCTTAACCCTGAGCCATCTTTGAACCCCACTCCTAACCTTTTAAAAGGATTAGCTAGGAAGGAGAGATCAGAGGTTGAACTCGAAGGAACAAGGTTCAAGGATAAGGGTTGAAATGAGAATTCTTGAATCATCATTGGGAAATTGAGCTAGGCTTGGATAGTTGATAAAGGGCACACAGATGGCTTTTGGACATGAGAAACCAAGAATATGTGGAGGGAAAATAACCAGGAGTGAGGAGAAGAAGACTTGAGCAGCTGGAGTGTTGGGTGGGTTGCCTGCTGTCCATGATGCCTTGAAGGTGTCCAGGACAGTGGCAGGATCTGAGGTGGGAGAAAAACAGACTTAGAAAGCTTCCCGGAAGCAATGGGAAGCCAATGGGTGACAGTGTCAGAGAGGTCACAGTGTTATTATTATTATCACATGTTTGGTGTGTGTGGGCTGGGCACATGTGCCATGGTACCTGTGTGGAGATCAAGGGACAACTTGCATGAGTTGGTTCTCTCCTACCATGTGGGTGTCAGAGATCGAATTCAGATCATCAGGCTTGGTTGCAGGCACGTAACACATGCTTTAATTAAATGTTGAAACCTCAAAGGAGAAGACGGGAGAGGAAAGGGCGAGATAGGAAATACCTGGTACACATCCAACCTACTTGCCACCATGAAGTTTAAGTGAAGGAGGACAGAAGCTGCCTGGCTGTGACTTACCAAGAAGCAAGATCCTTCTAGGAGATGAATTTTAGTTTAAGAGGTTACTGTAACTGACATACTAAACTGTTTGGAATAGGAGTCTGGTGATTTTGAGGGATGCTTGATCCAGTATGTCTAAGTGTCTTCTTGTTACCTATAATTTTCACAAGGCCTCTGAGGAAAGTGGAATGAATAAAAATTGCAGAACCACTGCAATTGCAGAAACTGGTTGCAAGGTGGATGCTCGCAACCAGTGATACAACTGGAATAACAGCATTTCACGGGGAAGGATGTCTGTACCTTTCCTGTTTGCCGGTGTTCTGGGGGTTTCCTGGGGCTTTTCCAAGCCATTTGGCGCTGGAGAATCATCTTTTACCGCTAGTAAAAGAAACAGAACTCATCTCAGATCTCAGAATGGATTGAAGAGAAAGTCTGAAGGGAAATCAGAGGGAGAACTAGAACGGCAGGCAGGGATCTGCAGCCCACAGGCTCTGCCATGATCTGACCACCTTGCTATTATTTGTAAAATTTTATGTGTATGAGTGTTTTGCCTGCATGTGTGCCTGTGTACCACACGTATACCTGGTACCTGCAAAGGTCAGAAGAGGCGTCAGATCCCTTTGGACTGGAGTTACAGATGGTTATGAGCTATCATGCAGGTTGTGGGAATTGAACTCAGGCCTTAACAGCAAATACATATGAAATTCTGCTTACTTTGATGCAATAAGAAAACCAGAGTGACCTGAAACTGTAACAAATAAAAGTCCATCTCCTTAAGGCTTTCTGTTGTTAATACAACACTATGAAACTACCTTAAATACTGGCTTCTTTAGGGTCAGGCAACTGAGAAACATCGTAAACTGTCTACAGACTTTTGAAGTAATTTCCTTCTTTTCATATAATTTTAATAATATTGATTCTTAGTACTCCATACAATGTAGAATTGACTAGCATTGAGTGACAGTTCCCACAGTCAGGGTGAAGTCAAGGAGGGCTAGTTTCCCCAGCTGCCATCACTCACCACTGGAAACATGCAAGGCTTTTGTCTGCCTGTCTTGCATTTTGTTGGGACCATTTTGAGCATTGCTTCCCAGGTCTCCTGACTCTCTAAGCACCCAAACTTGGGTGAGCATCAGGAAGCTGGGCTGAGATGGGGGTAAAAGCAGAAATAGCCTCATACCAAGAGGAGTCGAATGGCTTTTCATCTTGGTAGGAAAGCAGAGGTGAGTTCTAGTCATCCCAATCAAGATTGCTAAGAGTTAAGTCAGTCTTAACCAGCGTTACCTTGCACAGTGCCAGGGGAACCTGGAGGCTGTGCTCCTGAGTCTTCTTCCTCGTTTGTCTTGGATGTTAAGTTGTCTTTGATCTCTGGAGGAGGAAGGAAAATATCGGGTTACCAGGACTGGCTGTCAGGGAGGAAAGTGGGTAGCATAAATACCCAGAAAAGGGGGAACACAAGGGAGAAACAAGGCCAAGGGCAGATTACCTGGCATGGTGCCCGAGGGACTGTGGGGCATCTCTTGAGAGTCTTTATCTTTTCTCTCAAGATCTCTGGAGGACACTGAGCAGAGGGGAGAAAATGAAGTGAGACTTTCGGACGAGCAAGTAGGAACCAGAATGGTAAAGAGAGACAAACGTGATTCTAACCAGTGAGGAAGGCGGGTGGTCTGAGTAGGGTAGGGTAGAAGGAACGGTGAACAGTCAGTTACTCTTGACTGGCAACTTATTAATTTAACCACAGCATTTATTCTTTTCTCTTGAAAACGTGGAAGATGAAACCTATTGCCACTAGCTCTCTGATCATGTCAAACTTATTTGAATGGTGTATATCAGAGGAAGTGGAGGGAACATTACTGAGTTCAAACAGTACTCTTTCGTCCTCAGTCCCGGAGAGCAGGGAATCCATAATACTCATTTTTGGCAACGTCAGTAATACATCCCTGCTCCAGTTAATGTAACTGAACTTTATTATAATGATGGTTTGGGGAAGGCAAGTGATACAAGTCTGGAAGTTAAATTAGATCCAATAGCCCTTTAAATTTTTTATAATATTTTAAAACAATTTTAATAGGGCACATGTGTCTTAGCATCTAATCCATCTAAGAATAAATAAGGAGGGCTGGGGGTATAGCTCAGTGGGGTGCTTACCCAGCGTGCAAGAGGCCCCGGTTTCTACTCTTTTTTATTTATTTATTTATTTATATGTATTTTTCTTCTCTTGTATCCTGCCCCTCCTCCTCCCCTCCCTCTAGTCCTCCCCTCCCTTCTTCCTCCGAGGTCCCCTCTCCCCAAGACCTACCCTCCCACCCCCTTTTCCCTTCAGAAAAGAACAGCCCTCCCAGGGTTAGGGCTCAAACAAGGCATAACAAGACGGAAAAAGGCTAGGCACTAATCCTTCCATCAGGGATGGAGGAGGCACTGGGTTCTACTCTTAGCACACTATGAAATAAAAGAGAATAAATCAGGCTGAAGCTAAAAGGCTTCTGTAGTCAGGGGAGAATCAAGGGAAGCGGGGGGCTGACTCTATATACTGTGGCATTCTGTATATATTCCCTCTATATGACTCTATCTATACTCAGGAACCTTGCATCTACCAGGGAAGTGCTCTTCCACCAGGCTGCACCTCCAAACCCACAATGACGCTTTTGAAGGTTGGTTGGTTTTGCACTGTGAGCCAGTGGATGGCCCCCTCCGCATCTCATCCCTTGTCATGCCTACTTCCTTCTCCCAGGGCTCCAACCAGAGTCTGTCACTTATCAGATGCATAGCTCCCCACCCCCCCACACAGCCCGGTCAGTGTTACTTTGCACAGTGTCAGGGGAAGGGCTGGACATTCTTCCTGAGTCTTCTTCCTTATCAGTTGTATCTGTTAAGTTGTTACTGGCAGCTGAAGGAGAAAGGAAAACATGGGTTACAGGACTGGCTGTAAGGAAGGAGAAGGAACATTCTAAAGGTCCAGGGAAGGTGAAGAACTAAGGCCAAGGGCGGAGGATGGGGTGTCCAGGAGTAGAAAGAAGGTGTACTGGGATCTGGGCCCCTTTGGTCACTGGAAATGCTTGTGATTTTCTTAGGAAAGGTTGTGTGTAGGTAGGCAGGCGCATAGAAAGGAATAGATCAATAAAAGACAGCATTGTGGGGTTCTAACTGACAGGGAGCAAGCATTTTAGGTAGCCTGACAAGTTATAGGACAGGATCTGTTTCTTGCCTGGAGTGCTTTTTCCATCCTGAATGAAGCCAGGAGGAGGCACAGCTGGGTGTGAAGGGCTGGGCCCCTCATCCAGGATCTCAGCGATTTGTTCTGATGAAGCTCCAGGGTCACAGACTCTCTGTGTGGAGGACAGATGACTTGGTGGAGATGGCTGGGGTGGAGGCGGTGGCATCAGAGTCTGGAGGGAGCACCCTTCTGCTGGGTCGGTTGGGGCTTTGGGTAGGGTCTGTGCGGTTCTGTTCCTTCTTTCATAGACAGTACCAACTGGAAGGAGCAAAGGAACACACATCAGGATCCTGGAGATTCAGAAGATATCTGGCAAACAGGACTACTTAGTGCATCTTTTCCCAAAGTTCAGGAGACAGAGTTACTTATTTTTCCCAGGTGCACAGTATAGATTCATCACCACAAGTGTCCATTTGTGGCAAGTCCATTCCTTTACTGACATTAGAACCTAATTCTTCAGGATTCCTGCATGTACTGAAGACCAGTTGAGACATTCAGTCTCCTGAAATGAACAACTACTGGGTTCTTGGAACTTCCAATGGTAGACAGCCATTGTTGGACTAGCTGGACCACAGCCTGCAAACCATTGTAATAAATCCTCTTCTCTATATAGATTCAGTCTATCAGTTCTGTTCATCTACAGAACCCTGACTGAAAGATCCATAGACCAGTACATCACGGAGCCCTCATCAAAGAAGCTTCTTCTTGCAGTAAATGGTAAGTAACAGAAATCCAGGACTGGACAACATTCAGAGAATGATTGACTTAGGATCACTCCATCCTAAATGGGATGTCCATACCACCCTCCCTTCGAGTCTCAGGGATCTACGTAGAGGAAGAGGTGGAAAGAGTGTAGGACCCAGAGGTGGTAGATGATTCCAAGGAAAAGGCACCTTCCAATCACAGCAGGACTGATGCATAATTGAACACACAGAGACTGACAGCACGCCCAAGACCAAGTTCAAACCAGATAAGATTCGAGCACTGAGGAGGGGAAGTGGGCACAAACTTCCAGCCCTAAAGAAGCTATTTGCAATTAATGTTTGAGAGGAAAAGGAAAATCAGTTTAATGGAGTGCCATTGGGTCTATCAGTCACAATCCAGGGCAGGCACCATGCTCAGGAGCAGTTGGCTAATACAAAATGGATTTCATTTTTTTCCCCAGTTTTATTTGTGTGTACATGTGCTTTTTGTTTGGTTTGGTTTGGTTTAGGTTTGGGTTTTTTAAGAGAGAGAAAGACTATGAAGTGAGGTGGGTAATGTCAGAGCAAAAGTTATGTTTTAAATTTTAATTACTGTGCCTGAGAGATCTATAAAACCAAAGAACAGATAATTTTCTGGAATGTTGGCTGGGGCTGTTCAAGTGAGATACAAAAAGACACAATCCTGTAATCCTCACTTGCCCAAGAACAGATAACCTCCTCGAATGTTGGGTGGGGTTCTGGATAGATTCCATTTGGTTAATTAAGCTGCACCAGATGTGCCTCATTACTGGTAAACGGGAGATAACCCAGACATGAAGTATATCAGGTTATGTGCTTGCCCCAGATTGGACCTGGTGGAAAATATGCAGTCTTATACGTTCTGCCTTTTTAAGTATCTATCTGTCCACGTGACTCAGCACCCTTTTGTGGGAGCTCTGGAGTGTGGGAGGACCGGTCTGTGGGAATCTCAGTATGGACTTGGTCAGAGTCCATCATCTCCTGGTCAGCATTTAATTAATTTAATTAAAGCTTACATGTGGCTCAAAATTGAGATGAAGTTTTATTCTTGACTGGTGGGATTTACAGCAGTTTGGGAGGATCTGAGAGCAGTTGTTGGAGGGGAGAGAATAAGTATACAGGAAAATTTTTAAAAAATAACGGCAAAAATAAATAGAAAAAAGTTAGCTTGGCGGTTGTGGTGCACACCTTTAATCCCAGCATCCGGGAGGCAGAAGCAGGCAGATCTCTGTGAGTTCAAGACCAGCCTGATCTACAGAACCCTGTCTGGAAAAAACAAAAGAACAAAACAAAACAAAACTTAAGCAAAAGTGGGTTTTAACACATAAAATTGGATATTTTGTGCTCTGGGATTTAATCTTCTGTAATTTTGGTTTCATAGAACTTAGTCAACTGTGTCTCTCTCCAGGGGAGGTGTTTGGATGGTGAAGTGCCAGCAGTAGTGACCCCACCAGAGACAATGTCACAGTGCAGTGTGGCTGGTGTTTCTCCGCTCACTGTTCTCAGCTAAATGGACTGTCTGCTGGGACTACTCTCTCCAGTCTCAAGTGGTTCTATTGCCAGTCCTCTTACTTTCACTTCCACTCCCCACACCTGCTGCTGTCCCCCTTTTTATTTATCCAATTGCTGTGGTTTAGATGTCACATGTCCCCTCAAAACTTAGATGACAAGAGCCTGGCTCCCAGGGTGGCACTACATGGATGTGGTGATGACACGGAGAGGTGGGGCCTAGAGAGGTGTTAGGTCATTGGGGGCATCCCTTGAAGGGGATCTTGGAATCCAAGCCTCTCCTTTTCCTGCTGTGATGTGCTGCCTCACCACACACTCAAGCTACACGAGAGGCTAGCACCCCAAACCCTTTTCTCATTGTAAGTTAATTATAGCTCAGGTATTTTGCGGCAAAGATAGAAACCTGACCAACACACGGGCTCTTCCTGTCTCAGTACGCGTCGTCATGTTCCCTTCTTCCGCCCAGCCTCTCTTCCGTGTCTGTGTCTGTCTCCCCATCTTTGGAGCTCCCTTTCGTCTCTGCCCCAGCTTTCTAATCTGCCTTCCCACTGGCTTGGTTGCGACAGCGGCTGCCTTACTTGAGCTTTGATATTAGGGAATCTGCATAGGAGTCCCCAGATTTACTTCTAAAACAAATAACTGTGGGAGTTACCTCCGAACTTTCCTTGTCTGTCAGGAACAACTAACAATGGCATCGCAGGTTGTTTTAAGGACACATAGGATGAGCATACACAATGTGTGAGGGAGCCATATTGTCACAAAGACACACATTAAATCCATTTCCTCTCTCTCCCTCTCTGGAACTCCCTATCTTTCTTTCACAGCAGGCCTCTGACATGTCTCATACTGTAGGACCTAAAGTTTAGGTGTTCCCTAGAGATGGTCCAGTACCTTATTTTTTCAAGATGGGTGTGGTGACTCACATCTATGACACCAGCACTTGGAAAGAAGGCTGAGGCAGAAGGATGACATTTCAGGCCAGCCCAGGCCACATCATGAGACCCCGTTACAAACAAAAAGTTATACCTGCACTAGAATTCTTGGAATAGCTGCAACAGAAACATCTGTGTCCTGTAGAAATCCACCTTGGGAAAACTGAGGTCAGAGTCAACAAGGGCTACCGCTTCAGCTGCTTTTGTGAATGAGTGTGCTCTACACTTTTACACACAAAAAAGCAGGCATTGGAATGCACAGTCAACAATGGAGACAAACGCTGGCTTTTAGCAAAGCAACATTACACATGTCAAAATTACCGGAGAAACCACATTACCATTTTTGAAGCTCCTGAAAATTGCCACCAGGTTGGGGTATTCACGTAGGTTGATGTGACTGAACAACGTCAGCAATACTGATGGGTGGAAAGTCAGCTCCAGGCTGGTGAGAACATTGTGCACCACTTTGGAGAGAGGGACCAGATTTTGACAGGCTTCCATAGATTCCTTCGAAGAGTAAAGCAGAGGATTAGCCTGAATGATTATTCATTGAGCGGCGAGCTCTATATTTGTAGTTTTCTACGTTGTAGGAAAACTGCTACTGGGCTGCTGAGGATGGCTCAGGGGCTGAAGGCGCTGGCCATCAAGCCTGATGGATGTGTCCACAGGGTGGAAGGAGAGAACGGATTCTACAAGTTGTCCTTCAACCTCCATCTGCATGCCACGGCACATGCCCGCCTCCACCCCCAAATAAGTAAATGATTGTAGTTTAAAAAAAAAAAAAGAAGAAGAAGCCAAGTGTGGTGGCACACGCCTTTAATCCCAGCACTCGGGAGACAGAGGCAGTTCTGATGCTCTCTGATGTTCAAGGCCAGAGTGATCTACATAGTAAGTTCCCAAACAGCCAGGGCTACACAAAGAAACTCTGTCTCAAAAAACAAAAACAAACCAAAACCATATAAAATTTAACAAATCTTCTTTAAGAGAAAAGTTAATATAAAATGTAGAGATAGATCCTCAAGGTAGATGTAGGAGAGGATTGATTACAAAATTCTTTCAGTGAGTATCTATGCTAGGCTTGGTGAGCTAGTCCTTGGGTGCCCACCACCAAATGGACCTGGTAATGGGACAGGTAGGGGTGCTGCCCAGGTGGAGGTGCTGCCCAGGTGGAGGAGGAGGGCATCCAGCCCTAAAAAGAGAGTAAATAGCCAATTGCAACTGAGAACAGTGTGGTACCCTTCGAGCAAAGCAGTGTGGGCTGTGCACTGGTGATGGAGCTGGGGCTATCTGAGCCAAGACTTGGGAAAGGCTGCTACAATTTTCCTGAACCCAAAATTCAAAAATAGTTTTAAAAAACTGTATGAAAAGTACTACGTTTGTACACATAGCCCTGTCCTCCAGGGCCTGCCTTATATCAGAATGAACTGGGGAGTCTGCAGGTGACTCATTAGGTAGAGGTGCTTGCTGCGAAGCTTCTATAACCTAAGTTCAATCCCTGGGACCAGTTAGTGTTTCAGCTCTGAAGTAGGGAAGGTGCCCCCAATAGAAGTGTTACAGCTCTGGGAGGAAAGGTATCCTGACAGCCAGGAGCCAAGAACCACAGTCACACCTACAATAAATCTCACACAAGAAATTTATTGGGAAAAACCACAGAAGGTCAGCTACTTCTGCTGCGGAGAAAAGCAACAGGGAACTGATCAGCCGGCCGGCCTTTTATAGGGTTTTGGTGGGAAGGAGTTTTCCAGGGTGAAATTTCCCAGGATGGGTATTGGGTGGGATTTCAAGCCCTGAGTTTGGACAAATCCAGGGATTGGTGGGTTTTTCAAAACCCGGATAAGAGCTCGAACTTTTCAGTGAGCTTGGCCTTTTCATCCTACTGCACCCACATGGCTGAAAGAGAGAACCAATTCCCTCAAGCTATCCTCAGACCTCCACACACATGCCACGGCACATGTGCGCACACACTCATACTTACACACACATGCACTACAACAATTGTAATTTTTTTTAAAGAATGACTCGGGAGTCATAAGCTCTTCTACTGTGGGAGGATGCCTGTGATGCGTTGAACGGTACCCTTGTGCCAAACAAGGTGCATTATTTGGTCCCTGTGAATGTGAACTCTTGGAAAAAGGTCTTTGGAGATGTAATTGACAAGACGGAGATTATCCTGGATTAGAGCAGTCCCTAACACAAGTGTCCCCTTCAGAGGAAGGAAGAGGAGACAAAAGAGAGAAGATGACACAGCGGTGGAAATAGACTGCAGTGAACTATTAATCTAAGATTTCCAGAAGCTCCCATCAGCCACCAGAAGATAGACAGAGGCAAGAAATGGATCCATCTCCAAGCTTCTGGAAAAAGTCAACCTGTCAACACCTCAGTTTGGACCTTCTGGCCAACAGAACTGCAAGAGACTAAACTTCTGCTTTCTAGTTTGCGGTCCTTTGCCATAGTAACCTCTATGATATACCCTGTCAGTAATACAGTCCATGACAGCCTTTCTCTAAACCAACCCCTCATGCAATAATGTGAAGGTCAAGCTGGACCTTCCATGCTCTAGAAGCCCTGGTGGGTTGTGTCTGAGATCTCAATACTGGGGCATACGTAGCGAGGACGGGGCTGCTGTGTGGAGGGTCCACACGCCTCACCCTGTACATTCTCTCAGTGATGAAGGAGTTGTCTCGGAGGGCTTCGAAGAAGGGAAATGGCTTGTTGATGGCATAGGCGATGTCCAGCTTGGTGTATATGAAGTGCTGAAGAAGAGCCTCTTCCCAGGCCTTGGTCATAGTGAACATCCTAGGGAAAGAAGCAGGCTGAAGAGAGAGGCAAAGACTCTCAGGAGCATGGGGGAGTCACTCTCTGCATGAAATGGGTACTTGAAAGTACACATATTGTTCCCTAAACACATTAGCAGTCTATGGAGCAAAGTCTGGCTTGAAGATCGATGGGTGCAGGAAATAAAGGCAGTGCCCAGCAACCACAGAGGCTGAGAGCAACAGACAATAGCATACCGCCATCCTGAAAGGGATTTTTAAACATAAAGTGGATACTGAAAATATCTGTATTCACTGAGTGGTTTCTATGTCCAGCCTTTGTTTTGAGGATGATTTCATAGGTAGCAACGTATTTGAGCTCATAAAGCATTGCAGGATTGTTACTGTCATTGCAGCTATGGAACTGTGGAGAACTCCAACTCGGACAGAGGTGGGGTAAGTAACCCTACGCAGCATGGAATGGGAGAGGAGGTATCAAACCCCAACTTCGTGGTTATCAATTTACAGTTGAACAAATGCTTAGCCACACTGTGCTGGGTTAGAACAGACAACCCGTACTGCAGTAGAGCCTATCTATTGCCCGTGCTCACAAGAGAGAGACCACCAAACATGGGGAACCTGGTCACACATAGACACTGAAAAATCACATCATTTTGACACAAGCAGGCAACACATAAAAAAATTCAAGAAGGATGTGAAAATAAGATTGGTCAAAGTGATGTCACTGTTTTGATTCCTGAACCCATCTCATTCTTTGGGACAGACTTGTGCCTTTCTCCATAGCTAAAAGATGTTCATAGAAACTGGCCACTTTAGGACCACGGAAAAATAACCAGTCAGTTCTAACAGGAAGAAAACTTGCAGGTGACAGCCTTGGCAAACTGCTGTACAAACGGAAGCCCTAGTAACGGTGCCATCATCTAGGAGGTGCTTTTGTTGTTGTTTGGCAGTGCTGGGGACTGAACCCAGGGCTGTGTGCGTCTTAGACAAGTGTCCTATCACCGAGCTACATCCCCAGCTAACACGAAAATGTTTTTAAAACGCAAAGCAGGTAAGGATCCCCCCCTTTTGTCTTTTGTTAAATAGAATATTAAGCTGCAGTTGGTGAGTATTTCCAGGGATTTAATACCAGTGGCAAATTAAGCATTCCTTTCCCTTTCTTCTTATTTCCAAAATCCTTAAACCTGGCAGGGAAAAAAAATGAGGGAAAATAAGGAGGAAAAGGAGAAGGAGAAAGAGGAGAAGAAAAGGGAGAAGAAAGGGAAGGAGGAAGAGGAGGAGGAAAAGAAGGAGGAGGAGGGGAAGAAGAAGAAGAAGAGGAGGAGGAGGAGGAGGAAGAAGAAGAAGAAGAAGGAGAAGGAGAAGGAGGAGAAGGAGAAGGAGAAGGAGAAGAAAAAGATGAAGGAGAAGAATTCCCACAGTACTATAAAACAGGAAGACATCAGTAGTATTCAGTCCTGATGAAATCCTGGTAGACAGGTGGGAGAGAAAGCTGTTGATGATAGCCATGGGTGCAAGGGGAAGCCCGGATGAACCTGTGCTCTGGGCTCTGGGCTCTGTTCTGGATGGCTCACTACATATAGCAGCATTCAGGGTGAGACAGTGACAGCTTCCTTATTCTCACCTGCCACAGTTTCCAAAGGATGAAAGCCAGGCCAAGAGAGGTTAAGTAACCAGTCCAAGGAAACCAATGTACAGTCAGGCCTGTCTGACTCTAATTTGTTTCTCACTGTGCAAGATACTGTATCTTATGCCTGGTGAAATAGCCCACACCTTTAATCCCAGCACTTGAGGCAGAGGCAAGCAGATCTCTGAGTTTGAAGCCAGCCTGACCCACAGAGTTCCAGGACAGATTCGTAGTGAAACCCTTCCTTGAAAAAACCAGAAAAACAAAAAGATACTATTTCACAGATGCCTGCATTCAGGGTTTTATTATATTAAGTAAGGAGCCTTACAAATAAATTAGGAAAAGGCAGTAGGAAACACAAAGCCCAAACACGAGCAACAGTAAAATGAGCCACATGTACAATGAATGCATAAAAACACATTATTTGAGAATAGTCAGAAAAATGGGAATGACTTGCCAGGGCATATTCATGTTAAAGTGACCAAGAGAGACAACAGTAGTCACAATCCCTGATACGGGAGAAATGTAAACCGGCAGGTGCTCTGTGGCTCATTTGGTAATCAATGTCACGAGTCCTAAAATATGGATCCCTTTGAATTCTTCTGCGCAGGAATGTATTTCAAGGGAATGGCTGCGAATTTACAAAAACAACACAACATACAGAAAGTTCGTGACGCACTAAAGCGAAGTAAGAAGACTCTTTACTTTCTCCTTCCCGGGATAGCTTCATAATTAGGCAAGTGTCCGGTAGATAATGAAAGCACTGTCCCCCACAGGCACAAGCAATGTCCAAAGTCACACAGGACACTATCTCCAAAAGCCTATAACTTTCAGAAAAAGAGCTATGTGCATCAGCTCCCACTGCAGGATCCTCCCTCCCCCTTAGGGATCTCCAGTGAGGTTCTAGGCACCCTCCCGAGCCTCTGAAAAAGATTAATTTGCAAAGAGAGAGCTGGGGGTCCCTAAGGCCAGGAGATGAAAGCAGATCCCCAAGAACGAAGAGTCCAGCTGCAGAGCCCAGATCAGAACGCACCTGGATGCTGGGCTGCCAGGTTTCCCAGCGCAGCCAGGGATCAGTTAAGGGAATCCTGCACCCTCCCGGTATTCGCCTGCCAGTCCGAACCTCGAGGAGACAGGCTTCAAGAAAAAGAAACCGAAAGCGATCTCAGCACACAGAGCAGGAAGCCCGGCAGCGCCCAGCGCGCCACTTTCCACTTTTGCAGTCTACCGGCGCCTGGTGAGGCTCCGCAGAGATGCGCCTGGGGCGGAGTGACCGCGGGGAGGCTAAGGACCAGCCCTGGAGAGCTTGGGAAGGGGTTTCCACTGTCTCCTTTCCAACCCATCTCTGTTTCCCTAGTGGCCTCATTCTAACTTTTTTGGAGGGATGACATGTTCTCAAACTGGATTGTGGTGAAGGTTAAACAACTGAATAAATTTGTTAGAAATCGTCTAAAATAAAAATAATAACAGTAACCAGAACTGAGACGTTTGAAATGCCCAGAATCTTGTCACATGAGAAAACGGAAATAAAAGGCAACCAGGTGACCCCACCAACCCACTAGGTGAAGACTGGCAGACAGGTCCTGCACGCCCCTTTGAAGATCCCTAATGGGTCTGAGAAGTCTTCAAATTGAGAGTTTGTAATCCTGTTTAATATTTCCCAAACGTATCTAATCCACGACCCAACCTCCCCACCCCCCTTTCGCCCAGGACACCCATGAGGCCTCTGGGGTTTTAGATTTGAACCAAGGCTAGCCCATTCTGTACATGGAGGCACCAACAGTAGCATTCCCAACCAATACAGTCAGAGCAGTAGGCTTAGTTCAGACTGTCCCAGGGATGGGACAAGAGAGGAGGGGAACCAGGCAAGTCCCAAGTTAATGCCGTGTGTGTGTGTGTGTGTGTGTGTGTGTGTGTGTGTGTGTGTGTCTGTGTGTGTGTGTCTGTGTGTGTGTCTGTGTGTGTGTGAGAGAGAGAGAGAAAGAGAGAGAAATAACCCCCCAAGAAACCTTGAAAGCAGGAAAAATTACTACATCGGACAGATGTGAATAAGGACAAAAGATTTTATTCTAAGCCATACATACACAAGAGCACGCTAATTAGCCGGGAGGTGGTAGCACACGCCTTTAATCCCTGTAATGATTCTGTATACTCGTGGCGGCGATGGGCAGAGTTTAGACTTGTGATCACTGGCGAATTTCAGCAAAGGTTTATTAGTTACAGAGGAAGGTGAAGGTGAAGGAAGCCGAGTCAGGTAGAACAGGATCCTGTAGACAGAGAGAAACCGGGAGAAAGGGAGAGGGAGAGGGAGGAGACAGGACAGCAGTGTGAGAGACCAAGAAGAAAAGAGGAGTAGAGAAGAGAACTGTGACAGAGAGGGATTATATGGGGCTCTGTGGGTCCCCTGCTGATGAGGCAGGACAGGTGGCTGGGGGCAGATACAGCGCAGTGTACTTACAGGGCTTAGGAAGCAATACCAGGCCGCGACAAAAGGTGGGAGTGTCTCTGGAGCTGGAGAGTGGGGTTTGGGTGAGTTCCAAGGAATGGGGCCCAGGCAGTTTTGGGTAATTCATAACTATCCCAGCACTCAGGAGACAGAGGCAGGCAGATCTCTGAGTTTGAGGCCAGTCTGGTCTACAGAGTGAGCTCCAGGATAGCCAGAGCTACACAAAGAAACCGGTCTTGAAAATCCTGAGGGGGAGGAGGGAGGTGATTATGTAATAATTGTAAAACCTCGACTTGTAATTCACACCAAGCAAGAGCCTAATAAAATTATGTATTTTAGCACGGTTTCATAGATGTCCAAAATACACCAGTCTAAAGTGATGATTTTGGTGAATTTTACCAAATATAATCATGCCACGGTAATGACACAAGCCATTTCCTCTTGCCCCGCCCCCAAATTCCCCTTTCTTGGTAGAAAACCCCTCCTGGACTCCAGCACCAGGCAACCACTGATGGACTGTTACACAGCTAAGTTTGGCAAATGTGAAAATACCATATAAATGAAGATGTGTGAAATGTACTCTTTGGTGCATGGTTCTGTTTGCTCTTCACTGTACTTTTGGGACCTGTTGCTGCAGGCCAGTAATTTGTTCCTCTTCAGCAGGAGGTCTGAGCTTTGAACTCTGCACAGGCCCTCACCCCCATCCACCTGGTCTTTCACTCAATGTTTGTGACTACATTTCCAGTCTCCTGTTTGTTTATTTAACTTGCATTTTTACTCCTGTTTCTTTACCTCTCCACTCCAGACTAGTTTTCTAACTTACAGAATGAGGGATAGGTGTAAGTGTACCCGTTCTCCTGATAGGCTATAGCATCAGCTGCGAACCCTTTCCTCATCCCAGGAGAAGTCAGTTGTTCTCAAGATCTGTGAAATTGCTGAAACCCTTTGTTCCTAGCTGTCAAGAGCACATCTATTCAAGCTGCTGTGCCTGAATCTCTGCCCTTGCCCTCGGTGAGGAGGTGAGGAAGGGGGCCCTTACTCCAGACTGCCTTCAGAAGCTCTAGGCAACACCTTCTGGCCTTTCCTAGTCTGGTGCTCAGATGTCCAGCTCTGCCTCACTGAGGTGCCAGGACAGCCACAGGTCTGAGAGACTGCAGATAACCTACTCTTCCTGTCCGTCCAGGCGCCACCCCAGCAAAGGGTTGAGGAGGCCACTTCCTTCCCAGACTGACCAGCCAGCTCTGAGCCCTTAGCTGAAACAGACTCTTCCACCATCTTCCCATGGAGTGAACCAGAGGTTGCAGGTTTCTGGGAACTTGAGGCTATCTTTGCTCCTCCCCTCTGCGGCAGAGAATGGGTGGAGGGAGGACTGGGTGTGTGAGTGCGGGCCCCACAGAGCAATTTCACTTTCCTTTTCCTCTTTTTTTGAGGGCTCTGAAGGAGCTCTCTTTGATCTTTCCAGAGGCTCAGAGGTGGTGCGCTCTACCCTGAGGCAAGTTCAGGGCTCCTTGGGGATGTACAGGGGATGGCAGGAGGAGACAATGGCTTCAGCCTCAGGTAAGTCCCCCCCCAGCCCTCTCCTTGCCCAGGTCTCTGCTAAGATCAATGTTAACGTGTGTTCCTAGGGCTGCCCAGCCTGGGTCCACGATCCACAGGTGTTTGAGACAACGAGATCATAAGGAAATGAAGATAACAGGAAGCAGTTTTCACTGCAGTAGGTTAGCGGTTGGAGAGTCCCGGAGTCGTCCCGACTCACGTTACTTAATTTCCTTGCTCCTGTCACACAGCTGGGCTGACAGTGTGTGAACTTGGTCCCTGAGAGCCCCTGCGGGATTGGCTCATTCACTGTGACTTCTCTCCCTGACCACCATCTAAAAGATCTTTTACAAAATGTTCAAACCTGATCCCGTCTGTTGCCAACTTCCCGTCAGTCTGCAGCTGGGGACCGCTCTGCTCCGAGCCAGTCTGTCTTCCTTCCATCAGGACAGGAGTTTGATCACTCCAATCAAAAGGGAACGAAAGTAGATGAGACCTGGTGACTAAGGAAAGCGGTGGGGAGTGGGTGTTGCTTTTAACATTTCTTATTCTGTGCTGGTCACACAGCTGTTTAGAAACGGATGGAAATGATCTTACACACACACACACACACACACACACACACACACACCCCAAAGGGCTGGAGAGAAGGTTCAGTGATTAAGAGCTCATCTGCCCTAGCAGTGGGCATGGGTAAGGTCCCCAGCACCCTCCTGGGGTGTCTGACTACCTCTAACTCCAACTCCAAAAGATCAGACACCCTCTTCTGTCCTCCACAGACATTGCTCTTACATGCAGGAAACACACACTGAGACAAACACACACATGCATAATAAAAACAAAAACAAAAACAGAACGGGTAAGACAAAAGTGTCCAGAGCTAATTGTCCTCTAACAGGTCTCAGTCAAAGCTGTTCCGGTCCGGAGAAGTCCCAAGAAAGCACCATTTCTCCAGTGGAATTTGGTCAAATCCACTAGGGATTCCAACAGCCTGATACTGTCTCTTGGGAGTGAGGTGGTATTAATTATCAGCTCAATTTCTTTATTACAAGCCTGTTCCGGTGATTGGTCCCTCAGAGTGTGAGTTTTGGTAGTTGCTGTCTTTTAAGACATTTGGGCTTTTTGTTGTTATCAAATCTACAGGAATAGGGACGGCTGCATACGTCTTTACTATCCTTTCAATGTCTGTGGAATGCATAGCTAGTGTCTTTCTGTTTGCTTGGTTTATTCCTTGTTAGCCTGACTAGAGATTTAATAGCTTTATTGGTCTTCCCAAAGGAGTAGTTTTTGGTGTGAGCATAATGCTTGCTTATTTTAATTTTATTGATTTCTACTTTAATTTTTATTGCATCTTTTGTTTTCATTGTATGAAATTATTATTATTATTATTATTATTATTATTATTATTATTATTTGGATGGAGCCAGCAAAGTTTATTGGGGAGGGGCAGGGGGCATTGATCCTTCTTGGCTGCAGCCACCCTCATGGCCGCCTGCACATTGCTCAGCATCTCCTGCTTCCACTTGTCGCAGATGTGCAGCTTCATGGCTCACCTCACAGGGCAGGAAGTCACACATCTCCTGGATCATGTCCCCCATGAACTTGGTGTGCTTGGTCGGTCACCTTGTGGCCCTTGTTTAGGCCCACGGCCATGGGGTAGCACAGGGCCATGGCTGCTGCTCTCCGATGGTGGCCATGACAGGAAGCATTCCTCTTATTTTTTCTGGTTCCTCAGAAGACTTTCCTATCCACCTCTCTTATCTTCTGACATACATTTAATGCTGTGTTTCTCCCTAGGCACTGCCTTTAATTTTTTTTTTTTTTAAACTTCAAGACTTTATTGGAAGAAGAAAGGGCCACACTTTTACCGCCTACCCCGTTAAAACAAAACAAAACATTACATTTATTTATTTATTGTATGCACGCAAGTGCTACAGGGTGTATGTTGAGGTCAGAGGATAACTTTTGGGAGTTGGTTCTCTTCTTCCACCATGTAGGTCTTGGGGATCAAACTCAGGTCTTCAGTCAGATGTGGTGGCGGGACCTTTACCTACTGAGACCTCACCAGCCCCAAGGATGGCTCTCTTTTATGTAAAACATTAGTTGCAGTGTTCAAATGCTTTCTGTTTTTTAATGGTTGTATTTTGACCATTCACATTTAGACTGATTATGAACACAGAGTAACACCTCCCATGTTTGCAGATGTTCGCATTTTACTTTTTTTCTTGTTGGTCTTATTTTTTTAATGCCTTTTTAGTTTTAGTCACGCGTGTTATGATTGTTTTTTCCTGACTTCCTTTGTCAATTTTTTTTGTCTTGTTTTTGTTTTTCTTTGTTGCAGTACTCAGAATTGATTCTGGGGCTCCTCTAAAGAATGCTTTTTGTTTGCTAAACTGTGTCTCTCCCCCACACTCCCACCTCCGCTGCTCATTATTTTGTGGAATTTGTAGTTTAGCTTCGACACCTTGGCATTCTTGGATTTCTGATTAATTTGGTTGGGTTTTAGCATCAAATGTGAAACTGCACTACTTGAATTTACTGTCTGTGAAGTCATCATTCAATTCTAACTTAAGTTTTCACTTGAGTTCACTTACAAGGAGCTGAGTCCCGATCCCAGAATCCACATAAAGGTTGGATGCAGTGGTACATGTTTTTAACTCCAGAATTAGGGGAATGGAGACAGTTGGATCCCTGAAACTCACCGGTCAGCTAATCTGGCTGAATTAATGATATTTAGGTTCAGTGAGAGACCCTGTCTCAAAAAATAAGGTGGAGAGCAGCTGAATTCCCCCACTTCAGGCACATACACCTGAGCACACACACACACACACGCACACACACTCACTCACACACAACCACACACACTCACACTCACTCACACACAACCACACTCACACACACTCACACACACATACACGACCACACACCCTCCTTTAAGTTTAAGATAAAAATTATTGTACAATTTTGATGTATTATTCCATGTAGAATATAGGCACTTTTAAAAGCATAATGCTTCTCAAGTTCTTTGGCATCAGATAACTTAATATTTTTTCTCTTTGGTTGTCTGAGACAGGATCTTACTGTGTATCCCTGACTGGCCTAGAATTTACTGTGTGGACCAGGCTGGCCTTGAATTCACGGCGATCCTCCTGCCTCTGCCTCTGGAGTGCTGGGATCAAAGGAGTGCCTATTCACGCCCTTCTATAGTCTCAAAAATTATGGAGAACCCCGAACACTAGTTTTTTGGATTATATCTAATAGGATTTATCATTAGTTATAAAATAAAGCTTCAGACATTTGGAATATGTCTGAATATGGAATATGGAATATTTGGAATATTCATTGAAAGTAGTAGCAATGAATTAATTACTGTCACAAGTGACATTTTTATGGAAAATAACAATATTTTCTAAAATAAAAATAAAGAAGATATACTTTTGCTTTACTTCTTGAAATGCCTTCACTCCCCTGCTTAGCCAAAGTCACCAGACCTCCTGTTTACGTCTGTGCCCACTCTGCTGTGATGCCACAGCCCCGGGAACCTCTGGGAGGAGGAAAGAGAAAAAGGGCAAAAGATATTTCAGTATTGTCCTGAGGACAGTTTGTCCTCAGTAACATCTGAGACACAAGTCTCAAGTATTTAGCATTTGGGTATTGACATTTTAAGTGTGGGTGGGGGTGTGGTGGAGGGGGATGTACCCTCAATGGCGGCATCAGTTGACCTCATAAGGCTCCACCCCTAGAAGAAGAGCTATAGGCAGTTATAGCTTCCCAGAAAGGGAAAATCAGTATTCTCCAGGGACGGACTCTGCTAGGTTATCCAGTCCCCAGTGGTTCAGCCTTAAGCACATATGCATAGGAGCCACACTAAATGGACTCAGCTGATTGTCTGTGTGTGTGTGTGTGTGTGTGTGTGTGTGTGTGTGTGTAAACATTTATGTATGTAACAATAATTAGAGAAGATTTTTAAACATGAGAGGGCTTGGGGAAGGAGGACACGGGGAGGTGTGAGGAAGAGGGAACAGTAAAAATGAGGTAAATACAGTATCATGTAAGACATTTTTTAAAAAAATTATAAAATTTTAAAATAAGCAAAAGGCAAAAAGAAAGTTGTGTCATTTTATTTTAGTTTTAGTTTTTTTATTCATCATTTAGATTAGCATATAGAATAATGGGGCTCGTCATGGTGTCTTCATACATATGTAGTATACTTTTACTCATCCCCTGCCCCGCTTGATTCTCCTCCTCTGTCATGTGGGTCCCAGGATTGAACTCAGGTCATTACACTAGAGGACAAACACTTTTATCCATTGAACCATCTCACTGGCCCTCCTGCCATTTGTTTTGTAGTAGAAATTTTCTGGTATTGATATCTTTTGTCAATATTTAAGATAGGGTCTTGCTATATAGCCCAGGCCAGCCTTAGAGTCACTTGATAGGGGTCAGCAAGATACCTCAGTTGGTAAAGATGCTTACTGGGTAAGCCAGGCAGCTTGAGTTTGATGCCCAGAACCCATGAAAGAGTGAAAAGAGAGAACCAACTCCACAAAGTTGTCCTGTGACCTCTGCATGTGCTAATCCTATAACAATGCTAAGTAAAATTCTAAAGAGAAGAAATTGCAGGTAGGCCATGATGGTCTCCCTGCTTCAGCTTCCTGGATGCTGTGACGACAGGCACTTGCACCGTGCTCAGCTGATTTCTTGCTTCTGTCGTCGTACTGTGCATCATAATTTGTTTCCATTTGTCAGCCAGAACAGAGTCGATAACACGAACAAACAGCTCCCACGTCTCACTGGGCTTCTGAGCCTTTTTCCCCCAGAGAATCCTCTCTGTGGACTCTGTCTCTGGGCAGAGAGCAGACACCACCTGAGATTTCAGGCAGTATAGCATAGGACACTATGGTTAATAAGTGCTGGTTCTGAGCTGATGGAGAAACCCCATCACTGCAAGGTGGCAGGGAGCAGGGAGGAGAGAAGAAGGCATGTGGAACAATGGGTGATCCACACAGCCTGTGGGTGGGTGGAACGTTCTCTCAGTCCTGGATCAACTACTTAACGATTTTGCCTTCATGAACTGGAAGGGGATATACATTTTTTTTTCATTGTTTCCTTTTACCCTGAAGTCTATAGATTGTGTTCCAGTTTCATTCTGTTGTGTGGTATTACATAAAGAAACTTGGGTGAGAAAAAATTTATTAGCTCGCAGGTCCAGGTTGCTGTCCATCATTGCGGGGAAATCCAGACAGGAACTTGAAGCATCTGTCACATCCACAGTTAGGAGCAGAAAGAAGTGAATGCAAGTCTGCCTGTCAACTTGTCCCCTATACTAACGCTGTCGAGGATCCCCTACTTCAGAATTGGTGCTGCCCACAGTAGGCTGGATCTTCCCGTATAATTACCATAATGAGGCCAACCTCATAGATCACCCCAATCTAAGCAATCCGTTATTAAGACACACAGGATCTCAGATTGTGTCAGGTTGACAACGAAAACTAATCATGGTGCTGGGCATGGTGGAACATGATTTGAATCCCAAAATCAGGAGGCAGAGGCAAAATAAGCCTCTGTTTGAGGCTAGCCTGGTCTACATAGCAAGTTCCAGGCAACCTAGATTTACATAGTGATACCCTATCTCAAACCAACATAACCCAAATCATCACAATTTGCATCACTATTTTAGATGTTTAAAGTTTCAATTTTATCTTAATTTATTTTCCTTTAGTGGACCATTCTTCATGTCAGAAATTATCCAGCTATTGGTAGCTTCTTATAAACCAATTTCTACTTCTACATGGAATCTGTCCCTTAGGGCTATCACAGAGGACCAGAATGAAGAAGAGTCAGCTGACCATCAGCTCATGTTCAAATACTTCAAAGAAAATAAGGTGGACATTGCAAGTGCCATCACAAAGCCATTTCCTTTCCTTATGAGCCTCCGAGACCGTGACTTCATCTCCGAGGAAATGTATCAGGTGAGTGAGGAGGGTACACTCAACCCTGACGGTAAGCCTGCCCCATGCTGTGTGCTACTGAACCTCTGGATGCTGCCAGCAGACTGAAGGCCTCCAAGGAGGAGGAACCCTCACTTCTTGTAAGCCAGAAGATGACAGGAGAAGCAGGGAATCACAGGAAATATTCAAACACATCTCTGCAGTAACTGTGGCTGAGGTACACGGTGACAGTGGATGGACAGGAAGTGGGAATGCACTAAAATACAGGGCATTCCAGGATCATGTGTGCAATGTAACAACAGAAACTAGAATCCAAGCGGACATATCTAAGCAGTGCTTCCTGACAAAGCCTACTCACTCCAAAGCCTGCAGCCTGAGAGTTTTGAAAGTCACAAGGCAGTTGGGTCATGCGATTAGAACTGGAAGTCATGCTTGCTTCTCTCTCTTCAAATTGTTTCTTGTTCTTCAGGCACTGCTGAGGCCCTAGAATGAGTGAAGGGTAGTATGGGGTCCCCTGGGGACAAGTCTTCTCTTCTTCTCTACGCATCTCTTTGTCCTGTGGCTAGGATGCTCACTTGGTTGCCTTGAGCCCCTTCAGACCAGCTCAGTCCTGGGTGGAGTTACTGTCCAGTCCCAGGACTTTCATGGCTTGCTAGGGCCACATTAGAGCATCTTAGTCTGGCTCTTACAGACACACCACTTGATTATTCTCCCAAACTACTCTCTTCTTAAGTACTGTTTGTCAATGTCAGTGCCGCTCTCAGATAGGCAGGAGCCTGTCATTGTAGAGAGAACACTTGAGAAGTCACCTTGATACATGCAAAGCTCAGATGTTTCACAAGAAAGTAAATGGTGCTTGAGTCGCTCTAAGCCTCTCTTACATCCCATAAATCCCTCGTGACATCGTTCTCCATTCAATATTTTTAAGACTTGTGAAGAAAGCTGTGGGAACCTGGTCCCGGTGGAGAGAGTGGTGTATGACATCCTCAGTGACCTACAGAATACGTTTAGCCTGCAGCTTCTGGAAGTGATATTCAAAGAAACACATCTGAAGGCCTACCCCGACTTAGAGAGGACTCTCAGGAAATTCGGGAATGGTAACTATAGCTCTCACCTGCTCCAGGGAATTCAACACAATTTCATTCATTTTTTCATTCATTCAATCACTCCTTCGTTGTTTTTGTTTTTGTTTTTTTTTTTCGTTGATGGTTGATACAAAGTTTACTGAGATGCTATGACATGCCAACCACAGGGGGAATGTAAGAAACACATATGGCCCATGTAGTCAGGAGCTTACACATAGGCCAAGTAACGGAGGTAACTGCTCAGCCAGGGCCTGATTTTCAGGCTATAAAACATACTCTGAATGATGAGTTCTCTTAGAAAGGAGAGCGCTCTCTGATACCTGCAGACATGTCCAGCGATATGTTCCTTGTATTGGAAAATGTATCATCCAGGGAGTCTACATCAGCTTCCTTCTTTGAAGAGTAGAGAAATCACAAGGGAAGCCCAGCTTAGGCCCAGGCACCAGAGAGGGCAGCATGTGTCAGCTTAGAGTGTGAAAAGAGAGTGGGCTTAGAGAAGCCCGGGCCGGCATGTTGCACGGATGTGAAGTCCGCAAATCCTGAGTAGAGACCAGCCTCTGTTGTTCCCACTGGTCCCCTGTCGCTCGCCTTTCCGCTCCCCCATGTGGAGGACTCTCCCTTCCAGAAGGTGAGTCCTCATCAGAACTTCTTGCGAAGGATGTTTTTTTTTACCTTTCTTGAGTGTCTTCTCCTTCTCCCCTCACGTCTTCTGGGTCTTGTTTCTCCATCTGTACCACTTGGTCACCTTGAAATGCAGCTCTGACATCCCCGGCTGGTGTTTCACTCCTCAGTTGCCTCCTGAGGGCCACTGATAGCCACTTCCTGTTGTTGCCTTTCAGAAATCAGTTTTTCATTTTGTCCTGCCCACCCTGCCAGGGGGAGAACTTTCCTTCCTCCTCAGGGCTGTGCTTCTCTGTAACCAGAGTGTCTTCCCTGACTCAATTCAAACATGGTCTGTTTCTCTCTCTCCCTTCATCCCTCCTTTTTTTTCTTTCCTGCATCCTTTAGATGGTGGCTTCCCTCCCTTTCCTCCCTCTGTCCCTCCCACATCCCTCCTTCCTGCCTTCCTTTCTCTCTAAGACTTCCTTTCTCCTACAGAAGCCCCCTGCCTTTCCCTATCCGTTGTGTAATTTATAAAATGTTTTCTGCAGTTACTTTAATTTGAAACTGGTTTTCACTGTCCTCTGACCATTTTGAAGAGATATTAATCACGACAGATTGTTACTTTCCCATTGCCTGTCCATAACTAACTTTCCAAGGTACCAGAAGTGCTAAAGGTTGCACAGAAGCATCGGAGTCCAGCGTGCACTGAGATACAGCTCTGCTCACAAATTGCGATCTCTAATTGCTTTCTGTCCCTTCTCACTGGTTCATATCTCCTTCCATTACCTGCTCAGCAAGGAAACAGCAGCCCAGCCGAGGTTCAGCAGCCACTCAAGCCTTGAGCAGGCAAAACCTTGCTTTTACATTTTGTGGTTGATCAAGGAGTTTCTGCAAACCATGTCCTGTATCTCCGCAAGCTTGCAAATTTAGAGGGACAAACTCTGCTGTGT
The DNA here is from genome assembly GCA_026225945.1 of Cricetomys ansorgei. Classification (NCBI taxonomy): domain Eukaryota; kingdom Metazoa; phylum Chordata; class Mammalia; order Rodentia; family Nesomyidae; genus Cricetomys; species Cricetomys ansorgei. The sequence goes on from JAMJFZ010001796.1 coordinate 21,782,112, forward strand.
TCTATTTTATATGTTAAGTAGATGCATAGACTTTAACTTCAGGTTAAAGTGAAGCAGAAGAGAAAAGTCAGCACTCCACAGAAGGTTGGGGTGGCCAGGATCACTGGCCAGTTCTCATGGGAGACCTGAGGAATGTGCTGAGCCTGGTACAAAGGAAAAACAGAGAGAGAGAGAGAGAGGGAAAGAGAGGGAGGGAAGGAGAGGGGGGAGAGAAGAATTGGAGCCTGTCACATGGAGATAAGAGCTCTAGAGTCAGAGATGCAAAGAGGATGTGCTGTTGGGCATTGTGATCAACAGGAAAAAGGACTGAGGCACCTGAGATGCTTTACATTGTAGAAGAACAGCACTGGGGGCAGAAAGATGAGAAGAACGTAACAGGGATGAGCGGAAAGAAAAGAGGCAGAGCAAGGCTCTTGGCGGGTGGTGTGGGTGTCTCAGGTGGGGGAGGGATTCGCCTGTGTGCTGAGCGCCAGCTCTGTCAGAGCACTTGGAGGTCTCCACCCCATCACCGTCTAATGCGCTTATTGTCACATTCCTTCTCAGTTTCCAACCATCGCGGGACTCTTCAACGGATAAATGGAAGGGATATCGAAGAGACGCCCAGTCTGCCAGCGGTGGCTAGGGAAGGTGACTATGTTTTTAGTTTACAAAGTGCCTCACTGATACTGTTTTCCTGTCTTTACTGTTCTCTCCACACCATTCCCAACACACACACACAGAGAGAGAGAGAGAGAGAGAGAGAGAGAGAGAGAGAGAGAGATTGTAGTTGCTGTCCCTGTAGGAGACAAGAAGAGAAGAAAGGTGAGTCTCTCAATAGAGAAGTTTGTACATAGACTTACAGGGTACAAAGTCATAAAAAGAAGATTAGAGACATGAACAGGAGATTCCTAAGCATATTTGAGTTTATCTAAGTTAATATGGATATATATATATATACATATACATAAATGCATATATATACATACATATATACATTTATTTATGAGTCACTTAATGATGGGGATGAAATTCTGAGAAGTGTGCTGAGATGCGTTCCTTACTGTGCAGATGCCATGAAGTGCCCTGCCACTAACCATCCCAGCCATCAGACCACCGGTCCTGTCAGCCTATGACATGTCTATGTCTATCGTACATGCGGTCCCTCCTGTCTCATCTGTACTAAATGTTATCATGCGTCACATGGATGTACTCTTAGGATGGAGTTCGAGAAGAGAGTGAAAATTTTACTTGCGAGAGGTCATGTGGGAATAATGAGATACGGCGTTAGGAGAAATGTCATGGAAGGGGAGTATAAGAATAATAGCCGACTGGGGGAAGAGATAAGACCTTGTGTATATAGAAAAAGGCAGAAACAAAAAGATATGGCAAAAACCAGCAAGAGAAAGTCAAATCAATAAGCTCCACAAATAGCTGCATGGTGTAGAGACAGCAGTGTGGGAAGATGGTGTTGGAGACAGGGCCGGGCAAGCTGCTCAGAGAGGTTGGCAAATCTCAGTTGGTGCAAACATCACTCTTAGGCAATGATTTGATACGGACACAGGTCCAGTCTATTCACATCAGGCATAAGTTTAAGTCATTATCAACTGTCTTTCATGTTTTTCTCTCTTCAATGAGCCAAGAACATTTTTTTCAAATGGTTGAAGGAGGAAAATCAGAAGCACAGAAGGTGATGCAGTTTTGTTTGTTTGTTTTTTACTTTTCAAGACAGGGTTTCTCTGTTGTAACTCTGACTGTCCTAGAACTCACTCTGTAGACCAGGTTGGCCTCGAACTCACAGAGATCTGCCTGCCTCTACCTCCCGAGTGCTGGGATTAATTTTGTGAGCCACCACAGCCCAGCAGTGATGCAGATTTCAATGACCTATTTTCTAAGTAGTTTTATTTTGCTGTCAGCGCGAGAAGAACCTCCTTTCCTTTTACCTCCTTTCCTGTTCACCAATCCATCCATCCACGTACCCACTCACTCGTGCACCAAGACAACCACCTAGTCACCCGTCTATCTGCCAGTCTATCCATCTATTCACCCATCCATTTCCTCACCCAAATAAATACCAATATAACCGTCCATCTATCTGCCCACTATATCTATCCACTCATCCTTCCAACCAGCCATTTTTTTCTTTTCTCCTGTCCCTCCCCACAGGATGGCCAGATTATGTTCAGCTTTTGCATTTCTTCAGGAGACACAAGCACACTAGAAGTCTGAATTCAGGCTGGTTGAGACTTCTTGAGTACAGACCAACACCAAGACAGGAGGGTTGAGAACTCTAGATGGAGCCATCGAATCTAGGGGTCTGAGTGATTGCCGGTTTCACCTAGATAGACACAGAATCCGAACATCACCATTTGGGATGCACTGCTGAGGGGGGGACAGATCACCCTCAGCTACTTTCCCAGGAGTGTGGACATAATGGGTGCAATAGAAATTGAGGAAACTCCTGGGAAAGACTTTTGAAGAGGACTTGCCAAGAAAGTCTCCTCCTTTGTCCACAGTACACAGAGACTTTTTATGATCTAAAAGGATGGTGAAACAGAATACACAGAAAGAGAAGAAATGAAATGTTCAGATTCAAATGTAAGGTGGAAAAATTAGAAACAGCAAGCTAACTAAAGGTGACAGATGGAGCCTAGTGAGACGAGCACCCCGGGGGGAGGTAATCTCGATTATCAAACAAGGTGCAGAGTTTAAAACGTGAAGAATACTATGTAAGGGGGAGAAAGGTCATTAGATAGTGTAAAAGAGTCATCACCCCTACACAGAGAGGAAAAAATACAGGATAATGAATTCAAAACCAGTAGAAGGCCAGTGAAATGGCATCTGATGCCGAGCCTGATGACCAGTCTGATCCCTGGGACTCACATGGAGGAAGGAGAGAACTGATTCCTGTAAGTGGTCTTCTGACCTCCACATATATGTCATGGTATCTGAGACACCCTCACACCACCAACCTAATACAAACATAATCTTAATAGTAATAATGACAACAGTAATATTTTAATTCAATTGAGAGCAGCAATTATTTTCAGGGAAGAGAGGAAACAGTCTGAAGACTTCAGAGGGACTGATTTACTAGCCAGAGCAACTTTTGGCTTAAGGAGAACACATTCGCTTTGAGTTTTCAGGTTGCCGTGTCCTCGGCTTCCAAGGAGGCACTGGAAAGCGTGCAAGGGCGATCAGTGTCTCCCAGGCATTCCTACCCGCTCCCATATGTAAGTTAATGGTCCCCAAACTCGAACCTCCAGACTTGACTGCCAGCTTCCTCATCTGCAGGCCTGAGTAGGTCCATGCATCTCCCTCAGAGGCCTCTCCGTCTGGATGCTTTTCAGGAACCTCAGTGTGAGATATCTGCAAAGTTGTACACAGTATCTGTCTGGACAGCAGACCTGCCTCCTCTGCTGGTATCTCTGTCTCAGCACAGGGTACTACTTCTCCATTCTTAAGCTCCCCAATGTAAACCAATCTTCCACATGTCACCCCTGTCCACTTTTTCCTTTAACAACAGCAACAACAAATCAGATTTTTCTCTCTTTTTAAAATTCACTTTATTTTATATATATGAGTGTTTTGCCTGCGTGTATATGTGCACCGTGTACTTCACTGGTGTCCAGGGAGGTCAGAAGAGAGTTCAAAATCCCTGGAACTGGAATTGCAGACAGTTGTGAGCTGCTGTGTGATGCTGGGAATCGAACCTGGGTCTTTTAGAAGATCAGCAGGTGCTCTAAACTGCTAAGCCATCTTTCCAAACCTCAGATTAGATCTCTTGTTTTCACCTGGAGACTACAGAAATAGCCCCTAGTCTCAGATGCCTTCCCTCACTCAGTCTTGCTCCATCGAACCCATGTTCTCCAGCTTGGTGAGACACCCAGAAAGGAAGTTGGCGTACCTTACTCTCCCCTTTTAGTTCTGTTGTATAAGGATTGAGTCCATCTTCCTCCCTAACGTTTCCAAGTTCCTGTCTGCCTCTCTTGTTCTTCAAAAGAAGAGTTTGTGTAAAACTTTCTTAGTAATTTTGATTTCCTGGTCTTCTTTGCCTTTTGTGGGAAACGGAGGAATCCTTGTGACTCTTTTCGAAGCAATCTGATTCTCACAGGTAGAATACATGGCTTCTTCATGCATGTTGAAGTGGTGAATCCTGGGGAAAGACAGCGCCTTGCTCTCCTCGCTATCTGTGTTACACATTCGGTGTTGTCATTCCGATTCCGTGTATTCATAATTTTCCTCTATTCCTTGAACTTTGTGATTCCACCTGAGCAAACCGATTTGTTGTATCCTTGTTTCTTTTCAGCATCCTGTAGTCCTAGAAATTCACAAATGAATGATGGACAAGCAGAGCAGATGCCCAGCCTGCCGCAGTGTAGTGGAGGAGGTGAGCGAGCCTTCATCTGCCAGTCGGCTAGTGAATCTGCAAGAGAGAAAGTCATAGAAGCACCGACAAGGGTCAGAAATAATGGGGAATGAAAGGAGCAGGGAGGGAAAAGATGGACAGCCAGTCCTCTGCCTCCGGTGACAGAGAAAGGAGCCACGTCATGCTCCACTTCAGGGGTGTTCACTACGGAAGACACTAAGCAGCCTTGACCTGCCTGCTTGTCTCAGGTGGCCCTCCTGCTGTGGTTCTCCTTGGCCACTCTGAGTCCACTGAGTGCTTTCCTTCTTTTCTGCAGAGGGAAGTAGTTTTTGTGAACAAACATTTAATGGACAACAGCCCCAGGATGACTCACGCTCAACACCGGAGCATGAAGCAGGTGAGCAAGGGGAGCACTGTGTGGTCTGCAGGGTTCTGGAGGCTGAATTCTCAGCTGGTGTTTTCTGCATGGTTTGTGGTATCCTTGTTTCTTTGCAGCATCCTGTAGTCCTAGAAATTCACAAATGAATGATGGACAAGCAGAGCAGATGCCCAGCCAGCCGCAGTGTAATGGAGAAGGTGAGTGAGCCTTCATTTACACACCACAATGAAGAGAGGGTCATGCCTTGGCTACTGTGCTTCCTATTTGCCCATGGCATTCTGGGGAAATTCAGGGAGGAAAAACGTCTCGGAAACATCATGCAGAAATGTTGTTTGGTGTTAGATGCTCATATATTACATTAATAGGAATCTGCTGGGCAGGACATTCATTGCTTATGTCTTTTCATACCCTCTAAGGCTGTAATATGAATCCATAGGACAATTTCTTGTCTTCCTCGTCCTCCTTTGACATCAAGCAGCTTAGCATTCATGTGCATGTTGATCATTTTCCTTGTTTTTCACAAACTTGTCAAAGTGTTCAGAGAAAGTATCGTATTGTCTAACTGATACAATTCAGGAAACAAAACCCAAAGTATTTGATCAACATATTTCATGTTATTTGGACTATACACTTTCTCCACAGTCTTTGTTACGTATGTCATCCCTTTATTCTTAAAACTCTTAAGACACTTGGGTGGTGGTGGCACACATCTTTAGTCCCAGCTCTTGGGAGGCAGATGCAGGTGGATCTCTGTGAGTTCAAAGCCAGCCTGCTCCATAGAGTAAATATCAGGACAGCCAGAGTTACAACAAGAAAGCCTGCTTCAAAACAAACACCTCTTAAGATTTTTTTCAGGGGTAATTGTTGCATTTTCAAGAATGTAGAAACACAGAAATTTGGTGTGTTTCATAACTTGACAAGGACAAGGAGATTAGAGGTCAAGTTTCCAGATGGTTCCATGTGGGCTCTAGGTTCTAGTAGTTAAGTTTCCATGGTCTGGACCTGCAGCTTTTTCTGGAAGCAGGGGACTCCTGGAGGGGTGAGTGGCAATGGATTTACCATCCCAAAAAACTCAGACCCTGGAGACCAGGCTTCTGGTGCAGATCTATTTTATTGCAGATGAAGCAGTGCTTTTATAGAGGAAGCAGGACGTTCCATAAGGGAGAGGTCCAATTGCTTTTGGTCCATGCTTACTAGACACTTCAAACAGCCTACCCAAAGCTTCCTATCACGGGAGGAAGTGGTGGTGCGTGGGGGGTCGGCAAGGTTGGGAGAGGTCCAATCATCTTTAGGCATGTATGTTTAAGCTCTTAGCCAATCATTTTGCTGTTGTTGGTGAACAAGGTTTCTGAAAGACGGGGAAGTGGATACCACCCTGGTTAAGTTTTCCCTTCTTGGGGCTCAGTGTTCCAGGATCCACCATTTTAAAGGCCATGCAATGTGCCATGGGCCAGGTACTAGCCCTGTCGCAGGAGCTGATGCCAGTCTTTCTCTTCCGCTATCGGAAGTCCAAGGGTGTTTGGATACTTAGGGGGCTGCAAGGGCCCAGTGGAAAGTTTTATTTAGCAAATAGAGATGCTTAGGGAGAGAAGAAGAAATAATGACACAGAGGATTAGAAAATATGTGAATGCAGTTTACTGCATGAGATAGGAGAGCCCCAGAAGAATACAGCTAGGAAATATGAACGCAGAGGCAATGTAAAATGTCGAGCATACAACAGAGAAGACAGATGATGAAGAAGACAGTAAATGTCAGGGAGAGAAGAATCCAGTTAGTGAGAGGCACAGAGACCTTACCAAGTAGCATTGAAATGGTGCTCTAGGGGAAGTAGATACCAGCGGGTATTAACCAAGTTTTTAAGTATTTAACCAAGGAACAGCTATGCTTGTGAGTCCCATTCTCTTTGAATGAACTCTTGCTTTGTAGAGTATATGTGCAAGCATGAAACTTAGCGATTGGTGAATCTTCAGAAGTGGTTGTAGGAAGACTGGTTGATTTCTAATGGGTGACTAAAGTGTAGCTGTTATTGATTGGGTGGCTATCAGAATGATATCAGCATGATTATATGAATGGTTGGTTGGCTTGTACAGCTCATTTGCTGGATTTATGCTCAATGATTAATTAGGATCATTCTGGTTGCTACTTCTTTATATGGTCAAAGAATAATGCATTTCCTTAGGAGTATAAGAATCTTTAAAGATTTATTCTTTTTAAAATGTAAATGTATGCATGTGTGTCTAGGTATGGTTTTGTGCATGTTCATGTGAGGCTAGAAGAGGGTGTCATCTCCAGAGCTGGGGTTATGGGTGGTGGTGAATCACCTGATTCTGGTGCTGGGAACCGAGCCGTGGTCCTCTGAGGGTCAGTGTGAGCTCTTCACTGTTGAGCTGTCACTCTAGCTCCAGTATAGGAACTTTTAATTCTTAGTTCCTCCTTTCAGAAGGCCATCATTTGAAGCCTGAAAAGAGACCATCAAGTATTGTCCATACATACATACAAAAGAAAATGTCTTTCTGTAAGAGAACACTGGATACAAAATCCTAAGTCCCCTCTGTTGAATAAGAGTTATAGATCAAGGGTTTGAGAGAATTGTGCCTGGGGATAGGGATAGAAAAGAGAAGATATTTTTTAAAAACTTATTGGCTTAAAATATTTTTCATAAAATATCCTTTGATAGTATTCTTTCCCCACCTCATCCCAGATCCTCTCCACATTGCTACCCTACCAACTTCATGTTCTCTCTCTCTCTCTCAAAAAAGGCAAAACAAAGAAAACAAAAAGACAAAAAAAAATACCCAAAGAAACACACACACACCCACACACAGAGAAATGAAGTTTGTGTTGACCAACTACTCTTGATCTTGGGGCCTGCCCTAGAATGTGGCTAATATACCTACTGGCACTCCAATTGAGAAAAAAAATTTTTTTCCTCTTCCAGCAGGTATCAGTTGCTAATAGTTTCTTGATTAGGGGTGGGACTTATACCCACTTCCTCTTCTCAGTGCTGGGAGAAAAGTTAGGATGTTGACTATTTCACTCAGATGGTAAAAAATTGTCCAGTGTCTCCAACTGGCAATAGAGCTGTTGCCCACACAGTATCATTATGGTTAAGTTGATTCCAGCACAGAGCATGGCTAATAGGGTCATCTGCCATGACTCTGAGCCAATTTCACAAGCTGTGGCCATTTGCAACAGGCCCTGGATGTCTCTTGTGGTTTGAATTTGTACCCCTAGAGCATGGCCTATATTTTTAATTTCAAACAAAATTAAAGGGTTATGATAATGTGGGATAATCTAGTGTAAGTAACTGATAAAAGAGTACTTTTAAACTGATGAAGGTTTTCTCAGTTCCTGTAGTCTGGAGGATGGCTCCAAAGATTCAACTGTAGGAAGACTATGTCGGAAAGTATTGGTCCTCACTTCCTTGAAGGCCCAGTGAATTGTAGAATTCTCCCTCTTTGTCTTGTAATCATTGGATTTGAGTAATTTTGGATGACATCCTCTCTCTGGCCAATAGAGTATAACTTAGAAAATAAAACCCACTACCAACAGAGTTTTCTACAAAATTAGAATTCTTCCTTACAAGTTTCATGTCAGCTCAGGAACAACTAGAAAAAGGTGACATCTGTATCAGAACAGAGAAGATGTGCAAGTCTTTTTTTATTGTCTAACAAACTGTGCTGCAAATAGATGTTTAACTACACATCCATGTAGTATCTCAGCACTACAGATCAGATTCCTGGGCAGGCTCAGTTTATCTCTCTACTCAGTCTTACCAGGCTAAAATCATCATGTTAGCCAGGCTGAGCTCTTCTCTAAAGACTGGGGAGAATTCCTACATCAAGTTTATCCAGGTTTTTGATAAAATCCAAATCCTTGTGGTTGTAGGACTGAGGTCACGGCTTTGTTACTGGTTGTTGCCAGGGATCACTCAGCTCCCCAGAGCTACTCGTGTTCTCAGGAAGCAGGAGGCTATGGAACCTTCTTCATGCTTCCAATCTCTGATTTCCCATTTTGCTGCCAGCTGGAGAAAAACTCTCTGCTTGTACAGGGCTCATTTGACTGCACCAAAGTCACGCTGAGGACTGCTCGCTTTTAAGGCACTTCGGGGAAGGGATGAAGACCTGTATCTCACCTAGTCAGGTGCTGGTGTCTCTGACCGACACTACAGAGACATGCACAGATAAACCTTTCAGGACCTCTGAAACACATCTGTGGTTGCTTAATCCGGCAATTCCATTTGCAGAAAGAGCTCAACCTCATACTTTAGAGGGGAGTAGTCAAAGAAAGCAAGGTTCCCTGAGAATGGTTTGCAGTGACAGCCACTGGTGGGGACATGGGAACACTGGAGACCTCCTATCTTGTTTTATAGTGCTACCTGACAAACATGTGAAGTCCCCCACTGTGAAGTGGAATCATTGGTGAATTCCTGTAACTTACTAGATTGAAGACTTAGAATCATTGTGAAAGCACAAGGAGGAAGTACATGTTCTGCCATGGCAGATTGTGGCTTTGAGAAGACATCCCCATGAGAAGCGGAAAGAGGGTGCTTGTTATAAATGTGAACAGTGTGCAGCCATGTGTGGAGTACTGTACTGGGTTCTTAAGAGAAGCAGAGGCTAACCTGGGGACATGTAGTCGGCTACGTGACAGTAGTTGAACAAGATTACATGAACAGTGAGAAAAAGAACTCATTTCACAGACCTACAAGCCACCACGTGTCTTTGTGAATGTCCCAAGATAAGAATAGGACCAGTTGCACGGTTTGGCTACTGACTGGTGGAGCCACATTCACTGGTTTTTGAGGCTGGCTTGATTCGGGGACTTGTTAGACATTTCTTTCCATTATTTGTTTTGGGTCACTATCTTTTAGTATTCGGAAATAAAAAAAAAAAAAAAAAAGGAAAATCGGGAGCAGACAAACGAAAAAAAGACTTTTTAAAAGTTTCTGAGACCAAATGAAGCAAGAATAAACACAGAGACAGACTGTTTGCTAATGCTGTACCTACACATTACGATAGCAATTTCTTTACACTGACTTGCACATGCAGCTTTAACTAGCATAACTCAGAAGGAAGAGCACAACAGCAAGTCGCTGTTGAGACCGAGTCACTTTGCAGTGGTTCAGGAACACTATCTGAGTTGTGCATAAGAGGTCTAGAATTTACATCATCGGGACACTCGCAGCAAGTCTTCAGATGATCTCTGTGGGAACACGGTCTTTAGAAGCTAGAGACCATCACTCCATGTCTGAAGCTGAAAGCTTGTGAAGTGAAGGCCCTGGTGGGAGTGGGAAGAGACACAGCTCAAAGCCCATGACTCTTACAAGAAAAGGCCTCAGCTGGTTTTACCTGGAGCTTGAGAAGCGGGTGGTTCATGGGCTGTAAACTTTGCAAAGCACAAGTGCTTGGATGCTGAGGAACCATCATCCAAGCATTTGCTGCTGATTGGTTGGATTTCAAACTCACATCGGTACCTCTAATTGGCTGGATTTCGGAAGTGTGGTTAGTGGCCAATTGAGATGGATCTGAAACTGGTAAAATGAAAGTTACCTTTTACTGTTTCCAAAGAGCAGTCTGTTAACCAACTCCGCCCCCTCCGGCCCCCCAGAAGATAAGAACTTATATGTGTGCGGTTCTTATTTTGTTTGCTTGTTTTGTTTTTAACAGCTACAAACAAGTAGCAAATCAAAGGTTGAAAAATGGAAAACAGTGTACATAGTGGAAAGAAAATGGCTGTGTTGGATCTCTGGTGTGATTGCTGAAGCAGGTGTTTTATTTGTTTCTTAGGTTATTTTGGGGTTGGGTTTTTGTTTTTTTTCCCCCCAGAAGGCAGCCCCTCTTTAATTCAGAATATGGCTTGCTGTGCAGTCAGACAGCAACGAGGACTCTTCTCTGTCTCTGTCTCAGGATCTGTGGACAGCAATTTTCTTGATTAGGATTAGTATCCAGGATGCTAGATCACCAAGTGAACAAAGAAAGGGGTCAGAAGCGCTTGCTTTTAGCCTGCTATTCTACGACAGACAAGGTGACTATGACCTAAAAGAATCAGAGCACATACAGCTATGACAAGGCAGGCAAGACAGGAGAGGCAAAAAATAAAATAAAATAAAAAGAGAGGAACTGAAAGTCAGACAATGGGAGGATGTAAAAATATTTTGGAAGAATGAGAGAAGGGATGGGACCATTAAAGATATAAAAGGTCATGGGGCAGACACTGGGGATGGCAGTAAAGGATCACAGCTCAAGGCTAGCTTGGGCTAGAGTGAGTTGTGGAAAATTAGTTGACACTCTGTCTAAAGATAAAACATAAAAAAAAAAAGGTCTGAGGGTGTAGCTCAGTGGTCGACTGCTTGCCTAGCAAGAGTGAGACCCTGAGTGTGCTCCCTAGTGTTGCAAAATCAAATAACAAACAAACCAACACTTCCAATTTTGGCCCAGGAACAGAGCAATCCACAAGTGAAAATATGAAGTGTCCCTGTGTCATGTGTTCCCCAAGATATGTGCCAGAAGACTGGAGAGCAAGAATGGGAAGCAGCCAAACAGGTATTTATACATAAGGCTGCCCAAGGGCCATGGCGTAGGGACAGCTTAGTGAGTACCACAGGCTCCGGCTAGAAGAGTAGTTTGTGGTCCAGCCCATCCATGAATCTACTCCAGTGTATTTGCCTGTTGGGAGCTGGAGAGAAGCCAGAAACCTTTATAGAGCCATGTTTAAGAGGATGGAGTCAGTTGATCACATGTGGATGAAGTAGAAGAAATGCACTCTTTTAAAACTGGAAGCTATCTTGTCTGCTGCCCTGATGCACTGCATCACGCCCATTCGTTCCTGATACCCAAGACAGCCAAGTGAACGCCTGCAGCTAGATAATAATGTTGCTTCGTCATGGCCTGAGAAAGGTCCTTACATGAGCCTGATACTTTAGAGGAGGAAAGAGTTCAGGCCCACTATTCTCAGGCCGGTGTATATTTCAAACCAAAGTCTTCGAGTGTGTCAAAGAACTAGTTAGGGTTTGCCTGGAAATTTTCCTACAAAATTCTTATTTTATTTGTGCAAAAATGTGTTAAGACTTAAAACATCTCAATGGGGTAGGGTGGGGGCTTCAAGTGGCCAGGACCCTCCCTGGGTTCTTAGTTCTCAGTTCAGTAGCCTTGGCATCTTCTAGAAGGAGGAGGAGAACGACAATCCGAACACTGACTTAAGTAAGGCCTTTGCAGTGTGGGTGCTCCTAAGATTTGTAACTTCTCTTGGTTAGATTTTCCTTATCACCATTTATTGTTTTCTAGATACTGTGGACACTGGGAACAGTGATACTGCAAGAAAACCCAAAAGGAAAATGAGTAAGAAAAAAAAAATGAGAGTTTACGTGGTTTTGATGTTACTGATAAGCTATTTATTGCTAGAATTATTGTTATTGTGACTGTGGTGACCCCCCCCCCCGAGGCATGCCTGTTCTCTCCCTTGGAAAACCTGTTAACTTAATGACGAGGACACTCTACACATATGACGAAGTTAGGGACCTTGAGGGGGGACTTGCTTTTGACTGTTGGTGTAGGGGGACTAATCTGATTTTATGGGTCTTAAGGAGTGGGGAACCTTTCTTAGATGCAGAGAAAGAAAATGACTGGAGGAGAATAGTCAGGAGGATGCAAGATTGGCGGGTCTGGGGTTACAGAAAGGGAACAAGGATTGTGGGTGACCTTGAGAACCTGGAAGAGGCAAGGAAATCAGTTCTGAGCCTCCAGGGACAGATGAAGGGCTGTGGATGCCTGGACTTCAGTCTGAGGAGACCCACATTGGACTTCTAACTGACAGAACAGATAAACGTGTGCTGTTTTAAGCTACTGAACTTTTGGTGGTTTGTTCTGAGAGCAAGAAAGAGTGGTACGGATTTTGGAATAGTCATGGACTGTGCCATAGTGACCACGCCAGGGGCAGACCACACATATGAGGGTGGCCCTGGAAGATGGTGTTGCTTTGTGGGGCTGTAGTTGACCTTTGTGTAAGTACGCACTGATGGCTGCACAGTGGCAAAAGCACCGAACAACACATTTCTCAGAATGTACCCTTGGTAAGTAAGGAATGAGTTTGCTGGGAAGTGGGTGTAGCTCCAGCACATCCCTAAAAATTCAGAAGTAGTTTGGAAATTAGGCAATGAGGAGACAGACTGAAGAACTGTTTGTTTGTCATTTATCTATCTTTTTTTTTTTTTTTTTAAAGACAGGCTCTCACTTCAGGCTGGCCTGAAGCCTTCTGTGTAGACTCTGCTGGCCTTGATCTCAGAGAGATCTGCTTGTCTCTGCCTCCTGAATATTGAAATTAAAGGTGTGGGCCACCAGGCTCCTGGACCCTTGAGGAGCATGGTAGAAAATAACATGGTAGAAAAGGCTTGGAATGTCCTGAGACATTCACTGAAAGACTCAGCGAGGACTGGGGAGGAAGTGGAGACCACTCTGGAAAAAATCTGTAATCAATTCTTACCTTTACACACATGCAAGGATTTTAACATATGACTAGGACTCAGTGTCAGTTCTTATTTAATAAAATTTATAGTGAAAAGCACAAATCCTAAGAACACCCTTTGATGAGTCCAGCTAATTGCATTTATGATGATGATGATGATGATGATGGTGATGATGGTGATGATGGTGATGTTTTCTTGAGACAGGGTTTCTCTGTATAGCCCTGGCTGTCTTAGAACTCATTTTATAGGGCAGGCTAGCCTTGAACTCAGAGACCCACCTGCCTCTGCCTCCCAAGTGCTAGGATTAAAGGTGTGCACCACCACCGCCCAGCAAATTGCATTATTTTTACAGTCAAAATCTTAAGTCGACATAGAATATGAGCATGAACCTAGGAAGGCTTTCTATGTCTTTTCTGCCCCCTACCCATTCAGGCACCTACTTATTGTTCAAGGAAAATTTATCTTAGGTTGTTTTTCAAGCGCTTTACAAATAAGATTTCCCAGCATGATCTTTACTGTAAGATCAGAAAAGATTCTCTCTCCACAGAATGATTTTGCGCTTACTCACATTGAGGAACGCAGTGACAGTTGGCTTCTTTTTATGGCTAAAGAACATATATATATATGTTCTTTATATATATATATATTCTGAATAGGCCATATTTGTTTGTATGTTCTCCAAATGCTGGATGCCTCAACGTTTCAGCTTGGAATATTATGAAGGAGCTGTTGAGAGCATCCTTGTAGAGGTCTCTCTGTGGCCTCACGCTTTCATATTCTTACAGAAGCATCTGGGGTGAGACAGTGGATATAAGATAGACTTCTTGTCCCTCCCACCAGACCCACAGAGAATGAGATGTGGAGCAGGCTAGGTAGATGATGTATGCACAGGTCTGTGCGGATTAAAGAGCACATGCACAGAAAAATCCCTGTCTTACAAAGCAATGGTAGCAAATGTGACCTCTTCGCGTGGCCTTTAACTAAGTCTATAAAGTGTAATTCCTGACTGTCTCCGACGGCCATCTTGAAAGTGTTGCTTCCGCATAGGTCCTAAGAAAACACGTCCCTCGAAAAGCAGCGTTGAAAATAGTTGAGCTCCTTCGAACAGGACATTCTTTAGTCACCATGAAGGTGAGCGGTACCTCCAACATGGCCTGGGAACAGCTGTGATTCTAGGTTCCAGCTCCACGCACGGTGTCTAGTCCTTGGTTGAGGAGGTTCCTGCTGTGGGTCGTGCATCCTATCCTCTCTCCACCCATAACCCTGACGGAGGGCGTAGCCTCAGCCTTCTCAGTGTCCCTCAGGTGCTGGGAGTTCTGTTCTTATTTCCGACTATAAAAATCTGCACGTGTCATTCCGGTAGCTGCACGCTCACCTCTCGTTCAAGTCAGCTCTTTTTCTCATCCAGTCCTTCTACCCAAGGGTCAGAAAGAAGCAATATCGAGAATTTCCATAGAAGGAACCAAAATTAGACTGGAACCCCTGGGTACCAGAACAGAAGTCCGAGTTTTCGGGATAGGTCCATGTGTCACCTGTAGCCCCCTCCCCACTTCAGTCTCAATCCATATCAGGGAAGATGAGAGTTTCTTTCTGGTCACTGTCCCTGCAGTGAGCCAGCTGCCCTACCAAGGTGTGTGTGCAGTGCATGAAGGACAGAGGTGCCACGGCATACATATACCATTAAAAATAATAATAGGGGTGGTACTGTCAGACTGCAAGTGGCTGCAGCAGCCAGGTCTGAGACACTGATAGATTTCTAGGGCAGTGGTTCTCAACCTTCCTAATGCCGTGACCCTTTTATATAGTTCCCCATGGTGTGGTGATCCCCAGACATAAAATTATTTTGGCTGCTACTTCGTAACTGTAATTTTGTTACTGTTGTGAATTGTAATGTAAATATCTGACATGCAGATGGTCTTAGGCGACCTCTGTGACAGGGACTGTCAAAGGGGTTGTGACCCACAGGTTGAGAACTACTGTTCTAGAGTTGCGCTGGTACAGCAGATTCAGCTCATCCATAACCCAAATATGGCTCAGGATTCTTAAGGTACCACTTAAACCCACAAGAGTGTTTCAAATTTCTAACCAGCGTACCAGGGCAAGGCATTCTGTGGTGTGGCTCAGTCCCTGAGAAAACTTGGGACAAGGCCGAGCCAGAGGCATAAGGCTATCCTGCAGCAGTAGCCTCCGCAGGAGAAACCTAATGTCAGCTTCCATTACCAGAGATGGATACTGCTCAGTCATAGTGAATCTCCAGTCCATCGCCCCGTGGAAGGGAAGTATCACTGGCCGCCATGGCTTCTCACAAGACGGGACAAAATATTCAGCTCAGTCGGTTGGCTCTACCAGCCTGTGAGTGAGTGGGCACACCTGCTTTCAGTTCTGTGTAGCTGGCTTGAGCAGAGCAGCTGTGGCATCAGATGACACGGGCATCAGCTTAGCTGAGCTCACTGCCATGCCCAGGTGAAATTCTTCAGAAAGTGGTTTTTAGCTTGAAGTAGGCCGGGCGGCAGAAATGCCATTGGTGGGATGTTGTTTTATAATGCCATCGTCACAGGAAGGCCAAGGCAGTTTGGCGCTTCCTCCCTAGTCAGTCCTGGAGCCTGCTGTTGGCTTACCCAGAGATGGGCCTCTTAGGTAAGAAAACCACAAGCCCCGCCCCCTGTGGGTGGAGCCTTCACTTCCACCAAAGAGAACTGCAGTCACTGGCTGCTCTCAGCCAATAATAATCAGTGAACAACCAGAGAGCTCCTGTATCAAAGTGCAAGGCAAGGACTGACACGTGGAGTTGCCTACTGACCTTCACATATGTGCACTGGCACATGCATGCCTGCACACACACACACACACACACACACACACACACACACACACACACACACACACGCATACTCACATCCGATACACCTAAACACACATAGATTAATAAATAATAACTGTCATCATCATTGTCATCAGACAGATTCTCCATTCCCCCAGAGCTGTGGTCACATGAATTTGGATAATTCAAGAGAAAACAAAACCAGAACAAAAGGATCCCACTGGGAGTGCTGGATGAAACATGGGAGGAGATTGGTGCCACAACTTTAAGAGCATAAAGACTATAAAGAAAAAAGTGTCAGGCCAGGTGATGGTGGCACACTTCTTTAATCCCAGCACTCAGGAGGCAGAGGCAGGCGGATCTCTGTGAGTCTGAGGCCAGTGTGGTCTACAGAGTGAGTTCCAGGACAGCCAGGGTTACAACAGAGAAACCCTGTCTTGCAAAACCAAAAAAAAAAAAAAAAAAAAAGGAAGAAGAAGGAGAAGAAGAGAAAAAGAAAAGTAAAGAAAAAGAAAGAGAGAAACAGGAAAAGGAAAGTAAAAGAATAAATGTCCACATGGAAGCTGAGAGTCTCCCCCAACCTCCATGGCAGCACGGTCTCCGTCACGCTGTCAATCGGCGTGGCTTGAATTTTCATGGTAGACACATGCTCTAACAGTTGTCATCCAATCAATCTAAGGCTTGATCAAGAATCAACTTTCCATTTTTCAAAGGTGTTCATGGGAAGGTGCTTTCCATAGCCCAAGACACAAGAAAAATTAAAATTTAACTGCCATCAACTTCGCATGACTAAACTTGTGGTTAAGAATTTTGCGTCATTTCTGAGAACTGAAGTTTGAAAATAGTATCTGAATACTGCTGATATACAAGGCTCAGAGAATTACATTTATGTCTCCGAATGATTAATTTTATTCTTTTTTGTTTTGAAGGAAAAAAGAAAGGCCACAACTGGTCAAGGGCAAAACAGAGAAAACAGCCGCAAACTGTACCGCCAAGAGGTAAGCAAACAGAGGGACAGAGTTGCAGCTGTTGAGCTTCTTAAGGTGTTTCCATTTGCACACCTGGAGGCCTGTGACTTTTCTGAGTCATGATAGCATGAGTGTGTGTGTGTTGCCTTCACACAGGTGCATGTGGGTACACATACTGTGTGCTTTCTCACTCTCCACCTCATTCCCTTGAGAACTGACAGTCGACAAGCCTCAGTGGGCCTCTTGTCTTCAGTCCCTTAACACTACTGTTATAGGTGCACATGCACACATTTTTAATACAGACCCTAGCATCTGAACTGAGGCCCTCACGCTTACACAGTAATTGCTGTTAACCATCACGCCGTCTCCGCCCTCCCACAACAGTTTTATAGCTACTATGAGACATAAGTTAAGATGCTGTAACAAAGAGACCTGATACCCAATGCTTTTTACAAGTGGTTTATTTCTTGTACATGTGGCGGTTCAAAGGTGAGTGGCCCAGAGTTGAAAGGGAAGTGCTGACTTCTTATTGATTTGGAAAAATGTTCCAAAGAAGGATGAATGAAGCAAACAGCTTGCAGGTTCATATGTGCACATGTGTTTATATGCATGTGATAAGAAAATATATTTTGTGAATATATGTACTCGTGAAAGTATTCATTTCTGTCTATAAATTCAGATCTTTTAATAAACTACTTATCTGTCTAGAGAGAAAGAGAGAGATTTACTTAGAGATAGAAAAATAATTGGCAGTCCATTTTTACACATGTGTATGTTGACGGGCTGGTGAGATGTGTCAGAGGGTATGGGGTTTGCTGTGCAAGCCTGAGCGCCTGAGTTTGGATCACTAGTACCCACATAAT
Source organism: Cricetomys ansorgei (assembly GCA_026225945.1). NCBI lineage: Eukaryota > Metazoa > Chordata > Mammalia > Rodentia > Nesomyidae > Cricetomys > Cricetomys ansorgei. Next base: position 21,799,953 of record JAMJFZ010001796.1, read on the forward strand.
TGAATTGGGCATGGTGTCCATATCTGTAACCCAACACTGGAGAGGCACACGCAGATGATCCCTGGAGTTGATCCCAATCAGTGAGTTCTGGGTTTAGTATCAGACTCTGTGTCAACAGTTAAGAAGAAAAGCTCTTAAGAAAGACACTAGGCTTTGATTCTGGCCTCCATACAGATGGGGACACACCCACATATATACATGCAAAGGAACACACACATGCACATACATGTGCAAAAATGCATGCATTGGTTATATTCAGCTATTGGAATAGAAGTGGTATCAATATTTTAATTTGTTTTTTTAAAATATTGAACATGCCCAGCCTTTGTCAGGAAAGGTATTCTTGATAAAGAGAAAGAAAGACACCCTAGAATATTTTTAAACAAATTAATATACATGCTGATGTTTCACAAATCTCATTCCTATAATATTTACATATTATATATTAATTATATTAATATATTATATAAATATATTAAATGTTGTATAATATTTACAGTCACCTCCCTGGCACCTGATTTTAGTAATGGTCTAAGGGAGTCTTTCTTCCTACACAGAAATATAAATGTCATTTTCTAATGATTATCAATATTGCATCAGGTCTATGAAGTAGGCTTTGGAATCCCACTCAATATTAATTTCCCAAACTAAGAATCTTAAGCTCTTGACAATGAGCTGGTTGTGCTGTTGATTGGTGTGGACATTTTTGTTTGGAAAGAAGAAAAAGGTGGTTGCATCCATTTTTCGAATGCATATAATTTTTTAATGATTTATTTACTTTTATTTGTGTGCATTGGTGTTTTGTTTGCATGCTTATCTGTGTGAGAGTGTCAGATCTCCTGGAGTGGAGGTTACAGACAGTTGTAAGCTGCCGTGTGTGTGCTGGGAATTGCACACGGGTCTTCTGGAAGAGCAGCCAGTGCTCTTAACCACTGAGCCAACCCTCCAGTCCCAACAAATGCATATTTTCAAACTAGATAATTTGGACTGAACTTTTGAAAACATTTTTATTCAAGTCTCTTTGTGTGTAATCAAATAGGTTTTCTTTCCAAAGTGTTAATACAGTTGGATCCTGCACATGCTTTAAGTCGGAACCTCTGCCTGGTGGAATGAGGCTCTTGTCCTGAGCTCTCCTCCAGAGTGCGGGGAGAAAGTACCCTGCTGTGACTCAGATGCCTCCCCCAATCCTTCCGTTTTCGGCTGTAGTTTGGCTGGACTCTGAATTTGCCTGTGTCTCTCACAGATGGTAGGAGGGCTGGTGGCAAGGCAGCTTTCAAGAAAAAGAATCCAAGATGCCCTGCCAGGAACAGAGGTAAAATGACTTCTGTGGATCTTTCCCTTCACCCTCCAGGTGCACACAGATTTTACTGAGGTTTGGGGGAGTCTAAAGTTGTTGATCTGAGAGCAGCAAAACCTAAAAGCAAACCTGTTTGGGGCAAGGCTGTAATTTGTATTTGTATCATCAATCTTCTCTGTCCAACTTTCTTCTTTCTCTTTGAGTTGAGTCTGATTGTTATGGAAATGCTTTTCTCTTACACACTGGTTATTAACCTGGCCAGTTTTGGAGACCTGCAAGCAGAAAGCAAATCTATTCTCTCATAGTCCTTTCCCCTTCCCCTTCAATGAGTTTTTTCTTATCTTGAGTAGGCCCTGTGGCTTCCCAGTTCCTTTTCTCAGTGACAGCATTCCACACCAGAAACTGAGAGCCTTTTCTGATCTGACATTAAAATTTTGAGACAGCAAGACCCTGTCTGAAAGAGCAAACAGCAAAGAAACAAATCTTCATGGTTTCTGCAATCTAAAGCACCTTCTCTCTTTCAGCCTGGCAAGCCCTAGAATAGGACATGGAAGGCAGGGCTGGCACCATCCCGTTATCCCTGTTCTCCTGGGGCTCTGCCTCTAGTCAGTAGCAGCTGGCATGGGCCCATCCAGGTGGGGGAGGTTGAAGAGAACTGAGATGACTGGGTGCTTGTGGAGCTGTCTTGTTGATGGGCTTCTCTGTGAAATGATGCTGGAAGTAGAGGATGCTCTCTCCCATGAGATGCTTCCATTACTTCCTTAGAAGGGAAAGAAGAGGGGCAGAAACCAGGTTGTCCTTGTTAAAAAAAAATGTAGCTTTTCTTATTGGGCCTGTGCTGGTGTGATCCAATCCCACCAATGTGTTCTGTGGTCACAAAAGTGGTTTGGCACTTCACCTTAGGATGGGCATCCTTGGACCACAGGTGACCAACTCAACCTGGATGTCTGAGACTTTCCAGCTTTTTCACTGGAACTCCCGTGGCCTTAGTTCTGAGCAGACTAACTGGCCACCTTATTTTGCATTTACTAATTGATCCCAATCATTGGGCCTTCTACTAAAATGTTGAATAAACAGCAGGGGATCAACAACTCTGTCATACTTCTAAGTTTTAAGACTGACCATAACAATTATTTTAAAGTAACTTTAAATCATATTTTGACCATGATTGTATTTATAGGGTTTGTGATGGATTTCATATTATTACATGGGCAAAATAGCCTCTGGATGCAATAAGAACTGAGTCTTGCCTTGCTCTATGTGGAAATAAAATCCATTAGGGCTATATTGTGAATTAGCTTGAACTAGACTCCAAATCTCCCTATACCAATGTCTTTTCCATGGACTAGGCTAGAGATCTGTGTGAGGCCTAAATGTATACAATGAAGGATAATCCAACAGACCTTCCAATCCCGCAAATAAAACACCACACAGAGTTAGGAACTCTGTATTTCTGTATTTGGTGGGCTGACTGAGCCTGTTGCCAGAGCTGAAATGGAGGAGGGATGGCTTCAGGAATAAACCATGTGAAAATCTTCCCAGTGGGCTATGAGTGTGGGCCCTCAGAAGAAGAGGGAGGAATAGGGTATTCCTAAGCATGACCCAGCCTTCCACCTTCCTGGTGACATCTTGGGTGACAGAGGGGAGAGGAAAGTCCCTTGGAAAGCCATTGCTGAGTGGAAGACCTTCTGGTGCCTGGTGATCCCACCATCCAGAGAGGGGAGGCAAGAGTGTCAGGTTCCCTAACAGCTTTGTTTCGCTGAATTAACCATTGAGACATTTCCCGTTTACTCATTGTGTCTGAGAGAGAAACAAGAAACTTGATGATGTAGCTGACACTTGACCCAGAGCCCTGGGCACGCTGCAGTGCTGCCTCCATTGCCCTGGAAACAATCTCTGCCATGCACAGGGTACCACCTCCCAGTGACTTTACATGCAGAGAGGTGTGCAGAGACCTGTGTCCAAGCTTTCTCTTCCTATGACTGCAAGTACTTGGGCCTATCTCTTGTCTCTTACCTCATTTTCTTCATTTCTGCAATGAAAGAGTTTTAAGGCCATTGTAGTCTTCATCGACTACGTCTCAAATTTAGCCTCAGCACCACGGACAGCGTTCCTCTTCATCAAGGTCTCTCTGCATTGGTGACAAGAATTTGCTTGAGGAATTTTCATCTCTACTTCTGTGGAGTTGCATCTCCACTCCATGTATAGTTTTCAGATTATTCTAGAACTTTCTGGGTTTTTCTTCACAGCTACACAGATCAATGCTATTGTGAGGGAGAAACAAAGTAGAGCAGACAGAAAGAGGAAGTAGAAATGACCACCACCCAACTCTGCTAGTTTACCCATCATCTCCTCTCCCTTCCTGTCTGATCAGTGTTCAAATGGGGAGTTAAGAGAACCATTCTGATGCCATCTTTATTAAAATAGCATGGCTGGACAGCTTCTGTCATAAGCCAACATCAGCTGTATGTTTCGTGGTCAGTAGCAATCAGTGGGGCTAGCTGGAGTGGGAGTCAGGACAGCCCTATTGAAGCCAAATTTCTCTGCTAAAGCCTTTTGTAGTTTGCAAATTAGGGATGAAGTGTATTGTTGTTATGTGTCCAACATGCCACTTGCAAGAAAAACTTAGAAGCTAGAAATTTGAGGAACAAAATGTCCCAAGTGTCAAAGGAATGGCCCCAAGAGGGAGGAGGGGCACATGCACCTGCAAAGTGAGACAGAAGAAAAAAAATCCTCTTTTTCAGTTCAAAGAAACAGCAGAAATAAAAATGCAGATTTCAATGCTGAGTTGCTGCCTGTGACGTGTGGCAAGGTGAAGGGAGTGTTGCACAAGGATAAATTCAAGCAAGGTAGGTCTCATGGTCCTTAATTTGCAACTGCTAAAGAAAGGCATTATAAGAAATAATGGGATTACTTAAGGAACTGTGGGGCTAACATGGATTGAAAATTGGAATGGATCCTAACATGTTATTTTCACATTTGAAGAAATCATACACAACAGATGCTCACATGGACGTAGTCCTGAGATGCCCAGAGAGCCATAGAGAAACCCATGAGCCTCCATCCATGGACAGAAACTGTTGTATATTTTCCCTCTAGCCAGACACAAATGGGCAGAGGCCCTCAGCCTCTGTCTTCACATCCCTGGGTCATTAGCACCGGAGCAGGACACTTGTCACAGTGAGACAGATGATCACAGGGCTGAGAATCAGAGAAGCCAAGTTCCAGCCTCAGCTCTGCCAAATATCATGGTCTCATTTTGCAGAGGAAGGGGACACTTCTGAGCCTGAAATTTCTCATGTTAAGTAGATGACAATCACCTAAAAGCCTGACCCACTGTTTATCCACAAGATTTAATTTATGTCATTGGTATAATGTATTCTGCAACCATGTGCTCTAAAGCAGTGTTTCTTAACCTGTGGGCCATGACCCCTTTGGGGGATCAAATGACCCTTTCACAGAGGTTGCCTAAGATCATCTGCATACCACATGTGTTCATTACAATACATACCAGTAGCAAAATTGAATTAATGAAATCCCCAACAAAAATAATTTTCATGGTTGGGGGTCACCACACCAAGAGGAACAGTATTTAAAAGGTCCCAACATGAGGAAGGTTGAGAACCACTGACTTAGCATGATGATTTCAAACCACATCAGTGTAATTTATGTGTTACATGTTTTCATTTCCAAGTGACACAATATTCCCTTGTATGACAATATCATGTTTTTTTAATGATTCATCAATTTGGATCATTTATAACTTTGAGTATAATGAATAGTGCTATTTTGAAAATTTGTGCACAGCATGGATATGAATATATATACTAATTGTTGTATGTTTAACTCAGCAAAGAATCATCAAAATGTTTTATGGTGGCTACACTATGTTATACTCCCACCAGCAACACAAGAGGGCTGTAACTTCCCGACATCAACAGCTGTTATTTATTCTTCTTTTTATTATGGTCATCCTGCTGAGTGGGACATGGAGTTGTCATGATTTTGTTTGCATTTTCAGAATAATGAAGATGTTGAACCTATGATTTGATTTTTAACATGATTTATATATGCACTGGATAATATTTCACTTGTTGAATGGTTTCTAACTATGAGTGGAGAGGGGAAAACTTCTGTTCAATAGCCCCATTAAATTGGATAGGACACTGTCACAGACCTTCTGAGTTGCAGAAACCTGTAGCAGTCTTACCTCTAAGCTGAGGGTCCTACCTCCACCTTGCCTGGGGCCACCTGAGCCTGGTTGTTCTCCAGCCCGGAATTCCACAGCAGGTTGAAATCCACTCACACTGAGAAGTTAATCACTTGCTGTCCTTCTCTAGGTGACCATGACTGTTTTAAAAGGTGTCTGTTGGGAGTGATTGTCATTTTCTTCATGCATAAAAAATCAAAGAAATATACACCTCTTCAGGAAAGGGTTTTAGGGAGCCCCAGAACTGAGCTGGGGCTCCTGAAGCCATAGAGGAGGCCTGACTCTTATGCTGTTGACTTTGAACAGTTTGGGTGGCTCCAGATCCAGTGTGGTGGGAGGCTGGGAATCTGAGTTCCAGGGACAAAGCAGGCTCAGAATCAACTTACTCTGGTCTTACAGGGATCTCTGTGAAGTCCATACAGAGTGAGAAAGGAGACTGGTTCACACCACCTAGGTTTGAAATCTTGGGAGGCCATGGACGATCAAAGAACTGGAAATTAAGTGTGCGCTGCTACAATAGGACCCTGAAATGGCTGATCGAGGTATTAAGCTGGAGGGGAGCAAGGTACCCCCCTTATTCTTGCACTGCTCCCATATCAAATAGAATTGAATTACGGGAAAGCCCTGATGCCAGTGAGGATTTCCTGTCACTGAGGAGAGAGGCACCCCTGCAATCAGCTTCATTGCCAGGTAGTACACACTCGCTGGTGATTACAAAGGACAGATACAGAACCTCCTAGGAGGAAATGGCCACTCTGAATAGGGTTCTTGCAGGCAAAATTCTGCATTGAAGCAAAAGGAGGATTTGAGTGTCAAACAAGGGGAAGGCAGTCTGGAGAAGAAGGCCATGCAAACAGAGTTATGACAAGGCAGGGAATAGGGGATGTGTTGTGAGCATGACATAACCCACGAACTGAGGTTGTTTGGGAATTTAAGGCCACCCTAATTACCTTAAATCCAAAATGTAGTCAAGGAATCAGTGATGTCCTTGAAGTTAGAAATGGGAGTTGAAATATATGAGCACCATCATCACCATCATCATCATCATCACCATCATCACCATCATCACCATCACCCTTTGGTGTGTGGGAGTTGAACTCAGGTCTTCAAGTAAGCTAAAGAGGCCTCAGCTCTGACCTAGTCCCAACACTTTTGTTCTACTTTGCTTCTTCTGTTGTAGTGATAAACAACATTAACAAAAGCAACTTGGTGAAGGAAAAGGTTTATTTGACTTACAGGTTACAGTCCATCTTGGAGGGAAGCCAGGCAGAAACTCAGGGAGGAAACATGGAGGCAGGAACTGAAGCAAATCCATGGAGGATGCTGCTTACTGGCTTGCTCCTCAGCTTATATTCCACCACCTTTCTCATTCAGCTCAGGCCCACATTTCTAGGGATGGTGCCACCCATAGTAGGCTTGGACTTTCTATGTCAATCCACAATCAAGAAAATGCTCCTACAGTCATGCCCATAGGCTATCTGAGAGAGACCATTCTCCAACTGAGGTTCCCTCTTCTTAGGCTGTAAAGCTGACAACCACACTAACCAGGACACGTTTATAATGCTACTAGAAACAACCTGGCTCAGACATGATTTCACCATCTCTGTGTTCAGCAAACCTGTATTTTTCCTAGAATGCATAGCTCAAATATCTCAGCCCTCCATGACCGATACTATGTCCCCTCCCCAGTTTCTGGAGACCCTTCTTACACTGTTTGAGATTGGTCCTACCATGAGCCTCTCTATCTGCCCCCACACAGCCTGGATATCTACCTTTGTGTGCTCCAAATCGATCAGAGTATTTGATGCCTTTTATATGTGCAACAAGAGTGAGCTGACTGGCTAGTCCTGGTGTGCACAAGAATTTTCACTGGCTAGTCCTGGTTTGCACAAGCATGAGCTAACTGGCTTGTCCTAGTGTGGAATGTCCAGCTGAAGTACACCAGCTAGGGGAGAGAAAAGATGTAATCGTTGACTCGATTGTGAGGGAAAATTTCTCATTACTTAAAGAGATGCACCAGAGAAACAAAAGGTTCTAAAGTGGTCTTTATAGCTTCCCTTGGCCAGAGTTGTAGGTGATAAGAGGGAAATGGAGTCAGACACCTTCAGGGAGGAGGTTGGAAATGCCAGATTCACACCACCAGAATATGGATAACTACATACTTGGGTCCATTTATCTTGCAGAGAAATTTTCTACCCATTCCCCCACGAAAATATGGCAAGAGAAAGCGGGTGAGTTCTCATCACGTGACTTTACAGGCACAGATTCTTGTTTTATGGTCTCAGTTGGGTGGCCATACTCTAAGTCGTCGCTCATTTCCTTCTTTACTTTTTCTCTTTCGCCTTTCAGCCTGTGCCTTGACCCGTGCTACTGTATTTTGTGTAAGGCTAGGTCTTCCTTGAGTGTTGACTCCTTCAAGTTGGAGCTAATAGAGAGCCACCAACATAGATTCAGTAGGCCACTTACCACTGGCTACTGGGTTTCATGGCTCACTGAGAATTTGAGCTTCAGGCCTATGTATCATTTTTCATTTCCATTATTATCTGGCTGATTTGAACTCTGAACCACTGGGACGTTTCATCTACCCAGTTACCCTGGAGGAAACTACCATTTAACCTGTAAGATGAATACTGTAAATCCCAGTGCCTCTCTTTCCCCCAAATGCACAGAATGTCTCAGTCTGTATCACGCAAATGAACTAGAAATGCCCAGTCACCCAACCCCTCCTTATTCCTGGGTGCAATGCTTCAGAGTAACAATGGGCTCTTGCCTCTTACTGTTTGTCTCTGTTGATAAAGTGTTCCTAGAAATACTGAAGACAAGATACATTTCCACTGTTATAAGTCCCTCCTGGCCTCTTTATCTACACAGAGTCTTGGATTCTGAAACTTACATGTCACTGTCAGCATCACATGACTGCTTCTCAGCATATGGCAGAACTGTTTTTACTTTCTGGTCATGAGTGGTGTGTATCATACAGTCTGGTATGTTGACCACAACCAACACTTCTGTATTCTGGCATCTGCTTTGAGGTCTCAGAAGTTTCTATTCTCATGGAAGCCATATTTATTCAACCTTGTAATGCATAATTGCTAAGTACACAGAGAATGTCCAAGGCCTGGTGGAGAAGAAAGCAACAGTAGCCCTGACTGTCCTCAGGGATTGTTTCAAAGTCATTGTCAATATTAAAGAATAACGAATATGATGAAGTGAGAGATTCTAGGACCTTGGACAGGGACTGGACCACCCATCAGGGATTGTACCCTAGATTATGCTTGTCTCCAGCTCTCAGCCCTGGGTTTGAATTAAGAGTTGAGCCTGCACGAATCACAGAAGAGTGATGAGTCATTCTAATAGGTGTACAAAAGCAATCTGAAGCTGTGCTGCCTCTAACCATGTAGCCAGCCTGGTTTCTCTTTGAGTTTTGAATAGAGAGGAGAGAGACCATCAAGAGGAAGAGATGGAGTCATGGGTGCCTTGGATTCATGTGGTTTTTAGGAAGAGGGTCCCAGCAGAGCTATAAAACATGATGTTTTTCTTCTCTGAGACTACTGTACTTTAGGACTCTGAGCCTTATGGGCACTGAGATATGATTGGTACATCTTCAGCTACTTTCTCACTGCAGCTAACTGGGGTGGGATGCTGGTGGTCATGGCTGATACATCCTGGGTGGCCAAATTGAAGGAAAATGGAGGAGAGCCTTTAATGTTAGAGGAGAAGTAGAATTGTTCAGATAAGCCTGTGAAAACCAGACCCTTCCTCTTCGTATGATTCTAAAAGGCTCCCAGGGGACTGAGAGCCGGGGAGGCGAACTTTCTTTGGACCTAACAATAGTTCAATGACTCCTCTTTTTCCCTAGTACACACCTAGGTAAATGGGATATCTGGGTGTCTGTGGAATGTCAGAGTGCCTGCAGGAGGCACTGATGCATGTGGGTGTCCCGGTGACTGCCAGGTTACCGGATGCTTATGTGAGGTCCAATCTCTGAGGGATGACAAGTTGTCCCAGCGAGGGCCTGGGGCTTGCAAGATACCGGGGAGCCTGCATGGTGTCCAGGTTTGGGCAACGAAGCACCACATTCAGGTGGAAATCTGTCATGCTTTCATCTCAGGCTAGTGTGGGCCAGCTCAAAAGACACAACCAGAGCAGCCTTCTGCCTCCAAGACCATGGTGAAGCCCTCCATCCATTCTCCTGCCACACAAGCTTGACTTAATTTTATTTCTTTTCTTTAATTTTTTTCCTTCTTTCTTGAGGGTATGAGGATGGGGGTCAGGGAAGAATGGGAAGAGGGTGTTATGGAGATTCATTGTATGGAACTCAAATGATTAACAAAAGTTTTATTTTAAAAAAAGAAGCAAGTATTTAAAGAAAGAAATGGTAAAACGAATTAAACCAAAGTTTTCGAGTGAAGAATTCAAGAGTGAGTTCCTGTGAACCCATGCATGCCAGAGGCCAGTTTGTACAGGCTGAGGTGAAAGTGAGATTGAGAAATGCATTTGAATGGTCAGGGTGGGAAGTCCTTAGTGGCCTTATATGGTTGAAACTGTTACAGAAGTTTATTTTTAGTTATGTATACGATAATTGTTTTATGTTGTCGGATGAGGGGCTGTCTAGGGTGTTCTGTAGTGTTTGCAGTTGTTGGAATCTGTGGAGGTTGTTTAATTGCTAAGGATCTGCACGTGCTATCAGTAGCATACTTTGGAGTTCTGGATCAATAAAAACACCTGAGCTCAGAGGCTCGAGGTTCCACTATCAAGTATGGCATTGGCCATGATGGTCGTTGCCTCTGCTGAGGTCTGGCAGGGCTTCCACATATGAAAATGCCTCCTGTCTCCCTGCTCAGCTGTCACAGCAAGTATTACTACAGTCTCTTTTGATTCTGCCCTTTGCATTAGGCTCTACTTTGTTTAGGTGAGAACTCCAAACACCTGAGCTGTTCCTACCCAACAGCCTCTCAGGAATTAGACAATGATGGCACGTGCCTGGAATCCCAGCACATAGGAGGAGGGAGCGTGTGGATTGGGACTTCAAGTCCAGCCTCGCTATGTAGTTAGTTGAAGGCCAGCCTGGGCTACCTGAGACCTATCTCAAAAATAAAATCAAGAATGATGGGAGTGATGAAAAACAAATTGAAGCAACTTTCACTCAACTGCTTGAATGAAGAACACAATCAAATATTACATTTATATTGTTACCTCAATTTTCTCTTTTGCAGAAAAGACAGAATTTGTACCGTTCCCCAGCTGACCCTTGTGTAAGTACTGAATCCTAGATACAATCCCATAAAATCCAAGGCTTTCTCCTTGCTGTTATGACTTCATCATGGTTGCCTGTGGCTTGAAGGGGCTCACTCTCAGCTGGGGTATGCCACTGTGGGTGATGAGCAAAGAATACCAGATCTGCCTCCCAATGAAGACAGGAGGAGCCAGTTTGGTCCTTAGGCCTGAAGCCTCCTACCATGTGCTTCACCATGTGTTCTCAAGTCCTCATTTGCCCTCAAAGGAGAGGTTGGGAATCGGCACTTTAGATCTCTGAGGTCCTTGGGACAGAGCCTGGAGAGGCAGTGCACAGAGATGGCCTATGAATGGAGCAAATATGAGGGGAGACAGCATTCATAATAGTGGGTAGAAAGAAAACACTCTAGCGTGCATCCCAGATGCAGACAGTGCCCATTACAGGCACGTCAGTCCTTGTGTGCAAGTTCTAAGCATAGACCTAATTTTGACCAGCAGAAAACTGTCTGCAGAGTGAGTGAGCTCTCACAGAAAGCCTGGGTCCATTCTCACGGGAGCCATCAGGGGCCCAGCTGATTCACCAATGAGCAAATCTCAGTATGCTTTCCCTGGGTCACCTTGGCTGGTGCTCAGGCGTAGACAAACCTTCCTAATCCTTTAGGCCTTGTTAATTTTCTGCCTCCCAGCATCCCTTTATTTGGTGGACATTGCCAGGACAAAGAAAATATTTTAAATAAGATGAAAAAAATTAGCATACATAGGACTAGGGATGCGATGGATTGGAAAATGGGAGACAGGACAGAAGCAGGATGGAGTCCCAGGCCCGTGGCACATGGAGCATGTTATATAAAATGGGAATGACAAGGAAAGAGGAGGGTGGGCCTGGAAGATGGGCTATGGTTTAACAGGATGAGGTTGAGGTTCACCTAGGGAGCCCTAGAGGAGACATTGCTGAGCACATGCAGCAGTGCAGAGGCTGGAGGAGACACCCGGAAGCTGAGGACACAAAGGGAAACCCACAGCTGGAGAGTGACTCTGATCATCTGGAAGGAACTCTGCCGAGGATGGAAACCTGAGGGGTCCTGCCCCTTTGGTCTGGCAGAGATGAGAAGGACTAGGTTGGAATGTGGTCCAGCAGTCAGCTGATAGAGCAAACCACTGAGAATAATGCCCAGGCCAGGCTTCTCCTGGAGCCAGAGATGGCCCAATGCAGACAATAGTTAACCCTATCACCTTGCCTACTTCCTCTTCCTACCACTCACCCAGTGGTGGACTGGTCCTCAAGCCAGTCTCATGCCTGCCCCTCAGAGGGTGAAAGACTTGGGATTTTCTATGTGGTTATAGAGCCACCACCCAGTTCTCAAAATGTCATCATTCTCTCTGAAGGTCAGACCAGATGTATGTGTTCCTGTACACATGTCACTCAGCTACTTCCAGGTTCTCATGTTAGCACATATTGTAGGAACTCCCCCTACCCCAAACATCCCATGGGAGGTTGTGAGGTACTGGTTTGAATAGCTCTCTGGGTGATAGAAGAGTGAAGCCTGCTATTCAAGGATGATACATGTTACTAGCTAGAGGCCCTCACCCATAGGAACAGGATGAGACAGGTTACTTATAGACTGCCCCACGCGCTCCAGTTCCTTTCCTGGTACAAGGTTTCAAGCTGTCTTCAAACTAATGATTTTCCTGCCTTAACCTCTTGACCGATAGGATCACGTAACCCAAATAGGCCTTCCCAGTTTTCCCAGATATCCAGGCTGTATACAACATTGAGTCTTAATTTTAGTTTTATGCCAGTGTCCCCACACAGCAGTGGTTCCGTCATAGACAGGTTCTGCATCTTGTCACACATGTATCTGTGTATCAGACAGCGGTCTCTTCATCAATGCCCCATAAAGTCTATTATGTTTAATAAATAGATCTTACTCCATAGCAGCAAGGTACTAATATTGTCAATATTTACCTTCTCCAGATTAAAATTAAATTTGGCTAAAGGCAGTATGTAGTAGGCCTGATAAGTCTAGTCTCTGTTGGCTTTGGGTGATATTTTCTTTCTGTAGAAAGCACAAGCTGTCCTTTATGCTTCCAGAAAGTGGTGGCAGAGGTTTGGTCTTCTCTCAGTCCCCTTTCCTGTTGCTTGATAATAGTCCCTGACTACAGCAGCTCAAGAGAGGAATGGCTTAACTGACTCACACTTGAAGGTTAGCCCATCTTCTCAGGGAAGATGGAGGGGCAGGAACTTGAAGCAACTGGTCACATGACATCCACTGTGGAGCAGAGAGCAGTGAGCCAATGTGTCTGCTCCCGACCAGCTCACTTTCTCCATTCACATTGTCCAGGGACCCACAGTGGGTGGGCCTAACTGTAATCACCATAGTCTCTAACAGACATTCTCAGAGGCTCTTTTCTCAGGTGATTCTAGATTGTTCCAAGTTCACAATGAAAACTAACCATTCCAATCTCCAACCCTGGGGTGGTTGCCAGGACTACAGTCCTCGGATGTTAGTGATGGTGACTCCATGGCTCAGATTCTCAGTGTCTTCACTCATACAGATTCTTCTACCAGATCCCAACAGCCACAGAGTTTTGTGCTTCCTTGTACCCAGTTGGCTGAACATCTCTATTCATAGTTTGCCATCTCAGAGGCCCTACCACAGGCTCAGGCCCACTAGGTATCGAACACATAGTCCAAAAGCTCTTCTCCAAAGCCTTTCTTCAGTTCAAGCCATGCTCATGGCCCTACTACAGGATGTGGAATTATCTGTTCCAGAACAATAATTCCTAGTTTAATTTCCTGGAAATTAATTACAGGAAATTAAATTTCTTGTACATCACACTTTGAATCAACATCATCGTTGCTGTATGGGCAAATGGACTTACTGTTTTATTTCAGAAACTCATTTTAGCTACACAATAAAAAAAAAAAAAAACTAGTTTGATTTTGTAAAAACTTGTTGTTTTGCTAGTCTTTCTGTGTCAGGAGCTTGTTTTTACACAGAAGATTATTTTGGGTCTAGTTCATGTTTCCTTCCTCCCAAACATCACTGAAGACCAGGAAGTCTTGTTCTGCAATTTGCATTCCATGCTCTTCCTTCGTATCCCAGGGAGAAGCATACATGCTCGTGCAGATTCATACAGAGGCCACATGTCCTGGTTTGCCATGGTGGTATCTCTGTGGGTGCTATCTCCCAGTGATGTAGATGTTCTGCTTTCTAGATCAAGAACTCAAATTTATGTGAGGTATGCCAGCATTGGGGAACACTCTTCTGCTGTGATACTTGTCCCAGAGCCTTCCATGAAGAGTGCCACATCCCAGTGGTGGAAGCTGAGATGTGAGTGACATGTGATCCCTTCTCTGTCTCCTGTCTCCTGACAGACATCCTCTCTCTTGTCATGCACATTACTCTTGTAGAGTGGTAGCTTGTGTCTTGGTGGGGGATAAACAAGGGCTCTTAAAAACAGAGGCTGAACAGGAAGATGCAGAGAGTTGTTTCAGCATGGTGTCAACAAGGTTAATGTTCTCTGTGTTATGGGAGGCATCTCTCCTGATGCAAAGGCTGGGGACCAGGGCCCTTAGCAGTGTTACTGTTTGTTTCTCAAAGTTGTACACCAGAGAATTCTGTCCAAGGGATTTGATGTGGACTATACCAATTGCTTTCTTTCTCAATGTATTCATAAAAGAAGGAAACATGACTGCTTTCCACATTACACCGGGTTGTCATAGACCAGTGGAGGTCCAGGGTTCCCAGAGTTTGTGGAAGGCCATTTTTCTTTGGTCACACCTGATAGCCTGGTCTGCCTGTCCTTCCTGGTCTGCCAGGAACCTCTGTCAGCAGAGAGGTCTCATGACTCATCATAGGACCACTTTCCAAGGACCAACTCCTGCCCTGGCACTGATAGGATGCCCTGGCATCTAAGATCTTAAGCGCAGTCCCTCAGACTGGGAACTTCTTTCCCAGATGAGACTCTCAGCCATTCCTGAAAGCAAGGTGCAGGCACAGGAGCAGTGGCTGCTCTCTACAGTCTTGTCCCTCCTCACTTCGTGTGCAACCTTTCAGATCACCGTGGAGTTGCATCTTCTGTAGGATGCAGACCTTAGGAAGCCAGCAGACTCATTCAGAATCTGAGATACTGCGGAGGCAGATGGAGCCCCAGGGGCAGTTGGTGAGTCACTGTGAATCCCATCCTTTATCCTTGAAGAGCACAGACAGGCTTGGGGCCAGAAGAATAGCACCCAAAAGGGGTTTGCTCCTCCAAGTCTCATTCCATCACAATGCTATCACAGCGTAACCCATTGGCCTAAAAACTAAGTCAGCCATTACAAGTCTGTAACCAGGAGACACTTGTGTTAGGGAGACTTCCAGAAGACGGGTTAGAGTGGTGCCATCTTTCTGAGTGTATGTATAGTCTCTGCCTTACTAAGTCACTTTGATTGAGTCTCTTTTTCTTGCAGAAGTGTGAGTTTGTCCTCTTGAGAGTCTATTGCCATTCTTACTGTTCCGTTTTCCCAAAGACACGGCATTCTGTAAGTAATGGTGCTGAGCCCATACCACTGCCTGCGATAATGTCACAGAATCGAGAGGGCTACTTGTGAAATTGATCCTAATCCCCCTGGAGTATGTACGTTGTTTCTGCTGGACTCTGTGGGACCCTGTGGAAGGTAAATGCTGAGCCATGCCTGTCATTCTTCCATTGGTATTTCTGTCACCAGATTAGAGAAACATCTGGGGGAATGCGGAAACATATGTTGTTGGACACGATCAAGAAAAAGCTGAGAGAGAGGATTTACTCCCACGTGGAGGAGTTTGTGCAAGACATGCGGCTCATCTTCCAGAACCACAGGGCCTCCTTCAAGGTCAGCATCACCTCTGCCTGAGTCTAGTCTTCTTTCCACTGGGTTAGTCTGCCCCTGGTTTTCTGGTACCTGGAAAGTCTGGTTTCCCACTTCTTCCTGTAATAAATTTTCCTAAGAAGAGGTCTGAAAGAGAGTGCCAGACACAGTGGTGCATGCCTGTTATCCCAGCATTCAAAGGACCGAGGTAGGATTGTCCTGTGTTCAGAGCCAGCCTGGCCTACAGTCTGAGACCCTGTCTCCAAAAAAAGTAAAGAGGGCGGGGGGGGGATTGAATTCTTTCAGTTTCAGATCTATAAGGTGTCTCTCCAACAGAAAGGTCCTCAGCACCACACAGCACATTTCTCTCCTCCTCTGCAGGCTACAGGACCACACAGAGGAAGGTTAAGCTATTCCCTCCCCCCACAAACCCCCTTCCCCATACCAGATAATTTAGTTCTATTGATTGATTTTTAAAAATATGTGTATGTTCAATCCAGACATGAAGGCATAGGTTTTTAATCGTAGCACTCAGGAACTAGAGGTAGGCAGATCTCCAAGTGTGAGGCCAGCCTGGTCTTCAGAGCAGTTTCCAGAACAACTAGGACTACACAGAGAAACAATGCCTAAAAAAAAAAATGTGTTTGGTGTGTTTGAGTGACAGAGGGCATAGTGTATGTGCATGTGTCTGTAGTGTCTGTGGAGGCCAGAGGCATGAGATGCCCCAAAGCTGAAGTCACAGCCTGCTGTGACTGCTGGGAATTGAATGGGGTCTTCTGCAAGAGCTGGAAATCCTCCTAATCGCTGAGCAGTTTCTCCAGCTCCTAGTTTAAATCTTAGTGTGTGTATGCATATGTGTGACGTGTGTGTGTACTTAAGTGTGTACATGTTCATGTGTGAATGCAGATGCCTGTGTCTCAGAGTGTACATGAAGATCCATTGCAGGGCAACCCTGGGTGTTATTCTTCACCTTTCCCCTTGTTGGAGACAAGGCCTCCTGCAGTTCACCATTGTAGATTCATGTTGCCACATGCAGCTCCACATGGGAATGGAGCTTGAGGTTAACAGGGTCCATCAGGGGGTGGAAGCACCAAGAGGAGGAGATGCTTCTCTCACTGATAACGAGCACCATCATTCCTGTCTTCATTATTTTTTTTCTAGCACCCTACATTTGGGCAAATGGAGTTGGAGTTTGAGAAGACTTTCAAGGAAGTGTTTGCTATTCAGGAAGCAAATGAAAAGAGTTGACTGATGTCACAGATGCTGTGGTGTCCTGGCACAATCTCCTTTTCTGGGCAGGTCTTCCCACCTCCAGCAGCAGGGAGTGTTCTCTTCTGACTCCACCATCTCAGAGGATTACTCTGGGTCACATGGAGGCAGCTGCAGCTGGGGGTTACTCCTGGCCTTGGGGTCCATCCCCCTGCCTCCAGCTGAACCAAGGGTGTGGTAGATTGCTGCTCTCTGCTCCCCAGGGGTCTAGGCAGGAGCCTGTCCCAGCTGGCTCAGCTCTCCCACACTTGTCCCCTACTCCTGATAGCAATCCATAATAAACCAGGAGCTTCTAAGACTTCAACTCATGAGATGGCTCACTCCTGCAGTCCCAGCTCTCGGGAGGCTGAGGCAGCAGGATTGCTGCAAGTGTGATGCCAACCTGGGCTTCGTGTTAAGAACCACCTAGCCTGCGTTACAAAGAAAGATCCTGATTCAAGAAGTAATAAAAACTCACCAAATAAGACCAAAAAGGCCTCAACTCTGACTCTTTCTCCAGGAGACTGTTCTTAAGAAAATGGTCCCAGAAGCACAGCCACAGGGTGGGTGGGATTCTACAGTGGGGTCACTGTCCAACCAAAAGGGGATTGGTGGGGTATCAATAGGTCCTCAGGTGCAGCATCAGCATAGCCACATAATTTTAACTTGTGGAAAGGCAATAAAGACGGCATGAGCTGCAGCCAATGTGGCATATTCGCTAATGGATGGAGACAAGGTGACAGTTGTTAACTTGTACTGATAGATTGGAAAGAGTTACTGACAGGCTTAGATGGGTGTCTCCTAAGGAAAGAGACACTCATACCCGCAGCTGGAAGCCAGGTACTAAGGAAGCCATGTTTCAAGTCCTTGTATTCAGGACAGAACTCCAGAGAAGACTGGATTCTAAGCTCGGGAATTCTCTGGCAAAGTCAGGGCCCTGAGATTCAGACTGGGGCTGTTGAAATTGATATGCATGAGAACTTTGAAATTCAGTTTCTCCTGAACCTACTTGCCTATAAAAGGTTCCCTTTTGCTCCTTCTTGAATGAAAAAGCCACCTGTGTCCCCCATCTTGTTTAAATGAAGACTAAGCAGAGGCCTCTCAGCATGGCTCAACTGGACATGCCCTGGGTGGGGCTAGAAGATATGATGACAATACACAAGAGGAGTGGCTAACTTAGCCAGCTGGAGAGGCAAGGAGCTTGTGTGTGGGGTGGATAGTGGATAAAAATCTGAAATACTAAACTGGCTAACAGAGTTAACAATACTGTTGTGTTCTTCCACGCCATAGGGTCTAATCAATCTGGTGGTGGCCAAGGGTAATGATTCTAGGATGTCCCTGTTTGGTTCCTGCACATTCAGCCTAGCTTCAGGACACATTAATGAAGTGCTGGGACTGTGATAGCAGACCCATGGGAAAACCCTAATTGAAATGATGAGATAGCTCTACTTTCTAGTACAGAAAAATGAGCCATGGGAATACTGTGCTCCTCAGGGCCACTCAGAGCCATGAACTTAATGAGGTGACAAGGAACACACTGATGGGCCCATGGGCATCCTGGAGATGCTCAGCAGTGGCTGCTCTCTGTAGGATGGTGTAATGGTAGGACCGTTTCACAGTCCCAACCTCCATTGTTGGGGATGCAACAGAAACAGTAGGTTCCAGAATCACAGAGGCCAGGTGGAAGCACTTGACTGTTGGAGCCAGATAAAGTAATTTCCTTACAGACAGCTGGAGACCTTGTCTGCAGGTGTCTGTGGAGACAGCTAATAGGATGTAAGGTTCCTACAGTCAGGATGGTGGGGCAACAGAAGGATACTGCTTCATGTATTTCACCAAAGCGTGGTGGAAACAGATGGGCAGATGGATGATGTCAGCTATCCCAGTAAAAATCCCAGATTCTTTCCACAATCTCCAATTTGAGCCAGTTGTCAGTGGGACTCAGAACCCTTCAATGAAAATGGGGCCCGTCTCTCAGTAGAAAGAACCTTTCCAATGTATTTATAATAGTACTCAGTTCTTTCCCCAGAGGGATTTAAGGACATCTATTCACACCAGCTCGTGCCAGGGAAAGGAACATATGGCTCTTTCAGGGGATATTGGACCCTGCATCTGAGCTGAAGCTGCTTTTTTTGGGAACCCAAAGCAACATTACCGTCTTCTGATAGAAGAGGTTGTGTAGAGGTCAGATACTGTCCTTGTCACAGTGAGTCCACTGGATCTCCAAAGCCACCCAGACTTTTTTCCCAGTTCCTAAATGTATGGTCAGGGTAGATACATCAGTTAGTTGAGATGGCTTCTTCCACTATGAAATGACCATCGCTGTCTTAAAAGACCAAGCAGAAGCCATTGTGGACACTAAAATTTCCAGTGGGGCAAAAATAGTGAAAACAATATCACAGCATAATCCAGGTAAATGACAGGCACAGTGTCATTTGCCAAGACTCAAAGGATACAGGGTTTGTTATCTCCTTTAGTTCAGGAGTCTTCTGTCTGCAATAGCTAAGCAGTTCGTGGCAGCTAGACCACTATGAGGAACTCAGCCAATAAGGAGAAGCCCTAACTGGAGTTGTATCAGACATGCTGCTTGTTTGCTTTTGATGTATGGGTGTTTTGCCTTTATACATTCCCATACATGTATCACATTTGTGCCGGTTGCCCGAGGAGCCGGAAGAGGATGTTGGATTCTACAACTGGATTAAGGGAGAGTTGTAAGCCACCATGTGGGTGCTAAGAATCAAACCTGGACCTTTGGAAGAGCGGTCAGTGCTCTTAACCTCTAAGCCAGCTCTCCAGTCCTCAGATGGGTTATCTGTATTATAGCCCCTGGGAAGTGATGGACAGCTATTAATATGGAAATTGTAGTTTTAAATTGTCTAGTAGACAGTAATAGGTAAAAGATAGTTGACTGTTGGCATGAATTGGACAACAGTGTACATGTATGGTCTTACCCCAGTGCAAAGCAAATTCTCCTAATTCCTATTCAAATATAGCCTGTCTGCTAGGCCTGGTGGTGCATGCCTTTATAGCAGCACCCAGGAGGAAGAGACAGGTGGATTCCTGTGTGTTCAAGGCCAAGCTGGTCTGCATAGAAAGTTCCTAGCCAGAACTAGCTATTTAATTGAGAGAACTTGTGGCAATCTCTCCCTCTCTTCCTCTCTTCCTCTCTTCCTCTCTCCCTCTCTCCCTCTCCCTCCCCGCCCCCTCCATCTCAACCGGAAGCTACTTTTGGTACATGTGGCCCTCACTCAGCGTGACTCCAACTTCATGGGTTGACCATCTACTACATTGATTCCTAGGCGAGGGAGCCATAGGCCATAGAAAATGTGCCCAGGGAATCAAGAGGAGATTCTATTCTCTCTAGGAGGAAAGTTCTGTTTGGACTCAAGAGAACCCTCAGTGTAGAGGATGGTAAACAGCACCCCAAGGGGGAGTGGAGTGTATGGGTTAGGGGTGCAGGGTATTTCCTGATGTTCTCACATGAAACAATTCTTCAAGCCCTATTCCTTTTCTTAAAATGTCATTCCATCTGCTTTTGAAACTGGTTAATGCTTTGAAATATTTTAAATCAGCTTTAAGTGAGAGCTATGTGTTGGGAAGAGGCTCTGGATCACCCCACAAGACTTCAGAGTGAGGGGCACAGGAGCTTGGAGTGCTTTGGCTTCCAGGGAGATGGGGACTTCCTGGCGCTCGCAAGCAGAGTGCAGCTCTCTGGGGAGAGAAGGGCTGTTCCAGGAGGTGTGGATGAGTCAGGTTCACAGCGCCTCCCCAACAATTTGAATCAAGCGTGTCTAGGCCACAAGCTCATCTATGCTTACGTATTGTCAAATACTAAGATTATGCCATAACTCAGCACTTCCACCCCCAGCCCCAAGGTGTTTCCAGTGTCTCCATAGCTCTTGAAGAAGATTTTTGGTTCTGATCAATGACAGTAGAATCCAAGGCTATTACCTTCAACAACCACTGGGGGTTCGGGGGATGTATCCTTAGCTAGAGCCTACTCTGTCCAGAAAGTGGATACTGCCCTCTGGTAGTGATGGCTCAGTGGTTTAGGAGCATTGGCTGTTCTCCCGGAAGACCTAAGTTCAATACCCAGCACCCACATGACAGCTCACAACTGTCTGTAATTCCAATTTCAGGGCATCTGATACCCTCATACAGACATACATGAAGGCAAAACACCAATACACACAAACAAAAAAATATAAAGTAATTTTTTTAAAGAAGAAAAGAGGCTGGGCAATGGTGGTACACTCCTTTAATCCCAGCACTCAGGAGGCAGAGTCAGGCAGATCTCTGTGAGAGTTCAAGACCAGCCTGGTCTACACAGTGAGTTCCAAGGGGCCATAGTTACAACAGAAGAGAGAAACTAAAAGAGAGAGGGAGAGAGGAAGAGAGGGACAGAGGGAAAGAGAGAGAGAGGGAGAGAGAGAGAGAGGAAAATCACCAGCTCTTTCCTTGCTGTGTGGTACGCACATGGCCAGTCTCAGTGGCAGGGGACTGTGGAAGAAAAGCATGTGGTGACATCGACGGGCTGCAGAGTGACTGCGTCTCCCATCTGTAACCAGGGCACATGGAATCTCCGTTCTTGACATTTGGAGGTACAGAAGCTAAACTGAAGGGCTATGGTGACGATGCAGACTAGAGGTAGGGACTCTCTGGGGAGTGTAACAGGGCCCCCGACCTTAGTAGGCCCCGAGACTAAGAAAAACTGACTCCCAGATGGAAGTGTCATGTAGGCTAGACAGAAATGTTGTGCGGTATTCACCAGAGAAAAGTGCTCAGACATGGGTTTAAGCCATGGGTTTAGCCAGCTGGCAATTACACTGGATGTTTGGGATCTCCGTGTAGCCCCAAGCCTTTCTCAGGGTGAGCTTTTCAACACAAAAACCATATTTTGGGTTGACATAAATCAGTTAACAGGAACAGTTAGCCAGAAGTGGAACTACAGAAGTAAAAAGCAAGGTTAGTACATTTTGAGACTTTCCCAGAACTGTATGGACTTTGATGGATCAGGCCTTTGTCTCAGTTTGGCAGGTGGTGCTGTCTGTGCTGAGTCTTACAGCTTGATGGCAGTTCCATCATGGAGTCAGTTGTGCTAAGGTCTGAGGCCCTGTTACAAGAATGAGGCCTGGGCCAACCAACATCCTGCCTCCTCCTGCTGTATTACCAGGACCATTGGCTTCTTCATGGTTCTACATGGGTAGTCCTCAGAACTTTAGAAGATGGCCAGGAGAACTTCCTGTGTTCCCCTGTGTGGGGACTGCCATGGAGCTGAGGGTACGTAGAAGCTGGCTTGGAACCCTGTATCACCCCAAAAGAGGTGAGGATGGCAGGAGTTCGGCTGCTCTCTATTCTAGCCCTGGCCAAAAACCCAGCCAGTTATTAATTGTTGTCTGCTTCACAGAAGCAAAAGGAATATGGCTTGGTCGGTGCTTATCTCTTTCCACTGTAGCTGGGTCCATGCACTGATAAAGTGCCTTTCTCTCCTGCCTCTGTGATGACCAGGAGGCCAGGTGCCTGCCCACTCTGCAAATAAGACTCCTCCACCCAGAGTACCTGGACCCCTACCCCTGGGGGAGGAATAAAGGGAAGGGATTGCTGGATTAAAGTGAGCATGACTTTCAACAGAAGCCTCCCGGGACCTTTCTTTGCATCTCCTTTGATTCTGGGTAGCGGTGGTCAGGGCCCAGGACAGATCCAAGGAACCTACCTGTCTCCTCCACACACATTCCTGGCCACTCCCAGCGTGAGTCTTCCGCTCCCGGGCCAGGGTGGGAAACCAAGCAGAGATTCTGTGGGCGGGGACGGTGTCAGGAGAGCAAGATTTAGTCAGGCAGGAAGAAGCCTTGGAGGCGGAATTGGTTCCACAAAGGATTTTATTCTTTGCTCATCACACCAACAGGTTACACACGTTCACTCACAGTCACACCAATACCTCTCCCAGTCTGGCCTCAGACACAGGCACCCTTGAGATCTGTCTGGCGGCACTGTGTGGTCCGAGGCCGTCTTCCTCTTCAGACTCAGCAATACTGGAAACACTGG
This sequence comes from Cricetomys ansorgei, assembly GCA_026225945.1. NCBI lineage: Eukaryota > Metazoa > Chordata > Mammalia > Rodentia > Nesomyidae > Cricetomys > Cricetomys ansorgei. The sequence goes on from JAMJFZ010001796.1 coordinate 21,822,822, forward strand.
TCCGATGGTCCAAGACGAGTCTCAGTAGCAGGACACGGTCTTGATCGGTCACCAGAGCGGCAGCACCTCAGGAGGCACTCCAGAGGACTGTGTCGAGTTGGGCCAGACCAGAGTTTTTAAGCTAAATTCAGCCAATCACACTATGGGCGTATAGGTGCGGTCGATCTTATCATTACTGTCCAGATGTGCACGCAGGCACTTGGGTTACATCAGGGCGTGCCTAATGTCTACTTTCTGGACTTTTATATTGCTTGCTTACATTTGACTTTTCAATATTGTTTGTCATCACATTTTACATTATTATGCTGCTACATTTATTCTTATTCACTACATTCCATTACATTTATTCTTATGGGGAAAGAAACCGACACCCCTGTCCTTAACTCTTCCTTCTCTGCCTTGGGGTCTCTTCAGGTTTACTCCTTCCATAGAATTAGTGATGCATCCTCCTCCATCTCCCCAGCATCTCACAAACATCAAAGCTTTACACCCTTTAGCTTATCCCCTGAGGTTTTAAGCAGAGGCCTGAGTTTTAGGGGTCTGTGGTGGCTATTTTTGGTTGACAGCTTGACTATTTCTGAAACTAAAACCAAAAAAGAAGGGTACACCTTCTTTTTGTGAGGGATTTTTTTTTTCCCTTGGTTTGAAGTGGGTAGATGGATCCACTTCTAGTCTGGAACGGGGAAGACATACTCCTTTGATCCAGATCTTGAGATGAGAAGACACACCTTTAATCTAGGCCATTCCTTTTGCTGGAAGCCTACATAAGGACGTGGAAGACGGAGGTGTCTGCTCTTTGCCAGATTGCTAGCACATCCATTTCTTCACTGGCATTAGAACCTACTTCGGGATTCCAGCATCTACTGAGGAGCAGCTACGACAACAGCCTTGTGGACTGAGCAACTGCTGGATCCTTAGACTACTGCCTCACAGTCAGCCATTGTTGATTAGCTAGTCTGCAGCATATAAGTCATTCTAATAAATCCCCTTCTATACATAGAGAGAGACTCATTCTGTAAGTTCTGTTACTCTAGAGATCCCAGACTAAAACAGGGTTTAGGCTCAATATCAATGCGGTCTTTAAGGGCTGAACTGTTGCCATCCAATACCTACTTGGCCCCATGGATTATTGCATCATGATCATGGAACTGCAGGGCCTTCTGACTTATTTGCCTAACTGGTACACAGGTAGAAGGCAACTTGAGGGAAGAGACTGACTTAGGCTTAGGATTAAACAAGCTTAGGGGCCTCATAGCTCCAATTTTACGTTTTGCCCAACCTTGGTTCCAAACCATCTGATAGGCAGAAGAGTCAGAATGAGGATCAAAATACTTGTTTGGGGCTGGAGCGATGGCTCAGAGATTAAGACTGTATTCTTCACTTACAGAAGACTTAGATTTGGTTCTCAGCACCCACATCTAGTGACCCACAACTGCCTATACCTCCAGCTCCAGGGATCCCACACTGTCTTCTGCCTAGTCAGCTGCCTGCACTCATGTGCACACACCCCATACAGACACCATATACATCTGTTTATAATAAGATCATTTAAAATGTTTTATTCCTGGTAGAAGTAGAGTTGGAGGCCTCTCTAAATGTGGGACAATAAAAGGAGCCCTGATTCCAACCTCAGGCACAGCCTCAGGCTGCTGCTGTCAGTCACACCCACTCCAGCCCAAACCAGCCTACCCTAAGGGGATGGGAATAGAGCATGGTCTCTGCAGGCAAGAGACTGTGAGAGACCCAGCAGGGTACAGGCTCATCCAGTCCATCAATCCCCTCAGAGAAAGTCTTCCCAGAAGGAGGAGCAGAGAGAGACCAGATGTATCCTGATGATCAGTGGGGTGCCTCCTGGAAGGAGGACTCCCTAGAGGTGTCTGCAGGAGGTGTCACTCTCCAGGGCCACACCTCAGGTGGACAGGTTCTCTGTCCTTATGCCCAGGTGGCCACTGTTGCAGCTTCCTCCTGCCCTTGAGTTCTAGGCTGGGTTGACAACTCTTTAGAGATGATGCTCTGACTCAAAGTGTCAATCAACTTGGGGAAGGCCCCTCTCCCCACAGCTTCTGAGATCTGAGGGAAAGCTTCTCTTGCTCAGGATCCAACTCCTGGTTCTCCTGCTAGCCTGAGAGATCACTTGAAAGTGTTTGGCCCTCCTCCATCTCTCCCAAGCCGCTTCAGCCGGGGACAAGACAAAAACTGGATTACAACCAACCCCAGGTAAACTCTGCTACCCTCCTAGACACAGGAGTAGCTGAGAACAGTTGGGGTTCCAGTGGAGGTTTGGCTTGGGGTTTTGCTTTTCTCTGTCTTTGCATGAATAAGGTCTCTCCCAGAAACTGGTCCTGTTTGTTCTTGGCGTGGCCCTTTGCAATCCTCTAGAGCCCACCCCCTCCTCCTCATACCTCCCACCCCACACACACACACACACACACACACACACACACACACACACACACACACACCTTTTCTCTTTCTCCCTGCCACCACATTTCAGGAAAAAAGGAAGGACAGTATCTCACAGCAGCACACTTGTGATTAGAGATATAGTTTCATTTCTCTTTTCCCCATCAGGGCGGAGCCCTCCCTGGTGAGTAGTACTTAGGCTGACTTCCTGCTCTCAGCTGTGAGCCACAGCAGCCAGGCTGGAAGCAGAGACCAGGGGATCAGAGCTCCTTCTACCAGGCTCCAAGTGGGGGTCTGAAGATGGCTGGTAGCAGCCTCAGGTCAGCACCAGGTCAGTCTTTCTCCTTCTGTCACTTTTCTCTTGAGATGGCTTGGCTGTTAATGCTATGGAGAAGCCTTGCACTGTAGCAAGAGGGGAGAGATGAGGGGGGGAGGGGGAGGGAGAAAGGAGAAGGCCAGAGGCTGAGAGGCAGGAAGGGAGGGAGGGGGAAGGGAGGGAGGGGGAGAGAGGGGAGGAGGGGAAGAGAGGACCTGTGTTTTTTAAACAGAACAAGATATGCATGCATGCCCAGCTTGCCATAAAGCACACAGCTTTCTTGTTCTCTCAGCCCTCGGCCTCTCTCCGCTGTCCCTAGGTCACCTCAGGGAAAGAAGTTCAGCTAGCAGAGGCTTCAGGGTAAACAGCTGGCTTCCCCCTGTCCTGGGCTCCTACCTATCTGGCCTGGCTTGTCACCTAGTGAGCTGTCCCCAGCTCACTCCTGGTCTGAGCCTGAGCTCTCACTGGTCTTCTGGATCCAAGGAAGGCAAAAGAAGAGATAGGTCCTTAACAGCAAAGGCCAGGGGAAGCTGACATTTTTATTTTTACTTTAGTTTTCTGTTCTAGGGAAGATGTTACTTCTGACAAGGGAATGGTAGAAATCTCTTTGCTCCAGCAGTGGTGATTCAGAGGTGTTACTCAGAAATAATATTGGTCAATGTTTTGGTTAATGTAAAGGGAGTCATACATTTTTTCTTTCAGTACTGGAGTTGAAGCTTGGGCCTTGAATACGGTTAACTATGGGTCTCTATCTATTTTCAAGATTTTGAATTAAGGCTTTGCTAAGTTCCTCAAGCTGGCCTCCAACTCATTCCACAGCCCAGGCTGGTCATAAACTTGTAATCCTGTTGTCTCAGACTTCTGAGTAACTGTGGTTAAGACCTGTAATACCAGACCTGTTTCATAATAGAATGCCATTTATAAACTTTCAAACCTTGTGGAAATAAAGAAAGCATAAAACCCCCCTTTAACTGTCCCCCATACACACCCCACAGCTCCTAGTCTTGGGCTCAGCCTTCATATATATGTATATGTACACACACACACACACACACACACACACACACACACACACACACACACACATTTTAGACAGGGTCTCTTGACCTCTTTATTATGTAGTCCAGCCTGTCCTGGAACTCACAACACAGATCTACCTGCCTCTGCCTCCCAAGTACTAGGATTAAAAGTGGGCACCACCATGCCTAGATCTTCCTCATCTTCTAAAAATTGAGGGCAGGTGTCTTTGGTGGCCAGAAGAAGGTTTTAGATCCCCAGTGGGTAGTTGGAATACAGATGGTTGGGAGCTGCCTGACATGTGTGCTGGGAACTGAACTCCAGTCCTTTGGAAGAGCAGCCAGTTCTCTTGGGGGCCAAACCATCTCTCCAGCTCTTTTATCTTTTTCTGTGAAGTCCATGTGTAACTTGTATTCATAAGAGGGCAGTTTATATTTTCAGTCTGTAATATTATCCTGTGGTCTTGAGCCTTAGCTGATTTAGAAGTAGAAACCTCAGTGAAGTCCTCACATAATGCCTGCACACTAACTTCATTCTTTGTAACTGCTGCCTGCCATTCAGAGGCCCAATACATGAACCATGGGCTTTCTCATTTTGTATTATGTCTATTATGTGTGCATGTGCACATGTGTGCAGCTGTGTGTGCCCTGGAGTCAGGGACAGCTCAGAGGAGGTGGTTCTTTGCTTCTCCCTTGTGGTTTCTGGGAATCCAACTGAGCCATCCTGCCAGTCCTTAGCCAGTGTCCTTTTGATGAACATTTAGATCACCACAATTGTTTACTCTCACCAACAAGCTATAAGAATGATGTCCATAGATCTCATTTTGCTTAATTTCATTTTCATTTGCTTAATTTTCTTCTATTTCATTTGTCTTGTGCCAAAACAAACAAGAGTGGAATTATTGAGTCAAAGGGTATTAATAACTCCTTGCTTACAGATGCTGCCAAGTGACTTGTGAGGAGGCGGAGTCAATGCACTTCCCCTCCAATAGCAAATGAGATGAGCAGTCTTCCCTCACTAGGCCAAATTCTGCAAAGGCAGTAAAGATGTGTGTTAATTTGTGTTCTCCCTATTAGGTAGGAAATGGGTTTTATTTCTTGTGCACTGGCTCTTACATTCCCACTCCTATCCTTGGTTTATTCTTCACGAATGTTTATCACATGTTGGCCCTCCTTCCACGCGTTTGCTAAATATCCTGGGGAATATATTCCCCTCTGTCTTTTAACTTTGTGTATGATGATTTTGTCTTATACAAAATTAAAATCTGAATTTTAGTATTGCTCTTGTAAGAAAGAAGCATCCATAAATCAAGTGATACCAGAAGCCACTGGGGTTTTGTTTTTCTGCTTGAAGTATCAAGAGTGAGGGAGAAATAGAGCAGAACAGACAGAAAGAGGAAGTAGAAATGATCACCACCCAACTCTGCTATGTTACCCATCATCTCCTCTCCCTGCCTGTCTGGTCAGTGCTCAAATGGGGAGTTAAGAGAACCATTCTGATGCCATCTTTATTAAAATAGCATGGCTGGACAGCTTCTGTAATGAGCCAACATCAGCTGTATGTTTCGTGGTCAGTGGGGCTAACTAGAGTGGGAGTCAGGACAGCTTTATTGAAGCCAAATTTCTCTGCTAAAGCCTTTTGTAGTTTGCAAATTAGGGATGAAGTGTATTGTCATTATATGTTCAACTTGCCACTTGCAAGAAAAATGCCCCAAGTGTTAAAGGAATGGCCCCAAGAGGGAGGAGGGCACATGCACCTGCAAAATGAGACAGGAAAAGAAATATTCTTTTTCAGTTCAAAAAAAGAGCAGAAATGAAAATGCAGATTTCAATGCTGAGTTGCTTCCTGTGGCGTGTGGCAAGGTGAAGGGAGTGTTGCACAAGGATAAATTCAAGCAAGGTAGGTCTCATGGTTAATTTGCAACTGCTAAAAAAAGGCATCATAAAAAATAATGGGATTATTTAAGAAACTGTGGGGCTAACATGGATTGAAAATTGGAATGGATCCTAACATGTTATTTTCACATTTGAAGAAATCATACACAACAGATGCTCACATGGACGTAGTCCTGAGATGCCCAGAGAGCCAGAGAGAAACCCATGAGCCTCCATCCGTAGATAGAAACTGTTGTATATTTTCCCTCTAGCCAGACACAAATGGGCAGAGGCCCTCAGCCTCTGTCTTCACATCCCCGGGTCATTAGCACCGGGGCAGGGCACTTGTCACAGTGAGACAGATGATCACAGGGCTGAGAATCAGAGAAGCCAAGTTCCAGCCTCAGCTCTGCCAAATATCATGGTCTCATTTTGCAGAGGAAGGGGACACTTCTGAGCCTGAAATTTCTCATGTTAAGTAGATGACAATCACCTAAAAGCCTGACCCACTGTTTATCCACAAGATTTAATTTATGTCATTGGTATAATGTATTCTGCAACCATGTGCTCTAAAGCAGTGTTTCTTAACCTGTGGGCCATGACCCCTTTGGGGGATCAAATGACCCTTTCTTTCACAGAGGTTGCTTAACAGTAGCTTACATAACTTACAATTATGAAGTAACAACAAAAATAATTTTATGGTTGTGGTTACAACATGAGGAATTGTACTTAAAAGTGTTGCAGAATTAGGAAGGTTGAGAACCACTGAGTTAGCATGATGATTTCAAACCACATCTGTATAGTTTACGTATTAAATGTTTTAATTTTCAAATGATATGATATTCTGTTGTATGGCTATATCAGATTTTCTCTATTCTTCCATCAGTTTGGGTCATTTCTAACTTTGGCTATAATGAGTAGTGCTGTTTTGAGAATTTGTGAACAAGGTGACTATACACACTAACTTTAAGGTATATACACAGAATTGGAATTGCTGGGTCACATGGTGATTATATACTTCCATTGGATAATATTTCATTTATGGTTGGTGGTTTCTACCTATGACTGCAGATGGGCAAACTTCTGTTCAATAGCGCTATTAAACTGGATAGGACACAGTGTCCCAGAACTGCTGAGTTTCAGAAACCCACTGCAGTCTAGGTCTAAGCTGAGGATCCCACCTCCGCCTTGCCTGGGGCCACCTGAGCCTGGTTGTTCTCCAGGCCAGAATTCCACAGCAGGTTGAAATCCACTCACACTGAGAAGTTAATCACTTGCTGTCCTTCTCTAGGTGACCATGACTGTTTTAAAAGGTGTCTGTTGGGAGTGACTGTCATTTTCTTCATGCATGAAAATCAAAGAAATATACACCTCTTCAGGAAAGGGTTTTAGGGAGCCCCAGAACTGAGCTGGGGCTCCTGAAGCCATAGAGGAGGCCTGACTCTTATGCTGTTGACTTTGAACAGTTTGGGTGGCTCCAGATCCAGTGTGGTGGGACGCCATGAATCTGAGTTCCAGGGACAAAGCAGGCTCAGAATCAACTTTCTCTGGTCTTACAGGGATCTCTGTGAAGTCCATACAGAGTGAGAAAGGAGACTGGTTCACACCACCTAAGTTTGAAATCTTGGGAGGCCTTGGACGATCAAAGAACTGGAAATTAAGTGTGCGCTGCTACAATAGGACCCTGAAATGGCTGATCGAGGTATTAAGCTGGAGGGGAGCAAGGTACCCCCCTTATTCTTGCACTGCTCCCATATCAAATAGAATTGAATTACGGGAAAGCCCTGATGCCAGCGAGGATTTCCTGTCACTGAGGAGAGAGGCACCCCTGCAATCATAGATTCATTGCCAGGTAGTACACACTCGCTGGTGATGACAAAGGACAGATACAGAACCTCCGAGGAGGAAATGGCCACTCTGAATAGGGTTCTTGCAGGCAAAATTCTGCATTGAAGCAAAAGGAGGATTTGAGTGTCAAACAAGGGGAAGGCAGTCTGGAGAAGAAAGCCATGCAAATAGAGCTATGACAAGGCAGTGAATATAGGGGATGTGCTATGAGTATGACATAACCCACCAACCGAGGTTGTTTGGGAATTTAAGGCCACCCTAATTACCTTAAATCCAAAATGTAGTCAAGGAATCAGTGATGTCCTTGAAGTTAGAAATGGCAGTTGAAATATATGAGCACTATCATCACCATCATCATCATCATCACCATCATCACCATCATCACCATCACCCTTTGGTGTGTGGGAGTTGAACTCAGGTCTTCAAGTAAGCTAAAGAGGCCTCAGCTCTGACCTAGTCCCAACACTTTTGTTCTACTTTGCTTCTTCTGTTGTAGTGATAAACAACATTAACAAAAGCAACTTGGTGAAAGAAAAGGTTTATTTGACTTACAGGTTACAGTCCATCTTGGAGGGAAGCCAGGCAGAAACTCAGGGAGGAAACATGGAGGCAGGAACTGAAGCAAATCCATGGAGGATGCTGCTTACTGGCTTGCTCCTCAGCTTATATTCCACCACCTTTCTCATTCAGCTCAGGCCCACATTTCTAGGGATGGTGCCACCCACAGTAGGCTTGGACTTTCTATGTCAATCCACATCAAGAAAATGCTCCTACAGTCATGCCCATAGGCTATCTGAGAGAGACCATTCTCCAACTGAGGTTCCCTCTTCTTAGGCTGTAAAGCTGACAACCACACTAACCAGGACACGTTTATAATGCTACTAGAAACAACCTGGCTCAGACATGATTTCACCATCTCTGTGTTCAGCAAACCTGTATTTTTCCTAGAATGCATAGCTCAAATATCTCAGCCCTCCATGACCGATACTATATCCCCTCCCCAGTTTCTGGAGACCCTTCTTACACTGTTTGAGATTGGTCCTACCATGAGCCTCTCTATCTGCCCCCACACACCCTGGATATCTACCTTTGTGTGCTCCAAATCGATCAGAGTATTTGATGCCTTTTATATGTGCAACAAGAGTGAGCTGACTGGCTAGTCCTGGTGTGCACAAGAATTTTCACTGGCTAGTCCTGGTTTGCACAAGCATGAGCTAACTGGCTTGTCCTAGTGTGGAATGTCCAGCTGAAGTACATCAGCTAGGGGAGAGAAAAGATGTAATCGTTGACTCGATTGTGAGGGAAAATTTCTCATTACTTAAGGAGATGCACCAGAGAAACAAAAGGTTCTAAAGTGGTCTTTATAGCTTCCCTTGGCCAGAGTTGTAGGTGATAAGAGGGAAATGGAGTCAGACACCTTCAGGGAGGAGGTTGGAAATGCCACATTAACATCATCAAAATATGGATAACTACATACTTGGGTCCATTTATCTTGCAGAGAAATTTTCTACCCATTCCCCCACGAAAATATGGCAAGAAAAAGCAGGTGAGTTCTCATCACGTGACTTTACAGGCACAGATTCTTGTTTTATGGTCTCAGTTGGGTGGCCATACTCTAAGTCGTCGCTCATTTCCTTCTTTACTTTTTCTCTTTCGTCTTTCAGCCTGTGCCTTGACCCGTGCTACTGTATTTTGTGTAAGGCTAGGTCTTCCTTGAGTGTTGACTCCTTCAAGTTGGAGCTAATAGAGAGCCACCAACATAGATTCAGTAGGCCACTTACCACTGGCTACTGGGTTTCATGGCTCACTGAGAATTTGAGCTTCAGGCCTATGTATCATTTTTCATTTCCATTATTATCTGGCTGATTTGAACTCTGAACCACTGGGACGTTTCATCTACCCAGTTACCCTGGAGGAAACTACCATTTAACCTGTAAGATGAATACTGTAAATCCCAGTGCCTCTCTTTCCCCCAAATGCACAGAATGTCTCAGTCTGTATCACGCAAATGAACTAGAAATGCCCAGTCACCCAACCCCTCCTTATTCCTGGGTGCAATGCTTCAGAGTAACAATGGGCTCTTGCCTCTTACTGTTTGTCTCTGTTGATAAAGTGTTCCTAGAAATACTGAAGACAAGATACATTTCCACTGTTATAAGTCCCTCCTGGCCTCTTTATCTACACAGAGTCTTGGATTCTGAAACTTACATGTCACTGTCAGCATCACATGACTGCTTCTCAGCATATGGCAGAACTGTTTTTACTTTCTGGTCATGAGTGGTGTGTATCATACAGTCTGGTATGTTGACCACAACCAACACTTCTGTATTCTGGCATCTGCTTTGAGGTCTCAGAAGTTTCTATTCTCATGGAAGCCATATTTATTCAACCTTGTAATGCATAATTGCTAAGTACACAGAGAATGTCCAAGGCCTGGTGGAGAAGAAAGCAACAGTAGCCCTGACTGTCCTCAGGGATTGTTTCAAAGTCATTGTCAATATTAAAGAATAACAAATATGATGAAGTGAGAGATTCTAGAACCTTGGACAGGGACTGGACCACCCATCAGGGATTGAACCCTAGATTATGCTTGTCTCCAGCTCTCAGCCCTGGGTTTGAATTAAGAGTTGAGCCTGCACGAATCACAGAAGAGTGATGAGTCATTCTAATAGGTGTACAAAAGCAATCTGAAGCTGTGCTGCCTCTAACCATGTAGCCAGCCTGGTTTCTCTTTGAGTTTTGAATAGAGAGGAGAGAGACCATCAAGAGGAAGAGATGGAGTCATGGGTGCCTTGGATTCATGTGGTTTTTAGGAAGAGGGTCCCAGCAGAGCTATAAAACGTGATGTGTTTCTTCTCTGAGACTACTGTACTTTAGGATTCTGAGCCTTATGGGCACTGCGATATGATTGGTACATCTTCCAGCTACTTTCTCACTGCAGCTAACTGGGGTGGGATGCTGGTGGTCATGGCTGATACATCCTGTGTGGCGAAGTTGAAGGAAAAAGGAGGAGAGCCTTTAATGTTAGAGGAGAAGTAGAATCGTTCAGATAAGCCTGTGAAAACCGACCCTTCCTCTTCGTATGACTCTAAAAGGCTCCCAGGGGACTGAGAGCCGGGGAGGGGAACTTTCTTTGGACCTAACAATAGTTCAATGACTCCTCTTTTTTCCCTAGTACACACCTAGGTAAATGGGATATCTGGGTGCCTGTGGAATGTCAGAGTGCCTGCAGGAGGCACTGATGCATGTGGGTGTCCCGGTGACTGCCAGGTTACCGGATGCCTATGTGAGGTCCAATCTCTGAGGGATGACATGTTGTCCCAGCAAGGGCCTGGGGCTTGCAAGATACCGGGGAGCCTGCATGGTGTCCAGGTTTGGGCAACGAAGCACCACATTCAGGTGGAAATCTGTCATGCTTTCATCTCAGGCTAGTGTGGGCCAGCTCAAAAGACACAACCAGAGCAGCCTTCTGCCTCCAAGACCATGGTGAAGCCCTCCATCCATTCTCCTGCCACACAAGCTTGACTTAATTTTATTTCTTTTCTTTAATTTTTTTCCTTCTTTCTTGAGGGTATGAGGATGGGGGTCAGGGAAGAATGGGAAGAGGGTGTTATGGAGATTCATTGTATGGAACTCAAATGATTAACAAAAGTTTTATTAAAAAAAAAAAGAGGCAGGTATTTAAAGAAAGAAATGTTAAAACGAATTAAACCAAAGTTTTCGAGTGAAGAATTCAAGAGTGAGTGCACTGGGTCAGCAGTTCCTGTGAACCCATGCATGCCAGAGGCCAGTTTGTACAGGCTGAGGTGAAAGTGAGATTGAGAAATGCATTTGACTGGTCAGGGTGGGAAGTCCTTAGTGAGAGATTAGGTGGTGGCCTTATATGGTTGAAACTGTTACAGAAGTTTATTTTTAGTTATGTATACGATAATTGTTTTACGTTGTCGGATGAGGGGCTGTCTAGGGTGTTCTGTAGTGTTTGCAGTTGTTGGAATCTGTGGAGGTTGTTTAATTGCTAAGGATCTGCACGTGCTATCAGTAGCATACTTTGGAGTTCTGGATCAATAAAAACACCTGAGCTCAGAGGCTCGAGGTTCCACTATCAAGTATGGCATTGGCCATGATGGTCGTTGCCTCTGCTGAGGTCTGGCAGGGCTTCCACATATGAAAATGCCTCCTGTCTCCCTGCTCAGCTGTCACAGCAAGTATTACCAAAGTCTCTTTTGATTCTGCCCTTTGCATTAGGCTCTACTTTGTCTAGCTGAGAACTCCAAACACCTGAGCTGTTCCTACCCAACAGCCTCTCAGGAATTAGACAATGATGGCACATGCCTGGAATCCCAGCACATAGGAGGAGGGAGCATGTGGATTGGGACTTCAAGTCCAGCCTTGCTATGTAGTTAGTTGAAGGTCAGCCTGGGCTACCTGAGACCTATCTCAAAAATAAAATCAAGAATGATGGGAGTGATGAAAAACAAATTGAAGCAACTTTCACTCAACTGCTTGAATGAAGAACACAATCAAATATTACATTTATATTGTTACCTCCATTTTCTCTTTTGCAGAAAAGACAGAATTTGTACCGTTCCCCAGCTGACCCTTGTGTAAGTACTGAATCCTAGATACAATCCCATAAAATCCAAGGCTTTCTCCTTGCTGTTGTGACTTCATCATGGTTGCCTGTGGCTTGAAGGGGCTCACTCTCAGCTGGGGTATGCCACTGTGGGTGATGAGCAAAGAATACCAGATCTGCCTCCCAATGAAGACAGGAGGAGCCAGTTTGGTCCTTAGGCCTGAAGCCTCCTACCATGTGCTTCACCATGTGTTCTCAAGTCCTCATTTGCCCTCAAAGGAAAGGTTGGGAATCGGCACTTTAGATCTCTGAGGTCCTTGGGACAGAGCCTGGAGAGGCAGTGCGCAGAGATGGCCTATGAATGGAGCAAATATGAGGGGAGACAGCATTCGTAATAGGCAGTGGGTAGAAAGAAAACACTCTAGCGTGCATCCCAGATGCAGACAGTGCCCATTACAGGCACGTCAGTCCTTGTGTGCAAGTTCTAAGCATAGACCTAATTTTGACCAGCAGAAAACTGTCTGCAGAGTGAGTGAGCTCTCACAGAAAGCCTGGGTCCATTCTCACGGGAGCCATCAGGGGCCCAGCTGATTCACCAATGAGCAAATCTCAGTATGCTTTCCCTGGGTCACCTTGGCTGGTGCTCAGGTGTAGACAAACCTTCCTAATCCTTTAGGCCTTGTTAATTTTCTGCTTCCCAGCATCCCTTTATTTGGTGGACATTGCCAGGACAAAGAAAATATTTTAAATAAGATGAAAAAATTAGCATACATAGGACTAGGGATGCGATGGATTGGAAAATGGGAGACAGGACAGAAGCAGGATGGAGTCCCAGGCCCGTGGCACATGGAGCATGTTATATAAAATGGGAATGACAAGGAAAGAGGAGGGTGGGCCTGGAAGATGCGCTATGGTTTAACAGGATGAGGTTGAGGTTCACCTAGGGAGCCCTAGAGGAGACATTGCTGAGCACATGCAGCAGTGCAGAGGCTGGAGGAGACACCCGGAAGCTGAGGACACAAAGGGAAACCCACAGCTGGAGAGTGACTCTGATCATCTGGAAGGAACTCTGCCGAGGATGGAAACCTGAGGGGTCCTGCCCCTTTGGTCTGGCAGAGATTGAGAAGGACTAGGTTGGAATGTGGTCCAGCAGTCAGCTGATAGAGCAAACCACTGAGAATAATGCCCAGGCCAGGCTTCTCCTGGAGCCAGAGATGGCCCAATGCAGACAATAGTTAACCCTATCACCTTGCCTACTTCCTCTTCCTACCACTCACCCAGTGGTGGACTGGTCCTCAAGCCAGTCTCATGCCTGCCCCTCAGAGGGTGAAAGACTTGGGATTTTCTATGTGGTTATAGAGCCACCACCCAGTTCTCAAAATGTCATCATTCTCTCTGAAGGTCAGACCAGATGTATGTGTTCCTGTACACATGTCACTCAGCTACTTCCAGGTTCTCATGTTAGCACATATTGTAGGAACTCCCCCTACCCCAAACATCCCATGGGAGGTTGTGAGGTACTGGTTTGAATAGCTCTCTGGGTGATAGAAGAGTGAAGCCTGCTATTCAAGGATGATACATGTTACTAGCTAGAGGCCCTCACCCATAGGAACAGGATGAGACAGGTTACTTATAGACTGCCCCACGCGCTCCAGTTCCTTTCCTGGTACAAGGTTTCAAGCTGTCTTCAAACTAATGATTTTCCTGCCTTAACCTCTTGACCGATAGGATCACGTAACCCAAATAGGCCTTCCCAGTTTTCCCAGATATCCAGGCTGTATACAACATTGAGTCTTAATTTTAGTTTTATGCCAGTGTCCCCACACAGCAGTGGTTCCATCATAGACAGGTTCTGCATCTTGTCACACATGTATCTGTGTATCAGACAGCGGTCTCTTCATCAATGCCCCATAAAGTCTATTATGTTTAATAAATAGATCTTACTCCATAGCAGCAAGGTACTAATATTGTCAATATTTACCTTCTCCAGATTAAAATTAAATTTGGCTAAAGGCAGTATGTAGTAGGCCTGATAAGTCTAGTCTCTGTTGGCTTTGGGTGATATTTTCTTTCTGTAGAAAGCACAAGCTGTCCTTTATGCTTCCAGAAAGTGGTGGCAGAGGTTTGGTCTTCTCTCAGTCCCCTTTCCTGTTGCTTGATAATAGTCCCTGACTACAGCAGCTCAAGAGAGGAATGGCTTAACTGACTCACACTTGAAGGTTAGCCCATCTTCTCAGGGAAGATGGAGGGGCAGGAACTTGAAGCAACTGGTCACATGACATCCACTGTGGAGCAGAGAGCAGTGAGCCAATGTGTCTGCTCCCGACCAGCTCACTTTCTCCATTCACATTGTCCAGGGACCCACAGTGGGTGGGCCTAACTGTAATCACCATAGTCTCTAACAGACATTCTCAGAGGCTCTTTTCTCAGGTGATTCTAGATTGTTCCAAGTTCACAATGAAAACTAACCATTCCAATCTCCAACCCTGGGGTGGTTGCCAGGACTACAGTCCTCGGATGTTAGTGATGGTGACTCCATGGCTCAGATTCTCAGTGTCTTCACTCATACAGATTCTTCTACCAGATCCCAACAGCCACAGAGTTTTGTGCTTCCTTGTACCCAGTTGGCTGAACATCTCTATTCATAGTTTGCCATCTCAGAGGCCCTACCACAGGCTCAGGCCCACTAGGTATCGAACACATAGTCCAAAAGCTCTTCTCCAAAGCCTTTCTTCAGTTCAAGCCATGCTCATGGCCCTACTACAGGATGTGGAATTATCTGTTCCAGAACAATAATTCCTAGTTTAATTTCCTGGAAATTAATTACAGGAAATTAAATTTCTTGTACATCACACTTTGAATCAACATCATCGTTGCTGTATGGGCAAATGGACTTACTGTTTTATTTCAGAAACTCATTTTAGCTACACAATAAAAAAAAAAAAAAACTAGTTTGATTTTGTAAAAACTTGTTGTTTTGCTAGTCTTTCTGTGTCAGGAGCTTGTTTTTACACAGAAGATTATTTTGGGTCTAGTTCATGTTTCCTTCCTCCCAAACATCACTGAAGACCAGGAAGTCTTGTTCTGCAATTTGCATTCCATGCTCTTCCTTCGTATCCCAGGGAGAAGCATACATGCTCGTGCAGATTCATACAGAGGCCACATGTCCTGGTTTGCCATGGTGGTATCTCTGTGGGTGCTATCTCCCAGTGATGTAGATGTTCTGCTTTCTAGATCAAGAACTCAAATTTATGTGAGGTATGCCAGCATTGGGGAACACTCTTCTGCTGTGATACTTGTCCCAGAGCCTTCCATGAAGAGTGCCACATCCCAGTGGTGGAAGCTGAGATGTGAGTGACATGTGATCCCTTCTCTGTCTCCTGTCTCCTGACAGACATCCTCTCTCTTGTCATGCACATTACTCTTGTAGAGTGGTAGCTTGTGTCTTGGTGGGGGATAAACAAGGGCTCTTAAAAACAGAGGCTGAACAGGAAGATGCAGAGAGTTGTTTCAGCATGGTGTCAACAAGGTTAATGTTCTCTGTGTTATGGGAGGCATCTCTCCTGATGCAAAGGCTGGGGACCAGGGCCCTTAGCA
This sequence comes from Cricetomys ansorgei, assembly GCA_026225945.1. Classification (NCBI taxonomy): domain Eukaryota; kingdom Metazoa; phylum Chordata; class Mammalia; order Rodentia; family Nesomyidae; genus Cricetomys; species Cricetomys ansorgei. The sequence goes on from JAMJFZ010001796.1 coordinate 21,838,450, forward strand.
GTGTTACTGTTTGTTTCTCAAAGTTGTACACCAGAGAATTCTGTCCAAGGGATTTGATGTGGACTATACCAATTGCTTTCTTTCTCAATGTATTCATAAAAGAAGGAAACATGACTGCTTTCCACATTACACCGGGTTGTCATAGACCAGTGGAGGTCCAGGGTTCCCAGAGTTTGTGGAAGGCCATTTTTCTTTGGTCACACCTGATAGCCTGGTCTGCCTGTCCTTCCTGGTCTGCCAGGAACCTCTGTCAGCAGAGAGGTCTCATGACTCATCATAGGACCACTTTCCAAGGACCAACTCCTGCCCTGGCACTGATAGGATGCCCTGGCATCTAAGATCTTAAGCGCAGTCCCTCAGACTGGGAACTTCTTTCCCAGATGAGACTCTCAGCCATTCCTGAAAGCAAGGTGCAGGCACAGGAGCAGTGGCTGCTCTCTACAGTCTTGTCCCTCCTCACTTCGTGTGCAACCTTTCAGATCACCGTGGAGTTGCATCTTCTGTAGGATGCAGACCTTAGGAAGCCAGCAGACTCATTCAGAATCTGAGATACTGCGGAGGCAGATGGAGCCCCAGGGGCAGTTGGTGAGTCACTGTGAATCCCATCCTTTATCCTTGAAGAGCACAGACAGGCTTGGGGCCAGAAGAATAGCACCCAAAAGGGGTTTGCTCCTCCAAGTCTCATTCCATCACAATGCTATCACAGCGTAACCCATTGGCCTAAAAACTAAGTCAGCCATTACAAGTCTGTAACCAGGAGACACTTGTGTTAGGGAGACTTCCAGAAGACGGGTTAGAGTGGTGCCATCTTTCTGAGTGTATGTATAGTCTCTGCCTTACTAAGTCACTTTGATTGAGTCTCTTTTTCTTGCAGAAGTGTGAGTTTGTCCTCTTGAGAGTCTATTGCCATTCTTACTGTTCCGTTTTCCCAAAGACACGGCATTCTGTAAGTAATGGTGCTGAGCCCATACCACTGCCTGCGATAATGTCACAGAATCGAGAGGGCTACTTGTGAAATTGATCCTAATCCCCCTGGAGTATGTACGTTGTTTCTGCTGGACTCTGTGGGACCCTGTGGAAGGTAAATGCTGAGCCATGCCTGTCATTCTTCCATTGGTATTTCTGTCACCAGATTAGAGAAACATCTGGGGGAATGCGGAAACATATGTTGTTGGACACGATCAAGAAAAAGCTGAGAGAGAGGATTTACTCCCACGTGGAGGAGTTTGTGCAAGACATGCGGCTCATCTTCCAGAACCACAGGGCCTCCTTCAAGGTCAGCATCACCTCTGCCTGAGTCTAGTCTTCTTTCCACTGGGTTAGTCTGCCCCTGGTTTTCTGGTACCTGGAAAGTCTGGTTTCCCACTTCTTCCTGTAATAAATTTTCCTAAGAAGAGGTCTGAAAGAGAGTGCCAGACACAGTGGTGCATGCCTGTTATCCCAGCATTCAAAGGACCGAGGTAGGATTGTCCTGTGTTCAGAGCCAGCCTGGCCTACAGTCTGAGACCCTGTCTCCAAAAAAAGTAAAGAGGGCGGGGGGGGGGATTGAATTCTTTCAGTTTCAGATCTATAAGGTGTCTCTCCAACAGAAAGGTCCTCAGCACCACACAGCACATTTCTCTCCTCCTCTGCAGGCTACAGGACCACACAGAGGAAGGTTAAGCTATTCCCTCCCCCCACAAACCCCCTTCCCCATACCAGATAATTTAGTTCTATTGATTGATTTTTAAAAATATGTGTATGTTCAATCCAGACATGAAGGCATAGGTTTTTAATCGTAGCACTCAGGAACTAGAGGTAGGCAGATCTCCAAGTGTGAGGCCAGCCTGGTCTTCAGAGCAGTTTCCAGAACAACTAGGACTACACAGAGAAACAATGCCTAAAAAAAAAAATGTGTTTGGTGTGTTTGAGTGACAGAGGGCATAGTGTATGTGCATGTGTCTGTAGTGTCTGTGGAGGCCAGAGGCATGAGATGCCCCAAAGCTGAAGTCACAGCCTGCTGTGACTGCTGGGAATTGAATGGGGTCTTCTGCAAGAGCTGGAAATCCTCCTAATCGCTGAGCAGTTTCTCCAGCTCCTAGTTTAAATCTTAGTGTGTGTATGCATATGTGTGACGTGTGTGTGTACTTAAGTGTGTACATGTTCATGTGTGAATGCAGATGCCTGTGTCTCAGAGTGTACATGAAGATCCATTGCAGGGCAACCCTGGGTGTTATTCTTCACCTTTCCCCTTGTTGGAGACAAGGCCTCCTGCAGTTCACCATTGTAGATTCATGTTGCCACATGCAGCTCCACATGGGAATGGAGCTTGAGGTTAACAGGGTCCATCAGGGGGTGGAAGCACCAAGAGGAGGAGATGCTTCTCTCACTGATAACGAGCACCATCATTCCTGTCTTCATTATTTTTTTTCTAGCACCCTACATTTGGGCAAATGGAGTTGGAGTTTGAGAAGACTTTCAAGGAAGTGTTTGCTATTCAGGAAGCAAATGAAAAGAGTTGACTGATGTCACAGATGCTGTGGTGTCCTGGCACAATCTCCTTTTCTGGGCAGGTCTTCCCACCTCCAGCAGCAGGGAGTGTTCTCTTCTGACTCCACCATCTCAGAGGATTACTCTGGGTCACATGGAGGCAGCTGCAGCTGGGGGTTACTCCTGGCCTTGGGGTCCATCCCCCTGCCTCCAGCTGAACCAAGGGTGTGGTAGATTGCTGCTCTCTGCTCCCCAGGGGTCTAGGCAGGAGCCTGTCCCAGCTGGCTCAGCTCTCCCACACTTGTCCCCTACTCCTGATAGCAATCCATAATAAACCAGGAGCTTCTAAGACTTCAACTCATGAGATGGCTCACTCCTGCAGTCCCAGCTCTCGGGAGGCTGAGGCAGCAGGATTGCTGCAAGTGTGATGCCAACCTGGGCTTCGTGTTAAGAACCACCTAGCCTGCGTTACAAAGAAAGATCCTGATTCAAGAAGTAATAAAAACTCACCAAATAAGACCAAAAAGGCCTCAACTCTGACTCTTTCTCCAGGAGACTGTTCTTAAGAAAATGGTCCCAGAAGCACAGCCACAGGGTGGGTGGGATTCTACAGTGGAGTCACTGTCCAACCAAAAGGGGATTGGTGGGGTATCAATAGGTCCTCAGGTGCAGCATCAGCATAGCCACATAATTTTAACTTGTGGAAAGGCAATAAAGACGGCATGAGCTGCAGCCAATGTGGCATATTCGCTAATGGATGGAGACAAGGTGACAGTTGTTAACTTGTACTGATAGATTGGAAAGAGTTACTGACAGGCTTAGATGGGTGTCTCCTAAGGAAAGAGACACTCATACCCGCAGCTGGAAGCCAGGTACTAAGGAAGCCATGTTTCAAGTCCTTGTATTCAGGACAGAACTCCAGAGAAGACTGGATTCTAAGCTCGGGAATTCTCTGGCAAAGTCAGGGCCCTGAGATTCAGACTGGGGCTGTTGAAATTGATATGCATGAGAACTTTGAAATTCAGTTTCTCCTGAACCTACTTGCCTATAAAAGGTTCCCTTTGCTCCTTCTTGAATGAAAAAGCCACCTGTGTCCCCCATCTTGTTTAAATGAAGACTAAGCAGAGGCCTCTCAGCATGGCTCAACTGGACATGCCCTGGGTGGGGCTAGAAGATATGATGACAATACACAAGAGGAGTGGCTAACTTAGCCAGCTGGAGAGGCAAGGAGCTTGTGTGTGGGGTGGATAGTGGATAAAAATCTGAAATACTAAACTGGCTAACAGAGTTAACAATACTGTTGTGTTCTTCCACGCCATAGGGTCTAATCAATCTGGTGGTGGCCAAGGGTAATGATTCTAGGATGTCCCTGTTTGGTTCCTGCACATTCAGCCTAGCTTCAGGACACATTAATGAAGTGCTGGGACTGTGATAGCAGACCCATGGGAAAACCCTAATTGAAATGATGAGATAGCTCTACTTTCTAGTACAGAAAAATGAGCCATGGGAATACTGTGCTCCTCAGGGCCACTCAGAGCCATGAACTTAATGAGGTGACAAGGAACACACTGATGGGCCCATGGGCATCCTGGAGATGCTCAGCAGTGGCTGCTCTCTGTAGGATGGTGTAATGGTAGGACCGTTTCACAGTCCCAACCTCCATTGTTGGGGATGCAACAGAAACAGTAGGTTCCAGAATCACAGAGGCCAGGTGGAAGCACTTGACTGTTGGAGCCAGATAAAGTAATTTCCTTACAGACAGCTGGAGACCTTGTCTGCAGGTGTCTGTGGAGACAGCTAATAGGATGTAAGGTTCCTACAGTCAGGATGGTGGGGCAACAGAAGGATACTGCTTCATGTATTTCACCAAAGCGTGGTGGAAACAGATGGGCAGATGGATGATGTCAGCTATCCCAGTAAAAATCCCAGATTCTTTCCACAATCTCCAATTTGAGCCAGTTGTCAGTGGGACTCAGAACCCTTCAATGAAAATGGGGCCCGTCTCTCAGTAGAAAGAACCTTTCCAATGTATTTATAATAGTACTCAGTTCTTTCCCCAGAGGGATTTAAGGACATCTATTCACACCAGCTCGTGCCAGGGAAAGGAACATATGGCTCTTTCAGGGGATATTGGACCCTGCATCTGAGCTGAAGCTGCTTTTTTTGGGAACCCAAAGCAACATTACCGTCTTCTGATAGAAGAGGTTGTGTAGAGGTCAGATACTGTCCTTGTCACAGTGAGTCCACTGGATCTCCAAAGCCACCCAGACTTTTTTCCCAGTTCCTAAATGTATGGTCAGGGTAGATACATCAGTTAGTTGAGATGGCTTCTTCCACTATGAAATGACCATCGCTGTCTTAAAAGACCAAGCAGAAGCCATTGTGGACACTAAAATTTCCAGTGGGGCAAAAATAGTGAAAACAATATCACAGCATAATCCAGGTAAATGACAGGCACAGTGTCATTTGCCAAGACTCAAAGGATACAGGGTTTGTTATCTCCTTTAGTTCAGGAGTCTTCTGTCTGCAATAGCTAAGCAGTTCGTGGCAGCTAGACCACTATGAGGAACTCAGCCAATAAGGAGAAGCCCTAACTGGAGTTGTATCAGACATGCTGCTTGTTTGCTTTTGATGTATGGGTGTTTTGCCTTTATACATTCCCATACATGTATCACATTTGTGCCGGTTGCCCGAGGAGCCGGAAGAGGATGTTGGATTCTACAACTGGATTAAGGGAGAGTTGTAAGCCACCATGTGGGTGCTAAGAATCAAACCTGGACCTTTGGAAGAGCGGTCAGTGCTCTTAACCTCTAAGCCAGCTCTCCAGTCCTCAGATGGGTTATCTGTATTATAGCCCCTGGGAAGTGATGGACAGCTATTAATATGGAAATTGTAGTTTTAAATTGTCTAGTAGACAGTAATAGGTAAAAGATAGTTGACTGTTGGCATGAATTGGACAACAGTGTACATGTATGGTCTTACCCCAGTGCAAAGCAAATTCTCCTAATTCCTATTCAAATATAGCCTGTCTGCTAGGCCTGGTGGTGCATGCCTTTATAGCAGCACCCAGGAGGAAGAGACAGGTGGATTCCTGTGTGTTCAAGGCCAAGCTGGTCTGCATAGAAAGTTCCTAGCCAGAACTAGCTATTTAATTGAGAGAACTTGTGGCAATCTCTCCCTCTCTTCCTCTCTTCCTCTCTTCCTCTCTCCCTCTCTCCCTCTCCCTCCCCGCCCCCTCCATCTCAACCGGAAGCTACTTTTGGTACATGTGGCCCTCACTCAGCGTGACTCCAACTTCATGGGTTGACCATCTACTACATTGATTCCTAGGCGAGGGAGCCATAGGCCATAGAAAATGTGCCCAGGGAATCAAGAGGAGATTCTATTCTCTCTAGGAGGAAAGTTCTGTTTGGACTCAAGAGAACCCTCAGTGTAGAGGATGGTAAACAGCACCCCAAGGGGGAGTGGAGTGTATGGGTTAGGGGTGCAGGGTATTTCCTGATGTTCTCACATGAAACAATTCTTCAAGCCCTATTCCTTTTCTTAAAATGTCATTCCATCTGCTTTTGAAACTGGTTAATGCTTTGAAATATTTTAAATCAGCTTTAAGTGAGAGCTATGTGTTGGGAAGAGGCTCTGGATCACCCCACAAGACTTCAGAGTGAGGGGCACAGGAGCTTGGAGTGCTTTGGCTTCCAGGGAGATGGGGACTTCCTGGCGCTCGCAAGCAGAGTGCAGCTCTCTGGGGAGAGAAGGGCTGTTCCAGGAGGTGTGGATGAGTCAGGTTCACAGCGCCTCCCCAACAATTTGAATCAAGCGTGTCTAGGCCACAAGCTCATCTATGCTTACGTATTGTCAAATACTAAGATTATGCCATAACTCAGCACTTCCACCCCCAGCCCCAAGGTGTTTCCAGTGTCTCCATAGCTCTTGAAGAAGATTTTTGGTTCTGATCAATGACAGTAGAATCCAAGGCTATTACCTTCAACAACCACTGGGGGTTCGGGGGATGTATCCTTAGCTAGAGCCTACTCTGTCCAGAAAGTAGATACTGCCCTCTGGTAGTGATGGCTCAGTGGTTTAGGAGCATTGGCTGTTCTCCCGGAAGACCTAAGTTCAATACCCAGCACCCACATGACAGCTCACAACTGTCTGTAATTCCAATTTCAGGGCATCTGATACCCTCATACAGACATACATGAAGGCAAAACACCAATACACACAAACAAAAAAATATAAAGTAATTTTTTTAAAGAAGAAAAGAGGCTGGGCAATGGTGGTACACTCCTTTAATCCCAGCACTCAGGAGGCAGAGTCAGGCAGATCTCTGTGAGAGTTCAAGACCAGCCTGGTCTACACAGTGAGTTCCAAGGGGCCATAGTTACAACAGAAGAGAGAAACTAAAAGAGAGAGGGAGAGAGGAAGAGAGGGACAGAGGGAAAGAGAGAGAGAGGGAGAGAGAGAGAGAGGAAAATCACCAGCTCTTTCCTTGCTGTGTGGTACGCACATGGCCAGTCTCAGTGGCAGGGGACTGTGGAAGAAAAGCATGTGGTGACATCGACGGGCTGCAGAGTGACTGCGTCTCCCATCTGTAACCAGGGCACATGGAATCTCCGTTCTTGACATTTGGAGGTACAGAAGCTAAACTGAAGGGCTATGGTGACGATGCAGACTAGAGGTAGGGACTCTCTGGGGAGTGTAACAGGGCCCCCGACCTTAGTAGGCCCCGAGACTAAGAAAAACTGACTCCCAGATGGAAGTGTCATGTAGGCTAGACAGAAATGTTGTGCGGTATTCACCAGAGAAAAGTGCTCAGACATGGGTTTAAGCCATGGGTTTAGCCAGCTGGCAATTACACTGGATGTTTGGGATCTCCGTGTAGCCCCAAGCCTTTCTCAGGGTGAGCTTTTCAACACAAAAACCATATTTTGGGTTGACATAAATCAGTTAACAGGAACAGTTAGCCAGAAGTGGAACTACAGAAGTAAAAAGCAAGGTTAGTACATTTTGAGACTTTCCCAGAACTGTATGGACTTTGATGGATCAGGCCTTTGTCTCAGTTTGGCAGGTGGTGCTGTCTGTGCTGAGTCTTACAGCTTGATGGCAGTTCCATCATGGAGTCAGTTGTGCTAAGGTCTGAGGCCCTGTTACAAGAATGAGGCCTGGGCCAACCAACATCCTGCCTCCTCCTGCTGTATTACCAGGACCATTGGCTTCTTCATGGTTCTACATGGGTAGTCCTCAGAACTTTAGAAGATGGCCAGGAGAACTTCCTGTGTTCCCCTGTGTGGGGACTGCCATGGAGCTGAGGGTACGTAGAAGCTGGCTTGGAACCCTGTATCACCCCAAAAGAGGTGAGGATGGCAGGAGTTCGGCTGCTCTCTATTCTAGCCCTGGCCAAAAACCCAGCCAGTTATTAATTGTTGTCTGCTTCACAGAAGCAAAAGGAATATGGCTTGGTCGGTGCTTATCTCTTTCCACTGTAGCTGGGTCCATGCACTGATAAAGTGCCTTTCTCTCCTGCCTCTGTGATGACCAGGAGGCCAGGTGCCTGCCCACTCTGCAAATAAGACTCCTCCACCCAGAGTACCTGGACCCCTACCCCTGGGGGAGGAATAAAGGGAAGGGATTGCTGGATTAAAGTGAGCATGACTTTCAACAGAAGCCTCCCGGGACCTTTCTTTGCATCTCCTTTGATTCTGGGTAGCGGTGGTCAGGGCCCAGGACAGATCCAAGGAACCTACCTGTCTCCTCCACACACATTCCTGGCCACTCCCAGCGTGAGTCTTCCGCTCCCGGGCCAGGGTGGGAAACCAAGCAGAGATTCTGTGGGCGGGGACGGTGTCAGGAGAGCAAGATTTAGTCAGGCAGGAAGAAGCCTTGGAGGCGGAATTGGTTCCACAAAGGATTTTATTCTTTGCTCATCACACCAACAGGTTACACACGTTCACTCACAGTCACACCAATACCTCTCCCAGTCTGGCCTCAGACACAGGCACCCTTGAGATCTGTCTGGCGGCACTGTGTGGTCCGAGGCCGTCTTCCTCTTCAGACTCAGCAATACTGGAAACACTGGTCCGATGGTCCAAGACGAGTCTCAGTAGCAGGACACGGTCTTGATCGGTCACCAGAGCGGCAGCACCTCAGGAGGCACTCCAGAGGACTGTGTCGAGTTGGGCCAGACCAGAGTTTTTAAGCTAAATTCAGCCAATCACACTATGGGCGTATAGGTGCGGTCGATCTTATCATTACTGTCCAGATGTGCACGCAGGCACTTGGGTTACATCAGGGCGTGCCTAATGTCTACTTTCTGGACTTTTATATTGCTTGCTTACATTTGACTTTTCAATATTGTTTGTCATCACATTTTACATTATTATGCTGCTACATTTATTCTTATTCACTACATTCCATTACATTTATTCTTATGGGGAAAGAAACCGACACCCCTGTCCTTAACTCTTCCTTCTCTGCCTTGGGGTCTCTTCAGGTTTACTCCTTCCATAGAATTAGTGATGCATCCTCCTCCATCTCCCCAGCATCTCACAAACATCAAAGCTTTACACCCTTTAGCTTATCCCCTGAGGTTTTAAGCAGAGGCCTGAGTTTTAGGGGTCTGTGGTGGCTATTTTTGGTTGACAGCTTGACTATTTCTGAAACTAAAACCAAAAAAGAAGGGTACACCTTCTTTTTGTGAGGGATTTTTTTTTTCCCTTGGTTTGAAGTGGGTAGATGGATCCACTTCTAGTCTGGAACGGGGAAGACATACTCCTTTGATCCAGATCTTGAGATGAGAAGACACACCTTTAATCTAGGCCATTCCTTTTGCTGGAAGCCTACATAAGGACGTGGAAGACGGAGGTGTCTGCTCTTTGCCAGATTGCTAGCACATCCATTTCTTCACTGGCATTAGAACCTACTTCGGGATTCCAGCATCTACTGAGGAGCAGCTACGACAACAGCCTTGTGGACTGAGCAACTGCTGGATCCTTAGACTACTGCCTCACAGTCAGCCATTGTTGATTAGCTAGTCTGCAGCATATAAGTCATTCTAATAAATCCCCTTCTATACATAGAGAGAGACTCATTCTGTAAGTTCTGTTACTCTAGAGATCCCAGACTAAAACAGGGTTTAGGCTCAATATCAATGCGGTCTTTAAGGGCTGAACTGTTGCCATCCAATACCTACTTGGCCCCATGGATTATTGCATCATGATCATGGAACTGCAGGGCCTTCTGACTTATTTGCCTAACTGGTACACAGGTAGAAGGCAACTTGAGGGAAGAGACTGACTTAGGCTTAGGATTAAACAAGCTTAGGGGCCTCATAGCTCCAATTTTACGTTTTGCCCAACCTTGGTTCCAAACCATCTGATAGGCAGAAGAGTCAGAATGAGGATCAAAATACTTGTTTGGGGCTGGAGCGATGGCTCAGAGATTAAGACTGTATTCTTCACTTACAGAAGACTTAGATTTGGTTCTCAGCACCCACATCTAGTGACCCACAACTGCCTATACCTCCAGCTCCAGGGATCCCACACTGTCTTCTGCCTAGTCAGCTGCCTGCACTCATGTGCACACACCCCATACAGACACCATATACATCTGTTTATAATAAGATCATTTAAAATGTTTTATTCCTGGTAGAAGTAGAGTTGGAGGCCTCTCTAAATGTGGGACAATAAAAGGAGCCCTGATTCCAACCTCAGGCACAGCCTCAGGCTGCTGCTGTCAGTCACACCCACTCCAGCCCAAACCAGCCTACCCTAAGGGGATGGGAATAGAGCATGGTCTCTGCAGGCAAGAGACTGTGAGAGACCCAGCAGGGTACAGGCTCATCCAGTCCATCAATCCCCTCAGAGAAAGTCTTCCCAGAAGGAGGAGCAGAGAGAGACCAGATGTATCCTGATGATCAGTGGGGTGCCTCCTGGAAGGAGGACTCCCTAGAGGTGTCTGCAGGAGGTGTCACTCTCCAGGGCCACACCTCAGGTGGACAGGTTCTCTGTCCTTATGCCCAGGTGGCCACTGTTGCAGCTTCCTCCTGCCCTTGAGTTCTAGGCTGGGTTGACAACTCTTTAGAGATGATGCTCTGACTCAAAGTGTCAATCAACTTGGGGAAGGCCCCTCTCCCCACAGCTTCTGAGATCTGAGGGAAAGCTTCTCTTGCTCAGGATCCAACTCCTGGTTCTCCTGCTAGCCTGAGAGATCACTTGAAAGTGTTTGGCCCTCCTCCATCTCTCCCAAGCCGCTTCAGCCGGGGACAAGACAAAAACTGGATTACAACCAACCCCAGGTAAACTCTGCTACCCTCCTAGACACAGGAGTAGCTGAGAACAGTTGGGGTTCCAGTGGAGGTTTGGCTTGGGGTTTTGCTTTTCTCTGTCTTTGCATGAATAAGGTCTCTCCCAGAAACTGGTCCTGTTTGTTCTTGGCGTGGCCCTTTGCAATCCTCTAGAGCCCACCCCCTCCTCCTCATACCTCCCACCCCAACACACACACACACACACACACACACACACACACACACACACACCTTTTCTCTTTCTCCCTGCCACCACATTTCAGGAAAAAAGGAAGGACAGTATCTCACAGCAGCACACTTGTGATTAGAGATATAGTTTCATTTCTCTTTTCCCCATCAGGGCGGAGCCCTCCCTGGTGAGTAGTACTTAGGCTGACTTCCTGCTCTCAGCTGTGAGCCACAGCAGCCAGGCTGGAAGCAGAGACCAGGGGATCAGAGCTCCTTCTACCAGGCTCCAAGTGGGGGTCTGAAGATGGCTGGTAGCAGCCTCAGGTCAGCACCAGGTCAGTCTTTCTCCTTCTGTCACTTTTCTCTTGAGATGGCTTGGCTGTTAATGCTATGGAGAAGCCTTGCACTGTAGCAAGAGGGGAGAGATGAGGGGGGGAGGGGGAGGGAGAAAGGAGAAGGCCAGAGGCTGAGAGGCAGGAAGGGAGGGAGGGGGAAGGGAGGGAGGGGGAGAGAGGGGAGGAGGGGAAGAGAGGACCTGTGTTTTTTAAACAGAACAAGATATGCATGCATGCCCAGCTTGCCATAAAGCACACAGCTTTCTTGTTCTCTCAGCCCTCGGCCTCTCTCCGCTGTCCCTAGGTCACCTCAGGGAAAGAAGTTCAGCTAGCAGAGGCTTCAGGGTAAACAGCTGGCTTCCCCCTGTCCTGGGCTCCTACCTATCTGGCCTGGCTTGTCACCTAGTGAGCTGTCCCCAGCTCACTCCTGGTCTGAGCCTGAGCTCTCACTGGTCTTCTGGATCCAAGGAAGGCAAAAGAAGAGATAGGTCCTTAACAGCAAAGGCCAGGGGAAGCTGACATTTTTATTTTTACTTTAGTTTTCTGTTCTAGGGAAGATGTTACTTCTGACAAGGGAATGGTAGAAATCTCTTTGCTCCAGCAGTGGTGATTCAGAGGTGTTACTCAGAAATAATATTGGTCAATGTTTTGGTTAATGTAAAGGGAGTCATACATTTTTTCTTTCAGTACTGGAGTTGAAGCTTGGGCCTTGAATACGGTTAACTATGGGTCTCTATCTATTTTCAAGATTTTGAATTAAGGCTTTGCTAAGTTCCTCAAGCTGGCCTCCAACTCATTCCACAGCCCAGGCTGGTCATAAACTTGTAATCCTGTTGTCTCAGACTTCTGAGTAACTGTGGTTAAGACCTGTAATACCAGACCTGTTTCATAATAGAATGCCATTTATAAACTTTCAAACCTTGTGGAAATAAAGAAAGCATAAAACCCCCCTTTAACTGTCCCCCATACACACCCCACAGCTCCTAGTCTTGGGCTCAGCCTTCATATATATGTATATGTACACACACACACACACACACACACACACACACACACACACACACACACACATTTTAGACAGGGTCTCTTGACCTCTTTATTATGTAGTCCAGCCTGTCCTGGAACTCACAACACAGATCTACCTGCCTCTGCCTCCCAAGTACTAGGATTAAAAGTGGGCACCACCATGCCTAGATCTTCCTCATCTTCTAAAAATTGAGGGCAGGTGTCTTTGGTGGCCAGAAGAAGGTTTTAGATCCCCAGTGGGTAGTTGGAATACAGATGGTTGGGAGCTGCCTGACATGTGTGCTGGGAACTGAACTCCAGTCCTTTGGAAGAGCAGCCAGTTCTCTTGGGGGCCAAACCATCTCTCCAGCTCTTTTATCTTTTTCTGTGAAGTCCATGTGTAACTTGTATTCATAAGAGGGCAGTTTATATTTTCAGTCTGTAATATTATCCTGTGGTCTTGAGCCTTAGCTGATTTAGAAGTAGAAACCTCAGTGAAGTCCTCACATAATGCCTGCACACTAACTTCATTCTTTGTAACTGCTGCCTGCCATTCAGAGGCCCAATACATGAACCATGGGCTTTCTCATTTTGTATTATGTCTATTATGTGTGCATGTGCACATGTGTGCAGCTGTGTGTGCCCTGGAGTCAGGGACAGCTCAGAGGAGGTGGTTCTTTGCTTCTCCCTTGTGGTTTCTGGGAATCCAACTGAGCCATCCTGCCAGTCCTTAGCCAGTGTCCTTTTGATGAACATTTAGATCACCACAATTGTTTACTCTCACCAACAAGCTATAAGAATGATGTCCATAGATCTCATTTTGCTTAATTTCATTTTCATTTGCTTAATTTTCTTCTATTTCATTTGTCTTGTGCCAAAACAAACAAGAGTGGAATTATTGAGTCAAAGGGTATTAATAACTCCTTGCTTACAGATGCTGCCAAGTGACTTGTGAGGAGGCGGAGTCAATGCACTTCCCCTCCAATAGCAAATGAGATGAGCAGTCTTCCCTCACTAGGCCAAATTCTGCAAAGGCAGTAAAGATGTGTGTTAATTTGTGTTCTCCCTATTAGGTAGGAAATGGGTTTTATTTCTTGTGCACTGGCTCTTACATTCCCACTCCTATCCTTGGTTTATTCTTCACGAATGTTTATCACATGTTGGCCCTCCTTCCACGCGTTTGCTAAATATCCTGGGGAATATATTCCCCTCTGTCTTTTAACTTTGTGTATGATGATTTTGTCTTATACAAAATTAAAATCTGAATTTTAGTATTGCTCTTGTAAGAAAGAAGCATCCATAAATCAAGTGATACCAGAAGCCACTGGGGTTTTGTTTTTCTGCTTGAAGTATCAAGAGTGAGGGAGAAATAGAGCAGAACAGACAGAAAGAGGAAGTAGAAATGATCACCACCCAACTCTGCTATGTTACCCATCATCTCCTCTCCCTGCCTGTCTGGTCAGTGCTCAAATGGGGAGTTAAGAGAACCATTCTGATGCCATCTTTATTAAAATAGCATGGCTGGACAGCTTCTGTAATGAGCCAACATCAGCTGTATGTTTCGTGGTCAGTGGGGCTAACTAGAGTGGGAGTCAGGACAGCTTTATTGAAGCCAAATTTCTCTGCTAAAGCCTTTTGTAGTTTGCAAATTAGGGATGAAGTGTATTGTCATTATATGTTCAACTTGCCACTTGCAAGAAAAATGCCCCAAGTGTTAAAGGAATGGCCCCAAGAGGGAGGAGGGCACATGCACCTGCAAAATGAGACAGGAAAAGAAATATTCTTTTTCAGTTCAAAAAAAGAGCAGAAATGAAAATGCAGATTTCAATGCTGAGTTGCTTCCTGTGGCGTGTGGCAAGGTGAAGGGAGTGTTGCACAAGGATAAATTCAAGCAAGGTAGGTCTCATGGTTAATTTGCAACTGCTAAAAAAAGGCATCATAAAAAATAATGGGATTATTTAAGAAACTGTGGGGCTAACATGGATTGAAAATTGGAATGGATCCTAACATGTTATTTTCACATTTGAAGAAATCATACACAACAGATGCTCACATGGACGTAGTCCTGAGATGCCCAGAGAGCCAGAGAGAAACCCATGAGCCTCCATCCGTAGATAGAAACTGTTGTATATTTTCCCTCTAGCCAGACACAAATGGGCAGAGGCCCTCAGCCTCTGTCTTCACATCCCCGGGTCATTAGCACCGGGGCAGGGCACTTGTCACAGTGAGACAGATGATCACAGGGCTGAGAATCAGAGAAGCCAAGTTCCAGCCTCAGCTCTGCCATCATGGTCTCATTTTGGGACACTTCTGAGCCTGTCTCATGTTAAGTAGATGACAATCACCTAAAAGCCTGACCCACTGTTTATCCACAAGATTTAATTTATGTCATTGGTATAATGTATTCTGCAACCATGTGCTCTAAAGCAGTGTTTCTTAACCTGTGGGCCATGACCCCTTTGGGGGATCAAATGACCCTTTCTTTCACAGAGGTTGCTTAACAGTAGCTTACATAACTTACAATTATGAAGTAACAACAAAAATAATTTTATGGTTGTGGTTACAACATGAGGAATTGTACTTAAAAGTGTTGCAGAATTAGGAAGGTTGAGAACCACTGAGTTAGCATGATGATTTCAAACCACATCTGTATAGTTTACGTATTAAATGTTTTAATTTTCAAATGATATGATATTCTGTTGTATGGCTATATCAGATTTTCTCTATTCTTCCATCAGTTTGGGTCATTTCTAACTTTGGCTATAATGAGTAGTGCTGTTTTGAGAATTTGTGAACAAGGTGACTATACACACTAACTTTAAGGTATATACACAGAATTGGAATTGCTGGGTCACATGGTGATTATATACTTCCATTGGATAATATTTCATTTATGGTTGGTGGTTTCTACCTATGACTGCAGATGGGCAAACTTCTGTTCAATAGCGCTATTAAACTGGATAGGACACAGTGTCCCAGAACTGCTGAGTTTCAGAAACCCACTGCAGTCTAGGTCTAAGCTGAGGATCCCACCTCCGCCTTGCCTGGGGCCACCTGAGCCTGGTTGTTCTCCAGGCCAGAATTCCACAGCAGGTTGAAATCCACTCACACTGAGAAGTTAATCACTTGCTGTCCTTCTCTAGGTGACCATGACTGTTTTAAAAGGTGTCTGTTGGGAGTGACTGTCATTTTCTTCATGCATGAAAATCAAAGAAATATACACCTCTTCAGGAAAGGGTTTTAGGGAGCCCCAGAACTGAGCTGGGGCTCCTGAAGCCATAGAGGAGGCCTGACTCTTATGCTGTTGACTTTGAACAGTTTGGGTGGCTCCAGATCCAGTGTGGTGGGACGCCATGAATCTGAGTTCCAGGGACAAAGCAGGCTTAGAATCAACTTTCTCTGGTCTTACAGGGATCTCTGTGAAGTCCATACAGAGTGAGAAAGGAGACTGGTTCACACCACCTAAGTTTGAAATCTTGGGAGGCCTTGGACGATCAAAGAACTGGAAATTAAGTGTGCGCTGCTACAATAGGACCCTGAAATGGCTGATCGAGGTATTAAGCTGGAGGGGAGCAAGGTACCCCCCTTATTCTTGCACTGCTCCCATATCAAATAGAATTGAATTACGGGAAAGCCCTGATGCCAGCGAGGATTTCCTGTCACTGAGGAGAGAGGCACCCCTGCAATCATAGATTCATTGCCAGGTAGTACACACTCGCTGGTGATGACAAAGGACAGATACAGAACCTCCGAGGAGGAAATGGCCACTCTGAATAGGGTTCTTGCAGGCAAAATTCTGCATTGAAGCAAAAGGAGGATTTGAGTGTCAAACAAGGGGAAGGCAGTCTGGAGAAGAAAGCCATGCAAATAGAGCTATGACAAGGCAGTGAATATAGGGGATGTGCTATGAGTATGACATAACCCACCAACCGAGGTTGTTTGGGAATTTAAGGCCACCCTAATTACCTTAAATCCAAAATGTAGTCAAGGAATCAGTGATGTCCTTGAAGTTAGAAATGGCAGTTGAAATATATGAGCACTATCATCACCATCATCATCATCATCACCATCATCACCATCATCACCATCACCCTTTGGTGTGTGGGAGTTGAACTCAGGTCTTCAAGTAAGCTAAAGAGGCCTCAGCTCTGACCTAGTCCCAACACTTTTGTTCTACTTTGCTTCTTCTGTTGTAGTGATAAACAACATTAACAAAAGCAACTTGGTGAAAGAAAAGGTTTATTTGACTTACAGGTTACAGTCCATCTTGGAGGGAAGCCAGGCAGAAACTCAGGGAGGAAACATGGAGGCAGGAACTGAAGCAAATCCATGGAGGATGCTGCTTACTGGCTTGCTCCTCAGCTTATATTCCACCACCTTTCTCATTCAGCTCAGGCCCACATTTCTAGGGATGGTGCCACCCACAGTAGGCTTGGACTTTCTATGTCAATCCACATCAAGAAAATGCTCCTACAGTCATGCCCATAGGCTATCTGAGAGAGACCATTCTCCAACTGAGGTTCCCTCTTCTTAGGCTGTAAAGCTGACAACCACACTAACCAGGACACGTTTATAATGCTACTAGAAACAACCTGGCTCAGACATGATTTCACCATCTCTGTGTTCAGCAAACCTGTATTTTTCCTAGAATGCATAGCTCAAATATCTCAGCCCTCCATGACCGATACTATATCCCCTCCCCAGTTTCTGGAGACCCTTCTTACACTGTTTGAGATTGGTCCTACCATGAGCCTCTCTATCTGCCCCCACACACCCTGGATATCTACCTTTGTGTGCTCCAAATCGATCAGAGTATTTGATGCCTTTTATATGTGCAACAAGAGTGAGCTGACTGGCTAGTCCTGGTGTGCACAAGAATTTTCACTGGCTAGTCCTGGTTTGCACAAGCATGAGCTAACTGGCTTGTCCTAGTGTGGAATGTCCAGCTGAAGTACATCAGCTAGGGGAGAGAAAAGATGTAATCGTTGACTCGATTCTGAGGGAAAATTTCTCATTACTTAAGGAGATGCACCAGAGAAACAAAAGGTTCTAAAGTGGTCTTTATAGCTTCCCTTGGCCAGAGTTGTAGGTGATAAGAGGGAAATGGAGTCAGACACCTTCAGGGAGGAGGTTGGAAATGCCACATTAACATCATCAAAATATGGATAACTACATACTTGGGTCCATTTATCTTGCAGAGAAATTTTCTACCCATTCCCCCACGAAAATATGGCAAGAAAAAGCAGGTGAGTTCTCATCACGTGACTTTACAGGCACAGATTCTTGTTTTATGGTCTCAGTTGGGTGGCCATACTCTAAGTCGTCGCTCATTTCCTTCTTTACTTTTTCTCTTTCGTCTTTCAGCCTGTGCCTTGACCCGTGCTACTGTATTTTGTGTAAGGCTAGGTCTTCCTTGAGTGTTGACTCCTTCAAGTTGGAGCTAATAGAGAGCCACCAACATAGATTCAGTAGGCCACTTACCACTGGCTACTGGGTTTCATGGCTCACTGAGAATTTGAGCTTCAGGCCTATGTATCATTTTTCATTTCCATTATTATCTGGCTGATTTGAACTCTGAACCACTGGGACGTTTCATCTACCCAGTTACCCTGGAGGAAACTACCATTTAACCTGTAAGATGAATACTGTAAATCCCAGTGCCTCTCTTTCCCCCAAATGCACAGAATGTCTCAGTCTGTATCACGCAAATGAACTAGAAATGCCCAGTCACCCAACCCCTCCTTATTCCTGGGTGCAATGCTTCAGAGTAACAATGGGCTCTTGCCTCTTACTGTTTGTCTCTGTTGATAAAGTGTTCCTAGAAATACTGAAGACAAGATACATTTCCACTGTTATAAGTCCCTCCTGGCCTCTTTATCTACACAGAGTCTTGGATTCTGAAACTTACATGTCACTGTCAGCATCACATGACTGCTTCTCAGCATATGGCAGAACTGTTTTTACTTTCTGGTCATGAGTGGTGTGTATCATACAGTCTGGTATGTTGACCACAACCAACACTTCTGTATTCTGGCATCTGCTTTGAGGTCTCAGAAGTTTCTATTCTCATGGAAGCCATATTTATTCAACCTTGTAATGCATAATTGCTAAGTACACAGAGAATGTCCAAGGCCTGGTGGAGAAGAAAGCAACAGTAGCCCTGACTGTCCTCAGGGATTGTTTCAAAGTCATTGTCAATATTAAAGAATAACAAATATGATGAAGTGAGAGATTCTAGAACCTTGGACAGGGACTGGACCACCCATCAGGGATTGAACCCTAGATTATGCTTGTCTCCAGCTCTCAGCCCTGGGTTTGAATTAAGAGTTGAGCCTGCACGAATCACAGAAGAGTGATGAGTCATTCTAATAGGTGTACAAAAGCAATCTGAAGCTGTGCTGCCTCTAACCATGTAGCCAGCCTGGTTTCTCTTTGAGTTTTGAATAGAGAGGAGAGAGACCATCAAGAGGAAGAGATGGAGTCATGGGTGCCTTGGATTCATGTGGTTTTTAGGAAGAGGGTCCCAGCAGAGCTATAAAACGTGATGTGTTTCTTCTCTGAGACTACTGTACTTTAGGATTCTGAGCCTTATGGGCACTGCGATATGATTGGTACATCTTCCAGCTACTTTCTCACTGCAGCTAACTGGGGTGGGATGCTGGTGGTCATGGCTGATACATCCTGTGTGGCGAAGTTGAAGGAAAAAGGAGGAGAGCCTTTAATGTTAGAGGAGAAGTAGAATCGTTCAGATAAGCCTGTGAAAACCGACCCTTCCTCTTCGTATGACTCTAAAAGGCTCCCAGGGGACTGAGAGCCGGGGAGGGGAACTTTCTTTGGACCTAACAATAGTTCAATGACTCCTCTTTTTTCCCTAGTACACACCTAGGTAAATGGGATATCTGGGTGCCTGTGGAATGTCAGAGTGCCTGCAGGAGGCACTGATGCATGTGGGTGTCCCGGTGACTGCCAGGTTACCGGATGCCTATGTGAGGTCCAATCTCTGAGGGATGACATGTTGTCCCAGCAAGGGCCTGGGGCTTGCAAGATACCGGGGAGCCTGCATGGTGTCCAGGTTTGGGCAACGAAGCACCACATTCAGGTGGAAATCTGTCATGCTTTCATCTCAGGCTAGTGTGGGCCAGCTCAAAAGACACAACCAGAGCAGCCTTCTGCCTCCAAGACCATGGTGAAGCCCTCCATCCATTCTCCTGCCACACAAGCTTGACTTAATTTTATTTCTTTTCTTTAATTTTTTTCCTTCTTTCTTGAGGGTATGAGGATGGGGGTCAGGGAAGAATGGGAAGAGGGTGTTATGGAGATTCATTGTATGGAACTCAAATGATTAACAAAAGTTTTATTAAAAAAAAAAAGAGGCAGGTATTTAAAGAAAGAAATGTTAAAACGAATTAAACCAAAGTTTTCGAGTGAAGAATTCAAGAGTGAGTGCACTGGGTCAGCAGTTCCTGTGAACCCATGCATGCCAGAGGCCAGTTTGTACAGGCTGAGGTGAAAGTGAGATTGAGAAATGCATTTGACTGGTCAGGGTGGGAAGTCCTTAGTGAGAGATTAGGTGGTGGCCTTATATGGTTGAAACTGTTACAGAAGTTTATTTTTAGTTATGTATACGATAATTGTTTTACGTTGTCGGATGAGGGGCTGTAAGGGTGTTCTGTAGTGTTTGCAGTTGTTGGAATCTGTGGAGGTTGTTTAATTGCTAAGGATCTGCACGTGCTATCAGTAGCATACTTTGGAGTTCTGGATCAATAAAAACACCTGAGCTCAGAGGCTCGAGGTTCCACTATCAAGTATGGCATTGGCCATGATGGTCGTTGCCTCTGCTGAGGTCTGGCAGGGCTTCCACATATGAAAATGCCTCCTGTCTCCCTGCTCAGCTGTCACAGCAAGTATTACCAAAGTCTCTTTTGATTCTGCCCTTTGCATTAGGCTCTACTTTGTCTAGCTGAGAACTCCAAACACCTGAGCTGTTCCTACCCAACAGCCTCTCAGGAATTAGACAATGATGGCACATGCCTGGAATCCCAGCACATAGGAGGAGGGAGCATGTGGATTGGGACTTCAAGTCCAGCCTTGCTATGTAGTTAGTTGAAGGTCAGCCTGGGCTACCTGAGACCTATCTCAAAAATAAAATCAAGAATGATGGGAGTGATGAAAAACAAATTGAAGCAACTTTCACTCAACTGCTTGAATGAAGAACACAATCAAATATTACATTTATATTGTTACCTCCATTTTCTCTTTTGCAGAAAAGACAGAATTTGTACCGTTCCCCAGCTGACCCTTGTGTAAGTACTGAATCCTAGATACAATCCCATAAAATCCAAGGCTTTCTCCTTGCTGTTGTGACTTCATCATGGTTGCCTGTGGCTTGAAGGGGCTCACTCTCAGCTGGGGTATGCCACTGTGGGTGATGAGCAAAGAATACCAGATCTGCCTCCCAATGAAGACAGGAGGAGCCAGTTTGGTCCTTAGGCCTGAAGCCTCCTACCATGTGCTTCACCATGTGTTCTCAAGTCCTCATTTGCCCTCAAAGGAAAGGTTGGGAATCGGCACTTTAGATCTCTGAGGTCCTTGGGACAGAGCCTGGAGAGGCAGTGCGCAGAGATGGCCTATGAATGGAGCAAATATGAGGGGAGACAGCATTCGTAATAGGCAGTGGGTAGAAAGAAAACACTCTAGCGTGCATCCCAGATGCAGACAGTGCCCATTACAGGCACGTCAGTCCTTGTGTGCAAGTTCTAAGCATAGACCTAATTTTGACCAGCAGAAAACTGTCTGCAGAGTGAGTGAGCTCTCACAGAAAGCCTGGGTCCATTCTCACGGGAGCCATCAGGGGCCCAGCTGATTCACCAATGAGCAAATCTCAGTATGCTTTCCCTGGGTCACCTTGGCTGGTGCTCAGGTGTAGACAAACCTTCCTAATCCTTTAGGCCTTGTTAATTTTCTGCTTCCCAGCATCCCTTTATTTGGTGGACATTGCCAGGACAAAGAAAATATTTTAAATAAGATGAAAAAATTAGCATACATAGGACTAGGGATGCGATGGATTGGAAAATGGGAGACAGGACAGAAGCAGGATGGAGTCCCAGGCCCGTGGCACATGGAGCATGTTATATAAAATGGGAATGACAAGGAAAGAGGAGGGTGGGCCTGGAAGATGCGCTATGGTTTAACAGGATGAGGTTGAGGTTCACCTAGGGAGCCCTAGAGGAGACATTGCTGAGCACATGCAGCAGTGCAGAGGCTGGAGGAGACACCCGGAAGCTGAGGACACAAAGGGAAACCCACAGCTGGAGAGTGACTCTGATCATCTGGAAGGAACTCTGCCGAGGATGGAAACCTGAGGGGTCCTGCCCCTTTGGTCTGGCAGAGATTGAGAAGGACTAGGTTGGAATGTGGTCCAGCAGTCAGCTGATAGAGCAAACCACTGAGAATAATGCCCAGGCCAGGCTTCTCCTGGAGCCAGAGATGGCCCAATGCAGACAATAGTTAACCCTATCACCTTGCCTACTTCCTCTTCCTACCACTCACCCAGTGGTGGACTGGTCCTCAAGCCAGTCTCATGCCTGCCCCTCAGAGGGTGAAAGACTTGGGATTTTCTATGTGGTTATAGAGCCACCACCCAGTTCTCAAAATGTCATCATTCTCTCTGAAGGTCAGACCAGATGTATGTGTTCCTGTACACATGTCACTCAGCTACTTCCAGGTTCTCATGTTAGCACATATTGTAGGAACTCCCCCTACCCCAAACATCCCATGGGAGGTTGTGAGGTACTGGTTTGAATAGCTCTCTGGGTGATAGAAGAGTGAAGCCTGCTATTCAAGGATGATACATGTTACTAGCTAGAGGCCCTCACCCATAGGAACAGGATGAGACAGGTTACTTATAGACTGCCCCACGCGCTCCAGTTCCTTTCCTGGTACAAGGTTTCAAGCTGTCTTCAAACTAATGATTTTCCTGCCTTAACCTCTTGACCGATAGGATCACGTAACCCAAATAGGCCTTCCCAGTTTTCCCAGATATCCAGGCTGTATACAACATTGAGTCTTAATTTTAGTTTTATGCCAGTGTCCCCACACAGCAGTGGTTCCATCATAGACAGGTTCTGCATCTTGTCACACATGTATCTGTGTATCAGACAGCGGTCTCTTCATCAATGCCCCATAAAGTCTATTATGTTTAATAAATAGATCTTACTCCATAGCAGCAAGGTACTAATATTGTCAATATTTACCTTCTCCAGATTAAAATTAAATTTGGCTAAAGGCAGTATGTAGTAGGCCTGATAAGTCTAGTCTCTGTTGGCTTTGGGTGATATTTTCTTTCTGTAGAAAGCACAAGCTGTCCTTTATGCTTCCAGAAAGTGGTGGCAGAGGTTTGGTCTTCTCTCAGTCCCCTTTCCTGTTGCTTGATAATAGTCCCTGACTACAGCAGCTCAAGAGAGGAATGGCTTAACTGACTCACACTTGAAGGTTAGCCCATCTTCTCAGGGAAGATGGAGGGGCAGGAACTTGAAGCAACTGGTCACATGACATCCACTGTGGAGCAGAGAGCAGTGAGCCAATGTGTCTGCTCCCGACCAGCTCACTTTCTCCATTCACATTGTCCAGGGACCCACAGTGGGTGGGCCTAACTGTAATCACCATAGTCTCTAACAGACATTCTCAGAGGCTCTTTTCTCAGGTGATTCTAGATTGTTCCAAGTTCACAATGAAAACTAACCATTCCAATCTCCAACCCTGGGGTGGTTGCCAGGACTACAGTCCTCGGATGTTAGTGATGGTGACTCCATGGCTCAGATTCTCAGTGTCTTCACTCATACAGATTCTTCTACCAGATCCCAACAGCCACAGAGTTTTGTGCTTCCTTGTACCCAGTTGGCTGAACATCTCTATTCATAGTTTGCCATCTCAGAGGCCCTACCACAGGCTCAGGCCCACTAGGTATCGAACACATAGTCCAAAAGCTCTTCTCCAAAGCCTTTCTTCAGTTCAAGCCATGCTCATGGCCCTACTACAGGATGTGGAATTATCTGTTCCAGGACAATAATTCCTAGTTTAATTTCCTGGAAATTAATTCCAGGAAATTAAATTCATTGTATATCATGCTTTGAATCAACATCATCGTTGCTGTATGGGCAAATGGACTTACTATTTTATTTCAGAGACTCATTTTAGCTATACAATAAAAAAACTAGTTTGATTTTGTAAAAGCTTGTTGTTTTGCTATTCTCTCTGTGTCAGGAGCCTGGTTTTACACAGAAGATTGTTTTGGTCTGGTTCATGTTTCCTTCCTCCCAAACATCACTGAAGACCAGGAAGTCTTGTTCTGCAATTTGCATTCCATGCTGTTCCTTCATATCCCAGGGAGAAGCATCCATGCCCATGCAGATTCATGTCCTGGATTAGCACAGTGGTATCTCTGTGGGTCTTATCTCCCAGTGATGTAGATGTTCTGTTTTCTAGATGGAGAATTCAAACGAATGTGAGGTGTGCCAGCGTGATGGAACACTCTTCTGCTGTGATACTTGTCCCAGAGCCTTCCATGAAGAATGCCACATCCCAGTGGTGGAAGCTGAGATGTGAGTGTCATGTGATCCCTTCTCTGTCTCCTGTCTCCTGACAGACATCCTCTTTCTTGTCATGCACATTACTCTTGTAGAGTGGTAGCTTGTGTCTTGGTGGGGGAAGAGCAAGGGCTCTTAATAACAGAGGCTGAACAGGAAGATGCAGAGAGTTGTTTCAGCATAGTGTCAGCAAGGTTAATGGTCTCTGTGTTATGGGAGGCATCTCTCCTGATGCAAAGGCTGGGGACTAGGGCCCTTAGCAGTGTTACTGTTTGTAACACTGTTTCTTTGTTTCTCAAAGTTGTACACCGGAGACTTCTGTTCAAGGGATTTGATGTGGACTATACCAATTGCTTTCTTTCTCAACTTATTCATGAAAGAAGGAAACATGACTGCTTTCCACATTACACCGGGTTGTCATAGACCAGTGGAGGTCCAAGGTTCCCAGAGTTTGTGGAAGGCCATTTTTCTTTGGTCACACCTGATAGCCTGGTCTGCCTGTCCTTCCTGGTCTGCCAGGAACCTCTGTCAGCAGAGAGGTCTCATGACTCATCATAGGACCACTTTCCAAGGACCAACTCCTGCCCTGGCACTGATAGGATGCCCTGGCATCTAAGATCTTAAGCGCAGTCCCTCAGACTGGGAACTTCTTTCCCAGATGAGACTCTCAGCCATTCCTGAAAGCAAGGTGCAGGCACAGGAGCAGTGGCTGCTCTCTACAGTCTTGTCCCTCTTCACTTCGTGTGCAACCTTTCAGATCACCGTGGAGTTGCATCTTCTGTAGGATGCAGACCTTAGGAAGCCAGCAGACTCATTCAGAATCTGAGATACTGCGGAGGCAGATGGAGCCCCAGGGGCAGTTGGTGAGTCACTGTGAATCCCATCCTTTATCCTTGAAGAGCACAGACAGGCTTGGGGCCAGAAGAATAGCACCCAAAAGGGGTTTGCTCCTCCAAGTCTCACTCCATCACAATGCTATCACAGCGTAACCCATTGGCCTAAAAACTAAGTCAGCCATTACAAGTCTGTAACCAGGAGACACTTGTGTTGGGGAGGCTTCCAGAAGACGGGTTAGAGTGGTGCCATCTTTCTGAGCGTGTGTATAGTCTCTGCCTTACTAAGTCTCTGAATCTCTTTTTCTTGCAGAAGTGTGAGTTTGTCCTCTTGAGAGTCTATTGCTGTTCTGAGAGCTCCTTTTTTTCCAAGATGCCATATTATTATTATGTAAGTAGCCGTGTTGAACTCTTGATCACCTACCACCATGATGTCACAGGATTGAGAGGGCTACTTGTGAAATTGATCCTAATCCCCCTGGAGTATGTACCTTGTTGTTTCTGCTGGACTCTGTGGGACCCTGTGGAAGGTAAAAGCCGAACCATGCCAGTCACTCTTCCGTTGGTATTTCTGTCACCAGTTTAAAGAGACATCTGCGGGCCTGCCGAAACCTATGTGGTTGGACATGATCAAGAAAAAGCTGAGAGAGAGGATTTACTCCCATGTGGAAGAGTTTGTGCAAGACATGCGGCTCATCTTCCAGAACCACAGGGCCTCCTTCAAGGTCAGCATCACCTCTGCCTGAGTCTAGTCTTCTTTCCACTGGGTTAGTCTGCCCCTGGTTTTCTGGTACCTGGAGAGTCTAGTTTCCCATTTCTTCCTGTAATAAATTTGCCTAAGAAGAGGTCTGAAAGAGAGTGCCTGGCACAGTGGTGCATGCCTGTGATCCCAGCATTCAAAGGGCCGAGGCCGGATTGTCCTGTGTTCAGAGCCAGCCTGGCCTACAGTCTGAGACCATGTCTCAAATAGAGAAAAAAAATCAATGAGTGGTTTATTATTATTATTATCATTATTATTTTCTGTTTAAGATCTACAGGTTGTGTAGATACCAGAAAGGTCCCCAGCACTACAGAGCTGATTTTAAAAATAGGTGTAGGTGAAAGCTGGGTGTGGAAACACATGTTTCTCTCAGCACTTGGGAGGCACAGGCATGAGGATCCCTGAGTTGGATGACAGTCTGGTCTACAGAGGTAGTTCCAAGACACAGGACTATACAGAGAAACCCTGTCTTTAAAAAAGAAATGTGTTTGTGAGTGTTTGGGTGACAGAGGGCATAGTGTATGTGCATGTGTCTGTAGCGGCTGTGGAGGCCAGGGGGATGAGATGCCCCAAAGCTGGTCACAGCTGCCTGCTCTGACTGCTGGGAATTGAATGGGGTCTTCTGCAAGAGCTGGAAATCCTCCTAATCGCTGAGCAGTTTCTCCAGCTCCTAGTTTAAATCTTAGTGTGTGTATGCATATGTGTGACGTGTGTGTGTATACTTAAGTGTGTACATGTTCATGTGTGAATGCAGATGCCTGTGTCTCAGAGTGTACATGAAGATCCATTGCAGGGCAACCCTGGGTGTTATTCTTCACCTTTCCCTTGTTGGAGACAAGGCCTCCTGCTGTTCACCATTGTAGATTCATGTTGCCACATGCAGCTCCACATGGGAATGGAGCTTGAGGTTAACAGGGTCCATCAGGGGGTGGAAGCACCAAGAGGAGGAGATGCTTCTCTCACTGATAACGAGCACCATCATTCCTGTCTTCATTATTTTCTTTTTCTAGCACCCTACATTTGGGCAAATGGGACTTAAACTGGAGTTGGAGTTTGAGAAGACTTTCAAGGAAGTGTTTGCTATTCAGGAAGCAAATGAAAAGAGTTGACTGATGTCACAGATGCTGTGGTGTCCTGGCACAATCTCCTTTTCTGGGCAGGTCTTCCCACCTCCAGCAGCAGGGAGTGTTCTCTTCTGACTCCACCATCTCAGAGGATTACTCTGGGTCACATGGAGACAGCTGCAGCTGGGGGTTACACCTCCTGGCCTTGGGGTCCATCCCCCTGCCTCCAGCTGAACCAAGGGTGTGGTAGATTGCTGCTCTCTGCTCCCCAGGGGTCTAGGCAGGAGCCTGTCCCAGCTGGCTCAGCTCTCCCACACTTGTCCCCTACTCCTGATAGCAATCCATAATAAACCAGGAGCTTCTAAGACTTCAACTCCTGAGATGGCTCACTCCTGCAGTCCCAGCTCTCGGGAGGCTGAGGCAGCAGGATTGCTGCAAGTGTGATGCCAACCTGGGCTTCGTGTTAAGAACCACCTAGCCTGCGTTACAAAGAAAGATCCTGATTCAAGAAGTAATAAAAACTCACCAAATAAGACCAAAAAGGCCTCAACTCTGACTCTTTCTCCAGGAGACTGTTCTTAAGAAAATGGTCCCAGAAGCACAGCCACAGGGTGGGTGGGATTCTACAGTGGGGTCACTGTCCAACCAAAAGGGGATTGGTAGGGTATCAATAGGTCCTCAGGTGCAGCATCAGCATAGCCACATAATTTTAACTTGTGGAAAGGCAATAAAGACGGCATGAGCTGCAGCCAATGTGGCATATTCGCTAATGGATGGAGACAAGGTGACAGTTGTTAACTTGTACTGATAGATTGGAAAGAGTTACTGACAGGCTTAGATGGGTGTCTCCTAAGGAAAGAGACACTCATACCCGCAGCTGGAAGCCAGGTACTAAGGAAGCCATGTTTCAAGTCCTTGTATTCAGGACAGAACTCCAGAGAAGACTGGATTCTAAGCTCGGGAATTCTCTGGCAAAGTCAGGGCCCTGAGATTCAGACTGGGGCTGTTGAAATTGATATGCATGAGAACTTTGAAATTCAGTTTCTCCTGAACCTACTTGCCTATAAAAGGTTCCCTTTGCTCCTTCTTGAATGAAAAAGCCACCTGTGTCCCCCATCTTGTTTAAATGAAGACTAAGCAGAGGCCTCTCAGCATGGCTCAACTGGACATGCCCTGGGTGGGGCTAGAAGATATGATGACAATACACAAGAGGAGTGGCTAACTTAGCCAGCTGGAGAGGCAAGGAGCTTGTGTGTGGGGTGGATAGTGGATAAAAATCTGAAATACTAAACTGGCTAACAGAGTTAACAATACTGTTGTGTTCTTCCACGCCATAGGGTCTAATCAATCTGGTGGTGGCCAAGGGTAATGATTCTAGGATGTCCCTGTTTGGTTCCTGCACATTCAGCCTAGCTTCAGGACACATTAATGAAGTGCTGGGACTGTGATAGCAGACCCATGGGAAAACCCTAATTGAAATGATGAGATAGCTCTACTTTCTAGTACAGAAAAATGAGCCATGGGAATACTGTGCTCCTCAGGGCCACTCAGAGCCATGAACTTAATGAGGTGACAAGGAACACACTGATGGGCCCATGGGCATCCTGGAGATGCTCAGCAGTGGCTGCTCTCTGTAGGATGGTGTAATGGTAGGACCGTTTCACAGTCCCAACCTCCATTGTTGGGGATGCAACAGAAACAGTAGGTTCCAGAATCACAGAGGCCAGGTGGAAGCACTTGACTGTTGGAGCCAGATAAAGTAATTTCCTTACAGACAGCTGGAGACCTTGTCTGCAGGTGTCTGTGGAGACAGCTAATAGGGTGTAAGGTTCCTACAGTCAGGATGGCGGGGCAACAGAAGGATACTGCTTCATGTATTTCACCAAAGCGTGGTGGAAACAGATGGGCAGATGGATGATGTCAGCTATCCCAGTAAAAATCCCAGATTCTTTCCACAATCTCCAATTTGAGCCAGTTGTCAGTGGGACTCAGAATTCATCAATGGAAATGATTTTCTCAGTTACCCTAGTGCAAAGTAAATTTTCCTAATTTCTATTAAAGTATAGCCTGTCTGCTAGGCCTGACGGAGCATTCCTTTAATCCCAGCACCTAGGAGAAAGAGGAAGGTAGGTCTCTGTGAGTTTGAGGACAGCCTCATCTATATAGCAAGTTCCAGCATAACTAGAGCTAGCTACATAATGGAAAGACCCTGACTCACACACACACACTCTCTCTCTCTCTCACACACACATACACACACACACACAGCCTGCCTGAGTTCTGCCATATATTACTGTAGTCCTCTGTACTGGTGACTGTGTGTTCATTGAATTTGGTGAGCAAGAATTCTGAGTATTTTGAATATCTTGGTAAATCAGAGGCACTCCAAGTATTTAGAGATAACTTTACAAAGATTCAGATGTCTGGTCTATAGGTAAACATCCAATGGTGCAGTGTCTTGTAGCATGCCAGTGTCTTCCCTACACAGTTCCAGCCCTTGTACTTGGCATCTTGTACAACTAATAAGCATAAGCTTAGGAAGACCACTGCTACCCAGCATAGGGATGGGGCAACCCCAGGCCAGTAAGAAGGACAAAGGGCTAGGAGCTAATCTCCTTGAGTCTACTGGAACAGATTAGAAAAATGGCTATGTTTGGCAATCAGATGAAAACTATTTAAGGCTCTGTGAATCATGTGTTTGGGTGGGAGTGGGTATAGAAGGAATGTCATCTTAATACAATGTGCTAATCAATGCTTCTATCTAATAATGCAGAATGGATATTATCACCAGCAAACAAAGCGAGATTGTGCATGTCTGGGCCTTTGTCTTTCATCAAGTTTTGGTTGCAGTTAGTCCTTTTTAGTTATTTGTGGTGGTGTGAGCAAGAATAGCTTAAACTGAGAGGAGGGACAAGCAAAGACACAGAAGTCAGCCCATGCTGATGGAAACCCAGGTTCTCCACCATCGGATGTGTGCCCTTGGGTTAAGTTACTTTTCCTCGCCCTTGCTTCATCTGTATCATGAAGATGCAGATATATGTAGCTCATGGGATTGTTGTGGGGATTGATGGGTTCATATTAATCATGCATTTAGAAAGTGTGAGATCCTGTATATAATTCACAAATAATAAACACAAACCTGCAAACTGACCCAAGCATCCTTCTATGAGTCAAGCTTCATTACCACCCAGAGAAGCTTTGATTATATAGATCAGACATGATGATCTATAGTTTATAGTTTATAGTTTATAGATGAAACTCATAGTGGTGGAGAGAGGGCAGGAAGCATAGGCTGCTGAGCTGGCAAACAGCTCAGGAGCCAGGACAGTTCTGGCCCTGACCTCAGAAACACCTGGCCTGAGGATCATCTACAAGCTGTTTAAAAAAAACAACCAAAATAAACAAACAAGAAAAAAAAAAAAACCTGTTTATAACTCTTCACTTCAGAGTTCAGGGATTCCCCACAAGACAGTAGGATTATTCACATATGTTGCTCAATGGTCCCTCTACCCATATAACAAGGGAGGAAGAGTTGTTCACCCAAAGGAACCACTAGGAAACGGGCATGGGCAGAGCCTGAAGAGCTGATGGAGGGACTCAACCTGAGGAACATCTGTGAACCACTGCTATTCAGTGGAGAAAAGGGGCAACAGACCAAACTGACCACCACCAGACCAAACTGAAGGGAGAGGCAGCAACAGCTAAGCTCTCTGAGTCTGCTGGAACAGAATCTCTGTATCCACTGCCCTGTGCTGTGGAGGCAAAGGCTGGTCATTGTTCTAGAATGGAAGATGCCTACTCCACTCCACTGGACAATCAGGAGCAATGAAGGAGATTCAACCTGTCAGTCATCTTTCCTGAAATCAAGGGTATGGGATATTTGCTGTAAGGCTGCAGAGCTCAGCTGGGCTCTTACCCTGTTCACTATGGGGTCCTTGGAGCTGCTGGAGGTTTTGCCTGTCCTGAATTGAGAGGTCAAGGGCTCTTGGTAAAGACCCTCAACCTGAATTTCCCATTGTCACTCCTCAGGGTACCAGCCACACCGGGGATATGCACTTTCTGCCAGGAGGAGACGATGAGACTTTCTAGTTGTTCCCATGGGACACAGCTGTGAAGGTGGCCCTGAGAGGCTTCCCAATATCCTGGAGCCCAAGAACTACCAAGTCAAGCTCTCTAGTCTGCTTAGTGGGTCACATTTCTTAGCTAGTATGTGCTCAGAGAAACACAGCAGGGGGCAGAGGGAAGGCTATGGCCAAATCCCTTGGAAAGTGAGGACTACTTAGACAGTGTCTGAAGCAGTCACTCCATCGCCTTCAGCAAAGAAAAAAATTCTCAGGCTTCTCAGAACATCTACATTTCTTCTGTCCAACTGAAAGTCTAGAGCAGTGGTTCTCAATATGCGGGTCACAACCCCTTTGGAGGGGTCGAACAATCCTTTCACGGAGCTCACCTAAGACCATCTGCGTATCAGATATTTACATTGTGATTCATAACAGTAGCAAAATTAGTTATGAAGTAGCAATACAAAAAATTTTATGGGTTGGGGTCACTACGAACTTAGGGTCTTGTATTAAATACAACTGTATTAAAAGGTTGCAGCATTAGGAAGGTTGAGAACCATTGTTCTAGAACAATCTGCATTT
The DNA here is from genome assembly GCA_026225945.1 of Cricetomys ansorgei. Taxonomy (NCBI): domain Eukaryota; kingdom Metazoa; phylum Chordata; class Mammalia; order Rodentia; family Nesomyidae; genus Cricetomys; species Cricetomys ansorgei. The sequence goes on from JAMJFZ010001796.1 coordinate 21,869,614, forward strand.
TTTCCACAGGAGTGTTATTTACTCTGCTAAAACTGGCTCAGTCCTGTGAGCATGAAAGCACAGGGGGCGTGGCTCTTGAGCTACTTCCTCTCAAAGGCTTTCTTAGAGTCTGCTGCAGCTGGGCAAGAACATGTCTGTCCCCTGATTGGGTAGGAAGCTCAGAGATCTTTCTTTGGATCCTCTCAGGACTCAAAAATCTGACTGGGGTGGGAATAACCAGGGCTCCTCTGCTGCCATTTGGTGAGGAGTTAGGAAGCCTGGCTTGGGTATGCATGAGGAAGCCCCCGAGGACCAGGCTGTTACTCAGGGAGTGACTTCGGATATTGTGCCAAAACCGAATGGCCTGTGGCCTCTGCAATCCGAAAAACCCTGACAGGTTCTGGGAGAGAAGTCAAAACTTAGGAGGCAGCTAGTCCAGAATCAACTTCCTGCTTCCTGTAGCCTGACCTTGAAAGCAGCCACAGTCTTACTCCGGGCAGATTAAACTTTTCTGGTGGGTAGATTCATGGAAAAACAAAAAGCAACCAACAAACAAAACCTAGACAGCCAGGATTTCTAGAGAGTGAAGAGGAAATCTCAGAAAAGAGAAAGCCCAGGTCATGGCTGGCGCCTGAGTAAACAGAACTCTATCTGAACTGAGAACTGTGCTTTGTTGTCCTTTGTACACAGACCATTTGCGATCTGAACCACTGTAATTACCTGCACCATCTATTGTAACAAAAGCCCCCCAGTTCTGGCTTAAGCAGGAGTTGGTAGGTAGCTACCAATCCAGTCTAGACCCAGAATGAGCACCCAGGATCCTAGAACCCCTTTATCTACTCAGTGCCTGCCAGGTTTTCCATGGTGCTTCTTTTCAGATGTCCTGGTCTACACTCTGCTGAACTGACATGCAATTGCCTTAAAACTGGGGTTCCCCTCCTTAAACATCCATCCCAGCTTCTCTCTACACCCTATGGGTGTTTGACTGAAGAAGCAGTCACTGGTTTGGGCAAGACCAGAATGTTCTAGATTCCTGTATTAACAATTCTGCCAATATTGTAGATGAGAACTAGGGTGTGGGATGTTCAGGGAAGGGGATGACACTTTAATGATACCCTTCCAGAGATGCCTTGGGGTGGGTTCTGTTCCCTATGTACCTCACCTCCCAGGAGTTACACCTGACTGACTAGGAGGGGAGAATTCAAAGCTTGACCTTGAGGTTGCAGGAGTGCCAGTCCTGGCTCTCCCTGGGGCCACTCCTCTGAGTCTCCAAAAATCAGATCAAACCAGCAACATAAATGCATTGGTTGACCATGGACACACTAGCTCTGAGAAACTTTTGCAAAGTCTTGTGCTACTTAGAGTCCTATATAGAAGCTGGCTGATTGATTTTGCTTTGTGTTTGTTGAGGAACTATGAAAATAGTCTCTGGGTTCTTACCCTGCTGAGTGACACATGATAAATTCAGGCTGCACCTGACCGAGCATCTCTACTGGTAAGATCCAAGCTTCCAATACTTGATTCTTGCAGACCAGGTTTAGAGATACCACCGTTGTGACTGGAGCTTGGCCTGGAAGCTGCATTGGGGACACGTGGCCCTTACTCAGCATGACTCCACACTTGCCGGTTGGCTACCCACTGGGATGATTCCTGGGTGAGGGAACCATAGGCCATGGATAATGTATCTAAGGACTAAGAGGGGCTTCTATTCTTTCTGGAGAGGAGAGTGTTTGGTGGATTCAAAGGGACCCAGAGCGTAGAGGATGGTAAACAGCACCCCAAGGGGAAGTGGGGTGTATGAAATAGGGGTGCAGGATATTTCCTGATGTTTTTCACATGAAACAATTCTTCAAGCCCTATTCCTTTTCTTAAAATGTCATTCCATCTGCTTTTGAAACTGGTTAATGCTTTGAAATATTTTAAATCAGCTTTAAGTGAGAGCTATGTGTTGGGAAGAGGCTCTGGATCACCCCACAAGACTTCAGAGTGAGGGGCACAGGAGCTTGGAGTGCTTTGGCTTCCAGGGAGATGGGGACTTCCTGGCGCTCGCAAGCAGAGTGCAGCTCTCTGGGGAGAGAAGGGCTTTTCCAGGAGGTGTGGATGAGTCAGGTTCACAGCGCCTCCCCAACAATTTGAATCAAGCGTGTCTAGGCCACAAGCTCATCTATGCTTACGTATTGTCAAATATTAAGATTATGCCATAACTCAGCACTTCTACCCCCAGCCCCAAGGTGTTTCCAGTGTCTCCATAGCTCTTGAAAAGGATTTTTGGTTCTGATCAATGACAGTAGAATCCAAGTCTAAGGAGACTATTACCTTCAACAACCTCTATGGAAAGTATAGCTCTGCTGGAGCCTACTTTGACCAGAAAGTGTATAGTTCCTCCTGAGGTGATGATAGCTCGGTGGTTAGGAACATTGGCTGCTCTTCCAGAGGATCCAGGTTCAATACCCAGCAACGCCCACAACAGTCTGTAACCCTAGTTCTAAGAGACCTGACACCCTCATATAGTCATAAATGCAGGCAAAACACCAATGCATATAAAAGAAAGAAATAAGAAACTGCTGGATGGTGGTGGCACATGCCTGTAGAGGAACACTTGGAGAAAGTTTTTGGTTGGTTGGTTTCTGTAAAAACTCAAAATGCTTTTGGATTAGGTTTGTTTGCTCACCCCAACTGTGGTATAGTCTTTACGAGTTGGATTTGGAATGCTTGCTGCAGGTGGCTATAATTTTGTCAGGTGCAGTCGTTCAGCATCTGTAGCTTGTCTTTAGGATTGTATGCTGCATGGGTTTATGGGAAGTTTTTGCTTAGGGCATAAAAGGTCTGAAGGCTTGGGGTGGGTGTTGGTTGGTGGTTCATTGGTTGGGTTGCTGTCATTAGTGTGATAATTCCTAAAAGAACAAAGGTTGGAGACATTTGAGCTTAGGACAGCATAAAAAGAGGCTGTGAAGATTTCTACCTCTCTCTCTTTCTGTATTAAGGCCACTTGTAAAAGTGGTGAAGGTTTCTATCTTTCCTTTTTCCTTCCCTAAATAGAGGGTAAAAGAGTATAGTGTACTGCTACACACGCCTTTAATCCCAGCACTCAGGAGGCAGAGGCAGGTGGATCGTTGTGAGTTTAAGACCAGCCTGGTCTACAGAGTGAGTTCCAGGACAGTCAGAGCTACAACAGAGAAACCCTGTCTCAAAAAAAAAAAGGAAGAAAAAATCATTAGGGAAGAAGAGGAAGAAGGAGGAAGAGTAGAAGAAAAGGAGGTAGAAGAGGAGGAAGAGGAGGAGGAGGGGAGGAGGAGGAGGGGAGAAGGAGGAGGAGGAGGAGGAGGTCACCAGCTCTTTCCTTGCTGTGTGGCACGCACATGGCCAGTCTCAGTGGCAGGGGACTGTGGAAGAAAAGCATGTTGTGACATCGATGGGCTGCAGAGGAATGCAGTCTCCCATCTGTACCAGGACACATTTGGTGATACAGAAGCTAAACTGAAGGACTATGGGTGATGATGCAGACTAGAGGTAGGGACTCCCTGGGGATGAGGCCTGGACCAGCATCCTGCCTCCTCCTGCTGTGTTATCACAGGACCATGGGCTCCTCCAGAGGTATTCCTTATGGGTGGTCCTTAGATCTTCAGAAGATGGCAGGGTGGACCTCCTGTGTTCCTGTCCTTAACCTCTTCCTGCATCCTTCTCTATCTCCCCAGCATCTCACAAACTTCAAAGCTTCACACCCCCTTACCTTACCCCCTGAGGTTCTAACCAGGTCTGGGTATTAAGAAGGGAACTTGAAGGAAGAGACTGACTTAGGCTTAGGATTAAACAAGCTTAGGGGCCTCATAGCTCCAATTTTACGTTTTGCCCAACCTTGGTTCCAAACCATCTGATCAGCAGAAGAGTCAGAATGAGGATCAAAATACTTGTTTGGGGCTGGAGCGATGGCTCAGAGATTAAGACTGTATTCTTCACTTACAGAGGACCTGGGTTTGATTCCCAGCACTCAGAACTGCCTATACCTCCAGCTCCAGGGATCCCACACTGTCTTCTGCCTAGTCAGCTCCCTGCACTCATGTGCACACACCCCATACAGACACCATATACATCTGTTTATAATAAGATCATTTAAAATGTTTTATTCCTGGTAGAAGTAGAGTTGGAGGCCTCTCTAAATGTGGGACAATAAAAGGAGCCCTGATTCCAACCTCAGGCACAGCCTCAGGCTGCTGCTGTCAGTCACACCCACTCCAGCCCAAACCAGCCTACCCTAAGGGGATGGGAATAGAGCATGGTCTCTGCAGGCAAGAGACTGTGAGAGACCCAGCAGGGTACAGGCTCATCTAGTCCATCAATCCCCTCAGAGAAAGTCTTCCCAGAAGGAGGAGCAGAGAGGGATCAGATGTATCCTGATGATCAGTTGGGTGCCTCCTGGAAGGAGGACTCCCTAGAGGTGTCTGCAGGAGGTGTCACTCTCCAGGGCCACACCTCAGGTGGACAGGTTCTCTGTCCTTATGCCCAGGTGGCCACTGTTGCAGCTTCCTCCTGCCCTTGAGTTCTAGGCTGGGATGACAACTCTTTAGAGATGATGCTCTGACTCAGTGTCAATCAACTTGGGGAAGGCCCCTCTCCCCACAGCTTCTGAGATCTGAGGGAAAGCTTCTCTTGCTCAGGATCCAACTCCTGGTTCTCCTGCTAGCCTGAGAGATCACTTGAAAGTGTTTGGCCCTCCTCCATCTCTCCCAAGACGCTTCAGCCGGGGACAAGACAAAAACTGGATTACAACCAACCCCAGGTAAACTCTGCTACCCTCCTAGACACAGGAGTAGCTGAGAACAGTTGGGGTTCCAGTGGAGGTTTGGCTTGGGGTTTTGCTTTTCTCTGTCTTTGCATGAATAAGGTCTCTCCCAGAAACTGGTCCTGTTTGTCCTTGGTGTGGCCCTTTGCAATCCTCTAGAGCCCACCCCCTCCTCCTCATACCTCCCACCCCCCACACACACACACACACACACACACACACACACACACACACACACACACACACACACCTTTTCTCCTTCTCCCTGCCACCACATTTCAGGAAAAAAGGAAGGACAGTATCTCACAGCAGCACACTTGTGATTAGAGAAATAGTTTCATTTCTCTTTTCCCCATCAGGGCGGAGCCCTCCCTGGCATGATAGTACTCAAGCTGACTTCCTGCTCTCAGCTGTGAGCCACAGCAGCCAGTCTAGAAGCCTGTGCAGAGACCAGGGGATCAGAGCTCATTCTCCCAGGCTCCAGGAGGGGTTTGGAAGATGGCTAGTAGCAGCCCCAGCCTCAGCCTCAGCCTCAGCACAAGGTGGGTCTTTCTCCTGCTGTCACTTTTCCCTCTGACAATATGGTTGATTTCATGTCTTGAGTTAGTGCCTGTAGCTTTCAGTCAGTCCAATGCACCTGATAAGAAATCTTGCACTATAGTAAGAGAAGAGACCAGAGAGGGACACAGATGGACAGACTGACAGAGACAGAGAGACAGAGACAGAGAAAGACAGAGAGACAGAGAGAGCACCTTGGCTTTTTTAAACTGAGCAAGATATCTCTGCACACTTAGCTTGTCATAAAGCACGCGACTTTGTTGTTTTCCATTTCCTGCTCAGCTGTCACAGGGAGACTCTGGCACAGCTGTCAGGGACTCCCTGCAGCTGACCTCTGTGACCTGGTTCTGTCATTGTGTCATGACCTCTGAGTGCTCTCAGTCCCTCTACCTCTCCCTGCTGTCCCTAGGTCACTTCTGGGAAAGAAGTTGAATTAGCAGAGGTTTCAGGGTAAACAGCTGGCTTTCCCCTGTCCTGGGCTCCTACCTGTCTGGCCTGGCTTGTCAACCAGGTGAGCTGTCCCCAGGCTCATTCCTGGTCTCAGCAATCTGTGGTCAGATCCTGATCCAAGGAAGGCAAAAGAAGAGATAGATCCTTGACAGCAAAGGCCAGGGCAAACGGACATTTTTATTTTCACTTTAGTTTTCTGTCGCAGCGCGAATGTTAACCTCTGACAAGGAAGTGGTAGAAATCTCTTTGATCCAGCAGTGGTACGTTACTCAGAAATAATGTGGGTCAATGTTTTTTGTTTTGGGTTTTTTTTTTTTGCTTGTTTTGTTTTTGTTTGTTTGTTTGTTTGTTTTTCCAGATAGGGTCTCTCTGTGTAGCCCTGGCTGTCCTAGAATTCTCTCTGTAGACCAGGCTGGCCTCAAACTCAGAGATCAGCCTGCCTCTTCCTCTCAAGTGCTGAGATTAAAGGCATGTGCCTAGATATTAAATGTTTTTATTAGTGTAAAGGAAGGAATACATTTTGTTTCCAGTACTGGAGTTGAACTTAGGGGCTCATACATGGTAGGCTATTTCTACCTATTTTTATTTTATTTATCTATTCACTTTTGGTTTTTTTCAAGACAAGGTTTCTCTGTTGTAACTCTGGCTGTCCTGGAACTCACTCTGGAGACCAGGCTGGCCTCAAACTCACAGAAATCCACCTGTCTCTGCCTCCTGAGTGCTGGGATTAAAGGTGTGTACCACTGCTACCTGGCTCTCCACCTATTTTTAAAATTTTTAAATCAAGGCTTTACCAAGTTTCTCATGCTGGCCTTGAAATCATTCTATAGCCCAGGCTGGTCTTGAACTTGTAATTCTGTTGTCTCAATCTTCTGAATAACTGTGGTTACAGGCCTGTAATACCAGACCTGTTTCATAAAAGAATAATGTTTATAAACTTTCAAACCTTGTGGAAATAAAGAAAGGATACCCCCCTCCTCTAACTGCCCCCCATTCACACACCCCACAGCTCCTAGTCTTGGGCTCAGCCTTCATATATATGTATATGAACACATACACAAAGACAGACACATATTTTAGACAGGGTCTCTTGACCTCTTTATTATGTAGTCCAGCCTGTCCTAGAACTTGCTATATAGACCAAACTGGCCTGGAACTCTCAACAGAGATCCACCTGCCTCTGCCTCCCAAGTACTGGGATTACGCCTGGATCTTCCTTATCTTCTAAAAAATATTTATTGGTGTGTGTGTGTGTGTTCATGAGCTGTGGTATGTGTATGGGGGACAGTTAAAAGGAGGGGGTATTCTTTCTTTATTTCCACAAGGTTTGAAAGTTTATAAACATTATTCTTTTATGAAACAGGTCTGGTATTACAGGCCTGTTACCACAGTTATTCAGAAGACTGAGAAGAAGGTTTTAGATCCCCAGTGGGTAGTTGGAATACAGATGGTTGGGAGCTGCCTGATATGTGTGCTGGGAACTGAACTCCAGTCCTTTGGAAGAGCAGCCAGTTCTCTTGGGGGCCAAACCATCTCTCCAGCTCCTTTATCTTTTTCTATGAAGTCCATGCATAACTTGTTTTCACAAGTGGGCAATTTATATTTTCATTTTGTAATACTGTCCTGTGGTCTTGAGCCTTAGCTTATTTAGAAACCTCAGTGAAGTCCTCACATAATGCCTGTACACTTACTTCATTCTTTGTAACTGCTGCCTGCCATTCAGAGGCCCGATACATGAACCATGGGATTTATCATTTTGTATTATGTCTATTATGTGTGCACATGCACATGTGTGCAGCTGTGTGTGCCCTGGAGTCAGGGACAGCTCAGAGGAGGTGGTTCTTTGCTTCTCCCTTGTGGTTTCTGGGATCCAACTCAGGTCATCTGGCTTGATAACAGGCTATTTACCAACTGAGCCATCCTGCCAGTCCTTAGCCAGTGTCCTTTTGATGAACATTTGGATCACTACTTACTCTCACCAACAAGCTGTAAGGACAGTTATATAATTTAGTCTATAAATTTTTAATAATTTTTTATAATATATGCTATAAATTATTCTATAAATTACTGTATAATTTAATTTTGCTTAGTTTCATTTTTATTTTCTATATTTTGTTATACTTCAATTTTCTTCTGTCAAAAACAAACAAGAGTGGAATTATTGAGTCAAAGGATATTAATAACCCCTTGCTTACAGATGCTGCCAAGTGACTTGTGAGGAGGCGGAGTCAATGCACTTGCCCTCCAATAGCAAATGAGATGAGCAGTCTTCCCTCACTAGGCCAAATTCTGCAAAGGCAGTAAAGATGTGTGTTAATTTGTGTTCTCCCTGTTAAGTAGGAAATGGGTCGTTTTTCATGTGCTCTGGTTCTTAAATGTCCCTGGTTTATTCTTCACTAATGTTAATCACGTTAGCCCCTCTTCCACGCATTTGCTAAATATCCAGGGAAACTGTGGATATATTCCACTTTGACTTTTAACTTTGTGTGTGATGAATTTTGTCTTATAATAAGTTGAAATTTGAATTTGAGTATTGTTCTTGTAAGAATGTAGAGGAATTTTTAGTCTTTTAATCTGGTAACATGGCTGCTCTGGGAAAGGATCACATTTAAGGCTGGAATGCAGCACAAGCCATTAAGTAGAGCAACTCAGAAGGCAATGGTGGCACACATCTCTAATCCCAGTTCTTGGAATGTAAAAGGAAGCAGTCAGTTCAGATGTAGGCCATGGTTCTAGTTCACAGCTCTCAGTTCATGGTTCTCAGTTCAGGGTTCACTGTCAGTTCAGAGTTAAGAGAGAAAAAGTAGAGATTGAGAGAATGGAGGGAGATTGAGTCAGAACATGCTAATCAACTGAGAAGGGGAAAGTCAGAGATAGAGTGAAGTACAGAGTGAGTACATGCCTTTAATCCCAAGTCTGCGAGTGAAGCAGGGTAAAGACTTGGCAGAGTGACATCTGAGATGGATCAGAGTGAAGAGCAGCCAAAGCAACAAATCAGAGGAAGAGTTAGCAGAGTGAGTCAGAGTGAGGACACACCCAACTCTCACAATATAAAAGCAGGCTCTCAGCTCAGAGAAGCAGGCAGTCAGTTAGTTAGAGAATCAGTCAGATAATACACAGAGGCAATTCAGCAGGATAGTGAGTTTGGGAGAAAGAGTCAGTTAACAGTGAGAGTCAGTTTGCAGCTGAACAGAACACTTTATTCACAGAAGTTGTGGGAGTCAGCTAGAGTCAGCCAGAGTCAGAAGATTAAGTCAGAAACAGTCAACCAGATCAGAAGGTCAGCTTGAACCAGCAGCTTGGAGAAGAGTTTGAGCCAGAATAGTGAGTGAATTGAATCAGACAACTAGAAGAGGCAGTTGAGTTCAGTACAGCTCTGAGTTCTAAAGGAGCTAGTCAGAGTGAGTCAGTCAGCAGTAAGTCTCTGAGATTGAAATGTTCTAGGTTTAGACTTGAAGATTAGAGTGTACAGGGGCTGAAGCCTTCTAGTTCTAGGCTAAGATTAGATTGTGTGGAGGCTAAAATCCTCTAAGGACAGGGGATTGAATTAGCAAAGAATAAACTGGCTTTTGCCTTGAATCTATGTCTACATAAGAAAGATTGATCTTGTAGAAAAGGAGTATCCAGAAGTCACTGGCTACCTGAAGCCACTGACTAAATCAAGCACCTCTGGGGTTTTGTGCTTCTTTTTGCAGTAGCTGGGTTTAAACCTAGGGCTTCCTGCTTGACAGGCAAGTACTTTACCCCTGAGCTGTATCTCCAGCCTTCTTTTTCCTTTTTATTTTGTGACAGAGTCTCATTAAGTCGCCGAGGTTTACCTTGAAACTTGTAATCCTGCTTCCTGAGTAGCTGGGCGTATAGGCCTGTTTTGTTTTGATCACAGTTCTGTGTTCTTCAAGTAGCAGATCTGAATCTATGTTTATTCAGAGACAGTTTTTTTCCTTGTATCTGTTTCCATTTTTAGGCAAAAGGTTCTACACTGGAGCCACGTTACCCTCCTCAGTCCCACCGTCCCTGGGGCTCACTTCCCTCTTTCTGATTTTTAACTTTACATCCACAGAGCTGTTTCCAACTATTCTGTAACAGTGTCTTAATTTTTAATAAGTTTGTTTCTTGTCATTCGTAAATTTAAAAAATCTTCTGTGTGCGTGAGTATACTATATGTCTGTGTGTGTGGATGCAGTGTGTGTCTCTATGTGTGTATGCAATGTGTGTCTATGTGTGTGTGTGTGTGTGAATGCAGTGTGTATGTGTGTGTGAGTGCAGTGTGTGTGTGTGTGTGAATGCAGTGTGTCTCTGTGTGTGTGTGTGTGAATGCAGTGTGTCTGTGTGTGTGAATGCAGTGTGTCTGTGTGTGCATGTATGCAGTGTGTGTATGTGTGTGTGAATTCAGTGTGTGTATGTGTACGTGAACGTAGTGTGTATATGCAGTGTGTGTCTGTGTGTGAATGCAGTGTGTGTCTGTGTGTGTATACAGTGTGTGTCTGTGTGTGTGTATACAGTGTGTGTCTGTGTGTGTGAATGCAGTGTGTGTCTGTGTGTGTGAATGCAGTGTGTGTCTGTGTGTGTGAATGCAGCGTGTGTCTGTGTGTGTATACAGCGTGTGTCTGTGTGTATATACAGCATGTGTCTGTGTGTGTGAATGCAGTGGGGGGGATGCAGTGTGTGTGGGGGGAATGCAGTGGGGGGGAATGCAGTGTGTGTATATGTGTGGGGGAATGCAATGTGTGTCTGTGTGTATGGGAATGCAGTGTGTGTGTGTGTGTGTGTGTGTGTATGCAGTGTCTGTCTGTGTGTGTGAACGCAGTGTGTGTATATGTGTGTGAATGCAGTGTGTCTGTGTGTGCATGTATGCAGTGTGTATGTGTGTGTGAATGCAGTGTGTGTGTATGTGAATGTAGTGTGTGTCTATGTGTGTGTGTGTGTGAATGCAGTGTGTGTCTGTGTGTGTGTGAATGCAGTGTGTCTGTGTGTGCATGTATGCAGTGTGTATGTGTGTGTGAATGCAGTGTGTGTCTGTGTGTGTGAATGCAGTGTGTGTCTGTGTGTGTGTGAATGCAGTGTGTCTGTGTGTGCATGTATGCAGTGTGTCTGTGTGTGTGAATGCAGTGTGTGTCTGTGTGTGTGAATGCAGTGTGTCTGTGTGTGCATGTGCAGTGTGTATGTGTGTGTGAATGCAGTGTGTGTCTGTGTGTGTGTGAATGCAGTGTGTCTGTGTGTGCATGTATGCAGTGTTTATATGTGTGTGAATGCAGTGTGTGTCTGTGTGTGTGAATGTAGTATGTGTCTATGTGTGTGTGTGTGAATGCAGTGTGTGTTTGTGCGTGGGGGGATGATTCCTATTGATTTCTAAGGACATTATTGATTGCTCATCAAGGACCCTATAGACCCTGTGTTTCTGGGTTCTCCCTTCTCTGACATTGGCTATATGCCAATGCCATAATGCATAAGGTGCCATCACAGCGTATCCTAAGCAGTGAGTGCACTGTGTGGTGATCTGAATGAGAATGCCCGCCATGGGCTCATAGGTTTTAATACTTGGCCACCAGGGAGTGGCAGTATTTGAAAGGGTTAGGAGGTGGGGGCCATGTTGGAGGGAGTGTGTCACTGGGGGTGGGCTTTGAGGTTTCAAAATGTCCTTTCCAAGCCCAGTGATTCTCTCTTCCACTATGTGGGTGCTGGAACCGAACCCTGGTCCTCTGCAAGAGGAACAAATGATTAACCACTGAGCCATCTCTCTAGCCCTTGGCTTGAGTCTTCCTACTCTTGAGCTGCCCGTCTTCTCTCCCTTTGCTCTCTACTGTATTTTCACTTCTACAAGGATTTAAACACCTTCTCCCAATGCTCTTCTCACTTGCGTGAGGCTTTTCTCAATAATGAGAGGAAGCAGAGGTCGCTTGAGTCTTCCTTCAGTACAGTCCTCATGGCCATCTGTTGATTGATGGTCATTTTTCATAGTTTATAGTCTGAGTTCTGGCAACAACTTCTGAGTTTTTTTCCTCTCTGTCGAAGATTTTTCTCTTCCATTTTTACTGTAATTCATCTTTATTTTTATTGTTGCTTTATTTTTATTCATCCCATTTGGACTTTCCTGAGTTTATGAGTTGATGTCATTTGCCCATTTGGAAAATCCCCAGTCTTTCTTTCTTCACATATTACTTTCTCCTCCCCTCTGATATTTCTGTATCTTTCTTCCTTCATCCTTCCATCCCTTCTTCCTCCTTCCTTCATTCCACTGTCTTACAGAGGATTTTTTCCTTTAAAATATTTATCATTTTTGTTTTATGTATATGAGAACGTTTTACCTGCATGTATGTAAGTGCACCACATGTGTACTTGGTGTCCACAGTAGGCAGGAGAGGGTGTCAGATCCCTTGGAACTTGAGTTATAGATGGCTGTGAGCCACCATGTGGATACTGGGAATCAAACTCACCTCCTCTGAAAGAGCAGTAAGGGTTCTTAACTGTTGAGCTCTCTCTCTCTAGCCCAGAGAGTAATGTGTTTCATTCTGACATTTTCATGCAGTGTTTTCTATATAGGACTGAAATTACAAGGCAAGTTTTACTTTCAGTCTCTCCTGAATTGTTCTCATTTATAAATCTTTCCTAATATATTAGTTAGATGTTTTCTATTGCTCTGCCTTCTGAAGTGCCCCTTCACCAATACTATTTTGTTTTGTTTTTCCAATCTTTTGTTAAAACCTTATATTAAGTTAAAAAAAAAAAAATCAGAGAGCTGGAAAGATGGTTCAGCAGTTAAGAGCACTGGCTGTGCTTCCAGAGAACCAATATAGTGAGTGGTTCACAATTGTCTGTGACGCCAGTTCCAGGGGATTCAGCACCCTCTTCTGGACTCTAAGGGAACCAGGAAGGCGTGTGACATACAGACATGCATGCAGGCAGAACACCCAGACTATTCGGGAAAAGAGCAACACCGGCTCCTCTGTGGCTACCTCTGAGACATTCCCCTGCTTCTTGTAGTCCCCCCATTCTGGGCTTCTCTGGCTTCTGTAGTCCTGTAAAGAGTGATATTAACTGTAAAAATGATTTCATTTTCTAGCTATTCCAGAGAGGAATTTTGATCCTCCTTGACTTCCTACTCTTACCGGCTTTGTATAGTGCAGAGCCAAGGTGACCGGAGCCACATTGTAAGCCTCCACGCTCCTGCCTTTACCCGTGTCCTCCAGGTGCTGGTCTTGCTTACTGGCCAACACTTTCTTAGCCAGTCTTCCTAAACGGAATTCTGGTAGTCTAAAAACATCTTTATTACACTTTCATGCTGGAATGAGCATTCAGAATTGTTTCAAAGTGACTATGCTTTCTTAAAAAAATTTAAATTTCATTGTCTTTCTTCAATGAGTTAGTTTTTTTGTTTGTGTTTTGTGATAGGCTCTCTTTATGCAGCCCTGGCTGTCCTGGAACTCACTCTGTAGTGAGTGAGCAGGCTGGCCTCAATCTCACAGATCTGCCTCCCCCTGCCTCCCAGGTGTTGGGATTAAAGGCGTGTGCCACCATGCCTGGGCACATTGAGCATTTTTATAAAAATCTCAGTTCCCTCAGGTTTGCGTTCCCTTGTACAAAAGTTCTTAGTTTCTGAACCTTCATGACATCTTTGTTGTTTCCTCACTTGATGTCCTTGGTTTTAGTATAGCATGACTAGGCGTGGGCTTCCGATATTCTCTCTCTGTTCTTGGCAGGCTTTTTTGTTCTTAAAGGTATTATTATCCTAAAGGTATATTATTATTATATAGTGGCACACGCCCTTAATCCCAGCCCTCGGAAGGCAGAGACGCGCAGATCTCTGTGAGTTCGAGGCCAGCCTGGTCTACAGAGTGAGTTCCAGGACAGCCAGAGTTACAGCAGAGAAACCCTGTCTCGAAAAAAAAAAGTATTATTCTTGTTACTGCATTTATTGTGATTAGTATGTGTACGCATAATGTGTGTGCGCGATGCATGTGTGGGTTTGCACGCTACAGCACACATGTGGAATTCAGAGGGCAACTTTGCAGAGTCTGTGATCCCTGAGGTGCCTTCTCCTACTGAGGCAGTCTCTGACATGCTTTCTTCCCAGTGCATGTAAAATTGTGCTTATTTATTTTGAAGATGTAAATTTTTCAGTTAAAATTATTAAAAAAAAAAGATTTTGCCATTTTCTAGACGTCACCTACATGTATGAACATCACATGACACCCTAGAACAATAGTTCTCAGCTTTCCTAATGCTGTGACCCTTTAAGACAGTTCCTCATGCTGTGGTGACCCCCCCAAGCATAAAATTATTTTTGTTGCTACTTCATAACTGTAATTTTGCTACTGTTTTGGATTGTAACGTAAATATTTGGTAGGCAGATCATCTTAGGCAACCCTGTGAAAGGGTCGTTTGACCCCTAAAGGGGTCTCCACCCACGGGTTGAGAACCGCTGTTCTAGAACATGATACAAATTGCCTGAATTTAAAAGTGGTCACTCCTGCTTGTTTTCCCAGCACTGGGGAGGCTGACAGAGGAGGACTGCTTAAAGCCTGAGGCTATCTCGTTCTATAGAGTAAATTCCAGGCTGGCCTGGACTACAGAGTCTCTCTTTCTCTCTCCCTCTCCCCCTCCCCTTCCCCCTTCCCTCCCCCACCCCCCTATCCCTCTCTCCCTTTTTCTCCCTCCCCGCTACAACACATTTAAGAAAAAGGTTTTCTTTTACATTTCTTTTCCAGATGTGCCATTTTGTATGTTGACTTTTGTATCCTGTAATTTTACTGAGCGTGTTAATTAGCACTGATGTAATCTTTGCGGTTTTCCATATATAAGATAATGTTATCTTCAAACAGTTTTACTCATCCTCCCTCCCTCCTTCTTTCCTTCCTTCCTTCTTTCCTTTCTTCCAGTTTTGTACAAAGCAAGAATGTTAAGAGCCAGCACCCTTTCCTCATCCTTAACTTCGACAGGAAAAGCTCTCAGCCTTTTGCTCTTGAGAATGATATATGGCTTCCCCACATAATCCTTGTACCGAGGCACCATGTCCCATGGGTGGGGTTCAGGCTCACGCTCCAGTTCTGGCGTGGGCTAGTTGCTGGTTGGTCTTTGTGTGCTGGGGACTAGAGTCATAGACATCCTGACATCAGCAAGACGTCTTTTTAACCTGAGTTCTCTCACCTCCTGGAATTCCTATTCAAACTGTGGAAACAAATCTTAAGGTTTCTATTGCAGCGATAAAACACCATGACCAGAAACAACTTGGGGAGGAAGGGGTGTGCTTGGGTCACACATCCTCATCACAGTCCATCATCAAAAGAAGTAGGAGCAGGAACTCAAGCAGGAACCCAGAGGCAGGAATTGAAGCAGAAGCTATAGAACACTGCTTACTGGCTTGGTCAGTCTGCTTTCTTATACACCCCAGGACCACCTGCCCAGCGGTGGCAACACCCACAGTGGGCTGGACCCTCCCACATCTATCATCAATCAAGAAAATTCCCCACAGACTTGCCTACAGGCAATATGGAGGGAGGCATTGTTTTCAATCGAGGTTCTTTTCAAACAACTTTAGCTTGTGCCAATTTGACAAAAAACAAATGAACAAATTTTAAAAACACAAACCAACTAGGACACAATTCGTGTTCCTTATTCCTAATTTTCACCTTTCTTCATACCCTGTTCAGCTTTTTGAATATCCACTTTTAATTTTTGGCAGCTTTTGGAATATAATTTATTTGCAGTAAAATTTGCCCATTTGAATATGCAATCCAATGACTTTTTACAGAATGGTGCATCTAACTTACAGATGTTGGTTCTTCATAGTCTTTCTTTTTCTTTTTTTTAAAGACATGGCTTCTCTGTTTAACCCTGACTCTCTTGGAACTAGCTCTGTAGATCAGGCTGGCCTTGAAATCACAGAGATCCGCCTTCCTCTGCCTCCTGAGTGCTGGGATTAAAGTCGTGCACCACTGACGTCCAGCCATAGTCTTCTTTTTCATAAATAAAACCTTATAATTCCCACAAGCATCTATAGGCCTGATGACCAGTTTCCCATTGTATTTTACTTCCTAGGATGTCCACAGAATGCGAGAACACAAAGGAGTCTCGCTACGGAGCTGTATTCCAGCACTTCAAAAGACATAAAGTGGCGATCTCAAATGCAATAAAAAAGCCATTTCCTTTCCTTGAGGGCCTCCGTGACAATGATCTCATCACTGATAAAATGTATAAAGTAAGTAAATGTATGTGTGTGTGTGTGTGTGTCGTGTCTGTGCCTGTGTGTGTGTATGTGTGTGTTTGTATTTACATAGGTGCTGGTGCCCACAGAATCCAGAAAAGGGCATCAGATGCCCTGGAACTGGAGTTATAGGTAGTTTGTGCTACCTGTGGGTGCTGGGAACAGAACCTGGGTCCTTTGCAAGAACTACACATGTTGTTAACCACTTTGCCATCTCCCCACTTAGCCATCTTAATTTTTGACAAAGGAAACTCATGGGTTTTCATGGTATTTTGTAATGATATTAGTTACAATACTAAATTTATCAATTATGGATCAGAATTATGAATCATTAAAATCTGGGTTTCCTGTGAGTGATGCCTATCAACTAAGTATTTCTGGAAGTGTTCTCTCCAGGGACCAAGGGAGAGGAGAAGCAGAGACATAAAGGAGAAGATCCTGCTTCTATCTGTGGGAATGGTGTTCCATGGTACCTTCTTGAATCAGAGAGTATTGTGAGCCAGATTAGAAAGGGGTTCTCCATAGATGTGTAACGTCTTACACATTTCACACCATAAGTCATGCAATTTAAACTAAACTAAAAAACAAAACTAAACCAAATCAAAAGTCAACAAACCAAGATCAGAACTGACTTGATGAAATTGCAGTTCGTACATTTTATTTCAATAACTGTCTATTTAAAAAACCTAGATCTGAGAACATTAAAACATGCAGGGTGTCTTATTAAGACAATTTTCTTAAATTTTACTTATTTTTATTTTTTCTGACAAGTGTTTTGTCTGCATGTACGTCTGTGCACCACATGTGTACAAAGAGGGTGCAGGATCCTCTGGCACTGGAGTTATCAAATGGTTGTGAACAACTGTGTGGGTGCTGGGAATCAAACACAGGATCTCTGGAGGAGCAGCCGGTGCTCTTACTCACTGAACCATCTCTCCAGCCATCCTAGTGTTTCTTTTATCTTATGAATATACTGTCCTCCAGTAGAGTTAACAGTCAAAGGGAACAGACACCTGATCTCCTTCAGGCCAAATTAGTACCAGAGGGAGGGCGATTGTCCAGTTAATAGGACAGTATTTTTATACAAGTGTACAAGTATTTTGCCTGTATGTATGTATGCGTATCACTTGTGTGCCTAGTGCCTGTGGAGGCCAGAGAAGAGCACTGGATCCCTTGGAACTGGAGTTACAGATGTTTGTGAGTTGTCACATACGTGCCAGAAACCAAACTTGGGTCCTCTGCAAGAGCAGCAAGTGCTCTCAACCACTAAGTCTTCTCTCCAACCCCTCCACTCTTCAAAATCATTGCATTTATTATTTATTTATGAGAGGTGTGTGTGTGTGTGTGTGTGTGTGTGTGTGTGTGTGTGTGTGTGTGTGTGTTGCATGGATGTATGTGTATGAGCCTGCTACTGAGGACATGTGGAAGTCAGAGGACGACTTGTGGCCAGTGGATTCTCTCCTTCCACCATCTGAATCCCAGGAATTGAATTCAGACCATCAGAATTGATGGCAAGTGCCTATACCCACTGAGTCATCTCACCAGCCCCATTGTTAACCTTTAACCTGTGTTTCCCTTTTAAAGTTGACCCTTCTTACACGTCACATAAATGAGGGTGGTAGATCAAAGTCATCAGTGAGTAACTTCAAAAAGAAAATATCTACTTATTTCATAAAGTAACCATGCATGTATAAAACTTTCCATTAGAACGATGTGTACGCAGGGGATTGACATGCACAGCTATAATTATTTTCTAAGCCTCTTCTCTGACTTGGAAGCCTGCACTTAAATTTTCTCCATTCAATTTTTTTTCTTTTGAGGATTTTCAAGATTCTTGTAGAAACCTGGTCCCTGTGCAAAAGGTGATCTACAGAGCCCTGGCTGAACTGGAGAAAATATTTGACCTGGGGGTACTGACGGAATTATTCAGTGATGCCAACATGAAAGCATACCCTGATTTGAAACTCATTTACAAAAGCTTTGAAAATGGTAAAAATCACAGTTCTTTTTCAACAACCATATATTAAGCTTCTACTCTGTGCCACATATCGTGCAGGGCAATTGGGGATATAATAGTTAACAAAACTAACATCATCTCAAAACTTATCTAATGGCTACAGTAAGCGCCCTACTGAGGTCTGCTCAGTTGGGCGTTAGACTCACAAGACAATGAGAGCCACACAGTATCAGAATATGTAGAAGACGATAGGATTAGAAGTACCAAAGTAACGAATCCCACAGGGCAAGGGTGGTGGCATACACCTTTAAACCCAGTACTCAGGAGGCAGAGGCAGGTGAGTTTGAGGCCAGCCTGGACTATACAGTGAGATCACAGCCAGGGCTGTTAAACAGAGAAACCCTGTCTCAAAAAACAAAAGCAAACAAAAAAGAAGTACTGGGTCCCAGTAGGGTAGCACTGTAGTGTCTCTTCAGTGGGAGCCTTTATAAGGATATATATATATATATATATATATATATATATATATATATATATATATATATATATATATATATATATCAGTCCACCAGGTTGACTACCATCCACCTTGAATGACCACTCAGCTGTGGGTGCAGGATCTGTCCTAGTTTAGCACCACATGCTCATGGAAATCACCAATGTGTGAGCCACCTACCTCTTTGACCCCATCTGGCCCATCTTTAAAGCTTCCAGGGACTTCCCTTTGGTGTGTTCCAGATCTTAGACCTTCCACCCAGGAAAGCCCCTGTTTCTTTTTTACACTGTGGCATCCTGGAAGCCATGTTTTGCTTCTATTTCTTTCTGTTTCTTGTTTGTTTGTTTGGTTGTTTTGGTTGTTTTTCGAGACAAAGTTTCTCTGTGTAGCCCTGACTGTCTTGGAACCAGGTTGAACTTGAGCTCAAGAGATCTGCTGCACTAGTGCTGGGATTAAAGGCGTACACCACCACCACCCGGTTTATTTTCTCTGTTTTGGCATACACCTTCCCTGCCCTCTGAACACTGGAAGAGGGACACAGCTCACGGTGTCTTCTACTTTTTTATTCTTGACTTGAGGATCTCCTTTCTGTATGAGAGGCATAAAGATTCCCTGTGGGAGTCTTCTCTGTCCCAGGATGTGATGGTGAACTTTGTCACGTGGGATCCATTGAACCTGAAGTGACTGGTGTACTGGACATTCCTAAATGTGTAGTTTTGAAATATTGCCCCTTGTCCCTGCTAGAGAACTCTAATTGCTTCCTCTTCTTCCCTCTCCCTCCCTCCCTCTCTCTCTTCCACTTCAGTCTTACAGAACAAACCACATTGCCAAGGACTTGATGGTGGGGACCCGAACTCCCAGCTAAGTCTTGAACAAGGTAATTACAACAAACTGGAGAAAGTTTCTCATCACCTCAGAGAATAGGAAATAAAGACGATCATTAGCAGAGTGCGAATCAGGGGAGAAACAGAGCAGGCAAGGAGAGGAGTTTGTGTGACCCTGGTGTTGGCTTTTCCATGCTAGAACAAATGAGCCGGGACAAGCTGGGCCCTAAAATTCTGAGGCAGGAGGATTGTTAAGTTTGGGGTCAGCCAATTTTGCATAGTAAAACTCCCTAAAAAAACACCAAAACAGAAAATCAGTTTATTTGGATTTGTGGTTTTGGAGACTTCTGCCCGGACGATTTGAACTCACCACTTAAGGCCTATGGTGGGGCAGAACATCAATGCAAGGGATTGACTGAAGCCAGGCTACACACTGCACAGTGACTGGGAAGCAAGGCAAGAGAGGAGGGGCCTGTGATACAGTACCCTCCTCAAGGGTTCACCTAACCTCCTTCTGCTAAGCTCTGCCTCTTAAAGGCACCATCAGTATCCATTAGTGCCGATCTGAGGGCCAAGCCTCGCACACTTGAGCCTCGGAGGGAGGGGGCTCTTGAGATCCAAACTATAGCCACCCTCTAATGGGATATAGGATCCTGGCAGAGTAGCCCTGGCAACAGTTGGTCAGCCTGATACCCATGATAAAGGAACCCGAGCCCAGTGTCAGTAAGCCAGATTAAAGAGACTGACTACCCAGAAGCAATTGTGTTTTAGAAAAGCCCCTGAAGGAGATGAGCAACATGGAACTGTGAAAGGTGAAGCAGGATGGTCCAATGGTAGCATCAACAAGGAAACATTCTAGAAGAGGGATGCTCCTGTTTTGTGTGTGCCCTTATGCACACTGGTCTCTGACCCCAGATGCATGCATGATGAATGGGTTTTCCCACACCAGCCAATTCTTCAGACTCCAGGAGGGCATCTTACCATTGTATTAAATACAGGTGAAGGGCTCAGTGTCAGCAGGCAGCCTCTGCTTCAGATGATGATTACAAGTTCCAGGGTGTGACCTGTGCTTCTGACCATAAATCAGAGGTTACCGTACCCCCTCAGGCTACAGAACTTGTTAGCATAGCTCATGAAACTCAAGGAAATGTTAACTTACAATTTATTATAAAAGTTATAGTTCAAAGATAGCCAGATTGAGCAGGGCGTGGTAGCACACACCTGTAATCCCAGCACTCAGGAAGCAGAGACAGTCGGACCTCTGAGTTTGAGGTCAGCCTGGTCTACAGAGTGAGTTTCAAGACAGCCAGAGCTACAGAGAAACCCTGATTCAAAAAAACAAAAAGAAAAAGGAAAAGGAAAAAAAAAAAGAAAGAAAAAGGAAGGAAGGAAGGAAGGAAGGAAAAGAAAAATTTAGCCAAATTGGGTGAGGGGAGGGGAGGTGGAGAAATAACTCAGTTTTCAAAGTGTATACAAGCATAGGGCTTGGGTGTGATTCCCTGAACCCATGTAAAAAACACCCCAGGCATAGGAACAGTGCTATAACCCTAGCACTGGGGAGGCAGAGACAGGCAGATCCTTTGAGCTCACTGGCCAGGCAAATTGATGAGTTTTAGACCATTGAGAGACCCTGTCTCCAAAAACGAGAGATGGACATCAACTGAGGAATGACACCCAAGGTTGTCCTCTGTTCTCCACACATATACGCACACAGAATAACCAGAAGGAAGAGGCACACGCTGAGGAATAATGGAGAGAGAGCATAGCACTCTTTTGCTGTCCCTGGGCACACCACCCTCCCAGCACTACGGAGTTCGTCAACCCTAAAGCTCTCTGAGTAGTGTCATTTAGGACTTTTAATGTAAGTTCCATTACACAGTCATGATTGATGAAATCATCAGCCACGTGATTAAGTCAACTTCTAGCTCTTCTCACGATGTAGGTCTGGGTTATCATCTGCTTTTGGCTGCTGCCTATCCAAGCTGCCATCAAAGATTGATAATCACTTAGATGCCCAATTTTCAGGCAAGGAGGCTAAAATCTAGAGAGACCATGTATGGAGTATTCACATGATCAAATGAAAAGGCAAGAACCCAGGCGTTCTGGAGGCAGAGCCTGTGTTTTTGACCTTGTATTGCTAACAGAGGGAATCTGATGGAAAACATCAAACAAAAGTGGGGGAAATAGAGAGCGAAAACATAAGAAAGAATATCCAGAATGGGAGACAATGAGGCAAGCCATCACTGTATCCTCATGAGAAGGCCAGCAGGGATGAGACATCATATATGTGTGATGGTGTGAAAGGAAATACAGTCCAGGAACTAAGACTGCTAGGAACTCAGGCAAGGCCACTGGGCAAGGAAGCTCGGGAACACATGCAGGCACCCTTTAGCCGGGGATAGAATGACAAGTCGCCACCAAGGCAGGGCTCTATTCGGCCAGGACTGACCCTTGCACCCTTTCATGACCCAAGTCGGACCTCAAGAATCAGGGGGACCTTGTCAGCTCCAGGTGAACTCTGGATTGATGCTTCAAGGGCTCATCAGCTCTTGCATTATAAAGACAAAAGAGAATCCCTGCCTCAACTCCTGGAATACACATCTAATTTTTCTCCTTAGGACCTGGTGACAGCTATTCTCAAAGAAGCCTGACCTGGTCACCCCCAGATCCTTCCTCATCTGAAGGTCCGTTCATGTTGACTCTATAAACATTGCTGTCTCATCCCACACGCCCCACTTTGCTTTCTGTTGCTGTGATGAAACACCATGACCAAAAGTAATTTTGGGAGGAAAGGGTTTATTTTACTTTATTTTATTTTAGTCCATCATGAAGGAAGTGTGGACAGGAACTTGAAGCAGGAGCTGATGCAGAGGCCATGGAGGAACACTGCTTACTGGCTTACTCCCCATGGTTTGCTCAGCCTGCTTTCTTATATATCCAAGGACCACCTACACAGGGGTGGCACTGCCTACAGGGGGCTGGATTCTCCTGTGTTAACCATTAATGGAGAAAATGCTCCCACAGGCTTGCCTATGGGCCAATCAGATAAAAGAATTTTTTTCAAGTGACAGTTCCTCTTCCCAGATGATCCTATCTTCTTTTGTTGACAAAAAACTAACCCACAAGCCATGAGCGTGGGGGTGCTTTTTTCTTGTGTTTCTAATGCCACTGCAATAAATATCTGCATCTGTAGTTTCTCCAAGTTCAGGGTTTAAATATCAGGGTCTTGGTCCTCTGGGTTGCCTAGAGAGATTTCTTCTTCTAGATGTCTTGCCTGTATTCCTGGATTCATATTTGTCTGTCTGTGCCCTGCTTGACTATGGCTCAATACTGTCTGCATCCTCTGATCTTATGTCCAGCGGTGCTTAGAGGGGCGTGACGAACATGCTCCTTCTGTGAGGCGATGAATTTTCTCCTTTGGGTTCATCTCAGAAGACCATGACACAACCGGACCGCCCACATGATACCTCCACCTGCCATCACTAAGCGACAGTTAGGAGTCCCTCTCTAGACAAGACAGATCACTGGGAAAAAAATCTTTTGATGTCTTAATTAAACCTTTGACCTTCCTTAATTTAATAAATACCATTACTTATTTAGAATATTCTAAATTCAAGGCATGGATTAGGATGATTTTCTTTTCTGATAAATCAATACGGGTAATTCTTGCACCTATCTTCTCGATAACTCTAACATGATGGCATATCATCCCATTTTTTTGAAGGATGGTAAGTTTATTTCAGAGGATCTAATTTTTCATCCAACTAAGTATTGGGATTCAGTTGTGCTTTAAGATCCTGGCAGATTAGGAATGTGTGGGTTGAAAGTCTGTCTCTGTGATCCTAGACAGGTTACCTAGCCTCTCGGGGCCCCACGGTCATCTCCTATAAATCAGATGTGGCAATGGTATGTGCCCCAGATGTATGTCGTGAAAAGCATCCATACTCCCGTTCGGCACTTCATCAATGTGGCATGCGTTTTTGTTTGTTTGTTTGTTGTTTGTTGATTTACTTGTTGGTGTCATATGTACCAGTGTCCAGAATCTAGGCTTCTCACCGTTGCATCAAATGGGATTTCCTTCTCCCTGTGTATCTAACATGGATACTCACTATGAAATCAATTATTCCTCAGGCTGGAGAAGTAATGATAGAAGAAGTATGAACTTCGCCCAGGGAAGTCAAACTGAAAATCATCGACTTTCCAACCCTCAGAACCACACTGGTATATAAGCAGTAGTATTTATTTCTCCATTCCATGACTTGTCTTTGGAAACACATGTCCAGAACTTTGGAAGGCTTGCTGTATATGTTCCATGTGGAATGTGTCACGTAAGAAGAGAGTTCTTAAAACTAACACTTCATTTAAAAATGTTTAAAAAGATGTATTTTTGTTTTGTGTGTGTGTGTGTTGCCTGCATTAATGTATGTGTGTTCCTGGAGCCCTTAGAAGCCAGAAGAAGGTGTCAGATCCCCTGAAACTAGAGTTATAGACAGTTGTAAGTCACCATGTGGGTTCTGGAAATCATACTCCGGTCCTCTGCATGAGCAGCAAGTGCTCTTAACAACAGTAACATCCAGCCACCAATCCCCTCGTCCCTAGCATCCTACCCCAAATCTTTCCAGAGTGACCTTTGAAATACTTGTTATATATTTAAAAATCTTTCATTCAAAGTTTTTAACATTTGAAAATATAGCGATATTGAAGAACCTGTACTTGCAATTGTTCCTGTGCAGGTGTGGAGTATAAGAATAAGAAGCAACGAGTGGTGGGATTGTGATTACTGGGGAGCAGAGGGAAGAGATGCAGTGGGCAGGAGGGATGCAGGAGGAACAGGTGGATTCTTCCTGAGTCCATGTGGTCTAGAGCAACCCTACCTGGAAATAACATCCTAATGATGCCAGCAACAGGGCTAGATGAATATATAGAAATATAACCTATCATCCAGATGGGCCACAGAGTGAACAATTAGCCATCGATGTGCCTGTCCAACTTTCTGACCCAGAAGAGACACTGGCAGTGATGGCACACAAATGGGTTAAGGGCTGTAATCATGCCCCTGACCCCCAAAAGGCAGCTATAACCACTGTGGGTTGTGAAATAAAGTATGCACCCAGGTCCACATTTCATGTTAAAGTCTCTGCAATTTCCGTTGTTTTTCTCTGTAACTTTTCTCTGTAACTACTATATTAAATAACAAACATGAAAAAATTATCGCAAAATGTATTATTATTTCACAGACCATTGAGGTTAGTGGAGTGGAGTGGGCTGCGTAGACAGAATCTACGATGGGCCAGGGGGTTCCCTGTAGGGGAAGAGAGACGATGTCAATCCTGAATTTGCTCTGGAATTTGCTTGGTTCCCAGCCCATGCTTGGCTCTGACCCTTACCTCAGGCCTGCTCTTTTCTTTGACAAATTCCCTTTCTAGCTAGCTTCCCACATATTCCTAACAAGAGACACATTTGCAAAAGCTTAGAGAAAATAGAGAAAGCAAAGCGTAGCGTTCCCCCATCCATTTTTGGGGGGCACAGTTTGGCAGTGGCTGTGTCTCTCACCATGGTTCCGCATCCCTCCTGCAGGCCAGCCGCGCTTCAGCGTCTGCCTTCCTAGCGGCCCTATCTTACCTTGTAGGCTCCCTCAGTCCCTTCCCCAGCTTCCTGGTTGCTGTGTTCTGACATTCGGACTTCTCAGCTCCTCCAGTAACCAGATTCAGTCGTCTCAGTCTTCAGAGATTAGTGTTTTCTCTTTTCCTATCGGATCCTGATGGAAGAAGCAAATAAAATAGTTATGAAACAAAATGTGTTGTAGTTGTGAACTTGCCTGAAAATGAACTCTCAGAAGACCTCGGGGAAACAGTACAGAGTAACAGAGTGAAAAGAGACGCTGCCGGTGACACTGCAGATGAACCGGAGAGGCAACAAGCAATCATGCTGCAAGGTCCAGGTTCTGAGCCAGAGGGTAAGACGGACTAAATGTGAGTATGGGGACCTAAGACGCTCTGAGTGGGAGCAGAGGAATGCGCTGACGTCTGATGCACGAAGAAAACCACTTTAGGCACGAAGAGGCAAAGGTGTAAAGAGATGCAATGTTAAGACCTGAAGTCGGTAGTTGTAAAAGAAACCCCAAGGTGGGAAGAGTTGGAAAAGCCTTGCTGGGGAAAGAGAAGCTAAAAGCCAGAGTCAGAGGGAGTCGCGAAGCACAAATGCCTTCCCGTCCATGAAGACCGGGCTAGAAGTAGAAACAAGAGAGGAGAAGCAGGGTGGGCGATAAAGATGGGCACCAGGAAGGGCGAGGTCCGTGGATCTCACCGTGATCTTTCTGTCTTCAGAGTCCTGTGAACTGAAAGTCCAACCGAATGAAGGGGACGCAAGCCTGGAACCTCACAGCCCACTGCCCAGGAACGAAGAAAGTAATTGTTGCTTACCTTCCTAGCTTTGTTTTCCAGGCAGTCTGTTGGTGTTTGGTTGAGTTTTGTTTTGTTTTGTTTGTTCGTTTAAAAAAAAAAAACCACTTTCAAAAATAACTATTGAAAAAGTATTATGTGGATGGTAGTGGCATATGCCATTAATCCCAGCACTCTGGAGGCAGAGGTAGGTGGATCTCTGTGAGTTCAAGTCCAGCTTGGTCTACAGAGTGAGTTCCAGGGCAGCCAGGGCTACACAGGGAAACTCTGTCTTGGAGGGGAAAAGGAAAAGAAAAAAGAAAAAGTATTATTTATATTTGGGGTTGGCAGTATTGCTCAGTAGTACAATGCTTGTCTAGCACATGTGAGGTCCTTGGTTTAATTCCAGCACATTTCCTTTCCCCCTCCCTCTTCCTCTTCCTCCCTTTTCGTCCCCCTCCCCATCTCCCTTTCCCTTCCCCTCTCCTTCTTCTCCTTCTCCCTCTGTCTCTTTCTCCCCCTCCCCTTCCTCCCCCCCCCCACACATGTAAACCCTCAGGCAGCACAATGTTTTAAGTATACACTGAGCTGGTACATTACTTCATATACATTTTTGTGGTGAGAATACTTAAAATGCATTACCTCCGCGATTTCTTGAGAACACAATATATTGATAGTGCTATCGCATCGTATAATGTGGGTCTTGAACTTATTCTTCCTGGCTGAAGTTTTATGTCCATGTCCAGTATCCTCGGGCCCCTCCTCGCTCCCTCTTTACCCTACTCCGCGTCAGACCCTTCCACCTAAAGAGAAATCGCACAGCTTTTGCTTTTCTGTGCCTGACCTGCTTCCTGTACCGTTCTTGTTCATCCTCGCTGTCTCAGCTGATGGAGTCCTCCTGCTGTAAGCCTCAGGGAGTCTCCCTTGTGTGGATACCTGCTGGCGGCTGTTTAAGTGATTTCATACACGGAGACTGTAAGAAGGCTGTAACAGAACGAGAGTGCGGGTGCCTTTTAGCAGACTGATTTTTATTCTCTGGGTTTTTTATAGCCGCAGTAGGAGATTCTCACATGGTGGTTCTATTTTCAGGAAAGTTTGTTTGTTTGTGTGGGGAAACTCCATACTGCTTTTTTATTTTTCTTTCTTTCTAGTAACTGTAGGGATTTATGTCCCCACTCACAGTGTGCAGGGTTCCTTTTCTCCAAAGCATACTCTGTCTTTTTGGTGATAGCCATTCTTACTGATGTGAGGTGGCATCTCATTGGAAATTATTATTATTATTATTATTATTACTGACAAGGTTTCTCTGTTGTAACTCTGGCTGTCCTGGAACTCACTCTGTAGACCAGGCTGGCCTTGAACTCACAGAGATCCACCTGCTTCTGCCTCCTGAGTCTGGTTGAAGGCATACACCACCACCACCGGCTCATTGGAGATTCTTAACTTCCCTGACTTGGTGTTGGGCACCTTTTTGTGTTCCTGTTGGTCACATAGTCCCATTGAACAGAAGCACTGAGAGTGTTCTTTGTAGAGAGAAAGCTCTTCACCGTTGTGTGCTGATGTTTGCTATGAGCTCTGCATCCGGCTTGAGTTACAATTGCAATACAACTTCCCATTTTCAGATTAGGAAGATATTTGATCTTGGCCTTTTTAAAAAAGTACGTGATTTTTAATTATGAATTCAACCTCATTTTTGTGGTGTGTCTTAAACCAGACTGGAGACCTTTGTCCTTCTATTTGGACATTAACATCTTTCCATAAATTTGGAAAGTTTTGTCATATCTTTGAAGTTTTTCTTATTCTATTCTTTTACAAAGGAACTAGGCCTAGATTCTGAGGTGAGTATTTGGCCAAGAGCCTAGGACTCTGGGGTGCAGCAGGTTTGAAGGCTGACATCACAGGTACAGGCTTGGACCTCATAGGAGCCTGCTCAGTGTCGGATTCATTGGAGCATCACCATCGTTGAGGTCCAAGGGAAAGCCTGGCTCTTGCTCCTCTGTCCTGTCCTTAGCTAGAAGGTACCACTCTTCATTCTGTGCCTTTTGGGTTAGGGATAGTTTGAAGTTGCCTTCTCTGTCATCTTCAATATACCTTTTCTTATTTATTTGCCTGAGCTAGGTGCTGTGGTGCTGTGAGAGCCATTCACTCGATCTCCTTAGTCATTAGGAAGCTATCCTCATGAATACAAATGTTCAGTCTGGTGTTGGGAACGATGATTGGATCACTCTCAAACCAACTTTCTTTGTCCCTCTCCATTTTAAAAATCATTCTCTGCTTTTCTAGGATAGTAGAAAAATTTCTTTCTTTTTCTTTTTTTCATTCTTTTATTTTTTGTCTTGTTTTCTTCCATCCTGTCTATCCTCCTACCAGACACACATGGTATGCCGCAGCCTCTGGGTGATTTTAACATTTGTGAGATGGAAAGGAGAAGGAATGCTGTTCTCTTTGATAGAGGGGTGCCCCTGGGTAGAGACAGCGAGGAGAGAAAAAAGGAAGGTATCAACCAGAGAACAGTAAATAGCAATGTGAGACAGGCAGGCAGATTTTAGGATAGCACGGAGTCCCCTAGAGGCTTCTGGGGTGTTGTCATCTGTTTTTTAATCCAAGTGATAGTTTCACTTTTTAATCATTTAAACCCCACTTTTATATATGAATGTAATACTGCAGTTAGAATTCTAACTTTGCTTTCATTTATTTTTTGAAACATGGTCTTGCTATGTAGCCCAGCCTGCCCTTGAGCTTATATTCCTCCCATATTAGCCTTCCAAGTGCTGAGATTACGGGTGCGTACCACCGTGACTGGTTAATTTTTATCTTTAAAATAGCAAACCAATATCTATCCAAGGATTTGGGGAGTGGGCAGAAGGGAAGGGAAGAATAAGTGGGAGTAAAATTTCAGGGCAAGAGGTCTTTTATGGTATTCAAAGTGGTCTTCTAGAGAGTCAAACGAAAATTCTTCGTATGTATATGTGTGTGTTTGTGTGCCTGCAAACTCATCTGCATGTACATGTGTGCCTGTGTGTGCAGAGGCCAGAGGTCAGCCTCTGGTTGTGTTGTGCTTTGAAGATAGCGTCCTTTTTTTCTTTTTGCCAGTTCCCTCATTTGGCCTGGAGTTTGCTGGTTAATCTAGACTGTCTGGCTAGCCACTGGTGTGCTGGACTCTACCTGTCTGTGTCTCCTGAGTGCTGGGATTGCAGATGGACGTCACTTTATGTGTCTTTTTTTTTTTTTTTTAAATGTCTGGGGATCTAACTCAGGTCCTTATGCTTGCACAATGAATACTTTACAGACTGAACAGTCTCCTAAGTCCCTGAGAATAATTTATTCATTATAATTTGGTCCAGGAGCAGAGCTACCCAGCCATGGAGTCCAAATTTATCCCTGTTCTGTACAGCTGGTAGATATAAAGAAGGAAAATTCAGCACTTTGCTTGGACAGCGGAGCAAAGACCATCCGGCATATGTCTGACCCCATAGGTAAGGATTACTGAAAGGATTGTGGCAGGTTCCCAGGAAAGGGGCTTAGGTTTGTTACTGGGATCTCAGGGGTGGGGACGCAGCCCAGGTAGCCAGGTGGATGCAGGAAGGGAGAGAGACCCACCAAAGCCGATCTTCAGCTCAGCAGAAGGAATTCGGGAAAATAAAAGGCAGAAATGAGGACTAGAGGTTAATAAATGTTGATGCCAGAGGGCTTTTTTTCAAAGAAAGAGAACTCAGGTAGGGGGTGGGTTGGGGGAGTAGGAATTAAGGAGAAGAGAGAGAAAAAACAAAAAACAAAACCAGGGAACTAAAATATATGAGAAGAGACGGACAGGGAAACATACCAAGGCCGAGGTACCAAGAGTCCCAGCACCACGTATACCAAGAATCCCAGCACCAGGTATGCACGAAGAACAGGAGCAACTGACAGAGCCAAGAAGAAAGCTAAGGAATACAATGAGAGTGAAGAAAGAGGAGGTGAGGGCGGGGAGTCAGGATGAGGGTGCAGATTTCAGATGATGATGTCAGTGGCTGCAGGAGAGCACCTCCTTGGCAGTTTGGTTGCTTGCTGGGCCACAGCTAAGAACGGTGCACAGCTATGAGTTAACTTTTTGGGTCTTCCTAGTGCTCACACTCAGGTGTTCCCTGCTGTGTGGACTTGCTGTCACCCCTAAGATACTTAAGAGACTTCTTTCCTCTGTGCAGTCATCAGCAGCGACGATTCTGATGATGGAGAAATCAAGGAAGACTTGAGCGCAGCAGTCTGCCAGCCAAGTAAGGAAACCCGGAGAGCAAGGCAGGCTGTGGGCATCTGAATCACAAGCTGCTTTTTTATGATGAGTTTTGTTCCAAGTCTGTTCTGTATGATGGATCCCTGGGACCTGCTCTGTGCATGGATTTTTATTTGATTCTTTTGGGAAACCATGGCATACTGTTTTGAGGATTAGGCTTGTTGATAGATAGAACCTATTAATAGATGTAGTCATCCATATATAACACGATAGAAACAAGTGTGTGTATGTGTGTGTGTGTGTGTGCGCGCACACACAAATGTTTACATGTACAAATACTGGTGTGTCTGTGCATGGAGATCAGAAGACAATCTCAGGGGCTGGTTCTCATCTTTTACTTTGTCTGCGACCTAGCCTCTGTTTCAGTGCTGCATATGCCAGGCTAACTGGACCGCAAGCTTCCGGGGATTCTCCTGTCTCTGCCTTCTGTCTTGCTATGTGAGTTCCAGGATTACATACTCATTTTACAGTGTCTGACTTCACATCATGGGCTCTGGGGATCTGAAATCAGGTCTCCATGCTGCGCAGCAATCACTTTACCTTCTGAGCCATCCCTCCAGCCTCATGGGTTTGTTTTGTAAACTAATGAGCATGTTTGTTAAGTTTTAGACATACCCGATGATGTCTATAGAGTGGAACGCTTGCCACCCCTCTCTTTTGAGGTCATAATGTCATCTAATCGGAAGCTCTTACTAGAGTTCAGGGGCAACCCATCCAGCTGTCTCATGTAGGCAGAAACAGAGGCTTGAGATAAAATATTCTGAAACCCAAAGTACTGTTTCGGACAAAATTCTTTATCAAGTCACGATTTATGGAGTGATTTTTCAAAAGATTTTACAAATAGCATGCACATCTTTTTTCCCAGTATCCTTAAAGAACAAATAGAACAGACATCGACATCCCTTTTTCCTAGTTGGGAAAACCCAACCACAGAAGACATGTATCTACATCTTCTCCAAAGCCTAGTGGAGAACTAGGCTGGCACCCTGAAAATCATCCCTTTCCTAAACTGAGAGGTCGTGTTCTTTTTATTACATTCTGCCAGACCTTCTAGCCCGCAAATATTGAGTTCGTGGGATGATTTGCAGTCAGGGCTAAATGACTGTGGATCTCTATCCCTTTTGGAAGGAAAGAGAAAAGATCATGAAATTATCTTTGTAATCCAAATCCTGTCTACACTTTGAGTAGTTAGAGAACTCCTATGACCATTTTAGGTCTAGATTGCTGGATTTATTTTCATTTTTCTTTCCAGATGCTTCCGACACTGATAGTTCGATCGCCAGGAAAGGACCGAAAAGGACAAGACGTAAGAACAATTTAAAATTCTAGGTGTAGTAAATGTTACTAAAGCTTCATTCTAATTTTTAGACAGGCTTTAAACCAGTGGTTCTCAACCTGTGGGTTGCAACCCTTTTGGAGAGGTCTAACGACCCTTTCACAGAGATCACCTAAAACCATCTGCATATCAGATATGTACATTATGATTCATAATAGTAGCAAAATTACAGTTATGAAGTAGCAACAAAAATTAATTTATGGTTGGGGGGGTTACTGCAACAAGAGGAATTGTATTAAAGGGTCGCAGCACTAAGAAGGTTGAGAACCACTGCTTTAAAGTAAAAAAAGACTTAGCCTGGGATTTTAGAGAATTCAGATGATGCTTTTTGAATCAGGTGAGTTTGGGCTATTCTCTATGACACACAAGTCTCAAAATATTCAACAGCATAAGCACAGTACAGGCTTAGTTCTTACCCAAGTAAAGAGGATGTAGTTGATCCTGGGTAGAGAGTTCACTTGATTTGACATGACCATCTCGGGCCCTGAGATCTTAAAGAATTTTTTTGTCACCCACTATGCCCACCACTCCATAATAAACAGAAATGGAAGCAGACGGTACATAAATAAATCTCAGAAAGGGCATGACACAGAAGAGAATGACCACCATAGCAAACTTGTCCCCAGCTCCAGTGCTGGGGCAACAGCTCATAGTGGCAATGGTGGCCTGCTGACAGGATAGTCTCTATGCCTCCCAAACAGACTGCATGTCTGTCCTACTCTTCTCACATAGGCTGTGGGACTGCCCCTCCCTACCAATCCCACTTTCCTACACAATCACACATGCATACAGGTTGCTGTTTTCTGGTGTGTGTGTAGAGGCTAGAGGGTGATGTTAAGTATCACCTTCAATCTCCCTACCTCATCTTTTGAGACCAGGGGTTCTCCCTGCACCTGGAACTCACTGATTCAGCATGGGTGAGCCAGCTGGCTAGTGGCAGGTTTCAGGGACAGTCCTGACTCTCCCACTGACTCAGCTAGGTGGCTGGTGAGCAGGCTTCAGGGACCCTCTGCCTGTATCTCTTAAGATCCTGGATTATAGATGCTTACTGTGGCACAGTGTTGTACATGAGTGCTGGGGATCTGAACTCAAGTCTTGCTCGGTGGCAAACACTTGACTAACTGAGCCATTTTCCCTAGCCCTCTTTTGCACTTTTTCTCGTCAAGAATCTCTTGCTGGGCTGGTTCCTAAGACATACACTAGAACTGTTCGAGACATTTCCTTCTTCCTGCAGGAGTATACAGTAGTTCCTCTTCTGAATGAATTCTTAGGAGGAATCTCAGGAATCCTAAGAAGTGGATCAGATGTAGAAGATTAGGATGCCCTGCCTTGGCCCACGGAATGTCAGGAATTTGATGACTGAAAGCCACTGTGACCAGATGCATTTTATTCTAAGCATCATGACTGCTTTCTATCCAGTTATCCTGGGTGCTCCTTTTCAATTTTAGAAAGTGTAGGAGGCAGGAAATTACTATGAACTCATGTTTAACAGGCCGAATCCTGTCAACTAAATTTATGTACTTATATATTGCTTATATGGAAGAAATAAATAGCAGAATATTGGTGTGTGTATATATATATATAATTTTTTTTAACACTCACTTTCATGCATACTGTGGTGGTTTGAATAGGAATGGCCCCCATAGGTTCATATATTTGAATGCTTAGTCATTGGCTACTTGACAGGGATTAGAAAGTGTGGCCTTGTTGGAGTGGGTGTGGCCTTGTTGGAGGAAGTATGTCACTGGGAGTGGGCTTTGAGGTTTCAAATGCTCAAGCCAGGCCCAGTGTCCCTCTCTTCCTGCTGCCTGCTGATCCAGATATAGAACTCTCAGCTACATCTCCAGCACCGTGTCTGCCTTCATGCCACTACGCTTCCTACCATGATGATAAAAGACTAAACCTCTGAAACTGTAAGCCAGCCCCAATGAAGTGTTTTTTCCTTATAGAAGTTGCCATGGTCATGGTGTCTCTTCAGCACAATGGAACATTAATTATGATATCTACTAACACAAAGATCCTGTATTCCTAGAGTCATTTGTAATTGTAAAGAACTCAAAATATAACTAGCTAAGCATTGTAATTATAGACACAAATAAAATTTTTTGACAACCATTGTCAAATTCAGCATAGTTGTTATAGATGTCTTTCACCTAGTTAGATTATATTATGTTATCTCAATGTACTTCTGACAAGATCATAACAGTCTTGAGATTTAGACATGCTCCTGCCATTCCAATTTCAAGTTGAGGAAAGTATACAAATGTATAAGAGTTTTTAAATCTAGCAACTCATTTTTCACAGGAAGTGGCCATTGCGTGTAACAGGAGAAAGAAAGCTATGTTTGCATGATGAGAATCTAAAGAGGTAGTCAGGAACCCAAAATATTCAGTTAAATGTATTAGAACCTCATATAACCAAGAAAGCGTATTTAATAACAATGTTTTAAAAAACACATTAGGTGAGAAGGAGGCGGCTCAGTGGGTTAAAGTATGTGCTGCTCAAGTGTGGGAACTAGTGTTCGGATTATTAACTCCAATATATGCAGCCAGGTAGGTATGGCAGCCACCTGTAATTTCACTGTGTGGAGGCAGAGATGGGATCCCCTGGACAAGATAAGATGGCTAGAGTAGCCAAACCAGGCAAGCTCCTAGGTTCAATAGGAGCTTGCCTCGATAATAAAGTAGGGAATTGTAGAAGATACCAACGTCAACTTCTGGCCTCCTTGTACATGTGCATATATGTGTATACCATACACACAAACATTCACACACACACATACATACACACCACACACACACATACATACATACTCTCACCACACACACACATACCACGCATACACATACACACATACATACACACCACACACACACACACACACACATACTCAAAGTGTGCTAGGGACAAAGCTCAATTGATAAAGTACCTAAGGACATGAACTTGATCCCCAGAACATTGTTTGCTTGTTTGTTTGCTTGTTTGTTTTAAATAAAAAGTGTGGCATGCGTTTGTATCTCAGCTCAGAGGAGCTGGAGACAGGAGGATCCCTGGGGCTCACTGACCAGTCAGGTTTGCCCACATGTTAAATCCAAGGAAAATGAAAAATCCTGTTCCAAAACACAAGGTGGAATGTGACTGCAGAATGGAATGGCATCCAAGGTTGTCCCCTGGCCTCAACCTGCATTCACGTGCATATCCACCCAAATGCATGCATCTGCATACATGCACCTGCACATATGGACATGCACTCACACAGATCCTAACAAGACTACAACTGACCAGCACTGTAACCACTTTGGGTGACTATCACAGTGACCACTACAACTGACCACCACAGTGACCACTGTCGCTGACCATCTCAATAGCCATGGTGGTCACTGTGGTTGTCATCAGTGTGGTCAGTTGTAATATTCATTGTGGTCAGTCGCAGTGGTCACTGTGGAGGTTATTAAGCTTCAGTAGTATTATTCACTGTGGTAGTCAGTCATAGTGGTCATTGTAGTGGTCATTAAGGTGGTTGGTAGTCATTGAGGTTGTCAGTGTAGTGTTCACTGAGATGGTCAGTCATGGTGGTCATTGTGGTGGCCATTGAGTGGTCAGTGTAGTGTTCAATGAGTGGTCAGTGTAGTGTTCACTGAGATGGTCAGTCATGGTGGTCATTGTGGTGGCCATTGAGTGGTCAGTTTTAGTGTTCACTATGAGAGTCGGCCCTACTAGTCACTGTTGTAGTTATCAGAGTAGTCAGTTGTAGTTTTCATTGTGATGGTCAGCCATAGGTCACAGTGGTGCTCAGTTGTAGTGTTCACTAGGAGAGTCAGTCATACTGGCCACTGTCGTAGTCACTGATGAGGTCAGGTGCAGTGTTTACTGTGAGGGTCAGCCACAGTGGCCATTCTGTGATGAAGGAGTGGAGACAGAAGAAAGAAGATCATGAAAAAGAAGGAACAGAGGCAACTATTTTTATACTAAATATCCAGGAATGAATAATAGAGAAACAAAGGGGAGCAGCAAATACAAGCATCACTGACAAAAAGCAACACAGGAGAGGGGAGCCCCTAGAAAGTCAGGCTGGTACATATGCAGAGGCAGAGTGGCAGGCAGGAAGTGTACCAGAATGAGGTGCCACCTGAAAAAAAAGACCGGGCCTCTGTTGAACTGGGGCATAGTCACTGGGAAGCTGTGTTTTTTTATTCTTGGACCATTTGAGTGCTACATATTCTGCAGGACCATGTTCGGGGTGTCCCTTGGTCACACCCCCAACCCTCTGTCTATCATCTTCATCACATCTGATGAAGCCCAACCTCTTAAATGAACACAGGAGGAGAGCTGGAAGGGATACAGCCTATTAGGGTATGGTGGAGCAGTTAACAATAGTGCCTGTGATCTTTGTTTTCCTGGGTGTGTGTGGGGGGGTTCCTTTATTTTCTCCCTTCTTCCCCTCAGTATGCATACACAAAGATACCTGCACAGACTCTGTCTTTAACAAAATTGAGGAAACCAAAAAAGACCTAGCTGGACTCCTTAATGGAGGCAGGGACTACTTGGTGGGTGACGGAATGAGAAAGAACAGGGAAGGCATACCTCTCTGAAAACATGGAAATAAAGCCGGAGGCTGACAAGCTTTCAGTGCAGAATTATCACAGGGAGCTGGCAAAAGTGGCAGAGACAATTGTATGTTCAGTGTCAGAAAAGCTGGCATTTGGTCACCCTGATAGTAATGATTCGTCGGTAAAACAATATATATGATGAAAACGGGGATAAGGACAAAGATTGACATAAAAACAGCCCCCCAAATTAAGATAAGACAAAAATAAAGAAACAAACAACAACAAAACCAGACAGACTAGAACAGAAAACAGAAAGGGACACAAACTAAAGTCATCTGAGAGGAGGGAACAGCAATTAAGAAAATGCCTCCAGAAGATTGGACTATAGGCAAGCCTGTAGGACATTTTCTTAATTAGTGATTGATAGAGGAGAGCTCATTCCATGTGGGCGGTGCCATGCCTGGGCTGGTGGTCCTGGGTTCTATAAGGAAGAAGTCTAAGCAAGACACAAGTGCAAGCCAGCAAATAGTCCCTCTCCATGGTCTCTGCATCAGCTCCTGCCTCCAGGTTCCTGCCCTACTTGAGTTCCTGTCCTGATTTCTTTCCATGATGAACAGTGATATGGAAGTATAAGCTAAATAAACCCTTTCCTCCCCAAGTTACTTTTGATCATGGTGTTTCGTCACAGTAACAGTAACCCTAACTGACAAAGATGGAAGTAAAGACCAGTTCACCTCATCAATAAAAGAAGATCCAGAGACACGAGCCTAGAAAAGCAGGTAGAATGAGAGGCACACAGGAGACAATAAAGGAGCGGCATGAGAAATGCAGGGTGTGGAAACTAGAGGACATGTTAAAATGTGAGAAAAACGTGATAGGGAGGCAGTATAAACGGAGAGAAGGAGAGGAAGGAAGAAATGGGCGGAGCAAGATGAACGTGACACAAACGCTACTTGGTACAAAGGTGTGGCTTTGAGTTTCAGAGATGTCCTGCGGCACCAGAGCAGCCCCCTGACTTACCAGATTACAGGAAGTCTCACCTGGGTATTTCACCCATCCTGTGGCTTCAGTCACCAGCCACAACCCATCTGTCCCTAAATACAAGCTGTGTTTTCTAAACTAATTGCCAGGGCCCTCTGTGCAGGGGTCTGACACTTTTAGCTTTCTCCACTGGGTGTCTCTCAAGAACTGGCAAGTACAAATTCAGCACTTGCAAACTCAAGCGCATGGTCGGTGCCAACATTGTTTCTAAATCACTGTTAATTAAGCACATGTGTAAACTGGAGATTCTCGAAGTCATCTAGGAGGGACAGAGATCCAGTGGAACAACAAAAGAGAAGTACATCTCAGAGGTAGAGCCATCTTTTGATGTGGACATGGAGAGAGAGTCACTAATGGCAGAGATAAGGTCTTTGGAGACAGCAAAATGAAAATTCTTTAGAAACCACAATTAGAAACAGAACTGGAAATGACATGTTTGTATGACGTTTCCCAAAAGATGTGCTAAGAGTTTAGGATGCAAGACTGGAAAGCTGCCAAGCATCTTGCAGGGCAGATGAGTGGGTCTTAGAATGGAGATGGCTTAGAAATAACAGACGCTGTGGCATGTGACCATAGTTCAAGACACCAGACGGGCTCACCAACAGGGAGTGACCCACAGCCTCCTAGCTAGGATGTTAGGAACCAGTTCCCACTCCCTGCTGCACTTGGCGGTGAGCAGGTCAGAGCGAGGACCAGGACCATTAAGTTCGGACCCCGAGACCAATGTAGAAAACTGAGAATATTGGCACACACCTGTGTGTGTGAGGGGGAAGCAGAGACAGCAGGTCCCAAGGGCTGCTCACCGACTAATCAATTGGCACATTCCAGGTTCAGTTGAGACGTTATCACAGAAAATAAGTAAGGTGAAGAGCAATGGAGGAAGACAACTGATACTGGTCTCTACACA
The DNA here is from genome assembly GCA_026225945.1 of Cricetomys ansorgei. Lineage (NCBI taxonomy): Eukaryota > Metazoa > Chordata > Mammalia > Rodentia > Nesomyidae > Cricetomys > Cricetomys ansorgei. The sequence goes on from JAMJFZ010001796.1 coordinate 21,907,343, forward strand.
AACACATATACACACGAACATGTACACACATACATACATGCAGTCACACACACACACACACACACACACACACACACACACACACACAGGCTTTCCAAGAAATAATGCAAACTGTTATAATACCTGTGGCTTTTGTTTATGGTTCACAGCCCTCTGACCACCTCCTTTGCTTTGTAGATACCACAGATGTGAAGAACAACTCTATCTCGGGAAAAGACAGTGGAGAAACGAGTAAGGATAAATAGGATTTATTTATCTTCACGTTTCAAATGAATTCATTTGTGATGTTAAAGGCTTATTATTTACTATTCTTCTAACAAGACAAAAATGAATGTCTTTTAAAATGACTAATTTTTTCAAAATATATCTTCATCTATTTTATTTTGCCTTTAAATGTTCTTACAGACAGGTATATATCTTCCTAGAATATATCAATGTATATATTTACGTAGTGTAGAATGATATATTATTTGTGTAAATTAGATAAATCTACTTATGTTTTCCTGGTTTTTTTTTTTTTTTTTTTTTTTTTTTTGCTTTGTTAAGTAAAAGATGGCCTTAGAAGAAAAGTTCAGTTTTATTGGCAGAAGTAGAAAAGGGCCTGAAAATGGTTTTACTTAAAAACAATGAAATAGGAGATTAGACAGATAGATAGAAAGATATAGAGATAGATAGATAGATAGATAGATAGATGATAAATAGATGATAGATAAATAGATAGATGATAGATAGATAGATAGATAGATAGATAGATAGATGATAGATAACTAGGTGGATAGATAGATTGATAGGTGATAGATGGTAAATAGATGATAGATAAATAGATAGATGATAGATAGATAGATGATAGATGATAAATAGATGAAAGGTATATAGATAGATAGACAGAGATAATAGGTGATAGATGATAGAGATAAATAGGTGATAGATGGTAGGTAGATAAATAGATATAGGTAGATTGATAGATGATAGATAATAAGCAGGTGATAGATGATATATAGATATATTCATAGATTATAGATAATGGATAGATAGACGATAGATGGGTAGGTGATAGATAAATAGATGATCTATAGATGATAATAGACAGATGATAGAGAGAGAGATGATGGATGATAGATGATAGATGATGGAGAACTAGATAGTTTCTATGGCAACCTCTCACCCGTGCTGTTTAAACCCAAAACAGCTCATCATTTTATTTCCATATCTTAAGCTAACTACAAAACATGAACAATTCTCTCAAACTTTCAGTGAGAATTCTTATGTTGTTTCTTTGTTCCCTTCAGACAAGTTCGCATATGTAGCCCAGGTTGGCCTCGAACTTGTGAGCCTCCTTCACTTGTATCTTAACCTGCTCTGCTTGATCGCACCTTTGAGGGGTAGATTTCATCTTTGGGTAATCTGTCTGTACTGCCCTTTCTGGGTTTGCTTTTCAAACTTCTTTAAGAAAGCATGGCCACATTTGAGACTGCCAGGATATTTTCACACAAAGAAAGACGATGACGTCCATATAGGTAAGGACCGGTAAATAGGCATAGAAAGAAAGGTCACTGGTTCCTGAAGGGGAAATAAAGGATTTTAATGGCAGTAGAAGTGATAAAAATCCTATAAGCAGAAGTAACGTGTATCAAGCATATGAGATATATTCTCTAAAAACAGACATTAAGCTAGGTGTGATGGTGCACACGCACTCCCTCTTGGGAGGCTGAGGCAGGAGGATGTGTCTTATTAAAATCATTGAGATCAGCAAGTTTAGTCAGAAACCACATTTGTTCCTTCATCTTTTCCAAACCTGGTTCTCTTAAAGTTCTGTTCACGCACAGATGAAGCTATGGGTTAGTCCCAGAACTGTGCTTGGTCCTCATAGCCGCCTTACAATGCCATTCGATATGAAAAAGCCTGAGCTAACGGGACCCTAAAACTGGAAATTACCTAGTGGAGATGCGGGTGAGGTTAGAGTCTTTTGTCTCAGTGTATCCTGCAAGGGCTCCCCTACTCAGAGATGTAACCTCCTTCCACTCATCCTGCCTCCCGAAGTTTCCAACTCTCTCAGCCATGCCATCAACCAGGGACCAAGCTTCCAGCACATAAGCCTTTGGGGACATCTAAAATCCAAACCATAACAGTCTTGTAACAATGCCCAACATACTGAAAGCACTCATGGGCTGCTTCTCATTATTATTATTATTTTCAGTGTCCCTTGGGATACAAACAAAATGGCCTTAAGTTATTGTCCGTATTAATGTGAGAATAAATGAACTGAATCAATGTCAGGGAAAAGAAAATGGCATTTAGGGTAAACCAAGGTGTCTTAGTTTGAGTTACTATTGCTGTGGTGAAACACTATGACCATAAGCAACTTGGGAAGGAAAGGGTTTATTTCACCCATAGTTCCATATAACAGTTCGTCATCAAAAGCAGTGAGGACAGGAACTCAAGCAGGGCAGGAACATGAAGGCAGGAGCTGATGCAGAGGCCATGAAGGGGGGCAGCTTACTGGCTTGCTCCTCGTGGCTTGCTCAGCCTGCTTTCTTATAGAACCCAGGACCACCTACCCAGAGATAGCACCACCCACGGTAGGCTGGGCCCTCCCTCATCAGTCACTAATTAATAAAATGCCCTACAGGCTTGCCTAGACCATAATCTCATGAAGGCATTTTCTCAGTTGAGCTTTCTTCCTCTCTGATGACTCTAGTTTGTGTAAAGTTAACATAATGCCAGAATGCTAAGTTAAATATCAAAGACTTGGTAATTACAAAGCTATAAGCCACAGATATTTTTTACTATTTATTAGACTTTTTACAAGTTATAGTAACATTGGGAAATCTGAAAAGCATTATTACGTACATTGTAATCTTTTAGAAGCAACTGATTTTGTCTTTGTTTTCTATTTTCTTAGGAAAAAAGGGAGGCAGATATGGAAACTACGTAATTCAGAACATCAAAATCCCAGTGGAAACAAGCCGGAGAAAAGGTAAAATTTCCTTCTTTTTATTACATGCTTCTAACAACAAACCCATTTCTCTGACTGCTTTATGTAGCCATGGCAACTTCTGAGAAATATACCTGGCTGTGTCAGTTTCCAAAGTATGTCGGGGAAAGGGGTAAAAGATGGCAGTTCCACAAACAAGCGACTTACTGTTTCGTCTATGGTCAGACAAGGTCCCTACAGCCTCTGCTGGACTTTCAATGGCAGAAATAGCTGTGACACAGAACCAAACAAACCTGTGAGTGACAAATGATACAGCTTCCCTCCTCTGATCCAAACCCATTGTAGAGGAACACTTGGAAGAAGTTTTTGTTATTTTGGTTTCTTTAAAAACACAAAATGACGTTTGGATTAGGTTTGTGTTCCCACTCCAGCTGTGGTGTAGTTGTTTATGAGTTGGATTTGGGATGCTTGATGCAGGTGGCAATAATTTGGTTGGGTGCAGTCATTCTGGCACCTGTAGCTTGTCTTTGAGATTGTGTGCCACATGGGTTTATGGGAACATTTGGCTTAGGGTAATAAAAAGTTTGAAGCCCCAAGAGAGGGGGTGAGCGTTGGTTGGTGGTTGATGGTTGGGTTGCTGTTGTTAGTGTGATAATTCCTAAAAGAGCAAAGGTTGGAGAGATTGCGTTTACAGACCATGAGCTGAGACATTAGTCTGACTCACTGTCAGCTAGTCCTCTTCAAGCTTAGGACAGCCTAAAAAAGGCTGTGAAGATTTCTACCTTTTTCTCATTCTGTATCAAGGCGGCTTGCAAAAGCAGTGAAGATTTCTTTCTATCTTTCCTTTCTCCTTCCCTAAATTGAGGGTTAAAGATTGTAGCATACTGCTCCACCATGTGGTCCCTGTGCAGACTTGAGTCTGCCACTTCTTCCCTTATGTCTCACTGGACTCTGTGTAAAGTAACATGCTAGACTGGCTGCTGTCAAGGTTAACTTAGCTTTGAGTGACTTCACAGTCTAATTCTCCCTGCAACTTAGTAAGCACCATGGATAGCTGCCTCTCCTGCCTGTGGAGCTTCTCCACGGCTCCTGGGTACATCTGAACCATACAGCTGTCTGAGTCAGACCCTCAAACCCCCACTTCAGCCCCACAACACAAGTTCTCTAAACTGAAATGTGTGCAGTTTGCAAGTGATTCTACAGCTTGGCTGAACTTCTCTTCCAGACAAAGGAAATTATTGTGGAGAAGTGAATTGAGCACAGAGGAGAGACTCTGGAGTCTGCCCACTGAGGCCACAGACTCCACTCAGCCAGTCTCTGGTCCAAATCTGACAAATTATTGAATCACTAGTCTAGAATAAGTCTCTCACTCTCTGTCTCTCCCTCTCCCTCTCCTTTCCTCCATATCTCTCTCTCTCCCCCTCTTCCTCAATCTCTCTTCTTTTCCCCCTCTTCCTCCATGTGGCCTTATATCTCATTATAAGTGTTATATGTGCACATGCATGTGTGTGAATAGCTATACATTTCCCACTTAGTATAGCAGAAGCAGTGCCCAGGTTAATAGTATTGAATGATATTGGTCGCAGGTGCCACAGAAGAGAGAGCAACTCACAGGGAGCAGAGGGGACAGCCCTTTGCTGACTGATCCCTTTTTGCTTGCTCCAAATATTTTTATTCAGCAATTACATAGGGTCGAGTAGGGCTGGGAAAATCTGACATTCATAGGTTACACTTTCAGAAGGAAAGAGTAAACAATCCACACAAATCTCAGTCCCTTTTGATTATGGCTAGTCCTGCTCAAAAGTAAGAACTCCAAGTTTGCTAGGAATATCTTAGAACCAAGGTCTGTGAAGCTGTAAACTCTCACATAGCACCAAGTGCAAACATTACAGAGAATCAACAATTCTTCAAAGTTCAAGCAGTCTCAAAACAATTCTCAGCCTCTACTGTATTAACCAGACATAGCAAAGGCTTTGCTGAATCATTTCACTACAAAGCCGGACACAAATGCCTTACTATACATTTCACTATAAAGCCAGATACAAAGGCTTGTGTGTGTGTGTGTGTGTGTATATATATATATATATATATATATATATATATATATATATATATCACTAAATCCCTCTTTTTGTTTTTAAGGAGATTTGTTAAGGATTATAATTGCGCTGAAGATTATGAGGTTGTACAGTTAATATGTGTACAGTTAACTTTTGTCTTTCTAGTTGTCTAACAGTTTTACATAAGAAAGCACACACTTCAAAGCCAGTAAAGCTATCACAACAAAGAGAATCAAAAAAAAAAAATCACCAGAGCAAGGAAGTTATCTTAATGAATCATGGGATGGAATGAAGCTACAGCATCTGCGAAGCTTTCCGTAACATCCATCCCTGTTACATTGGGCAGCTTCTTTGACAAACCTTTTATTATCCCTCGCTGCAAAGCATAAAATTAGGGTGACCCAACACATGCATTTTAACTTTCTCCCAATCATACTTGCTGTCACTGAATCTTAAAGGTATAGTATAAGAAGTAACATTCCAATCACATTTCAGTTTCATTTGTTCTCAATAATTCTAACTCATCTCCAAGGAGGGTCACAGCTTGTCTCAGTTAAGCTACGTCCTCAGCTCTTTCCCTGTCTGTCTTCTCTTGTTGAGTCCAAGGTTCATGAGAACGCATATGCCAGTCCTTAACAAATTCAGCAGTTTGAATTTCTTTGTGAAGAGGAACTCCTGCTGTGGAGGGGGAGGAAATTCCTCTCCATCTTCCTGACTTTCCTCACTTCCGCTTTCTTCCGAGGTAACCTCATTGGCTGGCAGATGAACCTGATGAACATTGGATCTAGGTGTTTCTGACTGTTCGCTCTATAGCGGCTCTAGAACATTTGAAATTAAAGTTCATAAAGACCAAGTCCTTACAGGCATCTCCTCCACTCTCGGGTGGGTTCGTCTCAAGGCTCTCATCGCTTGCTTCCCTGCCAACAATTTAACTGAACCTGTGAAGCTGTCTGAAACCAAAGACGATGCTTCTTAATTGCTGAAAAGTGCTCAACAATCCATCTTTCTTTCACTTTCACTCCACTTCCTTTCAATAAACATTGAATTAACTGCACATACCTTTGCTCCTGAGATTAGGAATCATTCAGACCAGCTGATAAATTTCCCATGACCTCTGCCAAATCCTAGAGATGCACTTACCTCCCTGTAAGCACAACTCTTTCACCTCCAGTCCCTGTGAGTCCAGACTCCTCTCTCTTCTGGTCCATAACATTGGGTGCCAGGTATTGAAGGATGTTGGTCACAGGTGCCACAGAAAAGAGAGAAACTCACCAAGATGCTAAGCCTTGAAATCAAGGAACAGAGGGAACAGCCCTTTGCAAACTGACCCCTTCTCGATTGCTCCAGGTATTTAGTAATTGCATAGGGTCAATTAGAGCTGGGAAAAGTTCCAACTACCGTAGGTCATGTTACATTTGCAGCCTGAAAGAGTAAACAACCCACACGAATCTCAGTCCCTTTTCGTTATGGCTAGCCATAATCAAAAGTAAGAACTCTAAGTTTTCAGGAGTATCTTAGGACCAAAGTCTATGAAGCTGTAAACACTCACGTAGCACCAAGTGCAAGCATTACAGAGAATCAACAATTCTTCAAAGTTCAAGCAGTCTCAAAACAATTTCTCAGCTTCTATTAACCAGACATAGCAAAGGCTTTGCTGAATCATTTCACTACAAAGCCGGACACAAATGCCTTACTATACATTTCACTATAAATTTAGATACAAAGGCATTTATATATATAGATATATATATATATATATATATATATAGAGATAGATAGATAGATAGATAGATAGATAGATATAGATATAGATATAAATATATCACTACATAACAGTGACTAACTTGCTTTGAAATTAGGACACCAAACCAATCTAAAAGATCACCAGCCTAGTGCTGTCACCTGGGGTGGAGAATCTCCCAAGTACACCCATCAAGCTCCCATGATGAACTCTGCAGAGTTCATTCCAGGCTATGGGAATCATATTTCTTCATAAGTTCCCTTGCTAACTCTCAACTCAGCCATCAGCCACCACTGACCCCCTCTAGCCATGACCTTCATCTCTACACTGCTCATCAGTGAGCTCCGTAGTCTCTCCTTCCTTGACTTGTCCAAGACCTGTCTCCTGTGTTGGACATGTTAAACCTTTGTTTTGATGTGAATGTCTGACAGCCATGTTCAGAGAAATGAAATGTAACCTCTCTCCTGGGCTACATACTGAGCCCCAAACCACCAGGACTGTAGGGTAAGACCCTAGCTCAGCAAATAAATAAACAACAACAACAAAAAGAGGAAAGAAAAGAAATGAAGCCTCTCTCAGGAGGCCTGCAGTAGGGAAGGTTGATGCCTCAGAACCGCACTCCCTGTGGGCTCCTTACTGTGCTCCATGCAGCATGCTCAGACAAGAGCCCTGCCCCAGGATTTGGAATACTACTCCATTGTTCATAGACATCCAGACACCTGCTGAGACTCTCACCCTGACAGCCTCTCTCTTAGAATGATTAGTACTAACTACTCACAAAATTGTTTCTGAACAGCATGTGGTAGTTGAGGCTACATGATGATTTTAAATGGTTGATGTAGTTTTAGTACTTAGGTGGCTATGAAGACTAGAAGAGCAGAGAAGAGTTAAGTCCTACTTCACCCAGGCATTTACTTCCTGGATGCAGTATGACAGCAGAGAGCGGGAACCAGGTCACAGCACCTTCCGCATATGGGCTGGTCTTTGGCTCTGTTTGAGCTCTTTCCCATGCCCAAACTGGGAGAGTAAAATGTTGTTTTGTTTCTTTGCCTTTAAGTTATTTGTCTTCATTCAGTTTTGATTGACAGGGAGACTAGCTATCCCACAAGTCCAAGAAGGTCTGACCAGAGAGGACTGAGAGCAGAGCTCTCACACAGCTCAGCAGCGGCTGCTGCAGAACACACTGAGGCTGTAGCAAAGACCGGGCTCCAGTTTGGTCATTTATATGAATGGAAAGAGCAGACAAGGCACAGGTGGCTACAGGACAGTAGGGTGGAGGGAAAGATGAGAGTGGAGGGGGGCTTCCCTGGGCACGTCTAGGACTTCAACATCATAGACAATGGTGTCTCACAGAGAGCACCCCACACGCAATGTGGATAACCTATTACCCCCACCCACCACACAACTGTCACCAAACATGGTCCAGTCACATTCTTGGACACTGATCAATTAAGAGAATTTGTTCTGGGAGACAAAGAAGAGGTGGTGAGAAAGACTTGCCTGTGTCCTGGACAAATCCGTTTCCTCCATTTTGCCTGCTTTGGAAACCCTTAGTGTTAAGAGCCAAGGTGATTATTCTCTCATGCAAGACTAGAAAGCTCTCGTTCCTTGTAATCCATGGCATCTTAGTTGACTCACTAAGGGCAGCATCTTGTGAGTCAGAGCACTCCACTCTTGAGATGTTCCGTACCACTACATGCCCCATGGGCTCAGTGCAGCTCACATCTGCAAATCTCAGAACTGAGGAGGCAGAGGCAGGAAGGTTGCAAGTTTAAGACCAACCTGGGCTACATGGTGAAACCTCGTATCAACCATTCAGTAGATGTTTCTTGGGGCCATTTATATCTCAGTAGGGACATATTCATAACTATTACAACCAAGACCCAGAAAATGAAATATCATTGATCTCAAAACTTCCTTGTACTTCACCATTTCTCTAGGGCAAAATTCCTTCCCAGCACATTCTAGTCATGACCTGTTAAGGGAAGGGGCACCACTGACTGCATATATGGAGGATGTTTTTTTTCCAGGATCTGCACCACCTGAAGCATGGCCTTGTGATGCCCGCTGTGGGCACAGACTGAGAAAGAACAAGCAGCCATGTGTATTCTTAACAGATTTGACCATTGCAGACCCAATCATGATTATGAAGTGACTTGCTCTTTCTGTGTGCGTGTCACATCTAGTTTGGAAGTCAGCAAATTACAGTCCAGAGGGAAAATCTAGCATGCCAGTTATTTATAAACTAAATTTTATTGGAATACATACACATTTAATCCCAGCACTTGGGAATCAGAGGCAGGTCAATCTCTTGAGACCAAGGCCACCCTGTTCCAAGTTGGCCCGGGCTACACAGAGAAAGCCTTTTTAAAAAAAAACTCTTTTATCTACATGTAGTCTGTGGGGGTTGTCTAATATGGCTGAGAATTCACAAAGGAAATTATGGACCACAAATCCTGAGATATTTACTGACTAGGCCTTTATAGGAAATGTTCCTGACTTCTGATCTGGATTTTGATATTTTTCAGAAAGTACTAAACAGACTACTAGAAAGTTGATTTTAAACGGTGTTTCTGTGAATTGTTGCTTGCAATGTGGTATTATAAGTAAGAGACCTGCTGTTGTTTTCCCAGCTGCCCCTGGGAGACGTGTCAACTCTTCTTCACAAAGAGGCAGAAAAAGAGGTAAAAAAAAAATTTGATTAATCAATATTAATAATTAAGAATCTTTTAAAATGTTTCCAAGAGGGTCTGACCTGCGATCCTGGCTGTCCTGGAACTCACTATGTAAACCAGTCTTATCTTGAACTCACAGAAATCCCCCTGCCTCTGCCTTCTGAGTGCTGGGATTAAAGGCATAGGCCTTTCCATGCAAGTAAATGCACGCGCTTTGAGCATATCCCGCCAGGACCCATGGCCCTCTTCTCCCAGCTCCTGTTGGTCTCCTTTGTCTCCTAGACGATTTTTCTCCTGCTTTCACATCATCTAACTAACATATAATTCTGTGTCTCTGTGTGAATTCTTAAGACCCCAGAGGAAAGCAAGCAAGTCTTTGCCTTTCTGAGGCCGACTTAATTTGCTTAATTTGATAATCTCGAGTTGTACACATTTTCCTGCAAATGGGATAATTTTTATTTTTATTTTTTTTATGGCGGAGAGAAACTCCAGTGAGTATATAAATGATTCTTGGCCTGTTCCTGTGCTGTGGGCACCTGAGGCTTGTCGGAAGCGCTGCAGCAAATGTTGGTGAAGGAACTAAAGTCTCATTCTCCACTCTATGCAGGGAGTGTCAAGTCAGGGCTCCTGATTGGCTGAGGAAGCCAGTGCCAAACCCTAAGATCATCATCAGCATTGGTCAGTTTCACCAGACAGACAGCTGACCGCTCCCATTCCATTGATTAGTTAGGGGACTGGGAGGGGCCCAGGGCTGCATGGGTCTTCATGTGCTGGCCATTCTCGAGGAAGGAAACAAAGTCTGCGACCCACATGAGGTTTAGCATATCTCTTTCTTCTCCACATGGAAGCCACAGAAATGCACAGACTTTGATGGCAATACAAGACCTGTATTCCAATTCCCAAAGTCCTGTGTGAATTTAGCCTGTCATTTGTCCTTTTTAAATTTTATTTTATTTTATATTTTATGTTTTGTTTTTTCAGGCCAGGGTTTCTCTGTTGTAATTCTGGCTGTCCTGGAACTCACTCTGTTGACCAGGCTGGCCCGGAACTCACAGAGATCTGCCTGTCTCTGCCTCCCGAGTGCTGGGATGAAAAGCATGCACCATCACCAACTGGCTTAATTCTTTTTTAAAATTATTTCATTTATTTTTATTTTATATTCATTGACATTTTGCCTGCATGTATGTCTGGGTGAGGGTGTTACAAGCCATAGCACTGAGTTACAGGCAGGAGTGACAGAATGTGGGCTCTGGGAATTGAACCCCAGTCCTCTGGAAGAGCAGCCATTGCTCTTAACCACTGAGCCATCTCTCCAGCTTCTTTTTTGTCCTTTCCTAACTCAATTCACTTACCTTTAAAGGTGTGACATTGATTTTCAGGTGCATTAATTGAGCGACCTGCCAGGGCCACTGTTGTTGCCACAGACTGCTCTGAAACAACTGGCATGCTCCCTCATCCCAGCCCCGAGGTGTCTTTGATGAATCCCTTTAACTGGATGGAAAGGCAAGAGCCATTGCTATGGCTACACAGAGTACTCTGTCTCAAAACAACAAAAACAAACAAACAAAAAACCTTTAATTTTAATGTAGTCTGTGGGGGTTGTCTAATATGGCTGAGAATTCACAAAGGAAATTATGGACCACAAAGTCTTGGATATTTACTGTCTAAGCCTTTATAGGAAATGTTCCTGACTGTTAATCTGGATTTTGATATTTTTCAGAAAGTACTAAACAAACCTCTACAAAGTTTGTTTTAAACAGTATTTTTGTAAAATGCTACTTGCAATGTGGTATTATAAATAAGAGACCTGTTGCTGTTTTCTCAGCTGCCCCTGGGAGACGTGTCAACTCTTCTTCACAAAGAGGCAGAAAAAGAGGTAAAAAAAAATGTGATTAATCAATATTTAATAATTAAGAATCTTTTAAAATGTTTCAAAGAGGGTCTGACCTGCAATCCTGGCTGTCCTGGAACTCACTATGTAAACCAGTCTTATCTTGAACTCACAGAAATCCCCCTGCCTCTGCCTTCTGAGTGCTGGGATTAAAGGCATAGGCCTTTGCATGCAAGTAAATGCACGTGCTTTGAGCATATCCCGCCAGGACCCATGGCCCTCTTCTCCCAGCTCCTGTTGGTCTCCTTTGTCTCCTAGACGATTTTTCTCCTGCTTTCACATCATCTAACTAACATATAATTCTGTGTCTCTGTGTGAATTCTTAAGACCCCAGAGGAAAGCAAACATGTCTTTGTCTTTCTGAGGCCGACTTAATTTGCTTAATATAATGATCTCCAGTAGCATTCATTTTCCCTAAAATGGCATAATTTTGATTTTTTTTTTTTTGTGGCTTAAACTCCAGTGAGTATATAAATCATTTGCTGGTGGGCACCTGAGGCTTGTCGGAAGCGCTGCAGCAAATGTTGGTGAAGGAACTAAAGTCTCATTCTCCACTCTATGCAGGGAGTGTCAAGTCAGGGCTCCTGATTGGCTGAGGAAGCCAGTGCCAAACCCTAAGATCATCATCAGCATTGGTCAGTTTCACCAGACAGACAGCTGACCGCTCCCATTCCATTGATTAGTTAGGGGACTGGGAGGGGCCCAGGGCTGCATGGGTCTTCATGTGCTGGCCATTCTCGAGGAAGGAAACAAAGTCTGCGACCCACATGAGGTTTAGCATATCTTTTTATTCCCCACATGGAAGCCACAGAAATGCACAGACTTTGATGGCAATACAAGACCTGTATTCCAATTCCCAAAGTCCTGTGTGAATCTAGCCTGTCATTTGTCCTTCTCTTTTTTTTAATTCTTTTAAAACAATGTTCATTTTTACTTCATGTCCATGGTTGTTTGCCTGCATGTGTGTCTGTGTGACAGTGTCGCAAGCCATAGAACTGGAGTTACAGACAGGCGTGAGCTGCCATGTGGGTGCTGGGAATTGAACTCAGGTCCTCTGGAAAAGCAGCCAGTGCTCTTAAACTCTGAGCCACCTCTCCAGCCCCTCATCTGTCCTTTTTAAACTCAATTCACTTATCTGTAAAGCTGTGACATAGGGTTTCAGATGAATTAATTGAGTGCCCTGCCTGGGCCGCTGTTATGACAGACTGTGCTCCCAAGGAACTGTGGGATGCTCCCCACCCCCACCCCAGCCCTGCAGTGTCTTTGATGAACCCCTTTAACTGGCTGGAAAGGTGGGAGCCACTGCTATGGAAGCTATGGAAGTTAAGGCCTTCAGTGCCTGGTTCAATGGAATTGCCTGTGTCTGAGGCTCCTGGTCTGATGTCAGGAATCCAGGAAGATCTTGGAAGGCTGGGAGGTTGAAGAGATTTTGGCAAGCTGCTGGCAAGTGAGACATTCCTTACTCACCAGCACACAGGCTGCTAGGCAGGCAGTCACCAGCAGTTTGTTCTGGGAGACAAACAAGAGGTAGTGAGAAAGGTTTGCCTGTGTTCTGGACAAGTCCATTTCCTCCTATTTACCTGCTCTGGCTAGAAAGCTCTCGTTCCCTGTAATCCATGGCATCTTAGTTGACTCACTAAGGGCAGCATCTTGTGAGTCAGAGCACTCCACTCTTGATATGTTCCGCACCACTACATGCCCCATGGGCTCAGCGCAGCTCATACCTGCAAATCTACTGAGGAGGCAGAGGCAGGAAGGTTGCAAGTTTGAGACCAACCTGGGCTACATGGTGAAATCTTGTAACAGCCAATCAACAGATGTTTCAGGGGGGGCGGCATTTATATCTCAATAAGATTATTTAAAGAAAAAAAAATAGCTCAGAGTTACTATTACAGCCAAGACCCAGAAAATGAAATATCATTGATCTCAAAACTTCTTTGTACTTCGCTAGGGCAAAATTCTTTCCCAGCTCAATCTAGTCATGACCTGCTCAAGGGAAGGGACACCACTGACTGCGTATATGGAGAATGGTTTTTCAAGGGTCTACGTTACCTGTAGCATGGCCAGCTGTCGGCACAGACTGAGAAGGAACAAACAACTGTCTGTATTCTCAATTTTAACATTCAAACAGATTTGACCATTGCAGACCCAATCGTGCTTATGAAGGTGTTGGGGAAGTTTATTTTTAGTTATGTTTGAAATTGTTTTATGTACTGTTGGGTGAGGGGCTATCCTAGGTCTTGGCGTTTTGTATTGTCTGCAGGTGTTGGATTCATGAGGGGGATGTTTGATTGCTTATGATTTGTTCATAGTATCAGTAGAACACCTCAGGAGTTCTGAATCAATAAAACACCTGAGCACAGATGCTTGGGGTTCCACTGTCCAGGTTGGCCCTTGCCATGGCGGTGGTTCCGTCTGCTGAGGTCTGGCAGGGCTTGCACCTATGAAAATGCCTCCGTGTCATCTTTGTTGCACACACAGCAGAGTACTGCGACATGAATGACTTGTTTGTGTGTTTGTGTGTGTGTGTGTGTGTCACATCTAGTCAGCTCATAAACCCTACTTATTATCACCTTTATAACAAAATCTAGATCGCAAGTCTACAACCCAGGGGTAAAACCTAGGTTTCCAGTTAATTACAAATAGTTTTATTAGAACACACACACCTTTAATCCCAGCATTTGGGAGGCAATGATAAGCTAATCTCAGAGTTCAAGGCCAGTCTGATCTAAGGAGTGAGTTCCTGGATGGCCAGGACTACACACACACACACACACACACACACACACACACACACACAAACTCTGTCTCAAATTTTAAAAAACGGAAAAAAAAAAAGAACATACCCTTTTATATTCATGTAGTCTGTGTGTGGATGTTGTCTAATATGGCTGAGAATTCACAAAGGAAATTATGGACCACATATCCTGAGATATTTACTGACTAGGCCTTTATAGGAAATGTTCCTGACTTCTGATCTGGATTTTGATATTTTTCAGAAAGTACTAAACAGACTACTAGAAAGTTGATTTTAAACGGTGTTTCTGTGAATTGTTGCTTGCAATGTGGTATTATAAGTAAGAGACCTGCTGTTGTTTTCCCAGCTGCCCCTGGGAGACGTGTCAACTCTTCTTCACAAAGAGGCAGAAAAAGAGGTAAAAAAAAAATTTGATTAATCAATATTTAATAATTAAGAATCTTTTAAAATGTTTCAAAGAGGGTCTGACCTGCGATCCTGGCTGTCCTGGAACTCACTATGTAAACCAGTCTTATCTTGAACTCACAGAAATCCCCCTGCCTCTGCCTTCTGAGTGCTGGGATTAAAGGCATAGGCCTTTCCATGCAAGTAAATGCACGCGCTTTGAGCATATCCCGCCAGGACCCATGGCCCTCTTCTCCCAGCTCCTGTTGGTCTCCTTTGTCTCCTAGACGATTTTTCTCCTGCTTTCACATCATCTAACTAACATATAATTCTGTGTCTCTGTGTGAATTCTTAAGACCCCAGAGGAAAGCAAGCAAGTCTTTGCCTTTCTGAGGCCGACTTAATTTGCTTAATTTGATAATCTCGAGTTGTACGCATTTTCCTGCAAATGGGATAATTTTTATTTTTATTTTTTTTTATGGCGGAGAGAAACTCCAGTGAGTATATAAATGATTTTCTCTTGGCCTGTTCCTGTGCTGTGGGCACCTGAGGCTTGTCGGAAGCGCTGCAGCAAATGTTGGTGAAGGAACTAAAGTCTCATTCTCCACTCTATGCAGGGAGTGTCAAGTCAGGGCTCCTGATTGGCTGAGGAAGCCAGTGCCAAACCCTAAGATCATCATCAGCATTGGTCAGTTTCACCAGACAGACAGCTGACCGCTCCCATTCCATTGATTAGTTAGGGGACTGGGAGGGGCCCAGGGCTGCATGGGTCTTCATGTGCTGGCCATTCTCGAGGAAGGAAACAAAGTCTGCGACCCACATGAGGTTTAGCATATCTCTTTCTTCTCCACATGGAAGCCACAGAAATGCACAGACTTTGATGGTAATACAAGACCTATATTCCAATTCCCAAAGTCCTGTGTGAATTTAGCCTGTCATTTGTCCTTTTCTTTTGTTTAATTCTTTTTAAAAATATATTTATTTTTATTTTGTATCCATTGACATTTTGCCTGCATGTATGTCTGTGTGAAGGTATCAGAAGCCCTCGAACCTCTTAGTGTTAGAGACAAGTATGAACTGCAATTTAGGTGCTGGGAATTGAACTCAAGTCTTCTGAGACAACAGCCACTAACTACTTTTAAACTCTGAGCTATCTCTCCAGCCCCTCATTTGTGTTTTCCTAATTCAATTCACTTATCTGTAAAGCTGTGACATAGGGTTTCAGGTGAATTAAGCTGAGGGCCCTGCCAGGGCTGCTGTTGTGACAGACTGTGCTCTCAAGGAACTGTGGGATGCTCCCCACCCCCACCCCAGCCCTGCAGTGTCTTTGGTGAACCCCTTTAACTGGCTGGAAAGGTGGGAGCCACTGCTATGGAAGTTCATGTTAAGGCCTTCAGTGCCTGGTTCAATGAAATTGGATCCTGTGTACTCTGAGGCTCCTGGTCTGATGTCAGGAATCCAGGAAGATCTTGGAAGGCTGGGAGGTTGAAGAGATTTTGGCAAGCTGCTGGCAAGTGAGACATTCCTTACTCACCAGCACACAGGCTGCTAGGGAGGCAGTCACGGACAGACACCCAAGCACATGCTGGCACACACACTGCAGGCTGCATGAAGGTCCCTACCTTCACTGCAGGCTGCGGATGGACACACAGGCAGGCAGCCTCTGACCTCAAGGCCATATTTATACAGAAACACACAAGAGAACTGATTATCTAAAAGATATCACTATTGACTTTGGGGTCTCCAGATATTTGGTGTCAGCCATTTTGCGCTAACTCATTGTCCCCTTCCTACCATGTGCAGTGACGGCTATGTTTTAGCTGACTTACATCAGGTATCCATGTCAGCACTGTGTTGTTAAATATGCACCCTCTCGGCTTTCTGTTTTCATCATACACACCCCTCGAGGGCTATGCAGGGTTCCTCCAGCACCTGCAGAATCTGCTAGAACTACTGCCTGAGCCCCCAGGAAAGCTCAGAAAAGGAGAAAGACAGAAAATCAGATAAAAGGATACCTCGTTGGTTGCCCTCTTCTACCCTCCTCTTCTCCCATGGATGCTTCCAATGCGACAGTAGAACGGAATTTGAGAATTAATTTTCCCATCTACAAACTCCAAAACCATAATATAATGAGAACTATCTCTTCAAAATATTCAGACGAAAGCCACTGTGTAGTGGCTGCTGTGGCCAATAGGTTCGGGTGCTGGGACTCCACCCCACAAGGCTCCTGCCACTGCTCAGGAGTCCAGACACTGGGAGCAGAGCATGTTGGATAAGCATCTAGTCATTCATAAAAGAAATACCTTAAAATGTGACTAATTCATGTGAAGACCCAACGCATTCTTAGTTACAGAAGCAAGATATCAGTGGGTGGAGGAAAGGCCGTGTGCAATTCTAGAGTAACGTGAAACATGTCCCTGCAGGTCCGAGAATTCCCAGACAAAAAAATGTGGATTTTAACAGATCTGAGCTTCCAGTGACCTGTGGCAATGCTGAGGGGACTCTGTTTGTGGAGAAATTTAAGCAAGGTGAGTTTCCAGATCTTCTGAGCTCTTCACCTTGAAAATGGCACAGTGCTGGGAGCAGGCTCCTGTGTTGGGGTCTGTCAGCCCGGATCTGTTTGTGGGGCTCAGGATATAGGCAATGCCATACTCTTTGTTGAAGTGAGAGGTTGCAAGGCCAGGTTAACAATAAGAAGAGGGCCTGAGAATACAAGTCAGAGGAACAGAAGTTTCTGGTGTTACTGCCCTAGTGCGTCACACAGAATGCATTTAATAACCCCAGCAGCGAGTGTGTGAGAGATTTTCTTCCAGGGTCACTGCCTGAGCCCAGGACCAGGGCTTCTATCACCAATGAGTTAAGTGGGTACCTCTCTCCATAGCACACCCCAAATCCAGGCACCCATGAGAAAAGGGGGACTTGTGTGTGAAGTGTGCTGTTTGTAAATGGTTTCAGCGCAGCAAGTTCCTCTTGTGTTTCTGGGAGTGACAGAAGCTCTCCCCAAACCCACATTTCCAGATGCCACCCAAGGGCCAACTGTGCAGGACGGCATTCCTCAGGAGAGTCCCGGGCCTCTTGTGTTCATTCTTCTTTGCAGAACACCCAAGAGGCCACTGATCAGGGCATTTTCTTCCCTTTCCTTTCTTTTTTTTACCCCTCTCTTTCTTTCTGTACTGGGTTTGAACCCAGAGTCTTGTGCACATGAGGCATACACTCACTGGGCTGTACCCCAGGCTGCACTTTCACATGTTTAAATGTCATAAAGCTGTAGCCTGTCAGGCTACCTCCTCCTCCCCCTCTGTGAAAAAGGCCCATAAGAAGCCCGTTTAGTGCCTCATACTAGAGTAAACCCTCTACACCTGGGTGGGAAATGTACGTGCCTGAGACACTCAGCATCAACCTGTGTGGGTCCGTTACCTGTAACTTCTGTCCAACTTGAAGCTAGATAAGAAAACCATGGGATCTAGAATTGTGAGAAAGAGATACACACAAGCTCCAGCTTCCCCTGTGCATTACCCAGTGTTCTTTGCTCTATTGAAACACTCAACTCAGGCTACTCAATTTAGCTCACAGATTTAGAGACTCAATGGCCAAGATTGGGCAGCCTCGTATGTCTGTCCTTTGGTGAGGGACAGACGGCAGGAGCGTGTGCAGGAGGAAGAGATCACATCGTAAGACTGGAAGACAGTGATTGGGGTCCCATGAGAACTATCTTAATCCCACCTTCAATGATCTAGTACCACCTCACATATCACCATGTCAAGGACCAGGTTTTCAATATCTGAACCCTGGGGAAGGCTCTCAAACCACAGCTAAACTGCAAGTCAGTTTCTCTACAGTCTGCATCAGCCTCTCTAACACAGAGATTCCTCTTTTACAAAGAGGAAGAGAATAAAACGTTTCTCACCATATTGCTGTGAGAAGAAAAGAGACAACAGACATAAAATATTATGAAAATCATAATTGTTAAAGTGCGGTTCCGCTGGGCATCTACTGTGACTGATCTTCCTTCGCACGACGTAGTTCTTCCTTTAAGACTTATTTTTATTTTGCAAGTACAGTGTTTGGCTGCGTGCGTGTCGTGTCTGTGCACTAAGAGTGTGCCCGGTGCCCACAGAGCCCAGAGGAGGTCACCAGATCCCCTGGAACTAGACTTACAGACGGTTCTGAGCCACCATGAGGGTGCTGAGAACTGAATCTGGGTCCTGTACAAGGGGAGCAAATGCTCTTAACCCCTGAACCATCTCTCTAGCCCCCAAAATAGTTTTTGTGTCAACAGATAGGAGTTTTCCCTATGACTCTATTGCTCGTGTGTAATTTAGTTGTTCCCTCTACATAACTTTTCCACAATCACTTTTAACAGCAAAAGCCATGAGTCTAAAATATGAGACATGACCAACTGTCATGAGCTGGAAGAGCCGTGTCGTGAAATGTGGCAGGAGTGGCTGTGGGAACAGCTCCTCGGGGCTGGATTCACAAGAGCCCAGAAGGGAACTTTGGGCCCTCACTCAACTTCCAGAAATGCAAGTCACTGGGGCACAGTGAGAGGAGAAGGAAGAATTCTGGTCATGTTTTAGGGCCATTCCTTTATATATATATATATATGTTTTAATATTGCAGTAGAATACTTTTAAAGGTAATGTCAAGGGCTTAAGAGATGGTTTTGTGGTCAAAAGCACTGGCTACTCTTCCAAGGACCCAGGTTCGATTCCCAGCAACTGCATGGTGTCTCAAACTACAGTTCCAGGAGATCCAATGCCCTTTTCTGCCTTCTGTACACAATAAATACACACGTTATGCATAGACACACTTACAAGCAAAATACTGATATGCACAAAATAAACATATTGTTTTGAGAAGGAGTTTAAAGGGTAATGTGAGTGGTAATTATGCTCTGTCCTTGCTTATCAGGTTCAATGTGTGGCCCTGATCACAGGGAGGGAAATACACACCCCACTGAGACTGACCCTGAGCCCCGGATGCAGCATGCTAGGGGCCAGGAGCTGGTCTATGTTTGCAGCTGGCTGCTCAGTTTGTCTTGATCTCACAGGCATCCGTGTGAAGAGTATACGGAGTAAGTCTGGACGGTGGTTCACTCCCAGGAAGTTTGAAATCAAAGGAAAACATGAAAAGTGCAAGAACTGGAGGCAAAGCATACGCTGCTACGGATGGCCCCTGAAAGAACTGATGAAGGTATTCTGGTGGCAGATAGCTTCCGGGGATCCTGGGTAAGATGGTAGCAGTCAGCTTCAATGACTCTGGGGTAAGACAACAGATCAGAAGCTCTCACAGTGTGACTCACAGCTTCAACCAAGGATTTCGCTGTCATAATTCACTAGTGCCAGGTGTTAGCAGAATTCCTGCGTCTGCAATTCCATTTGATTCTTGACCCACGTTCCACAGCATGGGTTGTTGCCAGTATGCCACTCAGGCGTTACCTTGACTGGCTTATATTACAGCTTAATCCTCTTGAATGCATTAACTAGCATCCTTTGGACAGTAGGAGAATAGACTGAAGCCTTTTCTATTAACTACCTGCGTGAAGTTTTGTAGCATGGATGTAATTTAAATGGGGGGGGTGTTTGAACTTGTAGTGCCAGTGTTTAAAATAATATATAGTTATATATTGAAAAATAATTCACCCATGTGAATGCCTGAGTTGCAGAATGTTCCAGCAATATTTCTTGGAGTAAGCCAACTCACATTTCTTCTTTTCTTCTTGTTTCTTTTTTGAGACAGGGTTTCTCTGTATAGCTCTGAGCGCTGGGGTTAAAGATGTGGGCCGCCATTGCCCAGCAAATCACATTCATTCCTGAAGAAGTATAGCCGAGTGCAGTCAGTCATACTAGTAATCCCAGCACTTGGGAGACTGAGGCAGGGGGATTGCTCAGAGCTTGAGAGTGGCCTAGACTCTCTGTAGTGAGTTCCAGGACAGCCTGGGTTACAGAGTGAGACTTTTCCTCAACTCCCTCTACCCCAAAATACATGTAAATAAAAGAAAAATAATTTAATTTTGAAATAAGTTCTTTGCTCCTCGTTCACATCAACCCCCTGAATGGGGAAAACGAGGAGGTCCTCTGGATAGATGATCCTATTCCTTTTGACTCAGGGTCCACTGACCTTTCTGTCAACATCCCCGATGGCCTTTCCCTGTATCACTCCCACAATAAAGCAAAGAAGTTTGCTCATCGAGTATCATCTGAGCAGCACCCAAAGCCATGGGGTGTACAAGTGTGAGCCCCTGGCCAGGTCAAGGCTGCACCTCCATACCCTGCCTGCAGTTACTACTGTGGAGAGAAGCACCTGCAGGAGGTGATGCTGTAGCTGAGGGCTGGGGTGGCTATTTCCAGGTTGGATATTAAAAACAGGGCCATGAATCAGTCTTCACCGAGCTGGGCCAAAAAGGAGGGTAGTTCTGACAATGTGTAGAATGGGGCTTTCTGCTCAGAAAAGAAGTGCATGAAGAACCAGCCGTCAGCATGTCAGGAAGCTGTGAGCAACCAAGTGGCATCCTTGTCTGGGCTCACTGTGAAGGTCACCAGGCCAGAAAACAGAAGGTCTAAATGTTTCCTTGACCACTGTGGGAACATGGGAAATATGTTTCCATGAAGACACCTTGTACTTAACAACAGGACATCCAGACAGAAATATCTAGAAGTCAGTTAGAGATACCTAGCTCACAAAATAAAAACAAAGACCCACCCCATCATTAACCTCTTTGTCTTCCAGGAAGGAAGTCTACCAGACATACCAAGGAAGAAGAAAAAGGTAGGTATCCCACAATCTACCTTGCCTTGATGTCTGAGGCTTTTGTCTCCAAATTGTTCCTCTTCCATCTCTATAGACTTGCAGTTTTAAAATGGACCAAATTTGAATTTATTCTATGGTGCTTCTATAGTGGTTGTTTTGCACAGTGTAAGGGTCCAGGGCTGCTTTGAGCATCAAAACATTTTGAGACAGAGATGGGAACAAACCCTGGGAGCCGTCACATGAGTGATCTCTTCTGTCTTTCAGAAGGAAACCCCACCAAACCTTCCACCTAGTGGTACGTAGAGTGCCTGTCTAGCACACTCCAGGCCCCTGGACCTGGATCTAGCACCACAGAGAGAGGGCCACTAAAAGGGGCCTGGGGGCTCATAGAGACGTACCTCGTAGGCACAATGCTTGCCTGGGCCTGGGTTCCATGCCCACATTAAAATGACAAACTTCAGGTCCCAGGCTTATAGACAATGGAACTCCATATAGATTTGTCATGTATTGCTCTTCCTCAGACTTGCAGTGTTCTTAATAGGATAATGATTCAGTAACCTTGACTCAGAAGCCTGAAAATAGTGTTCAGCAAATATAGTCTCACCTCCCATTATAAAAAGCAAAGACAGTAGCCGGGTGGTGGTGGCATATACCTTTATTCCCAGCACTCGGGAGGCAGAGGCAGGTGGACCTCTGTGAGTTCGAGTCCAGCCTGGTCTACAGAGTGAGTTCCAGGACAGCCAGAGTTACAAGAGAGAAACCCTGTCTCGAAAAACCAAAAAAAAAAAAGTAAAGACTGTTGCAAGGTTCACTGCCTGGGGAACCTATTGGAGATGATAAACATGTCCCCCATGGGCCATTCAAGGTTCTTATTGAAAGAGATCTCATGTGCCAGATTCATTTTACAGCCTGGAATTTGAACTTTGTGTGTGTTTCTGGTGTCAACGTAGTAAATGTTGAGATAAAGAGAGAAACCACAAATTATGATTTTCTTCATTCCAGCTGTACTGACTTACTAGATGTCTTCTTTAGCTGGTAGTGTTATGGTAAGGGATTCCACACCCAGTAACAACAGGCCAAACAGGACACACAAACAGGACAAAGAGAGGCTTAAAAATTGGATGGTCGTGTCTGGTGCATGACTGGATATCTGAGATGGGTGGAGGGGGCTGTGGGGGGGTGTTGCAGGGAGGAGTTGGTGCTAATATTGGGGATTCACATGATGGGTGGTTAGAGGGTCATAAAAGAGGAACAGATTCAGTTTTACGAAACAATAAAGATCTCCCGAGAGAAGCAGGATGTGGAGGCTGGAGGCTCTAAACAAGGGCAGAATACAGATGTGAAAGTCTAGGGGAGGGGTTGTGAACACAAAGGCAAATGAGATGAGCCAAGGGTGCAGGACAGACCAACAATCCCCACAGGCTGATAGTAGAGCCTGATCTTCAACCCTGGGTGGTTCCTATGGCCACAGTCCTTGAACATTAGAAATGTCACCTTGGAAGCTGAGCCAGAGGGATCGAAATCCATTGGCTACATGAGCCCCCTCTCAAAATAAAGTAAGAATGATAATGATGAAAGTAATTAATTAAGCCAGATGAGACATTGTATTTTGGAGTCAGACTTTCCTGAATAATAAATGTATCAGGTTATCTATAATTCATCTTTTTGTTACTGTTGTTAGTTCAACAGTATTTTTTTTGTTTCTTTGTCAGAATTACTGTTGTCACAATGTAAGTATTCCTAGTCTAACATATCCCAACCATTCACTTTATTTCATACCAGAATGTCTTCTTCTAAAATCCCTGCTCAGTACTATTCCTTAATATTTTGAGATGGGCTGGAGAGGTAATTTAATAGTTAAAAGCACTGGCTGTTCTCCCAGAGGACCCAGGTTTGGTTCCCAGCACGCACATGACAGCCCACAACCACCAGCAACTCCAGGCCCAGGGGATCTGATTTCCTCCTCTGGACTTTGCAGCCACCTGAACACATGTGGGACATGTATATACTCTGAGGCACACACACATAAAATAAATAAACATACTTTTCAGTAGAGAGCTGTCTAGACCAATTTTGTATAGGCAAAAGCCACGTGTTCTAGAATTCTGGGGTCCACAATGATCTTGATGATGATGTCTGCTACATTTCTTCTTCTAGCTGGGAAAGTGTACAGTGTGCTCCCAACAGCAAAGATGGAAATTGTACCCTTGTACTATTTGTAGAAAATCCTATCACAAGGAATGCCACATCCCACCTGTGAAACACAAGAGGTTAGTAAGACAGCCCTGTCCCCAGCCCTTCTGCCCGCCTACCCATGCACGCACTCACGTGCATGCACGCACACACAGACACACATACATACACCGCTGAGTTGCTATGTCCAGCTGGATGTGTCTTGATACAATGGGAACAAGATCCTTAGTCTGAAGATCAAAAAGTATCCAGAGCTGTTTCTCAGCACTCACAGTGGCAGATTAATGGAAACAAAGGTCTTGCAAGTGGTTCCTTAAAAGAGTGTCACTCCGCCTCCCCTGTGTGCTCCACTGGGGTGATAACACCATACAGTGGTTGTTGGTTTTAGCCACACATTCACCTTCCCCGCTATGGAGTTGCAAACTTGATAAAGTCGGGCTGTATCGAGCCTTCAGAAGTCCGCCCCAGCATTCTGTCAAACTAGTTGATTCCGGATGGCGGAGCACAGAATGAGAACTGTGAACTAGTGTGTCAGCACCCCACCCCCACCAAAGCACTTCTTTGCTTCATATGATCTCAGGACAGAGAGGGTATGTGAGAGTCCATGAGGTTGACAAGGGATTTGTTGAGTTCAGCGAGTGGTGTGGACAGAGCTACTGTGACCCAGAGACTGATCTGTACCGGAAATCTCTAACACCATTGCCCCCAGTGGTGGTAAGAATCTTCAGACCACCCACCTGCTCCCAGGGCATCATCTCAGGATTACAGGAAACCTCTTCTTCTGACCAGTTAGACAAGCTATGGAGGCGCAAAACGAATCAGCTTTTGTACTCTGCCCACACGCAGCTCTCAACATTCCACCAGGGAC
Source organism: Cricetomys ansorgei (assembly GCA_026225945.1). Taxonomy (NCBI): domain Eukaryota; kingdom Metazoa; phylum Chordata; class Mammalia; order Rodentia; family Nesomyidae; genus Cricetomys; species Cricetomys ansorgei. The sequence continues at coordinate 21,931,598 of JAMJFZ010001796.1, forward strand.
ATTTTGTAATGGCACCTTGAAAAATACTGGGGTATCCTAGTCAAGGATGTTATTGCTGTGATAAAACACCAGAATCAAAAGCAACTTGGGAAGGAGAGAGTTCATTTGGTCTGTCAGTTTGTAATCCATCATCCAGGGAAGACAGGGCAGGAACCTGGAGGCAGGAACTCATGCAGAAGCCTTGGAGGAAAGCTGCTTTTTGGCTTGGTTCTCATGGCTTGCTCAGCCTGCTTTCTAATAGAAGCCAGGACCACCAGCCCAGGATGGGCGCATCCCATAGTGAGCTGAGACATCCCACATCAGTCATAAACCAAGAAAATGCACCATGGCTCAACCGGTTGGGGCATTTTCCTCCATTGAGCTTCCCTCTTCCAAAACGACTCAAGTTGACGTAAAATTATCCAGCACATGGAGTAAAATGGAAAATATCTGACACCATCTGTAAATCTCCTTTCCAGTAAGTTTTCATAACACAGAGTCTAGCTGCAGACTGGTAATGCCACATGAGAGGACGCCTGAGGTTTGTGCTCTGTGCTTACTCAGCAAGGCTGAGGAGAAAGAGCTGTTTTCTAGCGTCCTGATTGTAACGCTGGGCTGATTGGCTCATCAAGGTTCAAGACTCCTGTGCTTAAGGTACTAAATTTTCTGTTATGACCAAACATGGCTGTCGTCAAGCTCCCAATGCTCAGAGGGAAACTTCAAGTGTTGAGGTCAATAGGAATCCTTCACTTCCTTGGGTTCCACCTCATCCAACACACTCACTGTTGATGGAGGGGGTGTTTTTGCATATTGAGCACACATGGAGCTCTGCTACAGTGTCCTCCAAGAACAAAATTGAATACAAGGTGGAAACCACTCGTCATTCTTGAACAGAGGTTTTTATCAGCCACAGGAATGGGGGCTGGCTCACAGACTCTGCCTTTGCTCACTTTGTGCCTGACCTCTCAGTGGCAGGTGGCACTGTGTCTTCTGCAAGATGGAGGCCAGGTTAAGGTGCCAAGGAAATCAAGTATGTTATGAAGAATCTGAGGTCCTGAAGAGGAAAATGTTGCCTGAAGAACAGCTGGTGAGTCAGTGCGAAGTTGAAGGCCCCTCTTTTTAGTTGACAGAGGAACATGGTCTCAAAGACAGTGAGGAACAGAACCCCAAGGTAAATCATGATGGGCTTTGATCACATGACCCAACGCTAAAATTCATACTCCAGAGAGTAGCTGCATTTCATGTTTGTCTCGAATAGGTCAGAGGTGTAGGCATCACGCATTGCCTCTGCCAATTTAGACAGGCCTTTTCTACATTACCTTCCATTTAGAATCACCTTTCATCTTTTGCAGAAATGTGAGTGGCTTCTCATGACTATCTATCGAGATCCGAAAAAGTGCCTTTTTTATCCCCAAATCAACAAAAGTAAGTAACTACAACAAACTGAAATCTTGTGATCTTATTTCCACACAAGTTGACTTTCTCTTTGTTTGGTTGATGGTTATCTTTGTGCACGTAGCCATACGGAGTAAATTACCATAGACCGGGAGTGGTACATGAAATACAAATTAGTTTCTTATGGTTCTGGAGGGTCTGAGGCCAAGGTGCCAATATGACTGGGATCTAGTGAGGGTCTTCTACTTTCTTTGAGAAAGATATTCACTGTGTATTTCTGGCTGCCCTGGAATTCACTATGTAACCAGGCTGGCCTCAAGCTCACAGAGATCTGCCTGCCTCTACCTCCCAAGTGCTGGGATTAAAGGTGTGCACCATCAGGACTGGCTAAAAGTCTTCTGGGATGCAGGCAGTTCACTTCTGACTGCTTCCACATATGATAAAAAAGAAAGGGAGAGAGCTCCCTGGAGTCTCACGAGGACCACACCTTCATAACCTACTTAGCTTGCAAAGGCTTTACATCTTGGTTCTAGTGCACCATGGGTTAGGGTGTCTCTTTGAGGGAGAGGGAGTAGAGATACTGGCATTCAGATGGAGCCCATAACCATGGGAAGGGGTGGAAGGCCAACTCAGGACTACACTAACAGCCTTCCCCTGGGTGCTTTCCTCAACAGACGATAGAGGACTTTCCAGACCTCCAGGAGCACATGTGGCTAGACAAAATCAAGAACAGGCTGAATAAGAGGGCATACCATTCAGTACAAAGATTTGTGGGGGACATGCGCCTCATCTTTCAGAACCACAGCATCATTTATAAAGTAAGAGCCTCTGCTTCCTTTTTCCTTTGAGTTGAGTCCCTTTCCCTTATGTCAGGTAGATGCTGTAATTGCCCTCATCGTGGGGAAAGCTCATACAAGTCCAATTTGAGGGAGAATTCCAAAAGCCCCATGGGGTGGGCAAAGCAGCTATGACTCAGACAGGTCCTCCCCCCTCTACTAAATCCCCCCACCCAAACACACACACTAAGCCTCACTTCTGAATAGCTGATTTTGACCCATGGAGAGGAACAAGCTACAGAGCTGCCCGTTGTTGCAGGGCACAGAAGTATTTTAAAGACAGCCAGCATTTCTCATCTACAAAGGGAGAAAATCAGATTTCTCAAATTTCAAAATCTTAAATTTCTTAGCATGTAAACACCCAAGTGCTGTAGCAAGAAGTTCTTGCCACAGGGTGGACAGATGGCTCAGCAGTTAAGAGCACTTACTGCTCTTGGGCGGGACAGAGTTTGGTTGTCAGCACCCACATCAGGAGGCTCACCTGTGACTCCAACTCCAAGGAATACACCACCCTCCTAACTCCTCAGGCCTCTGCACTCACGGGTACAAATCCACTCATAAGCGCACATACTTAAAAATAAAAATAATAAATGACAAAGGGAAGGCAGGCAGAGCTCTGTGAGTTCAAGGCCAGCCTGGTCTACAAAGCAAGCTCGAGGCCAGTCAGGACTACACAGTGAGACCCTGTCTCAAACAAACAGCAACAACAATAATATATATAATATATCAATTAATAAATTTTTTAAATGTGTTTTCCATACAATATTTTCATCAATTCCTTTCCTTTCCCCAACTCCTCCCAGATCCTCTCCACCTCCCTACCCACTCAACTTCATATTCTCTCCTCAAAAAAATAATCAAATCAAAACAAACTAAGAACAAACAAACAAGATAAAAGATAGTAAAGCAATACAGAAAGTGCACAAAACCCCATGGAGCCCATTTTTTGTTGGCCAACTTCTCCTGGAGACGGGGCGTGTCCTGGAGTGTGGTTGATAGACCCAGGGACACTCCACTGGAGAAACCTGATTCCCCTTTCCCAGCAGCTGTCAATTGCAAATAGCTTCTTGCTTAGTGGCGGGGCTTTGTGTCCACCCCCATCTCAGCGCTGGGATTCTGTCTGGTCTGAACCTCTGCGGGTCTTGATCTGCTGTCATGATCTCTGTGGGTTCCTGTGTGTATGAGCTCTGCCGTGTCTGCAGATGCTGTTTCCTTGGAGTCATCCACCACCTCAGGGTCTCACCATCTCTCTGCCTCCTCTTCCACACAGATCCTTGGGTGGAGGCCTTGATAAAGACATCAATTTAGGGCTGAGTGCTCCTAAGTCACTCTGCACATTGTCCAGCTGTGAGTCTCTGTGTTAATCAGCATCTGCTGCAAGAAGAAGCTTCTCTGATGAGGGTTGTGATGCTCTGACCCCCTGTCTCATGTATAACAATACTAATACTACTATTAATAATAATTATTATTATGACAATAAATCTTTTTAAAAATTGCCCTAGAACTAGAAAATCCCCCCAGTCGTTGGGTGAGGTAACCTAAGGTTAGGGACCCGTCCTTAGCACACCTCTAAGACCTGAGACCAGAAGGAAGTCTGAGCAGGCTTCAGTGAAGAGAACACACAGCCCGAGGCTAGAACACCAGACAGAGGTCAAGGTGGCAACTGAGAGGTGAGGAGGAGATGCAAATGAAACTGACACGCTGGGTTTTTGTCCACTGAGGCATGAAGGGGCCTGAAAACTTCATTTTGTCTTGAAGTGACATGAGTCTTGGGTGTAGAAACTGTACCCCAGCGTCTCTGATCAAAATAGAAAGAATAATTAATATCACTCCATTACTTTTTATTTTCAGTTTGTAGTCAGTTCAATGCTGTTCTTTGTTTCCCAAATTCAGGATGGGTGGATGAGATAAAATACAGACAAGTGAGTTCATTGTCATCAGGTTTACCTCCCAACCTTCGTTAGTGTTGGGCCAGAAATGGGTAGATAACATATATTCTGCAGTTTACCTGTTGATCTGTGGCTAGTTTGAGACCCTAATATAATCTTTTAATTTATTTTTAACTAAGCAGTCACAAATGGCTTGCTAAAAGGTTAGCATTTGGAAGGGTCTTGCTATGTAGACCTGGATGGTCTTGAACTCACAAAGACCCGCCTGCCTCTGCTTCCCTAAGGTGGAGCAAAGATGTATGCCACCACCATCCTGATAGTATCTCATAGTTTTAGTTGCTGCCTTGAGACTCTGCCTCTTCTCCAAATTCCACAACTTCTTTTCTATCCTAATAAATTCCCAAGAGATTAAAGTGCAGGCACAGGAAGACCCTGCTAATCTCCCGAAGCATTAGCATGCTGCCATACCTCACCTCGCACATGATAGAAGAGCAAAATTTCATATCATGAAATCTTTGTTCCAGTGAATAGATACTAAATACGTTGTACGAAACTGCCTTCAGTTACCTGTGGAATATTTATATAAACCAAAGGAACTTTGGGTTTCGACTTGGGTCCCATTCCTGTGGTATCTCATTATGTATATGCAAATATCCAAAATCTGAAACCCAAACCACCGCTGATCTCAGACATCTAGAGCAAGGGATATTCAGCCTACAACACTAGTTTTGTTTCTGTATTCCCAAGAAAGAGACATAAACAAGCTATCAGGGAATATAACCTCTTTCTTTAAAAAAGCAAAAAAAAGTTACACTTGTATTTATTTACTTTGGGGGGAGACGGTGCACGCCATGGGGCAGGTGTGTGTAGGAGGTCCAGGGACAACTTGCTGGTTCGTTCAGTTCTCTCTTTCCACTATAAAAGTCCCAGGGATTGAACTCAGATCTCTTTGGTGGCAGGTGCCTTTACCCTGAGCCATCTCGCAGGCCCCATAGCCTCCTCTAACTGCTGAAACCTCAGCATTTGGAATAATCTAAGCAAGGTTCTGGGGATCCCAAGGACTGGCTTATCATGTGATGGCAATCACTGGTTTCCTACTTCCTTTTCAGGATGATGGGTTCAGCAAGCTTGGACTCGATGTAGGAGCCCTATTTGAGGAGACTTTCAAAAGAATTTTTTCAATCAAGGATACAAGCGAACAACGTCAACAACGTCACATTGTTTTTTTATCATAGTCCTTCCTGTTCTGTCCCCTGCCCACCCCTCCGGCAGCCAGTGGCACAATGCTCAGAGAGCCCATGTTCACTCTGCCCTTCAGTGCAAACACCCTGCCACACTTCTGGTTCTAACTTTCTGTATATCCTTCCTGATCAATTATCTTTCTAAATGAAACTTAAAACTTACAACGTACATTACAATGGTGAACTGTCGGGTGCTGAGGGAGCCCACTGAGAAGATGACTCTGGAAGCCAGTTGTCCATATCCCCCATTTCAAACCCAAGCATTTTATCTCCAAGTGTCCTCCAAAGCATCTTGTCTATGGATGGCCTGGTCCCCCTAACTCTGTGACAGGGAGGAGAAACCAGCAAAACAGCCCCAGAGTAAAAACACTGTGTCCGTGGGAACTGCTAGAGGGTGAATCTTTATAAAAGGTATTGTAATTGTTTATCCCGTGATGTAAAATGGGGAAGTGAAGCAAGAAGTTGAGCCTTGGGAGCTCAGCAGTGGAGAGAAAGCTCAGTTGGGAACTGTGACTGACTGCTCAGCTTCTACAGACAGCTTCTGCTGGCTCTTGTGAGCATCCAATTTGATGATTTTTATCTCTCTGTTGGTATTTATTCTTTTACCTGGAAGCCTCACCAAAGGTTAACTCTGCCATGCTCTAGACTCTATTAGGAACTCCAGTGACCGCTTCTGTAAGATTTCCTGGGTTGATTCCCCCTGGATACTTCAAACATGTGATTAATAGTGTTTTGTTGTTTTTCTATTTTTTTATGTTTTTATTTTGGCTTGTTATATGCTTAATAAACTCACTCATTCAAAACTAAAACTATGTCTATCATTGTGGGTCTAAAACTGCAGTGCCAGGGTGATCATGTAAGGACTTTGGTTCTCTGTGTACTTCCTCTTCTGCTTTCCTTTACAAAGAGCATCCACTGCTTAATGTCACTGATAGTTGGTCGAACTCACAGCTAGTGTAAAACTTCCCCTAACTCTCAGACTCTGTGAGACCACAGGAAAAAGTAAGATATAAAAACCCAAGGGGTGAAGAGGTTTGCCTGCAGTGTACTTATTGTTTGTAACAACAACACAAAACTTGGTAACTGAACAACGTGCATAGACAGGAAACCTCAGTTTGCTACATTGTGCCATGAACGTAATTTGGATTCAACTCCTGTTACGAACATTATTAAAATTCCTGAAGATACCGATCTGCTTATGATAACATTTTAAATAACTGGCTTGAAAAACAAAAATGCATGTCTAATCAAGATGATTAGTGGTGTTTTTCTAATTTTGTTAGACTTTAATCATTTTGGAAAGTAAGTCTTAGCAAAATTAGGATTTAGTTAAAAACTGCTTTGTGGTGGCTAGTTTTATGTCAGCTTGGCACAAACTAAAGTTATTTGGAAATAGAGAAAATGTGCCAGTATCAGATTGGCCTTCAAGGCTTTTTTTTTTTTTTTTTAAATGATCAATGTGGGAGGTCCTATTACCTAGGCTGGTGGCCCTAGGTACTATAAGAAAGGAGGCTGAAAGCCAGGCAATGGTGGCACACGCCTTTAATCCCAGCAGAGGCAGGTGGAGCTTTGTGAGTTCGAGGCCAGCCTGGTCTACAGAGTGAGTTCCGGGACAGCCAGAGTTACAACAGAGAAACCATGTCTGGAAAAACAAAAAGAAGGAGAAGAAGGGAAAGAAAGAAGGAAGGAAGGAAGGAAGGAAGGAAGGAAGGAAGGAAGGAAGGAAGGAAGGAAGGAAGCAAGCAGGCTAAGCAAGTCCTGGAAGCTAGCCATGTCGCAGCACCCTCCATGGATCTACATCAGTTCTGGCCTCCAGGTTCCTGCCTTAAATTTCTGCCCTGACTTCCCTAAATGATAGTCTTCAAAGCTGAAATAAGCCCTTTCCTCCCCAAGGTGCTTTTGCTTATGGTGTTTATCACAGCAATAGAAACCCTAAAAAGGCATGCTTTGTTTTTGTGTGTGATGCAGTCATGGAACTGTCTTGCAGCTAAGTGGGTCAAGAGCACTGAAGACTCCAGGCTCCCATTCTGAGGAACTGGCAGGAATCTGGCCCCTCCCTTTGCAGTCACTGACAGACCACAAGCCACAGCAAAACTCCACCCCCTCCCAAAGCCTGGCAGTCTGGCAGAATTGCTCATCTGGAGTTGCAACTAAACCCCTGTTCCCTGGAAAATGCCCAAAGTACCCCAGGATGTAAATGGGGCTATTCCAGTATCCCTGTCTTAACCAATGCCCGTGTTCCTGGGTACCAAAGACCCTCCGCTGCCTTTATATATGTAAATAGAGAGATGTTCCACTGACAACTTCTCCCAAGAGTCCAGGTCCATTCTCAACTGCTCATAGGACTCGGATCAAAGATGGGATGGGTGGGCCATAAGAACCACCATGTCCCCTGTGGCTTCCGGCCTGGGAGCCTCTGCCACTGTTGTGGGCTGGTGAACATAGCTACCTTGCAGAACCAGGAAGCTGTAGCAGGATGTGCTTATTTATTATACGATATTTGGGGGAGGGGCTTGTTTTGTTTTGGGGGTCTGATCTAAACTTTCCCTAAATATTCTACAAGATTTAGAACTATAAAACTAGTAAAGCTGTCCTTCTGGCCCACATCAATGAAGATAAGAGGCTCAGAAAGAACAGCCAATATTTAGTCCTTACACTCCAAGTTCAGCCAGTACCTCATGGACAGGGAACCCTGGTAAATCACCTATCCTCTTGATCAGGCGGGCCATGAAGTCGCTGGCAATTGGATTCTGATCCATGTACATCTCACAGGGAGGAGAGTCAGAGGAGAAAGTCAGTCAGTCCTCTCTATGCTTCCAAAGGAAGGCACAAGGCCAGCAGGACCCTGACCCATCCCTGCAGATGGCATGGCTGGTAGAGGAAAGCTAAGGAGTTAAGGGGTCTCTCCTAATCCCTAAGAGGAACAAATACAAAGTCTCAACAGTCTTTACAAACAGAAAGATTTATCTCTGGCCGCCTACATGGTCTTAAACACCAAAAAGGAAACTATAATCAAAACAGCAACTACCATTCAGATAGCCAGTTTTAGCCAGTTTTAAAAGAATACTCTGTTAAATTCCATAAAGTTAGTAACTGGATTAACTTGTTCAAGATTAAACCCTATTTTCCAGGAAGAATTAGAGACTAGAACAATAAACCAACTGGGGACTTATACTTTCTCTTCAGAGGGGACCCCCAAAGGTCAACCTCAGGTAAGAGCTGGATATAGCAGTGCATGCCTTTAACCCCAGCACTTGGGAGGCAAAGGAAGGCAGATCTCTGTGAGTTCAAGGCCAGCCTGGTCTACATAGTGAGTTCCAATGTACAGTGCCCTAGACCTTAGTTGGCCCTGAGACCTTAGCACAACTGACTCCACATAGACGTGCCATTCTGTCGTAGTTAGTCATTGTGGTGGCTCAGAAGTCCAAACTCTGCCAGAACTCAGCAGAGGGAACCACCATCCTGGCCAGTGCCAATTCGGACAGTGGAACCCTGAGTGCCTCAGCTCAGGTGTTTTTATTCTCTCAGAATTCCTTTGGTGTTCTACTGATACCAAGTGCAGATCATAAGCAATTAAACAACCTTCGCAGAAACCCAACCCCTGCAAACAATACAAAATGCCCTAGACCTAGGCTAGCCCCTCTCCCAACAGTGCATAAAACAATTTCAATTATAACTAAAACTAAACTTCCCCAACACCATTCAGGCTGTTAGGCTCAGCAGGTAAACAGCGCCACCTGCCCAAACTAAGACATATAGTTCTGGGAAAGTCTCAAAATGTACTAACCTTGCTTTTGAGCTTCTGTAGTTCTGCTTCTGGGTAACTGTTCTTGTCAACTGAAGTACGTCAACCCAGAATATGTTTTCGTGGAACACCTTCAAGTCGGATGTGAAAAACCAACCACCACCAATCCTGCTACCCTCTTGCATGATGACGACCCACAGATACTCATCCATGACTGTCATGAGATTTTTAAAAAAAATAATAAATAAAAGTATGTGGAAGCTACAATAGTTACATTAGCCAAAAAAGGTTTGCCCAAGCCTGGTACCTCAATCCAGAAAGAAAAAGTGATTGATCTGACCCAGGCTTTCGAGGGGAAAAGTAAAGTCCACATCTGTGTACATGGACAATGGCTGTGCATCAGCTACTACACATGTTTACAGTGTGGTGAATCTTCACCCTCCTAGAGGCTGTTTGGCTTCCCCTACAAATTGCCGTCTTCCACTGCTGGGCTGCTGGCATGGCTGCCTGACAAGATGATCCTAAGACCAGTGGGATCTACTGATATTCTGACAGCATACCATGACCCTGTGCTGCCTGAGACTCCATGATCAAGAAAAAAACAGACAGCTCAAACCCACAGGTTGATGGGGGACACCAGAGGAAAAGATAATTCTCCCAGAAACAAATGAAAGGACTCTGGCAATTAACCTTCACCAGGATACTCATCTGGGGTCTGCAAAACTGGGTTGCTCAGACCAGGGTATGTTATACCTAGACTGGACAGCCTAGTGTGGGATGCCTCAGTCAGATGCCAGGTTTGTGCTCAGATGAATCCAAAACCCCTTACCCAAAAAGAGGTCCAAATAAAAGACCAGTAACTCTCATTAGAGTCCAACAAAGGATGGATAGGCCTCCTTCCTTTGCCTTGCTTTGCTGTGGCCTGCTGCACCCCATGTAGGGAGCGATTTACCCCTATAAAGACCTCCTCCATCGCTTCGCAGACTCAGAGACCAGCAGTTGGCAGAATTCTCTAACCATTCCTTCCTCAAGTCACTGCAGGCCCTCCAGTCCTCCAAAAAGGCTGTTCATTGGACTATCCAGGAGATTCAGCCAACCTCCAAGTCAACCACCAGGTTCCCCTTGTTCCAGTCTGGTGATACTGTCTGGGTCAAGCAGGTAACCAAAGGGGCCCTGAAACCAACTTCAAAAATACTCTATATGGTAATTCTCCCACTCCTATGGATGTGGAGGTAGCTGATATTGTCCCATGGATCCACCTCACCCAGGCCAAGAAAATGAAAGCCATGGATGCTTCCAAGTGGCCAGTTCCTGGACTCTGGACCCATTGAAATTAAGGTTTCACTGCTCCCCAGGCCCTTTCACTCACAGCCCTCTTCCTCCTCTTGAGTCTTACGTTTGGTATAAGTACACGGTCATGGTCCAATACCCATCGCTCAGGCCTGGACCTGGGTACTACAAAAGACAGATACAGGGAAAGTGCTAGCAAATGTAGCTAAAGACCAACAAACCATATTTCATCATAACCTTTGCTCTCTGATGCCCAATCTAAGTGTCTAGTTGTATTTTTTAAAATGTAAGTTTAATTTTTGAGATAAAAAATACAGAATTTACAATTCTATACATGCCCTGTGACTGGGCTGTCTAGTTGCAATAAACAAGGGAGTTTCCATTACAAAAATTGGGTTTGTAAAACTAAGGCTTCCTAAAAATTCCCTTTAAAATGATTCTGGTTGCTGGGCGAGGGTGGCACATGCCTTTAATCGCAGCACTCAGGAGGCAAAGGGAGGCAAATCTCTGAGTTTGAGGCCAGCCTGGTCTACACAGTGAGTTCCAGGACAGCCAGAGTTACAACAGAGAAACCCTGTCTTGAAAAAAACCAAAAAGAAAAAGAAAAAAAAAAAAGATTCTGGCCTTTGAGAAATAGCAGCAACAACAAAACCCCTAAAAAATCAGTGTCTATGCCACAGGAAGGGACTCTGGAGATAGAGTTAGTCATCCCAGCTGAAAAATCAGCCAGGACTGCTGGTTATGAAAATCAGCCAGGACTGCTGGTTATGAAAATCAGCCAGGACTGCTGGTTATGCGTAGACACCCAGACTCCATACTACATAGGGCTAGGAACTAACCAGACTGTCAGCACATTGACTGACAAAACTCACTGAGCCTAGGGGAACAAAATTAATGTTAGAGGACTTATAAGGGACTCCCTGGTTAAACCAGTCTCTGTTCTCTTGATACCCCTGGCTAACTATTCTGCTATCAGTGTTGACTAGGACTTTCATTCTGATTCCGGTTGGATTAACGGTGGGGCCTTGTATCTTAATATGAGTCTATGATTTGACTCATTCACTAAGACCAGTGGGGAAGTAACAAAATCCCGGACCTTAGTAGGTGCTGAGACCTTAGCACAACTGATTCCATGATGGGAAAAGTGCCACTCAAGCTGTTAGACTTATCAGACAGACAGCAACACCTGCCAAAGCTAAAACAAAGTTCATACAATTCTCGGAAAGTCTCAAAATGTACTAACCGTGTTTTTTAGCTTCTGTAGTTCACCTTCTGGCTAACTGTTCTTGTTAACTGAAGTATGTCAATCCAGAATAGGGTTTTTGTGCCCACCTTGAGAAAGGCTTGGGACTTCACTGGGATCCTGAACACGCAGTATATTTGCCAGCTGGCTAACAAAGACTTTCTATTGGCTTACACCGGTGTCTGAGCAGTCCTCTCTGGTGAATACCCCACAACATTTCTGGCACTGCCGCTGAGAACCCAGGGACTAGACCTCAAGACACTGGGAGTCCCAGAGCCCCTCGAGGGAAGGAAGAGCGTGGTGGTCAGGGGACTCCTATAGGGTGTACAACCTGAGTCGTTCCAGGTCCCCAGGCCTCCCTTTGATCAATTGAAGACTAGTGTTTCAGAGGAGTCGGACACCTCCAACCCGAAAGGAAACAAATTAGAAAGTTGCCTGGTCTGTCACCTCCAGAGGTAAGTCTGGTTAAAGCACCTTCTGTTTGGACACATAGGAGAGGTCTAACAAGACTGTTGTTCCAAGTGTCTTGGTTTCTGTGAGACATCACAGGAAAAGGGGACTCCCTCTTTTCAGGTGTATGAATGTATGGTGGCCACCCCTGGTTGTCTTTACTGTGTATCTCTCGGTGTAGGTCTGTGTGTGTGTCTTTCTATGTGTTTCTGTCAGTTCTGTTTCCTTGTATTGACCAGTAGAGGCTTTCTGTGGTGTAAGATTCCCCTGCCTTAAGACCTATGCTCTCTCCTGTCGGGGACCTGAATCCTTTTGGCTCTGCCAGGTCACCCAGAGAAAAATCGCCCCTAGAAAACAACCTTCCCCCCGTCCCACTCCAGGAGCAGGAATGTTTGCTTGTTTTGTTGCTTGACTCCCACTTGGGGTCATAGTTTGTCCCTGTGTGTGTGTGCTGTGTGTGTGTACTTTGGGGGGGGGATTGGAGGGGGTGGCCAGGCCTCTCATCCAGGGCCCCTTGATATCTAAGCATTTAAGCAAAATGTACACGGAGAGGGGCAAGTAGTTCCCCTGGGTAAGCATTCCCTCTGCTCCATGCCTACTCTGGTGGCCCCGGGGGAAGGGGCTGGAAGAATAGAGAAAGTTCCACCTCTTTCTCTTTCCTGATTTATGTCTTTGCTTCATTCAGTGATTTGGCAGGGGATCTCTGCCAGGCAATGTAGCCTGGACAGCAGATTCTCCCTTCTGTCCAATGCTGACCAAGGAGATTTTAAACAAATTTTACTAGGTATTTTTAAAAAGATTAAAAAATAGCTGCTAAAGAGATTTCCTTTGTCACCTACCCAGTCCCAGATATTAAAAAAAAAGTTATAAAATTTAAAGATATAAGTAGGTCTCAGTTGCTAGAGGTAGTTCAAAAGGTGTTTAACAACAAAAAACTAATTGAGACAAGACCTTTTCATAAACTAAAAACCACTGTCACTTTCTCTGATAAGACACAGTTTGACTTACAGATACCTAGCAAAATTTAGGTTCCCAATGACTCTGGAAACAAAAAGGGGATTGCAGTCCATATTGCCTGCCTTGAACAGTCAGGCATCCTGATGCTCTGCCAATCACCCCAGAATATGCCTCTCCTGTCTATGAAGAAACTTAGGACTTCTGATTCTCGTGAATCTGATTCTTGCAGAGAAGCAGGTGTACACTGTCTTGGACCTGAAAGATGGTTTCTTCAGCCTCCCATTGGCAGAAGTGAGTCAATCTAACTTTGCTAAATACATAGAGCCAGTGAGAAGTCACTGAGAAGAAGCCATTGAGAGCAACATACCTGGACCAGGTTGCCCCAAGATTTAAAGACACTTAATGCAGACTTCCTGCCCTTCCGTTGGGGGATTTCCTGGGAAAATAGATTATAAAGGGGCCTCCGAGGGACTGCTGCAAGAGTTGCAAACCTTGAACTACAGAATGCCAGTTAAGAAACTCATACTTTGTACATCAGAGGCAACAGCTAGAAATGGCTGCCTCTGGATACCAGGGTTTGCAAAAATAAATAGCAAAGCCTCTCTACACAAGCATAAGGTGGAGTGGGCACTGAGCCCCTGATCTGGACTGAGACTAAAACAGCTCTGACTTCAGCTCCAGCCCTAAAACTCCCAGATGTCTCAAAACCTTTTCATCTGTTTGTCCATGAAACGAAACCCAGAGAGGTTTTAACCCAAACTCCGAGGGCATGGGAACACCCTGTGACATACCTGTCTAAATGACTGGACCCTGGAGCCACAGGATGCCCCACCCATCTAAGGTATGTGGTGGCTGCTGCTAGTTTAATGAAAAAAAAAAAAAAAACAAACAAGTTCATTCTAGGTCAAGATCTTATTCTCACAACACCCCACAACACAGTTGAATCCCTCCTCTGAGGAACACCGGAACACTGGTGTGACCCAGTACCAAGCCACACTTCTTGACCACCCTCAAGTCTGATGTGAGAAGCCCGCTGCCATCAACCCTGCTGCCTCTCTCCTGATGATGACCCGCAGGAGTTCATCCGTGACGCCACACAATGAAAATGGAAACAGGTATGTGGGAGCTTTAATAATTACTTTAACTAAAAAGATGTGGGCCCAATCCAGGTACTTCCCAGCCCAGAGAGCAGAACTGACTGATCTGACCCAGGCTCTCAGATGAGGGCAAAGGAAAGTTCGCTGCTGTATCCATGGACGATGGCTACGTGTCTATTACTGTGCATCTTCAGTCTGATAGAGAAAGAGGGCTTCTCACTGCCGGGGAAAAAAAAGTAGGCCCTCCTAGAGGCTGATTGGCTTCCCCTACAAATTCTGTCCTCACTGCTGGGCTGCTGACCTGGCTGCCTGACAAACAGCTGAAGCTGGGAATCGGTACATTGTGGAAATTCTGTTCGTTAAGTAGTTAAGACCTTTGTATTGGTGGGTGATGCTTTTCCTCAATAAAGTACCTAGAGACCAAGTGCTCCGGGTCAGACCACGAGAGAGACTTGACCCTTTGCAATGGCTCGGACTTACACACCATGATTGTCTCCCGTTCCCTGAACGAACCCATCTGAGATATTAATATTTCCATCCACATAACCAGCTACTATGTTTTGAAGTGTGCCCATCTTGATGTAGGTTAATTGCATTGTTGAGAAAGGACTGTGCGCATTTAGCTCAATCCAAGTGGAGTCCTTAATTGCTAAACTAGCCTATATATGCCTACCTCCGTGAGACCTTGTCTCAAAACAACACAAAACAAACAAAAACAAGAAAATGACAAAGGGTGTCTTTTAAAATCTAACACGGCTAGAGGATTAGATCTTTCAGTACTGTACTTTGGATGTGGGTGTTTGAGAGTGACGGAGGCTTTCTCAATTATTGGTAAGCTTAACTCTGGGAACTAGCCGGAACAGATGATTCATGGTCACCAAGGCCACCCTGAGCCTCTGACTTCTGAGTTCATCGTTTCACTCCCAAGGGGGAGAAAATATAGATAAGGAGTGAGCAGAGTGAATGTAGATTCCTAAGGAAGAGTGAAGAGGAACTGACTGGGTTAGTGAGAATTGAATGGACGATGAAGTGAACCTGGCTGAGATGGGTCATGTTCTGAGCACACTTGGGACTGCGCCAGTGAGTCACTTAACCCAACCAGGGGAACAACCATGTGTTAGTCATCCAAATAAAGGGAGCAGCCAAGAATCGAGGTTACCTTTGTCCACTCTTCACAACTCATTTTGTAGGCTATTGGTTGGATCGCTTTCTGTGTGACTAAATCATGACCTACTCTGGGCTCCTGCCCTTACTTCCTGCAGGGTGCTAACCCTATCCCATTATGGCCCTTTAAGAAAGAATGGGTATTTTTACTTGTAACTTTTACTCCAGACTACTGAATGGGATGCCTATTCTTGGTTGTCTACTTGACTACACCTGGAATTAACTAACGCCTACATGAATGGGTACACCTGTGAGGGACTTTTTTTCTTAATTAAATCACTAGAAGTAGGAAGACCCACTTATCTGGATCTTTGCTGTGGGAAGACAAACCTTTAATCCAGATCTTTTGAGGTGGGAAGACTCACCTTTAATCTGGATCAGGCCTTCTGCTGGCAGCCTATATAAAGGACATGGGAGAAGGCAGCTCTCTCTGTCTGCTTGCTCTTGCTGGCAAGTCCATCTCTTCACTAGCATTAGATCCTACTTCTTCAGAATTCTGGAGTATACTGAATATCAGTTGAGACATCCAGCCCTGTGGACTGAACTACTACTGGATTCTTGGCCCTTCTGTTAATATACAACCATTGTTGGGCAACTGGACCACAGCCTGTAAACAATTTCAATGAAATATATATATTCTCTAGACTTATAGAATATATATATATTCTATAAATTTTATAAGAATAAGTAAAAGAATAAATAGCAAGTGATAGATAAATTAGACATATAGAGAACAAAATATTATCTAATTGAATACTCAAACAGGCAGCAGAGATAGGCTGTGGAAACCCATTGAGACAGTCATTTGGAGTTTCACATAGAGAAAGTCCAGGGAAGAGCAGGATTCCTTCAGGTGAGGATTCCAGGTTAAAAAAAAAAAATGGGTAGCAACAGTGTAGGATATGAAGTCTCAGGAATAATTTGATGAATTCTAGAAGAAACAAATCTATCAGTAGAGTCAGGGACTGTTCAAGAAAAACTTGGCTTGGTGGGTCCAAATTTTGTTTTGTCTTGTTTTTTGAGACAGGGCCTCTCTCCATGTAGCTGTGACCGTCTGGTTTTGTGGGGTATTCACCAGAGAAGAATGCTCAGACATGAGTTTAAGCTGATAGAAAGTCTTTATTAGCCATCCTGTGACTACACTGGGTGCTAATGTCTTGGTCTCTGCTAAAGCCTGAGACTCTATTCACTCTCCACATCTTCACAAGTGTCAGAAAAAGTAAGGGGCAGAGAACGGACGCATGGGCTCTTCGATGTCCTCCAAGAGTGGTGAGTCAGGAAACAGGAGGTGTGAGCGCCCTAGGGTAGCTCTGAGTTCTGGAGTCAAGGGCACACAGTTCTCACTCTCCAAGTTCATCTGCCTCCTCATTCCTGGCGACAAGGTGAAGAGTTCCAGGAGTGAGTTCTCATCGTCCGTGTCGCTGCATTCTGAGCCCTCACTGCTGACCACTGCACAGCAAGACAAAACTCCTCAGGACTCTCAGCCAATGATCTATAAGCTAAACCCCAGAATGTGGTCCCAGGAAAGATCCAGAAGCTTGGGTGATGTTTAAGTAGCGATGCCCCTGACACAGGCGGTCCCTCCAGAGTGTTTTACTCAATGCTGACTTTGAGGGACACCACTCTGACTTTGGTTGCCTCAAAGCCTTGCTTGCCAAATCTCTGTCTCCTTACTCTTCCTCCCCCTATTCCTGCTGTCTCTGCCCATTTCTCTGCCCCTGCTGGCTCCCACCTCCCTTCTCTCACTCTGTGGATCTCCAGTTCTTTCTGTTTCTGCCTATTTTGTTTCCTTCCCAACTACACACACACCCCTGCTTCCTTGCCTAACATATCTCCTTATGACTATTCCAGCCCAGATCTCTTAAACCTTTCCCACTGCCTACCTGCATTCCTAGTTAAAGGACTTCCAGAGCCTATGCCTCCCTGCATCCATCTGGGGCTCCGAGAGACACTGAGCTGGACTCTGAGCACATGCTCAGCCAGCCAGTCACTGCCACTATGACTTACAAGGGTCACCCATCACCACAGGCATCATACGTTATCCTTACCAATGACTTCTTCTGCTTGGTTCTGCAGTGTCCCTGGCTTCTGTAGATTTTTTTGTTTTACAAAACAAGGTTGTGTCCAGTTTTCATATGTGCACAGATTTGTCCCTGAAACAGAAGAAAATATTACTGGAAGAATTCTCATCCACTCCCTTGATAAAGCTTCATGGTATCCTATTCTCTCTCCCCTGACATGTGACTGCAGAGAACAAGCCTAGTGCTAAACATTTATCACCATAGCTAGGTAGGACGGCTCACACCTGTTGTCCCAGCACTTTGTAGGTTGAGACAAGAGTGTCAATCATGAGTTCAAGGCCAACATGGCTGCGTATAATAAGACCTTGTCTCAAAGAATGAAAAAGGAAAGAAAAAAAAGAGAGAAAGAAGGAAGGAAAGAATTTTCATTTAGCTTTCTACTTCACTCTACAGTATACAGCACACCTTCCCTTCTTCATTCCTCGAGTTCTTTCTTACTGCCTTGACCCTGTCTTTTCTGTTTTCTCTTTTCTCTTTCCCACTACTATCATTTACCAACTGATAATTATGTCAGCTAAGGTTTGTATTCCTAACATAATTAACCTAATTTTTAACTCTATTAAGACCTGAAGTTCTCCTGCCTGGCAGTGGTGCCACATGCCTCAGGAGGTAGAGGCAGGCAGATCTCTGAGTTTGAGGCCAGCCTGGTCTACAGAGTGATCAGGACAGTCAGGGCTACACAGAGCTGCCCTGTCTCAAACAAACAAAAAAGACCTGGAGTTCTCAATTTAATTCTTAGGACTGTCCTGTCTTCAGGTTCTGTATCCAAAGATTCAACCAACCATGGATCAACAGCACACGGGAAAATATATTACACCTGTACTGAGCATGAACACTTTTATTTCTTGTCATTATCCCCTAAACAATGAAACAAGGTAACTATTCATATTACAGTTATATTGTATCACATATTGAGAGCAATCTAGAAATGGCTGAAAGTAAACAGGAGGATGTGTATAGGTTACATTAAAGTTTTGAAAATCTGTGGGCTTTGATATCCATACAGAAGATCTAATTCCCCGTGGATACCGAGAGACAACTGTAGTGGGACTTTGCCAAGAAGTCTTTGCTGTGCAGCCTTCCTTATGACTGGATGCCACTTAGACTTCTGGGAGCAGCTTAGGATATAAAAGAGGCAGTGGCACTGCAGTGGCAGTAGGGTAGAGGATGGTACATGTTAGTGCTCTCAGACAGATGCTAGCTAGTCCAGTTCTCCAGGCTTCAGACAGATAAGAACAGCCAAAAAAGGGCTGTGATTATTTCTCTCTTTCCTTTCTATCTTTTTAAAGCTATAGAACTTTAAAAAACATACTGGAAATATGTACAAGTTGAGATTTAGTTACAAATTAGAAATGTTATTACAGTAACATTCGGTTAAAAGCAGCACTCCAGTTCAGGGCAAGAAAACAAAACAGTTTTCAGGGCATGAGAACAGAACAGCCTTCAGTTATATCCAAATGAAGTGGAAAGAACAGGAGAATTCAGTTACAAGTGGAACAGGAGAACCAGGAGACCAGATTCCAATTACAAAATAAGGAGCCAGAATTCAGTTTATATATGTATATGTCATATATATATATAAAATACATATATATATTATATCATATATATGCACCATTCTTATAACAGTTTTTTGTTGTTTTCAACTTTTGTTAATTTTATATCGTGTGTGTGTGTGTGTGTGTGTGTGCACTCATGCACCATGGTGCACATGTGGAGGTTAAAAGACAACCTTCGGGAATCAATTCTCAATCTTTACCATGTGGGATCATACTCAGGTCATCAGGTTTGATGGTAAATACCTTCTCCTGCTGCACCATCTTGCCAGCCCTGGGGTTTTTCCACATACACATGCCAGCAATATCACAGTACCAAAAGAATGTCCAATGTTCAGGGTACAGAAATAGTGCTTATATGACAGATCTAATGACACGTTCAGAGAACAAAGCAAGAATAAGTCAAATGGTCCCTGCCTCTCCATAACAGTCTACCAAAAGTGGTACATGTAGCCACACGGTCACAGTAGGGTGTGTGTTATGTACCATAGCAACTGAAAAGCGCTGTGAGGGTTCAGTCTCATTTTCCTGCAGGAGGTATGTCAGCAGGAGACAGCTAGATTAGACAGGCTACGTTGAGGAAGAAGTCAAGCAAACAGAGCGGAATAGGAATCAGGGTGTGAGCAAAGGCAGCAGTGACTAAAAGAAGTCATAACACACACACACACACACACACATGAAATTTACAAAATTTTTTGTTTTGTTTTACTTTTTCTGACATTCTCTTTTTTTAATTTTTATTATAATCATATCATTCCTTCCTTCCCTTTTCTCCCTCCAAATTCTCCCATATACCCCTCCATGCTTTCTTTCAAATTCATTAATTTTTTTCATTAATTGTTGTTACATACATTATGTATGTGCATATATATATATATATATATATATATATATATATATATATATTCCTAACTTATATAACCTATATATTCCTAAACATAACCTGCTCTATCTGTATAATCTTACTTGTATGTAGGTTTTCAGGGCTGACCATTTGGTAGTGGATAACCAATTAGTGTGCTCCTTCCTGGGGAAGACTATTTCTCCCACTCTCCATATTCCTTGGTTGCCTATAGCTCTTTCTGTAGAGTTGAGGCTTCCTGATCTTTCCCTCGACCGCTTTGGCATGTTTATTGGTGTTGTCCTTGCTCAGCTCACATTTGGGCAGTGATGTTGGTGAGACTTCATAAGTGATCTTCTGATATTATCTGGAGACACAGACTCACAGCAAACTCCCTGGCCCTCTGGCTCTTACAATTTTTCTGCCCCCTATTTCACAATGTTCCCTGAGGGCCTAGGTGCAGGAGTTGTTTTATAGATGTAGCCTGTGGAAATAGGCTCCACAACTCTGCATTTTGATTGGTTGCAGGTTTTTGTAATGGTCTCTATGTATCGCGAAGAGAGGTTTCCCTCATGAGGGGTGAGGACTATGCTTATCTGTGGGTATAAGGACAAACATTGAGAGTGTAGCTAGGTATTAGGCTGGTTTAGTAAAGTGATGGTTGTAGGCCCTCCTCCAAGATCCATGACTCGGTGTCCAGTACCAGGCATGATTTTCCTATTGTTGAGTGGGTCTTAAGTCCAATTAGAAGCTGTTGGTTACTGCCAAGGTATGTGTGCGACTACTGCACCCTTAAGGATATTGTGCCAAGCTGGTTATTCACATGGTTCAAAGCATGCTCACTGGGTACAACAGAACTTCTTGTAGTCAAAGAATAAAAGCTTGGAAAGTAAGAAAGACTCTAGGTATGACCTGTGCCTTGGAAGCTTCATGAAGGAGATCCAGAAATCCAAGCTTCATGAAGCTCACCAGGGTAACTTTCACATTTCTGTGAGCTCCAACAGCTGAAGTTCAAGGGAGAAGTAACAGAGCTCTGAGTCCTCATCACAGCCCCAGCAATGGACAAGAATAGTCAGGTTACTGCCGGGTCATGTTCACAGAGCAGGGGGACTGATAGGGCCTGGAGATTGAGGGAAAGAAGGACTTAAGAGGACTCCTAGGCTTCCTGCTTGAAGACCTGGACATGAATCCACCTTAGCAAAGAGGAATCTTTGGCAAAAAAAAGGAGGGAGGGAGTTGAAGGGAGGAAGGTTTCTGAAGAAGAGGCTGGCTCAGTTTGATGCACTACACTCGAGATTCTTAAGCTGAGAAGACAGGCCTGTGTTTACCATCCCAAGAGGGTATAAGAAAATCCCCTTCAAGTCAGAAAGGAGGCTGGCCACCTGTTCTCAAGTCACTGGGGCATCTCAGGAGCCGGTTGCAGAGGTTGCCTTGGTAACTGCATAAGTTGTCTAGGCTGGGAGGTTGTGATGGCAGCTGTTCAAGTGACTACAGCAGCTGGCCACTCAGGCTGGGCTGAAGCGGGGCATCCAGGGTGGCAGCTGAAGAGGCAGAAGCCGAGAGCAGGAGAAGTTATGGTTGGTATGGCAATGAGGGGTGCCCCAGCAGCCACAGAGGCCAAAGCAGATGCCTGGTCCTACTCACAGGCTGGCCTATCCTAGCTATTTAGGCTCACTGCAGGGTGGTGCTGCTGGCTGTTAGTCAAAGGCCTGGGTGCTATGGCCCCTGTTTTCCCACCCCAGGTAGTTTCAGCAACACAGTCAAAAACATCCTATATTCAAGAAACAGGTAATCAGGAAACCACACACACACACACACACACACACACACACACACACACACGCGCGCACACACACGGCTTGGCCCTTCCTGTTCTATCTCACCCACAGAGTCCCACCCTTCTTCCTCCTAGAGGTCTTCCTCTGTGATCTACTTTATTTGCAAGTCTGAGAATCACACACATTTTCATGCTTCAGTAGTGGCTTTAAGCATCCAGGATAAAGATAACCTCCACACCAACCTCTGCCAGGCTGGCAAAGTATGGGTTTCATGTCCACTGCACAGCTGGACTAACCTCTGTAATTCACTACTTGTTCATGTATCTGTGTTTTCTATCCACATCCTCTACTTGTTCTCACCCAAGGCACTCTTGGGTCCCCTTTGTCCCTTACAAGGAACATAGAAAGTAAGAGATAAAGAAGTCAGATTTAAGGAAATATTCTCTCTAAAGAAACTCCTTAACTTTGGATAATGGACCTCTAGCGTCTCCCAGGCCTCAACCAACTTGCCTCCCTCACATCTTAGGATGCAGCTTGAGGCTGGCTCAGGTGTGTGAACAGAGCAAGGAGTGGGGGAGGGGAAGACAAATAACTCCTCCCTCCACATAATGATCTGGTGGCCCAGGGGTAAAGCACTTGCTGCATCAGCCTGATGACTTCGATCCCTGGAAGCCACTGGAGAAGAGAATGGATTCCTACAAGCTATTATCTGACCTCCTCACACCTGCTGTGTCCACACACGCACATCATCCACCGCACACAATAATAATAAAAATAACAAAGTAATTTTTAAAATTGAGAGTCAACTCAACCCTTTGCCTTGTTCCTCACGTGGCTGTAGGGAGGAGGTCTTGTCTAATCATTCCTCCTTTTAGAAATGGGGTATATTACATTTACTGGGAACTTAAGAGGCAGAAAAAGAGAGAGGTCCCAGGAGCCAGGGCTGGGGAATGTGGCCATCTTGAACTTGGGGGTTAGAAGCTACAGCGAGCTACACTTCAAGAGGAAATACTGCCCTCTGAGGACCGCAGCTCACCCCCAGGAAGCCCTGCTCAGCTCTTCCTCGTTCTACTCTTTCTCTCTCCTCAACTGTCATCAGGATCCCATCTACAAGCATTGTGGCTTCTCCCACGAGATGTTTGTGCATCTGGCCTCATTAGCTTCTAGGGTTACTCATTTCTGTCCCTCCTTCCCCTCCAGTGGGATTGTGCTGCTCATTCCGCACTGTCTCTGCTTCTCCTTCACGGTTGTCTCCCAGCTTCTCTTTCTGCAGTTGTCTTGGTCCTCCCCAGAGAAACTACCAGATACAGTATTGACTTATGTCATTGCCTCCTTTCCACAGACAGTCTGCTGTGGTTGGAGCTTCCTCTTTAAACACTGAGCATGTGCCATAGCAACGACACCTCTACTGCTCCTGGATATGTGGCCATCACCCGGGTAGATACCAGACTGTCCCAGCCTCACCTGCTTGGGTGCATTTATAGTTGCTTCGATGAGACTCAGTTGGATGAAAAATTGAATTGCCTCTCCTTGAGTTCTTTGACTTCACATCACAGGTAGACTCTGAGGACCTTCTTTTGATCCTAAATTGGATGGACCCTAGACAACAATATACTTTTATAAACATGATGTTGTGACATCATGAACAAGAACCCGAAATTTGGGGCTGGAGAGTTGGCTTGGGGGTTAAGAGCACTGACTGCTCTTCCAGAGGCCCTGGGTTCAGCTCACAGCACCCACATGGTGGCTAACAACCACCTGTAAGTCCAGAGGATTTGAAGCTGCCTTCTGGCCTCGGGGGTCTACATACACAGACACAAACATATATGCAAGCAAAACTCCTATACACATAAACTATGAATAAATCCATTTATAATTTATTTATTATGAGTAAATAAATAAAATATCCTGCAGCTTTTAGTTAAGTGGATTAGTAGATTAATCAAATAGTTGGGCACAGGAACTCTCCTAGGCAATCCAGAGGACAAAGATTCTGACATTTAAACCCTGAACTTGGAGAAATGACAGACACAAAGACTGAGCACTCTGGACGGTCAATAATACAGATGGTCCACAGCATGTGACAGAACAGGATGATATAGCAACAGTCACAGAGAGTCAACAAGAACAGACCATCAGAAGAGGAAGGATCTGAGGGTGTCCGAGTCAGGCTTCCTTGAGAACAGCTGTTACCAGGTCCTATGGAGAAGAAATTAGATATTTATTTCAGGAGTTGAAGCAGGGGTTTGTCTTTATAATGCAAGGATTGAAGGGCCTCTTGAAGCATCAACCCAGAGTCTATCTGAAGATGACAAGGTCCCCCTGATTGAAGTCAGACTTGGGTCATGAGAGGAGGGTACAATGGTCAGCCCTGACTGAGTAGAGTCCTCCCTGGACCACTCTAGTGCCTGGTGATGACTTGTCTTCATATCCATGGCTAACGGATGCCTGAAGGTGTGCACGCCAGCTGGCCTTCTCATGAGGATTCAGTGCCATTCCCAACCACCTCCTCCAGTTCTTGCTATTCTTTGTCTCCAGTATCTTTCTCTCCTTGTGTGTGCCCCTTACTTTTGTTGCCTGTTTCTGTCTCTTCCAGTAGTTGTCTGGGTAGCAGACAGGGTTAAGAACACAGGCTCTGGCTTCTGAATGCCTTGTCCATGAAAACTACATACGTGGTCTCTCCAGAGTTTGGTGTCCTCACCTACAACTGAGCACCAAGTGACACCAACCTTTAGTGGCAGCTTGAATGCCAGATCTACAGCAGTCAAGAATAGACACTCAACCCAAGCAAGATGTCAGCAACTGGTCCCTGTTATTATTATATATTTTGCCCTTTCTGTTCTGCCTCTCGTTCCCATCCCCTTCTTCCTGTCATTAACCCTCCTCATATCCACACGCTCTTCTTTTATTTCTAATAATTCCTCTCAATGTCTGTGTGTCTATCTTTCTCATATTCCCACTCTTGAATGATAGCCCCCAGACTCATATTGATTGATTACTTTTGCTATTGCCAAATGATTCTTCTTTAATGCTGTTCATTGGAGACCCACAGCTCTGAGTCCTTCAATTCTCTCCACTGAAGAACTCTTAACTTAGAAGCCACACTCAGACACCTAGTCCACACTCAACTTGATGATGTTAGAGTCGGGTCATTTGTGACTTGACACAAAGCTTCACAGAGGCTGGAATGATAGCTCAGTGATTAAAAGCACTTAGTGCTTTTGCAGAGGGCCCAGATTAGCAGTTCCCAGTACCAGCATGATGGCTCACAACCATCTGTAACTCCACTTGCAGAGAATTCTGACCCCTTTCCTTTGACCTCTGTGGGTACCAGGCATGCACACCATGCACAGACATGCAAACAAAAACACTTATACACAAGAAATAAAATAAGTCTTTTTTTTTTAAAGCAGTATTCATCTACCTTTCCTATTCCTTCAGAGCTCTCTGCATAACACAGCCCATCCCCGACTCTCATTCTCCACCTCCCACCCCAGGAGCTCAGTTCCATGTCTCCTTTTCCTCTTAGTTAACCAAAACGTCACCCAGTTTGAAGTACCTTGCTCACAGCCTGGCTGAACAGTGGCAGGTTTCTGTTTTTCTTGTTTACTTTCCTGGGGAAAGCATCGGTCCTGCAGCACTAAGCAGAAGGAGACAATCATTAGTCCCTGCAGGCAAGTGACGGGAGCATCCCATCAGCTATTGGGACAGCAGGTCGAGTGGGAACAGTCACACGGATGGAGCATCTGTGAGATTTTGAACTTCAGGGAGAACTTTGAGCCCTTGGGTCACTCTGGCTATCCATGGCTTATGACCGGATATAGTTTATCCCTTCCTACAAGGCAGCCAAGAGGAGAAAACA
Source organism: Cricetomys ansorgei (assembly GCA_026225945.1). Lineage (NCBI taxonomy): Eukaryota > Metazoa > Chordata > Mammalia > Rodentia > Nesomyidae > Cricetomys > Cricetomys ansorgei. The sequence goes on from JAMJFZ010001796.1 coordinate 21,957,002, forward strand.
AAACCAAACCACAGAGATCCTATAGACAGTGAACTTCTTGTGTTTGTTTGTTTGTTTGTTTTTTTAAGACTTATTTTGTTTTAAAGTTATGTGTATGTCTGTGTATTTTCTCATCAGTATGTGTTCATGAGTGTGGATGCCTGTAGGGGCCAGAAGAGGGTGTTGGATATGCTGAAACTGGAGTTACAGGTGGTTATGAGCTACCCAATATGGGTGCTAAGAAGCAAACTCAAGTCCTCTGCAAGAATAACACATGCTCTTAACTGCTGTGTCATCTCTCCAGCTCCCCTCTCAGGTTCTAAGGATGATGACACAATGGGGGAAAAATCATAAAACTAATTAATTGCTTAACTAAGTATTGTAAAAGCTTAGTTCGGTTCAAGGGAAGGAGTCTTCCTGTGGGCTATAAAGACCTTAAGGAAGAAACAGGGGTTCCCTTGGGAATAGGATGAATAAGGTCCGAGAGAGCCCCATATAGATTTTTCTTTTAGTCCTAGAGCTTCAGAGATGGGTCTAGCAAAGAGGAGAGTCTAAGCTTCCTTGGAAGAAGAATGAACAGAGAGCATAGGAAAGAGTCAGACAGACTTCTCCAGCAGGGATAGTCCAGGCCCAAGCACTAAGGGCTCTGAGAATTAAATCAGGAGTGAAGACAGCTGCCCTGAAGGAAATGCAAGATTTCATAAGAAGGACCCTGGAGGCCACCCACAAGATGAGACAGAGCACTAGCCCAGTTACATTCACACTGCCAGGTCAGTTAGTGGGGCGCAGAAAGCCGTTTAGTTGTACAGATTAAATGAATCAAAACAGAGTTGTCATATATAAGAGAGATATTTATCTCAATCCCTCACCCTAAGGCTTGGGGAACGTTGAAGAAAGGGGCAGAAAGAATGTAATAGCTGGAAGATGGAGAGGACTGCTGTGAAGCACTGTCTTCTGGACATGATATGACTGCTGATGTGAACACAGGGGAGCTGTGATTAGCTGTATAAGACCTACACAAGAGCAAGCCAATCAACGCTTCAGCACTGATGGGGAGGGACTCATGAGGCTCCACCCTTAGCGAGTTACTATTGGCAGCTCATGGTTGCTGGGAGAGAGAGTCCTTTTTCTTTGGGGATGCGGCTGCTGATGGGTTGTTCATACTCCAGTGGGTGGGGGGACCGCACCTATGCTCACATGGGGCAGTACTAATTGGACTCAGTAGGTTATGAAGAGGAAAAGGAAAAGAAGCAGGAAGACGATGAAGACAACGATGATGATGACGAACATGGAAGTGTAGGACATGTTGGGAGGGCTGGGAGATATCGGATGGGGTCAGAATTGATATGATCTAGATGCATTATATACATGTATTGGATTATCAAAGAATAAGCAAAAAATATTTTTAAAGATAGAATTTCACGGCAAAAGGGAGGTGAGAGAAGGAATTACCAGTTTCCAATCTTTTGTGAATCTCTCTTAAACCAGGATACGCATTCAGGTTCACTCTGTCGAATACAGTCCATAGAGGTAACCAGTCAGATAACTTCTCCAGGTGAGTCAGAACATTGTACACCACTTTCTCTACAGGAACCAAGTTCCTACAGGCTTCGTAAGAATCCTATTAAAAAGTTCAACATAGAGAGTGTCAAAGCATCGTTTCCTCTGACACAAGTAGACATCAAAGTGAAATACTGTCATGGGAGCCTATGGATTCTAATTTCCCTAGGAAACCCCTTGATGGCAGCCTTGCAACCAAAGCATAGAGCAATCCAGGAGAAAGACTTCTCAGTTCTGACAACTTGCTCACCACTAAATATATATATGAATATTTCCTGGCTTTGTTTCATCTTTTAAAAATGATATTGTAACTTTAAGATTGGCATAATGAAGAGAGATTGAAATTTCTTTCTCAGGAAACCAGAGGAGTTCTGGCCAAAATCATTAGTCAATCCATTTTCTTCCACCAATTCCTGTCTCTCGGTTTTCTTATAACTCATCAATCGACAGACCTTAGATTCTGGTAATACTATTGCTTTGGCTCTTTCATTATTTTAATCTTGCCATATTGCAAGTCACTAATCGGTCTTCATCAGTGGAACCTAACAATTTCTTCTTTCATTTTTTTTTTCTTTTGTGTGTATATGGGGAGGCGGTAAATGGGTGAGTAGTAGAGCACAGCAAACGCCAGGTAGTCATTCTGAATCTCCAGCTCTGTCATAGTTCAGCCACGATGTCTTACCAGCCACCCACTCTCACATCCTGGGGAGAGACGGTTTTCAGTTAGAAGCAGAAGTGTCTTGTTACCTTCTACGTCATGGGATAAATAACAAAGATAAAAAGGTCTTCCTGTGCGAGGCATAAAAGGCATTTTAGCCAACTAGAGAAACCTAGCATCCAGGATGCCAAACACCACTTAACGTAGGGCTGGGTTGCCATGGGGTGGTGAATAATGTCACTTACAGCATAGATCTTGTCCGTGATGAAGGAGTGGTCCCTGAGGCTTTCTAGGAAAGGAAACAGCTTGGTGACTGCATGGGCTATCTCTATTTTATTTTCCTTGAAGTAATTGGACAGTATCTCATTAGAGCATTTCTCTTTCTGGATCACTGCAAGCATGCTAAGGTGGGGAGAGAACACAGTGAGAAAATGAACACCAGGATTCCGTGGCACATTTCCCAGTCTCCCCCACAGAAGAAAACCAGGCCCAATAACTTCACATGCATGGTTTCCAAAAGTAAATGACCAAACTCACATAAACTCTACCAGTGAACAAAGAAAAAGAAATGCTTCCCTTGATGTAGAAGAAAAAATCTTGACACTCAAATTTTAAAAATTGTACAAAAATAAAAAGTAAGGAGTCAGAATCTCTCTCGGATGCAGACAGAGAAACACCAAGAAAACAGCAAATCCAACCCAAAACATTCGCAAGGCATAATACACATGACTAAGGAGGCTCTTTTCCAAGAACGCAAGAATTATTTAACATTTAACAGTCCAGAACTATGGTGCTGGAGAGATGACTCAGTGGTTAAGAGCATTGTCTGCTCTTCTTGAGGACCCAGGTTCAACTCCCAGCACCCACGTGGCAGCTCGCAACTGTCTTTAACTCCTGCTCCAGGCAATTTGGCGCCCTTACACAGACATGCATGCAGACAAAATACTAATGCACATAAAATAAAAATTTTAAAAAGAAAGAAAAAACCATCTAAGGACTATAACAGCATATTGACAGAAATAACGGTGAAAGACGTGTGTGGCTGTCCTAGAGCTAAGAGTGGGGTCAAAGCATGCTTTGAGCCCCAGAATTCCCACCCTGAGAGTGGAAGGTGTTTGGCTGCTCTCCATTTTCTTAGCCCTGGCAAAACTCAGTTAACCAGCTAAATTCTAAATGCTACCTGATTCACAGATGGCCATGGCATCTGTGGCCTGGGTGGTGCTTGTCTGAGCGCTGCAGCTGGAAGACCTAGGGCTGAGCCCATTTTCTGATAAGGTGTCTTCCTCCCTCTCCTGTGAGACCACACCTTATGCAGAGGGTGCTCTTGCAGGACTTTGACTCTTAGACAATGAGCTCCAACATGCAAATGGGGGCTACTCCAGTATCCCAGTCTTAACCAATGCCCCCATGCCCCCTCCCCTGCCTTTTCCACTTTATATGTAACCAACCACCCTTGCTTCAGTAAACTTAGAGGTTCCAATGACAACAGTCTCTGGGGAATTGTTTCCCCAGAGCTCTCAGCCCTCTGACCTGCTTAGCTTGGCATAGATCTGCCCTGTACTTCCTTCCCTGTGTTTAAGCCTTGTGACAAGAACTTTAGATTCAGACTCCATCTTAGTTTGCTTAAATTTAAGTTTCCGTTTCCTGGCTTAAGTTTGTTTCCCCTACCAAGGAAACAGGGCCCACTACCAAGGAGACAAGGAAGCCACAACATAACTTGTTCTATATATAGGGTATACCCCTCAACTGCCAAGGTAACAAGGAACATAATATATTCCTGGGCCCTCACTAGCCAATAGAAATAAAGTCAATTGCTGCTTCATTTGCTCTGTCCACCACGCTTGGCTAATCTGAGAAACCACCTGTTTTGCGTTTGTTTTTCCCTTTATAAGCTGTATGAAATTCACAGATCCCAGCGCTCACCCCATCTTCGTTTTGGGTGCGTGATTGCTCCTGGGGTATCCAGGCTCCTGGCAGACCAATATGGGTCCCTTTTCTTTTCTTTCTTTTAGCTAAATCAATCCTGCTTTAAGATGTATTCAGTGTGTGAGAGCTACTGTCTGGTCACCGGACCCCAACACCCGAAACTGAACTGATGGCCAGCAGCTCAGCTACCACGTGGGGAGGAGAGCCACTAAGATGTTAACTTCGAAAAACAATAAAATTCAGCATTTGTTCATAACTTTAACTCTCAGAAAACTAAGAATTAGAAAATCAGTTTAAGCCAAGAAGTGGTGGCACACTTGGAAGGCTGGAGCAGGCAGGTCTCTGATTTCAAGGCCAGCTTGGTCTACAGAGTGAGTTCTAGGACAGCCAGGGCTACACAGAGAAACCCTGTCTGAAAAGAACAGGAAGGGGAGGAGGAGGAGGGAGGAGGAGGAGGAAGAAGAGGAGAAGGAGGAGAAAAAAAGAGAGAGAAAGACTGAAAGGAAGGAAGAAAGAAGGAAAGACCTATAACTTTTTAACCATTATTTGCAGGTGATTGTATACCTAGAAAAACTAAAATAATTTATAAGCAAACTATTAGACTTAACTAGTAACTTCAGCAAAGTATCTTGATTCAACATCAATATGATAAAAATGCATTATATATCTAAATACTAGCAAATAACAAGTTGAAATAAAAATAGAAAAGCCATTTCCAGAAGTACTAAAAGCCATCACCAATAAAAGTAACTGTATCAAAAAGTGTGTGAAAACACTAAATAAAAATCACAAGCCAGGCGTAGCGGTACATGCATGTGATCCTTGCATTGGGAGGATGAGACAGAAGAGCCAAGAGTTCAAGGACAGCATAGGCTACACGGCAAGACCCTGCTGTGTTTTGTTTTTGTTTTTAAGACTTTTAAAAAATTATGACTAGATAGCAAAAATATAGTAAATGTACACAATGGAATTTTATCCGGTTGTAAAGAAAGATGGAACTATGAGATTTGTGGGAAATGGAAAATATTATATTAAGTGAAGTAACTAGGGCTTGGAAAGAAAAGCACTGAACGTTCTCACTCAGATGTGGATCCTGGTTTCTAACATTTATACGTGTGCATTTATGTGGGGGTGACTGTGTGTCGCCCAGGAAAGAGTGGAAACCAGGAGAGAGGGGAAGAAAGATTCCGGTGTGTTGGGTATCTGTGGGTAGTAGAACAATGTGAATTAAATGTGGAAACGGGGTAGGGGTTGCACACACCTTTAATCCAAGCACTCAGGAGGCAGAGACAGGAAGATCTCTGTGAGTTTGAGGCCGGCCTGGTCTACAGAGCGAGTTCCAGGACAGCTAAGGCTACACAGATAAACCAAAGGGGGAGAAAGTGGAAGGAGGAACCCTGGGGTGGAAAGGTAGGCAGTGAGATAGAGACAGGAGAAGGATGGAGGGAGAGTCAACTAAAACTATGTATGGGAGAGCAATAAGGAAATCTAATACTTGTTAAACTAATACAAAATAAATTAAAAAGAAAGTTTGAACAGAGCACTCTCTGTGGGTGGATAAATGTACTCTCAGAAGCCATAGGTTATTAAGCAAAAACCTCAGTGCTGGTGGGTTACCTTCCTATGACTGGTTGATAGGGGAGAGGGGGCCTCTGAGACCTTCAAAAATGCAGGCAATTAATTGCCAATCCTGTTGTTTGCCCACCAGAACTAGATGGTAAGATCCTACTGCTGAGGACACCAAGAGCTGGAGTCACAAGTCATAGAGAACCCAGACTGAACCTGTACCGGAAGCTTCCCTCCTGTTGGCTAGCCGTCACAGTTCAGGAGGGCTTTATGCAGCTTGTTGAGGGAAAACTGTCATCGGTAGTCCGCAGTGGGCCCTGTATGCAACAATACCGACCAGCCAGGCAAGACGAGCCTGGTCTGATAGTTGAAGGTCTGTTTTAAGAGTATCCTAGTTCCCTTCTGTTGCTATGATAAATACCAGGACCAAAACCAAGTTAGAGGGGGAATGGGTTTATTTAATCCACACTTCAGGTCCTAGTATATCAGTGAGAGGAGTCAGAGCACCAGTTCCATCAGGACAGGAACTCTAGGAAGGCAGAAACTTGAAACAGAAACTATAGAGGAATGCTGCTTATTGGCTCTCTGCCTCTCCTTCAGCTCCCCCATGGACATGTACACAAGCCCATCAGATTGAGCCAATCCCCCAACTGAGACTCCCTCAGTTAACTGTGAACTGTGTTGAGGTGACAGCTGCAGCTAACTAGCAAAGAAGGTAACTAACCACTTTCAGATCGGGATTTGATGCCCACTCCACAGGAGGGGATTCCCATCTGGTACTGTAAACTCAGAGAAGTCTGCGGTGGGCCAGTGAGACGGTAAAGGCCTGACAGACTGAGTTTGATCCTTGGAACCCACATGGTAGAAGGAGAGAACTGGTTTCCATAAGTTATTATCTGACCGCCCTGTAACAGTTTTTCTTTAAAAAGTGGGGTGGGTGTGGCTGCTTCCTGCTGTTTGGGTCTGGGCTCTGTATCTAAGCTTTCAAGCCTTTGTAACTGTTACTTTTTCACTGGCAATTTGACTCCGCCCTCTGTTCCTGGCTGAAAGGTTTCTAAAAGTCAGTTAGCTCAAAGGGTTAAGGAGGAAAGGAAATTAAAAAGGAAAGGAAAACTTTCACAGCCTTCTCCGGCTGTCTTACTCTGTCTAAGCCTGGGGAACTGAACTAACTACACTCCTTTATCCCAATAACATTATAAACTCCAGTCATCTCAGTGATTTCTGCCTGCTTTCCTATCATCAGCTTCTAGAGTTCACTCTCTCCCAACACCATCCCAGATTGGTGCTCACTCTACCCTTGTCTCTACTCCAACTGCCTTCCAACTGTCTCTCTCTCTTAAATACTTCCCTCCAAGCTGTTCCTAGAAGTCCAAGTGGCTTGTAACCATAAGGGGGGGGGGCTTTACAGTTACAAAAAGCTTCTTTGGCAAAGCTCCCCATTCACATGTCAGCACTTAGGTGGCCCAACCATAAATAAAAAATGTAAAAAAAAGATTTTTTTTTTTTTTTGAGGCAGTTTCTCTGTGTAGGCCCTGGCTGTCCTGAAACTGGCTCTGTAGACTGGGCTAGCCTGGAACACACAGAGATCTTCCTTCCTCTGCCTCCCGAGTACTGTGATTAAAGGCATTTGCCACCATGCCCAGCTTTCTAAAAAACACTTTTTAAAACTTGTAGTTGTTGAGGTCATAAGCCCTGGCGGAGAACCTACAGTTGTTGCTTTGATAAATAGGCATGAAGTGTTTGTCGAGTCAACTTCTAAATAACAATGCTTTGGCCCACAGAATAACACTGCTGTCAGCTTTGGCTGGGTTAGCTTCTTCGACCATGGTCATTGTGACTGAGGAGACTCTAAGTACTGAGAACAAATGACTGCCCAGTGGGACATCTATAAACCCCCCAAATTCTCAGAGAACGTTTCTGAGAAAGAAATGGGGGGAGAAAAACATAAAACATAAAAATAAGTGTGGGAAGACGTAATATTGCACAGTTATACTCTTGAATTAACCGCAGCTATGACTTGCCTAAAAAGATCTCTACAAGATTGGGGCCCTCAACATCCTGTCATGGGGGGAGGAAAACTCACGATGCCCGCTCCCTCTTGAGGATTAATGAATTGTTAGTGTTTGAATTTGAGGGAGACATTTTCTTCACTGGCAGAGCCACTGATAAGGTGCATGTGCTCCTGTAAACAACCCTGATGAAACTTACTGGGTCACAAAAAGACAAGAAATAGAAGGGAGCTAGTTGGGAAGAATAATAGGATTAGTGAGAGATAAAATATAATGAAATCCATTATTATGTATAATTAAAATATATTAATAAAAATACTTAAAAGAAAGAGGGGCTGAGAAGATGGCTCAGTTGGTAAAATGCTTACCATATGAACATGAAGACCTGAATTCAATTCTCAAAAGACACCCACTGGGCTGAAGAAATGGCCCAGCGGTTAAAAGCACTTGCAGAGGACCTGCGCTCAGTTCCTAGCTCCCACATGACAGCTCACAACCATGCTTAACTCTAGTGCCAGGGGATATGATACCCTCTTCTGGGCTCCAAGGGTGCCAGGCACATATGTGGTATACGTACATACATGCAGGCAAAATGCTCACACCCAAAAATAATAAAAATACACAAGTCTTTTTAAAAGATATGCATTTTTAAATGATGGCCAAATTTTCAATGAATCTTAAAGTTACAGCACTTAAAAAAAGAACAGATTGGCTCTGGTATTAAAAAAGAACACCCTCTCCCTCGCACACACATACACACACCTACACATACACAACATAGCCGTGTGCACCTGCAATTCCAACACTGGAGAGGCAGAGACAGAGGAACCCCTAGGGCCTGCTAGTCAGCCAGTCCAGCCAAATCAGCAAGCTCCAGACTCAGTGAAACCCAGTCTCAAAAAATATGGTGGAAAATGACTGAGGAAGACACTGGATATTGACTTGCTACGTACAAACACACACACACACACACACACACACACACACACACACACACACATACGCACGCGCACATGCACACAAGACAGACACTATTAAGAGACTAAGAAGAAAGCTAGGCATTTGGGCTCTTGTATAAAGTCCTAGCAAATGGTTTGACCAGTCAGGAACTCTCCCAACATCCAGGTATGGTGAATGTGGAGCAACATTCACAGTGCCACCCAGGGCCTGTCTGACCCAGGAAGCCAGCAGGTGCTGCTGGCAAGAGCAAAGCCTTGTGCCTCTTTGGCCTTGAGTAGGTCTGAGCAGATTAAGTCAGGCCCACTGAACTTATCAGGTGTAGAGAAATGTAGGGAGGCTCCAAGGAATAGCTGCAAGATACAGAAACACAATGGCCCAGAGAGAATGCCTATGGGTTACAGAGAGCTAACGAAGCTAGGACCTCTTATCCGTGCTTTGTACTCAATCTTGATCTGTGGAGGAAGCAACTGATCCAAATGGATGGAACCATTCCAAGCTGTATTAGACCTTGCTTACGTCTGACTTTAGTATCTCCTTAGCTGCAAACCTCTGGGACCACCTGACACTTGCTAAGAACAGATGACAACAGACTTTCAGAGAGCTCCACCGAAGTTATCTTTGTAACCCCACTTTTTGTTGCGGGACAATGGTTCAGAATGTTGCCTTGTCCTACTCACCCTCCGGAGAAGGTTTTGTTATAGAAATGACATAATGCTGACCTCTGAGTGTTTTGAAGATTTGGAAAGCCATTGGAGATACATTCAGGGGCATCTAAGGGAGCGAGGGAGACCTGTCTGCACACAGTACGAGGGCCGGGCACAGCTGTAAAAATCTTGCAGCATTATGGTCTGGTAAGATTCATACTATACCTGACAATGTTACTGACAAAATCCTCCTACAGCCTGTGCTTGTAAATGTAAAGAAGATACAGGCATTTGGGGAACTCTTGGGATATTGGCAGTTTTTCATACCCCATCTTGATAAAGAAGAGTATAATACAGGATTTGGGACAGGAAGGCTCAAGAGGCTTTTCAGCAAGATCCTTGTAGGACAGGATAAACAGCTGTGTGCCCAGGACTACTTCCTGTTGGAAGTCACCGGGAGTTCGGAAGGCTATAGCTGGGCCTGTGGCAAAAGCCACTTGAGTAAATGGTTCCTTCCAATAGGGTTTTTGTCTCAGCCATGAAAAGGAGCAGAACTCATTATACAGCACTAGAAAGCAACTGTGAGACGTCTATAAAGCATTACAGCTGGTGGAATCCATATCTGGTACCACCCCAGTGACTGTAAAAACAGCTAATGTGATAAAGGGCTGGATTGAAGGCCAAAATACTTTCTGGTGTGGCACAGAATCAAACTCTACAAAGATGCCATACACACTTCTAACCGTGTAATATGGTCTCTACAAGCCTCAGTACCAACGCCATGCAGGCTCTCTTAGGACCAGTCTCCTTTAAAGCCATTGAGCACCCCCGCCCCCCCAGTACTGAACCAATAGCTAAAGAGTTTAAATCCAAAAGGTACTTTACCTACATAGGTGGAAAAGGAATGAAAATCCTAGTGCCAGGGATGGGCTACCCCCTTGTGAGCTGTTAACCAGGGAAGCCCCTGGAGCCCCTCAAATAATATAGGCCATTGCCACTGCTGTTGGCTGTATGCCAGAACTAGACAGTAAGACCCTGTTGTTGAAGACACCATATCTGTGTGCTTTGACTATAGGACATGAGAAACTAAGCTGTGATGGAACTGAAAACTCCTACCCTGAAGGTTGGTTTTCATAGTGCTAGAAGGGGCCATGCAGGCTGCTAGTGGGGGGCTGTCACCCACACTCCTGCTTGGCTGTGGACCCTGAATGCTGAAATACTGACTCTCTAGTGGGATGTGCCTGCTTGTGTGATAGGGGCTCACATCTCAGGCGTAAGATAGACAGCTTTCCAATTGGGCGTAAGGCCTATTCCACAAGAGGGAGTACACCTGGTACTGTAAGCCAGGACAGAAACTTGCAGCTAAGGAGGTCATAGACACAAAGGGGAAGCAACTTCTATGGTTTTTCTAGATGGATATGTTGTGCCTGTCCAATCGCCTTTTAACATATGTTTACACCTATAGATCACTGTTGTTGTCAGCTTCAACTCTTAACTACTGGTGAAGCTCCTGAGACCAAGTGACTGTTACAGTGGCATAGTGGTCTGTTTCTTACCCATAGGTGGAAGTCTATAGTCACCCCCTCCAAGGCTCCGAGATCATTGTAAGGGAGGGGGTGGAAAGAATGTACTGTAAGAGCTGGAGGAAGGGGTGCAAAATGTTCTGCAACAGTTTCCTCAGAGATTGAAACATTCTATCCTGCAGGGAAGCTCCTTAAGCAGGAAGGTAAACAACTCAAAATAGCATCAGGAAGTACCTGAAACTGACCAAATTCACTAGGCCCCCTCCCTGCCAAACTAGGCAATAAAAGCTGAGCAGCTGTCTCAGATAGTGAAGCTGAGCTGCAGAGAAAACTCTCAGAGCAGAAAAGCAGCAAAGAATTGACTCTGGGACCAGAACAGCTTCCTGAGAGAAACAGAAACCAGCCAAGCTGTCTGGAGAGGTTTAGACCAACTGAAGTACCAGGAAAGACACTCTCCAACCTGTTGAGCTGCCTGCAAGCTGTGCAGCAAGCTCCAGGTTCCCATCTTTATGAGCTGTCACCCATGCGAGGCTGTGCTTTGGTGATGCAGTTGTCTGAGTCATTTCTGCCCCTGTAAGGAACCCCTCATCCATGTTCCTGTAAGTAATCCCAATAAAACTCATTGGTCCACCAAGTTGGACTCGGTGGCATCTAAATTTGGTCTATCATGGGCTCCCTATATGGTGTGAGTAGATGTATGTGTTTCATTGTCCCAGGAAACATTTTGTCACACAACAACCCCATCTCTGGATGAAGAACTGCAATTAATGGCTGCTGAGAAAGGATGAACCAGTTTTCTCCAGGGACAAGACCCCTGATAGGTCATCTGATCCCAAGTGGTCAGCCCTAAACACATAGATAGGCATTGGAGCAACACTAAATGCACTCAGCAGGCTGTGTGTGTATACATATGTGTGTGCATACAGATATGTGTGTAATGACAATAATGAAAGAAGAAGAAGAAGAAGCCACACTGTGCAAAGGGGCAGAGGGGAATGGAAAAAATGGATGAAAATACGGTACTTATGAATGAAATCCAAAAGCATTGAAAATTTACGCTTGGTCTTAACATCCCTGCTGCAAACCCACTATCTAGGACTGCAAATATATCTGTGGGCTTTCTTCTCAGACTCTTCAATCCATTTGCTAGTCCCCGTGCCAGAACCCCACTGCCTTAATAATTGTAGGTTTTAAGGTACGTTTCAAAGATGCAGAGTGTGAGTTATCCGCCTTTATTCTTCTCTGAGATTGTTCTGGTTCTTCAGGGACCCCCTACAGTCCCATATGACTACCCAAGGGCCAGCTTTTCCATTTTTGTGGGTGGGGAGCTATTAGAATTTGGAGGTAAGATGGGAAGGGCTGTTGGAATTTCTGTAGGGGCTGCACTGAGGCTGTAATCGTTTTGGATAGTACTGACAGAGTACAGCTGAAGAAAGGCAGACCGGGGTGGGGTGGGGCGCAGGCAGACCACACACAAACCTCAGAAAACCCCAGCTTTCTGCAGGATGATAGCTTCCACAAAGAAGCAGTGGCCCAAAGGTAATGCTGTGTGCGGGCAAAGCAAGATTTCCGGGTCCCTGCCCTCTTCTCTTGATTAGATCACAACTGGACATGGGGAGCTGGGGTGGCAGTAAGAAGTCAGGGCTGAGTGCACCTTAAACTTAACAGTTTAACAGAAAACGAAACAAGGAATTAAACTTGGGTAAAGAGGAGATACTAAGTCTTCATCCTGGCCCTAGAAGGAAGAATTTGCTAGAGTCCTTTCCTGAACGCTAGTTGGTCCACCCTAAACTCCAACCGCTGGTGCGATAAAAATAAATACATAAAGACGGACATGGGAGCTAGCGAGTGGCAGCCCATTGCCCGCACCACCCCACCCCACCCCACCCCACCCCACCCCGCTCAGGAAGAACCGGGCAGGGCATTAACTGGAAATCAGTAGGGGTTCTCCGGGAGCAAACTCCTACCCTCCGGGCCCCCTCCCTCCCTGGCAGGACTTCCTCAAGCAGGGTGCTCCATGGAGGCCATGCTCATTATGAACGAGCTGATTGGTAAATGGCTCCTGCCCTGACCCCCTAGCAAGGGTACAGGACGTGGTAGCCCAAAGCGTACCGCTTTATAACCCTTTGAGAGGAGCAATGATAAACAGCACGCGCAGGGAGAGAGGTTTTCTCTAAGGAGTCCTCGGGGAGTCGAGGTCTCCCCCTGTGCCCTCGGTGATCTCTCTCCATCCTTTGCGGCACCCGCGCCCTCCCAGCTCCTCCCCAGATAGCCACCTTGGGTCTGGGGATCCTCTGGGAATGCTGCAGCCTTCCTCCGTGCGAGCAGGTGGTTCGGATCAATAGCAATACAGAGAACAAAGCAGAGCGCAAGCTAGGAACTCGAGCTGGGGTGGATTTTAGTAGGTGAGAGAGGGGAAATTTTAGTGAAATTTGCATTTAACCCGCAGCTTCTTTTCCTGAACAATGTGGATACCCCTTTCCCTCTCATGGGTTCTCCAAGTCTAGCTTGCCCTCTGGTGGAGGCACTTTGATACTACACAGTTCCCTTTAGAAATACAGGCTGAGCATTTTTAGCTTTCTGACTTTCAGAGCTTTGGCGATACCTTCTTTATACATCATGAGATTATCTTGGAGAATGGACCTGTACTAGTTACGTTTCTGTTGCAAGGCAACTTATAGAAGATATTAGCTTTTATGGTTCCAGAGAAATAAGAGTCCATCTGGCAGGGAGTCATAGCAGTCAGTGGCAGCAGAGCTCACATCTCTAACTGCAAGCAGGTGATAGAGAGGGGACTGGAAATGGTGTGTGGCTTTGAAATCTCAAAGCCCACCAGTGATACACTTTGTCAAGGTAGGTCACAGCTAATTCTCCTCAAATAGCGCCTCCCCGTGGAGACCACACAGTCAAACATCTGAGCCCACGCGCGGGGGATGGGGGGCACTTTCTTTCAAACCACCACACCCAGAAATGGCAGACTTCCTGGAGATGCCCCAAGACATTTCCCTAGTAAATGATCCCACGATTGGCCATCTGCCTATCCAGAGAGAGTACTAAAATAAAATTACAATGGAGCATATTTAAAAAAAAAAAAAATCTTTCCTGCATCTAACCTCTCCCCTCTTGACCCCTTCTGTCCTGCAGAGACCAAAAATAAACAAATGATACAAAAGAGAAGACACTGAGCAAGAAGGAAAAGCAGTCGGACCTCTTCCTCTGTGGCCCATACGGTTATTAAAAGGACTCCTTTCTTATCACTAAACGAATCTGGGGAAGTGTGGGGTGGCCTGGGATTTTAACCAGGTCTTGTAGAGGCTATGCCTTTCAGATTTGGGGTTTTATCTGGCCCCATTGGATGATGAAACCGGAAGCAACCCAAACTGGAAGTACTGGAGTTTTCAAGTCACCAATGTAGGCCTCAACCAGTGAGGAGCAGGAAGTTCTTGGGTAGGCTCCATAACTTCTTGGCTCCTTGTAGAAATAACTTTGAAATCTGGCCTGAAAACTCCCTTTTACTGTCTCGTTCTCTTTCCTCTATTATTTCCTCACTTTAAAACAATTTATTTATAGGACTGGTGAAATTGCTCAGTGGTTAAGAGTACTTATTGCTCTTGCAGGAGACTCAGGTTTGGTTCCCAGCTCATGGAAACCATCTGTAAGTCCAGCTCCAGGGGATTTGACGCCTCTTCTGGCTTCTGCGGGCTCTGCACACACATGGTATACATACATACATACATACATACATACATACAGGCAAAACACTCATACAAATAAAACAAAAATAAGTTAGTCTTATTAAAATTATTTCTGTGCAGCTGGGCAGTGGTGGCTCGTGCCTTTAATCCCAGCACTTGGGAGGCAGAGGCAGGTGGATCTCTGTGAGTTTGAGGACAGCCTCGTCTACAGAAACTCTATCTTGAAAAACCAAAAAAATTGTGTGTGTGTGTGTGTGTGTGTGTGTGTTATGTGTGTGTGTGTCATGTGAGTACACGGGCCATGACATCCTGGTGTGTGAAGATCACAGGACAACCTTTCATAGTTCAGTTCTTACCTTCCTCCTTGCTGAAATGATCTCTCTTTATTTCTGTCCCTCTCAACTGCTCCAGGCTAGCCGGCGCTTAAGCTTCTGGCTGATTCCCCTGTCTCTGCTTCCTGTCTCCTGTAGGAATGCTGGGGTCACAGATGCAGGCCACTGAGTCAGCCTCTGGCTTCTAGGACTCAAGCTCAGGCCATCATCCATCGGGCAAGGGCTTCTACCCACTGAGCCATCTCCCTGACTGTCCCTCCACATTTTGCAAGTTTCTATATTGGTGTCTGTTTCTTGAGGAGATCAAAACCAAACAGTAGGGAGTGGGGAGGTGGTTTAGCAAGAAAGAACACTCGTGGCTCTTGCAAAGGACCTGCGTTCAGCTCCCAACACCGAAATGGTGGCTTAGTAACTTTAGTTCTAGGGAGTTTCAGCCTCCAAGGGCATTCAGCCTCCTGTGAGACACACAGGGTATAAAACACATGCATATAGGCAAACACTCATACATTTCAAAGAAAATAGATTTAAAAAAAAAAAAAAAACTCAAGATACCAGGAAAAGATAGGATGACTTCAAAGGACAGGTCTGGGTCAGTATTGAGGAGTTCTTTCTTGCCGCTTGCCCAGTCAATAAACCGATCGCATCAGAGTTCTGGTTTTACTCATAAGTGAGTTTCCTGCCTGACACCTGGCAACAGGAGGCAGTGGGGATTTCACCACATCTTAACACAGAAGATAGATTTTTCACCATATATGGCTTCTGACGTCCTGCCTCCGAAAAGCTCCGTTTCCCCCCATGATGCCCTAGGAACCGGTAAGTCGTACATGGGGACAGAAGTCGCACAATGCGATGGTCATTGCGTTGTCGGGGCTGGAGACTGACCTCCTTTCCAACAGCCCACTCTCGTTGTTTGCTTCAGTTAGAGTGTAGCTGGTGGGCTGGCGAGATGGGTGGGTAAGGGCGCTTGCTCCACAAGCATGGAGAACTGAGTTCAATTTCCAGAGCTCACAAGAAGGTGGAAGGAGAGAACCATCTCCACAAAGTCCACATATGGCGGCTAGCGGCGCCATATGGGTGTCCCCGCGTGATGAACACATACACATAATAATACATAGTTTCAGAATGAAGTGTGGCCTGAGGTTAAAATTCAGTCGTTTACCTTTATAGTTCTGATGCTAGTTTTTAAAGATGTATTTATTTGTGTCTATGGGTGTTCTGTCTGAATGTAGATCTGCACACCAGAAGAGGGCATCCGATCCATGAGGCTACAGTTACAGATGGTTGTGAGCCACCATGTGGCTGCTGGGATTTGAACTCAGGACCACTACAATCAAGATATAATTCTTAGTAAGTACAGGTAAACCTACTCAAGATGTGACCTCTTGGCATGCTGAGAACTTTCAGCTGAAGGAGATTGAGAAACCCCTAGAATCAAGGTCCGTCTCTAATCTATCCCAACCTTCCTCTCCTGAAACACGGCCATAGGGAAAGCCTATGTGTGTCCACTGAAAAAGTAGGTCATAAAGCCCTCGTGTGACAGGTGTCCTGTCTGGTACCTGGAAGTCAAAAGGAATCTGAACAAACAGCACTGCTAACCCCACCCCACCCCCAGTTTATTACCATTGGTTAGACTTCCTCTCATCCAGTCATACTTCCACACAGCTGTCCACCCATCTGTCTAAGCATAAAGGTTCAGATTTCCCCGTGTCTGTGCATCTTCATTTCTGAGGACTCCTATTTCACATAAAATTTTAGTTAAGAAGTAGCGTACGCTTTTCTTTTAGTAAACTGACCTTTGTTGTGGGAATATCAGTGGAGAACCTTGCTGTGGGTGAGGAAAATGGATCTTTATGGGAGGGCAAGATGGTCCAGAGGGTCAAGTGCTTGCCACATGGGCCTGGTGACTGTGTTAACTCAGCTAAAGGTGGAGGAAAGAGCCAGCTCCACAAAGGAGTCCTCTGACGGTCACACATGTGCCTAGAGTGGATATCCCCCTCACACCATGCACAGACACGGTAATCATTAACAACAACAATAATTTTAAAGTATATCTTTTCTCTCTTATGATTCCATTGTTTTGACTTTAGTATATAAAACTAGTACCCAGGGGCTGCCTAACTGCTTCTAGAAATATTCCTGTATTCATAGACACACAAGTAAACAAATATATCCAAGGGTATCCACTGAAGTGATGTCTATATGATGGAAAAACTAGGAAGGGGGAGGTTGGATTCCAAAGATCACCAGGAAGCTCACTAAACAAGTGATTATTCATAGACACAATGGAACATCTTACAACTGAGAAAAGAATGGGGTTCTGATACTAAGAGAAGTTTAAAATATGTCAAAAGACAATTGCCAAACAATATCTATGGTAACATAACTTTACCAAACTTGAGGCCACAGTCTGTACACCAAGAAGTCAAGTTCAGCCACCCATCCTTGAGAGTCCAATTAAAACAGCCAAATTAATAGCAAAAAAAAAAAAAAAAAAAAAAAAAAAACCAAAATAGCAGAAAAAAGGAGATTTATTCCATGTGGCCACATTGGGAAGACGGGAAAGAGAACCAATGCTGCCCCTCGAGCCAATCTAGAGTCCTGAAATTAGATTAGAGTTTAAATGGAAAGCTAGGCTGTCCCCCCCAAGGTTTGGTCCTGTCTACCACTGGCCCGTCATTGCCTGGACTTCACTCTTACCCTACAAGGCAGTGGCTCTCAACCTTCCTAATGTTGCGACCCTTTAATACAGTCCTTCTTGTTGTGGCGACCCCAACCATAAAATTATTTCTGCTGCTATTTCATAACTGTAATGTTGCTACCGCTATGAATCATAATGTAAATATGATATGCAGGTGATCATAGGTGACCCCTGTGAGGTTGCTCAAACCTCCCCCCCCCAAAAAAAGGGTCATGATCCACAGGTTGAGAACTGCTGCTGTAAGGTGTTCTGACACGCTGTAAGTCTTTCTAGGAGACAAGTTCCCTACTCTGCCTGATGCCTTCCCCTTCTCCCAGCATGAGATTCATGGGGAAAAGTCTCCATTTCCTAAGGTCAATTTTTTTCTTCAATAATCTGATAGATCAAGAAACACTAGCCTGTCTTTAGAATATCTTCATTTCTGCCCAGTTGGTTACAATGTTTAGGGCAATGACGATGACGATAGTAATCTCTGTGTTCAGAGGGATATCTGAGAAATACACACCAAACTATTAATAACAGTTAATTGCTTCATGAGGGAGAGGCTTGGGGAGGTGGTTATGATGGACTTTGGTCTCCTAAGAGCTTATTTCTATAATATCAATTTTTTAATTATAATTTTTTTAGCATCTAGAATGTAGAATAATGGTCTTTTAAGGAAGGGATTTGAAAGCTGGGGGACAGTGCGACAGATGTTGTGTGACTGCCTTGCAGACAGATGTCTTGCATTTATAAAGTTGTTTAAAAATTCAGACTCATCTCCTTGTTCACTGACCCAGAGCACAGCAGACTAAATGCTTGACATGGGAAAATTCTCAGGAACAAAGAAGTTTGTTCAAGCAGAACTGACAGCCATGAGCTGTCTCACAATCAGCAGAGAGGCTGTCTTTCTGCCTGTACTGGAGGTGGGAAAGTCAAGGAGTGCTAGTAAGGGCCCAGGAAAAGACCCTCCTCCTTTCTAGGTTATGCTTCTGCCTGTGGCCTTGGCTTTATAGGGTCATTGCAGTGCTGGCTGAGATGGAGGGCAACTGGAAAGAAATTGCCAGAAGGAAGCCTGTGCAAGTCGGAAGACCTCAAACCTGGGACACAGGTAACAGGAATGCAGGAGAGGTACAAGAGTGACTGGGAGATTAGCATAGAACCCGACCTCCAGACGGGTGTGGTATAATGCATGTTGTGTGTCCCAACACCCAGGGAATTGAAAGAATTTGAGACTAGACTGGTCTACATGGCAAGAACCTGCCTGGGGAGGGGGGAGGAAGAAAAGAAAGGTCTTTTGAAAGAACAGGTATATTCTCTTAGCTGCTGGGCCTGATGCTAGTGCTAGAAATAAAACCCAGGTCCTCAGTAAGAGCAATGTGTACTTTTTCTTTTCTTTTTCATTATTTATTTATTTATTTATTTACTTATTTATTTATTTATTTCAGGGCTTCACTACGTATCTCTGACTGTCCTGGAACTCAAGACCCGGCTGGTCTTAAACTCACAGGGATCCACCTGCCTCTGCCTCAGGAGTACTGGGATTAAAGGTGTGCTCCAGCATGCTCACTATGGTAGGTACTTTTGGCTGCTGAGCCATCACTCCCGCCCTGCGATGGTTTTAAATGTCAACTTACCACAACCTAGAGTCATCTAAGAAGAGGGCCTAAATCAGGGATTGCCAAGATGGTGCTATTCTATGGGCATGTCTAGGGGGTTGTCTTGATTTTCAATAGATGTAGAAAGCCCCCTATCACTGTGGGTGGTACTAGTCCTGAACTATATACAGACAGGAGAAAGCTGGAGAGGGGGTAAGCAGGCAAGCAAGGAAGCATGCATTCATCTTCCCACTGCTCTTTCCTGCGGATGTCATGTTTTAAGTTCCTCCTTGATGTCTCCACGGTAACGGGCAGTAACCCGGGATCGTAAGTCAAATAAACCCTCTCTTTCTTAAATTGCTTTTATTCGTTTGCTTGCTTGTTTGAGACAGGGTCTCACCACATAGCCCCAGCTGGCCCGTTACTCTCTGTGTACTCTCTCAGAGGTCTTCCTGCCTCTCTGCGTGCTGGACTAACGCCTTGTGGCACACTGCCCGGCCTTTTTTTCTCTTACTTTTTGTCGTTGCTGTTGTTTTTGGTTGGAATATTTTGTCACAGCAACAGAGGTGAAACTATAACAGGTTACACCCTGCAGGTGGAATTCGTAAGAGTTTTTAGGGTGTATGTCCTTCCGCGGCTGGCTTGCTATCATAAAAGCCTCATCTGGTGAGTGCCTCTGATTAATTACATGAAAGGCATTTGTGAACCCTCCTTACCTGCCCGCAGTGTAACTCCCTTCCTCATTGGCTGGAGCAAAAATGGCTCCTAAAAGAGATTGAAGATCAACGTGTCACCTAGACAGACCTCTGCACAGCCATCACCTATCCTTCCAGGCCATTACCTGAAACTTGATCTGCTTAACAAGGCAACCTTTGTTCACTGTGCAGTTCCTCCTCTGATCCTCCCATACCCTATCACCACCTCCTCCGAGGCCTTAAGTCTCTATTTCTTTCTGGAAAGTAAAATGCTATATGAACTTCAACCCTCTGTTCCTTTAGTCTTCTGTTTCATATGGCTACTGTGCGTATGCATGAAATTTATTATTTTTCTCTTGTTCAATTTGTCTGCTGTTGACTTATTCCAGAGACCTAAAGTATCAGATGTGCGAATAGTAGAAGGAAAGCTCAAAAGTCCCCCTGTGTGTGGTAAAAATCTCCTTCCTTTCCGTGACTGAATAATATTCCATTGATATGCCACATTTTATTTATCCATTCACCTGCCAATGGACACAGATTTACCTATTGCAAAGAGTATTTCTGGCAGCATAAGAATAGAAACATCTCTTCAAAACTCTGCTAACAATTTTGAGAGTATATAGCCTGGAGTCACTCTGAACCTCCTAGAATAGACCAGATCACCTCTGAAGCACGTAGCATGTCACAGTTACCCCAGGCTTACAATTACCCGAGGCTTGCAAACCCTCGTCTACTTATCCAAGAGCGTTCCCATCTAATCTTCAGTTCATTTGATTCACAGTTTGCAGGGCACCAGAGCAATTGCCACAGGTATGCACAGGACACCAAGGACAGCTTTCATTGTGTGCGGCTTTTTCACCCCTTAAGATAACACACACACACACACACACACACACACACACACTAGAGTATATATGTGACCCACATCCATTATTTTAGTGTAGTCTCAGCTAGGCCTTCTACTGATACTATGTTGTTTCAGAGCTTGTTCTTGTGTGAGAGCCCCTCTTCTACAAAGAGGCAAGATGTTTTTCTGCTTATGCACTCATAGAATATGCTTGCCCCGCAACTTCCTCCTTACAGCCTGCTGGGTGGGCCGGGCACTAGTCTCTAAGAATAATCTTTAATCCCATTAGATTTCATCACAAAAATTACTTACGCTTTTTGCCAGGAATGTTGATCCCATCTCCACCCCTGGAGGAGGTTAATAATTGCAATGCACACAAAATGTTTTGTCTCAGACCAGTTTGGGCACAATTTTTCTTTCAGAGATTATTGACATATATCAGAGTTACCACAGTACTTACTGAAAGAAACAGGTGTGTCACAGAGGGCAGAGGGTCCACCTTTGTCCAGGTGACCTCACAAATCGCTAGGCTACTGTCAGACCAAGATCAAAACCCCCTGGGAAAGTGGGGCTCCCCTAGAGTACCTAAGGACAAGGAACTTGGAAGAACTACAAATGGGGAAAGAAGGAACGTTGGCCTCCAAATAGTGTGCAGCTGACATTTAGCGGATATTTCAAAAGAGCAAGAGATTAGAATGTTCTCAACGCAACCACAGAGGGTATGCTAATTACTCACAAGCAAAAATTCATTGAATATGAGTGTTGAAATATGCCAACAGTTCCTACACTGTTGCCATTATTAACAGTAATTTTCAAGGGTGAAAAGAGTTTGCCAAGACAGGCCCCTTCTACCACAGTGGCAAGATAAATGTCCATGTCCTATGCCAGCCTGGCACACTGCAGTTCTACCTCCCCAGCTCGCTCCTAGACTGCTTCCCAAGCCCCAACCCGAAGAGCCATTTCTCCCCACTTTAATAGCAGAGCGATCCTTGAACCTTATCTCCTACTTCATTTGAATATTAAGACTTATCAGTGGCTGTCCAGGTTCATCCCACCTTGAGGAAGGGAGAGGAAGTTCAGTGACCTTATTGTCTGTCTACCACCACCTCCTCCTCTAGGGTTCTGTTTTCTGAAAGTCTGTTCTAGAGGTTTGGAATGGTAGAGGCTCTTCAATAAGAATGAAACCAGCAGGCCCAGAAGTTGTCTCCTTCTACTACCTGGGACAAAATACATCTCCAGCCAAGACTAGAGGGACGCAGTGGCAGCTGGTGGCAGCCACTGTTAAGAGCACTCCTAAAGACCTACTTCCTCCCCACAGTCCTGCCTGCTTCAGAGAGGCATCTAGTTTGTCTTCTGCTATAAAGACCAGGAGGAAGAAAATGGAATACACAGAATATAAATGGACTGTTGGGGAGCAGCAGAGAATTTCCTTGAAGGCCAAGCATGCTGCCACAAGTGTGGAAAGGGGTTCTGAGACAGAAAACAGGTTGCAGACTAATAAAGTTTTCTTGATTTGAGCCTTTGAGTCTATATCTTTTTAGTTGAATTTGCTGTTCTCCGTGTTTTAATTACCTAATAAAATTCAGGAACTGTGCTGGGTGCTGAGGACTCATGTAAGAGCTAAAGTTATGTTTTAAATTTTAATTATTGTGCCTAAGATATGTATAAAACAAAAAGATAGCTTCCTGGAGTGTTGGGTGGGGCTATTCCTGTGACATACGGAGACATCACCCTGTAATTCCACTTGCCCAAGAACAGATAATCTCCTGGAATATTGGGTGGGGGCTGTGTAGATTCCATTTGGCTAATCCAATGCACCGGATGTGCTCCAAATGCACGGGATATACTTAGTCATTTGTAGGCGGGAAATAATGAGGAGACTGCTCATTCCATTTCAAGCCAGGAGCCATTATACTGTATTGTTAAAAATAAGTGACTTTTTTTTTGGGGGGGGGGGGTTGGTTTTTTTTTTTTTTAATTTGCTTCCTGGAACCTGACCTACTCCAACCATGACCTTGACTTTGAGAACACCCTGGCCTGAAATCACCTTCCCAAGACCCTCCCTAATCACCTCCCAAATCAAATGACCACCACATTGTGTTTTTTGAGATTTTTCTGTACTTCCTCATTGTCCCGTTGTCTCATGTTGGATAGCCCTGCCCCAAAGGTCTTAGTCCAACATGTCCGGATAGCTGAGTTTGGTGCCAAATGGAGGACTCCTTTGGTGAGTGGAGCCCCTCTCTCCCACCTGACCGTACTTGGAGAGTGCCTCTAATCTTGCCTCCTGACCTTATGTGGAAAAGGACCCCAGCACAGGAGGCTCCTGCCAACTCTAGATGACCCTGCATTCCCCCTCCACTCCCAACCCCCCAACCCCCACCCCCTCCATATGATAATTGGGATACCTATAGTACTGTGTTTTAACCATTTAGGTGCTGACCCATTGCCTTAGGATCCCTTATATGCTCTGAAACCATAAATGAACTGCATACACTGACACAGTCTCCTGTAAAGTCTGTTTCCTGTTGACTCTCAGCCTCTGACCAAGATCTTCGAACCCATGACCAGTCCCTGCCTGTGCTCTCCTTCCTGAGGCTGAGTCGGTGGCCAACCATCTGGCTATCCCCCAACCCCATCCCTCCTGGGGAAGGGGAACCAGAAAACAAAACAAAAGAGCAATAATGTCACTCTATAACCTGCACATGATTTTACTCCTTAAAAGGGGTTCAAGAAATGGGCTTGTTGGGGTCCGTGATCGGACAGTAACTCTCACACACTGCGTACATTTCAAAGCAAGGTTTATTTAGTGAAAAGAAAGGAAAAAGAGAGAGAGAGGGAGACATACGGGTACACCAGGAGTCTGGCGTACCAGAAGCAATCACGTACCCATAATGACGATGGGGCGAGAGCTGTTAAGAGTGAATCTCATATTGCTTCTAAAGGAAAAAACAAAACAAAGCACACAAAACAGGTGGTTTTCCAGATCAGCCAAGCTTGTCAGGCAGAACAATGAAGCAGCAACTGTCCTTTATTCTTACTGGCTAGTGAGGGCCCAGGAATATGTTACGTTCCTTGTTACCTTGGCAGGTGAGGGGTAAAGAGCAGGTGATGTTTCTTGTTTCCTTGGTCAGTAGAAACTTAAACTTTGTCTCCTTGGTAGTGGGCCCCATTGTCTTGGTAAAACCCAGGAATGGAAGCTTAAACTTAAGCCAACTAAGGTGGAATCTGCATCTAAAAGGAATCTGAATCTAAAACTCTTGTCACAAGGCCACAACAGGCTGCTCTCTTTAACCAAACTTAAGAGGCAGTCGCTGGCCAGCTCTCAGTGCACCCTAAAAAAATAAAAAACAAGTTTGTTCCAATTTGGCTCAAATTGTAGTAGTGACCTTATTCTCTCCTAGTGGGATTAACAATAACCCAGAAGCATATCAGGATATATGCTTGCCCTTAATTGGACCTGGTGGGGAAGAAAGACATAGCCTTCTGGATTCTGCCTTTTTAAGCATCTGTCCCACAGGAGTTGGCTCCATTTTGTGGGAACTCCAGTGTAGCAGGACCACTCCATGGGAACCTCAAAATGGCACTGGTCAGAGTACATCTTCCTGGTCAGTATTTAATTAATTTAATTAAAGTTTGCTTCAAATTTGGATCAACTGTGGTGACAGTCTTCTTCTCGACCAGTGGGATCTATACTAGCAGTTGGAAAGAACCACCCAGGAGCACGGGATCACAAGCAGGAGACAGCCAGGGACAGATAGCCTCACTTCAACATCAGGGAGAACTGGAAGGAAGGTTACCTGAGCGGGGAATCCAGAAGCCGTGTCCCCTGAGCTAATGAATCATATTCACCCTAGTAAGCCACTAAACACAATGGAGGCCGGGACTGTGGTGCACACTTTAACTTTTAACTCTTTTTAACTCTTTTAACACTTTTAACTCTGCCTTCCAGAGGCAGAGATGGGAGGGTCTCTTGTGAGTCTGAGGTCAAGCTGATCTACACAGAGAGTTCCATAACATTCAGAAGACAGTCAGACAGACTGCATGGAGAGACCTTGCCTCAAAAAATAGATAAAATAAATAGATAAATAGATAATAAATATAAATAAAAGTGATTTGAAGAATAAAAATGATAAGACCTCACCATGAAGCCCTGGATGGCCTAGAAACTCATTATATAGGCCAGGTTGGCCTCAAATTCACGGATATCTGCTTGCTTCTGATTCTCAAGTGCTGAGATTAAAAGTGTATACTTCTACTTCTGGTTGCAATGAATATATTCATTTAAAATGTGAAAACCTAAGGAAGATTAGTAACATGAGTGTTGAAAATAAAACCCAGGAGCTGGGAATGTGGTTCAGTAGGTAGAGTGCTTGCCTAGAATTCAAGAAGCCGTGAGTTCAAACCCCACTACCACCTGAACTGGATGTGGTACACACATATATAATGCTGGCACTTGAGCAATGGAGACAGGAAGGCCAGAACATCAGAGTCATCCTTGGTCATACGGTGAGTCTGAGGCCAGCTGGACCACGTGAAGAGGTCTGAGCTTCCAGGGACACTTCCATGGTCCTGACCCCAAGTTCTGAGAGAAAAACAGCTGGGAATGTCACAGACAACTTGTCCACCAGGAGGGAGCCTGTTTGCCTCACTGGAAAGTTAGTCTTATCTGGAAGGTAACTAAAAGACACTGTGGACACTGTGGGATCTGCATTAAGAGAACGGCTTGGAAGGGAGCTAGCTAAGGAGCCAGCAAGGCAGTGACCAGTGGGGGATTGGGAGGGAGTAAGGAAGATAAGGGCTAGGAAAGAGAGGGAAGAGATGAAGAGTTCAAAGGGATCAGCAGTCAGGCGGGTCCTGTGTGGGCAGGAAGTCACAGAGGGCTAAGATGGAGACTGGTAACTGGACAGGTGATCGCCACATCCGTAGACAGGTAGCTGGCTCTGACTCACGGATGGCCATTTGAACCCCACCTCTGCCTCCCCTGGGTAATTGCTGGGATGAGTTTCCTTGTTTACATTTGGAACATTCTCTATAGTGCCTCAGACATGTCCAAAAGTAGTTGAAAGGGCACAGCACCTACATCCAGAACAATGAAGTCATCTCTTCAGGGACCTCAGCAGAATTCCAAGCTGTCAGTCATCTCTGCCATTCTGCTGGATCCTCAGGTTGGCACTGGAGTCTATAGTTCTTCCTATAGAAATGGCCGGCCAAAAGAGCAGACACAGAGCTCAGTCCTCTGGAGATGGGAGGGTCATACAAGGTGTAGGGCTGCCACAAGGTCAGGGAGTCCCAGAGCAAGAAAGATGGAGCCTGCCAGGGTCCAGCCCTGGAAATGGTCACAGAAGGTCAGAAAGGACACCTGGTGTGGCTCCAGATGAAGCTGGGCTTCTTCAGTAATAACACAGCTGCTGTTGACTGTGGCTTGCCCTGGCCAGGCCCAGTGCCAGCATTTCTGAGCATCTCGTTTTATGCTCACAAAAGAGGCCAAGCACACCACCTAATTACTATTAGCTGTTGCCTTTTTGTACTGTGTCTCTACCAAGCTGTCTGTGCCTTCTTATGACCTCTCTAGCCACAGGCTGTGGCCCGCCAAGCCTTCAAGGCCTAGTGGACTAATCCATGACTCTTCACCCAGATACCCTCATCGTAAGGGTCTCTGAAGTGTGTGGGGCTTTCTACCCTGACCCACAATACAGTCCCCAGAGCATAGCCCTGAGGCTATCAGGCAGTCACATGATCCACAAAAAGATCCTTTCCTGGACTGCCTCCCTCCTCCAATCACCAGCTTCCTTCTGGGTGTCCCATGCCAATCACAGCCCCTGGGCCCTGCATTAGCAATGTCCTCTTCGGGCTCTTCCAAAAGGAAGTGCCTGTCCTCCTGTTCCTAGCCCTACCCGTCTGTCCTGTGTCTTCCCATCTCTACCACTGGGAGTGCACTGCCCTGCATCCCAGACAGGATACATAGGGACCCTGTTGTCCCCCAACATATCCTGCTGCCCTATTTTCTGTAGCACCCTATTCCAGTCCTGGAGAGGTCAGTCAGACCCTAGCATCCTGCCCCTCCAACTCTAAGCAGTCTGAGAAGTTCCCTGACTTGAAAGGTACACGTTGCCTCCTTCCCAAGGAGGAGACAGAAAGTGCCTTCTCAGAACACAGCAGCTTCTACTTTCTAGAACTACAGAATCATCCAGAAAATGAGAAGCAGGATACTGAGTGGTCCGCTAAATGAACCTAGGTACCTAGGTAGGGCATAGGCTGCAGGAAGTTGGGGGAAATTGGTAGTCCACAAGTGAAGGCAGCTTTGTGAATGTTTCTAAAAAAGATCCAGGATACTAGCCCCTAACTAGGAGAACTTGTGGTCAGTATGAAAGAACCCCAGCAGGACACAGAGAGACAGCCCCTGCAGCCATCCTCCCCCAGCAGGTGCCAGGCCAGTCCCTGCAGCCTCAGCTTGAAAGGCTCCGAATGAATGTGCAATCAACAGCCTCTGCTGTTGGACTCTTTTTGTGGATACCTAGATCTGGGGGCCATAGCCTTTTCCACCCTGGGCAATCAGGCGTGGCCTGGTGCAGCCCCGTCATGTCCCCAGGTCTCCTACCAAAGTTGGATCCCAGAGGTCTACGCACAACTGCCCTTATGCCGTGTCAGTCTTACAAGCCTCTAGTCTGCTGCCCCGTGACCAGAGGCAGAAGGCAGTCTCCGAACAACATAGGCCATGCTTCTGGGCCACAACCTCTGCTCCTGCTTCCTTTTGAGCCCCACCTCAGCCCAGCATGTTCAGCTCCAGATACCCAATGTCTCTCTGGCCTGGGAAAGAAGAAAAGAGCAGGCTCCCAACACGTGCAACTTCAATAAAGAAGGAAGAGGCCTTCAGAGAGATTCCAAAAACAGAGCTTGTACGGACCCTCAGGCTCTCACAGCAAAGAAAAAAAAAAAAAAAGAAAAAGCAAGTATTAGGACCCAGGGACAGCCTTCTGCAGAGAGCAGGAGATGTAGCCAGTTGCCTCAAGGATTTTCCTGCCATTCCAGCACCAAAGAAATTCTGTTTGCATGCTCTGGTGTGAATGGGCCAGAGCATTTCACAATCAGATGTCGACAGAGGCAGAGAGAGCCTAACCCCCGGAGCCATCTCCTCTCTACAGCCCTGTGAAAATGGCTGATAGTGGCAGACCTTGAAGAGCATAAATCCAAACTTGAGTTCTCAAGCTGAGGTCATGGGTGGGGGAGGCAGAGCAGGCAGAAGGATTACAGGCCACGTGGGCGGTGGTTTAGATCTTTGTCACACTGGTTGGCAGTTTCCGTCCTCTTACGCCCAAGCTTCCTTCTTGGTTCTCTGCCTGGCACAGAGCTGTGGGGAGTGTGCGGCCAACTGCAACCTACGACAGCACCAGACCGGGTGTAAGCAGTGTTGGTTCATTGTTCAGACAGCCGGCACCTACAGAGCCGCCATATCAGCCTCACATGAGGGCTCTCCAAGCCTCGGTCTCCTCATTTGTAACTGGAGATGACGTCACTGATCAACCCTCATAGCTGCTCATGGATCGGACAAAGAATGATTGAACATACTAAGGCAGGGATGGGGCCTCAGGAAGAACTCAAGGGCATGACTTGACTGGGCATGGTAGCCAAAGAGCACAGGAATCCTCACACACTCTTCTAGTGACTCTGCATTCCCAGCAGGTCTGCAAGTCTGAGCCTGAGAACTACAGCTTGGAGACACTCTCATACACCTCCCGCCCAAAGTCACCTTCCTCCCCGCTCTTCCCACTCCCCATTAACTTCAGTGTCTGAAATTAGAGTCTAGAACTTTGGGGTAACATCAGACCTAACATCAGACCACAGTCCCTACACAGACACAGGCACACTGTGGCCCTTGGGGGTGCAGAAAGGTCCAGCCTCCACCTACTGAGGGGCAGAGTGGGACAAGTCTGATCTTCTACAGGCTTCAGATAAGGAAGGGACACACAGGTCAGCTGGGCAGCACTCTTCCCCAGCCCCATTAGGCCTTGCTCTCTAAGTGCTCACCTTCCCCTAGGCCTCTCAGCACCACTTCCCAGAGCTCTACTTCTGCATCTGAGAAATGAGCATGCATCTCTGAGGGTTGTGGTTAGGACCAAAGGCAACAAGCTAGGCAAAGCCCTTTCAAGGAAGCTAGACACAGGCAGACGTAGACGTAACTACCAGAGCAGCAGTGACCGAGGACTGCCTTATCTACAGAAATGCCTTTTCCCCTGGTGGTGGAGGCTGCCTGTCTGAGATCAAATCCTCAAGGGTGGCAGGGTGTTTCTTGCAGGTTGGCTTGCAGAGGCTTCCCTGTGTGTACACCTGTACTCTAAACTCTTCTCATGCAGATAACAGACTCACAGCTCCACTCCATCTGAGTGAGCTCACTGGGCTTCCTCCAAGATCCCATGCACAGACACACTCTAGACACTGGGCGCGGAGGACTGAACACATGAGGGCTCTTTAAGATCTACTTTTTATTTGTGAGTGTGAGTGTGTGTGTGTGTCTGTCTGTCTGTCTGACTGTCTATGTGTGCGAGTGTATCTCTGTGTATGTTTATGTGCACCACACACATGAAGGTCCTGAGGAGGACAGGGCATCAAATCCCCTACAACCAGAGCTACGATCAGTTGTGAACTGCCTGGTGTGGGTGCTGGGGACTGAACCTGGATCCTCTGGAAGATTAGCAAATGTTCTTAACTGCAAAGTTATCTCTCCAGATCTTGATTGGTTTCTTTTTTTTTTTTTTAAATTCTATTTATTCTTTGACAATTTTGTACGTGTATATAATGTATTTTGATCATCTTTACCTTCCCATCCCTCTCTTACCAACTCCCATTCCCTTTGAGTCACCCTTCCCAAGGAGACTTCTTCCTACCTCCATCTCTGTCCAGCCTCTCCTGCCTCCACAGTAACGGGCTGTGTGTGATTCACCTGAACCATCCCCAGGGACCCCCAACCAATCTCCCTCCTGGGTACTCAGCTCAATCCCTTCAGAACAGCAAGTGAAGGAGCCAGCTCCTCTCTAGTTAAGTGTCCTTTGGTATTCCCCTGCCTTTGTGATGGCTTTGGTGAGTCACACACCATGAGCATCCACCCGTGGAACAACTCTAGCCATGTGGGAACACACTGAATATCTTCCTGCTGTGAGACCTTTGCACTTACCACATTGTCTGCCCAAGGGCACTGGGCTGACTCTCACCCTCCAGACCTTGTCTGGCATCGATCAGAGGCTTTCTTGATCTCCCTGTGCTAATAGAAATGGCTCTCAGTCCTGCCTCTCCCCCGACCTGCTTTCCTTTCTTCATAGCACATGTCACCATCAGACTCTACAGTATGCGTGAGAAGGGCCAGGTCTGTTTTGTCCTCTGCTACACACTCCATTTCATCTGCATACGATTCATGAGCGACTGAGTGAAGGAATGAAGAAGCCAGGAGAACCCAGGGGCTGCTGGAATGGGCAGAGGAGCCAAACAAGTTACCGAACCCTCTGCAGGAGATGACATGGCTCATCTCTGTCCCTCAGACTTGCCTTCAAAAACCACTCTGAAGAAGAGGCAGATAACCTAAGCAGAAGCTCCCAGTTGCAGTGGGCTGAGAGACAACACACACTTGCGGAGAAGTCGGTGGTCTCGGTGACAGCAGCCGCTCCTGGGACAGAGAATGTAGCTCAGTTGGTAACATGCTTCCCTAACATGAATATGTTCCTGGGTTCAGTCCTCAGCACCATAGCCAGACTTAAAGCAAGCTGGTGGTGCATGCCTGTGATCCCAGCACTTGGGAGGTGGTAGCAGAAGGTTTACAAGTTCAAGGTCATCCTTGGTTGTGAGACCATGTGTGTTATTATTGTTGCTTTAAAGGCTGCTTCCAGAGCCTCTTCAGGCTAAGAGGATAATTGCCATTTATTTGCCTTTATTGCTTTTAAGTCCTTGCATTCTGAGGCTGGCCTTGATTTCCTTTCTTCCCGAAACACTGGGCTCTCCCCGTCCTTACATCAGAGTCTAGGATGCATATCTATACCTAAAACTCCTGCAAGGGCCTGGATGTTGCAGTCAAGGTTTCCCCAGCTTCTCTACCACCCAAGATACTGTATGTGGTACCCCATGTCCTTGACAGTTTGGGGATTGCTGCCAAATCTGGGCCACAGTGCAATCAGTCCTTCACTGGGGTCTCTGGTCACCCCCTTAGTGCTGTGAGATAGTGAGCTCTTGCAGCTTGGGGACACTACCTCCTCTAGGTGGGGTCCTTGCTCTCCAGGTCACCTCCCAGGATGACAAGAGTGATCACTTCATCGTCTGATCTGAAGGAATTGACTGCATATGTCATATGACCAACAGAAATCATGCCATTCAAATCCAGCTTGGTGAACCAATGAGATTATTAGGGTTATTTACAGGAATGAAAAGTCTCACCCCAACATATGTGACAACTTATGAAAGCTGCATCATGGGAGTCTCCAACTCAAGTTGACGTTCCACCCCATACACTCTAGCACCTCCTGGGGTCACATGAGTGAGGTAGGATTACCTGCCACTGAGATGTAGGGTGTGAGAGGTTAGAGTTCATGTGACTGTCTGAACACACACACACACACACACACACACACACACACACACACACGCACACACGCAAGCACATATGCACATAGACACACACACAGCTTCCTTAAGGGAATGCTGATATACTTGATCTTGTGAGTGTTTCCTTCTGTGAATCATCAAGACCACAGCACATCTAATGCCCAGAAGACAGAGTTGCACAACAGCAGGTGAGAATGTAAATATATCTGGACACAGGCAGGACAGGTAACCATATAGCCACCAAATACTAAGGAGCTGGGAGCGGGCGCTGGTCTCGTTTCCTAGGGCTGCTGCACCCTGAAGACAGCAGGAACCCACTACAGGTCTGGAGGAGATCTGAGATGAAGGTATGTGTTGGGCCACACTTCCTCTGAGAATTCTGGGAAGGGCTTGTCCCAGGTGACTCTCCTGGCTTCCGGAAATTTTCTAGCAATCCGTGGTACTCCTTGGCTTGCAGAAACATTGTTCTGGTCTCAACATTCATCTCCACATAGTCTTCTCCCGTTGTGTGCTTCCATGTGCTCCACAGTGATACACTCTATCCCAGACTGGCCTTGTCTTAATAACCCTGTTTCTATGGCTCATATGCCTCGGCCTAGAAATTAGACCTTCAACACAAGAATTTGGAGAGGGCAGAACTCAGCCTTCATAGATGAGATCTGGGAAGTAAGAGGGAGGCCAGCTATAGGGGCAGTCCCTAGACGTCACTGTGACTTCCGTCTGTACTTTCTGATGTTTCAAGAGAAGTCAGAAATTCTGACTTTCTGTGAAATTGGTTCAACAAGTTAAAAAATCTTAGTTTTCCCCACCCATCTGCCCACTGAAGGGTCTAACTTATAAGTGGCCAACTTATTGCCCATTGAAGATTCTCTCCAGAGAGGCCATTTTTGGCTTGACTCAGTTTCCAAGCCAGGATGAATAACGCATAGGGTTCTGGTAGACTGGCAGTTGGGAAAGGAAGCCCAGGCCAGCATTTCGATGTACTGCTCTGCTATGTGTGCAGGAGGCTGAGGACCAGGGCAGGGGAGGGTAAGAGTGAAAACAGGCAGACCAGTTTCCCGCAAGGCCCCACTTCCCTAACACCTTCTTGGGGGAACTTTCCGGGTCCCACTGCCCATGCTCAGCTGTGTTTCATTCCTTAGAAACTTCCAGCACTGCTGCAGGTAAGGAGTCTAGTGACCAGCGATGGCATTTATTAATGTTATTACTGTTTTTACTGCAGTGACAAAATGCTTGACAAAGCAAACTTAAATAAAGAAGGTTGGGGGCTGGAGAGATGATTCTACATTAAGAACACTTGCTATTCTTGCAGAGGACCCAGGTTCAGATCCCAGCACCCAGACGTGACGAATGCCCTCCTCTGGCCTCTGCTGGTACTGCAAACACCCGGTGCACATACATACATGCAGGCACATACTAATACACATAACATAAATATAAATTTGTAAAAATAATTTGAAAGGAGGAGGAGGCATGGCAGTGGGAGCTGGAGGTACCTGTCACATTACATTTGTGGTCAGGATTCAGAGAGCAGAGGATGCTGGCTCTCAAATGGCTTTCTCCTTTCCCAGTTGTTTTTCAGTCCAGGAACCCAGCCTCCATATCCCAGGCTGGGTCTTTTCTCCTCATCGGACCCTTCTGGGAATGCCTCTCATAGACATGCTTCCTAGGTGGCGACAGTCAAGTTGACAACAAGGGCCAACCATCACATGGTATTTGTAAGTCATATTAGTGATTGTGATGCAGGAAAACACACACAGACACCTGAAACTGGAGGAGGATGAGAAGACGGGAGGGGACCACTTGGGGTATCTATCTGGATCTGTTCCTGCCACTGTCACAGAACACTTGAGCCTGGGGCAACTTGTGCTATGCTCACCTGGCCAGGGACCTCTAGATAGTGTCCCTGTCAGCAACTTCGTGGCTTCTGGCAAAGGTTCAATGCATCTTCAACTCATGGTCAAATGTGAAAGGGCAAGTGGGCACACAGAAGAGGCCACACACCAAGGACACCAAAGTCGCTTCATGCCAAGTCACTCTCACGGTGACTAATCCACTTGAGAGAACTCCTTCCAAGGACCTAATCATCTCTTAAAGGTTTCACTTTTGGGGCCAAGCCTGAGTGTGAGTTTTCTTGGGGACAAACCGTATTTAACTACAGCAGCAACCTGGGAAGTAGAGTCAGGCCATGGCTGTCTGATGTGGGGAAGCCCCCATTACTCACCTCATGACTGCCAGCCCCACCAGGCAGACACCCCTATCCCACCCACTCACAGGTACACACAGGGCTGTTTCTCACCCGCTCAGATCAGCTTCTGTGTCTTCTAAGGTAACCAAGAGCTTCTAGGCAACCTGTAATGCTTGGTGGAAGTAACTGCATGGCGGTGTGGTGCTGGGATCAAGCAGAGGGGGTTTCAGGCAGAGTTGAAAACGGTCTGGCCCAGGGTAAAGTGAGTGAAGACAGACGTTCTGGCCACCCCTTCCCACTGCCCCTGGAAGCTGCCCGTAGACCTGGGCCACTGAGTTTGCCCACCATGGTGCCTGCTCATCAGGCATGACAGATCTGAAAGAGAAAAGAGAAGTAGAAGACTGGTGTCAGGGAAGAGAGGGGAAGGATGGAAGCTCTTCTTCCCTCTTGCCAGACACTGCAGGACTGGGGACCCCCTCAGATGGGAACCCACATCCCTGCTGGGAACTGCATGCCCTGCCAGCCAGTCCTGGGTAGTCCGCTTGCTCTGCCTGCAGAAGGCACTCCGTGCCTGTATGAACTTGCTATTTCTGAAACCAGAGAAGGCAAAAGGGAGTGAGGGGGGAGTCCCACCCAGCCTGGGCCAGCTGGCTGGCTAATTATAAATTTTTCCCAGCCCAGACAAGGCCCGTTAAGCTCCTCTATCCCAGAAAATGCGTGTGGATCAGTGGGTACCTTCGTTCACAGAGTCCTCCGCCTCAGTCCCCTCAATGCCCCTCTCAGTCTAACTCCAGGCTCCCTTTCACCTTCCTCTCTCCCCCAGCTGCCACTTCACAAAGGTCCTGGGGACATCTGAGTTTGGAAGTCACAGTGACACCCTGTGTCCCTCGCCCTGGCACAGTGCTATGACCAAAATAAGCATCCAGTGAGCCTGGGTGGAATGAATGAATGAGCACTTTAGTACACAGTGCCATGAAATACTACCGGAGGGGAAGGCTAAAGTTAGCAAATACTGTAAGGTCAAAAGAGCCCAGGCTTTAAATTACCTAGCACTCCATCAGGGAGGCAGTACACTGGACTGACAGTATCCTAGTAAGTCCTGCCTCAGACCCCACCCCCACCCCCACCACTGCCCAGCTGGCCTGCAGAAGGGGCCCCTGTCTGCTCTCTCAGCCCCAGTAGCCCTCTGCCTCAGATTCAGTACTACAAGTGCTTGCTCAGGGAGTCTTGTAGCTCATGCCTTGTGTCCCCTGAAATATCCACACCTAGAACTCTTTTTTAAATTTTAATTTTATTATATTGAAAATTGATCTTTTCTCATATAATATAACCTGATTATGATTTCTCTTCCTCTACTTCTCCCAGTTCCTCATTCCCTCTCCTCTCCTCCTCTCCCCCTCCCCTCCGGATCCACTTCCTTTCTGTCTTTCATTAGAAAAAAATAGGCTTCTAACAGATAACAATAAAATACAGTAAGATAAAATAAAATCACATCCCAGTTGGATAGGACAAACCAACAAAAGAAAAAGAGTCCAAGAGCAGGCACAAGAATCAGAGTCCCACTGTTCCCACACTCAGAAATCCTATAAAAGCACTGAACTGGAAGCCATAACATACGCACAGAGGACCTGGAGCAGACCTCTGCAGGCCCTGTGCGTGGCTTCAGTCTCTGTGAGTTCATATGAGCTTTGCTCATGTTGATTTAGAGGACTTTGTTCTCTTGATGCCCTCCATCCCTTCTGGCTCTTACGTTCTTTCTGCAT
This sequence comes from Cricetomys ansorgei, assembly GCA_026225945.1. Taxonomy (NCBI): domain Eukaryota; kingdom Metazoa; phylum Chordata; class Mammalia; order Rodentia; family Nesomyidae; genus Cricetomys; species Cricetomys ansorgei. The sequence goes on from JAMJFZ010001796.1 coordinate 21,992,206, forward strand.
CCTCTTCTGTGGGGCTCTCTGACCCTTGCGGGGAACTGATGGAAACATCCCATTTAGGGCTGAGTGTTCCAAGATCTCTGACTTTCTACAAAATGTTAGGCTGTGGGTCATATTAGTTCCCATCTGCTACTGGAGGAAGCATCTCTGATAAGGGCTAGATAAGGCGCTGATCTATGAGTAGGAGAATATTATTAAGAATCATTCTATCACTACTTCTGTTGTTATTGGTGGTGGTGGTGGTGGTGGTGGTGGTGGTGGTGTTTTCTGGTTTTATGCTAGTCTCTGGTTCTTGGTCATCCAAATAGTGTCAGGTATGGGTCTCCTGGAGTGGGCCTTAAGTCAACTCAGACATTGGTTGGTTAGTCCTACAAGTTTTGTGTTACCAATGGAGACCAAAGAGTTTATAGCTGGTTTGGTGCTTGCATTTCTCTTTTAGTAGTGTGCATAATAACTTCCTGTACCAAAGATGCTAGAAGCAGGGGGAAGTTCTACGTAGGCACCAGCTAAACTTCCCCATGTTCAGTGAGTTGTATAGATGTTGTCTTCAGCAATGGGGCCTTGCTGTGAGTTTGTGGAGAGCAACCTGTAGTGTTGGCCTCAGCCTGGATTGTTTGGAGATTTCCATGGAACCCCTTTGGCCAACAACTCAATTAGATATAACCAAATCCTGGTACTGGAAGCTCCATTTGTTGACAAGAGGTGGCCAGTTGGGATTCCGTCTCCCCCATTATTTGGTGATCTCATTTAGATTGCCTTCATATATGTATGTATTTTAGGAAGCTTGTACTGTATTAGCTTTCCATACTATCCCTCAAACGGCCCTCAATTTTAACTGTCTCTCTCCGTATTCCCTCCCTCATCCCCCTCTCTCCTCCCCTCACTCGATACTCCCATTCCAGCCCCTCATCCATCATCTAGAACTATCTATTCTATTTCCCTTTCCTAACAGGATCTATCTCATCCCTCTAGTCCCTTACTATACGCCAACCCTCTGTGGTTCTACAGATTGTTGCTCGGCTATCATTGACTTATCAGCTAATATCTATATATAAGTGCATACATACCATATTTGTCTTTCTTAGTCTGGGATACCTCATTCAGGATGGTCTTTTTTTTCCCTAGTTCTATCCATTTACCTGAAAAATTTTAATGTCTTTTTTTTTTTTTTTACAACTGAGTAGTACTCCATTGTGTACTCCATTTTCTTTATCCATTCTTCTGTTTCAGGCTACTATATATATATATTGTGGTAGAATTAAATGCCTTTTGGATATACGCCCAAGAGTGGTGTATCTGGATCTTGAGGTAGATCCATTCCCTTCCTCCCGAGGAAATGCCACACTGATGTCCACAGTGGCTGTACGAGTTTGCACTCCCGCCAGCAATGGAGGAGTGCTCCCCTTGCTCCACATCCTCGCCATGAGCTGCTACTTGTTTTGTTGGTCTTAGCCGTTCTGGCACACACCTAGAGCTCTTAAGAGGCTTTGCGCTGTCACCCTCCTTCAGGGGTCTGCCCCTCTTTTATCATGGCAGCTAGGGCAGGGTTAAGTAGCGCCTCAGATAATCTAAAGAATGAAATCAGAGGCAGAGAGTAAAAAATGTAGCTCTTAGGAGGTGGTGGGAATGTTCCAGTGTTAAGGAACATAAAAGCCATAAAAGCATACAGTGAAAAAAATAACTCTCTGGGTCCAGGCAAAAGAAAGGGTACCCCAAGCTAACACCCCAAAGGACCAACTAGAATCAAGCAAGGTGGTACAGTCCTAGGAGCCAGCAACTTGGGAAGGAAAGGCAGGAAGATCAGAGGCTTAAGGTCATTCTCAGATACATAGTAAGTTGGAGCCAGCCTGGATTATATGAGACCCTATCTTTAAAATAATAAAATAAGCCGGGCGGTGGAGGTGCACACCTTTAATTCCAGCACTTGGGAGACAGAAGCAGGCGGAGCTCTGTGAGTTCATAGGCCAGCCTGGTCTACAGAGCAAGTTCCAGGACAGCCAGGGCCACACAGGGAAACCCTGTCTTGGAAAACAAAAAACAAAAACAAAATGATAATAATAAATAAATAAATAAAATGAAACACCAGTGGTAGTGATGGGGTGCTTGTCTTCATTGTCTCTTTCCTGTTCAATCAGTTTCCACGCCTTTTTATTTTCCAATTTCTAAACAGAATAAAAAACTGGAAACTGAGGAACATCAGTTGCTCACGAGCCCCCCATCTTTGCCCACCAACCGTCTGTGTTGGCTGCCTTCTCTCTCCCGTTATATTTGAGGAGTTCAAGAGTGAGCCATGGACACTGACACGTCAGCCCCAAATACTCCGCCTGCCTCTCCTAAGAATCATGAACTCTTACAGAACCACAAAGCCACAGATTCAGTGGTGGATATTTAAATTTATATAAAAAACTGTCCAAGTAGTATTTCTTCTAAATAAAGAAGCTTTGCATGACTAGAAAAATAAAGGAGGGTCAGGGGTTAGAGCTGAACCATACCAACCCAAACCCGGATCTTCTCTGAAAAGCTTCCAAACTGGGTTGTCAGAAGAGAACAAGTGAGCCTTCAGCTCTGCCCAGCATATCCCCAGGAAACTTCTAGAATGATGCATATTAACCAGCAAGGCTCCCAGGCACATATTTATGCTTCCCACAATGGTGGCTTGTGTTGCTAGAGCTTTTCCACATGTGGAGGATTCTCACATAGTAGGTGTTTACTAAATCCAAATATAAACTTAGCCTTTGCTCATCCTGAACAAACTCAAACTCAGCCTAAAAAGTTGACTTTACTAACCCACAAGACGTGTCTTCTAGACCCTTGTCCTCAAGACCCTGCTTCTAGCTGCTCTGAGAAGACTTCCCTGGCCAATCCTCCCGGCTTGTCTTCTTCTATACATCCCTAATTTATTTGTGCCTAGTGTATTAGTTCATTTCTGTTACAATAACAAAATATCAGAGGCTGGTGTTTTAGAAACAAAAGAAGTTTGTGTAGCTTTGGAGTCCAAGACCCTCTGACGAGGGTCTTCTGCATACATCATAACACCAGAGGTGGCATCAAGGTGGGATACAGGCTGGGGCAGAGAGCTGTCAATGAAGACATGAAGCAAGAGGCCCAGGGACTAGGCTTGCTCCTTCTCTAACAGCTCCCTCTCACAGGAACTTACCTAGTTCCATGAGATCAATTCCAATCCCATGCAAGAGTAACCTAAACACCTCCCACTGGGCTTCCACCACCTCCAGCACCATCGCCAAACGCTGGACTACACAGCTAGCCCATATCCATACCACAGCAGCAACATCACAGCTCAGCTCCAATTTTGTCCATTGTTTTCCCCTGTGGTCTTCTCTTATCTCCCCAACCACAGCCTCAGTTCTCCTCCTCTTTACAGCCTGCCACAGAGCTTACAGGCAGAATCGCTGTAATGCCTCCAGGCTCCTAGAGGTCAGAATTATCCCAGAAGCCTGATCTCTTGGAGTGGCGAGTACTGAGCTAAGCACCTTTCAAACATAATCTAATCATCATAAAACGATTCATATTATGATTCATACAGGGATGATTCCTACTTTATAGATGGGGACACTGCGACTTCCAGACAACTTGGAGGTAGCAGGGACCTTCAGCAGTTCCAAGCTGTGTCCCCTTTTGAGTGAGAGAAATGGGTTACAGGGCAAAAAGAGCCCCTACAGGTTACTAAGCAAATTAGGGTGCAGGGCTGAGTGCAGAGAGCCAACTGTGATGGCACTGAACTCTACCCAACCCCCAGAGACAGTTCCACAGAGCTGAGGACTCTATTTTCTCTTCCAGCCTTCTCCTTGGATTTCACATAACAGGTGCCCCGTAGGCACCCAGCGACCCAGGCAGGTAGAAAGAAGTGTGATTTATTTCTCCTCATCTTCCCCACTGTGCAGATGTCCAGATGGCAGAGCCCAGGAATGCTGCAGCCCAACCATTGGCACCCCGTTGACCTTTCTGCTGCCGACTGAGAGCAACTGTGAGAAAGGAGTCCGCTCTTGGCCAGCCACTCAGGTTGTGTCCCGAGATCATGGCATTGTCTCCAGGGGAGATTTTTTTCCACAACAGATGACTGGAGGAAGATACCTCACATTCTTCCATAATACACAAGGCAGCTGTGTGGGTTGCAGAGAGAGGCCAGAAACAGCATGTGTGGGGTTGCTGGGACTTTATGAGGAGACACATGAAGGACTGACTTCATAAGTTCCTTTATTGTTTGAAGTGCCCGTGATTCAGAAAATTAGGAAGAAAAGACTAAGAGAGCTCAGTTCTCAATAGATGTAGAATAGCTTTTGTTTTCTGGCAAAAACTTTGTGCTTATGTGTGAAAGACAGCTGAGTAGGAAAATGTACAATGTTTTGTTTTAAGACAAGATCTCATGTAGCCCAGGTCAGCCCTTAACTAGCTATGTAGCCGAGGATGATCTCGAACTCCTGATCTTCCTGCCTCCACTGTGGTACTATCATAGAGCTAAGAGTGGGTTGAAGCTGGCTTGGAACCCCCCATCATCCCAAGAGATGAGAACAGTAGGCGTTCGGCTGCTCCTCACTTTTTAGCCCTGGACAGAACCCAGCTAAATATTAAATATTGCCTGCTTCCCAGAAGCAAAGGAATGTGGCTTGGTTGGTGCTTATCTACGTTGTAACTGGAAACCTAGGATGAGTCGGTTTACTGATAAAGTGTCTTCCTCTTTCTCCCTGTGGGACCACACCTTATGCAGAAGGTGCCCTTGCAAGACCTTGACACTTAGACTTGAGCTCCACCTGCAAATAAGTCTATTCCAATATCCTTGTCTTAACCAATGGATCCCAACCCTGGGTACCATGCTTGTGGCCCTATATATGTACCCTACACCCCGCATTAAAGTGGAGACGCCCCCTGAAGTGTGTTCCCCAGTGTCTGTCCACTTGTCGACTCACCAGAGGTCCACCAAAGACAAGCCAGGATCCTGTAAACCCATGCCACCCTGCCACGCTGTGTCCTCCCCACCTCATCCCTCCACCTGGAGCCGGCCCTGCGGGTGGCCGCCAACTCCAGATAGGGTCCCTACGTCTGGGACACATACGTGGTGGGAAGATTCCAATCCCCAGGACTATACCTTCACCTTATAAGTGCTAGGGTTAGAAGCATGCACTTGGTACATGACGTGCTGGAGCTCAAACTCAGGGTCTCATGCACCCTACCAACCGAGCAACATCCCTAGCCCCCGGAGCTTGAAGAATAGTAATGAAACCTTAAAGTTCTGCCTTGAATCTCTGTTTCATCTGCTTGGGAACATTTTTAGGATATGTTTAAAAAATTGAATTAAGAAACAAAAATTAGTCAGGCGTAGTGGTGCATGCCTTTAATCCCAGTACTCGGGAAGCAGAGGTAGGTGGATCTCTGTGAGATCTAGGCCAGCCTGGTCTACATAGTGAGTTCAAGAACATCCAGAGCTACATAGTGAGACCCTGTCTCAAAAACAAACAAACAAAAAATAGATGCTATCCAACTTCTGTACAGGAAAAAATCTTGGAGAGGAAGAAAGGGTTTGTTTCACTCACATTATCAAAACAGTTCCTCATCAGTTCATCATCAAAAGCAGTGAGGGCAGGAACTCAAGCAGGGCAGGAACCTGGAGGCAGGGCTGATGCAGAGGCCATGGAGAGGTGCTACTTACTGTCTTGCTTCCCATAGCTTGCTAATCCTGCTTTCTAATAGAACCCAAGACCAGCAGCCCAGGGATAGCACCACCCACAATGTGCTGGGCCCTTCCACATCAATCACTAAGAAAATGCCCCACCGCCTGATCTTATGGAGGCGTTTTCTCAACTGAGGCTCCCTTCAGCTAACTCTTGCTTGTATTGAGTTGACATAAAATTAGCCAGCACAGGACTCTGAGAGGAACTTACTCCCCACTATCGCAGGAACAGTAAGGACAGCCTCCCATGCTCAGGTGGAGGTCTAACACCAGGGCTGAGTCTGTTGGCAGACTCAGTTCTCAGTGAATGGCCTTCAGAGCCCACAGCAGCTGAAAGGGTGGGTGGAGGCTATAAGCTGAGCACTCATACCTCAGCAGGCCAAGGGTGGAGGGCCTGGGCTGACTGTGCTAAAAGCAGAACAGCCAGGCATCATCCCCGCAGAGAACAAGTGGCCCTTCTTCCACTCAGAGCCCCTTCCCAGCAGCAGCTCCCAGCAGCAGGGACCGGAGTGAGGAACAGAACTCACTGGCCTGCCAAGTCTTTGGACCGCGTCCCATCTTCTGGGGTGCTTTTTACCAGGTCCTAGCCCTGATGGTCCCTCTGCTGGTCCCATTCCTAAGCCTCTTTCCTATTACAGAACAAGTCCCCAAATGCCAACTAGGCTCAAAGGTCCAGTGTGACTGACTACAGAGTGGCTTAGTTTTCCAATTGAAAGACCCAGAACCATAAGCCACCATCTCTTCCTAGCCCTTCACTAAGACCCCTTGCACCCTCCCCTACCCTAATCTCTGTCAATTCCAGCTCCATCCACATCCCAAAGCTGGAGGGGTACTAAAGGTGTCCTTCCAGCACCAGCAGGCTAGTCCTGTTTTCTACATATTCACCTAGGCTGCCCTCTCTCCTCTGCATTTCCTGGCCAATGTACTCAACTCGGGCTCCCTAGCTTCAGAAAAACTATCTCTGAATCTCTAGTGAGGACTGAGACTCAGCACCCTGCACTGATCTTGCTCCTGGTGTTTCATTCATTCATTCAACCAATCAACAAGTATTTAGTGATGCTATGTGCCTGTGCTGGGTACCAAGAGTGTAGCAGTGAACAGGAGACGAAACAGAACCCCTGTCCGCAGGGAATTTCCATCCTAGATCATGTGGGAAAGAGAGTGGTAATGACTGAAGCAACTAGACCACGTGGACAGTCAGCCTCAAGTTCATTTAAGACAAAGGAGACAGCAAGATGGGTGGCGAATGGAATGTCTCACAGCTACAGGAGCCAAAAGACAAAGCATTTTGAGTGTTTCTCTTCAACCTCCTGATCAAGTCAGGCTCCCTGTTATAGGTCCCCATCATCAGTGCTGAAACATGTGTGACCACTTGTCCTCCTAGAGCCCAGGGATTCCTTGGGTGTCTGGAGCCAACCCCTCAGATCACCTACCAGTCACCCAGAAGTAAAGATTCAACAGATCAAGTCAAGGCTTCCACAGATTTCCCAGGCTGCCTAACTGGCATCCACAGGCTCAGGCCTTCTTAAAGCTAGATCCGAGAAACAAGACAACACCATGCATGTAGCCTTGAGCCCCAAAGAAAACTCCTGAAGACAAAGAAACAATGGACACAGACCCCTGATACTCAACAGGTATAAGGATAGAAAAGTAGCATTAATGACAGGTGGCCGGAAGACATCCCTGCCTGGGTAGCTCTATAGGCATGTGTCACTATGCCTGGAAGCTTTCTGTTCTGCTTATTATTTAATCCATCCAGGGATCTAGCTCTGAGAGGGTCAGCTTTAATGTTACTTTCAGAGAAGTTATTTTCATAGCCCTCCCTGTCTTTTTTGAGACAATAGTGTCTTATATTCCAGACTGGTCTTGAACTCCCTATGTAACTGAGAATGGCCTTGAACTTCTGATCTTACTGCCTCTACTTCCCAAGTTTATGCAATGCTGGGGACTGAACCCAGGAAGACACTACCAACTGAGGTACCTCCAGCTCCATTTTCATATTTCATATTCTTTTATTTGTGGGATTTTTTTGTTTGTTTGTTTGTTGGGATTGTTTTGTTTTATTTTGTTTTTGAGATAGGGCATCATTTACAGGCTGCCTTAAGCCTATTTATAGCTGAGGATGACTTTAAATTTCTGGTCCCCCTGTCTCCATCTCTCAAGTACTGGAAGGATGTCACCCTTTTCATATTCCAGGGTGTGTGTGTATGTGTGTGTGTGTATGTAAATGTGTGTCTGTGTGTTTGTGTATGTCTGTGTGTATATATGTCTACCTGTGTGTGTATGTGTGTGTTTGTATATGTGTTTGCATATGTATGTGTGTGTGTGTGTGTGTGTGTGTGTGTGTGTGTGTGCAGGCCAGATAAGGACCTCAGGTGTCCTTCTTCCTCAGGAGCCACTCCCCTTGTTTTCTGAGACAGATCTCTCACTACCTTGGGTCTTTGGCTGCAGGATCTCACAAGGCTGAATCCAAGGTACCAGCTGGGACTGGGGTTTCATCTAAAGGCTCAGTTGGGAAGGATCCACTTCCAGATTCACAGGCTCATTCCCAGCCTTGCACGCAGAGCTGCTGAGGTCTTTGCTCCTTGTTACACAAACCTCTACCATTCACTTCACCATAGCAAATGAATGAGAAGAGATGTGAGGGAGTACAAAAGAGACAGATGGCAACCAGCCTTCTGTAATCTATCTTGGTCCGTACTCGTATGCTATGATGAGAAGGTCTGAAGAAATACAAAATACATTCTCCTCCCACCCCAACAAAAACCCCAAAGCCACCATGTCTTATATAGATACAAGACCCAGTTGACTTGGAACCAAAATTTCAAGAGAAAGAGTTCAGTGTAGTGGGCATAGTATCAGCTCCAGTACACAGTGTTAGGAGACTTGTGACTAGGTATGCTTGCCCATCTGTTCAACAAAGCTTTTTTTTTTTTTTTAAATCACCGAATGTATTTGTGGAATTAATCAAAGTGCTTGGAATGCATAGTGAGGATTTAATGCATGTGACAAACAGCTGTTGATCGCCTGCTCTGTCCTAGGAGCAGTTCAGGGCTCTCAGACTGTCCACTAGTTGATGGAAACACACAAAAATGTGCTTGGAGATTGTCCTGGCTAGTTTTATGTCAACTTGACACAAGCTAGAGTTACCTGAAAAATGGGAACTTCAGCTGAGAAAATGCCTCCACAAGATCCAGCTGTAGGGCATTCTCTTAATTAGGGCCTAGCTCATTGTGGGTGGTGCTATCCCTGGGCTGCTGGTCCTGGTTCTCTAAGAAAGCAGGCTGAACAAGCTATAGGAAGCAAGCCAGTAAGCAGCACCCCTCCACGGCCTCTGCTTCAGCTCCTGCTTCTACATTCCTGCCCTGTTTGAGCTCCTGTCCTGACTTCTTTCAGCGATGAACACCACTGTGGAAGTGTAAGCCGCATACACCCTGTCCTCCCCAAGCTGCTTTGGTCATGGTGTCTCATTGCAGCAATAGAAACCCTAAGATAGTGATGAAGATCTATCTATAAATGAGGTGGAGATGTAGATTTATGGTAGAGTGCTTGCCAAGTATGTGCAAGGCCCTGGATTCAATCTCTACACCAGACAGACAGACAGACAGACACAGAGAGAGAGAGAGAGAGAGGGAGAGAGAGAGGGAGAGAGAGCATATGGTTCACCCCTATAATGCCAACATTTGAAAACTTGAGAGACTGATACAGGATTATCTAATTTCAAGCCATCTTGACCTATGTAGTAAGTTCCAGGCCAGTATGGGATATAGAGTGAGACTCTTGCTAAAAAAAAGAAAAAAAATTAAATTTGCCAAAATAAATAGTACAAACAGATCAAATTCATTGATTATTTGGTACTTTGTAAGGTGACTCTATATTATCCTACTTAGATCTCAGACAGAAGATACCAGTAGCATGATAATTTGGGAGTTGAAAAACCAAGGCATAGCTTTCAGCCCAGGCTCTAGAGGCCACAGTGAGTCAGAGGCGCATGAACTTGGTCTCCGCTTCCTACCCCAAGTGGTCTTAGCTTTGGTTCACTAGAGTCTCTCAGGGAGAGATCCACAGTGCTGGGCCTGGATCTCAGGGTTCTGACAAAGAGACTCCTAGGAGCCTGCGCTTTCAGGAAGCACCAGCTGATGCTGCAAAAAGGCTCCAGAACTCCACTTGGACCGCATCATGAGTCCTTCGACCAGTCCGGAGAACTTTGTCCAGATTATTGAGCCTCTCACCTGAGATCACAGATTCAATGCAACCTGGCCAACATTCATTTATTCAGTTGAAGTTTTGTTAAAGCTGGAGACAGAGAAGGACAAGATGCCAACATGGAGGAAGAGAATCCCAAAACCCAAACCGTCTTATAATAATGAGATGCTTTGTTTGGTTCAAGCATGCATGTTAAATGGACCAGTTAGAATAGTTCTGGTTGTGGACAACAGAAAACTATCCTATTACAGGCTAGACAGAGACGCACCGTGCCACGGTGACAGGGCATCCACAGAAGGTAGCTCCTGTCACCTCTGCTTCAGACACTGTGCTGGGGAAGCAAGATATCCAGACAGGGTCCCAGGATGCTTACCCTCAAGGACAGTCTCAGAGAGAGAAACGTGAGAGAAGGCCCTGAGATCTGTGTTGTAATAAATGCTGAGCCACAGCTGCACTAAAGGAGGAACTGGGACTTTGCCTAAGGCCACCAAGCAGGAACAGCTTCCTGTTAGAGGCAACTGCTGAAGGTGGAAACTAGTATGAGTGAGAATGGGGCAGAGGAAGAAGGAGTGGGAAGGAGATTCCATTGCTTGTATCAGAGTTCAGAAGGGTAAGGCACTGAATGCTGAATGACTGGACTGCAAGTGAACACAGAGAATGGGGAGGATCCAGCCCTGGGGCGCACACATCATCTTGAGGAATTTGGTGGTCTGCCACATGACATGTTCATGGGACAGCTGGAGATGCAATATATGGATTTCAGGGTTGTTTTTTCCATCGTGTGTGTACGTGTGTGTGACAAAAGTGAGTACAGGCATGCACACGCTGCATAGAGCATATAGAACACATGAGCATATGAGCATATAGAACACATGAGCATATAGAACACATGAGCATATGAGCATATAGAGGTCAGAGAACAACCTTGGATGCCAGTGCTTGCTTTCTACCTTGTTTGAGACAGGGTCCCTTGTTAGCTGCTACATATACCAGGTTAGCTGATCTCTGAACTTCTGGGAATTCTCCTGTCTCCACCTCCCATCTCATAGTAGGAGCCCTGAGACTACAGATGTGGGCTCCCATGTCAGAAGATCCTAAGGATTCAAAGTCAGGCCTTCATGCTTGTGTGTCAAGTGCCTAGCTTTACCCACTGAGCAGTCTCTTCCAGTCCTGGTTCCACTTTGTGCTTTGCTTTATTTGAGATCTTGTCTCAAGTCACTCTGGAGCTCAGGCTGGCCTTGGAATGACTTGCCATGGTTCCCTCCTGCTTTGCCTCACAGGCATTGGGGTTTTAAGCATGAACCACCATGTCTAACTACAGAATGTATTCTTCTGTTGTGGTTTTGTTTGTGTTTCTTCTTTCTTTTTTTTCCCCCTTTCTTTTCTTTTTTTAAAATTTTATTTATTTATTTATTTATTTATTTATTTATTTATTTATTTGAGACAAGGTCTTGACAAGAAGCACCTAGACTGGCCTAGAACTTGATATGTAGACCAAACTGGCCTCGAACCTGCAGCAAGTCCTCTGCCTCTGCCTCTGCCTCTACCTCTGCCTCTGCCTCTGCCTCCCTAGTGTTGGGATTACAGGTATAAATCACCATGCCAAGCCAGAAGTTACTTTAAACCTTGGTACAGTATCATAACTAGCAATATATATTAAAGGGTTGGCCTATAAAAGATGATAAAAATTCTAACATGAATGAGAATAGACAGGCAGGAATGAGAGCAGAGCAGGAGGCTGAGCATGACCACCCAGGGACTAGGACCCCATGGCTCCACCTGACCTCTCTCCAAAGCACTAGGAGTGAGTAGGAGGAATGGTCAGTGCAAGCAAGGAAGCCAGATGATATAAGGAGAATATAGCAGACACATCAAACCAGCCAAGAGATGCAGAAAGTAAAATGAAAGTGTATCGTAGAAACACACACACATGTACACATACAAAGAGAGAGTGCGCTATTGAGAGAGAGAGAGAGGGAAAGAGAGGAATTGTCAACAAAAGTGTAGTCATACCTCTGTTATGCTTTGGTTCTGAATCTGGATTCAACCACCATGGATCCAAAAATTCCAAGAAAACTTGTCTATGTTAAACACGTACAGATTTGGTTCTCAGTATCTTTCCATCAACAGCACAGCAAAAGGCTACCTGCATGGCATTTGCAGAGTAGTGGTATTGTAAGTCCAGAGGTGACTTAAAGTATGGATGATGTGGGCAGGTTCTGTGCAAACACCTCACCATCGTATGTCAGGGACAGGGATTGCTTAAGTATTCAAGGAAAATGAGGCTCTTTGGATCTAACCTTACAGGTACAGAGGATCAGCTGTGATGGGGAAGATGTCAGAGGCTGGACCTTGGGAGTCCTTGAACTCCACACTGGAGTTTGTTCTCAGAGGGGAGCTTTAAGCAGTTCAGTTTGTGACAGGTAGAGCTACATCCAGGGAAATGGAGAAGGGAGAAGGGACAGCAATTGCAAACACAGCAATTTGGGCAGGAGCAAAGGGCAGCCTCTGGCAACCCCTTTGAGTTCCTAGCTGTCTCTGAATAAGAATGGCCCCCATAGGCTAATATATTTGAATGTTGATTCTACCACAAGCACCACTACCACCATGGCCACCATGACCACCATTGGTGGAACCATTTGGGAAGGGTTAGGAAGTATGGCCTTGTTGGAGGTGGAATGTCACTAGGGGTGGGCACTGAGGTTTTAAAAGCCCACACCATTCTCAGTCTCTCTCTCTCTCTCTCTCTCTCCCTCTCTCTCTCTCTCTCTCTGCCTCGTGGTTATTGTATCAACATGTAAGCTCTTTGCTACCACTCCAGTGCCATGCCTGCCTGCCGGCTGCCTCTCTCCCCAACACTATGGTCATGGACTCTATTAACCTGTGGAACCATGCATCCCAAATTAAATGCTTTCTTTTATAAGTCACGGTATCTCTTCACAGCAATAGAAAAGTAACTAAGACAGTGCCTCAGAAGTGTTAATTGGGTAATCTATGCTTGTTGTGTTATACTTCTTCATTCCTAAGAGTAAGGCACAGTTGGGGGCATGCTGTGAGGAGGACTCGTGAGGAGGACTGGCCCACCACAGCTCTTGGAGACGATCTCTCATGTCCTGTGGGCCTCACTGTGGTCTTCTCACCCAGCTGCCCTCTGATTTCTTCACATAATTCCGGCTCCCCTCGTTGCTGGGTAAGAACTTCTTAAGACCCTTGCTCCCTCCCCCCCCCTCCCACTCCCAGGGTCCTCTGAGCCTATGAACAGAACTTGACAGGGCAAAACACAAGGATAGGCCAGAGGCAGACACTAGGCAACCATTAGATGGTTGCAGAGGGTTGAGGAGGGAGGAAGTAAAGCTGGCTTTCCATGGCAGGCCTGGGTAACCAGCAGCAGTCCAGGAGAACTTGGGAGTACCAGCAGCAGTCCAGGAGAACTTGGGAGTACCAGCAGCAGTCCAGGAGAACTTGGGAGTACCAGCAGCAGTCCAGGAGAACTTGGGAGTGGCATCCCAGTGAGTGACTGGGACATTAGATCAGCCTATGACTGAATGAGTGAGCCCCTCAGGCTGCACTCCTGTTTCCCCTTCCTCTATCCTTCCATCAGGTGTGTCCTACATTCCCTAACCACGGGACCATCCTCATGCTGCTGGCCTGCCTATAATGTTCCTTCACACACATTCTTCAAGTTAATGCCCCTCTTTGAAACCCTGTTTCAGCATCATTTCACTAAAGATGTCATCCCTGGCCTTTTGTCTGGTTAGTTGTTTCTCTGATCTTCCTCACATGAGGCTGTGACTCTTAGTTGTATAGTATAACTTAGTATAGTAACTTAGCTGTTATACTGGTTCCTGAATCATTCCAGAGATCATCCTAGTGGACAAACCCAGGGGAGGTTCATTCCTCCCTTACCTACACTCAGCCCAGTTGTGAAGCCCTCCTCCGTCTAGTAGCTATAACACTAGGAGTACGGAGAGTCTGAGGTTGTCGATGCAGAGCTGGAAAGAGCTAAGAGACATTCCTTCTGAAGTTGTTCCCCAGAGGTGACACACTTCATAGCCACTCTAGCTAGGTCTTTGGCCAGAGTTTGTCAGGCTGCGGCCTAAACTGTAAAGGGATTTGGGAAATGTAAGGGAGGGCTCAGAACACCCAAGGAAGTACACCCGCCTCGCCCATGGTTTGGCCGTTTGTCGCCACTGTGATCTTAACGATCATTTGTGTCTCTGATGACTTCTGTCTTTGTCACTAGGCTATCTGGTTCCTGAGAATAGCAACAGGCTGTGTTGGCTTGTCCCTCTTCCCGGGGTTTTGTAGGACATCTGTATGTCCTAGGGGTGTTTGACAAATGTGATTAAACTGCTCATTGAATAAATAGAAGAATAAACGAAGAGACCAAATAATGGGCTCAGAACTTCAGGAGCCGATTTTGGGGAAATACAGAACATTACATCAGAAAGGGGCAAAACTCCCTAGTCTAAAGGATGACCGTGCGTTCGGGATCAGAGGGAAATGTCAGGACAGACAGGCAAAGAAGAGGAAAGCATTCAAACAAAGGGCTTTTCAACCTCCAGCACCTTCAGCAAAATCCCTTCTCGATTTGTTCTCCATTGTGCATCAATCAAGACCGAACCTAGGGCTTCACACTGCCAAGTAAGCAGCCTACCCCCTGAGCTATATCTCCAATCCCTTCCTTTCCAGTTCAGAAATGGACATTGTTTCTTGTGTTAATTAACATTGCTGAAATCCAAACGCAAGTAGCAAGCAGGGGCATGTTACAGCATCATCCACAGTGCTTTTCTCCTTTAACATTAAGCAATAAGGAATCTTACATCCAGGTGTCTGGATTCCCTTTTGGTTCAGAACCAGAAATAACACAAGCAAAGTAGCACTAAGCATCTGACCTACACATTGTGACTTATCAGGATATGTATCTTAAATTCATAACTTTTTAATATAGAAATTGAAGATTTAAAAAAATGCAATCTTAAGTCAGAACAGATGACTCAACTGTTAGCATTACTTGCAGCTCTTGCAAAGGATCTGGGTTTCATTCTCACAATGTGGGTACTCACATTGGGGTCTCAAGACCACCTTTAACTCCAGCTCCAGGGTATCCAATGCCCTCTTCTGGCCTCCTTAGGCACCTTCATACAGGTTCACAAACCCACACATCAACACAGACACAAACACATAAATAAATTATAAATTAAATAAATAAAAATCTTTAAAGTAGTTGTGGTTTGCTAGATGTCTGATCTCAGACTCTGTACCATTTTTCTTCTAGGCCTTGGAGGTATCCTTGTACTAAGGGCAAAGAGTGTTGGCTTGGCAGCTGGAGTTGGAAAATAGGCTATAAGACATAATTCCAGAGACAGAAAAACAGAGAGAAAGTGAAAAGATAGACTCATAAAAGACACACAGAGAGAAACAGAAGGCGACACTAAAGGCAAATATTAATCTCTCATCTTGTTGGAACTTTGATTGGCAAAGAGATGTCAGAGATGCTGTCTTCAAGCCTGGGGAGCTGCCAGGTGAGTCTTAATGAAGCTCATAGATACCTCTGCCAAGAGTGAAGTAGAGCATCCAGAAGACATACCCTCAGCCTCAGAGAGTTGAGGATATACATGAACTGTTAAACCATAGTTTCTCATCACCGTAGAGTTGAAAGCCGTGTTTCTAAGTCCCTTTCTTTATGTTTGAATTTGAAAGGTGGAGGCTATTGATTAGTGCAAAACTAAAAGAGAAAATAAATACTATCGTTAAGATTTAGACAGTGCACACCTTTTATCCCAGCACTCAGAGGCAGAGGCAGGCAGATCTCTGAAAATTTGAGGCCAACACAGTCTACATAGTAAGTTCTAGAACAACCAGGGCTGTGTAGAGAGATCCTGCCTAAAAAAAAAAAAAAAAGAGAAAAAATTTAGGCTACCTCAATCTTGATGGTATTTTTGTAGATTTTTCTGTCTTTATTATTGTTATTGTTGTTTTGTTTTGTTTGTTTTAAATAGATAGACAAAAAGGACAAAATTGGATGGGTAGGGATGTGGGGAGGATCTGGGAAGAATTGGGTGAGAAACATTATCAAAATATAATGCATGAAAAAATTTTCCAAACATATAATGTACATATATACAAATAGATATAGAAAATAGTCAGACCGACAGACAAACAGATAGATGTTTTAGACTACCTGAAAGCCTGACTTCATCTTGGGGCTTAAGATGCTACTACCAACCACTATTACAAGACCTTTGTTCACTTTGAATTTTGCCAGTTTTGTTGTAAATTTATTAGGTGTGTGAGAATCTTGATATAAATTCTTGACTTTTAACATTTGAAATTTTCATTTGATTCTAAAAATATATTTAATAAATACTGTTTATAAAAGTGTTTTTGGAGGCCAGGTATGGTGGCATATCCTTTAATTCTAGCACTCTGAAGGCAGAGGCAACTAGACCTCTGTGAATTTGAGGCCAGCCTAGACTGTATGGTGAGTTCCAGCCAGGCCAGGGCTACAGAGTGAGACCTTGCCTCTAAAAGGATTAAACATTAAATTCAAAATTTTAAAGTATTTTATGGCTCGATGGGTAAAGGCATTTGCTGCCAGGCCCAACAATTGAATTCAGTTCTCAGGATTCACATGGATACCAGAAAGATTTGACTCCCAGGAGTTGTCTTTTGACCTCTCTCCAGCTGACGCGGCACCAGTGCACCCCTACATGATAGATAGATAGATAGATAGATAGATAGATAGATAGATAGATAGATAGATGAATAAATGAAATGAACTTTAAAAAACTTCTAAGAAAGCATTTTATTACTTATCAGAATAGAGCCATTTTAAAGGAAATACAAGGTAGAATTTCCAGTGGTCTGGAAGACTGTTGCTGATCAATGTCAAATGTTTATGGCTTTTTAGGGTCAATTGTAAGAATAAGAAAGGGCATAAAGAACATCCAGATAAATAAGCTTATGCAAAACTCATGTAAGTATGATTCAGGATGTTCATTATTTTCTGGGAAAGGAAATACCAATGAATTCCTTTGGGATAGAAATTTCAATTATGTGTTACCTTTATGACAGGATAAATCAAATGTGAAATTGTTTGGTTTTGTACGCAGCTGCACATGTGATTCTGTGAATTAGTTGGCTAATTCTGCTAAGTAGAAATTCAAAGCCAAATGACAGTCTGACAGTCAGAAAACCCAGATAATACAAAAATGCAGAATTGATATTTTTATCATAAAATGACTTGCCAAAGCTGAGTACAATGGTAAATGACAAAATCATAGCATTTGGGAGGTAGCACTGGAGGCAGGAGGATCAGGAATCCAAAGTCATCCTCAGCAACAAAGTAAGTTCAAGGCCAGCTTGGGCTACATGAGACCCTATTTCAAAAAACAAAGCAAAAGATGGCTCTGCAATTACTCATGGGTTTATAAATATCTATGATGTCATTTGTCCTTTAATTCAATCAAGATTCCTGTAGAGAAGAATTTTGTTAAAGCAATTGGTAATGGAACTTAATTTGAAATGCTGAGTTCAAAACTGAGTTCTTTTAGTGTAATATTAATTGGAAACATTCTATGCTATCAGGGTTAATTTGCTTGGTAATTTTAACGGGGGCACACGATGGTTATTGGTGAATTCATTGAGATTTTATGGTTTTTTTTTCCTTAAGTGTTTCAACTCTTCATAAACTAGCTTTGCACTCTGGGGTGATTTGTGGTATAATCATCATAAAATGAGCCTGTGCCAATGCACACAAGTGACCAACTCAGATGTAAAAACAGATTGTAACTTTAATGAAGATGTTACAGTATTAGTACTTTATACCTCACAAAAGTAATTTTTACCTCACTTAATCTGTAGCTCATTTATTGAATAGGCGTTCTATTTCTGGGCTGACTTCAGAAATGTCTGGTAATCTTTTGTAATGATCCTAGGAATGGTGTAGAACGTGTACATGTAAGAGGTGCAGGGTGGGTATGGCTGGATGCTTTGGCCTTTGCAGAAGTTGTGCTGACATTGACTGAGCACATGAGTCCCCAGCCTGAATGAAATCAAGCCTCATTTTGAAGGATTTGTTCTGGGCCACCTCCAGTATACTTTATGTACCTTGCATTTTGTAACATACTGTCCCTCAGACACTGTGACAATACAAATAGCATCTCTGCATTGGGCCTAAAATAGCTGGAGACATTGCTGTTCCTTCTTGAGCCCTGCTGGCAAGGAGAGGTTAATGCCAAGTTCATCAGCTGCATCCTCGCTATACCAGTCCAGGAATGAGTCATTGCATGCTGTCTGCCTAGACCATGCCTGGACTAGAGAGAGCCTGCTTGCACCTTGAGGTAGGTCTGAATGATATTTTCTGGAAGCATCGGGGCTAAATCACAGTGGCTGGCAGCTTCCCTGGACTCTTTTCCTCTGTGGCTTAATCATAAGATGGCTAGACTCCAAGCCACAGCTGTCTCTTGAGCATTGTGGCATATCTCCATCCCATTCCCTGCATGACTCTGATCCCTGAGCCACTTTCTTCTAGAAGGTAAGCCACTGCACATGCTGGCAGAGGCCACTGATCACCCTTAAGAGGTCAGGTGTGCCTGTATTGGGGCCACCTGAAAGATACAACTCAGTGTCACTCATGTTGTTTCTCAGTGGGGAATAAACTGAGTGGAAGATGCAGGCTAATGGAATTTTACGTCCCTTGCTTTCCTGACTATTTGCTGTTTGGCATTTGTTGCAAACACTGTTTGGCATTTGCTGGTGAACTTTCTGTCTAAGTGCTTGGGTCTCATTTTCCTGTACCTCTGTCATACAACATGCTCCCTGTCATGCACATTCATTCACCTATATGCATTCGCCCAAAACACACCCTCACCAAATGGGCAAACTACTTGTACCCTCAGGGTTCTCCGGTAGAGCAGAACTAATGGAATGGCTATATATTATAAAAGGGGATGTGCGTGCATGCGTGAGTGCGTGCGTGTGGTGGTTTACATGAGCAGAGCCCAGAGGCTGACATTGGGCATCTTCCTCTATTCTTCTCTATCTTAAGTCCCTGCCTGTTACAGAATCATACTGTAGCCCTACCCTGAACTCTCCAGCCAGGGGGCTAGTCTGCTCTTCCCTATATAATCCAGACATTTTGGATTCTTTTCTCTTGCCCTCTTTTGGCCTCTTGACCTCTTGGTCTCTAGGTCCCCCTCGTTCTCTCTTTAGTCCCCTCTCTCCTCACATGGCCCAGAGCTCAGTCTGCTCATGTCCACTCTGGACTCTCGCAGATGATTCTGCCTCTGGCTATGGTCACTCTTTTATCTATAATAAACTAGGAGCCGTCCTTTTCCTTTTTATTTCTTTCTCATTCACTGATGGACATCTCACTGCTGTTGGTGTCATCTAACCAGAAGCTCTTGGTCTCATCCTTACTTAGATATTTGGATATGAAGCATCTTCTGGCTTTTTGCAACCAACATCATCCAAAGTAGTTGTTTATATCAGTATAGCTAAATAGTCACATACATCTTTTGAAGTTCAGATCTTCCATCCAAAACAAGTGAGAAAAAACTTACTAGAGGAATTAGCCAGTGTGTAACCATGCGCAGAAGGTACTGGTGTCTTTGTAAAGAAAGAAAACAGAGAACTTCAGCTAAATCTTAACTGCCTAGAATCAGAGAAGGAGAACCCAGAGATAAGAGAAGGCCATTTGGACATTTAGAAGGGAAACTAGAGGCCTGCACATCCATCAAATCCAGGCACTCAGAGGCAGATGTAGGATAATCTCTATGAGTTCAAAGCCAGCTTGATCTACATAGAAAGTTCTAGGCCATCCAGGCCTACATAATGTAACCCTGTCTCAAAAACAACAGCAGAGGGTTGGAGAGATGGCTCAATGGTTAAGAGCACTGCCTGCTCTTCTAAAGGACATGAGTTCAATTCCCAGCAAACACGTGACAGTGTAACAGGGACCCAGACTTTAGTAGTCTCCCAGACCTTAACACAACCGACTCAATGATGGAAATGCCATCCAGGCCATAAAACTCAGCACCTGCCAAAACAAAAACAAAGACCTAATTTATTAAAGTCCATAATTCTGGAAAAGTCTCTAAATATACTAACCTTGCTTTTTAGCTTCTGAGTTCCCATTCTAGCTAACTGTTCTTGTTAATTGAAGTATGTCAACCCAGAACATGATTTTTATACTTAAAAGCTCATCCTGAGAAAGACTTGGGGCTATGCTAGGATCCCAAACACCCAGTGTAGTCGCCAGCCAGCTAATAAAGACTTTCTTATTGACCTAAACCCATGTCCCAGCAGTCTTCTCTGGTGAATACCCCAGAATGAGAGACAACACTACCTCAAACAAAAAGTAGATGACACTCCACAGCCAAGGTTGTCTTTTGACCTCCAAATGCACACACAAACATGTACCAGGCAACCACATGAACACATAAATTAATTGATTGATTGATCAGTAATAAAATGTAAATACCCTACAACAGAAGCTCACAACTGTCTATAATCCCAGTTCCAGGGGATCTGATACCCCCACACAGACATACATGAAGGCAAAGCATCAATGCACATAAAATAGATAGATAGATAGATAGATGATAGATAGATAGATAGATAGATAGATGGATAGATGGATAGATGATAGATGATAGATGATAGATGATAGATGATAGATAGATAGATAGATAGATAGATAGATAGATAGATAGATAGAGGGTAACAACTCAGAGCCATCATTTTTCTCCCCAGTGCCCAGACCTTGTCTTAGTGCCCTAATCAGGAAGACTGTCGCTCACTTATGAAACTTTTCAACTGAACTTCTGAGAACAGATAGCTCAGGTGTGGGCCTGTTAGCCAGTGAAGAAGCCCTTCAAGACACACCAAATATTTGGAAATACTCTGGGATACCTCTTATAGCATAGCCCCATTTCTAGCCACCATGTCCCTATTTGTCAAGGTGGTGTTCAAAGTCATCAACCAGTGACCTTGGTTAGCACTCCAATTCTAGAGTCACAGTCCATGGCTTAATGTGTACTAATCTGCCCCTTTCTATCTCTGCTTTGTTAAAATAATAAGTGACCCAGGTTCCTGAGAGCTTCTACCATCGCCAGACACTGCCCTTTTTCAGCCAGAACTCACTCTGCTCAGCAGTTGTCTGCATTGCCCTAGTTATTAACTTTTGAAAAAATATTTTCAATATCACCCTTGGCAACATGACACAATCAGCATGACCCATTCCCCTAACCACCTCCGTCCAGTTTTTCTGCTCGGTCATTCTTTATAGTCCAGAAAACACTTTCCGCAGTGAATTCAGATTCTCAGTCACCATAAAATGCTTGCTGCCAACACTGTGCTAGGCCTGAGAACACCACATAGGCTATCCAAGGGTGCTAGGAATTCCAGAGAGGATTTCCTGTGAGCACTAGTCTCTGGGACCTAGCTCCAGATATGCTTATTTGACCAAGAGGAGACAGGTCCCAGTACAGTTGCAGATGGCGTCTCCTTTCCCTTGCTGCCTTCAAATATTTTTGATTACACACATTCTGTCCCATGGGGCCTTCTTTGCTAGCTCTCACTGCCCTGCCAAGAAAAAGGGGGTGGAGTCAGGTTAAAGTGTTGCATGTCTTTTTATTTATAATTTCTGGCCTTCTGTGGCCTCCCCACCCCTTGTTTTTAGAGCCTCCTCAAAGTTCACCCTTGTTCCTCATTCTGGTCCCTAAGCCACCTGAGTGGCCCCCACTCCTATCTAGCCCTGCTTCAGCCTGCCTTCTGCCCAGTGCCTAGACTTCAGAGGCCGGGATATTCCTCCTTCTAATAGAAAAATAGCTGTGTGTTTTAACGCCACATTCGGTCAGAGAGATCTCAGACACCAACAGGATATAGAGATTCCTTTCTCTCTTTTTTGCATGATATTTATGTACATATAGATTTGTTTGTGTGACCATGTACGGGAGATGTACATTCAGATATGTATACAATTGTGTTAAGGCCAGACATCGACATTGTGTGTCTGTGTCTTCCTGTAACTGTTTTGTTTTGTTTAGGCAGGGTCTCATATAGCTACAACTAGACTCATGCTTGCTATGTAGTCAAGGGTAACCTTGAACTGCTGGTCCTCATGCCTCTACCTCACAAGTGCTAGCTGGGACTTAGGCATGTACCACCACAAAGTTTTATCTAGTATTAAGAGTCAAACCCAGTGTTTCATACATGCTAGGCAAGCACTCTAACAACTGAGCTACACTCCCAGAATTCTTCCACTTTATTTTTTTTGTGACAGGGTCTTTCACTGAACCTGGACCCCATCAGTTTGACTAGACTGGCTTGTCAGCAACCTTCTGGGATCCTCCTGCCTCAGCCTCCCCAGCACTGTGGTTACAGGCGTGCATAATGTGTTCAGCTGTTTTATATGGATGCTGAGGGTCCAAAGCCAGCTCCTCATACTTGTATAGCCAGCACTTTACTCACTGAGCCATCCCAGAAGCACCAGAGCCTTCCTTCTCTAGTCTGCTTGCTCCTGGAACGGAAAAGGGATGCTAATCCATAGGGTTAAACCACAGAATGACTGAAAAGAACTTCAGGGCACTGAAGCCTGTCACTCCAGCAGGACAGTCAAGATGATGCATTGGCTGCCATTAAAAACAATCCTCAATGGTGCTGTGATAGACAAAATCAGCTGATAATTAAGGAGATGGTTTTTATTCAGGCTAGGATGCTAAGGTATCATGCTTTATTGAGGAATACCCCAAAGAGAGCCTGGGGTTTGTAGAAGCAATTCATAGAAAGGCATCATCCCCTGGGTGACAGGAATCATGAGAATGGATGGAAATGGGTTTTTCTGACTAGAATTGTGAGATCTATATAGCCCTTTGTAGTCAAATAGTTCACCATTTCTGAAATATACAAGAGCACAGGCATTTTTTAATCATTTATTTCAACACTCACACGCTCAACTTCTGTTCAAGGTGATGTCTTCTATCAGTGAACATCTCCGGCGAACATAAACTTCCTGAGTGTGTTCAAGGACTGAGTAAGCCTAAAAGAAACATCTATCTGTGGGTCTGTGTGTTTGCTTGATTTCAGTTCTGAGGCCTGAATCCAGGACTTCATACAAAGTAAGACCCAGTCTAAAAAAACAAATAAATTAAGAAAAAAATTTTAATGTTTTAGACAAAGTGCCAATAAACATAGGCTGAAGCCTGTTGGGGAAGTTTATTTTTAGTTGTATTTAAGATAATTGTTTTTGTGCACTGTTGCAAAAAAGAACATGTAGGCCTTAGTGTTTTGTATGGTGTGTAGGTGTTGGATTTCTGGAGGGGATGTTTGATTGCTTGTGGTCTGCACCTGAGGAGTTCTGAATCAATGAAAACACCAGAGCTCAGACGTTCAAGGGACCACTGTTGATCAAGTATGGTGCTGGCCAGGACTGAGGTTCACTCTGCTGAGGTCTGGAAGGGTGTGCATATATGAGAATGCCTCCTTGTTGTCTTTGTTGAGTGCCCCCAATAACAGTATACTACTATAAAAGCCCTATTTCCAGAGAAGAACAAGTGTTAGTTCTCATTTATTAAAATGAAGGAACACAATCTTTACAGAGAAATATGTTCAAATTAACATACAGTAATATTGGCACAATGTGATCAGACCAAATATATTGTGAGAATATACTAAGCATATATAAAGAACATCAAGAAAATAGGCCCTAACCATATAACTCCATAGGTAAGTAATATGACCTCCCAACTGAAAACAAATGGCCCAGTATTAATAAATGCTAGATTAAAATAAATTCTATTAAGTTACTACCTTAAGAAATGATGGAAACTGCAATCTTAGCACCGTGCTGTGGTTGTCTAATATCAGGAACCAATAAACTTACCTATCATGAGCTCAGTATGATGCCTCATGCCTGTAATCCCAGCAATCAGGAGGCTAAGGCAGGAGGATTGCTGTGAGTTTGAGGTCATTCTGGGCTACACAGTGGTTTCCAGGCAGTCTGGGCTACAGAGGGAGAGCCCATCTCACAACAAATATAAAACGAGGAAACCTAAAAATATATCATGGACAATGAAGACATTTTTAAAAGCCTCAGGAACTTCTCAGACAGCATATAATTCCTCAGATAGCTTTTTTTCATAGCTCATTACTATACAATTTAACCTGGGGAAGGCTTGATTTATCTAGAACTGACAGCTCTTTCTATGTATCCTATCCACATAACATATCAACCAAACCTAACTATTTCTTGCACTTCTTTCTTTTTAATAAGTTTCTCAGATTTATTTATATTTATATGTATGAGTGTTTTGCCTGCATGTATATGTATGCACCACATGTGCATGCCTGGTAAAATCATAAGAGGGCATCAATCCCCTGGACATGGAGTTAAGATGGTCGTGAACCACCTTGTGGGTCCTCTGTAGCCATTTGGGTCCCCTGCAAGAGCAACAAGTGCTCCTAACTGCTGAGCCACCTCTCCAACTCCCTGACACTTCTCTTTTTACACAGTGAAAGAACAAATCTTTTACAGCTTTTATACGAGAAAAATCTCAAAAGCAGTTTTAGATGTAAAAGATATCACTGAAAAACAATATAGAAAGGTCAGACTTAGTGCCACACACCTCTTGTTCCAAAACATGGGAGGCAGAGGCAGGAGGATTTCTGGGAGGTCAAGACCAGCCTGGTCTACTAGCAAGTTCCAGACAAGCGAAGGCTACACAGGAAAATCTTGTCTCAAAACAAAAACAGACCAACAACAAAGCTGTGTGTAGTGGCGCACGCCTTTAATCCCAGCACCTAGGAGGCAGAGGGAGACAGATCTCTGTGAGTTCAGGGGTCTACATAGTGAGTTTCAGGACAGCCAGAGCTGCCAGTGAATTTGGAGAATATAAAATATTAGAAATTATCCGTGACGTGGACTCCTAAACCAGGTAAGATCACCAGTTACTATAAACCAACACTTGACTATTTCAAGTCAGGATCTAATATTTTTTAAATAAATGTGGGAGATAACATGGTAAAGAATCCCAGTTTTTCCTGAGATGATTTTGTTCTCTTAAATAACCAAGAAAACCACAAAGACAACAAAAACCAAAAAAAAAAAAAAAAAAAAAAAAAAGATCATCCAGATAAAACACAGGCTTTTTATCCTTTAGGCAAACTACACAGAAAAAAAAGCAAAACAAAACTAACCTTTCACAGACTCCTGTTCATTTCCTCTTACTGCTGTGTCAAATCACTAGGGATTTACAGGCAGGCTTCAAACAGCATTTCATGAGAGTACATGGAGATCAGAAGACCATGATGAGCTCCACCGAGCCAATATGTAGCAAGCGACTGGACACACTCCTTCTGGAGGCTTGAGAAAAGAACCCACCTCAAGGTCCTTAACCTCTACAAAGTTTCTACAAAGGATACCGTATAAGGTATCCTTGAATTCCAGAGTTCAGGGGTTGGACATCTTTGGAGGACCTCATTTAGGGAAGACCAATACTTTCTCATTTTAACAGAGACACCCAAATTCGAGCTTTGCAGCCGCAGAGGTAAAACTTGTTTTACATTTTCATTTTATTTTATTTTATTTTATTTGTGTGTGAACGTTTTGCCTGCATGTATGTATGTGCATGCCTAATGCCCTTGGAGCTCAGATGAGGATAATTGGATCCCTTGGAACTGGAGTTATGGATGGTTATGAGCCACCATGTGGGTCCTGGGAACTGAACCCAGATTCTCCATAAGAGCCACAAGCGCTTTTACCTGCTGAGCCATCTGACCAGCCCCTAAAGCTCTTTTTAAAAGTCTCACAAATAAAGCCAGTGAGATGGTTCAGCAGGTAAAGGCACCTGCCACCAAGCCTCAGGATCTGAGGTCCACTAAGACTGTCATGGTGGAAGGAAAACTGATCAACGCAAATTGTCCTCTGTGTACCACAGCAAGCATATGCGTGCGAGTGTGTGTGCGTGCACACACACACACACACACACACACTAAAATTAATAAAAACTTTGGTAAATCTCAAAAATAAGTGCATCAAACCTTAGCTAAGAAATGACCATAACAAAACTACCTTTCCCAGAATCTTCTATAACTTTGTATAGCCATTAGAGTTGTGTTCTACACTTTCTCTTTCTCATTCTGGAACAACTTGTCGTTCACATCAGGACGAGAGTACGGCTCTTTTTCCCTTTGACAAAACACATCTGGATGCCTCGATAGATGTGGTAGCACATACCTTTAATTCCAGCACTGGGGATGCAGAGGCAGGTGACCTTTGAGAGTTCTAGGCTAGCCTGGTCTACAAAGCAAGTCCCAGGACAGCCAGGTCTGTTGTACAAAGAAAACTTGTCTTAAAAAAACAAACAAACAAAAAATCACATCTGGATGCCTCGGACCTTTCCCTTTTGCTTCACCCAGCCGCCCTCTTCTCAGACCTTCATTCTCTTCTTTCTCTCCTATTATAACCCCTTCTTCCTTAGAGACCTCTGTGAGCCATCTGGCTAGAGCCTCATCCAGACCCTTCTTAGCGAGACAGTCCTCTCAACTATATTCCAAGACTTTTCTATCATGATTGTGCTATGTGGCTTAATTGTTTCTATCTCTACTTTCCCAGTTACACCTTGAGTTCCCCAACACCTGGCTGCTGCTTCTTTTGTGACTCTCCCAGAAGCTGCTGCACCCAGCAGGCTCTCCTCAGACCTCCTATCTCATCACCTTCTAGTAGCTTTAGACTGCTGGTTAGTCTTTCCCTGTATCATGCCCTCAGCTTCTGATTGCTCCCAGATAATCCCCATCTAAGTAAATAGCCCTATTATCCAAATGGTTTTCTAGATCAGACTGTTTTCTTCCTAGAGGCTTCATTCTTTCTCATCTCCATCAAATCATTACGTACTACCCTCTTAAAATATCCGATTTACTTTGACTTGAGCTCACTGTCACCCACCCTAGCCCAGAACCCAATTACCTCTTGCCTGAATGAGCGTAGCTTCCTACCTGGTCTCACAGTCTCTAATCTGACCCTCCTGTCATTCTCTGTGTGTCTGAGTAGAAAGGTGTTTTGAATTCCAAAGTACACATCTGAACATGGTATTGGAATATAGAGCTCAGTGGTACACTGCTTGCTTGGCATGAACAATGCCCTGGGTTTCACCCTGAGCACTGCACTGGGGTGGGGGATCACATCTGTACACGGTACTCAATGGCATAAAGTTTCAGTGTGTACCTACCAACCCTGCCAATACACCCATGCTTGAGGTTCAGGCTCCTTAGAATAAAAGACATAGCTTTTCATGTTACAACTTTGCTTATTTTTCCAATTTTATTTATTTCTATCCTCCCCACCCCCAACTCTAAGCTCTATATGCACAACTACTTGTACAGAGGCAGGTCCTGAAACTCACCATGCTTTTAGTGCTACTTACATGTTTCCCTTTGAACTTTAACCTCATTATTCAACTTACTAGATAGCTTACAGGCTTGTGTCTCACTCTCCTATAATTGCCCATTTGCCCCAGTGTCTTTGCTGGACGCTGAGTGGAACTAGGTATCAACCAATGCTTCATTCCTATCTTTCGAGGTTATCATTTGCTCTCGAGAAGCATCTGTCAAATAAACAAATTCTAATAAGATTTAGAGCAGGTTTGGTGAGTCTGAGGGTGTGGACAGGTAGGCGGATGAGAAGGGAAACAAACAGGAGCACAGCAGAGTTCAAACTTCAAGATCAGAGCCATTCCGGAAACTGCAGTGTCCAGGGTGGAGCTAGTCAATGGCTGCTGAAACTGAATGGAGCTGAAGGTCAATAGGACAGACAGCGTGTGAGGGGACTGTATCCAATAGGATGAATGGCACTGAGATAGTCAGGTGAATGAAGGTACTGGGTGGGGTGGGAGGGAAGCCATAAGTCAGGCTCCAAAGTCCTTTCCTAGATGCTCTAGTTAAGTCAGGGAAGTGTCTCTATCCTACCGCCCAGCCTCGGAGAGGAAGAGATAAAATGATGGAAGGTTACACAGGACCAGCACTGACCCTGGGGAGACAATGATGACAATGACCCAGCCCTTATGTGGACACAGCACAGGAGAACAAAGGGCCCTGAGAAAGTTTCAAGATGGAGATGGAGAACTTTCCAGAAAGCAGTGGCATATACAGAGAAATAGTTGAGTAGAGTACTGTATAGAAATAAATAGTAGAAATAGTTTAAACAACTTTCCAGCGACCCCTACCCCCCCTCCTTAACAGAAGAATATGGAAAGTATCTTTCCAGTGGAAATTCAAGTGATCAGATTCAAACTAGAGTTTGTTAACAAACCCTGTTCTAGAAATTTCTACTGCCTTGCTGGCATAATTCTCAGCTGTTGTGGGTTTATTCAGGTTAAGAGGTTAATCAGGAATGCTAGCCTGAGCCCTCAAGCAAAGGAGTCACAACCCTGCACATAGAATTATCCTCTCTATGCATTCTTTTTGTGGTAGTAAGTTGGGTCTTGGGGTGTTTTTATGGATACAACAAAGATGAAAAAGAACTCAGATCATAAAGAGAGTTGAGTAGGTTGGTACACATCTGTAATCCCAACACTCAGGAGACAGAGGAAGATAATCTCTGTGAGTTCAAGGCCAGTCTAGTCTACATAGTAAATTTCAGATCAGCTTGGGCTATAAATAAGACCTTGTTTCAACAAACAAACAAAGACTAGCAATAAGAACTTCATAAACAAACATCATCGAACCATGTGGGAGGCAAAGTCTTTGGTGAGGCAAGTTTCAGAATTAGGTAACATTTATTCTCCCTTGGATTTCACTTGCAAAGGGCCAAAGGCTGCACCACCTTCCACCCTTCCACAGCTACAGAGCCTCCAGAGGTGCAGGACAATGCTTGCCAGCTGCTTTCCAAAACTTAAAGGGCTCTTACAGAGTCTGGCTAGTGTTCCCAGAGGCTTCTAGTGTGTTTGAGATAAACTATGCTTAGTTGAATGGATTTTAAGAGTTAACATACTGATTTGTTTGTCTCTTGAGATAGCTCTGACTAGCCACCATATATCGCCAAGAATGACTTTTAATTTTTCATTTTCCCATGCACCCCCATGTGCTAGGATTACAGGTGTGCACAACTAACTATATATGGCTTTTACTCTCTCTCTCTCTCTCTCTCGCCCTCCCACACACAATGAGGGGTAGAGTTGAGACAAGGTCTTGCTATGTGGTCCTGGAACCCTGGAACTCACTATATAGTATCAGGCTGACCTCAAAGTTGCAGCCTCTGCTTCCCTAGAACTGGGATTAGAACGTAACAGGCCTCAGACTTTAACACAAAAGATGCTAAGGTGGAAGTACCATTCAGGCCTTGAAACCCAGGACATAGGCAGCAACACTTGACAAAATGAGAACAAAGACCTAATCTGTCAAAGACTATAGTTCTGGGAAAGTTCCTGAAAGTACTAATCTTGTTTTTTGGCTTTTGTAATTCTGCTTCTGGCTAACTGTTGTTCTTGCTAACTGAGGTGTGTCAACCCAGAATATGGTTTTTGTCCTTAAAAGCTCACCCTGAGAAAGGCTCAGGACTGCACTTGGATCCTAAACACTCAGTGTTGTCACCAGCTAATAAAAGCTTTGTATTGGCTTGAACCCATGTCTGAATGGTCTTCTTTGGTGGATACCTCACAACAATAGGTATGTATCATCCTCTCTGTTTCCCTTGTCTCTGTCTAGCTTCTCTCTGTGTCCACAAAAGCTGGGATTGAACGCAGGACCTACCACATACTAGACAAGGCAAGCACTCAACACTTGAGCTACACCACCAGCCCTTCTAGAGGGTTTCAACAGCCTCCAACTACTGTCGTTGTGGAGTCCCTCTGGTCCTTCACTCTGGTCTTCATAGCACAGTTAGAGTAAACAAAGACCCTTCAAAAGTGAAAGCCTGCCCCTTTTCTGTTTCAAATCCTAGGAAGAGCTTCCCCCTCGGAGGTAGAGAAATCCTTAAAGGAGGCTCACATCGCCTGCCTTCCTTCAAGGAGCAAATGAAACTAGCAACATAGAGCATTTTCCTTTCTCACTCAGTGATTTAAACTATTCATAAGAACATATTACTGCTTTGTTTATTTGCCCTTTCTCACAGGGCAAGGATTGCTTAGTCGTCGCCCCCCCTCCCGCTCCGGGCCCGCAATAGTACCTAGGGCACTGTAGCTGTTCAAATATCCTGTTAAATTACAAATCTAAAGCAAAGAAGCACACATATGTGTCATTTTGTGTCATCAAACCTCTGCAATGCATTATCTTACTCCTCCGAGCATGCTTATGGTAGTTACTTCTGTACCACCGCATTTATTTTTATCTATCTTTCTATTTATTTAGAGACAGGATTTCACACAGCCCAGATTGGCCTGGACGTTTATAGCCTAGGATGACCTTGAACTCCTGAGTTCTGAGTTCACCTCCAAGTGCTGGGATTGAGGCAGGCACCACTACACTCGGCTCTGGAAGTAGGATTTGTATCCTCGTTGAGCACTATTTATTCGGAATAGTCCATCACTTTTTTCGCTGTCAGGAGATGCTAAAATGAAGTTACAGGCTCTTCACAAGCATGAAAGAATACGTTTAGTTTTGAGTCCTCTGCAAAAATAAAGACTTGAGGAAGCGGGGACACGTTCCTCCAGGAAGAGGGCTCTGATGCCTAGGAGAAGTTGAGTACCAATTAGCAAGTGAGGGGCACGTAGAAGGCGACTCCAGATCCGCTTCTGCTTTTTTCTGGGCCCCCAGTTCTTCTCTAGCCTGAGATTCAGGACTCCTGAGTCCGCCCGGCCGCCCGGAGGCGCCCAAGGCCGCAGAGGGCGTTGCGGTGCCGGCCGACGTCGCGCCTTCGGCGGCTGCGCAGTACACACATCAAAGCCGGGCTCGGGCCGGAGCTGGGCGCCGGGCGCCAGGAGCCGCGCGGCCTGAGAGAGTGTCCGGGGCTTCAGTAGCCGCGCGGAGGCGTAGGCGACCTCAGAGGCAAAGGCGGTGCCGGGCCTTAAAGCTACAGCCGCAGCCCGACCGAGAGCAGCAGCGCGGCGGCCACCGCGGGAACCCCTGGGCCACCGTCCGCCCGCGCAGCCGCCGCCGCCGCGGGAGCCCGTCGCCGGGAGCAGCTGCGGGCGGAGGACAACGGAGGGCCGGAGCGCCCGAGCCGCGCCGCGGGGACCGAGCGAGCAGCCCGAGGCGGCGGCGGCCGAGGACGGGGACGGCGACGACACGGAGAGGGAGCAGCCCGGCCCGGCCCAGCCCCGTGAGTGACCCCCCGGCCCGGCCCTGCTCGCGACGCGGACGCCCTCCGGCTTCCGCCCGACCCGCCTCCATTTTCCCGGGTGGTGGCGGCGGGAGCGGCCCGGGGCAGCCGGAGCCCGGGGCGCCGCCCTTGTCCTCGCTGGTCCTAGGCTCCCGGGGCCTGCCGGCCGGGGCTGCGACTGACCCGGGGAGAGCTGGCCCGGGCCAGCTGTCACTCCCGCTGTGCCGTGGACTCCGGGCATCTAGCCCCCGGGCCCCGAGCAGCCTCCCCGTTAGCGGGACGCGGACACTATCTTTGTAGGGAACCTTTCAGGAAAATGCCTAACTGATTCCTGGCTAGGAATTGTGCGGTCGGCACGTTCCCGGCTTCGGTTGGAGCCAGCCAAAGCGCCGACTGCGTGCCGGTGCCGGAACGACTCCGAGGTGAACCCGGCCCGGAGGTGCCCTCTCCCGAGGAGCTTTAACGCTGAGAGATGTGAGAGATAAGACGAGTATACAAATAACCACGACACGGGCCAGGAGCGGGTAGATAAGTCCTGTTTAGGAACTACCAATTGCCGGAAAGGTGCTCAGGGAAGACCCGACCTGTCGATCGTTTCCTCCTCCCCACGAACCTGGGAGACTTCCTGGGCGAGGCGGCACTAAACCGGGTCTGGAAGGCTCGATTGGATTTGGGAGGAGAAGGGGGTTTCAGAGAAGGGCGTGGAGGGGCAACAAAGCTGGAGGACAAAGGTACAAAGAGCATGGGAATGTTAATAATTCCGTCGCCCAGTGCCGTGATAGGTGGGGTAGACTAAAGAGGCAGTTGGGGTCAGATCTTTGAATGATGGTAGAGGAGCTGTTTGAGCGACTTAGAACCCATTTTTCAGTGACTCATGAGGCCGGAAATGTATGCTAGGGCATATTAAAGGCGCTCTTGTGAAAGACAGGGGAGCAGAGAAGGCCACAGTTAGGAGTTGACATTGTTCCTTAAATGTAATAACATTTGAGATCGATTTTGACAGCTTCCGGGATATTTATTTATGTCCAAGCCAAGGAAAATACCTTTTGCAGAAACTGTCACTAGATGTGTGCTTGTCAGAACTTACAGAAAGAGGTGCCTAAATTAAGCTTCTGTGCACACACAAGGTGTTGTTCGTGTTGGTGAGTTCTCAAAAATTGCCTCAGAACTTCTGGACTCGTGTGTTGGAATTGAAATCTAAATTGCTGATTTATGTTTTAAAGAATCAAACTGTTAGCAATAGTCTAGACAGTTGGCTATACACCGTTTTCTAGAAAGGTAAAATTTTTCTTGTTTTTAGTTATGAAGATATCAGAGCCGAAGTGAAAGTTTGAAGCTTTATTTTATAAGTTTAAAAGAAAAAAAAAAAACCTAGCAAGTAATTTGTAACTACTAGAAGCATATAATATATGGCTTGTGGAATTGGCTTAGAACTTAATATTGGTTTTACAAGTGCTTGTATGCAGCAGGAAATGCCGACTTTTTCAGTTTTACATAATTTTTCTTTATCAAACTAATACATGATCTAGCTGGTGGTGGTGACATGCACTTTTAGTTCCAGCACTTTGGAGGCAGAGACTGGAAGACCTCCGTGTGAGTCCAGCATAATCAACATACAGAACTCCAGGCCAGACAAATACACAGCTAGACCGTCTTTTTTTTTTTTTTTTTTTTTTCAGCAAGACATGCACTTTGAAACATCTCCTTTCTCCACTTCCCCCATTTCCTCCACCCTACCCCCATCTTTTGAAACAGCTTCTCACTGTAGCTCAGGTCGGTCCTCCTCCAACTTGCCACCATCTTGCTTGGGCTTCCAAGTGCTAGGATTACAAAACCAACTGGATTTTTTTTTTTTTAAGTTATCTTCTTACTCTTACCACTTAGATTATGTTGCTGTTGATATTTTTGCATATTTCCTTTTTGGCCTTTTTCTGTTCATTTTCTTCTCATAAAGAGATATATTTTGCACATTTATTTATCTGTTTATTGGCATTTTGAGACAGCATCTTTCTCTGGCCCAAGCTGTCCTGGAACTTGCTGTGGAGGCCAGGCTAAACTCTAGGTGGTTCTCCTGACTCAGCCTCCTAAGTGCTGGAATTACAGGCATGATCCAACTCTGAAAGTTTCATTAAATGTTTTGTTTTGGCTTTTACTTGACAAGGCTGCATTGTTATTTAAGGCTTCTTGTTTGAAGTATAGTTATTAGCTTCTCTTCAAGGTTTGGACCCCATTGCTGCTTATTGAATACTTTTTATTTGGCAAATTTGTGTACATGATCATGAGGAATGGAGCACATGGAACTCTGCTGTGTGAGCAGAGGTACTTTTAGAAGGGCTCTGAGGGTCTGGAGAGATGACTCAGTGGTTAAGAGTATGTCCTATTCTTAATTGGACCTGAATTCTGCTCCTGTTGGGATTTTAAAAGGGCACTGTGAAAAGATTACATTCATGGCTGATACACTCTCCTGTACACCATAATGTTGTGGCTTTTCCTACACTCTACTACTAAAAAATAGTCTCTATACTAGTATAAAGGCCGTCCACAGAGGTAACTACTTTCTGATCATGACATCAGAAAGATTCAGGAAGAATATATTTCTTATTGGCATAAGGTATTTCTTAGCAAAATGATATGTTGTCATGGGGGGGCTTTTTTAATTTCAAGGTAGCTTGGTTTAGTTTATTGACATTTTTGACTGTAGATCCTTTGTGTTTTACATTCTAGAATTACAAAATTGCACAGTCCTGTTTCTTTTTCTAATGAAATAGAAAGTGAGATGATGAACTAGACTGGATTTTTTTTTCTTTGTTTTTGGTTTTTGAGACAGGGTCTCATTCAGTACCTCAGACTGTCTTGAACTTAACTGTGTAGCCTAGACTGGAACAGAACTTGTGGTAATCTTTGTGCCTTACCCAGATACTAGGATTACAGATGTGTGCCACCGTATCTTGCAGACTTGAGTTTTCATAAAATTAGTATGAAATAGTTTGAAAAGTCCAGTTACTTATTGGGTTTGGTTTTATATGTTGTCTTATATGAATTGTTATTATATAGCATCTTTTTTATTTTCTAATACCCAAAGCTTTTCTTTTGATCAATTTTTGTTAAGTATAGATTTTTATAGCAATTATTATATTTTACCAAGAGCATGATTTTCCTAAGAAGTTGATCACTGACTGTTGATACTTGTCCTGCTGTCTGTATAAATATTTAAGTATGGACGCAGACACACAAATTCACACTCCCTCCCACAAGCATAAAAGATAAAACCAGTAGTAGATCAGATTTCAGGTAGTGTCTTTTTTGGTCACTATTGTTGATGTTTTTAATCTTATCTCTTTTTTTAAAAAATCCATTTGTCTCTTTTCCACGGGTCGTTTTATTAAGGTGTTTGCTTTATGGGCACTCTTACATGTTTTATAACTAGGAATGTCATAGATAATATAGATAATAGCAAAATTTTTATTTTTGTAGACAGAGTCTGTCATGTGATAAAACTATAGGGAAAATGAAATCTCCATAGATCTCTGGACTGAATTACTTTTGACTTTTGATATTTCATTCTGGAGGTGTAAAGATACTGTATTTGTATGTGTACAGACAAGCCAAGTAGCTGAAATTCCACAAAGGTATTTGTCATTCTGTTGGCTTTTATCATAGAAAAGACTGATATTTGAACCTTTAGTAAAAGGACTCAAGCTGTGTGTGAGATTTCTTAACTTTGTGTGGTTTTATTTTTGTGCTTTGTGTGTATGTAGCCCATACTGGCCTCAAACTCATGGTCCTTGCCCTTCACCCTCCTTTGAGTGCTTGGGGTTAGAGGCGTAAGGTATCTTGACTAGGTAGAGAATTCTTAACTATGGAACTGTATTTTAACCTTTTTTTTTTTTTTTTTGAGACAGGATATTGCTAGGTATCCCTGGCTAGCTAGAACTCACTGTGTAGATCAGGCTGGCCTCAAACTCAGAGATCCTCCTACCTCTACCTAGTGCTGGGATTAAAGGCATGAGCCATCACACCTGGCTTAACCACTTTATCAATCCAGAGTATGAGGTGGAGGGAACAAATGGAGGCAGTATTTTCACTGCCATAACTTGTAGACTAGTCTGGAAATAAAATGATAAATGTTTTGCTTCTGTTTCTCAGACTGTCCCAGGATTATCAGAGTTATTGAGGTTCTCATTAACAGAGCTTAGATTGAAGGTTAACAGCTCATTGTCATCAGCATTGTGAGTGCAGGGACACATGTGTTGGTGTGTAAGTTCTCTACTGTGCCATTTTATCTTACAGAACTGACGTGCTGTCATTTTAACTTTGCACTGGAAGGAATGGCAGAGGAAGATGACTTGTAATCTATAGCAGCTGTGAATTTAAACTGGTAGAGGAAGTAGGAGTGGCATGCAGGGAATTGCAGGAGGTCAGTCAGGTGTGAAGTAGCCCCAAAGGAGAGTGGTAAAGCCTGCCCAGGCCGTTTGTGTTGGCTGTGTCCAGCACATACCTATTTTTGATTATTTCTTCTAACTTGAGACCTTGTTACTCTTGATACTAAGACTCAGAGTGGATCATTTTAAGCTGTAGGTTTATGTTTGCTTGTGTGTATTTGTTTTGGGAGTATGGGGACAGGGTCTCATTATAGCCTAGGTTGTTTCCAGTTCACTGTGTAGAACAGTCTAGCTTTCAGTGCATGGTCTTCCTCCCTCAGTTTCCCAGGTACTGGCTTACAGGTATGTACCACCACACTTAACTGTGTGTGTGTGTGTGTGTGTGTGCGTGTGTGTGTGTGTGTGTGTGTGTGTGTGTACAGGATTTTCAGTGCATATTACAAAGAAAACCTAGTTAACCAGTTTTATGGAGCAATTATTCTTTGATGCATTATCCAGTGGGTATATTACTAAAGACTGTGGAATACAGTAATGTTAAAACATCACAACTCATGGATTAATTTTGATAAAATGTTTGCCTGAGAAACAAAACATAGGTTTTTTGGCTTGATGTTGAATTACTACTTTATAGCTATACACACACACACACACACACACACACACACACACACACACACACACTTGTCTAATGGCCAATAGTTTGCCCTCTAACAGAGTTCTGTTAATTGTATTGGTCATAGTTCTTCCTCTGCAGATTACAAACCTGTGTTAAGCATGGGCGAAAACAGCCTGAACAGGTTGTAGTTTACAAGTCTATGTGGCCCACTCTTAGGTTTGTGAGATTTGGAGGGTAGGATTAATCTCAGGATAAAAAGCTTGGATTAGGATCCTTACCTCTCCTTCAATGGGTTCTGTAACCCCAGGCAAGTTCCTGAAGTCTCTCTTAGCCTAGATTGCCTAGATAAGAATATGACTATGTCTGAGATGCTTGTAAGGGGCAGTGGGCCTGGCACATACTAACTGTCCAAACATCATAAGTTTTGTGATGCTAATAACAGACTGTTCTGAGTGGAAGAAACTTAGAACTTCAGAAACAATCTAGTCAGAAAGGTTCTTAATGCAGATGGGAGCAGTATTTGGTTAACTTTGCAAGTAAAGTTTTCTGCAGAGTGCAGTCACTTGCCCAGGGTTATACAGCTTATGAGCTGTCAGACTGGAACTGGAGCTGGGGCTCTTGTTTTACGTGTAGATTGTGTGAGTAAAATTTTTTACTTTATGCAGTAATGTCTTTTTTGAACCTATTTTTTAACAACAACAGAAATTGTATTCAGTATATTTTAGTCTTTAGCACATAGTATGCGTTTTTTGTTTTAGCATAGAAACAAGGGTTCATAACTGTATTTGATGTGGCAGTATGAAGATTAAAAATGAAATAGGGAATCAAGGGATTTGAACAAAAATTACTAGATAAGCTTCACATGGCCACCATTGCATGTTGGCATGTTGAACAGACGAGGTGGTATTGTCTCCATCTTCATTACAGATGGGAGACCAAAGTGAAAGGCTTATCTCATGATACAAGTACTGCACTTGAGCTAGGATTGAAAACCAGGTCTGCCTCACTTCAAAACAGGAACCCTTTGGACTAGTACATTACTTCATCATCTGAAATAATTTGTTTTCCTCATAAGGTCTTGGTTTCTTGTTGAGCATTTTTGAGTTAATGTTTTAAATGAAAGTTTGTGAATAAAGGTAGTTGAGGATTTTTAATAGATTTCTAAACAACAGCCACATGTTATAATCCAAAAAAGATAGTTTGTTTTAAATGTTCTAGTTGTATAGTCATAGTTGTTGAGTAGTCTATAGTTTAGTTAGGCCAGTAGGTAGCATTAATTTTTATGTTACTCCTACTGTGAGAATGGGAGGCGTGTGGGCAGTAGGCAGGGCTGGGTTCTGACAGGATGACTAATAATGTCATTCTGGGCTTCGGTCGTCCTTGATTCTAGGTTGAACCCCTCAACTCTATGTTGCTCTCATTATTTGTGATCATTTGTGTGGGGATGGGACTTAACTTTTCTGCTGGGGTTCTGTTTGTGGTCTTGAAGGCTGTTTATGAGAACTTGAAGGCACGTGACTGCACTTGAACATTTTTTTCTTCCAATTGGTCAAGTGCCTGAAGTTATTTCACACTAAGTGTTCTGCATAGGGTAAAGGTGAACTACAAAATATCTATTTTCTAATTCTCTACCTTTGTACTTAGAAAATGTTGAGAACTAATGTTATATGGTAGTAAAGTACAAGTTTAGTAAGTTAGATAATGATTACCAAGTTCTCAGAACCTCCCTAGAGTTGTATTGTCAGTTGTGAAGCCCTGTGAGTTGTTTGGGGGAAAGAAAAAACATGAACCAAAGGAGGTGAGAGTGGAAAGGAAGGATCAAACCTGTAGAATCAAGTTGGAGATAACTAAACCAGTCCTGAAGCAGTTCCTCGACTGACCGCTGCTGATCCTCTACCTACACAAAGCCTTTGCACCCGCTCAGCTACCACTCCTTGTCAGCATAGGACCCTAACAGTGGTAAGACAAGGATGACGCTCACGCTGTAAGAGCTCATCACATGACTTCTGTTTGATTCACATGTTGGGCACGTTCTGCTAAATACTGTTTTAAGTGCCTGGCTTCAAGAAATTGTTGTTCTATCTAAATAACTCTTTTCTGCTTCAAGGCAAACTATCAGCCTGTTTATCTTCTATATATTCCTGCAGACAGGCAGGACTGGATCACCAGTACAATCCATGCAGAGCTTCTGGTTCTTATCCCCTTTGTAGTATGACTCTATCCTTTATTGAGCTTTTGTGAGTTATGTTAGGGATAGAAAGAAGTTGTAAATTACATGGGATTTGAGAGTTTGTGGTTTTGTCCCTGCTTTTGAAAAACTTTTTAAGGTCTCTTGCGTCATTCACTTTGTATTTTTATGGAATAAGATTGTTTCTGTAAATAATAAATGATCCAGGCATATAATAGTGTGATAAAATCTGTAGTCTACAGAGATGAACTGCTTAACCATAGTACATTTTCCTGTTCACTTATCTCTGCTGTATTTGTTCTTGAAAGCAATTTACCTATTAGAAGAGACTGTAGTAGACATTTAAAGGATCCCCCTTTGCCAGTAAGTTTACCAAGTTGTATTTTGTGCAGTTCAGTCTTTTGGTAGACTAGTAGATCTGTTATTATGTATCTTTTGTTGGGACTGGGGTCTCAAGTCCAGGCTGGCCTTGAATATTCCATATAGCCAAGGATGAGCTTACATTCTTAGTTTTTCTGCTGCTGCTTCCCAGGTATTGTTTACAGACATGTGCCACAGTTTTTGTTTATTTTGTTTTAATGAGTGGTAACAGGACTTCATGCATTCTGGGTGGACGCTCTACCACTGGGCTTTATCCTTAGCCTCAGATTTTTATTTTTGAAGGTAATTATTTTTCTGCAGAGCTTGTCAGGGAAAAGTAGTGCACATTATGGCCATTTCCAAAGGCACCATGATGGGCAGGGCGGTACTCAACTTGCTGAGGTTATTTTGTCATAATGTCCCTTTCTCCGGGAAGACCTACAAAGACTTTAAAGAGGCTCTGCTCCCTTGGAATATTGAGAAATGTTCTCTTTTCAAACTTACTGATATGATTCTCGCTGATTTTTTTTTTCTTATTAAGATGTTAACTTCTCTCTCTCTCTCTCTTTCTCTCTCTGGTAACAGCAGTCTTGTTTTGTAGCTGTGGGTGGCCTGGAGCTTGCTAGGTAGAGTAAGCTAGCTTACAACTTGGCAGATTTTGTTTCTTGCTTCCTGGGTACTAGGATTGCAGGCATGTGCCACCACACCCAGCAGGATAACTTTTTATTAGAATTAAAATTGTTATTTTAAAATGAGTATTTTTCCTGCATACATGTGTATGTATCACATGTGTACCTAGTGCCCATGGAGGCCAGAAGAAGGTGTCAGATACCTAGAACCGAAGACAGATGGTTGTGAGCCACTGTGTAGATGCTAGAAATCAAACCCTGGTCCTCTGAAATAGCACTTCACCATGTCTGCAGCCCATGAAGCAGTTTTTAAACCTTGCTGTGTGTGATGCTTTTTGATAAATTCTAGATTTATTAATTTGAAATAATTTACCATGCAGTTTGAGATACATTTTTAGATTACATAGATTTATAAATACAGGAGATCTGATAAGAATGAGGCTGTACATAAGTGAACAGCTTAAGAGCTCAGTGTTGATAGGAACATAAAAAGAACTTAAGTCCCAGTAATATGCTGCTGGGGATCATAGTGTATGTCAGTTCTTCCTTGACTTTCCTGTCTGTAAGATAGTAAAAGTAGAATGCTGTCTGTAAACAGCTGTGAAGGTTCAATAAAAAAATGCTGTGCACAATATCTGGTGTGTTCCAAGTAGGTGTTATGATGACTGAGGCTCTCAGATCTTTTCTTCTGTCCCATATGTACTTTCAGAAATATTTTATGACTTTGGAAATTCTTTAAGTAGCCTACATAAACCTGTACTCTTTGATCTATAGTTGAATGTGTCATTTGTTGTGATGTCAGTGGAAAGGACATACTTAAAAGATTTACTTTCTAGTTACAAGCTTTATGGTACAGTATTGTACAATTAAAAAGTTTCTTTTACACAATTCTGTAAGTAAGCATGTAATTAAATACAAATGTATCCATACTAGCCCAGCATCATGGTGCATGCCTTTAATCCTAGTTCTCATGATGTTGAGGCAGGAGGATCACACATTTGAACATAGCCTGGGCTATATAGATTCCTGTCTAAACAAACTGCATGCTTACAACAATGATTAGTTTTTTATAGGCTTTTTAAAAATGATTTGTTTTTATTTTGTATACATTGATATTTGCCTCTATGTATGTCTCTGTGAAGGTGTCAGATTCCCTGAAACTGGAGTTACAATTGTGAGCTGCCATGTGAGTACTGGGAATTGAACCCAGGTCCTCTGGAGTAGCAACCAGTGCCCTTAATCTCTGAATCGTCTCTAACCCTATTTGTATTTTTAATCACTTGTAGTTCTCATTCACTTAAACAAAATAAAAGTTTCTATTTCTTATTCTATCTCCATTTCTACAGGTTATTTTTAGTTCTCCTATTCTTAATATTTCTACTGCTTCTGGGGCCATACTTTTGTGTCTTAACCCAAGAAAAGAACATTTAGAGGATATCATTAATGGTGGAGGCCAAATCAACTATTATCCTAGACGTATCTGGCTACTTCATATATTTATGTGACCCATAACATTTTTGAGTTTTCTAGTCCCAGAATAAATGCTTCCTTGTTTGACTTTTTTTCAAGACTTTAAAAATTATGTTTCATAATCCCCCCCCTCCCCACACACACAAAAGTCA
The DNA here is from genome assembly GCA_026225945.1 of Cricetomys ansorgei. Taxonomy (NCBI): domain Eukaryota; kingdom Metazoa; phylum Chordata; class Mammalia; order Rodentia; family Nesomyidae; genus Cricetomys; species Cricetomys ansorgei. Next base: position 22,033,148 of record JAMJFZ010001796.1, read on the forward strand.
GGTGTAATGGCAGATGTCTTTAATTCCAGCACTTGGGAGGTGGATGGATCTCTGAGTCTGAGGCCACGTTAGTCTACATACAGTGCCAGGACAGCCAGAACTACATAGCGAGACCCTTGGGGGTGGGGGTGGCAGCCGTGGGTGGTGGGGGAGTTTCAACTGTGGTATATTTGAATGTGGGTGTGTGCACATAAGTTCAAGTGCCTCCAGAGGATAGAGGCAAAGGATCCCTTAGAGTTACAGGAGATTGTGAGCCACCTATCATGGGTGTAGGGACCTGAATTTATGTACTCTTCAAGAGCAGCAGGCACTCTTAATCTCTGAGCCATCTTTCCAGACCCCTGGTGAATATTTTTAATGGGAGTTCTGGTGTACTTGGGAAAGGGCTTCTCTCTGTTAAGTATAGCAAGCAGTCAGTGGAGTCTCTAGTCGGGAGTACGCCAAAGGTACTAAAATAAGAGCTGCAGACAACGTCCTCTACATATGCCAGTTCAGTATGAAAATAGCACAAGAATTCTGTGCTGGTGTGAGCAAGAAGAATGAGATAAAAAATAATTGCCAACCTACACATGTTTACCAGTTACTGGTACATTGTCAAGACCTATATAAGTATTCAACCTATATAAAAAGAACCCAGTATTTTCAGGTGTTTAAATGAAATGATAGTCTCAGTTGTAAATCTGGAAAGGGTCCTTCATTCAGAACTCTGGTGCAGAGCTTGTATGTGCCATAGGTTTTTTTGTTTTGTTTTGCTTTTTGTCTTTACAAGATAGTGGGCTGTAGACCTGACCTGGAATAGCCAGGCCAAACCTCCTGGTCAGGCTGTGTGTTACTGAGCTACCATCAGTGCTGATTAAGGAGCTGAAAGACGGAGTCTTACAGGAAGACTAGAGCAGTTCAAGTGCTGTTCTTGCACAGGAAGGAAAGGTAAAATCTACAAACCACAGAGCTGGAACTTGTTTGATTGCTGGAGGCCACAGCCAGGTGTTGATTTCTAGAAGCTCCAGGCCATTTATTAGCTGTCTCCTTTCTGTCAGGATTCTAAGAAAGGAAACCATTCAAACTGCTTCAAGCTGGAATATTTTTTATGGTTTTTTTGTTTGTTTTTTATGAAGTAATCTATTGTGCTAGTTAGGTTTTTGATTGTTTTGTTTTTGTATTTGTATTTTGGTCAACTTGACACAGGCTAGAGTCATCTGGAAAGAGGAAACCTCAACTGAGTCAAACCAAAATCAAGGCATTTTCTTGATCCCTGCACTTGGGAGACTGAGGCAGGAGGATCACAAGGTTGAGGCCAGCCTGGGTTACATGAGATTTTTAGCTTTAAAAAGAAAATCTTCCAGTATTGCTGTTTTCTCCCTTTACTTAACATGTCCTTACACTGGCCAGGATAGCAAGACAGCAGCAGGTACCAGCGGTGTTACATACATCCTCACTTTGTTTTCTAAGAACTCATGCTCAGTGGAAAGCGGTCTAGTTAACACTCTCATCTTGGAGAATGCTAGCTGGACAGAGAAAGTCTGAGGTTAAATATCTAACAGTGCCAGACCCAGTGCTGGGATTATCAGCATGTTTCACTCACCTAGCTAGATATAATCTTAAACCTAGTAAAATCAGTGCAGCTAGTTAAAGAGCTAAAGAGTTTAGTCAGGTAACCATATTTTATACTTGATTTCTTGTTAGCAGTATTATAAATGTCCAGACCAAAAGATACTCTGGCTATGAAAAAAAAAGAATTGTTTAAATATGAAATATTTGGGATCTCTGGAAAAAAACTAAACTTTTAAGACACCATAAAGTTCTAAGTAAAAGTGTCGTAGAGTTACACTAATCTCAAATAGGAAGACTAAGCAAGAAAAATCTCTCATATCAGTGTATTTGTTAATGGCCGGAGAGTATTATTAATTTTAAAATTTTTTATTAAGTTGTATTTATTTAGTTTACATACACTCTGTGTGTGTGTGTAAGTGCTTGGACACACACATGCCATATGTGCCTGTGGAGATCAGAGAACAGCTTGGAGGAGTAGGTTCTCTCCTTCCACTGTGCGGATCCTGGGGATCAAACTCAGGTGGTCAGACTTGAATGAGGGCCTTTACACGCTGAGCCATCTCAATAAAACCAACTTACAAGACTCGGATATTTAGGAACCTACTTAATGAGTGCAATCACACATTAGTGGGGAAGAAGGAAAGATTTGGGGTAAGGCAGGATTCTTCTCCTTTCCCCACCTCCCTTCACTGCGTTGTGTAGCCCTGGCTGTCCTGAAACTCACTATGAAGACCAGGCTGGTCTTGAACTCACAGAGATCCACCTTCCTCTTTGTAGGGGTTAAAAGGGTAAACTACCACTGGCCCTGAGAAAGGATTATTTAGTAAGAAACTTTTAGACAGTTGGGGATTTTTTTTTTTTCTTATCCACATAAAGTGCTGGGAATTCGACTCAGGTACTTACTTGCGTATGCAAGGGAAACACTTTGTCGTTCAGCTACATACCCACGCCAGGAAATCAGTTTTGATAGATAAGATACCCTTTGTATGGGAGTGTTCCTGGTAGTAGAATAAGGTTAAAAGGAAATTTATGTGGCTACTTATCAGACTTTTGGATAACAAAGCAGACTTCTTTTTATTTCTGTCAAGTGATCAAAATGGGGGAAAACAGAAGCTCGTGATAAAGTTGAGTGGTGATAAAGGATTGATAACTTATCTCTGTCTATCAGCCAGTTGTTCACCTGCTTCATTTTTTGCTTTTAGTGCTGTCCCTGGTATTCTATTCATGTTGGAACTCAGAAAATTTGCCCTAGCGTTTTGCTGAGTACCTCTAACAAACAGCAAGGCCTTATGGGGATCATATTTGGTTGGGTCTGGTGAGAGCATACACTATTAGCTTTATGTTCTTGAATGAGCAAACTGAGCAGGAAATTGATGGGTTATTGACCAGAGAGTCCCATTAAATACTTTTCAGACAAGCAATGTTGTAAAATCTAAAAAAGTAAATGTAGATAGACATGGGGGACATTAAGTTGAGGTTTTGAGAGGTAGTAATGCTCAAGGGTAGTTGGGATGAAAACAGGGTAAGTGCACACAGTCGCCAGTAAGGCTGTTTTCTGGGAAATAAATACTATGTATGGCCTAGTATATATCCAGGTTGACAAGTTGTTCATTTCATGTAAACCAGTAAAAAATATATTTTATTTTTCATATTTAGTATAGATGATTGCCAATTTTTTAAAAATGTCTTATTGATTGTGGTTGTGGTTTAATGTGTTGAATATGTTGAAAATTACTGAATTGTATGCTTTAAATGGGTAAATTGTGAATTATATCTCAGAAAAACTATTATTTCAAAATATATAGTTATTTTAACTGCTAAGTGGAAAAAGATATCTTGATTCTTTAAATCTGTCCATTGTTAGAGATATTTGGAAAAAAAAGTTTTCCAACTTGTGCCACTCTGGTTTTGTTGGCGTGTCTTATTTAATGCGTGTGGAATGTGGAGTTAGTGTTAGTACCTTAGAGATACAGAAGGGAGCTGATTAAGCAGCCCTGTGATATCATCTCTGGAATAGAGAATTCGAAACATTGGGTTCAAGACACTGTATCATCAGATGCTATATACACAAGCACCATATCTTATTGTTGGTTTTCATGTAGTCTTCCATGTTGTGAAAAGCACATGAGGATGGCCTTTGCCATCCAGGCAAATCCAGGCAGATTAATGGAATTTTTTTTTTTTCCCCAAACAAACACAGAGGTTCATGAGCCAGAGTAAAATAACTCAGTTTAGAGTTGAAGAGAGAGCATGTGAAGACACTGAGCTTTGAGGAAAATGCAGTCAAGTCAGTGTAGATCTGAGGGCTTATAAGAAGAGTGCTTGCTTAGTATGCATGAGACCCTAGGTTCACTCCCCAGCATCACCAGAAAAGTGCAAGTAGCACGAAGAAAATGAAACTGATGAAGTGTGCCTGAAGGGGAAAATGGCATTCAGTCCACCATCCAGGAGGGGTGGCTGCTGATGGAGATTGAAGATTTGGGACATGTGCCTCAAGCAGAAAATGTCATCTAGTCTACCATCAGGATGGATGTTGGAATTGTTGATGTTTGCCAAGGAGACTTGCTTTCATCACTAAGAAATACTTGGGCACAGGTGATGCTGCAGAGAGTGCTTTGCTCTTGCTAATTCAGAACGTGAGCAGAAACAGAATGGAAAAGTTGGCTAGATCAAGGTAGTAGGGGATAAACAAATACCTTAATTTGTCATGAAGGTATGCCTTTGTGCTTGTCCTCACTCAGTCAACCTCTCTTGGTTCACCAAATTGCCCTGGTTAGAAGACAGTGTTACTGTACTACTTAATGATGCAAGAGTACTGCTGTCTCTCATATTTGATTCTAAGGTACTAATTTTGGACTCAGCCCACTCACAGGTCCTTTGAAACCAAAGCAGTTTTTGGAGATTGTCTTCTCTCAGAATGAAAGCTGTGATGTTACAGTACATCTAACTATAAAATGTTCTGCCTAGCCCTAAATCAATCTTGAAAGGAGAAATTGTAAGCAGCTTGTGCCTGCATTCTTTCTTCCTTTGATAAAACATCCTTCTCAGGAATTGTTGCAAAGAGTATTTGGGGGTTACACTGTTTTTGTTGTTGATAACTTTGTGTTTGTTTGGTTTTTAATTTGTATATGTAAGTGTGTGTGTAGGATATGTGTGAGTCCCCCCACCTTTGTGTGTGTGTGTGTGTGTGTGCGCGCGCTTAGAGAGTTGGGGGCCATAGAGATGTCAGTTTCAGGTATCTTCCTCAGTCAATCTACATAAAGTTTGGAGGTGGGGTGTTTTGTTTTTGTTTTTTAAAGATAGGGTCTCACTATTTAGGTCAGACTGGCTGCACTGAGCCTCAGAGCTCATTGGCTTGGTATAGTAGCTAGCTAGTGAGCTCCAGGTATCTTGTCTGCTTCTCTCTGTACACCCCCACCCACCTACCCCCAGGCTTTGGATTACAAACTTGCACTTTTTTATGTAGGTACTGGGGATCCGAACTCAGGTTCTTAGGTTTGCACCAGACTCCTTGTGTTTTGTTTTGTTTGGGCTTTGTTGTGTTTTGGTTTTAGAGAGAGCTTTCCTATGTAGCCTGAGCTCGTCTCAAACTCAACTTCCTTCTTCAGCATCTTAAGTGTAAGTGGCTAGTATAGTGCCAGTTATCAAGTGGTTGATTTTGATACCATGTAACTCTTACAAATAATTGCTTGTATCTGTATTCACCTACCTACATATTTACATAATTTTACTTGATTATCCATATTCTGTCTGCAACCAAATATATCCAAAGGGTATTTATTTACAGGTCATTTTAAGAGTTCCATTTAGGATGATCATGGCAGAAAAATTGCATTTCCTTATATAATCTTGAACAATATTCTTTTACTTTGTGAGAATGAGCAGACAATAGTAGCTTTTTGTTTGTTTTTGTTGGTTCAGCGCTGGAGATTGAACACAGGACCTTGAACATGCCAGATAAGCGCTCTACCATAGATCTCCAAGCCCAGCCTTTTTTTTGTTTTTCAGGCCTTTAAATAACACATCTTTAGCCCCCAAAGTGGGTGTGCAGATTATAGAGAAAGTCAAAGATGATGCCACTGTCGCCACTAGGCCAGGTTGTATCTCTGTGAGCTTCAGAGGAGAAATGCTGGAGCCCATGCTTAGCCCTTCTCTGGAAAGATGTCCATAGCAATGGAACCCTCTCACTTTTTCTAACAAAGCAGGGATTTAGGAAAGATTTTATCTTGGGGAATACTAAATACTTAGGGGCATGGGGGGAAAGCAGAGATGTGCCTGGATCCTACAAACAGCTGGAGCCAGGTCATAAACATTAAGGTAGTCTGTTCTTACTGCATTTCTCTGCTTACTCAGAGTTCTCACCTGGCCACCTGCATTTTATAAGTGTTTTTCACAAAACTTGGTTTCTGGGTAAGGATTGGTCTCCAGTTTGCCTCTTTCAGTTACTATGCAGGTCAGCAGAGAATTGGTTCGTACAGACTATCACACTGTGTGAGTGTGTGAGTGATACATGACAGGGTAGGGATTGGCAGATGGGGATAAGTGGGTAATATAGAATGACCTATGAGCCAGACACAGTGGCCCTTGCCTTTAATCTTAGCACCCAGGAGGCAAGCAGCAGGCAGATCTCTTGAATTCGAAGCCAGCCTGGTCTAGAGCAAGTTCCAGAATAGCTAGGACTACACAGAGAAAACCTGTCTTGAAAAAAACAAAAAAATAAAAGTGACCTATGACCTTTCTCGAAGAGGATTGTTGCTGTGTTATCTGGCTTGTTTAGGTGTCTAGGATAATAGTATAATGGATTTCTTGGATATTTATCTGCCCAGACTATTTATTTGTTCCTATTTACTTCTTGCTCTTTAGCTCAGATTTTACCCTTAAAAGCAGCTTTGTTTTATAGCACCTATATCTTCAAGGTACCCAAGAAGTATGTAAAGAATGGACCATATGTAATCACAGGCACTCAGTGCCCCTCTCCCACCACCACTAAAGAGCCACAGTACTTACATTTACTCAGCATTCCTGGGAGCGTAGGAGAGACTGAAGGTGAACTGTCTTTGTCTAAATCACTATTTGTTGATTGGGCAGTATTTTTGTTTACCTCATCATTTGCATATTGTTTCCCTTTACATTGTGTTCTTTGCCTATTGCTTGCTCTCCCCCATCTTCACTTACATGGTGCTTCGTTAATATTCTTGATGAGATGGGAATAGACTATGATAATGATATGCAAGTGCAGCTCAGACATTTTTAATTTCTGAATGGAAATTTTTATACTGCTTGAATAGAATATATTTTATATACCTGGTAAGAATAATTTTCTATGAAAGCAGACATTTAAAACTGAGTATCTGCAATGCCTTCCATGTAACAGCAGCAGCTTGAACAGTACATTGCATAAGCTTGGAATACTTGTGTTTTTTCTTAACCAGAAAGGAGAATGATGGGAACTAGACACTGCACACTTGAGAAGACAGTGTACACAGTGGAGGAGCAGGGGCTGCCCTTTTGTCACTCTGTCAGAGCTAGAATTTGACTCTTAAGAAGATAAAAGTCCATTATTTTGCTGTAAACCATATGTATTGATTGCTTTATTTTGCTTTCTCTCTTTTGACATAGGATCTTCATAGATTGTTACCTAATCTTACCTCAGGGAGATAACTAATACACTGGATTTTGCAGTATTAAGGGAATTTGTCATGGTGCTAAGATTAAAAGCATATGTTTTAGAAACATATGCTAAACTTGGATTTTATTTATTTTTGGTTTTTCGAGATAGATTTTTCTCTGTTGTAACTCTGGCCGTCCTGGAACTCACAGAGATCCGCCTGCTTCTGCCTCCCGAGTGCTGGGATTAAAGGCAAGCACCACCATCACCTGGCTTAATTTCTTTTTTTTAAATGTTCCTCACTGCTATGGTTTGGATTTGGTTTAGTCCTCAAGAGTCTATGGGTTGAAGAGTTGATCTTCAGTAGGTAATAATAGTCAGGCCACTAAGAAGTGGGGCCTCGTGCTCCTCCGCCACTCACTGGGAATGAAGCTCTTGTTAGAAGGCCATACCTGTTGATTGCTGTTTGAAATGGCACCAGTAACTGCTGATCCTGCTGTTGTTGCCTAATGTAGTGAGTGAGACACATTGAAAGGGACTGCACTGATGCAGGTGCTGTGCCCTTGAACCTATAAAGCTGTGAGCTAACTAAACGTCTTTTTAGAAGTTACCCTGAGTCAGGCTTAGTTACAATGTTACAGTGATAAAAAGCTGACTGAACACCCATTATTATTATAGGAAACTGGAGAAAATTAGGAGTATTTTTTTTCCTTTTCTCTCTGAACTGATCTCCCTTCAAACTCCCATCCTCCACCTTACCGTAGAAAACAAGATAAGGAGCAGTAGAAAAACAGGACAAATTGATTCCTGGATCAGGGTTAACATTCAAATAAACACATGTCTTCTGTCCTGTTAGGTGAAATCCCCCGTTTGGCTTTGAGTATGGTAGCTAGAATAAGGAATCAGATAGTTCTAAGGCTGTTAGACACAAATTATTTGCTTAAACAGTTGTTGTCAACCTTCCTGATGTGACCCTTTAATACAGTTGCTCATATTGTGCTCATGACCCCCAACCATAAAATTATTTTCAAAGCTACTTCATATCTGTAGTTTTACTACTCTTACGAACTTTAGTGTGTAAATATCTGATAATGCAAATGGTCTTAGGTGACCCCTGTGAAAGGGTCCTTTAACTCCTATAAGTTCAACCCACAGGTTGAGAACCACTGACTTAACCATGATTTTTTCCAGGAATTAAGAATGTCAGTATAATGTCTACAAATGAGCTACTCAGGCTTAAGTGTAAAATATTTTAGTTTAAGACCTAAAAGATAATATTGGCCTGGAGTGCATATATTAAATCATTATTTTTCTGACGGATCCAGGCCCTCTTGTGATCTTCCACCTCAACCTCTGTAGTTCTGTTAAAGTCATTGGTTTTCTGATGCTCTGGAACTGTCATAGTGGCCTTGTACTCATGCCTCTGAATGCCTTGTTAAAGTTTGGTACCAGAAAGGTTCAAGGTTATAATCTCAGGTAACTGTTCTGGCTTTACCAATTGACTACTCCTAGTGGACATCACCAATAGCTGCCTCTGAAAAGTAAGGAGCTTACCCAGGGTTGGTTTCAAATCCAGTGCCTATGTTGACTTGGAGGCTAAGTCTTGGCATATGTCTGCAATCCCAGTACTTGGGAGGCAGAGGTAAGAGGACAATGAGTTTGAGGTTAGCTTGGGCTACGTAAGACTCTGGTTTACAAACAAAGTAGAACAGGTTATGATCTGTTCATGAAACAGAAGTCCCTTATATAGAACCGGTAGGGATGAGGTGTTTGGGCTCCAGTAGACTGACCTCTCACTCCAGAACTCATCTCGAACAAGATGAGAAAACTGCTCTCAGCACAATTCCGTTTCAGTCTAAAGACGTTTCTGAGTTTGCATCATTCATCTCCCATTATTTCTAAACAAGTTTACCGTATTTGCTTCACTCCTAGAACACCTATGGGAATCCATTTTTAATCAGTGTATTTTCCTATTCAAACCACTGTGATTCTGACACTTTAGTTAACAGTAATCTCCTTAAGACGATGCTGGGCATGGTGGCATATACCTTTAACTTCAGCATTTAGGAGGGCAGAGTCAAGCAGATCTGTGTGAGTTCCAGGCCTAAATTGTGAGACTCTAGATCAAAAAAATAAATAAATAAAATAAAATAATTAGAAATTTAAAAATCAAGATGAGAGGTATGTCAGGTGTCTGCATCTGAATAATAATCTGTATGATTGAATTGTTCCTTTGCATGCAAGAGCACTCAAGATATTTTTAGTCATTGTAGTCACTTTGATTAGCAGCATTCCACTTTAGTGGAGGAAAAATGAAATTCTATGTTGAAAATTTATAGAAGGAAGAAAATTTTCAATGTTAAGTAGCTCTTCCTGGTTGGAGTGTCTCTGTTAGCTTAACTTAATGCTCCCTCGGCTGTAAGAAGCTATTACTATACATTTTAGATAGAGATTTCAGATGAAAAGGCTGATTTTCCAGTTTGACTATATTGTGTTGTCAACACATCAGGAGTGGAATTTCTTTGAGCAATAAAAAAGGCATGTGGCCGTTCTGTAAACAGTACTTGAGCTTTTCAACTTGAGCTTTTCAACTTTTGCCTTCCTTTCTACTCCGTACTTTATTACCCACAGAGCTTGACAAGATCACAAAATAATTTTGTTCTGTATTGGACTTTAGACTGTAGCGTACAGCTCTCTAGCCAATTGTAATATATCTGGCTTTCGCCCAAAAGTATTAGTGTCTAAGAGCCAGTTCAGGGAGCATCTTCTTGATGCCTGGCCTTCAGCATTCAGTGCGCCTTGCCTGTCCTCTGAACTTGGTACTGGTAAGGGTTTTCATTAAGGATATAGTAATATGATGTTTGTTAGTGTTCTATAGATTTGAAGTCTGCTCTTTGTGTACCTTTCTTATTCTAGTTCATATCATGACCTTCTCATCTTTTTTAGATCCATGAACTGAGTTGTTGGTATGTGATGGAAAATTTTACTCCCTCCAAAAGCACAAGCAACCACTTTTTTGTATGATCCTGCCACTGGTTGACAGCTGCTGTCCAGTTGTTTCCTCTGATGTTAAACGCTGTTTAGCCTTATTGTTTCATTGAGAATTCTTCTCCAACCTTGGATGAAGCCTTCATATGCCAGTTAATGTGTTGACAGGGAGAGTAGAAAGGATAAGGTATCGGGATAGGAGAAAGGTTGCCTTCGGTAGAATGTTCTGTGTGATCCTCAGTCTAGAGCACCATGTAGTTGCACATTCTGTCTCTAAATACTTCTGCTGAAAAAAAGTTTATTTACCCTAACTACCATTATTTGACAGCCTTCAAGTAGTTAAAAAGAAAACAAAGCTGCAAGTCTCCAACCATGGTGGTGCAGCTTGGGCTAGCTGTGCAGTGTGTTTGTGCTTTTGTGGGCATTTGGCCAGAACAAACATAGTAATGCTAGACCTTGAAGGAGTGTGATTTCCCAGGTTTATATCTGATCTGTGCCTACATTTAAAGTTGTGTGTTTAATTTTTTTCAAAATATAGTTCATCAGAATGACTAAGTGCAAATTTAGAAATCACCTTTGTGAGTATGACATTTTAAAGTCAACTGCATTTCTAATACATTTATTAATTCTTCAACCTAAAAAGAATTTTCCAAAAGGTAGTTTTGTCTGACCATACTTGGAATTTGTCTCAGGTTTTTCTCATCTGTTTACAGTTCAAGTTTGAATGTTGCATTCTTCAGGAATTCGCTTTCTAAAGGCAGGGTTGGCTATTTGCTTTTCTTATTTACAAAAATGTGGGTGAGACCGTGATGTTTGCCCATGATCATATGGACTGTGTTTGCACAGCCTTGTGGCAGTGCAAGGAAAAAGTTTACCTGAAAAAAAGCAAATTGTAGTACCTTTCTTGAAGATTGATTCTTTCACATTTTTTTTTTAAATTGTTTCTGCACTGGTTTATTACGTGTGTACATCTCCCTTTGTACATGTCAGAGGCAACTTGCAGGAGCTGGGTTTAATCGACTGAACTCGGACTTTCAGTCCTGGTGGAAGTGCCTTTACTCACTGAGTCATCTCATTGGCCCAGTTCCTCATCTTCATTTCGTGTGTACAATATTTTGCCTACATACACATGCATGTTCTATGTGGGTGCCTGGTGTCTATTGACACCAGAAGAAGATGTTAGATCCCCTGGAGCTGGAGTTACAGATGGTAACTGTGAGCCACAGTGTGGATGCTGGGAACTGAACCTGGATCGTCTGCAAGAGCAGCAAGTATTTAACTGCTGAGCCATCTTTCCAGCCTCAGCTTTTTCATTCTTAAAGATGGGAGTTGGTTAACTTTTCATACTAAATATACTACTACTTTGTTTAGAAATAGTTGAAGTTCACATTTTTAAAAATATCTATGAATCATTGTAGATAGAATTAAAATGGCAATTCCATAATGGTTTTAAAAGTCAGAAAGTGGTCATATATTACAATTGTTTATACGTTAGTATTCATTTCTATAATTTTCAGCCTCAAATTATATGATAAAAACTTTGTCTTGTGACAGTTTGAGAAGTCCAGCATGAATAAGAAAGCTGTCAAAGCTTTATAGATACACATTTAAAAAATTGTTTTTATTTTTATTTATTAACTTGGTATATATATACATGCATGTGCACATGTACAATGCGCATGTGTATGCTACAAGTGTGTCGCTGTCGTCTGAGGCCAGAAGATGGTGTCCTCTCCCCCAGAACTTGAATCACATGGGGTTGTAAGGCTCCTGACATGAGTAATAAGAGCTGAGCTTGGGTTCTCTGGGAGAGCAGTATGGGTTCTTAGCCTCTGAACCATCTTTCTAGACCCTTCAGATCAATTTCCAAACTTTGTTTTGCTTATTGAAGGTCTGATCAGTAGGTTGAGAAATCACATTAGTGGACTACCTTTAGAAGGAGGGAGTAGGATGGAACAAAATAGAATAAACTTATAAAATTATAATGAAATTATACAGTATAATTTTACCTATTAGCGATAAGTACTGTTTGGTGATACTTGTTGGGTTAGTTAGTTGGTTAGTTTTTTTTCAGGCAGTTTTTTCCACATTGACCTGGAACTTACTATGTGGCCAAGGATGATCCTGAATTCCTGACCCCTCTGTCTCTGAGGCCTCTCAAGGGCTGGGGATACATGCTTGTGTCACTATATACTTGACTTGATTCTTGTTTTTTATTGTATGAATGTATGTTGTGGGGTTAAAGAAATCTGGAAGCCTCCATTTGGTAACATTAATAAAGTTAGACAACTTGGTGGTCTTGTAGTTGTTTACACAAAAGAGATTGATAGCAAGCTTTAATTAGAAAGCTCCAGTATTGTGTCTTGTTTGCCCTGTTTGTACTTTGAACAGAAAAGAAGACCTCTGATTTTTTTTTTTTTAAACTCATCAAAGTTTTAATTGACAGAATTCTGATAGGGGGAGCTAGTGATACAATAGATGACAGAATCAAGATTCAAGAAAAAATTTTCATTTTTTTAAAAGTGTATGTGTGGGAGGGTCTCTGTGTGTCTGTACCTGGCCTGTGTCTGTGTCTGTGTGTCTACATGTATGGAGGACAGAGGACCGCCTTGGAAGTCAGTTCTATACTTCCACCATGTGGGTCCTGGAGATCCAACTAAGGTTGTACATTTGGCAGCAGGTCCTTTACCTGCTGAGCCATCTCATCCCCCCACCCCCAAGTTTAAATTGTACTGTATACTAGATCGAAATCAGAAGACATTTAGTAAAAATAGACTCATCACAAAATGCAGTAGTAGACAAGTGAAGATATAGCTTGCTACAAGTATACGTATGAAATACTGGAATTGATGTAATTGTTCAGTTTGTCAGCTGCATCCTCTGACTTTTGAAACTATCGCTTGGGTTCTACACTAAATTTAATATTCATGTTGATAAAGGCTTGGCTGGTCAGATCACATGTGGAACTGAAAATGCAGTTTGGACCACCACACTCACAGAGAAAAACAGTTGAGGACTTGAAGGTCCTAGAGAATAATCGAGGGAATCCCTGATTACGCCAACTCACTCAGTGCTCATCGTTTTTATCTGTAAGCAGACTTTAGCTAGATGAACAGTAGAGGAATTCTGTTGCTAACTTGGTTAAATCTTGTGCAGACAGCTCACAGGTTAATGTGGAGGTGGCAGTATATATATTATTAACATGTCTAATTTGGCTGTTCAGAATGCTGTCTTCATGTCATCTCTCACTTTGTCTCCTGTAGTCCTGCATTCCTACATCCTAGGATGGGAGGGTGCAGGTCTTCTCCATCCCATATCCCATTCCTACTTCCTACTGAAATGGCTGCCCAAGCTTTTAATGGTGTATTTTGATAACTTGCAGGATTTAGCCCTTATCCTGGACTAGAATGAAGTCTAGGAATGGGAATTTTTTTTTTAATCATTAGCAGAATTCATTTACAAAAGTTCTATATTCAAATTTTTAAATAGCCTCAAATCAGAGACTTATAATTGCGAAATGTAAATTGCAAATGTAAATGACTTTACTTAATACCATACTTAATATATTTTGAAGTATCGCTAGCACAAGTGGAAATAATACTGTGCACCCCAAAATAACTTAATTAGATGGCTAACTGAATAAAACCCAGAATTCATGTGTCATAGTGGTTTCCTTAGTTGATTTGTCCCCCTTACAAATAAGCAGTGCTGTAATGAAAGCAATCTAACTGGACAGTAAAATGAGATTTAAATGGGAATCCATTAGAATTGCCTATTTGTTAAAAAGATACTGTTGATTATAAGTAATACTTGACATCTGTAGACACAAAATTGTTCATATTCAGCATGCTGTTTTAAGTCTAGTAGTAAATTCAAATTTATTTTTCTTTTAAGGTTTGATTATAGATAAGGCTATAAAAAATGAAGTCTGGGTCTGGAGAGATGGCTCAGTAGATAAGAGTGCTTGCTGCTCTTGCCGAGAACCTGAGTTTGGTTCCCAGCACCAGTATTGAAGGGCTTATAATCACCTGTAATTCCATGTCTAGGGGATCTGATGGCCTCTTCTGGCCTCCATGGGCACTGCCCTAACACCCACAGTCACACATAGATGAAATTTTAAAGAAAATGAAAACTTCTTACGTTAAGTGACATTAAGTTGATGTATAAATGACAGAAAAGGAGGGCATATTTGTAAAAGTAAAAAAGAGGAGAACTGCACAGTATTTCACAAATCCATAAGAAAAAGACAGTGGGTAAAGGGACATGCAAAGAAAATAGTAAAGATAATTTATTAGAGAAGTGGAAACAAGGGGGAGGTCAAGACTTTTGTTGGTTTTGTGAGACATGGTCTCACACTATAGCCAGGCTCACTGGGAATTTACTCTATAGCCCAGACTAGCTTGAACTTGTGATCTCCTGCCTCAGCCAACCAAGTGCTGGGGTTATAGTTATAACCTGCCTATTCTGATTGTCTCAAACTGCTGCTTATCTGAATCACTCTCACACTCTTCCATAACTTCACTTGGTACACAGAACTTGTTCTCTGGCCAGAACAATCCTTTGTTTAGTCATTTCTTAGCAACAGATTTCTAGGAGGGCAGGTCAGGAATCATTTCCTCAATTTTTATAAAGGCCAGGAAGCTGACATCAACTCAGTGACTCAGACAGGGCTGGTTCTGAAGAGGACAGGATTTCAAGGTTTTGCCCCCCTCCCCCCCACTGATACTCAGGGACTCCAGGGAGGCTGTACTGTACCTAAGGCACAGTACAGGTGGCTAAGTTTTAATGACCATTGGTTAAGGGTTGTTAGGTCCATTATTTCATCAAAGAATACAGATGTTTATTAGCTGTGAATTATCTCTAAAGAGCTTTCCTTGTCAGCCAGTTACCCTGAAATATGGGCTCTACAGAAAAGGTAGGATAAAGGTACTGTTGCTTCTTTTACTTTTTCTTTTTCTTTCTCTTTCTTTCTTTTTTTTTTTTTTTTTTTTTTTTTTTTTGCAGGTGGTTGGGGTAGGGGAGGAGTTGTACCTCTGCCCTCTGCCTCTGCCTCCTGAGTACTGGGATTAAAGGCTTGTGCCACCACCACCCGGCTTATTTATGATTTTCATATTGAGTTTTACCATCACAATCTCTAAAGTAACCACAAAGGCTTTTAGTGCTACCTTTAAAAAAAAGTTATTTTTGTTTCTATGTGTATAATTAGTATGTGCTCATGTGTGAGGGTGTGCATATGCCAGGGCTTATATGAGACAGGCTTTTCCTGTCTCCTACCGCCCATCTCACCCTGCCGATGGCAGGGTCCAGCTTTTATATGTGCCCAGACATCTCATTGGGCTTCTGCTGCAGGCTCTTCTGCTCACTCAATCATCTCCTAGCCTTAGTGTTTTTTATAATGAATTTTAATGTTCTACTTGTATTATTTTTAAATATATATTTTGTAAATTCAGTTGTTTAATTTGAATGTCAGTGCATTATAGTCATGCTATTTTTATCCCCAAAGTGTACCATCTTAGGCCTGTGAAATCTTAGGCCAGTGTGTCTGTTTTATCATGAGCTCATTAGCATGTCCCAGGCTCATTGTTATGTATTTCCTAGTCTTTCATTAGTATTTCTCTAGTTCCTTCTAGTGGGAAACGATCTTGAAATAATTACTATATAAATGTTACATCTAGGTTTAGAAAGATAGCTCATCGATTAAGAGTACTTCTTGCTCTTCTAGAGAACTCAGATTCACTTCCCAGTACCTATTAAACCACCTGTAACTCTACCTCCAGGGATCTGTCACCCTCTTCTGGCTTCTGTGGATACCTGCACACATGTGGCATACATATACATGAAAATATAAATCTCTTTAAAAACTATGTTACAGGATACATTTCTAACCTTAATGAAAATGGGTAGTTTTTATTGCCTATATTATGCTTTCAAATTCTTTTCAGCCATATGTGCCTCTGTATGTAAAGATCACAGAATAGGGGCTTGCCGGATGGTCAGCTGGTGGGGTCACATGGCCGTCGAGCCTGGAGATCTGAGTTTGATTCCCAGGACCTATGTGGAGGAAAGAATCTACTCCTTCAGTTGACCTCTGACTTTTATATGTGTGTGTTGTAGCATTTCCATGCATACCTCCTTTATACCCACACATGAAGATCACAGGTAGGGTTATGATATATGTGCAGTTTATATCTAAAACATTTTCATTTAAGAGAAATTGCAGGTAGTTTCTTTATGTCAGAAGTTTTCACAATTAATTTTAGATTTCACAGCACTCAGCTATATTTTCTAAGAATTTTTTTACTGATTTAAAGTAGTAGTCAGTACCTTTGAACATAAATTGTAGAGAAGCAGTTAGAACACATTGGTAAAGTGAGCTTTAGATTTAAGTGTGGAATATTCTTAAAATTATTGATAAATAATGAGAATATCATTACAACATGAAAGATACTGGAAAGCCTGATAAATAACTGTGTAAAAAGTTGGTCAGGACCTGGTTCTTATGCCCAGCTCTTCTCCTTTACTAACTTCATAATATTTGAACAGCCATTCACGTTTTTTCTTGGTCTTTTTCTCTTTTTGTGGGGAGAGGTGGTATCTTGCAGTATA
The DNA here is from genome assembly GCA_026225945.1 of Cricetomys ansorgei. NCBI lineage: Eukaryota > Metazoa > Chordata > Mammalia > Rodentia > Nesomyidae > Cricetomys > Cricetomys ansorgei. The sequence continues at coordinate 22,049,901 of JAMJFZ010001796.1, forward strand.
ATCCTGGTTGGCTTGGAACTCCATGTGTAGAGCAGCTAGCCCTGAACTGGTAGCAACCCCTGCTTCTGCTTCTAAATGCTAGGGTTACAGATGTGTTCCACCAGTCTCAGCTTCATCTAGTTCTTTTTGAGCCTTCTTGCTCATATATAGAAGAGAATAAAAATAAAATATGATTTGTCTTAGGAATGAAGAGTCAGAAGACCACTCTGATTTTTTGAGAATCAGGATAAGTACATTTTATAAATATGATACAAGAACTAGGAAGGTGGCTCAGTGGTTAAAGTGCTTGCCAGGTATGAGGACTGGCATTCAGATCGTATATTCTACATGAATGCTGGGTGGATGAGGTAGCCCACCTGTAATACCAGCCATGGATCACTGAGTCAGAATATTCCCAGAGCAAGCTGTCAGTAAGACTAAGCCTTATCAGTGAGCTCTGGCTTTGATGAGAAACCATGCCTCTAAGAATAAGGGTAAAGAGCATTAAGTATGATTCCCTACATCAACCTCAGACCTCTGTGAATGCACACTCAATGTGCCTGCCCACCACACATTCAAACATGTGTGCACACATTTACCTTACACATACACACACATACACAAATGGAAGACGTAAATAAGCCCATAGGCTGTAAGTATTCTGATCGGAGGGAAAACAGCAAGGCACTGAAATCAACAACCCCTTGTTTTTGTGGGACTCATAATAATAGAGAAGGGAGAGAGATAAATTGATGTCAGGTTGTGTAAGATCTGGAAAAATAAGGAAATAGGCTCTTCTTGAAAACAGCAAAAGGGGTGTGGGGGGGTGTTCCTGCATTTTTTTTTTCTTTTATTCTTTTTTCTTTTTTTAGCCTTGGGATTTGAACCTTGGGCTTCATACATACCAAACAAGCATTCTGTCAGTGTACTAAACTCCCAGCACCTTGTTTTTGAGACAAGGTCTTGCTCTTTAGCCCAGGCTGCTTCAAATTCATGATATTTCTGTCTCCTTCTGAGTGTTGGAATTATAGGCATGAAGGAACTCATGATCATGCTTTTCCTTATAAATGTTGGGATTGTGGGCATGGGCAGCCAAACCCTGCTAGAGGCCCCAGTTATTGGATGTCATTTGTACAAGCATGTGTATAAAATAAGAGAAAGCCTCAGAGTTTGGGCTAAGCCCTTACGAGTACAATATGGGAAATGTGTCTGGGTCCAGTCTAAAAATGTCAAATTGAGTGTAACTAAGGCCTAGAGTAAGAGAGATAAGAGCACAGAGGATCACAGGAGCCTTGTTTGTAGTCTTGGTGAACAGTCAGTTTTACTGAATGAAATGGGTAGAGATAGAGATTGAACAGAGAAGCAACAATGCTTTGTAAACTGTTTATAAGAGGTGCTACATTGTTTTAAATATTGCTGCTACTGTTGCCATTCCTTCCACCTTCTGGTTCTTATCTAGGCTGTAAAATTTCACTATCAAGTCTTTGATTAACATTAGCCAGGAAAGATACCCCCCTCCTTCGTGTGTGTGTGTGTGTGTGTGTGTGTGTGTGTGTGTGTGTGTGTATAGTATCTAGTTATAGATGTATAGATAGATAATTTCCTATTTTTATTCTGAAATTAGTAGTTATGAATCAGAGCTTAAAGGCAAGCTATCCCCTTCTATTCAACATTTTCTGTGTTCCAAACAACAGCTACCTTACAATGTGATGTGTAAATTAAATTTTTATTTTTTATTATTTTTTTAATTTTATGTATGGATCGGGGTGTGTGTATATATAGATACATGAGTGCACATACTGACAGATGACAAAGGGTATCGAATGCCCCTAGGGATGGAGTTTATGAGTGCTTCTGATCCACCTGATGTCTTGCTGGGAATTGAACTCCAGTCCTCTGGAGGAGCAGCACATGCTCTTAACCACTGAGCCATCTTTCCAGCCTGTGATGTACAAATTAAGATACTTGTGTTTGATGTATTTCATTTGTACATCGTCTTATAAAGTAGCTGTTGCTTTTCACATTTCATAAATGAAGAAATGGGGCTTTGAAGTTTTAAGTTGAGGTCTGGTAAAATCAAGATTTGAATCTAATCTCAGACTATCCTTAAAATTCATGATGTAATTAACCACTATGCCCTTGATAATTGCTCTATACTATTAAATATAGCTTAGTACTTAGAAACAGTATCTGCTTATTTGGTAGTCATATGGATTAAGTAGCATTTACTGTGATAGTATAGGATTGAGTCTTAGGGTCAGCTGAAAAATAAACAAACAAACAAACATAAGCTTGTATGCACTGCATTCACTTTCCATGGCCGCATACTCAATCAGGGACCCTAATGGGCCTTGGATGTGATCACCTTAAAGTGTGTGGGCTTTTTGTTCATTTATACTTTTTGTATTTGACCACCAAGTTGATGAGTCAGATCTAACACATGTGTTAATACAGAGTTTTATGAAGTCAGCTGTCTAGGAATGTGTTGTCATTCAGCAGTTTTCATTATTGTGTCTCTAAACATACACCCACATTCCATGCACACCAGAATTTTGTCTGGAAAGCAGGCACTAGATACTTTAAGTCTGTAGCACATATTACTGAATGAATGACTGTATCCTGATACCAGCTTATGGGTCATTTGATTACTTTTCAGTTTTTGTTAGCGCATGGGTAAATAGGAGTGTGGTGTGTAAGCCAGAGCAATCCTATTGCCAAAGTGGACCTAACAGTCCTAACTTTAATGGTGTGGATATTCTGTTGGTAAAGTTTTCTGCTTTTAAACATAAGTAGCCATTTCTAGCATCTTGGATACCAGTGTAGACAAGTACAAATATAAAAGCAAAAAATTAAAAGAGCTCATTGACCCATTAATAGCTTCTCACTCTTCCTTAGGTAAACCTTAATGTTTGAATTTTGCAGAATGAACAGTAGAACCTTTTCTTTAGAAGCTAGGTGTTTGGAGTGAGGCACAGCAACGGATGGAAAATATTCATTATTCTGACTTACACCCCACGTAAGGCTATAGAAATTCACAGGATTAGGCTAACGTGAACACCAGCCAAAAGCAATGCTCCTTTTTCAATGATAGTAGTTCTTTTTCATTGGTCAGTTAATGTCTCACTCATTGTGACAACCAGCATTTTCTCGTCATCCTTGTCTTCCTGTTTGTACTGCTATGACAAAATACTTAGCACTAGGTATCAGTTCCAGAGGATGAATCCCAAAATAGATTGCTAGGCTAAACAAATGATGAGGTCTATAGCCTCACATGGCAAAAGAAAGTGAATGCACTCTTGCAAGCCCTTATGAAAAGGCAGCATTAGTCAATCCCTGAGGTTCCATCCTCATAACATGAAAGCCTCCCATTTAAGTCTCAGCCTCTCAATGTGTGCCTTGAGGATTAAGTTTATAGTATATGACTTCTCATATCATGTCCTACAAGTACTGTTGATTCCATTGGAACCCTAGCCTATGTGAAGAACGCTGAGTATCCAAAAGAATAGAGATTTACAAAGTAGAATTGACTAAAATTGTGAACTAATTGTATGGTAGAGTTAAGCAAGTGGCATCTGCTGTCATGGCTACATGTTGTGATGGAATGGGATGAGGTGTGGAACAAGGAACGGAAAGCAAGTCTTGGATGAGATTTGGGAGTTAGGATGCCATTACAGGAAACAGCAGCTGGACATGTAGATATCCATTGTTGAAACTGTACATGAGGCTATCAGAACAAATAGAGGGAAAGGGAGATGGCCAAGGGAAACCTTGAAGGACATTAACATCTGAGCTGAGTCTTTAAATTAATTTCAGAAAAGTAATAAATGTGGAGAACAACGAGGCAAAGCAAGATGTAGCAGATTCCAGTCACAGGTTCATTTTAGCATGAAGTGATGTGTTAAATTATTCTGCCTTTTCTAAGTCATCCTTGGCCTCCAGAACCTTAGGATTTAAGCACATATCACTGATTACCATCACGAATAGGTGTCTATACTTTTACTCTAGCTTTAGTTATAAAAACTTAATCATAATGTATAAAGGAGAGGTTTGTATTCATGTTGAATAAGTTTCCTGATGTAATTGGATCCTGCAAGGAATATCTATTTGTTGTCTTGAGTCTACATCAGTGATTGCTTATCTCAGAGTATATTGGATTCATTCTTATATTCTATTTGGTGGAAGAGGAATGATTGTGTCATAACTTAAACTGAATAAAGGACTTTTACATAAATGTTCTCCTGTCAGCTGTGCTTTGTGTTGTGACCAACACTCAGAAGACCTTTTAAAACTGCTTTAGCCTACCTGGTCACCTCTTCCACAGTCTAGCCATAGCTGAAGATTTCTGCACAGCTCCATAGCACTTCCTGAGGAATACCAGATACAGAGAACAGATACTCTTTTCAGAGAATATATTGTGTGCCTATTGTGTATGCAGAAACAACCTGTTTGCTTCTACCCTCTAAAAGGGTTTAAAGGAATGATAATAGAAGAAAATGATTCAGGATTTATATATCATTGAGGCAGAAAATCACAGTATAATACTCATCCAAATTTGATATTTAAAAAGGTGCTTAGAAGTGGATTTGAATTATGAATATGCCTGTGTAGGGCGTAGGTTAAACTATTTCTCTTTGGTTGATAAAGATATCATTTTAATTTGATCAAAATAGGATTTAGGGTTTTTTTGTTTTGTTTTAGTCTTTTGGTTTTTTCGAGACAGGGTTTCTCTTTTGTAACTGTCCTAGAACTTGATCTATATACCAGGCTGGCCTGGAACTGCCTGCCTCTTCCTTTCGTGTTCTGGGGGATTAAAGGTGTGGGTCATCACACCTGGCTCGAAGTAGGATTTGTAAAATGACAGAAACTGAGTTAGGGAATAGAGACTGGTTGGAAGAGATTACATCAAAATTATTGAGAAATAACATATTTATGATTTAGTTGTAGGCTCAACAGCAATAAATCTACTTGTTCTTTCCCCATTTGCCTTTGCCTCCCAGTTGCTGAAATAATGGATGGGCCTGGCTAGCCTCCTGAGTTTGTTTATGATAGCTTTTTAGAATAGCTATAGACCCTTCTTTAGATAATGTAACATTGTGGTTTGTGTAGTTGAAATTTTGCCTTCTACTGCCACAAAAAGTTAGCTTGTTAGCATACCCAGGGAGGTGTTTGTTCCAAGATGGTCACATCTGCGCTAGAAGAGTAGATAGTTCATGATGTAACAACCTTAAGGATCTGTTCTGAGATTGATCCACAGTTTGTCAAGGTGCCCTCCAGCTCTGAAATACTCAGATACCAAGGAAGTGCATGCACATATGACAAGTCTCCTGGGCTGTTGTGGGGAGCAACATGAACTCTGGGAGAGGAGTGTGTTGCTAATGCGGATGCTATTTGAGCTCCTTCTCTGGCTTTTTGCCTTCACTTTGCTTAGCTGTACAAGCTATCAATTGATGGCATAGTATTGTAACAAAGTCAGTTATAGCTGGAACTTGTTTTACCTTGAACCAGATTGTCAACCTTAATAAACCTCATCTGTAAGGAAGTAGTAACGACCACCAGGGTTTTGAATGAGTGAAGTCCTTATTATTAGCATTGAGCCTGACAGTAGTTGCCCTGTGAGAAGTAGAAAGTCAGTATTTCAGCTGTGCAGTGATGGCGCATGCATTTAATCCCAGCACTCTGAAACAGAGGTATGAGGATCTCTGTGAGTTCAAGGCCAGCCAGGGCTATGTAGAGAAACCCTGTTTTGACACTGCCCCCTCTGGAAAAAAAAAGTTTCAGAAGGCCTCTCTGTGTCAACATTTTTACACATCTTAGTGGGCATGTCAGGTCATCAAAACTTTGGACATCATGTAAAATAGTTTTCTTTCAATGGGTATGATGTTTTGTTTGCATGTATGTCTATGCACCATGTGTCTGAGGAGGCCAGAACAGGGCATCAGAGCTCCTGGAACTCATGTCACAGATAGTTGTGAGTGCTGGTAAACCAAAGTCCTGTCCTCTGGAAGACCAATAAGTGTACTTGACTGCTGAAAGCCTCCACAGTGGCTTTCTTCTCAGATTAGAATATAAAAAGTATGTAAAGTATGTCTTCTGTTGGCCCCACTTCTCACATGAGCTTGTGCTGTGTTGCAGGTCAAGCAGGCAGAGTGCAGCGGAAGCCTCTGTTGCTGCCGACATGCCGTTCCCGTTTGGGAAGTCTCACAAATCTCCGGCAGATATTGTGAAGAACTTGAAGGAGAGCATGGCTGTTTTGGAAAAGCAGGACATTTCTGACAAAAAAGCAGAAAAGGTATGCATCTAGCTTTAACTCTTTATTAAGACAAATACAAAGACAGACTATGAGGTAACTTAAAAACCAACAAGTTCTCATTTGGATGTAGTGTTTTTGTTTTTGTTTTGTTTTTTAAATATGGTTTTACTCTAAACCAGATGGTCTGGAATGCCAGACAGTTTTCTGAGTGCTGGAAGGGAATGGCAGGTCTGAGCCACAGTACCCAATGTTCATCTACTCCACTCCTGGAGTGTTAGTGCCCTAATTCTTGAAAGCACTAAACTCGAGGCTATGTATATGTGCTAGGCAGATACTCTACCACTGAGTCACATTTTCTGCACCTGGTTGTTTCGTTTTGCTTTCTTCTTGATCCATAGCATCTCCATCTATCTAATCATTGCAGTCTAAAACTTGGCTTTGACCCCAGTCAGGCCTTACTCTTCTCAGAAGAATCCTGTGTATTCTGCTTCCTAAAGAGCTTGTGAATAGGGCCTGTGAGTTCTTCTTCTTGAAGACAGTCCTTGTCTCATATACCTTCCATTGTTTCAGATAATCAAATAGACTGCTTATAAGCCTTTGTCTTTGTCTTGTTTTCCCCTGGCATGGTATTCCCCTCATCCATTTCCACCAAAGCCACATTATCTTTCAAAACTCGGACATGTATTTCCTTTTCTTAGAAAGCATCTCAGAATCTTCCTTCTCCATCCCACTCCTGCCCATTAAAACACACCTTCACCATTTGGGATCTGTCTTGAAATGTCGGAACTGCCACCATCTTGTATTATATTTTGTCCCCCTTGCTGGACTGAGAGCTCGAGCACTGTGTCATTACTGTCTGTTTGTTCCCTCTGGGATACCTGACTATAATGGCCTAAGTACCCATTGTTTTTAATGATTTACAAGTGTTTATGAGTGAGTGATGGGATAAAATCTTCCACATTGTCTTTACTTAAGAGATTATTTCCTGGTCATTCAGCTACTACCATTTTTTTAAGCAATAGAACTTTAGAGTTTGCCTTTGTTTTTAGATAGAAGGATGTAATAATCATTATTTGATTTAAAATTTGATTTAAGATTCTTACTCTATGATGTTTTCAGATGAATATGTAGAACATGTGACTGATTTTTCCTATTCTAAATGGTTCCCGAAGGGTTGAGATGGCTCATTGTTTAAGAACACTTGCTGTATCCGAATCCAACCAACCACCCACAATTGCCTGTAACTCCAGCTCTAAGGGTTTTGATGCCCTCTCCTGGATTCCGTGGGCATCCACAATCAAGCATGTACATACCAGCACACATCTATACATAAATAAAAATCACATAGGCCCTGAATAGTCCCAGAGTCTTCAGCTGTGAACCATCATTCTGCTCCGTTTCTCTCTTGCTTCACCACTGTCTTTTGGTGTATGGCTGACTGATCTTAGCCTTATCCAGTCCTTTTTTTTTTTTTTTCCTCATTCTATTTAATATTTCAATGTTTCCAATGCCTTTGGACTGAGAAACCAAACTGATTTAAAATTGTAACTATGTGTGTGTGAGAGAGAATTGCTGGATAAGGTAAGTGCTAACATGAACACAATGTAACTATTCCATCTTACTAAAATGGTCCATAAGTTGTAAAAATTGGAGAGGTTTAGCTCCAGGCAATGGAAACGTGTCCTCAGAAGTTAAGAGGAGGCAGTTAGCAGAAACACAGCAACACCTGCAACTCAGAAAGTCAGAAAATGAGCATACCCTGGCCTCCCTCCCTCACTATTGGGCATTTACAACTGCAGAAAACACCCAACAGAGGGTCTGACATGAGGTGAAGGTACCTACAACTAATCAGAAGCAGGACCCATGGCTGGCACATAAGCTAGCCAACTGGTCTAAGAAGGCAATGTGAAGGAGAACAAACCCCATGGAGGATTGATTCGTGTCTATAGACACAAATATGTGTCTGTAGAACTGCCTCAGTGGCGGTTCTTTCATCTTTTAATTGTTGATCATTGAAAGTATGCATGTGTTCCAAAAATTAAAATTATTCTCCTTTTGTCTATGCCTAAAGATGCAATCTACTCCTTAAATCTCCTTAAATTCATTCTGTTCATCAGACTTTGGTGTGTGTGTGTTTGTGTCTATGTGTGTGTTTTATGCTGGAGATTGAAAAGGGGCTTTGCAAATGCTAGGCAAGTAACTGCCACTGAGCTACACCACAGACTTCTCATCAAAATCAAATTTACTCCATTTTTGACATAGAAATGTCATAAATACAAGATGAACAAGGTCTTTACTTCTTAGAGCTTCCATTCTTGTTGAAAAGGACAGATGATGGACACATACTGGAACCAGAACTTCAGGTCCATGAAAGATAAAATGGACTGACTTAAGCTTTTTGTTCTCAAGACCCCTTATATACACTAGAACAATTAAGACCTTAAAAATTTTTTATAACTGGGGTATTACCATTACCTTATTAGAAATTAAAATCAAGAAAGTTTTAAATACTTATTCAAAAGTAATATACACATTCCAGTTTAACAAATAAAATATTTTTATGGAAAATAACTATAGGATCCCGAATGAGAACTTTAAGGAAAAGAGTAGCATTGTTTTGAAGCAGTTTTAAAAATTTTTTTACTGAGCTGTTTGGTAGAAGGCCATTCGTTCCTCTCACTTACGTTGGCATCATTCTCTTACTCATTGTGTTGGTTTGAGTATATAAAGAAAATCTAGCCCCTGACAGACTTACATAGGTATCAAACCTTTTATAACAAAGAAAGGGCTGGGGCTAGAGAGATAGCTCTGCACTTGCTGCTCTTGCAGAGAACCCAGGATCCATTCCCAGCAACCACATGGCATCTCAGAACCATCTGTAATTTCAGCTGCAGATCTCTAATGTGGGCTCCTGCGTACATATGGTACATATAAACTCATGCACATACACATTTTTTTAAACTAAGAGAGAAGGCTGTTTTAATAGTATTTTGTATAATTTTGAACATTTGATACCACATATAATTTCGAACATTTGAATTTATTTTTCTTTTTTTTTTGTTTTGTTTTGTTTTTGTTTGGTTTTTAAGACAGGGTTTCTCTGTTTTAACTCTGGCTGCCCTGAAACTCACTCTGTAGACCAGGTTGGCCTTGAACTCACAGAGATCTGCCTGCCTCTGCCTCCCAAGTGCTGGAATTAAAGGCATGCACAACCACTGCCAGGCAACTGACACTTTTCTTTTTAACACTCAGTCATGTCTATAAGGAACCAAACACATTTCCCATCTTTCATACCAAATTGTGCACTTAAAGGACAAAATTTAGTAACATTAATGACTTTACTGCTTCCTCATAGATCTTCTTTCCCTCCTTCCACCTGCCTCCTTAACCTAGACTCTTCTCAGATTCATGATCCTCCACCCTCCAATTTCCTGAGTACTGAGATTAAAAGTATATGCCTCTGTGCATAGGTCTCCTGGGCATTCTTAGGTCAATTAGGTCAATTTTATTTTTTGTTTTGTTTTTTTGTTTGACTAATTATGTGGTCATGCAGTTTTAAGTAACTGCTACTGTAGTTTTCTGCACTGACTAACTTTGTGCTGGAGTGTGAATAGCAGTGCCGTGGGGGCAAGGCAAATGGTGTTTTACCATCGATATGAAAACCTCAGACCCTTCGGAAGGATATGGAGGAGCTCAAGAGTCCACGCTTTGCAATGTACTGTGTGTGATCGTTAATGGGAATTATGGCAGGGATCAGACTGCCTACAGAGGTGGGAAATATCCTAATTTACGTAAGGTTACAGAGAAAAACCTTAACTGAGAAGGTGGTTTGATGGAAGTGATAGAAGAGAATGATGAAACACATATCCTCTACTTTTTTTTATTTTGATCCATGAGCTATTTTGTTCTCTTGGAGGACAGTTGAAATGTCAGGATCATTTTTGGTGATAGCACTAGGGGAAGGCTGCTACTGGCATTCAGTTAGTAAAGTCGGGGATACAAATAATAGAACAGCAACAAAGAATTACTCAGTGAAAATGTCATTAGTGCAGAGGTTGAGAACTAAGCCAGCATTATGCAAGAGTAGACTTGCTATGAGTGAGTATAAAACAAACAGGAATTTTTGAAAAATATATTTCAGTTCAAGCTGGTGGGGCAACTGAAGAGTAACTCTGTAGATTACTTATTTTGAAACAGATTAAGAATAGAGGAGAAAACACCTAAGATTTCTGACTGATTTGTCAATATCTAGAAGGAAATGACAACTAGTACGCATGGTAGAGAGAACTGAGACCTGAAAGCACAGGGAAGATGTTCTGAGTATTAAAACTGTGAAACAATACCATGCTGAGACATTAAATTAGGGAACTAGATGTAACCTTTAACATTGTGCTACAGATTCTAGGCAACACACAAAGAAATGGTGTGTAAATTTAAAATACAACTATTGCAAATAAAGATGGGGGATTGACAATAGTAAGTTTTTAGTAAATGTTTATAAAATGCAAGAAGAGCTAGGCCAAAAGTGCTGGCATGAGGGGACACCTTTAATCCTAGCACTTGAGAGGCAAAGGCAGGAAGATCTCTGAGTTGAGGCCAGCCTGGTCTACCTAGTGAGTTCCAGAACAGCAAGGGCTACATGGAAAGACTCTGTCTCAAATAAATAAACAAAATGCAAGAGATGATAGGAAAAGTTAAGACTGCTAACTGAGTAGAATATCCAGCCTTCTTAAATGTCAGCTGTAGAAATAGTGTGTCTGTGTCCATATCAGTATCATCTGTCTGTCTCATTCACTGTAACAGAAAGTACAGACTGTCTAGGAATACTTTAATCAGGAAGTAAGCTGAACCCTGTTCAGAGCACAGAATGCTGGATCCATGTTACAGATAAGAAGGTGAGATGGGCTTCAGATGCCGCTTACTTCTTTGCATCGTTGTTCTAAAGTCTAAAACAGAAAACACTTCTGTTCAGATCATAACAGATTCTTTTGGGAGCTTAACAATACAAACTTCACTGTGAAAGAAAGCATGCTTCCAAAGCTATTCTGTTCATTCTTTACAGTCCTTGTGTATGATTCCATTCTTGTAGGCACAGATCAAAAAGGTTCCCATAGTTTTTCCCACATCAGTTGTTTGAAGAGAATAATTTTTAAACCCAGAGTCTAATCATATCTCTGGTGTAAGCCGTCTTTCACTCTGCTTCAGATTTCTACAGTGCCTATAACCATTATGATTGTTTCTAAACAAGTCAAATAATATTTGTTTTTAAATTAAGTCATTACTTTCTGCAGCCAAATCTTCTCTAGGTCTATTTTTGTAAGACTTTGTTTTTTTGTTTTTCAAGACAGGGTTTCTCTGTGTAGCTAGCCCTAGATGTCCTGGAACTCACTATGTAGACAAGGCTGGCCTCAAACTGGAGATCCTCCTGCCTCTGCCTCCTGAGTGCTGGGATTAAAGGCATGCACCGCCACCACCACTCAGCTGCTTTATGGTTTGGTGATCCCAGCCTGTTTTCCCAGCACTCCTGAGGCAGGCAGATCTCTGTGATTTTGAAGCCAGCCTAGAGTTCCAGGACAGCCAGGATTGTATAAGAACCTGTCCAAACACACAAACAAAACCAAGTACATGAGATAGTAATTGTATGTGCCCTGCAAACCTGAAATATTTACCACCTTCACGTTTACAAAAAAACAATGTTGACCCTGACCTGAATACTGAGGTCTGAGCTTAGTGCCCCAACACTCGCACACACACAAACTGGCCATTTTCCCTCCTGGTCTACTTCTAACCCTGCCTTAAGCCTTTGCATTTGGCTTTTCCCTTTCTGCAGGATTTTCCTAGCTCGCTCTGTGATTTACATAGGATCTTTTTTCTAGTCTCTGCTCAAATGCCACCTTTTTACCCAGCTTGCTATTTAAAATGAAGCCCTGCTGTTCTGCATTTCCCCTTATCTTGCTCTCTTTTCTTATGTAATATATGTAATTACATTTCTTCCTCAGTGGAATATAAGCCTTCCAAAGACATACCTCAGTAAATACTTGTATTTATTGAGGATGGAATAGAAAGTAGAGTTACCGTGAACTGCTGCCACCTTGCTCTCATCTAGCACTTAATGACAGCTGAATGTGATAAAATGTCCTCATTGAGTGTGTAACTAACAATGAAGAGCTGAAACCAAGAGACTCTTAGGATCAAATGAGGATGACCAGGAGCTATATTTCTTTTAGTACTGCCATCTGGAGCTCTGTCCTATACTAGTATCATTGCTAAGTTACATGTCTTGTCTTGATTGCTTCACTGTTGCTGTGACAAAACACCACAACCAAGTCAACTTATAAGAGAAAGTGTTTGAAGTCATGGTTCTAGAGGGTTAAAGTCTATAGTGGTGGAATGAAAGCATGGTGCCAAGTGGCTAATGCAGTAGCTAGGAGCTCACTTCTTGATCCTCAAGCAGGAGCAAAGAGAACACTAGGAACAGTGTGAGTATTTTGTACTTTAAAGACCCCCGACACACCCCCCACCCAGTGACAGCCTCCTCCAACAAGGTCACACATTCTAATCCTTCCCAAACAGGTTCACCAACTAGAGACCAAGCATTCAAATAGATGAGCCTATGGGAGCCATTCTCATACAGACCGCAGTGTCCATTTCTCACCCTGCAGTTAAGGATGACCAAAAGACATTTTTCATGATTAGATGAAGAACACACATAATAACTCTGAATTGGAGAGTTTAATCACAGGGTTCCTGTGATCTGCAAGATACAGCCCTCAACTCTGAACTTATATTGTGATTAATTTATCTGAGGGGACTCAAAACTGTAACTTTTAACTTGATTGACAAGGAGAATAGAAAACTATGGATGAATGAAATAAGGCACCGAAGAAAAATCAGTCACTCTGGAGCTTTAGCATGTCTAATATTGAACATATTTACTCAGCCAAATGTTGACTACAGAGCAGCTAGAGCTGCTAAGAGTGTTACAGCCACTAAGAAGACAGGTAGGTTCTTAAAGAGCTGAATTTAAATCAACCATATAATCTAATCATGAGACTCCTGAGTATATACCCAAGAAAACATGAAATATATATCCATACAAAGACTTGTGAATGTTTGTAGCCGTTTTATGTGTAATAGACCAAGTCAGGAAATAACCAAGATGCATTAATAAACCACTTGGGCCACATTTATGTAATAGGACACTATTAACAATAAAAGGAAGAGCTATATATAACAGGTGTATCTCAAAATAATTGTTGCTAAAAGTAGCTAGTATATATGATTTATGCTTTATATAAAACTGAAGAAAATGTCATCAGTCTATCACTATAAAATGCAGGTTGGTGGTTGCTTTGGAATAGAAATGGAAAAGAAATCAAGAGGACTGCGGAGGGGGCATAGGAGACTTTTGGTAATGATGTCTGTGTTCACTGTCTTGATGATTTCATAGGCATATAAATAAATACATCAACATAGCAACTGTGCACTATGTATTTAGTGTGTTGTGCATCAATTATAACTCAGAGAGTAAGAAAATATGTTTGTTTCATGTATCAGCCAAAGCAGAAGTGACTTAGAAACCACATCTGTGTGAGGACATACGTGTGCCCCAAGAATAAACAGTGTAATAAAATACCGAAAGAGACTATTGAAAGGACAGGTTGTAGTAACAGAAGTATATTATTTAAACCCTGTATCTTGTGGGCAAGTCCTTGCTTGAAGATGTGGAATGATAACCATGTTGCAAGGAATAACCAGGCTGATAAGGCAGTTCAAAGCTACTGTTAGTAACAGTTCAGTAAATCAGGAGGAGTTAGATTTGAGCAGAGTCTTTGAAGAATAGAAAGTCTCAGTACAATTCCTAGCAAAATGTTTTTAAGGGACCATCTATTATAAACCAAGGGTTAGGCTGCTTTACATGTGACAAAAGACGAATTCAGGTCTATGGGTGGGCGTCCAATAGGGAATCTAATTTTGTCTTCATAATAGGTAACATAATAGATAGAAGCTGGCTTTCTCAGAAGTTTCTCATGAGAATACCTCAAAGTACTCTCATTTGGAGTGTTGACATGAACTAGACATGTTGTAGAAGTAATTCTAACTTTGCTTTGTTGGCATATCCTTACACCATCATCCTTTTGCAAGGTACTTCATAAAAAAGCCTTGTTACTTTGAGGTCCACTCTTACCATTGTTAGCATTTGTTTCTTATCATTAACCCATTGAATGTTTTTCCTTCATTTGTAATGTGCTGTGTTCACTTGTTATTTTTACTTGTGTTCCATAGTGCATAGTTACTGTGCTAAGATTGTGTATTCTACTGATAGGTCAGTCTTTTTTGAACTTTGCCACAGCTCCTTAAAAATTTTTGTACAAAACCCCTTTCTTTATACAAAAACAAAAAACAAAGTCTTACTGTTCTTATTTTTAGGTAAGTGGCAAACACAGGGTAAGACTTGTTCTGCACTAACAGCCTAGCAGCTGTTCTATAGCAACAACTATTTCCTATTCTGCCCAATGCCTGCCATATAAAGAAGATATGGCTGCTGTGCCCAGCTTGTACTTGGTTCCCTTCATCAGCATGAATGCTAGTGTTCCAGGAGAACAGTGTTCTAGATTTACTGGCATATTTAAGAGGGAGAAGGAATATCCTTTTCATGGCATGGCCATTTAACAGTGACTCATAGTTACTAAACTTGTTTAGAGAAGTCTTTGACACCAGAAGTTATTAGTAGGTTTTTCTTAGTCTGTGATCTTTTAGTTTAGCATAGTCAGACACTTTCTGTAGTAATCAGGTTGGGGAGGATGGGCTTTTAAAAAGCATTCAACATAGGAGTGCCTGGAGATCAGAAGACAAGTCTCAGAAGTTAGTCTTCTGCCACAATGTAGAATCCAGGGCTCCAGTTCAGGTTTTCAGGCTTGTGCACAGTCTTCTCTACCTCATGAGCCATCTTGCTCATCTTAATTTACTTTTAGGGTCCATCTTGCATCTTTGTCTTGTCTTTATATATAAGAATTTTGGTTTTTGTTTTTCCTGTTTTTAGACAGGGTCTTACTATATGGCTGTAGCTATCCTGAAACTTTCTGTGTAGACAAGGCTGGTCTTGAACATACTGTCTGCATCTGCCTCCCGAGGGCTGAGACTAAAGGCACTCACCTTCACACCCTACTCTGTTTTGTTTTCAATATGTACTTTGAAATTGCTAATTCATAAAAACTAGGTGAACACTCTCTCTGCTTTTGCCCAGTGGACAATGGCCTTATTCTGTCTTCCCTCTGTCTGCTTGGTACTGGTGTAGCGCTAGCTCTGTGCACATTGACCACAGTGCAGCCTGTGCTGCAGCAGCACAGGGATGTGTTATAAGAATGTCAGATTTAAGGCAGAGAGGCCCTGAAAGAGGCTAGTTGCACCAGTGTTTAGTTTCCTGAGTATTTATATTTCCACTTCATATACCCATACACCCTCAGGTGTTACCCAGGTTGGCCTTGAATTCCTGTACTTTTTGCTTCAGCGTCCCAACTTATATTTAAGGGGAAAGTCTCACAGCCTGAGTACTACTAGAGGAAGTTATCCTGGCTACTATCCTAAAGGTTGAAGGACATCTCTACCTTCCTGCCCTGGATAGGAAAGAAATTTCATTCTGATACTGTTGCCAGTGATACAAGCATTAGGTATGAATTGTGAGATATTGGTTCTCTTTACATTGATCCAATAACTTAAATATTTTAAAAAATAATTTCTAAAGCCAAGGTTCTCATTTGGTTGTATGTGGATGCTTGGGAACCTTCCTGCTTCAGGAGTCACTTGCCTACCTCCCAAGGGACTTAAGCTCTGTTCTATCCCAGAGCCAGAATTCCAAAAAACTACCATGCTGAGACTCTGTTCAAATCAGGCACCAATAGTTCCTGCTATATACAGCTGTTTCATAGGTCATTTCTCAAAAGTTGTAAGGAAACAACTAAGACCTTAAACAAAATTCTTGCCCTCTCACCTCGTAGAGTAAGCAGTGAGGGACATGCGACTTCATTTTCCAGTCAAATGAGTAGCTTGTCACAAGGGATACTCTTAACTAAGTATTTATAAACAGTTGGCTGCTGTTAATAAATCAGTCTGCCTGTGAAACCTAATATGAGGCTCCCTGGCCATGCAGGGAGTAGCATCTGTGTCTCAGAACACTGTGTCCAACTGATGAACACTTGAAGAGTGTTCTGCCAGCTAACAAAATCATGAGGTCATTCCATGTGTAACTTGCTGTCAGACACTGAAGTGCAGGTAAAGTTAGGAGTGTGAGTCAGCCCTTTCCAAAACTCTTAAGTATGTTAAGGAAGTGAGTTGCACATGAGAGGGTACAGCCCTGTAAGGCTGGCTACTGAAGGGATGCACAGCTGCTGTTAGATAGCAGGTGAAGAGAGGGGCCCTGAGAGAGAAGGCAGGGCTGGAGCACACCTGGAAGGGAAGGGGAGGATTGTGAACACTCAGACTTTCACCTGGAGCAGAGATGAAGATGTCCAGGGTGAGGGTGAAAACTGCTAACAGGACCAAAGAACTGAAGGCCTTGACCAAAGAATTGAAGGCCTTTATTTGAGATCTGAAGTCAGTTGAGGTATTAAATGACCCTTTAAGACAAAGGATATCCTTGAGACCCCTTGTTTAAAAGCCCTTTCTGCGGCTCACAGAGATAGAGCCATTGATTTTGGTACTGAAGTGAGATGCCCCCTACCGAGAAGAAAAGCCAAAAAAAAACACCGAGAGGGTCAGTAAACTTGTTGGACTCTCTCCCACTTCCACAAATGTTGCATTTAACATCACCACAGTGGGAAAGACATAAATGAAGAAAACAACATAATGCAGTACTGTTAATGAGCCAACTAAATAACTGATGAAATAGCCTTCTGGACTAGCAGTCCAGCTCAGGGTGACACACTGCATTTAGTTGCATCTCTCTAGATGCTTCAATCTGCAACAGCTTCTCAGTCTTTCTTTAAACTTTGAGACCAAAATACTTGAATGTGTTATAGAACAATTCCTAATTTGAGTCCTTCTGGTTTTTGTTTTTGTTTTTCCCCCATGATCTTGTGTAAATTGAAAAGTTTGACAAGAGCCCCAGAACTAATGTACCCTGTAAGGGGAATCTATACGAAGATACTTGATCCAGTATTTTGTTTGTTTTTTGTTTTGTAACTCTGGTTGTCTTGGAACTCTCTCTGTAGACCAGGCTGTCCTTGAACCACCGCCCAGCTAATTCAGTAGCCTTATTACTGGTAATGTTCATAATAAGCATGTAGTCAACATGGCTACTTTGTTCTTATAGTTAGTATCTTGGTCAACTGGCGTTATAGCTCAGTGGTACAGTACTTAACTATCATGTTCAAAGCCCTAGTTCAGTCCCTAGTACTAGAGGTGGAGCTTGTATTTTAGGTCAAACATGGTGGCACGTGCCTATAATCTCAGGAGGGTCGCTGTGAATTTTAAGTTTAAGTTAATTCAGACTGTATAGTGAGTTCCAGATCAGCCAGGGCTACAGAGTAAGACAGTGTGTTAAAACAAAAAAATGTATTTGGGGGGACAGAGCATGTATTCTAGGATTCAGTCAAATGGTAGCAGGGATATGGCAGTATGGAACAAGAGTTTAGAAAGTTTTCCCTGGAAGATCTCATCATAGAGGAGTAGTACATAGGTGTACATTTCCAAAGTAGGATACTAAACAAAAGCCATTTTGAAATGTGTGCTCCTAGGAGTTACTACTTGGAAATCAGTCCAGCTGACAAGAACTGCATGATTAGCTCAGTTCTTATCTTGTTTTTGGTAAACCAGCAGAACTGGGGAAGTTAAATGGGAGAGTCTAAATTTAGTGGATTATTTCTAGAAGTAAACCAGATGAGGGCTCTTCTCCCTCTGCCCTCCCACCAGCTAAACTGTTTTTCATAATCTAGTCTGCTTCTGGGTTCTTCTAAGCATTCTTCTTTTGACTTCACAGTGGGGTTTTTGCAGGGTTGCTCTGCCCTTGAGATCCTGTATCTACATGTGTGGAGCACCTACCAGCCCTGAGCTCTCAATGTAGCAAAAGGAACAATAGAATCATAAGCAACTGTGAGAATCAATGTGAAGGACAATTTGGTAATAGACAAACATATGATAGAATGTGGGAAGACTTCTGAAAAAGTGATAAAACTGAGCTAAGCACTGCAGGAAGAAAGGGGGTTGTTCAACAGGTAGGTTCAAAGAACATGTGAGCATAGGAAACCACATATACAAGGACTCTGGGGAAAGACCTGAGTCCAGAACATCTTGGGTAGAGAAAGAGGGAGAAATTATAGTGCAGATCTATGTTGGACAGTAGGTCCAGACTTTGTAGGGGGTATAGGTCATGTTAAGAAAGAATTTGCACCATTCTAAGAGAAATATATAGTCATTGGAACATTTTAAACAGAATGTCCATTATCTGTGTTATGGTGTGGAAAAGAATGTAGGAGTCTTAACCGGAATGCAAGGAAGTCAGTCAGTGGACTGTTTAGTAGTTTCAGCAGGAGCTAACAGGATTTTGATTTTGGTTGTGATGGATGGATCTGGAATAGTTTCTGACGACGGTTCAGCAAAAGGAAGAGTTAAAAGAGTTGATGAAGACCCCCTGAGTTTCTGACGTTTGTAGAAGCACCTGTATCTAAGGACAAGGGAAGAATACTGGGCAATGGGCAGCAACATGAGCTCTGTTTTAGATACATTGAATTTGAGACAGGTCTAACCATGAGACAGCTAAATAGAGACATTTTGTGTAGTCTGCTGAATGGCAAAGCCTGGGAGAACTGGAGATAGGAATCTGTGAGGCATTTGCCTTTAGGGGGTTAAAACAGTGGGTGTGGATGAGGTCACTTAAAAAGAAAATGCAGAATGACAAAAGGAAGGAAGGCCTCATACCTGGCCTTGTGGAATGCTTGATACTTAAGGGTTTAATTAAGCAAGACAAACTAAAAAGGAGACTGTGAAGCAACTAGAGAGGTGGGAAAGGTGAAAACTTGTTAAGGAAGGGTGAAGTAAGCAGCAAGTACAAATGCTGCAGGCGCCCAGCCATAATGAAGAAATAATAATGGCTTTTAATGGCATGCAAGTCACTGTTGACTAGCAAAAAGCAATAAAGTATTAGGTGTAGGAGCCATGTGAGATTGGGGTGATCAGTGAATAAGGGAAGAGATGTGGATTGTGGCAAACATGGGCAAATATTGGAGAGATTTTTAATTATGGGTTAGATGTTTCTGGGAGGAGTTTGTGGTGTCCAAGAAGAGCTTATTTGGTTGTGTTAAGGAGAATCTTGATCATGTGTAAAAACTGAAAATCGGGTGAGTTGGAAATTAGCTATGAGAAGGGGAAGAAATGGAGTTCCAAGAGGGCAGGAGGGTATCAGAATCCCAAAGCAAGTGAGCACTGAGAGGTAGATGTATGTTATTCCCTTGTCATTGCCTCCTTGCTCATAATGTGGCATCTTCTGAAGGGGGGAGGGCTTTACTAGTGAGTCTGCCTTTCGACTCAGAAGTATAGCTTTCTATTTTGTCCCTGCCTCTAAAGACAGCTTCACTGAGATAGAATTTACATATTGAAAGGACTGGCGGGCCGCCAAAGAACCAGGAGACAGTCTAGACCAATACAGTCGCTTTATTATCAGACGTGCCGGTTCCGCATGTTCCCACGCACAGGACAAGCATGATGGACCCGGATTCCTTCCCCACGTGGCCTTTTATGGCCTTTTAGGGGGTGAAGGGGAAAGGGGTCTGGGGATGGGGCTTGTGCAGCTCCGAATGGCTCAGAGCTCCTCAAGTTCCTGCGTCTCTCAACCTAGTTGATTAGGTATTCGGAATGGTGGCTGGAGAGACAGGAAGGTGCTTGGGATGTTTGGGGAGGGGATTCCTGCTGATACCGGTGGAGCTGCTAGCGGCCGAAGATGGTAGGAGGGGCCCGGGACCCATGGCATAGGTCCCAGGCGGGCAGCTTGCGCAGTGCAGGTCCGCAGTGGGCATGCTTACCTCCCTGATACATGACTGTTAGCACTGTTATATTTCTTCAGTCCTTTTAATACTGTGCAGTTCACCTATTTAAGGTATATAATTCCGTGTCCTTTTAGTTTATTCATTGATACGTGACCATATCTGCAATCAATTCTAGAACATTTCATTACTTCAAAATGAACTTTTGCCCTTTAGCTATTGCTCCTTTCTTAGGCACCTGTCGCTGTCAGAAGAAAGCCTGGGATTTGACCCAAATTCAGATTTTAAAACATAATGATTCCAAAAAGGATAAACTAAGAGTTTCTAAGAGCTTTAAAATTGAGTCTAACTAAAAAAACAAAGAAGACCAAAGGAGACCTGCCATTTAGGATCATGCATAAAACCACCAGGTAACACATTCAGAAACCCTATTAAGTGCCAGCTTTATTTTTTGGGAAGCCGAGAAGGGGGTCGAGACAGGGTTTCTCTGTTGTAACTCTGGCTTTCCTGGAACTCACTCTGTAGACCAGGCTGGCGTTGAACTCACAGAGATACACCTGCCTCTCTGCCTCCCAAGTGCTGGGATTAAAGGCGTGGGCCACCGCCACTGGACTAACTTTTTTTTTTCTTGTCAGTGAGAATCACTTGGAATAAAGGGTAATGAGATAGAACTGAAAAAGCAGTGCATGTAAACAGATTATAATACAATCAATCCTGCTGTTAAATGCTTTCCTCTTGGTCTAGAAAAATTATATTTGGGGTTCCTTATTGCATATGAGATGTTAAATTACTCAGAAATCTAAGCACTATAGATAATAAGGTAGATACTGGGCCCAGAAAAGGTAAGCTTTGTTGAACATGGATACCTAAAGTTTCATAGTGGGATTGATAGAAGTTTATAAGCATCCAGGAGGGAAAGCCTTAGAAATCAGAATAGGTTTCATTATTATTTTTTAAGTTAGGAGTCTCACTGCATAGCCCTGGCTGGCTTGAAGCTTACTAAGCTGGCCTGGAACTCAAAGAGATCCGCTTCCCTCTGCCAGGATTAAAGGCATATACCACTACAACTGGTCAAAATAGTTTAGTGAAAAGATTTTACTAAATTAACTTAATTTTACTTTCTTAAAGTCAGAAAATATGAAAGAAATGTTTTATAAGATATTCTGCAAAAAAAATCTTTACAGATATGACTTGCAGATAGCACTGATAATTACTGAAAAGGGGCTAATTCAAAGATTAGATGATAGGTGAGGTTCTTTCATGTTTAGTGTTTTGGTTAGCAATTTAGGCAGGCCACAGAGGTATAACTAGACAGGTGATTCAAATGTAAGAGTAATGTAGGTAATTTACTGGATATCCTTCAGAACACAGAAATGTCTGTGCAGCCTGGGTGTTAGGCTGATGATGAAGTTACAATTAAATAGTGAGAATAGTTAAAGACTTCAGTGCAGTATCATGCACTCTAGTTGACCTTAACATGTAGCATCCATAGAAGGAGGAATAATAATAATAATAATAATAGATTCACTCCACTCTAACTTCTTTTCCCCATACATTATATGATTGCCCAAACCCTTGAAGGTGCCCTTGAGTTGTGTCAGCATCTGTCAGGAAAGCAGTGCTGTACCACATGCAGGATCTTCTCTATCATTCTGGCTGGGGTAGACCTGGAACATTACCTGGAACATTCTTTCTTAGAACAGTAAGTACTCTTCTCAAGTAATTCTTGAGAAGAGGTTTTCTAGAGATGATAATTTAAAGGAAGACAGGCATACTGCCTACAGATAGGCCTTTGGGTAGAAGAGAAGTTATTTGCTTTGGCCATGTTTGTGTTACTCTATCTGATTCTGAGGCCTGCCGATACAGGATGACTGGAAGCAGGAGTACTTGAGGTGAGGCCATGTCACCATTGGGTAAGAGGTTTCCATGGTTGTAAAGAGATTGCTGTAGACGTGATAATTCTTCTGAATACTGTCACAGGCTGGTGACTTATAAATCTGAGTTAACTTATCTCTGGGGTTTATTTCTTGTTTCTTTTTAGGTACCTTTATGTTTTAATATTCATTGCATTCAAGTCACCTTTGTTGATCTATAGCAAGTCTTCTGTATTTTGGTGGGTTTAGTTTTTGTTTCCTTGCTTGCTTGTTTTTATGAAATAGCTTCATACCATGTAACAATATCGGCTAGCCCTGAATTCACTGTGAAGCTCAGGCTGGTCTTGAACTCCCAGTCCTCCTGCCTTATATTCCCACATGGTGAGATCATAAGCATTTGCTCCCACCTTTGTCTGTATGGAGTTTTTCTTGAAGTATTTGCTTTAAGGCTTGTGTTAATAGTATCTTTAACTTCTAAGAGTCTGTTTTCAGGAAACATGATACTGTATTAGTAACTTCTTACAACACTATATTTCCATTACCCTCTTGAGCTATAATAGTGAGAGAAAGCTTCATATTTACTCAACATTTTCTCCTCATTTGTATCTTGTACCTTTAATGCATCTCAAACACTCTTCATTTTGTCTTGTTTTGTTTTTCTATTTTGAAACAGGGTCTCACTAGGTGTTATAGAAGTTTATTTTTAGTTATGTATAAAATAATTGTTTTGGCACTGTTGGGTAAGGGGCTGCCTAGGCCGTGGCATTTTGTATTGTCTGCAGGTGTTGGATGTCTGTGGGGGATGTTTGACTGGTCGTGATCTGCAAGTGTTATAAGTAGAACACGTAAGGAGCTCTGAATCAATAAAAACACCTGAGCTCAGATGTACAGGGTTCCACTGTCCAGTATGGCGCTTTCCATGATGGTGGTTCCCTCTGCTCAGGTCTGTCAGGATTGTCATCTATGAATATGCCTCCTTATCATCCTTGGTGAGCCACCCTTTAGTTATACTGCTACAAACAGCATACCAATGTGGGGCACTGACATCACACCAGCTCATCCAACATGGAGACAAGGAAGAAGAGAAAGAAGCTCCAGACCTCGAAGAGTCTGGTGAAATGGACTCAGAGTATTTCCCAGAGGACAGAGATTAAGGTATTAATAAAAGGAATGCTCTGTAAGAGAATAGTATAAATGAGAAAGAAGCTCCAAGAAGGACAACCGGTCCAGATACCTGTGAGCAGTCCTGACATCTGCTATGGTGATGAGTAATCCACCCCATGAGGGAACTCTTCCTGACAAGACAGAGTGACCAGTTGTTTTTCCAGCAAACCAGACTATATCTCAAAATCTGGAAAGTGTTTCCTCAGAGTCAGCACACAGAAGCAGTCTTCCAGAACTGGCCCAGGTTGTATCTCGTGCTGGTAGCCAAACTTGGTACTGTAAGAGTCATCCAGGTGGTGCTCTGGTTTTAAAGTCATGAAGAGGTCATGGAAAGGCTTGGCACTATGAGAGCCCAGGAGAGGCCATTGGTAAAAGTGCAGCCTAAGTGGCTTTTGAAGGCCCAGATTGAGGGGATCATGTAAAGAAGTTAGGGCTTGGCACCATGAAGAGAGCCTATGAGAGACTATTGGTCAAAGTGCAGCTCAGTTGCAGCAAGGGATCCCAGCAGTTCTGAAGATGTCAGTACCATGGGACGACCACCAAGAATAACAGTGGTGGAGTGAAGTCAGCCAGAACCTGGAGGACAAACTGTATGTGCTAAAGAAGGCAGCCTCAGGGTTGGCACACAGAGGCTATCTTCCAGAACTGGCTAAGGTTGTCTCTCATGCTGGTAGCCGAACTTGGTACTCTAAGAGTCAACCAGTTGGTGCTGGTTTTGAAGGCATGAAGGGGTCATGGAGGGCAACTGAGGCTTGGCACTGTCAGAGGCCAGGAAAGGCCATTGGTATAAGTGTAGCCTCAGTATCAGTTAAAGGCCCAGATTGAAGAGGTTATGCAAAGAAGTTGAGGCTTGGCATCATGAAGAGAGCTCAGGAGAGGCTATTGGTAAAAGTGC
Organism: Cricetomys ansorgei; assembly: GCA_026225945.1. Taxonomy (NCBI): domain Eukaryota; kingdom Metazoa; phylum Chordata; class Mammalia; order Rodentia; family Nesomyidae; genus Cricetomys; species Cricetomys ansorgei. Next base: position 22,074,039 of record JAMJFZ010001796.1, read on the forward strand.
AGCCCAGCATTCTGAAGATGCCAGTACCATGGGATGACCACCAAGAACAGCGGAGTGGAGTGGAGCCAGCTGGAGCCTGAAGGACAACTGTGTGTGCTATAGAGGGCAGAGCCAGATCCAAGCCCTTTGGAGGAGCCCTGAAGATTGTGAGTGAATTCCAGATAATTAGACATTGATAATGTTTTTCTACTGTCCAAAGTCATTGTGAAAAGCTTAATAGATGTTTGGTTTCATTTGGTCCTGTGCATTAGCAACCCTCATGGTTGTTCCTCTTGTCAATAGTATTGTTGGCATAGTGTTAAATTGTGTTCTAGAGATAAAGCAAAATTTTTTGGCATACACGGAAAACGGGAATTGTTATAGAAGTTTATTTTTAGTTATATATAAAATAATTGTTTTGTCCACTGTTGGGAGAAGGGCTTACGAGGCCTTGGCATTTTGTATTGTCTGCAGGTGTTGGATTTATGTGGGGGATGTTTGGTTGCTCATGATCTGCATGTGCTATCAGTAGAACATCTGAGAAGTTCTGAATCAATAACAACACCTGAGCTCAACGCTCTGGGTTCCACTGTCCAGTATAGCATTGGCCAGGATGGTGGTTCCCTCTGCTGAGGTCTGGAAGGGTTTGCACCAATGAATATGCCTCTTTGTCATCCTTGGTGAGACACCACAGCAGCGTACAGCTACCACTAGGTAACACTGGCTAGTATGGAACTCACTGTGTAGAATTATCTTTATTTTGAAACGTATTTTCATTTTTATTGGGGTATAATATTCTAGGTTGATAGTGCGGTTGTATGTTTTCCTCATTAGTTTTAACAGTTCTCCACTATGTTTTGACTTAGATAACTTCTGTCAAGAAATCTATTGTCATTTTTTTGGATTTTTTTTGGTTTTTGGGGGGTTTTTTTGTTGTTTTTGTTTTTGTTTTTTTGGTCTGTGGTCCTCCCCCTCACCATGCTGTCCACCTCTTAATGGCTCCTTTTAAGATTTTCTCTTTATCACCAAATTTAAACATTCCATTGTTCTGAATCTCTGAATGCACCCACTCCTCTGAGTCTGTATCTGTTTATGCCTGAGTGCATGTGCACATGCCTGAAGAGGGTGTTGGAGCCCTCTAAGTTGGAGTTACAAACATTATGTAGATGGTAAGATCTGAACTCCAGTCCTCATGAGTACACAGCAAACGCTCTTAACATTAGCCATCTCTCCAGCCCTTAATCTCTATTTAGTCTTTCTTTCTTTTCTTTCTTTTTTTTTTTTAATTTTTAAAAATGTATATAGTTGCTTCGCCTGCAAGTCTGTCTGTGTACCACATGTATGCCTGGTGCCCAGGAGGCCAGAGAGGGTATCATATCTTCTGGAACTGGAGTTAACAGACATGGGCACTTTAACTCAAACCTGTGTCCTCTGGAAGAGCAGCCAGTGCTCTTAACTACTGAGCCATCTCTCCAGCCCCTATTCCTATTCTTACACTTTATTTGCCTTTTATGAGTATTTATTTTGGCAGTTTTTATCAAATATATGTTTGTTTTTTTGTTTGTTTGTTTGTTTATAGTTTTTGTGTTTGGTTGGTTGCTTTGTTTTTGTTTTGAGACAGTGTCCCTCTATGTAGTCCTCAATATCCTGGAACTATATAGAGACCAGGCTGGCCTCAAACTCACAGGCATCTGCCTGAATCTACCTCCCAAATGCTAGGTTTACCCAGCAAATTCAGAATTGTTTTTATTCGTCACTATCCAAATATTTTGTCTGCCCTTTGCCCTGCTTGTAGACTATAGTTATATATATTACTTAAAGTCCCCCTAAAGCTCACAAATGTAATGTCCCTCTCTACTTCACTCCCATGATTCATTTTTGGATAGTTATTACTACTCATCTTGGCAACATTTTCTTCTCCAGTGTCTTATCTGCTCTTAACATCCACTGTTAGTTTTAACTTCAAACATTGTTGTTTCTGTTTTCTGAGTCTTTTATGTCTCAGTTTCTGTTTAATGTCTTTGTTTTTTCTTGAATGTGTTGCATATAATTATAGTAGCTTTTTGCATCCTATTCATTCTATCACTGCCATTTCTTTTGGTTGCTTGTAGTTCTAATTTCTCCAGGCTTGATGTTAAGCTTTGTTGGGTGAGATGAAAGCAGAATGTAGACTAGGCTACATTGTGTAACTGCTGAGGAAAACCATCTGAGGTTCTACTTGATGCCCTGTGACATGTCATCTTGTACCTTACAGTCCATCATGAAGGGAAGCCAGGGTAGGAACTCAAGCAGAGACCATGGAGTAATGCTGCTTACAGACTTGCTTTCATAGTTTTCTCAGTTTACCTTCTTATACCACACAGAGGTATATACCCAGAGGTGATACCCTCCCACAGTAAGCTGAGCCCTCCTACATCAATCATTAATCAAGAAAATGCCCCCGAGGCATTTTCTCAATTAAGATTCCTTTTCCCAGATGACTCTAGCTTGTATCAAGTTGACAAAAAAACAACCAGTACAGGTACACTGTTTCAGAGGCTTCAGTCTTTGGTTGGTTAAGTTCATTGCTTTTAGACTTGAGGCAAGCCAGAAGCATCACGTTGATGGAGAGCTGCCTGCCTTCTGGCAGCCAGGAACCAGAAACAGTAAAGAGGAGGGGTCTGGGAACAAGGCATATTCTCAGTAACCCTCTTTCCCCAACTAGGCTTTAGTTTCTCAGTAATGCCATAAAATTATTAATCCATCAGTGGATTGATCACTTATGAGGTTAGAGCCCTTTTGATACAATCATTTCCTCAAAGCCTACCTACTACAACCAAGCCTTAAACTCATGAGCCTTTTGGGGGATACCTCAGGTGTACTTTTCCTTCTCCCTCATCTCTCTCTGTCTTGTGTTGCTCCTGTTCCCTGACACTTGGCTGTTAGTCACACACACCCCACACCCCACCAGCTCACATGCCCCTTCCATAGTGCTTCCCCAAGCTTGAGGAGCAACCTTCATCCTGTTTCTACTGTGTGTTAGCTGGGTTTCCATTGTATATTAGTACACATTATCCTTCTTGTGGAGAGTGCATGGTGCTCTCTTGTACATATGTACAGTGTTCAGCTCCTGAGGACAGAGGTGGAGCTAGCACATAGGTCTGAGGGTAAATAATATAGAAAATGGATATTTAGTTAACACAGATGTGATATGTGTTTGTTAAAATGAATTGTTTTTCTCTTCTGCACCTTCTTCCCAAAATCAGGCTACAGAAGAAGTCTCCAAAAATTTGGTTGCCATGAAAGAAATTCTGTATGGCACAAATGAAAAAGAACCTCAGACAGAAGCAGTAGCTCAGCTGGCTCAAGAGCTATACAATAGTGGACTCCTTAGCACTCTGGTAGCTGATTTACAGCTCATTGACTTTGAGGTAAGAAATCCATTTACTAATTTTCAAAAACACTCTGTGGTCCTTTTCCATCCATTCTATGGTTTGGGACATTTTAGGACCCCTGTTGACTCAGGGGCTCCTGACCTTTTGTACACACATTTCACCAAATCGTGTGTGAAGTTTCTTGGGTGTTCGTGATGCCCTTGCATGCAGGTTGTATTTCATAAACAGCTGCTCTCTGGGTCAAGGAATGAAGGAACAATCTAAAGGAAGTTATAAAGTGGAAGAAGACCCTAAAGAATGTCTTATTATAGCAAAGATCATGTGTTTTATGTTTGCTTGGTATTGCTTTTCAATTTTTTTACTTAGTGCAATGTTGAAATAGCAGTTTTTATTGACAATTTTGGTGTCTGTGAAATGTGTCTCTGGTAATATTGGGCCTGTACTCTTTGGCCCCTCAGCTGGAACAGCAACCAAGCCATTCAGTCTTGGACTAGCTGCAGACAGGTCAGCTTGCTTTTTCTCGAAAGACCTGCTTCTTTTTTTCCCCCCATTTTGTTGCCTCAGCTTATGCCATTGGATCATGATGTGTTAAGTGTTTAGTGGGCTCATGAAGGTAATGACCCTTGCTTCCAGCCTGAGAAGCAGATATACAAAAAAACTCTACATGGTCACAAGCAGCTTCCTCTTTGGCGGTCATGAGTATCCCTTAAGCCTCACTGTTTACTGAGTGATTAGATGTGTGTGCAGATTTTGGCAGGGAGGGGCATGATACGATACGAAGAAGGGAAGGGTGGCTACTTCAATAATCCTTAAAATGAAGGAAAATAAACATTTTTGTCCTATTTTAGAGAAGATAGAACTAAAATATTTCCATTTATGCAGCTGATTTTGTGTATTTTTAATACTGTATTGAATTCTAACAGGTTATTTTCTCTGTTTGAGGGGTGCATTAAGATATCAAATCCTTCTCCTTTGTCTCCACCTATTTTGTTCCCCAAACTGAACACTGAATTTAATATTCGTTTGGGACTTAAGAGACCTTAGAGGCATCAGTTTTTTGTTTTGTTTTGTTTTTAAGTGTGTGTCATGGGACTGATTTGTAGAAATAACCATTACTGCACCTGAGCCAACACAGGCCCCAGGATGTGTCCATGGGCTTCGGAGCTCACTGAGCTTTCTGAGCCTTGTGACAGTGCCTGTTCTGAAATGTCTCTTGGGGGCCAGTTCTCCATTATTAATTTCTTAGGCAGCTTCCTGATTGTTAGGGTTCACTAGATGGTCTGCTGTTTTTACAGTGGTATTGTAAAGTTCTTTTCTCTGAACTACTGTACCATAATACTTAGTACTTTAATTATTAGTGTATTTTAAGTCTTTCCTAAGTGAGTTTAATTGAGGCATTTATCTACTTGCCATTAAGGCTCAGCTTTTTATAGAATTCTCTAATGTCATTATGCGGAGAGTACAATCTCCTCCCTTTCCATTTCTGTAAAAGAAAAGTATACTCACTCTGTTATTCACAACAAAAGTATCCACGTGCATAAGGTTCATATCCCTATAAATTGTAAGTGTGCCTTCCATAACTGAGTCACTGCTTATGAGAGTTAGAGATGCTTGAAATTATTTGTGGAATGTAATGAGATTTCACTTTGTCAATGCAATTGTGTTAAAATTGCAAACTATTAAAGCTAAGAATTTTGGATTTTAACTAGATAAAATAATTTTAATGTCTACGAATGTTGTAAAGTCAGATATTCAGTCATAACTAATACACAATAGCTCTTTGACTATATTGAAGGGTGGGTGGACATTTTAATATTTAGACAGGTAAATATCTTAATGATTGTATTCCTAATAGGGCAAAAAAGACGTGGCTCAAATTTTCAACAATATTCTCAGAAGACAAATTGGTACAAGAACTCCTACTGTTGAATACATCTGCACCCAACAGAATATTTTGTTCATGTTATTAAAAGGGTATGTACAATGTGATAAAGTTTATATTCTTAGTTGAAAATAAAAAGAGAAAATTGTTTGGGGAAAGATAACAAGGCTGGTGAATATGGGAAGATTTTCTCTATAGTATTAGCTCACTTTTCTGTAGATCCTGAATATATTGCCCTTTTAAAGTTTTGACCTTGTAAGCTAAACTAACACAAAAATGCCCTGTATGTCAGTTTAGAATTGGGTGAATTGTGAGCCCTTAAGCTCACAAATCAAATGCAACTGAAGGAAAGAAATAGAGCCTATGTGGCCTTACTTCTGTTCTGAAAGATTGAAACTGTTGAAGTTTATTGAAATTCCAGCCAAGTTGTGTATCGAAAATGCCTCCTCTGCAGCTGACCTGCACACAGCTCACACAGCAGCAAAAGTCTCCTAGTGGGGCATGAGTGCTCCTCACCCTCACTCACAGCAGCGCATGTGCTATGGGCTCATCTCTGCGTATCTTCCTGGAGTCCTGGAGTTATTCCTGGACTAAGCAGGCATTTATGATTTGGGTAGTTGTCCATTTCAGAAACTAAGATCTGAATTTAACAAAAGTGAAAAAGATCCTTTTTTCCCTCAGCCCTCAGCAGCCTACTTGGCTGGCAAGTCTCCTGCTCCACACCATCTTGCTGGCTCTTGGGATCATCCCAGCACTGGCAGTGTTGTGCTAAACCAGTGGGCAAGCATGTTGCTGGCATGAACCAGCTTGCTCCCCTACCACTAGCTTACAGCTTAGCTCGTTTGGATTTGTATCTCTGTGGTTTAACTCTTCCCCCAAGTTCACACTTGCTTAAACAAAGCATGAGTCAGTGACGTGTCACATGCCAGCGTCCTGCTTCCTCATTTCTATTTCCACCCATCTGTGTTGCTTCTTCATATGCTGCTGTACAGAACTTCTGTTGTATCAGTCCAGTGTCCCTGTGGAAAAGTGCTGTGTGAGCAGCCTGAAATTTGGGTGTTCTTAGAACAGTGTACATTGAAGCCAGAATTTCCTTTTCCATAAAAACCAAAGGTTTATTGAAATACATAAGTTAGTTAATACTATTATTTCTTGACAGCTTTGATAGAAACATTTTTAGACACTGTATAAAATTTAAAAGAAAAAAATTTTGAGATAGCGTCTCATTGTGTAACCCTTGTTGGCCTCTGTTTCACAAGATCCACACACCTCTGCTTTCTGAGTATTAGGAATAAAAGCATGGGCTACCATTCTAGGCTGAAATAAGGTTTTTGAAGGATAGTTTAAAGCTCTCATCTGGGTTGGTCAGAGCAGAATCCTCAGCCAGAAGGCAAGAAGAAAAAGCCGGAGAATGGAGCTCTCTGTGAGGACCCACTCCCGCATTCCTGCCATCCAACTGCTAGAGAGCTGAGCATGCAGCCGTAAAGAAAAGACAGACAACAAAACCTTCCCTACCCAGAACCCCACTTCAGAGTCAATACCTTGTGCCATCCTGCTTGCTGTGGTCCTTACTCTTCCCTCCTTACACACAACTCGACCGCATTGTTCACCCATGTCCATCACGCATATGCAGTTGGATGTACCATATGGGCTGTAACTCAACCACAGTACTTTCTACACACCTGGAACAATCCAGGACTTAGTTTTTGTATTTCCTTGATTTTAACAAAATGAGTTTGTTTAAATTGGGCTTTTAAACAAGTCCACAAACTTAATTTTACAGATAAAATTTTTAGCTTTCTACTAATCTATTAGTTAATCCCCTTGTTTTTTTAAAAAGTTTATGCCATTTATTAAGCAACTGAGTCATTTGTTCTATAGAAAGTTACTTATTTTAGCAGAGTGTGATGGTACATGTCTAATCTCAGCACTTAGACACAGGCAGCAATTCCCCCAAGGTCACAGCCATTTTGATAGCTGAATAGAAGTTTAAGCCAGCCTGAGTTCTAGAGGAGTGAGACTTAGTGCTCCCAAAATTTTTTTTTAATCATGTATTTTAAATTTACATTGCTATGGTTTTATTCAGCATGTTTCACCATCTCCCATCCCTTGGAGTTGGTGGTTAGGTTTAGATTCGCCTTGAGCAAAACTTGAATTCCTCATGGGTGGTGCCATGACTGCCCGTCAGGTGTCGTCCTACTTACTGTTCCGCTGTGGTGACGCTGAGATCTCATCAGCCTGTAATCTGTCCATTTTGAAGTTTGCTATCAAACTTTTGCATAATGATTTTAATATCCTCCAAGGATATTATCCTGATTTAAAGTATCAGTTTACTAACCAGGTGTTGTGGTACATGCACTTGGTCATAGCACTTGGGAGGCAGAGGCAGGTAGATCTCCATGAGTTAGATGCCAGCCAGGGCTTCATAGTAAGTCCTTGCTTCCGATCAATCAATCAATCAATAAATAGCAACTTGCTGATTCTCGTATTGCTGCTTCTAATTAAATGTTTTTCTTCTATAAAGCAGAACCTCTCTACAGTGATGGCTTAGCTATCGCTAGATGCAGTCTGTATGGGAAAAGCCAGAGCCATTATATTACTTTGTTGGTACCCTAGCCACTAACTGGATAAACATTGAATATATTGTCATTTAAGCATTGTTATTAACTCAAAGTAGATATTGGATGTTGTATTAGTTACTTTTCCTCTTGCTAAACTAAAATAATCTTGACAAAGCAACTTAAGGAAGGGAGAATTAACTTTGTAATTACAGTTGAGGGGTATAATGGAAAAGCATGGTGGAAGGAGCTTAAGGCAGCTGGTCACATTTTGTCCACAGAGAGAAGAGAAGGATGAATATTAGTGCTCAGCTCACTTTCTTCTTGGGCCTAGCCTGTGGAATGGTATTGACCATAGTTTAGGTGGTCTTCCCGGTTCACTCTAATCAAGATGCTCCTTCACAAGCATGCCCAGAGGCTAACCTACTCTAGATTGTTCCTCAGGGGTGTGCTGGGAAGCTTGCCTCTTAGATGATTCTCATCCTGTCAAGTTGACAGTCAATCACAAACATGTTTTAGGCCATTGTAAACATTACTTTATATTTAAGTTGTCTCATCTAAGGCCACTGTGTTCCTTTGGTTGACTCCTTTGTTCTTTCGGCAGAGCCCAATTGGCCTATAATGGCTTCTTTGCTTTCTGCCACTTTACTTATTTTATATGACTCCTGCCTTACCTGGAAGGTAGCATTCTGTAGGAAGCACTGTGAGCCACCTTTTAAGATACCTGTACTTGAGCTGATTAATTGGTTTAGACTACTTACGTTCAATGTGGATGTCTTCGTAGGCTTGAAGAACTTCGATAGAAGCTTTTGGGGAGGTAGTGCTGTTAATTCTGTTGTGCATATGGGAAATATTGGCATTAGACTAGATTTGGAAACAATATTAGTTTACTTGCTGTTTAAAATCTAATGTGATCTCCAGTTTAGTGTTAGTTAACAGGTTGTACAGCATAACTGTTTGCCTTGTACACACTGGCTTATGATTTAATCATTTAGACAAGCTTGACAAACTCCCATCAAAACCTGCCAAATGTGTACCAAACTATCTTACCCTTGTCCTGCTAGTCTGGTTTATTAGAGATAAGCAAAGATGAATGGTATGATCAGGTAGCTATCTTGTGAACAGACATTTTAATCAAATAAGATCTAGTCAGCATGCCAAGTGCCATGCCCTAACTGAGGCCGGGAATGCAGTCCTGCTCTTGTTGATCATCTGTGATGAACATCTGTACAGCGAAAGGACAAGGGTAGTACTGCCAAGCAACAAATTAGGACTACAGGATTTCAGAGGATTAGTGAGTTTCCAAAGGAAAGGATCTTAAGATTGGCATTATAGAGAATTTAGAACTTACATAGAGAGAAAGAAGAAGGCATCCTGATGGCATATCACTGGTCCAAAGCTCCAGGGGCAAGAATAAATACCATATGATAAGCAGCAGTAAGCTGCAAAACTGAACCATTTTATGACAGGCCAGGAGGTGGCTTGTAGCAAAGCAGTAGAGCCAATAAGGGAAAGACTGGACAGGGAGCACAGAAGTTTTTTGGCAATAATTCTGAACTGCTAAACTAGAAATGCTAGTGGTAAACCTGTTTGTTGAGTAGGTGGTTTAAGGCAGAGCTTAAGCAATGTGCTGGTTAGGGCGCATTTGAAGTTCTTATTCATGGTGTGATTTGGGCAGCAGTGGGGAATAGATAACAGGAAATAAAACTAAGAGACTTCAAAAGAAATGTGAAAAGACCCAGATGATTCCAAACATTGGAAGTTCTTGAAAGTTGACTATTTGGAGCGAGGATAGGAAGAAGGGAATTTTGAACTGCATTGTCTAATATAGTAGCTACTAACCATATGTAGTGATTTAATTTTTAATTATGGTTATATTCCATCCCTCATTTACACTAGCCACATTTCTGTCTGCCACCTGTTGTTTAGTAACCAACATAATGGAAAGTGTAAGTACAAAGCATTTCCACCATCATGGAAAGTCTGTTAGGCTAGGTGTCAGAGACAGAGTATTAGTGCCAAGATATAGAACTGAGAAGACAGGGCAGTTGGGGCCTTAGTTTTGAGTGGTAAGGATGAGATTTCATGTTAGATATATTTGGTTAATGTGGACCTTTATCTAAGGTTGTCCAGATATGTTGGAAAATACCCAACCACAGTTAAGAAAGAGTGGACTGAGGGAAGGAAATTCAGTCATTGTGGTGGGGGCCATGAGATTGTGGGCTTTCCTTAGCAGGTGAAGACCTCAGCAGAAAGAAAAGGGAACCACCAGGGAGATAAAACGAGAACTGGGAGGATTTTTTTTCTTCCCTGTTTTTTAAGAGAGGGATAGTGCTGGGGTGTAGTCCAGGGATAGAATACTTACCCAGCATTCACGAGGCCTTGAGTTTGATCACCAGCACCAGAAAAAGAAAGAAGAAAAGATGAAAGATAGGAAGCAAAGATCAGCACCATCAGAATATTACATAGACTGATCTTGGTTAATCCTGTTTTAGCCAAGAGGAGTCTCTTCTGGCCAAAGACTATTTCACTAGAGTATTGGGAAATATTATTTGGCTACCAAAAAACAAAAATACAAACCTATGAGAACTTGTCAGCAGGAAAGAAATGGAGCCAACATGTGTAGCGTGGAAGAACAGAGCAACCTGTCTGAGCAGGTATCAATCTGTGAAAGGCAGTGTTCTTGTGAGAAGGGAAGGCCCCTGCTCAGCTTAGAGGTTTCCTTTCTGATCACAAGGGAAAAAATGCTGAGATGGAGCTGAGAATAAAGGCTTTGTTAGTAAGGAGGTGCCAAGATCTTGGAGTCCACTCTGTGTACTCTTAGGATCCCCAGGTTCTCCATGATGAAGATGTTTTGTAAAATCTTTAGAATGAGGTTTGCAGTTTTGTGTGATTTACATGTTTCTAAGAGTCTGGGAAACTTTTTGAGTGTTGAAACAATGAAGTATAAAGCTATATATTTGACGGACCTGTGTTTATACTGTGAATTTATGAATTTGGAAAAGTATTCTCTGTTACTATTTTATTCGACTTTTAGTTCTGATTGTTGTGAGCAAAGTAGGTAAAAGCTAAGCTCATGGATGGCGTGACCCCGACACTTCCTTCTAGATCTTTTCAAACACAGAACTTCTAGCCTCATGGTCTCTGCCGAAGCTGACTTTTCTTGATTGAAGGCAGCTGTCCACCTCTGCATATATAGCTGTAGGCTCTCTCTCTTAAGAGAAATACTTTTTGTAACCAGCCGTGATCACCTAGTTAAGAATGTCTGGAACTTATTGTTGAAAGTTTGAAATGTTCACTTTTGCTGTTTTGAAAGGACAGTCATGTATTGCTTTTGTTTGTTTTGTTTTTACAGGTATGAATCTCCAGAAATAGCTCTTAATTGTGGGATAATGTTAAGAGAATGCATCAGACATGAACCACTTGCAAAAATCATTTTGTGGTCGGAACAATTTTATGATTTCTTCAGATATGTTGAAATGTCAACATTTGACATAGCTTCAGATGCATTTGCTACATTCAAGGTAACATTTAAAGACTTGAATTCTAAATACATTTGCAAGTCTGATCGGGTTTGCAGTTTCCCAGCTTTTGTCTCCCCTACTGTACACATGACTGCCCCCTAGTGGGAATAGAGGAGACGTACTTTATATTTATATTTTATATGTTTTTTTATATGCTTTAGGTATTTGTAGTAAAACCACAAAAACAGCCTAAAATGTGGGGAAAAAGAGTACTGTTAGGTCAAAGTTGCACTTTCCTGTTAAATTATCCACTAAGTGTGTCATGGATAATATACAGAATGTCCAACAACCAGGCTTTCTCTTGTGATGGGACATTCTGCAACACTTCCTTTGGTAAGCGCTAGATGAGGTAATGTAGTTGACCTCTGCTCAGAGGCCATGGGCTGTTTGTTTGTTTGTTTGTGAAACATATATGTTATTAAATACAAAAGCCACATTCAAAATGCAGAAACCCTCTATTGACAGGCCCAAGGCAGGGGTTCACCTCTTCACACAAGAGCGTAACTAAATCACAGCAATGGAGCAAGATTATCTCTCTGAACTGTTCCCTTCATTCTCCATCTGTCTTACCTCCCTGTGGATTTGTCTATACTGTGAATACATGTGTGTAACCACCCACAGTTCCTTTAATTGCAAGCTTCTTTATGGTATATAGATGAAGCAATCTTGTATTTTCTCCTTTTTTTTCCCAATGAGAATAAATCTTGATGTATTACATTTCCTTAAATGACCTTATAAATTGTTGAATTAGTGTTTGGTATACTTACATGTAGCTCACTTCAGCTTAGAATCCATGAACACTAATACAGTGAGAAATGGTCCTTGTAATATTTCTTGTAATATCCCAGCTTCTTAATGAAGAGCCCCTGAGGTGAGGACTTAGGCTCTGGATAAAGTACGTGTGTGAGGGTGATGGATACATTAGGACAGGACGGAGGCCTGGGGACTGGCAAGTAGAGTTTCACCCTGACTGAGACGAAGGTGTGAGTGGTGCCAAGGATTTATTTCCCAGAGTCAGTACAGCTCCTACAGAATCTTTAGGTAAGACTCAAACACATATATGTAAATGTCATGTACAAAGCAAAATGCAATGAATTTGAAATCATAACATAGAGTGGTCACTGTGATGTCTTAGGTATCACCGCAGTGGTGGGATAGGACTCATTAGAATGCATCGGTGGAAGGGAGTGCCCTGTTCAGGAGCAGCACCTGGCATGAGGGGAAGTGTAGTAGCGCCTTGTGTCAAGGAGAGTACCCTGTGTGGAAAGACAGCCAGGACCCCGAGAGTGGCAGCACTCTGGGCGCAGGAGGGTGAGGGAACAGGATTGAGGAGCAACAGTGGTGTGGGAGAATGCAGCCAGCCCCCTGACCACGTGAAGGACATGGATGACATGCTCCTGGCACAGATGGCCAAATTGGCTCCAAGGTGAGAGATACGTGCTGACTACATGCCAGAAATGTGATATCTGATGGTCTGTGTGGCCTTGCTGATAATTTCATCTCGCTTAGGGTTGCTTCTTTCAGTTAACTCTCCTCAAGGAGAAAATGGTAGTGATGGAACCACTGTGAATAACACAGTCTTGTCGGGTTATGGTAAGGAGAGGAAGGCTCTGGCAGAGCCAGGCAGGTGGTCTCTCCTTAAAGAAAAGAACACTTGGGATTCAGAGGGCGAGCTCCTAGACAGCTCTGAGGCCAGTCTGGCTTCTGGATCCCAGGTGTTCCTGGCGACACAGAAAGGGAGAGCTCATGAGAGGCCCCAAATAGTGAACAAAGCATGGCCCATAGACACAACTATATATATACAAGAGAGACCTACCATCTAACCTCAAACTAGCTTAAGAACAGACAGACCCAAACTGCCTTATTCCCTGACAGAAATTCTGTTCAGAGTAGAAAGACAGCCTCGGGCAGTTTCCCAGCACAGGTCCCTGCGAGAAGTAAGGAGGGCTTCTCCTTCCAGTTTGCTGGTATCTCTTTGCAGAGGGTGATTTTCTGCATTCCATATTGTCCTTTGAGAAAACATACTCTGCACAGTCTTCAGACACATACAGCCTGTGGAGCAGGTGCTGCATCTTCACACTTAAACCATTTTTCTAAAAGTGTCCAGGATCCAGAGCTTGAATGAGAACTGAGCCTACCAGATGGCTGAATACCTATTAGTGACTTGGGGTTTGTTTGAGGGATCAAAGAGATGGAGAGAGACATTTGAAAGATTTGAAGGAGAGACATTTGACAGCTACTTGTAGTTTTCCAGAATAAAAGAACATAGACTCCCCCAGAAAACCCTGTAGAGCTTAGACTTTGAGGTTACCCCTATGAAGGGTCTAGAATAGTGGTTCTTAACCTGTGGGTCACGACCCCTTTGGTGGGGTTTTCACAGGGAATACCTAAGACCATCTGCATAACAGATGTTTATATTATGATTCATAACAGTAACAAAATTACAGTAGCAACAAAAATAATTTTATGGTGGTTAGGGGCCTCCATAGTATGAGGAACGCTATATTAAAGGGTCATAGCATTAGGAATATTGAGAACCACTGCTCTAGAGAGTGTTTCCGCAGAGATGATTTGTAAGCATTGAAATAGCATGCATGGTTCACTTAAGAGGAAGTTCAAGCCCCCAGGTCAGGAGTGCTGCTTGTTTCAGAGCAACCTTGCTGATGACTGGAGCTGGTTCTGAATACCCTATCAATATCACTGATAAACTGAGTGCCACCACTGACAAAGAGTTCTGTAGCAGATCTCTAGGGGTTCCAGCTCACTTGAGTTTTTTTATTAATGGCTAGAGCTAGGTATATTCTTCAAGTATGTAGATGGTGGCTAGAAACTGGATCATGAGATTGCTGAAGATCTTGAGAAGCCAGACTAGAACAGGGTGAAATTAAATGCAGATAGCTTGAAGACCCGCCCTTATAAATACAGGATAAGGGAGTGAAGCATAAAGTAACAGTCACCACTAAGTGAAATAATTAGTAAGTATGGTGGTTGCTAGAATATAGTGAAGAACCTTATTCTGGAGGTATTATCTTTGTGAGAAAACTGAACCTGGAGATGGTGATAAAGTCAGACAGTAAGTAAAGCCAGAAGCTGAACCCAGGTAGACCACAGAATCCGCTTTGAACAATTCTGAACATACTCAGTAGAATCAGACAGTGCGGTGGTGTCCCCAGAGCTCCGTGTGATCAGGAGCAGTCTGTTGCTTCGCTTTCAGGTAACACACAAATGTTTCTCTCCACATGGATTCCAGACTTTTAGAAGGTGATCAGGGACTCAGAACCCTGCTGTTCAAGGGGAGGCTAAAGTAATGGAGGTCTACCATGAGACTACTTGTATTTGTATTTGAAATGTGTCTTCTAGAAAGTGGATTGAACCCAGTCCATTTACTCTGGCAGTATGAAAATAACATAGGGACAGGTTTGGCTCCAGCACAGAACTTTCTGACCCTGTGACATCCAAAGGGTAAACTACAGGTAGAAGAACCGAGTTCCATGTCCCTGGACATAGTCAGGCACTAAGTGGGACATGGAGCCATCTTACTTACCATCTTGCCAAGTCTCTATGGAAATAAACACCCCTTTTGGGAGCTGGCAGCGTTGTTTTAAGAGCTCCAGGATCATCTCTGTCACTTTCTGGACTTATGAGAAACTTTGTAATTTAGCCCACCTTAAAAGTTGGCTGTTCTCTCTGCTAGACTTTAGACACAATCCATAAAGCCTTTCTCCAAATTGTACCGGGGAATTCTGGTTTGTATTTCAGGTCCTTTTTCTCTCCCCTCTGGTCTACCTCTGATCAGACCAGGTTTTGTAAGTCATTGACCCCATACCGACTACATGCCCTTTATCCTTCACTTTTGTTGCCACCTGCCATTGCCTCCAGTTTAAGGTTCCTTCCTTGTTCCAGGAGACAGAGGTACTGCCCAAGGCCCTAACTCTTCCTTTCCTAGCAAAATGTTAGCTATCCCTTAGCAAGTACTCGTTGCTAGCAGATCCACTGTTCATTCCCAGGCCCTGGGTATCTTTCTTGTAACAAAGGGCTTTCATGCCGTTATACATGAGATCCAACTCCTGCTTTAGCTGCCTAGAGTACTACCCTTCAGTCCCATCTATGCTGACACCATAGAAATGTGTTTCCCAGCTCATAACAAATGGGTGGAAAGATATTGGAGGTCTCCCTTTCTGTATATGGCCCTTTGTGGACTTCTTGCGCCTCTTTACACCATAGACCTTTGCTTCTTAAAGCAGATACTTTCTATTGACCTGTTCTGAAACTCTGGGCTCAGTTGAGAGTCAGCATCTCTCAGATGCCCTCTCCCTTTGCATTCTTTTAGACTGTGACCAGAGAGCAGTGCAGTCTTCTGGCTGCATTCATTCAGATTTTCCACAAGTATGATTCAGCCACAAAAGAAGAAGCAACACTCACTGTGTACAGATCTTCTGACACATCTTCATCCATCTATCCAGCAAGTTTCTGAGTGCCTGACTTGTTTCAGACACTGTTCTGAGGTCTGGGGATTCAGCAGTGCCTCATACATATCAACGCTGTCCTTGTGGTACCTACTCAGAGGAACACCAGCCTTTAACCAAGCATGGTAGCAGGCTACAGAGTGGGAAGTACTCTTTGAAGTCTGACTTATATGCTTTTTGGGTTGATGACTCTTTTTGAAGTCATTGTGTTCCTTTTTACATTAAAACCATGAATACTTGCTAAGGTACTGGACACACCATCACTGTCCTCTGTGCCTGGGACAGAAGCTTGTAGTATCTGTTAGGGTTGGGGTCCTGTGTGTAAAATACTGAGCAGCAGGTATGTGCTGAAGGTTTCAGTAAAGTGACAACTGTGTTTCCAAAGATGCAGGAAGTAGATTTGAGCTTTTTAATTTTACCAGTTTAATTCTCACAGGAGACGTGGGAAATGGTAGCAAAGTTTCCTAAACATCCTGTTTAATTGGGGAAATATAGCACAAACCCTATCCAGCAGTTTGAGCAGCTGTAAGTCTTTGGGGTAGGGTTAGAAGCCTTCTTAAAAAGCATACCATAAAGAACATTTAAGTTGATGCTTTCTCAAACATGTCTTCTCATTTCCTGGCTCCTTCATTAATTTATTTAATACTAAGCCCTTGTAAAAATCGATGTGATACTTGTGTTTATGGAACTAACACTTTAATGAAGGAGAGGCTTTACTAAATAATACCACAAACAATGTAGAATCACAATTATGACCAGTCACAGAAGGTTTTCTGAGGAAATAATGCCAAGCCAGAGTCCAGGGTCAGGGGTAGATGACTGGACGTAAAAAGCCTCTGTGAAAGGGAGGTTATCAGGAGGTAAGTGACAGATCTAGAGTCCCAGTATATCTTCATAAAGGAACTCAAGCTGGAGTGCTGTCCATTTGTAGGACCCAGGACCAGTGCCACCCTTGAGCCAGCCTCAGAGAACCATGAGGTATAAACAGTTCTAACCCAGTGAGACCAAGGTCATTTCATGGCTAACTTTATAGTCCCGAGTAAAATTCACGATGAAATATTAAGTACTGTGTGCTAATATTTAACAGCAGTTTATTAGGCAGTTTGGCACAGAATATTTTAGAATTCTCTTTTCTAAGAAGACATTAATGGAGAAAAACTGTAAAAACATATTTTTTTTTTCTTTTTCTAGGATTTACTTACAAGACATAAATTGCTCAGTGCTGAATTTTTGGAACAGCATTATGATAGAGTAAGTATGTGAAATATTTTAAATAACATTTGTAACTTTTTTTAACAAAGGAAATTAACTTAAATGAAGATTTAAGTTAGGATTTGTATCAGAGAGTTTGACTCTGTGGTGTTTGTGAATGGTGCAGTAATCCCTTCTTTACTGAAAGAAGAGCATAGAGTACTTAGTCGGAAGCAAAATTAATGTTGATTCCTACACTGCTCTGTGCATATTTTCTTACTTTAGAAGGGGGAAATGGTCATTTTTGCTCCTGAATGATAATCTGGTTAAGATGCAAAGAGAATTTAGTCTGACTTTTTTACTTTTTTCTTCCTTTTTCATCAGTTGCTGCATACAAGTAGTGAGAAAGGCAGCAGCTGATAGGATTTGAGCAGTGCTGGCCTAGAGTGGGCAGGACCCCAGCTCTGCTCCTGCTTCACTGCTTACTCATTTGTGGCCATGGCCAAGGCCCTTAGTGCTTGGGGCTTAGAAATCCTCCTTATTTGTAAAATGAGGACATTGGACTAGCCATCGGTAAGATCGCTTCCAGCTCTGTGTCAATGTCAGCCAGACCCAACGATGACCTCCAGAGCACTATCAGTGACCCCGGGTGCTTGGACGACTTACTGCCCCTCAGCCGCACAGCTACCTCAGGGCTACAGTGCCTGTGTTTACTCCTGTACATCTGCCTTCCTCTGGAGGGCTTCTCACAGTGCCACAGTGGTCACCTACATAATGTCCAAGATCTGGTAGGAACACTTAGAGAACTTGAATGATAACTGTCCTCTTAAACTTCCTGTCCATCCCACAAGACGTGGCTTAGTTTTTAATACTTCTACTAGTAGTTTAAATCTTTGAAGTATTAAATACTGTTAAGACATCATCATTTGCTTTCCTATTCCACTACATTATAAGGTTCTTGGAGGCAGAATCTGTGCTTCCTCATGTGTTTGTCTTCCCCCTCTCAGCATCATCATAGCATGTAGCTGAGTAAGTAGCCTCATAAATGGTTTAAATATGGACAGCGCTTATTTCTGCCATGATGTGCGTGGATGTGGGTGTTTTCTTGTGTGTTTTTAGTTTGAGATGGCAGCCTTCATTTCATTAGGTCCTTTACAGGCTTTAACATCAGACTTCCTGAGTCTGGCTTCAAATGCCAAGAAGACCAAAGGCAACTGCTTCTTTACTCTTTAGCCTCAGAAGAGCACCTGCCTACTAGTCAGAGTATGTGGAGTGTGTGGCCTTCTGATGCTAAAGCCCATGGAGATAGTACTAAAACTTAATAAATGGTTGGTAATTGTTGCCTATTTTATTTCCACAAGGCCTCAACCCTTATTTAATATGCTACTGTCTTAATTTAAAGCCTCCCACAGATAGACTACCTTGTTTAAAGAAATTTACTACAGGCAATGAAGTCTGTTTTAATGTTGAAGTAAAATAGTTTCCTATATATTTGTGCATGTGATGTTAGCTGACAAGAGTTTAGAAAGACCGTGTGAGGCAGCTAGCACACGTGTAAAGTGTAGCCGGATCCGAGGGAGAGAGAATATGAAGTCCTCACATGAGCACGCATATTCAAAACCCTGACCACTTTGATTCTTGGGTTTTTTTGCAGCTTTGCACTTTCCGGGTCTCTCAAGCTTTGACTTGTGTTTCTTCCAGGAACATCTTTCCGCCTCCCCACTTCTAAGTGATGTTGTTCCCTTCCTTCACACTGAACCCAGTTCCCACCTTTCATACCTCTGTCCACTTAACACACTGCTGGATTCTCCTCTCTCGACTTTATTTTCTTTCCTTGCTTGATACCTTGAAAGAACAGGTATATTTCCTGTATATAAAATAAATAAGGAATTTTCTGGTCTAACATCAAGAAACAAGTGTGGGAACTGTGAGAAGGTGTTAATACTCCATGCACATGGAGTTAGTGTGCAGAGGAGGAATTGTCAGAGCAGTCTCTGGATCTAGCTAGAGCCTGGAGGGGACCAGTCCCCTGGAACTCCCTGCATAGAAATGGCTGGTAGCATCACCAGAGGGGCACATGAGGAAGGAAGGTTTGACACCATTGTCAGCAAGAGAGCACAGGCTTTGGTTGATGTTCAGAGTCTGCCCTGAACTTACAATGTAAGCCTTCTTTTCCTTAATCCTGATATATGTTTTCCGGTCTCTTAGTTTTTCAGTGAATATGAGAAGCTACTTCATTCAGAAAATTATGTGACAAAGAGACAGTCACTGAAGGTATGGAGGATTTCATTTCTCATGTCATTCCTTTCTCTTCATTGTGTATTTGCAACTTGAATTGGGAGAATTGGGGACACACTGATGTTGATTGCAGACCTGAGAGAAAGTGTGTTTATAATTTGGGCATGTTCAGGATTTTTGCAGAGTTTAATAGGGGTCTATATGGGGTAAATGTCCTTGTGTAAGGTAGAGATGGTAGGGTAAAGGGGAATATAACAGGAGATGGAACAGGACTTTATTTCCTAACAGTGCAGTATTTTAGATGCTGAAATATTTTCATAGGGATTGAAAACTTTGTTGATTTTGGTTTCATTTTTGGTTTTGAGACAAGGGTCCTGTTATGTTAAATGGGGCGTGAATTCTCTTACCTAAACCTCCCAGTAGAAAGACAAGCATGAACCATCATGCCATGCAGAAACATACTTTTAGGTGGACTCATGCCAACTAGATAAGCACAGCACACGTGGTGTTAGAGACTTGACAGTAAGGGACAAGGCCAGCATGTGAACAGTGAAACCATACTGCTATAGCATTGCCTCCTTTGTGTAGTACAGGATATGGACAATTCCATTTGAACCTTCAACAAGCTAAATGTAAGACTGAAACTCTAGAACAGACCTTGGAGAACTAAGGAGTTGGAGCTATAGCTCAGTAGCCCAGGTACTTGATGTGCAAGCATGAGGACCAGAGTCAGGGCCCGACGCCTACATGAATGCTGGGCAGCCATGGCAGTCTACTTGTGCTTGGGTGATGGAGACAGGGTCCTAGGATCAAACTGGCTAGACTAAATCAGCAAACTCTGTCTCCACACGGCAGGTGGAAAATGACTAAGGAAGACACAAGTGTTGATCTCTGGCACGCGCACACACACACACACACACACACACATCCATTCATGTGCAGTTACATACATATACCTACACACATATGAGCATGCATGTAAACTACACACATGCAGCTGGTGAACTACATACAGCCTATAATCCAAACTCAGCCAAATGCTTGATTTTCTGTAAAGTTTTTAGGAGCAGAGACATTTATTTATGCATTGCCTTTGACTGAAACTATAACAGCAGATTTGAGTGGATGTCACAGAGACCATATGGCCTGCAAAGTCTAAAATGCGTGTTGTCTGACCTTTTATGGAACTGCTGGCCTCTGTCTGTAATGTTCTTACGGAAATTATTAAATATGTAGCAACACATCCAATTCTGTCAGGAAGTAGTTCTGACAGGAACTGGAGATGGGGTTTCAGGAGCTTAGAATCTCATTTAAATGTTTTACTGGATGCATTTAGAATTCCTCAAAAGTGTCTGATTTTGTATTGATAGGAGTCCATTCCTTCCCTCATGACAGCAACTTTATTTCCCTATGTAAACTTCATTTTCATTATGTCCAAAGAGTTTGAGTTCCCAGTCGTCTTAGATAAGTAAACTGAGGCAGTCTTTGTTCGTAATTCTTTGAGTTTCTGTGATAGAAGATGAACACAATGAAAGCTGCACCCCTCTAACACTCACTTGTGAGTCTTATAGAACATAGACGACAGGCTGCTTTTTTCCTTGAAAATGAGTAATTATATGATTCAGAGTGATAGTAAGCCTGAAGTTAGTTTCTACTTAGTAAAAATGATTACAGTGCACTTATTTTGTGTAGGGGATGGGACACCTGTTGGGGTTAGAGGGCAAGTTAGGGGAGTCAGGTCTCTCCTTCCACCATGTGAGTCCCGTGGACTGAACTCAGGTCGTCAAGCGGCATACGAGCACATTTACCCACTGTACTATCTCACTGGCCTGAACATAAGTTTTACACATTCTTTATGAATCCTTGGTAGCACAGATTTGTTTTTCTGAACAATAGATTGAGGGGCGGGGATAATGAGCACAGGTGCTAGAGGAGACCGGAGAGCACGTGAAATCCTCCTGGAGCCTTAGTTACAGACGGTCGTGAGCAGCCCACATGGGTGATGGGAACCTAACTCTTCTGCAAGGACAGCAAGTGCTCTTCACCACTGAGGTGTGTCTTCAGTCCCACAACAGTTTTTTGAGTCTTGGTTTTTGGTGTTTGTTTTTTGTATGGTGAGAAACTATTTACCTAGGAGTCACTTGTTTTGAAATGTCAAGTATCTAGAACTCAACTAGAAGCCAGGTTGGCTGCTGCCATGCACAGTTCTTCTGTGCTTATGCCCCCACCACCACCCACCACCCCAGACCCAGACCTTTCCTTCAGGAGAGGAAGCCCAGCCCCGGGCCTTGCGTGTGTTTTGTGCATGTTCACACCCCAATTTCTCACTACGCTCTCCAGAGGTCAGTACCGTTTCCACATCATTGTATACATGGCAAAATTAAGGCACAAAAAAGGCAAGTCACACACTCAGAGTTACAGGTCTGAACCCAGGCAAGCTGGCATCAGGACATGCCCTCAACTGTCTGTCTGTCTGTCCACAAGGATGATGGCTGATGCCTGCTCCTTGCAGGGTACATAGCTAGGCTTCAGCTAGAGCTCAACACAAAAGCAACCTGGAGGGAAATCTTGACTGAGCAGTGACTGTTTGCACATTGTGTGTTTATATGTACATTGAGGGAGCACTGAAATGGGCAGAGATGGTTTCATTTCACTGCTGTGGCTCCTTAACTGTCAGAACTATCTTGAGGAACCTCTGTTGAAGATGCAGCTTTGTGAGGCAGAGGTGAGAACATGCAAACTTTGGCATGTGTGTATAGACAGATACCACCCTTCATCGAAGTCATCGAAAGTCCTACTGAGTGTTACCTAAAACAGGGGAAAATACTTAAGATTAATGAACAGAAATTCCTAGTGCCCTCTCATGGGTAGTGGTTGTTTGTTATGATAATGTTCATTGTTATTTTTGTTGATTTTTTTAAAACCAGTCTCTCTAGCCTCAAGTGATAACTATAAAATGGTTTGTTTAATTTTTATTTGCTGTAAGTCTTAGTAATATTTAAGAGTAATGGTCTAAATGTCTTCGCAGCTTCTCGGTGAACTGCTGTTAGATAGACACAACTTCACGATTATGACAAAATACATCAGTAAACCTGAGAACCTCAAGTTAATGATGAACCTCCTCCGAGACAAGAGCCGCAACATCCAGTTTGAGGCCTTTCACGTGTTCAAGGTGGGCTGCACAGACAAACATTCGTTCCTCTAAAGCTGTTCATTACAATTACTAAAATGCTGCCTGGTCTCGGTGAACAAAGTGACTCTCAGTTCAGTCAGAGCACTTAGCAGAAGCACGGACCTGGAAAGGGGCGGTGCCGCTTGGGCTGAGAATAAGAAAGTGCAGTCAGAGAGGAATGTCATTATCTCCAACTTGCACAGAAGGTTATTCAGAGACAGAGCATTTCCCTTGCTGTCCTCCTCCCCCATCCAACCCATTTGAGGCTGGTGCAAAGTCAAAAGTATTTTGTAATACTTTTTTTGGGAGTTTTCTTCTTAAAATCCAATCTGACCTCCCATGCCCAGAAAGAATTTGATTCTAAAATGAAAGTTGGTATTTAATCCTAACTACTGTGTTTCAGGGTTGGCAGAATGAGCTTGGCAGTCTTTGTGCTAAAACACGAATCTTTATTTCTCTATATCGCGTAAAAATAAGCTATTCTAAAGCAAAAACTACACTAAGGTTCCTACTTGCACAGAGCTTGCTGGGTAGACATTGAATTCTTTTCTGGCTGACATGGTTTTCTCTTTTGCAGGTGTTTGTGGCCAACCCTAACAAGACGCAGCCCATCCTAGACATCCTCCTCAAGAACCAGACCAAACTCATCGAGTTCCTCAGCAAGTTTCAGAACGACAGGACCGAGGACGAGCAGTTCAACGATGAGAAGACCTATTTAGTCAAACAGATCAGGGATTTGAAGAGACCAGCTCAGCAAGAAGCCTAATTTCCAATAAACAAAATATCCCATCCAACTTCAGCACTTGCTGTTAGCTACTCAGCATCAGGCACTCTTATCGATTCATGAGGAACATTACTGCTAATCTGCTGTTAAGTGAACGGTTTTTCATTTTACCTTTTTGTTTTTCAGTCCAGGTTGGAGAACGTAGCTGCTGCTGCTTGCACATTAGAGCACACATGGTCTTTCCCTTGATCTCTGTGTCATTTCAGAACTCACAGACTCCATTTGCTACAAGAGTTCTGAACGTGGCTGGGTTCATGAAGGCAAATGTATGGATGAGAGTGGGCTAGGGAAAGGATGTTGATGACATCAGCTGACACCTACCTGTACATCGGCACTGCTCTGCAGATCTGTGCAGTATGGCACGGGTACACCTGGCATCCCAGCGCCAGATCACCCACCTTCACCGAAGGAAGATGGCATGTACAGGGATTTCTTGGAGATCAGAGGGGAACTGTATCCGGTGTGAGCTTTGGGGAAGATAAAGTTGATGTGCAAATAAATTGATACTGAAACTTAGCAACTTCTTGAAAGTGTGAATCTTCATAAGGTCATAAAGGAGAGTGTATATATGCTTTTCATAGCTTTCTAGAACTTTCTGACATTTTATTTTCTTGAGACTTGTAAACCTGGATATGTTGAAGGGTATTTGTTAATTTTACTTTGGAGGGTATTTTAAAACAGTAGAGCTAGCATCAACACCTTGCGTTCCATTTCAACACTGCTTACAGGTTTCTTTTGTATATAATTCTTAGAATGCTCATTTCTTTTAAATCGTTTAATTTGTACAGCAGAGGAATGTTATTGTAGTAGTATGTAACTATTACCTGAGTTTTTCAAAAAAAAAAAAAAAAAAGAATGCTCATATGTAATTGAAATACTTGAGATCACATGAAAATGCTGATTTTAACATTTAAGGATCTCAGCATTAAAAGAAAAATACCAGTCCCTGTATTCAGTTACCCAGTGAGGCACTGTTGGCAGGCGGAACTACAGGCCTGGCACTCAGTCTGCTACACGTTATTACAGAATATCGGCCTTATTCGTTTAAGATGAGTCCTAAGATTGCCGTATCCGTGAATGATGAAGATTATGCTGAGTAATGCTGATTCTCTGTGGGGGACCTCTGCAGAGCACCCTTTCTTTCTTAGAGTAATATCCAGTACAGTAGTCGTGAAACTGAACAATTAAAACTTCGGCTTCTCTTAGGAAAAGAAGAGCCTAGTCCTAGATGTTCTCCAGAGAGGTTGGTTGTTTTTAATGTCCTTTTCCTTAATGCTGCAAATTACCAGTATTTATAAAGTAACTGATTTTGCGCCACCTTTGTGACTGTGACCACAGCAGAATAATGTCTCCTAGACTGTATCTCCATAAAGTTCATCTCAGTGACACACAGATCACAACTAACAACTTAAAAATCAAAGTTGGCCCGATCCAATTCAGCATGGCTGTAGCTGACTAAAAAATTTACATAATTATTCTTTGCTAGCCTTTCTTACTAACTGAGTTATCCATTCAGTAAATGTAAATCCAGGCCAGTAAAAGGAGCCTCCAGGCTGATGTTTTAGCAGGTTTTAAGGTTTCCATCAAGGAACACAAGTCAGAAAAATCTCTCCAGAAAATACAGGTCTGTTCTGTTTAATTTAAATGGCAGTCTACAATAAAGGGTTTCCAAGGCTGTCTTTACTAGGGGGTGTGTGTGTGTGTGTGTGAGAGAGAAAGAGAGAGAGAGAGAATGAATGAATGAATGAATGAATGAATGAACGAATGAATATATTCATGTTCTCTAGTAGAAATAGGGAAAGCATTCAATCTCCTGGACAAGGAAATCCTCGGCTGAGTAGGAGGCAGACTCAGCCAAGCTGAGTGACCCAGTCCTTGCCGTCCAGTGCCGTGAGTCAGTGGTGACAGCAGTCATTACACCAAGTGGAAGGAGTGTCTCCTGGCCAAGCTAGCTTTTAGAACTTCAGACAGCAAAACAGCTTCCACTTGGGCAAATACAAAGTAGTGCTAGAGTCTTGGTGTGGAAGATGGGTGCCATGTGTCAAAGCAGATGTGTGTTACTAATGCATTGGACACTAAAGGCAGAGAAGACTTTCTGGATTGGTTTTGAACAGAACGATGTGGAAACATTCAAAATTGAAAAGATGCATTTGAAGTATGATCATTTACTAGGGTCCTTATTACCAAAACGATTATCCTGGGTGTGGTTTCTTTGGTGTTATAAAGGTTAAATTTTACTCAAGGCAGTTACTTAATGTGATTTTTTTTTTAACCCTTTAAAAAAAAGTGGGAGATGTATACAATTGTTAATGACATGAAAGTGTTTTCTTTCTCCTGAGGAAAAGTGAATTTCTTATCAGAATATCTGGCTGGCCCTGTAATTTAAATTAAAATAAAATTTTGGAGAAACTGCCTTGTGATGTCCTTTAGACGGTCACATTATGTCACTGGAGTGTTCCCCAAGAGACACAGGAAACAGTTAATTCACACTCTTTCCCTACTCAAGGTTTAATTCTTTGTCTCCAAGTTCAACATCTGCACCACTTTATGGTGCCCGTTTTACCCTAACATTTGGGATGTACTCTCTTTCGTTGTGACCCTTTACCATCAGCACTTGGAGACAGCACTAACTGCTCGGCAAGAAGATCCACAAGTCACTGGAGTATGTCAGTGGTGAAGGTGAGACCCCCCAGAGATGACTCCTCGCCTGTGTACAGTCCCACTGACCCTTGTCTGTCAGCATAAAGGACCTGCTCTTGCCAGAGGCACTCCTTAGAGTAACAGCATCTTGCTGCTCTCATCTGTTCACTTCCCGACCCCATGGTCTCCAGATCTCCGTCAAATCCTTGCAGTTCAGCTGCAGGTTGACCAGGCACCCTGGGCTGCTCACTTCCATCCTAGACTGCAAGGACTAGACAAGCGTTCAGTGGTCACTGAACCTCATAGGACATCATAGAGGATCACTCAAGTGCCAGTTGAGGTCCTTTAGAGGAAGGGGACAACTTGATACACTGCCCTTGGGTTGCTCCTGCAGCATGTTACCTCTGCCAGCCATCTCTCAGCTGCTGCCTTCTCTTGACCGTTTTGTTCCCAGAAGCTGAGAATAAGATTCTCCCAGGAGACATGCATTCCCAAAGCCCAGATGCCTCCGCAAAATTCAACTCAGAAAGACCTCGGGAGTGGTCTGAACATGTGCCGCATGCACTTTCTCCTACGTGTGACCATCACTTGCTCCTAACGTTTTACTTCCTGTCACCCAACATTGCTAAGGCCTGGAGCTCTGGGCTTCCAGGAGTCTGCCTCCCTGCATTCACCCTGGGGGAGGCCTCTGGGTGCTCAGCTGTAACAGATGTTTGTTCATGACACCATCACCTACATTGACCTCAGAAACTTAAATGTCTGATTCCCTATGTGCCTTTCCCTGGAGAGGTCAGTGACACCCCCACCCCCAAGTTCCTAAAGGAGATTATATCCTCTACACTTACTTTTTTTCTGCAACTGAACTACCTTTTTTATAGGTGACCGTGGACAGACACCCCATGTGCTGAGTTTCCACAGGGGTGGCAAGTTTTATAATTTTGGCTAAAACTTCCTAGGCAGCCCAGGCGGCGGTAGCAACCACACCTTTAATCTCAGCACTTAGAAGGCAGAGGTAGGTAGATCACTGAGTTCGAGGCCAACCTGGTCTATAGGGTGAATTCCAGGACAGCCAGAGTTACAACAGAGAAACCTTGTCTGGGGAAAAAAGAAACTTCCCAGGCAATAACTTCTTACCACCTACATCTCTGGTCCCTCAAGCTGATCCATAAGGTTTGAATGGGGATGGATATGGACATACTTCGCAGTGGCTGGGGCTTCCTTCCAGTTGAGATGAAAAGGTGAACAGTGGCCCAATGAGTGGTAGGCATTGGAAACCCCCAGCGACCATTCCCCAGCAGATCCTTTGCTTGGTGTAGTCTGTGATCCTAGTTCCATTGGAGTTTCCACCAGTGGATGGAACTGGATGCCAACCTATAACTTGGATACAGGGCCATCATTGCCTTGAACATGTCCCTGTATTGTGATAGCCTCTAGGCTGTCTGGGCCCAAGTATAGGAGTGACTGCCCAGCAGCTGCCCTAGCTGATGACACTTGTGGTTGCTAGCTGATGACACTTGTGGTTGGTGGGAAGAGACCCAGTGCTTTTCAAACCAGTAGGGAGAAGTGTTCACCTGCCTTCTGGAGTCTGAGGTAGGGCTTTAGGCATCCGCTATGGGAGCCAGCTTTGATCCACTCTGACCCAACTGTTTACCAGGGCCTGGTCCCAAATAGATGAACAATGCCTCGCTGAAAACCTTGTCCCAAAGCTGGTAGGCACCTCCACTGCCTGTAGCAATCAGACCTTGAGGCTTCTGCGTGAAGCTACTTGCACATGTTAAGCCCACTGGAGGGCAGTGTAGCTCTTTGGTTTAGTGCTGCAGCCTTAGCTGGGCATTGACTGAAGACTCAGAAGCCCGGGAGTGTCTTGCACTGGGCAGCTTGCAACTTCCTGAAGGAACAGTATTTTCAATCAAGAGGGAGCAGTCAGTTGTGGGGAGTGGAGGTGCATTGAGTGAATATGTTGTTGATATGGGCACAACAATGGTATTTCTGCCTCCTGCAAGGAGCAGGCAGACATGGTTCTTTGGGTTTTAGAGTCTGAGTGGCAAACCCTGAAAGCTTTCCTCATTTTCCAAGCATTGGCCTGTTGGAGTATGCTCCGATAGATGACAACATCTGAGGCTGGACATGCTCTCCTCTCCAACTGAATGTCTCCTGGTCCCCATGCTGAGAGGTTAACCTGGGATACTACGGTGATTCTGGGAAGGGGCCCCACAGACCAGGGCCTGCGAGTATAGAGACAGAAGACTCCCTATGCGCTATCCCCCACCTCTAGAAGCCCAGAGCCAAAGCTCCAGGGACAGAAGAACAACAGAGGAAACAGCCATGATATCCTAGGAGACTTATAAATCCACTACAGCAGGGTTTCTCTTATGTGCATCTAAATAACACTTCCCAGAGTTTCTGGGGTCCTTGTAGGGAAGGAGGCAACTGTAGGTGAGAGAGTGGGGTGTCTGGGTGGCAGTTTGCTCCTCATGGGCCCCACAGACACAAAAGGGTGTGTCTGCAGAGCCCTTCCAACACACACCCTTTATTCCCCGAGGAAGACATGCAATTTTGACTCAGATTTGTGGTTATAAAGAACCAGATTTTTAGAGCTGACTTACTAAAAAGATCTGTCCATTTAAATCTGGCTGTGGTTTTGAAGCCAAAGTGAAGGACCATAGCAGGATGGGTTTTCCTGGTCTCCCCAGCATGCCTTGCTTCATTTCTGTTCTCCACTGCTTGTCTCAGTTCATGATGGGAAAAGGCTAAGAGCCAACTCTTGGCCTTTAGAGAGGGGCTGAGGAGAGTGCCCAACATATATTAGGTTATCAGTACATGACCTTGGAAAACCCAGTGGGGATCCCATGTTCTGCAGTGTTCCAAAATGCAGAATTCAGAATACTCCCCAATTTGGATTCACCCTCTGGTTTCAGAGATTTAAAAAAAAAAAAAAATCATTGCTGGATCTGGTGACACTGGCCTTTAATCCCAGCACTCTGAAGGCAGAGGCAGATGGATCTCTATGAGTTCAAGACCAGTCTGGCCTACATAGTGAGTTCCTGGCAAGCCAGGGCTACATCATAAGACCCTATCTCAAACAACAAAACAAAAAGCAAATGGCTTCACTGACATTTGTGATGCTAGAATGGCCCCGTGCTTTGTCACCACTGTGACATGTACTGTTGACTGCACACTGACACCTGCTACTCATGGCAGCGATGCACCAAGACAGCATGTGCATTGGCTCATTCCATCTCACTGTGGCCAGCAGTCAGGTGGGTGGGAACAGCACCCGAGAAGCTCTGGATTCTGCCTCTTACAAGCACCATTCAGAAGGTTTAAGACTCTGGTCTTTGCTAACAAGAGGAACCAAGCAACACAAGGGAGTGTGTCATTTGAGCATAGAGATGGAGGAAGAGGAGGGAGAATCACCAGGGCTCTGGGGAGCAGAATGGGTTTATATGACAGGTTAGAGCCTGGAAGAGCTCTGAATATAAGAATAGGTAGACCACTTGGCCCAGAAACAGCTTCTTCCACATTTTGCCAAGAAATCAGTGACCAGGTAGTAGAAGGAACTGCAGATCCTGAACATTCTTGGCTGTTTTGTTTATACATGTCTTCCTATGTTGTTCAGGCTGGCCTCAGATTTACTAATCCTACAGCCTCTGCCTCCCAAACACTGGGGTTACAAGTGTATGCTACCATGCTCAGTTTAGATCCAGAACATTCCTGAGGTGAGTAGATCCTACGGTCCTGCCAGCATCAGATCCAAAGGTAAATTAAGAAGTAAAATAGCAAGCAGTCATCTCCAGGTTCAACTATAATACAAGGCTGGGCTCTGCAGACTGCATGCCAGGCACTGGGCACAGCTGAGGTACAGCTGCCGTCCAGTCACGATCATCTCATTCTGATCAGAAGGCCAGTTTACAGTCATCCGTATGTAACAACACCATTACTCAGCGCATCTGAGACACCCAATGACTTCCGAATAAGATGAGTACAGAGGTCCCCAAGGGAGACCTGCAACCATGACAAAGCTACAGAGAGGAAAGCCTTAAAACAAGAGTGGCACCTGCCTGTGACCTCAACACTAAGGAGGCTGAAGCAGGAAGATGGAGACTTCCAGGCCTGACTGCTGGGCTAAATAGTGAGATCCTGTCTCAAAACAAAAAACGAACAAAAGAAATCAAACAACAGCACCAAGAAGAAAAGAAAAAAAAAAAGGATCATTCAAGGCAACAATGATGCAATTGTTTCTGCTCTCTAGGAGGAGAAGAGCCGGCGGAGGTAAAATAATGTACCTAGGGTGCTAAAGAGCAAAACAGAGAAACAACCAACCAAGAATTCAATATCCAGGAACCAGTAAGATAGCTCATGCAGTAGAGGCACCTGGCACCCTGAGTTTGATCCCTCCAAGGGAACGTGCGCACATGCTAAATAAATAAGTGGATAGACAGATAAATAAATGCAGTCAAAAAGACTTAGAGGTAATACCTAGTATCGCTGACCTTCAAAAGTAAGGGTGAAATGAAGGCATTTCCAAATAAATAAGACTGGGAGACTTTACTACTCATAGACCTGTCTCAGAAGAAATAAATACTAGAGAAAATTCTTTAGGCTGAAGAAACTGGAGTAGATGTTCATTTACTCTACAGGAAGATGAGTCCCGGATGTAGTGAATATGTAAGTTTTCAAAACAGATAAATATGCTTTGCCTCTATCTTCCGAAGGGCAAGTTTATGTGGAGCAAGTAGGGTGCTCCAGTGTTTTGTTGAGTCATAGGTCTCCTGCCTACGACATCATGGCACACAGGAAAGAGGGGCAGAGCTGACACACAGCGGAGCAAAGTTTCTTATTTTGCTCCAATGGAACTAGCATCAACCGTCAGTAAATTGTGGTAAAATGCATACTGATACCTAGAAGAACCACTCTTTTTCAGGGCTGTTTAAAAATCAACAAGAGTTAAAATGATACTAAAAACATTTATTGAAAACAGAAGTCTTCTAATGAGAAAGGAGTTGGAGGAGAGAGGAGATCTATACAGGCCCCGAGCGGCAAATGTCGGTAGCGATATCAAAGTCTACCTCGGCTGAAAGGCGTCTGTAATCTGACCAGTAAAAAGCCAGATCTGGCAATGACCTTCTGTCCATAAGAGTCATTCTTCAGATTCAAAGACACAAATAGAGCCAAGCATGGTAAAGGAGTTGGAGGCCAGCCTAGGCTACAGAGTCAGTTGCCCAGGATACAGAATGAGACCTTATCCCAAAAAAAAAAAAAAAAAAAGACAAAATTAAGAAAAAGACACAAAAACATGGAAAGAGTAACATACGAGCCCATTGTGGCCTGCAGTAGAAAAGTAACCAATTCCCCGGGAAGAGGGGGGTTGAATAATTGCCTCCGTCAGGTTGGCGGTCAAGTATGTCTGTGGGGCATTTTCTTAATTGATAATTGATTCAGGAGGGCCAGATTCCAAGGAGTCTTCTGAAGAAAATGAAAGCATTGGTCCCCAAATGCCACGTACCGGGTGTTCGCAGCAGCGGTCTTCAGAACCACAGCCCCGAGGCGGTCCCGGCACCCATCAGCTCATGGACACTTGAATGACGCATGTCACATCGACTGCTGTAGGCCAGATGGATCATTCTTTGCACCTCAATTTGTTGTGACCTGTGGGTCCTGCCAACTTAAGGGTCTCTAAATATACTCAAAGCCACATTGTTTCTGCAGATGGCCATAATATTCTGTGTCACACTAATCTGTAGTTGTACAGTGCTGTGTGGGCTCACCAAGGAAGACAAGGAGACATTTTCATACGTGGAAGCCCTGCCAGACCTTAGCAGAGGGAACCACCGTCATGGCCAGTGCCACACTCAATTGACAATGGAACCCTGAGGGTCTGAGCTCAGGTGTTTTTATTCTTTCAGAACTCCTCAGGAAGCAGTTAAAGAACCCCCACAGAAATCCAACACCTGCGGACAATACAGAATACCAAGACCTAGGCTAGCCCTTCACCCAATAGTACATAAAACAATTTTAAACATAACTAAAAATGAACTTCCCCAACACTAATCCTAAGGCATTGTCCCACACTGTGGCAGCAGCAATGCAAAGGGACCTTGGACCATGCTCTGCTCCTCAGGGACCTTTGGGTAGAGGTGCTGAGGCGCAGGGGGTAGTGGGGGTGTAAGAGAGTTTCTTTAAGACTACTGTATGCAGGTAAAGACAAATTGGCCACTGAAATTTGTGCTTTCCAGGGGAAAGTGTAGTAGTTTGCTGATGTGGTGGTTCATCCAAGAAGACAAGGAGGCATTTTCATAGGTGGAAGCCCTGCCAGACCTCATCAGAGGGAACCACCATCCTGGCCAGCGCCATGCTCAACAGTGGAACAGTGGAACAGTGGAACTCCAAGCATCTGAGCTCAGGTGTTTTATTGATTCAGAACTCCTTAGGTGTTCTACTGATACCATGTGCAGATCATAAGCAATTAAACAACCTCCACATAAATCTAACACCTGCAGACAATACAAAACACCAAGACCTAGGGTAGCCCATTTTCCAACAGTTCACAAAATAATATTTTAAACACAACTAAAAATCAATTTCAAATTTCTACAATTCCCTTTTCCTGTATATATATATTATATAAAAACTTTACCTTTACAACACAATTTAACACTACACCAGCAAAACTATCCACAGAGGAACAATCAGGAGGGTTACTAATGCACAGGACCAAATAAAACCAAACATCTATCAAACTTTTCACAATGTCTTTGGACAACAGAAAAACATTATCGATGTCCAATTATCTGGATTTCACTCATGATCTTCTGGGCTCCTCCAAAGGGCTTGGCTCACCTCTCTGGCTCTGCCCTCTGCAGCACACACAGCTTGTCCTCCAGGCTCTGGCTGATTCCATTCTACTGCTGCTGCTGTTCTTGGTGGTCGTCCCAAGTTACTGGCATCTTCAGAAGGCTGTCTCCCTTGCTGAGCCACCTCAGTAGCGGCGTCTAACTACTACAGGAAAGACATCAAAATTCTGGAAATTCAGTTTTGTGGGAAATTACTTAGAAGTCCTTGAGTCAGATTAATGAAGGAGTGGGAATGTGGCTCAGTGCTTGCCTAGTATTCATGAAGACTAAAAACTGGGAGTGGTGGTACATGCCTGTAATCTCAGCACCTCAGGTGGAGGATGCAGGAGGACCAGAAGTTCAAGGGCATCCCCAGCTACACGGCAACTGTCTTACTTGGCTTGGTTGTGTGATGAAACACTGACCAAAAACAACTTGGAGAAGAAAGTCTTTATTTCAGCTTACAGTCCACCATCAAGGGAACCCAGAGCAGGAGCTCATGGCAGGAACCTCAAGAAGAAACCAAACCAGCAGAAACTGAGACCCCGGAACAATCCTGCTCACTAGCCTGCTCCCCTCGGCTCAGGGGAGCTCAGCCACCTTTCTTATACAGCCCACGTTCAAGTACCCAATGTCAGCACTCACGGTGGGCTGGGTCCTGCTCTATGAATGTCAATCAAGAAAATGCTCTAGGGATATGTTCACAGGCTGGTCTGAAGAGGGCGGCTTCTCAATTGAAATGCCCCCTTGCCAGGTGTGTTAGCTACTTTCCTATTGCTGTGACAAAAGACCGTGACCAAGGCAGCTTATAGAAGAATGGGTTTATTTGGGCTTACAGTTCCAGAGGGGCACGTCCACCACCGTCACAGCAGGGATGCGCTGCAGCGGATGGGCATGGAGCTGGACCAGCAAGCTGGGAGCTCACACTTTAAATCATAAATATGAACCAGAGAGAGTGAACTGGAAATGGCACATGGCTTTGAAACCTCAAAATCTACCCCAGTGACCACTTCCTCCAGCAAGGCCACATTTTTTAAACCTACTACCAGCTGGGGACCAAGTACTCAAACAGCTGAGCCTATGGGGGACATTCTCATCTAAACCACAATGCCAGGTACCTCTGCATTTGTGTCAAGTTGACAAAAGCTACCAACACAGTGACCCTGTCTCAGAACAAGCAACAAGAAGAAAAACTTTAATGGGGTTAAATTATTAGAGGGCTGGGGTGGTAGTTCAGTGGTAGAGCACATACCTAGCAGGACCCGCGCACAATTACTAGACATAGATTGAAGGGCATTAATACAAAGCTGGATATCAATAACTCCTTACTTTGGCTTAAAACAGAGGTTTTCAGGAAAGTGCCCAAAGAGAAACGCCCCCACAAAAAAAAAATAAACAAAAGAGTTTGTGATTGGCATTATAAAAAGCAAACTTTAGAAAAAGTATCAGGAAAAGAAATAAAATGTGTCTGGAACAACCATTAGGGTGTATGGGGGGGTGCTACCCTTAGACAGGACTGAGGGAAGCTTGCCATGGAAACGGTGACCTCCAGGAATGCAACCTAAGCAAGATGAGACAGGGAGACAGACAGCGAGAATGGAGAACAAGCAAAGGGAAGTATCAAGCCTTGTGGGAGCCACTGGGGAGAGAGGGGAGCAATTGGGAGACCTTCCAGAGAAAAGACTGTGGATGGTGGGAGCTTGGAACCAGCTATAACAAGCTAGTTCAAAAATGGATCCTCCTGGGAGGCATTTGAAGAAACACACAAGTCAAAGAGATCCTTTAAAGCAGCTTAAAAGGCGCCAAATGTGCATGAAATTAACTGAAATAACTGATGTCTTCTTATGTAAAGTCTGTGATGGAGGCTTTGGTGGGGGTGGGTAACAGCTCCAGCAGGAACATCAAGTCCTTTCTGGATGCAAGAAAAAGCACTGAATGCCACCAGATACCCAATGAAGGAAGAATTTACCCTTTAAGACTGACAGAGACTGGTTCTAAAGCAGATGGTAAGATTCACCATGCCGGACACCCAGAGAGCACAAGCCAACATTCTGTCAGGAAAACTCAGATGAAGCATGAGCTCTTACTGAAGCCAGCCTGCTTCCTGTGAGAGGTGAAAACTCATGGTGATGAACTGAGAACCCCGTGGGTTGCAAGAGACCTTGGTCAATTGAGAGATGTTCCACAGTAGACTAAATGCGTCAAGAAAGTAATTTAAAATTTCAAACACGGGCTGGGGAGATATCTGAGTTGGTAAAAAGCTGTCTGTGCAAGCATGGGGACCTGAATTCAATCTCCAGAACCCACAGAAAAAGGCAAGCATAGTGGTACACGTGACCTCAGAGCTGGGGAGGCAGACAGGAGGACCCTGGGGCTTGAATGGCCAGCCTAGCCTAACTGGCAAATTCCAGGCCAAGCAGAAGACTGTCACAAAACGAGGAGGACAGCACCTGGCAAACAGTACCCAAGATTGATCTCTGACCTTCAGGTTCACACAGGAAGTAGAAGAGGGAGAGGGGGAGGAAGGAAGAAAGAAATGAAGAGTACCCGCCTCCCTGATGCTCCAGTATCTGGGCAGAGGCCAGTCAGGTTGAATACTGGTGCCCAATTAAAAAATGGGCATATTTAGGCTAAAAATTATTTTTTGTATATCTGAAATTCAAATTTCCCCAGGCCTCATCTCCGGGAGCACCTAAGATCTTGGGTCCTCTGGATGAGTCTGAGAGAGGTTATCTTGATTGTGTTAACTGACATGGGAAGGTCCATCTCAATTGTAGGCGTGGTCCCAGAGGCAAGGGACAAAAAAGGGACAGACACACAGCCCACATGCAATGAAACTGCCACCAGGAGTTCCAGCGCCACTCGTTAGGCACAACGCAGGGACGGGAGCTGGCTAGTCTCCATAGGTCTCACGCTAGAGGAGGAAGCCACAGCCACCCGTCTCTTCACACACTGATCCATGAACACCCGTACTCCAACTCCAGAGAAAAGCTTTGCCATTCCCCTGGAGTCTGGCACACACGGGTGATGGCTTTGTCAGTTTCCCACCCTGGGCCAACTGGTCTTGGAGTCCTCGACGCGTCATGGCCAGCTCGAAATACACACTCAGCCAGGACTTCGCTCACTCACACAGGGGCATCCTCCACTCCCCTGCACCTCCGAGTGCTGGCTCCTCCCTCTGCTTTCCAGCTTCTTCCCAGAGGCGCCTATCCCAAGCGATGCTGCTCCCCCCTCTTCCCAGGTCTCCATTGCTCTGTCACTCTCTTTTGTCCTCCATGCACTGAGCATGCTCAAAAAGAATCAGTTATCATGTGTTTACTCTTGTCTCCTTTGCCAGAATGTAAATGCAAGGGAATGGTGGGACCTCCGTCTGTCACTGTTCACATCTGGATGCCACAGCTGGACCTGCAAGATGCCCCAGCTGACAGGTGTTGGGTGGATGAAGAAGAAACTTCCACATATCTAAGAGTAGGTCTGGCCTCAAAGTGACCTTGGTAACATTCATCTTCCAAGATGTATGTACATTTTTCTGAATCCAAAGTCTTGAAAATCATATACCTCCCTCACAGAGGGTGACTCAAGCATCTAAGCAAGGACAGAAACCCCAGATGAGGGAGACAAAGTGGAACTGAAGCTTAGCGGAAGCCATGCCCCAGAGATGCCACAAGGGGGTGATACCCATTAATCGCAGGCAGATCTGGTGGGTGCCCAAGTGCTGCCCAGAGGCTCCAAGAGACTGTCCAGATCTCTTGCTTCCTGCTCTGCCTCCTTTGTCAGCAAATGTGTCTGCACTATCCAGATGCTCTGATAAATTACAAAAGACAACAATGATAGTGTATTGTAATAAATAAGATCACAAAGATTTACCAAGGCTTAAATAAATGGTATTAATTATTTTTGTGTCGCTGACCAAAATTCCTGACAAAAGCTATGTAAGGATGGAAAAGGCGGTCACCTGGCCCCAGGTACATGGGCAAATCAGCATGGGGACCAGGACTGCTCCCCTCTTGGTAGGAGGACACGGAGAGAAGAATTCAGAAAGAGGCCAGGGCAGCTACAGCCTCTAAGGACAAGCCCCAGGTGATCTACTCCCTTCATCTAGGTACCACCTCCCGCCGCTCACTACTTCCTGATAATCGGATTATGAACCGGCTGATAGATGAAACTGTTGATGAGGTCAGAGCCCTCATGATCCAGTTCTTTCTGGAAACACCATCACAGACACAGCCAGAGCAGAACTTAGCTAATAATCCTAGGCACTTGTCAAGGCAATCAAGTAGACATCAAAATTAGCCAGCACGCATACGTACACATACATACATACATACATACGTACACACACTCACATATGCACTCACACACTCACGTAGGATTCTTCCTGTCTCACTTCCATCCCTGGGAAGTAGCTAGCCCTGCTTGGTGGCATAAAAAAATTCCAGGGAGCACATGGCAGAGGGTGTAACTTGGTTTATTGTGGGAACGGGGTCACATTTATAGCGAGAAAAAGGGTCTCCGGTATCCAAGGACATCAAAGGAAGCTCATTGGTTAAGATAGTGCAGATATGACAGCCCCATTTGCATGTTGGGGCTCACAGCCTGAGCCTAGGTATTTTTCCAGAGACCAGAGGGAGAGACCTTATATGGTCATATAGGGAGAAATAAGTCCCAGCTTCAGGTTGGTCCCCCCCATGTTGGATACCACTGAGGGGGTGGAGCCTTGCTGTGAAAGCAGGCAGCACAGCTGTGGTTTGTCAGAGCAGTGGGTGGAGGAGTTGTAGTAGTCTGCGGCTGGGGTGCCTCAACAAGGAGACAAGGAGGCACTTTCATACGTGGAAGCCCTGCCAGACCTCAGCAGAGGGAACCACCGTCCTGGCCAGCACCATATTCAATAGACAGTGGAACCCTGAGCATCTGAGCTCAGGTGTTTTTATTCTTTCAGAACTCCTCAGGTGTTCTACTGATAGCACATGCAGGTCATTAGCAATCAAGCATCCCCCCCATGGAAGCCCAACACCTTCAGACAATACAAAACGCTCTAGACAGCCCCTCACCCAACAGTGCACAAAACAATTATTTTATATAGAACAAAAAATAAGCTTCTGCAACAAGAGTGCTAAGAGGGGGGAGGGGGAATCACCCTGAGGACGGCAGAACGGAAGTGAGTTCAAAAGTCAGAGAGGCAGAGACTTGAGTGGTGTGACCGACCCAGACACAAGCCCAGGAAAGAGTGCCCGTGTGTGCGAGAAGTGGGGGACGGTGGGAAGGAGGCTGGGGGTCAGCAGGA
Organism: Cricetomys ansorgei; assembly: GCA_026225945.1. Lineage (NCBI taxonomy): Eukaryota > Metazoa > Chordata > Mammalia > Rodentia > Nesomyidae > Cricetomys > Cricetomys ansorgei. Next base: position 22,111,964 of record JAMJFZ010001796.1, read on the forward strand.
CCTGACAGAGTGGGTTTGGAGCCCTCTGGCTGGGCTTATGATTTATTCTGAAGGAGATTAAGAAGTGAGGTTTAAGCAGAAGCAAAGCCCAACCTGGCCTGATTTACATTGTATTATTTATTAGTCAATCAATCAATCAATTAATTTATGTGTTCATGTGTTTTGTGGTACATGTTTGTGTGTGCATTTGGAGGTCAAAAGACAACCTTGGCTGTGGGGTGTCACCCACCTTTTGTTTGAGGTACAGTCTCTCATTGTGGGGTATTCACCGGAGTAGACTGCTGGGACATGGGTTTATGCCAATCGAAAGTCTTTGTTAGCCGGCCGGTGACTGCAGTGGGTGTTCAGGATCACACTGCAGCCCCGAGGCTTTCTCAGGATGAGCTTTTAAGCACAAAAACTATGTTCTATGTTGACATACTTCAGTTAACAAAACAGTTAGCCAGAAGTGGAACTACAGAAGCTAAAAGGCCAGGTTAGTACATTTTGAGACTTTCCCAGAACTGTATGGACTTTGACGGATCAGGCCTTCGGCAGGTGGCGCTATCTGTATGCTGAGTTTTAGTCTAATAGCACTTCCAGCATAGCATCAGCTGTGCTAAGGTCTGGGGCCCTGTTACATCTTTAGCCTGGACTTTGCCAGCTAGGCTAGGCTAGTGAGCTACTCGCTAAACTAGTGAGCCTCCTGGCACCTGCTAGTTTCTAGCTCCCATCTTGTTGGAATTACAAGCCTGTCATATGCCCAACTCTTTACAATCCAGGAAACAGGCTTGGCGGTTCAGTGGAAGGTGTCCTTGAGACAGAGGCAGCAAGTCAAGGTTTAGGTCTCAACTTCTAGAGCAGCGTTGGCCCCCTGGAATGGGTAAGATGGAGACAGGAGCCGGTGTGGAGGGGGAAATACTTCAACGGAGGCAAGGCTTCTGAAGAGCATGTCATCAACATGTGTCAGGTATTTCACAAGACGCATGATATTGGCATTTCGAGAACATTCACCGCCCTGGCATGCGTGATGTCTACCCATCAGCTTAGGTAAGTCCCTCTTTCCATCCCTCTCCTTCTTACCCTGAATCCATGCACTCAGCCTCTAAAACAGCAGGATTTCAAGATAACAGCAGAAAGGGTTTTCTGTCAGTTTGCTTCAAACTACGTGGTGGCTCCCTAGCTTATGTTCTCCCTCCTGGTTCCTAGGACAGCCCAGGTTCCCTCTCCCATGTGCTCTCTGACCTCATTAGGTGTGCATATGTGTACGTGGTATGGGTGCATGCAACATCTGGATGGGCACTGTACATTCTAGAACCTATAAACAATAAAATCTCCATCTCTGTCTTGGGTCACCCCTCATCATTACAGGGAGGTCTCTCCATCTTGAAGATCCTAATTTAAAACCCAAGCCATCTGAAGCAGCCGGCCCACAAGCGGTGATTTAAATATTAGGAAAACAGCAGGTTAGGAGGAAAGGAGTACTACAAGTTCACGGATATCTCCACGGCTGCTCTCCTTGTCAGAAAGCATTTGTAAAAGCATAGGCATTCTTCAGTTCCATAAAATACAGCAAATCAAAAGTGCCTATTAAAATAGAATCCACATTTGATGACCCAGAAAAGTGTTCGGAACATCTGAAGTGGCAAAAAGCAGATCAAGAGACTTAACCAGGCTTGGAAGCACATGCCTGTAATTCCAGCACTCTGAAAGCTGAGGCAGGAAGACTGTGGGTTTGAGGTAGCCTGGGTTCTGACCTGCTCTATGTCTGATCTTTTGCTTATTCACCTCTTCTTGGGCAACCTGGGGTCCTTGCCCCTGGGAAGCCCCACCACAATGAATGCAGAATGTAGAGAGAGCTCATACCTGAGTCCTGGGATGAAATAATCCTCCCACCTCAGCCTCTCTGGTGAGGGAACCACAGTTACCCCACTATGCCTAGCAAGTGCATGTTTTAAGCTATGCCACTCCTGGTTAAGGACATGGAGTAGCTGTTTCTCTCAAACATGGTGATAAGTTAAACAGCGGTGATTAGAAGAAAGATTTCTGAAGGTGGACATGGTAATATTTATTAAAAAGCCTGTGATGGGTCCCCAGTTTCCCGGGAGTCAGTGAGTAGCCTCTGGCCACACTTGAAGGACACCTGCATTCCCAACCCCTGGTCCGCTGGATCCATCTTTACAGTGGGCAATGCAGCACGGAGCCTTCAGGCTCCCCACTCTGACTTCTGCCTTGTGTCTCTCTCTCACTGTGGCCAAAGAAGCTTTTCTGCTTCCAGGGGTGGGTGTGGTAAGAATGAACCCACCCAGCCCCCATAGGGTACTCTCCTGTTAAATTTCATGAATGAATGACATCCACAGTCTCCCACTCTGTTAGGTAACCAGTTCTCAGGCCAGAGAGTGCAGCATGGGCACCCTGGCAGAAAGAAGAGGTGCCTGCCAAGCACAGGCAGTAGGGGGGAGACACAGGAAAAGAGCAATATATTAACCCAGGTGCCTTAACCTTGGAGCTACTGACATTGTAGACTAGATGATTCTTTGCTCTGGGGACTGTCCTTTTTAGGATGCTCAGCAATGTCCTTGGCCTCCACTCATGAGAGGCAAGTAATTCATACTACACCCCAGTTGGGATGACTGACAATGTCTAAACGTAGCCAAGTATCCTCTTTAGGGGAGACTAAAATAGCCCCAAGATGGGAATGATCTCTCTCTGTCTCTCTGTGTCTCTCTGTGTCTCTCTCTCTCTCTCTCTCTCTCTCTCACACACACACACACACACACACACACACACACACACACACACACACGGGGTGGGATGAGGGGGAGATCCAATTCTATTAAAAACAGTGTACACACATATGCTGATGGAGAGAGGAAGAGCTAAAAATGGAGAGGGCAGAGGATGTGGCTCAGTTTGTAGTGTTTGCCTAGCATGTAGGAATCCGACCCATAACACCGAGTAAGACCTGGAGTTGTGGCACATGCCTGTCGTCCTCACATTCAAGGCAAGAGGATCAAAAGTTCAAGGTCTGGGCTGAAGAGGTAACTCTGTGGTTAAGAGCACTGGCTGAGCTTGCTTCTGGAGGATGGGGCTTCAATTCCCAACACCCACATGGTGGCTCACAGGAGCTGTAACTCCAGTTCCAAGGAATGCAACGCCCCCTTCTGGCATCTTCAGGCACTGCATGCACATAGTACACAGACATATGCAGGCAAAACACCCACACACATAAAATAGCAGAATTTTTTTTTTTTAATGTTTTGAGTTCATGGTCATTCTAGGCTATTTAGCAAGTTTGAAGACAGCCTGGGTACATGCAGCCCAGTCTCAATTTTTTTTTTTAAATTTTAGTTGGAAAATAATGAGGTATTATATATAGTTTGTGGGATTTATCACAGTAGTTTTTTTTTTCCTTTATACTTCCTTGTGCCTTTCAAGATGAATGCCTATTATATCAAATCATCAGTTTGCAAAGCCGCTTCTCCCCACTCAGACTTTCAAACATGAAGCGTGTGCCTGTTCCGAGAGGAGACCTGCCTGATGCTCCTCCCTGCTCTGAGGACTGTGTCTATTCACAGCTAGATTGCTGTTTTTCTATTTGTCAGATGTGTGTGTGTGTGTACGCATCTTTGCCTAAAATTAATTGATGCATCAGTAAAATTAGCTTTTCCTTTCATCTGTCATCCGAGAGAAGCATGTAGCTAAATGGCTTGCCTGTTCAGAGCCATTTTGGGGTAGATAATTGCCTGAGAACGTTTTTCAATAGTTTCCTTGATTATAGGCCATCATGATTTTCTACTTCTTCTCTAGTCCATTTTTTCCATTTATAATTTTCTGGAAAAAAAGCCCCACTCATTTTGCAATGTTTATATTTATTAGAGAGCACTGTACATAAAAGGACCTTATAATTTGTATCATCTACCATACCTATAGTTTAAAATCATCCTCCTTGCATTGACATTTTCTCTCTTTATGAATTATATTTTCTAGAGATTATCCTTTTGTTGATCCTTCAAGAGAACTCCATCTTCAATATACTTATGAGTCCTTCCAGTTTTCCATTGTATTAATCTGTTTTTTATTATTATAACAAAATACCTGAGGTGGCTAACTTAATTAAGAAAGGAGGCTTAGAACTCATGGCCTTGGAGGATCAAGGGCATGGCACTGACATCACTCATGGCGAGAGCTTTCTGGAACCTAGGCATATTGTAAAACCCAAAGCCAGAGAGGCTGAGTAGAGCCAGGCTCAGGCTTCCCTGACCATCTTCTTATGAGAACAGATGAGGGTCCCATAAGAAATACCTAAATTCCTCCAAGAGCAATGCCTCCAATTAGAGCCTACATACCTCCCACCAGGACCCAGCTCCTAAAAGTCCAACCCCCGAAACATTGCCACACTGAGAACCAGACCCCCAGCCTGTAAATCTTTAAATTACATCTACACTGTACCAATCATGTTCCTGCAGAATGCCAAGGCTGTCATTCATGGTGTCTTCAGATAGGTAAGTATTTTAAACATATATCACTAATTCTGGTGAACTTGGAAAGTCCCCGGTGTGAGCTTTATCTTCTCTGTCTTCTCAGCATTTCCCTCTTACACTGTTGCTTTGGTTGGCTCAGTGTCTCCAGCCGTCAATACTCCTGCATTAGTCAAGGTTCTCTAGAGGAACAGAACTGAGGAGTGTGTGTGTGTAGGGGATTTATTAGAATGACTTACAGACTGTGGTTCAGCTAGTCCAACAAAATGGCTTTCTACCAGTCCCAGAATCCAGTAGTTGTTCAGCCCACGAGGCTGGATGTCTCAGCTGGTCTTGAGTATAAACCAAAATCGTGAAGAAGTAGACTGTAATGCCAGTGAAGGAATGTAGTTTCCAGCTAGAGTGAGGGCAAGCAGGCAGAGAGCAAGCTTCATCTTCCATGTCCTTTAGATGGGCCACCAGCAGAAGGTGTGCCCAGATTAAAAGTGGATTTCCTGCCTCAGAAGATCTGGATTAAAAGTGGGTCTTCCCACTTCAGATCACTTAATTTAGGAAAAAAAAAAAAAATCCCTCACAGGTGTGCTCAGCTGCTTGGGCTTTAGTTAATCTCAGACGTAGTCAGGTTGACAACCAAGAGTAGCTATTACAGCTTCTTTTCTCTCACAGTTCTTGACAATTGCAGTGTATGGCTTCTCAAGACAGAATTTCCACTTCCTGTTCCCTGTCCCCCCAGATCTTTTAGGGTTTAGATCACACCTGCTTTACTTTGAGAGAGAGCTGGCAATTTTATCATCTTCCCTTCAAAGAATGTGGTAGCTCTCCTCCCACGTGCGCTGTAAACCCTCGGTGGAACTTCGTGCCTTTTAAAGACATGCATTATAAAATGTATTCCCAGAGCTGAGGAGAGGGTTCCGTGGGGACAGTGCTTGCTGTGCAGGCAGGAGGATCTGAGTTTAAAGCCCCAGAACACACGCAAAATGCTGCATGTGTTTGCAAACCCAGCATTTGGGTGGAGGAGGGGACAGAGACAGGTGACTCCTGGGAACTCACTAGCCAGCCAGCTTTAGGTTCAGTGAGAGACCCCATCTTAAAGAAATAGGGGAAAGCAATAGAGGAAGACACCCAGTGTCGACCGTTGGCCTTTGCAGACGCTCATACTGTATACCCCACACGCATCACACACAAGCACGCGTGTGCACATACCCCCATACACTCCTTCATTTACTTATTAATAAAATGAAAATAAAAACCCATTCTCAGAAATGTTACATCATAGTCGCCATTGTGAAGGGAACTGTTTGCCTGCGGTTTTTCCAGCTTTGTGATGCTGACGATATATGTTAGGATGACAATGGCTCCCATTGGCTCATAGGGAGTGGCACTGTTAGGCGGTGTGGCCTTAATGGAGGAAGTGTGTCACTGGGGATGGGCTTTAAGGTTTTAGAAGCTCAAGCTAGGCTCAGTGGCTCACTCTCACTTCTTGCTGCCTGCCAACAGATGCAGGACTCTCCGATCCTTCTCCAGCATCATGTCTGCCTGCGTCCCTCCATGTTCCCTGCCATGCTGACAATGCACTAAATCTCTGGACTATAAGCCAGCCCCAGTTAAATGCTTTCCTTTATAAAAGTTGCAGTGGCCATGGTGTCTCTTCTCAGCAATAAGACCCTAACTAAGATATAGTGCGTACCAGAGCAACTGGGGGCAGTGTGACTGTCTCCTACCACTGCTGCAGGCCAGCCTTCTGGTGACATTAAGAAGCTTGCATAAGGAGGCCTCTGTGTGAGGAAGTAGTGGGGTAGAGATATGATCTTCCAGGCAGCAACCATATCCTCCTCTCTAAAGCCCTTTTACCAAAATAGTTCAGAGACACACTTGTAGCTCTGTGGATTAGCCCGGAGATCAGTGTATGACAAGGTGGTAAATGAAAAGTTTGAGCTGCCTACTTTATCACTCAGGGCCTGGAAACACCCGGAACATAGTTATATTTCAATGACGTGAATACTACATATCACGAATGGAGACTCAGTTCTCAAGTGAGTGTCCCACGGTGAATTATCCAGGTATTCATTGATGACTGGGACCAGAATGTCTGTGACAGCATTTTTTTGTAGTAACCTCAGCCTGGAAACAATCCAAACATCCTCCAATTCTGGAATTGAGAAACAAATTGTGGAACACACTGGAATACTACACAGTAAGAATAACCTGGCTACAGGAAAGACTCCCACAGTCCTAGTGTTCAGGATCCAAACGTCACATACCATGAGACTCCTGTGCATGAAGTCTTCTTTTCTTATTTGTATTCTTATTCCTATTCTTATTTTTCTTCTTCTTCTTCTTCTTATTATTATTATTATAACAATTATATTTTTTATATTTTATACAATTATAATAACAATTTTATCGTAACAACAATAATAGCAATAATAATAGTAATAATAATCAAGGCTCATACTACGCAGAAATGACCACAGTAGTACCCTTATTCACAGGCTGTGGGTCTGTTAATGTGATTCTGTTTCTTGAGCAGGCTCTTCTTTAAATCAGCCCTAGGAAACTTGGAAAGTCATGCATAGCAACAGGAACATGCCTGGAAAATGCATCACTAGTGAATTTTGTCTTGGAATGGACTTCAGAGGGTGAGCTTACTGAAGTCACACTGGTGTCCTGTGGCAAGTGGACCGAGAAAGAGAAGAGTAGGATCTTGTTTTGCTGACTGTTCTCCATGGAATTCAGGCACTAGAAGTGGACAGCTGCATCATTACAACCTCTTCTTGGGACAACCCTCAAAGACACCAGGGAAGGCACATCTTCACAGTGGGCAGAACTTCAGACAGGGCACATGGTCATACATTTCATTTGGGAGGAGAAACAGCCAGATGTGTGATTGTTCACTGATTCATGGGCTGTAGTCCATGGGTTGGCTGGATGGTCAGGGTCTTGAAAAGAGCACAATTGGAAAACTGGTGAGAAAAACATCTACTGAAGAAGTATGGGGCTAGATCTCTCCAAATGGGCAAAGGATGCAAAGATACTTGTGTCCTATGTAAATGCTCATCAAAAGGTAACTTTAGCAGAGGAGGAGTTCAGTAATCAAGTAGATGACCTGTTCTGTGGACAGTCAGCCTCTTTCTCCAGCCATCCCTGTCACTGCCCAATGCTCATGAACGAAGTGCCCATGATGACAAAGATGGAGTTCATACATGGACTCAGCAGCATGGGCTTTCACTCACCAAAGCAATCTGGCTACGGCTGCAGCTGAGTGCCAGATCTTCCAGCAGCAGTGACCAACACTGAGCACCATTCCCTGGGGTGACCAGCCAGCACTCTGGTGGCAGGTTGACTACATCGGACTGCTTCCTTCATGGAAACGGTAATGCTTAGTCCTTACTGGAGTTGATATTTACTTGATTATGGATTTGCCTTTCCTGCATGTAAAGCATGTCTCCATTCCCTCCCCCAATTCCTCCAGCGCTGGTAGCCTTAGCACCATTTATACATACGACGACTACTTTGAGCTGTCTATCTCCCAGACTGCCTGATTCATACAAGATCTAAACCAAGATATGCTGGTCTAGGACCTGGGCATCAAAGGCCTAAGGCAACTGCACAAGCCCTGGCAGATAGGAGAGGTCAGCCGAACCTACTGTTCTTAATAAGTTGGCAGAATGCCCTGCCTTCCATTATCAGCACCATTGCAGAACCGACGCCAAGTACGGCATGCTAGGTTCTGTAACAGCCTGAACTAGGACAGTGAGGAAAGATCCAGGGCTTTGTTGTCAAGAGATGGTCCTGAAACATTATCCTTGGCTTCACCCCAGGACCTGTGATACTTTGCAGGAGCAGAGTCTTGACTAGAACCCAAAACCTCTGATCCAGCCCCTGTAATTCTTCTCATCATCTTCCAGTCACGACTCTGCTCCTGCAAGGTATCTCAGGTCTTCTGCACAAGTTTCCCACCCCTGCCCCCTTAAGGTTTGCAGGATGAAGGATAGAGAAAGGGGGGCATGGTAGAGAATGAAGGGGGTGGGGACGGATTCAGAACTCAGGATGGAGGCAAGCAGTTAGGTGCCTGGACTTGAAGCCCCTTTTCACACGTTGGAGGAGGAAAGCATGGGAGCATTTACTCTGGGGGCTCAGTATCTCTAAAGAGGAGGGAAGCTCTGTCGAGGAGCAGAGAGATGCAGTTTGTTAGAAGCACGTTGCCAGGCAACTCCATGTTAAACAACATCTGAGGATGCTGGTCATGGGCAGGGAGAGGGAAGGGCACCAAGTTCCTGCGCGAAGACTGGATGAATGAACGCCAGCAAGAGGTAGAAGGAACCTCAGCGCTCTGGAGCTCCGGCGCTGCGGAATTCAACTCCGCGGCGCAGGCGCCAGGTCCTTCCGCGAAGGGCGGAGCGGGGCAGGGCGGAGCGGGGCGGGGCGGGCTGGGCTCTGGGAGGGGATAGAGGCTGGGAGCTATCTAAACTTCCGGTGCCTGCAGCGCAGCAAGAGGCAGCGGCTGCGATCGAGGTTGCACAGGCAGAGGCTGCAAGGAGCAGGCGGTGGTTAGCGCAGCCATGGTGAAGATCAGTTTCCAGCCCGCAGTGGCGGGCGTCAAGGCCGATAAAGCCGACAAGGCAGCCGCGTCTGGCGGGGCCTCGGCATCTGCCCCCGCCGCGGAGATCCTGCTGACCCCGGCGAGGGTGAGAGGCTGCGGGTCTCAGTGGGGGGCGGGGCGGGGGGGGTGTCGAAGGGCCTAGGCGCTCCCCCGTGGCCACGAGGACCGGCGGAGCTCGGAACGACGAGCGGAGGCGGGGTGACAGATCTGAAATGGATGGTTCATCCCCGGTTGGGAAAGGGTCTCGGCTCCTTCCTAAAACGGCAGGCTAAAGCAGAACTGGCCAAAAAGTGGGGACGCACACAGATTTTCTTCCAAACGTAGGAGCCCCTAGGTGCCAGTTCCAAGATAAGGGAAGGTGGCGGGCCCATCAAAGTTTGGAGAATGTTGATGAGGGTTTGAGTCTGGTTCCAACCAAGGGGGAGGGGCCGGGAAGCCAGTCCCCGGTGGGGGATGGGAAGAGGGTTGAACGTAGTTTCCCCAAAGTGGGGTGATGAGGTCTGATTGGTTGGGGAATTTGGCTAGGGAAACTCTGGTTAGTAACTAAAGCGGAGGTGACATTGGCTTGGTCCCCAAATTGGGAAGGGGGCTTCGGTGGGTGGAGGATGGTGTTGGAGCTGGCAGACCTTAAAGTGATGAGCCTCCTCCTATTTCACACCTGCGGGTCCTGCTTCCTTACTTCCTTCTCCGGTTTCCAGCTGCAGTTACCCTCCGCTGGTGGGCTCCGCATTGCCCCAGTGCCCTCCGCATCCCTAGTCCCCAAGCTGGCTTTGTGCAGACTGGCCTCGGTGTGTTCAGCCTTCCCCTAACTGAGGGGACTCAAGTCATTTCCGCCATGGAAAACTGCTATGCGAAGTGTGTGTGTGTGGGGGGGGGGGGGGCTCGAGGCAGTCACTAACGGGAGGACCAGGAAAGAAAAGCTGACCCAGCCGAGCTTCATTTTTCTCCAGTAAGGGTGTTTTCATGGCCACTGTCACACGCCCCCCAGTGGTCCTGGGGCACACCAGGCAGGACTAAGAAAGCCCTTCTGCTTCTTCCTCCCCAGATCAAGTTTTGAAGCTCTGATTCAGGCTTGCCCGAGCATATTAAGGACCCCGTGGAGAATGGTCTAGACAGTGACTAAGGAACGCCAGGGACCTTGGGCAGCACCCGTGCCCTTGTGTGCTAGCCACTATAGCATCCAGCAGTTCACACACGGACAAGAATTCAGTGGCCACCCTGGCCTGGGTTGTAGGGTCCCTGGGCACCCTCTCGTGAGCAGCTTCATCTGAAGCCTGGATGGAGAGGGAACCCCATATTGACTTTGGTTTGTAGTTTTATAAGTTTGCCCTGGAGCTCTTAATCCCCCTTTATTAGTTGGGGGAGGGCCCCCCTCCCTTCCCTTCAGCCTGAATATGGGGCCCCAGGAACTGGTAAGTGGAACTGGAACCCAACTGCCTAAAGCCACAGATGTAAGGCATAGGGAGGACTAAGCTGAGAGTGTCACCCCTTGAGAAGGTAGTCCCAGTGGATTCGACACAGGGCACACACATGCTAGGGCCGCCGGCTGATGGTGTTTGCATGAGTGAGCCCGGTGTGAGGAAATTTCATGTTTTCTCATTAACCCTGGAAGACTTAGTTATGTAAGCCTATGCAATAAGATGACATTTATACAAAACATGTGCTAATAATGAAGAAACCATATGGAAAATATGAGCCTCAAACGACCAGACAGTTGATTCTTAAATAGTGAGAGGGATCACAGGCTAGGTGAAGGGAAGAAAGGTGCCCCCCGGGAACAAAAGAGGTTTTATTATGCAAGCAAAACCTGGCAGCAGCCCTCTAAAGACCACTGTAGCCCAGGCGCCCAACCTTCAACCTCTTCTTCCTGTGAAAAGATCTTTTCTTCATAGTTGGGGGGAGGGGAGGACTTGCTTGCCTGTATCCCTGAAATAGCTGTTCATATAATTTTTTTTATAGATTCAGATCTCCTCCATGGGGACAGCTACTCAGTACTATTTCCATATCTGCAGCCCCTCTCAATAGCCATTTCTTCATGAATAGGCAGCATGTTTGAGGGTGGCCTGTTTTGCTCTCTCCCACCAGCTCAACCTGAGCAATAACCAGAGTCCAGAGTCCTGCTTTTATCAGACGCTGAAGCTGAGCGGCCCATCCTGCTCTCACCCAGCGTGAAATGGAAATATCAACCTTGTCCTGCCCTGCCAGCTGTTAGTAATAACCTAGAGCCTGCGGAGCAGCCTCCTCTGTCACTGTTGTGCAGTAGGGAGCTTAGGGAAGTAGGCAAGGCAGCAGGAGGAGGGATTGAAAGACCTACGCTTTCAGACAGAACTATGCACTCGGCTTGCCCAAGCTCTGAGCTGGTGTGATGGAGCCCTCAGCTGCAGCTAGGACCTTGAAAGACAGTTCACTACTGCAAGTTTCATCTCGCTCTACAATGCCAGCAGGCGTATTTCCCCTTGCCAGTGCCTGACATGGCAGTGAGAGCAGGCAGAGGCCTGCACAGCTGTAGTTTAAGACAGAATGTGAGCCATTGTCAGGGTACCAAGATGTGAGCCAGAAGGCTAGAGGGATGAGTTGGTGGATGCAGAGGCCCAGGAGCTGTTTAATCAAGGCAGGGCTTTGGGATTTTGTCCCATTCTGATGATGAGACATGAGGCAGCTTAGAAGGTCTCTTTTTAACTGGGATGACCCTGGATCCCTCCTTGGTGTTCTGACTCAAAATCAAAGTGTCACCCGTCGTCCCAAGAAGGACCACTCAACCGAGCCTTTGGGCTATTTGTTAACCTGTGTCCAGGCCTGGTGTGTGGTGGGGGTGGGAGAGGTGAGGGAAGGCTGCAGCAGGGCAACCTCCCCACAGGTCCTGCCCACTGCAGAAGAGATACTGAAACAAGGAAGATTTGTCCCCAGAGACTAGAAAGGAGGTTCCTAGGAGGGAAGGGGTCGGGTTGGGAGCCAGCTGGGCCTACTGCTACCTAGCATTTCCACGTGTCATTTAGACTGTTCATTATGAGGAACCTGCAGTCATGGCGAGGCCCCTGTGGAAAGCTAGTCACTGAAATGTGTGTTCGAGACTCCCTGCCCTAACTGTAGCATGCAACCAAGTGGTCACTCCTCTTTGGAGGCCTGTTCTCATCCCTCTTCCCACTCTCCCATGAGCTGTCTGTGCACACACATGTGGACACAGACTGGCCCCAGAGCTGGGGGCTGCAAGAAGAAAACACATTAAGTTCACTCGTCTTCTCAACTCTATAATTTCTTCCTTGGCGTTTGTCTTTGATTAATGGCCTGTGAGTACCCCCTTCCCTCAGCCCACATACCTGTGGATCAGATTTCACTGTGTGTGTGTGTTCTCCGACTCTTGGCAGGAAGACTTGTGAGGGGAGGGTCTGTCCCTTGCCAGCTGGGAGAGCCAGTCTGCTTGGGTAGGAAGGCTGGACCGTAGTGACCTTCAAAGAGGCAGCCCCGCCCCATGTCCTTCCCCAGGTGAGCATAGTGGCGGAACTTCCAAAAGAGTTGCTTTTCTGCAACTGTTATCTTTTTCTGCACCACCCCCCTCACCCCCTGCTGCTTCCCTCTCCTTTCTGTTTTCCCCTGGCCCCACTGTTCAAGGCTGTCCGTTGACTGCCAATGAGGAGGAGTTTCTCTTCCCGAGGAAAAAAAATGTTTATGATTAAAAAGCTCAGCAGCATAGCTGGGCTTTCCCCCTCTGTCCTGGGAGTCTCCCGCTCTCTTTGTGAGAGCTCTTCCAGCCTCCAGTCTTCTTTTCTTTCTGCTTCAAATCCTTTCTGAGCCTTTGTTTTCTGAAGAAGTCAGCGCTGTCCCTGGATGCAGAATTGAGAGTTCTGGGTCCAACCAAACACAGCGATCTGCATAGCTAGCTACAGCCTACTCAAGGCAGCTTCAGGCTAGAGGGGGTAGGAGTGGGAGGTCACTAATGGGGAACCTCTGAGCCTTAGGTAATTGTGACATAGACTCAGGTGATAGATAACTTGGCTTCTAGGCTGCTATGCCCTATTGCTCAGGGACAATAAGCATTTGCCTGCCTCCCACCCCCAACAAGGCCTCAGTGTGTAGGTCTGTCTTATACACACCCTTGCCTCTGTGAACTGCTGCCTGCACCTAGGAAAGAAAAGATGCTAAGGATAGGAACAGCGTGTGGACCACTTCAAAGTCCTCAGCCCTTCATCTGTGCCTGCAAAGACTGTGTCTCTGCCCTTCCCTGCCTCCCACCAAGTAGCCTGCCACTGTAGCACAATCCACATATCCTTTGAGCTGTATCTCAGGCCAAGTTGTGTTTCGGTTGGTGGTTTCCTGTCCGTTCTGCCCCTGGCTTTGCTAATTATTTCACAACCGTTGAGAGCCCTAGGAAAGCCTGAAGGCTAAGCAGGTCCCCAGACGTCTGGCTCACAAGCCTAACATGAGTGTGCAGAGACACATTTTGCTCAGAGGGCTTGTTGCCTTGGAAACAATATGCACCTTTTCCCTACTTTCTAAAGGGAAGCCCACTCCCCTACCCCCCAGGGCCTGACTGTTGGTAACTATTCCATGGGGGAGGGGGAGCAATATTCCTCTAGTCTCCAACAGGACAAGGGAAGAAACAGCTGGAGTGGAGGTCATCCCCTCCAGGAAGGCTGGGAGGGTACACTGCCCCCCCCATCAGACCCCAAAGGTCTCAGCCTGCTTGAGATCACAGACTGTGGTGATCCCCACACACACCCAGTGGGCACAGCAAGGGTTCCAGGGCTTGGAAGTTAAGCCTTAGCTTTGACTGTGTCCAGCAGGCACAAGCAGTGCTGGGGCCTTTTGTCCTCAAGCAGGGACATCCTAGATTACCTTGCCAGCCCTTACTTCCAGTCTTACTGCTCTGTCCTGTGCTTCTGAGGGTAGAGTGTTAGATGGGCAGCAAGATGATAGAGCCCCCAGCTTTGTGCCAGGGGTCGTCAGTAGAGGTGAGCAAGAGCCATCGTTAGTGTAGGGAAGTTTTACATTTTCTTTTTTCCCTGCTAAAGGGTTTGATAATTTTAGACCATGAATTGACAAGAAACAGATTCACAGGAAGGAAACAAAACAAAACTAAATTTCTAATATGCATCAATACAAGAGCCATATACAAAATAATATCTAAGACTTAAAGAAAAGATCAGCTAGCTGAAGCTTGCGTAGTATAATGAGCTATAGGAAGAAACAGGGACTTGGGGCAGGTGGCGAGGGAGCCATATGAGTCAAGAAGGGAACGAGTGCACCGGCAAGGTTAACATCTGCAGAGCATGTTTTCCCAGGTAAGGATTACCTCTGGGGAGACCACCCAGGGCAAGCTGTGCAGAGTGAGGTCAGTTCCTGCTGCTCTACTGCCTCAGGGTCGGTCTTTCCTAGACAGGCATGGGATCTGAGAGACAGAGCCTCTGGGCACTCCTCTGATGCAAATGGTTGTCAGTTTCTCTCACAAAAAAAAAAAACAGCTTTCAGAGCCAGCCACCCTCTACCCAGATTTGCAGACGGCAGCACTTTCTCTGATAACCAACTGGGAACCCATCGAAATATATTTACAGTGGAATATTTTGATCTCCCTCATTGTTCTGACTACTAAATGTGTACAGTTACCACCCCAGCTGGGTAATGTGAGGGGCTCCCCGGTCTTCCCAGTCAAGGGTCCTGGCCAGAGCTATGCATGACCACTCTTCCTCTACCTGGGGCCACTGTGGCCTCAACTCCTGCATGCTGTGTCCTCTCTCCCTACCTCCCTTCGAAAGCCTCTGTGCCCATTTGTGCCCTCTGTGCCCCCAGTCCATGGAGACCTAGGCTGACCGACTCTCTAGGCTAGCAGAAGTTGGCCGCAGGTGCAAGGCTGGAAGACCTCAGCTTGTTTGATTTTTTTTTTTTTTTTTTTTTTTTTTTTACTGTGCATAGCAGGCTTTCACTTCTAGTTTGCTTGTGCCCTGTCCCCCTATCCTATTCTATTTCCTTGGTAGCTCTCCCAAGCTAGCTTTTCTGGTTTTCCAGAAACACAAGAGCAAAAGAATAGCCACTGTAGAGTCTCAACAGCTGATCACACTGGCCCTAAAAGGGAAGGCCCCACCCACAGATCTGCTATTTTTATCTCATACTTTGTCCTCTACAAAGGACTTTCAGGTTTGTTGTCTTTTATAATCCCTGGAGGCTGATCACCTCAGATGACCACAGGATGGATGTCCTACTAGGGGTCCCTAGCCCCTCCCTACTCTGGACCCAATGGTTCCACCAACCCCTTAGATACAGTATGGCCTTAGAGTGTATTGTGCCCAAAGGACAGTCTTTCCTGTCTCTAAGTGAGTCACCTTTCTTATGACCCCAGGAGTAGGCCAGTGCAACACCTCTAGCTGCCTTGTGTGTGAGAGCCCTGGGTGGCTTGTTCCTGAGAGATGCTGAGAGAGCTTGCGTGTTGATGTCATCCCACAGGACCTATTACAAAGTGCAAATATAAAGCCATCGCAGCCCCTTGTTCCTCGGGTCAGCAGCTGTCCTCCACCAGCTTCATGGAGGCCTAGGAGTAGGGTGAAGGGTAGCCAAGGTTTCATGTTATGGGAGGGTCCCCATTGTGGATGTGCAGACTCAAGACATTTTCTGTCCCTTTTCCTAGAGGTTGGGTTGGAGAGTGCCAACCTTGGGAAACCAGACCCTTCGGTGGGATTCACCCCTACTCCTAAGGCCCAAGACCACACTCTCGCCATCCTAGGACCCCGTGGCTGTGCTGAGACGAGCTTGTCCTGAGTAACTAGACAGAGCCACGTCCTCACCCTATCAACACCTCTAGAAAAAAAGATGGAGAAATAACAGTCCCACAGTGTCTGGCTGGAAATGGAGGAGTAGTCAGACCTGCTGATTTAAGGCCCATGGGGAAATTCCATTTTCCAGTTGGCTCCATCGTCTCAAGGATGGGAAGGAAGTTTTGTGGATATTGACCTTTGACCTCTCTTGGCCATGTCTGAACAATGTAGAAAAACAGGGTAAGTGCTGAGCACTAGAAGCAGAAACAAGCCTGGGGGCTTTTGTAGTGTCACCAAGAATAGATGAGGGCCAGCCTGGGCTACTGTTGAGGGGAAGGGAGGCCATGCAGAGAGATAGATAGTCAGGAGGTGGCCCTCAAGTCCAGTTCTGAGCAAAGTATACTCACACACATGCACCAGCCCAGGCACGTGTGACCTGGAGGTGGGTCTGGCCAGTGTCCTGAGAACCCTGAGTCTGATGAGCCCAACTCCTGAAGCAGGATCTTTCGTGGGACATGAGTAGCCATGCTTCTTTCCTAGGGAGAGCTTTCTGACACTTCTAGCTCCATCTTGTAGACTACTTACGATAGCCTGCCTGACACCGTTGAGGAGCAGTTGAGCACAGCGCGCTGCAGGCCCCGGGGCTACGTGGTTAGAGAGAAGCACCCGTGTCCACATCCTCTGGGCCTCCCAGAACCCCCGCCTCCCACAGTTAGTGGCCATCTTCGTAGAATCCAGCAACTTCCACACCCATCTGTGATTGGCTGATTTCAGTTGTCAGCCTGATTAGATCAAGACAAATCATACCTTTGCGTGTGTTTGTGAAGGTCTCCCAGAGACACTGACTGGGGAAAGACTCGCCCTGAGTGCGGGTAGCGCTGTGCTGTGGGGGAAAGTGGAGGAAGCAGCTGCGTTCATCTGTCTGTTACTTGATCTCCCATATATGAGATGTACTGTGCCAGTCCCACCAGGATGGACTGTAAGCTAGAACAAACCCATGCTTATCATGTGCTTGGTTGCCGCCATGAGAAGAGTAACTAATACATGTAATATATGCCCCCATCACCCACTGACCTCATCCCAGACCATTCTATACCTTCGGCTTAAGGGTTGGGTCTTGTCTGCTCTTCCTTGGCTCCCCACTGCCTAGAACAGTGGCACCTGGCCTACTAAATGCATCCTGGTGCCTATGAGCTCCTTGATCTGATTCAGTGACTCAAGCCATCTGATGTACCCTATTTTATGTTTGGAGGACTACAGGGTAGTCAAGCTGGTCCAATAATAGGATCTAAATTCAGACAATTCTGTGTGCTTAATGAAACTGATTGTTTTAGGGCTCCCATGCAAGTCTCTCTTTCTAGCTGGGAGGGGGGTCCAGAGACTTCGGCGAGGCTCCTTTCCTTCCAGACAATCTGTGTTGTCCTTCTGCCCCCACCCACACACCCCAGGGCTCATAGTTCAGCCAGAGGGGTAATCTCACTTAGGGGAGGAGGACGTCAGAGGAGCAGTACCCTCTGGGGTATCTCTTTGACCATAGCCTTTCTGTTCACAGGAAGAACGGCCCCCTCGCCACCGCTCCAGGAAAGGGGGCTCTGTGGGTGGCGTGTGCTACCTGTCGATGGGCATGGTCGTGCTGCTCATGGGCCTTGTCTTTGCCTCGGTCTACATCTACAGATACTTCTTCCTTGCTCAGGTGAGGAGCCAGGCGTGTGGGAAAAGGGTACAACCACAACATGGGTAGAGGAAGTCTGCTGAGGGTGTGGGAGCAGTGGAGAGCCAGGGCCTGGGGACCACATGGAGAGAGACAGTCAGTAGGAAGCTCAGGTCTGCCCAGAGGACAGTCCTCATTCCTTTCCAGTATCCCCTTGCCTGACCTCAGGCCGCCTCAGCCTTAGCTCTTATTCTGGAGAGCCAAGCAAGGATTCAGGTGGCTGCACCCAGGCACTCCACAGGGTCACCCTGAAGCCTTGTCGTCAGGAACTCTTAGATCCAGTAGAGGAGTTAGAAGTTTGTGATTCTTTCTGGAGCTCAGCCCCTGTACCTAAGGACCATTCTGCGTAGGTGACCTAACTATTCCTTGCATGGACATTTGGGTTTTAGCCTTGGGCAGGTCACGCATGGGTTCTCACGCCCTGCTTCAAGGAACAGTAGGTCTACAGAGAGTTCATTGCCTTCCCCATCAAGCACCCACTAGAGATCTGGGCGCAAAGCTGGATCACCCAGACCTGGGAAGTGGGAAGGGTCAGCAAAGTCGGGCACTGAATTCAGCTACATCCTAAGTATCTGGAGAGAGTAAGCATGAATATATCAACAGGGAAGCTTAGGGTGACTAAAGGCTAGGGTCTCTAGTCATTGTGGACCCAGCTGGCTAACATGTCCCTTAAGCATCTAACACTATTGTCACCTCGGTAGAAATTTCCTGAGAGTTTGTGCTCCGTGGGCCTTTCCCCTGGAGACCCCAGCTCCCACACTTCTCCCACCTTGGGAACTATTCCTAAAAGCGGGCTTCCCACAATTTCCAAACTAGCCCTTTGCCAGGCATCTCCTCCCTCTCTGGGGCAGGACCCTCTTCTGGCCTTCCCTGTGATGGCTCTGCTCTGCCTCCTCCCTTCCCGTACCCTATCTGTGCTTTTATAGGGTTCCCCACCCCACCCTGCTTCCCAGGCAGCATGGGTGTTCCAGACTTTCCTTGGGACAGTGTAAGTAGTCCATTCTGCAGTTGGCCTGACAGCCACATTGGATCCACCCCTGGTAGCTGGCTTCCTTGGCTTCTTAAAGCCCTCAGGGTCCCCAAGTGGCCAGCGTGTCTTATCATCCCAGCAGAGTTTCTCCTTAGGCGAGGAAAGGGGAATTCTGCCCATGGAGTGTCGTGTAGTCCCTTGGAGCCTGAGTCCCCGGAGAAGACACAGTGGGCACAGTGGTGGCCGTGTCAGTCAGATGTCACCAGTGGCATCACCTGGCTTCCCTAGATGATGGGTGATGAAGCCATCTCCCTGATGAGGGCAGTGCATAGGCTTTTAAGGTTGCACAGGGCCTCTGGGCTGGGAGCGGTGTGAGGGTTATCCACGGGAACAGCGTGGGGGTGGTGCTGTGTTGTCTTGGAGCTCTTCTCTCCGCTTTACCTTCTACCCAGGTGTGTGCAGGTAGGCCCCGCTAGTGGTGACCCACAGGCCCAGCCTGTCCATCCCTTGGCTTGTCCTTCCCACTGCTCAGGCTTCCTATAGGATCTGCTGTTCTGTCTGTCCATCCACAGGGCTCATGAGTCCTCTTATTTGCCTGGCCATTTCGCAGACTCAAAGATGTTGAGGCCAGGGGGACCTTAGGGAAACTGAGGCTCAGAGAGGTCTTCCACCTAGGAACCAGTTTATCCTGCCCTCCACTTGTGAGGCTGAAGTGCCTTCTCCAAGCCCCAGCTTATCGCTTCACAAGGAACCCTGGACTCTGGTCTACCCGCCATTCTTCTGTTTCCCCATCTCTGAGAAAGTCTTACGTCCCACCCTTCCTGCTTCCCACATCTGAAGTAAGCAGATAGGCAGAGTGACCTTGTCACCACCCCACGTGACTGTCTGTCTCTCCTCTCACCTTGTACAGCTGGCCCGAGATAACTTCTTCCACTGTGGTGTGCTCTACGAAGACTCCCTGTCCTCCCAGATCCGGACTCGGATGGAGCTGGAGGAGGACGTGAAGATCTATCTTGAGGAGAACTATGAACGCATCAATGTCCCCGTGCCCCAGTTTGGTGGCGGGGACCCTGCAGACATTATCCATGACTTCCAGCGGGTGAGGCTGATTTGTGGGTGGCCAATAGCTGGCCAGGATCTGGGGTGGGGCAGTAGAAGTGTTCCAGGGACCCAGAGCAAGAGGCAGAGCACCAAAGAATCCTTGGGTTGTGTATACACTTTAGAGCATGTGTATTTGGTCACCTTGACCAGCCTATAGAGATGACTTTTATTTTGAAGGTGGTACTGTTTGTTTTTGCCAAGTATGGATTGGGGTGGGGGTGGACTGCTTTGTCCTGGGCTGTCTGACAGTTGCAGGGGTTGGCTGTCCCTGTGAGGCCAAGGGTCCTGTGTCTGCTCACATTTGTACACCCACCATCAGTGTGTGGCTGAATGGGTGTCTGATTGTGTAACACCACCCAGGTTGAAGTCAGGCTCACTGCCAGCATTGTGGAAGGTTCCCTCTTGCTTTTTCCAGTCAGTTCCTTCCCCCTTGAGGTCACAACTCTCATCTCTGGCTGCTTTGGGGACCAGTGAAACATAGCCTTCTTTCCTAGCTATTTGCCTTCCAAAGCCTGTTAGGTATCCATGTTAACCCTGCTCTCCCTGAGCGTTCTGCAGCAGTGGCTTCTGGAGCTTGGGGTATAGCATTCCCGAGGAGGCTAAGCTTGAAGCAAGGGGCCTCCTGGGAGTTGGGGGCAGCCAGGGATATTGTCCTCGTGGCCCATAAGGGTCATTTCTCCCCTAGGACAGCTACACTTCACCATTTTGATGAAATGCATAGTGGGATATAATCGTGTGCTGTCCCTTATCCTCACCTAGCTCTGCAAACTCCAGAAAGATCATTTGTAGCAACAGCAGCATTGAACAAACCAGTGTGCTCTCATCTGTTAAACTGCACATCCAACAACCTGGAGAGGAGCAGGAAGAAGGGGTGCTTCTAGCAGGATGTCCAAGATCTTGGGGGGGACACCACTTCAAGGTCCTAGGCCCATTGATGTCATGGTGGGACTCAGGCCTCTGCTGGCTGAAAGTCTTCAGCAGGCTGGCCTGGTCCAGGCCTTTGCCTTCCACAGAGTCTGACTAATGCCCCCTCTCTCTCAGGGTCTCACTGCCTACCACGACATCTCCCTGGACAAGTGCTATGTCATCGAGCTCAACACTACCATCGTGCTACCCCCTCGAAACTTCTGGGAGCTCCTCATGAACGTGAAGGTGGGCAGCATCTTGTTCCTACCTGCTCCCTCCCCTGGTGAGGCCAAGCCCAAAGTGGGGAGCCTGAGACATTGCCCCTCCACCCCCAGAGGATCGCTTCTCCACCATTCTCTATCCACACCCTCAGGGTCCCTTCTCCCAATCCTCTCCCAAACTCACAGACTGCCAAGTGCAGCTTCCTTAGCATTCAGATTCATGGCTCGGGTCAGTAGTGAGGGCAGTGGATGCACTTCCCCTAAGACGGAGCCCAGACATGGCAGCCCTGCCGGTGCTCACCACAGTGTATGATAAAGCACCAGCTTGGGAGGGATATCAAAGAGCCTCTGGGAGTGAGAAAGTGGTGTGTGGGAAAGCAGGCATTTCAGAGGTGTGTAAGAGCCCTGGGGGTAAGAGGGAGGGCCTGGGCTCAGACCCTGTGCTTTGACACCCCACCTCCCCCACTTTGCAGAGAGGGACCTACCTCCCACAGACATATATCATCCAGGAGGAGATGGTGGTGACTGAGCATGTCAACGACAAAGAGTCTCTGGGTTCCTTCATCTACCACCTGTGCAATGGGAAGGACACCTACCGGCTGCGACGCCGGGCTACCCGGAGGCGTGAGTGACAGACATGTCTCAGGCTGTGGCCTGAGAGACCCCAGGCAGCCTCTGACCGTACCTGGCCCAGCTAGCCCAGCAGCAGCTATAATCTAAGGGCAGTGAATGCCAATCAGGCTTTAGACATGCTAAAGTAGCACCCTGAAGGTTTTACAGTAGGGGCATGGTGGGCACATAGGGAGCCTGACTCAGGAGCTCTCTCACCTCCTGGCTCTCCCCCTGCTTGCCTTACCAGGTTCCTCTCAGGCTTGTGGCTGGGCCTAGATACAGGCCTGACTCTGTCTTTTCTTTTCCTTCCCAGGGATCAACAAGCGTGGTGCCAAGAGCTGCAATGCCATCCGCCACTTTGAGAACACCTTCGTGGTGGAGACGCTCATCTGCGGGGTGGTGTGAAGCTTTCCCTCCAGACCCACCCCTGCCCTCTTCTTTCTCCTTCTGGTCACTCTCTGGCCCTCTTCCTCCCCTTGCTTAGCTTGTACCTTGGGCACTTTTCCATAGATGTGACATGTCCCACTTATCCTCTCCAGCCCCGCCCTCCTCCCTGTACCAGGGCTGTGATCTCTCGGGGTGGGGGGAGGGGACCACCTCTGCCTCTGCTGGTCTTCCAGGTGTGAGGCGGGAAGGGACAGTCACCCAAGATGGTTTCTGTAACCCATTGTTTTAAAGTCAGCTCCCCAGTGGCTGGGCCAAGGGGAAGGACTATAGGGAGTGGCTGGACACTGAAAGCCTGGGGCAGGGACAGGGGTGTGGATGGGGCTTGGCATGGGGTTGGAAAATAGCCCTCACGTTTGAGGAAGTCCTGAAAGACTTTTCCTTGCACAAGACACTTCCTCTGTCCTCCTGGCTCTTAGGCCTAAGTGTGGACTAAGGATGAGGTAATGTCTCCTGGGTGGGACCCACCAGAGCACAGGAGAAGGTGGCTACCCTGGGGTCTCCCCAGGATTTCTGTCAGTGCCTTCAGCCCAGCAACAGGAGCCTGGAGTTTGAGGGTGGGATGAGTCTGCCAAGCACAATTGTTCTCTGAGTGGAACCAAAGAAAGGAGGAGCTGGGCTGCCCTGGCCTGGCACCTAGGAGCACAGGAGCAGGTGGGTACAGAAGCCATCAGCTGTGAGCTGCAGACCCTAGGCAGGGGATGGAGCCCATGCCTTCCTACGCGCCAGGGCTACTGTGAAAGATGGAGCAGGAGGGAGAGCCACCTGGTACTTTCATCCCCGCCTCCTGTTCTGGAATCTGTCCCCTCCGTCCAGGGGTGTGTGATGTTTCTCCTTCTTTTGCATGTTTTTACTGATGTTTGTGCTCGCTGTCCTCAGCCCCGAGCCTGGGAGAGCTTTGGCATCTCAGGTCAGACTTGGGTGCTCCGTGGCGGTGAAGTTCTTAAATGTATATTTTCTCTATTAGATCTCTTTTCAGAAGTGTCTGTAGAAAATTAAAAGAAAAAAAAATCTTAGACTTCTGACTTTGGCCCTGGTGTCATGGCTTAGGGGCATCTTATGTGTTGGGGGTGCTCTGGGGGCAGTGGTGGGAGTGGAGGTCAAGGAGAAGCCAACAGACCTTGGGTCAGCAAGGGAGTGTGGGGTGTCCCTCCATTGTCTTTCTTGGTCCCCCTGGACTGTGGTCTGAGCCAAGTAGTGCTCCTATTTTGTAGCCGAAGTACCCATAGAGCTTTAAGAAGCCACCCAAGGTCAAGCTGCTTTTAAGTTCGGATAAAGCAGCCTGCTGCGTGCTTTGTGGCAGATGACATCATTATTGCATGTCCTTAGGCAAAGGACAGCAGCATATTCGCCACAATGTCTAGGCAATTAGTAATTGTTCCTGGTGGAGCAGAAATAGTCACAGGGTCATGTTCTCTAGGGAAGGAGGCATAGAGAGGGCCAGCTAGGGCCTTAGTTAAGTGGACACAGGAGGTAGAATTGACTCGTGCCCTGGGATTGAGGGCGGGTGGGGATCCACACCCCTAGTGCTGTTCCCAGCATCACCAGCTTTCAAGGGGCACAAGAGCCTCGAATTCACGCAGACACACCTTGTCTGAACACAGGACCTCTCACAAGACTTGTTTTGCTTATATGCTTCTAATCGTAATGCAGTCCTCTACAGTACTTGCCAGATTTGTTTTTGAACTTGACTCCTTCAGTTCTTGGAAGAAAGTAAACAGAGGAAAAGCCAGACAAACCCTGCAAAGGTCAAAGAACTATCCTTCACATCCATAGCAGAACAAATGACAATAATTAAGGAGTTTGGGGTGGCAAAGCAAGAGGTCAATGGGACACAGTGTGGGACCCAGGATCGGCTTAAATGACAGGACATGCAATACATGATTTAGCATGGCATTTCACGTTCGTGGGGACATGTGGGTTATTTCTAGTGAAACAACTGATTAGCCATTTTGACCCAATAAACCTAAATCCTACCTCCCTGGACAAATTGATTCTGAATGAATCACGTTTTATACATAAAATAAAAGCCAGGGTTTGAAAAAGAAAACAAAAGTAATGTACACAGCAACCCCACTGAATAAGATTTAATGAAGAGTTTACATATATATACACGGCAAAGTCTGCAACTGCTTATAAACAGCAGGGGAGGTAATTATCAAACAATGTAAAAGGGCTCTATTCCTAATAGTCAAAGCTTTTTTTTAAATTACCAATAGAGACATAGCAAAGAATATGAAAAGGTGACTTATATGTTGATATGTTTAATTATAGCTGTGAAGAACGCAGATCAAAACTGGCGAGAACGTTTTTACACATCAAATCGGGGTTGGTGTTTTCATGTGGGTTATGGTTTGTATTATGACACACTTATTACATAAAAAATACCTAACATCACTGGTGTGGCATTATAAATAAGATACAAATCTTACTGAGTGATGTGTCGCTAAAAACCCACCAGACTTAAGAAGACAAGACTTGTCACATGGCCACTCTGCAAGTTGTCTTTTAAAACGTGACTTCCCCTCCCTTCCCCATCATTCTAAATGTTAAAGACAAACCCCACCCCTAAATGATTAACAGGCCAATAGTTGAGGTGGGTGTGGTGTCTCAAGCCTTTAACCCCAGCTCTTGGGAGGCAGAGGCAGGTGGATCTCTGTGAGTTGGAAAGCAGTGTGGTCTACATCGTGAGTTCCAGGGTAGCCAGGGCTATGTAGAGATTCCCTGTCTCAAAAAGGAGTGTTTAGTGACTTTCACAGAACATCAGAATGTGCAAGGCTCCTTTATTTTCAATTGTTTTTTTTAAAGGTGTGTGTGTGTGTGTGTGTGTGTGTGTGTGTGTGTGTGTGTGTGTAGGTACCTGCAGAGGCTAGAGGGCATCACATCCCCTAGAGCTGGAGTTACGGACGGCTGTGAGCCGTCTAACATGAGTGCTCAGAGTCAAACCCATGTCTTCTGCAAGGGCAACATACACTCTTAACCACTGAGCCATCTCGCTACACCCCACCCCCTTGTTCAATTTTATGCATCAACTAATAAAGCATATAAAGTGCTATGAGGCTTAACTTACAGAAAAGCAATTATGTTTACATAGGTAAATACAGGAATTAGCCCCTGGAGGTCAAGATTACCAGCTATGGTCTGACCAGAGGTGAAAAGGAAAAAATACACACCGTGGGTGAGGAAGACAGTGACAGACCCCACTGAACATTATCCCACATTCGCCATTGGAGTTCTGCACACTGTGCCTCCTTTTCCTCTCTATGGAAACCCCTGCACCCCAGCTTTCCAAGATGATGCTGAAGATTGCACTTCCTTTGATGTCTTAGATTTGGGCTTTTGAGAACGAGCTGACAGAGCTGAGTCTGGGAATGCATGGGGCTCAACAGTTCAGCAGGGTGACTGAATACAGAAGTCCTAGTGCAGTAGCTGCTTGCTTGTGCTTTTCGTTGGGCTGGGGAAGCTTGGCTGGGGCTGGACATCCAAGATGGACTCAGCCTCCGAGGGCCGAGGGCCACTATCATCATCAGTCTGCCTGGTACCCTGATAGTTCATCAGTTGAACTATGAGAAAGGAAGCAGAAGCCACCAGTCCTTAGGAACTGGGGTCAGGAGTTCCAGCCTATTACTCAATAGCATTTTGTTGATAAATGCAAGTCACAAAACCTGCTCAGTTTCGAGGGAAGTAGAAGTGGGCCACCTCTAGAGGCTGAGGCAGTGTCCAGGCCCAGAGCCAGGGAGGCCAGGAATTGTGGCAATCTATATTAAGAGACTCCAGCCCCTGTCCCAACACCTCAAAATCCTGTGGGGGATATTCAAGATGTTAACTAATACAAAGGCACATGTGCTAGATAGTTTTGTCACAGACGCTAAAGTCATGTGAGAGGAGGAAACCTCAATTAAGAAAATGCTTCATTAACATAAGGTGGTAGGCAAGCCTGAAAGGTATTTTCTTAATTAGTAACTGATGGGGGAGGGCCCAGCCCATTGTGGGTAGTGCCAACCCTGGGCTGGTGGTCATGGTTCTATAAAAAAGCAGACTGAGCAAGCCCTGAAGAGCAAATGAGTAAGCAGCACCCCTCCATGGCCTCTGCATCACATCCTGCCTCCAGGTTCCTTCCTGGTTGAATTCTTGTCCTGGCTTCCTTCAATGATGAACAGTGATACAGAAGTGTAAACCGAATAAACTCTTTTCCTTCCCACCTTGCTTTTGGTCCTGGTGTCTCATCACAGCCATAGAAAATCTAACGAAGACAGCACATCTAATCCGAAGTCAATCTGGAAAACACGTCAATTTCTCATATACTAATTGTACAGAAATTAACCAGTCCAGGTAATTCCAACCCTTTTTCGGTTTCTTCATGAATGAACCACCCATAAGCCCCTTCTAGAGTTTTTCTTGAATTTAAATTATGCAAGTGGCCACGAAATACTGAATGTGCTATTCTCTGAATCATCTGAGCTCTAATACTGCATTTTTCAGAACCAACCATGTTGGTGCCTTGTAGTCTTTAATTCATATTTAACTGCTGTTCGTTATATCAGCCCATTGTATGAATATAAAACTTAATGATCTAATAATATTTTGGGTTCTTTCTGAGTTTTTACAACTAGAATGCCTTCATAAACACTTTTTAAAGATTTCATTTTTATTAGTGTGTGCGTGAGTGTGTACACGTGAATGCAAGTACATTCAGAGTCCAGAAGAAGGTGTCAGACTCCCCGGAGCTGGAGTTACAAGTGGCTGTGAGTCTCCTGACACGGGTGCTAGGAACCGAACTCAGGTCCTTTAGAAGAGCAGTTGGCGTTTTAAGCAATGAGCCTCCTTGTCAGCTCCCTGAAGAACATTTTTGATGGGGCCTCTGGTCTGTCTGGACAAGGGCTTCTCTTTTAAGAAGTAGAGTCAGGGGCTCACACAGCGAGCAGATACTCATCTCACACAAACTCTGTCTGGATTGCTGTTTGCAGGAGCTGGTCAGCGTGCACTCTGAAGAGGTTCCACTGAGACGTTTCTCATCCTACACCCTTGGCAACTCTTAACGTTGAGAATCCTTGAGATAATTTGCCAATGTCTTGGGAGCAGAAGGGTTTTTCATTATGAACTTAATTTCATTCTCCGATGACCAGGAAACTGGAGCAAGTTTGGTGTGACCATTGGATCTCAGATTTCCTTTTCCATAAGACCATTTGTGTTCTTCAACCTATTTGATGGCCTGTTCTATTTTCTTATTAGTTTGTGGGCGTTCTTAATATAGCTTGTGTCATTTTATATTGTGGCATCAAGGGGTGGCTAAACTCTTACCGCAGCTTGTGGCTGGTCTCTCGCCTTCCTTGCCGACTCATCCGTGAATAGAAAGGATTCACCTCGCAGCAGTCACGGTCACCCACAGTCTACTTAAACTGCTACCTCTTATGTCAGACACCCCATCCCAAGATTTGGCGGACGTTATCCTACAGTTTTCTTCTGATCATTTGAGTTTTGTATTTTATGCTTTTTTTTCTGTCTATATCTGTGTACATGTGTTTGTGTACTTTGCAAGTAGTGGAGGCCAGAGATCAATGTCAGGTGTCTCCCTCAATCACTTTCCATGCTGTGGTGGTGGTGGTGGTGGTGGTGGTGGTGGTGGTGGTGGTGATGTAAGACTTATGTCCAATTTTCAATATAGCTGAGGATGATCTTGGACTTCGGATCCTCTTGCCTTCGTCTCTCAAGTGCTGAGATTTCATGGTTTACATGGTGCTGGGGCTCGAACCCAGGGCTCTGTGCATGTTAGAATAGCATCCTGCCAAATGAGCTACACCCTGTGCCCTCCACCTGGTCTTTCGACATAGGTACTCGTTAACCCTGAAGCTTGCCAATTCAGATAGAATGGTGGCTGGCCTCTGCTTCCCTAGCACTGGAATTACAGGCACATACCACTGTGCCCCGCTTTTCATGTGATTGCAGGGATCGAACTCAGGTCCTTGTGTTCATTCTGCAACCATTTTACTAACTGTGCCATCCCTCCAACCCCACATTTGAGACTTATGAAATCGTCTGAATGGATTAAAGAAATGGCTCATCTGTTGGGAACAGTTAGTTGTTGCTCTTCCAGGGGACCTGAATTCAGATCCCAGTGCGCACATCAGGTGGCTCGCGACAGTAGGTAGCTGCAGTCCCAGGGGATCTTAAGTCCACTTCTGTCCTCTCCAGGCACCTGCACTCGTGTGGTACACACAGAGAAACCCATGTGTAAATAAAAACAAATCTTTAGAAG
Source organism: Cricetomys ansorgei (assembly GCA_026225945.1). Taxonomy (NCBI): domain Eukaryota; kingdom Metazoa; phylum Chordata; class Mammalia; order Rodentia; family Nesomyidae; genus Cricetomys; species Cricetomys ansorgei. The sequence goes on from JAMJFZ010001796.1 coordinate 22,139,991, forward strand.
GTTAAAACAATATCCCCTGGAATTCTTTGATATGGTATATAGGAATAAGCATGTATTCTGAGTTGTTCTTTGTTTTCTTTCTTTTCCCTACAGTAATGTCTTCACGGATCGAGTTTCCATGAGCACAAGATCCATTTCAGGGCTTTCTACTCTGGGCCTATCATTTGAGCTGTGAGCCGTATTATAAACAAGTCCAGCTCTCTGCTGGGGTGAGCTTCCTGCATTGATTTTCTCTTGCACCGCTGTAACTTTTTGTAGCCCTTTGTTCTTCGTATACATTTAAAAGTAAAGATCCAAAAGATCTAATTTCATGAACTCTCCATTTTCCTAATGGGATTGTATTAAATCAACAGTTCAGCTGGGCGGTGTGATACACACCTTTAATCCCAGCACTCGAGAGGAAGAGGCAGGAGGATCTCTGTGAGTTCGAGGCCAGCCTGGTCTACAGAGTGAGTTCCAGGACATCCAGAGTTACAACAGAGAAACCTTGTCTTGAAAAAACAAAACAAAACAAAATAATAATAATAATAAAATAAAAATCTATAACTGTGCCGAGGGAGAGTTGAAATTGTGGCTTCATTATCAGCAGGACATTTAACTGTTTTTATTTTCTAAAGCAGTTCTCCACTTCCCTGAGTGGAGTTCTATCAAATCTTTCATTACTCGGCTTGATTCCTAAGTTCCTTTTATTTATTAATACATAAATTATTGTTACAGTTTTCAAAAACATAATCTGCCTTATTGTATTGACCCATGTCATTCTCTTGAATATGTATGAATTTTGTTTCTTTCAAGTAATTCAAATTTTCATTTCTCTTTTGACTAACTTATTTTATTTTACTATGGAGCTGGAGATCAAGCTCTCGACTCTTCTGCTAAGCCATACCCTCAGCTCAAAGACTTACCTCTCCCTAGGCCTGCCACACTGACAAGAAGTTCAGGTACCATGGTAACAGCCACAAGAACATGGCTCTTGACTTTAAAAGGAATTCACCTTGAGTATTATTTATCAGATGTTAGGAGACTGTTCTTTTTTCAAAGTGTTTTTTTTTTTTGTTGTTGTTGTTAGCAATGAGTTAGTTTATCAAATGTTTTCTCCTGTACAAATCCATTGGCTTACTCTGCTGACTCATAAAAATCATTGGATTTGGCATTGATATTAATCATTGATTTGGCCGCTGTACATTCTGGATGCTCCTATACTATTTCATCTCTTTACCAATGTTATCTTTAGGAATTGTACATATGTGTTGATTTGTACCCCTGGCATGTAATTTTCTCTTCTCATAGAGTTCTTGTTGGGGTTTAGGGTCAAAGCCTGATTGGTCTCATAGATTGACTTTGGGGAAAGTGGTTTTGTGGATTATTGCCTTTAAAAAAAATAATAAAAGCTCGATTACACTCATCGCTTCACCTGTGTACACATCCTTCTTCACCAACACTAAAGTGGTTTGACGGTGTAAAATTCTCAAGTGTGATGCTTTTGTTTGGCCCAGAAATTTCACAGTGGGGACATTTCATTGTATCCTGTAGATGTAACCTGACATGCATGTGAAAATATACGTAAAAACGTATTGTTGTAATGGCAAGAGCTTGAAAACAGCCCCTCTGTTAACGGGGTTTCACAAAAGGTACAGTAGTTTGTTCCTGTTACGAACAATGAGGTAGATTTGTTGTGCTGATTTCTCCAAAATCCATCATTAGGGTGAGGCGGTGGCGGGTGTGTGCTTGTATGTGCGTGTGTCTCCTATTTGTGGATTTTTAGAAAGCTAACCATACAGATGGGCCCCTGCTGTTTCTGAACAGATACTCAAAGCCTCAAAACTCCGGTCACCTCTGGAGCACAGGGCTGACGGCGAGTTGTAGGACTCCCTGTCTTTCCACGCCGTGCTGTAATTTCATGCTTGTCTCTGTCTGTGCACCTGCCCCTGAGCTGGAGGCAGCCTGCTGGCAGAGATGCCTCCCTTTCAACTGACCGCAAACCTCACTGTATTTCTTTCTCTCTGGGCCTTGAAGTGTGTTACTGTCCCAGAAAGGAAGCCTTGCAGTCAGCCTAGGTTTGGCCAGAAGAATAGAGGCAGTTGGAAATGTTAAATTGACATAAATAGGAGACTGCTGTAACCTCATGTAAGTGTTGCCTTGGAAACCAGAGCCTGGGTGGTCTCCATGGAAACCATTCTCAGCCTTCTGCCTGAAGGAGTTACCACCCACTGATGCTGGTGTCTTACATATCAGAGACCTCAGATCCTTGATAAATTCTTAGGAAACGATGGTGGCATAGTCCCTGCCCACCCTAACATTGCCTGCTGTAGTGCACAACCTGCCTTCTGCTTAGGAAAAAAGGGCCTCCTATGGGGCCATTCAACACTCACAGGGAGGCTCAGCACAAACACTAGAGACCACTAAAGCCAGTATTTGTGCTGTTTCCTGGGCGAGAAGAGGCTCTGCGTTTGGAAGTCCAGGGGGCCAGAGTCTGTTGTAGACCCCAGGTGTGGCTGAACAGCTGCGCTCGGCTAACACTCTCTTGGGGCTCAATTTGCCCCTCTATAAAATGGAGACTTTGGACTAAGTTATTCTGAAGGTCATTTCTAGCTTTAATAACATTATTTGCACGTGTCCTGGCCTCCCCAGGAGGGAGAGATCAAATAGCAACTAGGGCAGGCTCCCTGGGGTTTCTCTGAGCTCTGAAGGTTTGGGGAGGAATTCGAGGAGGAGAGTAGAGATAGGGAAATGCAAAAGGAAAGAGGAGCGAGCCCTTCATGGGCCAGACAACACAAGGCAGAGCAGCATGGTAGAGCCTAGGATCCTCCAAAGCAGAAGTCCCTGAGGATAGATAGGCTTGGGAACTGAAAGGGAGATTGAGTGAGTCCAGGGTTAAGAGTCAGAGGGACAGGCACAGGCAATGATATCCTAGGAGGCCCTGTTATGCCTCTGCTGCCCACCATGACATCTCTCCATTCTTGAGACAAGATGCACAGACTCTGGCCGCCAGGGCAAGGATGGAGAGATGTAAATTCCCTCGACAGTGGCAGCACCAGCCTGCGAGACAAAAGATCTGGCCTGTCACCAGAAGCTAAAGTTTTTGGGAGCCAGGGTTCTGTACCTAGTAGAGGACTGACAAGAAGGGGAAGGAAGTGGTCATGATATAAGGGAGAGAGGGAAGCTGGGAGCAGGAACCAATGGCTCTGACCTGCATCCCTGTCCATCGTTTCTCAGAATCATGTGTGCTTTTCTACACACCTGAGTCTCTGACTGTGCTGTTCATACTTAGGCCAGGCATAATGTAAGACGTGAGGGACACAAAGCCACGCAAACTGTGGCCACCAGGCTCAGGACTTTACAGTTTGCACGGCTGGGTGGAAATGACTGTCGTTGCCTTGGATGACATTGACTAAGTCATCTTTGTGGTAGTACAAGGATCCTCTAAAAGCTCCTCGTGAGTTTGGGAGTCAGCTGGGCCTGCCAGCTGAGGGCCTCAGTCCTCCTCAGGACGAGCCTTTCCACTCCTCCGCCTGGGCTTCCCTCCAACATGGAGTCTTCCAAAATGAAGAGGCAGAAGCTGTCAGCTTTTCTACTTTTTTATCTCCTACACCTTCCCTTCCTCCTTCCTCCTTCCCTCACTTCCTCCCTCTCTCCCTCCCCTCTCTCCCTCTCTCCCTCCCTTCCTTTCTTCCTTCCATATTTTGGGTATTTCAGACTGTAGTCCAGGCTGGCCTGAAACTTGGTGCCATCCTCTTCCCTCAGCTCTCCAGAGCTGGGATTACAGCTGGGAACCACTCTGCCCAGCAAGTCAAACCTTCCTAACTGAGAGCTGAGACCCTCCAGTCACTTCTCTTACATCTGTTGGGTAAAGCAGCTCGGGACCATCCAGGGTCAGGGAGACGGGCACGAGCTCCAGTTTTTGAGGAGAGTGACATGTGTGTCCTGCCAGGCGACAGCACCTGGACCCATCTTTAGAGCTTTGCTATTGCAGGTAAACTTGGACAATTTGTGAGCTCTCTCCAAGTCTGTTTCCCTTTGTATTAACTAGGGATAGTAAAATAATGGTCCACATTCAGGGATTCAACCAATCTCAAAACAAAAATATCCAGAAATTTCCAGGTAGTTCCCGAAAGCCCAAGTTAAATTTGCCATACATAAAGTCCTATGCTGAATCCATATGACTGAAGGTTACGTGCTGTTCACCTCGTGTTTCCTTTATGTATGGTGTAGTGAGGACTGTGGAAAATCAGGCTGGGCCTGCCCTGAGCTAATCCGTACTGTATACAGCAGTGCTCATGCTGGCTGGTTTCTGTCAACTTGGCACAACCTGGAAGGAAGGAATCTTAACTAAGAGAGTCTCTCCATAGGGTTAGCCTGTAGGCAAGTAAGTCTTGGGGGCATTTCCTTGATTAAGGATTGATGTGGGAGGGCCCAGCCATTGTGGGCGGTGCCACCCTGGGCTCCTGGTCCTGGGTGTATAAGAAAGCAAACTGGGAAAGCCATGGGAGCAAGCCAGTAAGCAGTGTTTCTCCATAGCTTCTGCTTCAGTCCCTGTCTCCAAGTCCCTGCCTTGTGGTGGTTTGAATAAGAACGGCCCCCATAGGCTCAATCTGAATACTTGGTCACCAGGGAATGGCGCTACTGAAAGGATTAGGAGGTGTGACCTTGTTGGAGGAACTGTGCCTCTGGGGGTGGGCTCTGAGATTTCAAAAAACCCATTCCAAGCCCAGAGCCTCTCTCTTCCTGCTGCCTACTGATCTGGATGCAGAACTCTCAGCTACTTCTCCAGCCCCATGTCTGCCTGCATGCTGCCACACTACCCCCCCCCTCCCCACACACACACCATGATAATGAACTAAACTCAAAGCCAGCCCCAATGAAATGCTTTCCTTTACTAGAGTTACCATGGTCATGGTGTCTCTTCACAGCAATAGAGCACTGGCTCAGACATACCTTGAGTCCTGCCCTGACTTCCCTTCATGATGGACAGAACTGCAGCAATAGACTGAAATAAGCCCTTTCCTCCCCAAATTGCTTCTAACAAGTCAGGTTTTCAGACTGCGCCTGGCCCGTTTTACGAGCAGCAGTGTCTGATTCCATTTGGAGATGGAGGATGGCTGCACCTGGTGCACACGTGAACAGTGCCACCCATCCGGCACCACCCACACAGCACATGCTGATAAATGTCTTACTCCTGGGACTGAAAAGGGGACTCCTTATAAATATTTTGGGGTGAACTGGGACTTTAGGGGCCCACAAGTATATCAAAACCATATTTTTAAAAGCCAAGTTCAGGAACTTATGGGACACACCAGACAAATGAAAAGGGGTGCTCCCCCCCAGACCCCTGCAAAGATCTGGACACCTAACACTGAGATGACCCCCAGTCACCTGTCATCTGACCACCTGGTGTGTACAGGAGACCGATAGACAGAGAACTCCCTACTACCCCAGGGGCTTCAGCTCGGTTCAGTCTCGCTAGTGACACCATCTTCTCAGATGGCCATCTGCCTGTCCTCTCCTCCAGCTGTCCATCTGGACCATGCTGTCCACTCATTTCCCCATTCGATCGTCTGGACTCAGTCCCGCTCTTCTGCCTCTGTGCTGGACTCCGCTCTGCAGCTGCACCCAAACCTGTGACCCAGCAGCAGCAACAACACACCCTCAGCAGGCTTCTCCAGAGACTTCCTGTTGGTTTATTTCGCCACCACCACCCACAGACCCTTAGCTTCCTATTCATTTCCAACCTCTGCCTACTCAGGCCTCTTTGAAACTTCCTGCTTCTTTAACCCCTTGTAGCCATTCTGAAGATAGATAGGTAGGTAGGTAGGTAGATAGGCAGGCAGGCAGATATATAGATTCACAATATGCGGTGGGATGTGTCTGAGAGTTCATATTAGTAATTAAATTAGAATAGAAGAATCTGTGTTTGCCTCAGCCAGTGCTATCAAGCAAAGGAGAACTGCCTGGCAAATTGCTGCCACTGTGACACCCCTCCCCACCTTGTGAATTTATTGTCATTGAATAGCTTCTTACATTGCGGAAACACACAAACAGTGCTGACATGGCATGCTCACACAAACAATGAATGTGTCAGTACCGAACACACAGACTTCTTGTCATTATCCCTCAAATAACACGTTTTAACAAGTATTTGTAAGATGTTTACAATGTATTGGGTGCTGTAAGTAACACAGAGGTACTTTAAAGTACACAGGAGATTGGCAACGGGTTGTTTTTTATTCTTTTGGGGAAGGTATCTAACAGCATTCACTTGGGGGATAAAAGGTCCCCACCCCCGATATCTTAGCTTACTGAAGGGAAAAGAAAGCATTAGAAGGCCACCGCCATAAGCCTTTCAATAACATAAACCTTTCTTTACCAGTACTTAGCAGTCCTCAGTCACATACCCTTGAATCATTTTGTCTCTTACCAGGACTATGGGAAGTTGTCACCAGGCAAGAGCCCCAGAAGAGGAAAGGCTAGATCGGCATGAGCCCCTGAGCCCACAGGTCTGTTAGTTGATTTGCTAAAGGCTCCTGGCTTTTTGGAGATGGTCCCAAAGCCGGTCAGCCGACCTGCGATAAGCTCCGAGCAGTCCCCCACAACCAAGGATTCTATTCTCTTCGCCCACCCTCTCTCCTTCCCTCAACCCCTTTTCTTCCCTCCTTCCCTGTCAGCTTTGTGCTTTGTAGTTTATACATAATGCCACACCATATTGTACAAGGAACCAGAGCACCTGCAGATTTTGGTATCCCAGGGCTCCGGGAACCAACCCCCCTCGACACCTGGGGACACTGCAAGCACCTCACTTGGCTACTGATGGGGTTCGAATTCTCAGCTGAGCTCACAACAGTTGCAAGAATCTAAGTCCCGCCCACCGCTCAGAACTCAGTGTCAGGGCTGCAGCCTGACACAGCCAACACCCAGAACGTGGTGGGAAACTTAGCTCACCATCACTCCTTCGGGCATCTGCGGCTGCCATGTCCTCTGTTTGGTCTCCTCCCCATGACTAGATAACCCCAACATCTCCGAGGCCTGTCTTCTCTTTTTGTAATTTACCCCTAGGTACACAAAATCACCCATGGCTCCAGCCTTAGCTTCTAGAGTGGCTTTGGGGTGGGGGTGGGGGTGCCTCAGTTTCCCGGCTTTGGACACACTTTCATCGCTCTGTGAGACACGGGTGACTGTATGCTTCCCACCGGTTCTCTCGCTACCAGCTGCCGTTTATTTATTGTAAAATTGTTGTAAATTGCTGACTTCTGGGGTGACTCCAAAGGACTTTGCTTCCTAAGAAAATTAACTGGGCAGGAAAGCAGGAGAAGAGAAAGAAGTGTAGAGTTCCAGGCTTCAAGGACAGATGCCACCCCACCCCCACAGCTGCACCCAAACCAGCAAACACTGGCTTATTATGTACTGCAACGCCTGGGCAGGCCTCGGACTCATCCTGCAGGCTGCCCAGCTCAGCCCCACAAAACAGTCTGTGCAGGAGGTAGGGGGCAGTAACTGATTGGTTCCTGGCATTTTCAGGGTTCACAAGAGTGAGGCAGTTAGTGGTGGCTACAGCAATCTAGTGGAGTATTGTGTGGCTTGGGAAAATGGGCAGCTTCTGGGAAGCAAACATCTTTTCTTCTTATTTCAAGAATGGATGGGAAACGTGATTGTCTCTCTGTTCTCGTGTGTCCAGTGGACAGGGTAGAGGGCAGGCAATGAAAGGAAGAAGGCATCCCACCCCTCACCACCCCTTGGTGGCACCCACCTCTCAGGCCCTCCAAGACTGTTTCTGCCTTAGGTAACCCCTGTCTGTGCAAGGAGTACTGCCCCATGAAGGCTACCCAGCTGGCTCCAGAGTTCCCCCAGCAGGGCTGGAACTCCTGAGGCCAGTCCACTGTTACCAAGGAAACCACTGTCTCTCCCCACCCCCTCAAGGCTCCAGGGCAGAGCTGTGCTGGGCAGAGACTGTGCTTGGAGACCAGGAAGATTTCCAGTTGGACTGTCTCCGATTTGGTCTTGTTGCTGTTGTTGCTGGTAATAAAACTCACATTTACCAGAATGGGGCCAAACACAGGGTAGAAAGAAAAGTATTTCAGTGACTCCAGCCAAGTCCCCAGGCTTTGGTGGCCCCATCCTAACAGCTAGAGACTCGGAATCTGATGCTCTGGCTCAGGACGGCTGTGTTCCACTGGTTCTGCAAACATGCATGGTGGGCACTTGCAGAGACGCTACTGCCCCTCTATGGAGAATTGGTACATAGCAAGTAAACTCCACACTATGAGACCTCATGGGAAGGGAGGTAGGGGGCCAAGAAGACACCCCAATGCCTAACTCTCACCCTGCATGGAGAAAGTGCTTCCACAGCTTCTAAGCTGTTGTGAGAAATTCCTTTCCCAAGTATTCGGCTCCTGGGCTGCAGGGCTGCAGATCCAGATGGAACACACAAAGGAAGGAAGGAGGCCAATCAGGATCGCATATTCTTTATCAGTACTGTGTGCTGAGAACAAGATACACGGCACATCAGTTCTGCCCTCTAGGAGCGCACAGAGCTGGTGACCCAGAGATAGCCTGGACTGTATAGTGTCTTTGTCTGGCAGACCTGGATGGAGATCAGGGTGTAAAACAAAGGTCCACAGCATTGCTGAGCACTAGAGTGGAGGAACAAGCTAGATGTGGTTAGGAAGTGTGCCAAGTCCAGGACATTGTGAGAGAAGTCATGTCTGGAGCAATCAAACAATAAACAGGGACCTGGGCTTAATGTTATCAGGGTCACACTGTCACAGTTGTATGATGCTCTTGTGTGATCCTTCTTGGGTTCCTTGTTGACCACGACAGCATCCCCATCTAACTGAAGAAGAAATGGACATCCCTATGCAGGGGAGTGGCAACCAGCCCCACAAGCAGCCACTGGTGGCGGCCATTTCTCCTAGGCTGTTCGTGAACAGGAACTCCTTGGGTTGCAGGACTTCCCACATACTGCAGAGAAAGGAAGGCTGGGACCCGTCCAGGACACAGAATGCTGAGCAGGCTCCTCACACTGTGGCCTCTGACCAAACCCTCCCTCCTCAGCCTGAAGCTGGGGCTAATGTCTCCTGCCCCTTGGATGTTGCTCTGACACCTAGCTGCTTGTCATCTTCCCCAAAAAAGCCAAAAATTGCAGTCCAAAGTGTTTGGAGTCCTTCTGACCACCACACCCTAGCCACCGTTTGAGAATTTCTCTACTACCTGCGAGAAAACAAGGCGCTGGTTTTATGATTTCTGTTCAATTTAATTGGATGTTTTCCAAACAGTGTTTATAGATCCTTTCCTGATTCCATAGAGGAAAACTAAAGGATTTCTTGAGGAAGGTGTTAGAGCTCATTATATCTGGTCCACACTCTCAGTTCTCTCTTTCAAACCTTACAGACCACTCTAGACCCTCTCGCCTAACTTGAACTGCTGGCCACCTCTCCCCACAGAGAGAGGCCACTGCTGAGACCAAACCTTTGTGTTGAAACCAGCTTCACTCACCATACCTAGTGGCCCCCAGCTTAGTTAGTTCCAGGCTGTTTACCTCTGGGGCTTCGTTGGGCATCTGAGAACAGGACTTTGCATCAACCCATGCACCACCACCAAGTCCAGGGAATGGAGAGCCTATGGGTGGACCACTGTGAGACGGAAGCCATGGCAGACTCTTCTGTCCTCCTGAAGGCCTGGAAAGGAACATACTTCAATAGCCTGTCAGAGGATGGTCCTCTGAAACTGAGCCACCGGGGGTATTTGTCACCAAGCCATAAGCCAGTACCCTAACACACTCTGGAAGTGGCTCCACCTCCTCCCCTGCTTGGCTCCTCCTACTCCTTCTGAATGACCTGGGCCACCTCTCCTGACACTTGGCGTCACATTCTTTTTTCCGAGGAACTCAAACTGGTCCACATGGAATTCCTTCTGGAGTTCCTCTCCCTCCACAGGATCTTATTGGTACCACATTCAGCATCTCTTGGTCTCCTCCGAGATGAGACATGACTTAGGCCTGTCGGTCATACTTGGTCCCCTGGTTGTAGGACGTGGCCCAGGAATGTCATGCAAACAATTTCGGTGCTGCTGGGAGTTGACCTATGGACACCTATGGAAGGCTTCTGTACCTCCTTCCCTGTCTGGATTTATCCACGTCTAATTAAGGGCCAGCCCCTCCCCCCCCCCCCCCCCGCCCCGGCTTCCCAGTGCCTCTATTTGACATCTCAATTCAGAGAGATCTTGGCCTCTTAGTAAATCTTAGTAAATGCTGATGATCAAGTTGACAGGATGGATAACCACCCAGGAGGCAGACTCTGGGCATCTCTGAGAGGGAGTTTCTTGACTGGTTAATTAAGGTGGGATGACTTCCCCTCAATGTGGGCTGTGTTATGCCATGGGCTGGGATCCCGGAGGGAACGAAAAGGAGAAAACAATCTCCTCCATGGAGAACTGACTCTATCTGTGAGGAAAGACAAACCCTTCTTTCCTCAAATCGCATTTGCTGTCTATTTTGTCTCAGAAATGAGAAAAACAGCTAACACACTTAGCAACATCCAGAGCCACCAGCGCAGCCGCCTCCCAAGGCCTGTGCCCTTGTCCCCACAGCCCCGTCTCTCACGCCCTTGTTAGAGGAGATCACTATTGTGTAGCCAGTTGCACATGGATCAGTTCTGCCTGGTAATCCAGGGTGGATTAGTTGGTCAAATAGGGCAGACAGGTGTTCCTACACAAAGGCCAGAGGGCAGCCTGAGGTATCCACACCATCCCTGTTGGCCTATGACTTTCCAGGCTCTTGGCCAGGAACCTCTCTGCTCCAGCCGACTGGGACAATTGGTGTGACAGTTTGAATATAAAATATCCCCCACAGGCTCATGTGTTTTCTGAACATTTGGTCCCCAGCTGGTGATATCATTATGAGGACTTATAAAAACCTCTAGAATGTAGGGCCCAGCTGGCTGATGAGGCCACGGGGGCAGGCTTTGAGAATTATAGCCTATTCTGGGTTCCAATAAACTCTTTCTTCTCTTCTCCTTTCTCCTTCTTCTCCCCCTCCTCCTCCTCTTCCTCCTCCTCCTCCTTCTCTTCCTCTTCCTCCTCCTCCTCCTTCTCCTCTCCCTCCTCCCTTTCTTCTTTTCATTTGTTTTTTGGTTTTTGTTTGAGACAGGGTCTCACTATGTAGGCCCGGCTGGTCCGGGACTCTGAGAGATCTCCCTGCTTCTGCCTCCCAAGTGTGGGAATTAAACATATGTGCCATCAAACCCAGCTTAGCTTTCTACTTCTTAATCCCATGGAATATAAAGAAACTGGCTACTTCTTGCTCCCATAGCCACAGACAGGAGCGATTCCACCACAAGCCTTCCCCACCATGGACTGTATCCCGCAGACTAGTGGTTCTCAACCTTCCCAATGCTGCGGCCCTTTAACACAGTTCCTCATGTTGTGGTGACCTCCCCACCAACCATAAAATTATTTTTGTTGCTACTTCAGAACTGTAATTTTGCTACAGTTATAATTTTGTTATGAATTGTAATGCAAATATCTGATATCTTAGGCAACCCCTGTGAAAGGGTCATCTGACCCTCCAAAGGGGTCAAAACCCACAGGTTGAGAACTGTTGCCTTAGACCATGAGCCACAGTAATCCTTCCTCCCTAAATTGCTTCTGTCTCACAACTAGAAAAGCAACTAGTAGGTTGGCCATGTTGCTCAGAGGGCAGGGTTAAGAGGTAGGTGCCACCACAGAGGAAACCCCTTCCAAAGTGAAGCGCAAACTGTATAGATTCAGGTCTGTCTGCATATCCACAAAACATGGATTATTGAGCTCCTACGTTGTGTCAAGTGTTCTGTGAAGCTTTGCACCTCTAGAGGTGTGCAAGACCTAGTCTCTGCCCTTAAGAGCTTTTAAGTCAGAAAGTTCTTTCAAAAAGTCAGATCATTGTTATTTGAGATGCTGTGACACTCACAGTATGTTGAAACCACCTAAACCTATTGTTGTTGGCCCCAAAGCAGCCGCAGACAGTGTGGGTAGGCATGGCATTGTGTCAATAAGACATTATGAGCAACCAGCCTGGAACTGGTTGGAACAGAGTTGGAAACACACATCCAAGAGCTCAGAGCGCCTGTCAGGCCCCTGCTGAAGGCAGCTGCTCCAGGTAGCTCCATAGGTGGGCTTGTGGTGGCCCTGTCTTCCCTGACACGTGGCAGTTGCCTGACCCAGCAATTGACATCAGTGGAGAGACCAGCAGGGACAATGACAAACTGGCCAGACCTATGCAGCAAGAGACAGAGTGACTGTCTGGAAGGGTCAGGAGCACTGGGAGTTTTTCTGGAGCCATCCAGCCCTTCCAAACCCTGATCTGCTTTCCAGGTCCCATCAGGCCCAGCCCAGGGAGGTCTGACTGTGGCCCCCGACAGCCTTCCCTTGTAGCTTGGGTGTCCTGTTTTCTCTCTTCCCATGGATAGTTGACCTTCTATATTTAAAGCTTCCATATCTGAGGAGCCAATGAACAGAGGGCCGAATATCTGGAGAATTTGTAAAGAACATGTGCAGAATTTTTTTCACTGTTTTCTAAACAATGCAGTGCACGCTGTTTATGAACATTTATATTTTATTGTGCATCTTAAGTAACATAGAGATGGTTTAAAGTATGTGGGAGCACAGAAGATGGCTCAGCAGTCAACTGTGCTTGCCACACAAGCCTGGTGACTTGAGTTTGATTCTCAGAACCCAGGTAAAGGTAGGAGGAGGAAGCCAACTCCACAAAGTTGTCCTCTGGTCTCCACACACATGTGGCAGCACAAGCCCCCAGCACATTCATGTCATGCACACACACGTACACAATCAATAATAAAATAATACTTGTTATTAAAATTAAGCAACCCTTAGAGCATGTGGGACAAGAAGGTCATGTACATTGCCGCATTAGCCCTGTAAGAGACTGGAGCCTCCATGGGCTTTGAGGGATGACTGTGTATCCTCACAGGAAAATTGTTCCCTTTCTTTCTTGTTTAATACAGTCATTCTCAGTAAACGCGTTAAGTTATACAACTATCACCACCAGTCTCTGTTAAAAACCTGCTTGTATTGAAGGAATGTGGGTGAGAGTTTCCTGTCACCAAAACCCTTGGGCACCCCAGTACTCTGTGGGAAGAGCACCAGGAGTGCACAGGACAGGCCTCTAGCTGGACCTTGGAGAAGGCTTCCCCAGAGAGATCCAAGGGCAATGACAAGAGAGAATCCCCTGGAAACTGTGGGGTAAGAGGGTACCCCCTTATCCCTTTGACCTTTAAATGACAGCACCAGGTGCTCACACCTGCGCCAGGAACCCCATGTAGCAGGCATGGTATGGCTGAAAGCTTCCTTCAGTGCTACCCACCAGCCGCTTGCAGACACACAGCAGCATCCCTGTCCCCTCCCACCTCTCGGTATGGGCCACTGGCCTGCTTTTGCTGTCTGTATACAGGACCTCCAAATCCCTTGGTATTTCAAGTCCCCAACACAGGAAGGGGATGGGTTTATACTCGTCCCCAGGACAGTCAGTGACTGGCTTCACAGTCAGTACCACCTCAGAGTTATCGGAGTAGAGAGAGCCCTTGCCACAGGATTTTCAAGGAATTGAGAAGAAATTGTCAGAAGGGGCTGATAGCTGTCATTCTGAGGTTTGTAGGAGAGGTCCGGCCCTGCTGTTGGCCCCTCCTCCTCTCTGTTTCTCTAGCAGAAAAAAAAAATCTTCCAGTCCACCCATGCCCCATGGCCCCAGCTCTCTCCTCTCTTTCCATAGCCCTTCTCACTATAGAAATGTCATTTCATCTTTAACTAACAGTAGGATTCTTTGTTGCCTGCAAGAGGATCTACTTGGAGCTAAATCAAGTAAATAGGGGCTCCTCCTGGGGATCTGGAGCAGCTTGCAGTTGCAAAGCAGTTGCTGGGCAACCAGTACTGCTGCCTACACCTCGGGGGTGATTCCAACAGCCTTAGATCTCCTTCAGCTTCCTTCTTGGCAGAAAGCATCTGATACAGTGTGGTGTGAGGGTCTTGGGCTTTGGATTTTATGTCCTTCATGGACAGGGAAGAGGGACATTATCCCAGACATTGTCTCTGGAAGAGGCCACACTGTTACGGTTTGAATATGAAGTCTCCCTACAGGATCCTGGGAACACTTGGCCCCCAGCTGGTGCAGCTATTTTCGGAAGTTCTGGAAACTTTAGGAGGTGGGCCCTACTCGGAAGAAATAGGTCACTGGAGGCAAGCCTTTGAAGGCTACACCAAGTTTCCCGTCTCTAGCTCCATCTTTACTTCCCATCTGCCAAGAGGGAAACTGGTTCTCCCACACCGGCCCATTGCTATGATGCCGTGCATACAGACGTACAACTGCGGACTGAACCCAGTGAAACTGTGAGCCAAAGGAAATCCTTCCTACCTCAGATTTCTGTCAGGCACCTGCTCACAGCGATAAAGTTCAGACTAGTCCATACTCCAGTGACTTCTATGATTCATTAGAAGAATATGGATTTGCCCCATCTGCTCGGCCCTGAATTTTTCCAGGCACCTGGACACATACCAGCTATGCCCACCACTAAGTATGAGGTGTCTCTCATTTGAACATTAAGATAAACCTACTGGCCTAGAGAGTTGGCTCAGCAATTAAGAGAACTTGCTACTCTTGCAGAAGATCTGGGTTTGGTCCCTAGCTCCAGACATGGTGGGTGGGTAACAACCATCTGTTAACTCCAGTTCCAGGGGGATCTGATGCCCTCTTCTGGTCTCCATGTGCACAGCACACAAAAGGTACATATACATGCAGGCAAAACACACACAAAATAAAAAAAAAATATGTTATTTTTTAAAAAAGAGAAAAATGAACGAACACACACACACACACACTTTTTTCTAAATAAGAAGATCTCATTAAAATACACAAACTGTTAGGGAAGTGCAATTGCTTAAATGTCCTGTAGAGAAGTTAATATATTGAGTTTTAAAGAAACAATTTAATTCCAAAGACAGTAACTGACACACAGATTTGGAAATGTAACTGTCTTCCAACATCACTTTTGTGTTGTTTTGAGACAGAGTATCAGGCTGGCTTGGAATTTGTGATCCTCCAGCCTCACCCTCCAGAGAGCAGAGATTACAGGTGAACACCACCGAGCCTGGCTCATTCACATTCATGAAATGTTTTTGTTGTTGTTTTGCTTTTTTGAGACAGGGTCTCATATAGACTAAGCTGTCCTGAATTCACTATGTAACCAAGGATGGCTTTAAACTGCTGACCCTCCTGCCTCCGCCTCCCAAGTGATGGGATTACAGGTATGTGCCACCAAACCTGGCTTGTGAAACACTGTTAGGGTGGAAGGGGTGTTTGTCTGTGTATATGGGAACACGTGTGTGCACACATGCATAAAGCATGTGTGAAGATCAGAAGACAATCGTGGTGTTGGTCCTGAGGTGACTTCCACTTTTTGTTTGAGACAGGATCTCATTGGCCCAGAATTTTGTCAAGTGGGCAAACTATCTGTCCAGCAAGCTTCCAGGGATCTGCCTGTCTCCACATCCCATCTCTCCATGGCTGGGATTACAGATGGACACCATCAGGCCCAGCTTTTCACACTGGTTCTTGGGTTCCAAACTCAGGTTCTCATGCTTGCAAGGCAAGCACTTTACTGATCCAGACTTCTCTCTAGCCCTCAAGGAAACTTTTTTTAAAATCTCAACTTGTCATTAGCAACTTGGCATCTGTTCTTTTCATTATTCTGAGGCACCGTTTGAGTCAACAGTGGCTCCCATGGCCTCCTTCCCAGCTCAGGGAGAGAAATGCAACTCTTTTTGAATTCCTATATAAGTAAATAGCAACGGCATGATCAGCCAGAGAGTTCGTTCTGATATTGTTAGAGGGCTTTAGAGATGTTATTTTAACCTTGAGAAAAATGTGGCCATCTTGGTAACTGATGGATGTGGGCCTCTCTGTCATCACTCCTACTGTGAAGGCTGCCCACTCACAGAAATGGGACAAGACCGATTCCCTGTTGTCATCAGTAGGTGCTATTGCCAGGATCCAGGAGCTGAGCCTCCCATGCCTTCTGGTTTGAAGTAAGGCCCGAGGCTGTTGCTTGACTGCCAACCTGTGCCAGGCATGCACAGCAGAGAGGTGTTTGTGAGCCGTGGGGAGGGATGATGAGAGAGAGTACCATTTCTAACTTGGGATACAAGCGCCCTTTACAGCATGGAGTTAAATATGGTGCACCAGATGAGGTGCTGATTAGGTTGCATCAACCTCTGCCGGGGTGCAGAGTAGCTCCCTTGGGTGGCTCAGGGCCTTTGTGGGGACCAAGAGGATCTTGAAGTAGAAACACTGGACCAGGGCAGAGACCCGGCACGAGAGTGTAAGGGCTGCAGGCAGAAGACGGGGGGGGGGGGGGGGGGGGAGGTAAGAAGGACCGAAGGAGAGAATCAGAAGGCAGAAACTGGAATCCAGTTGTGCCAAAGGCAGGCTCTGCTGGGAGTGGGAGGGCCTGGAGGTGTTCTCTAGGATGACAATTAGGGATCCCCAAGCAGGTCAGGTAAGGACATCCTAGGAGGATGGAATTGATGACATCAAGTCCTAGGAGGAGACAAAGACTAATAAATATCAGGTATCAAGATGACAATGTAACTAGTGTGTGGCCTGCTCACTGACTTAGATTACAAAAATCCTCGCATGAATTGAATGGCTGCAACTCATTGCTTTAAGTCCCCATGTGTTCTTCAGACAGGAAGATTGCCTCCAAATATTCCAAATCCCAGGGTTCTCCTTAGTCCAAAGAGTCCAAAGGGAAGTTCAGCTTTGCTGACGAAGAAGGGCGAGCTATGGCTTCTCTGTGCTGTCAGAATGTGTCAACCTCGAAGGCTCCAGGCAGGACCTCTTCAGGGCACAGGGGAAGGAGGTGGTAGTGTGTGCAAAAGAGAGGCTGTAGGCTTCAGATCAGGACCCCACAGTCTTATTGCTCGTACCACAGACCTCGGGATGCCTGTGGGTACCCACTCCAGGTAAGTGCCGCTGGCAGGCGAGAGGGGCTTCTTTGGAAGCTCAGGGCAGTCGGGCTTGAGATCCCCCTCCCACGGTTACTACTCTTTCATCTGTTTAAGTACCAGACTGCTGTGTCCTTTTGCTTAAACTGCTCAAGTAATCCTTTTTTAAGCTTAGAAAACAGTAACCTGTTGCAGTGGTTCTCAACCTGTGGGTCGCGACCTCTCTGGGGGTTGAATGACCCTTTCACAGGGGCTGCGAAAGACCATCTGCACATCAGATACTTACATTACAGTTCATAACAGTAGCAAATTACAGCTATGAAGTAGCAACGAAAATAATTTTATAGTTGGAGGTCACCCCAACATGGGGAACTGTATTAAAGGGTCACAGCGTTAGGAAAGTTGAGAGCCACTGGCCTATTGGAAGGTGGTGGGGCACTGTTGCAGTCACATCAAGCAAAGCTATGGCAGGAGTGGGGTCCTAGTTACTCCTCTTCAGGAATCACCGGTATCTCAGAGCGCTGTAAGCCCTCTATTCTGTCCTTGTCCCACTCAAGAGTAGATGTGTGGCCTCTGTCCAGGAAACACAACTGTCAGTTGGCTTAGTCTGAAGGTGCCCGAGCTGCCCATGCCATCCTGACACCATGGTTCCATTTTCTCCACCAAGATCATGATTACAAGGATGGGTGCTAAGAAGCATCTGCTGTGGGCATCTCCAGTCTTCTCCCTGTGTTGTAGGAAGCCAGGCTTTGGAGCCCCAGGTCCAGATGAAGAATGTGCCACAGAATGTGTGGGGAGAAGGCATGGCAGTGGTCCAGGGAAGGTGGCCAAATTGCAAGTCATGTTTTTGGCCTGGGTATTTTGGAAGACACTGGAGCTAGTAGGAGAGGGCAGTTTGCAACCCCAAGGGAACTGAAGGAGAATGCCTTGTACCCTTGTGATGTGGAACCCTGCGTTCATAGGCCTTGTCACTGGGCACTGGATCTGTGACCTCCTTATTTCACAAATAAGGACTCTCATTTGCTTATTTCATTGTGTTGATTTTATGTGTCTGGGTGCTTTGCACTATGTGCACACAGTTCCCAAGGAGGCCAGAAGAGGGCAGTGCATCACCTGGGACTAGACTTCTAGACTAGTGGTGGCTTTGAGCCATCACCTAGTCACTGGGAATGGAACCCTGGTCTTCTGGAAGAGCAATAAAGTGCTCTTAAGTGCTGAATCATCTTGAAAGCCACCACCACTTCTTTTTAAGGATCTAATTTCCTTTTATTGAGTGTGCTGTGAGCCACCCTATGCAGATTTTGGACACTGAACTCAAATTCTCTGCAAGAGCAGCAAGCACTCTTAACCACTGAGCTGTCTCTGCAGGACACAAGGATCCTCTTTTGCTAGAATTCACGCAAGATTCTGGAGCAAGAGGGAACCCCAGTGACAACAGAGCTGCCATGTCTTTGTAAAATGTCATGAGCTCAGAGCAGATGTATTCAATTTGAAGAACTAGAGGAAGCACAGAGGTTATATTCAAGTCCAGAATAAAAGCCACATGGACTGAACATTTCTGCCTAAATTCAAGTGTTGAAGCCCCAACCCTGGGCTTTGAGGAGGGAAATTAAGGTAAAATGAACCCCTAACAGCGGATTCTGACCCAAACAGACTGGTATCTTTATCGAAGGTATCAGAAAACTTGTTTTCTCTCTGTGCCATCTAAGGACACAGGAACAGGCAATCATCTCAGCCAGGAGGAGCTCTCACCAGACATGAAGCCCAGCCAGACCTTGAGCACCTTGAGCATCCAGCATGCAGGATGATGGGAAATGACTTTTCTGCCACTTAAGCTATACCCCATACACTCTATCAGCCCCTAACTGTACCTCTGTACTGGAGAGTGAAATCCCAGGGAGGAAATACCAACAGTTAGGCTCTATTAACCACCACCTCATCTGTGTTTGTACAAGTGACTTAAACATCTCAACCCCTGGAGTTAAATTGTCTCTAGCACTCAAGGGATGCTGGCTTGGTGCCACCCTCCATGAGTGCCAGAACTCCATTTGCTTGCCTGATTCTGAAACGTTTCTGATCCTCTGATCCAGCAGGTACAGGCAAGTCTACCAAGTGCCTCTGTTTTGGCACCTGCCCCAACCCCATTCTATAGTAACTGATTGTACCCGATTGCTTTCAATGAGAGCAAAGCCCAGCTGCCCCTTGAGGCGGAAAAATGTGTGTGTGTGTGTGTGTGTGTGTGTGTGTGTGTGTGTGTTAGTTATAAGCCTAGGGCAGAGGCTTCCTACTGCTGGAGATGGTCCTTCCCAGAGCTTAGGAGCATCAATCTATCTTGTGGGGGTGGGGGTGGGGAGTGTGCATCTCCCCATCTATTAGATGCTACTGGAGTCCCATACCCCAAAACATGTCCTGCCCTGAAGCCTATCTTCTGGAGCAGTGGTCCTCCACCTACCTAATGCTGTGGCCCTTTAATACAGTTCCTCATGTGGTGATAAAATTATTTCCATTGCTACTTCATAACTGTAACTTTGCTACTGTTATGAATCACAATGTAAATATCTGACATACAGATGGTCCCAGGTGACCTCTGTGACAAAGAAGTCGCAACCCACAGGTTGAAAACCGCTGTTCTGGAGCATTCATTCCTTAACCATCCCAGGGTCCCTGGAGAATGAAGGGGGGAACTCTGTCTTCTCCCTGGACCTTTGCCACCATCACTGGATCACTTGCATCAGTAAGTCAGACTCAGACTGTGTAAGAGCTGCTACCTGTGAGAATCAGGTATTGGAATCTGCGGGTTTAGTCAGGGCTGGCTTATCCCTGCCACTGGCCCTAAGTGCCTAGTCATTCTGCCATCAAGTTGCACCTTTCCCAAGGTGCATAGGAAACACAGGAGTATGTTTGAACCATCCCAAGCTATCCTGAGAAAAGAGGGGCTCAGATCACCCTGAACAGCCTTTTTTGTGTGTGTGACTATACTATACAACCCCCCCTCCCCTCTCCCCTTCCCTTTCCCCACCTTTCCCCACTTTGTCCCTCCTCCATGACTGTGCTGCACCTGTACAGACAAGTTTGGGTTGGAGTTTCTCAGATGACTGCCTCAGAGCAAAGGCACTGCCTGGAGGCATCAGAGGTGAGCTCAGGGTTGCTCCCACAAGCATTCCTTTGAAGTGACACCTTCTTGTCTCTCTTTTGCAGACATCAAAGGATGGAGGGCCTCACTTCGGCTGTAGCTCACAGTGAAGGCCCCTCCCCAGCACTGTTCACCTAGGGAAGAGGGACAGGCATGTGCTGTGCTCTCTCCTCTGTGCTCAGGGCTGGATTCTCACAATGGCCTCAGACAGCCTCTCCGTGAGCCCCAAAGGATGCTGTCTGCAGTGCTGTCGACTGTCTGAGGACCATGGAGGATCTTGCAGGTGGCATGTCTAACCTGCTTGGTTGGTGCTCTTTTTATCCCTGGCTAGAAAGCTCACCTTGTCTTTTCCTGGCTGATATGTAAAGCCAATCCCTTCTAATCTCCCCTCCCCGCAAGTCTCTGCAGCTGCTACTAGGCCTACAGTCATTTCAAGCATCTTTGAAATTGCTAGTGATTCATGGTAACTTTCTAGAAGGTAGAATCTTCTATGTGGGTGTTCTCAGAATCCCAGGGCATCTCCACTGTATGACTGTAATGATTTCAGCTTTGAAAGGTCCACAGGGAGGGGACTCATGAGGAACAGAGCTGATGAATAGGCTTTCTTCAATCAAATCTTCTGGGAGCCATGAGGTAGGTAGGGTTAGCAGAAAAAGGACAGTCAAGGAATGAGGACGTCCCTAGTCAGCCTTCCATATCTAGGTCATGACTTGGAACTTGGGGAGCTTAGGAACTTAGGCCTGAGCCTATCAGGCCATGCCTGTCAGAGGCGCTGGTAGGTGAGGAGGATTCCTCATGAGGAATTACAGCATAAGTGGCCAGAGAAGGAAGCATCCATCACCAGCAGGCCTCTCATGTATGCAGAGACAGTGTCATGGTGGGAGGAGGAGGAGGAACAGGCTGAAAGGGACTGGGGCCAGGTGTGTGGGGTCTGTGAGATCCAGTGGCTACCACAGACAACTGAGCACCCGAGTGACTGCCCACTAGACCCCACAGGGTCTGGTGGCTTCTGACCAATTAGGAAGACCCGCTGTGCACCTGAGGTAGGCACCCTGTAACATCATGCTTGGTGCCCGGGTGGTGGGTAAAGGAACCACAATTGTTGAATTTTAGCAGGGGCCGTTAGAGACCAGTTCTCTGGAGCCAGAAACTGAAGCCCAAGACAAGGTACAGTGCCTTGCATGAGTTTATTTATTTGATAAGTCAAATCAATCAAATTGGTTTTCCAATTAATTTTGCTAGATTTCACAACTGTACATGTAACCAATACGTCAGGTTTTTCTAGGCTGGGTACAAATAGGGTCACACTTACGGCTAAACAATAGCTTCTCTCCTCGTTGACTTTGGTAAGAGAAATCTGGGCCTTTTCTACAACTAAGTCCCAGGTTTCTCCCACTCTCTGGCTGCAATTTGCTCATTATGTCTTTCACACTGACCCTCCCCCTTGCCAACTGCCTGTTGAGGACCCATAGAATTGGTGCCTCCGCCCAGAGTACACACCAGGCTCCATGGGAACGGACAAGAATTTTCTTCCCTTCACTCACTATTCGGGATGGATCAGGGTGTCCTCAGTTCTCATGCCCCCCACTTCCAGGCCCATGTTCATCATACCAATGTGACACTGCTGCTACCCCTCCAGGAACCTTGCCCCTACCTTTCTTCAGCTTATTGCTCTAGATTCCCTAACCTCTATGATAATGTTTCTCTTGGGGGCCTAGAGCCCTTTCCACCATAGAGTCTTGCTATATGCACACCAGGTCATTGGTCAGCTTTGGTCATCGATGGGCACGATGGATACTTGGGGCCTGCTAAGGCTTTGCTCTGGGGAAACTTGCCCGGAAGACCCACTTGCACCTGGAGGGGACCACTTGACTTTGATGGATGGGCTAACAGCTCCTTACACGGAGAGAAGTTGGAGGAAGTGGTCCCAAGACCCATCCACTCATGGATTGACCTAAAGCAGCCCCAAATATTCTGCTGCTTGTGACAGGCCTTCTCAGTGTCACAGGTGGTATCTCTGTTCAGGATGGCTGTGGGATAAAACCGTGTCCGAGGCTGGGGACCTTATCTCTGGGTCTGCATAGCCCTGAGTCTCCACCAACGGGCTCCTGGGGGCCCAGCCCTGAGGTGGAACTCTGGTCCTAGTTCTCTCACTCCTCTACAGTCACTGCCAAGGTCCTTAACTCTCTTGTCCTTAAGGTTTTCTTCAGTGGCCCACAGGTGGCTCCATAGTGCCACCCAACACTATCACAGCCTTCCTGCCATCTACCTTCCTCTTCCTCTCTTCTCCCTCCTTTCCCTCCCCCTTCTTCTCCCTCTTCTCCTCCCTTTCTGCTCCTTCTTTCTCCTAATATTTTGCCTCACCTCGATCTTCTTATGTGGGGACAAGTCCCCAGTTATAGCTACATCTCCATCTTCTCCTCTCCTTCCCCATGTGATCACCCCTCCTCCGGTCTCAGTGATGTAGGCCCCAGTTAGTTGGAGCTGTGGCTGCTTTTCTTCCTAAAGACCTGCATCTCATTCATGTGAAGTCTCATGGGTTTCTTCTCATCCCACTCCTTCCGTCTTGCAAAAACACCCCATAATTTATCCTTCTAATCATTTTGCTCTCTGGAACGGCTGAGTCATTGCAAGCGAGGCTTTAGGCTGTCACTGTGAGCTCCTTCTCAAGAGTGTGAAAGGAGCCAATGAAGGACCCAACACGGATTCAGCTGTCTGCAGTTTCCCTCCAGGAACTGGTGGGTACCTCACCACCTTACTCAGACACAGCCCTTTGTGTTGCCTGGTGAAGATAGCCTCCCAATTCCTAGCCTGCTCCCTACAGTGTCAGCAGTTCCAGCTGCCCAACCAGGACCCAATAACAACACCTTCTTCATTCTGCTATGGCTAAACCAAGTTAAGACCAATTCTTTCTTATCTCCTTCATACTGGCCTAATGCACTACTTCCCGGGCAGTCCAAGAAAGAAGGCTGGCTGCCTTCGAGGGGGCTCTCTTTTTTAGACTAAGTCTCAGTCATGGGCCAGCACTACTACCAGGTGTTGACAGGAGAGAAGGCATCCAGTCCCAGCCGTGGTATGTCTCTTTCCTCCCCTGGGTATATCCTGGTCCTTTCCACTGTGTTCTCATTGGCTCCATGGTGTCTCCTGTCTCCCCCCTGACCTGCTTCACACAGCCTCTTCCCTCCATCTAATCCTTCTCAGGGGTATGAGAAAGTTTGGATGGCCTCCTGTGCCTTTCTAGGGTTCAGCCCTTAAAAGCTCTCTTTGTCATCATTTCTGTGAGCTCATTGCCAACAGAGCTTCAGAAGGGACTGGAAAAAAGTGAAAGCTTGCTCCATCTTGAGGGAATATGTCTTCCCTATCTCTGTATCTCCACCAAAACACTCTTGATTCCCTGCCCTAATCCCCTCTCCATCTCTCTCTTCCTTTCTACTCTTCCAATAGAATGGAAAGATGGGAACACCAAGAAGCAGACTTTAAGTTACATTTTCTTTTTCAATTCTTCTTCCTCATACATTTTAGACTTAGAAATGAAGAATTCACCCAGTTCTTTAGCAAACCCCAAACATGGGTGACATAATGTCAGTTGTCCAGGTGTTGTGAAAAAGGTCTTAGGGGTATAAAGAACGAAGGTGATGATCAGCAAGTATCAAAGGAAAGCGCAGGATGTTCCTTATGAGAATTTAGGACTGGGATTTCCATCCCCTGAGAGGTGTGCCTTCCTTTAACCCCTGATGATGATGATGTCCTGTGGACCTCATGGACTGCTAAAGACCGGTGGGCCTTGTGCCCTGTGCGAAATTCTTTGATGACAAAGTAATAGCAGAAAACATCAAGGCAGCAGTTGATGTTGGAGAAACAAAGGGACAATTGCAGGAATAAGCTGATGCTCTGCTTGACTCTGCACTCCAAGATAAAGTCATTCCTCACCAGGAACTGCAGGAAAAAACCCAGGTGTACTGGGAGAAAAGAGACCACAAAGATGACAAGATTGGTAGCAATGGTCCAGATGCAGGCTCTCTGTTGGACCTTTTTCTGGGTACAGTCTGCTGGACGGTCTAGAAGGATGTGAATGCTCCTGTAAGAACAGAAGCCCATGATGCTCATGGGAAGGAGGAAGCCGAAGATCTCCAGGGGGAAGAAGACCTTAGCACTCCAGGTGCCATCAGACATGTTGTGGAAGCACTTGTAATTTTCCACTTCCCTGTGAAAAGTGTAGATGGGGATGCTTCCAATCCATACCAGGATCCAGATGGTGCAGCAGATCCCAAAGATTTTCCTGGGGGACCGGAGGTAGCTGACCAGGAATGGGTACTGGATGACCAGGAACCTGTCCAGGCTGATGAAGCAGATGGTGAAGACACTCCCGTACATACTAATGAAGTAGAGGCACTCCACCAGGGTGCAGAAGGCTGGGGAGGGGGATTTCACCTGCGGCAAGACCATCTTGAATGGGAGAGAGAGCACAAGTAGTAAGTCGAAGATAGCCAGGTTGATCATGTAGATGGAAGTGGCAATGTATTCTGGCTGCCTCTTCTTTATGAAGGTACTGAAACCTCTGATGGCCAGGAGGTTGAGGACTAGGCCCAGAAGGAAGGTGGGGATGTGGACTGCCAGCTGCAGGGTACTCATCAGGTTATCCACGACATCGAACGAGCAGCTGTCTCTTGTGTCCAGCTGGCTCATGTTCTTGCCTGCAACACCAACAGTAGGTAAGAGAGTTCCTTTCACTCCCTTGAACCGATGAACAGCTAAAATGACTTACCAGAGAGTGATGAGCACTCAGCAGCTGATGCTTAGTGCACTGCAAGGAATAAGCACAGAACACGGGGTCGGGGGGTGGCTCGGGGTAAAGCATTTGCATGTAAGTATGAGGACTGGAGTTTGGATCCCCAGCACCCATATGAATGCTGGATGGGCATAGTTCCCCATTCATAATACTGTTGAATGGGAGGGGGCAGAGACCAAGATCCCTGGAACAAGCTGGTTAACTAAAATAACCACTCTAGTGAGCTCTGAGAGACAGATCCTGCCTCAGCATATAAAGTGAAGGGCGATTGAGAGAGACTCCTCCTACCAACTTCTGAGCAGCGCACGGGTACGCACACACACACCTCTATGCACATGTGAACATGCATATACACATATACACATACACACATACACACACTCATGCACATACTCACAAAATAAATGAATGCAAATTTTTTAAAGAAAGAATTCTGCTGCACACACAGGAAGGGTATGCTGAAGAGGCAGAAATAAGGGGATTGTGAGTTCTAGACCTGCCAGGGCTACACATTTTAAGTTAGCTGTGTTGGTGTACACCTTTAATCCCAGCACTCAGGAGGCAGGAGCAGGTGGATCTCCATGAGTGTGAGATTGGCCAGCCAGGGATACATACTAAAAACATCTCAAAAAATTAAAATTAAATTAAAAGATGGGGCTAAATTAAATTAAAACTGGGGCTAGAGAGGTGGCTCCATGGTTCAGAGCACTGGCTGCTCTGGCAGAGGACCTGGGTTTGATTCCCAGGACCTATATGGAAGCTCACAACCATCTGTAACAGCAGTTACAGAGGATCCAACGCCTTCTTCTAACCTCTGCAGGAGCCTAGCGTGCATACGGTGCACATACATACATGGAGGGAAAACACTGATACACATAAATCTAAATCTAAATGAATAAAATGCATAACAACTACTTTTAATCCTGCTGCCCCAATATCCAACTTTATCTCACAGATACCTTTCGATTTACAATGGGTTTGTATCCACTAAACCCCATTCTAAGTTGAAAATACTGTCAATCAAAGAACTACATGTAATATATCTAATCAAAGCTTAGCCATAGCTTAGCCTAGCTTGTCTGAAGCATGCTCAGATTCTTGTATTAGTCTCTGATTGAGCAAAACCACCTCACATAAAGCCTGCTTTATAATGAAATGTTGAAGATCTAATGTGATTCATTGACCACTATATTCAATGAGTAGGATGACTGTACAGCATTGGGACCATTTGCACACACACACACACACACACACACACACACACACCTACTTAGCTACCTACAGAAAAAGAACCCTTTTGCGCATGAGCCTCTCTCCTTTTTTTTTCAATCAGAGCCCTTACTGAAAGGTACAACAACTCAAACTCTGAATCAAGCTGTTTAAGCAAAGAGAGAATTTCACACAATCGAAAAACTTCCGGGCCTGCTGGTGTGCCTTTGTGGTGTGAACCTACAATCCAGAAACTGGCAAAGAGTGGTTCTGGGCCAAGAGGATTGCAAGCTGAAGACTAGCTTTGGCAACTTAGCAAAGCCCTGACTCAAAATTTAGAAAAAGTCGAAAGAGGCCTTGGGATACAGCTCAGGGATGGAACACGTGCCCTAGATATACAACACCTCTGGTTCAGTGTCTAGTAATGCAAACAGGAGAAGGCAGAAGATAGGCAGGGAGTAGAGGAGAGAAAGGAAGGAAGGGGAAAATATTGGGGTGCAGCTGGATCAGGGTTCCAGATGCTGTGGCAGGCTCCAGCTCCTCCTTAAACGTGGTACCCTCTCTTCTCCTCCACCCACTTTCCCGATGATTGGTCAGGACTCCACCTCTGACTGCAGGGATGACCTCAATCAGCATGTCACGTTCCCCCCTGGACACAGGAATTGATTTGTCCACTGGCTCAAGGGAAGGTGTGCAGCCTGTCCAGAGGCAATTCAAAACAATCAGCTTCATGCTTTGGCTCTCTCTGGGGGGGCTGGAGATGAAAAGCTGGAGCAGCTACAGCCTCTGCTGCCCTGAAGAAAAATCCAGGCAGAAAATGATGCTTCACGGAAGAAGGACCAGCCCTAGGTCTGTCGGGGACAAAGAGAAGCCTTTGGATGAATGGAAGGTAAGGACAAGAGAGCCAAGGCTGGAGGCGTGCTTTCCAAGGGACATAACTGTGGGCCAGATCTTGCTTGTGGGTCTGGCCACTTTAGGGGTTGCAGGAAGCTCACTCATCCACCTCTGCCCACCTCTCTCATCCACTCTTCTGCCCCCCTGAGGCCAAGCTGTTGATATACCAGGCCCTAGACATTGGGTGGCGGTGTTCACTAGCGCATAGGGTCCCTGCATCGAAAGGTGGTTTCCACCCGGACTCTTCTGCAACCTCTTCTCCAACCGCCACAGCAGCTGGCACCTGGGGAACAGGTACAGCCACAGCCTGCACCAACTCTCCATCTTTGTCCCTACTTCACCCTCCACAAATGTCCCGGCTACCAGGAGAGAGATCCTAAGGTACAGAGAAGGGGTACCTCCTACATAGCCTTTCACCAGCAAGAACCCTGCACCGTGGTCAGGATGTTGCTTTTAACTTATGTTATTATACTAGATTTTTTTTTTTTGGTTGGAAAAGCAATTGGGGCAGTCAATAAAATATCCAAAGAATACAAAAGCACATGCCTCCATTGTACCCCAGGGCCTCGGTTGTGCTTTCTAGCAGTCACCATGCACAGCAGTTGCTTGCAGATTTTCTCTAGGAGTTTCTAGTTACAACCATATTTTCATAAACATACACATAAGTTTAGTATCTTTGAAATAAAAAACCCCACTATACCTACAGTTCTGTCCCTTGCTTTTCCAGATAACAATGTTTCTTAGAAATTGTTCCACATGAGTATACACGACTCAATTCTCTCTCTCTAATAGTCTCCCTGAATTGTTGTGTAGATGGAACATCATTCATTCGGCCAGAGGCCTATTAACAAATGTTAAGGCTTCCAAGTGTCTTCCTGGGCATCACGGAATTCCATATCACACATTCTTGTGGGTTATTTCTTTGCTACACCATCACTACCAGGAGAATTCCCATTCCTTGGCTGTTTCTTATTTTTGGGTGGGGAGTGGTGGAGGTGCGTGTGTGTGTGTGTGTGTGTGTGTGCGCGCGCGCACGTGTGTGTGCAGGTGTGTGTGTGTGCACATGTGTGTGCAGGTGTGTGTGTGTGCACATGTGTGTGCACGTGTGGAGGCAGAGGAGGTTGGTGTCAGGGGTCTTCCTCCTCACTCTCACCTCTCCCCCTTGTCTGGTTTTTTTTGGTCAGGGTCTCTCACCTGAAGCTCACTCCCCGGTGGGCTACAGATGACCCCACCATGCCTAGCCTTTATGTGGTGCAGGAGGTCTGAACTAAGGTGCACGTGCTTGCATAGCAAGCACTTTAAAATACCAAACTTGGGTAATTTAAAGATCCTAAGTGGAATACCATTCCCAAATTCTTTATAACTCATACTTTAAAGAAAAAAAATAGACATGTAGACATAGTCTCTCCCACAATGAGTGCTTTAGACCCGTGCTGGCTGGTTTTATGTCAACTTGACACAAGCTAAAGTCATCTAAGAGGAGGGAACCTCGACTGAGAAAATGCCTCCATAAGATCGTACTGTAGGCAAACCGGTAAGGCATTTTTAAAATTAGTGATGGATGGGGGAGCTCACTGTGGGCGGTGCCATCCCTGGGCTGGTGGTCCTGGGTTCCATAAGAAAGCAGGCTGAGCGAGCCGTGAGGAGCAAGCCACGGCCTCTGCATCAGCTCCTGCCTCCAGGCGCCTGCCCTGTGTGAGTTCCTGTCCTCACTGCTTTTGATGATGAACTGTTATATGGAACTGTGAGTGAATAAACCCTTTCCTTCCCCAAGTTGGTTTCTGTATTGGTCTTTCATCGCAGCAATAGTAACCCTACCTAAGACAAGACCCCTGTGATGTGGTAAACACCTCCTAGGGTTGTGCAGTGGAAGCTCTAGCAAGGGTCTCAAACTCGGGCCTCCCATGTAACTCTGCTAAGGGCAGAAGGGTAGAAGAGTCCTGCTGCAGGAGGCTTGGAAGAAATGAAAAATGTCAGGCTGCTTCCTCTTGACAAAATGCACAGAGTGCCACAGGTCAATCTCAAAAATAGCTAACGTGACTTGGAAGTTCCTTTAGAGTGATGACAAAAGCAGACCCAAGCCATTGCAGGACTAAAGGAACAATGTCACAATAGCAAAGATAATATGCTTAGAGCAGTCAGCCTTGAGCTCACTGACAGCAGAAAACCAAGAACTGCAGAGACAAGTTTAAAAGAAAACATACCCTCTGGGCACGTGTGTGTGTCTGGAAACAGGGTCATGCTCAGGCAAACTCCGTGGATGAACCCGTCATTGCTGGCTATGGCGCAAAGACTAGAACTAAAGCAGGCAAGAAAAACAAACAAATAAACAAATGCAAAGATAGTCAGATGCTAACCCAAACCCCACATGTGGCTGAATTAGGAAGAAAGAAACATCTGGGGCTTGGGAGACGGCTCGTCGGTAAAGTTCCTGCCACGCAAGCTCAAAGACTTGAATTCAGATCCCCAGAAACCACACAAAAAACCCAGCGTAGTAGTGTGGGCCTGCAGCCCCAGCCTTGGTGCGGTAGAGACAGGTGGATCTCTGAAGTTTGTTGGTCAGCCAGCCTGAATCGACGAGCTTCGGTTTCGATGAGAGACCTTATCTCAAAACATAAAGGTAGAGAAAGATGGAGAAAAGACACCTGACACTGACCTCAACCTGCACACGTGTGCACTGGCACACCCCCCCCCAAACCAAACAGCTGGACATGGTAGATACACTTGTAATCTCAGTGCTTGGGAGCAGAGGCAGGAGGACCACTTGAGCTCGGGAATTCAAGACAGAACTGTACACCACAGTGAGACCTGCAAAAGCAAAAGAAGGTTGGAAGGGAAGGAGAGAGGCAGGGAAGAGAACAACAGACAGCAAAGGAGAAAATTGCTCTGGTTCAAAGCCATGATCGAGGCTGCTGGAATGTGTCTACATCAATTATGAGTGTGTATGGGGGTTTTGTTTATGTGTGTGTGTGTGTGTGTGTGTGTGTGTGTGTGTGTGTGTGTGTGTGTGAATAGACAGGATTCAGCTGTGGGCATCCCCAGTAGAACTACCCTAACGGTCCCATTTAATTTACTGAAAGACTTCAAAGGGAGCCTACTCAGAAGGTGATCTCTGAAGCCAGGAGATGCACTCTCTCTACAGACAGACATAAAGGAATCGGGTTGAAAAAATTATTTCCAGCTAATGGCAGAGTTATCGGAGGGTCTAAAATATTAATCCTCTCAATTCCCTCTGAGGGTCGGGGTGGGGGACCATCTTTTAAAGAATGTTCAAAAGGGATCAAAATGTTCAGAAGTGATGACTCAGTAGTTAAGGGCTCCTTAACTCCTTAACTTAACTCCTTAACTGTAGTTGCTGCTCCTACAGAGGACCTGAGTTCAATTCCTAGCGACCACATAGAGGTTCACAATGGTCTACAACACCCTTGGGGATCTGGTCTCTTCTGGCCTGTGGTACACATATACAAGCAGCAAACTCATACACATAGAATAAAAACACTCCTTTAATCCCAGTACTCGAGAGGCAGAGGCAGGCAGAGATCTGTGAGTTCAAGGCCAGCCTGGTCTACAGGAGAGTGAGTTCCAGGACAGCCAGAGTTACAACAGAGAAACCCTATCTTGAAAATCCCCTCCCCCCAAAAAAATCTTTAAAAAATCTATTTCTTCATAGAAATAAGATAAAAAGAGATAAATGTAGTCTGGGAAAGAGATGAAACAGACAACCTCAGAGAAGACAAACTGCCTATGATAAAGCTCAGTCCATACTCAACTTAAGCCTTGGGGCTATTGGCACCTTCTGTTCCAGCCAACCCAGGCCCGCAGTGATCCACAGGTCATACTGTAGGTGACTGAGTCCCTCCAACTCAGAAGCAGATGCTAAGACAGCTCTAGACATCCAAGAAACTGATTAGGGAACAAAGTGGGAGAGGGTGAGCATTCGAATTCTCACACAACTGCCTTGAGGAAAGGAAGAGGGAAGGAAGAGGGAAGAAAGGAAGGAAGGTAGGAAGGAAGGAAGGAAGGAAGGAAGGAAGGAAGGAAGGAAGGAGGGAGGGAGGGAAGGAAGGAAGGAAGGAAGAGGGAAGAAAGGAAGGAAGGAGGGAAGGAGGGAGGGAAGAAAGGAAGGAAGGAGGGAAGGAGGGAGGGAAGAAAGGAAGGAGGGAAGGAAGGAAGAAAGGAGGGAAGGAAGGAAGGAAGAGGGAAGAAAGGAAGAAGGAGGGAAGGAAGGAAGAAAGGAGGGAAGGAAGGAGGGAGGGAGGAAAGGAAGGAAGGAAGGAAGAGGGAAGGAAGGAAGGAGGGAGGGAGGGAGGGAAGGAAGGAAGGAAGGAGGGAAGGTAGGAAGAAAGAAGGGAAGGAAGAAGGGAGGGAGGGAAGGAAGGAAGAGGGAAGAAAGGAAGGAAGGAGGGAAGAAAGGAAAGGAGGAAGGAAGGAAGGAAGGAAGGAAGGAGGGAAGAAAGGAAGAAAGGGAGGGAAGGGGAAGGAAGAAGGAGGGAAGGAAGGAAGAAAGGAGGGGGAAGGAAGGAAGGAAGGAAGGAAGGAAGGAAGGAAGGAGTAGGTAGGAAGAGCTTCCAACTCCAGTCAGCTTTGAGAATATCGTGGCCACAGTTATGGGGCTTCCTTAAGCCCAGCTGCCTGGGAGGGGAATCCCTATATGGTGCTGTCATCTCTACTGGCCGGGAGCAGGCCTTGGGTGAACATAACAGCGGACCTCAAGGGGCTGCTGGCCTGTACGTCTTGTCACTAGGCTTCCAGACAGCAGATTCTCCAGAAGGGTGATCTGAGCAGCACACAGCACCAGCAAGGTGGTCCTGATGCTGCCGACACACGAGGCACTGGCCAGTGTCCCAAGGGCAGCAGTGGGACTGTCACAGCTGCCATCCCAGCAGCAGCATCTGTGGTGGGCTGCCAGTCTTCAACTTGGGACTGCCAGGCTCCCTTTCTTCTGGAAGAATTTGAATGACTAAACTTAGCTTCCTACCAGAAAGACTGAAGAATAGGAAAAGGTCATGGGCCAAAGAAACAGAGCCTGTGTTAGAGCTGAGGAGCCAGAGGTGGCTATTTTGCTTCCTGCAACAATGTGAGCCCTAAGAGGTGAGGCTAACTTGAACAGACACAACAAGAACCATTGAGCAGCGGAGGAGCCAGCATCTGTGCAAAACCTGTGGACAGAGAGCCACACCCAGGTGTCCTGCAGTGCGGGCACCTTCATTTTATCTTGTTATTTATTTATTTGTATTGCAGATAATTTCGATGCCACAGACATGTATTAATAAACCAGCCATGTTCCCTGCCCCCCTCTTTGAAAACCACAACCCTGGCAGAGCTCTGAGGAAGAACATTTGGATGGCAGAATCCAGTAACCAGCCAGATTGTCGCTTGGGAATGAAGAGCATATTGTCCTCTCTCAAATATGTCCCCCCCCCCAACAAATATCTCTCCAAAGTTCTAGACCTCCGACAGTTAACAAGAGAACGTGGAGTGGCCGCATCAGGTGGAACACCTTGGAACGCAGCACAGGCGGCAGAACCTCTGGAAGGGGCCTTTCTGTCAGAACCAATATGGTGACAAGTAAGCAAACGCTGCCGGGCAGGGTGGGGGAAGGGAACAGTAAGAAATGATCTTAGGGAACGCTGGAATATTGCTCAGTGGCAGAGCACCAGCAAAGAGGTTCTTTGGGATGGGAGGCGGGGGTATGCAGAAAATTAGTGGCTGTAAGGTGTAGTTCCACCCAAAGCTACAGTTTGAAGCATCTGTATCGTACCAACCCCAGGTCTGATGCACAGTGTACGCAAATGAAAAGGAAGAATGTGCTTGGCTTGTAAGAGCTGGGGACACTACGCAGGTCAAAACAAGTGGCTGTTGATAGTCCACAAAGGGGCCAGACATCACTGTTTTAACCTATTTAACCTCCAGTTTTATAGATTAAATTAAACTTGTGACTGGCATGTGATACTTGGGCATATCCGTAGAGTGTGGTGTGATGTCTCCACACAGGCGCCGTGCTTTGGTCAGGCCAGAGCCGTCAGCATTTCCTCTCTTGTTTTCTCGTGTCTGAAGCCTTGAAGCTCCTGTCTTGTAGGCCTTCATCAAACATAGGCTTGGTCAGTGGACCACAGTCCCCCTTAGAACTATACAATGCTAGAGCGTAAAACGTGTTCTTTTTTTAATTTTGCTAACTCCAGATATGTAAGTGTGAGGTTTAAATTTTTATTATTTTATTTAGTGTGTGTGTGTGCGTGTGTGTGTGTGTGTGTACACATGTGCCACAGCAAGTGTGTGCAACTGAGTTCTCGCCTTCTCCCCTCTCCCCCTGGGACTGAACTCGGGCTTGCCTGCAAGCGCCTCCACTCGCTGAGCCACCTCACCAGGCCAAATGTAGGAACTTAAAAAAAAAAAAAACCTTAAAGTAACCACTGACAATGAAAAATAGTATGTTGGAGAGCGGAGGGGACTAGCTGAGAAGAGGAAGGGGGTCAGCAGGATGTGTGAGGTAATTGGGGCGAATACGATCAAAATACGCAAATACATATGAAATCATCATAGTGAAACCCATTAGTATGTATGATTGATATTTGCTAAATACTGTGGCTAAAACAGAACGTCTATCTTCAAAACCACCGAAGAAGACAACGAGAAAGAAACAAAACATCGGACTACAAGGCACAGAGTAAATATGCCTGGACGAGAAACCAGCATAGAAATGATAGTAAATTCGAAGCATCCAAACTGCTCTCTCCTGACATTCTTAGTTCAGTTAAAAATATTACTGAAGCCGAGTGCAGTGGAGCACCCCTTTAATCCCAGCACTCAGGAGGCAGAGGCAGGAGGATCTCTCTGAGTTTTCAAGGGTCTCCTGTTCTAGTGAGCTTTAAGCCAGCCAGGGTTTCATAGTGAAATCCTGTAAAAGATCAAAATAAGCAGAAATATTATCCAACTCTGCTCTTATCAAGGGCACACAATTGACACAGTGTTCAGCGTGACAGTCCCGTGCCAACAGAGCATTCAGAAACAGAAGCGAGCTCTGATAGCAAGCAGCAGACCCGGCACAGAGCCTCAGGAACAGGGGTACCCCGGCATAGGAAGCTGTTTTCCTAAGGGAGTGGGGAGGGGTATGATGGGACTATAAGATACTCTACTAGGTATGACACTGGCATAATGAAACCTACTATTCTGTACAACAAATGCACGCTAATAAAATACATAAACAAAAACGGGGGAAAGGCTTATTTTCTATTAATGAAGCGAAAATAAAGGCTGGGGGTGCAGCTCAGTGGTAAAGCACTTGTCTGATACACACAGGCCCTAGATTGAAGCTCCAGCACCACAAAAACAAGCAAAAATATGAAGGAAAGGAAGATCAAACTGTGCAGGCCAGTGCTGCAGTCCTGTGCCGGGACAGCACAGTACAGAAGACACACAGAAGGAAGTCAGAGATCTGCTAACCGACATGAATGGTGTCGGAGACTTTAGCAGGTTCAAACAGGTCAAGCAGAAGAAACACAAATTAGAATAGAATTAGACAAACAGTATAATTGATACTCCTTAATAGTTCTTGAGTCTGGTTTTAAACAAATAAATAACCTATTTTTACCCTCATATAGCCAAGAAACATTTGCCCAAATGGATTATCTGTCTAGCCAGAATAAAATAAGACACACATAAAACAAAACGAAACAAAACAGCAACAACAACAAAAAAAACCGAGGTAGGCCGGGCAGCGTGTGCCCTTAATACTGACATTTGGGAGGTAGAGGAAGGCAGATCTCCCTGAGGTTGAGGCCAGCTGGTCTACACAGAGTTCCAGGCTAGCCAAAGCTACAAAGTGAGACCCTGTCTCAAACAAACAAAAACATGCAAGGCAGATATTGTGTTGTCTATATTCTCTGACCATATACGAAAAGTAGAGGGGAAAAATAATTGGCTGTTTAAAACTGAAGTGAGATCCAGGAAACAAAATGCTTGAGATGAAGTCAAGAATACAAGAAGTTGGTTGTGTAAAAATTAGTTCACAGGATGCAACCCGAACCATTTGGAGACAAATATATTGCTCTAGCTGCTCTAATTTATGTTGCTATTGCTTTTAAAAGAAAAAAAATGGGGGCACTAAATAAGTGAATTAAGCAATCCACTTGAGCATTTAGAAAGGGGTTGGGGGAAGAGTCCCAGGGAAATCAGGGGAAAAAATAAAGATAGGAACAGAAATACCAGAACCCAGAAGTGTAACAGGTGTGTCAGAGCAGATACTGCACTAAACCGTGCACACATCTCTAATGCAATCCTCAGCTATAATCGAGAAAGAAAACTGAAATGTTTTTCTACAAGTAGGAGACGTTAAGCTCAGAGAAGGAGACAACTACAGCTAGAAACAATGTCTCCTGTGTGCAGCCACACAAAACCTTCACATAACTGAAGACTCGCAGTATGGAGCACCAAGTACCAGAACTGAACAAGAAGGAGAAGCAGCCATTAGACAAGTAATCATGAAAGAAACAGCACCCCACCAAAGATTGCTCATGAGACAAGCAGGCGCCTATTTCAAAGTTTTAAGCAACGGGTGATCCCCATATGCTATGAACTATGTCAGGACATTACACAATGTTAATGAGTGTCTGTCACCAAAGCTCACCCAAGGACCAAACTTATTATGTGTAGTACAAAAGAGAAAGAGCAATGTTCATATTATACATGCAGCCACTCTAATTAAGAGGCTATCAGGTAGAATTCAGTACACTGCAATTATAAAACCTGTGATGAAGTCAGATCTGTGGCAGGGCTATAAACTAGTTTCCACTGGGGAATCGACTAACATCATCAATAGGTCACATCATTAAAGCGAAAATGAAAAGCCATATGCTTACATAGATAATTCTTCAAGGTGATTATTTAAATGAAGAGACAGAAAGTACTTCTCAGATTGATAAGGCACAACTTGCTGATACCACAGCAACTTTATGTTTCATGGTAAAATAATAAAAACATTCTTATTGGAATCAGACACCAGCACCCAGATATCCCAGATAATGTACTAAGACATTTGACGTAAATAAGAAAAAATGAGGCAAGCTCTCCCCAAAACTCAATACTAAAGGCACAGTCAGTGAGTGGAGACTATTAGATCATGCTGGTAAAAACTAACGTAGGTCTTCATCTGACGACAGGCAGCTAAAGATATTCAGACTCGTTAAAGAATTTCATTTGACAAAAATCAAACCAGAGGGAAAAAGCTAGATGAAAATATAACAACCTGTTTATAAAAGTCACTAGAAGGGACTCGTTGTCAATTTAGGATAATTGAAAAGTAAAAGACAAGGCCCGAGGTGCAATCCCCAAAACACACACACACACACACACACACACACACACACACACACACACACACACAGAGAGAGAGAGAGAGAGAAAGAGAGAGAGAGAGAATGAGAATATGGGTCTGGAGAGTTAACTCAATGGTCAAAAGTAATTGTTGCTCTTACAAAAGACCCAGGTTACTACAAAAAATCCCAGCATCCACATGGCAGCTCCCACCCACCTGTAACTAAAATCTCAGGCAATCTGAAGCCCTGTTCTGACCTTCACAAGGACCTGGCACACACTGCGCACACACATTGAGGCAAACACTCATACACATAAAATAAATATATATTTTTTAATTTAAAAGAAAAACAGCACAGCTTTGCAAAAAATGTCTTAAAAATTAAGATTAAAATAATATACTAGATAAACAAAGTGCAACCAATATTTTAGATAAACAATGTCCTTTCTCTGTGAAGAGATGCTTGGTAAACAGGCAAAGAATGTAGAAAAGGGTTTACTGAGAGATAAAATGTTTACCAAGTTTGAGAAGCCAGCAAGGACTCACCAACACTCAAATGAGTTTGCGAGCCATTACATAGCACACAACTTAGAACATTTGGTTAATCACAAGTCACAAAAATTACATTAGTTTTCTACCTAGGAACTCTTAGGCTTTCAATCAACTATGTAAAAGAAGGAAATTATGTAAAGAAATATGTTCTTATTGGCATTTTTTTCTAATCATAAAAAATACACATATTCAAATGCTAACCAGTGGTTAATTTCACTACAGTAAATTCACTCAATGGAAAAATTTTTGATACTATGTTTATGCTGACTAGGTTACATAAAAACCCACAAACTATAAAATTATACATTCAGAATGATTGCAACTGTGACTTTTACAAACCCACACGCAGTGGGGAAGAAAAAAAACCTAGAAAAAAATTTCCATATGCCAGACAGCATTGAACTCTAGCACTTGGATGGTAGATGACTTTTAAAATACTGTCTTTTTATTTATTAATTTTTTATGTATATTCTTAACACAACAATACATAAAAACATGGAAATGATGTAAGAGTCTTTAAAAATTATATCAAGTGCCAGGAACAGAAGGAAAATGATAAAAATCACTTTTGAAATAAAATGTAGTCTTGATGAACTTCAGGCTGACAAGGTCTGAGGGTCACACAAAACACAAGGGGTACACTGAACTGCCCGGCGCTCAGCTGAGGGGCATTATCTACCCAGTCAGAGAGAATCATTTCTTTCTTTGCCTGTTTTTTTAGAAACTATGTTGTTCTGACCAGTCTAGAACTTACTATGTAGATCAGGCTAGCCTCAAACTCACAAAGATCCAAATTTATCCGTATTTTTAAACATTTTTTAAAGTAGTCAGGTGGAAGGTACATATCTGTAATCCCAACACTCAGGCAGCTACGTCAGGAGGGTCTTAACTGAAGCCAACTTGACCTATTTAAGACTCAGTCTCAAAATCAATAAATAAAGTGAGCAAAAAGAAAAGATATCAAAACTATAATTCTCTCAAAGTTTGGAGAGCTATTAAAAGACAGAAATGTAAACATCAGGGTGTTAGTATTTTCCAATTTGATATTTAGGTTAAATGATCTTAATTTACTCTGAAAAGACAAAAGGAAGAGAAATTTTTTGATAGAAACTGAAATCGAAAAGACAGCAGTGTCTCAATGTAGAAACGAGGCGCACAACCCTACTGAAGTTAATGCAAACATAATAAAGGACTTTAATATGAATATCCTTTATGAAAAAGAAGATCCACTTAAAAATCCAGGTATCTTCTACGGATAAGAAACAGAGAACACGAAAAGGCACAAGCATGCCAAAATGATGGCGTCACTTCGGCTCATCTGGCTTGTAATATGCAAGAAAGAAAGACATGGGAAAATATTTTTTTCTAGTCTAGTTTTTTGCTGCCAGGGCAGCAGAGAACCTACAGTGATAATAGCTATGACAAATAATGAGATTTGAAACACTTAATTTATGTTCCAACAAGCATAGAGAAGAAATGCGTGCTGGGAATATGCCAGAAACGCAAAGCAAAGTAAGAGAGATGAAAAACTAATTGTATTAGTGATCGTGGTGATTGACCCTAAAAATATCATTAATCAAATAGAGAAGGCAGAGCTCTGGCCAGCCCGATTCACAGGAGAGCTAGCGGCACAGACAAGAGAGCAGAATCTGAAATTAGGGAGGTGGAGGGGGTGTGTGTCTTACATAACATCTATCCCACTCCTGAGTCTAGGCAGTATTGAAGAGCAAAGCGGCTCACACTCCTTCTTGGCCCACAGTCAGTTACTGGGGATCTGAACCACACACACACACACACACACACACACACACACACACACACAGAGCACTGACTAATGTGGAAATGGCTTTTCTATATATTCTCTTTCATGTCTAAGATTTTCTTGCATAGCCTCTCAAATAATGTGAGTCAGAGATAAAATCAGAACTGTGTTTCTGAAATATTGGAGGGGAACAAGCAGAGACACACAGAAACACAGATGGAATTGCAGCAAATGAGGATTTCTAGGTATTCTTCCCCATATACAGGAAAGTAAGTGACGAAGCGAACCGAGACTGCAGAGGCTGCAGTAACCTTTCCTGGCTCTAGTCACCCTGGGTCCCAAGGCTGGCTGGTTACAGGGGCAGCGCGTGAAGGGCTGCAGAAGAGAGGAAGATGCAGATAGCATGAGCCGGGCTCCGGACTCATAGATGGGAGAGCCCACCCTCCAGGATTCGGGACACATTCCACAGTGTGACTTTACGGGAGCCGGAGGAAGAGTGGCCACCAGATGCTTCAGACACCTGGCCTGTTTTTGCTACAAGTACTTCTGAGAGCAAAGAAGCCTCCCTGTGCCTCCCGGTGTTAGAGGTAAAAGCAGGAGACGTGCTTGTCCAGAATACAGTTCAGAGAATGCACATGTACTGCTGGGCCTTGCTGCAGACTGTTTTTGTTTGTTTTTAGCCCTGAAACAGAATCTTCTCTCAACACAACGTTGTTTTCTAAAGCTTAATAAAGAGGAAAGGTATTCACCATATGGAAAACACTGGCCCCAGACTCCAGTTCACCTGGGCTCTATCAGGAGATATGGCTTTAGTTCTGCTTGTCTGTCCACAAAAATCCTGCTCACTCCTTCATTTGAAGCGAGCCTCACCATGCTGACCCTTACCACCAGTTTCACCATGCAGTACGAACTGTGATAGCTGGAGCCCCTGTGCACGGGGGACCCCATTTGCCACACTGTCCCACGTGGGGCAGGCAGAAGCTACGTCTTCACAGCTGAGGCTGAGTATTCTAGCTGTCAGGCTCGGCACCCTCGAGTCCTCCTTTCCCCTCAGTGGCCTCATTTTCCAGACCTCACAGGTAATGGAACAGAACACAAGCAAGAATGTTTGCAGGCCAAGAGGATGTCCCCTCCCCAATACTGCAGCAAGCTCATCAGTGCCAAGCCACTGCTCTAGACTGCCAGGGGTCTGGACTGAGACCCCAAACCATGGGAGAGCACAGCTGGTGTGGCTTCAGGAATTTGCCTGGAGGGGACCCAAGCACTTCCTAGACCATCCACTTTCCTTGCTTGAAGTCCCAGTGTCCTCCTAACTTGGATCACCAAGTCCCTAACTTGGATTACCAAGTTAGGATGCAAATACCAACCCCAAAGCAGCAG
Source organism: Cricetomys ansorgei (assembly GCA_026225945.1). Taxonomy (NCBI): domain Eukaryota; kingdom Metazoa; phylum Chordata; class Mammalia; order Rodentia; family Nesomyidae; genus Cricetomys; species Cricetomys ansorgei. The sequence continues at coordinate 22,180,003 of JAMJFZ010001796.1, forward strand.
GAGTGCCTGTCTTAGGGGTCTTCTTCAAGCCGGGGTGCCAGGATGCACAGTGGGACTGGAGATGGCTCAGTCAGTAAAACATTCACCTCACAAGCAAGAGGTCTAGAGTTTGAGCCTCAGCACCCACATAAAAACTAGGTGGAACCCTATAATCCAAGCTCTGGAAAGAAAGAGACCAGCCAGTCTAGCCAAATCAGAGAGCTTCAAAGTTAGTGGGAGACCCCCAACTCTAAATATAAGGTGGAAGGCAGTTAAGAAAGATACCAACATTGATGTCTGGCCTCTACATACACACACACACACACACACACACACACACACACACACACAAGCACAAGGCAAAGCCTGTGAATTTCCTTGATGCCAAGAGCAGCTGCTCATGAGGGTAGAGTGGGGCTGAGAGAGCAGAGAGGCAACTCAGAGACATGAGATCTGACAGAGGGCATGGGTGTGGTAAGAATTGTGCCCATTTTACAAATGAGGAAAGCAAGGCTCAGAGAGTCTGCTCAAGGTTCGCTGGGCATGGTGGCTCAGGCCTGTAATCTCAACACTCAGGAGGCTGAAGCAGGAAGAGTGCCATGAGTCTGAGGTCAGCTGGGCAACATAATGAGTTCTAGGTCACTCTGGGGTGCAGAGTGAGTGTTAAAAGTAGAGGAAAAATGCAAGCAGGCAGAGAGGGACTCACATCAAACACCCACATTCCTGGTCATCCCAGAGGATTTAACCCCCTGTGCTTAAGTGGGGACTACTAGGAATCACCTGTGCAATAGGACAGGTGTCCCTTCCGTCCAGCAATGACATCGTGATGAGCACCAAGTCTTCTTCACCATTGTATCACCAAGCCACACAAGAATTGGTCCCTGAGAAGGGTCTTATTAAAAGAATAAAAGGGGACAGGCAGGCAGGCAGGCTGACCTATGGCAGTGACTAGTGGTCCCTTAGGGGAGCAAACTAGAGGTGAGAAGAATCTTCCATGAGGCTATGAGTGGCTTTGCACACCCCTGCCCCTACCTCCCCACCTTGAGCAGCACAAAGCCCAGTCCAGGACAGACCAACAGACATTTCTTGACATGCCCTCTGTCAAGAAAGACTCTAGAATTTTCAGGGTCCTAAATGCTGGTGTGTTTTCTCTCCTGGCCTCTCCAGTAGACGCTTGGCTGGAGCTCAAGAACAACCCTGCTATCAGATAGCAGTCTAAACTGACTTGCTTGCCAGAGAACAGGCAAGTCCCATCATTTACTGCCCTCAAGAGCCCAGTAAAGAGGAAACGAATATTACTCCATCCCCAGAGAGGTAAACTGAGTCTAAGCAAATGACACAGTTGGTAAGTGGCTGGGTCTTGGCTTCCACACACACCGGTAGCTCATCAGGAGCCTCTTGCCCAGGGGCTGTAGGGTGACTCCTGAGAGTGTTTAATCTCTGATGCTTGGTGATTTCCCAGCAAGATTTTGGGGGAGTGGACTGCGGGCCAGTGGAAGTTGGTGGCACGCAAGCCAAACTGGCTGAGGACTGCTCCTGTGCTGCCTATGGGGATCTTCCCCCACCCCTACCTGCAACCTTGACTAAGATCAGGAGGAAGTTGAGGGTTCATAGAAAAATGTCACCCATTACCAGGGACAAATTGGGTCTGCCTGCTGCAGGCTGCTGCTGTCACAGAGTGTACTCGGTAGCAGCTGCTGGCCGGCTACCTGGGGAAGCCCACTGTTCTAGGACAGGTGTGGACAGAGCACAGACCCTCGGGAGAGCAAGGTCTAGTCACAGGCACTGACCCTCAGTTTCTTTAAATGGCCCAAAGACTATTTGTTACCTGTAGGTGGTCCAGTGCAGCTGATAAGGCTTTGAGGTGTCATTTCTCCCCCAGGACCCAGCCACCTGCAAGCTCTGGGCAGGGCCACTTCCCCTCTTTGGACCTGAACTTCCTTGGGGGGTGGGGTGGGGGTGGGGCCAGAGACTCCCAAGCAGCTCCAAAGTTAACCTCTTTGGCTTAGGAGCTTTTCCTATGGGGCCAAGAAGGGGGTTTGGCAGGGTCCACCCACCTCTGGGTAGAACCAGAATGTTGGGCAACAAGAGAGAATTTCCAAAAAGAGGTGGGGGCACTCTCTTCTATCCCCTTAGACATACACCCACCCACACAGCTTCCAAAAAATTAAAAGTCAAGAATAAAGTGGCGTGGATGGGTGGGTGGAAGATGGAGAGCGTAGACCTGGGAAGGTTTCTGAAGAGCAGGAAGCTTCTCACTCCTGACATCCCCACAAGAGCGCCACTCAGAGAAAAGCGAGCAGTTGAAGAGGGTCTCCAGGACATCCAACACTTTTGATTTAGGACAGAGAACCACTGGCCAGAGAAGAGAGGGCTAGCGGACAGCTTCATATTGAGATGCAAGTTCTCATGATCCAGCCTGGGCTTAGGTCAGACCCACACAGGTGTCTGCAAGGATGGTCAGCAGATAGTTCCCTGGGGCCCTTCTTCAAAGGAAAGCTGAGCCTGACCCTGCAGGGTGCTCAGCAGGAAGTTCTCACACATTCCAGGCAATTAGGAAAGTCGGGCTGAAGTGCAGCCCAGCAATGCAGCTTGGTGCCAGGAGGAGCCAGGGGGCCCCTCGGAGTGTCAAGGCAAGACTATTTTTACAGATCATGTATGCTGTGACTTTCATGTGTCTACAGGAATAGAAACTCCCCAAGTTGGGTCTAGGTGATTCATACCAGTACATGGGTGCTCCCTGCATAAATAATCGGCTTCTGTGGGAAGTGGGGTCCTCCAGAGCTCTAGCTCTCACTGACAGATCTATGACAGCAGTCCTGTCACTGATTCTGATCACCCTAGTGCAATCTTGGGTTACACCTTGGGTAACACCAAGCCCATTCTGTGTACCAGAACATGGAGACTAAACTGTCCTCGGAGTCAAGACAAGGGCCCTGAGAAGACCTTTCTTAAGGAGCCTTGAGCATCCCCAGCCACACCATTGCTAGAGCCTACAGGGCAGAGCATCAAGGACAGGGCAGCTGGGGAGTTTGACAAACGGGAGACACACAGGCGTCTCCTACCCACCATGTTGCCCAGAGCCTGGGTTTGGGTCAGACCCAGCAACAAGTTGCATAGCCCTGCTGTTCTTCAAACCCAGGGGGTGGGAGGTACCCACCTCTCCCACCTTCTTCTTTTGTTACTTTCTTTTTCTTTGTATGTCAGAGGGTGTGGCAAGGTCTCATGTACCCCAGGCTGGCCTCGGACTTACCATATAGCTGAGGTTGTGGGTGTGTACCATCCCCCTCCACATATTCTTTCTTAAAAAAAGAATATGCCTTGCTGTTGCTTGCTATCTAAATGTTCAAATGCATGATCATGAATCAAATACACACATGCAGAATCAAATACACACACATAAAGTCCTGTGAACTCTCACAGTCACACCTCCCCTGATTACAAATCCTGGACGACAGTTGCCTCAGCAGTCACACAGGGACAAGGCCTGCCCCTAACTCAGAGCCCCCTCTCTAGCTTTCCCCATTCCTTTGAAACCTGAAAATTCATAAATTAAAAAAAAAAACAAAAAACCTTCTCAGGGGTACCCTAAGCCTCCTGGAATCACCATCCTGATCCTTGCTTGTCCTTAAGAGCAAGCTACAAGCTTTGGCACCTGGGGTGGGCTCCAGGCCCCCTTCAGAGGGGGGCTCTAAAAGGATGATACTGAAGCACATACCTCCGACTTTATCAAGTGGGTCAGGCATCGAGAGAGCTCCAGGAAGCAGCTCCTTCTAGGGCGGAGAGCAAGCCCTTCTGACTGCTTGCTAAAGAGCTACTCCACGTACCACATCCTCTCCTGATGCCACTCCATTCACACCTTCAGCCATCAAAGGTCCAGCACCCACTCTGAGGGACAGCCTTGCAGGTGTAGGGGTTTAAGCTGGGTCAGGCAGGGAGGCAGGGAGCCTGGAGGGCCATGTTGGGAAGAGACCAGAGACACAAGTAGTCTCACACACAGGAGTTGCTCAGCATTCAGAAATGGGGTGGGGCTGACTCTGAGGCCAGGGGTGAGGGTGTCTTTGTACAGCTGAGGTCCAAGGATTGCAGAGAATAATAAGAGCAGAGGCTTGAAGCCAGACAGCCAGGAGTAGGAGCAGCTCAAAGGTCTCCTTGAACAAACACACTGAACAGGAATATCATATTGGAAGTTGACCAATAAAAAGAAAACCTTGGGTGTTCCTCTAGCTCATCTCCAAATCCAAATTGACTCAGTGGATGGGGCAGCTCAGGGGCTGGACACGGGTACTACTCTTCAGGGGCAGAAGGCAGGTTAGAGTAGAGAATCGGGACAGGAAGTAGAAATGAGGTATCTGAGAGAAGGTCACAGGGTCATCAGAGGCAGCCTGATCCCTAAGAAAGCCCAGCAAATCAAGAGTGGCCACACCTCCTTGAAGAGTCTCTGGGTAAATTCTCCCAGACAACTAACTTCCTCATCTTTGAACTGGGGTCACAAGTTCATTCAATCAAGCACTTGTTGATTACCTACTACTCAGCCTGCATACAGCTTGTCCAAGACAGACAGAAGGACCTTTCTCAAAACCAGTGAAGAAAACCCAGCAACTCAGCTGAGGACTCAGACTCCCCATCCCCATGGATATCATAGTCTGTCATGGTCTCCCCTAGAGAGTCTGTTTGAAGACTGGAAAGGGAGTGATGTTGATAAACAGTATCCTGATTAAAGCAGCAGGGTACCAGTCCTAAGAGGAAGCCTCAACAGAAAGAGGAAGGCAGGATAAACTGAGAAAGGAGAAGCAAAGAAGCAAGGAAGGTAGATCGAGGGCCTTGAACATTTGCACTGTAGCTGCTTGGCTCACCTCTGCTCCAAATTCCCAGGTTTGGTCACACTGCTGTCCCCAAGCCCAGAGGATGCCCATGAGAGGTCTGACAGCTCAGGAGTACAAAGAAATCCTAGTCTTGGAGTCTTGGCCAAATACCTGAGGGAAGTTCCCTTTCTTGCCCTTTAGGTGGACTGAATTAGCCACTAGCAAGAATGCTAGCCACCCCCTTGAAGTGGTCACATGGGTGGCTTGCATTCAGCAGGTTAACAGATACTTCATGTCAGGTCAGGGTCAGCAGCTGCTTAGAACACTTCCCACCTCCTCTGTCCCTTCCTGGAAAGTTGACTGTGAGCTCAAAGGAGGAAGTTCTAGGTGCTCAGACATCTGTCTGCTCTTGCCTATGTGATGGTGGCCAGTTCTCTCCTGGCTCCACCTTTCAATGTCCCGTCTATCACTGCTCCTGGCTATGGTGGCGTCTGGATCTCCCCAAACGTGCAGATGCGGACATTCTTCAAACCTTATGGTTGTCCTGGTGCTGCAAGTCCACAGTATGTAGAGGGGGCCCTTCACTAAGAAGGTTCTGGAAAGCATAGACTCCAAGGATTCTCCTGCTGCTGAATTCAGGATAGGAGGGAATTCTGAGTTTTATGTTAACAAGGTCCCACAGTGGGAAGGAAGCCCACCAGGCCCTTTGACACCTCCGCACCACACATCTTATGGACACTAAGTGAACAGTACTCCATCAACACCTCTGTCTTCTCCTTCTTCAGCCTCTCCTGGAGCTGAGGGAGATCTGACTTGAGGTGACTGTGCCTCTATCTAAGCTTAGCACGTTTTCTCATCTCCGATGCCTCTGATCTCCTTGACACTGCCCAAGGTCACAGCCACCAAGTCCTCCTCCTCCTCCTCCTCCTCCTCCTGCTTTTCCTTCTTTTTAGATAGAGTCTCTTCATAGCCCCAGCTGTCCTGGAACTCTATAGACCAGGCTGACCTCCAACTCACAGAGATCCACCTGCCTCTGCCTCCCAAGTGTAGGATTAAAGATGTGCGCCACTATGCCTGGTTAGCTAAGTCATTCTTATTTATTTTTTATGGTCATGGAGGAGGGAGCAGGTAGTGATCCCTTTCAAAATATCTATTTTCTCTTTGTGTTTTTGCTTCCTCTCACACATGCTTATCTGAGCCGTGTCCCTTCGCGCTTCCGAGGCTCCATTTCTATCCTTGTTTGCTGTGAGCATTCTCCACTCGCTTCATCCCTTCCCACCCTTCTCCTGTATATGGACATTTTTACTTTGGTTTTGTGGCATGGAAATCACAAATTCTGTTACAGTGACTTGTACGTTTGTTTCCACAAAGGTTTCATACCCTTGGGCTCCTTAGTAATGAGAACATCTTCAATCTTAGTTAGCTTTACGGCTATCAAATCCCGAGATAAGCATCTTCCATGAAAAACATTGACTTGTGCTCACGGTTTCAGAAGACTCAGTCCATAATCACTTGTCTCCATGTTTCTGGACCATGAGGCAGAATATCATGGCAGTGAGACCATGATATTCTGTTTGGCGTAAGCTTCTCACCTCACAGTGGACAGGAAGCAGAGAGAGGACCTGGGGCCCCATACAACCTTCAAATGCACATGACAGGGTGCCATTTCCTCTACCTAAGCTCCACCTCCCAAAATAGGGAGCAACTGTCCCCCACACAACACAAGTAAATTTTCCACAGATACAGGGACTCACCGTATTCACTTCCTGTTGAGGGCATCTTTTATATAATCTTGACTTTAAAAAAAGTATTGTATTTAATTTTATTTTACCTGCATTGGTGTAAGGGTGTCAGATCCCCTGGAAATGGAGTTACAGACAGTTGTGAGCTGCCATGCGGGTGCTGGGAACTGAACCCGGGTCCTCTGGAAGAGCAGCCAGTGCTCTTAACTGCTGAGCCATCATCTCTCCAGCTCCAATATTTTTTGTTTTTGATTTTTAATCCTGGGGAGGAGGATGGGAATCCTTCTCCAATACCAAGATCCTGACAGTCAGGGCTACGGGGAAGGTCTTCTGCCACTACCCTGAGAACAGTGTGCAGGTACTCACTCCCTGACCCAGATGCCCCCACCTCTGCTCTCTGATGTCATCAAGTATCTTCCCAGTCACACCTCACTCCAACACTTCATTCGGTCTTCATCTGCAACCCTAGTCACTCCTGCTCAAGGAGAGTCACTGAGGGCGACAGCTCCATCACCACTTTACACATCCTAGGGATTAGCCAATAGGCTATGACTTGCAAAAAAAAAACCAGTCAATTAATCCTCCACACCATCTAGGAGATGAACTCTATAGTGGCCTCATTTACAGAGAAGGAAACTGAAGTAGAGAGTTCAAGCAACTTGCCTAGATGTTGTGTGTCACCCATGTGATGCAGAGCTGGAGTTTGGACCTTCTCAGGTAATTGTGCCTGAGAGTCTAGAACCTTATCCTTCAGGCTCAATGCTGAGCACAGCCCTGTACTGACTCCTTCCCAAGCCAAAGGAGGCAGGGCTGATGAGCAACTCCGTCCCATAGATGTGGCAATGCACACCCTGATGTTCAACCACCTGCCTGCGATAACCACTTAAGAAGCCAAGCATATTGCTGGCTCTAAGCCAAAGGAAATGAAGTTAGTGCAACAAATTGATGTGTGTGTGTGTGTGTGTGTGTACATGCTTGCACGCACGTGTTCAGTGCAGCACTAGTAACGGTGTGAACACGGAATCTACCTAAGTGTACATCAACAGATGAGTAGGTAAGAAAACGAGATACATATACACAATAGAAAAGTATCCAGCCTTAACAAAGGACAGAATCCTGCCAAGTATGGTGCTACAGGCCTGTAATCCTAGCACTTAGGCGGTAGAAAGAGAAAGATTAAGTGTTCAAGATCATCCTTGGCTACTAACAAATTTTGAGACCAGCCTGGGCTACATGAGACCCTGCCAGAGAGAAGGGGTAGAAAAAAGAGAGGAGATGGGAGGGGAGGAGAGGAGAGGGGAGGAGAGGAGAGGGGAGGAGAGGAGGTTGGAGAGATGGCTCATTTAACAGAAGTGCTTGCCATACAGACAGGAGAACCTGAGTTAGATGCCCCAGAAGTCACATAAAAAAGAGCCATGCTATGTGCATCTGCAATCTAAGCACCGACTAGGTAGAGAGAAGGATCCCTGGGACTTGCTAGTGGGCCAGTCTAGTCCTGAATCAGTGAGCTTTGGGTTTAGTGAGGGATCCCGTCTCAAAAACTAAGGTGGAGAGTGATTGAGGAAGGCACCTGAGATTGACCTCTGACCTTCATATGGATGTATACACAGGAGCAATTGCACACAAACACACTGACACACTGACACGGAAAGGAAAACGAAAGGAGGGAGGGAGGGAATCTCGTGATTTACATCACCATGAGTGGAACTGGAGTTCATTATGTAGGTGAAAAACAACGACAAACAGGCATGGAAAGACAAATATCACATGATCACACTCAAGGGTAGAATCTAAACAGGCTGATTCCTAGGAGCAGAGAAAAGGCCTAAGAAGCTGGGGAGGAGGAGGACTAGGGACACGCAGAGGTTGGTTGGTGAGTAAAAATGACTCTCTACTGTTTGTTTGGTTTGGTTTGGTTTTTAAGATAGGGTCTCACTACAAAGCCTTGGCCAGCTTGGAGCACACTATATAGATCAGGTTGGCCTTGAAATCGTAGAGATCCTACTGCCTCTGCCCCCCCCCCCCACCGAGTGCTGGGATTAAAGGTGTGTGCCATCACATCCAGCCCAACACCATTTGTGTGTATGTGTGTTTGGTTCCCCCATCCCCACCCTGGTGGTGGGAGGCATGGGACCCGTGGTGTTCCACGTAAAACCCGTCTCCATCACCAAGCTACATTCTCAGCTCTGCTATATATTCCCAAGGCAGTGAAAAGAGACATTTTCAATGTTTTACCACAAAGAATCACTGTCTGAGGTGATGGATGAGGCTTGTTCATTATGAACCTGTACTAAAGTCTCACACAGTACCCCACACATCTGCAGTTACGATGTGCCAGCTGCAAACTATTAAAGAAGCTGAGCAGCAACTCCAGCCTCTCCCATTGTGTTGTCAAAGCTCTGACTCTAATCTGCCTTTCCAGGTCTGTGAAGTCCCTGCCCTCCACAACCTAGCCTCACAACTACACCTACCCTCCTACAGTTTAGTTCCCCACGCTATCCAGAGCACAGAGGAGTCTGTGCCCAATGCCTCACGCCCCCACCCCCACTCCCCCAGCAGCTGTAAGGTCCCCATCCTCCACTGCTCAGGTCATTCTCAGGCTGGATCGGCCCCTCAACCTTCGACTCCACCCACAGAACAGCAAGCCCCTGGAAAATACTCTAGGACAACCATACCCTCTCAAAATGAGAGTCTTGGCTCTAGTACCCCTTTCCTGGGGCTAGTCAGGCTCCATCACCTCCTCCAGCCCATCCCACGCATCACCACATCTCAAGGACCATGCAGACACCTTCACCTCCAGCCTCACTCGGCAAGCCTCAGTTAAGGTGAAAGGTTCTGGCCATTTGTCCTACAGCCAGGCCAGTGTCTGCATCAAGCTAGCCGCTGGCCAGGACACCTCCTACTTAAAGTGACCCCTCTACCCACTTCCCTGGGGCACTTGTTGTCCACAGGGTAAGTCCAGGAGCAGAGAAAATGTGAGAGATGTCACAAGGCACAAAGGGCTTCCTGCGAAGCATGGTCTTCATGCTCTAGGGTTTAGGGTGAGCAGAAGTCTTGATGTCTGGGTTATGTAATTCTTACATTTCAGAGACATTTGCAAAGAAACACCCAATTGTGTTACATAATGTGCATAACCATTATATGCAGAGAAAGCTATTATGGAAGAGAAAGTTTTTTTTTTCCAGTGTTCATTAAAATAATTGGATCTACATTTCTAAATGAAAAGAGCATGGGCATGAATATTTATAAGACGAAAGCACAGAAGCCGCTTGACTGAACACCCCCGGAGAGCTGAACTAGAGTCAGGGTAAAGTGTGAGGGCCATGTCCACTGCCCCCATCCCCACCTTTGACCCATGGGATAGTCCTGTGGGGTTGAATGTCCAGTGCTCAGCCAGCTGCCACCCCCTCTGAGCTAGACTTGCCCCTCCCGTCCCTGAGCCATCACGTCCCAGCTCCTGCGACAATCCCACACCCAGCTCTAGCCCAAGCAACTTCAGCTACTCCCCCAGGACCCCAGTTTCCACTCTTGTAGAGTGGACACAGCTACATTACAGGCAAGTCTCTTTCTCTCTTCCTCCCCTGCCCTTTCTAATCCCTCCTCCATCCCTACCTCCTTATGAAATCCTAAAGGAACTGATCCAGGAGCAGATCCAGATTCCAGAGCCTCGGGGTCCCCCTTGCACTCTGACCACCCCCTCACTGTTTCTGCACCCCTCTTCCTGACTGTGCACCTCATCCAGCTAGGTTCCTATCTCCCACCAGCCAGCCTCCTCCCTTGTTGTAGCTCACAGGCTCTTCCATGCCCTCCTTCTGCCCCTCCCTCATCCTCCTCGCTGGCCTCTCTCTGGCCCTTCTCGGGCCCTTCTTTGGCCTCCAGTCCCCGGAGCTAACTTCAACTTCTCCTGACCATTTGCCTGCTCCTGTTCTCTCTCCGGGGCTTCCTGCCAACAGACCCAGGGGCCCATGACAGTGGGTGCTTGGGGCTCTGGAAGCTGTAAGGGTCAAAAGCTTGCAGGACACAGGGTATAGCATATGGTGGGCAGCTTCTGTGCAGCCTGCTGAGGCCATGGGAGCTCTAGGAAGCCCCCAGTTCACAGTGAGTCCACAGCATGGGGGGGGGTCTGATCTAGTCACTGCAACTTCACACCAAAGAAAATAGAACGAACTCTCTTTTGTCTCTTTCCTTGGGCTCCTCATCCCCAGGTGACCATGAGAAGCCAAGTTGTGTTACACTCTGGGCTTCAGAGCTTTCCTTGCAGTATTTTCTCCTTGAAGGACCAGGCCCCAAGCCTTTATAAGATGAAAATACAGAAGCCTCTTGACTGAGCGTCCCCAGAATACTGAATCTACAGAAGGGAGAGTGTGAGGACAGTCTCCGCTCCCCCACCCCCACCCTGTGCCAGATCCCCGTGCTGAGAAGGAGCAACAGCCCATATCTGTCCACACTTGACCCTAAAACTGTTCTCCTCAGGGGCCATTTAGCAAGGAAAAACTACAGTGGCTAGGCCAGGCCAGTGGAGAGAGATGGTGGCAACAGGCCCCTGCCGGCCCTCCACATCAGAGAGCAGCATCAAGTCTGTGACCCGGTGTTCTAAGGTTTCATCTACAGCCGTCGCCAACAGCAGCAGAGCTGCTCAGGCACACACTGCTCCAACTGGTCCCCTTTCTCCCACCCCTACTTATGTCTATGTCCCCGTCCTCTGCCTAACAGTTCTCTCCTCTCCTCTAATGGACTAGATGGCCTTCATGGGGCCTGGCCTTGGCATGCGGTTTGTCTGTCCGCCAGCCTCTTTGCTGCCCTGGCTGGGCCTCCTCCTTTCTTCATTCCTCCTCCTTGGAAGGCCGTGTTGTGATTTCCAGCCCAACCGTGACTCTGGAATCCTTCTGCCAGCTCCCCTACTTTACATCCTCACCAAAGCTAGTGGAAAGAACTCATATTCTGCGGGGAGGAGGTCCCCAGACACTCTAGTAGCACCCCCTGTCAGAAGAGGGGACCCAAGACTACTAGTTCTCAGAATCTGTGCTGAAAGCCCTAACTCCCAAGTGATTTGTGTTAGGAAAAGGTGGGCATGGCCCTTAGATTCATGGGAACAGCTTTGCCACCCAACACAGTGAGGCAGGGGGTTCCCCAGGCCCTCCTGGCTCTGGCCCAGATCCCACAACACAGAGTCTCTGGTCACTTCCCTTAGAAAGGCTTAGCATTGCGTATCCTTAGTGTTCCCACGTGCCACCTAGAGTAGGGATGGGTGACCATCATTCTGGTTGGCCGAAGGCTGAGGGGACTCTGGGAAGATTCTGAACTTATGGTGTTGAGCAAGGACAGTCTCTGACCACTGACAGAGTTAGCCATCACAGCTCACTGAAGGAGCTTGAGGACTGGTCCCTCTCTTCAGGCTGAGGATTTCTCATTCTGACCCTACTCCCAAGATCCTCAGTCCCTACCCAGGACTGTGCTCCCAGTTGACTGAGCCCAGATGGTCTTGGTTCCCAGGAAGCACAGGGACCCCACTTCTCATCACCTTGACAGATAAGTGTCCTCAGACACCTTCGTTCCAAACACATGTGGGTCTCTAGAAGCTGGGGAAGGAGATGCTTTTCCTCTCTTCCTCAGAGATGGCTGGCAGGTATCCCAGTTTCAGGACCACCATGATCACATAACCACCCAAGAAAAGGCTCCTGGTGCGATGCTCAGACAAAGAGGCTATGTAACTTCAGGCTGGGATTGTTGCCAGTTCGCAGACGTGTCTGGAACACATCAGAGAAGGAGCCTCATGCTATACAGGGGTAGGCCCACTCAGGAAACCAGAGTGTGGAGTCCAGAGCCTGGTGGCCACCTCACCCCAGCAGAGCTCCACTTCACGACAGGCCCAGAGAGACTCCAGGGTCTATGCAGTACCACCCACAGTGGGAGGGCACACACTAGCAACTGGATTCCAGGGGGTCTCTGTGGGGTCATCTGTTCTGATCATCAAGGTAATTTGCCTAGTTTGTTCCACCCCTGGCATCCTGACCTGCGCCAGTGGCGAGGACCAGCGAGTAGCTTTGCTACCGTGTGGCACAAAGACGCTCACAGCAGCCAATGGCATGGTGTGACCCCAGGCCCGGGGACATTTCAGGACAAATGAAGATGTTCTTCCCGAATGCACTTGGAAAGGCCTTAGCCTGTAAGGCAGCAGTTCTCAACCTGTGGGTCTTGGCCTCTTTGGGGGTCAAACGACCCTTTTCACAGGAGTTGCTTAAGACCATCTACTTATTAGATATTTACATTACAATTCATAATGGTAGCAAAATTACAGTTATGAAGTAACAGTGAAAATAATTTTATGGTTGGGGGTCACTACAGCATCAGGAACTGTATTAAAGGGCCACAGCATTAGGAAAACTGCCACTGTTTTTAGGCTTCCAAAGAGCCACAGAGCCAATAAAAGCAGCTAAGAAGTGAACCCTAAGGAGAATAGTATATGAGGAGCGAAAACCCCATCCAGTTTCATTCTTGGATCACGTGTATAACAATTTTATTAGGCTTTTAGCCATATATAATAATGTATGAACTATACTCTAATTTTAAGAAAATATATTTAAGTAGAATTTTTATTATAACTGCAACTGTGCAAATAAATAAGTATCTGATAGATTATAAGTATTTGATAGATTAATGGAAAATCCACGAGGGGAAATGTTAAGGGTGGGAAGAACAAATTGTGGTAATTTTGGACAATCGTTTTCTCTCTCCATATTTCTGTAAAGCAGGCAAAAAGCACAGTGCAATAGAAATCTACCTAGGCACAGAGAATAAAGTTAGCACCTCTCATGCTGAATATCTTCTTCAAAGAAGAACGGAATCTGGTAGAAGCAAAAGGAGCCAGGCTGACTGAATTTGACGCTGAGGGCATCTTCTCACCCATTTATTTTCCCAAAGCCAACTTTCAGCTTTAGGTCTTAGCTCTGATAAAAATCAATAAAAAGGCCTGCGGTGTAGTTAGCTTGGTGCTGTTTTGAGTGCATATCACTCACAAGGTCCCAGGTTCCATTTCTAGTACTAAAAGAGTGAAAATAACTCATCAACACATGGATTGAGGCCCTACTCTGTGCCCAGCATCAGGGACCCGAAGACCAGTGAAGGAGTCTTCGTACTTTCTTTTTATAAAGGCCATCACATGGACTCAGAAGGAAATGTGGCTTCCAGGAGTGGTTAGGAGAACTGAGGGCCAAGGAACCAACTTAGGCAGAGCGGGAGCAGTTATGCTGTGACATTCTAAGTTTCTGATGCTAGGACTAGCTGGGCTGTGTGGGAATTCAGCAGAGGAGGCATGGGGCCCGGGACTGGGCTGGGAGGGGAGTAGCTCCAGTTTTAAAGTCTCTGAAGAAGACGCCCCATGCATACAGTGAGATGGCGGAATGCTGAAAGGCTGGGGGTGCCCCTGTACAGAGAGGAGAAGCTCGTGGAATGTGTGTGGGAAGGAGCCATGAAGCAGACTCTGAAGCAGGTGGAACGGCTCAGTGCAGAAAGGTACTTGCTGCTGAGCCTGGTCCACAGGATGGGTGGACACAATCGACTCACACAGTCAGCCTCTCGCCTCCGCAGCCCACTGTGGTGTGAACATACACAACAAACAAACAAATGCCTTACATTTTTAAGCAGCAAAAATCTGGGTGCTGAGACTGTGGCTCAGTGGTAGTGTTGCTTGACTAACGTGCCCTGGACCCCGAGTTCCACCGCTAGTGAAGAAGATGGTGGGGTAGATGAGTAATGTTGCTAGGGAACATTAAAGAGACTGGCAGGGAAGTGAGACGGATGAAGATGGGAAAGCGTGAGTCAGACACAGGAGAACTAGAGATCACAAGAGCCACGGGGAGATTCCACATGAGGGGGCTGGCAGGTGTGAGAGGGAGCCAGAACCACCTAAATTAAGGAGGAAACTTGAAGGTAAGCCAGCGGACACACTGCACCTGCAAGAGGAACGGAGCCACGTCATAGACGGCTGCATAGAACACAGAGGTTCAGGGTTCGGGAGTGGTTCAAAGGGGAAGGAGAGCAGCAAGTGTGTGCCCGTCAGCCCACAGAACTTAGTTATCCTCAGTACGGCTTGGGTCCAGGGCGTTCCCCGCGTATGTGGGTTGAGTTATCACTCAGAACTGATCTGCTGGAATCTGCAGCTGGTTACCGTTTACGCCCTCCAAGGCTGCGGAAGATGGGAGGCTCGCCACTGGGTGCTTCGGGCGCTGCTGCTTCTGCTCATGGGTAAACACAACTGTGGACTGACTCTTTCGCTCTAAACTGAGCCAGATTTCCTAAGCCAAATATTGTTTGTCCAGCCTTCCTTGTTCTTTCTTAAGATAGTATATATTAGTACATTTGAAAACGCAACTGGTTTCCTTAAATAAAATGATCCTGTGTTTAAGTTAGGTCTTCAAACTGGAAACATTAAAGTGTACTCCATAATAAATCAGGACGACAGTGTTGTGTTGATGCGGGGTAAACGTTTGAGCCTTTGAGCAAAGGCCTATTTCAGGCATTCGGAGCGGTATCATGTGGCAAAGGCTTCATCTCCTCTAAGAACAGTAATCTGAATTTCTTGAATTCTGTCAACTACGAAAACAAGTTTCACCAAAAACCACCAAAGAAAATGGGGGAATTTGACTCAATAGAATGACAGAAGTACTTCCTTTAAAATCTGGTTAGACCCACTCTCGTACTAGTAGTTGGGGGCTGTGTAAGACATCTTACAAAAAGAAGTTGGCCAGACAAGGGCCTCTTTTTGCTGCCAGGGGATGAGTTTTCTTTAAAAGACTATGTCCTGGGGCTGGAGAGATGGCTCAGCAGCTCAGAGCACTTACTGCTCTTGCAGAAGACCCAATTTCAGTTCCCAGCACTCACATGTGGCTCATGACCACATACTAACTCCAGTTCCAGAGGATCTAATACCCTCTTCTCACCTCCAGTGGCCTCGCACACATGCGGTATACATGCGAACACTCAGGCACACACACATACACATAAACCATGTGTGTGTGTGTGTGTGTGTGTGTGTGTGTGTATGGATAATTAAGACTGTGTGGGTGGGGATGAAGCACCGACTGTAGAGTGCTTGCCTAGAATATATGAAGCCCTGGTTCAAACCCCAGCGTCTCATAAACTAGGAACAGTGGTGCATACTTGTAATTCCAGCATCCAGGAGGTAGAAGCAAGAGGTCTGAGGTTCAAGGACATCCTTAGCTACAGAGTGAGTTTGAGGCCACCCTGAGACACATGAGACTCCATCTGCAAAAGCCAACAAAGACAATATTATTTATGTCTTTTGCCCCTTCTGAAATATGCAAGACGACCATAATAACGTGGCTGGGCTCCTTTCCTATTCTCATATTGCTCTGAGAGCCGTTGTTATTTCCTCATGGGTATTACTCAAAGGAGAGGCACTGAATTCAGAGAGTGAGTGAAGGCTCTAAGACAGAAGACTTTCTCCAGAACTCCTAGGAGGTTCATGGAATCCAGAGCTTCCCAACCAGCTGCAGCTATTCACTGGGCACCCATGGGCTATTCAGCATTTCCTGGCACTCCCTCCTGTTCTCCTTGGAAGGATGCCATTTGGAGATGTAAGAAAACAAAGCTCTCAGTCACCTGGTTTGTTCAGAAGAGCCTGATTCCAGCCAGATCACTCTGGGGTCTTGGTAGAAAACTCCAGGAGAACCAGGACTTCCTCCAGAGATCTTCAAATATTGTTTCTGGGTTGGGGAGATGGTTCAGTCAGTAAGGTTTTGCCACACAAGCATGAGGACCTGAGTTTGAACCCCTAACACACACATAAAACCAGGCACAATAGTGTGTGTCTGTAATCCCAGCACTAAAGGTGAGGGATGAGACAGGAGGATTGCTGGAACTCACTGAATATCCAAGATGGCCAAATTAATGATCTCTGGCCTCCACATGTACACATTGGCACAGACATGCATACACACACACACACACACACACACACACACACACACACACTTCTCTATTATCCCTACAGCCCTAGGATTTGCCTGAGCTCCAGGGAAACCAGGGCTTACCTTTGTCAACAGGCCAGGAGTGGGGGTGGGAGACCTGGACTTGGAGTGGCAGAACAGCTTTGACTCCTGTGTGCATGTCTATGAGGGAGTTGCCAGCCTGTACTAATAGCAGCAGGAAGATGGACCCAAACTGTGGGCAGCACTTTTCCACAGGCTGGAGTGCTGGATAAAATGAGGCCAGAAAGTGAGCTGAACACCAGCACTCAGCACCGCTTCCCGACTGGGTGCGGTATGCCGGGCCTCCTCAGCTGCTGCCACCATTCCCTGCCACCGTAGACCCCACCCTCAGGCTGCGAGCCAAGGCAAGCCCTTCCTTCCTTAGGTTGGTTTAGTCTGATGTTTTGTGACAGTGATGAGAAAAGCAACTAATACAAAGCCCCAAGCAAAGACAGCCAAACATGTCTGTTTACTTCACAGAGGGGAGGGAGACCAGGAGTGCAGCAAACAAGGGTGTGTTCCAAAGGGAGCAGGAAGAGCACAGGCAGGGCCAGGTGAGATGAACACGTGCAAAAAGAACATGGCAGTCCAGCTCACCCCATCTCAGGCACGGTAGGCACCGTGAGGAGGTCCTTGCTGTGGAAGGCCACACCCTGCCATCACTCTGCACCCAGCAGCTCCTAGTCTAAGTGGTAAAGAATGCTCATTTCCTCAAATGATATCTCACCCTTGGGTGGGGCAGGAGCAGGTGAGGGGTAACCCCCCCCTGTCCCCACCCCCAGTAACACTCATAGCTATATCCAGGAGGCCCTCAGCCGGAGGAGTATCTTTGCAATCAGTCCTCTGAGCTGATGGTCTCTCCGCCCCCCAATCCTGTGACATCATATTGTGAAAGGTGGATGCCAATGGCCTGGGGCAGATGCAGCTTCCCAGGGGCTGACTCCTTGGTCTGAGCCTAGACAAGAGCCCAGCAGCCAGATGGAAAGAAAGAAGGGGGCTCACCACTCAGTGGGGGGCTGGTTGACAGTAGGGAGAGACTCCTACACTCTACATGCCTCCTTCTTTGCATCCACCCTAGACATCAAGACTCAGAGTTTGGGGCTAAGGATATGACTCTCTCAGTAAAAAGCTTGTCACACTGGCATGAGGATCTGAGTTCGGATCCCCAGCACCATGGAAAAAGCCGCACATGGCAGTTTGCATCTGTAGCCCTAGCACTGGGGAGGCAGAGACAAACACTCCCGCTGCTTCCTGGCCAGCCAGGTCAGCAGAATTATGAGGTTCAGGTTCAGCAAGGGACCCTGTCTCAAAAGACAGGATGAAGGGAACTGAGGAAGATACCCAGTATCAACCTCTGGCCTGCACACACGCACACACACACACGCACACACACACACAATTCAGAGATCATGGCTGGTATTTCCTGACAGACTGTACTCACGTTAGACTCATCAGTAAACTCAGGGCCATCAGCCAGTGGGATCAAAGTTCTGTAGCTGCCGATGCTATGAGTTCTGAGGAAGAGCCAGAATGGTCGGCTCTGCTTTTGGGGCACAGACTTTAGCCCTTACGCAGGTTGCTTTCAAGACTGATGTGTGCCTGTGTGTGTGTGTATACAGGGGCTAAAAGGAAGCAAATATGGACTCTGACACACACACACAACAGGCTGAGGTGGCATTGTAACCCACACACTGCCTACATACACAGAGTGACAGCACCTTGCACCTGTTGACAAGTTCTGTAGGGTTAGCCAGGACTCCAAGGGGTCACCTTCATAGGGTGACATACTTGAGCTGTGTGACCCTGCTAGCAGACAGAAGAGCAGAAATGTGGTCCTCCGGCCAGTCATCTTCCTCTGCCTCTGCCTTGGGGAGCACTGTGGGCCGCATGCCTTGGCTGTGCAGGGGACTTCCAGGAAAAGGAATAAGGATGGTGTGGAGAACCTAAGGCTCAAGGGTCGGAACTCTCTCCTGCCACTTCCCTAGGGGAGCCTACAGCCACTCCATGGAAGCAGAAACCCCACCCAGAGCTGGCTGGATGCTATAGCCAGCTACAGTCATCATCTGAGTACCCAGGAGTCTCAGTGAGCAAGAGTCCTTTTGCCAGGATGAACACAAGTCTGTCATCAGAAGGTCCTGCTTACTCCCCAGGCCCTGGACATCCACCCTGGACTCTCCTATGTCCCCGGGTGTTTCCAGGCCCCTGTGCCATTGAGAGCTGTGTGCCCATCACTTCCCACACATGGGTCTCAGCCTTCCCTTTCTGGGAGCACCAGTCCTTAAACCTCATGGCTTTCCCCTGCGGGTAAATGTCTCACTAAGAAGAACTGGACCGTGACCAGGGAAAGCTCAGGGACAGATGTGGTCACAGTCTCCCATCCATTCTGAGTCATCCATCGGTCCCCTCCCTGTCCTGCAGGTCTCGGGTTGAATATCACTCCCCAGAAGGCCTCCCTGGCCCCAGCCCACGTCAGGAGGCTCTTGCCATCATTTCATGCCACACCTTCATCTTCATACAAAATGTCAAGCACTTGCCGGATACTGATTTGTGTCTCTACATTGTAAGCTCCAATTGCTCTCATCTTCCTTGCTTAATAAATATGGAAATGAGCTTAAAGCATATTGAGTTGATCACAAAAAGATTCCTTTCGTCTCCAGCCTGGGGGAGTCTGGCTTATGTTTCCTGAAGCCCAATAGTCAAGTATCCTAAGGCTGAAAAAGTCTGGCATCTTAGGGGAGTCGAGTCCCCAGCCTCCACCCCAACACCCTGTAGCAGGGCATTACCCGTGCAGCCTACCATCTGCAAAGGGAGGCCCCGGGAGGCTGGTTTAGGGGAACAGGAAATGCACAGACACAGGGTCTACAGCCCCTTCTAGATAAAAGGGAGACTGAAGGCGAGAAGACCCTAACGGCCTTTCTGGGAACCTGGGGAAACTAAGAATATCCCCAAAAGAAGTTGTCCACTTTTTTCAGCCTATGGACAAGACTGAAAGAGACCTGGATAGACCCCCAGATGTCGGAAGACTCCCTGTGGGTGGCTTCCTAGAGTTCCTGGGTGTCCATGTGCCAGCCCCAGTGCCCAGCAAGTACCTCACTCCCACAGCATACAAAAACCCAAGTGTCCACTGGCGGGAGATATCCAGGTGCCCAGAGAGGGAGCTGGCAGGAGGAACAGGGCAGGCAGTTGAACCAGGAAAGTGCCCAAGGGATGTGACCGGCAAAAAAAAAAAAAAAAAAAAAAAAAGAAAAGAAAAGAAAAATATTGCAGAGTAGATGCTGGTAGTAGCACTAGGCAGGGCCCTGATCCTGGCTCTGTTCCTTTAGGGATGAGGAGGGAGTTATACATTGAACAGGAGCAAGATAAAAGTAGTGGGGAGAAACAGAGCAAATTTAGGGAAGGAAAAAGGGGAAAGGAAAAGAGAGAGGAGAGAGAAAATAAGAGTGGGAGAGAGGAAAGGAAAAAAACAGAGAGAGAGAGAGAGAGAGAGAGAGAGAGAAGAAAGAGAGAGAAGAGAGAATAAGAGCCAGAAATTCTGTCTGCAGCACAGCTGTACCCACTATAGAGATGTGAACACTAAGGTTCCCGCTGAAGTCTGGCATAGTCAGTGCTTGGTCTAGAGCCAGAACTAGGTCCCTGTACAACCTGAGTCAGACTAGGTCAGGCCCTGCCTTAGCCCATGAGACCCTGTGGATGGACTTTTCAGACTTCCCTGAGAGCTTGGCTGACTAGTGCCCTCTGGAGAGGGTTGAGGGAGGCATCTTCACCTCTCCAACAGCCCATCCACAGGTTGAGTGTTTTGGACATGCCTGGGCTCAGAAATTGCCCGGGATGAACACAGGTACCTGTGTTTGTGTCTGGGCATCCCAGGGAGGAGTCACAACAGAAGGAACCATGGCGGTGTTAGTCTAGGACCTGAATTGCTAAGAGTCAGTCCTGCTAGATAGTCTGTCCCAGGAAGGGCAAGCCAGGTATGGCGATTTCCCAGTGCCACGCCTGTTCTCTTTGCCCTGAGAGCAGGCACATAAAGGGTCTCTCAGTGAAGACACCTTCCACTGTCATTGGTCACAGCAGCATCCGGGACTATCCGAGTCCTGGGAAGGAGCTCCAAAGGATGATGGGAATCACTTAAGGCAATGGGACGGGCAAGGCTGTGGTGTGAGGAGACAAATCCACATCCGCCCACACGTGACCTGATGCAGTTTTTGGAACTTCCATGAACATAATGGCCCGGAAACCGCAAAGCAGCCCTGTCCTTCACGTGGGACCTGAGAGCTGACATGTGCCCCTGCCTGCAAGTGCCAAGAAAACCCCAGAAAGGGAGAGGGCCTGCAGAGGGGACCTGGGGGGACTTTGATTCCAGTAACCATCAAGTGCAGGGTACACCCTCAGGAGAGATGACTGTGACTTGTCATGGGAGAGCAATGTCAGAGTGAAAGCAGGAAGGCGTGTCTGCAGAGCTGAGGCTCATTCACTGTCCGGTCATGAAGGTCTGGCTTTGCTGGGAGTTCAGACAATCTGAGTATTTCTGAAGGCTTTGTCATAGATAAACAGTAAACATCTTCACCAGAGTTCTCTAGGCCCAGGCACTGTCCCAAAAATCCCAAAGAAGGCCTCATACCTGCCCTCATGATGACCAAAAATCCTTCTTGATGCATGCCGGGGACAAGACAGGCCCTACCCTGGGCCCTGCAGATGTGACAGTGAACCAAGAATCCATCCCAGACCAGGTGTCAATGCAGGGTGAAGAACCCAAGGACCACAGCCTCCTTGTGACAGGAGCAAGTGGCCTGCCTGTGTTCCCCCTTTCCTGTCTTCCTTCCCTCCTTCCTTCGAGGACAGGTTTGTGTCTGGCTCAGGGGCTCAGGCCTTATTGATATCCCTTTAAGGTACTCAGGTACCTTAAAGGACATGCAGCATGCTAATGAGGGCAGTCTGGTGAGGGAGCCAAAGTGTGTATGGGGGGGGTGTGCCCAATTCGCAGGACAAAGAGGGGTGACTGTGCTCTTGCAAGGAAAAGACTATAGAGGAGATGTCGGCAGTTGCTGCTGGAAAAGATTAAAGGCAAGCACCAGAAAGGATCTTAGGTTTTTTTGGGTTTTGTTTTTTTGTGTGCATTAGGAATGGGATCCCCAGACAGGCAGGCAGCACAGGCCTCCTCGGTATTTGGTAGGCTGCCATTCTCAGGGCTTGGTAGGCTGAAGCAGGAAAGAATGAAGATTTTCAGGTCGGCCTGGGCTACAGAGCAATAGCCCTTGTCTCGAATTGGAAAAAAAACAAACAAACAAGAAACAAGAATAGACCCAGAAATGAATGACTCCACTTCTTTGAAAAATCACTGCTGTACAAAGAAAGGGAACGGAGGAGGAGTGGGGAGAGTAGAGAAGCGAGCCCATGTTGTTCGACATGTAAAAGGTTTATATAAGACTAGAAAGTTCTAGAGATCTGTTGAACTGAACGGTGACAGTTGTTAACAATAAATTTGTGGATTTGACAATTGCTAAGAGCAGATCTCAGATGTTTTCAACAGGAATAAAAAACAAGCATGTGAGTTGATGGAAATGTCAATTAGCTTGATTTGATCATTGCCCGGCGTATACATGGGCCAAAACACCACTGTCGTGCACTGTAAATACACACGCACGGTTCCGGCTCAGTTGGAGAAGTGGGTGGGCCTGGACACTAAGCTGGGGTGCCTGGAGGGAGGACGCTAGGCTGGGGTGCCTGGAGGGAGGACGCTAGGCTGGGGTGCCTGGAGGGGTGAATGAATGGCTTTGTGGTGGAGGCTAATGAAACAAGGCACGGCTGAGCCTAGCGTATGCAGTAGCGGGGATTTCCCAAAAGGGCAGGCAAGTTCCCACTGCAGCCCCCACTTAGACCAGCCCAAGTAGGGGACAAATGGCAGGAAGAAAGACTGACTACCACACCCTAGGGACCTAGGGGCAGAGCCAGTATAGTAGACACAGTGTGCTTCTTTGGAACCCTACTGGGGCTCTTCGGGACACTCCTCCCCAATGAGAGAAAAATTTTAGTGATATCCTGTTAGTGAACCCCCAAAGTAGATAAGAATGTTCACAGGTTTGTGCTGAACCTGGGTCCTCCGAATCCTGTCCCAGATCTTCCCATTTGACCTGGGTGTAGCTTGACTTTCCCCCTGCACCCTTTCACACCTATTCAGACAGAGACCCCTTAGCTTTGGCTGTCATTGCAGCCTCTTCAACTGCTGCCAAGCAGAACACCTACCTGGTCAAGATCTGGGTTCTCTAGCCATATTCTCTTGGTCTGAACCACCATTAATTTGTGGTGTGGCTCTATTCTGTTGAGATAGGTCCCTATTGTTTTAGGAATGTGGGTGCACAGGGTGTGTTACTGATATCAGTAACAGCAGATGACCTTGGCAGAGGCCAGACAAAGGCAGAACATCATTAGATGTGCTGAAGCAGCAAACCTCTGGCCTTGTCAGCTGCTTCTGAACTAACGCCAGCCAACTGGGAGCTCCCATGCGAAGGGCAAGAATGTAATTACAGAGCTCACTGGCCATCTAGAAGATTGTATCCAAGTTGCAAGTATAACAAGGGATTTGGTTATGTTTTTAGCTGAAGGGGGGAATAAAACCCATTTCATATATCCTGCCCCTTGCCCAATAAAGCAGAGTCTCATGTGGGACTTTATGACTAGTCTGGTGCACTTCTTACAGTACTGCTGTGTTCGGCTTTAACTCATCATTCCCAAGCCCTTTCTAAAGTAGCTTGAACAAGCTACAAACGAACCTTGCAGACACACAAACCTAGCTCTGAGCTGGCCTGGGTAAAAATTCTCAGCACTGCACCTGATTGGAGCAGGAGACATGGCATGTACAGCCCAACCTTCCTCTGTGCCAGTACCCACCAGCTCTTGCTGCCTCTTTTCTGTTCCCAGCCCTCTCCTTAGCAGCACAGGCATGACCCCTGACAGTGGTCCTTCACAGGTTCTGTGGCTGTTCTCACCAGCTTCTGCTCCCTGCCAGGGTCATCTCTCCTCTTCCTGCTAGCGTTGATATCTGTGGCTCACCAAACGCTGGACCTACCACCAGGGAATACAAGGAACCACAAAATAGTCTAGACATCAACCTGCTCATCCCTGACTAACCCCCTTTTTAAGCCTCCCCCAGGCCTCTAGATAACTCCTCTGCTCCATAACCACACTGCTCAAGAGAAGCAAGGGCCTCTAATAATGCTTTTAATTATTGGGAAATAATTTTAAAAAATTGATTATCCAAGTGCAAAGTACATGTCTGTAATTCAAGCAGTAGAAGTAGAGGCAGGAGCATCAGTAGTTTTTAAGGTCAACCTGGGACTACATTTGACTGTTTCAAAACTCTAAGGAGGAGGAGGAAGAAGAAGAGGAAGAAATAAAAATGAAAAGCACTGACAATAAGCCCCAAAGACAAGAAAACAATCTCACACAATTTCAGATCCCACGTATTGAATAGAGCTCACTTCCAAATTTACAAGCTGAAGTTGATAGGCATATGAGGAGCTGGCTTTATAACTGCTGTTTTCACTTTCATCTAACGATGTGTGTGTGTGCATGGTTAATAAATACTTGTTAATATATATGTATATACATATACACACACATATACATATATGTACATATATATACACACATATATATGTATACAGAAAAATATATATGTATGTATACACACATATGTAAATATATATGTATGTATATATGTATGTCTTTGTACATGCATACATATATAGGTATATACATATATATACATACATATATATACACATACATGTATATACTATTATTTAGGGACTGGAGAATGACTTGGTGATTAAGAAAGAGCTCCCACTTTTCTTGCAGAGAAACCAGGTTCAGTTCCCAGCACCTACATGATGGCTTACAAACATCTGCAACTCCAGTTTCAGAGGATCTGAATCTCTCTTCTGACTGCATCAGGCACACAGGTGGTCCAATATATACATGCAGGCAAAAGATTCATACACATAAAATACAATAAGTAAATCTTTTTTTAAAATCAAAAACTATTATTATTATTTGAAATAAATATTCAGAGTATTCTGGTTTTATTTCTACAGTAGAAATACTGATAGATATAATCTGCATAAGAACAGATGTTAGGGATTCTTGACAATTTCCCATAGTTTAAGGGGTCCAGACAGCACACAGTTTGAGAAGGACTGTGGGGAACGTGTGAAGGCGTCACCTGGTGTTTGCAGGCTCTGTGAGAAGACACAAGGTGACTCTGCATTGTGCTCTCTCGGTGCTGCTTGTGTCTTCCTCCCATCTCGCTCCCCCTCTTCCCAGGCTCTTCTCTTGTTTTTCTTTTCTTTCAACCCTTTGGTCTTTCAACTCTCATAACAAAAGCCACACAGATGACAAAACATTCCCTTCTTCCTTTGAACTGAATTGTTTTCTCCCAACTAAACAGAAATTTGATGACATTTGAAATCATTTTCATAATTACTAACATCATTCAAAATAACTAATATGTATATTTTTAAACACATCTCACACGTAATCAAAGAAGTGAAAACGAAATGAGATTTCTTTTTCATAGCAAACTGGCAGAGATTTATCAAGTGGGTGCCTGCCAGCATTAAGCAGAAGGCAATTTAACAACCCGTAAGCCTTGATACATAGAGGAACATGCTTGCTCAGTACCAGTTAGGACTGAAGAGTTGACTGGGACCCTGAGAACTGAGAATCAAGTTACTCTCCTCCCTTTCATCATGCCCGGAGAAGACTATACTGAAGACAGACTGGGTTTCTGAAGCCTCAGGCAGAGGAACTCTCCCTGAGACCTGTGGACTATGTGGGCTATGGCCCATAGGGAAAGAAAAGCTGGTGATGGGTCCAGCCAGGGTGCACAGAGCTGCCTACGCCGTTACCATTGCCTGGAAACAAATTCCTGCCTTCTCCAAGCCCCAGGAATAGGTGCAGCCGGCAGGCTGGTGAGATGGCTCAGCCTGTAGGGTCCTTGTGCAAACGAGGACTTGGGTTCAGATTCCCAGGACCCTCATAAAAGATGAGTATGGCAGAGCAGGGTCTGTATTCCCAGTACTAGGGAAGTAGAGACAGGAGGATTCCTGGAGTTTGCTGGCCAGCACACACCTAGCTGAATTAGTGAGCTCTAGGTTTACTGTGCATTTAGTCTCAAAAAACAAAATGTTGATCAATTGAAGAAGACAACCAAACAATTTCTGACTTACACACACACACACACACACACACACACACACACAGACACAATACACACTACCTGGTCTAGACATGTGATCTAGAAGCCACCTGGGGTCCTGACACACTAAGTTTTTAATGGTACTCAGAGGATTGTCCCACAACCTGGAGATGGCTACTGTCACTCCATGTTTTCTTCAAGTCCCCAGAGCTGGGCGACTGACTCCTCCACATCCTCCTTTGAGTGCAACCCTCTGCTTTCCTAATGACCCTTCCATCCTTCCGTCCCTTCTCAGAGTCCCTTCGAGTCTACAGTTCATGGGCATTTCTGACGTTTGGGAGCCACAGAGAGATGGAAAGTTCACTTTGCAGAAGCATGTGATCTGGGTTATCAGGCAGGCTTCTCCACTGCCAAAATGGCCCCTGGCTTCCATGACTCTAGGAGCATCCTCAGGCCTGTCCCCAGACTCTTACTTAGTAGCTTGGCTGGCTTCTCTCATCCACTGCCTTCTCAACCCATTTCCCTCGCCCTTTTTGCTCCCTCTGAGCAGTGAAACACTCTGCATTGTGGCCCAGGTTCAAGCTTGCACAACCTTTGAATTGAAAATTCAGTGATTTGTGCTAGTCAGCAGGAAAGCCAGACAGCTTCCCATTCACCATCAGAAGCAGAGAACCCAGGGCTTCAGCAGATTTTGATAAAAGTATTAAGAGGAAGGGCTGCCAGGAGGCGGGCATGAGGTTGGAGGTGGGGCTGTAGGCAACACCCAAGCAGGAACTTAGTTAAAGACCTTGAGCTTGAGTCTGCACAACACCAGGAAGAGAAAGACTGGTTGTCCCCTGGGGCTTCTGAAACTTCCTCCCCCAGGGGAATCCCAAGGAGAGTCATCAGCTCTTGAGGCCCAGAGGTATGATACATAGGCCTGGAAGAGCAAGTCACGTTAGCTGAGCTCATTCTAAGAACCTCAGCTTCCAAAGCTGCCTACCCACTGGCTTCTGATCAACAGGGCCTTATCTCACACAAGCCAATGTACCCAGGACGCCAAATCATAACCAGAAGGTGTGGAGCAAGTTCTGTGACTTAGTGTTTCCCAGACTCTGCTATGCGACCCCAAGCCTGAAGTACCCCAGAAACAATACTAGGCAGTCAGAAGGTACCTGCTCCTGGCATCAGGCAACCTGCAAGCATCTTTGAGCCGGGTCCTCCAGCCTTATGCCTACCGAATGTAGCCTACATGGACAGTGCATTGCCCAGGACAGTCTTGTACTACTTTTACTCGAAAGTGTTTCTACAATGATGTACTGGCTGGTTTTATGTAAACTTGACACACGCTAGAGTCATCAGAGAGGCGGGAGTCTCAATCGAGAAAATGTCTCCGTAAGATCGGCTGTAGGCAAACATGAAGGCATTTTCTTAATTAGTGATTGATGGGGGAGGGTTCAGCCCATTATGGGTGGTGTCCCCTGGGCTGGTAATCCTGGGGTCTATGAGAAAGCAGGCTGAGCAAGCCATGAGGAACAAGCCAGTAAGCGACACCCCTCCATAACCTCTGCACCATCTCCTGCCTCCAGGTTCCTGCCCTCGCTGCTCTGGATGATGAACTGTTATATGGAACTGTGGGTGAAATAAACCTTTTCCTCCTCACATTGATTTTGGTATTGGTGTTTCATCACAGCACTAGTAACCCTACCTAGGACAAATGGCACCCAAGCCTTTGCTCCAACTCTGGAGCCACTTTGTCATCTGAAGGAGACTTCAAGGAACACTCTCAGGATTCGCTGCCCGTTGGAGCTGTGCTTAGCTTTCAGACCACAGCCCTAGTTCCCCCTTGCCGTGTAATTGACAAAAGCCTCACAGGCGGTCTGTGTCCTGACAACATCCTCCATCTTATTAGTTCCTAGGTCAAAAATTCCTGGACCCTAGAGTTTTAGCTGTGGCTTCTGCTGGCTCCAGATGCCTTTCTGAGAAGCAGACTTTTTCAGGAGACTGCAAATACCCACTTCATCACAGAGAGAGAGTGAGAGAGAGAGAGAGAGAGATCATTTCAGTCATAGAAGGGCAGCTGGTAACAGGTGCCCAGGATAAAAAAAAAAAAAGAAAGAAAAGAAAAGAACAGAGGACTGAGAGCAACAGACAGAGTGAAATTTGGAGTATGATAGCCAGAAGCAACCCAATGCTGAAAGTGAGCACACACCTGCAGGAAGCGACATCCCTTCCTTTTTTAGAACACCAAGACAACAGTAACAGCCTTTGCATCATGGAACTGCTGTGAGGATTTAGTAAATCAATATCTAGAGGATGTGCAGAGCACTGTCTATGCTTTGGAAGCATATTCTCTAGTTGGTTTTAATGTCAGGTTAAAATTACAAATTAGAATTACCTGAATACCAGTCCTGGTTGCTTCCTGAGGGGTGAGAGGGGGGCAACCTTCTAGTAGCAGCTCAGATTTCAAAAGGGCCACGGCAGAAAGCAGATTATTCGCCTTTGTTACCTTGGCCATCCCTCTTGCCAACATACCTTCTCCGGAATCAGAACCAGAGCTTCTGAGTTTCTATCATGAACCAAAGACCAGCAACTCTCCAGGGACCCTCTGGGTTTTTGATGCCCGACTGAGACTCTTAAGGAACCTAGTCTCGAGGACCCAACAATTACAGGATATCAGCCTCTCAGTATGGGGCAGCTGTTGTTACCATTTCGATATAAGCTGACTTAATAAGCTATACATATGTTCTTTCTATCAGTTCTGTTCCTATAGGGAACCCTGACTGATTCAGCTTGACAGAATTTTTTTTTTAAGGCTTTACTGTTTTTCAAGTTTCTAATATACTTTGTGTCGGGACTTCAGAGTTTGAAACTATTATATATATAGCACACTACTCTTTCAGAAAAATACAAGAGCTATTATTTAATCCTGTATTCTTTTGCCCTGAATCTGAAAAGCTCAGGAAAGCCTTCTTACACCATCCTTTAAGTGACTCCCATCAAACAATTTGAATTGGAAAGTGAGAAGAAATATGGGTCTCT
Source organism: Cricetomys ansorgei (assembly GCA_026225945.1). NCBI lineage: Eukaryota > Metazoa > Chordata > Mammalia > Rodentia > Nesomyidae > Cricetomys > Cricetomys ansorgei. The sequence continues at coordinate 22,208,732 of JAMJFZ010001796.1, forward strand.
TTTTGTCTTTTTTTGGTTTTTGTTTTGTTTTGTGTTTTTTTTTAATTTTATTTTATTTTTTTTTTTTGAGACAGAGTCTTGTTCTGTAGCCTAAGCTATCCTGGAACTCTCTGTTTAGCCAATCTAGCCTTGGACTTGTGATCCCCCTGCTTCAACCTGCTAAGTTCCATGTGCACTGCGCCTGGTCAAATGCCTCTTGTTGTTGCAGCTGCCATTAGAGACAGATTCATTTTTAAGATTTCTCCTACCATCTGGGTCGCTTCACTATGTGACAGTCATTTCTCTTGTCACCTGGAGTCAGTAACTTGATTTGTTTCTCCTCTCCATTAAATGATCATCTCCGTGTACTTTGAGTGGTGAGGGAAAATTCCCAGCACACCCCTGGGATTATAGAAGATAATACAAACAGCTCTGCACTCTTAGTGATTTTGTGTTATTTCCTCAGAGACGGCCCAGTAGACAGGTCTTGACTTCCTGCTTTCTGTGGTTCCTTAATGTGACAACCACTCAGTAGCCTCATTATGAGTAGGTGGAACAGTTAATCAGATGTTCTTAGCAAAAGAAAAGAGAGAGAAGTTTTCACACAAACTCCTTGTTCAATATATATGTGAAATGCCCACAACCTAAACACAAACTCTTTCTTGATGCACATTCTTTTCAATCTTCTCAAGACAATTCTCAGGTGTAAAATTAGTGGCATGTTGGCAGTATCAATATTCAAGAATCTACTGAATGCCTGGTCTCCGGGATATTCTCTGGGATAGTCTCTGGGATATCAAGCAAAACCAAGCATAATTCAAGCATAGAGAACCTTGCCAGCCCCATGGTAGATCAGATGTCCTTAAAGGAGATTCCTACAGGAAGCATGGCAGGAAAAAAAAAAAAACCCATGGTGTCATCTTTAAAACAGAGGCTTCCTGAATCTCCAAAAGGCGGGGACTTCCAGGGTAAGGCCAGTGATCACTCTTTTGCTAGCATTCATGTGAAAGCGAGGTTTAACTCACCATTTTTTATGCTTCTAAAATTATTTTTCATTTGGTGAGTGTATGTGTTGGGTAGGAGTGAGAGAGAGAGGGAGGGTGAGAAAGAGAGAGACAGAGAGAGGGAGAGGCCATCTGCACACCATGGACTGCAAGAGTCAGAAAGAGACCCGAGGAGTCCTTGCTCTCCTGTCCCCCTGGCTCTGCGGATCAAACTAGGGCATTGGGCTCGGTAGCGAATACGCTTCTCCTCTGAGCCATGTCCCAAGCTTTTTTGTATTCTTATTTTGGTTTGTTTTTGTCTTTTAAGTTTTGTTTTGTTTTTGTTTGAGGGGACAGGGTCTCTTTATTATGTAGCGAAGGTTTTCTTGGAACTTGCTATGTTTGAGGCCAGACCACTCTGGCCGCAAAGTCACAGAGATCAGGCTGCCACAGTTGGCTCCCCTTTAAATATTAAACTTGCAGAAAAGATGAAAAACATAAGCATTTTTTCACTTTTTACCAATTGTGTGTATATACATGCACATATATAATAATCACACACACGATAACCACAGCACAATGACTCAGCATGGCCAGGAATTTACCATGGAAATAACATTGGTGACTTTTCTTTTTTAGACAGAATCTGACTGTGTAGCTCAAGCTGGCCTTGAACTTATTATGAAGCCAAAACTGGCCTCCAACTCTTTCAGGCTCAGTCTCCCAAGTGCTAGGTTTAGATATATGTGCCACCATGCCCAGTCTGTGATAAAAGAACTCTATCACTTCTTCTCTATAAATCAGCCAAACTCTTTCAACTTTCAAACGCTTTCAACTCTTAAAAACCACATTGGAAAACCCAAAGACACTTCCCCGCAAATGCAACCTTACGCATAGGACAGTGGGGAGGACCATTTCACTCCCAAAGTAGAAGTTGCTGTGTGATGGTCTCCGCTTCTCTTCCTCCACCCACTTCTCTCTCCCTCCACCTGCTCTGTCTATTCAATATGTTGTTCTGAGCACTGGGTTAAAGAGCTCCATGTCCATCAGCTCATTTACTTACTTACTCCCAATCATCCTGAGGTAGACACTATTGGTGTCAGTTTTAAGCACAGGAAACTGAAACACAGAAAGGCAGCTTGCCCAGGGTCACCCAGTGAATAATAGACCGTGAATTTGGACTCAGATCCTCTTGACCTCAGAGGTCACACTCCTGACCAGCCAGACTCCTAAACCACTGAATTATCATTCTCATAGACATAGATGGTGACCACAGCAATCCTGATTGATAGCTAATGAACTCGTCACCCTTCCTCCTGAGTGTTAGCAACACATAATTAAGTAGAGTGTGTGTGTGTGTGTGTGTGTGTGTGTATACACATATAAACAAAAACAGTGATTTGAGACTGGAGATCCACTTTGTCTCTCTTTCCATGCTTCCCTACTTGTCCCACAATGAACATCCACAAGGAGCAGAGGAGGGTTGGGAAAATTTCTAGATATCAGATTCAGGAGGCTCTTTCTGGGAGTTCCATGTCACTGTGAGACCCAAGATTACAGGGTAACCAAGCTCAAGTGCTAGCAAGCTCAGCTGAGCATGAGCAGTACTTACAACCTATGGGACAGCAAACCGCAGGGGAAAGAATCTAACTCGTGGTCTATTTTCCCACAGCTCTACTCTTGAGCTGGGTCTACACGACTCTAGGCAACCATCAAAGTCACAGAAGCCTGGGTCCTCAGCATCAGGTTGTTTACAAAGTGAAAACAAGACAGGAAAACACCCAGGAAGCAACTGTTGAGGACAAGGTTGGGGAAAAAAAATGCTCAGTGGAAGATAAAGAGGGGTGAAACCACCAGCCAGGAAGGTCAGATGCAGAACAGCTTGCTGAGAATTCAAGAAATTTCCATGGGAGGCTGAGGCAGGAGGGTCATGAGTTTGAGGCCAGTCTTGGCTACATATTGAGACCCTATAAATATAAATAATAAAATGATGATGATGATGATGATGAGGAGGAGGAGATGATGATGATGATGATGATGATAGGAAGGAGGAGGATGATGATGATGATGATGATGATGATGATGATGATAGGAAGGAGGAGGAGAAGAAAAGGAGAAGAAAGAGGAGAAGAAGAAAACAAAAAATGTATGAAGAAAGTCAAAATCACAGACAGACTACCGCTACTCTAGAGACTGTATTAAATTTGGCCCCTAGAAATTTTCCAGTATTTCTTATTTTTCATACTCCATGTCTGTGTCTGTATAACTTGTATCAGACAAGGGCAAAAATGTCTCTGAAAAGCCGAATATAGCCAGGAGACAGCTTCATTATGAAACCGTGTAGAATTCTGACTGCAAAAACCACATAAAAACAGTAAAAAGCCAGGAAGCCATTGGTTGCTTCCGTCTTCAAAAGAAGGAGAAGAAATGAAGCAAACTGAAAACCCAAACATTTCCAGATTCCCTCAGAGAACTGAAGGCATAGAGAAGATCTGCCGGCGGGAGACTGAAATACAGACGCTTACCACTTACCAGGAGGAGAAGCCACTCAGGAGCCAGACAGAACTGGTCAGAACTCTCACCTGAAAAGGGGTGAGTCTCTGGAGGCAGAGTATGGACTACTTTGAGAGCTAAGACCTGCTGGGATCCAAGCCTAGGGCCCTACACTTTCCTGGCATTTACTCCAGAAGCCAGATCAGACTAGCTCTGAAGACTGGTGGGGAGTGGGAGTAGAATAAAATCCACAGTCTTCAGGCAAGGGGAGGGAAAAAGTATCCCTTTCACAATAAGCCCCAGGAAAAGTAACCATTTTCAAAGTCCAGTACGTTCTGTGCTCCTAACCAAGGCCTGACATGAAGGGACACTACTTGAAAAGGTCCTTCCTTATCTTCCCCAAGGAGGTCAGGGCAAAACCACAGCTCCAACCTCTCTGGACTCCCAGCCTCACAACAAAGCAGAAAAAGAAAGGCCAAGAACTGAAGGTCACATCCCAACAAGGGCCCAAGCCTGCTGAGAGTCATCAGAAGATTCCAGAACACTGCCTTGTAGTGTTGGTTCCATTTGGGCCACTTTGCAATGACCGAAAACTGATAGCTCCAACAATAGAGATTTAACTTCTCAGCAAGAGTACAAAACTGAGACACTGTATGGGCCACATTCTCTTCTGAAGATTCTTAGCAGGAATTCTTTGTCTCTTCCTGGGTTCTGGGGACTCCTGACCATCTGCAGTATTCCTTGGCTTTTACCATAGAAGAGACAAAAATTTACCTCTACCTTTGTAATAGTTAGAGTTAACTGTCAACCTTGCCAGGGAGGCAAGCTCCAGGCACATCTGTGAGGAATTAGATGCCTGTTAGGGTCATCTTGATTGGGTTAATTGAGGTGGGAAGAGTCAACCGAAAGTGTGAGGCATCTTTCCCAGGTTTGGGTCCTGGACTGCACACAAAGGAGAAAGAGAGCTGAGCACCAGCATCCATCAGGCTCTTCTGGACTGTACATACAGCCAGTCTGACCTTGTGCTTCATTCTTCTGCTGCCTTCAATTTCCTGCCAGTCTTTGAGCCGAAACAAACTCCTTCCTTGAGTTGCTTTTCTCAGGATAGTTTATCACAGCAACAGAAGAGTAACTGACACAATTCAGGGTTTTCAACTGAGCCCAAGACTTAAACTAACATAGGTAGATCAACAAGAAAACAACCCACAGATGTTTTTATTATGGGTCTGGGTCATTCACAGATTTACCAGTCTGACCATAAGTAAATTTTAATAATTAAGAGGCTTTATTAATTGCTGGCCAGGCCATGAACACTGATGAGATCTATCCATACCTGGGCTTCCCAAGAGTATGATGATGAGTCAAGCCCAGTAAAGGCTTATAAAAGCAGAACCTATAGGGTACATATATCCCACCAGGTCCAATCAGGGGCAAGCATGTATCCTGATGTACTTCCTGCCTGCATACCTCCCACCTACATTCATTCAAGGGCAAGCATACATCCTGACACATTTCCTGCCTATGAATTTCCCACCTACATGTGATCAAACACATCCAGTGCAAGTGGAGCACATCCAGAACAGTCAGATTAACCAAGCTTGCTTAGGGAATCTAAACAAGTAGCCTGTCGTCTCACATGAACAGTCCCCAGCATTCCATTATCTGTCCTTGGGCAAGTGGGGATTACAGGATTATCTTTGTTTTATAGATTTCTTAGGTGCAGTAATTAAAATCTAAAACATAGCCGAGTGTGTAATCCCAGCACACATGTGTAATCCCAGCACACATCTGTAATCCCAGCACTTGGGAGACAGAGGCAGGTGGATCGGCCAGCCCGGTGTACAGAGTGAGTTAGTTTCAGGACAGCCAGAGTTTCAACAGAGAAACCCTGACTGGGGGTGTGGGGAGGGGAGCACACATGACTTAAAACACAATTTTAGCCATCACAACAGTACTTCATCAGAGTTTTAATGTATTTTGTGGCACAAAAGCCCTTAAAAGGAACTTAAATAGGCTCATTTTGTGCTGATAACAATTAAATATCACAGACTGGGTAATTGTTGGTGCATCAAATCTTATTTCTTTTAGTGTTGATTGGTTTGTAGTCTGCTGAGAGTCCATTCTGCATCCAAATTGGTACCCTGAATGTGAGGTCCTTACATAACAGAAGTAGCAAAATAGGCCCCTCCCCTACATCTCGTCTACATCAGTGTTTATCAGTCCGTGAGAGTACAGCCCTCAGGACCCAAGCATGACTCATTAAGCCCCACCTCATAACACTACTGCTGCGCTGGAGATTCAGATCCCAACTCATGAATTTGGGGGACACATTCAAACCACAAAAGAAATGAAGACCCTAAAGAAGTAATTAGATATAAACAGTCATATACTGAGTTGGGCCAAGAATAAATAAATAGTAAATTTCCCAAATATGCTTAGGCTGAATGAAAATGAGGACACATGACTGCTCCTGGGTATGGTTGAACAGAAGGGTTTTATTGTAGATATGAGGGAGAGTTCAGCCAGAGGCATCTGGGTCCAGCCAGGGTCCAGACTGAACCAAGCCATGGGTGGTGGGAAGAATGGGGAGGCAAGCAGGAGCAAGAAAGGAAGAGAGAGAAGAGAGGGCAAGCAGACCAAGAGAGGGGCTGCACACCAAGAGACAAAGAGAACCAAGAGACCAAGAGTCTGTGTGGCCAAAATGCTGAGTTACACAGGGAAAAGAGAAGCTGGGGGAAGGGAAGCAGGCTCAGCCCCTGGGCTGGAGAGATTTAGGGTAGGGGTGGGGTGAGAAATGCTGGGAGGAACCACAGGTACTTAGGAATCCTGGGAGAACTGGCCATAACTGCTTTGATATACTGATAGGCACCTCAGTTAGCCATTTGTCCTGGGTTTCTTTGAGACCTAACACAGGCAGGCCATGAGGCTTGAGCTGAGAGTTGATTGGATGGAAAAGTGTAGAGGCAGATAAGGTTAGTTGAATAAGGTTTGTTTGTATAAAAATTTCTCAGCTTTGGCTTTTTATCCTTGACGATAAGAATGTCACTTTTCCCCCTGATATGGGGAGAGCATTGTTTGTACAAGGGAGGCAGCTTTCATTTCTTGTTTTCAGAAGAAAGAAATTGGAAGGTTAGATCAGCTTTTGAATAACTGCCATTCTTTCCAAGGGCTGTCAACTAAATAGAACCCATATGTTAAAGTAGTAGCACATGTCGGCGCATCATGTGCTAAGTTTCTTCATCTCTGTATCTCTGTCTATGTGTATTTTCTTATAAAGAAATGCCACTGGGAGTGGAGATGTGGCTCCATTGACAGAATGCTTGTCTACTGAACAGGAAGCCCTGGGTCCAGTCCCAGCAGAACAAAACTGGTCATAGCGACATATGACTGTGATTGTAGCACTCAAGGATGCAGGCAGAAAGCTCAGAAAGTCAGCGTCATCCTGAGCTACACAGTTTAAGTCCAGCCTAGGCCGTATGAAACCGTGTCTCAATGTGTGTGTGGGTGTGTGTGTGTGTGTGTGTGTGTGTGTGTGTGTGAGAGAGAGAGAGAGAGAGAGAGAGAGAGAGATTAGATTTAGGGCCCTCCCTATATGATCTTCTTACCAAAAATTTTGATGAGTTTCACTGGAGTTACCATATAACGCTAGAGAAACTGGGGTCCCCTCTCGGGGTTCTTAGTCTTATTATTGAAAATCCGAGGACAGATTCAAACAGAAGCTCAAGGATAATCTCATTAGAGTTTTAAAGAAGAACCCCAAGGCAGTCAAATTAAAAATCACGGGAGTTGTTTGGTGGAGAAGAAAGGAGAAGGAGGGAGAGTCGTGCTGTTTGAGTTAAGCCAGCATGAAGATCAACCACATGGCAGACAGGCAGACACAACAGGGAGAGGAGTTTGAGTTTTAGAGAAAGAAATGGAGGCAGAAAACTCCAAACACCCCCCCAAAAAAATACATATTTGGGCTCTGGTCAGCATCTTAAAAAAAAAAAGACAAAAAAAATTAGTTACACCTTTCTGAGTCAGGAGTCAGAAAAACAGACAAACTTCATGGCAGCTCATGGGGACCAAGCCGGGAGGAGGGAATTCTGGGAAAGAAGAATACATATGGCATTAGAGAGTTAGTTATTTCTTCTACCTCTTTAGCATAGTTTAAGATAAACCTGGCTTCCTGAAGGGTAGTCTCTTATCCAGGTCTTTGACCTGCCTAACTGGAGTGTCAGGTCTCCACCCAGGCCAGAGATTCCATTCTCTTGGGCAGAAGGAAATAGTTTTCCCTGAATGGGCCTTTAACGACAATCTCATCTTAACTAATTGCACCTGTAAAGACCCTGTTCCCAAATAAGCTCCCATTCTGAGGCTCCAGATAAGATGCATTCTGTCAATACTCCAGTAAGATAAAAGTAGATTCTCTGTCTCTGGTTGAAGACAGTCGGTGTCTCCCCTCCCTTAAGAAGAAACATGTAGTTGTGTCAGTCAGTCACCCGGCCAAGGGACCGTCCTTGAGGAAGGTGGGTTCACCTTAAGCCAAGCTAAAGAGGTAGAAGGAATAATTAGCCCTCTGATGAGGTAATGTATTAATCCTTTCCAGAATCCCCATTCTTAGCTCATTCTCTATAACTGCCATGAGGTTCTTTTGAGTCTGTTCATCTTTCTGAGTCCTGACCCAGAAAGGCATAATTCCCTTTTTCTTCTCTTCTATCTTTCTTTCAGATGCTGGCCAGAGCTTCAGTGTGCTTTTTTTTCATGCTCTGAATTTCTTCTTTCTCTAATGCCCTCTTCCTGCCACACGGCTTCCTGTCTCCCATGAAGCTGATCTCCATGCTGGCTTAACTCAGGTGGCATAGCTTTTTCTTTTGCATGCCTCTTGCTTTCTATTTGTGGTGATTTGGATAAAAATGCCCCCCATAGGTTCATTTGAATACTTAGGCATAAAGGGGTGGCACTACTTGAGATTAGGAGGTGTGTCCTTGTTGGAGTAGATGTGACTTTGTTGGAGGAAATGTGTCACTGGCCCAGTGTCTTTTCTTCCTGCTACCTGCAGGACAGGATGTAGAACTCTCAGCTACTTCTTCAGCCCCACGTCAGCCTGCATGCCACCATTCTCTTGCCATGATGACAATGGACTAAACCTCTGACATTGTAAGCCAGCCCTAATTAAATGCTTTCCTTTATAAGAGTGGCTATGGTCATGGTGTCTCTTCACAGCAACAGAGCACTGACTAGAACACTATTTAAACCTAAACCTGTACCAGGACCTCAAATATGATTGGGGCGGGGCACTAGACATCTTTGTTCCTCTATCATAATATAGCCGCATGGAATAAATCTTTCTCTGCTTTTCATTTCTACTTTGCTTCTTCAATTGGCTTATTGAGGACCAGTGTCAAAGTCTGCCTTGTAATAGTTACCAGGTCCCAGTCTCTTAATTTAATAACTTTGTTAACAAAGTATCCCAAAGTCTCATGTATAAAAGTTTCTGTTGCCAGCTTGTGGCACTATTAGGAGGTGGTGGAGACATTAGGAGGTGAGGCAGCGTGGAGGAATTGTATCACTAAGGGTGTGCCCTTGAAAGGGATATTAGAGACAGGCAAGATGGTTCAACAGGTAGGGGCACATGCTGCCAAGCCTAAGGACCTGGGTTTGATCCCTGGGACTCACACGATGACAGCAAAAGACCGACTGAAGCAATCTGTCCTCTGACTTTGACTCCTGTGCTGTGGCAACTGCCACCCCACCTTCCATCGTGCATACAAAATAGAGAGATAAAGTGGGAGAATCTTAGACTCCTGTCTCCTCCCTCCCTTTCCAATTCCCTTACCTCTTTTTTACTTTCCTAGCTCCTTGAGGTCAACATCTTCCTCTGCTACGTGTTCCCACCACAGGCCCAGAAGTGACCGGGCCAACCATGAGCAGAAGCCACAGAAACAGTGAGCCGAAATGAGTATGTCCTTCTTTAAGTAAGATATTTTGTCACAGCAAAGAAAAGATGGCTGCTGACACAATCTGACTGTTAACCCTGGAAAATACTAAAGTTAAAATTGCCTACTCAAGCGAGAAATCACCTTGCACATGCCTTCCCCACCCCATCCCCCATTTCTACCTCCATCCCCATCCCTCCACCCATCTCCCTAACCCTACCTCTACCCCTACTTTATCTCCTACTCCAACCCCTGTCCCCTTTCTCCCACCCCATCCCATCCCCCCACTACCTACCTTACCCCCACCCCCACTGATCCCCATTTCCTACTCCATCCTCCATCCACCCATGTAAATGCTTGGGCAATGCCTTGGATCTTGAGGAATTGTCTGTGGAAGACTTGAGGGTGAGACATGGGGAGTCTGGTTTGAGTTTTGGCCATTGTGGGAACCAAGATACATGTGACTTTTTACAGGAAGTGGTAATTCTTACCTTGGGGGACCTCAAGGCCTGAGCTCACCAGCACTGGAAGCCCAAATATGCTATAGAATGGTTTGCTGAGAAAGTCCCTTGGGGGGGCTTGTGGTCAGAAGGCTGTTCTCCCCATTCATGTGGCTTCTGTCAGGATGTCTGGAGTTGCAGGCTTGGGCCAGGTTGTATGGACCACATTACATTTTTAAAAGAGTGCTAAAGGTCACCTGTCCCCATGACTACTTCACACTCCTCACCTCAATTGACAATACCCCCACTTCTGAGTCTCTATACTCCATAACAGATGAGTGGGGCAGTGCTAGAAAATGTTGGGGCTAAACAAACCACCACTCAAAACCACACTTAGCATGTAACAGGTAGACTCAAAGAAAACAGTGGTGAGCAGGTGGAAAAACTGTAATACTCATACATTGTGCTGGTGCTGCAAAATAATGTGACTGGCGAGGGAACAACTGCTCAGAAAACATACTAGAATGCATGCAACCTGTGCAAGGCCCGAGGTTGTTCTCCAGCATTCTCCAAAAGAAAATGTGTAAAGAGTTACCGTAAAATCTGCTCCTAGGAGCACTCTCAAAGAGTGTGGACACTGGCGTCTGGACGCACTGTTCACAACACCAGACTAAACTGTGGAAGCAGCCCAGATGTCCGCCAGCTGGAGGATGGACAAATGGGCTGCAGAACACCCACATGACAGATACTTAATCCTAAAAGGAAACCGGTACTGGGTGCTTCAACTGGATGAATCTGAAAGAGAAGCCAGCCACAAGAGGGTCTGTATCGTACAATTCTATACACAGCAAGTCCAGAGACACGAACCAGTTCCATGGCTGCCATGACTGAGGAAGGGGAAATGAGAAGGGACCAATTAGTGGGAATGAGATTTCTCTGTGGGTGATTCATGCACAGCCTAGTGAATGCCCTAAAAGTCACTGGCTGTGTGCTGCAAAGTGGTAAAAATGATGCATTTTATGTTGCATGAATTTTGCCTCAATTTTAAAAAAGCATACACTTTCCTTTTTTCAAATGTGTGTGTGTGTGTACGTGTGTGTTGTGTGTGTGTGTGTGTGTGTGTGTTGGAGGGCTGTTTTGCCTGCATGTATATGTGCACCACATGTGTGCCTGGTGCCTCAGAGATCAGAAGAGGGTGACAGATCCTCCAGAACTGGAGTTACAGAAGGTTGCGAGCCACCATGTAGGTGCTGAGAACAGAGCCTGGGTTCTCTGTAAGAGGAGCGAGTGCTCTTAACTGCTCAGCCATCACTCCAGTCTCCATTCCTATCCACTCCATTTTCTTCTTTGAGATACAGTCTCACTACGTTGTCAGAGATGGTTTTAAGCTTCTGATTATCCTGCCTCAGCCTTCCAAGTGCAGCTATTACGGATGTGAGCTGCCAGGGGCCAACTAAAAGGATGTGCTGTGACTGAAGCAGATCACACATTCATAATCTGCCAATGTCAAAATCCCTCACCCGAAAGATACCTCTGAATCCGTGGGTGCCCTAATAGACAGGCAGGAGGGGCCAGCTGCAGGATACTCTCACTCCCGCTGCTGACCTTGTCCTTGTACTGTCTCATAACCTTTAGAATGGAGGATGTGCAGGATCCAGAAGGGTCTCCAGATGCTCCGTGGCCCAGCAACAAGGCATGTGTGTGGTCTTCCCAGACACTCAGCCTTGGTAGATTCCACGGAAGCCAACACAGCACGAGGGCAGAGCGTTCCGGCATAGGAAGAAAAGAAAGTGGGTGCTGTAGGCTGTCAGTGGATAATAAGGCTTAGGGTAAAAAGCAAAGGAGGAAATACTGAACCTGATATTGCAAAGAGAAAAAGCAGAACGTGTGGGTGTGTCAGCGATGTGAAAAGAAGTGTACAGACACAAAAGAGAAACTGCATCAGTGGGAGGGAAAGGCAGAGCAATGAGGCTTGTATACCTCATCTCGATTTCACTTAGGAAGCATATATATGTTTAGCATAGTCAAAAGCTAAAACAGAACTTTGAGGGGCTAGAGTCGCGCAAACAGACACAAACCAATCTGATATTACATCGAACTGATAACCACACAGAGCCTGGCATCGGTCGAGGTACTCTGATTGCACACGATGGGTTTGTTCTGAGAATGTCTGCCCTTTAGTAGATTTACTGATACTGGTCTTCTTATCATTCTGAAACTCTTTTCTGCACAATACAGTATAAAACAAACACACACATGTGTGCTTTCCTGGAAAAGAATAAAGAACACTAGCAATAAGTAAAAGTTAAAGGAAAACCCTACAATGTCAAATTTGAGATGGAGAGACCGGGTTTGAACTCACGATTAAAAACAGAAATATTTACTAGTTCTGTCCACTGGGGGCACAGAAAATCTGACAAGCCAGTAACCATGGGCATACGTGCCACTAAGTCCTATACAACTCACCACTGCAGAAACCAGGGCTCCTTGAAACAGTTGTTGATTCTAGGTTTGAGGCTGGGAATGTACAACTAGAACCTACAATATCATGTCTGATCAGAAAGCAAAACAGGACTGGAAGATAAATGTAAGCTTGCCCAACAGATTCAGCAGCTGACCTTAGGCTGCTCAAAGGAGGGATGATTTGAAAATTGAAATGAACAAGGATAGCAAGGCACTACACACGCACCTGATACTCTCAGAAGCCAGATGGGGTATCAAATGCCCTGGCAATGGAGTTACAGATGCTTCTGAACTACCATGCAGGTTCTGGGCACTAAGCCCAGGTCCTCTGCAAGAGCAGCTAGTGCTCTTAGCCATCAAACCACCTCCCCAGTTCCATGATTTATTGTTGTTGCTTTGTTTTTCGAGACAGCGTTTCTCTGTTGTAACTCTGGCTGTCCTGGCATTCACTCTGTAGACCAGGCTGGCCTCGAACTCACAGAGATCCACCTGCCTCTGCCTCCTGAGTGCTAGGCTTAAAGGTGTGCACAGCCACTGCCTCACTCCCTGATTATGTTTTTATTGAAATTCTTGCAGAAACAAAATTACTAATAGTGGATGTAAGAGGAATAAAAACTTTAAAATACCATTCTTCAGCTCCCAATATAGTATTTTCTCCAGGCAAGCATCATCAGTTACTGGGTGAGCCTGGCACTCCCGCCCCACACACTGACCCTCTCACCATGTGAGGATCCCACAAGCTACTGATTGCAAACAAAAATGGAGAGAGACTTGGTGATCAAGTTCATATTAGCAGCACATCTGACTGTGAATCACTGATGTGGTATCCATGCCCCAAATACTAAGCCCAAATCCTAAACTAATAGCCATGTTAATAAGTTAACTCTACAGCTAGCATAGACTCTTCCAAAAGGTAATGTCACAAAAGCAAACAAAGAACAGTAACAACAAAAAGGCAAGGAAAGATCTATTTTAGATTAAAGATGTAATGACTAAACACACATGAATATTGATTGCATCCTGGAAAGGGGGGGAAAAGATCCAGCTGTAAAAGACATCTGCAGAGCCCCAAGTGCAATGGTGTGCTGTGCGCTGCTGTGCCTTCCCTCGCAGCGTTGTGGTTTCGTGGCAGGATGACCTTATTAGGAGATGTTGATATATTTGGAAGTGAGGTATCAAGATGTCAGCAGTTTGCTTGCAAATTGTTCAGCGAAATAAAAGTATTTGGAGAGCAAAGGAGAGCAAGAGAGTAAGAGCGAGAGAACAGGAGAAACAGACACAGAGAGAATGGCAAATGTTCACAGTCGTGGGATCAGAAAGTCCTTGTACTATTCCTTCAAATCTACAGGCTTGAATTTTTCAAAAATGGAAGTGCTAGGGGAGGGGGTGTGCATGGAAATAGCAAAGCACACCAAGAAAGCTGTAGTAGAGCTAGCAGCCAGACCCAAGGTGCCTACCAACATGGAGGTTAGACTGGTTCTCTGAATTACAGCAGGCTAATTCTCCTTTTGAAGTTGGCCTGAAAAGGGGATAGTCTTCCCTTTAGTTTCCTTGAGCCTCTTCCCACCCCTATCTCTAATTAAGCACCTGGCAAAATCCCTAACCCATGTGGACACTGACCCTTGCGTGTACTGTACATGTTCAGAGAAATGGAAAGCACTGCCGACAGACAGCATAGAGGAAAAGGGGAGATTCCCATGCCCAGAGCCCTGGAGGGAATCTCTGCAGCACAGCCCGGTTCTGAGCTTCTGAAGCCTCTGGCAGCCCAGTGCTTTACACCTGTTCCTGTGTAACCCCTGGGCTCTGCGAATGAAGCCTCGACTTCACAACACTACTGTGGCTCCAAATAGCATCAAGGGTGGTGAGTTGCTCAGTGGGTAAAAGCACATGCTGTGTGAGCCTGGTGACCTGACTTCAACCCCGGAGCTCACATGAAGGTGGAAAGAAAGAACCCAACTCCACAAAACTGCCCTCTGGCTTCCATGTGTGCACTGTGACACACGTGCTTACACACAGACACTACATTTTAAATTAAAATAATATTCACTCATTTATTTATTCAGTTATCTGACCAGTATTCCTGCAGCACCAACAGTGCCCAGGCAGTATGAAGCACTGGGGAGACTACAGTGAACAAGTAACCATGGTCTCTGTCCTCAGAACAAATGTGACAGGTACCACAGTGGAGGGAAAGGGAGGGCCCATCAGAGGTGGTAATGGGAGGAGCTGTCTGAACTGACATTTGAGCGACAAGCAGTGCTCGGGTTTGAATATGATACTTGAGTATCCTCCAAAGGTTGATGTGTTGGAAGTTTGACCTTCAACACGGCAGTTCTGGAAGGAGATGCAACCTTTTACAGGCAGGGCCTCGTAGAAGATAGTTAGACCATGGTGAATCAGACGTCTAAGGATTTCGTGTAGTTCTTGAGGGGCTCCTGTAAGTCCTGCAAGGGTGAATTGCTATCAGAGAGCAAGCCTGGTTTCTGAATTTCTCTAACTCAACACGTAACTACTTCCTCTTGCACATGAGTCCAACATGAGGCCATCAGCCGTGTTGTGATGTAACCAGTAGGCCCTCACCAGAGCCGAGTACATGCTGGCGCTGCACTCTCAAATCTAAAGAACTATGAAACAAATAAACTTACTTTCTTTAATAAGTACCCAGGCTCGGGTGTTTTTGTCACAGCGAGGGGGGGAAATGAACAAATACAAGCAGGGAATACGATCTTCATGTTTGTTTTTTACTTTTTATTTTTGTTTCTTTTTTTTTTTGCGGATGAGGTAATTTGGGGAATGATAAGGAAAGTACCGACACTCTCAGGGTTCCAGCTTACAAAACTGACCAGATCATGGTAACCTTCATTAGGAAGTTTTAGAAGAGGCATTCAGGGGAGGTGAGGGAGGCGGATGTCCACACAGCCACTGTGAACACACGTTGAAGAAGCCCACACTTTGCTGTGGGTATGTGAACTGTTCATGGATTGGTAGCCACAAAGGCTATATATGGCAAGAACTGTCTTTTTTTTTTTTTTAAAGATACATTTATTTATGCATTTGGTTGTTTAGTTTACATGTACATCTGCACAGCAGGAGAGGGCATCAGAATTCATGGGACTACAGTTATAGACAGTTGTGAGCTACCACGTGTATGCTGGGGGTTCAACTCAGCACCTCTAAATTCTAGCATCTAGAAGCCAGTGCTCTTAACCTCTGAGCCATCTTCCAGTCCCCAGGAACCTGTCTTGTTCTTGTTCCTCTTCTAGAAATGACTGCTCTTCTCAGGAAGATATGCTCAGAGATCTCGATTCTGAGTTCTTCCTTGTTGAAAGGCAATTCTGGCAGGATGCTGTTGTTGTTAAGGCTCTGCTGGCTCTCTCCTAAAAGCAAGATGTGGAAGGGGAAGTGAGGGAGAAGCTTGGGAACACGCATGCATGTGTGGGTGCCGCATACATCCAAGCATAATTCTTTGGGGATTTGCTAGTCCAGAGAAGGTGTCTGATCAGCCCTGCAAAAGTTAAAACTCATACCATTCATTCATATTTGACCAAGGAAAAGAAACCCCAAGATTCACACTAGGATGGGACGGACCTTCCCTCCAACTGCCAATCCCATTACTCCAAAACTAAGAATATGTTGTATGGAAAATGCAGCAATGGGGCGGAGCCTCCCTTCTATATGGATACCCTTCTTTTGCCAAAGAAGTGGCAAAACAGGGCACACATGGAAGAAAGGTCTTGGGGAAGGGAGCAAGCACCCCAGGAATCAGACAATGTGAGCCTGGGGCTCCTGCAACACGAGACCACAAACTTGGTAACTTAAAACAACAAAAACTTTCACCTCTAAAACCAGAGCCTCAAATGAAGGTGTCGGCAGGCCCACACACCCTCCAGAGGCTCTAGAGAACAGCCTTGCTTGCCTCCTCCAGCCAAGGACAGTTCCCAGTGACTTTGGCTTGTCACTGTAACATCCTAATCTCTGTTCTCTCTACATCTCTTCCCCTGTGTCTCTCTCATCCCTCTGAATGTATTTAGAAGGACACATCTCATTGGGTTGGAGGTTCATCCAGATAGAGGTCCTATGAATCACTTCCTCCCTGTTTCCAAATAAGGTCACCTTCCCAGGAATTATAATTCGGGCATGAGACTTTGTTAACAAACCATCAGGGATGGGAGGCAGTGGTTAAGCTTGCTAGTTTTCTGACTTGGTGATGGCGTCTTGCGGCAAAGACCACTCATTCTGGAAATGTGCTGAGAAACCCATCCTTGCCACAAGTTCTCACCACTAAAGAAAACAAAGAGCATTCTGGGAAATGTTGGTGGACTCCAGCTATGCAAATGGACCTCTCTTCAATGGCTGTTCCCACGCCCCCAACATTGAAGTTGTTCGTTCACTAACCCAGAATCCAAATGCCTCACCTTTCGTGGCACTATGGCTTCTGGCATTGGCATTGCTTGCCCAACCGGTGCCAGTCTTATGCAAATGATCCTTTGGCAATAAATCCTGAGCTGCCTGTTATGGCTTTTGCACATCAGCTTTGGACCAGTTCTAGGAAATGAGAGTCACAAAAGTCAGTACATGAAGTTAAAATGCTTGTGGCCCAAATCATCCTGTAAATCAAAGAAGCCAGCGCTTCCATGCTCCAGAGAAAAACTCTCCAGCCACCTGGGATTGCAGGTGGGGCTCCCACAAGGCAGGTTTCCACAAGGCAGGTCTGGTTGGAAATAGGGGTAGAAAGTGGCAAGAAAGAAATCTTCTAAAGAGATCTTTCTTCCTCCTTCCACACACAGATTTTATAGTTAGCTTTCCCACATTGTGGGAAGGAATTCACAGAATGTCATGTCTGTGGGTGAGCCACAGTGGGCCCAGCCTCTCAAGTACAGAAGGGAAGTCCTTTACAGCAGCTTGAGTGGGCCACAGAGCAGGACGGATGCTCAGTACAAGCTGCTGGGTGAAAAGGAGAGACAGGAGGTAATGTCCACACCTATGGTCTTGCTATTCCAAGGGATTCATTCCGAGACCACTCAGTCCCTTTCCACAAAGGGAATTATGGGTGAAAAGTTAACACAAAGTTAAATCACCTTACTGCCCTTCTCTCTGTCCTTCATGCTTCCAGGCTGAGGATCTTCCCTAACGATTCTGTCTAAAAGGCCCTAAGAACATGGCGGCTCTTCCTTCCTGGACCACCATCCTCCCGGCCATAGGGATTCTTTCCTTTGGAGATTCCCGGGTCTGTATCATAATACCCGGACCCCTCATCCTCCCTCCTCCCCCAGCACCTCCAACTGCATCTCCCACAACTCTCACCCCCAAAGTCTGTGCTTGGGGGTAGAAATGGCTCTCCCTGCCAGCAGCTGGCCTTTCCCGCCCAACAGGCATCACTACAGCAGTCCTGAGGCTTTGCAGAGGAAAACAGAGCAGGACGAGCTTTGAGAATGTTCCAGCTTTGCACAAAGCTCTTCCAGCATCTGTCCTGTCCCAGGGGTGGGGGGTCGGCGTGGGGAGGGGGCTCCCCAGGGACACCTAGATCGAAGAGCAGGAGATACTGCCCCTGGTCCCCCGACCTGCAGCCATGCAGCTCCCCCTGGTGGTAGTGGTCTCTCTGATAGCGCCCAGGCCGGGCCAGGATGCAGGAGGCCTTTTGGTTTCCCTAACTGGGCAGAGGACAAACCTCTAATTCTCCTATGCAAACAGAACTCGAGGTCCTTTCTCTTTTCTTTTCAAAAGCAATGAATTTCATGTTATCCGAGAAATATGTACAATTTCTGTATTTCATATATTACAAGTTCTGAAAATTAAAGAAGTACCATACATGTATTTCTTCAAAACACAGGCAAGCTAAGAAAACCCTGTATCAATTTTGTCAAAAATTCATGGCATTTAGTTAAATTCGGATTTCAGGTCCATAAAGAATAATTGCATGGGGCAATTATTTGTAACTGATCTAAAATTCAGATTTAAGTGTCTTTTTTGTGTATGTGTGATTAGTATTTGCTAAATCTGATGCTATACCCTTAACATGGTTTTTCCTTTCCATATATGGAGTTTTGTACTAAAGGGTGATAATGTTCATGATGTTAATTTTCCTACCTAACAGCATGCCATAAACATCTTTCCCCTACCTCCAGTTCTTTTTAATGACCTGGACTTCTGGATATTGGGAGACTGTAGTGTCCCTGCTCTTCATCCATAGCACAAGTGTCCTTTCTCCTTCCCTGGCTTTACCTCCAGGGATGCCCATGCTCCTGCTGGGGCATTCCTGAGGACACACTAGCCTCAATTCTACAACACAGGCCTTCCTCAGACTAGTGCCTCCTCTCAGGACTTAGACCGTGGATCTAACCCCTTCCCTGGGACTTCTCCATCATCTTGCATGCTGCCTGGAACTGCTCAGTCAAGCTTTCTTGTGACAGTGGAATGGTATCCATGGCAACCATTGTGGAGTTCAATCGGTCTCTTCCCCTACTAGATGACCTCTGCGTGATCAGAGAAGTTCTCGTGCCCATCAGCATCCCTGTCATATTATGGGATATGCTCAGATTGCTTGTACACTACAAGCATTCAAAACTTCATAAGCCAGGCAGTGGTGGCGCACGCCTTTAGTTCTAGCACTCAGGAGGCAGAGGCAGATGGATCTCTGTGAGCTCCAGGACAGCCAGAGTTACAACAGAGAAACCCTGTCTTGAAAAAAAAAGAAAGTATACCCCAGAAAAGAGTCTCCCTTGAGCTTGAGGGTAGGGGTAAGAGATAAAAGTGAGAATTTTTGGTCTCCATGAAGAGAGAGAGGGCTTTTGGTCAGATATACAGAACTTGATTCCTTGCTCTGCCATTTTTTGGCTATATGCTTTTGTATTCCCTTCTTATAATACACCATAGTCGTGTTGGCTTAAACCGATGTAGCTTTGCTGTCTTCCAGTTCTGGTGGTTGAGCTTAACTCTGAGCCGCAGTCCTTTCTAGAGGCTGCTGGGAATCCATTTCCTCCACCTTTCCAGTTTCTAAAGATTACCCCTCCTTAGACTCTCCATTCCATTTGATCTTCAAAGTCAACGCTCTGTAATCTTGTTTCCTCTGCCTCTCTTTTAAGGACCTGGGGAAATTCAGAACAATCTATTTTAAAACCATCTGAAACTTTTCATCCCCTTCCTCAGGTAGCTTAACAGATTCATCACAGGTTAAAACGAGGGCATCTGAGAGGCCACCAGGTTGCCTTCCAGAAAGCTATGACTATGATGGAACCTCTGAGAAGCTGTGTGTTCATAAAATGGAGCTCCTACAATGGTGAGAGGTCAGACTAGGGATGATAATTGTATTAGATATCTACCGTTGTGTATAGTTACCGCAGAACTTTTTTTTTTTGAGACAGGGTTTCTCTGTTGTAGCTCTGGCTGTCCAAGAACTCACTCTGTAGACCAGGCTGGCCTCAAACTCACAGAGATCCACCTGGAACTCACTCTGCAGACCATGCTGGCCTCAAACAGAGACCTGCCTGCCTCAGCCTCCACCCAAGTGCTGTAATTAAAGGCGTGCACCACCACTGGCTGGCTTACCTCAGAACTTTAATGGGCTAAACCAATGTCGTTTCAGCTCCCGTCTGAAACTACAGAGGTCAGAAACTATGGAGCAGCTCAGTTGAAAGGCTCTAGCTGGAGTCTTTCCCAAAGTTGCAGACAAGATATATACGAAGGCTTCATTCATTCAGCATTTGACTGGGGCCTAACACTTCCAAGATAGTGGCTTTCATAGCTGCTAATAGGAGGTCTCAGTTTCTTGCCATTGTGGACCTCTCCATGGGGCTGCAAGACTGCCTTCACAATATGGCAGGTGGCATCCCCCTGAAACACTGATTCAAACAAAGAACACACAAACCACAATTTTTGTTTGTTTTTAATATAGCCAAGCATATCTTTGTGAAATAATACAATTTTAATTAATAAATAATAAAAATAAAATTAAAATTCTGAAAAAAAATAATTTTAAAAAACTTTAGTTCAAAAATACCTATTATCAAGAAAATCCTTTCAGTGCTGGAGAGATAGTTCAGCAGTTAACACTGGTTGCTCCTACAGAGGGCTCAGGTTTGATGCCCAGGAACTATACCCAGTAGCTCACAACCCCCTCTAACCATAGTTCCAGGGGATCTAGTGCCCTCTTCTGGCCTCTGCCGGTTCTTCACACACATGGTGTATATACAGATGAGCAGGCACACACATTCACATAAATGTTTTTAATTAAAGACAATCCACTTTCGAGTTAAATGTTCCATGAGATGCCCAATATGTCTACCATGTACTAGGCAAGGATCCCAAATATGATCAAGACCTCTCCTGATGGATTTTTTAATTTAACCGTTAATCCAAGCAGGACCTCTTTAACTTTCTAAAAAGCAGAAATCGTTACTTTTATAAAACTTAATGTAGCATAAGAGCTATTTTCCCATTATTTTAGGTTCTTTTTTTTAAAAAAAATTCCCATAACTTTTTAAATCAGAAAGTTACAAATCTTTAAAGAAAAAAAAAATCATCATTCGTATGGGACATAAGTTCCAGGATATTCTGTACCCTTGAAAATGTGAGAGCCACGAGGCTTTGCCATCCGAAGACCTAGAACAAGTGGGATGGTTGGTCACAAGTGCATCTCTTTCTAACCCCTCCCCACCTCATGTCCCTCCTACCAATGCCCCCCACCTTTGTCAGCACCAACCTCCAGAAACCTGTGTGACATATGGTCAGCCCATTTCTCTGCCTCAGGGAGCCACTGTACTATGACTTGGGAGGCATTTTTCAGCTAGTCACGCCCGCATCTAAATCCCAGACCTACCTACCTCTTGGTGACTCAGTTATTTTACCTCTCTGAGCTTCTGTTTCCGCTACCGTAACTTGAAAAGGGGGCGCTTTTCTCAGCCAAGCCCTGGAATTTATAGTGGGATTTCATCTCGGAGTGTTCTGGCTATCAGCTTGCCTTCGAGTTTGTTTTTCTATTAAAAATAATTTAGAAATTTGCAAGGCTCGTTTTAAAATGAAAACAGGAAGAACGAATTACCCAACTACCAGAATCCTCCATGTTCTGTGGTTGTATTGTGTGCAGACCACATCTGTCCACTGTTTTTAAATGTCTTCATTTTACTTGGAGGCTTTGATGAGTAAGGGGTCCCTCTATGGGCTGAAAGGATGCACCTTTTGAATTTCTCTCTCTCTCTCTCTTTCTCCCTCTCTCTCTCCCTTTCTCTCTCTCTCTCTCCCTTTCTCTTCTCTCTGTCTCTCTCTCTCTCTCTCTCTCTCGCTCTCTCTCTCTCTCTCTCACACACACACACACACTCACAGGATATGTTATCCCAGCATCCAACATCAATTTCCCTATGTTGGAAAATCCCCAAGTGGGGTGGAGGCCCATGGCCGCCTGCGGCAGGGGGAGGTAAGGCCAAGGGGTATTGTGACATGCTCCAGGGAAAGGCAGTTTTTCCTTTGCCAACCGAGGCCCCAGTCCATTGGGGCAAGGGAGCCGGACCGGCATGGAACAGGGGCCTGGGGAGCAGCCTTCAGGGGCCCCGAAGACGGTGGTCGGGGAGCAGAGGGAGACCCTGAGTCAGTCTATCTCGGGCCGCGGTCGGATGGTCCTAATAAGAGAGTTCTTGAAGCAGGAAGAAAGCTACACGACCCTGCAGAGCTTTCTGGGTCAACCTCTAAAGGATCCGAAAGCTGAGCCTGTCTACCCCCAAGCTACAGACTGCCAAAGTAGTTGTAGCGACAAGGCCAGGCGAGGATTCAAGCGCGCCGGCGACGACTTGGCAGACAACCCTGAAGCCCCGGCCGCCAAGTCCAAGCACCACTTGGAGAAGCCGGAGAAGCTTCCGGAGAAGCCGCCGGAGAAGCCGGAGAAGCCGCGGCTCTTGCGTCGCAATGAAACGCACTCGCGCGATTGCGAGGAGCCTCCGACTCTGCGCCGGGTCCCCAGCTCTGAAGCGGCTGCGATCAACCAGCTCTGCTCGCAGCCCGCCAAGCAGCTGCTTCTCGTGCTGTGCCACGCGTCTGCGCTGAGCACGCAGCTGCCGCGGCTGCAGCTACTCCTGCAGCAGGTACGCGTCCAGGACCGCCGCCCGCCAGCCGCGCTCGTCGGGATCCTGGTGCACCCGCGGCCGGATGAGGAGGCCGAGTCACGCCGCCGCCTGGAGGACCTGCTCTGCAGCGTCTTCGCTTCAGAGAACCCAGGGGTCGAGGTGCACACGGCAGTGTTCTGTCCCAGCCGCTCCCAGGGTGTCCTGAACGTCCAACGGGCTGCCAGCCAAGCGCACATGCCCCCTCTGGTGGATCGCCAGACCCAGACGGATGGTGAGGGGCCTGAGGGCGGAAACTGGGACTGGCTTTCCCCTGAGAAGTGGGCAAATCCCTGATCTCACTGCCCCTGTGTTGAGGCTTCCAGAAGTTTGGGGTACAATTTGAATGGTAATGAACCAGCGTCCTTTCCCCCAAGATGTGCATGCAGGCTGGGACGATCTGAAAGTGTTCAAATTAACCCCTAGGGTTGCCTCTCCCGCCCATGTGCCCTGCCCACAGCTTAGGAGAAATCGTGCTTTTATATCGTCCTGATGTAGGACCTATAATAGCTCCTCACCCCCAAAAAAGTGCACCGATGGAAGCCCTTCCCAGGTTCCTTAGTGGCTTCCTTAGTCTCCTTACTCATTGAAGGGGATAAAAATGACAATAAAAACAGCATTGTGAGCCAGTCACTGTGCTGTGGCTTTCACCTCCAGTTTTCACAGCAACCCTCTGAGGTTGGGACTTCAGGAGAATTAACTGGTTTACCACTGTGGTTTTACTCAAAGCCCCTACCACCCTGCCTGTAGCCCTGGAGCCTAATTTTGAGGCCGAGGGTTCTTGAGCAGTATACTCAACATGAGCTTCCAGCACTTTCTGTTTCCAGAAGCCCCTTCCAGGGACAGCATAGAACCCAGAAAAGTGTTCCCAGCCCAGGAGCCTCAGTGCCCCTAACAGAGGCTCTGCCACCTTTCAGCTAGTGACCATAGCTACCACGCTCTCCATAGACCCATCCCCTCCCACGTACCACTCACAGATGAAGGTCTGCTTGATGCCAGGTACAGCACAAAGCGATCCTGAAGCTAGCTTCAGGATAAATGGTGACACACCCATCTGAGTGTTCAGAACACACTCAAAGGTCAGAACTTCGGAGGCCTTTGATGGGACAGAATACTGTCGCTCTCCAGGCTTTGTCTTCACTACTTGTCCTCTCAATCTTTTAAACTCTTTTCCTAGTTGATAACAGTTTCACATGGTTAAGAAAGCCCCCCACTGATGATGGTGACTCAGGGGAACAATAAAACTCCTAGTCCATCTTTGGCAACATCTTCTTAGAAAAGTTCCCCAACTCTGCCTAGCACTCCATCCTCTTATTTCAACCTCAGTTCAGGAATCTTGCACAGAGCCTCCTGGCTCTCCTTGCCCAGATCTAGGGGTTGTTGGGGAACGAAAGCTAAGACAAAGCTAGAAACAACCCTAAGTCATGTGCACATTGACTGTATTGGAGAAGAGCCAGGCTCTTGGCAGGGAACTCCCATAAGGACTACTCCCTGCTTTTGAACCACATATTTCTGATGGTAGAAATACTGCTTGACCTGTATTCTGTCCTCTATCTTTCAGGAAAAGGAGCCTGTGTGTCCTGTGCCCTGTTGCTTCTCTTTAGGTGAAATGGAATAGCTAGCTATTTCATGGCTATTGGAAATTTTACCCATATAAGTCCCCACATCCATCTGATTCATTTAAACAAGAGGTTCTCAACCAGGAAAAATGTTAAAATCTCCTTGAAGCTCTGGGGATATTTAGCTACATCTGGAAAATTTTTTTAGTTGTCATGATGGGATGCTGGCTAGCCAAGGCCAGAGAGGCTGCTGAGCTTTCTCTAACACACAGCACAGCCTCCTCCAGGATACATCATCCAGCCCACGATGTTAATCAGGGCTGAGATTGAGGAACTGACTTAAATCAGGTTAAGATCCTCAAAGTCTATCAGTGATTGAAAGGGCAACTTAGCCAGGATAAACATCGTTCAGAGTTCCAGTCTCTCTCATTCTAAATAGCATCCTCTCAACTGGTCCATTGCTCTCGACCTCAGGAAACTCAGTTTCTTGTAGAGTCACCTGCCCACTGGGCCTCCTTACTCCAAACCAACCAAACACAACCCATGCCATTGATCTGAGCTCTACTTCCAATGTTCCATATTCCTTTCTTCAGTCTTCTCATACGAGAACTTCAAATTTAAATATTTTTCAAATCATTAATTTTAAAGCTTGAATAATCTGATTCCCTGTTGCCTACTAGGGTCATAATGAAAAAGAAACCATAATTGGAATTCAGTCTTAAGTGCACTGCCAATCAACTGGGGGTGGGAACTTAGCTCAGAGAGGTATTTATGTAATTTAACTTTTCTGAAGCCCAATTACTTTGGCAAAGTAATAATTATAATAATACTAATTGGTAAAGTCTTTGCTGGCTCTAGAAGCCTGAAAATAGATCCTCTCACTTCACTGCTGACATCTGGACTGGCCTTTTGTGTGGAGCTAGTATGGGACATTCCTGGCTTGCTAGCTCTCCCCTGACATTATTTACCCTCTCCGCCACCCCACCCCCTCTACTCACTCCTATGGGACTCTGGATAGGGCAGGTGTGCTTACCTACACAGCTTACCTAGTTCACGGAGGAAGTTCTGTCTCTTGCTGGGAGCACATTTTTCTATAGCGAAGTGTGACGTTTAGACTATTGTCAAAATGGTTTTCACTCTTCCATCCTAACACAAAAGTTATATTGTTAATTTAGAGGAAGATTCATAACCTATTAAACCCAACAGTGTCTTGGAAGATAAGTCTCTTTCACCAATGTAATGAGTTTAAGGAATTTTTTTTTAATTTTTTTTTTTTTTTTTTTTGAGCAGCTGGCTGAAGGTATATTTCTTGGCCAAACTCAAGGCTTCTTATAAAAGTTCAGACACACACTCCCCTCCCCTGAGGAAGGAGGGAGCGGCTTTTCAGGGATGATAGAAGGCAGTGGACCACGGAAAGTAAAGTGCTAAAAGAAGCCAAATCTTCAGGAAAGTTCCCTAAAAATGTATTAAATATATGGCAACCATAGATGTTCGTGTTTAGGTATAGAAATGTGGAAACCAGCAACAGAGCTGAGAATCCCACCCAGGATAGGATGTTGTCGAATAAAACGGATAGCTCACATGGACCCAGGAACACGCAGCAGAAAGGAGCCCGAAACCGGTGCTCTGTCACAGAATCATGGGGATCCGTTGTCTTAGGCCCAAAGACTGTCTTAATCAGGCCCTGGAGGGGCAGGGGGCAGCTGCTGTCTCCTGCCGGTTCAATCAGGAAGCCCTGGAAGAGGAAAGATGGTACAGGGAAGACTGCCAGAGCCCTAGCCGTAGGGGCCACCCTGGCTTTTGTGACCTCACAGGAGGTATAGGGTGACTCTTGCCTGTGGGGCCTTGCCGTTGTCATAGGCCAGAACCATACCCGTAGGGGAGACTGCCTCCCTAGGGAGGGAGCCAGAAAATTCACAGCTCCATGTAGCTCCGCGGTTACTCTAGAAGGACCATCATGAAGAAGGTCAAAAAGAAAAAGTCTGAATCCAGGCGTCGCAGGGATTCCATTTCGCCACAGGCTAGCTCTGATTCCTCACCGCACCCCAGCTCAGAAATCCCGCCATGTCCGGAACCCATCTCGGCACCTCTGCCGCCACAGCCCTGCCCGGAGCCCACCCAGCTACCGCAGGTCAACCCTATGGTTATACCCCAACAACCTACACCCCATGTTCTGACATCTCCAGAAACCTGCACGTCATCTCCGTGCCTGGTACCTTCAAGTGATGAACCAAAAACATGCTCTCTACCCAGGAAAGCAGGTGGGCACACTTACTGCTTATGCAGTTCTAGCCTCTTGCTGAGAGAGTCCCAGGGTCATCAAAGGCAGGTTTCTTATATGGTGGTGGTGTGCAGTCAGCATGTTACCTAAGGCTATGTTTATGAAGTATGAAAGGGAGTTATTTTTTCCAGAGAGACCACGATTCCTGGGTTTCGTCATTCCATAGCATCCCGGGTCTCACTGGAAACAGGCATACATACTGACATTTAACCATGTCTCCTGGTGGGACTTTTGTTAGAAGTCAGTCAGCAACTGCTCAGAAACTAAAAGCAAATAAATATGGTCTAGAAGAAGAGAGGCATTTATACACCTTATGGCTACTTTTTATCTGGTTGTTCTCAGAGATGCCTGATTAGTCCAAAGAAGATTGTCTAGGGTGGTGCGTGTGTGTGTGTGTGTGTGTGTGTGTGTGTGTGAGAGAGAGAGAGAGAGAGAGAGAGAGAGAGAGAATTGGGGTTTGTGTTTGTCAGGAGGCAGATGGGAGGAGAATTTTTTCCATGTTGTCCCAAGAGGTCTGACCTTGGACCCACAGAGAATCAGATAATCAGATCAAATCCAGGATTCCTGGCTAAACTCTAACTTCAGATAAACCACAAATAATATTATAATTGTTAGTATGGGTTTCAAAGAGATATCTTGTATGTCTGTTTGCTAAGTTGTCGTCCTTTCCCACAGAGGATACTAGAAAGTGATCTGCTCAATGTATAAAACAAAAAAATTTTTTTTCTTTAAATAGCACTTTGCAGCCATCAGCTCTGTCTAAAATTAAATGGCTGTCCGGCTGTCAAAAATTGGTCCCCATCTTCTTGGGCAGTCAGTGAAAGGCAAAACTTTGGACAGTACTGAGGGGACTCAGGTGGAGTTAGATGTAGACGCTTCAGACTGCTAATGATAATGGAGATAGCCCACCAAACTGACCACTGACCATTCTTTGCATGCCTAGCACTCCACTCAGCCATCTGGAGTTAATATTATTTGATAATACTGTAGGGGAGGTGCTGTTCCCCTGCCCAGTTTATAGATAAGGAAACCAGGATTCAAACCAGGATTCAAACCAGTCAACATACTCTGGAGCACGTTGATACTGTTAGAAGGGAAACGTCAGTCTAGTCTGATTCCAGAATCTTTGCACTTAACCACTGCTGAACTTCCAATTTCTGGAATCTATCTAGTCTCTCAAGGAAGAGGACATCTTTCTCTAACCTTTCCTTGAGCCATGACCAGGTGCTCTGTGTCCTTCAGCAGACCACACTCCCTGGGCCACGCAACCCTAAGGCAGTCTAAGCAGAAAACAAATATGGGATGCAGTGGATGAGAGCTCCAAACCCAAGGAATTGCCAGGACACTCGTGCCTCTGTGACCAAGCACCAACCTGTCCCTGACATTTGGTGGCTGTGTGTAATGTGAGCATCAACCATAGAGAAAACCATTTCTGGATGATAGCCTCAGGACTCATGTCAGTAGAAGACAAAACTGTCCTGTCCCAAATCTTTTAAATCTTCTTCATATGGTCGCTTAGAAGACCTTGGGTATTGAAGAGGCAAAGCAAGAAACATTTGTGGCCCATTGTATTTGTTAACTTTCTTATCACTATGGCCTAATGTCTGAAAGAAATAACCGAAAGAATGAATTATTCTTGTTGGCTCACAGTTTTAAAGACATCCATGTACCATGGCAAGGAGTGTCTCACAATGAGGCAGGCAGGAAGTGGAGAAAAGGTGTACAGGCAAGAGATAGCTTGTAAAGACATACCTTAGTACCCTACCCCCTCCTGCTAGGCTCCACTCCCTATGTTTTACCTGCTCCCAATAATGCCACATTATGAATCCACTAAGGGATTAAACCATTCTTTAGCTCAGAGCCTCCACAGATCTAAGTTTTTTTCTCCAGAAACACCTTAGTAGGAAAAGTCAGAGATGTACTTCACTGACAATCTTGGCATTTTCTAATCCAGTCGAGTTGACAAGATTCTCCATCACATTTGTTGGTGTTATAGGGGACACCTCCTGCTGCTTTCTGCCTCCTCTGAGAAAGAGTGGGACAGAAGATTGGAAATAAAGGTTGAAGACTTAAATATATGCCCTCAGTTTCTAAAACAAAGCCTTTCAATGTTCAAGGCCATACCAGCCCTCCATTAGGGTGACTGTCATTAAAAAAAAAAAGGACAATAACAAGTTGGAGGTTTAGAATTCTTATACATCACTAGTAGGAATGTGAAGGGGCAGGGCTACTGTGGAAAGCAACCTGGAAGTTTCTCAGCAAAACACTTATCACATGACCCATTCAATTTTTGAGTATAGACATGAATTAAAAACACACCAGTGCAGAAACCTATGTGTGGCTGTTCCTAGCAGTGTTATCCATAAGAACTAAAAGCTAGAAATGACCCAGTGTCCATCAAGTGATGAGTGGATAAGTCAAATGTGATGTAAAATGCTAAAATACAATGTCAAGAGATAAACACTACAACAGATGAACCTTAAAAATATTAGTATGCTTGTAAGAAGCCAATCCCCCCACAAGAGTTAACATATATGATTTCATTTATGCAAAATGCCAAGAATAGATTAATCTATTGCCAGGGATAGGAAAGGGGGAAATGGGGGTGTCTGATGATGAGATGTTTCTTTTTCAGGAGAAGGAAGTGTTCCAAAGCTACATAGTGGTAATGTTCACACAACTTTACAAACATACTAAAGTCACTGAGCACACTAACAGTAAATGTTACTGTTAGTAACATGGAGAATTATAATTATAATAATGGAGAATTATATCTCAACTTCAACTTTTTAAACTGAAAAATACTGAATTTTAAACTGGAAAATCCTAGAATCCCTTCTTTCCCCATTCCAAAACAAAAAAATAAAAAGCAAAAAAAAATCCACATGTTTGTAGATAGTCTGAGCAGAAAGTGTACTGAGCTTGCTGATTGACCAACCAGCTTCACAAAGCTAAGGTCTTAAAGCCCTCCTCAAACCCAGCTGGAATTATCCACCAGAAACCAGCTTACCCAGAAACAAAGGGTGCCATCTCCTGGTTCTGCTACCACAGGTTCCAGAAGATCCCAGAAATTGGAGTATTGGGGAAGTGCTTCTGGAAGAATGAGCCAGTGTGACGCTTGTCTTCTGGATGAACCGGTACCCGGTATATGAATGGAACATGGCAGCACCAACCCCAAGACTCTCACTGCAACCTCTCACAGGCTAGGCTACCTACCTGCTTACATCACTTCCTACCAATTCTGTGGGAAAGATATTTACTGACTTAAGAGTTAGAGATCTTGAGTGGAGGTCCACTTCTGTAATGTACTTGCTATATTCTTTGAGACTCAGTTTCCTTATCTGCAAAATGAAACCAGCAGTTTGCCATGTCACAGGATTGCAACAATTAGACATGAATAATTGACAGGAAGCACCATACTGGTGTAAGCAGTTACTTTTTCATCACTGTAGTTCTTCCCAAGTTACACCTGTTTTCCCAGCAGCTAGTCCCCCTCTGTGTCTGAAAAGGGGTGGCATTATAGGAGAGCTGCATTCTTTGAGTTGTTCAATCTCAATTCTTTGACAATGTCTTTAAAAAACCCAGGGTTTCCCTTGGTAACCCTACAGCTACCACATGTGACTGCTAGAATTGTCCTCTGAGATGGTATCCCACCCCTAGGAACCAAGTGCAGCCCTGATCTCTCTCCTTCTCTGTCCAGCAGTGCCTCTGCCCTATATGGTTCCGCCCTCCTGCTCCTGTGCAACCTGCCCGGGCAGTTCTGCTTGCTGGCGTCGTCTGGGGCTGTGCCACAGCCGCATCTTCGATGTCCTTCTGCCTCGGGACTGTCAAGCCATGCCAGGGAGAGAATTACCAAACCTTCTCACCTTCTACAGGTTCCAGTGGGTTGGAGGGCTAAAGGCTTGGGTGTATAGTTCCCAGAGCCAAGTTCTGTCCTCAGACCTTGGTAGTAATCACATGCAATTTCCTCCAAAAATCATAGGCCTTTCAAAAAGAAGGCCTTCCCCTCTTGATAACCAGTTCTGCTGCTTTGGTGGGCAAGCTCTTGTGGTACCCTTTCTCCTTTCTTTCCACAGAGGCCTTCATTCCTGAGAGAGCCCCTCCCACTTCGCCCATCATAAACTCCATGTCACACAGGAGCTTTGTAACTAAACATTGGTTGGGCCATTCCCTTACTTTTTGACCCATACTATACACAAGGAGCATCTTCTTATTACACTGCAAATTGATTATCCCTGGAACTCATTGATAAACCTAATCATAACTCATAAGCTCCTTCTGCTAAGAATAACAAAACCTACCCCATTTAGAGTATGCCATGCTGTTACCAGGAGTCCCCACAAGAGCCATGTTCTCCAGACCAGTCTGTTAGTGGCAGCCCCTTCCTCCATCTTGGCATCATCCTGCCTCTGCTGCTGTTCCTCTTCCACTGAGACACCAGAAGAAACATCATCTAGCCACTGTCACTCATGAAAAGGCCATGCTAAGACTGAAGATGTCCTCATTCTTATAGGACTGCTTCCCCACATGTACTCAGAACCTCACAAAAACCAATTGGGGATCTCAAATCCTACATCAGAAGCTCAGCCTACTGCCCCATCTGCCTCTTCTTCCTACCCTTCCCAGCTCCCTCTCTTGCAGAATATGAAAACACAAACAAACATCCACGGAGACACAGGGCTGATCTGGGGAGGACAGCATACCTGGAGTCAGAGATACACAATCTAGTGAGCGGGCAGACTGGCCACCATTCACCCACACACTGTCCATTTATCCCCTGCCAAGTGGCGCTGTTGGGTTCCCATGGGTGAAAAGTCAAATCCCACTCTGGTAGGCTAAATGCTATGAGAGACAGGAGATCTTCACTTTCCGATATGTTCAGCCTGTGAAGCAAGCTATGATACATGCATTTAGAAGCCTGTACACAAAGCAGGTAGTGCTTGGTACAGGAGGGCTTTTGAGAGTTTCAGAGTAAGGCAGCACCACGACAGGGTCGATGTGACCAGCACTGTGTGACCAGTCTATGACCAACTCCAAAAGTATCCTGGGATCCTCAATAGCTTAAGATGAGGAGGAGGAGTGTTCTAAGTTGTAGAAAAAAGCAAAACAAGCTTCAGACTTAGGAAAGCAAGGGAAAGTGGCATAGGCCCCATGGCCAGGGCTAGATGTGTGGTCCCCCCACCCCCACGAGAGCTCCTGCTTCTGCTATCATTTACCCTCTCAGAGGACTTAAAATAGGCATTCATGTTAGACAAGAACCCCTACTTTATCAATTTTCTATCAAACTAGATACTGCATTTTATGAGTATTTTACTAGTTCACTCCTTGGCTGTCCAGTCTCTGTAGCGGGAGTAATTACAATTCTTTCCTGATAACTAAAAATCCCTAAAATGCCTCAGAAGGTTGTTGTGTGAAGCCTAAAGAGGCAATTGAGCGGGAGGTGTCTAGTACAAGGCCTGGCACATCGTGGTCTGGACCACCTTCACATCCTGTTACCCTTCTAGGCATCAGTCCCAGGTCAGCCCACCCTCATGCCCCAAGGGTCTTGTGGGAAGCTTTGTTGGAAGAGGTGGGGACAATGTGCCCCCTTAGGAGGAAGATCAGGTGGGGACCCCATAAGTCCCACTGTTTCCTTCCAGTACACAGACATTAAAGCCTTTCTCCCCAAACCCCACTTTCTGCTTTGTTCTGTAGAAAACCTTCCAGGAAATACTGCACTTCCCGTAACTCACGTGCTTCAAGCTCTCGGAACTATTGCTGTGGCTCTGGGGGCCCTGGGAGCTGCCTACTTTATCACTGAATCCTTCTGAACTGGACCCCAGGCCCATGGTCCAGCAGGTAGGAGGGTCGCCTTGTTCCTTTTCTCTAGAAAAGGTAGACTAGGCCTTCAGCCTGTTGGAGAAAGCTCATGATCTGGGTGACTCATTCCTGCCTAAAGATGGGCTGTCATGACTCTCAGGCTTTCTGGACACCTTTTATTAGAACCCTCAGGACAAAGCCCCTAACCCTTCTCCCTTACCCTCTGACCTGCTATGGCCTCCCTAGTCCCAGATAGAAAGAAGGAGGGAGGGGTGGGGTGGAGATTGCGCTCCATCTCAGGCCTTTCTTAGAGTTTCTTAGAAAGCTGGTCACTGGATCCGGCAGTAGTGGTGCCCACCTTTAATCCTAGCACTTAGGAGGCAGAGGTAGGGGGAATCTGTGAGTTTGATGTCAGCCTGGTCTGTAGAGTGTGTTTCAGGACAGCCAGAGTTACAACAGAGAAATATTGTCTCAAGGGAAAAAGAAAGAAAAAGAAAATGAAAGAGAGAAAGAAAAAGAGGAAGGAAGGAAGGAAGGGAGGGAGGAAGGAAGAAAGGAAGGGAGGAAGGAAGGAAGGAAGGAAGGAAGGGAAGGAAAAGAAGAAAGAAAGAAAGAAAGGAAGAAAGAAAGAAAGAAAGAAAGAAAGGAAGAAAGAAAGAAAGAAAGAAAAAAGAAAGAAAGAAAGAAAGAAAGAAAGAAAGAAAGAAGGAAAGAAGGAAAGAAGGAAAGAAAGAAAGAAAGAAGGAAAAGGGAAAGCTGGTCACTGTTCTCACTGTTCTCACTGTTCTCTCCTTGGTGGCTTAGCCCCCCTACTGCATCCCCAACCCTAGTGACTACACTCACTCACGTCAGTTCCTCCATCCTGCTCCAAGGCCATGCTGCACATGGTTCTTTGGAATGTGTGAGCTCTCCCACTCCACACTCACATTGCACCATCTCTGAATATGATGATGCCTTCAATCACCACTCCTGTTTCACCTGAACCTCAGAACCAGAGCCCAAAACAAGGACTGGGTGCACCAGACACCCTGAGGTAGTAGTACTCTCAGGAAAAAGCAGGGGTTGATGGAGAGGCAAGAACAAGAAGGGAAGGAGAAGAGAAGGCCTCAGCCTGACCCCATGGAGTCACAGAATTATTATTTGTACAACTCAGCCTCTCCCTCAGGCTTCCCCTTTCGTGGCCCTGTGTCAGTAGGTCAGTGTGTGGCTACATGGGTGTAGAAAGGGAATTTAGGTCTGTGTGGAAAAATAACTCTCCTCAGGCTGAAGGTAAGTCGCTGCAGGAAGAGGTAGCTCTTGGTCATCAGCAGCCACAATTCACCATTCAAAGAGTCAATGCATCAGCCAAGAGGAGAACTGGAAAAGGTGGTCACCACGAGTACCCACAGTCATCCCAACAGCTAGGTCTTATTCAGTGAACACTTAAAAAGTGATGGTTGACGTAGGAGATAGTGAGAACTAAGGGAGATGCTTCAGCCCGCCCCTTAGCCCTCTCTCATCCATGGAGTGGAAAGATGATGATTGTAGTCATGGGAACCAGCACTTAATATATAAACATCCAAACCCTATAAATGACTCCAATGAGAGCATCTTCCTGGAGCTCCTGCTATATGCTGAAGGATCATTTGAGGAATAATATTAAACCACCCTGACCTCCAGGAAATACCGTAGCACTTAAGAGCTTTGTTTTCCCTCTTCTTGGACTGGCAGGCAGTGCTGAGGTGTTTGAAGAAGTGGTGACTGTTGTGTCTTGTTATCATATCAGCATGCTGGCTGAGAAGATGCCGGCTCCAGAGTTAAACTGAAATCTCTAGTCTAGACAGAGCCACTTGGAATCTCCATGTTAGGGGCATGTTCTCAAGTTCTCTGTCAGTGTCATGTCTACTGGAGAGTAACGGCTCTCTCCAAAGACAATGGTCCTGAGGATTCAAAGAGATACTCAGAGGTGCCCTGTGCAGGGTGACTTCCCAGGGTGGGGCAGACAGTGGCCTGGCCACATGAAGGATGCACCTGTGCTAAGCATTTCATCTATGAGATTCCTTGTATCATCACCGACTGCAGGCTTGGGGTTAGACGTCCCTTTGCATCCAGTGCCTGGAGCCCGGGGCAGGCTCCGACATCTCATTTTCTTGTTGTGAAGATTGGGGTTTAAAAATTGGTGATGGAGAGATGTCTTAGTAAGTGCTTGCCTTGCGAGCATGAAAGCCTGAGTTCAGATCCTCAGCCCGTTAGGTTACCTGAGACAAGCTCCCCTCTAACCCCTGGAGCCTGTTTCTACTGGCTCTAGTGGAATGGCCTAAGAGCTACGCCAATCCAGGGATGAATTAAAAACAAGTCTAGGAATCAATGATAATAGGCACCAGGTTGTGTGAGATGCAGTTGGTTTTTTGTTTCTTTTGCTGGCTTGGCTTTGATGTTGGATCTTTGACAGGGTCTTCAGGGTCTTGCTGTGTTGCCCAGGCAGGTCTTGAAATGACAATCTTCCTGTCTTAGCTTCTCAAGTCTCCCGACTACAGGTGTGAAGCATCATACCCAGATAGGAGATGAGTTTTAACCAAATTCAGCAGACCCAGCATCTTCTGTTGGCCAGGGCCACTGTGGAGTCATTTAGTGGCCGATGCGGTCTCGGGGTGTGATGTAAACACCTCCAGCAAAGGTCAGGGGTACTTGACAAAGGAGCCGAGTTATCAAAACTAAGCAATCTAGATCCCTCTCCAGGACTGGTGAGGGGCTGTTTCCCTATAAGGTAGGCCAAGGCACCGGGAAAGAGAACATGGCACTTGTCACGAGCATGCTATGTCAGAAACACAGACTTATGTCTTTGCACAATGTCATAATTTATTGAGTAACAATAAATTCACAAACTACATCAGTTTCATTGCATTAATTCACCAGGTATTGTTGAGTTGAGAGACAAGATTATTAGTAATCACACATCATTCTATTTCCATCACAAGTACTAATATTAACTCCCAGATCACACATTACCCTTTACACGATAGTGTGTGTGTGCTTGTGTGACACAGGATGTCTAAGAAAGGGTTAAATAGGCTACAGAGTTCAAAAAAGGCTTTGCTGAACACAGGAAGCTGGTAGAGACGCAGTCGCTGGATTCTTGTGTTTGCCTTTTTACATTTTTAATTTCATTAACTTTCCTACTTCGTGTGCATGAGTGCTTTGCCTGCGTGTATGCGTGCGCACCATGTGCATACATGGATGTCATAAGAGGGTGTCAGAACCCCTGGAACTGGAGGCACAGACAGTTGTAAGATACCATGTGGGTGCTGGGGGACAGACCATGGTCTCTGAAAGAACAAGTACTCTTAACTGCTCAGCCATTTCTCCAGCCCCTTAATTAGCTTTTGGAGCAACAGGTTCCCTTCTGGTATGTTCACATATACTTAGTTTGGGTTGGCTTTCCCCAGCTCCCCGGCCTCCCCACCCTCCCTTCCCCACTGCACTCTTCTGCCCTGGTATTGCCCCTTCCATGTTTGTATCAGGTATGCTCTATCTCCCTCTCCAAACCTCTCTTAAACCCTCTCTCTCCAACCCAACGGGCTCCTCTCTAGTTTCCTGTGGCAACTCACAGTTACTCCCACACACACATGCAAACTTAACAACTAGAGTCTAGGATCAGGATATGAGAGAGAAGATGTAGCATTTGTCTTTTTGGTCCTGGGTTAGCTCACTTAATATATTACTTACCACTTCCATCCATTTTCAAATTTCATCTTTCTCTACAACTGAATAGAGTTCCCTTGTGTGTGGACCACATTTTCACTGTCTACTTGCCTGCTGATGGACATCCAGGCAGATTCCATTCTCTTGCTATTGTGAAAAGAGTGGCAATAAGCATGGATGTGTAAGTGTCTCTGTGGAGGGATGCAGAGTCCGTTAGGTATATGCCCAGGAGTGGCAGAGCTGGGTCTCAAGAAAGTTCCACTTTTTCTTTTTATGAGAAGCTGCTCTGCTGGTTTCCACACTGACTGCTCCATGTTGCACTCCCACTGGCAATGGACAAGAGTTCCTCTTTTCCACGCCCTTGACAGCATGTGTTGTCAGTTGCTTTCTTGATGATAGCTGTCCTGACAGGGATGAGATGGAATCTGAAAATAGTTTTCATTTATATTTTCCCCGGAGCTAAGGCTTGGACATGGTTTGAGCATTTACAAATATTTTTTGGTCATTTGTGTTCATCTTTTGAGAACTATCTTTTTAGTTCATTGGCCCACTGACTGACAGCTTTGATCTTTTCGGTAGTTAACTTTCATGACTGTATATTATAGATATTAACCCTTAGCTGTTAAATTAGCAAAGATTCTCTTCTATTGTCTAGCCTGGTATGTTCACTCTGCTTACAGTTTTTGCTTTCTAACTTCATGCAAGCTCATCTGTCAATCCTTAGGACCATGTCCTGTGGTTTGGAGCTACATTCAGAAATGTTTTGCCTATACCTATATCCTGAACTATTTTTCATAAGTTTTCCGTTAGCAAGTTCAGCATTTTAGGGATTAAATTAAGGGTTTTGGTCATTTGAATTGATTTTTTTGTGCAGGGGAAGCTGAGATATATGGATATAATCTCATCCTTCAGAATGGTGGGAGCTGCTGTATCCCAGTGGTAGGAGGCCCTCCCTTCATCTACCTTCAACTTTTGCCAGGGTCATTTATTGAATAGGCTGTATTTTTTAAATTACTATTATTTTATGTTGTTTTATCTGACTATGGGTCTGTGTACCATGTATGTGCAGTGTCTGTGGAGGCCTGAAGAGGGCATTGGATTCCCTGGAACTGAGCTACAAATGGTTGTATGCCGTTATATGGGTGCCGGGAGTCAACCTGTGTCCTCTGGAGGAACCATCGTCCTCTTAACCTTCGAGCCATTCCCCAGCCCCATAAGCTGTATATTTTCAATTGCACGTTCTTGTCCCCTATATGTCCTTAGTTGTGTGGGTTTGTCTCTGGGTCTTCTATTAAGTTCCATTGGTCTATATGTCTGTTTTGTACCAGGCAGTTGGTGAGATATTAACAAAGAAAGTCATAGAACTGTTAAAGGGCATGCAGAATTGGCTGAAGGCTGGGCTCTGAACTTTCCTAGCTATAGAACTGGGTCCCATTGAACAAACAGCAATTTAAGTGGGCCACATGGGTCCTGCAAAGCAGAAGATCATATTGAGTCGAAGTCCCAGTGACAGAATCAGGAGTTCATTGCCTACTGATCCTATGATGCAGGCACTAGATGGTCCAATGGCAGAATGGTGGGAGCTGCTGTATCTCAGTGGTAGGAGGCCCTCCTTTCGTAGGAGCCACCGAGGGGGTTGTATTACTTGTGGTCTAATGTATTCAATAAGTTCATAGACCTGCTTTTTCTGATGTAATTTTCATACATTCACATATGCGTATGTTCCTGGCTTAATTTGTTGAGTTCACAGGTCACCACCTCTGAACACAGCAAATTAAACATTTGCATAAATGAGTTATGGTTCTGTGCCTTGTGGTGTGTGTTGAACAGGTGAAGGTTGTCTACGCCAGGTAAAGTACAGCCTGCATACTACAATAGAGAGTAACCGTGCAGAGCACAGGCTGGTTGCATAGCACACAAGCCTGAAGAGGCTCCTGTCAATCAAACAGAAGTAAGGGTGGAGGTCAGGTGGAGTGGGGAAGCCCAAAGTTCTCACTGCCATGGGCAAGGGTGTTTCCAGAAGGTTCTATGGTAAGATAGGTTCATAGACCGATGTTGTAGGTGTAGAGCCCAGAGAAATGCTACTCTACAACATATACAGGAGAGAACGACTATGTGAGTACACTGAGTCTTTTTGAGCTTTGAGGCTCAGCCCTTAGTCTCTATTAAAGGAAAGAGGTAGTTGGGTTCCTTTCTCTGTCCAGAGTGAAAGGTCATCTGATGAAATGGTAAAGCTGCCTCCTCTTAAAGAAAGATGCTTCCAGAATATTCTTTCCTAAAGCTTGCGAAGCAACCTCTCCCTCAGCATTTTCCTCACTTGAAAATGAGGCAACAAAAGCAAAAGGCTCCTTTGGAATGTTGAATATGGTCAAACTCAGCACCATAGTCAGCCTCAGGGGGAGTGAGGTTCCATCTTAGCTGCTGGGGGGTGGGGAGTTGACATGAAGGCGCTGACATTGGCTGGGCCCAATGTCTTAGGACTTCCAAATCGTGTTGCGGCCTTAGGGTAAAATAGTGTGGCTGACTCTGACTGAAGAAGCAAACAAGAACAATGGAAGAGATTAGTAAAGGGAGGGAGGAAGAGGAGGGGAAGAGAAGTTGTTTCAATTCTAAAATAATTTACCTTTTACAAAAGGCATTTAGCTGTTGAGCTCTGTCTAGTAAGACTGTAAAAGTGGAAAGCTGTGGAGAGAGGTCACAAGGAATTAGCTAAGATAATAGCTCTGTCATTTATTTATTATTTCTTTTTCCTTGCAGATCCAGTTTCCATCAAAGGATCCATCACTTGTCACCAAAATAAAGAAAGAAAAATATCTTGGCTCTTTTCTTCGCTTTGCTGTTTATTTATGAGATGAAGACTTGCTATGTAGCCCAGGCTAACCTTAAACTCAAAATCCCCCTTCTAGAGCCTCCAGAATGCTAGGGTTACAGGTGTACGCCAGCATGCCCAGCCGGAAATCTGTGTCTTCGTGTGTGTTTGACTCAGAAACCTAAAAGCGGGATCTGACAGAGACGGGGAGGTAAAAGAGCCTTGAGGACGATTTAAGCCAGAGTAGGAACCTGCCGTTCCTGAACTGGGTGCCTCACCAGATGGAGCCACAGTCTGCACACGTTCAACACGAAAGTGTGCTTTCACTTTCATCGTTCTAAAAGCAAGAACTGCCAGCCTCAGTCGAACGCCTAACTCACCTACTAGTCAGCCGCACCTCGGGCCAGTGAGTAGGGGCCGGAGGAATAAGCTAACATAAAGCCTACATTCTGGGAGGAAAGAGCTCTGGGCCAGGCGGGGCTATCTCTAGGAAATGGCTCCTCTTAGCATCACTTGAGATTTGGGGTCCTTGACTTCCTTGAACCCTCCAACATTGGCCAGCTACTTCTGGCCAATGCTGGGTGGGCTTTTTCTTCTAACTCTTAACCATTCAGGTAGAATCTTAGTCTACCCCTGGGAAGGGCGAGTATTACAAGGAAGGGAGATGGATCGCACCAGTGGCCTTTGCAGGCAGCTGGAGCCAGACCCTGCTGGTGCCATCCTGGAAGATGTCAAAACATGTCAGCAGAGTAATCCCACTCAAGAGAAAACTAAGTGTGGTACACCTGTTCCTGTCTACCGATGAAGGACTACTAGAAGAGAGGTGGCTATACTTCTGTCCTCCTCTGGAGGGGAAGCCTGAACACAGAGAAGAGCAGATGTCAGAGAAAGCTGTGCCCAAGGAGTATGCTGCAAGTAAGGGTTGGCTAAGGACCTGCTGTTCCTCTAAGAATTGTGTAGATGTCACCTGTTCTCTTGCCCTACCCTACACTGATTTGACAGAGGTTGCAGGCAATTAATCCAACAAGGGCTTAATAAAAACACGGAGACATTTTCATAGATACAAGCATACCAGACCTCAGCAGAGTAAATGGCATCATGGCAAGCACCATCTTTGACTGCCAGTCCAGACTGCCTTGTCCTCGGGACTTTTATTAAATCAAAGCCCCACCTACTGATCCAAAGGTCTATTTGCATGATGAAAGAAATCTCATAGCTTGACTCATCCACTGCTGAACATGGCTGCTCATCCTTCAGCAGCTGAGTCATGTCACCTTCACAGTCAGGGAGCCCGAAGCCCACTCCACTGTGACCTGAGGCTGGGGTGCGTGACACAAGACTTCAACAACAACTTCAGACTGCAGCTTCAATTACTTTGTTCACAACTTTTGGACAGATATAGGAAGCAGTCCTTTAACAGAAAGCAGCTACAGTTTACATCTATAAATTTTCAACTGTAGAAATCACACATCCTGCTAGCACCTCTGGCTGCTGTCACAATGATTATCCTTAAAGGTACAGAGGCACAAACACAGCAGTCAGTAAATACAATATCTGAAGATGTCTTCAGATATCCCCCAAAAGAATTGGTCAAGGGAGGATCTTGCCAGACTGCCCCTTGTGAGACAGGGGACTGATCTTCCTGTAGCAGTAGATAGAATTTTGTGGGATAAACCAGGCTAGTTACTTACGGGGATCCTCAGAGCCCTGGAATCTTTGTTTAAAATGATCCCAGAAAACACCAGTAGATGAGAAAAATGTCCAGGGAACAGAGGTGGTCAGCGCTGGGATTCCTTCACTGGGCCTATAGAAGCCGTCACTGAAATTATTCTCTTGAAGAATGCATAACACAGGACACGGGAGGGACATGTTCTGTCCTGTGCTGCAGTTCAAGTTGGAGGAGCCCATAGATAGAGACCCAACAGCAACTGCTTCTGGATGGCCTGATGAACTCCTTTCTCTGGTATATTAATTAGATCCCTTTGTTGTAAATAATTTGGCAAAAACTAAACCCTGGTTAAAGCCAGTCCTCTGCCCCGCACACAGGCTATGAAGGCTTGTGCAGCTACATTGGAGCTACTCAGCCATGTAGGCCAGACTCACTTTATTTGCCCTCACTCTCTCAGTCTCTTGCTCTCCCTCAATGCCTCATGCATTCCATGTATCCCAGGAGGGTCTCATGTATCCCAAACGTCCCATGTAGCTGAGGAGACCTTGAACTGATCCTCCCACCTCCATCTGATCCTCCTGCTTCCATCTCACAAGTGCTACGATTCCAGATGCACACCACTATGCATGGTTTATGCAGTACTAGGGGGGGCTTTGAAACATGATTAGGTCATGAGGGTTGTGCCCTCATAAATGAGTTTAATATCCTTATTACAACAAAAGTGTATGGTCTCAGAGGGCTGGGGATATAGCTCAGATGAGAGTGTTTGCATAGAATACACAAAGCCCTGGGCTCAAACATCAGCACAACATACACCAAATGTTTTGGCACATTCCTGTAATCCCCAGCACACTCCAGGCAAAGGCATGAGGATCAGAAATTCAAGTTCATCCTTTACTACATAGCAAATTCAAGAGCAGCCTGGGCTACATGAAACCCTGTCTCAAGCTCCAAAAAAGAGCTTTTCTTCTGTTCTCAAAACTAACAGCACTGGAGAGTTCCAAAAACCTCTGAGATCTCATGACGGGGAAGGGATGGAGGTGGGGGCAGGAAAGACAGGACACTTCTCCCCAGCAGCAAGCTGTGGTCGACACTTCTGGGTCTCTCCAATTCAGTTCTGACATTACCTGCCTGGAGACAGAGCCTACAGATTGAGGGCTCAGATCTAAAGACAGTTCCCATCCAGCTAGACCCAGACCCTGTACTTAGACCCTCTGGCATAACTCAGAGTTCCACTAGGCTCTCCTCAGTCTTAGATTTGCTAGAATAACTCTAGGGACCCTAGGGAACATGTTTGTTAGCTTATAAAGATCTACAGAGGACAGAGCATGGGGGTGGGGCAAGGAACTTCCCTATCCTCTCCTGGTACACCGTTGTCCGTGAACTGTCACTTGGTCAGCTACCTAAGACCTCCCCGATTGCTTGTCCTGGATTCTCATGGAGACTTCATTGCCAAAGCATGATGGAAACATCAACATCTGTGCAGAAATGTGATTGGACAAAAAAGAGTTGATCCAGTGCTAACAGACTGAATTGGGACGGGGTGGGGGAGGGTGCAGTGGACACCAAAGGGCCCATTAGGATTCTTCTCAGCCTCTCCCTGCATCATTCCTCCCTCCAGGGTACAGGGCAGGTCCTTCTAGAATGGGAAGGCCTTTGTGACCTCTTGTAGGTCATAGAATTTCTCTATGTCCAACCGTAGGATGGGTAGAAGATTAGAGTTTCTATAGCTTACCTTAGAATGAAATTCTAGCTTCATGGCATGCCCTAGGGAGGGAAAGCTAACAATGGTGAATATAACTTTTAAACACACATGATATCACACCAGTTTGTGGTATTTCTGAGATATCAGTGCAAATGGACTAAGATATCTCCCACATGACTTTTGTGTATTCTCAACTTTTCTATCATTGTTTGCTGATGAGAAATTTCTACTCTTCATTGGGTCATGAAGGCAGCGCCCTCGAAAATGGGCATTAAAGAAAGGTAGAAGGGCTGATGAGGTGCTCAGCAGGTGAAGATTTGTGCAGCCAAACCTGCTGACCTGAGTTTGACCTCCAAGACCCACGTGTTAAGTGCACCAACACACACACACACACACACACAAATAATAAACAATTTTAAAAGAGTTGGTAAAAGTCCTCCACTAGCTTTCTATCTCAGAGAAAAAGCCAAGGTCCGCACAAAACTGCTGTGCTGTGCAGTCTCCCTTGCTGTTTCTTGCCTTTGCCCAGAAACCTTCTACCCCAAATCTCTGCTGCTCCTGGGCTTGCCACACCTTTCCCTAAGAGTCCCTGGCTACCTTGTCTTCACCTCTGCTCAAGTCACTTGCTCAAGCTCCAGGGCCCACCTTGTTTGAAACTGCAAATCTCCACTTTGATCCCCACTGCACTCAGTACCTTCTAACACACTGCAAACTGCCCTCAGACAGAATCAAGGGTGTCTTCTCCGTCTAGGGGATAGACATCTGATCCTAGAATAAAATCCTCTGCAGTGAGGGTCCATGTGTGCCAATGGCTTTGAAATGCATTCTCAGGGTCAGAGCTGCACATCTGGACTCCTCAGCTCTGTGACCCCAAGTACATGCAGTGCAGCAAGAACCAGGACAGAAGTTCTAGGGACCCTCTGACAGTCTTTGTCCTTCCTAGGGGTCACTACAACAGGTTGATCAAAAACTACAGAGGGAAGACGTGTGTGAGGAGAGGAGTCATGAATAGAGACAGATATGAGCTAAACACCTCCATCTTTCTCACAGTGATCACCAAGGGGTGCTGCCTTCAATGAATGGGCCAAGGGCCATGGGCTTTTCTTGTACTGGGATAAAGTCTTTGGTGACAGCTTGGAGTCGGGTGTTTAGTGTCTTCCTTCCCCAGGATCTCTCTGCCTCTTGAGAGCAAAAATGGGCTGGGGATCAGTTAAAGGTAGCATTCATAATAGGCGAAGTCCTAACTAAGGCAAAAGGGATGGAAAGGAACCCCTTATAAAGAGGGAGGTGAACCCCATTCAAACAGGAGCAGCCAGGTCCCACCCACCAAGGCACTCAGTCCTCTGTACAAAGCCATGTCTGTACAGAGAAGCTTGCCAGGGAAAAGCCCCTCCCCAGTGTGGTTGGATGGAAAAGCTCCTCCCCCAATGTGGTTGTATGCCCCTTGGACTTCTGGGAATGGGAGATGCCAAGGAGAGGGTGGAGAGAGTTAGAAGTCGGTTGGTACAGGAGATACTGAGAGAAGCAGTTGGGACAAGAGGAACTGAGAGGAGCAATTGGTTGAGGAGATACTCTGAGAAGACACTTAGTTAAAAGAGATCGAAGATAAGAGAATTAAGAAAGACAGTTAAGAGATAAGTTTAGAGATATTAGATATATATATATATATTAGATAAGAGACATAGGTGTTTAGAATTAGAGGACAGTTAGTTAAAAGAGGACAGTTTCTTAGTAACTGCTGGGCTGGGAGAAGCTAAACCAGAGCAGGAGTTAATTCAGAGCTAGTTCAGTTTCCCAACATTATTCCCATTCACACATATCCTTGAGCAAAGGGAGGCTAAAGCTGGGAAAAGAAGCCTTGGGCCTTGACTGCGAGTTTACCTCTTACAGCTTGACTCCCTGGAAACCTCCAGGGAGAAGTGACTCTCACACACGCATCCCAGCATCCTCTGCTCTTGGCAAGGTGGCAACTTGCCTCCCCAGCTGGGAGCTGCTGCAGGGATGCAATGTGGCTGCTTTCTCTTCTTGCCCCCCACCCCTCCCGACTGTTCACAAACACAGAAGACCTCATTCATAAGCCTGCTATTGAAAGCTTGCTGGAAATGCAAATTTCTCAGAAGCGGATTCTTCTTTTCAAACACCAACGTTGCACATTCCTGATGAGAGCTGCTAAGCAGGCCAAACTTCCCAAGGCAAGAGGCTCCTAAAGAACTAATGTTTGCAGTTAAAGAAAGAACATGGGGCTGGCAGCCAGGCAAGAGGCTCACCCCTGACCCCAACCCTGCCACTTTTCTTCTTTCATTTGGGTGCCACAGTAGTCATGGGTGACTAGGGACTCAACCAGACAGAGTTGTTGTTCATCCATAGCTCGAACCCAGAGAACTGCATAAACCAGTAATGAGCCAATAGCTCCTCTCCACCCCAAGAACGCGAAGGCTCTGGGTACAACCTCCCACCCCCAGACTCTGAGGATAACTGTTAATAGGGCTGCCTGTGCTTCCTATCCTCCACTAGTGCTCCGGAGCCAGGCCCCACCCAGCATCTGGGCGTCTCCCCCCACCCCACTTCCAGGCTCTCCCTGAGGGTGAAGTATTCTCTCCTCTCAGACATCAGATAGGAGTCACTGGGGCTGAGA
The DNA here is from genome assembly GCA_026225945.1 of Cricetomys ansorgei. Taxonomy (NCBI): domain Eukaryota; kingdom Metazoa; phylum Chordata; class Mammalia; order Rodentia; family Nesomyidae; genus Cricetomys; species Cricetomys ansorgei. The sequence continues at coordinate 22,253,234 of JAMJFZ010001796.1, forward strand.
TAACTGAGGAAAACAGACTTCTTCTCTACTCTCCATGGCTCCCCATCCCTCACCAAAACACTACTTGGTTAAAATGAGTGCTTTTCCTTTGGATTCTGTAGGATTTCATTACAAAGATTTGCAGCCTGCTTTTTCCACTTTTCAAGAGGATCTTTTCATGCAATCTCTTTGTGTGTTTTTTGGCAGGATCTCACTGTGAGAATGTGACAGCCAGCCCTAACCTGATGGCACCGCATTAAAGCCTGCCCAGGAATAAACTGCTCTATCCCAGACACTAGTGACACTTCCCCAACCCCAGAGTTCTCAGACCAGTGCAATAACTTATACATGACTCCCCTGTGTTAGGTAAGGAAACTTAATAAGGTACCAGACATCTCTTAAGGGCCATTGACCTTGGCCCTGGAATGCCTGTGAGATCCTAATGGCCTGCAGGTGTTATTGTGTGTAATAAGAATAGGATAATGATGTTCCTGCTGTGATGTAGTTAACCCCTTGCGCTTGCTTTTGTATCTTTGTTTATCCTTGTTGGGCTGGGATCCGGTGGTCTTTCTTATCACTATATAACGGAAAGAGAAAAGACTGAGGGGACTAAAACAATTTTCTTGCCCTGCTGTAGATTCCATAGAGCATGAGATAACTGTAATGTACACTTTGACAGCCACCTTTATAAACCCTTCCTTTAGCCCCCTTTGGCACAGCATGATGTTTGGCTCTAAGGAGGTCATCCTTCTGCTGGCAGTAAGAATAAATCATTTAATCTAAATTTGAATTGAGTCTAAGTCTTTGGTCTTTCTCAGTGGATTTGAACACCACAGCATCACTATGTCACCTTGGCTAGCCTGGAACACACATTGTGTAGACCAGGATGGCCTCAAACCCATAGTGATCCTCCTGCCTCTGCCTCCTGAGTTTTGGATGTATACCCACATGCCCAGCTTTCTTTCTTTAAGATAGAGTCTCACTATGTAGACCAGACTGGCCTAGAACTCATGATCCTCCTGTCTCAGCACCTCCAGTAATACTGAGATAGCAGGTGTATATCACCATACCCAGCCAATTTCTCATGTCTGCATATACCTGGTCTATAATGGATCAAGTGTAAGTCAACCAGGCTTACATTAGTATCTAGCTCACCGTACCACTCAGTGAATTCTTTGATGTCAGTTACAGTCATTTGTAAAGGAGGTGTGGTTCCCCAGGGGGCCACTGGTTCAATAATATGTCACAATCTGCCTTCTGACTTTCTGCATGAATTTATATCTACTTGTAAAATGAGTCACCCTGTGGGCTAAAGGAGCAGTTGAAGCGGCTGGGAGGCACCCCTGCTCCCTGGAAAAGTGAGAGGAATGGGAGCTCGGCAAGCTCCTCCTCTTTTAGCCTCAGAGAGATCCTAGCTAGATATTAATTGCCTGCCTCTTAGAAGCAAAAGGAACATGTTTGTCTACACTGTAGCTGGATCTATTCATTGATAAGATGCCTTTCTCTCCGGACTCTGGTGCCTGCCCTGCCCCCTATGCAAATAAGATTTCTCCACCCAGAGTACCAGGACCCCTCCCTATCTGGGGAGGATAAAGTGAAGGGGTTGCTGGAATAAACCGAGTTTGGCTTCCATCAGAAGGACTCCCGAGGTTTATTTCTTCGCGCCTCGTTCGGTTCTCAGACCACGGTGATCAGGGCCCACAAGAAATTCTCAGGGACCCAGGCCATGGTCCCTGAGTGCTTCCCCGCTGCTCAAACCTGGGCCCTCTGCACTCCTGACCAAAGAGTGAGGCCCGGAGCACCAGTGGGTCTAGACACCAGTGGTGTGCGCAGGGAAACCCAGCCGCTGCAGCAGCCAGAGGGTCGGTGATGTGCGCAGGACCGGAAAACCAACATCACCCCTAAGGCAAAACCAGACTTCCAGGGTATCTTTTTAAAACAGTCAGACTCAGGTTTAAAGTCCAAAGTGTCCCCATTAAAGTCAGATCCCAGGGAGAATCCAGTGAGATATTTCAAGGACTATTCCTGGGGGTAGAGGTCTGTGAACCACAGAGACCAATTATCTCCCTTGCACACAAAAGAAAAACAGTGGTGAGACAGAGACCGGAAAACTACAGTATGGAACTCGGTACCATAGAAACTTATGCTCAACCTCCTGCTTGATCAGGGCAAATTGATCTCAAAGGAGACTCAAATGGAGTGGCTTTAACAGGTCAGCTGTCCCCATAGCTGTCAGATACTGACAGTCCCATGAAGTCACCTTGGGGCTGTGGCAGGACACCAGAGTAGCAGGTACTGAGACACTCTCTGTCATTGCATGTGAGTGTCTCTGCAAGTAGGATTGTCCCCTCCTTGGTCAGCGTAGGTACATCCCAGGGTCCTGTCTGCACTTCCTCCTGATACTACTAACTAGTCCTGGACTCAACAAGAATACACTAAGGACTTCATTGAGCCTGGACTCTGTCTCGCAGAATTTTTGCTTTTGTTATTTTATTTTATTTTTTTATGTCTCAGGCTTTTGTTTTGTTTTATGTGTGTGTGTGTTTTGCCTGTATGCATGTCTGATACCTGCAGAGGCCAGAAGAGAGCATTGGATCCCTGGAACTGGAGTTATAGATAGTTGTGAGCTGCCATGTGACACCTGGAAATGAAACCCAAAGAACAGCCAGTGCTCTTAACCACTGAACCATCCCTGCAGCCTCTCTCCAGTCTCTTTAACACACTTGCATCAGACTCCTAGCATTCAAATAAAACTAAGGTGAGGTCCTCCATATGAATGCTAGCTGGTTTGGAAATATGTTATTCTGGTGCCAAACTGAAACCAGCTCTAGCCAAGTAGATGAGGAAATGAACTCTTCCCACACTGGTGCCCTGTCTGGCCATCCAGTAGCCAGAACATAGCCCAGGGCTAGCCACTGAGTGCCCACAGTCCCTGTCAGAACCTTTTTTATCTCTATTTTCTTCCTCCCACCCCTCAGTCTTCTGTGGGTCCTGTGGTTTCTCTGATTTCTACTCCTCAGGAAGCTCCCAGTCTCCCAGCTCCTACCTACAGCATGGCCCATAAGACAATAATCAGGTGAGAAGAGAGGAGCAGGGAGGAAAGGAAGGAAGAATAAATGGTGGAAAAAGAAAAACAGGGAAAGTGGGAACAAAAGAAAGCAATGAAGAGGAAGGAGGCACTGAGCAAAGGGGTCAAAATGGTGTCCTTTGTTTTTAAAACTGGCCCTTCCCTGTCACCCTTGATCCCCATTTAAGTTCTGCTTAAGTAGACAGGAAGGGCAAATAGTTTCAAAAATCCCAGTCTCCGATTACAGCCACTGAACACCAGAAAGAAGAGCCACCTTTGTTTCGAAGCTTCCTAGGTTGTAGATGACGAGGAAGAAGAAAGATTCTTGGCATTCTGCCTGGTTTTTTTTAGTTTTTGTTTTTAAAGGCCTTTGTAATTTCCTGTTAATTTCATACTAGAACCTTTGCTGTGTAAACAACACAGGTAAAGATAAACTCACTGGCCCTGGACTCCAACCTTTGGTTAACATTTCCTCTTCTATCTGATTTTCCTGGGATTCCCACCTCTGGGAAGTTTGGAATTTGTTACCTGGAGATTGAGAGCCCACAGGAGAGTAGGTAGTTCAGGAGACCCAGCCTTATCAGGAAGTGCTCTGAGATCTGCCCCTACTCCTAAAAGAGACGACCGACTGCATGGGAGGGATAGCGCCCTTTCTGTTCACTGGACTCACCCTGGCTCTACGATCCTCTTAGTCTGTGCCCACTTTCAAGGTGGTAATGTCCTTGGAGTGTGAGCCCCTTCTGTGTATGCAACCCTGACTGCACTAGAGAGGAAGAGGGAGGCCAAGAATGCCAAGAAGCTAATTTAAGAACAGGAAAAACACCGACACGTCTTCCACCTCAGGGAAAAAAAGAAAAGGAAAGGAAAGAAAAGAAAAAAAAAAAAAAAGAAAAGAAAAGAAAATGTCAGAGAAGACCAGGGCCAAGTTAACACCTTAGACTTGTGCCCTGGTGTTTGGTGGGAATCACTGCCCACCTCTAGCTCCACCCTTATGCATGGCACTGCAGAACAGGGTACAGTAAGGAACACAGAAGCCTGGTGCTCCCCTCTTCTCCTTGCATGGGTTAAAAATACTAGCTCATGAAAAGAACAGAGGCCAGGAGAGAGAGCCAAGGGGCTGTGCCTCCCCATCAGGGCACTGCAAAGTTTTAAAAGTAATTTAATCCCTGTGCTTGCTGTATGTCCTAATTAGGTTTCTATTACTGTAATAAACACCATGAACAAAATCAGCTTTCGGAGAATGGAATTTATTTCATCTCACAAATTATAGTCCATCATTAAACAGAAGTCAGGGAAGGAACTCAAGGCAGGGACCTGGAGGCAGGAATTGAAACAGGGGCCTTGGAGGAGTGTTGCTTACTGGCTTGCTGTTTCTTGGCTTGTTCATCTTACTTTCTTTTTCTTCTCTTTTTCTCTTTCTTTTTTTTTTTTTTTTTTTTGAGACAAGTTTTCTTTTTGTATCTCTGGCTGTCCTGGAACTCACTCTGTAGACCAGCCTGGCCTCAAACTCACAGAGATCTGCCTGCCTCTGCCTCCTGAGTGCTAGAATTAAAGGTGTATGCTGAAGAACCATCTGCCCAGGGGTGGTGATGCCCACAGTGATCTGGACCCTCCCATATCAATGATTAATCAAGAATGCCCCACAGACTTGTCTACAGGCCAATCTGATAGAAACATTTCCTTAACTGAGCTTCTTTTTCCCAGATGACCCTAGTGTGTATCAGGTTAGAAAAAAAATATAAAAAAGTCAGTAATTACTTTTCTTGTTGCACTGACAAAAGCAACCTAAAGATAAAAGGGTTTATTTCGGCTCGTGGATTGAGAGTGCAGTCCACGTGACTGGGAAAGTGTGGTAGCAAGAAAGGGAATGGCAGCAGCATGAGACAACTGGTCTCTTTGTCTCCACTGTCCAAAAGTAGAAAGTGTCAATGTGAAGCTCCACAGCTTTAAAATGGCTGTTCTAGCTGTATAAGAGTTCATTAAGATATGTAGACTTCGGATCTGGTTAATTTCAGTATGTGATTTTCTTTTTAATTTTAGTTGCAAGTTGTCTTTTTTTTTTTTAATAATAAAATTTACCTCTCCCCCCAAAAAATTATTTTGAAGCAGAGAAAAGTGACTGCTGGTTTTCAGCTCGCTTTTTCCTTTTTCCTTTTTTATTTGTATAGGACCCAAGCCAATAGGATGGTGCCACTCACATTCAAGATGGGCCTTTTGTCTCTTAAACCCCTCTGTAAACACTCAAAGACATGCCTAGATATGTCTCCTAGGTGATTCCAAATCAGTTGACAACAAACTAATCACTGCAAGTCCATCCCTCGTCAATTTTATACCTAAACACAATACTTTTTTAAAAAATATTATTTATTTTTGTTTTGTCTGTGTCTGTGTGCATGCATGCATGCAGGTGCACGTGTATATATGCATGTGCATACATACCACCACATGCATGCGAGGTCAGAGGACAGCTCTCAGATGTCTCCTGCTAGCTTGTGGGGTCTAGAGATCAAACTCAGGTCATCAGGCCTGTAAGTAAGGACTCTACTCAATGACCACCCTTCCAACCCAAACACATCATTTTAAAATCATAGCATCCCATCCCCTGGGGCTATCTTATACAGCAAAGTACATTTTTGTTCCCATTTCAAAAGTCCCCATAGTCTTGACAATTCCAAATTACTCAAAAGTGTAAGTGCAGAGTCTCTTCCAAGATTCATACACTCTCTTAACTGTGAGCTCCTGTAAGATTATATATATATATTTCCAAAATGACACAAAATGAGCATTCCCATTCCAAAAAAGGAGAAACAGAGATGGGAACATAACAAAGAAAAATCAGATAAAGCAAGAGGGAAACCCATTAGTAGAAACACCAAGTTCTTCAACTCCATGTATGTCTGGAACCAGAAGAGGGCATTAGATCCCATGGGACTTCAGAAAGGTTCTGAGTCACACATAGGTGCTGGGAATTGAACTCAAGACCTCTGGAAGAGCAGCCAGTGCTCTTAACTGCCTAGCCGTTTCTCCAGCCCGCATTCAGAATCCTTGATAGGTAAGGTCAAGGTACCTTTTCTATCATCTCAATGTGAAGTGCAAGGTGTCTTCCTAATCTTGCTGAACACCCAGACAATAAGAATTACTGTCTCTGCACCCTTCTTGTCTTTAGCTTTTAAATTCATTCACATTCCTTTCCTCACCAAATGGTGTATTTTTCATATCTTTCCCCTCACTTACTGTTCTTTCTCACTGTAAACCTGGATAAAAGCAGGGATCAGTAACCACGGCACAGTCTGCATGCTACATTGTCTTGGGATGTCCTCTGTCAAACAAATTAGTCCATTGCTTTTTAATTCAGCCTCACACAAGTTCTCAGGGCATGGTCAGAATGCAGTCATATTCTTTCACAAAACAGCATATGCATGGCCCCTAGCCCAGCTCCTGACACAGTCTGTTCCCCTCTGGGACCTCTTGAGTACAGTCTTTACTTTCTACCTTCATGGAGTTCTGGTCTTTGGCTTACCCCCCAGAATGGGCAACTAAGCTCTGCTCAGAGCATTCTTGAGCTTCTCTAGCACACAGCCCTAAACTCTTCCATATCCCTTCCAGCAATCAATACCAAAGACCTACAAACCACATGGTTGGGTTTATCGCCGGAGCAGCCCTTTTGAGTAGTAATTTTCTGTATCATTTGTTTTTCTGGTTGCTGTGACAACATACCTGAAAAAAGCAACTTAAGGAAGAAAAGGTTTATTTTGGATCGCAGTTTGAGGGTGCATGTGTATTCCCACCCATATGCAGGATAGTCTTTCCTCACTTAAATTTCTCTGGACACACCTTCACAGACATACCCAGGGGTGTGTCTCCTAGGTGATTTGAAATCTAGTCAAGTTGACAATGAAGATCAACCAGCACACATGATGCTGTTGCGTACTCCTGGACTCTATCTCTGGGCACTCAGGGTTTTGTGCATGCTAGTGCTCTACCACTGAGCTATACCTCCAACCCTTTATTCTCTTAATGGAGGGTTTGATTTTTGTTCTTTCTTCAGTACTACAATCAAGCTTTTTGGAAGGAGATGTGATGATTGGAGCTTTAGCTGCCATTTTGGTGGTTTGACAAGAAAATGATTACCTGTACTAAAAACTGAGTCCCCCGCAAAGCCCAGGAAAACAGATCTTCTCTATTAGCTACTTACTATATACCTCCAAATACCTACAAGACAAAAAACATATTCCCATTGTGTGTATGTCTCTGTTACAGTGTGGAATTAGCACTGAAACTTAATTTCTATGCCCTGTGAATCTACTCTATCTTCATAGAGAACTAATTATTTTTTCCAGTGAATTCATGTTTCCCTGGCTGTCAGCTGCCTAGGCTAGCAACAGTTGCACCTAGAAGAGACTAAAGCCGATATCACCTTGTGTCGGTTCTTGGAGCTTAAAGAAGGGAGGTTCAGTTATTGCTGTCATTATGATGTGGTCCTGGCCACACTCATGTGCTACCCTCCTATGGCTAGAGAAGTTTACCTTAGTGACTCCTGACTGCTCTCCCTGGCCACCGTTCTTCACATAAACTGGGTCCTATGGTCCATGCAGTGAGAGGAGGGGTACAAGGTGTCATTGGTGTGTATTTCTTTTTGTTTGTTTGCTTGTTTGCTTGTTTTTTCTTTCTTTTTCTTTTTGTCTGTTTGTTTGTTTTGGTTTTCCAAGACAGGGTTTCTCTGTTGTAACTCTGGCTGACCTGGAACTCACTCTGTAGACCAGACTGGCCACGAACTCACAGACATCTGCATGTCTCTGCCTCCCAAGTGTTGCAATTAAAGATGTACCACCGCCACCCAGCCATTGCTGTATATTTCTAATCCTCCTGGATGGCACTGCTTTGTTCTGCCTCCAGGTATCATGGTAGAGGTGGAAATAGGAATAGGGTGGGGTAGACAAGTGTGAGGCGCTCACTTACCCTAACCCCCTTTTCTGGGTGGAGGATTGTGGGGACTTCTACTGTTTTTACATTAATTTATCATGGTCCTCATTCACTTCCTCTTGTTTTGGGTGTATGGTCAGAATTGTGCGCTCAGAAGGGACCAAGGCTTCAACAATGTCTTGTCAGCTATACATTTTTTTTTCACAACACAGACTACTGTCTGTAGCTGTTCATTTACTTGTTTATTGCCTCTGCCCTGCCCCCAGGCCTCACTAGTTGTCATCCCTGTGGAAGGGAGCTTGCTCACTCACAGCTGCTCCCCTGCACTGGGCACAGTAGAAGCTGGAGATGTCCAGTCTGTACTGGTGATGTGACTGTATCACTGACCTGGTGATGGAACCCCTTTCTGCATCTGCCTCTAAACATAGGGCCTTTACCACCCAGGTCCTGATCTCTGCTTTGAACATCACAGGACCCTTCAACCAGAATTCAAGAGTCAGTCTGCAAAGACAAAAGTCCCATTAATGAAAACCAGATAAAAAATATGTTGCCTTTCTCCAAATATATCCTCCAAAAACTGACTAAAATAACTCCTAAACAATAAGACATAGGGAAGGTTTGCATCTTGAACACCTTTGACTGCTTCATGCATACAGTAGGTAACCAAGAGAGATTAATTTTGTGGACATGCAAAACTCTCCATGATGCTGGAGCATAATTATAAATGGCAGGAAACAAGGTTTTCATTGCTGTTGCTGATGCTGTTGTTGCTATTTTTTAGGGATTTTTTTGCCATTTTTCTTTATGTATTTATTTTAATTAAAAATAAAATTTTGTGGGGGCTGGAGAAATGATTCAGCGGTTAAGAGCACTGCCTGCTCTTCCAGAAGACCGGTATATAATTCCAAACACCCACATGGCAGCTCACAGCTGTCTGAACTCCAGTTCCAGAGGCTCTGGCACCCTCATATAGACATACGTGTAGACAAATTACCGATATACATACATAAATTATAAAAATAAAATAAAATGAATATTTTTATACAATATACTCTGATCACACTTTTCCCCTCCCCCAACTCCTCCCAGAACCTCTTCCCTCCCCTGCTCCAACTCCATATCCTTTCTTTCTCTCTCTAGAAACAAGGTATTTAAAAGAGAGCATTGGGGTTATATGGTTATATAGGGTTATATGTCAGGGCTGGGCATTAAAATGTCTTTAGGCTAACTGCCTTTGTGCCAATTACTATGTAATGGATGGACGGGAAATAAAGAGGTTAAATACAAGCCACGGAGTCTATTTGAATTTAATTGCCGTTAAATAGCATGTAAAAGTCACTTGCACCAGCTCCTCTCCGGTGCACAGTAATAGCCACAAGTGGCTTGAGCAAGTGCATTTGCATAGGGCAGGGAAAACATTTCACAGAATGTTCTTTCGGACAAAACTGTCCTGGTTCATGAGAATGGTAGGAAAAGGGTCCCTGCTTCTGATCTGGTTTTTAGACAGACAGAAACAAAGACGTAGATACATACATACATTCACATGTACCCCAACACCAGAGTGTGCCAGTACCCCACATGGACCTCTTGATTCCAGTCCCCAGGGAACAACAGCCCCATATTACATCAGGCAGTACCCAGGATTCAACCAGTATTTTTGGAAATAGTACCTTGATCCATTTGGAGGAAGTGTTAAAGGCTGAGAAGGAAAGCTGGGTAGGGGAGGTGTGCCCTGTGAGATGGGGAGTTTTAATTGTCAACTTAACACACCCTAGAATCACCTTGGAGGCAAGTCTCAGTGACTGATTGTCTGGGTCAGTGGGCCTGTGCACAGGGCCGGGGTGGCCAGGGTTATCTTGATTGCCTTAACTGACGTGGAAAGACCCAGCCAGAAAGCGGGTGACATCCTTCCCTGGTGTGATTGCCCAAGAGTACATGTTCATTTGTCTCTACTCTTGACGGTGGGTGTGATGTGGCCAGCCTGGAGCGCCTGCCTTTGTGACTCTGAGCAGTGATGGGCTGCAACCAGGAACTGTGAGCTGAAAGAAACCCTTTCTTCTCTTCCCTAAGTTGTTTGTGGTTGGGTTATTTTTTTATTTTTATTTTTTATCACGCAACAGAAATTAGGACAGCATGCTTCTCTCCTCTCTCCGGTTCTCACCCACTGTTTTGTTCCATCTAGGGCTCCAAAGCTTACACCACTGGAAAAGCAGGCCCTGACCCCAAGCCCTCCAAAATAACTATCAGTTCCAGAAGCTAGGAACGATGGCATAGGCTTGCAATCCCAAACAAATGGAGACTAAAGGATCTGCAGATTCGAGGCCAGGATGGTGAGACTGTATCTCAGGGGAAAAAAATCTGAGACTGGAGAGATGGTCCAATGATTAAGAGCACTTACTGATATTGCAGAGGGCCTGGGTTGGGTTCCCAGCGCTCATAATTACTCACAACTCCAGTTCCAGGGGATCAGACACTGATACCCGTGCCCATATATGCAAGCAAAACACTCATACACATAAAATAATTTTTAAATGAATGAATGAATGAATAAAGCTGTTCCAGGGTTCAAAACCATCTTAACCTTGAAAGGATGTGTTTATAAGCAAGTTAAGGTCCACTCATCCTCAGCTCCCCAAGAGCCTGCGCCTACTAGGTGCTCAGTAAATATATACTGGGTCTGTACTGGGTGTCTGAATGAATGAATGAATGAATGAATGGCATTCAGTGCGCTGGGGCTGGAGCACACAGGCGCAGCCGGCCAGCCGGGGGTCGGGGCGGCTCGGCCCTGGGGGCGTGTCCGCAGAGGCTGCGGCAGAGCTTCGGGCCGGCCTCGGGAGGGGAGGCGGCCACCAGCATGGAGAGCGAGCTGGAGGCGCTGGCCCCGCGGCCGGCGAGCCCGGCTGAGCCGCCCTTCCAGGAGCTAGTGGAGGCGGCGGGCGGCCGCGGGCAGGTGCTGCTGGTGGGCGAGCTGTGGGAGCGCGAGCAGAGCCGCGCGCTGCTGCGGGACTTCGCCCGCGCCGTGTTCCCTCCCGAGCCCGCGCCGGGCAAGCCGGGTGGCGCAGAGGCCGAGAGCCCGGGCACCCGCGGCGGCCGCCGGGACGCACCGGGCTCGGAGGGCTAAGGCGGCGCGCTCCATCGGCTCGCCGCTTGTCTTCGTGCTGTGCCGCGCCGCGTCGCTGGCCGCCCGGGAGCCGCGGCGCCGCCTGCGGGAGATGCTGCGGGACGTGCGCGGCCGGCGACCGGCGGGCGCCGCGCTGGTCGGGGTCCTGGTGGCCGACGCGGGGTCGGAGGACGCGGTGGCGCCGGCACTGCGGCTGCTGGAGTCGCTGCTGAGCGCGGTGTTCGGCCGCCTGGTGGGGGGCCCGGTGCAGGCTGCCACCTTCAGCCCCGACTGCCCGGCCACCAGCCTGGCGGTCCAGGAGGCGGCCTGTAGGGCCCTGCAGGCTGCGGGACCGGGGCGACCAGGTGAGGCTGCGCAGGGTCGGGCTGAGTACGCGTGACTGGGTCTACGGGGAGCCTTCAGTCCCTTTAGACCGGTTGAACTCCTTTAGGCCACCCCACTCTGTTGTGCACCGAGGTAAACTGAGGCCCAGAGCAGAGAGGTCCCTAGCACAGGCCTCTCAGCTTAAGGTGAGCCGGTTCTGGACAAGAAATTTAGTCGGTCGGATCAGACCCCGTCTTGCCGGTGAGTTGGGGGACAAGGAGCCTAGGGTACAGCTGACAAGGAAGTAGTTTGAAGTAGGGTTGAAGTGCTCTGAACAACAACAAAATGTAGGAATTGGAGGCTGGGCATAGAGGAAGAAGATGGAAACGTCTCAGGGTGCGAAAGAAAGTTTGGGTGGTGTGCGTCGGGGATGGTGGAGAACTGGAGCTGGGGAGTGACTGGAGCTGAGGGCACCGTGCAGCAGGAGCTTTGGGAGAGCATGGACACAGTTCCTGGCAGAGGCACGCAATAGGTGCCAGGGACTTGTCGGGAATGGCGCGAGGGACCGAGACCGTGGCGACCTCAATGATCCCTGGCTTCCAGCCTAGGCAGTGTAGCCATTGATCACTAGCTACTTGTGACAGGTGTAGCGGCCCATCTTTTCCCTCCACTTTCCCTAAAGTGTAGAGAGGGTATGAGAGCTTCTGCCAGCCAGGGACTGCTCCATCACAGAAGGGTCAGACGTCCCAGGGCAGCAGTGAACTGGGATTAAAATGCCGAGCTTAAGTGGAGCTGGGTCAGGCACAGCTCAGCTCCATTCCCTGGACTCTTTGCTGAGTTAATGAGTGGCTGTGTAGGGTATTCCGGAGCATTCGCTATTGGGCATTAGCCAGCCAGTGGGAGATGTCAGACCTTTCTCATCAGGGAGACACTGGTGTATGTTACAAATGTCACACTTGCACGTGCCAACCTGGCAAAGGTATTTCTCTCACTGAAGGCTCCCCTAGCCTCCCACCAACCTCTCTTCTATGGAGGCTCAACAAACTCCAGCATCCAGAAACGTGAGGGATGTTAAGTACCCCGTGTACATTCCTGTTCTGATAATGTCTGGTCAGCAGATTACCTGGTCTGGAGGGAAAGAAGGGACTTCGCACAAATTCTCCCTAGACTAATGAACCTAGAAAATTCTGTAAGCCTTCCTTCTCTTAACCCTGGTTTTCCCAGGCACACCTAACTCTGGCGGTGGTTCTGTGCCCAAGGCTGTGACCCGGGCCTGGAAAACCCTTTCTCTCTCCTCTCCTTTCTGTAGCTAACGTCATCCCTCCATTCCAAAGTGGACTTTCTCCCTCAGAGAGTCTTCTGAAAAACCTGCACTCTCCCTCCCATTCCCAAATTGACTAGTGACATTTCAGAACCTTTGGCCTTTGACTCTCTCAGCAACGACCAAATGGCTTTGTCACTGTTTGCTTGTGAGTTTAACCACCCTAGTATTGCCATTCCCTAACACCCTGCCTGGCATCCAAGAGGAACGACTAAATCCTTGCTTTAAAATAAACACTAACACTCTGGAAAATGGAACTTTTGCAGCTGCATCATCTTCTACTATATTAAACTCTTGCCTACTTTTATAACAACACATTGAGAAAAACAAAAAATTCTTACTAATGGGTCAAGGTCATGAATTAATTATAACTCCTTGTGCATCCATTTCCATGCAGGTTTTGCAATGTTTTATGGTAACCCATGCATTTTATCCCAGTACTCCAGTAGGCAGAGGCAGAGAGATCTCTTTGAGTTTGAGGCCAGCCTGGTCTACAAAGTGAATTCCAGGACAGCAAGGGTTACACAGTGAGACCCTGTCTCAAGAAAAAGAAAAGGAAAAAGAAAAAGAAAAAGCACTTAATCTATTGGTGTTCAGAAATAGTTTGAAGCAAGGCACGATGATACATACCTGTAATCCCAGCATTCAGGAAGTTGAGCGTGGAGGATGGAAAGCTCAAGACCAACCTAGGCTACACAGTGAGACCCTGCCCCAAACACAAATGAATGAACGGATGAATAAACAGATGAAGAAATGAGTAGGGAAGCAAAGAAAGCAGGGAGAGTTTGAACCAAAACTGAAGGAGAAACCATTGCCCTCTGAGTGTTTCCTTTAGTGTTATGCATTGTGATTGATTTCATGTCCGTTTGTTGCTACGGTTTTCCCAGCATGTGCACATATCACAGGAACTTGTGAGGCTGAACTGAGATAATCAGACAAACGAATCCAGGGCAGTACAAAGTTTAGGCTCCTTGGGTTGCTGAGGAAAGTCTCTTGGTGAGTATAGCAGCCTTAGCTGACCTCTGCCTTGGGGATTTGGACTCTTTCTAGCAGAAGCTGCCTGGGAAAGACCAGGCCTCCCTGGCCTGCTGACTTGCTTTTCCTGGGGTCCTTGGAGCCAGAGGAAGGACCGAGATGCCACCTCCTCCCAAGACCCAGCTCAAGGTAAGTATTTGGCTACCTGGATCCTGAGGGTTGAGTGTGTGAATACAGGGCCTAAAGGACAGAGGAGGGACACCCATGGAGCACTTTCTCCATGCCGAGAGTAGCATGAGCCCTCAGGGTGCCTGTCCTTCCAAACAAGGCTCAGGCTGGGTCAGGCAGAGTTCCTACCCTAGGAGTCCTCCAACCTGGTGAGGAAGGCATTAACAGAACTGTATTACAGGAATTCTACATGCATGGTGGGGGATGAGGAGCAAGTCAGTATCCCCTGAGGAACCATGGAGAGTTGAGAAGCATTTAAGCTGGAATGAGGGATTCTCATAGGCAGACATAGGAAGGCTCAGAGTCCCTGAACAAAGGCTTGCCAGCAGATACAAGCATGAGATCCTTCTCATGCTCAGAGAAGGAAGAGCCTTCGAGGGTGCTCAGGGCTGAGGTGCAGATGGAAAGAGGAAGGCCTTGAAGTGAAAAGCTGGGCCACATGGGAACCAGGATGCCCTTCAGAGGTGCCAGGGTCTTAGACACAAGCAGAGAAATGGCAGCCTGTGGAGACACGGAGAGATCAGAGGCAGATCTCAGCTAGAAGGGACCCCAGCAGCCCCTGGAGGGATATTTGGGTTCTTTGACCCACAAAGGCAGTGAGACTAGAGGGGCAGTAACTCACCAAGATTGGTTTCCAGGATGGAGCCATCTTGCTGGTAAACAGAGGAGAGAAAAGGCAAATGATGAACAATGGTATAACTGACCATTCACTGTATTAGCCTTCTTTCACTACCTAGCACAGTACTACAAACAGTACCTTAGGAGAACACACAGTGGGCTGGTGGGCTGGCTCAGTGGGTAAAGGTGCTTGCCACTAAGACTGAAGACCTGAGTTTGATTCCCAGGACCCATACTGTGAAAGGAGAGGACTAACAGTCACAAGTCATCCTTTGACCTACACACACGCTCCCCCACACTAGATAAATGAATATAAAAATAAGTGGCCAAAAACAAAAATTGAAAATGCTCAAAGCCTTTATATAAAATAGTAGAGTATTAGGGCCAGAGATATGGCTCAGTGGTTAAAGTGATTGCCAGGCCAGTGTGAGGGTGGATCCCCAGAAATCCACTAAATGCCAAGAGGGTGTGACAGCATACCTATAAATCCAACCTCAGAGGGAGGAAACAGGAACCACAGAGCAGGCAAGCTAGCAAGACTGGCCATATCTGCAAGCTCTGAGTCCAATAGAGAGACCCTGTCTCAGTGAATAAGGTGGAAAAACAATGGAGGAGAGTTTCTAATATCATCCTCAGGCAAGCCAACACACACACACACACACACACACACACACACACACGTGCACCAGCACCCACACAAGTGCACCTGCATGCGTGCAAAGACATAGACACATGCACAAACCACACACAAGAAAAATGAAAAGGAAGAAAAGCACTGTATGTATGCATACACATGCACATCTTCCTGAACATTTCAGTCATCTCTGGATTACTTACAATCCCTAATACAATGTGAAGACTATGAGAATTCTTGTTATACTGTATTTAAATTTTTATAGATTTATTTAGTTTTATTTTATGTGTATGTGTCGTGTGTGTGTGTGTGTGTGTGTGTGTGTGTGTGTGTGTGTGTGTGTGTACTCTGTGTGCAATGCCCATGGAAGCCAGAAGAGGGCAGAGCATCAGATCCCCTGGAACTGTCATTTCTGATGTTTGTGAGCCACTGTGTGGGTAATGGGAACTGAATCCAATCCTTCTGTAATAGTAGCAAGTGCTTTTAACTGCTAAGCCATCTCTCCAGTTACATTATACTGTACTATTCTGGAATAATGACAAGAAAAGTATCTCTGCAAGATCACAACTAGGATACAAACATTAGTGCAGTCCACAGATTGTGTTCTGAGTTCCCTAGTTTTGTGTGTATGTGTGTGAGTGTGTGTGTGTGTGTTTAGTTTTATAGAATTTTATACAACACTTTTCATTTAGACAAAACAAAACACCTTTTGATGATCCTGGGAGATGGGACCTCTAGCCTCCCTCTGAGCTGCATGCCTAGCCCCACGAGTTTGTCATTGTTTTGTTTTGTTGTCTTATTTGGTTTTGTTTTTAGAATAGCCTTTATTTATTCCTTGACAACTTTATACATGTTGTTTTGTTTTTGAGACAGGGTGTCATGTATTCTAGGTTGGCCTTGAACTCACAATGTTTCCAAGTGTGACCTTGAACTTCTGATCATCTTGCCTTCACCTCCCAAGTTCTGGTCTTGCAGGTTGGCACTATCATACTCAGCTTATGTGTGTAGGACAGAACCTAGGTCTTATGCATGCTAGGCAAGCACTCTACCCACTGAGCTACATCCCCAACCCCATTCCTGGTGCAAAGCCCCAGCATACCTAGAAGCCAAGGACTGTTTGCCTTGTGCCTTCTCTGGATGCTGACTGAGGACCAGTTGCATCTTTCAGCTGCAGGTGAGAAAGCCCCCACTCAGCTGGTAGAAGCTGTAAGGAAACTCATTATCTCCCAAAGAGATAGTGCAGTTGGCTCCAAAGTTGGTCATTGGCCCAGGAGCCCACGGACCCCTCGAGGACCGGGGGAAACTTCTCTTCTCTCTGCTCTCTTCTCACATCTTGAGCTGGTTTCATCCTTAGACTGGTAACAAGATGGTGGCAGGCATGCAGTGGTCACTCCTAAGTATGTCCTTGTGGAAACATCTAAAAGTAGACTTGCCAGGTCAAAGGGCATGTGCCTTATTTAAAAGAAATATTTTTATGTATTCTCTTGGTTTTTTAAATATCTGATGTGTGCATGCCACATCGTGCACGTAGAGATCAGAGGAAAACTTGAAGGAGTTGCTTTTCTGCTTCCACCATATGGGTCCTGGGAATCAAACTCAGGTTGTCAGACCTGGCGGCAAGCCCCTTTTCCTGCCGAGCCATCCAACTGGCCCTTTTTCTGGCTTGAAAAATAGATTTCCAACTTCCTCCTCTTAAGTGCTTGCATGTTGACTCATAAACTTTATCTTTTCGTTTTTGAATGTTCCAGAACACCCCCAGGTCTCAGAGGAGGAGCTTGCGCTGACAACCATGTTTCCCAATGGAGACTGTGAGGACTGTGGAAGTGGACCTAGAGCCCAGGACAGAGTCGTCCACGTGCCACCTGATCCCTCGGAGGACACAAGATGAAGTCTGCACCCCTGGACTGGCCCTAACCTGCACACTGGGGTCTGGTCCTTCTCAATGAGTCCCATGTTACAGTGTTGACCTCAGCAGATGGTGACTGGCTGACTGGCTGGGGGGCTGCTGCTGTCGCTGTTGTGAGCCAGGCGACAAGGCCTATGCGACTGCTCCACACATCGTGTTTTTTCACTCTGTCATCATGGTAGGGTGACCTCATCTCTCTGTGCCTTCATTTCTCTGAGCCAAGGAGACACTGTACCACTTTGCAGACGTGTCACTCAGTGTCTGGGGCTTGTTTCCCAACTGACTGAGGGACAGCCAGCCCAGTGGCTTTCTACCAGGGGCCAGGCTGCACCTCCAGGCAGCATTGGAAACTTGTGCGTGGGCAATGAGAGGGCCTTTCACGGTGTGTAGGATGGTCCAACCACAAATAATTAGTTCACTCAGAATGCCAACTGTGACAGTTTTGAGAATGGAAGGGCCAATCCCTTCTCCCTGTGGTTCTGTGAAGAGATCCCCTCAGGCTTCCTGGGACCTTGGCTCCCAGAACAAGCCAAAATAAAGACCTGACTGTTGCGGTGAGAGAGCCTGGAAGGCCAGAGCCAAGATATTCTCTGTGTTGCCAGGACCGAAAGCGCCTTGCATTGCCCATGAGAAAAGGGCCCCCCGGCTTTCTCGTGTTGGCACTGATTACTGTGCCAAAACCGTTGCGGAAAAGTGTGCTGGGAGCTACCTATTGCACCAAGGAGAGAGAAAGCCAGGGTGTTGAGGCTCAGCCCCCCGACTTGTACTAGATCTCAGGTCCTAACACAAGTATCTTGGAGGTTCTGGAATCTTCCCTCTGGGTCTGTGAATTACATAGGGTAGTGATGTTCTCTGCAGAGCCTACCAGGCCATCTATTCATGCAGAGGCAACTGGGGATTACATCTCTTGTCCCTGCCTGCCCCTGGAGAAATCAGCCTTTGGAAGGGCAAAGGGAAATTGTCACAGGGAAGTGGATAAATTCATCTGTGATCCACTCTGCAGATACTCAATTGTGCTGTGCTTTGCACAGTTCCCTGTGAGGAGCTGCATGTCTTTGAGTCATAATTTCAACTCTTTCAGTAATGTTGCCAGGGAAGGAGTCTTCTCCCCATACTGTGCCTCAATTTCCTCTTGGTGATCCACAGCCTAAGCCTCCCTATTTCCTCTCAGTCTCATGGAGAGAGTGTGATACAGAGGGATAGCATCTTCCTGGCATGAGGTGGGAGCAGACACCATTTTAATAATGCAAGGTGGTCCCATGGGAATAGTCCCAACTGGCATCTTTTATTCAAGAATGAACTCAAGGCTGGGGGTGTAGTTTAGTTAGTAAAGGGCTAGCCTAGCATACTAGTTTGATCCCACCACTGCATAAACTGGATGAAGTGTACGTGCCCATAATCCCAGCACTTGGGAGGTAGAGATAGGAGGATCAGAAGTTCAAATCCACCCTCAGCTACAATGTGAATTGGAGGCCAACCTGGGCTACGTAAGACCTTGTCTAAAAAAAAAAAAAAAAAGAAAGAAAGAAAGAAAGAGAAAAGAAACTTTTAGTTGTCAAATTGACTTGATTTTATTTTTAAATGGGGAGAGTGGTATGTTTGAAGCTGCTATATTTTTGTTACAATATTGACCTATTATAATTCTATATAATCATTTGGCTGAGTTTTATTATTTGATTAAGGAAAGGAACATTTTTAAGTTGGGAATTTGTCTAAGGTGAATGTTACAAAGGTTTTAAAAAATGCTTGTATTTGCTACCCATATTTGAAACCTAGGAAACTGCACATTTAAATCAATCTAGTTTCCCACATGAGACGTGCCATCCTCTCCAGGCTGTGATTCCTCTCCAGCCCTCACTTGGAGCCCCACCCACAGCACTTCCCTCACAGGACCCTTTGAGTTTGTAGTCTCTGGTCTAAAGGGTGGTTTACAAACCACTGGCATTAGTTGTGGTTTTAATTGCCTGTAGTATGTCAGTGGTTGAAAAGGTCTTTGTCCTGAGTCTGGGTTTCTGCTTTCTAGCTAGTAAAACAGGTGCAGCAAAGAGCACCCTGGATCTTAGTGCTGTTTCCCAGCAGACAGAACGACTTGGGTTTCACCAGGGATGGTCTTACTGGGGCCCTTCCAGAGGACTTAGAGAAGACATGAAGATTGGAGCCAACTCAGGACAGCTGGAGACCTGGAGGAAGCCAGGGAACTGAAGCTGGGGCCAGCCAAGCCTGGATCCTGGGGTTCTGACCTATAAGGTGATGGTGGTTCCCTGCTTTTGATTTGAATGTTGGTTCCTTACACCTAATAAACCAGACAGTGCCTTGCTGGTATCTGGTAGAAGCAGAACGGGTCTTTCTTGCTTTCCTTTCTTTCTTTCATTTTTTGTTTGTTTGTTTGCTTTCTCTGACGCCGTCCTCACAGGGCCCCAGGGAGGAGGGAGTCTGAACAAATAAAGTACCTCTAAAAGTCCCCCTGGCCCAGGTGATTTCGCCACAGCCCCATAGCTGGAACTAGAAAGCACATAGCTGGGAAGCAGAAGCAGCTATTTAAAAGGATTAATTTGTTTATTTATTTTTACATTATACTCATGGAGGGTTGCATACCTGCCAAACCACATGTCTGGAGATCATAGAAGAACTTGTAGGAAGTCAGTTCTTTCCTTCCACTATGTGGAACTAGGGGATCAAACCTGGCTCATCCAGGTTAGCAGCAAATACTTTACCCAGCAAGCCATTTTACAGTGCCAGAAGTAAATATTTAAAAGGAGATTTTTTTTAAAATTTAAATATAGCATGTGATTTGATATGCAATAGAGGGTGTGGACATGTATGCATCTGTGTGTGTTTAAACAGAGCTAAACCAGGCCTTCACTGACTTTCAGGCAAGCTGTTGGTAAGATGTGCTTTTAAAGTATATTAAGCTGGAATGCAGTCACTTACACCTTTAATCCCAGCACTTGGGAGGCAGAGGCAGCTGGATCTCCACGAGTTTGATGCCAGCCTGGTCTACATAGTGAGTTCTAGGCCCGAAAGAGCTACATAGTGAGCCCTTGTCTAAAAAAATAAAACCAAAGAAGGTGTATGAGTAAAATTGATGCTGTGTTTCTTTGAGCCTTTTTCCAAACCAAATCTTCTGAAGAGCCCTCAAAGAAACCCGAAGTCCTGGGCCTGCAATGTCAGTGAGCCCCTTTTTCTGCTGGAAGAAAGGACCAAACTTCAGCAGGAGAGTAATGATCACTGACCACTGAAGGTGTGAAGGCAGTCTGTGTTTTAAAATTCCAGTGACGAGGTAGGGCTTGCTTCATGGGGACAGGTGGCCTGGACTTTGTCCTGTTTGCATGGTAAACACATCCTGCCCTGTGAGTGAATGAGTGGAGAAAGCTGGCTTTATGGAGGGCTGCACAAACACTCTGACCTGTTTTTGTGTGTTAATGGATCAAGCATTGGGACAGAGGTGGAATTTGGCCAGGACAGCCTACCACTTTCGTAACCTTCGTGTCGGGGCTAAGCAGGCGTGGCGGTACTGGACCACCAGGAACCTACGCACATCTTAACTTGCCTTGGACCTTGAGCCCAAGTCTTCCTCTAGCTTTATACTCGGGGCTTCCAACTGGGAAAAGAGCATGGCTGGCTGTGGGAAAATGTTGTGGCTCATAGGATCTCAGGAAGCACACAGGAGTGAGAGTAGGAGAAAGAACAGGGTGTTGGGTGGTCACATCCTAGGTGGGCCTGTGGCTTTGGTAAGGTTGAGACCCTATCTACCTTCTTACCTGGGCTCTCTAGTCAGGACTCCTGCACAACATGTTCAGCTGGGCTAGGAGCACCCTGCTTCATCTTTGTGAGCAAGCCCTCATTTTGAGGTCTTGTTGCAGAAACCGGGTCTGTTTCTTAGCTCCAAATTCTTTCTCTTTCTTACCAGTTAGGGAGGTTTTCAAGTTGGGGGTGGCTTGCATCATTACTCTTATTGCAGCTTAACTTCACTCTGACTTAAAATCCCGGTGGGCTGCCTGCTCCAGAACTCCTAGATGCGGGCTCAGCCACTCTCAGCTCCTTGCTCCCTGACAAGAGGGTGTCTCCCCTTCGGCCTCCCCAGACCCAGGCCACATGGACAGCTCCAGGGAGTAGGCAAGACCCTGAAGGGCCACATCTGAAATAGAGGGCCTAAGAGAAATCTATGGCAAAGCATGTCTGAAACTGTCCACACTACAAACTAGAAACTTCTCTAGTAGCCTTATTGGAAAGAAGGGCAAGGAAACAGAAAGCCTTGATTTTAATCATGCGCCTTCTTTGGTTTTATTTTTTGAGACAAGGTCTCACTAGGTAGCTCTTTCTGGCCTAGAACTCACTATGTAGACCAACTTGCCTCAAACTCATGGAGATCCATCTACCTCTGCCTCCCAAGTGCTGGGATTAAAGGCATGCACAACCCACATTCAGCTTAATATACTTTAAAACCACATTTATTTAAGTGTGTGTGTGTGTGTGTATGCGCCGAATGTATGTAAATGCACCCTGTGTGTGCAGGAACCCATGGAGGTCAGAGGAGACATTGTATCCCTAGGAGCTGGAGTTACTGATGGTTGTAAGCTGCCATATGGGTGCTAGAAATTTCACCTATGTCTCTGCAAGAGCAGTAAGTGCTCTTAACAGCTGGACCATTTTTCCAGCCCATTCTTTTTTAAGATACAGGGTCTCCTGTATCCCAGGCTGTCCTTGACTTTGTAGTTAGAGATGACCTTGAATGAACTTCCAGTTCTCCTACTTCTACCTCCGAGTGTTGGGGTTATAATGTGTGCCACCACACATGGTTTCTCTCTCTCTTGTGTGTGTGTGTGTGTGTGTGTGTGTGTGTGGTGTCCAGAAAAGGACACGATATACTCCTTTTTAATCATTTTCATCCCATTCCTTCAAGACAAGGTCTCTCACTGAACCTGGAACTCACGAGTTTTCAGTGAGGCTGGTGGCCAGCAAGCCTTAATGACCCTGCTATGCCCTTCCCCCTCCAGATCTAGGGTAACATGAATGTGTGGCCATGCTCTAGGGATCTGAACTATGGTCATCATGCTTGGTCATCAAGCAATCTTATCCACTGAACCCTCTCCTAGCCCCACACCTGATTTTAAGCTATGCTGGAGATCAAATCCCGGGCCTTGTCCATGCTAGGCACGCATGCTACCAATGGAACCATACCCATACCCCATATATATTTTACTAAGACCCAAACTATATTTCAGGGGGAAATTACCAATGAAGCAGTTTATATTTTTAAAAACAAGGTCTCACTATTTGGCCCAAGCTAGCGTTGAACTTGGTTGTGTAACTCAGGCTGGCTTTGAATTCATGATGCTCCTGCTTCAGCCTTCCTAGCGCTGCCATCAGAAGTGTGCACCCTACACTGTTTCCACCGCGTCTTCCATTCTGTTTTGACAGATCACTGAATTCTATAAGAACTTTAGAGCTAAATTCAGGGCCAGCTAGAGGGCTCGGCAATGACCGCTGCCAAGCCTTCATGCCTGAAGCGGATCCCTGGGACCTACATGGTGGAAAGAGAGAACCTGGGGCTAGAGAGGCGCCTGAGGGGTTAAGAGCACTTGCTACTCTCATAGAAGACCTGGGTTAAGTTCCCAGCATCCACGTGACGGTTCACAACCATCCATAACTCCAGTTCCAGGAAATCTGATGCCCTCTTTGACCTCCCCCAGCACCAGGCACGCATGTGGTACACACACATACATGCATACAGGCAAAGCACTCCACACACAAATTAAAATAAGTATCTAACATATGTATTTGCTTTTAGAACTGACTCCTGCAAGCTATCCTCTGGTCTCGCAGGCACACCACGGCACCAAAAATACTTTATTTGTATTTAGTGCCCATTAAATTTAGTCATAACAATATTCACACCCTCAAACTGTTCCATCTATGAAGCTTTTCAGTAATGGAATTGAGTATTTGTTCCATTGGAAAGAATTTCAATGAATCAAAATTAATTTGACATTCCAGTTGATTACATTAAATCAATAAATTTTCTACTTCAATGTAAAAAAATTTAGTATCAACTGATTAAAATGAAATATAATTACAGTTTAGTTCCTTCGTGGCATTAGCTCATTTTGAGTAGTCAGTAGGACTTGTGGCTGATGAGGGTAACTAATTCAGTGGAAGAGTACATCCCTAACAAGGGCCTGGGTTCCTTCTCGAAAAATCAAACAAAAATACAGTGCAACAACTTTTGTAGCTCATGGTGGAAAAAGCCCTGACCACCGGGAAAACACTAGGGACTTATAAAGGGGTCCGAGGTGATTCCTATCCCTCACTTGCTGGGAGGTGGCAGGCCATTCCAGAAAAAGAGGACCAAAGAGTAACTTCAAGCCAAGAGCTGGGAGCGTGTAGCTGTCACACTTGGACACTCCTCTGTAAGAACCCTGTGCCCCTCCCGCCACTTATTCCCACCGTCAATGATCTTTTTGGTGCTTCAGTCTACACACGGCCGATCTTAGCCGTGGAGAGGTGTTTGGCGTTTGATCAAGCATCCACATGTAGAGACTCATGCCATCAGCTGATGGTCACATTTCTTTTCCCATTAGTAAAAACTTTATCTCTGAAAACACGTGGCATGGGTCGTCAATGAAGCAACCATTGTGTGGCTGAGTTGCCTTGAGATCCGTGGTGGCCGGGTAGACGGGTCGCCTTTCGGCAGGAAAAACCGGGGGCAGTAGAGACTAGGAGCCGAGGGGCTCAGGTGACACCCAGCGGTGCTGGGCAGGCTTGCAAGATTCCAACCCAACACTGCAACACAGATGCGTTGCCTGGGACCTTGGCTTCCACTGGTGTCCTCCGCCTGCAGGGAGCGTTGAGACCACCAGAGGGCGCTGCAGGACCAGCGAATTTCCTGCCTGCGGCCCAGGGCCTAGGCGGGTGAGGCCACAGCTAAGGCGGAGTGGGCTTTGAGAGCTTTGATGGCCCTCCTAAACATTGATCGTTCTTTAAGAACAGAGAGTACCTTGTAGGAATTCTTTCCCTCAAAAATCAAACCCACAGCTTCACCCATGTTAGGTGAGTGCTCTACTGAGCTATACCCTAAGCCCCGAGAAGATTTTTAATTAGTTTTCACCATGTCAAATGCCAGAGCTGGGGGCATGGTATTCAATTCTTTGTCAACATTGTGTACATTTACTCTGCAGGGGGGCCACCGGTTCCCTTCCAACACTGCAGAAGCATACAACTCACTGTACACAAAGTAACGACATGGCTGCTTCGAGGTGTGGTTGACAGGACTGTTCTTACTATAGATATGAGGGAGAGGACAGCCAGAGGCATCTGGAAGAGTCCAGACCAGGAAGGGAAAGTAGTAGACTGAAAGTGGCCACGAGAGGAGGGGGAGGTGGGTCAAGAAGACAAAAGAAAGGATGGGGGTGGGGGGCATGAAAGAGGGGCCGAAAGAGTGCATGGACGAAATGGCAGGTTGTATAGGAATGAGAAGCCGGGGAACGGAAGCCCATGAGCTGGAGAAGTTTGGGGTAGGGGCCAGGGTGAAAGGAGCTCAGAAGAGCCACAGGTACACACAGGTACGACAGCCTGGAGGCCAGCGTTTGCTTTTGGTACGTTAACAGGCACCATGGTTAGCCATTTGTCCTGGGTTTCTGTTGGACCTGACACTAACTAAAAATAAAGAACTAAAAAAATGCTATGATAGCACATGAAATTCTCGTTTCTGGCTTTTCTTGGAGAAAGTATCCGCTTTGCGATGTAAGCCTGAACTCTTTCACAGCTTCACTATGAATGCTGTAGCAGCCATTTACCTGAACTGGGCCTCGCAGTATTCATTTGTCACAGGCCCCTCTACTCCCTATTATTGCCTTTGATGCTATAGTTGTCAATCACCAGCCTAATACGGTATTCTCATCTCCCCTCCCGAATCAGCCTTTGTGGTGCGAGGGATCTAAGGTAGGACCCCGAGCGGGCCAAGCAAGCTCTTTGTCACTGAGTTGTGTCCCCAGAACCTGAGGTCTGATTTTCTCTGCAGTGCTAGGAACTTAAGTTGGGACCTCCTGCATGCTTCACAAGGGCTCCACCACTGAACTGTGTCACTGGCCCCTGAGCTAGTATTCCCTTACACATACTTCCTTTATTTGTATTGCCTGTTGGCATTTGTCTGGGACTTCTCTAAAGGTTTGGGAACACACAAGTGTCTTTATGTGGAAGCACCTCTGTAGAATTGTACCCCAAACACTCAATCTGCTTTTCTTTCCTGCACAAATCAAAAGATCAGTGCCTTTTGATTTGAACCAAGGACCTTTCAAAAGAGTTTGTTTTTAGCAAGCATGGCCTCAGAACCCTCAACTATTAAAATCTCACGCATACACTCAAGTATGACACCAATCACATTTAATTTGCTGGCAACTGCAAACAGTGATTTGTCTCACTCTATTGGATTGTTTTGAGAATGCCATAAAAATAGGCTGCAGTCACTGCTAAACTAAAAGTAGCTTGGTGGCAGGAACCTCATGGCTTAACAAGTACTGTTTGCCAGGGATGAGACTAAATGGTAAAGTGAATAAGACCCTGGGTTCAATTCCCAGCACGCTCCCCCCATTCCACCCCCCCCCCACATCACCGTTTACCACTAATCTTTGTCAAGATTTTCTCAGCATTGACTATTGAGGCAAATCTGCTGGTGAAACTGCTATATGAGAGTTAAGTAGGTGACTAAAGAGATGGTGCAGTGGTTAAGAGCACTGGCTGCTCTCCAGAGAACCCAGGTTTGATTCCCAGCACCCACATGCAAGTCACAACCAGTAACTCCAGTTCCAAAGGACCCAGAACTCACTTTTGGCCTCCAATGGCAATAGGCATGCATATGGTGCAGGGACACACACACACACACACACACACACACACACACAATCCATTGCATAGTTTTTTGGGTTTCTTTTTTAATTAAAAAAAGAGAGTAAGTGGAAGTCACAACAGTCACTTCAATATTCTAAAGATATATTTGGAACCCGTTGCTAGGAGGGAGGGAAGCGCTGGCTAGGTAGGAGGAGAAAATACATGGTATTCCTCCTTTGACAAATTTTTTCCCTATATATTATCACATACTTATAATTTTTGGGGTGTTTGTTTATTTGTTTTTGTTTGAAACAGAGTCTCTCTAAATAACACTGGCTGTTGTAGGACTCACTAGAGACCAGGCTGGCCTTGAAACATGTAAATGTATCGTATCAACTGTTCCAAGAGTAAAGTTTTAAAAGTCTTCATGGGG
The DNA here is from genome assembly GCA_026225945.1 of Cricetomys ansorgei. NCBI lineage: Eukaryota > Metazoa > Chordata > Mammalia > Rodentia > Nesomyidae > Cricetomys > Cricetomys ansorgei. Next base: position 22,279,568 of record JAMJFZ010001796.1, read on the forward strand.
GTTATGGATGTAGTTCAATTGATAACCTAGCTTGCCTAGCAAGCATGAGGCCCTGGCTTCGATTGCCAGCTCTGCATAAACCAGATATGGTGGTACACACCTGTAACTCTCCATAGTAGCAGGAGGATCAGAAGTTCAAGGCCATCCTCAGCTACATAGTAAGTTTGAGGACACCTGGGCTATTATATAAGACCATCACTCCCCCCCAATAATTCTCATTGTTCATCTATAATTATGTTCGTCTACAGTTATGATTAACTATGAATCCATTATCATAATAAAGTACTTCTTTGAGGTTTTTATATTTTGGAGGCAGGCTTTGCTTATTTTTTTACTAGGAAGTCTTTTTTTGAAGATATATTTTATTACTTATTTGTGCATGTATGTGTGTACCTGAGTGCAGGTACCTGTGGAGGCCAGAAGGTCATCAAATCCCCAGGAGCTGGAGTTATAAGCAGTTGTGAGCTGCCTGGTGTGGGTGCTGGGAATTGCACTTGAGTCCTCTGGAAGCTTAACCACTAAGATATCTCTCCAAACCACCACTAACCCTGCCCTTTCAAAACAGGCTATCACTATATAGCCCCTACTTGACTAGAATTCACTATGTAGACCAGACTGGCCTGGAACTTACAGAGATCCACCTTCCAAGGCGCAAGCCATGCACCACCACGCCTGGAAAGTCTGAAAGTCTGTGTGTGTGTATGTGTGTGTGTGTACTCACTCTGCAGACCATGCTGGCCTTAAACCCAAGAGACCCACCTGCCTCTGCCTCCCGAGAACTGGGATTAAAGGTGTGCATCACTATCCCTAGCCATTTTATTTTTTGAAGCAGGGTCTCTTGGTGAACCTGAAGCTCTCCAACTAGACAAGCCGGTCAGCAAGGCCCATCCACCTGTCTCCACCTCCTCCAACACTGGGATCACGTCCCTCGCTGGGGATCCAAACTCAACCTCAGGTCCTCTTGTTTTCAATGCAAGCACTTGACCGACCGTCGTCTCTCCAGCAGTATGCCGTCACCACCTTTTTCCCCTTAGACAGCGGTTCTTTATATAGCCCAGACTGGCCTCGAAGCCAAGATCCTTCTGCCCCAGTCACTTTTCTATGAAAATACTTCCTTACTTTCCCAACTTGAGTCTTGAGTTGGCGGGCATTACTGCAGTGAGACCGCCATACCAATAGGTGGCGCTGAGGGCAATGCTTACACCTTTCCTAACATCCTTTCTCTTCGCGTTGGCGGGTGATGAATGGGCCTCTCTTTGCAGGATGTCCATATCGAAGCCTGATGGCAGGTGCAGATCATGTTTGTTCCCAGCCTGTCAGAACTCTGACCTCTCGGAGAATTATAAAAAACGACAGCATGTTTTTTGCTCTGTTGCATAGTATCTGGAGGCGATGGATGCAAAAAAGACACAGGAGCGGAGGCGAATTTGCGCCAAACCTCAGGCGGTGGCGCGGGCAGCCTTGGGCGGGCGGGGTCCTTGGCTAGAAGCAAGCCGGCGGCCTGTGGAGGGGACTGACTGAGCAGCGCACCCGGGAACCTGGAGGAGCGGCGGAGGGAGCGGGCCCTGAGCTGACAGATCCAGGGCTTGGCCAGGACCGCGGACGGGCGAGTGCAGGACGCAGCCATGATCACTTCAGCCGGTGAGTGCGGCCGAGAGCAGGCGCCCCAGGGAGGAGCTGCGGCCGCGCCGGCGTTTAGCTGAGTCAGGGCGGGTGACTGGGCACCTCCGGGTCGAGCGCCGGCCTGCATGGCCCCTGTGCCCGAGGCCCGTCCCGGGATCAGGGGCTGGGCGACTGGCCGGGCCACTGCAGGCCTCTTGGGTTCGTAGGAGTCGGGCCAGGTGACCACCTGGGCATCCCTCCCCAACCACACCCCCGTGCCGGGACGGACCCGACTTCTAGGCGGTCACTAGACCGCAGGAGATTTCCTTTCTTCACTCTGACGGCTTCTTGGCCAAGAGACCCCCAAGCCTTCCCCGCGGGTGTTTCAAGAGGTGTGGGCCTCGGTGCCATTGTAAGCATCGTAAAGCATCTTCTGGCCTGGCAGTCTATCTGCTACATTAAATGCTTCTGGATCAGGCTGAGATACCTTCTCGTGGAGGCCCGAAATTAGGTTTGAGGTGGTTGGTTTGTGGGGTCACCGTAAAAGAACCTCATTTAGTGAAAGCAGCTTTGAATGGAGAGCCAACTTACTGTGTGTATTTAGATGCTCAGGACTCGAGGCTGCGAAGCCGATTTCACTACACTTTCACTACACTTGTGTGGTTTTATATGTAGACTCTTGTAGTTAACGATTGAAATGGTAGGGCGTAGAGATTAACTTCTAAATGGAAATTCAAGCCCTCCACTACAGACTGATTTGCACATAGACCCCAGCCTTGGCTGCTTACATACCCTTGCTTGGTTGTCCTTTTTATTCTGTTCTTGCCCTACAAGTTTTTGATTGTGAGCAAACAGATTATCAGTAGACAGTAATATGTATGATGTGCTTGAGACCATCTTTATGAAGATTGGTTAAGAAAAATGGTAGAAATGCTAAGAAACCTGACTCTGACTCCTCCTCTTCAGTGTTTGTTTTTCTCAAACAGGGTCTCACTATGTAGCCCTGGCTGTCCTTGAACTCAATATGTAGATGGGCTGACATACAGAGATCTCACAGAGATCTCTATGCACAGAGATTCTTCTGCTTCTGCCTCCCAAGTGCTGGGATTAAAGGCATGAGCCACTACATCCAGCGATGGTTTTTGGTTTTTTTTGTTTGTTTGTTTTTTGTTTTTTGTTTTTTGTTTTCCAAACAGGTGAAGAAATGTTGCCTGTAGCTGAAGTTAGACTTTTGTCCCTGAGGGATACAGGTGATTAGCAATGAATTTTAGTTCCCATCAAAAGAAGCATTCCCGGTCCCCCATTAGCTCTGGAGATAAACACTAGATTTCTTGCCACTGGTAAATATAGACCACACTCTGTTTTAGGTACAACCATTAACACTGGTTGTCAGTAGGATGTTGTCTTCAGAGTGTTGGCTTCATTGATTGTTGTTCTCTGGGTGCTTAATTGAATACTGTTAGAGTAGACCCAGAAATAACCCACCTCACTCCAAATGTGGTCCAGGCCACCTTCATCTCTTGCTTGGATTGTTATACGAGCCTCAAGACTTTTGTTCTCCCACCAATACTTCTGCTAAATCCATTCTTCTAGTCCCTAGAATTTGCTTTGGAAACTGTAGTATTTCTTCTAAAGTGTGTCAGTAATGGTTAGAATAAAATCCAGATTTGTAATACCTTGTCCTCATTGCACCATAATCACACTAGACTTTTTGTTCAGTTTCTCTCCTATTTAAGAGTTCTCGCACATTCTGTTCCTTCCCTAGCCTTTTCTTTCACAAAGTATCTCAGATCTTCAGTCTTAAATGTCCATCTCAACCTTATCACGCATTAAAACATTCCAACACCCCCTAGACAGCCTCCTCTCCATCACAGTTCTGTAATGACCTTGTTAAATTGCCTTAATACTGTTATACTGAACTCCATGGTAGAATTTTGGGCAGGAAAACTTTTCCTAATCCTCAGGACACTGCTGAGTATGTGGCAGATGTTAAGAAGTGTGCCTTGAATGAAGAAATCAGTCCCCAGAGTTTTAAAAACAGACTGAAATAGGAGTTGGTGGGAATATTATGAAATTTTAGCTTCTTTGTGGTGTCAGAACTAAGGACTTTTGAGGGCCTGCCCTGAAATACTGAGGTGATAACTTAGTTTGCATTTACAGCTGTCATTTAAGCTTCTGCTTCAACCTTTCTGACACTGTTTCCTGTCAGCTCAGATTGCTTAGGACCTGGGCTTAGAATCTGTCCCAGGTGTTACACAGGCAGAAGTCACAGTTCTAGTGTGTTGGTTTATTCTTTGATTTATTCACGGGCCACGTGTTAGTCACTAATAGTGGTGAATAAGAGACCAATACATGTCTTTTTGGTTCTTTGGTTTTTCAGGAGACTTGACTATGAATGAGAGTGGGGACAAAGAAATTAGTGCTTACTTACAAGAAGGAAACAAGAAATAGAGTAGATTCAAATAGAGGAAGTAATGCTGACAAGCTTTAAAACAATACTTTCTTACCCTCTATCCTCTTCTGACCTCAGAATCAACCATTTTCAACTTTCAAGTAATATTTCCAGGACATGCCTCTTTATTGATAAATAACATGAAAATATTGCTATTGATTCAACAATAAAGACAGTATCTACTGAGTTCCTGTTATGACATAAGCTTTTATTTTTATTTAGATTTATCTATTTTATGTGTGTGGGTATTTTACGTTCATGTATGTATGTGTACCACCTACATGCCTGGTATCCATGGAGGTCAGAAGAGGGCATCTGATCCCTTAGAATGATTGTGAGCTGTCATGTGGGTCTGGGAACTTAACTAGGTCCTCTGCAAAAGCAGCAAGAGCCATCTCTCCAGCCTCATGCAAGTTTTTTAAAAGCACATACTTAGGTTTTTACCTATCCAAAGTTGGATTCTATTTTGTCTTTAAAGTAGGGAAATACTAATGTGTGGAGTATATAGAGTATTTGATTTAGCTGTAGTCCATCACTGGAGGCTGACATTCCGTGCCAGGACAGCCATGTAAGAAATCAGTCAGAGTTGAAACCAATCGAAACCAAGCAGAAGAGTCCAAAGACCAAAAAAAAAAAAAAAAAAAGCCATTCAGAAATATCATTCTTAAAATAGGTAATATGTCTTTAGTAGTAAGTGTTGTGCTGCTTATGATCTAGTCCGCAGGTCAACTATTCTGGTCTGTCATCTGTTCCATTTCAGCCACCACTACCACCCCTGTTACTTTTTTTTTTTTTTAAACAATAATTTGTCAATAGTCAAGGCATTTAGTGGTTAAAATGATTTCATTTTATCTTTTCTCTGTTGAACCTCTTTGTTCTGAGTGTCTCGTGCCTGTTTCATACCAAGGCTTCTGCTTTTCTACTTTTAGAATAGTAAGGTGCCCTCATTTTGCTGCTACACACTGTGCTTTTTCCTCTGTGGCTTCCCAAAACCCCTGGAGCTGTTTGCCAAAACTGTATCAGGTGGAAGTGGCTACATCTCTGAACTAAAATGGCAGTTTTAAAATTAACCAGTTTCAGTGTTCCAGAATGATTTTTATAACCAACATGGAAAACATTTGAGAGAATTTGGTTTTATATATGGTACAAGGACAGAATTTCCCATTATCATTTTCCTAGTACTCTCTTGTGTTGTTAGGGAGGAGACAACTTTCTTTTACTCTCGTTACTGCTGATGCTTTGAAGCTAAGGTGAGGCACATGTCGAATACTGTGCTTGGTCAGACTGCTTAACATTTAGTAAAACGTGTTATTTTACTATTTACATGAATGTTTTTATCTGACCTCCCTTCACACATGCACTCACTAGATAGATAGACAGACAGACAGAAAGATGTTTACACATCTATTATTTGTAATAGGAAGGGAGTGTTTTAGTATGGGGACATTGAAATAATTGAAATATTCCTTTTTTCTAAGTTATTTTACTTTTTCTTTTTGAGTCAGGGTCTTGGTATATGGCCCAGACCAGCCTCAAACCTGAGATTCTCTTGCCTTAGCCTCCACATGCTAGGATTTTAGCACATATCACCACACTCAGCAATTGCTGGTTTATTTTGTATGAACAAATTTTACTCTAAAGTTGTATAGAAATTTTTCCTGATTTGGTCAGTACATCAAATGAGCCAGGAGCTCACCAGTGGCTAGACTAGTTGGCCAGCAAGCTCTGGTACCTGCCTGTGTGTCCATGCCAGCTAGCATCGTGCCTAGCTTCTAAGTGGGTGCTGGGGATTAGCTCAGCTCAGGGACTGATAGCAGGTATCTTCTATCACTGTCCACCCTTTTTGAGACAGGGCTTCTGCTTGTTTCTATCTCTCCCATGCCCATCTTTTAAAATGGCTACTGGGAACCCAGCTCAGGTCCTCAGGCTTGTACAGCAAACACTTTACCAACTGAGCATCTCACCAGCCCATTGTTTGATTTTGACCAAGTGTTAGTATCTATCTGAATGTGCATGTTTCTTAATTGTGATATGTCTTTTGTCTTATAGCTGGAATTATTTCTCTTCTGGATGAAGAAGAGCCACAGCTTAAGGTATGAGTTGAAGAAAGTCATTTGGCTTACCGTGAATTCTATGAAGCTTCTTTAGTTTTGTGATATCTTTATATTTCCTGTCATTTAAAACAGCCTGTAGCCAACCATCAAAATTTAGCCAGAGAAGAGAGTATTTTGATACTGAGAGTTAATGTAAAGGTAATAGATCGTGAAATGACACCTGAATAACCTTCCAGTTTCGTTATCAACAGTAAGCACAAAACATTGCTTCTTTTGTGTCACAGATTTATTTTCACTTGAAAAAATTGAATTATTGGGTTGGCAAGATGGCTCAACAGGTAAAGGCACTTGCTGCCACGCCTAACAACCTGAGTTCGATCCCCAGAACCCATATGGTAAAAGAAAACTAAGCCCCACAAATTATCCTCTGACCTCTACAAGCACGTTGTGGCACATGAACATAGACACATGCATGCACGCACGCACACAGAGATAATAAATGTAATAAAACAATTGTTTTTAAAGTTAAAAAAATTTAAATGTTCTGCAATTGGTTCTAGGTACCAATGCTTTTGAACATGTAAGTTAACAGCAGCCTGGAGTCTTACGTATCCAAGGAAGGAAACAGTCATTCTTAGGAGTAATATTACATGCATAGTTTGCTATTTAATGTTTGAAAACAAAACAAAAATGGGTAAATATAAGCAAAAATGTTAGTCCATAAATTATGTATTTGTCAGACATGAATTTTTTTTAATAAATATTCTGAAAATTTGGCCATAAATTTGTGGTTACTTTGTTTTGTTTTTTGAAACAGAGTCTTTTCTACATAGCCTTGGCTGTTCTGGAACTCCATGAGACTAGGCTCATCTCGAACTCACAGAGGTTCACCTGCCTCTGCCTCTTGAGTTGCTGAGATTAAAGGCGTGTGCCACCACACCTGGCTGATTTGTGGACAGTAAGAAGAAGCATGATGTTAAGTCTTTAAAACCCAGTTTTGTTTCATTTTTTACAGGAATTTGCACTACACAAATTGAATGCAGTTGTCAATGACTTCTGGGCAGAAATTTCTGAGTCTGTAGACAAAATGTAAGAAAATACTTTATTTCTATAAATTTAGATAAAGAAGAATTACTAATTCATTTAGGAATCTGCTGCTGATTTGAGTCTTATTTTGAGTTTTTAAGGAAGACCAGAGCTTAAACAAGGCCTAACTTTCCATATTTCTTTCAGAGAAGTTTTATATGAAGATGAAGGTTTCCGGAGTCGGCAGTTTGCAGCTTTGGTGGCATCTAAAGTATTTTATCACCTGGGGGCTTTTGAGGAGTCTCTGAATTATGCTCTTGGAGCAGGTGACCTCTTCAATGTTAATGATAATTCTGAATATGTGGAGACTATTATAGGTAATTATCTTCCATCTGATAAGGTTTTATCTTGCAGATGTCCTTCTTACTCCAGTGGGTGTAGCCTTTTTATTCACCTTAATACGCTGTTGCTAAATTTTAATTTCATTGGACATTCATAATCATAATCTAATAGCAATAAATGGGCTACATTTTTACAACAGCTTCTGGCTGAGTACAGTTTATCTCAGCAGTGATGGTTATCTCCAGTCCAGTGAGTAGTTGGGTGAAATAATGAAGTCAAATTGTTATAAGTAGTCAGTTAAATAATACTGATTTTTATAATTGTCTTGGCTGTCTGTCACAATTTTTGTTAGTTTGAGACAGGTTTTCAGTATGTATCAGGTTGGTTCTGAACTCTGAATTCCCTTGCCTCTGGCTACTCAGTACTGAGATTACTATAGGCCTCTGCCACAATCCTATATAGGTGTTGCTAACATAGGAAGTCATTATTGAGTGTTTATAGTCACTCTTCATACTTCATAATCTGGATTATTCCACAACTAATCTGTGAGGAGGAGCTAGCCTTGTTGCACAAATGAGAAAACTAAGGTTTTCAGATGAAAAGGTATGTGGCTATTAAATAAAAGGGTAGGAAATTAAAACTTGGATTGACTCACTCTAAAACTTATTGTTGTTTGTTTGTTTGTTTGTTTGTTTATTAAGATGGGTCTTGCTATGTATGTAGCCCAGCATAGCCTAGAGCTCACTGGATAGCCCAGGCTGTCTTCAGACTTTCCGCCCTCCTGTTCCACCTCTCAAGAACTGGGATTGTAGTGTGTGCCACTGCATCTGGCTCATTTATTGATTTTAGAAATGTTGGTGTGGTAGTCTGTAACTGTAACAGAGACTTGAGATTATCCACTTGTAAAGAAAAAGGGTTTTTAGTTCATGGTTTTGAAGGTTTCAGTTTCTGATTATTTGTACTTGCAGTAAGGCAGTACCATGGTGGGAGCATATAACAGTGAAATTGTTCATCTCGTGTTCAAAGATAAAAGAACCAAAGAGAACCTCTTCAATGGCGTGCTGTAATGACTTAAAAACCTCTTACTGAGCCTCATCTTTTAGAAGTTGCTAAGTTTTTCAAGAGCTCCAAGCTAAGGTCCATGCTTTTAGCAATGGGCATTAGAAGGACATATTGTAGTGGGTAACTCACAGGCAAGGCTTTGGATTTTGGATTCTCACTTGTGTTTGAACCAAAATTGTAAGTTCATAAAGCCATGTATGGTTTTGTCCAGTTAAAGATCTGTAGCTTTAAAAATTGTTTGAAAATTCTTATCTAGAAGTTGAACACAGGTACTGCATGCTCCTCAGACATATTTTTATGACAAACTTTTGATCATGGTTTCAGAGAACTCAAGAATGTTTGTTGGGAGTGCAGGTGCAGATATTTGTATTGCTAATTAAGAGGGTAGCTGCTTTATTTGCCTGTCCTTTAAAAGGAGAAAATTCAGTATTTTCCTTCAAAGATTTTTAGTCTGATCATTTTCTACAACCACAATTGCTTGATGTCTGTTTTGTGATTGCCACTTTATTCTTATTAACTGGCCTAAACTTCCATAGTTCTATGTAAATGAACCCTAAATGTGGTATATTCAGTTTATAAGAGTCCATTGCTATTCCCCCCTGTACAGAGACTCACTTAACACGAACCATCTAGTAAGCTAACAGTTCTTTGTAGTAGTTATTTATGTTTTCCTAGGTTTGGAACTAATTAACTTTGACCTAGTACCTTTTCTTCTTGAAAAGGTCTGTAGCAAACCAGTAAAAATAGGGCATTACTAGTGTATATTGTCACCCTATAGGTGACGTATAACGCAGCTTGAGGAAATGCCCTTTTTTGGTTTTATCTAGAATATTTAAAACATGGTTCCAAATACAGACAACTAACTTGTACATGTAGTGTTTCTCATCTGGTGTGTTGTTGGTACCTTCAGTATGTCTCTGACCTCTCCATCCTCCCTCATTATTATGAAATATGGAAGTTAAATTGAGCATATATGCTCCTGCATGGATTTTTCAGGCACTCCTGGGGGAATACAGGTTCCCAACATGCTAAGACAGTATTGTTTGTTTCTTTGTTTTTTGATTTGCTGTAATTGCTTGAAAAGTATTTGGCACTCTCTGGAGTTGTTTTTTGAACCTGTGGCACCATTATTCTACAAAGATGATTTACTTACAGTTCTCATTCTCAAGATACTTAGTTTTAGATATGAAGTATAATGTATTTTTTGTGGTAATTGCTGTCATAGGCCTTTTAAAATATTTTGTGTCAATAGCATGTATTTAAAAAACAAACAGCAACTATTTGTAGCCAACTCCTGAATGAATCAGATTGATTAATAAAGTTTTGGTCAAAATAATTAGTAATGTTTAGAATAATACCAGCTTTGTTGGTGTTGATGTGTAGTTCTTTATTGTAACTATCATAAAAATAATTTAATTGAAAGTATAAATTCTAGCATTTTTAAAGTATACTTCTTACATTATACTTATTTGTAATGCACATGATCATAAATATGTATACATTGTACAGTTTACAAAATAATTAGTTATTTTATTTTCTCCATAGCAAAATGCATTGATCATTATACCAAACAGTGTGTAGAAAATGCAGATTTGCCTGAAGGAGAAAAAAAGCCCATTGACCAGAGATTGGAAGGCATCGTGAATAAAATGTTCCAGCGGTGTCTAGATGATCACAAGTATAAGCAAGCGATTGGCATTGCTCTGGAGACCAGGAGACTAGATGTCTTTGAGAAGACTATACTGGAGTCTGTAAGTACATAAATGTTATTTTAGAGGTTGGGGTTGATGGGAAAAAGGCAGAACAGAGTTCAAATGTAAACTCTTAAAGGTAGCAAAAATAGCATGTAGGTTAGAAAAACATGACATTTTTTTTTAAAGAAATTTTTTTTTATTGTTATTTTATGTGTGTGGGTGTTTGCCTGTATGTATGTTTGTGCACGGTGTGTGCCTGGTCCTGCAGAGACCAGAAACTGGCATCATCCTTGGGCTGCCATGTGGGTGCTAGGAATCAAACTGGGGGTTCTCTGGAAAAGCAGCCACTGCTAAGCCATCTCTCCAGCCCAATTTTTTTATTTTTCTAAATGAGTTTTGACTGTATCTTGCCATACTTTTTTTTTAGAAAACTTTTTATTGATTCTTTGTCAATCTCATACATGTATTCAGTATATCTTGATTATACCCACTTTCAACTTCTCTTCACTCTCCTAGATGTCCCCAGCATGTCCCATTCCCACCTTATGACCTCTTTTTTTTTTTCTTTTATTGTGCTTTATTTATGTGTGTGTGTGTCTGTCTGTCCATGGGAGCACACATGTGCCACAGTGCATGCTTAGAAATCAGAAGACAATGGGAGTTGGTTCTTTCCTTCCTCAATGTGGGTCTTAGAAATGAACTTAGGTCAGTCTTGGCAACAAGTGTTTTTACCTACCTACCTACCTACTCGCTGGCTTGTCCTTTCTTTTATAACAGAGCCTAATTAGTGCTTCCTGCATGTACATGGGTGTAGGGTCCTCTCACTGAGTATGGTAGTCCACCAGTGGCCACACTCCCAAGAAAATGACTTCCCTTCCCTAGCAGCCATCAGTTGACAGTAGCTCCTCAGCTAGAGCTAGAGTCCCTTGAGCCTTTCCCTCTTCAATGTTGCAATGTTAACTGGCTTGAGCCTATGTAGATTTTGTACAGGTGACCAAAACTGCTATGAATTCTTGAATACAGTGGTCATGTCATGTCCAGAAAACAGCATTTTGCAGTATTTTTTCCCACCCTTCAACTCTAATAGTCTATGTGTTCTCTGTTCTCTGTTCTCTGTGCCTTGGAGTGGTTGATACAAATGTCCTGTTTAGAGCTGAACACTCAAAGTCATTTATTCTCAGCACTTTGACTGGTTATATATAAGTCTCTGCATTGACTATTGCCTACTGGAAAAAGAAGCTTCTCTAACCAAGGTTGATAGCCCCACTAACCTATGGGTATAAAAACATAACTATTTAGAAGGTGTTTGACAACATGTCTATTTAACAAAACTAGAGTATTAAACAAAGGCTTGCATTATTCAGAGCTGGAGATAGTTCTATCACATTGTGCTTTCTGACCTTTGAGTGGATATGGGCAGCAAGTCAAGGGGCTCTAGCAGCAAGGTAGGAGGAAGTAATTGCAAAGCACAGTATTTGGACAGTCAGTTGTATTTTTTTATAATAGTATGACTGTTACAGTATTCTATCCTGTTTAATTATAAATTATTAAGTTACTTTCACTTCTTTTTTTTAAATTTTGTGGGGTTTTTTGCTGTTTTGTTGTTTTTCTGTAATAGTATCACATGCAGGCCAGTCTGGTGTCAAGTTTGAACTCCTGATCCTTCTTCCTCCAGCACCCAGAGTGTGAGATCATGGATATGTACCACTGTACCTATTTTTCATTCCATTTTTTCCCCATAAAGATATAGAAATATGTAATTACTCTCTTAAGATTCCTCCAAGCCGTGTGTGCGGTTCATGCCTTTAATCCCAGGACTTGGAATGTGAAGACAGGAGAACTGACTACAGAATGAAGCACTCTGGAAAGGCACCTAGGCAGCAGTATATGTTCCTGACTTTGATGCCTTGTACCGCAAAAACAAACCTCTAAATTGGCTTACATTTTTTTAGGTTTTTGTTAAGATTTTAAATTATTGGCTGCTCTAAATACTAAAGGGAAAAAAGGTAGATTAAACAATTTGGTTTCTAAATATTCACAATGCTTCAGTAACTAGATAATGATGTGTCTTTAAATTATGTCTTCCAGAATGATGTCCCAGGCATGCTAGCTTACAGCCTCAAACTCTGCATGTCTTTAATGCAGAATAAACAGTTTCGGAATAAAGTATTGAGAGTCCTTGTTAAAATCTACATGAACTTGGAAAAACCTGATTTCATCAATGTTTGTCAGGTACTCACTCTGATTACCTTGCTCTGTGCTTTAACACTACATGTTACAGCACATTCGTTTATTTTACTATGCTGAGTTGCTACGCTTGCTTCAGACAGGTAACTTAGTTATCTTTACACATCCTGTGAGGATAAGATACATGGTTTATATTCTTTTTTACTAATAAATGGAATCTTATAACATGAAAGTCATTTTTAAAGGAAAGAAAAATTACTTCGTTATGATGTATTTTTTGTATTTACATATATTCTTTATTCAGTTTGATATAATCTGTGGGCTCATTACTTAAAATACAACTAAACATTGGGTATATTTTGTCTCTTAATTTCTGTACCACTTAAAATTTTCAAGAAGTATAGAAAATATATGAAATAAAGCCAGAATTTTCCCCTTCTTGTAGGCCTTTCCCTAAAGATAATGATAGATGTTTTTCTCTGATTTGTTGCACATTTAGATCTACTGCACTCTTCCCCAGTGTCTTTGTAGCTTACCTTGATTGGAGATATGCATGGTTTGCTTTTAAGCAATTAAAGCATATTAATTATTATATATTTTTATATACCTTTATATATACTTTTGTATACTGCTTAAGATCATAGCATTTTATTTAATATTTACTGTAATGTGGGTTTTTTGTTTTTGGTTTTTTGGTTTTTGTGGGGAAGGGATGTTTTGGTTTGGTTTGGTTTGGTTTGGTTTGGTTTGGTTTGCATTTCCTAGACAGGCCTCCAACTCAGAGACCCACCTGCTTTTTCCTCCCAAGTGCTAGAATTAAAGACATGTGCCATCACCACCCGGCTATAGTATGCTCTTATCGCATACCCCCACACACATATACACATATATATCCTCTTTTACAAAAATGATTCAGAATGCAGTTTGAGACAGAAACGGGGAAAAATGCCCACATTGAAATTGCTCCATGTCAACACAAGGTTTTAAGGTTTTTTGGGTTTTTTGTTTTTGGTTTTTTTTTTTTTATGTCACCCAAAGTCAGTTTAGCATTTAACATTATGTTTATTTTTACTTTTCTTTACATTTTTTGAGATCTATTTCTAAATTACTTTTAATGCTCATTCTATAATAGTTCCTTGTTCCTTTCTTCTGTTTCAGCGTCTTTCCTTACAGACAGTTTTATTTCCTTTGGGTGTTTTTCTCCTTTTAGTAGCCTTTAATGATTTATTGTGGTTATTCCATACATTAACTGCCTCACTTCAGCACTACTTACTAGTCACTTACTTGGTGTGCATTATTTCCTGTTCTTAATTTATGGTAATTTTGAATAGTTTTTTTTTAATTGAGTAACTTGCTACTTATGAGCTAATTAAGGACATTTAAGCTGAGCTTTTTTAAAAAAATTTAAGTTGTTAAAAGATTAATTTTGTTTAAATACATGGAAGATTTTAACAGAAGTAAGATAGATGCTTTAAAATGATAATTTTGATTACTCTTGTTCTAGCCCAGCATAGTACAATACTTTTAAATGAATGATTGAATTCTTAACACTGTATGACAATAGAGAAAACAAAGGTTAAGGAGTACTGGATATAAATTATGGATACAGTTAAAAGAAGTAAAGATTGCTAGGTGTGGTGGTACACATCTTTACTCCCAGCACTCAGAAGTAGAGCCGAGCAGATCTGTGTGCTTAAGACCAGCCTGGTCTACATACGTAGTGAGTTCCAGGCCAGTCAGCTAGTCAGGGATACACATGAGATCCTGTCTCAAAAAAAAAGGGGGGGGGAATTGTTTCAGCAGCTAATATTGAATACTACTAACCACCAGGCACAATATTAGGACTGTGAATGTGATTTTTAGAAGATACTTACTTAGTGTTTGGTTCCGAAATAGAATGCTAGACTAGATGAGTGTTCCAGTTTGCCAGGGTTTGTATATTAAAGTTCCTTGTATTGTGGACTATTTGTTATGCTCTAAGTACCTTGCTTGTGAAGTTTTCAGTTACTATGTGCTTGTTCTTTATCTCCATTTCAGTGCTTAATTTTCTTAGATGATCCTCAGGCCGTGAGTGATATCTTAGAAAAACTGGTAAAGGAAGACAACCTTCTGATGGCTTATCAGATTTGTTTTGATTTGTATGAAAGTGCTAGCCAACAGTTTTTGTCATCTGTAATCCAGAATCTTCGAACTGTTGGTACCCCCATTGCTTCTGTGCCTGGATCTACCAATATGGGTACTGTGCCAGAACAGAAAACAGACAAAGACAGGTATAAGTATCCTTTTCTGCATCAGAATTAACTGCACAATCTTTATTTCATTTGGGGACTAGATAGGTATTCATAGATAGTAAACTGAGTTTAACCATTAGCTTCCGTTGATGGTAAGGTCTTATGCTATGGCCCTATTTTATACTATGGTAAGGCAAAATAAGGACAACCAAAGAAATGGAACCTTCTAGAAGAAATAGAAGGAATTGGGTAGTAGGAAAAGTTTGTCAGATAGCATGTGGCTACTTAATCTATTATAATAAAATACATGGGATAGGTAGGCCAAGTTACTTGTCTCAGATTCATGTGGGCTAAATATTTAAAAAGGAAGAAATGTTCTGAGCTGTGCACTTTTATTAAAACCAAATAAATAATATTTTAGACTCATACAATATGCGGTTTCCCCTGCATATCCTCATACATTATTTAAAATGCTTATGTCTTGGCTGTACCAGCAGATTTTTCTTCCAAAATAGTCTGCTCAACAGTAAGAATCATTGTTTAGAAACCTTTCAAGATCTTATTTTCCTCTCATCTGTTAATGCCTATCTCAAACAAAATGCTAGATCCTTCAAGGATCTACAGTTATTTCTACAGGCTCTGTATTGACCAACCAGACTGACTAATTGGAGAGGATCTAGACAGTACAGTATGATTAGGGTTTTTACCAATTTGACACAAGCTAGAGTCATTGGATAAGAGGGAATCTCAGTTGAGAAGATTTACTCTATCAGATTGCCTGTAGGCAAGTCTATGGGGCAATATCTTGATTAATGACTGGTATGAGAAGGGCCCAGCCTATTATGTGCATTGCTACTCCTGTGCAGGTGTTCTGGGTTCTATAAAAGAGCAAGTTATGCAAGCCATGAGGAACAAGCCAGTAAGTAGTGTTCTTCCATGGCCTCTGCTTCAGTTCTGCCTCCAGATTCCTGCCTTGAGTTCCTTTTCTAACTTCCCCTCTTGATGGACTGAGATTGGGACATTTAAGCCACATAAACCCTTTCCTTTTGGTCATGGTGTTTATCACAGCAATAGAAAGCAAGCTACCATAGAATCGGTACCATGATAGTACAGTACTGCTGTAAGGTACCTGACTATGTTCTTTTTGAGAGGATTGTGAAGTATTTGGAAATTTTGTGGAGAGGAGCCATTGAATGCTTAAGTTCAATGGGCTATGGAGCTTGGAAGAGTTTTTTTTTTTTTTCCCACTCTTCTTTCCCATTGATCTATTTGTATTTCTTTATGAGTACTACGTTTTTTTAATTACTAAAACTTACGATGTCTTAAAATCAGATAAGATGTTTTTATCCCAGTGCTGGGGATCCTTGTAGATTCTAGACAAACACTCTGCCACTGAGATATATCCCTACCCCAGACCCACAGTTTGGTTCTGTTTTTCGTTGTGGCTATTATAGATCTATTGCATTTCTGTGAGCCTATGGGGATTTTGACTGGGATGGTGTTGAACCTCTTTACTGAAGTCTCACAATACCGAGTCTGTAATCCTGGCAATATTCAGCCATAATCTATTGACATGGTAGTTTTCTTTGTGTATTTACATTTTCTTTAATTTTTCTCAGAGACATGTTATAGATGCCAGTGAAAGTGTTCTTGTACATTTTTCTTAAATTCCTCATATCCTCAAGTATATTGTAGTTTTTGATGTTATGTAGTATTGGAAATTTTCCATTTCCAGTTTTTTGTTTGTTTTGCTACTACATGGGGATGTAATAGATTTTTATGTATTAACTTTATTTCCTGTAATCTTGCTAAGCCACTTTTTAGCTTTTTGACAATTTTAAAAATAGATCCTTCTATAGAATTTTCTACATAGGAATCATGTCATCTGTCAATAAGAGACACTTTACTTCTTCCTCTCTAGCTCTAAACCCTCACCTTTCCTTTTTCTTCACTGGGATTCTCATTGCATTTTAGAATAGAAGTAATGAAAGTGAGTATCCTTTGTTCCTGGCGTTGTGGGAATGGCATTTCATTTAGTTCCCCTCTCCCTGTATTTATATCTGTGTATGTATAAAAGTTTCTTCTTGATTGAAAGTCTTTTCTTTGTTCTTGAATCTTTTTACAAGTCGTTCTAACAATGTTTATTTGCTATAATGTTTATTGTGAGTTAATCTTTTTCTGAAATGATTTTTTTTTGCATTTATAATTTTCTACTAGTTGTATTTTAATTTCTGAGTTTTTTCTAATTCTCATTTAGTTTGTTTTGAGACAGGTCTACCAAGACTGTAGGAGTACTACGCTGATATAGGCATTGGGCACTGTGCCCAGTTTTATGTGGTGCTAGGGATTGAACCCAGGGCTTTGTGCTTGCTATGCAAACACTACCAAATGAACTACATCCTTAGTCCCATCTCATTCGCTTTTTGATAAAATTTAAATCATTTTTCCTCTTTTTTTTTTTTTTTTTTTTAAGGCAGAGTCTTACTATGTAACCCTAGCTAGCCTGCAAGTCATTGTGTAGACCAGGCTGGCCTCAAACTTCACAGAGCTCCACCTGTTTCTGCCTCCTTAGGGCTGGGATTAAAGGTGTAGGCCACCACGCCTGTAATGTCCATTACTTGAAATAAAATTTTTAATATAGTAATATTGTGTAGGATTTTACTTTAGTCAGTTTCTATGGTTTATTTTACTAAAATTAGTTTTCCTAAACTTTTACAAAGGTGACTTGTTTAAGACCATTTTTCTAGTATCAGTGTTTCCTAAAACTTTCTCTTGTGTTGTGTTAGTGAGGTAGCAAATAAAATTATTGTGTGTATTTCCTTGGTCCAATGTTTTCTCTACTGCATTTTGCTTTGACCCAGAACGAAATGTCAATTGTTTAGTTTTAAAGTTCTGCGGGTCCCAGATGGTTTACTTAACACTTTTTAGCTACTGGTGGTCCACCTCTACCTGACTAGGGAACAGATAAGATACTTTTTTGTCCCATTTTTGTTGTCTTGATTATTGATAAATTTGATAACCTAGATTTGTTTTTTTGTTTTGTTTTGTTTTTATGAGTTTATTTGGGGGAAATTCAATGATTGTTTCTTCCATCTTAGAGGTGCTAGAATCTTCTTTCTTATTGAGTAATACCCACAAAGTAAGTATATTTTCTTGTAGAATAATTTGGACACAGTTCAGATCTGAGCTATAACTAAAATTCCCTGCACCTTCTACTTAGAAGAGATTTATTGACATGTTGATCATTGGCTTTCTTCATTTTAGTGACCCTATGGAAACAGAGGAGAAGACAGCTAGTGCACTGGTAGGAAAGGCATCATCAGATGTGGTGAGTGCACTTTTTGTTGCTGTTTAAAGTATTCTCGTGGCACTCAGGGGGTATTACGGTATATCCCTGGCTAGAGTTTACTGTAATAGATCAGACTGGAATTCTGTTTGCCAAATGTTTGAATTAAAGGTATGTACCACCATTACAAGCACATTGTTTTAAAAATACATGATATATACTTGATTTTTTGAAAGTGGTTTTTTTGTTTGTTTTGTTTTTTATGTTATAATCATTTTATAAAAATGGATTTTCTGTAAAAAGTAGTTTTGAGAGGCCTCAGGTTCAATTTCAGTACCTACATTGTGTTTCATAACTGTCTAACTTCAGTGCTAGGCAATCATATGCCCACTTCTGGCCTCTGTTGGCACCAACATATAAGTAGTGCACACACAGTCCATGAAGGCAAACACCCATATACATAAAACAAATCTTTAAAAATAAGTAAAAACTACTGTAGGGTTCTGAGAGATAGCTCAGCAGTTAAAAATGCTTGCTGCTCTTTCAGAGGACTTTCATTGAGTTCCCAACACCCATTTGTGGGGGCTCACAACCACCTGTAACTCCCATCTCTGAGAAATCTGATGCTTTCTTCTGCCTTCTGAGAACCTGCACACACTTGGTATACATTCACACAGAGACATAAAAATAAGTAAAAATCATAAAATAAATCCTGCTTTAAAAAGCTACCTTGGGCTGGGCGGTGATGGTGCATACCTTTAATCTCAGCACTTGGGAGGCAGAGGCATACCAGGCAGGCACATCTCTGAAAGGCCAGCCTGGTCTACAGAGTGAATTCCAGGACAGCCGGAGTTACAACAGAGAAAACCCTGTCTTGAAAAACCAAAAAAAAAAAAAAAAAGCTATCTTGGAATAAATTATATTCTTCTCTTGAACTTGTAGTCTATCTCAGTGGAATGTAATAAAGAATGAACATTTTATTTCTTCCAAACAATGACAGTGAATTTTCTAGATCCTGTCATTAAAATATCAGGGAAGGAGGCTGCATGTATGTTTATGAGTTTGTGTGTGGTGTAGGGGAGGGGGAGGCTGCTTTCATTGGTTTAAGGCTGATGAAATAAAATTGGTTTGGTGAATTTCATTAATATTTGAATTTTGTTTTTGTTTTTTGTTGTTTTGTTTTGGCAGAGTCCAGAGCCCAAGGACCAGACGCTGAAAATGATTAAAATTTTAAGTGGTGAAATGGCTATTGAGTTACATCTACAGTTTCTAATACGAAATAATAACACAGACCTCATGATTCTGAAAAACACAAAGGTAGAAATTTTTCTGTAATGGAGCATTCTTTTATATCTTGTTGAAGGCTTTGTTTTGTGTCCTATAATTAAGGAAATACATGCTAAATTTTTTGTAAAAATGACAATGAGTTTGGCTGAACTCAGTGCAAGAACGTCTACTCAGCATGTGCCGGTGTGTCCCTGATTTGGTCCCCAGCTTACAGAAGCTCAGTGAGTAGGAAAACTCACTTATTGGAAGGGAAGGGAATTAACAAGGATCGAGTTCATGTTTTTGTGCTAGTCCTTTGTTCAGCAGTGTGGTGATTCTGAACATTTTTATCTTAATTTGTTCACTTAGTAATTGAACATGGTAGCACAATCAAGATGCTAATATAGTTGATGTGACTGTATTTCCCATTCAACCATCAATCTTGAGCATAGACTCTTTGTTGTTACATTTATTGAAAAATTGATCCTAGCAAGTTTAAGTTTTGAACAGGTGTAATTACATATTTAGTTCAGAAATGTTCTAAAGGGCTGGAGTGATAGCTCAGTTGACACAGTGCTTACTTGTCTTGCACACACAAAGACATGAGTTCAGACCCCAGAACCCACAAAAAAATGGTGGTTGCAATTTTGTAATACTGGTGGTGTGGAGTCAGGTAGGTGAATCCCTGGGACTCATTGGCCAACCAGCCTAGCATGTTTGCTGACCTCCAGGCCAATGAGAGACCCAGTCTCAAAAAGCAAGGTAGATAGCTCCTGAGGTGACACTCACATACACACACAGTGTTTTCAAGGCAAGCAATTGATTTATTACTGCTATGCCCAGTGCTCTCTTTGCAGTGTACTAAATAAACTTTTCTTTCTTCTCTCTTATTTACTTAGTATCCATTCCCAGAGAAAATTGTTCTTTTCTTATAGCCATATACTGTTCAGTAACTGAACTGTATTTGGTTTAAATGTGTAGTTGTGGCTTTTGAAACCTTAAATATTGTTTACAAATGGCACAAACATACAGAATCACATAGTCTGTAAGTAAAGGGCCTTGGGCTGTCCTCAGCACTGTAAGCACACTCGTACATTGAGGGTTATATGATTTGGTGACTGACAGAGGTGCAGGCCACACCTAGAAGACCTTAGGCAAGGTGCTGGAGAGATAGAAATTTCTGAATAGTTAAACTATTCATATGGAGAAAAATAGGAAATCTGTGTAAGTTCACATTTCAAATCTGTGATTGAGCCAGGTGTTGTGACACAGGCTGAGAATCCATAGGCTTAGATGAAGGCAGAAGCATCAGGAGTTCAAGCAAGTTCAGACCTGCTTGGACTACATGAAACCTATCACAGAAACAAGAATCTGATATCAATCTTAAGTTAATACTACAAATAAAACTATTCAATTGTCTTGTTTTTACAGACTAGCTATTTCATCTTTACATAAAGAAATACCCCAACATTCATTTTAAATCTCGTTTCTATTGTTTTCTGATTTTGCTGCAAAATAGGGCTTCTGAATGTGTGTGAGCATGTGTGTGTAAATACTTGGCCAGTGGTAAAGAAGTCTGTACTTGTTTTTGTAGGATGCAGTACGAAATTCTGTATGTCATACAGCAACTGTAATAGCAAACTCATTCATGCACTGTGGTACTACCAGTGACCAGTTTCTTAGGTAAATATTCTTGGAGAATTCTACTTGATGGATTTTTTTTTTTAAATTATGTGTAATTATGTGTATTCCTATGTGTTGTGGGGCAGGGTATGTACAGTTGCATTTGGAGGCCAGAAGAGGGCATCAGATCCCTTGGAGCTGGAGTTATGGGAAGTTGTGAGCCACTGACTGGGGTGCTGGGAACTGAACTTGGGTCCTCTATAAGAACAGTACTTGCTCTTAACCACTGTGCTGTCTCCAGCCCTGCAAATGGTTTTTAACCAATTTTACATTGATAGTATTTCATATCATATTTTCAGCTAGTCGTGAATTTTAAAGTATGTTTTGCTTATTAAATATAGTTTATTTTGTATTTACTTATTTTGAAATAAAATTAGTTGTTTATATTAGTAATTTGAAGGAAATAACTTATTTATATAAATTATATTTGTAAATATATGGCTTTCCTTTTGTTTGAAGTAGAATTATATATCATGCATTTTAAGAATCTTCATAATATTAACATGTGCCTATAATTCCAGTGCTTGGGAGGCTGAGACAGGAGGATCACTGGTTGAAGACCAGCCTGGGCTACATACAGTACTAAATTCTTTCTCCAAAAAGGGAACAACTTCCTTAGGAGGAAAGTTAGAGGATTGATAATGCTCAGGTTGTTTGTTTTTTTTTCTTACAGAGATAACTTGGAGTGGTTGGCCAGAGCCACTAACTGGGCCAAATTTACTGCAACTGCCAGCTTAGGTGTAATCCATAAGGTAATGTATATCATTTACTGTGACTGGCCATTAGAGAAGAGGCCATCTTTGTGGGGCTAAGAAACATAAGTTTATTGTAATTCATCAACAGGTATATGTTGTCAGATCAGATCAGTCCTTATACGGAAGGGTAAAAGAAAGAAGGTACTAAAACAAGTGTATTTCTTCTTAGTAAAAGGTAGAAATCCTTTTCTTGTGAAAACTGAACCATTTTGTAACAGTTGAATTAAAATGTTGTATAGTCTAAAATTAATTTGGGGAAACATTGTAAAACAAAGTAAAAAATAGACATAGTCACAATGTTTTCTAACCAGAGTGTACCTAGATCTCTTAGAGACTCATGTTCAAGTGATGGAGTTTGGATGAGAGTGTGTTCTGTTGCCTGCGTCCTCAAGTGGACATTCTGTGGAAAAGATGCTTCATTTGTGCTCCTCTATCTTTTTCTTACCTCTTTGTAACTCAAATTTACTACAGGGTCATGAGAAGGAAGCATTACAGTTAATGGCAACATACCTTCCCAAAGACACTTCTCCAGGATCAGCCTATCAGGAAGGTGGAGGTCTCTATGCATTGGGTCTTATTCATGCCAATCATGGTGGTGACATAATTGACTATCTCCTTAATCAGCTCAAGAATGCCAGCAATGATGTAAGTATTCGGGTGAAAAACAAAATTCCCATTATTTGAGAGTATAGGAAATTATATATTTGCTCTGTATTTCAGTGAATAGATTTCTTAGGATTTGAGAATACCAAAAACAGTTTTTTCCATAGTAATTTGGGGGTTTATATTGATGCTGTTTTTGGTTTTCTTGAGATAGGGTCTTGCTATTTAGCCCAGACTATCTTCCAACTCAGACATTTTCCTACCTCAGTCTCCTGAGTGCTGACATTACAGAAATGAGTCATCACATCTGGCTTTTTTTCATTCTTTTTTTTTTTTCCTTTGGTCTTTTTTTTTTTTTTAAAGCTGAGTTCCTTTTCTTCCTCTGTGAGTTTAAAATTGTGCTTCTTAGTCCTTTCAGACCAGGTGAAAAAGCAAGACATAACTATAAGTGTCTCTAAAACGTATATCTTGGAATTGAGATGTTAGTACCGTATTGACCTTGTTTTTTACCTGGCTTAACTATATCAATTTAAAGGAAATGTGGGGTCTTCAGAAGGAACATATATCTTAGAAATCAGTTTTACTGCTTATTTTGATCATTGATAAGTTTTTTGGTTTCACCCAGCTACATTGATAAGTTTTTTTAAGTAATTCTTTTGAAAAAAATTTATTAAGCAGCTATGTTATTTTAAACGGCCCTGAAATGGGATTTTACACTTTAGCTTTCAGGTTCAAGTGAGTTTTTAGAAAGTTACCAGGATAATGGTTAAGTGAACCAGAACACCTTACCCTCAAACTTCAGTGGAAAAAAATGAGCCAAGAAGATGCTCTGTCTTGGCTAACAAACTCCTCAACCACAAGTTATCTATGTATGTACACACATCTTTACTTCATTTCCCCTCAGATAGTTTATGGACGCAAAAAACAAAAACACTAGTTAATAGAAGTCTCTTCTGACTGAAGCAAGGAGTTTATCAGAAGTATCATATAATTGATGAAAATGTTGATGAACCAGCTTTTTACTAAAAGCCGGGCAATTCTGGGTGACATACTACATATAAACGGGTTAATAGGGGTTATGCTTCAGAGACCTATTGTCAGAATGAACAAACCTGAAACATTTTTGTCCTTGGATTTCTCTAGTTGAAAAACATAAAAATTCTAGGGGCGGAGCATCCTATTGACCTGGCTTCAGTAGTGCCCACACTTCTGTTAGACAAGGAGGGAGCTTCTTAAATGTCATTTCCACCAAGGTCAGCCAGTGTGGATGGGGTATTCCCAAAACAATGTTGAGTGCTGTCATCAGTAAGAGTAAGCTGTATATTCAAAATGGACAACCTCCAACATCTCTTTTTTCAGATGGAGACCAGCTTTGTGCTCTGACCTCATTTTCTCCTACTTTACAACCATGTTAATTTAGTTAGATGCTGTCTTCTCTTCGGTCTTAGCTTCTCCTTCTGTACTGCCTCCTTATTAACCTACAAACATCCTCAGATTTCACCTGCCTGACCTCCTAAACTTTCACTGATACTTGCTTCTTACTCTTAGTGTTGTTCAGTCTTTCCCATGTAAATTTATGGAGGTTCATTCTGACTGTTTTCTTTTCTCTCTCATACTTCTCAAGTCACTATTTGCATCAGCAGACATCATAACTAAAATACTGAGGTCTGAGGTTACCACAGGGCTTCTGATTATCTGATCTTTCTTACTGAGCCACCCTCTGTATATCTCCTGTTAAAATATATTTTGACAGTTGGGAAGTAGAGGTAGGAGGATCAAAACAGTCAAGATCATCCTCAGCTACATATTGAGTTTAAAGTCAGGCCTACATGAGGTAGGGGTGTGTGTGTGTGTGTGTGTGTGTGTGTGTGTGTATATTTTAAGTACTGTGTTCTAGATTATTGGAGCCAGTGCTTTTTCCCCTAGATCGTTAGACATGGAGGTAGCTTGGGCCTTGGTTTGGCTGCAATGGGAACTGCACGACAGGATGTATATGATTTGCTGAAAACAAACCTTTATCAGGATGATGCTGTGACAGGTAAGCATTTGTTTCTGAAGACAACAAATTTTGTGATTGATATAATTGTGAGGGTTTTTACCTTACCGTTTTATATCCTCCTTAAAATAAAGATGAAATAAAAAATTTAAAAAAAGATGAAAAAAATTCTGCCTAGTTTTGCAGTTGACATTACATTAGGGAGAGGATAGAGAAGGTAGTGTTGTCCTAAAAACCCAATGAGTGGGTTTCTCTTGTTGAAGAGGCAGTGGGTTTTGTTTGTTCCATTTAAGGTCCTCTTGTTCTTTTTTTTTTTTTTTTCTTTTAATGTAGTTTTTCTGAGGGAATGTATCCCAAGTGCCTTGATAGAAGTAACTTGTACAAAAAGAAAGTTATTAAAAAGAGCTATTTGAGCTGGGCAGTGGTAGCACATGCCTTTAATCCCAGCACTGTGAGTTCCAGGCCAGCCTGATCTACAGAATGAGTTCCAGGACAGCCAGTTACAACAGAGAAACTTGTCTTGAAAAAACAAAATTTAAAAAAGCTGTTTGTATCAGGATCTATGGTACTTGGTGATAATATTTTTTAAAAATTGCCATAATATCTCTTGACTTTATTACAAGATTTGATGGTACATACTATAAAGATTTAAAAGAAAAATAACTGTAAAAGTATGGATATACTTCCACATACACTCTCTCCCCTTTTTAAATTGCCATTGGGAAGAGATGGCTCAGTGGTTAAGAGCCCATATTGTTCTTACAGAGTTTGAATCCCAGCACCACATCAGGCATCTCAGAACTGCCTATAATACCAGCTCTGGGGTATACAGCATCCCTTTGACCTTCTTGGACATGTGCATATTACAAACACACACACACACACACGTACACATAAATAATAATAAAAAGTATCTTTTCAAAAGGGTGCGGGCTGGAGACATGTCTTCGTTAAAAGCATGTGTTGCTCTTACAGAAGACCTGGGTTTGGTTCCCAGCACCCACATAGGTGCTCACAAACTACTCATAACTCCAGTTCTAGGGAATTCAACATCCTCTTTTGGCCTCTGCAGGCACCAGGCACATATGGTTGCACATACATACATGTAGGAAAAACACACATAAAATCACCCATGTAAAAAATTTTAAAATTTCTATCAGAAAGCTAATGGTTGTTTTGATAATTGATGCAAATAGGTGCTACTTTCAGTTGGATATATTTTATTGCTTATAAATATAACTTGCTCATTATTTTACTCCTAACTCCAGGGGAAGCAGCTGGTCTGGCTTTAGGTTTAGTTATGTTGGGTTCTAAAAATGCCCAGGCTATTGAAGATATGGTTGGCTATGCACAAGAAACCCAACATGAGAAGATTCTGCGTGGTCTAGCAGTTGGCATTGCATTAGTGATGTACGGGAGGATGGAAGAGGCTGATGCTCTCATTGAATCTCTCTGTCGTGATAAGGTGAGATCCTATTTGTCTTCTCCACTGCAGCCTACATGTAGCAGTATACTTGTATACTGTATACAGTATACTTGTGGAGTGGCTCAGCAAGGAAGATACAGAGGCATTTTCTCATAGATGTAAACCCTGCCAGACCTCAGTAGAGGGAACTACTGTCATGGCAAATGCCATACTTGATAATGGAACCCAGAGCTCAGGTGTTTTTATTGATACAGAACTCCTCAGGTATTCTACTGATAGCATAAGCAATAGTAATAGATCATGAGCAATCAAACATCTCCCACATAAATCCAACACCTCCAAGCAGTACAAAATGCCAAGACCTAGGGAACCGTTCACCCAACAGTGCATAAAAAAATTATTTTATACATAACTAAAAATAAACTTCTACAACACCTACATTCTCATGATACAATATTTTTGAATAATTTAATAATCCTTTAATAAGATATAATGTTTGTTTAGTATTCTTTCATCAGAAAACATTGGCATTCTCTATATTTACTTGAATAAGGGTTTTCTGATATCACCTATTTGTATGATGGCATTATGTGAGTCAGTTTCACACAGTTGTGTATATTGATATTAACTTGACTTTGTACTTTCCACAAAGGATAAGGCAGGATAGAAATATTGTAAAGAACATTAAGAATTAAGAACCATTTCTCCAGCATAGGTGGTTTATTTTTGCCATTCACTTTGAAACTACCAATTACAAATGAATTGATTTTAGGTTTATGATTCCTGCATTAAACAAGCCTGCCTGGTGTCTGTGTTTCTATACCTGTTATCTAGTAGCAGTTATTGTTGAGGTTTATTACTTTTTTTTAGAGGGGATTTTACTGTGTTGCCCAGGCTGTCCTGTAAAAACTAGACTCAAACAAACCTCCCACTTGAGCCTCCCAGGTAGTTGGGACCACCGTGCCCAGAAACGATCATTCTTGGAAATAAGTTGAGGATTAATTGGAATTATTATTTCTCAGGACCCAATTCTTCGAAGATCTGGAATGTATACTGTAGCCATGGCTTATTGTGGCTCTGGTAACAACAAAGCTATTCGACGCCTATTACACGTTGCTGTAAGTACTCTGATCTTTTCAGGGGTAAAGTGGAAAGGAAAGTTTGCAGGTGGACAATAGAGGTCTAGGTTATATACACTGCGAATATGACCATCATATATATGGTCTCAAGTGGTCTCAAGTTCATATTTTCATTCATTGGACATAGTAATCCATAACAGTAGGTTTTTAGAATGAGATAGGGTAGAACAGTACTGTGTCAGTATAAGTAGTCTTTAAAACCAATTAAGTGCAGTTTTTGAGACTCTACTCCAAGGGGCGCCCTCATTTGTAAGAGACAAGATCATGTGAGAATATTTGGCCATCCTAAGATGGACAAATCTAAATATATCAAGAAATCACTTTTTAGACAGGCAGCGGTGGCACACGCCTTTAATCCGAGCACTCGGAAGGCAGAGGCAGCCAGATCTCTGTGAGTTTAGGTCAGCCTGTTCTACAGAGTGAGTTCCAGGACAGCCAGAGTTACATCAGAGAAACCCTGTCTCGAAAAACCAAAAAAGAAAAAGAAAAGAGAAAGAAATCACTTTTTCTAGCCAGTGAAATTAGCTTCAGGTACCACTAAGGCAGCAGTTCTCAACCTGTGGATTGTGACCCCTTAAGGGGTCAAACAACCCTTTCACAGAGATGGTCTAAAAACATTTGCATAGCAGATACTTACATTATGATTCATAATAGCAAAATTCAGTTATGAAATATTTTTATGAAAATAATTTTATGGTTGGGGATCCCTACAACATGAGGAACTGTATTAAAGGACTGAAGCATTAAGGTTAAGAACCACTGCACTAAGAGGAACATATTCTGTTACAAGGGATCTCCATCACAGGAAATCTGATGCCCATGCTTTCTAACAACAGGATTTTCCACAGTCTTTTCAGTCTAGATGTAGTTTCTTAAGAATAATTTTCATTCTACGTATAATGTTGAGAATTTCTATGATCTTGACAATGGATAAGGGAAAATGACATCACTTCTAGTGCAGAAAGATTTACTTATTTCTTCTTTCAAGAGATACTCTTGTCCCACATTATTTATTAAGAGTTTGTGCTTGGCCAGCATAGTGTGAGTTAGTTACATTGTAAACATTTTTATTTTGCTTGATCTTCAGGCATGTTGCTTGGAAAATACATTGCGGGAATGCTTAGGTGTTCCTTATATCCCATGAAAGCTATAATGCAGCTGAATTAGTCTTAAGTAGCTCTGAACCTTAAACTTCACAAAGCCACAAAGGCATCTAAAAAGCTTCAAAATGAAATTCTTAGATTATTTTAAAAATTAAGAGTGGTCTTTTTGTTTTTGTTCTTATTTTATTTTTTGAACCAGGGTCTCACTGTGTAGCCCTGACTAGCCTTGGACTTTATATGTAGATAATATTGGCCCGAAACTCACAGAGATATGCCTCCCTCTGATTTTCTAGTGCTGGGATAAAAGTGTGTTCCAAGTGCCAGGAGAGACTTTTTAAAAACTATATATATCATTTAAAAAATTTATTTTCAGTATATATTTAAGGTATATAATACGTTTTAATAAACACAGTAAGAAGAAAGACTTAATGAAGAAATATTACTAAGGCCTAAATAATATTTGAGTGATGGGGAGTTTATATCAGCTTTAATGGAATGTGTGTTATAATCATCTTTCCCTCCCTAGGTAAGTGATGTTAATGATGATGTCAGGAGGGCAGCAGTAGAATCACTTGGCTTCATTTTATTCAGGTAATAATTTCCAGCTTCAGATTCTGTTTGTATTCCATTTCTTAAATAGAAACTGAAATACTTGAACATATCTAAGTTCAGGGTGAGGACAGTAAGGTTAGCTGTGTATCTGAAAAAGAACAACATTGTGAGTTTGAAAAGTAAAATAATTTTTTTCTGTTAAGTTTTCTTTAATGCCTGCTTATTTTTTGCCCCTTTATTTCCTGTGGCTCATATATGTGCTAAATCCCAAGTTTCAGCAGCAGATGTCACCCTATGAGCTGTCTTTTGTTAAACTCTTTTCATACCATGACAGACAGATGGCGCTTGTGGGTCAGATGAGTTATGTGCCTACCACTGTGCTACCCAGACTGGTCCTGAAGCTGGTTCCAAGCAATTCTCCAGCCTCAGCTTCCTAAATAGCTGAGGCTATAAGTATATACCCTGCGTGTGGCTTATGGAAGGACCTTTATGAGCTGTTTCTAGGGTACAGCCTTGAAGAGGTAGGGTAGGAAGTATCGAGAGACCATCTTGCCTAAACTTTTTTATAGACGAAGAAAATTAAATGTAGTCCATTAGTTTCAGGGACTAGAGTTAAAAAGCGAGTTCTTTAAATTTTACTTTAATGGATATTCTCTAATTACGGATTTTTAAAGATGAAAGGAATTTAGAAATCAATAACTATTCTTTTTAAATGTTTTATTACATTTATTTCTTTGCATATCTTTGTCTTTGGGCATGTGTGAACCACAGCGCACATGTGGAGATTGGCTTGGCAGCAAAGTGCCTTCTTTACCTACTAAGCCATCTTATTACATATATATATATATATATATATATTTATTTATTTAGGCTAAGGATCTTGAATTTCACAATAGTTAGCAAAGTTCTCATTGTTGTAGAACTTTATAATGAGCCTTAGATTCTAAACAGTCCCATGATAAATCTAGCTTTCTCTACCATGTGCTTCTATCAGAGCTGTTTTCCTTGAAGAGGCCTTAGCAATTATTCTCAAATTCCCTTGTTGCCTTTAATATTTGAGAAGTGTCTGTCCTGTTGTCTAAGACTCTTACATATTTTCTCATGCGATATCATTTACTTTCAAGTATGTGCTTCATTTGTCTTTTTTAATTTTTATTTTGTGTGTATAAGTATTTTCCCTCTTTGTATATATGTTCATCACGTGTGTACAGTGTCCACAGAGGCCAGGAACTGGCGTCAGAGCCCCTGGAACTATAGTTACAGACAGTTGGGAGCCACTGATGTTGTTACTAGGAATGGAACCTGAGTTCTCTGCAAAAGCAGCAAATGTTCTTAACTACTGAATCATCTCTCCAGAATCTTCCATTTTGTCTCCTCCCTTTCCCCCAGTAGAGTCACACTTTGGTTTTGAGATAGGTTCTTACCCTAGGCTGGCTTCCAACTTACTATGACTTTGTAGCAAGGCTGGCTTCAAAGTCACGGTCATCCTGCCTCAGCCTCCTAAATGCTAGGATTACAGGCATATACTATCACCTCTGGTCTCTAGATATCATTCTTTAAATGACCCTGCAGTCATGGAGCTTATATCATGTTTAAAGAATGTATTTCTTCTGGATTCTTAAAAAACTTTTTAGATATGATTATTGGACATAAATACCCAAAATATTTATTCATTCTTTTGCAACTGAAATGAGATTATCTTTGTGTAAAATTCTCATCTGCATTATTCTCTTTGCTCACAAGACAGACCATGCATGTACTATTTTCATCCTTTCTCCAGATTTGTAGACTTATTTGTTTATAATGATTATGAGTGATGAAGGTAGGACTAGGGATGGAGCTCAGTGGTGAAGCAATTTTCTACCATCTGCAAGACCTGGTTTTGATCTCCAGCACCACATCAGAAAACAAAAACCAAGCAAACAAAACACAGGTTTTGAAAAATTGACATTTTTCCAAATCATTGTAGTGCATGCCTGTAACCCCAGCCTAGGGAAGATCGTAAATGTAAGGTCAACCTTGGCTACATGCTGAGACCCATTGTGAGCCACTATGTGAGTGCTTGGAACCAAACCTGGACGTGTAGCCAGTGCCCTTAACTACTGAGTAATCTCTCTAGCTCCATCAAAATACAGATTTCTTTAAAGTATTCATAAATTAGATATGAGTGGTAAATTTTTGAAACGCTGTTGTCCCTTTTCACAAATAATTGATATTAATGTTATATTTTAATCAGTATACTATTCTGGAAATGCTAGCATGATCTCACTAGCCATAGACAAGGTCAAAGATTTTTTTTACAGTAGTATCTGAAGCTAGTTTATAGGTTCTGTAATTATTTTAGTAGGCGTGCACATATCTAAGTGGTAATACAACTTTCTGAACAGTCTAGACTATGTTGGGTAGCACTTTGGCAGTATTACTGGTACCTGTGTTTAGAGTTCCTATAACAACTGTGTATGCTTCCAGGTGTATAAAATATAGAGTTTAGAATATTACCAGTGTGGTGTCTAAAACAGTCTCCTTAGGGTGGGGGGGGCTGCTCAGTGATAGAACATTGATGAAGCCCTGGATTTGATCTATAGTATCAGAAAGGAGAAAAAATATCTTTTTGCCATGACAAGAATATAAATCTTAACATGTGGCAGACTCATCAGATTAAAACCTCAAACCAAGCTGGCTTTTAATCCCAGAACTTGGGAGGCAGAGACAGGTGGATCTCTGTGAGTTCAAGGCCAGCCTCATCGACAGAGTGAGTTCCAGGACAGCTAGAGTTATAACAGAGAAACCCTGTCTCCCAAAAAAAAAAAAAAAAAAGGAGAATGAGTTTTTGTCTGTGTCTGGCTTTTGTTTGTTTTTTTTCTTTTGGGGGATGGGGAAAGTATAAGTTATTCTGTTTTCTTAGCTGAACTAACACATCCTATCTTGTGGCAAGTATTAGGACCACTAGGGGAAAGTGCCTAACGCTTTAATGATGAATTAAAATTTTGAGTTATACTTTGCCTGGCAGATTATACAGAGCCTATAGATATATGTAAAATGTTGGAGTTTGCACATTAGATCCGTGTTCTAGGAAAAAGATATGTCTGGTTTACTTACAGTGAGATTCTCCATAGCCTGTAATTTCATAAGATAATTAGCTTATACTCAATTAATTGCCTAGAACAGCTCTGTGATAGAAGAGGATGTTGAAATGTGGGGTCAGCTTTAGATGGCAAAGCTAAGGAATGGACTCCTCCTCACTGCCGCCGCCTCCCCAGCCTAAGTTGTTTACCATTTGTGTGAGTAGCATCGAACGAATACATCAACAGTAAACAGAATTGACTGCCATTTACTGGTCTTTGTTAAGAATGACACAAAATGTACATACAAAAACTGAGGTTCAGTTAAACTAAGTGACATTTGCAAATTTAGTCAGCTGTCCAGTATAGGTTGAACTCATTCCCAGCTCTAACAGTACAAGTTGAAATAACAAAGAAAAACTTTGTGCCAGAAGTTCAGCCACATCGTGGGGTAAATGCAGGCAGATGCAACCTCAGTTTATGAAATCACTTACTGTTTAGGACTCTAGATTAAGTTCCATAGTTCCTGTTACATCTTGCTGTGTCATACCTTTAAAGAGCAGTGTGGTTCAAGTACCCAAGGACAATTTTATTTGCTTTCTCCACCTCTTTCAGTGGACCTGCATCTGCTGATCAAATGCCTATTAACAGTTCTGCTTCTAAGGTCTGTTGCATTGCCTGACATCTAGTTTAACTCTTGCTCTCAGGAAATGATTTTTCACTCTGTGCATATTTCTTGGTGCACTTGCATCATGCTCATCATCACCTTACTGGAGTTGGATAAGATTGCCCATCCTGACATAGCTGACTTGCTCTTCGCTTTTGTCTCCGTCATTTTCAGTGAGGAAAAGTGTATCTAGGAGAATGATTGATGAAGACTGAATGATTGAACTTTGGAGTCGCAGTGGGCTCTGGTACATTGCAGGATTGATCCCATTTCAAATTCTATGTTTTGTGAAAAACTTAGAGTTTTCTACCATTGAATTCCCAAAATAGATTGTACTGGAACATTTTCTAAACACTTTTATTGATTTTGTGGCCCGGTAATTACAGGTGATGTACCTGCCAAATGCTTCCCGAAATGTCTTATTGAAGAGGGTATAGATCAAAGGATTCACCCCCGAGGAAATGTAGCCTATCCACACAAATATCTCTAGGAGCATTTTGAGAGTAGTCTGGTTGCAGGAATCGCACAAAGCTAAAGTTATATTTGTGATAAAAAAGGGGCACCACATAAGTAGAAAGAGGAAAAACACAATTCCAAGAACCTTTGAGGCTCTCTCTTCATTAGAAATGGTTTGGGCTGATTTTTTCCCAACTGAGGACATTCTTCGCATACGTGTTTCATCACTTGAGTTAGGCGGAGCTTTGTCCTTGTGAGAACCATCCAGCATTGCCACCTTTTCGGGTGATGAAAAGGATGGTACTTCCCTTTGGAAAACTGTGGACACAGTCCACCATGTTTTGTGTTGAGGTGGCTTGTTTTTGACCAAATAGGCTTTCTTTCGTAAAGCGTGGATAGTGAGAAAGTAGGTGACTATCATGATTGCAAGAGGCACAAAGAAAGCAGCCAGTGAGCCGAAGAGCATGAAATTGCCCAAGCGTTCTTTTTTTATCTCGCAGGTGATGTTGTTTAGGTTAATCTCCTCATTCTCTATCCCTTTAATAGGGACTGGGATAGCAATACCTAAGGAAGAGGAAGCAAGATAAATTGAGTCATTCTCATGACCTATTCTTACATTAGTTGTTCTGAGAGTTTGTTGTAGTAACTGTATACTAATGAGTGCATTATAATTCCTGAGTCTATCAGGCATTTATCAGAAGACCCTTTAACAAGTGGAATCTGACTGAGCAAATCTGCTATTTTCCAGATTGGAAAATAATTCAGAAGATAAGGTTACTATCCAGAACAGTTAATTTAGAGAGAATTTGGAGATTCAGTGTCTTAATTTTCAAATGGTATCTATTTATCTATTGTCTTTGAGGTTATACAGTTTCACCTAATAGTTTTATTTTTTGGTATTTGTGAATGTTTTTTAATCCTAACTTTTTAGAGAAAACAAAGTGATCTTTCTTAAAAAATTGCTGCTTAATAAACAAGTGTACAAGCTATGAAACTTGTTTTCAAGGTTGAGAGTTTCTCTAATAGTTGAAAATGGTGTGTACCTCATGCTGTTTTTTTTAACACTTTAAGTATTATATTAGGTATTTAAATATGCTGATTAGGAAAGTAGTTATTAGAAAGGGAAATAACACAAGGATCATACCTTCAAAACAGCAGGTATTATTTTAAATGTGTAAATTGATTAATCTTTTATCTTGTAAGTGCAAAAGCACTGTGCTGTCTTCACAGCCTGTTTATAATACCCAGCAGCTCTTAACAAGGCAGTTTCCTCAAACCCTGCTATGGTAAAATCTAAGTGAATTTATGGTCTTTGGTACCTGCTTACAAAATTCGGCTTGGTTGGCTTTCTCCTCTCTTTTATGCTGTTAGTTGTGATTTAAAGTGCATTTGATTTCTTGTTGCTTTATTTTGATGGCTCGATTCCTCATGCTAGTTAGACCTTAATGATTTGTTGGCAAATATCAACTTAAACTTAAACTTTGGGGCTTAAACTTCCTACATATCAAAATCAAAGTGGGATGATACCTCAGTAAACACTGGTTGATTCTGAAGACATGGACTCGCTGTTGACTTAGACTTTACTTAGATTTTACCATGGCTTAGAAGCTTCGCAGTAAATGTGATGTGCAAGTACTTGTATTTCAATGGATTGCCCTGACTTCTGAGTTTTCCTAGGTATCAGACCTGGCATTCTGGCTACATGGAAATAGAGGCTAGACACTCCACCCGTACCTTTGGCATTCCCCACATACCTATTGAAATTAACCACACCACTGTAATCTTGATAAAAGCCGTAGCTCGGGAGTTGCACTGATTGGCCTGAATTGGCTTTTTGATGGCTATGTAGCGATCCACTGAAATAGCACAGAGATGCATGATGGATGCAGTTGAAAAGAGAACATCGAGGAATAACCAAGCAGGACACAGAACCAGTGGGAGGGGCCATATAGCTTCTGAAAGAAAAATAATTTGCGTATAGAATGTCAATCATCAATTTAGTCCTTTTTATCTTAAGCCAGTACATACTTTTAAACCTCTTAAAATGACCCTGGAGATGCCATTGATGTTGCAAATTCAGATGTAATTAAGTCTTTGAATATGAGTTTTGGAGGAGGGCATATATTTATCAAAACTTAAAAATTAATTAAAAGCTTTCTTTAGAATATTGTGTGCTCTGATTATGATTAGTGAATGGGAATGGATGTCATCTGGGGCATTTGTTAGGAAAGCAGGCTCTTAGGTTCCATCAGATACACACGGGCATTGTATGAGAATGCAGTAAGCTAAATCTCCACATCATCTGTATGGAAATAAAGCTTAAACATCTATTCTATAAGAAGACTTTATAGGAAAGACTATTTTAGTCTTAAAAGATATACCTGGCTTTACTGTTGTGGGATAAGTACTTAAAATGTCTCATAGAAAAGAACATTTAGGAACCGGGGAGAGGCTTAGTTGGTAAAGTGCTCCATGTAAGCATGAGTACTTGAGTTCAGATCGCTGAAGCCAATGTAAAATACCAGATGTGACAGTCTGCACTTGTAATCTCAGTACTGGAGTAACCCTCAGTGCTAGGGAGCCATAGACAAACGCGTCCCTGGGACTTGCTGGCCAGCCAGCCTAGTCATAATCAGTGAGCTCTGGGTTCAGTTGAGAGATCCTTTCTCAAAAAAATAAGATGGAAAGCAGTTGAGGAAGACACCTGACATGAATCAACTCTGACTTCCACACACAACCGTACATACACAAAAGGAACTCATTAGAGGCTTCTCAAAATAAACGAAAGCAAAGACCTCTAAATAGAACCTAAGCAACTGAATTTTCTTAGCTAAAGCATTCCAGTTTTCTGTCAAACAGTGGAAAATGACCTAACATTAAAGGCAAACAGTATAAGAGTGAAAAGAATCAGTGATTAAGAGAGTTTCACAGTGGAACCTAAATTGAAGCTATACCCTAGATTCTGGCTCACAGAAGGGAAATAGAACAATACTCAAGTCTGCAACTAAGTGTATGATCCTATAGTCCCAACTACTGTGGAAGGGTTACTTGATCCCAGGCCTGAATCCAACCTGTGCAACACAGCAAGACCCTGCATCAAAAATAAAAACACTCAAGAGCATGTGTGTTGGTAGAGATGGAAGCCAGGCCCTGAAGTATGTGAGCAGGTTTTCTACCACTGAAATTACTGTGATTCTGTTGTTGCTGTTGTTGCTTGATTTGTTTTGTGGTTTGGGAGTTTCTTGGGGTTTTTGCTTCGTTTTGTTTAAGATAGCACCGTGTGACTGAAGCTGCCTAAAATATGTGACCCTTCCGCCTCACCTGGCTGCGAGGTTTTAGTCTCAGGTACACATGGTCTCTGCGGAACTTTTAGAATAAAATACTTTGCTACTAATTTAAACTTGCCTGCTTAGCTATTCTTAATTATGAATTCTACATTTGAAAATTAAGGTCTGGAAAATTCTAGTCATAAATCTTGTAGCCATGAGCAGGAAGCCACAGAGAACTCATATAAAAAGTACATGTTTGGAATTTGACTCTTTGACCCATGATATTCCCCATTGTAGGCTAAGAAGGAAAGCTCCCCAGTGCTGATTTAATTAGGCCTGTGAAGTCTTGTTAGTCTTATTTTCCAACAGTTAATATATTTATAAACACCAATTTTGGAGCAGAAGTGGAATTAAAATTAGTGCAAACTATTAGAACCTTCTTATTTCTATCAGAAATATCTAATAGTGGCATAGAATTTTAATAAAGAAAAAGAGTATGTGAGATTAAGAGAAACTGATTGTTAAGATTTTGCCTTACATGAAATATTAATGTATCCATTAATATTACTTTTATGAAAGTAATATAACAGCACTAAAATTAATATAAACCTTTTATTAAAAAGCAAGAAAAGGAACTGGAGAGATGGCTCAGTAGTTAAGAGCCTGGCTGCTCTTCCAGAAGACCTGGGCTTGATTCCTAGGGCCCACATGGCAGCTCACAACAGTCTGTAGCCATAGTTCCAAGGGACCTGACACACTTTTCTGGCCTTCGCAAGCACCAGGCATGCCCATGGTGCACAGACGTACATGCAGGCAAAATACACACACATAAAATAAGATAAAAAATAAAATCTAGATGGGGAACAAAAAGGAAAGAAAGGAACTGTGGGCAGGGTGGAACTTGGTTGTGATCCCAGCACTTGGAGGCTGCTGAGACAGGAGAATGAAGAATTTCAGGTTAGCCCCAGCCACATAGTA
This sequence comes from Cricetomys ansorgei, assembly GCA_026225945.1. Lineage (NCBI taxonomy): Eukaryota > Metazoa > Chordata > Mammalia > Rodentia > Nesomyidae > Cricetomys > Cricetomys ansorgei. The sequence continues at coordinate 22,316,459 of JAMJFZ010001796.1, forward strand.
AGTTGAAAGCCAGCCTTGACAGCACATCAAGATCCTGTTTCCAAAACAAAAGTGCAACAACTTAGAAAAGCACAAAGGGGGCTAGGAATGTCATCCAGTGACTGGGCACCCATGTAGCATACAGGAAGCACCAGGTTTGACTTGTAATTACATTTATTTGTTGTAATGCATTATGTTCCACCTGTTTTCAGCAGGACTTGGATTGGATATTAATTAAATTTGTTGTAATCAAGTGAAACAGCAAAGGAAGTTCAAAAGGAAAAGAAAAATGTATCTAAGAGAAGTTAATCAGGTGCATAGACTAATTAATTACTGCTTTTCTTGGACTCCCACATAAAATTGTCCTGAAAAACAAATTTCACCCACCCTGTACCGCTTTCCTCAAATCCTATTACTCCCACCCCTAAATTGAACCAGAATGTCAAGACTAAGCAAGCAGTTTGCCATTAAGCTATACTCCAACCCACAAATCCCATTTATTACTTTCTTCCTTTACTGTTTTTGAACTAAAACTAGAGAAAAGTAATGTTTGAATAATGGCATTTTTATGGATATCCAAAATAATTGTAGGTTAAATGTTTTAGAGTAATATTTAAGGGGCAAAACATGTCTTAAGTTTACAGATAGTTTGTTCAGCTGTTAGTAGGACAATACTTTGTTCAGTGTGAAACTGCATACTGTAAAGACCATGTACGGGAAGGTAGTCAGTCGACTGCCTAAGTTTCTGTTTGCCTCCTAGAAGGTTCAGTAACTTAATAGGCATTGCCTGTGTAATATATCGTTATTGTAAAGATTGCTGGGTTCTTCCTCATCATCCCCCAAATCCTGTAGGCTTTCTTGTTAGTCCCGTATGCTGAATATGATACTTTGAGTTGGTAGGTTAACATGTGTGTTTGAGAATACAGAGTAATGAAGGCTGCGCATATGAATTCCAGGATCAGTTCTCCTGGATTCACATATTGCTGCCACTTACTTTATTATCTCAGACAGTTTGGTCAGCCTGTTGTAGATCCTGTCTATAATGGTGTTGGTATTACCTGTCTTATAAGATTGCTATGGTATTTATAGGTTTGAAATACAGTAAGATAATATGTGTGAAATATTTGGAACAGTGTGTGGCACAAGAGAGCACTCAGAAAATAACAATTGTTATTACTGTTTTGTTACAGTAACTAGTTAGCCAAACCAGCAGTGAAGGCACACTTGTTCAGAAACAAGCCAAATCACCTGTATAAAAATCAGTGTATTTATCTTTCCAAATGCTAGAGTAAGAGTACATCATCTAATTGAACTTAAGCCAGTACTGAGGGAGAGAAAGAGAGCAGAGTAAGAACATACCTAACGGTTGCATTGAAATTTAACATAAAATTGTCTTTTACTAAAGTTGAATTGTGTTACTATTTGTTACTGCACTGAAACATTAATAACCTGTGTGTATTATGATTAGGCTGTGCCATGCTTTTGCTTGGAGCAGAATATGTTGTTACTTTCTTTTCATTAGTTATAAATATCTGATTATTTTTTTAATCAGAAGTCCCTTGTTTTGATGAGATAGACTCACTGCATCTGAAATCTACTTGCCTTTTAGGCAAGTTTTTTTGGTTTGAAAAGCTAAGTTACATCATTGTTAAAAAATAATTAGCATCAGTCTATAAATCTGAGTCATAAAATACCTCCCTTTTAAGAACTTTAAAGATGTGTTTTTAAAAGCAGTCCAAAAGGCAATGCCTACAAGGTTCACAGAGGCCCACAGTTTAGGAATTCAGCTGTTATGAGACAGCCCTAAATAGCTTTTTGCTTAAACAAACGAATTCTGCTTTTCTGTATTTCAAAAAGCGATACATGGTTTAGTGCTTAGATTCTCACAAAGCTTCTGGGTTGGTTGGTTGGTTGGTTGGTTTGATTGGTTGGTTGGTATTTGTTTTTTGTTTGGGGAGTGTGTGTGTCTGTTTCTCCCTTGGTTTGTGTTTTCCTCTCTGAACATACGCGATCTCCTGGGATTAGCTAATACGATAATGTTGTAAGTATTTTCAGCTATTTAGTATGTAGGAGAATTTTTCCTTGGCTCTTTAAATTTCTACTTTCCAAAAAGTGTCTTTTGCTTTGTTCTCCTGTTTCAGAATTGGGTCGTCTTTCCAAATCCTTCAACAAAGTCTTTTAATAATTTTATGCACCATTTCACCTGCTACATGGCTACTGCTTCATACTATTGCTCATAAAGCATAGATTAAAATTTGTTACAGTGGAGCCCAGTGTGGTGGTGCACACTTTTAATCTTAGCACCAAGGAAGCAGAAAAACAGGAGGATCTCTGAGTTTGAGCCAACCTTGTTTATGGAGCAGGTTCCAAGATAGCCATGGCTACACAGAGAACCCTGTCTTGAAAAACCAAAAATATATATATATATATATATATATATATATATATTTTTTTTGCCTTCACATTTTCAATAATTTATTTGATAAGCAAAATTTTGAGACATTCTTTTTATTTCCTACTCAGATATTCTTATTATCACTTCCCTTCTTTCCTGCCCTCCCTTCATTCCTTCTTCCTTCCTTTGTTCTTTCTTTTTTGTTACCACTTTGTTTTGTTTTGTTCATTTTTAATTCCTTTATTTATATTATGTACTGTACGTGTTTGGGCCACCGTATGGGCTGTGGCACATGTGTGAAAGTCAGAGGACAGCTTGTAGGAGTCAGTTCTTTGCTTCCACCATGTGGGTCTGGGGGATGAACTCATCCCCCACCAAGCACTTTAACTGCTTTGACCAGGGACTGTCTCTCCAGTGGCTTGTGGTTTGGGGTGTGTGTGTTTCTTTTTGAGACATGGTCTGGCTTTCTAACTCTCAGGCTAGCATCTAGTTTGCAATCCTACTGCCTCAAATTTCCCTGCCCAACTATTTCTAATGTAGGCATTTTTTAGGGTTTGTGTTATAAGCTATTGTATTGTTGTCATGGATTTTTAAGAATTACAGATAACACAGCAAAAAGATAGATAGATAGATAGATAGATAGATAGATAGATAGATAGATAGATAGATAGAGTGAGCTGTAAAGGTCACATCCAGGGCTCCTGACGTAGAAATGGCAAGAAAGTTAATGTTGTGTCAAGCTGGGCAGTGGCGGCATACACCTTTAATCCCAGCATTCAGGAGGCTGATCTCTGTGTTTTTTGAAGCCAACCTGGTCTACAGGGTGAGTTCCCAGACAGCCAGGGCTACACAGAGAAACACTATCTCAGAAAGTGGAAGGGAGGAAGAAAGGAAGAGTCGTGTCAAAAGTGACATAATCTTGGTAAAACAGAAATTCAAACAATTTGGAATTGAATATCATACAAGTAAATGTTTGAGTAAAATATCCCTCAGTTAAGAACACCAGGGCTACTTTCTTATTTTAACTTGTTCTTTTTAAAGTTTGGCTTTATTAGGATACCTAATAAAGGCTTTTAGTTACATTCGTTGAATTTCCCTGTAATAACTAAGATTGTTCATAATGATAATTTTTTTTATCATTACATAACCAAGACCATTTTGTTTATAGACTTCAGAAGTTCTTAGGATTTCCCATATAGTTAGAGAAAAATCATACATCGTATACTGCTACTTTTAAAAATTATCAGAAACTCATACAAATGTGTTAGTTTAGAAAGTCTTAGCTTTTTATCAAGTTGGAAAAGTCTATACAGAGATCTTACTCTTTGAAGTCAGGTTCCCATTTACACTGTTCACAGCTTTCAATTTATAAATATTCATTTGATGCTTTCCAGGGAAAGCATGTATCTCTGCATGCACTGTCTTATAGGATATGTCTTAAATAATAACTTAAGACGTTGAGTATGCAGGTGTTCTTTATATTTTATGTTCAAATGTTTGGTTTTCTGCTGGCTTTTATTGTTACTATCTTAAGCAACGGTTTTCTATAGAAGCAATTTTCTTCACCTGATGGGGTGCCTACTATTTGAAATCTCCTTGTGAAATGTTTGTCAGCTAACTTGAACACTGTATACTTTTCTCTGCTAAGCTTTCTTTCCTAAGCATGTGATTTATATACTTAGCTTAGAACTTTGCATATAGCACATGTTTGGTATTTATGGACTATGTTTTTAAGATAAAATTCACTTCTGTAAAATTAATTCAATTCTTTATTCAGTATTTTAAATTTTTTGTTAGTAAAACAAAGATAAAACATTTTAACATTTCCTATATGCCTGGTGAAGCACCAGAGTATGCTTTATGCTTTAGGCTATTGTTATGAGCATGAGTTGAGAATTGGAATGTTAAGCCAATGAGGTCTTTCCACATATATCCCTACATCATCCTTACTTGGTTCTTTCGAGTTTCAGGTTGCTCAGGTTGTCACTGGGGTGTCATTTCTTACTCTTGTGGTTAACATGTACCATTAGGCTATTCAAAAGATAACAGAATTACCAAAGAAAAGGAGAGGGAGAGAAAGGCAATACTGCTGATTACGAGTCTGAATAAAGCAGTATAAACTTGTTTGTTGCCTATCCTGTCTTGGTTTGGTTTCAAGCGGGTGAGTGTTGCTTTGCAATAGAAGTTTTAACATGTGAGGTCACAAGTGCTTTATTTCAGATATCTCTCTGTTTGTTATAAAAATAGTTGGAATAGCAGGGGGGTTTTTTCCACTCGCTAATAAACAAGTGGTTCTGGGCTAGCAAATTTTACTTTTATAACTTTTGTGTTTATCCTCCACATATAAGTACAATTCTTGGAAGCCTGATCATCTGTAATTTTCCTAAGTGGTTTATTATTGGATATCAGTTTATACCAAGCATTTACTAGATGTTCTTTTAATGCTGACTTTGAAGTAGGAGCACTCATAATTCTTCAACAAAATCATTTGTGTTTACTCATGTAGCTGGGGTACACGCAGAGCAAAACTCCTTAACGCTTACTTTAATATCATTGTCCTTTTTTATTATAACAAAGATCCAAAAGTTAAACTGTATTTTTATTATCACAGTAACTCAGGATCTGGTCCACTTATTTTATTAACTTACAGGTTTACTGGGAATATAGATGGTCAGATACCATAAAAAATTAAACAGATGGATCTTCTTCTAAGGTACTCTGAGCCAGACCATTTCCTTTTGCAACCAAACATCCTTTCTTTACATGGCTTATGTGTAGAAATTATGTCAACGTCTAAGACACTCCAGTTAGAAAGAACTGTAATAGGAATTTTTAGAACAGTGTCTAATTTTAATTGGGACTTAGTGGTTCAGTGATTCTATTATTAAAGTCCCAGAATTGTCCTAATTATTGATTACTTTGTTAAATAGAAAGTATGGATTTTTTTTTGAAGTGTGTTTTTTTACTTATTATAATTTTTAGGCAGTTTATGCAGAATATGTGAATATTGCCAAATTGATGGTTTTAAAAGATGACTGGGGAGGGTAAAATTGGTCCTAAGAAATTATTTTGTGTCCTTGCACATTTATTACCAATCATAGAAAAATGAAGGAATGTTTCCTTCCGTGTCTTTAATCCAGGCCCATCTTTTATTTCAAAGAAAAGAAAGATCACATCGTGTCCAGTTCTTTAGTAGTTGTTTTGGGGGGGGGGCTGACAGTGACAGAAACAAAGGGAAATACTTACCAAACATGATTGTCAAGAGAGCAATCGGCATCACAAACAGTCCAACCAGCAAATCTGCCACCGCCAAGGACATTAAAAAGTAGTTGGTAGCATACTGCAGCCTTTTCTCCAGTGAAACAGCCAGAATAACAAGGACGTTCCCACCAATGGTGGGTATTATCACCGCGAGTATCAGCAGAGCTGCCCAGTGTACTTTATTCCCCTGTTCCTCAGCAGTCTGCTTCATTTCCTCTGCTACTAGTTCTGACTTTAATTCAGAATGGTTAGACAGGATCAAATGATCAAATGAATTCTGTAAAATGTGCTCAGGAATTGTGCTTTGTTCAGACATTTTATAAGAGCAAGCCATCTGCTGTTCTTCTGTGATTCAGTCCAGTTCCAGACAGTGGTCAGCATAATCAGTAGGTAAGCTGGTCATTTGCTTTTGTAAGGCATTGTATCCATGCCGAACATTCAAAGCCAAAGTTGACTTACTCCTTTTTTTTTTAAAAGATTGAGGTTCTCCAAGATGGAAATGTATACACATCTCTCCATGTTTTTAGGTAAGACATCCACATTTTTAGTCTTTTCTAGAGGCTTAGATTTGTAGAGCCTTAGACACCAATCAATGCAGAAGGGAAAAAAATATTAGTTTCTCTTGTCTTTTTTTTTTTTTTTTTTTTAATTTTAAAAGAATTTGAACTTAAATATCAGAGTTAGTTCCCCCAAGGACAGAAAATAGTAAAAACCCTACTGTTTTGATAGGTTGGTATGCATTTGTGGTAGTACAGCCAGTGCCCTCAAAAATATTGTATTTCCTATTTGCCACAGAGATAATAATAAAGGAGATAGCTGTCTAACCCTTGGATACTTTTTCCCTTAACTTTAGAGAATGTACAAAAGAACAGTGAACCAAAACTCTTAAGTAGTTGCCAAGTAAAGGTTTCAGTAAATACTGGCCACCCACCTAGTAAGACTCAAGCCCACTGAAGGTCTTACCTTATCTTGAAGGATTTACCTTTACTTAGGTAAGAATCTAAATCTGTACATGTAATCATTTGTCTGATGGGTATTGATTTAATGTTTTATGTTTTTATTTTTTTATTTTTTTATGTTTTATGTTTTTATTTACTGTTTTATGACTTGTTTTTTAATTCCTTCAGTTGGAGAGAAAGTAGTACAGAGTATTACTAGCCAAATACTTACTTTTAGTAGTAATTACATTTTTCTACAAGATTTTAAAATGTAATAACATAATAGTCTGCCAGATTTGAACCAGTTCTTTTTTTAAGTACTAATATTTTCCTTACTCTTCCCAGTTCCCTTGAGAAGCGCTTTAAGAAGAAAGATAAAGTTATTTGTTCATTGTACTCACAAATCCCATATTAAAATCACCCTTCATATTTACAAATTTTAAATCACTGAATAAATATAAAAGACTAGGAAAGCAGAGCTCTTAAAGATTAAAATGGAAACAACAAAATCTTATTTCTATATGTATTTGCTAAATTATACTTACCTCTTGTCTGTTTGTGACTTTCCTAAGCATGCCGTCCTTGTGTCTGTTCAGTTGGACTCCTTGCTCCTGGCAGAAATCCTCCTCCCATTGACTCGCTCTGAGCCTCCAGTACTGGCACTGCAAGCAGTGAAACAAATGCGTGCAGCTGTGCGCCTGCCAGAGAGGTTATTTCCTCTTTGGTACTGTCATTATTAGAGCATAGCTGCATTCGTTGTAATTCATAAAACCACCAGTTATTTGTGTCTCACAGTTCATGACCTTTATTCGGGTTATATTCTTATGCATTCTCTTTGATATTTGGAGGAAATCTAGTAAACTCTTAATTTAGCGTAAAATGATTTTTATTTGGAATTAAGCCTGGGCTGTTTTTGCCTTTTGAAGGAAAAAAGAAAAAAGGATATAATCTAGAGATTATATATATATTGGAATGTGAATTTTACGGAGATTCTCCTTCATTGGTCTTATAGCAGTTTGCACACTTAACTAATTTTTAGCAATGAAACAAGAGTCTCAGCCCACTTTATGCCTTTGCTGTGGAACACAATTAATTCGCTCATGTCACAACCTTATTTAGAAGAGCACAGAAAGATCTGCAAGCTACTTGTATCCATAGATTTTGGCACAAACTTTGTCACTGCTCATTTTTAAACAGCCCCTGAATTTGGGAGCTGGTTCATTGGCATCTCTTTTCCCACAGATTTTTAACTGGAAAAGTATATAATGTATAGTAGAAGTATATTTCTGCCATATCTGTGAAAAATAATTTATAAATCTTAGTCGTTATGCTTCTGAAATTTTCTCTAAATTATAACACTGGCTTAATATTAAAACTCTAGTATTCTGTGTTTCCTTTTTAAAGAGTCTTCATAGGTTACTCAAAGTTTAGTTACTGTGTGTATGTGTGTGGTTTAGGGAAACAATTTTAATCTTCATTTACAAGCACAATAAATTAATACTCATATGTTGAACCAAAATTTTCTCTATACAGGAAATTTTACATTATTATTTGTATAATTTTTTATTTGTAATATTATTGTATAATAACATTTCTAAAATAAAATCATAGAAATACAGTTGTATCCATAAGTAAGCTAAGTTAAAAGCTATATAGTAAAGAGAAACACCAGTGGGACAAATGTAAGCACAAATGAGAACACTCCTGAATTCCCATGTTTCGTGGAGCATCAAAAACCACCAATCTTTTAGTTCTTTTCTTGTACATTATTCTGTATCCACATTCTCTGCATCTGATTGGATCCCTGGATTTTATTTAATTTCCATGTGACACTCCTCAAATATATATATATATAAATAATCAGCTGCTGCTTTGGAGCTTGAACATCTTTCTGGATGTCCATTGTAACAGTTTATACATATTCATAAGGTATTTCCATCATATTTCACATCCTCTTATTCTCAATCTTCTTCCCACACCTTTTCCTCCCTTTCATCCCTTTCCTCTCCCCAGCTAGCCCTCTTCTACTTTCGTGTGTGTGTATCAGTGTATCTGTGTCCCAGCAAGTTGTTTCATGAGGTTATTTACAGAGCATGACACATTATCCTTGGCTCTAACATTGAAGAAAATGACTTTCCCTTCCTCATAACCATTAGCTGCACATAATCTTCAAGATCAATTTCTTTTCTTTCTTCTTTATTTTGGGTCATTATTCCCATTTGGTTTCTCATAGTACCTTTTGTTGATTTTACCTCTGTATTGTAATTTAATGTATTATTTCATTCTCTGTATTTCCTAAAATCTTTCTTAAAATTTTGTTACAATTTTATTTAGTTTGTATGTGCATGGTGTAGGGAGAGGTGTGAATGCCACAGCATATACATGGAGGTCAGAAGACAGCTTGCACTTGCCTTCTTCCATCATGTCAGTCCCAAAGATCAAACTCCAGTAGTCAGGCTTGGCAGTAGGTGCCTAACCTGCCAAGCCATCTCACTGGCCTCTGTTTTCTATACACTGAGTATTGGTTCTATACTTGTTAACATTCAGTTTCTCTGTTTCCTAATTGAGAGCTTAGATGGTTTACATAAGGTTTAACTGCTTTCATGATGTATTAGAGTTATTGATAATCATGTTGGAATCCCTTGGTTCTTAATAGATTGAAAAATGGTTATATAATTTTATCATGACTTCATTTACTGTTACTTTAAATCATTGTCTGCACATATGTGTATGCAAAGATTACTGTACATGAGTTTTGCTTTCAGTGTGTGTTTGTATCATAGTCACTGCTTAGAAAGAGTCCTTTGTCCATCTAGAGCTGTCTGCTGAAACACTGACAAACCCATGAAGAGCTTGTGGCTTTATTGTGCTCTTCAAAGGAGATTAAATGCCTAAGCTGGTTTATTAGAAACTGTCTTTTCTTCTCTAAACACTTGTGTTTTCTAAAGAATGTGTCAGAGCTGGAATATTACTGAGCTAAACTGACAGGGTTATTTTAAAAAGGCTTTTGGGTTTCCAGCTCTTAGTACCAGTTTCAGTCTTTACTGCAGCTACTAAAGCGCCGTGACAGCATCCTACTCCTTGCATTCCGAGGCAGAGTTTTTTTTCCCTAAATCTCATAAAATAAAAATGCCATTTGGGAAACTGAATACTCTAAGTCCAAGTTGTATCCTCTTTCAGATGGTTTTCTACTAAAGGTAAAAGGTGATGAAGGGTAAGGTCAAAGCACATTACAGATATGCCTGAAAAGAGTGTAACCTAGGATTTTGTACAATGAATATATACTTATAGAAAGGAAGAAAAACTGAAGGTTTTTCAGTTTTTGTTTTGGTTTGGTTGGCTTAAGAATAGTATTAAAACATCTTATTTATTCCTACTACTTTCAAGTGGAGATTATAAAATAGGTGAAGTTTTAAGATAGATTTTAGGTAAACTTTTCCTAATATTTATTTTTATATACATTGGCATTTTGCATGCGTGTGTATCTGTGTGAAGGTGTCAGATTCCCTGTAACAAAGGTTAGAGACAGTTGTGAGCTGCCATGTGGGTGCTAGGAATTGAACTCAGCTCCTCTGGAAGAGCAGCCAGTGAGTGCTCTTAACCACTGAGCCATCTCTCCAACCTGGTAAACTCTTTTCTGTGAGTCAGTTTTCCCTGGAATATCTTGGCCTTGCTGAAACCAAATGACAAATTGTAAAACTCTGTGTGGGCCACTATTTCCCTAAAAAGTTGCTAAGAAAATCTAGAGGTAAAAACCTTTAATAGACTCTAATCCTGACATGTCAGCTCTTTCTAGCATGCACAAAGGGAAGCATAATATTTTGTAGGTGAAACAAGGCTCAGTAAGATTCAGAGCTTGTTTCCCTGGTGATAAATAACCACCCTAGAATTGGAATCCAGGTCTTTCTGATTCTAAGCCTATGTTCCCTCTATCTCAAGGAACTAAACACAAATAAATAAAGTTATTGACAGAAATTATTAAGGAATTACAGTATTATTTCCAGTGAGAGGTGATGAGGGTCTGCAACACAGCCATGAACACGGAAATAAGAGTTAAGGGTTTTGCTTGATTTACTAAGGCAGATTCATGGTAAAATCTGAGCAAATGAATAGAATGGAATTATATAGATGGCTGGGTGGTGGTGGTACACACCTTCAATCCCAGCACTCGGGAAACAGAGGCAGGTGTATCTCTGAGTTCAAGCCCAGCCTGGTCTACAGAGTTGCAGTGAGTTCCAGGACATCCAGGACTACACAGAGAAACACTGTCTTGAAAAACAAAGCAAAACAAAATAAGAATTGTATAGAAGAATGGACGTTATGAGAGAAGTAGTTTAAGGGAGGAGAGTGTTCTTTAGACCTCTTTCTGTGTGTTGACTGTGGTGTCAGTGATGTCTTTGGTTAAAGACATCCAACTGGCCCTTAGATTCTATTCAGGTTGGTGCTTTGATTGTAGAGAGTACAGAGCCTTACAGGAGCTAATATAGTCTTAGTTACTGTGCATCATGCTAATACTCCTCTGACATCATGACACTTACCTAGTAATGACTATGAATTTGTAACTCTACCAGAGAAATACCATGAGTTTTATATCTTCAAAACTTTCTTTGTGGATGATCCTGCCAAGAACAGGGTTTTTGCCTGTGTACATACATTACTCATTTTTTCTCTGTTAGTGCAGAGACTAGAGAGTGGAAGGGAGAGGCTCCATATTCTTGAAAACGTCTTGATTTATTAATATAATGTAATATAGTAGTTGTAGAAAATACTCAGTAAAGAAACAGTAGTTAGAAGCCAAAGTGTTGAAACAAAGAAATTCATATGGTTAGATGATGTCAGTGATTTGTATGCATATCCCTGCTCAATTCTTACTCTGTACAATTAGTAGCATTGGCAAACATGGCTGTTAGCTGTAAGCCAAGAACTTTTTATTAAAATAAAATATCCTGGATTTTATTACTTATTTCAGTGTGTAACATTCCCACACACACAAACACACAACAGCTCTGGCTGGCCTCAAATTCACAGATGTCCTCTGCCTCCAGAGTGCTGACATTGGAGTATTCATATCTCTTGTGCTGCCCTGGAAACATCTAAAATGCCTTGTCTTCTGTAACAAAATGCACAATGTCCAGAAAGTAGGAAAGTGGATACAGAGGAAATGTGCTCCATGTGACTGACTGTTCTCTACTTTGAAGGGTGCTAGGAAATGAATGGCATGCAGAGAACTTGCTTGAGAAGTCCCTAATAAGGTCCTCTTTCTCTGCATGTTTTCTGAATGTAGAAAATATATTCCTACTATCGATAGAATTCTGTGGGAGACTTTTTTCATAATTTTTAAAACTCTTACCACTTTGTCCCCCGATGGCTTTGAATTTCCTATGTAGTATAAGCTGTGCTCAAGTGGTGATCTTCCTGTCTGTTCCACTAGTGCTGGGATTACAGGTCTGTGCCAACACATCCTGTTTTGTGGGTGATTTTAAATTCTACAACTTATTTGTTAAATATTATGCTATTTCCCATATGTTAAAAACTGACAACAAAAACTTGTTTAAAATTATTTCCTATTGATTTATATATTACCTGTAAGACTGTCTTCTTTCTCTGTTTCCTATCAGGACGCCTGAACAGTGTCCAAGTGTTGTTTCTCTCTTGTCAGAGAGTTACAATCCTCATGTGCGCTATGGAGCTGCAATGGCCCTGGGGATCTGCTGTGCTGGTACAGGAAATAAGGTAAAGCCCAAAACCAAGGGGGTCAGTTCTTTCCTGGCACCAGGCTTTTCCATTGCAGAAAAGTGTGTGAAGCAGCTGTGAAAATACAAGCACAGTGTGATCTCTTAACACTGAGCTCGGCACAGGGAGCTTCACAGTGCTTCCCCACCTTACTGTGCTGTGGTGCCTGAAGCCTCCTAGGAACAGAACTGACTGGTGTTACATAGATAACCATTGGGAACTGCTGTCATTTTACATGCATATTCTCACTAGTTAATACTATGGAAAATAAGAATGCTGTCCAACTGAAATCAACTGATTTTTTTGTTATTTTTAATTATATGTATATGTGTGTGCCTGTGTATGGGTATGTGTACATGAGTGTGTCTGGAATACAGAGGCATCAGATCCCCCCCAGATGGTTGTGAACTGTATGTTTCTTTAACCACTGCGCTCTCTAGCCCCTACAAAATGTTTACTACATTGTGTGTGTGTGCGCGCACATTTGGCAATCAGGGAAAAAAAAGAAAACCTATAAGAGTCAGTTCTCTCCTTCTGCCATGTGGATTGTGGAGATCAAACTCAGGTCATCAGGCTTGGGCAGCAAGTGCTTTACCCATTGGGCCCAGCTGTAACAGATAATCTTGATTCACAGAATTGATATAGTCACCATACTTTGCCTTGCATAGCACACATGCATACATCTTAGGCACCTTGGATGAACCTTTCTTTTAACACATGAATGTATGTGTTTTTGTGGAAGAGAGAACATTATTCTCTTTGTGTTTTGCCTGCATATATGTCTACATACCAGCCACATGCAGTGCTTTCGGAAGGCCAGAAGAGGGCATTGGGTCCCCTGGAGTTGTAGATACAGATCAAGTGAGCAGTGTGGGGTACTGGAATTGAACCAGATCCTCTGGAAGATCGACTGGTGCTCTTCACTACTGAACTATCTTTCTTATGTTACCCCAACTTTCTTATCTCATATTGACTAGCTCTAGAAATTTTTATTTTAATTTGTTTGACTTTTTCCTCAAATAAAGAGTATTCATATTAGATATAACCACCAGCCCTCCAGCACACCCAACCACATCTTGATAGTCACTGTGCACACACAAGCATATCATTTAATGCCAAAAAGGTTTTGAATTTCCTTTGGACCAGAACTCAACAGGTAAAGGTGCTTGCCACCAAATGTGGCAGCCTGAGTTCAATCCTCGAACTTACATAGTGAAAAGAGGGGACCGGCTCCCCCACGGTGTGTTCCATGTGCAACTGTGGCATTCATGCCACACTAGCTTAGGCATGCACACACATACCAATAAATTATTTTTAGAGATATTTTATCCCATTCTGGTTTTGCCCTGCTTTCCCTCTTTCTCTCCTTCCCTCCCTCTGTAGGCAGAGTCCTGCTATGTTGCTTGGACTGGCCTTGAACTCAGAATCTTCCAGTCTCAGCTTCCTGTCTTTTATAACTATTTAACTTAATGTCTATGTTCCCTCAGCTGAAACATAAGATTCCTGTGAACAAAATGTTCACTGCTAGAACAGGCAGTCGCACTTGGCACTTAATTTGTTAGGGAGAGAATTTCTTATGTAAGCATCTGTGAAACCAGGCACAAACCTCTAGTCCTAACACTTGGGAGGCAGAGGTAAGTCGATCTTTGTGAATTTGAGGCCAAGTTCCAGGCCAGCTATGGGTATATAGTGAGTCCTGCCTCAAACAAAAACAAAAACAGCATCATGTATCAGAGGCAGGAAAGATGCCTCCATGGGTAAGAGCACTGACTAATCTTGCAGTAGACCGTAATTTGGTTCCCAGCACCCACATCAATCAGCTCACAAACACCTTTCGACTCCAGCTCCAGGAGATCCCACACTTTCCTCTGGCCTTCAAGTTTACCTGAAGTGCACATACCTGCCCCACCATTACACACACATACACATAATTAAAGTAAATCTTTTTAAAAAATATGTATCTTTATTTTTTATTAGAGAGATCATTATATATAAAAATTTGTTGTTGTTGTTGTTATAAGTGGAAGGGAATACATGCATGCCATAGTACATATGTCAAGGTCAGAGGATAACTCTCAGGAGTTGGTTCTGTCTATGTGTTTGGGGTCTTGGGAATCAAACTCAGGTTGTCAGACTTAACAAGCAGGCTCCTTACCTACTGAGATATATCACCACCTGCCTCTTTTTCTAGTATACATCTGTTCTGTAAACAGAGGAAGGATACAGTTGGATATTTGCTAAGTATTTTTCCTCTTAGGCTTTTAATTTACATTTATGTCTGCTCTCATAAGTTAAATACAAATTGGATCTTTTTCTTTCCATATTATTCTAAACTTAATATGTTATCTAGGAGCAAATATTCTTTGAAGCATAGCATCTGACAAGTTAATACAATGAAAAATTTTTATTACTCATACTAAACAAGTCTGCTTTATTTCTAGATAATTTGTGTGACCTAGGTATCTGTGAACAGCTGAAAGAAATTTGGCATTTGATTACTTTTATTTAGGAACGTTGAACATCGCCCTAATCTAAAATATACCTTTGGCACTGATTGGTTTGAAAACATAGCCATCTCAACTTCACTTAAAATTTTATTTGTTTGTTTGTTTATAATGCTTTCAGGAGGCAATTAATTTACTAGAACCGATGACAAACGACCCTGTGAACTATGTGAGGCAAGGGGCTCTGATAGCTTCAGCTCTCATCATGATCCAGCAGACCGAAATCACTTGTCCAAAGGTGAGCAAAGGAGCTCTAGAAGAGAGCTGGTTTGGGCTTTTCTTTAGTAACTTATCTTAGTCACTGAAAGGAAAAAAAAGCACATTTAAGGGCAACAGACTAGGAATGCTATAATTATATAGTTTTCCTTGTGGTATATTTTATAAACTTAAGGTCACTTTGTTAACTTAAGTATATAATTAAGAAGTTATAACTCATGAGGTAAAATAATAAAATTGGCTCTTTGTTTTTTGTTTTTGTGTTTTGTTTTGTTTTTGCCTCTCTGTGTGCTTTTAAATAGATGCAATGGGACTGACTCAATGTCCTCAGTGTTAGAGGAAGCAAATTCATACAGTCTGATTTTTCTGCCCCCGCCTTCTGAGGCAATGAAATATCTACAGTAACTTTATGTGTATATCCAACCTCAATTTTTTTTTTTAAAAATGCATTTACATTCTAGGCAATCCTAGGCAGGGTGTCAATGACTCAGGAAGTTTTCTTCCTCTCTGAACTCACATCCACACTACAGAAATGCTGTTATGTATTTTGCTCTTCTTGAAGTAGCTCTTGGTGCTAGTACCTAAGCTCATGACTAGTACCTGTCACTTTTAGATGTCAGATTCAGTGCACAGTGACTTCTGATAGTTAGTCATCCAGGTGCTCACTGGATCTATCCTGAGGGAGAAAGACAGCCCAGCTTTCCTCAAGGGGGTTGTCTTCATAGGCTGCACCTCCTTTGGACTAGCCATAACAGATTTTGAGGCACTTATTTGAAACTTCCCTCATGACAGTCTCATATACCTCATATTAATTAGTGCAATACCTCTGGACACAGCCAAACATCTCATTCTGTTGAGAACAGAAAGTACATATGTATTATTTGTATAAATTGCCATGCTTGATGTGTTCAGTAGAAATGTAAGTCACTGATAGTATGCAAGTGGTATCTACCTGTAACCTCAGCTTCTTAGGAGGGTTCAAGTTCCAGTATTGCCTTGGCTACAGGGGGGTTTAAAGGCCAGCTGGACAACTTAATAAAGACCCTAACTCAATACTAAAGCAAATGAGGCTGGGGGTGTGGCTCAGTACTAAAGTTATATGCCTTGGCTTAATCTTTAGTACTGAAGAAAAGAAAGAGAAATACATAGCCTGTGCCATAATACTGTATTTAGATTTTTAGAGCGTTTGGCAGCCTTGAATTGATTATATTTATATCTGAGAGGCAGTTAAAAACAAAACGTTACTAACAGGAAAAAAAAATTGTTAATGCCAGGTATGGTAGCAAATGCTTGTAGACTCAGCACCTAAGGGGCTAAGGCAGAAGGGTCACAAGTTCAAAGCCGGCCTGGACAACATGGGGAAACTTTGTCTTTAAAAAAAAAAAAAATAGAAAAGGAAAGGGGTGAGGCCATTGTCTTCTCTTCTGCCTCAACAACAGGACGGAGCACCTTTATTTTAAGCAGAAGAGGAGCATGCTTACCAGACTATGTAAGCATTGTCCTTCTGCCTCCACAGAGCTCTGTCTGACAAACCTTAGTTTCTAAGCAGCCACTGTCATTTTTGTCTCATTACCCAGTGCTTCTCTCTCAAAATCATTTTCAAGATTTCTGGTAGTTGTATTATTGCATGAAAAATCTGACTTCTCATCCTGTTTTTCCCAAGAATTGCTTGATATGCTTTGTTTTCTAGAACATAAACATCTTTGCAAACACAGACTACATTTCTTCATGCTTTTAAATATAGCAGCTATCATATGAGTAGCTTTTATTTCTGCTTTTGATGTTACACTGAGCCTTTGGAGGTTATCCAGCTGAGCAGTGTCATTAAAGAATGTACCTCCTCAAATAGTCACGTATAAATATTTATTCACTTGGACCTCACATGTTGCCTTCACGTTGCTTCTGTTGTTGACTAGACAAAAGTTTAGCCATCTTCATATCCTAGCTATAAAATATCAGTGATTAGACCAGGTTAGGGGGGCTGGGGAGATAGCAACTCAAGTAAGAATGTGTGCTGCATAATAATGAAGACCTGAGTTTGTACCCCAGCACCCAATGTAAAAGTCACACATGGCCACAAGTGCACCTGTAACTACCACTGCGAGGAACAAAAACAAAAGAACCCCTGGGGCCAGAAGCTACCAGCCTAGATCCACGTTCAATGAGAGACCCAGACTGAAGGTAATAGGCAGAAAGTGATAGAGAGGGATACCTGGTACTCTTCTATGGCATATATGTAGACATGTACACACACCTGCATATACCACATACATATACCATATACACAGTAAGTAAATAATTTACTTAATTAAAATGAAACTGATGTGATGCTGCCTGCTTGTAATCCCAGGAATTCAAGGCCAGCCTACATCAGTAAGTCTGAGGCTATCCTGGGCTACATGAGACCCTATCTTGTGTAGAAAAGTAAGTAAGTAAGAAAAGAAAGAAAGCTGGGCAGTGGTGGTACACGCCTTTAATCCCAGCACTCAGCAGGCAGATCTCTGAGTTCCAGGCCAGCCTGGTCCACAGAGTAAGTTCAAGACAGCCAGAGTTAAAACAGAGAAACTCTGTCTTGGGGGGTGGGGGGGGCGGAAACAGAAAGGGATGGAAGAAATATCAGTGTTTAATAGTCATAACCTCAAACTAACAATGGCAGAATCCTTTTGAAATAGAATAGGGTTTTTTAAACCTAATACAGTTTTTTAAATTGTAGTTAAAAAAAAAAAAATTGACTGGATAGGCAGTTGTGGTACATACCTTTCATCCCAGCACTCAGGAGGCAGAGACAGGCATATCTCTGTGAGTTCAAGGCCAGCCTGGTCTACAGCGCTAGTTCCAGGACAGCAGGGCTACAGAAAGAAACCCTATCTTGAAAGACAAGAAAACAGTTTGACTCTAAGAAATGTCACAGTTAGAAAAACTGACAAGTTACTACAGTTGAAATAATTGAATTTTTTTTTTTTCAGTCATTGCAAGTTAGGATCTTGGAGTCTTAACTTTTATAAACAAAGTACTCTCCTATCTTCAGGTTATATCCGGATGAATACTAATTTAAAATGTTTAGATAGCACTGGCAAGATGGCTCAGTGAGAAAAGGCATCTGCCAACAAGCCTGATCATCTGAGTTCTATCCCTGGATCCCACATGGTTGAGGGGGAGCACTAACTCCTACAAGTTTCCTGTGATAGTCATATGTGCATTGTAGCACTCATGTACCCACACACATACAGACACATAAAACAAATACTATGTAATGAAAATGAGTTTTAAAAGAAAACAAAATTCTCAAATCCCCAGAGTTCTACATGAAGGTTTTCAAATCAATACATGAAATTAATGGAAACAGCTCAAAAGCAAACATCAGGACATTAAGAATTATATTCTGAGGCTGGAGAGATGGCTTTACAGTTAAGAGCACTGACTGCTCTTTCAGAGGACCTGGGTTCAATTCCCAGCACCCACATGGCAGTTTGCAACCATCAGTAATGACAGTTCCAGGGGCTCTAACACCCTCTTCTGACCTCCTTGGGCACCAGGCACACAACATGGTGCAGAGATAAATAGGCAGGCAAAACATCCATATACATAAAAATAATTAAAAGGAGAATTACATCCCTTCCTCAAAAGAATGCAAAAGAAAATAACCTTGGACGTTTTGTAAGATTCATAATGGAAATCTAAAGTGTTTGTGTAATAATATGTCATAGTTCTGACACTTAGCTCTGTACATTGGGTTCTTGGTTTAAGTAATTTCGGTATGTCTTTGCCTTGTTTCTATCAGTTTCTCACCTGTTCACACTCACAAACATAAATCTGGAATCATAGACACATTTCTGTTCTATTACAGACACAATTTAGAGTCTTACAAGTGTCACACTTAATCTTTTAATGGGTTCTTAGGGCTTTTTTCTCTCAAAAACCTAATGCCCCTCTTCGTGAACCATCTACTGTTTTTCTTGTTAAATAAAATCCACCATAGCAGTTTATTTGAACATTTACATATTAAATAGTATATAAAATTCAGATTAAACAATTACAATATAAAAATAAGCTCTCAGGACCGGCAAGGTGATGTCTCATCCATTAGAAGTCCTTGCTGCTCCAGTAGAGAACCGAAGTTCAAATCCCTGAACCACATCAGGCAGCACACCAATCTCCTATAACTCCAGCTCCATTATAGTCAATTTTCTGTTCTGGCCTCTGAGGACACACACAGCATACACAGACACGCTGTGTTCTTTTTAAAGCTAGTACTGTTTTTTTCTTTTTCTTTCTTTTTTTTTTTTTTTCCGAGACAGGATTTCTCTGTTGTAACTCTGGCTGTCCTAGAACTCACTCTGTAGACCAGGCTGGCCTCTAGCTCACAGAGGTCTGCCTGCCTCTACCTCCCAAGTACTGGGATTAAAGACATGTGTCACCACCGCCTGGTTTCTACCACTTTCTTAATGCTCATTCTTATAATTCTCGTAAAGAATCATTTTATTAGTAGAGTGATAGATCAATATATGTGATAAACAAATTTTTACTTAAAAAATATTTCACTTAATATTTAATATTTATATTGACTTTTTTAAATCCATCTTTTAGTTTTTCATTAGATGTTTTATAAGTTTGGGAAATATTTTTAAACCTTTAGCGCATAAAATTTCCATCCTATATAGGGCAATATACGTATTCATCTAAAATCAGTTCAGAATCAAAGGAATTTGACCTGATGAACCAGAGTAAAAACATCAAATCATAAGATATTTTAAAGTAGTTATAAACTTAGTGATGATTTAATCATGCCAAATTTTACAGTTTTTAAAGAGGTAGACTAGAAATGTGTGACTTAGGAGTGATCTAGTGCATAATATTCCCCACTACAGTTTTGAATAAAAACGAGAACCATCTTTAAAAGAGTATTGTTTTGGTTTTTCAAGACAGGGCTTCAGTGTGTAACTCTGGCTGTCCTGTAACTCACAGTCAACCAGGCTGGCTTCAACTCAGAGATACGTCTGCCACTGCCTTCTGAGTGCAAGGTTAAAGGCATGCGTCACCATCACCTTGCTAAGGAGTATTGTTTTATGATCAGTATTTAGGTGGCAGAGCTAATAGTCCAAAAGGGTAACAAGATTCTGCCCCCATGAGATATCCATGCTTATTGAAGTGTGAAATACCTCATATGTATGTGACCACATATTACTTCAGGTAGTCTTTAGACCATGGATGAAGTGGATTCTATAATTCTCAAAGAGAAAAATAAGTCTCAGAAAAGTGGCTACATTTGGTGATGTGTACCTGTGGTACCTGGCTACTAAGGAGGCTTTGACAAAAGGATCATTGGGACTCAGGAGTTCAAGACCTGGGCTACCTTACAAGAAGACCCATCTAGGGGGGAAAAAAAAGGTGGGGGGGGGCGACAGGACAGACAGACCAGTAATGTACCCAAATGGCTTCTAAGAGCAGAGATAGTCATATGCCAGGGTTGTCTGAGTCTATTCTTCTGCCACAGTATCACACTGTAGCCTTCAGACCAATACAAAGGAAAGATTCTGAAAGGATGTGTGCTAAACTCATTATATTAGGAAACTCAAATCTGGTGTTTTCTGCTTTTGGCAGATTTGGGGAGCTCCATGATCATGTGCTTCTTGAACAAGCAGACTTCTTCCTGAGTGCCTACCATTTGAAAGCACTGTTGGGAAAACAAGGAAATATAAGACATGGAAGAAGCATAAGATAGTGCCCTTATTGCCACCCAAAAAGCTAAAGAAATCACTTTACTCATTAAGAATATTTTACATAGCATTTTTATGTGAAAATAATAAATAGTAATTTCAGGAAAATACCAAAGCATACAAAAATTACTGGTAATCTTACCGTAAGTTGAATCATAAGAATACTGATTCTGACCAAGTCTTCAGAAATTGATGTGTGTTCAGAATGCATATCTTTAATGTTTTAATCCACTCACACAGTCTGAGTATAGGGTAGTTTACTTAAGGTAGAACTGAAGGGCTGTGCCTATTAGGAAATCTGCTCAGTTGACAGTAAGCGTGGCTATAATTCAGAGTGCAGCAAAAGCCATAGTGTTTGCTTGGATTGCTGGGCCTGCTGACTGCTGGTGCAGAGTGCAATCTTATTCAGCATTCCCTTGAGTCTGAATCATCCACTGTGGAAATGAGGACTGAAAACAGAGCTAGTGCTCCCTTTCCAGAAAGTCGGAACACTGATTTCAAGCACAGAACTGTTCTGCCTTCACATCTGGCCTATCTCCCTCTTCTAAATGTTCCAAAATTGAGAACTGAGTCTTAATACCATTAGCACAGTTTATTGCGTGCTCTTTAACGGCACCACAAATGAACAGTTAGACCATAATTCTTTTTCTTGCTTCTTCAGGTGAATCAGTTCAGACAGCTGTATTCCAAAGTCATCAATGACAAGCATGATGATGTCATGGCCAAATTTGGCGCTATTCTGGCCCAAGGCATACTGGATGCAGGTAAAAGTTCTTAGCTCTTCAGATATATTATGCAAATCTAATGAAACAGCTAATCTAATGTTCTGTATGACATCATGGAAATTGAATCTGAAGCAAATTATTCCAGGGTAAAATTTAAGAAGTGTATAGTTTACATAGATTATTTTCAGTTATTCAAGTACAAACATATGTGTTTAAATGCTAGTCATTCTCCTGCCCCCCCAAACACACCCTGTGCCCTCTTGCCTCCCTGCTGAAGATTGAGCCCTGGACATCACACATGGAATGTAATACCACTGAGTAACAACTACCCATCACTCCATTTCATGTATCATTTTGAGACAAAGACTGTAAGTTGCCCCAGTTAGGCTTGAACTTGCTATCCTCTTGCCTCAACCTCTTATAAGTAGCTGAGACAAGTGTGTAGCACCATGCTCAGCTGTCCCTCCTTATTTTGTAACATCTACCTCACAGTGTTCAGAGGATTGGAGAGAAATTAGGACAATTCTATTCACTTAGTAAAGCGCTTGCTGACTTTCAGCTGCTGTTGTTGTTTTTTCTTTTTTTTGGAGTTGGGGCATGTCACAGAAACTATGTAATCTAAATTCAAGCTAGCCCTCCTATTTCAGCCTCCCAAGCACTGGGGTCATAGATAGTTATGTGCCACTGTGCCCGACTAAAATCCATTTCTAACTGACGGCTTGGATCGTCACTCTAATTCACTGGATTTCAAGCTGTGTTTCTCTATATTCACCAAAGGGATAGTCTAGGGGATGTGGCAAGAGGCAGAACAGGTTGGGTTTCAATACTTTATTTACCCTCTCACAGTTACAGACTTGTGATCAAAATCAGCTTATTTCATTGTTTATCATAGTCTTTCTCAGAAAACTTTTTTATCAAGAATTAAATGTTACAGTTTTCCTTTTGTGGTGCTGGTGAGGTGGCTCAATGGTTAAGAGTACTTGCTGCTCTTTCAGAAGACCCAGGTTCAGTTACCAGCACCCACATCCGGTAGGTTACAGCCACCTGTGACTTGAGTTTTAAGAAAGAATTCAACACCCTCTTCTGCCTTTGTGGGCATCAGGCACCCACATGGTACACATACACACATGTAGACAAAACACTCATAAACATAAAATATCACTGGATGCAGTGCTACGTACATTTAATCCCAGCACTTGGGAGGCAGCGGCAGGCAGATCTCTGTGAGTTCAAGGCCAGCCTGGTCTACACAGTGAGTTCCAGGACAGATATATTATGATACCAGAGATACATAGTGAGTCCCTGTCTCAAAAAAACCATCACATACTGCACTTTCCTAGTGCAGTAGCTGGAAATGTTTACTACCATCTTAATGGGTTGCTCTGCTCATGGATTCTCTGTTTTTCTGCAGGTGGTCATAATGTCACAATCTCCTTACAGTCCAGGACTGGGCACACTCATATGCCTTCTGTGGTTGGCGTCCTCGTCTTTACTCAGTTCTGGTTCTGGTTTCCCCTTTCACACTTCCTGTCATTGGCTTATACCCCTACCTGTGTCATTGGCCTTAACAAGGACTTAAAGGTATGTCTGTGAGTTCTAAGCTTTGTGGAGTATCTTGTATCAGAGTGACCCCCCATTTGTAAAGATCCTGTGAAACTTTAAAGATGACCATTGTTGGTAGCATATTTTCCCTGCAATTTGAGTTAGCCCTTAGCCCTTACAGGGTAGACTATATCTGTGGAAGTTTTGAAAGTAACGGTTTTCTTATTAGCTGTGTAACACTGGACATATCTTTTGAGAGGGAATGATGGGGTAGGGTGCTTAATACAAAAGTATGAAGATATTTTATAAGCTATTTTGTATATTAGGGGGTTGGTGTTTATTTTGCAACTGAGTTATGTAGTCCTGACTGGCCTGAAATTCACTATATAGACAAGGCTGGCCTCACAGAGGCCACAGAGACCTGTGAACTCATAAAGACCTGCCTGCCTCTGCCTTTAGATTACTTGGATTAAAGGCATGTTCTACCATGCCTGGCTAGTGTTCTGGTGTTTGTTTTGTTTTGTTTTTTTGGGGGGTGTACAGTCATTCTTTGTGATGCAATGATCTTTGAACTACTACCTCATCCTCCAGAGGCTGGGATTCCAGGCATGTGCCATCAAGCTCGGCCACTTTAATCCAAAGGCTACAAGAGCTGTTGTAAACTTTTAAGAAGGTGGTGACAGGACTTTTGTCCTTGGGAGATCATTCTCATGCCAGTAGAAACCTGGGGCAGTGCTAGTGCAGTAATCTGAACAAGAAAGAATGAGGACACAGATTAACTGTAATGAGGAATGAAAGTTTGAGACTAAATATGCATCTCAGAGTCATGTGCTGCAGGGGTTTCTGTGACCACCATGGCCAGCAGAGTAACAATCCAGAGGAAGCAAGAAGGCAGTTTGGTTCAATACAACTCAGTAGCCAGTACTGGTTCAAATTTTGAGAGTCTGACCCCAGGTAGTTTGTTTTAGGAATATTTAAGCATAGCACGATTTGGTGGAAATTTTTCTGGTGATAATTAACCCAGTCCTGTGTGTACAACAAAGCTTAAAGACATGACTACATCGTAACACTTTGTAAAGTACTTCCTCTATAAATGATACGTTCTGTAGACTGGCTGGGAAAAACAAGCTCGTGATAAGGATCTGGGGGAGGATCTGGTATGGTCTCCAGCCACACAGATCATACAGGGATCATCAGGCTGTTAACCACATCTGCTCCCAGCCTCCTGGGTGGAAAACAGGTTATAATCTCTTTGAAGAGGCAATCCTGTGTGTTTAACATTTGGTTCCCCTACTGCTTATCTCTTGAGCACAAGGACCTCTTACTTAACAAAGTGCCTACTTAACAAAGAATTATTAGTATAAGGTAAAGTAACTCAGGGAATATCCCTTTAGTAGTGGCAGAAAACAAGACCAAAAATGAGGAGCCAGGGAGTCTGGCAGAACAAAATTGATCAGAAAGGTTAAAGGCTTTAGGTGCTGTGTACTCTGTCATCACAGTTTTTAATCACATTTTTAATGGAGTTTGTGGTTAGATTTTTCTCAGTCCTATGACCGGATGATTCATCTTGTTCTTCTTTAAAGGCCGAGGGCTTTTGGACTTTTAAATGCCTCTCATATTCAGTCATCATTGTTGTTAAAATGTTTTGTTAAATTTTCAGAATGGAAAAACTTTAAGCCAAAATTTGTCTTAATTGAGTGATTCGTTATATTTTCATTATAGCTATACAACTGCAGTTATTCATTAAATATTAATGAGGAATATATATGAATATATAAGTAATAATTAAGGATAATACTTAAGAATAATATTAAAACTGCTCACAGTTGCACATATTCAGCATCTTTATTTCTCAAAACAGTGGTATTTTGTTTTCCAATTCCTCATACTTAACATTCTCATTAAACCTCCCATGTAATCTTTAGAGGCTTACAATCTGTCAATTTTATGCTTTTTTTTAATAAAAATTTTTTAAAGATTTATTTATTCATGTATTTTATGTATATGAGTGCTCTGTCTTCATGCACACCAGAAGAAGGGATCAGATCCTATTACAGATGGTTGTTAGCTTCCATATGGTTCCTGGGAATTGTACTCAGGACCTGGAGGAGCAGCAAGTGCTCTTAACCGCTGAGCCTTCTCTCCAGCCCTGATACAATGTTTTCATTATTCACAACAAAAGTGAGATAGACACGATAAGTTCCCGTCTTAGCAAACATGGCGCTTATTACCATTTTTCATCAATGCAAATTAGTAAAGAAAGATGCAGTCTAGAGAGCAGGTTTGTTCAATAAGTGATATGAAGCTGGTTTTCTATTAGGCTCATGTTAGAAAGCATGATTATGTAGTATGAAAACTGTATGCAGCAGTGGTTCTCAGTCTTTCTAGTGCTGTGACCCTTTAATACAGTTCCTCATGTTGTAGTGACCCCAACCATAAGATTGTTTTCACTGATACTTCATAACTGTAATTTTGCTGCTGTTACGAATCATAGTGTAAATATCTGATGTGCAGATGATCTTAGGCAGCCCCTGTGAAAGGGTCATTCAGCCTCAAAGGGGTCCCAACCCTCAGGTTGAAAATTGCTAATATATAGACTAATAAGTTGCTGGTGTGATACAAGGAATGGTCATGGGAGTTTAGTGAACAGAAGGGATAGATAACACTTTACAAAGGAGGTGATAGTTGTTCCATGTTCACAGTGAGAATAGGGCTTCACAGACACTGTGTGGTTTGTGAGAAAACAAGAGAAAAGGATGCTTATTCAGTGGCAGAGCTTTAAGATCTGTAGGGAACTAAGTATCAAAAATAATTCACAGGGGTAACGTGTAATAGCTCTATAGTTGAATATTTAACTTGCATACTTTCCATCTGCCACTGCATCTATATGCTTGTTAAAAACAGAATGCATAAGTCTTGATATTATTTCCATGAGAAAACAAAAGGGTGTTTTATTTCTTCAGATGCCGAAAGTTCAATATAAATCAAATTGTAAACCATCCACATTCGCATATCCTGCCCCCCTGGAAGTACCAAAAGAAAAAGAAAAGGAAAAGGTGCGTTCTTTGAGCCTTCAAGTAACATTTGTTCTTGTTGGAGAAGCTGCTGACTGTTTAGGTGATAAATTTTTAAATGTGGTTGGTTGATTGGTTGGTTGGTAGGTTGAATAAAGTCTCACTATGGAGTCCTAGCTAATCTGGAACTTGGTAAGTATATCAGACTGACCTCAAACTCACAGAGATCCACCTGCCTCTGTCTCCAGGTACTAAAATTAAGGGCATATACCATCATGCTGCAGAACTTCAATTAAGAGGCGGGGTGGGATATTCATCTGAGTGTGGGTACTCACAGAGGCTAGAGACGTGAGATCATTCTTGGAGTTGGAGTTGTTGTGAGCTGCCTGACATGGGTGCTGGGAACCAGACTCGGGTCCTCTGGAGAGTAGCACATGCTCTAAGCTGCTGAGCCATCTCTTCCAGCCCCAACCCTGTTTCATTTTTTTAAACCAATACTTCTTGTGGTGATAGCTTACATTAGACTTAAAATATAAAGGGCCTTTCCTCTCTTGATATCCCAGCCCCATGACACAAGTGTTCCAACATGTGTTTGATGAAAGTTTCCTCTGCCTTGTTAGTACCTCTTACAGTAAAATTGCAGCCATTTCCTGCATGTTGATCTACATCCTGTGTCTTACTTTAAGAGTATTTTCAATGTATAACTTTTCCCCCAAAGCTACCATATCTATGTGCCATTATTTCTTTTATCTGATATACATTTAAAGGCATTTTTTTTTCTTTTTCTTTCTTTTCTTTTTTTTTTTTTTTTTCTTTCTGAGACAGGGTTTCTTTGTTGTAACTCTGGAACTCACTCTGTAGACCAGGCTGGCCTTGAACTCACAGAGATCCACCTTCCTCTGCCTCCCAAGTGCTGGGATTAAAAGAATTAGCCACCACTGCCTGGCCTTAAGGGCATTTTTATTTAATAAATTGTAGGTGAGGATACAATTAAAGTATTCATGCATATACTTGTACTCTTGTGCAAGTGTATCTCTCACTTAAAATAGTAGCTGTGGAGTTGTGTGGTCTTAAGAGAATGTTTCAGAGTAACTACTTGTTGATTATTGCTTTAAGTTTTAAAGTTAATTTTACAACTGACAAAATTCAAGGTAGCAACTGATGAATATCCTTTCACAACATCTTTATTGCCCATTTCAAATTCTTGTTTCACCTTTGATTTCAAGTGAGATCCTTCAAGGAAAATCATTCCTAGCTAACTATTCACTCATTGTGTATTACCATTACAAGGTATCTAGTCATGACAACATCTCTGACCAAGAATTTTTCAGTGCTTTCCCCATAAAACCAAAAAGAACATAGCACTAGGGCTGGAGAAATGACTCAGTGGTTAAGCACACCGCTTGTTTTTTCCAGTGGACCCAAGTTCAATTCCCAGCACCCACATGGCATCTCACAACTGTCTGTAACTCCAGTTCCAGGGGATCTGACACTTTCACATCAATGCACATAAAATAAAATTAAATAAAGTATTTTAAAGAAGAAGAAGAACATAGCACTCTTGTGTCTCAGAAGATGATAGCAAATTCATACCCAAGGTGGATCAGAAAGTATTGGTTGTTTTGGACACAGCCCCAGTAGCTAAAGATGGCACTAGCAGCAATGATGTTCTCAGAGTCCTGCTTGCTTTCCCATTTAGTCTCTAGTGGTTTTGTTGTTTGTGTTACTGACAGGAAACAGGGACCTGCTATAGGACTGTTTTCCTTGGGTTTGTTTCTTAGTATTTAGGTAAGAGATTATAACAGTTACCATTTTCTCTAGGTTTCTACTGCTGTGTTGTCTATTACTGCCAAAGCTAAAAAGAAAGAAAAAGAAAAAGAAAAAAAAGAGGAGGAAAAGATGGAAGTGGTAGGTATAACTCAATGGTCATGTGGGTTAATAGCTGGTGTGGTCCAGATTCCTTAAGCACTTATACTTTGCTCTTAGCTTTTTCGATTAATTATCCTGCTTCCATCATACACAGTCATATTATATTTGAAAGAGACTCTAGAAAACCATGTCTGAGTTAGTTAGCTTTTCTTGTTGCTGTGTTGAACTCCTGACAGAAGCAACTTTAGAGAGAAGAGATGTAGGCTCATGATTTTAAGGAATACAATCTGCCTTGCAGGGAAGGTATGGTGGCTAAGGCTACCTCTCTGAAAGTGAGAACTTGCAGCATGCCTTGCTCATATCTTGATCAGGAAGCAGTGAGCTCAGCCTGGCAACAGAGTCGGCCTATATCTATACCTCACGCCCATCCCTTCAGCCAGCAAGGCCCTGTGTTCAGAAGGTTCCCAAATGTTCACATACATGAGCTTACAGAGGACATTTCACATTCAGGCCGTAATAGCGTCCATTTGTGGGAAGGTAGATGAGTACAGAACATAGGGAAAGTTACAACTAAAATAGGCTTTGAAGAGCAGAGTTCTGAAGACCATGACTTGATGAAAGAGAAGGACATCGAGGAAGATGGTTACAGTCTGTTCAAATAGATGCTCTTGTGATTCCTGCTGGTAGAAACTCTTTTTCATCCTTTAAAGCCAGTCATACCATTCTCACTCCTAAGTAGAGTCTGGTATCATTTTAGTTGTACTTTCAAACTTAGCAGACTCAAGTGATGTGGGACAAAATGATCCTTTGATTGCCTTCTCCCACCCTAGGATGAAGCAGAGAAGAAGGAAGAAAAAGAGAAGAAAAAAGAACCTGAGCCAAACTTCCAGCTGTTGGATAATCCAGCACGAGTTATGCCTGCCCAGCTGAAGGTCTTAACTATGACAGAGACCTGCAGATACCAACCTTTCAAACCAGTAAGTTACCAATGGCTCTTAGCTGTATTTGCCAGTGGGTATTAATCTGTAGGACTAGGTAAGACTGACAGCAGAGAGAAGAGCCTCAAAATATTTTAAAGCAAAGTCACTAGTACTTTTTAAAAAAAAAAAAAAAAAGCCTTGTTCTTAGTAAAAACAAGAACAGCCCCCTCGGTTTCATATGGATTTTTGGAGAGCTTCTCTTTTCTCTTGGAATTCTGTTTTCCTTCTTCTGTCACAGATTGAGGCACATTAACTACAGAGCCAGGCACACTGGATTGAATTTTGATCCTCCGTTCATAGGCTTTGTGATCTTGGTCCAAGTTTTAAATGTTTCTTTCCCTGTCCTCTCCATATGTAAAATACAAATTGTCTCCCCGACTAATGAATAAAGGGCACAGATGAAAAAAGTTAATATGTAAGCACTGGGAACAAGACATAACCCTGCCAAAAAATGATCATCATCTGTTGGCGTAAACACATTGAATTTTAGAATTAAAAAAAGGATCTTTGTGATATTCAATTAATCCCAAGCCAGAATGTTTGTCGTTAGGAACAAGTGTGTATTGGTTGCTCTTCTCATTACTATGACAATACCTGACAGAAGCAACTCAGGGAGACTTTATTTGACTTGTAGTTTGAGAGGATATAGTCCATCACGGTCACGGTGAGAAGTGTGGTGGAGTTTGTGGCAGCAGGACTGAGTGGCTAGGACTCCTCACACCTTAGAAGACTAGGAAATGTAGAGCGGTCAGGAAGAAGGCTGTTGTTTGAAATATCATAGATGAGATTTCTGGATCTTACATGGGAATAAGTTTATTTTTTATCAACCTAATGATAAATTAAAAGCAACTCTTGTTTCAGTTGTGAGCCAAGGTGTTCCTGACTAGGTTATCAGCTTAGAGGCAAAAAATGTAAATTGATGTGTGTGTGGTTGTTTCAGGCTGATGGTGGGCATAACTGGGTTTATACCTCAACTCTTGTTTAGTAGAGTGACTAAGTAATTCATTTGCATTTCATTTTCTTCATCTGTAAAATTAGTATAGTAATCCTCTCTACTCAAGAAATACTATAAGGAAGTTTCTAAGTCATTCCAGCTAGCTTTTCCTGTCCTAAGTGCAGAACTTCTTCAAGTTAATGCAGGTGCTCTCAAGTTTAGTATAGGTGGCTGCACAAGTTTGTGAATTTATTGTTTTATACGTTGAAGGAGTCTGTTTTATATTATATGGAAAGCATTAAGTAACCTAAAATGTGGTATAGCTATAAACAGCTCTTTGGATATGTGGATTATGTTGCAGAATGTGAGTGAGATCATTTTGTTTCTGATGAACATATAGTAGAAATTAGAACCCCTAGCTACAGGCTTTCAGAAATTTGGAAGTCCTCTGAGTGTGGGTATTTATTCTGCTTGGAGACTTATCTCCACTGCTCCACTAGTAGGGTCACATAAACTTTTAGGCTGTGGAGGATGAAGTCAGTGGTCATATTCTCTGGCATTCTTGAGCTGTTAGTAATTAAGGCAGGGTCCATTCATAAAATGCATTCTTTTCAAGAAAAGCAAACTTGTTAAGGGAGAGTTGTAGATTCTTTGGTGTGAATGCATGTGGTAAGGGGAGATGGTCTAGAAATTCTTGAAGGCACACCAGTTTAGAGCACAGCAGGGCAGAGTCTTGATGAGTAAAATCAGATTAGGTTCAACTACAGAGATGCTTACACATGTAAGTCATTTGACTGGTGTTCTTGTACTTCTTTCCTTCCCAGTAATGTGCTTTATAGAAGTATGCTTTTTCCAGATGTGGCCTGCCACTGTTGACTGATCTAATTACAGAGAGCAGCTTTCCATTTCCTTTGACACAGGCAAGCAAATAGAATAAGATTAGCATGCCAGAGAATGGCTGAATAGTTTGGTGTTTGAATTTACTGTCCGCTAATAGGCTGAGAGAGAACTTAATAGGATTGCTACTGCATTCTACTTTCCTTTGGTTTTCCATCTGGTTTTTTATTGACTAAATCACCTTTGTTTCTTGATTACAGTGAAAACACTCGGATGTCTGATGTATTTATTATTTTCTCTGACATTCTGGAATTGAGGAAGGAAAAAAATGGCCTTTGTTGATTTTCTTAAATCTCACAAACATAAAACTAGGGTTTGGAAGTTTATTTTTAGTTATATTTAAAATTGTTTTTGTGCGCTGTTGGAAAAAGGGAAGCATAGGTCTTGGCGTTCTGCATTGTTTGCAGGTGTTGGATTTCTGTGGGGGATGTTTTAATTGCTCATGATATGCATATGCTATCAGTAGAGTGCCTGTGGAGTTTGAATCAATAAAAACACCTGAGTGGAGAGCTCGGTTTTCGGCTTTCACTGTTGAGTATGGCGCTAGCCATGACGGTGGTTCCCTCTGCTGAGGTCTGGCAGAGTTTACATCTATGAAATATGCATCCATCTCTTCCTTGGTGAGACATAGCAGCAGCTCACTACTACACTCGGGTACTTCAAAACTGTAATACAGGGTTGGAAAGATGGCTCAGTCATCAAAGGCTAGGAGCACAACCAAAAGACTAATATACATTCATATCAAAGGTCTAGGGGTACTTGTTGCTCCTACAGAGGACTTGAATTTTGTTCCCTGTACCCACATAGCAGCTCACAGCTATCTGTAACTAGTTCCAGAGGATCCAATACCCTCTTCTAGACTCCTCAGTCATTCTACACACATGATGCACAGATATTCATACAGGTAAAACACCTATACGCATAAAACAAAAATCTTTTAAAAGGTGGGGCCAGCTTTTCCACATTTGAAAGAAGCTCTGGGGTAATAGTAAAGTTGCTGATCCAAGCCCACTGTCTCGAGTAGAGTAGGAAGACAGAATACTATATTGGGACAGTAAACATTCTGCCCACAGTCAGATGGAGGCTAATAATCATTTCTTTGGCTGGGAAACATTTCTTCAGTTGGGATATGACATCCACATAGAGCAGCGTCACATGACCCACCGTGCACTGGGTTCAGCTGGCAGTTCCTCAGCAGAGAGGAGTTATTCTATTCTAGTGTTCCTTTTCCTTGCACGTCAGGCATTGAGCATCCACTTAACAAGCACCCACTCTGCATGGCAGAGCATTGTGAAGTATGGAGCTTACTTTGCTTTCCTCTCTGTGTGCAGCTCTCCATTGGAGGCATCATAATTCTGAAAGATACCAGTGAAGACATTGAAGAACTCGTGGAACCTGTGGCAGCACATGGCCCAAAAATTGAGGAGGAGGAACAAGAGCCAGAGCCCCCAGAGCCATTTGAGTATATTGACGATTAAAGACCAGGGGTAAGTATTCACTTATATCAGTCACTCCTGAAGGAAATATCTTTGTCAATGGGTATCTATGAAAGCTAGAACATTGTTTCGCTTCTTCTCCTTTTATTTACTCCTTATTTACCCAGTAGCATTAAAACTTCATCTTTCTCAACCCATCTGCAAATGGAACTACATATGCACTTTTCCTTTCTCCTTTGACTTTGTGCTCTAGTGCTCTGCTGGGCTCTTCAGAGGGACTGGTCTGCAGACCTTAAGGACGTGGGGAGTTTGCCCCAGAGGGAAAATCTCCGTGATTTTTTCACAAGGAAGTCTTCTTTAAAAAAGCTAAACAAAGCCAGGCAGGGTAGCACATACCTGTAACCCAACACTTGGAATATGGAGCAGGAAGAGCAGGAGTTTCAAGGCCGGGCTTGGCTATATAACAAGTTCAAGGTCAGTTTGGGCTACTTGCTTCCCAGCCAAAACAATTGAAATGTAATACTTCCTTAATGATAAAGATGATAAGAGTTTATATGCATACTTGTAAGCTCCTTGGGTAGGTCAATCATAGTTAATCAGCCTGTTTTCATCCATAGGTCACACTTTTTTGGGATTGTTTCTGTTTTTGAGACAGAGTCTGTCTACATAGCCCTGACTGACCTAGAACTCACATGCAATCTACCTGCCCCTGCCTCTGCTCCTGCCCCTGCCTTTGCCTCTGCCTCCGCCTCCTGAGTGCTGGGATTAAAGGCATGTGCAGGTATAGGCTTCCTACTGATTCCGCTCTCTCCTTGTCCTCTTAGCAGTAATTCTGGAGCTTTAATGTTCACATATTCAGTAGAGCCAGTAAACATCTGATGTTTTTTTAGACACATGATCTCTAAAGACCTTGGAGTGAGTCAAACTATACCACAAACACATCTCTGGCTGAGTTGTGTTTAAAACTAAGGGAGGGAGGGCTGGAGAGATGGCTCAGTGGTTAAGGGTGCTGACTGCTCTTCCAGAGGACCAGGTTTATTTCCCACCTATCACATAACAGTTTACAACTGTCTGTAAATCCAGTTCTAGGGGACTTGACACTTTCGCAAAGACATATATGCAGGCGAAACACCAATGCGTATAAAATAAAAATAATTTAAAAGGGGAGTTGATCCTTAGCTTCTAAAACTTAAAGTCTTGTATGAAACTGGCACTCTTTTAATTCCCTTATTTTCTTTTATAATCACATATTTGAAAACACATATGAAAGATACATGACAGTTTCTTTAGTTTCACCAATTTTCAGAAAATGAATTTGTTTTACTCTTTAGAGAAAGTAGGAGGCCAGGGAGATGGTCAGGGGTAAGGTGCTTGCCACCAAGCCTGACAGCCTGTGTCTGACCTTGAGAGCCACAGGTGGAAGGAGAGCTGTGACTTCTGCATGTGACCCTCTGACCACACAGGCATGTTGTGGCACCCATGCAGTATAGATCCACACAAAACAAGTAACTTGTAAGAAAGAAAGAAAATAGGAACTATATCATTTATTACAGTAATATAAAAAATACATTTGGGGCTGTGGATATAGCTCAGTGATAGTGTATTTATTGGCCCTACCCAAGGTCCTGAGTTCAGTCCCGGCAACACACACACAACATACAAATTGTAAATCTAGCATAGGACACACATTGGTAGCAATTAGAGACAGAAGCCTTGCCATTAATTAGAAAATATAATCCTGCCTCAGAGAGTGGGAGGTTTGTATAGGTGCCCTGCCATGTACTTTTGCACTGCTGTGCTTTTATCTCTCAGCCTAAGCTTTACCTGCCCAGCATGCTTGTCCAGTGATCGCTTGGTCTGCACCACAAAACTGACTCACGGTGGCCCTCCAGCCTTTCCTGCTGCCTCGCTCAGACCACCTGATTGTGTGGTTCAAGACAGAATGGCTTAGAAGCACACAGCTAGAAATTGGACTCTTAGAAGTTTTTAAAGGGGTAAAATACCTGATTTGTTAGAAATTTGGAGACTATAGTAGCACAGACTGGCAAAACAGGCCTGCAGGTACTGAGTAAGAGCTAGTCGTTTTTTTAAAAACGTTTGGGAACAAAGGACAGTGCCAACTTCTGCCACTTTCCCTTTCCAGGTTTTCACCTGCTCAACTGAAGATGACTATCCTGGCTCATATGTCTGTGAGGGAACCCACGCTGAGACCCACTTGATGCACACAACATTGCCTACGCTGACCTAAAGAACCTTGTGTCCCAAGCCTTTGGGTGAGAAGATAAACGACTGTTTAGTGTGCTCTTTCACAGAATTTGGTTTTCAAATAAATATATTAAAATCTCCAGATTGACAAATCTCCAGATTGACAAGTCTTTAATTGATTTGGTTTTTTGTATTTTGTTTTAACAACAACTCCTCCTCCTCCTCCTCCTCCTCCTCCTCCTCCTCCTCCTCCTCCTCCTCCTCCTCCTCCTCCTCCTCCTCCTCCTCCTCCTCCTTCTCCTCCTTCTCCTCTTCTTTTTTTTTTTTTTTTTTTTTTTTTGACACAGGGTCTCACTGTGTAACTCTGGCTGTCCTGGACTCACTCGTAAACCAGGCTGTCCTCGAATTCACAGAGGTACACCTGCCTCTGCCTCCTGAGTGCTAAGATTAAAGATGTGAACCAGCACTCTGGCAGTTGATTTGTTTTTCAACCTGAAGTTTTAGTTTTTTGTTTTTTCATGGGTCTTATGGCACCACCGTAAGCTAATAAGCAAGATATCACACCTATAAAACCCCAGCGTTGAGGAAACTGAAGCTGGAGAGCTTTGATTCTTTGACTTAAACTTAGGAGATTGTATTTGAAGAACTCTTTGTTGCAATACTGGTGATTGAACCCCAGGGCTTCTGCATGCTAGACCAGTGCTCTAGCACTGAGTTGTGAGCTGTCCCCCAGCCCAGGAGATAGCCTCTAAATCTGGAGGGAAATGAATGAATAAACAAACTAATAGAGAGGTCAGCCCTGATGCATTCATCTGTCCAGTCATTTAGGTCCGGGTCTAAAGGTTACTGATCCCCAAGGGTGGTTCAACATAGTTAATTTCATTGTATCCCCTCCTTTGTAAAATCCTTGTTTCCTCAATATCATATGATTCTACAAAAGAAATTATCTAATTTCCTAGCCTCTTATTACCTATACTCTTCCTGTTCAACCTCTTAATGTTGCTTACATTCCAGACAGTTATCTCTTACATTTCCCTTAATATATAAAATGATCAAAAAACACAAGTGTCTCAGGATACCATCATCCAAACTGAGTACTCTGGGAAGAGGTAGTATATTCATTAGCCTGCCGAGATAACAAACTTAAGGGAGAAGTCAGCACTGAATCTCCTTTGACAGTACCGCTGAGAATGAAATTGCGGTGCACAGGCCTATAATCCCGGCACTTGGAAGATGGAGGCAGAAAGATAAAAATTCAAAGTCATCCTTGGCTACATAGTAGTTCAAGGCTATCCTGGGCTACAAAAGACTATCTCAATAAATAAATAGTCCAAAACTCTTTGTCCTGATTGATGCCTTTTGATTTCAGATTAAATCATTGTCCTAGCTTCCAGGAGGTGGGTAATGCCTTTTGACCTGGGCTACTGTTTTCTTCATGGTATACCCAACCACCTGCATATTGTTTATTTCTGTTCCCCTGATTAGCATATAAGCTTAATGAGGACAAGGAGCCTGCTTTTAAAGAATTGCCTTGTTATCAGGTGGTTATTGTCTTCTCAAAGGAAGGAATCCAGCCAGAGACAACAATTTAAGCAAAAATTTTCACAAAACAATACATACAGTATACCGTACTCTGAAGAGGACTGGAGTGGGCAGACCCAAAGGAGGGGAACAGCACATAAGTTTTTGTAAATATTAATAAGATGGGTGGCATATTTGGTTGGGTAAAGTCCCTTTTTCCCTTTCCAAGTCATGGTGGAACATCTCCCTTTAGTATATTTTTTCCCATGACCCTCTAGAAAAGGGAATGGTGGCAGATGGGATCCACAGTGATCGTCATGAAGCCAGGGTCTTGGGGGATGCACATCCTTGGGAATGCACCTGTGTAGCAATTGGGAAAATTCCCTGGAACCTTGGTTTCTCATACAGCAGGAAGAGCCTAGCTATTTAATTGCAGAGGCATTCTGATGTCAGACCTAGCTACCAAGACACTGTTGCAGTTTTCCTTGGTTACCTCCTCTCTGCCTACCAGGTCTCAGCCCTATTCCTAAAGCCCAGAGCAGCGCCTGACTCTCTGTAGGCACCCAGTAAGTATTTGCTGAATGGGCAGACAGCAAAATAGATTTTTAGCTCCTGTTGACCAGCCCCACTTAAGCATTCTTTATCTTGCCTTTCTGCATCCTTGCCACTCTACTGTGAGATAAACATTAACCCAGCTTTACAGAAAATGAGACTGGGAGGGTGGGGGCAGAGAGATGACTCAGAGATGACTTAGGAGTGCTTGCTGCTTTCCCAGAGGACTGGAGTTGAGTCCCCAGCACCTGTCAGACAGCTTATAACCACCTGTAACTCAGCTCCCGGGACCTAGGCTCTCTTGTGGCCTCCCCGAGGGCATCTGCACACATACAGCATAAACAGGCATGCACTAAATTAAATCTTTAAAAGAAAATGAGACTTCAGGACTAGAATTATAACAAAGGTCTCTCTAAGCTCAAGATCTCCTCTGTCTCCCCCACACCAACCTTATTTTATTTTTGAGACAGAGCCTTTCTATGTAGGCCGGCTTGCCTCAATTCTCGCTCCTCTTGTCTCAGCCTCCCAAGCCTCCCATGTGGTGTGCTAGAATTATAGGTATGCGCTCCCATGCCCAGCTGCTTCTGCTTATTTTTTAAAATATTTTATTATATTTTATTTGTTGAGTGTGCATGTGCCATAGCATGTGTGTAGAGGTCAGAGGACAACTTGTAGGAGTTGGTTTTCTTCTTTCATCTCCTGGGTCTCAGTTGTCACACTTGGTAGTAAGTGCCTTCTTTACCTGCAGTGCCATCTCAGCAGTCTCGTTTGTGTCTCTTCTTAACCACTGTTCGACTGCTTGCCTACTGCAATTCAGCAAATGTGGAGTCTGACTCAGGAATCCAGCTAGTTTACCAGGCACTCAGGTGGCTCTGGACAGATGTTCCTGAGACTATCACGTGAGAACCACTCAAAGCTGAGACTCTTATTTAGAGAGAGTGTGGACATGGGAAGAGCGAGGATTCCAAGACTCCTCCAGTAGTTTGAATGAGAGCAGAATGTCTGAAAAGCTTCCCCTGCAAGACTAGTGGCTCAAGGCACATTCCTAAATAGGAGCCTTCCTCAGCTGTGAAATCAGTAGAACTAAATAAAGGTTGTGGGCTGTTGGCAGGTCTCATGCTGCAAAGCTGCTGACTTCCCATCTCAGACTCTCCCATTGTCTTCAGGGCAGTTGCTGTTGCTCATCAGAAAGGACTTTAGATTTCCACAGCTCCAACAGCAGCCCATTCTAGGCAATGCTTCTTGCTCCTTTCCCTGGAACAATGTATTTGGCACACCACAGAACCAAAAGAACCCAAGGCAGCTGAAGCAGCCATACAGCACGCTTCCCTTTACCCACAGGAAGTGCCTAAGGCAGAGCCTTTCTGCCTTTCTCCCGAGGAGTTTGATGTATAGTACATGGAATTTCCCTTGTCTACAGCTGGGTGCCTTGCAGCGGGTCCTGCTTCAGTCCTGCCTGATTCCACTGTGGCCTGGGCATAGTTGCCTTGGTTTCTCCTCTTTTCAGAGCTCTCTGGGAAACTGGCCAGTCACCCCAGTAACATCCCAGCCAACAGCAGGAGAAAGGGCTATGCTCATCAGATGAAATGAGAAAACAGGGCTGGATGCCCTGTAAGTGGGCAAAATACATGCTGGAGCCAACACAGCAGAGGTGGGGGGGGGGTCATGTTTTCAACATGCATATGTAATTAAAATGATCTTTTTGAGAAAATGAATACGTTGTTAGACTTGTTTACATTTATTTTGTGATGGGATTTTAAAATATATATATTTTTTAGTGAGAACAAGAAGGAGAGGTGCCACAATAGATTTAGAATTTAGCATCCTTTTTTTTGGCCAGGTACCCCAGGCTGAACTTGAATTTTCAGTCCTCCTTACCTCAGCTTCCCAAGTAGCTAGGACTGCAAGTGTTCCCCATCATACTCTGATAAGCTCAAGAGATTTTGAATATCTTCTCCAGCTTCACATAGGCATATGCAATCTTCTGGGAAGTAACTCCTTCAGAGAACACAGAAAGTTTGATTTGCTGGCAGGCCACACAGAGGACTTCCCCAGATCATGTAGCCACAAACCTTACTGATCTTGGCTTTTTTTGTGCACACACACACAAAAAAATATCCTGGTTGGCACACTTCAAAACAGTTAGCAAAAACCAGAGCTACAGAAGCCTAAAGGCAAAATGTGTACTAGTCAAGTTTTCTAGAGAAACAGCTGGTAGAATGAAGAGAAAAAGAAAAAATAAATATACATATATATAATATATATTATATATATATATGAATTTATTAGAATGGCTTATATGCTGTAGTCCAGCTAGTCCAACAATGGTTGTCTACCATTAGAAGATCCAGTAATCCAGTTGTTCAGTCCATGAGCCTGGATATCTCAACCGGTCTTCAGTATATGCTGGAATTCCTAAGAAGTAGGCTCATGTGCCAGTGAAGAAATGGACATGCCAGCTAGAGCAGGCAGGCAAAGAGCACAATTTTCCTTCTTCCATGTCCTTTAAATAGGCTGCCAGCAGGTGTGGCCTAGAGAAGGGTGGATCTTCCCACCTCCAAAGATCGGCCAGCAGGGAGGACCTGCTGGAGGTGTAGAATGCCATCTTTGTGGGCCCTGGGTCAAGACCTCCAGGAACTGACCTTGTCCTCACACATTTAAACATAGTAGAACTTGTGACCTGTGATCTCTATAATAAGAATGAATTCTATTGGCTGATAAACAGAGTCAGGGCTAAGGCCTAGAGAAGGATTTGTGGTGATCTTAAGGATAGATTCTCTAGGTGGAGGATGTAAAGCACATGGGGCCTCTTTCATGGGGATGTGTTCTATTCACTGCAGGATTAGGACTTAAACAACACTCAGGATACTGGAGGATTCCGGTGCAGGCTGGCTCCTAACACAATAGCAAAGAATCACCAGGTTAACTGTCACTTTTCACTCTGGCACACTCTGGCATTCCAAGATATTAGGCATCATTCATTTCCTTCCATTGAAGAAAATAGGCCTGTGTTATTGACAATCCTGGTTTCTCCAATATTTTCTTTAAGATGAGCCTCCTGTAGGTCTCTCCACTTCAAATGATTTAAATAGGAAAAAAAAAATCCTTCAGAGAAAACCTGGCATGGGGCTTCATGCCAGTATTGGGATTAACCAACATTTGAGAGACAGAGGCAGGCAGATCTCTGAGTTCAAAACCAGCCTGGTCTACAAAGAGAATTCCAGAACAGCCAGGGCCACACAGATAAAAAATAAAATAAAAAATTCCTCACAATTGTACCCAGCCACTTGGGTTTTATTTAATTCCAGATGTGGTCAAGTTGACAACCAAGAACAGCCATCACACAAGGTTAGTACATCAGGGACTAAGTCAGTACCCTTATGGACCATTATGAGGATTGGGTCTTTGTTCTTGTTTTGATAGGTGCTGGGGTCTGTGCTGGGCTCTTAGGTCAAAATGGTGCCTTGGGTCTTCCAATATTGGGCATCAGCTGCTCTAAGATCTGGGGGCCTGTTATATAACATTCTCATGCCTCAGACTCAGAGCAAAGTCATGCTTTATTAAGAGTAAGACCAAAGGGCGTGAAAAAGCAGAAGGCAAAGCCAACCAAACAATGGACCAAGTGGAACTGGGGCATTCAGTCCACACACAATGGAGCTTAGCTCACTCTTCTGTACCACATTAGAGAAGATCCAATAGTCCTGTTTACTTGTTCTCTAGTACGTGTGTGTGTGTGTGCGTGCGTGCGCACACATGCCACGGTGTCTGGGGAGGTTAGAGAAAGAGTTTTAGAAGTTGGTTTTGATTCTCTTCTTCACCCTGTGGATCCTGGGGACCAAACTCAGGGCTTCAAGTTTGGCAGCAAATGTCTTTACAAGCTGAGCCATCTCATCAGTCCTCTCTAGTGAACTTTTATGTTCTCACCAGCCAAACGGATTCCTCATTTCTAAGCGGTGGGCAGGGGCTGGAAAGATGACTCAGCAGTTAAGTGCACTGGCTGCGTTTTCAGAGGACCTGAGTTCAATTCCCAGCACCCACATAGCACCCACTCACAACTGTCTGTAACTCCAGTTGCAGGAAATCTGACACCCTCTTCTGGCTTCTGCAGGCACCAGGCACATAAGTGATACGTACACAGACAAACATGCAAAACACCCACACATAAAAACCAAAAGTAAATTAGGTGGTGCGCAAACAGCATATTATCTAGGAACTTTAAAATAGGAAAGAGAACAGTACAAAGCATGTTAAGGGGACAGTGAGATGGTAGAGACTCACGGCACACATCAGCACACAGTGTAGTGTACCCAGGTTCCTCTCTCTACTGTTCTTCTAGCAGACCTGGTCTCTGTGAAGTTCTCAGCCTCTACCCCATAAGGCAATATAAAAACTAAGCAGAAAATGAACAGACTCCCCTCACTGGCAGGGCTCACTTCGTCGTGAGGCAGAGTGGGTGGGTGGAAAGCTGGGAATGAGAGACCCCCTGCCAGAGGTTAGACTCCACTACACCCGATTTAGAAAAACTACCAGCTGGAAGCAGACTCTCGGTTTGATTCTGGACAAGGCAGACTTTTAATTGTAAGCATGGAAAATTGTCCACAATAATTCTACTACTTGCCTCCAGATTGGTGTACATACATTCCTATGGACAGATGGTTCAAGAATATGTGAGGCAGGACATATTAAAACACTGGGATCCCTTGGGACCTGAATGAGGGTTAGAAAAGCTTCCTTATCTTGGCTTTTCCCCCCTAGACCTGGGTTCTGGGTTTGGCAAGGATTGATAGTGAAAGGCCTGGATGGGAGACACACAATAGATAGCTTAAATAGGTTTATAGCACACCCAGACCAAGACTGTGATGCTACAGAGGCTAGGTGACCCATTATACACCATCTTCTCACCATGCAGGCGTGTCTATGCACTTGAATCACTGCTGCATCATCCTTGGCCTGTCTCCTACCCTTGATAGTGAAAGGCCTGGATGGGAGACACACAATAGATAGCTTAAATAGGTTTATAGCACACCCAGACCAAGACTGTGATGCTACAGAGGCTAGGTGACCATTATACACCATCTTCTCCAGGCCCTTGGATGCAGCAGTGGCTTTGTCAGTGCCCTCATCTCCCTAGAACGTTGGTGTCACTTCCTTACCCAAACTCAGCTTCAGCCTTCCAGGTTCTCCAGAGAGAAAGTTGGGGAGAAGCTGGCCTTCTCCTTCTTCCACAGTTGTTCTTGGAGCTCATTACGTTTATTTCCTAACCTTCTGATAGTTCACTCATGGAGGGACCATCATGACCAGGCAGAAGGGAAACAGAGGCACAGGACAGGACAGGGTGGTGACTCATCAGGGTCATCCTGTGTCACACACGCTGCTGTTCTGTGCAGAAACCTGGGTCCAGACTGTCGAAACAGAAGAAGGTCCTAGCAATCAGCTGAGACACTTTTTTGTCCCTTGATGCCATTGCCACCCCACCAGGAGGATGCTGCCCTGAGCCAGGCCTCTGTGGCTACCAGAAAAACAGGATTTGTGGGTCTCTGCTGGACTGCCTCAGGATTGCCTTGATTTGCAGTCTGAGCAGGCTGTCCAGGTTCAGCTCCACCTTAAAGTAAAGGAACCAGTGTGAATGCCTTAAGAGAAACAGGGACCTTATCCACCCAGAACACGGGATTTTAGGAAGTCAAGGGTAGTCATCCTCAGGATCTGCAGCCACCATGGAGGCCCTGGAGGGTCCTCGTGGATCCTGTGTTCCCCCACACTCATGGGTTACACATCAATCCACAGAGAGAAATAGCTGAAAGCACAGGAGGCCCAGTCTCGCTCTGCCTGAGTGGAGCTTAAGCCTGTCTTGAAATGTCCTGTGCCTACCAAGACACTTGGATCTCCCAAGGCTGTCCTTCTGTGAGCTGGGCTGGGAAGAGAAGGTGACCTGCCAGGGATAGTGGATGGACATAGGGTGCAAGCGCCGGAGGTCGTCGGAGTTGGCAGAGGATGGGAGGAAAACAGCCCTGGCGGCGGGCGAGATTTACTGGAAACGCCTCCGCTTCTAGACCGCCGGGCTACGGAGCCCGTTCCTGGAAGTGAGTGCTGGGAGAAAGTGGTATGGGATGAGATGGCTGCTCCCCAAGACTCCGCCAAGACTGTGGCAGGTTCTGTCCTTTCTAGGCCAAGGTCACGGCAGAGGCGCTGGGGGAGAGTTATCCCATCGCGCCGCGCATGCTCGTGGCGCCACCTGCAGATCGATCTGCAGCCCAGCCGGGCATCTCTGGGTCACCAAGACCACCGTTCCAGCCTAGGGTAGCCAGCCAGCAAGTTCTAAGTTCTCTCCAGGCCCAGGCGTGGAGACCCAGTCCAGGGTCAGTTCTTTTTAATTATTTTCCTCACCAACCCCATACTTTGTCTTCTGGATTCAGAGCCTGGTCTCCATCAAAGGCAAAGTCCTGGGGTCCACGAGATGTTTATATCTTACTTCTGACCACAGGTTCAGGCTGGCTCCTGAGACAGCCATTATAGCTAGGGAGAGTGAAACTTAATGCACCTCTGTAATTCTGTTTAA
The DNA here is from genome assembly GCA_026225945.1 of Cricetomys ansorgei. NCBI lineage: Eukaryota > Metazoa > Chordata > Mammalia > Rodentia > Nesomyidae > Cricetomys > Cricetomys ansorgei. Next base: position 22,359,433 of record JAMJFZ010001796.1, read on the forward strand.
TGTTAGACTAGTTACTCATTTACTCAATTAGCTCTTCTCAAACAGACCTCTTCAGAACATCTGTGAGTCTTACTCTGGAAGCAACCATTATAATGTAAAAGTAGGTGTGGGACAAGTAAGATTGATGTTTAGGTTAAGAGTACAAGAACGTGTTCCTAGCTTGCAGGAAGCTCTCTGGAGCATCGCTTCCGAGACAGCGGTGGGGCTAGATGGCTAAGTGGTTGAGAGCACCGACTGCTCTTACAGAAGTCCTGCATTCAATTCCCAGAAACCACATGGTGACTCATAACCACTTATAAGGGGGTCTGTTGTCCTCTTCTGGCATGCAAATACAGCACTCATATAAATAAATAAATGGGTGGATAGATAGATAAATCTTTAAAATAAAGTAATTTATTAAAAAAGGGAGGGGGGCAGAGTAACTGAAGATAAGTTACAGGTATCCATGAAACACAACTTGCTGGTTCCCTGTCTCTCTCTCTCTCTCTCTCTCTCTCCCTCTCTCCCTTTGTCCCTCTCTCCCTCTCTCCCAGTTTCCAAGACAGGGTTTCTCTGTGTAGTCCTGGCTGTCCTGGAACTCTATCTGTAGATCAGGCTGGCTTTGAACTCAGAGATCCCTCTGCCTCTGCTTCCGGAGTACAGGGATTAAAGTTGTGCACCACCACTGTGTAATAAGTTTTTCTTTCAAAAGGGGTTGTGAGTGGGGTGTTTTCTGCCATTTGCATCTAGGCTCTCAAAGGCTGCTGTTACTTTTTCACTGGTAACTTGACTCCACTCCTCTATTCCCAGCTGAAAGATTTCTAACTTGTAACTTATTAAAACCTCAGTTAGCTCAAAGGGTTAGGAAGGAAAGGAAACGAAACGAATTGAAACAAAACTAATCTGTCTAAGCCAGAGGAACTGAACTAACTCTAAGCTCCTTTTTCCCAATGTTTTTCCTCCAGTTATCTCAGTAATTTCTTCCTTCTTTATTATTCTCTAGAACTATCTGTTTTTATCTGAGCTTTGTTTCTGCCTGCTCTCCTATCAACTTTCAGAGTGCACTTTCCTGACACCACCCAGCTAACTTTGGTACTCAATCTTCCCCTGTCTCTTTCCCAACTGCTTTCCAACTGTCACTCTCTCTCTTATATACCTCCCTCCAAGTTGTTCCCAGAAGTCCAAGTGACATGTAACCATAAGAGGAAGGGGCTTTACAGCACAACAAGCTTCTTTGGCAAAGCGTTCCTTTGGCAACACTCCACAGCTTGCTGTTTTTGAAGGTGTGCTGACTGTCAAGAAGTCACCGTGAAGTGGGCCCTTCAGCATTCACTCTTCCATCATGTGCCTCCTTCTGGGTTCAAAACACACCCCTTACAATGTTCACCTCCCTCCCCTCCCCCCGACATTCTTTCCTTTTCTTTCGTTCTTTTTCTTCTTTCTCTCTCTTTTCCTTTTCCTCTTGTTCTTTTCAAAATAATTTAAAACTTGCTTACAAATAAATGACAGTCCACTAATACTGTGTCTGTGACTATCAACACCACCACTAGTAGAGTGTGCTTGCTTTGAAACCATCCTAGAAGCCATGTTTGCCTTTCCACAAATCTCTTTCAAGGCTGAGTCTTTGTACTAACCTTACCCAGGTCACTGAAGCATTAATGTTGTGATGTGTGACTCAACCCCAGAGGCACAGCAAAGACATTGCTTCACAGCTAAGGTGGCTTCCCTGCTGTCCCATGTTCAGACACACTGTCCCCATCTGCTTCTGAGACAGCTCTCTTGGGGTAGGTAAGCATATCCCTAGCTGGAGCTTTTCTTCATCTTCATCTTTGCAATAAAAATAGTTTGGAGAAGTGGTGAGTGAGAAGTAGCCATTGGAAGCTAGCCAGACCCCAGTTCTTCCATTCAAATGGCTCTGAATCCCTGCCATACACCTGAGTTGTTTTGTGGGGTGGTGGGGAGGAAGAGGTTTTGTGTGTGTTGGGGAGGATGCGGGGAGAGTAGGAGAAGAAGGCAGAGGAGCAGGACAGGAGGAGCAGCCCCTTCCTCTTATGGTTACATGCCACTTGGACTTCTGGGAACAATTTGGAGGGAGGTGTATAAGAGAGAGAGTGACAGTTGGAAAGCAGTTGGGAAAGAGACAGGGGAAGATTGAGTACCGAGGTTAGCTGGGTGGTGTCAGGAAAAATGAACTCCAAAAGCTGATGAAGAGCAGGAGGGAGTAAATTGAGACAATGTCTCTGTAAGTAGCCCAGACTGGCCTCAAATTCATGATTCTCCTGCCTCAGAGTACTTGGAGTTATAGTCACACATCCCCATGCCCGACCACATAATGGGTTTTGCTCTGTCACCTGGATCCAAGTTTCCTGGAGGGATACATTTTAGCCTAGGCAGAGTCTTACTGTAACTCATGTCTAGATTTATGCCTGGGATTTCAGTGGGTTCTTCCTCCACCCACAGATTGGATTCAGGCCCTGAGCATGCCCAGAAATGCTCTTTTGGTCCAGACTCGCCTACAGGAATTCACAAAGAACCCAAACCACAGCTAGTTGAGCTTACTGAACTTAATCCAGGTGGCTTTAGCCTTTCATCCAACTCAAAGAAATGACAATTACCAGTCAGTCCTCTTCACTTGTGGTCTAGGCTCCTTGCCCTCCAACAGAGCCTGGAGCCAGGCAATTGCTTGCTACAGTTGCAAAGACAAATTTATGGGACTGATGAGATGACTCAATGGATAAAGCTACTTGCCACCAAGCCTGATGACTTGAGTTCAATCCTGGAGACCCACATGGTGGAGAGAACCAGCTCCTCAAAATACCATGCATACTTATACACGCATACAGCATAAATAAATAAACTGTAATATAAAATATTTTTTAAAAAGATGAGTTCTGGGGCTGGAGGTTAAGATCACTATTTGCTATTCCAGAGGACCCGGATCAATTCTCAGCACCCACGTGGCAGCTCACAATCATAACTCCATAACTCCAATCTCATGGGATCTCAGACAGCTCTCTTCTAATCTCCAAGGGCTCCAGGCATTCATCTGGTACATAGACAGATGTGCAAGCAAAACACTCATATACATAAAAAATAATGAATAGATGATAATAAATAATGATAAAAATTAATAAATACATCTTTAAAAAAATAAGAAAAAGAAAGCTTCCTGATCTTCTCAAAGCTCAGAGTTCAGTTCCCAGCACCCACACTGGTGGCTCACATCTGCCCATTAGCTCCAGCTCCAGGGGATCTGGTACCCTTTTTCTGGCCTCCACAGGCACCCACACAAACACACAGACACAGGGCATACACTCACAAAGACACAGACACATAAATAAAAATAAATATTTTTTTTAAAAGAGATGAAGTCATTCTTGAATTATGGAGTATGCCACAGAGACCTCCCTCCCACACACCCTGCTAGAATGCTCAGGGTTAGAGCCACAGAGGACTGAAGACTGATGTTTTTCCAACCCCTGAATGCAGAGCTTGGCCAATGCCTTTGATGTCTGTGTACAGCTGAAGACGTTGACTGGCATGTTCTGCATATTCTAAGGACTTACTCTGAGGTCGAGTTTTTCCCAGCAGTGATGTCTTGATAATCCTAGAATCAGAGTGATGGGTTTATGGGGATTCATTAAAGTAGTCTTTACTTTTGCATATATTTGAAGTTTTCATAATTAATATTTTGAAAATTTATCTTGGGCCCACTAGCAGAATTTATACTGCTTTGAGAAAGCAAGAGAGGTCAGCAAAAATCTGTAAAACAAATGAGTGCTTTGGCAAGCTGTAAGAGTCTGGAACTTGAGCCATTTGGCTTGGTATACTGCTTTGAATCCATGGGACAATGGGGACAGAGACACTTTGGTACTGAGCAGAGGAAGCTGGAAATCTAAGTGGTTAAGGGACTGGAGAAATAGCTCAAGGGTTATGAGCACTTACTGCAAAGGACCTGGGTTCAGTTCCCAGCACCCACATCTCATGCCTGCTGAACTACCATTCAGGGGACCCAACACATTTTTCTTGCCTCTTCTGGCTTCTGTATGAACATGATGCACATAAATTCACACAAGACAACACGCATACAGACAAAATAATAAACAGGGCCAGCAAGACGGCTCTGGGATTAAGGTACTTACTCCCAAGCCTGATGACCTGAATTTGTTCCCTGGAGACCATGTGTGTGGAAAGAAAGAACCAACTCCTGCAAGTTGTCCACACACACACCCACACATTTACTTAATGTAACAAATTTAAATAATAATTAGTAAATGAACAATCTTTAAGTCTTGTATTATGCATCACACAAGTGTCTTAAGAGTCAAAAGAAGCTTTAAGAGGCAACATAACTGATAAAGTATGACAGTTTACACATCTGTTAATTGTACCAGGTGGTATGGACTTGCGCCACTATTGATCACCTAGCTACTTCTGAGTCACTGTGACAAACCACTTCAGAGAGGAAAGCTCTGTTTTGTCTCATACTTTCAGAGGGCCTTGGTCCACTATGGCAGGGGTGTCACGTTAGCATCCATGGTGGCAGAAACTTGTAGTGGTGAGTGATCCCATCCCATCAGGCTGGGAAACGGGGGAGCTCCAGACAGGAAAAAGGAGTTGGTGAGCCCTTTAAAGGCCCAGCACCAGTGACTACCCCCAACAGCCAAACCACACCTCCAAACCTTTTCACAGCCTCTCTAGAATTGTCCCACCAGCGAGGGAACAAGCATTCGAAACAAGAAAGTGTGTTATATGTGTTTCAAATTCAAACCATAACACCCACATTCACAAAGATTGTATGGTTCAAACGCTGACCCAGATCCTTGAGAACTGAAGCTGTTGCCAGGAACCCTCCTCTGGACAACTTATAAGAAAACAGGAACTGTGTAGATGACTCAGGGGTTAACAGTGCTTGCTGCTGCTCTAGAGAACCCGAGTTTGGTTCCCAGCATCCAGGTCTGGTGCCCAGGTCTGCTCACTACCCCGTAACTCCAGATCTAGGGAATAAATCCAACCCTTCTGGCCTCCATAGGTGCCCAAACACATGTGACATATATTCACACAGACATACAAATAAATAGAAATAAAAATAAATCTTAAAAAAAACCCTCCATTGCTGAAGCCACTGTGAGTTCATATGATGTTGTAACTATAAAGCAGATTTGGTGTCTGACATATACCCTCCCCCTCCTTCCTGGGACAGATTTCCTAATGCCTTGGACTTTCCTGGGTGATAGGACTGTCTTTGTTCTGATGAAGTAATCCTTCTTAGGCTCCTGGCTAGAGACTGGTCACCAAAAATGCAAGCCATGATTAAAGACTGGGAACTTTCGATGGTCAATTGTGAGGCAGCCTCCATAAAAATTCCTGAATTCCCCTTCTGACTGCTGGACCATTCAGGGGCCTAGACTCTAGGCCCTCTATAGATGCAGTGGTCTCAACCTTCCTAATGCTTCAACACTTCAATACAGTTCCTCATGTGTGGTAACCCCCAGATGACCCCCAACCATAGAATTATTTTCGGTGCTACTTCATAACTGTAATTTTGCTATATGCAGATGTGAGAAGGTCGTTTGACCCCCAAAGAGGTCTTGACCCACAGGTTGAGAAAAGCTGTCTTCTCAAGGTGCTCTCATCTTTTCCTTACCCTGTGTTTCACTTCATAATCTACCTTGTTATCAATATCCTTTTTAGTATTCTTTATAGTGAACTAGTAAACATGTTCCCTAAATTTAATGAGCCATCCTAGCAGATTCAAAGAACACAAGGAGGGAATCCAGAGAACCTTGATTTAGAGTCATTTGGTAAGAGCAGAGGGGATAGCTTATTACTTGTGATTGGCATCTGAACTGTGGAGGCATCCTTGTAGACTGGGCCTTTTTCTGTGGGATCTGACTGCAGCTCCAGGTTGCTACTATCAGACCTGATTAGTGCGCACCCAGTTTGTGTCTCGGAGAGATTACTTTATGTATAGGGGGAAAGCCTCCACACATTCAGTGTCTGCAGTAATAGGTTTCATGTATGTGTAGCAAAACTAGTCTCCTTTTTCCCATTTGAAAGACGTATGTAAATATGCCTTTACTAGCTAGGCCTCTTTGGTTGCAACAGGAACCCAACCCTGAACCAGTTTAAGGAGAAAACAACAGTGCATCAGAGGATGCTGGAGAAGGGGTATGACTCACAGAATGGATGGAGGAGATGCAGGAATGAGGGCAGCTCCAGGGACCCCAGGGCCCGGGACCAGGGACCCCAGCACTTTCTCTGCAGCTCTCTGGGTGATGGTTTAATGTTCTCTGGCTTTTCCATGTGGTGAAGACCATGACTGTATCGAGGCTTCCCTGGGTGCCATTTCATGATGTGACCACACTTCAGTGAAAAATCCCTGGAAAGGATGGGTACTAGTTCTGATTAGACTTGCTCAGAAGGTCACATGCTCATTCTGAACCAATCACTGTGGCCAGAGGGATGGAGTAAATTTAGTCCAGTGTGGACCATCTGCTCCTCTCTGTGGTCAAGGAGCAAATGAGTTGGGAGTCTTACTGTTTTGAAACAAACTCAGCCTCAGAGTTTGAGAGCTGGCCCCGGTGCCCTGTGACAGGAGAATGAGGAGGACTGATCCAAGGTTGTACAGAGGTCAACTTACTGAAGATTTACTGACAGAAGCACGACTTGCAGCAAGACCAGGTCGATCTCTACAATTTGGGCCAAATGATACAGCAGTTAGGACAAAAGTGACTTCATTCAAGCTGGAATGTACCTGGTTTATCTCAGGCTAATATCAAAGAGTCAGGGATATTCCTGGCACCAGGGTCCAGCCCTCCAGCCCTACGTACCAGTCTCGTGGATTTGGCTATTTATGGTATGCTGAGAAGCTATGTGTGGGAAACCAACCAGGATTACTCAAGGGGAATCATGACAGCTATAACTCAACGTGGTGTTGTCATGCTGAATCCATAGTTACCAAACGGCGAGGGGTGCTTGACACAGTGAGCATAATCCCAGCCGTCAGGCAAATGCTCCTCAAAGTGAAAAAGGAACTGGAGGGTTCCATGTGTGTGTTTTTGCTTGTGTAAATGGTGGTTACACAGATGTGTGTGCAGGTATGTGTGCTTTTGGGTGATTGTGGAGGTCAAAGGTGAACATAAAAATACTGTGTTTGGTCCCTCTTCATTTTTTTTTTTTTTTTTTTCTTTTTTGAGACAGGGTCACTCGCTGAATCTGAAATTCATCAATTTGGGTAGGCTGGCTGGCCAGTGAAGCCCAGGGATCTGTCTGTCTCTGTCCCCGAATGTCTCCAGCTCTGGGGTTACAGACCAGCAGACCTGGCTTTTATGTGGGTGCTGGAGAGCCGAACACACATCTTCACGCTTGTGGAGCAGGCACTTTATCAACTGAGTCGTCTTTCTACTCCCTGGAGATGTTTTTCTTGTTAGGGTTCAGAGGCACAGATGCCTGGGTTCGGCTTGCTCTCCCCAGTTCTGTGAATGCTGAGCAATTTCTTTTTATTTTTTTGACACGTCCTTTTATTTAAAATTTATATTTCTATTCATTTATTCTTATTTGTGTGTATATGCGTGTGTCTCCTTGTTTGTATGTCCACCCCATATGTGCAGTGCACTCCTGTAGAGTCCAGAAGAGGGCATCAGATCCTCAGGAACTGGAGTTACAGATGGTTATAATTCACAAAGTGGGTATGGGAATTGAACCTGGGTCCTTGGGAAGCTTTTACTGGTTGAGCCATTTTCCAGCCCTACATTTTATTCCTTTATATATGTGTTTGTTTGGCCTGCATTCATATGTACCGTGCATGCAGTGCCTTTGGAGGCCGGAAAAGGGTACTGGATACCCTGGAACTATAGTTACAGATGGTCGTGAGCTGCTATGTAGATGCTGGGAATTGAACCCTGGTCTTCTGGAAGAGCAGCTAGTGCTCTTAACTGCTGAGCCATCTCTTTAGCCCCTGAGGGCTCTACCTCATGTAGTTAGTTCATTTTGTCATAGATAAAACCTGGACAGTTAAGGAGATTGGTTTTATTCAGGCGATTGAGATAGGCAATTGAAGCAGCGGCTCCATCTATGACTTGCCTGGAAGGGTGGGATGATTTGTGGTTGGGTAGATTTAACCCTCCGTGGGAGACACATAAATGTTCATTTCTGATTTGTTTTGGGTAGGGAATACAGTTTCTAAATTTGGTTTATCAACTAGAAACAAAGAATGGGAAGTTGAAAGAAACCTAAATTCACATGAAAAAGACTAAAGTATCTCTAATAATCCGTGGAAGGTTCTGTCGCGGGTGGACGTGTGATGCTGGGATCTTAGGTAGGCTGCTGCATGCCACGCGAACACAAGCCCTTACTTCCGCCGCTGACCGCTTCTGGTACCGGCCACTCCCCCTCCCAGGATGCTCCGCGCCGGCCTCGCCCTGGGCGATTGGTCACGTTATCCCACGTGATCCCGGCTAGCGGTGGCGGTTGCCAGGGTGACGGCGGGAGAGCTGGAGGTCCGGAGGAGAGAGAGCGCATCCCTGCAGCAGGTAAGCGCGGCCCTCGAAGCCGCTGGGCCCCGTGGCGCAGGCCCGGGAAGCCCCGCGCGGATGGCTCGCTGCGTTGGTCCTGGCTGCTACCCGGCCAGGGCCTGAAGCGGCCGCTGCCCTTCGCAAGCGTCCGTACCTTGCTTCATCCCGGAGCCCTTGGCTCTGCTGCGGTGGGGCCGACTTGGAGTGGCCCCGGGTCTACTAGCTGAGCTTTGGCAGCGCGATCCTGAGGTCTGGAGCATTTAGATCCTCTCTCTTCATAGTTCTCATTAGTAGTCTTCTAGCATCCAGCTCCAGCTCAGACTTCTCTGAATCTAAGTGGAAGTATGGAACTTGTAGTACAAATTCATCTTCTCATCCAGTCAGCTGTAGGCCCAAATCTCTCGTAGGTGGAAACACAAAAGACGTCACCGCATGCCAAAACACTGAACAGCCCTCTTCTTTCTCCACAAAGTGGATCCTTAGCCCAGAAAGTCGTCTGTACTGAATTAACTGAGCTAAGGACAGGACATCCATCCAACCGAGACGGTTCTTAAACGGGTGGCCTTGAACTCACAAGAGTATGCACGTGGTGACCAAGCTTGACGACCTGAGTTGGAACCCGAGGACCCACACGTTGCATTTTCTGCAATATCAGCATAGATTTAATTCCAGCTTTGTCGATTTCTGGAGTGGTTCTGAGTTTGCTCATGAGGTAGGGCACTGTCCTTGTTAGGGTTTCTATTGCTGTGATGAAGCAGCGTGACCAAAAGCAACCTGGGGAGGAAAGGATTTATTTTGCTTACAATTCCATATCACTGTTCATCCAAGGAAGTCAGGGCAGGAACCTGGAGGCATGAACTGATGCAGAGGCCATGGAGGAGTGCTGCTTATTGGCTTGCTCCCTATGGCTTGCTCAGCCTGCTTTTTGGTTTTATAATTATATATTTGGTTTATCAAGACAGGGTATAGCCCTGACTGTCCTAGAACTCACTCTGTAGACCAGGCTGGCCTTGAACTCAGAGATCTGCCTGCTTCTACCTCCCTAGTGCTGGGATTAAAGGAGCTCACCACACTGGGCTTCCAGCCTGTTTGCTTATTTGCTTGTTTTTTGTTTTTTTTTTAAGATTTATTTGTTTTATTTTATGCGTGTGGGTATTTTTCCTGCATGCATATATATGTGCACCACATGCATGCCCGTTGCCAAGTATTCCCTGGAAATGGAGTTATAGACAGTTGTGAGCTGTCATGTGGGTGCTGGGAATTGAACCCAGGTCTTCTAGAGGAGCAGCTCCTAACTGCTGAGCCATTTCTCCAACTGCTCACAGCCTGCTTCTTAAAGAAGTTTCCCTCCTCACTTCTGTGCTTACCCTGGAGATCCTGACCTGTCCACTTTCCTTATTCTTGTTTTCAGCATTCTTTCCTCCACCCTCCTCGTCCATGCACTCAGTGGTAGTAAACTTGCCACTGTGTCACACCCAAAAGTGTAACTTGAAGCTTCCCTCCCACTCAGACCACTGCCTTCTAGCTTTCAAATCACTGGAATGTGCCCCCTGTTACTTCACTGCGCAGCGCCCTTACTCCCCTTGCCTCTCCTAACCCTAACTAACCTAGCTTAGCTTCTGTGTCCCATCAGTGTTAGATTTGTTTTTACTTCTCTCTTCTGGACCAGTGGCTCTCAACCTTCCTAATGCTGGGATCCTTTAATACAGTTCCTCGTGTTGTCGTGATCCACCAGCCTCAAAATTATTTTTGTTGCAACCTCATAACTGTAATTTTGCTACTGTTATGAATTGTAACATAAATATCTAATATTCAGGTGGTCTTAGGTGGCACCTGTAAAAGGGTTATTTGACCCCCAAAGGGGTTGCGACCCACATGTTAAGAACGCTGCTTTAAGAGATGTCAAATAAGACGTAGGTGTAGATGTTTGCAGGAAGAGCACAAAGCAGGCAGAATTGTGTACGTGCAGGTCCCTGAGGGCAGGATATATTGTGGCACCAGTGAGTTTCTATGTATACTGGAACTGTTTTGATGACCAGTGTGGTTCAAGTCAGCAAATCAAAGGGGAGCTACAAAGGCTTAGAGAGATGGGCCTAAGGAATCTGCCTTCATCTGAAGGGTCCTAGAAACACCCGAAACCTGCTGAGGTTACAGGCATGTGTCATCATGAGGTACATTTATGAGGTACTAGCGGGCTTTAGGCATGCTAATTGAGCACTCTACCAACAGAGCTACAGCTCGGCTCTTGTGTTTTCTACTCTTGCTGTGAGGAATATCCATGATCCTGGTGGCTTGAAGTAGTGTGGACATAATATACTGAAGTTCTAGCTAGCGGCCTGCAATGAGCATTTCAGGTGCATAGTCACACAAGTATCTGACTGGACCTCTCCTAAGTGACTCAGATGCATGTGCCAAATTCTGGTCTTGGCAGCTTGTTCTTTTCAGGACAAGCTAGGAGACTGTTTGCCCTGCCTCCTAGTTTCTGCCTTCCTTCTTTGACTGGTGACCATTCCTCTGTCTTCAAAGCCTGCGAGGATCAGTCCATCTTTCTGCATCTCGTCACTCTGACACTGGTCTTCCTGCCTCCTCCTTCTCTTCTATGACTCTCTTGGGGGCACTTGGAATCCAGGCTTAGCTCTGTGATTGAAGGGCAGCTGATTAGTTATCTTAATGCCACTTGCACCTTTAAATCCGCACGTCATGTGACTCCCTCATTGTCCATAATCACAGGGTCTAGGGATTACTATGTGTCTGTCTTTGGGGCCCTGTTTTCTGTCTACCACAGCCACCCATTTGTGATTTTTCAGGTGGTTAAAATTAACCTTTGTCTTATGTTTTTGTCTTACAGAGTTCTGCTGTGAGAATTACCAGTAACAGTTCACTATGGGAGATATTCTGGCTCATGAATCTGAATTACTTGGACTAGTGAAAGAGGTAGTTCTATAAAATGCAAGTCACACAAAAGCATTAAAAAAAAGGTTATTTGTGTGTTTATGTCTGTTTGGCTGTTTGCATTGTGTGTGTGACTGCTCATGGAAGCCAGAGTGGGCATTGGATCCCTTGGAGCTGGAGTTGCAGGCATTTGTGAGCCACCCTTCGTGGGTACTGGGATTGGAACTTAGATCCCCAAAACATGTATTTTAAAATGTAGTGAGTCTGAGGAGATGGCTCAGAAGTTAAGATCACTGGCTGCTCTTCCAGAGGACCTAGATTTGATTCTCGGCATCCACACAGCAACTTACAACCATCTGTAATTCTAGTCTCAGGGAATCCAGCACCCTTTTCTGGCTTCTGCATGGATGTGGCACACAGACATACATGTAGGAAAAACACCCATACATGTACAAATAAAAGTGAATACATCTTTAAAAACAAACTTAAAAATGTAGCAAGAATGACTTGGTGGTTATAAGCTCTGACTGCTCTTCCAGAGGGCCCACATTTGTTCTCAGCACCTGGTGGCTCACAGCCATCTATAATTCCAGTTCGAAAAGATTTAATGTTTTCTTCTGGCTGTGTGGGTGCTGCATGCATGTGGAGCACAGTCATACATGCAGGCAAGCTATCTGTGCATATAAAATAAAAATAAGTATACTTTTAAATGTGCAAGCTTATACGTGTAATCCTAGCACTTGAGAAGCTTTAGCAGGTCAGCTTGGGCTTCGTACAGAGACCCTATTATCAAAGCTAATTAAATGAGTAAATGAAAATATAAATAAATAGTAAGCTACAAGTTCGTTCTGTTTTGTAGTTTTTTAAAATCATTACCCGATTTTCTACTACATTCACTTACTTGTGTTTGTGTGTGTATGCTCACACATGTGTGCGTTTTGTGTTTGATTGGGTCTCATGTAGCCCAGGATGGCATTGAACTTGATTTGTAGCCAAAGATGACCTTGAAATCCTCATCCTCTTTCCTCTGCCTCCCCAGTTCTGGGATCACAGGCATGAGCCATGGACCTGGGATACCCTTCTTTAACTATGTCCATTTAGACTTGCTATACTGAAAGCTTGGCAAGAGTATGATTCAGGCAGGCCCTAAGGGGCTTGGAGCTGGAAAAGTGGTTGTTCTTCAGTGTTAGTAAACTCTTGGTTATGCCTCAGGAGGCAGTGGAGGGAAGATGGTATCACTTTGGACAGGCAGCTTTGTTCATTGTGGTGATGGTGAATAAATTGCTGCCACTGGCACCACAAGGACTATGGACAGGCCAGGGGACCCGGACACAGTTCAGAGCAGTGGAACATGATGTGACTGATACCAACCGAAAGGACGTGTGAAGAACAGTATCAGCATTGCTCTTGAGAGTGGGAGCACTCTGCAAGAGGCTCACTGCTGACATCTTCCCATTTTTAATGCTTATATACTGTTAGCAAAACATTATTTCTAATTCTATTTCAAATGGATCCTAGTAAACCAAAAGCTGTAGACCTCTGCCCATCACTTGTTCTTTTTTCAGACTGCATCACTTTCTGTTAATAAAAATTATTGGCCTGGAGAGATAGCTTAGTGATTAGGAGCACATATTGCTCATGCAGAAGACCAGGTTTGGTTCCCAGAACCCATGTAGGGTGGCTCATAACTACCTGTAGCTCCAACTCCAGGAGATCTGATACTTTTATCTGGAATCCATAGAAACCCGTTTTCTATATGTAGTTGACAAAAAGATGAATGCTTAAGGCTTGATGTTTCAATGTATGTGTTGACTGATGTGCTGAGATGATCACCTGATCAAGCTGGTTAGGTTTTCCCCTTCCTTCCTTCCTTCCTTTCTCTTCTTATCTTTCTTTCTTCTTTCTTTCCTCTGGTTGTATTAAGAACACTTAAAATGGACTCTCCTAGCAAATTCTAAATGTGCTTCACAGTGTTATTAACTATAGTCACCACATTGAATATTAGCTCACAGACCTTATTCACTTTGCATAACTGAAATTTATCCTTTGACCAAAATATTTTCTCAACTCCTGGCAGCTGCCATTGTACTGTCTGCTTCTCTCGGTGTGACTGTTTAGATTCCACATGTAAGTGCAGTATTTATCTTTCTGTGCCTGGCCTATTTCATGTAATGTATGCCCCCAATGCCATCTGTTACCAGTGGCAGGATAGATATTTAGGTTGATTCCATGTCTTGGCTGATTTGAGTGATGTTTTAGAAATACTCATGTGTAGACAGCACTCTTAAAAATGGATTTTATTTTCTTCCTATATATATCCAAAAATGGGATTGCTGGATGATAGGGTAGTTATGTTTTTAAATTTTTAAATATATTTTTTGTTGAGTGACTTGTTATTTGACAATCGTGTACATGCATGTAATATATTTTTATTACTCTCCTCCCGATTTTTAATTTTTTTGAGGAACTTCCATTTATTTTTCATTATAGCTGTGTTGGTCTCCATTGCCACTAACAGTATAGAAGGTTCCCTTTCCTCTACTTCCTTTGTCAGTGTTAGCTCTTGTCTTTTTGAAGACTTGTTTTATGATTTATGTGTACATGTGAATGTATGGGCATTCAAGTGCAGGCGCCTATGGAGGCCAGAAGAGGGCGTTGGAGCCTCTGGAGTTGGAGTTGCACAGGAAGTTGTGAGCCTCCCAGTGTTGGTGCTGGAAATTAAACTTGGTTTTCTGCAAGAGCATCATGTGCAGAGCCATTCCCAGGTCTTGTCTTTTTGATAGCCGACATTCTTATGGGTATAGTTTTGAGCATATTCCTTTCTATGTCTGCGTTAGAAAGATGTGCATTAGGGCATTTGACTATTGTTTAATTGGAGTATATGGGTTTTGTTAGGTTTCTTTTTTGTTTTGTTCCTGAATTTTGTTCTATGTCTCAGTATTTAGATTTTGCTGAATTTGAAGACACCTTGAAGACATTTTCAAAAGAATGCAAAGTAAAAGGAAAGCCATTATGTAAAACTGCAAGTGGATCATTAAAGACAGACTCCAAGTCACTGATAATCCAGGTAAGACCTTGCCTTTCTTCAGCTTTGTGAAGATGCTTGTGACAGTCAGAAAATTGCAGGTTCTTTCAAGTTAGGTGAAAAATAGACCCAAAGCTACGAGGATTGCACTAAGAGCACAGGCATCTTATGTCAAGCACATCATAAAATGTGTTTGCTATAAAAGACGACAGAAAGGGCTGGAGAGACTGCTCAGCAGTTAGGAGCCCCGGCTGCTCTTTCAGGGGACCCGGGTACAATTCCCAGCACCCACATGGTGGCTCGTAACCATCCGTAACTCCGGTTCCAAGGGATCTGACACCCTCTTTTGGCTTCAGCAGACACCAGGCATGCCTGAAGTGCACAGACACACATATAGGCAAAATACCCACGCACATAAAATAAAATAAGTCTGTGTCCCCTCCAACAACAGAGAGGGTTCCAGTTTCATCCATCTTTGCTAGCATGTACTCTTTTCTGGTGTGTGTGTGTTTAATGTTTATTTATCTTTATTTTTTGGTTATCCACTCAGTAGCTATAGATAATACTGTATATTATTGTCCTGCAGCATATGCCACTCTGCGTAGTGCCCGCTGATAGGTTTCCCAGACTGAAGTCTTTGAAACAAAAGAGGAGTATGGGTGCGCCCTGGGGAGGCTGACGTAGGAAGACCAGGAAATCAAAACAAGGGCATTCAGCCAAAAACTGGGCTAGAAAGATGGCTCAGTGGGTAAATACACTTGCTCCCAACTCTGAGGATCTGAGTTTGATTCCTAGGACCACGTGGTGGGAGAATCAACTCCCAAAAGTCATCTTTTGACCTTCACATGCACACTGTGGCACACGTGCCAATGCACCACACATGTACATACACTCACACACACAGTCTCTGAATAGATGTAATTAAAATATTTTTAGAATCTCAAACAACAAAAATGTCTGGAATATTGGTTAAGCAAAACCTAACAACTATTGGTGGCCTTGAGCTGCTATTCTTTGGCCCAGTTCCAGCAGCAGTGTGCTTCCTTGTGTGATTAGTGATGTGTATGGATTCTTATCTTGGTGACCCTGGCTAACAGAGGATCAGTTTATGACCATAGTGACATTGGATTTTTTTATGGTAGAGGTTATTTTAAAGTAGGGACCATTACCAGGTACAGATGTAATGGTGATGACATAGCAAAGGTTTGTAGTTTCAGGTTTATAAATGCAGAATCTAGAATAAACTGTAGATGGGCCATTTGATATGCATGCAGAGTCTGCCAAGACATGTTTTAAAAAGCTCGTGACTCTAATCCTTAAAATACTAGGTAAGTCTGCAGTCACTTCATCCACAGTCATGGAACTCTCAGCCTCTCCAGAGTGGCTGGCAGGATTTGCAGGGGAGCTCGGGAGAAGGAAGCATGGACTGAGCCTGGCCCAGCCACATGTCCCTGGGCAGAGTCACTTCACCATTGTATTCTTATTCACAAGAGAGCAAGGAGCCTCTGACTAGGTTTCCCCAGTCTAATGAGGAGCTGTGCATGGCTGCTTGTGCTTTGTTCTGCTCGCCCCCATCCACAGTGGCTAACAGGCTGCCCTCAGTTTTTCGAAGACTTCTTTGGAAAAGATAGAAATTTATTACTGCTCACTTTAAAAAGTTCTGGGTTTGGGGCTAGAGAGATGACTCAGCGGTTAAGAGTACTGATTGCTCTTCCAGAGGCCCTAAGTTCAATTCCCAGCAACCACATTGTGGATCACAACCATCTATATTGGGGTCTGATGTCCTCTTCTGACGTACAGGTGTATATGCAGATAGAGCACTCATATACATAAATAAATAAATGAGTCTCTCTCTTCTTTTTTTTTTTCTAGATGGGGTTTCCCTGTTGTAACTCAGGCTGTCCTGGAACTCACTCTGTAGACCAGGCAGGCCTTGAACTCTCGGAAATCCACCTGTCTCTGCCTCCAAGTGCTGGGATTAAAGACATGCGCCACCACTGCCTGGCTAAATAAATAAATCTTAAAAAACAAAAAAAGATTTTAAAAAAGTTCTGGGTTATATTGAATGGGAAGGAGTGTGTAGGCATCTAACAGTATGTAGGTGGTGAGAGTTTGGGGTGTTGGGAGAATGAGCGTCTTACTCAACTAGGATTCTTGTTACGTCTTCTCCACAGAAGGATCTGGTGGCAGCATTTGACAATGGGGACCAGAAGGTATTCTTTGATTTGTGGGAGGAACACATTCCCAGCTCCATCAGAGATACTGACTCCCTGGCCCAGAAGCTGGAGTTCTACCTGCACATCCATTTCGCCATCTATCTGCTGAAGTATTCCGGAGGCAGGCCGGTAGGCTGTTGGGGTTGGGTCAGTCTGGCTTAGCTAACAGGCCGTCATGGATTTCAAGGAAGCCTTGGTTTAGATTTGTGACCATTTTATCGCATTGTATCTTACGTCCCGATAAATGATTTTTTACTTCCTTCTCAGAAGTTTATTTTCTAATTTACATGGAGTTGGTAATTTCTGTGATTGCAGTTAAATTGTTCTCCTAAACACCTCAGGTTCTTAGAGACTCATCAAAGTAAGCTTGGTTTATTTTGGTAACTTGGTGTATCTAAGAGAAGACATAGACCGTACATTTCAATGCATGTAGTGGGGTAGTAGTGTGTCCGTTTAGGTCTGTGGATGGCTTGAATCTGGCTTCTGCTGCCTTTTCCTAGGTGGGCTGGAGATGTGGAAGGGGGCAAGAAGGCTGGAGCGCCGAGCCCCTGTGGTAGATGAGCATTCGGTTATAGATGAAGCAGCAAAGGACAGAGCTGACACTTGATCACTCATGGTGACACTGCCCTGAGTTCCTGTGGGACCTCATCGGGATGTCAGGGACACCAGTGGAGGGAGCAGTGAGAATGGAATGGCTTTACACTGCCACAAAGTAGCCATTCTTGGATGGCTGTTCCTCTAAGCAGGACCCATTTGGGGAAGGTGACTCTCTGGTGCTTGCTGTGGGTGGTTTGTTTTGTTTTGTTCCACTTTATTTCTGTTTAAACATTTTTCTATTTTGATGTAATATGAAAGTCAGTGTTATCTAAGTCCAGTGCTCAGAAGAGGACCTCATGGCACAGGTTGAGTTAGGTGGGTTCTCAGGAAGACGGAGGTGGAATCTATGTGACAGATAAGAAAAGTAGCGGTTCTAAAGCCTCAGTGTCCTCACTGAGGCCCAAGAGGAGGGATTCCCTCGAGTTAGGTTGTGCATGGAGCAGTGTTGTGGGCGTGGTCAGCCCTTAGCTTTATACAAGGAAGGCAGGCACTTCTGTTTCCAGAAATCACAAAGATGTACTATTACCCTTTAGAAACCTCTCTGAGGGCAACATGGGAATGCAGACAAATACTTGTGTATGTCTGGAAAGCAGAAGCAATGGTCACACCTCACAATGGGAGAATTAGTCAAATAGATTATGATAGACAAGGTGAGATTGATTCTGACACTGAAAATGCTGTTCATGAAGCTTTTCAAGGACACGGCAGGATGGTACTAGTGATGTGAAAGGACTTGTGAACTACACACCAGCCCTCTGGTACTCCTGTCTAAAGTGAGTTAGACCCTGGAGCAATGTGCCTGCCAGGCCAGGCGGGCGACGCTAGAGACATGGCTGGACCTAGAGTGGACAGGGCCTACAGGCCCCGCAGAGTGGACAGGATGAACAGGACAGTACCAAGCCAGAGACCATGAACACGTGTCTTCCTCCTTGTAGGACAAACAGGAGCTGGATGAGAGGATTTCTTATTTCAAAACCTACCTGGAAACAAAGGGGGCCTCCTTGAGCCAGACCACAGAGTTTCTTCCCTTCTATGCCCTCCCTTTTGTGCCCAATCCTATGGTCCACCCTTCATTTAAAGAACTCTTCCAGGTAAGCAGCTGCCTGTGGAACTTATTGGAACCTGGGCCACATCATTGTACTGATGGTTCCTGAATGATGCTTTAAAAGACCTAACATTTATCTGCATTATTATTATTTTATTGTAGCCCTAATTAATATAGTTTATTCTGTTGACTGGTTGGGGAGTGTTTGATGTACTTTTTACTATCTTGTATTCACTGTGGTTGTATGTTGTTGTACATATATGTAAACCTGTAGAACATAGCAAGACAGAAGCAGCCCAGTTAAGTATCAGTAGGAACATGCAGAAGGAATTGAGTTGTAGTCTCAGAATGGAAATAATGATGTATCTGTCATCTGAATGAGCTGGACTGCATATTGATGTAATCTTCAATAAGCAAGCCAGGTACCAGAGAGGACATACCTTATGATTCCCTTTACAGTTAGCAAAGTAAACAAAAGTAGTTTTTAGCTATACATGCACACACCCATGTACACACATCAAATCAGTCTTTTCAAACATCATAGAGTAAAATTGGCTTTTGGACAGGTACAGTTCTATGAATTTTAACATGTGCATAGGTCTGACTACTGTCACCACCATCGAGGTACAAAATTTTCGCATTAGACATTGCTAAGAGCTGCCTTGGGCTGCCCCTTTGTAGTCACCTGTACCCCCACCTCTGTTCCAGGCAACCACTCTTACATTTTATTTTTAAACAGTGTTCAGATAATTTAACGAACTTGTGTCATAATAGGATTTTATTTTTGTTGTTTTTGTCAATACCACAGCTTCTTAACTTAAACTGACATTTTAAAAATATACTAGCAGCTGGGCGGTGGTGGCACACGCCTTTAATCCCAGCACCCGGGAGGCAGAGGCAGGCGGATCTCTGTGAGTTTGAGGCCAGTCTGGTCTACAGAGTGAGTTCCAGGACAGCCAGAGTTACAACAGAGAAACCCTGTCACAAAAAGAAAAGTGCCACCACCGCCTGACTTTATAAGTATTGAAGAGATGAGCCACTTGTATTTAAACCTAGCTGCATCTCTCCAAACGCCCGGGCTGCTATTTTGGAGTTCTGTCTGTTGAGAGGTAATCTAACTTTCTCTCTCTGGATTTAAGTTTGTATAATTTCACTTTAGTGTGTCCATGGTCAAATTTCTGATTCCATTTTGGATTTATTGAGCCTACTCGATTTGATGCCTTGTATCTTGGAACAGTTCGGGAAAATTCTCAGTTTGTATTTCTTCAGATATTACCTCTCTTCCGTTGTCTTTATCATTTCCTCTGGATAGCTGATCAAATGTCCATGGCTCTTTCACTAGAGCCTCCATGTTTTGTTTTGTTTTTCCTTTTTAAAAGTTATGGTAAAGAACACATGGTATAAAATTTACCATTTTGTCCTCAAACAAGATTTTCTGTCCTTCTTCAGTCTGTGTGAGGGTTAGTACAGGTGTAGTTATTTGCTTTAGCCTCTGAGTGCAAAACCTTTTAGACTTCTTAGCCTTTTTTTTTTTTAACCCTGTCTTTTTTTTTCCTGAGACGGGCTCTCTCTATGTAGTTCTGGCTGTCCCGGAACTCGATATGTAGATCAGGCTGGCCTCTTAACTCACAGAGATCCACCTGCTTCTGCCTCCCAAGTCGTGGGACTATAGGTGTGATGGCTAGCTCTATTTATGTATTTATTTATTGGAGACAGGCTCTTTCTATGTCATGTCATCCTGGCTGACTTGGAATTCATTATGTAGAGTAGACTGGCCTTGAACTCACAGAGAGCTCTGCCTTCCCAGTATCATGACTAAAAATGTACATCATGGTCTGGAGAAATGGCTTAGTGGTTAAAAGCACATATTGTTCTTGCAGAGTATCCAAGTTTGAGTCTCAGGACCCACATCAGACACCTCACATCTGCCTGGAACTCCAGCTTCGGGAAGCTGACACATCTCTGACCTCCTTGAATACACACACAGACACACAGACATTCACATAAGTAAATGATAAGACAATTTTCAAAAGTATATGTCACCAGTCTGTTTCTTTGTAGTGATCACAATGTGTCTTCTGCAAACTCAGTTTGTCAGTGGACATCCTCTTGCATAATTACTCATGATGCCTTTAATTATTTCAAGGAAAATTTCTGAGTGCCAGTTCATTCTGGGGACTGAGTTAAGCTTAATTAGTAAAGATTTAAAGAGATGGAAGGACCTAGCCTGGTGGTACAACTTGTAATTCCAACTACTAGGGCACCTGAGGCAGGAAGATTACAAGTTTAAGGTCTGCCTGGACAATTTAATGAGATACTATTATCTCAAAATCCAGAGAAAAAGAAGCTGGGGATGAAATCAGTGGTGGAGCACTTACTTAGTATGTGGAGCACCTGAGGTTCAATCACGGGGTGGTGGTGAAGAGAGAACTGAAGTTGTGTATGAGCGCTCCACTCACAGTCTGAATGATCAGAGCATTTAGCTGAGAAGACAGTCAAGCAGCCAGGCGTGAACTGTAAAGCCTGTGTTCTGCACAGGAAGAGACTGAGGAAAAAGATGAGTGGCTTTTCCCAGGCTGTTCATCAGAGCCACCTGGCTTCCCCTGGCTCTCCACACTTCTCTTTGGCAGTGTGGGATCACGTGCTCATCAGACTTGGAAAGTGTTCTTCTCAGAGCTGAAAAAGTAGAAATAAGGACAGTCAAGGAAAAATGCAGTACTAATAATCTAATCTAGTGTTCCCTTTATGCTAGACTAGTATTCTACCAACTGAACCACATTCGCAGCTCCTGTTTTTAAAATATTTTTGATTGGGGAGCTGGAGAAATGGCTCGGTAGGTAAGGACATTTGTTGCTTTTGCAAAGGAACCTTGGGTTTGATTCTCAGCACCACATGGTGATTATCAGCCATCCATAACGGCAGTTCCAGGGTATCTGATACCTCTTCTGACTTCTCCAGGCACCAGCAAGCACACAGTGCACATACATACATGCAGGCAAAACATTCACATAAAATAAAATGGATAAGTCTTATAAAAATATAATATCTTGATTGGGCTGGTAAGATGGCTTAGCAGGTAAAGTACTGGTTGCACATGTGTGACAACATGATTCCTGTGACCCACAGGAAGCCAGATGTGGTTGCTCGCATCTGCAATCTCAGCATTCCTATAATGAGAAAAGAGAGGAGACAGGACAATTACTCAGTAGCTCTCAGGTCAGCCAGCCTTCAATACACAGAGCTGCAAAACCAGCAAGAGAGACTCTACCTCAGCACGGCGGAAGGAGAGGACGGATCCTCAAAGTTGTCCTCCAACCTCCATTCACTTTTGAAGTTGTTTTTTCTTTTTTTTTTAAATATATAGATTTATTTACTTTATTTATATGAGTGTTCCACCTTGCATGGACATCTGCGTGCCAGAAGAGGGCATCTGGTTCCATTATAGGTGGTTGTGAGCCACCATGTGGCCGCTGAGCCACCTCTCCAGCCCCTGACCTCTATTCATACACTGTAGCGTGTGTGCACCCATGCTCACACGTATATTACACATAAACAGTAATAAATAAAATGTCTTGATTTACATTGGCCATTCCAGTACCTCCCGCCCTCCTTTTTTTTTTTTTTTTTTTTTTTGAGACTCCTCAGATGGACCACCTTTCAGGTGGCTGGGGAACCCAGATGCCTGAGACCAGGTCTGGGTTGCTGTGCTCCCTCTTGAAGCTCTAAAGAGCAGCCTTCCTTTTCCTCCAGCCTCGATGGACCCAGGCGGTTCTTGACTTGTGTGCATACCGCTCTGGATACCTTCCCTCTCGTCTGTGTGTGAGTTCCCTTTTTGTTCATGCATAGAGGCATTGAATTAAGGGTCCACACTATCCAGTGTGCATACATCTGATGTTTGCCATGTCCCCATCCCAACAACCTCATGTCCCAAGGGACCAGGGACAAGGATTTCAGTATAACCCATAACAGTTTTATTATTTATTTTTTACAATTTTTTTATATAAACATTTTTTACAAAAACAGTACAATTTTAAATTCTTGCATCAGAGCATTTAAAAATATTTTGAAAACATGGGAATTATTTTCTTCTTATCTGTCAGTATTGTGTCCAAAAGCCAGATGGCACAGGGAGCAGAGTGATGGGAGGGTGTAGGGAGCATAGAGAGAAAGAAGGGACCTGGACAGAGGAAAGTGAGGGAGGGGCTAAGGAGGGCGTGGGTGTGGATTTGGATGGGACAGCTGCTTTTTTGTGGAATTTTTGGATTAAGTGGGAGATTTTTTTATGTGAAGAATAGAAACAAAATTATTCTAAGAAAGTTTGTTGCTAGGCTGAGTGTCCCTTAAAGCCAGACATGGTAGTGTCTGCCTATTTCCCCAGCACTCAAGAGAGTCGGAAGTTCAAGGCCAGCCTGAGTAACATAGCAAAACCCTCAATACATATAAAGTGAGTCTGCAGTTATTTATTGTCATACTTTTTCTTTCAAAATTTCTATTATTGCCAGGTGGTGGCGGCACACTTCTTTAATCCCAGCACTCAGGAGGCAGAGGCAGGTGGATCTCTGTGAGTTCGAGGCCAGCCTGGTCTACAGAGTGAGTTCCAGGACAGCCAGAGTTACAACAGAGAAACCCTGTCTTGAAAAACAAAAAAGCAAAAAATTTCTATTATTTCTTCCTTGATGAATGTTATTTGAGATAAGTAATTTATTTTCAAGGATAGATTGAACTAAAACTGTATCTCAGTGCTCACTGTGACATGAGGTAGTGTGGCAGGTACCACTTCTTTCTTCTTGTCTAGATGAGGTCTAGAAGTGACTCCCTTTCTTTGGGAGTTATCTAGTAACTTAAGAGATAGTTGTCTATGTCGTGTCTACCAGTTGCATGCATGCCTAAACTGCACTGAATTAATTTTGGTATCCAACCTAATAAGGTTACCTGTCATGCTTGTGTTTAAATCACAGAAAATATTCCAGTCGTGTGCAAGTTATTTGACCTGGTTTGGGTCCTTGAATTACTTATAAATGAGTTAGTCACACATCAGAAAACCTGTTTTCTATGCTCTCCCAACCCTGGCAGGGACTTCACTTTCGGTTTCTGTAACTGACAAGGATATTTAACCCCACACCTATAGCTTTGATGGTATGGTGGATATTTAGTGAGCTGATGTTGTTTTTATTTTATGTTTTTTTCTTCAGGATTCTTGGACTCCAGAGTTAAAACGGAAGCTAGAAAAGTTTTTAGCTCTAATTTTTAAAGCAAATAATACGCCAAAACTTTTAACCATCTATGTATCCTTTTGAAGCAAGTGGAGACCCCCTGGGTGGTATAGCAGCAGCACTGGCTTTGGGTGCCTTAGACGGGTAAGCCATCCCAGATCTGCACTCATATTTATGAGGTGAATGAAGCATCTGTGGAGGCTTTGCTATGACCTGGAAAGGACTGACTTCCATGTCATCGGATTGCTGAGACTTGGCTATGGTCTTATTTTTTGAAAGATGTATTTATTTAATGTGTGTGTGTGTACGTGTGTCTTCAGAGGCCAAGAGAAAGTATAGATATCAGATACCCTGGAGTGGGAGTTCCAGGATGTTGTGTTACCTGACATGAGTGCTGGGAACTGAACTCAAGCCTCTGGAAGAGAAACAAGTGCTCTTATCCATTGAGCCATCTTTCCAGCCCTATGGTCTTATTTTGGTTTCACCAGCCTAAAAACCGTGTTGGTTGGGGGAAAAAGAAAGAAATCTATCTTGTTAAAAAAGATCTCCTTGGAATAATTGTTCCTTTTCAAAAGGTCAGTGAATCATTTGAGAGGCCAGGGCTCACGGCATATGTACTTGTCATTCAAATCCAGACTTCTGTTTAAGCAACCGTGTTGTATAATTTACATACTGTTGAGTTTACTCATTCTAAGTGTCAAATTCATTGATTTTTAGCAACTGGACACAGTTGTACAGCCATTATCATAACCTAATTCCGGGGGACACTTTTGAGAGTATAGAGGAACAGTGTCCCAGCTATAAATGGGGTCCATTCCAAGAATCGCAGAATGCTCTGACACCCCAGCCGTTGGAGACTGATTCTCCAACAGCTGTTAGTCTGCAGGGCCACATGCTTTTCTTAGTGGACAAGCATCTATCCAAATTCATTTCTTACGAGGCTAGAGATGTGCCTTGATATGCACAAGGCCTGAATTTGATCCCCAGCCTTGGAAGAAAATAAAAAGAAAGGAAAGGAAAAAGGAGAATATAGGTGATTATAGTGCTGGTGTATAACTCTGGGTTTACAGGAAGTCACTGAAGTGTACTCTTGAAATAGGCTCTGCACAGAATGTGCACATAGAGCTGTTAGCAGAGAAAGATGAAATACCTAAATAAATGAAAGGCACTACGTTGCTCTTTGTTCAGACACATGGGAGTTAAGATTGGAAGTCTGCTCCAGGTGAGCCTTAGCCACGGTCCTCCCCACCCCACTCCGTATCCTCAGGTTGAGGCTTTAGTGCTGCAGTGACAGTCTCAGGATTGTAAGTTCAGAGAAGCACATTGGGTAGGTTTTGCCAGCAAAGGCCCTTGTTAGGGGCAAGCTGGCCAGTGTGGAGACTCTGGGAGTCCTGCAGCATGTGGTTCTCATGGAGGTCACCACAATGGAGGGAGGGGCAGTAATGACCAAGCAGCAGGAGAAAGCGATGTCTGGCTTCTCACTGTGACCTTTGGAGCCGGCCTCCACGGTCTGGAGCAGTCTCTTCCCTCAGCCTCAGCCTTCCCCTACTGGCCTCACAGCATCACGGGAGTTCAGTGCCCCAGGGCTGTTTTCCTGAGCTACTTTCTCATCCCAGAAGGAGAATGGACAAAATAGCAAAGGTAAATCATCTCCATTACACCTTTCCTGAAAACAGCTTTGCCAGCTCAACTTAAGCTGTGAGGAGAAACAGAGACGGAGAGAATTTGTGGACTTGGCAAATGAGGGCTTTCAGAGTCTAAATATTTACAGAGTGCCTGCGATCCTGCTCTGTGCAGTTCCTTGAGGCCATTCTTTAAGGATGGCTAGCATGTCAGCATGTCTAGCATATTAGATAACTAAGAAATGGACAAGTGGGGAACAGCCAAGCCACAGCCCGACCTGCATTGGCTCAGCAGGAGCACACAGCTAGTGTGGGGCACAGGAATTATTTTAATAGCTCAGTTTTTTCCTCCAACGTGTGTATCATTTTTAGACAACATTTACCTTTTTTTAAAAAACATTTAAAATAATTCCAGTCTTGAGTGTTCACATTAAATGGTGTTTTGTTCCCATGGGTGATAATTTTTACTAGAGCAGTTCATCTTTCAGTAAGATGAGAAAAACTAGTTACTATGGACTCAGTGGCCTCAGGTACGATGCTCTGCCTTGGTCTTGTTGTAGATATTCTGTTTTGGAAATGCCTTCAGTTGTTGGGAAGTGAGTATTGATGGCAGGACCCTCAGCTCCCAGCAGATGGAGTTTTCCTATGTGAAAATTTTGGTCCATGAAATAGCAACACTGCCCTTTTCCAAGAAGAGCAGTGTCAGAGGATTTGATAACTTCCTGTCCTGGTTTTTCTATGCTTTCTTTAAGAGAATTAAACTTTTAAAAAAGAGTATTTTTATTTTATACATATGGTTATTTTGCCTCCATGAAAGTCTATGTACCGCATGCATGCTTGTTTTCCCAAATGCCAGAAGAGGGCACCAGATCCTCTGGAACTGGAGTTACAGATGGCTGCGGGCAGTGTGGGTGCTGGGAATCAAACTTGGGTCCTCTGGATGAGCAGCCAGCATTCCCAACCTCGGACCTCATTTCTCCAGCACTAGCATTTTTTTAAAGAAAGGGAGTATTAGATTATTTAATTCAGCTTACCAGGGAATTAACAAATGAGTAATAGCTCAGCAGTGAGACTTTGGTAGTGTGCGGCAAGAAGGTTTTGAGGTTTTGTCCTTGTTTGCCTGTGTGTTAGCCATCTTTCCATCATCACAATAAAATAAATATTGGAGGCAGTTAACTTATAAAGCAAAGTGTTGATTTAGTTCTTGGTTTTGAGGCTGCAGTTCCAAGATCAGGCAGCCTGGTTGGTTTGGCCGTCTGGTGAGGGCACCTGATGTTAATGGTAAGTGACATGGTAGAACAAGCTATCTACATCATGAACCAGGAAGCAAAGAGTACAGGCTGGGTCTTTCCTGAAGTTTCTGCTCCCTCCCAGTGGCACCACCCTGGGGACTAAGCCTTAACACATGGATCTTTGGAAGATGCTCATTCAAACTGTTGGATTGTACCACTAGCCCCAAAAGCTAATGACCATCTCACAATGAAAATACATTCATGCCATCTCTGAGAGTCCCTTGTTCCAGCATTGCTCAGAAGCCCAGTACTAGAGATTCACCTAAGATTCAAGGCAAACCCAGCTCCAAGCCCTGTAAAAGACACACAGAGAAGTTACAGACTTTTACAGTCGCAGAATGTGGGCAGGATACAGGTTCCTAATCCAAAAGGAAAGAACAGGAAAATAAGTAGAGAAACACCTGAAACAAGAGTAGACCCCAGCAGGGCAAACACGAAATCCTCAGGCTCCTAGCATTGGGGGCAGTTTAGTGGGATATGAACCTTGCCACCATCCGTGGCTTTGCTGATCACAGCCCACATGCTACTCTTGTGCTGGCTATGCATCCTGCCTGAAGCTTTTCCTTTGCTGGCACCCCTCTCCTCTGTGACTTCAGTGTCACTACTGGGCTTTGCAGTTGTGCAGGACTCCATCCCCAGCACACTGTGTAGCCTCAAAGGCTTTCCTTTGAAATCTTGGTGGAAGCTCCCATGACTGCATTCTGCCTATAAATGCATCCTGTGGGTGACACTGGATTCTGCTGTAGTATAAAACACCTGGACCCATTAGAACTTCAGATTCAGTCATCTGGAGTGCCCTGCTAGCTAACCGAATAAACCCACAGCCATCTTAAGTGAACAGGGCATCCCATGTTTTTCTGATTTTTGTTTTTTGACAGAGTCTTGAATATAGCTCAGGCTGGACTCCCATTGTTCTTTTCTGGAAAGTCTTTGAAATTAATTTATATTTCTGCACCTCTGAGACTGATGGGTTGGGTGCCCTTGCAGGTTTCTGAGATGTCCTCCAGGCCTGTTTCCTATCGTCTCTGTAGAGGTAGGGCGTGGATTCACTTACACTTGACTTTAGATAAAGGCCAAGATGCAATTAAGCTTCTTTTTATTACAGCTAATCTCTTTACTAACTAAGATATGTTTGGGCCGTATCTCAGTATTACTTTCCCTGGCTTGGTTTTTGGCTCTTGATTCTCATTGCAGGTTTGGTTAAAAATAGCAACGCTCGTGCCGTAGCCTGAATGCTTTGCTGCTTTGAAGTTTCTGCCAAGTAAGCCACCTGTCAGGCTGGCTGTCAGACAAGTTCCAGGAACAAGCATGAACAAAGTATTTAAAATTCTTTGCCAGGATGTAAGGAAGATAGCCTTTTCTCCAGTCCCCAATAGAATTCTCTCTTCCTTCTGGAAGCACACAGCCTGGATTTCATTGTGATTGTGTTGACATGGAAGCCCTACCTAGCTCACCCGTCAAACTTGGTAAACTCCACCTCTACTGCTAGCATTTTCTTCCAGAAACGCCCCTCTCCCACACCACCAAGTACAGTGTAGTCAGTGGCCCTGCTCCTTAGTGCCAGTTTCTCTTGCATATCCCGAGCCCAGTGCTCCCAGATGTGTGACTGGTTCTGACAGTTGTGCTTCTGCACACAAGACTCTGAGTGGATTGGTCTTGCTGATCTTCCATGGAGCAGTGTTGATGTGTCTTCACAGGGTCAACCAAGAGTGTGTGGCAGTCACTACTAGGCTGCTGTGTGGCTGGAACACAGTCTTGGAGTACCTGAGGTTTCTCACCTGAGGTTTTACCCACTACAGGGTATTGCCGGGAATTCTCAGCTTGCTCTTGTCACTGCTGCCCTCAAATGAGCCAGGGCTCATCCATGTCTTTGTAAGGCCTTCGCCAGTTTTCTGTCATCCAAACATGGTTGGCTTTTTTTTTTTTTTTGTAGACTAAGCTGGACTTAGAGATTTACTTGCCTCTGCCTCCCAAATGTTAGAATCATAGGCCTGTGGCACCACAGCCAGACAACAGTTGACACCCTTAACCAGGACTGAGAATTTGGGTCTTGCCCTGCTGCTTCTGAAATGCACCTTCAACCCATGGTTCTAGTGCGCCCTGTGTATGCGGGTCACATTTTCATTAGCCATTCATGTGTTTATGGGTATCTAGGCTGCTTCCATTTTTTTGTTGTTGTGAATGGAGTACAGTAAATAGGATACTCATTTCTGTGGTGGGACAGAGTCCTTGGGGTATATGCCCAAGGACTTGGTCATAGAAACTTTTCAGGGGCACCTCTATCCTGCTTCCATATTGCTGCATGAATTCACATTCTCACCAGCAGGGCATAAGAGTTCTTCCTTTCATCCTTGCAACGTTTGCGGTCAGATTTCTTGTTATCATCACCACTTATTTATGTATTTGTGCACGCGCGTGCTTGTGCGTGTGTGTGTGCGTGCGTCTGCGTGCGTGGGTGTGTGTGTGTGTGTGCCTGCATGTGCGTGTGTGTGTGTGTGTGTGTGTGTGAATACATGCCATTGTGCACCTGTGGACATCAGAGGACAATGCTCAGGAGTCAGTTGTCTCCTTCCACTGTGTGGTTTGGGTCTGGTACTCGGGTCTTCATGTTTGACTACCTTTCTTTGCCTGCTGAGCCATCTTACCTGCCCTGTTGTCAGGTTTCTTGATGTCTTCACAGTTCAGGCTAATTGTCACTACCCCTATTTTATAGGCTAGGAAACAAGATTCAGAGGAATTAAATATTGTCTAATCACCCAGCAGGAAAGTGAAAGGAAGGAATTTGAGTTCAGATCTTTAAAATCTTTCTGCACCTGATCTTATCCAGAGGCCAGAAGTGATTAAAATCTCTTCGTATACTATTCTAAAATGAAGACTGTAATTATGAATACAGTGTTTGAATCAGTATAGTGAGATAAGCTGAGTGGGGGCAGTGTTTTATCTCCATTTACCTGAATGGAACCTTCTAGAGAGGGAGAGGAGCAAATGCTGGAATTTGGGTCTGACGTGTCCTCGAAGGCTTGAAGGGTACACCGTGCTCCCCAAGAGTTGTGCCTCGGAGAGCAGTTACTTACTTTCTGGGTTTGCTGCGCTACTGTCCTTATGTCTGGCTTTAATGTAGAATGTCGTCTTAGAAATGCTGCAGCAGCTCCATCAGCAGCTGGTGGAGGCCGAGCGCCGGTCCATGACCTACATAAAGCGGTACAATAAGATCCAAGCCGACTACCACAACCTCATCGGAGTCACAGCCGAGCTGGTGGATTCTCTAGAGGCCACAGTCAGTGGCAAGATGGTAAGAAACACTCCCTTTGTGTAGATTTCTGTTCGTGGAGTCTGGCATCACTGTGGGGCTCCTGGCCCTTCGCTCACCAATGGAGCCTGCCTGTGTTTCAGAAAGCCAGCGTGCAGCAAGGACTGTGCCAACACTCGCAGTATTTTCTATGTTCTGAACACTTGCTCTACTTTACTGTCAGTTTCTGCCTTTTTTTTTTTCTTTTAAAATTTTGTTATTGTGGTCGAATGTAGTGACATACAACTTTAATCATAGCTCTTGGGAAGACAGATCTCTGAGAGTTCGAGACCAGCCTGGTCTACATAGCAGGTTCCAGGTTAGCCAGGGCTATATAGTAAGACCCAGTCTAAAAAAACAGAAAAGTGGGAGGAAGTGGAATCTAATGAGAGTAACAGAGTTCAGAGAAGTGTCTGGATACTGAGTCAACACAGGAAAATCAATTGCTTTACCGTCCCTGGCAGGGCATTGCCCCTCCAATTATACAGACCACATAATGTTGTTGTTGTTACCAAACAACTTACAGCTCACAGCTAGTGTTAAGAATGAGGTAGAGAGTACCATAGAAACGGCTCAGTGGTTAAGGACCAGGTTTGATTATTGCATGACTTTTAGGGGAGACAAACTGCATTCAACCTCACATAGGCCCATAGAAAACTCAGCACAGAAAGACTACAAGGAAAAATATACACTTCCCTTTTGTCTTCTGTCCTATTAAAAAAAAGCGTGTCCCCATTCTGGGCATGCTTCTAGCAGCCAGGAAGATGTAGCATGATAATCAAAGATGAGCCTGTGAGCTCCTTCTACTTACTTTGCAAGCTGAGACTTGCAGACCACAAGGCAGAGATGCCTAGAGACCTCAGGTATCAAAACAGAGTTGGGGAAATGGATCAGTGGTTAAGAACACTGTGCCAGGCATGGTGGTGCACACCTTTAATCCCAGCACTTGGGAGGCAGAGGCAGGCAGATCTCAGTGTGTTCAATGATAGCCTAGAATACGTAGTGAGTTCCAGGACAGCCTGGTGCCCAGGGAGACAAGAAGAGGGCATCAGATCCATGGAGCTGGAGTTACAGGAGCTGTGAGCTCCCTGATGTGGGTGCTGGGTGCTGGGTGCTGAACTCATCTTCTGGGAGAGAGCAGCAAGTGCTCTTAACTGCCGAGCTATCTCTGCAGCCTGTAGCTTGTCCAGAAAAATGTGCTTATGACAAAAAATTGAAACAATGCAGAGGATCACACAGTGACCTCACGATGCTTTCATCTCCCTTTTGACATTTTCTTGTGTGTGATTTCAGTACATTTGTGTGCTTACATGCAGGCTTGCAAGTGCAGACACATGCCACCAGTGTTCTTAGATTTAGTTGTGATCACATGAAACTTGCTGTTTATTTCCCATGTATCCTAGTGTATTAATGGTTTGCCCATGACCACACCCTCCCTCCTTCCTTTAGCACATTGGTAAAGAAATGGAATCAATGAAGCCCTACAACTTATTCTGTGCAGAAATCCACCATAAGGATAACCCATTAGCGGATCTCCAGTGATGAATATTTAGACCTTTTTGTTTGCTGTAACAGTGTGACAGTGAATACTCTAATGTAAGCTCGATCCCTCTGAATGCAGAGAAGATCCTAAAAATGGAGATGTTGCCAAATTACTCTCCTAAAAATTTAAATGTCTATCCTCCAGGCTTGTATCAGAATGCCTATTTCTCTTCACGCTCAGCAACACTATCCATGGCTGAACTTTGTATTTGGGTGTGATTGTGCACACCTGTAATTTCAGCACTTAGGAGGCAGAAGCAGAGGATTGTGAGTTCAAAACCAGCCTGAGCCTGCATGGCAGGAGTCAGCGTCATGTTGTCATGAACTTGACAGTTTATGATAATGTCTGTCATCCACTCAGCCAGCATTTTCTTAACACTAAGCACACTGTGGCCTTATCATCAATGTGAACCAGGTAGGTGGGCATCTTCCATCTCACTGATGGCTCAGGAATGCAGGGGACAAGGCTGCTGGGCTGCTGATTTTGTCAAGCCTCAGAAGACTAGAGCCCGGATCATCAGATGCCACTCTTGCTACTATATATGACCACTCCTTTACTTTATGCCTTGAATTTACAGAAATGTAAGAGAAACCATTTATTTTCCATGTCAATCGAAATGCACTGAGTGGAGTGATACCCTTTGAGGTGTGGTAGCTTGAGATTGTACATGTAGTCAGAGTTTTTTTTAATGGTTTACTTATTATTTATTAATTATTTTATGTGCATTGGTATTTTGCTTGCATGTATATATGAGGGTGTCGGATCCCCTGGAACTGGAGTTAAAGCCAGTTTTGAGCTGCCATGAATTGAACCCAGGTCTTCTGGAAGAGCAACCCAGAACTCTTAACTGCTGAGCCATCTCTCCAGCCCCTGTAGTCAGTTACTTTTATTCTCTTGGGTCAGCATGTTAATTCCTCCCTAGAGCTCTGAGGTTGTTACTTTTAATTACTAACCTGACATAATCTACAGCTACCTGGGAAGAGAATCTCAGTGTGGAATTGTCTGGATCAGGTTGTCTTGTGAGCATGTCTGTGGAAGATTGTCTTGATTTAAGTTAATCGATTGGGAAGACCCAGCCCACTGTAGGCAGCACCATTCCTTGGGTCTGCGTTCTGAAATGAAGAGTGGAGAAATCAAACTAAGTGGTAAGCATGCAGCATGCATTTCCTCTGCCTTTGACTGGATATGACTGGCTGCTTCCCACAGTGACAGGCTGTACCCTGGAGTAGTGAGCTAAAGTAAACTCTTTCTCCCCCATGCTGCTTTTGTAAGGTATTTTTGTCACAGCAGCAGACACTAGGACAGAGGGTGAAGTATAAGATGCTCTCCCTAGCGTGACCATTTCATCAGCTCACCTGCAGGAGATACTGAGGGGTAGCAGGCCTTAAAGGTCCTGTGGGCAGGCTGCATGCCTTTTACCCGACAGCTTTGTTCTCCTTGCAGATCACCCCTGAGTACCTGCAGAGTGTCTGCGTCCGCCTCTTCAGTAACCAGATGCGGCAGAGCCTGGCACACAGTGTGGACTTCACAAGGCCTGGGACGGTAAGGCGCCATGAGAGACAGGGTGTCCTGGGTGTGTCCCCCCAAAACATAAAGTGAACTTACTAAAGAGAATGAAAACCCCGAGAAAATGACATTCAGGAGATTCTGATGTCGTTGTCTTTGGTGGTCTAGAAGGGTGGCTCCCAGAAGGAAACAAAGCTATTTTTTGAGGAGGGTGCAAGTTGAGGGTCACCCCTTGGGGTAAAGCAAGGAGAGATGCTGTTGTGATCCGCCAGGCCAGTTGCTTCTGGGCACTGAGGCCTGGGAGTCAGGAGGAACACACAGAAGCTCTGCTTTGTCTTTTTAAAGGACTCTTGTGGACTGGGGTGATGGCTCAGTCAGTAAAGTGCTTGGTGTACAAGCATGAGGACTGACTCCGATCCTGAAGCCCGGAACATAGTTGACATCCTGGTGCTGGGGAGGCAGAGGCAGGCGCAGGGGGCAAGGGTGCAGGGGACAGGGCCTTGAAGCTAAATACCCAGGAAAGTTAGCCTTTGGCGAGCTTCAGGGCAGCGAGGGGCCCTGCCTCAAAAAAAGGTAGATGGCCCCCTTGGATTAGCAGCCAAGTTTGTTCTGTGGCCTCCACGTGTACATGCACACATCCATGAATGTACTTACACATGCTTACATACGTACAAGAGAACAGGAGACGAGAGGCTGAGTGGTTTAAGACACGGGTGGTTTTCTTTTAACTTTTTATCCAAAGTAGGTACAGGCTCAGAGAACAGTCACAAAAATAGCACAAAGAACATTGGAGTCTCCTCGATAGCATTTATTTACTCCCTTTGTGTGTGCGTCTGTGTGTTTCAGTGTGTGTGTCTTTCTCATCACCACCACCACCCCTCCCCTCCACCCCCCAGGTGTCTCCATACACACATGAACAAGATCTTTGCCTAAGCCATCCAGGTATTGCATCTCTGAGAGTTGTCCTTGCTCTTTGTTGAAACCGTCACAGATATTAATATTTCCTTTACAGGTTTCCCTGGTTAGCTCTGGCTGTTGTAGAACTCACTCTGCAGAACAGGCTGGCCTTGGACTCACAGAGATCTGCCTGCCTCTGTCTTCCAAGTGTTGGGATTAAAGGCATGTGCCACCACTGCCTGGCTTAGAGATTTATTTTTATTATTTTTAACTATATATAGCATGTTTGTATGTGGTTCCGTGCACATGAATGCATACAAGTCAGAGGTATTGGATCCCCAGAGCTCTGCGTGCTAGGAACTCAATTTGGGTCCTCTGGAAAAGCAGCAAGTGCTCTTAACTGCTGAGCCATCTCTTCAGCCCCCCCCCCCCCGCCATGTGTATTTCTTAAGCTTGACTGTGTCAGTCGGCCATGATTGCAGCACTCAAGAGGCTGAGGCAGGAGAGATTATAGCAGGGGTGAGGTCATCTTGGGCTACACAGGGAGTGGGAGACTGGCATGGGATGTAGAGGGAGGCCTTGTCTCAAAAACCAAACAGAAGAGAAGGATGAAGATTGGAATTCTCTTACCTAACCACGTAATTACCAACTCCAGTAGATCATCTTATCTAACCTGTCCATTTCCATTGTCAGTGGAGCCAGTACCACTCTTTATAGCTACTTCCCTCAGTAGCCTCGGTCAGTGCTATGCGAGTGGTCTGGACTCTGTGGCTCCTTTGATCTGGACCATTTCCCCACTCTTCTCTTTGACTTTTATTGTGTTGACATTTGGGGAAACTATAGTCTCTCCTCTAAAAAATCAGACTACTTTCATTATGTGTTTGGTGTTGCCTTGCGTTAGGCTCAGGTTTTGCACCCCAGGCTGAATGTTTCTGAGGGAATGACATGTTCTTTCTAGGACAGCACGTCTGGGGGTGCACAGTGTGAAGTCAGGGCTTCTTAATCCTGGAAGGCCACCGGTGTCTCCAAGGACGTCATCAGAGTTCAGGAGCCCACCTGCATCCTGGATCTCAGGCTTGCCTGCTGCGTGGTCTGAGGGCTGGGTGGGTGTGTCCAGATCTGGACAGAGCCTGAGGATCCTCAGGTACCCTGTGAATCAGCGCAAGTTTGAAATAGGATTCACACACTCACGTTAGAACAGTGGTTCTCAACCTTCCTAGTGCTGCAACCCTTTAACACAACTCCTCGTGTTGTAGTGACCTCCAACCATAAAATTATTTTTGTTGGTACTTCATAGCTGTAATTGTGCTACTGTTATGAATGTAATGTAAATATCTGATATGCCGATGGTCTTAGATGACTCCTGTGAAAGGGTCGTTTGACCCTCAAAGGGGTTGTGTCCCACAGGTTGAGAACTACATTAGAATCTTCATAAGCGGAGGCTGCCTTTAATATTTTTTTTTTAATTTACACCCTCCTCCCTCTTAGTCAAGTAGTTTTAAAGCAGCTTATTAAAAGGTAGAGAGACATAAATATGAAAATGGAAAAAATAGAGACTAAAAGTAGACTATGGATAAAAGAAAAATAAGAATAAGCCGAATAAAAGCCAAGGTAAAGAGTGACAGGAATAGCGCCTGTCGCAAGCTGCTGGCCCCGGGCTGGCTGCTGTCACAGGAACCTGCAGCTTCTTGCTCGCCGTGCTGCCCCAGCCAGGGAGGCGGCTGTGAAGCTGTATTAGGTAATATTCTGTGCGTCCAAAACAGCGTGCTGTGTGCGGTGGCATGGGTCAGGAAGGACAGCCACAAGTGGACGCCTGTGAGCCCACGCACACATCCCTGAAGAATACTTTATAATTTAAAAGCAAGTTAAATTTGTTTTTCTTTTCTCTTTTTTCTTTCTTTTTTTTTTTCCTATTGGTTTTTCGAGACAGGGTTTCTCTGTTGTAACTCTGGCTGTCCTGGAACTCACTGTAGACCAGGCTGGCCTTGAACTCACAGGGACCCACCTGCCTCTGCCTCCTGAGTGCTGGGATTAAAGACATGCGCCACCACCACCTGGTTAAATTTATCTTTTTAAAGATGTATTTTTTTAATATTTTATTTATTTTTATTTATGTACATTGGTGTTTCACCTGCATGTATGTCTGTGTGAGGATGTTGGATCCCCTGGAACTGGAGTTACAGACAGTCGTGAGCTGCCATGTGGGTGCTAGGAATTGAACCAGGTCCTCTGGAAGAACAGCCAGTGCTCTTACTGCTGAGCCGTCTCTCTAGCCCCAAAAGATTTCTTTTTATTTTATGTATGTGTTTGTCTGAATGCATATTTGTATACCATATTCATGCTAAATCCATTTTTTACTTTTTTTTTTTTTTTTGGAGACAGGGTTCTCTTTACCTAACCTTGGCTGTTCTGGAACTCACTCTGTAGACCAGGCTGGCCTTGAAGTCACAGAGCTCTGCCTGCCTCTGCTTCCCGAGTACTGGGATTAAAAGCATGCACTACCACGCCTAGCTAAATCCATTTTTAAAATTTAATTTATTTTTAAAAATTTAAATTTTATGTGTTTGAACATTTTGCCTGCATGTATTTCTGTGCACCATGTGGATACAGTACCCACAGAGACTAGAAAAGGTTGCCAGATCCCCCTGGGACTGGAGTTACACAGGTGTGAGCTGCCACGTGGTTGCTGGGAATCAAATTCAGAGCTCTGGAAGAGCATCTCTTACTTTTAACTGCTAAGCCACCTCTCCAGCCCCCAAATTCATTTTTAAAAAGCCTAGACAGTCATACCACTACTGCCAGCAACTATCCGAGCACTGAGGCTTAAGGCTGGTTGCTCTTCTGTCCCCTGTAGGAGGGTTGCAGTCCCAAGTTGAAGACCAGTTATTGTTGTGTGTTTACTCAAATACTGAAGAGCTGGTCCCCACAGCTGCCAGCCGTGTTGGCCACTCTGCACACAGGGTCAGACAGAATGGCTTTGTAGTCTGTGCCTTAGGATGTGGTCACTGGAGATTTAGTATGTAGAAGTCTTTGGAGCTGGCTGTTTATAAAGGTGTAATGTAAATGTTAGCTATCCAGGTTTTAGGGGTGCACCTTCCTGTAAGGCCTGCAGGATAAAGGGCTTCCAAGCCAGGCAATTGGCCAGCACCACCTAAAACCTGCTGGCGTTTGTAAAATGCACCACACTGGGTTCAAATCTGAACTTCTTCTCACACACACCCTTCTGAACTGGAAAACAAGACAGAAGAACTGATCAAAGGCTTTGTGAATATAGCCATCAACATTGACAAAGCTCCTGTTGGAGAGCATGGGCTTCATTTGTAGAGGGACAGGTTCCCTACTTTGAACCTAGGAATCAAGTCAGTTCTGGACAGCCTGCCAAACTTGGACTGCTGTCTAAATTTACCATAAAACAGGGGCAACATAGATGAGCAGAGGTGGCATTACCACAGAGCTGCCACACGGGGGCAGCATAGATGAGCAGAAGTGGCCTTACTTTCTCTGGCAGGCTCTCTGAGGTCCGCAGGAATGGGTGGGCAGGTGGTATACAACTAGGTGTGTCCTATCACACAAATCTAGTGAGTCATCACTCTACCCAGAAAAAAGAAGGGCCACACTAGCAGGAGACCTTACAGAGTCCAGGAGAGGGGAAAGGCTCCCATACCCTTGTCTTGCTCATACCCAGGCAATGTGTCCAAAATGCTGCCTTGTTCCCAGCTGGCAGGCAGATCCAGTTGTTCCCAGGATTTGTGCTAGTGAGATCCTGGTGTTTCGAGGTAGAGGATTCTCCTAGATGTCCTGTAACACTGCGTCCTGTGTCCTGCGTGTCCCCTTCTACCTGTGTGGCTGACCTAACTGTAGTTTCCCTTGTCTTTGTCTTACCAGGGCCAGAACTGGGATAGAGAGAGTCCTTGCTTCAGGGTAAAGCTGTTCTCTTTCCATTCAAACCCTCTTTTAGTTCCAGTGTCCAAAATGTCCCACTGTGATCTGACTTCTCTGGAAGTTTTGTCAGGAGGATCCCACAGTCCTTGTTCATGCACACTTCAGCACAGCTGAGGCATGGCGGAAATGGGCCTGACCTACAGGGTTTAGTGGCCCCTTTCTAGGTGCCAGCTTCTGAGGATGTCAAGCCAGTACCTTGTTCTCTCCTAGCTGGGCCAAGCACCTGTTCCTTCCAGCCTTTCTTGTACTTATGAGTTTGCAAACTAAACCTGGCCTGGAACTAAACTTTGATTTAGGAAGCATGTTGTCTGGTGAGATTCCCGCCACACTGTTGTTCACAGCCCTTGGTAGAGGGCTGCTCCCCCTCCTGAACTGCCCCTAGGCTCACCACAGGTCCTCAGATTGTGATCACCAGCTGTCTGAGGCCTACAAGCAGATTCCCACTGTGCTATAACTGGCCTCAGGCAGCAGCTCAGGGAAGCCTGAGCTCCAGGGCTTCCTGGAGGAAGCCTGATGAGGAATGGGACTTGTGGACACCTTTGTCTCCACATCCAAGAATCCCAGTAGCTTTCACTGACCAGATTCAGTAATTAGCACCTTGGTTTATGGTGTTTATGGTTTATGGTTTATTGTATTATTGTTCCACTGTGTCCTCTACCTGTGCCCTGAAGAACCTTCTCAGCATTCTCTAGGGTTTCCTTAGATGGACTCCAGCAGCTGACTGACCAGGAAGGTCAGGAACACTGTCTGCCTTCTGGTTGCACCCTCACCCCGCAGCTGTGGGCAGCCCTTTTCCTGTCTCACCATGGAATCCTAGAAATCAAATAGCACCCTGTTGGACTGAGTCAAGGTCCCTGTCACAAGGGCGTCCTCTCTGGGGCTTGCTCCTTCCGTGACAAGCATCCACTGTTGACTTCAGTAGAGGGTTTGTTCTGTGATAGTTTTTGTGATCTCCTGTTTTCTCCTGGGGCTGTTACTCTCCAGCTCTTGGGCTCTGCATGTACCACACACACTATGGTGCCCAGAGCCATGGAGCAGTGACTCCAATGCAGGCCCAGGAGCTGTGGCCTTAATGGCTTGAGAGCCTGCAGTGGACACCTGAAGGACAACTGAAGGTTGTTCAGCAGAAGTTCGGAACCAGCTTCCCTAGTGTTTGTGTGTAATTACCAACACTTCTGGGGCTATGATGCGACTCAGCTGATAGAAAGCCGAGCATGAGTGAAGCCTTGGGTTTAATCATCAGTAACCCCCCCACTCACCCACCCCACCCCCACAGACATGCAGATAGGAATGGTGGCTTATGCCCGTAGTCCCAGCATTCAGGAAATTAGAAATTCCAGCCAGCCTGGGTTTGTATGGTCCTGTCTCAGAGCCAAGCAAATCTGTATAAGGGAAAGAGTCTTTGGAGTTCCCATGTAGTGAGAGAGCCAGTCCCACTGTCAGTGTGGAGGTCAGCCTCCAGTTGTCACACTGCAACCGGTGCTCTCCACTCAAGCAGTCCAGCAGAGGGAGGAGCTTGGCACAGACCATGCTGACCTGCTCTGCCCTCACAGGGCCCCCACCCGCAGTGTTGTTCCCACTGGCCTTTCTAGGTGGCACCGCCTGTGTCTCGTGGATGAAATGTCAAGACTTGAGTCATTTGGTTAATGTCAGAAGAGATTTGACTGTTTGCTGTGTGCTGGGCTGGTAGTTAGCAAACAGTAAGATGATTAACAAGCCAGTGAACCCATGACACTAGGGATGTAGCTCAGTCAGTAGCTGCTTAGCATGAAACCTTGGGTTCGATCCCCAACACCATGTAAAACCACCAGATGTAGTGGTGGATGCCTGAAGTTCCAGTACTCAGGAGGTGAGGCAGGAGGATCAAAAGTGTGAAGTCATTCTTGTTTACATAGCAAGTTTGAGTCTAGGGCTATATGAGACTTAGGTGTAAAAACAAAACAAAACCAACCCAGAAAATCATGTAAGTCCCTGGGTAGGACAGAGTTGCAACAGCCAACAGTGTCTCCAGCTGTCACCAGATGTTCTCTTAGGGCAGACTCCCTCTCAGGTGGGATCTACTGGGAGAAGGAAGACGCTCCACACACGGTACTGACTTTGGAGAGAGCCTAGTTGTACCAGAGGAAAGGGGAATTTGTGGAATCTGAGAAGGTAGTAAGTAAGGGGCTCTGGAGTAACTCTTGGGAGTTGGTCTTCGATCCGTTCGTCAGGTGCTGATTGGATGTCTCTGGATACCTGGTGATGGGACATGAGACTGACATATTTTCAAAACTCCCAAAGGAGAGAGCTCTGTGTCCCTCACTGGCTTCACAGATTGGTGACACTGGACGGATTTGGATCCCTTATGTGCTCTATTCAGTTTTTCTCTCTGCAAGTCTGTTTTATTCTGCCTGTCCTTTTTTTTCTTTTTTCTTTTCAAACTGAGGGTGCTAGGCAAACACTCTGCCCTCTTCACTCACCCTCTTCTCCCCTAGTTCTTTCAAGCCTGTTCCAAACACTGTCTCACCAATAAAATACCCACATCTAACTGAGAGTTTAAGGAATAAACAACCAAAAATCACAAACAAATAGAATCAATAGGAATCCCCAACACCAGTTAAGTCCGTACTCAAAATTCTGAATGTCTCAATTTTCTTTTACATTTGGTTTGTGTTGTCAGACTCATGCCTCGAGTCCCGTTTGTTTCTTCTTTATTTTACTCATACTTAATGTACAGTGGCGTGGTGACAAAGTGATGGCGTGCACTTGCACATCACACACGAGCTAGATGGACAGCGTGACTGTCCATGGAGGTCTCGAGCTGGCCTGCAGACAGGATGAAGAGATGAGGTGAAAGGGAAAAAGGGTTAAAAAAAAAAACCAGAACAAGGAATGTGTAAAAATTCACACTGCTTTTGTTCTTCCTGGTGTCTATGATCAGACAGCTCTAAGTCTAGATAGGAGATCCCACTACTTTTCATGGAGTTTGACTTGAGAGTCTCAATAGACCAAGGACAGTTGCTTGAGACATGCAGAGTGGTGAAATCCTTTGCAGCAGTTTGGGCTTCTATAAATCATATATACCTTTGGGGGATGCTGCAAAACACTTTGCAAATGGCTGCCTGTATGCTATTTGAGGGGGCCGGGGTCGATGACTTGTCGGTGTTTAACACGGTCTGTTTGTTCCTGTCCTCTCCCCAGGCCTCAACCATGTTACGAGCCTCCTTGGTACCTGAGTAAGTAATCATTCTTAGGAGTTTTTACTAATTGTATTCAAAAATTTTATTGACTTTTATTTCATGTGTATGTGGTCTTTGCATGTGTGTATGTCGCTACATCACCTGAATACTGGTGCTGCAGGGCATTGGATACCCTGGGACTGGAGTTACAGGTGATTGTGAGCCACTTGGTGGGTGCTGGGAACCAAGCCCAGGTCTTCTAGAGAGTAGCTGGTGCTTTTAACCATGTAGCCATCTCCAGTTTCCTGTTCATGTCTGTGTGTAAAACTGGACTTCAGGATCGCTGTCCTAAACATACAGCCACATGTGGGTATGAAAGGAATACCAACTACCATAAATAATGCTACACTAGAATTATCTCTTAACATTGATTCCTGCGAAGCAGCATGAAATAGCAAAAAACTGTTGGCTTATTCCTGTGATTTTCTCTAGAAATGAATTCTACCCCATCATTCCATAGTCATCAGACATTGCCGTGTCTTAAGTTCTAAGTCTTCAGGCTCACACTGTGAGCAAGTCCTCAGGATAGCCTTCCTATACCCAAGCATGCCTGTTCAGATGAATTCAGCTGTCAGCACAGAAGTGTGTGACACGTGTGTGCCTCATCAGCTGTGTTGCAGCATCGAGGAGGTGGGAAGCCTGACCTTGGACATGAGAGCTAGGAACAGGGTCTGGTGCGTGACACAGGTGTACCTCATCGGCTGTGTTGCAGCATCGAGGAGGTGGGAAGCCTGACCTTGGACATGAGAGCTAGAACAGGTTCTGGTTAACCTCTAAGCTAGTGTGTGGTGGGAAACTATGAGATGACTCAACCAGAGATGGCCACAAGCTGCCTGCTCCCCTGCGCGAGTCTCCCATGGTCTTGGCACTATGTTCTCAGCTGCAACCTGGTGGCAGTATGGTGCGATTCTTACAAACACAGAAGCCTGGTTAATCCCCACTCTGCCACCAGCTATGTTACTTGAAATACTTAGTATCCCTCTGGACCTCAGCTTCTCTACCTGGAAAATGGGAAGTGTGACAGGGACTGTCCTGCAGGGTCGGAGTGAGGGAGAGAGTGAGTTTGGTATGGAGACTGTGCCCGTACCCTGCTGGACAGTGGTCATAAACACTCTCTAGATGTTGGCTAGCACTTCTAGTGACGTAAGGGCAGGGTTACCGACAGAAAACAAAAGGGGTGGTTTTGTGGAGGATGTTAAGAGGACACAGGAGAAACATGACTCATTTTCTTGGTCAGTGGAAGAATACTGGGCCCCTTGGTAATACTCTTTGTGGATAATCTGCCTTCACCAGCAACATGCTTTCCAGATGGAGTCATTCCCCTCCCTTCCCTCCAGAGGAAGCCCCCACTGTAGACTAGAACCAAACTGGGCTTTGCAATTGTAATATTTTTCTTGAGAACAAGGATCTGTTTACACTGTAAATTTTAAAATTGGTAGTCTGTTTGTTTTTTTTATTAAATAGCCCAGGCTGGCTTGGAACTTACTATGTAGTGAGGCTAGCCTCCAACTTACAATAATCTTCCTGCCTCAGCCTCCAAGTTCTGAAATTATAAGTATTAGCCACCATACCTAGTTTGTAAGAATAATTTTGAAATGTGAAAAAACAAAAAAGTATTACAAAATTCTTTTTTAAGAATTCTCTTTTGGGCCTGGTAGTGGTGCACGCCTTTAATCCCAGCACTCAGAACGCAGAGGCGGGTGGATCTCTGTGAGTTTGAGGACAGCCAGAGTTACAACAGAGAGACCTTGCCTCAAAAAAAAAAAAAAAAAAAAGTCAAGACTTCTCTTTTGAAAACGTATTTATGTTATGTGTGTGTTCCAGCTTACCTGTATGTACACCACATGCAGTGCTTCAGAGTCCAGAAGAGGATATTGGGTCCCCTGAAATTGGGGTTTTAGATGGTTATAAGCTGCTATGTTGGTGCTGGGAATGGAACCTGGGTCCTCTGCAAGAGCAGTAAGTGCTCTTAGCTGCTGAGCCACCTCTCCAGCCCCCCAAGACTTCCAGGTGTTAATATTTTATACAAGCCCTGTATAGTTAGCAAACTCAAAAGGTCAGCACAGGCTTGGGGAGTTGGACTTAAGTGACACAGCCTGTAATCACTGCATTTGAGAGGCTGAGGTGGGAGGTTCAGCCTGGGCCACACAGTGAGACTCTGTTTGAACACCAAACAAAAACAAAACCTAGTATGTAATTTTTTTTCTTACTATGTAACTAATTTGTGCTTATTATAGAAAATTTGAATGCCATAGAAATTTAGAGAAGAGATAATTTTAGACTACATAAAATCCATCCAGTGTTGCAGGCAGGGCTGAACTGTGAGGC
Source organism: Cricetomys ansorgei (assembly GCA_026225945.1). Lineage (NCBI taxonomy): Eukaryota > Metazoa > Chordata > Mammalia > Rodentia > Nesomyidae > Cricetomys > Cricetomys ansorgei. Next base: position 22,402,553 of record JAMJFZ010001796.1, read on the forward strand.
TGGGTGCAGGCCTGAACCTTAGGCCTCCCAGTGGAAGGCTCCAGACTATTCTGGGAGCCCACAGTTGGGGCGGTATTGGGCAACTGCAGGTCCTTCAGTCTAAGCAGATGTCTTGATGCTCAGGAGATGTAATGACATACCCTTTTGCCCTTTTCCTCCTCTTTGAACTTGCGACGCTGAGTAGGAAGTTGAAGGATATCCCATTACTGCCCTCCCTGGATTATGAGAAACTGAAGAAGGATTTGATTTGGGGGAGTGACCGCTTGAAAGCCTTTTTGTTGCAGGCTCTGCGCTGGGTAGGTACCTTTCTCTTGAAGTTAAAAACAAAAAACACAAGAGAAAACTCAGAACTGCTTTTCTTGGCTGCCTATCTGGTGACTTTATGGTGTCTTGTAACCCCTCTGCTAAAAATCCCTGCTGCCTGCCACCACCAAGACCTGAGGTTAAAAGCCACTCCAGCCAGGTGTGGGAGCACACGCTTTTGCTCCCAGCTTGAAGAAGGCAGAGGTAGGTAGTATTCTGTGAGTTCAGGGCTAGCCTGGTCTACACAGCAGACTGAGTAGGATCCAGACTGACCAGGGCTACATAGAAAGGCCCTCACCCCAAAAAGCAAATCAGCTCCTGAAATAGGCCTTGGCCTTATTCTAAAAATTCTACATTGGTGTCAGTTACCATTGTCTTCGTGTGTAATGTGGCAGCTGCCCCTGCCATCCAGCGCCTGCCTGGTCAGATGCTACAGCCAGCTTGGGGCCTGCCTGTTGGATAGAGTGTGTAGCCAAGCCCAGTCCCTGGGTTCCAGTACTGACTGGTAGCCACATTGCAAAGGCCTCAGGACAAACACTCACAGGCTTTAGTGACCAGTTGCAGACAGTGGTTCGTTTTCAAGCATTCCAAACCCCTCTGCATTCTCCAAAATTATTGAGGGCCCCAAAGAGTTTTGTTGATAAGAATTTTATCTTAACAGTATTTACAGCATTCGAAAATAAAAACAGAAAACACATGTTAACATAAATAACAATAGCTGTTTTCCAAACCACAGAGTGAGAAGAGGTCACTGATGTACGTCTCTGTAACTGTGCTGTCTGCCTCTGGGGAGGGCCCTGGATTCTCAGAACCTGCTTTTGTGGTAGACTTGCCAGTGTCACACTTATACAGTCTCTGAGAAACTGATCAAGAGAATGGCAGAACTTGTCTTAATGTTAGTTTAAAAATAATCACGTCTCTTCCAATCCCTTGAGAGTTTGGGGAATGCCCAGAGTTCCCTGAACCACTGTTTGAGAACTGTTGACCAAAGCCTTTCACCAAACAATCCATTCTTACTCTCCCTAGAGTAATGTCAAGCTCCATATTTCAGAGCACACTGGGATCAGAATCCTTTGAGCAATTTCACCACCTTTTAGTAAAAACAGTCCTCACTGGTACTTGGCATCTGGTGGAGTATCCTAGACTGTGCCTCATTGGGAACTATGAGGAATACTTAGGGCCCAGGGGAGAGCCTGTGGTGCCTGTTCGGCTTTATGGGGACCTGTAGACAGGAGAGGCGGGTGGGGGTGGGGTCCTGCAGAATGATAATCAAGGGCTGCCAGACCCTGGTTTGCTTTTATCTGCTTATGTTACCACACTCACCCTGCTTGCCTAGTTTGCTACCCAGCACTGGCTCAGTCCTGGGCCTCTTGTTGAGACAGGGCCTCCCTTTATTGAGAAAATGGCATTTTCACCAGATAATCAGGAAAGGCATGCCAGTGTCCAGTGGCTTTGCCTGTGTTCCTCTCCAGTGCCATCCAGCCTCTTACTCCACAGTACCCCGTGTGACATTCTTGGCACAGCCCCTTAGCAGCCTCTCCATGGTTATCTGGTCAGCCAGCAGCGCCTCCTTCCTCCTGTCTGTTTTGTCCTTTCGGCCTGGCCTTTGCCTGTGCTGAGAACCAGGATGTTCTGAATCCTCAGTCAGAAGCAGATTCTGAGCCCCAGGGTGTTTAAGAAAATTTTCCTGGTCAAGCAAACACATTTGCTTCTGTCAGGTGCACGGGTTTCTCCTGTCCTAACACACTGTCGGGTTCACCTGCGTATCACACATACTTCCCATCAAAACATTCTTCCCCTGTGGATATTACATGAATCCATATGGCAACATAACAGATTTAATGGCTTCCCAGTTTTCAACCAGCTAGCCAACCTCTCTCCCATCTGCCTCCCCTCCCCCACTGATCATCAGTTCTGATAGGACAGGGTCATTGAGAGCCTTCTACAGGTAGCCTGGGCCCCACTCTTTGAACTAGACCACACTCCCCACCCCTAACCCACACAGTCACTTTCCTCCCTGCTGCTTGACAGGCTGCTCACTCTTTGGGGCCTAGCTCTTGCCTTGTAGGAGTTTGGCTATATGGATCCTGTTACTTCTGTTTTTCTTTGCAGCGCTTAACCACGTCCCACCCTGGAGAGCAAAGGGAGACAGTGCTGCAAGCCTACATCAGCAATGACCTCTTGGATTGTCACAGCCACAACCAGGTTGGTCAGAGGTGGCCAGGGCCTTCCGTGGCAGGGAAGGACCTAGCAGGCAGGAAGCTTTGGATTCTCTGCACACTGTCAGTTGCTGACCTCACATAGTCATACAGTCTCAGCTTATCAGCTGGTGAGGTCTGTGATCACCTTCTGACCTACTCTTCCATTCTGGAGAAGATTCCCAAACAAGCCAGATGGCTTGATAGTCTCTGCAGCTCTTTTCTGTTGTTTTCCCTTTTCCCCTCTTCCCTCCCCCCAGTCCTCAGCTATGGTGAACTTCCTGAAATGTGCTCCATTTTCAGAGTTCACAGTGAGTGCATTGCAATAGTAGTTATGTCAAAGTGCTGTAGCCATTGAAGAATGCTATTCCTTCAAGTCCATTGTGTTACTAGTTTTGTTGTTGTTTTGTTTTGGTGGTGGAGGTGTTTGTGTTAGGGTCTCACACAGTCCAGGCTGGCTTCAAATTTACTGTGTATGCTGAATATGACCTTGAATTTCTGATCTCCCTGCCTAAAACCTCCTGAATGCTAGGAGTGTAGGCTTATGCCCATGCCTGCTTTGTATGGTCCTGGGGTTGAACTCAGGCTCCATGCATGCTAGACAAGCACTCTACCAACTGAGCTCATCCCCAGCCCTGTTTTGATTTTTTAGAAGGAATGACTTAGAGTTCTCTAAAGACGTCAGAGAACCTGCAGGATAGGAAGACTCCTTGGTAACATAGATGCTGGGTCACCATGACTCCAAAGTGAGTTGGCCTGTTCAGAAGGGAAATTGAACAGGCTGGCTAACTACTCCCTTAGTGGTTCTCAGAGTTTAGGGTGTAGCATTGTCAGCCTGAAGTTCTCATTAGGATTTTACACAGCTCATTGGACCCCCACCTTCAGGTTTCCTTTAGTAGATCTGAGGCAGAGCCTTTGCATTTTCACCAGGTCTCCAGGTGCTGCTGTTGCTGCAGGCCTAGGACCCTGCTTTACAGATAAGTGTCCCAGACTGAGTAAATTTGCAATGGCTTCAAACAGAGATCCCTCTGCCTCTGTTTCCAGAGTGCTGAGATTAAGGAGTGCATTACCATACTCAAATATCTTATACAATTTTTAAAAGACTTATTTATTTTTAGTGTGTGTTTTGTCTCCATGTATGTAAGTGTGTTGTGTACATGCCTGGTACCCATGAACACCAGAAGAGGGCGCTGGATTTCCTGGAATTGGAATTAAGGATGGCTATAAGCCACCACTTGCATGCTGGGAACTGAACTGCAAGAGCAGCAAGTGCTTCTAACTGCTGAGCCATGTCTCCAGCCTCCATTTTATCCATTTTAAAGCATATAATTGAGTGGCAATAAATACATTCATAATGTTCTGGGGAGATGGCCCAGCAGGGTGCGTCCCATTTTCCCAGAGGACCAAAGTTTGGTTCCCAACACCCATGTCAGGCAGATCACAATTGCCTGTAACTCCAGAAGATCTGACAACCTCTTCTGGCCTCTCAGGGTACCTGCATATATGTGGCGCACACACACACACACACACACAAAATTTATATGAAATTGATATATTGGTAGTGTTGTACTATCATCTCCACATCTCCATCATAAAGCTGAATCTCTATCCCATTAAACAGCAACTTTTTATTCCCAAACCCCGGCATCCAACAGATTGGTCTATATTCTGCCTCCTTGACACGGATTAGACCTAAGTGCCTTGTATAAATAGAAGGATACAGTAGAAGGGTCCAATAGTTGATGTTTTACTTGCTTTGTAGTTATTTTATCTCAGCATAATGTTCTCAAGGCCCACATGTTATAGTATATACCAGAATTTCTTTCTTAAGGCAGAATATCCCCCTGCTACATGGATAGCCCATATTTTTATTTATTAATCCGTCAGTGGGCATTATGTTGTTTCCACCTTTGGTGTTGTGAATAGCACGGCTTAAAGTGGGTGTGCCCATCCCGACTTGTTAAATAGTGCCCCTGTTTTCCTTATAGCTTTCTTGTGGCGTGTGTATGTTAGCTGCACCCTGATGGCTTGTAAGTTGTTTGTGCTGTTGTGCTACAGTGAAAATTTGCCTAAATAAAGATGGAACAGGACAGTTGGCATGTTGCGGATGGCACATGGCTTTCACTCAGCCTGGTTCAGTCGGAGCCCTCTGCATCAAGTACAGAGCTACCAAACTTCTACCAGCTCCTCCTTGTTCTTCTCTCTTGAATTGATGTTCTTTCCAGCCTCTTCCTCTTTATCTCTTCCTTCCCTTCTACCTCCTTTCTGAACACCAGGTTTTATGAGTGCTCTACAACTGAGTTATATTCCAGCCACTCCTTTTTGTTTTAACATTTTAGTGGTGTGTGTGTGTGTGTGTGTGTGTGTGTGTGTGTGTGTGTATGTGTGTATGTATGTGTGTGAGAATGTTTACCTGCCTGTATGTATGTGCAACCATGTGTATGCAGTGTCTGAGGAGGTCAGAAGAGGGTATCAGATCCCCTATTGAAGTTGTACATAGTTGATAGCTGGCATGTGGTGCTAGGAACCAACCCATCCTGGGTCTTCTGCAAGACCAGCAAGTGCTCTTAACTGCTGAGCCATGTTGCCAGCACTGCAGCCTCTGGTCTTTGAGATTGTCCTGCCTATGCCTCCCAAGTGCTGGGTGACAGACATGCACCATCATGTTGGCTTCCTCTCTACATTTTGGAAGCTCTCTGCTCACGTGAACCTGGTATGTCCCAATGAAGAGACACTATGTTACCCAGTCATGATAACCCCTCCCTGTCCCATGCTGGGAAGTCACAGGAGCAGTACAGTGCAATCTAGCCACTTTGTTTGTATCTCTGCTTGTCTGTCTGTACTGTCCCTGGCTTTGTCCCTAGCTCTTCTGCCTTTTGAGGCATAAGTGGTGGGACTCAGGGGATTTGTCTTATGATCAACCCCAGGGTCTGCGTCCTCTTTCTAGAACTGTACTATTAACGATTCTCATGGTATTTAGTCAGTTCTTTGGAATTTGTGTCTTTTAAAAAAAGTCCGTGTACTATATGGTCCTGTCGTGTTTGAAGGGGCTGAATTAGAGGTGTGTTTCTCTCATCTGGAAAGCCAGATGTGGATATTGCAGCAGCCACATGTGCCCTCTGTTCTAGGTGCTTGACATACTTAATTAATTTAACTTAGATATCTGTACAAATTCCTTTTGCCAAGTCTCATCAAATATCGTTTGGAAATCAAGAGTTGCAGATGAAATGTTTGCCTGTTTCCCCCTAATCAGTCGGGTAGGGGGACACTTGTCGCTCTTCCCCACCTTCTGTCCTCACTGTTTGTCCTCTCTCAACGGTTGTTCCCTGCAGAGGAGCGTGCTGCAGCTGCTGCACTCCAAGAGCGAGGCGGTGCGGCAGTACATGGCCAGGCTCATCAACGCCCTGGCATCCCTGGCTGAAGGTGAGATGGGTTTTTTCCTCCAAGCAGAGCGGCAAAGCAACCTGGTGTTCCTGTGAAATGACTGCTTTCCAGTGTTGCTTAGAGGAGCCCAAGTCTCCTTATTTTATTTCTGTTCTTCTAATGTTTCTTGTGAAAACTAGTTCTTACGATAATTGCCTGAGTTTCTGTCAGAGCAACTTTTCTTGCCTTTGGAGTTCATTTTATAATACTCAAGCTTTTATAACTCTTATTTAAGTTGTTTTTAACTATATAATAGGGAATAGTTTTTCTATAATTTCTACTTGTCAAAATAACTTTGGTGAAACAAGTAAAGCATATTCTAGCAAGCATTGTACCATTTCCTACAGTCTTTAAAAGATTTGAAAATTTCAGAAATAATAAGACATCGTAGCTGAATTAAAAGTCAGTTTTACAGAGGATTGTTGCTAGGGCAGGTAACATGTCAGCTAGCCAAAGCTCTTCTGAGAGCATAAGCCTGATGGCCTGAGTTTGATTCTAGAGCACATTAACCTGTCCGCTGTGGTCCCAGCAACCCCGGGGGGAGAGGGGAAGCTGAGACCAAATTGTCTGTGGGACAGCCAACCTGGAGTACACAGCACAGTGGCAGAACAAGAGAGACCCTGCTTCAAAATAAGGTGGAAGGAATGAACCAACTTCTGGAAATGGACCTGTGACCCACACATATATGCCATGGCGCCCACACTCACAGATGTACATCTCACACACCAAACACCCCAAGATCATTTCCCTACATTCTTACTTGTTTGAGATCTTTTGTTGTTGTTGTTTTAATTATTGTTGAGACTGGGTCTCTCTTTGTAGCTCAGGCTGGTCTGGAACTCAGTATGTAAACTGAGCTGGCCTTGACCTCACAGAAATAAGCTTCCCTCTGCCTTCTAGGTGCTGGAATTAAAGGTGTGTGCTACCACACCCAGCCCCATTTCTGGTATTTTTAATGTGAATAAAAAGAGTTTTCAATTTATGAATGCATAATACTCAACAAGTTTATTTACTTCTTTCTTCCATTCATTTGGCAAACATTTATTATAAGCCAGCCTGTGCACTGAGAACCATTCATTTAATAATCCTATTTAAAGTTAACGTCTATAGTGCAGAAGTCTACAAAGGGTTAGTGGCCACTCTACACTTCTTAAGGTGCCCTAGATAGCACCTCCCACCTCCATCGGCCTTGAGCATGTCTAGAAGGAACAGGGAGCGTGACAGAAGTGGTTCTTGCTACCTCTCTTGTGAAGGCCAAGGGGCTCACTGCACAGTTCTACCCCTTTCTTTGTAGGTCCTTCAGGTTCAGGATGTCGCAGACTGTGGCAGTAACTATGTTCAGCTTACAGGAAAAAGGCTTCCTATCTGTTAGATCATTAATTGAGGAACTTCTGTCCTAGACAGACTCCCCCGTGTGTGTACTAGGTTGGCCATGAACTTGAAATGCTCCTGCCGTAGCTTTCTGGTACTGGCTCAGATAAAGTACTTTTAAATCATTTCTTCTAGAACTTTCTAGTGTGTCCTCTGCAAATCTTTACTATAAAGTGTCCTTGGAGCACACAGATAATTCTTCCCACTTTCATTTCTGGCACATTATTAGGTCGCCTCTACCTAGCCCAGGACACAAAGGTGCTGCGGATGCTGGAGGGAAGGCTGAAGGAGGAAGACAAGGATGTCATCACTCGTGAGAATGTCCTCGGGGCCTTGCAGAAGTTCAGCCTGAGGTGAGGACCATGCCATTGGTCAGTCTCTGCTGTGAGCTCAGGTTGAGTGGGGGCTATTGAACCACCACTTGCCTCTTATTTAATTCTCATGACATCCTAGGATGCAAATGACATCTCTCTGCTAACACTTAGGAGAGGTTGGATGACTTTCCAGGCGAGAGCTAGAGACTTCTCTCTGACCCAACCTCTGCTGTTCATGGCTCCTGGGGATGAAGGAACATGTTACAGTGAATGCACCATTGCCTTCCCTAGCTCTGCTGTTCATGGCTCCTGGGGATGAAGGAACACGTTACAGTGAATGCACCATTGCCTTCCCTAGCCACTATTGGGTCATTAGTGCCAACCAGGAGCATGGTTTAGAGATAAACACCATAGGCTAGTTGCTCCCCATTGTACATAGTATGACCAGTCCTGTGGGAGCCTTGGCTCCTTGTGCACATCCGAGAAGCCCACCAGAGTCTTGGCCTAGACCGGGCATGATTTGGAAGTCCTATATTAAAAACTTTAAAGTCATGTGCTTTTTTAAAAATTTATGTGTCTGAGTGTTTTTTGGCTGTTTGTGTGTATGTGTACCATGTGCATACCTTGTGCCTTTGGAGGTCAGAAAGAGGGTGTTGTATTCCTGAAACTGGAGTTACAGATGACTGTGAGCTACCAAATAGGTGCTGGGAACTGAACCAGGGTTCTCTGGAAGAGCAGCAGGTCAGGTGCTCAAAACCACTGAACAATCTCTCCAGCCCTTCATCTACTTTTTTGAGCCAGGTCTAGTGTCTTCCTAGAAATTTTTACAAACAACAGTTTAGTTGGTAGTGCATGCCTTTAATCTTAGCAATTGGGAGGCAGAGGCAGGTGAATCTCTATGAATTTGGGGCCAGCGTGGTCTATATAATGAGTCCCAGCCAGCCAAGGTTACATTAGTGGAACCTTGTTTCAAAAAAAAATGTTTTTAATTTTATTTTATGCATTAGTGTTTTGCCTGAATATATGTTTGTATGCCTGGTCAGAAGAGGGTATCTGATCCCCTAGAATAGGAATTACAGTGGTTCTGAGCTACCATGTGGGTGCTAAGAACTGAACCTAGATCCTCTGCAAAAACAAGTGCTTTTAAGTGCTGAGCCATCTCTCCAGCCCCAAAAGTCACCATCATAGACAGTTTAGCTGGTAGTGTCTTGTTGAAATCTGGTTTTCACAGATTTGCAAAGTTCTGCACCCATCACAATCTAGGTGTAAAACATATTTCCTATTTATTTATATGTGTGTTGTGGAGGTCAGGGGACAGTTTGTAGGAGTTGGGTCTTTCCTTTCATCATGTGGGTCCAAGGACCAGACTCAGGTCATCAGACTTGGCCCACTGAGCCATTTCACCAGTCCCAATTTTAGAGCATTTCTATCACTACAGAAAAAAGTTCACATTAATTGTTGTCACTTTTCATTCTGTCCCCAGCCCTAGACAGCCATATCTCTTCTGTAGTTCTGCCTGTCTTGTGCATGTCCAGAACACAGAATCATGGAAGATGAGCCCCTCTGTGACAAGCATCTCTCACCTAGTGTAATGTTCTCAAGGTCTTCTGTCAGCACATGTCACTGCTCTCCCTTCTCACTGTTGGGTAGCATCTCAGTGTGTGGCTCTACCGTGATTGGTTTATCCGTTCGCCTGGCTTGCCCTGCTTACCTGCCACACACTGTGCACACTGGAGCAGAAGTCTGTGGGGACACACGTTTCTCTTTCTCCTGAAAAGATACTGAGGTGGGGTGCCTGGGTTGTGGTAACTCTTGTGGAATGTGGGTTCCCTCTCTCCACCTCACTGTCCCTTGGACTTTGTGAAGGATTCCAGTAGCCCCAGTGGTCAGCTCTTCTGGCCCCGTCCTCTTCTTAACTCAAGTTGTAGCCCACCAGATGTGTTGGCACTGGATTGACTCTCCCTAATAGCAAGATGTGGGCAAAATGAAGTGGTAAATGTCGTGCATGCTTCGTGGTGGAAAGGGCAGGTGTATGATAGGAAGTCTTTGCTGACCTAATGCTCCTGTTGTGGCTGTGTGAGTACAACATTGCTGCAGGTGACCTTCGGAGCCACTGACCGCTCTGCTGTCTGAACATGTTGTTCATGTTGTTGTCTGTCTGTCCGCTTAGCTTGACGTGTGGAAGGGTGAAGCTAATTTTCCTGGCAATGCAGCTTTTTACTGCCAACTTAGTCTTTTAAATGTGTTCTGCCGCACATGGTCACTCATGACACTGGGGTGAGCCTTCAAAATGGCTGGGGCAGATACTGAATGCTCCATGGGTGGTCATTTTATCTGTTGATCAAAGGAGACAAATGCTGGCCTCTGTGGTATCCACATTTTCTCTTCATGTTCTCAGACAACACTTGGTTAAGTCTGAAGACTGGTGAAGTTTACCATTACATACTTGAAGAGGTGTTCCATTGTTGAGCTCATACCTGGGCATTGGGAGGAAACCATCCCTTGTAAATTGTATTACCCAGATCATGAAAGAACCCTAATCTATAGCGAGCTGAGTCAAAATGACATGCAACTGTTTTGCTCTTGTTTTTCTCTATTTTCATACAGCTCAGTGTTTCTGAGCCAAATTATATAGAGTTTAGTAAAAATTGACTTTTCAAGGAGTAGAGAGATGGCTAACTTGCTCATCTTCCAGAGGAGCTGATTCACTTCCTAGTTTACAACCATTTGTAACTCTAGTTCCAGGGGATCCAGTGCCCTCTTCTGACCTCTGCAGGCAGTAAACATTTAAGTGGTACATATACATATATGCAGACAAAGCACACATAAAATTAAAAAATTAATAAATCTAATAAAAATTATTTTATATAAATTATATTTTTCTAAAAAGCTGGGTATTAATTTCAGCACTCAGAAGGCAGAGAGAGGCAGGCCGATCTCTATGAGTTCAAGGCCATCCTGGTCAACAGAATGAGTTCCAAGACAGCCAGGGCTGTAGAGACTCTCAAATACACCCCCCCAAAAAAATTTTTTTTTTAATTTTTAGTTTTCAAAGTAGTATTTCTGTGGCCTAGGTCAAGTAAGCCAAAGCTATAGTAACATTTACGTATCTGAAGCAGCATCTGCTGAATTTAGATACTGAAGGAGACTTTCAAATAACAAGATCGTTTCCTCCTAGGCGCCCACTGCAAACAGCGATGATCCGGGATGGCCTCATCTTCTGGCTGATAGACCTTCTGAAGGACCCTGACTGCCTGTCTGACTACACACTGGAATACTCCGTGGCATTGCTCATGAACCTCTGCCTCCGCAGTGCAGGTGGCACAGCCCCGCAACCCTCCATACATGCACACGCCCGGATACCCATGTCCTGATGTAGAGGATGGCTGGGCAGAGACCTGCCCACAAATCTGCATTCTCAGTGTGCCCAGTGGGGCTTGCTTTTTGTCTCCCTCATGGAAAACTTAGGGTAGGGGTGAATAAAGCATTTCTAGCTAGATATGAGGCTAGCAAGCTCTTAAAACCGAAATACCATATTTACCTTGGAAAGGATATATATGCAGTTTTATATGTGTGCAATGCCCTTCTGAAGAAGGAAGTAAATCCATTTACAGTTTCATTCATCTTTGTTACATTTTTCAAACGTAGGAAGTTAAGAGTTATGATCCCTGCCACTGAAGACAGAGGGGTTTGTTCCCACCATCCTCTGGAATAAAGTTGGTGGCAGGAGCAGTGACATTAAGTCATGCTGCCTGCTCATAATTATTTTCCACCTCCTGGAGATGGAGGTTCACATGGGCATTGCTTCTTACCTGTTGGGAATGTAGCTCAGTTGGTAAGAGTGCTTGCTTGGCATGCACAAAGCTCTAGTTCAAGCATGGTGCTGCCTGCCTCTAATCCCAGCGCTCAGAATGTGGAGACGGGAGAATCAGAAGTTCAAGGTCATCATTGACTATACTGCAAGTAGGAGCCCAGCTTGGGCTTCATGAGACCCTGTCTCAAAAACAAGCACCGCCCCCTCAACAAAAGAAAAAAAAAAAAAAACTCAATGGAGATGGGAGTGTTAGTGCACACATCAGCCCTTTCAGACACTGCCACCTGCCAAATGAGATGCCTTAAAAGAGGGGCTAGGCCCAGCTGGGCTGCTTCCACCCCTAGGGTCTGTGAGGAAGGTGAGCCTGTGGGCTCAGCTGCCTGCCCTGTTCTCACCCGCGGGGTTTCATGCTCCGAGGCACAGGTGTGCTGCTCACCAAGTAAGCACTGCTGCTCAGTCTAGGAACAGCCTGTGTGGAAGCCCCAGCTGTCAGCATGCTTTTCAGATCCCAGACACCTTTTCTGTCATCAGCTTGCTTGCAGTTTGGTGATGTGTTTGGTAATACAGGGTGCCCACATACCATATCATATGACTGCCATCACTGCCACCACTAGCTTCCGAGCTCTCAGGGTTTATGTGGGTTTACTTAATCTGCACCTCCTTTTAGAGCAGGTGCTAATAATTTATCTACCTATCTATCTATCTGACTTTCCTGGAATTCGCTGTATAAACAAGACTGGCCTGGGGCTCACAGAGACCCTCCTGTCTCTGCCTCCCTGGATTATAGGCATGTACTACCAAACCCAACGGGCATAAAACTCTTTAAAAAGGAGGGAACTGAGGCTCAGAGTGACTAAGTGACTCGTTCAAGGTCTCACAGTTCATACAGTTCGTGCTAATCTCTGACATTTGTTTTCCTTCGCCTTGCTTCCCACAGGAAAGAACATGTGTGCTAAGGTGGCAGGGCTCGTGCTGAAAGTTCTTTCAGATCTCCTTGGCCATGAAAACCATGAGGTACTTAGGCAATGCTGCTTGCTCTGGGGTGGGTTGGGAGACTGTCATGGTGACCTGGGTGCTTGTGGCCTCACAAGCAAGGAGCTGGCTTACATGTGTGTTTATATGTATGTGAGTGCAAGTCTGTGTGAGAGTCACGAAGGCCTGAATGTGATGTTGGATGTCTTCCTTGATTGCTCCCCACTTTATTTACTAAGGCAAAATTCATGAGAGCCTGGAGCTGGAGCTCTCCTGTTCTGTTAGTCTTCCTAGCCAGCTTGCCCTGTGGATCCCCTGGCTCTGCCTCCCAAGTGTTGGGATTATAGGCCCTGCCATGCCTGCCCAGCACCTCTATGGGTGCTAGAGATCTGAACCCAGGTCATTCTGCCTGTATAGCAAACATCTTATCCACTGCGCCTTCTCTCTAACCCCTCCTCTGGCCATTTCTGTAAGCAACTTTACATCTTACATAGTTTCTAACATTTGTACCTCACTTTCTGTCGCTCTGCCTTCACGGATCTAGCCAGGTCCTCGTCCCGCCTCACTTTCTGATATCATCTCCCTTGTCCCCTCTACTGATTAATGTCTGTCTTCGAACACGTGTGGCCTTAAAGAAGCTCTGGTACTATCTTTGTGTGAACTTAATTTGCATAAGAGGTATTGCAACCTAGAGCTCATCGGTTGATGACTGTCCCCTGCAGTTTGAGGACCTTCCTCTATTGCTTCTTGGGTCTCCTGTTCTAAGCCTCACTGCTGCAATACTCCCTGGCTTGCACATGTCCTGGTACACATCTTACTCCATGTGAGCAGGCCTTTGATGGGGTCCCAGCTCCGCTGCCACAGTTGTCCTCTGTGACAGCTCCACACTCGTCCCCTGGAACCCTGCACTGAGGGTTCCATAGGGTATGTGGCCCTCATGGCTACCGGCTCACAGCATATGCAGGGCTCAGGCTGCCCTCCAGAATGACCCCATTACCACCACAGCTGGTGCCATTTTCTAAGTTTTGTGGGCATTCTTAAATATGATAACAAATTAACAAAAACTAATAGATACAGATGATTCATCTTTCACTTGCTTTTTACAAATGTCTTTGCAGAAATCATGGCATGTCACAGTAGTCCAGCCTGTCCAGAACTCTCTATAGCCCAGGCTGGCTCCAAACTTGCAATTCTCTTGCCTTGACCTCCAAAGTACTGGAATGGTGGCATTACTATGCACCCACAGCTGAAGCCTAACCAAAATTAGACATGTTTTGACACCTCGGGCACTGGGCATCTTTCAGCAGGCATGATTGGCAGGACCCTCGGGTCAAGAGAGCACTAGGTTGCCATGCATCTGTTCTCATTCCAAGTGGGCAGCTCTGGCCTGGTTCATTTCACATACAACTCTGTTCCCACAGCTGCGTCACCTGACTGACATTGGCATCTTCAGCAGGTAGGCATCTGATGATTGAGTTGTACAGTATTTGAAAACTTGCAAATGACTGGTCTTTTTTCTCCCTTTAAAGATACAGCCATATGTGAACGGAGCCCTGTACAGCATCCTTTCCATCCCATCCATTCGTGAGGAGGCCAGAGCCATGGTAAGATGTGCTAAGCTGGGCAGAGTGGTTCACAAATGTAATCTCAGTACTTGGGAGGCTGAGGCAGAAGACAGCTGCAAATTTGAGACCAGCCTGAACTACATCGTGAGTTTGAGGCCAGCCATGTCACATAAGACCCTCTCAAAAAAGAAAAAAAAAGAAGAAGCCATGAACTGTTGAAAGGCTCCTCCCAGCACCCTCAGTCAGGGCTGTGGGGAGAGGACTCCCTTTACCGCCTCCAGAGTAGACCTTCACATAGCGTGCAGACTCTCTGAAGCTGTATAACTGTATGTAAAGATGTATTTATGGTTTTCTCAAGTGAGGATCTGTTGCTTTTATCAGAATCTCATGAGGATCCCTAAGTTGTAAATGATAAAGAGCCACAGTGTTGGGATAATTCTAAAGGCTTATTTATTATGTTGGAGGTGTTCTTGGCAGTTTATAAAGCTGCCTTGTACCTCAGATGCTGGTAAGTAGAGTTTTACTTACCTTGTTTACATTTGTGCTTATATTTGAGTACAACAATGGCTGGGTGGTTAGTGTCTTACTTTGAAAGGACAGTTGTTTCTAAAACTAGCCAGCAAAACCACTAAATCTTTGACCTTTTTCCTGGTGCCATGTGAAACCAGAGTAACTGTGTACATAATACATTCTGTGGTGAAGGGATTAAATGTGTTTCCATACTCAGAACACAAGAGACTACAATTCTGCCTGTTGGTTTTGTTTTTTTAAGAGAATTACTAAATCTTCTAACTGGTCATCTAAAATCATGTCAACAGTTAAGGCATGATTTATTTAAGATCCATTTGTGTGAACACACCCAGCAATGGAACTTGATTGCCTTCAACATTAAAACTAACTAGTATTTAGGGGTGGCAGGATGGCGTAGAGGGTAAAGGCACCTGCCGCCAAGCCTGACTACCTGAGTTCTATCACAGGACCCACAGGTGAACAAGAACTAACTCCTGGGCATTATCCTCTGACTTCCAGATGTACACTGTGGCATGTGGCATGTACACTGTGGCGCACACGCGCACTCGCGCGCGCACACACACACACACACAGTAGGTGCACTTAGTAGTGCTACTACTTTCAGGTACTAGCCCTCTCAGAGGCCTCCGAAGGACAGACTGAAATTGTGCCCATTTCCCTGTTTATGACTTTGAAATAAACTTCTCTGCCTAGAGTCACACAACTAGGTATACCCATCCTGTGTTTGCTTCCAGAGCTTTCTACACCTGTGCTGCAGTGTCACACCAGAAATCAGGACCCCCCCCCCTCAGTGCTGTGGGTGAAACCCAAAAGCTAAGAAAGCCACCTTCCAGCACTAATCTTTACTCCAACAAGAAATCTGGCCATATTAGATTATTTTCTCTCCCAGTAATACTGTCAGCTCTCTTGAGCATCACTAATTTAAAAAAAATCTAGACTACAAGGACCAGAAAAATGGCTGAGCAGTTAAGAATACTTGCTGTTCTTTCAGAGGATCCAAGTTCAGTTCCCAGCACACATGTCGGGCAGCTCACACTCACCTGTAACTTCAGCCTCTGAGGTCGGGTGCACACGCTGGTGTACACCACACACACACACACTTAAAAATTAAAATATATGTACGAGGAAGGAATCAATGATGAGCATACTCAATAACAAATTCCAGTTAATTAAAAAAAATACAGAATCAAATGCTTCAAATATCAGAAACTTTTGAGCACAGACATGAAGCCACGGATGGAAAATTCACATCATGAAACTGTTTCTTAAACAAAACTGCTAAAAATGTTGTGTACCCAGGTAGGGTAGTGCATGGTCCCAGCATTCAGGACATAGAAACAAGAGGTTCATGAGCCTGAGGCCAGTGTGAGACTGTCTCAAAAATAACAAGATAGTGTGGTGTGGGTGTGTGTGATATTGTGTGTTATGTAATGTAGATATACTATGTAAAATTATCTTGACTACATATAGAAGTTATGTGAAACATTAGCACAATTTGTTTAGACCGGGGTCCCGTTCCTATGATATCTATCTTATTATATGTATGCAGATATTCCAACATAAAAAACTCCAAACCCTTCAGGTTCGGAGCATTTCCACTAAGGTAGACTCAGCCTTTGCTTTTACTGTTCTCTTTAACAATAACTGGGCTAAGTTTCTTATTCCTTCCCCCATGGCTCTGTGCTCCCTGAAGCATCCAAGTAGCTAGTGATGAGTCCTTGTTATCCTTCACCTCTCTAGTTTCTCCAGAATTATCTGAAGTTCGAGGTTATTGCTTTTAGGATGAAATACTGGGTTTTGTTGCCTATTTTTGGAGGCAAGGTCTCATTCTACCCCAGGGAGGCTGGAGCCCTGGCCCTCCTGCTGCTAGGATTACAGGCGTGTGCCACCACGCCCAGCAAAATCTGTTATTTTTTATGCCTTCTCATTTCTGTAATTTAGATTAAACATTACCTACTATATGTGGTTTTAAAAAAATATGTGAAATTTGTCACTGGAATATTTGCTGTGAAGAAAGTGTCTCCAGACAACCCTCCTGACTACAGAGGAACTGGATTGTTTATTTTCCACGTACTAACTAAGCTGGAGATATAAGAATGAGAATCAGTTAGACTAAAATGATCTATAAAGATGTGGACAGATAATCCTCACAGAAGTCACCTCCTGGAGAAAAGGATTGAATGAATTCTTTGTCCCTGGCTATTCCTAAGCTGCTCAGTAGCCAATGTGGTTATTGGCATGGTGGCATTTATCACATGACTGTCTCCTAATAATATTCCCCTAACTCACCCTTGTGGGATGGAAGTGGGGAGGAGGCCACTGTGTGAGACAGAGACAGAAAGTTTAGCTCTTCTGGCAGACAAGAAGCAGACATGGTAGGTGACTATAGGGCAAGCCCAGCTGTCTGACCGGCCACAAGAGTTGGCACAGTGTCTCAGCCCTCTTTCAAGCACTCTGTCCTTGTCTCCAGGACACCCGTCGGTCTTTCCTCTCTTCCAGACTATTCCTTCATGGCTCTCTGGGCTTCCTGTCGCTGCCTCCTGTGGAGTACTGTTGTTCTCTAAGGTTCTGGCCCAGCCCTCTGATCCTTTCCCTGTACCCACTCATTTCTTCCCAAGGCTTCAGCTGCTTTCTCGCCTGAGCCACCAGTCCCTCCCAATCCCAGCAGGTGCCTTTCCACTCATTCAACACTCACTTTGCGCCTGTCCACTGGACTAGATATCATGTATTAGATATACTTTGCAAAAATGAAGTGCACAGGTCTTACGTACAGTTACAGACAGGCCTTACATCTTAACAAATGCAGACATCTACATTAATAGTATCTTGTCTTTGGGAGAAGTTGAGCAATTCTAATAAGGTAGCATAGGACCTGACTCAGAGCTAGGATCATATTCCAAATTCCATGTCATCAAAGCTATGTGGAATACCTTTGATTCTGTTAAAGCTATTGCTTCCAGACCAGCCTATTTTAAAAGAAAGCATGCTGGGATACGGGCATACAGTGCAAGTTTATGATCTCTTTGGTTTTTTTGTAAGTGTATTACAATGTTATAATTAAAGTGAGATAGTCAACCAAGAAGGAAACAATTTCACTGTGAATTTTAATACTGATGTTTAATACCAAGCAGTTGTTTTATTTTAAATAACCTATCCCCAAAATAAGAAAAAAAAATACCTTTTGGATTTGATGAAACCACCCCACTGAAAAGAAGTCCTTCCCATCTCAACACTGAAGTGTGTACTGTCTCTTCACTGCCCCTAGGGAATGGAAGATATTCTGCGATGCTTCATCAAGGAAGGCGATGCCGACATGGTCCGCCAGATAGAGTTTATCATCAGGCAGCTAAACTCCGGTCAGTTTCGTTCATAATCTTTGCCTTATCTTTTGAATCGTTCACGTGTATCAAAAAGATGCATAGGCCTTCTCAAGGAAGTTTGTGATGCCTAAGCAGTCATTCAGGAGGCTTTCGAGTCGGATATGGTAGTGCACACTTATAATCTCAACACTAGAGATGCAGGAGGATCATCATGAGCTCAGGGTCAGCCTGGGCTATATAAAAAGTTTAAGGTCAGCCTAGACTATACGGCAAGAGTCCATTTAAAAAAAAAGCAAAAAAGAAGCCGTTAAAGAAAGTAGGGAAGCTAAGTGCAACACATGAAAGTTCAGCCGAGGGCTGCAGTTTAACTCAGTGGGAGAGTATCTGCTTACGTGCATAAGGCCCTGGGCTTCATAACCAGTAACACATAACACAGCGGGGATGCTAGAGCTAGGGAGAGATAGCTCCATCACCAACAATTTTGCTGTGCAAGTATTAGGACCTGAGTTCAATCACCAACACTCAGTAAAAAAGCCAGGCATGGTGACATGCATTTGCAATCTCAGAACTACAGGGTTGGAAGCAGGCAGATCCCTGAGGCTCACTGGCCAGTCAGCCTAGCCAAGGTCCCAACAAACAAGATGGACCACTCCTGTGGAATGACATGGACGGTTGACCGGTGGCCTCCACGTGCACACACATACGCACATGTGCATGTACACCCTACTCCACAAGTTTAGCCAAGTAGTCAAGGCCAAATTGTCCAAGATTAACATCTCTTATCACAATAGAAACCTTTTATCACTAGAGGTGTGTGGTCAACAAAAAAAGAGTTCGGAGCAATTACTGAAGCCTTCTCTACTCTTGTAAGATCTCTTTACGAGCCCCTCCTGTCCCCTCTTAAATCCTGTCCCACTGATAAGGGCGATAAGGGCGGCTTTCCCAGGCCCTCTGGCCAGTTAGTGAAACAGATGCCAGTCTTTCTAGCACCACGTAGAAAATGTCACCATGTCATCATTCTAGAAAAATGTGCAAGTGCCACCTGGCAGCAGGGAGGAAACAGCATGGTCCCCTTCTTCCCAGCCTCCTCCATTGCCACGATACAAATCCTTCGAGAAGCCTTGTGTGAGTGTTAGAGAAGCCCCTGGGTCTTTCTGTGGACTCTTGACACAGGGGACCCTGGTGCTGCCAGCATCTGGGGACCAGGTTTATCCACCACCTCTCCTCATGCCTTCCCTGGCACCAGCACAAGTGCACAGTTCCGTGTGGCACACAACAAAAGACAGAGTGTCCCTATCTCTCCCACAAGTGAGCCATTCGACCAACTGAGCCCACCAGGGAAATGCCCACTGGTAGCCATCTTCCACTCACGGATTCCAGTTTAGGCTGTGCTCATACTAACTAAATCATAGTCCTAAGGACACGGGGAGCTTTGAAATTCTCAGGTTGTACCAGCAAGGTGGACACTAGTAAAGCCTAAAGGAAAATTTCAGCCTGGTACAGAAACATGCAGACTATGCAGCCAACAATAACACTAGGGAGGTTTGTCTCTTGGCCCAGGCCACAGCTCCAGCCATTCATTAGGGTAGCCAGCAGATTCTATCTCGTCATGGGAGAAAGTATACCGGGCAGGAGCAAGGCAGAGCAAGTTCCCAGCTTCAGGCCCTGCTAGTTACCAAGGGATGGCCCCTTGTAAGGCAAGCACCAGCTTAGGAGCCATGAGAGATGGTTATTCCAGGAGGAAGAGCTGAGGCGTGTAAGGTACTCTAGCTCATGGGGCTGGAGGGCTCTGGGTAGTAAGGATGTATGAGCCAGCAGACTTAAGAGATTATAGGATTGGGGGTTGGGAACTAGGCTGGGGAGTCAAAGTAAGGAGTGTCCAATTGAGGGGCCTTAATATATGTGAACATAAGGCGATTGTAATTTGTGACATAGCAGTAGTGCCATTTTGAAAGGCGTTTCCCTGTGGTGAGTTGAGGTGTGCCATGAGAGGTAGTTAAATGGTTAAACTCAGCCAGAATGCAGAGTGCAAAGCACTGTCTGGGCAGCTAGCATTGTGAGCCAGCGGTGCAGGTCGGGAGCATGTGGACTGTACAGGCACCAGCAAAGTGTGACAGACTTCTGTGTCCCACTGGCTCTGGACCAGAAAGTCAGTAGAATGACCCTTAGAACCTCCCTTAGGATGAGGCCGTGTCAGCATGGGTGCTTCCCTCTGGTAGTTTCTGCTTGTCTACCTCCTTTCTCCGTGAGCTGTGTGGTCTCTTCAAGTATGGCCTTTGGATCCCTCTTTCTTCCTGTTTTCTTCTCTCTGGCTTTCTTGACCTTCATGCCTTGCTTTCAAGAAATGAAAACTACTGAGGAAGATGGAGAGGGGACACAGGGAGAAGTAAGTTAGTTGCTGTGCCTTCAGGGACTTATGACCCAGACAGTGGGTGGGAAAAGATCTACTAGGGTTCGCTTGAGGAACAGACCCAATAGAAATGAGTGTGTGTATCACAAAAGAGGATGTATTAGCTTGGCTTACCCAATTTGAGGCTAGGTTGCCCTGCAGTGATTGTCCATCTGCTACAGAGGCAGAGAACCTGGGAGTTGCTCAGTCCAAGAATCTGGACTATTCAGAACAAAAGAGACCCTAATCTAATACTAAAGGTCTGGAAGCTCCCTGGAGCCATTGGTGTGAAAGGCTGAAGAAGCTAGAGCAGCCATAGACACCTTTCTCTGCAAGAATGGAGTTTGCACACATGGCCGACTTCCACTCACTTTTACCCCATCTGGGTCCCCAGCCAATTGAACGGGGCCACCATGTTCAGGCAGGTCTTCCCACTCAGTTGCTGTCTTAACTGCCTGTATTAGTTTTTGTTGCTGTGATGAGATATCCAATAGAAGCATGTAAGGGGGAAGGGTTCTCTTTTGGCGCAGAGTTTCACAGCATGAAACCACACCCAGAAGCAAGCTTTACTAAACTCGTAATTATCTCTTAATTCAGTTGAGTTGTCAATTAACCCTCACAGGGGGCTCCTGGCAAGTCAGTAGCTATCACCCACTAGGAATTGGGGTCTTCCACAAGGGAGAGTGCTGTTGGGAGTCTGGATGCAATGCGGAGGATGATGGCTCAGAGAAGGCTTCGTGGAGGAGAAAGTAACTCTTATTTGGGTGGTGTCTGCTTTGTACCATGTCCAGATGCCTTAATTCTGCTGTGTTGTAAAATCCTCCAGCCCTTCCCTTCCCTCCATTGCCGGGCTGGGTGAGGAAAGGCTTATTCTCTGCTTTTGAGTACTATGGACTTATGCATATGTGTAAACTAACAATCTAGTGGCAAGCCTCAGTATGTGTTGCCAACACCCCTGCTCCCTCCCTGTGGGAAAGCCATGGATGTTATATTATAGAACCACTGCTTCAGGTCTGTCTGCTCTTAAGAGACAAGATGAGGCAGCTTGGAAGAAATCAGGCTGTGTCTTCCCACCCCCAACAAAGAACTGACAGACCCCCACTATGACTGATTAAAGCACACAGTCTTGGAGGGAAGGGCAAGCCCAGCTTCACTCCCTCATAGCGCGATAAGTTTATACTCCTACCTAGCGCTGGTGTCTGCCCCTGTCCTCCTTTGCTTGTTGACTAGGCCATAAGTCACACTGTGTAGAACTTCCTGCCTCCCTCAGCCACAAACTCTCTTTGTTCAGGGGATTTTGAAAGCTCTCCCCTTCAGGCCTGGTCATAGCTGTCTCTCCTAATGCAGCTCCCCCCAGTTTTGAAGGGAAGGCTTTTTCTCCTTTCAAGGTCCCATCATGCTGTCTCTAGTATAAGCTATAGCTCTCCTAATGTTCTCCTCCTTCAAGGCCTGATCATGGCCATATATGGTCAGTCTGTCTGTGTCTCTGTCTCTCTGTCCCCCCTCCTACTCACCATAATGCTCATCTGAAGTCACATAAGTGACGTATGTCGCGTAAGTGACACAGTGTAGAACCTCATGTCAGCTCCTTTCCCAAACCAATGTCTTCAAGGTAGAGCAATGGGGTTTAGAAAGTAGAACCACAAACAAGTCCCTGTGCCCCTACTTGCTAGTGAGTGAGAAGTGGGGACAACACCACTTGTCATGAAACAGCACCTGCTGCAGAAGCTAGCAGGCTCCCTAGGAGTAATTAACAGTTCACGTTCCTTCCCTGCAGGTCCCTCCAATTCTGTGTTTATGAATAAATGTTCTGATTAAAACAGAGTGTATTTGAGGTTGCTAAGAACAATGGCAAACTGTGGATGAAACAGTCTTGATAGGGATGGCCAAGAGAGTAAGTGGGTGTAATGATGAGTGATCAGGAGTGTGGAAGGGTGGTCGGCGAGGAGCTGTCAGGGCTGTGGAAGCGGCATGGGCCGGAGCAGTCAAGGATGCCGGGCGTGTGGTCAGGGCTTGAGGCCAGGAGCATGACTCCCAGTATGGTGTTCACACGGGTGCACTGGCTGGTGTTGAGTGACCAGGGGCCATGCTTTGTGGGTTTTCTGATTAATTTTTTCTTTATAGAAGATTTACCGGATGGTGTTCTTGAATCAGATGATGATGAAGATGAAGATGATGAAGTAAGTTGAAAGCTCTTGAGATAACACAGAAAGCTCTGCCATATATGCTGTGTCGCTCCTGTGTCCTGAACACTTAGGCAGAAGTGGGGTCCTCCCTCCTCTGTACCCTTCCTCGAAGTCCTGGTGTTAGTGGAGACTCAGTGTGTGGTGGTTCTGTAGCCCTCATATGAGGTCTCATGTGGTTGCCCTCGTCCTCCACAGCCTCTCCCCAGGTGGCTGGTATCTTCCAGTGTTCCTGCCTGGACATTTTATAGGTCAGAAGCTGGGCTCCCTGAGGGAAGGAGCAAAAGTTTCCCATCTTCTCTGGGCTCCAAAGTCTCAGGACTATAATAGTACGCTGCTGCTGGCGGCTCAGCATAGACAACAAGAAGGCATTTTCATATGTGGAAGCCCTGCCAGACCTCTGCATAGGGAACCACCGTCCTGGCCAGCACCATACTCGATCAACAGTGTTTTTATTCTTTCAGAACTCCTCAGGTATTCTACTGATACCACGTGCAGATCATTAGCAATTAAACAACTCCCACAGAAACCCAACACCTGCAAACAATACAAAAAGCCCTAGACAGCCCCTCATCCAACAATTAAACATAAAATAAAACAATTATTTTATATATAAACTTCTGCAACAATTCTCCTTTTCTGTATAAAAAGAAATTGCATTACCTCTACAATACAATTTAACACTACACTAGCCAAACTATCTACAAGAGCAACAATCATGAGGTTGCTAATCACAGGACCAAATGAAACCAAACATCAGCAGAAAAACATTATCAATGTCCAATTATCTGAAATTCATTCACAGTCTTTTGGGTTCCTCCAAAGGCTTGGATCACTTCTTGGGCTGTGATCTCTGCAGCACACACAATTTATCCTCCAGGCTGCAGCCAGCTTTCACTCTACTGCAACTGCTGTTCTTGGAAGTCATCACATGGTTCTGGCATCTCAAAAACTGCTGGGGTCCCTTGTTGCAACTGGGCTGAACTTTCACCAATAGCCTCTCATAGATGCCAACCCTCAACTTCTTTACATGGGCCCCTTCAATCTGGGCCTTCAATTGCCACTGAAGCTGCACTTTCACCAATAGCCTCTCCTGGGCTCTCTTCATGGAGCCAAGCCTCAGCTTCTTTATATGACCCCTTCATCTGGGCCTTCAACTATTACCAAGGTTGCACCTTCACCAATGGCCTCACCTGGCCTCTCGCAGTGCCAAGCCTCAGTTAACTTCCATGTCCCCTTCATGCCTTCAAAACCAGCAACACCTGGGTAACACTTGCAGTACCAAGTTGAATTGCCAGCAGGCAGTACAACATCACCAGTTCTGGAAGACAGTTTCTGTGTGCTGACCCTGAAGAAACACTCCAGATTTTAAGATAGAGTCTTGTTTGCTGAAAAACAACTAGTCATTTGTCTGCAGTAAGGGTTTCATCATTGGTGGAGTTGTCACCACAGCAGATGTGTCTTATCAGGACCTCTTTTATACAGGTTTACAGGAAGAGAAAAAAAAAAAAAACTGATCAGTTTAACTAAGCGGCTTTTTGACTCCAAGTCGATGCTTCCACAACAGCAAGGGGTCCTGGACCAGTGGGAAGAATCTCCAGTTGAAACATTATGCCGCTTTGGCCTTGTTTTTCACCAGTGCTATAGGGAAACATATACTATTCTTCATAGACCTCAAACACAACATCTTGAGCTTCACACACATAGAACACAGCTATCAGAAAACTCAGTTTGTAAAAGAGTATGCTACCACCAGTGTCTAGAGGGAGCGTCAGCTCCATGATCAGGAAAAGCAGTAAGAACCTTGCTTTTTTTTTTTGCTCCCAGCTGAATTCTTTATCTAAGGGCCTCCATTCTGTGGCTCTCACCTTGGAGCTTTTTTCCTCATTTATTTATTAATTTCACAGCCTTGTCTCTTCATAGAAGCTTATTTCCTTTCTTTCATCTTCCTTCAGGAGACTTGTACTCATTATTTTTGCATGTATATATAATCTCTGTCCTCTAGGAGCAGCCCTGAGCATACTTTACCAGACTTGGGTCTAGAGTTTCTTTCTCTTCTTCCTTGTCTCCATGTTGGATTAGCTGGTGTGATATCCTGCTCCATGTTGGTACACCATTTGTAGTAGTTTGTTGCTGTGGTAGTTCAGCCAGGAAGGCAAGGAGGCATTTTTCAGAGGTGGAAACCCTGCCAGACTTCAGCAGAGGGAACCACCATCATGGCAAGTCCCATCCTCAACAGTGGAACCTTGAGCATCTCGGCTCAGGTGTTTTTATTCTTTCAGAACTCCTCAGGTATTTTACTGATAGCACATGCAGATCATTAGCAATTAAACATCCCCCACAGAAACCCAACACCTGCAAACAATACAGAATGCCCTAGACAGTCCCTCACCCAACAGTACATAAAACAATTATTTTATATATAACTAAAAGTAAACTTCTACAGCACAGGACAGCACTCCAAGTGCATTCTACTCAACTTTCATCTAAGCCCAGGCCAGAATGGGCGTGGACAAAGATCCTGTGAGTCTGCACCAATTTGGGTGCAGCATTTCCCCTCCTCCAGCTTCTATGGGGAGGTGAAAAATAATGGTTCTTCTCTCTGAGTTCTTTGCTCTGAAGGGCTATGAACCTTTGCCTGTCTCCTAGGTGATAGTAAATATGGCACATAGGCTCATGATGAGATGCTCTAGACTAGGGTTGGAGTTGGCCAGAACTAACCACTTTACTGTCCTATTTTCAGTTTTTTGGTATAAGTTTTCCTGGCTATGACAAATCTGCCCCCTTGTCCTCAGAAGTTAGTTACCATGCGAAGTCTGGGGGTGTGGGATGGAGGATACTAACTTAGAGGCCGCAGGCAACTGCTCATATGATAAGCTTCTGTGTGGCTTTCCCTTCAGATCTCAGAAAGACATGTTATCCTATCATTTTTGTGGTGACAACACAGCTTATCTTCATTCTATACATGGGGAGCAGTTAGTGCAGATGTGACTGCTGGGAGCATCTTCTGTTTGGGGAGCATCCACATCACTTCCCATGGATGTGGGAAGATGGATTTGAAGTTGTGGTTCTGTTCTGTCATTTTAAAGAGTGTTCAGTAAAAGCCAAGTTCCCCAGAGGCATCCATCAGTGGGGATCTGCCAGGTAACTAACTTCCCCAACAACCCTCTTCCCTGCCTGCCGTTTCCTTTCTGGGCTGCAGGTGGCACCAATGGGCACTCCTCTCTTCCCGCCTGATGGGGCTGGGGAACCTCAGATCTACCCACCATCCTCTCCACATGGGGCAGAGACCAGCTCTGTGCAGCAGGAAAGCTGCTGGTGGTAAAACTTGACTCAGAGGAGTCATCAGACTTCATGTAAAGGGGAAGGCTGACAGTGTCAGGCTGGGAGGACCACATGGTCTCAGCTTGAACCACTCAGTTCTGCCCTCTAACACACAGCGGCTGTTGGGAAACCTGGCTGTATTCCCCAAAAACTGTTTGTGGACACTAAAAGAAGGCTCTATAATTTCCATGTCATTTACATTTTTTTCAAATATTTAAAAGCATAAAGTTTGTTCTATCAAAACTAACCAAACACAGGCATTTGCATTCAAGGGCTGTTGCTGCCAACCATAGGGTAGAGCCCCTGGCTGCTGCCACAGCGCTGTGCGTGATTTTTAACACAGTTCTGAATTAATCATTTCATTCCATTAACTTTTTGTCAACTTACCCAAAAACAGCTCCTCTCTTTCCTTCCTATGTCGTCTTTGGAGAGTTTGGAGTGTCTCTGGTTTTCTGATGATTTATTTCATATTGTTTGGAGACCAGGGTCTTGCTCTGTAGCCAAGGCTAGCCTCAATCTTGTCTCCTCTTGTCTCAGCTTCCCAAATGCTAGGATGTTCACTAGGCCTGTTGAATTGTTTTGTCACTAATCCTTTAGTTTTGTATTATAATTAGAGTTCATTTGGCCCAAGTGTGCTGGCCAATCATGGAAATTCAACTTGTGCATGTTTCCCTTTGGCGGTGCTACAGTCAGCTTATTACAGACGCACACAGACCGAGGCTCTGGATTTGCTGCCGCTCTGTGGGTTTTTATTTTCAGAGGTATCTTAGTCAGGGTTTCTGTTGCTGTGACAAACACCAAAACCAAAGGAAACTTGGGGAGGAGAGGGTTTATTTGGCAGTTTATGATCGAGGATGTCAGGGCAGGAACTCTAAACAGAATCCTGGAGGCAGGAACTGAAGCAGAAGCCATGGAGGGTGCTGTTTTCTATCCTGTTCCTCATGGCTTGCTCAGTTTGTTTTTTATACACTCTGGGACCACCTGCCCAAAGACAGCACCACCCACTGTGGGCTAGACCCTCCCACATCAGTCATCAATCAAGAAAATGCACTACAGACTTGCCTACAGGCAAATTCGAAGATCACCCCCCACCACCTCAGTTGAGGTTCCTCTTTCTAGATAACTCTAGTTTGTGTCAAGTTGACCAAAAAAAAAAAAAACAGGGTTGAGGTTGATGTTTGAAAACACTTGTTACCATAGCCGGGCTTCTCTGAGGCTTCCCAGAAGAGGCTGTAGGAACAGTAACAGTACAGGACCAGAGTGGCCCTAAGCTTCCCTCCTCAGCGACTCTTCTGTTTTCCCTGCATTGCCCTGTGTTAGCAGGGGCCAACTGGGGCCAGTCTGCTGCGTCTGCTTTCCCCAAGGCCAGATGTTACTTTTTTTTTTTTTGGCTTTTGGCTTTTTGACTTTTTGAGATTTGAGACAGGGTTTCCCTGTTGTTAACTCTGGCTGTCCTGGAACTCACTCTGTAGACCAGGCTAGGCTCCAACTCACAGAGACCCATCTGCCTCTGCCTCCCGAGTGCTGGGATTAAAGGCGTGTGTGACCACTGCCTGGCCAGGAGTTACTTTAACTGTCAGTTAAAATTAGCAGGGAAAAAAGGAGTGGCAGATACCTACGTCAGAGAGAAATGTCAAGAACTTCTTGAGTAGCTGTGCTGCTGTTGCCTTCTGCAGCGACAAGACACTTGGAGAAGACAAAAGAATTGCCAGGGCACCGGAGTCTGATCTCTCTTACTTAGCAGTGCAAGAATTTTTTTTTAAAAATTTGATATTTAGACCCAATACAAAGGTTGAAGTCAGTTGTACTGTTTTTAGGCAGCTGCTTAGTGACAGGGCTCTGCAGAGTGACCCAGGCACCAGGTAAATTATGCTGGCCTTGCCTTACTCTGAGCTGAGATCCACATTTGCATCATTCTGCCTCACTGAAGGGGACCCAGATGCAAAGTCTAGGTTTTCTTTCTAATGTCCAAAAATGCAACTGTCTATTTAATGTGTGAAAGCTCATTTATGTTGAATATCCACCCATTTGTAACCAAAAATTAGAAAGTACAGAGCTAGCGAGATATCTCCTGACTTACAGACCATCTAGAGAACACTGCAGTGAAGACAAACAGCTGGGCGTGGTGGTGCTAGCACTCAGGAAGGAAGCTGAGGCAGGAGGATGTTGAGTTCAAAGCCAATATGGGCTGCATAGCAGTCCCTTGTCTCAAAAAAAAATCATAAAGTTAATGTGAACAGTGCTTAAAATAAAGCAAACATATAAACCTACACGCCTGTGAGTTATAGATACCCTTCTGTGTCCATGTAGCAGAAAGGTGTGGAAAGTACACCCTTTTTATTGACATTAGGAGCTGCAAGGGGGGGAAGAGGAATGAGGAAGTGTGGGTGGGAGGTTGAGAGTGACCTTGATCAACAGAGCCCCAGACCGCAGACGGTCCAGCAAGGGAGAGGTCAAAACAGGACAGTACACGTGGTAGGCTTGAAGTCACTTGCACAGTTTAGGGTATTGGATCAATGGGGCAAAGACCACACTGCAGTAAACTGAAGAGCAAGCAGGGCACAAGAAAATGGCACCACTCAGTATATCCCACTCTTCACAGAGTGTGGACACCTGCAGGAAAAGCAGAAGGATAAAGGGCCATTTTGGTTTTGTCTAAGGTGGGAAAAAACTAAGCATCCCTACCTACAGCAGCTGGGAAGCTCCAGGGGAGACATGAGATTGGACAGTCATGGCAGGGAGAAGAGGACCTCGAAGGACAGTGTTCTCCTTGTCCTTATTCTTGTCATCGTCTCCTCCTCCTCCCCCTCCTCCTTGTTCTGATTCTTCTTCTCCTTTTCTTTCTTCTTCTTCGAAAGGGTCTCTCTACATACTTCAACCAGGCTGGCCTTGAACTCACAGAGACCTGCCTGCCTCTGCCTCCCAAATGCTGGGACTGAAGGTGTGCGCTACTACATAACACCTTTCATTGCCTTGTAAATTGTTTCATCAGTTGATAGAATGTTTGTGTAACATGCACAGAGCTCTAGATTCAGTCCTCTCCACCGCAGAAACCATGCTTGGTGCTGTGCACCTGTAATCCCAGCACTCAGGAGGTAGAGGCAGAGGATCAAAAGTTCAGAGTCAGCCTCCTTGATAACATTCTGAGCTTAATGGCGGCCTGGGGTACATAGTCCCTGTCTCAAATGAAAGAGAGAGATGGGATGGGGGTAAAAATAACTTGCTTCTTAGATTCTCTTGGCCCATAAGGCTCTAGACCTATTTAAAACTCCAGAGAAATAAAAACAGCATTAGAGAAGCTTGGAAATGCATTCCAGAGAATGGGTCATGCCAGTCAGTGGCTGGGCATGGGTTCAGATGTGGCCATTCAGAGCTGTGAAGAACCGCCTTATCTCATGTGCTTTACTTTTATGATTAACTTATGTGTGGTATTACTCAAGGGCTGACAGAAAATCCCAAGGGCCAGAAGCTGGTTCCAGCGTCCTTCAGAGGGTTTCCTTAGTATATGCGCAGATGAGGCTCCTGTGTCAGCTTACATGTGGTTTTAAGTAGAGATAAAATGCCTTCCTGTACTATTTGAGAAGATTGATTTTAAGACAAATATTCTCTCCCTCTTAACAAAATAAGTTTTAGAGCCAGGGGCAGTCAGCCATGCACATTTACTTGTAGGATCCATGTAAGTGAACCACAGTTCCTTCTGTCCTATCTGCCCTTCACTATTTATTGAACAAATATTTAAGGATCTTGAAGTAACCATGTTCTAGGAAATACAGAAGGGGGGAAAAAAAAGATTCCAGAGCATATCTGTGGTTTACAATAGCTCCCTAGAGGGGATGGTGATGGTCCTGAGCCCAGCAGATGCCACCATGTGGCATCAGCACATGGCAGCCTCTGCTC
Source organism: Cricetomys ansorgei (assembly GCA_026225945.1). Taxonomy (NCBI): domain Eukaryota; kingdom Metazoa; phylum Chordata; class Mammalia; order Rodentia; family Nesomyidae; genus Cricetomys; species Cricetomys ansorgei. The sequence goes on from JAMJFZ010001796.1 coordinate 22,432,157, forward strand.
TGGTGCCTCACCTGTGTGCACCCACCTGCGTTCTGCCCTGTGGTCCCTACTGTTCCATTCTCACAGATGAGCAGACGCGGAGGGAAAAGGTCCCGCACCAAGTTCATGAAGCTAGTAGGTAAGCAATGGAGCTGGGATTCACACCCATATGGTATGAGGCGACAAAGCATGCCCTGAGCTACAACCCTGGGGGCCTCTCATCAGACACTGCTAAACACAAGACGGACCGTGGGTGACGGAAAATAAACACGCAGTTATAGATCCATAAGGGGAAGGAAACGGAAAGTGCTGCGGTGGGGGGGAGGGGTCCTAGAAACTGGAAGAGAGGCTGGGTCAAGAAAAGCCTAGCGTGGAGAGGAAGTGTGCTGAAGGAAGGCACACAGCAGAGACAGGAGACCACACGAGCTTGTGCTTGGTTCTCTGCCTCAGCCCCATGTTACTACCCAGACCTATGTGGGTTTTCTGGGGAAACACATAGGCACACACATACATATACTCCTCTCTGTGTGTTTTGGTAACCGTTTGTTTTGCAAATAGATACCTAATATAAATTCACAAGCGTGCACATACGTACATTTTCCTTTTGTTAATATTTTTCGGAAATCCTTCTGAGTCAGACAGTGTAGCAAACTGATGTTTCTAGCTGCTTTGCTTTACAGTTGCCCAGATTTTGCTTCTTCAAGCAGTGCTAGAGAAAACGTAAACATCTCATTTGCTGGAGCTTTTATTTTTATAGGCTCCTGCTTGCTAGGTCAAAGTGTATTTTTTTTTTTAATTACAATACATATCTCCAGATTGGCTTTTTGTTTTTACTTTCAGACAGGATCTCATGTAGCCCAGGCTAGCACTGAAGTCTGTATTTACCTGAGGATGACCTTGAACTTGCATTCTTTTGCCTCTGCCTCCTGGGTGTTGAGTTTGTGGGTATGTGCCATTATGCCCCTTTATGTTTTGGTTTTTGCAAACTAATTCCTTTTTTAAAAAGAATTTATTTGGGCTTTTATATTTCTTCTTAAGACAGCTCTGTAATTTGTGGAATTTAGGATTTTTATTTTCATTTCATCTTATCTAATTGGCTGGTGCGTTGTTGCTCACATCATTGCTTATGACCTTTTTTATTTCTGCAGATTCAGTAGTGATGTCCCATTTAACATGAGGCTTCTCTTGGTATGTCTGGCGAAAGGCTTTGCCAGTTTTGTTCATCTGTTCTCAGAGCCGGTTTTTTGTTTTGTTTTCTCTGTTATTTTTCCATTTTCTTTATCTCTATCTGATTTTGTCATTTCCTTTCTTTTGTTAACGTAGTTTTAACATGCTTTTCTTTCTTCTGGTTCCTACAGTCTAGAGTTAGGTTATGGACTTGAAGTCTTTTTATTTGGGCAGTTATAGTTGTGCATTTCCTCTGAGCACTGCTTCTGCATGTGTTTGATTTATTTATCTCAAAGCATTTTCTAGTTTTCTATGTGATCTTTCTCCTTGGTTCATTGATTGCTTAAGAATGCTTTTGATAAAGTCCTTCCTAAGAAGTGGACCTAGATCGGAGAATAAGCTCCTAGAGCCCTGCCTCACAGGGTAAGGTGCCCTCTTCCTCCCTTATTGTTTCTTCCCTCTGCTTCCTGAGCCTCCTGTGCCACATGTACTCCCTGCTGTGATGTTTACCTCCCATCAGCCAAAGCGAAGGAGCCAACCAACCATGGATTGAAACCTCAGAGCTAAAGCTTGCCTCCTTCAGTCTAACTTTCTCAGGCGTTTGTCACCGTGACAAAAGTGACTGACACACCTATGTATCTTTTTCCTCCCTTCGTGCTGTCAGTGGTGTCACCCATCGCTGCGGCTGCCCCTTCTGTGCAAATGTCAGAAGCCTGGTTGACCAGGATTCGCCATGAGCGTCAACAGATGCAGGCGGGACTTTAAATATTTCACTTTAGTTCTGTTGCCAACTTTAAAGGTCACTGATAATCAGGTACTGTTGGTCCTGAATACTCTTCAAAATAACAAGTCCAGACTTCATTCTGTAGACCATTGACTAACGTACCTGGTGTTTGCAGGTACATCTTTGGTTTGCAGACTGTTGTTGCCATGGCCACTGTTTCCTTTCCTTACTAGACCCCCATCAACACTGTGCAGTGCCATCGCCACACAAGATGCTTGTGTTTCTGTAGCCAGGGTTTTCCAATTGCCACATGGTTTTTAATAATCTTCTTTTATGTGCAGACTTCAATAATAAATGACCAGTGGCAAAGCATGCAGGACATGCCCGTGTGTCTTAAGCTCTTGGTGTTTGCTAGCCGTTATCCCCACCATCACCCTTACTGTTCCTAACCTGCCATGCTGGGCTGGGCAGCAGCCACATGTGGTATGGTGTTTCTGCACCCCATCGCCTCCTGGCTCCGGAGGAAGTACAAGTACCACAGGGAAGCCTTGGTAAGGGTGTGGTCTCCAAGGATTTAACACTCCACATATTAATAGAAAAATGTAAGTTTCTGTAAGGCTACACATCTTGAGACACACATTACTGAAAGCTATTTTTGTAAGCTGAGGATGTAGCACCATTGGTAGAGTGGTTGTCAAGTGTGCACAAGGGCCCAGCACTGCATAAACCAATCATGGAGGTACACACCTGTAATCCCAGCCACATAGGGAATTTAATGCCAGCCCCAACCACATGAGACCATGTCTCCAAAAGGAAAAAGAAAACTTGTTTTATCCTCTTGATACTCCATAGGTAGGGACATGCCATGACAAAGGGGACCATGCAGGAGGGGGCTAGAAGGCAAACAGAGAGTAAGGAACATGGTTAAGAGCCTTAATTGTGGTTTCATGAGCAAGGCAGGTTTAGGATTGTTGATTTGACTCATTCCAGGGAGTGCTGGGGTATACTTGTCTGACATTTGTCCCTTTCTGCCTTAGTTTGGGTTTCAATTTCTATGATAAAACATCACGACTAAAACCAACTTAAAGAGAAAAAAGTTTATTTTATCTTACAGCTTACAGCTTTTATCTTACAGCTAGTCCATTGTCCAGGAAAGTCGGGCCAGGAACTCAAGGCAGGAACCTGGAGGCAGAACTGATGTAGATGTCATGGAGGAATGCTACTTACTGGTTTGCTCCCCCTGGCTTGCTCAGCCTGCTCTCTTCAGGACCAGCTGCCCAGGGTTGGCACCACCCATACTGTGCCGGCTGGGCCTTCTCGTATCAGTCATTAATCAATACAGTGCCCACAGACTCGACTGCAGGCCAGTGCTGTAAAGGCATTTTCTTAATACATCTAGGTTTATGTCAAGTTGACAAAAACCAACAGCATACCTCAGTAGGTGGGTAGTGGCCAGGAATAAAGAAGAGTGCTGGGGTGTGTTCTGTTTTGTCCAGTTTCCAGGTAGTTTAGGCATTGGGTAGCAGGGAGGGGCAGGGTTTGCAATGCCCCAAACATGAAAGCCTTCAGTAGAGGCAATACAAACATGGTTACTCTGTGACTCACACAGCCAGCTCCACTGAACACCCCCATCCTCACCTCCCTGCAGCTCTCCCAGATCCTCTCCTGCTTTCCCACTTTGCCCACCATTGCTGCCAGAGCTGGTACACTTGTCACCATGGCATCTGGTCGCAGCTCATACTCAACTCCTTCATATTCACCCACATATTCTGTTTTTGTTTTTTGAAACAGGGTTTCTCTGTGTAGCCCTGGCTGTCCTGGAATTGGCTGTATAGTCCAGGCTAGCCTAGAACTCAGTGATCCGCTTCCCTCTGCACCCCAAGTGCTGGGATTAAAGGTATGCACCATGATGCCCAGCCACTCACATCTTTCAAAAAGAACTTTTATCAGAAGCTACAGGAAGACTTAGCATTTTCTGAGAGAGGGCTAGAGCACCTGTCCTGATCTAAATGGCAGGGAACAGGTTCACAGGAGCAGCCAAGAGCACACCGGAAGGGCCAGTTGCAGCAAATGTGCAGGAAGTGAAGACCCATTGGGATCTGTTATGTCAGGAGGGGAGGGAAGGAATGGAGACATGCCTTAGGAAAAGACTAATGTAGCATGAGAGTTCAAGTTCACTGGACACCCAGCAAGTTCAGTATGCTCACAGAGCCTGTGTTTTCTGGGTGCTGGCTGTGTGCAGGCCAGGCTTCAGGAGCTTTGCCAGCTTCCTCTCCCTCTTACTCCTCACGCCCTTCTGCCAAGTGGAGCTTGACTTTTGTTTACTGTTACTGGTTTTAGTTTTATGAAACAGGGTCTCACTATATAGTCCATGGTGGCTTCCAACTCTGCCTCAGCCTTGTAAATGCTGAGATTATAGGCATACATTATCACACCTGGCTCCAAACAGGGCTCATTATAGCCCCATTTTCTAGATGAAACAAGCAGAACATTAAGAGGCATAGAAACTACTTACTCAGGGGCCCTGGGTAGTAATTGATAGAGATGAAATTAAGCCCAATCTGGCAGATCATGTGTACCCAGCCTCCCCTTCTGCTGCAGCCTTCAGTAAGGAGTAGTTCAGAACCTGGCCAAGAAAGGAAGTGCCCCTGGTATTGCTGTAATGTAACACCACAACCAAAAGCAAGTTGAAGAGGAAAGCGTTTATTTGGCTTATATTTCCAAATCATAGTCCCATTGTTGAAGGAAACCAGGACAGGAACTTAAACAGAGCTGGAACCTGGAGGTAGGAGCTGATGCAGAGGCCATGGAGGAACACTGCTTACTGGCTGGCTTCCCGTGGCTTGTTCTGCCTATCTTCTTACAAAACCAGGACCACCAGCCCAGTGATCTTTCTTACAGAACCAGGATCATCAGCCCAGGGATGGCACCACCCATAATGGGCTGGGCCCTCCAATTACTAATTAAGAAAATGCCCCATAGCTGGATCTTACAGAGGCATTTTCTCAAGGTTCCTTTCAGACAATGCTGGTTTGTGAGTCAGTTGACATAAGATCAGCCAGCACAAGGCAGAACCAGGAGGAGTTGGGGACTAAAAGACCATCTTAGTAAGAGCCCCCGACTGGTAACTTTGGGTGTTTTGCCTGCATGTCTGTTTGTGCACCATGTATGTGAAGTCCCCAAGGACACCAGAAGAGGGCATTGGGTCAGACATAGTTGTTAGCCATCTTGCAGGTGCTGGAAATGAGACCTGTGTCCCCTGGAAGAGCAGACAGTGCTCTTAACCCATAAGCCATGTCTCCAGCCCCAAAAGTGGAATAATTTTAAATGGGAGGCACACTGTCCAATCTGGCCAGAACAGGAAATTAAGGACCAACTCCCTTCCAGTGACCTGCATCCCAGGACAAAGACAGTTGAGGACGCAGACCCCCTAACACCTTCACCCACAACCTGCAAGATTGTCCACTCACTTGAAGTTTCTTCAGGATGTGTGTTCAAAGACCTGTCAGTCAGACTTTCCCCATGAATCGCCTCTGCTGCTGTCACTGTTGTGGACAGCTTGCTGGGCACAGGGCAGCCTATGCTTTCAACTGCCAAGTACTTAATTAGCAAAGAAACATCTGTCCTATGTCTGTTTTACTTGCAAGGCTTTTCCATTACTCAGTCAAGTCAAAAAAGAAGCCAGTGTTTCCCAATTGAGGCTTTTGCATTTTTCTGGTACCTTTTTTTTTTATTTTTTATTTTTTGAGACAGGGTTTCTCTGTCGTAACTCTGGCTGTCCTGGAACTCACTCTGTAGATCAGGTTGGCCTTGAACCCACAGAGATCCTCCTGCCTCTGCCTCCCAAGTACTGGGATTAAAGATGTGCGCCACCATCGCCTGGCTCTGGTACCTTTTCAACTTCTCAATTCATATGTTTCTGCTGCACAGCTCCTGGGCTGCCAGACTGTGGCTGGGATTAACCTCCCTACACACTGACTCATGGCTGCTGCCCTCATTTCCAGTCTGGTTTCTATGGAAATAGACATCAGGGGACTCAAAACAAGGTGAGGGCTTGAAGACACCTCATGATTCCTAGGCATTTACAAACCGTATTTTCCTGATATCATTTCCATGGAAACCAGGAAAAGTCAATCTACATTTTTTTCTCTCTTATCTAATTAAAGTAGTGTATGAGGTCTTCCTATTAGCACGGATATTTGGGGATAATAGTACAGTCCATGTGTGAACTACATTTATTATTTTAAAGTATTTTTTATTTATTCCTTGACATTTCCATACATGTAAACAACGTATCTGGATCCATCATACCTACCCCCATCTTCACCCCTGACCCAGGCACCCTAACATGTGCCCTTCTTTTGCCAGTGTGTGTGTGTGTGTGTGTGTGTGTGTGTGTGTGTGTGTGTGTCCGCTGAGTCCAATTAGAGCTGTCTGTTGGAATATTGACTGGCCTCGTGCAGATAGCCATAGTTGCAGTGAGCTCATGAGTACCATGGCCATGTCCTGTCCAGAAGACATTTCATAGCACTCCTTCTCATCCTCTGACTCTTGCAGTCTCTCCTCCCCCTCTTCTAAGATGTTTCCTGAACCTTAGTTAGTGGTGGAGGGTGACACAGATGTCCATGTAGGGCTCGGTAGTCACTTATTCTCACTGTGACTTGTGGAGTCCCCACATTAACTGCTAACCGCAGCAGAGTGGAATATCTCTGGCCAGGGCTGAAGACGGGACTAACCTATGTGTATAAACTAAATACTTAGAGGACAATTTGACAGCATGTCAATTTAACACAACAATAGTAGTTTCCTGTAGTCATTGTCATGGTCCTGTCCCTACCCTCACACCCCTGCTGCTGCCCCAGGGCCTGTGACCTCCTGAGCCTTGGGCTTTTGATCAAGTTTACAATACCAGACTTATATTCCCTCCTGTGGAACCAGCCAATTCAATCCAAAAGTGGCTGGTTACCCCCATCACTTTTGTGTCACTATTGTATCAGTGAGTACATCTTGGCCTGGCAGGTGGGTATTATAGCATACAAGTTTGATGGCTCCCACCCCCCAGCAGCTTGCATAGCACCTTCCGGTACTATGGAAACAAACCAGCAGGAGGAAGTTTTGGAGTCAGTTCTAGTTTGATTTCTCTATGTCTTGCAACCAAAGTGTGTTGCATCTTCAGCAATAGGGTCGTGCCATCTAGTACTTGTGAGCGACCAAGAGCAATGGCAATAGCTTGTGTCTTTTGAGGGACCCTAGGGCCTCCTTGACCAGTAACTCATAAGAAGGTATCCCATTAGCCCTGAGATATTCATTTAATAAACCATGTCTTCGAGGGTGAAGTATTGTCCACCCATGCAGAGTACCTATTTTCAAACTCCTTATTTTTTAATTTATTTTATGTATATGAGGTGCATCTATTTGTGTGTACCACATCTATTCAGTGTCTGGGGAGGCCAGAAGATAGCATCAGAATCCCTGGAACTGGAGTCACAGATGATTGAAAGCTTTCACATGGGTGCTGAGAACCAGACCAAGGTGCTCTGCAAGAGTATTTAGTGTTCTTAACCCCTGAGCATGTCTCTACCCCATTTTTGTTGTTGCTTGTTTGTTTGTTTTTCATTTTTTTATTTTATGTGTATGGATCTTTTTCCTACATGTATATCTGTGCACCATATTCATGCAGTGCCCACAGAGGCCAGAAGAGGGTCCCTGGGACTGGAGTTAGAGATGGCTATGAGCCACCATGTGGGTGCTGGGAACCAAACAAACCCGGGTCACTGGAAGAGCAGCTAGTGCTCTTAACCACTGAGCCTCTCCAGCCCCATTTTTCAGCATCTTGTACATTTTTGTACCCAGTTTCTGTAGAGGGGATTACATAATCACAATGTTTCTATTAGTAGAAGCTGTGGCGCTCTGGTGAGAACTAAATAAGCAAAGTGGGTATTTCATGGTGGCAAAGCAGACCTCAGGCAGAGAAGCACAATGGTGGTGCTGTGAAGAGCAACAGAGGAGGGAGGGAGAACATGGGGAGCTTGTGGTGGGCAGAGGGAGGAATGAATGACCAAGCTCTGAAGCAGGAGTATTGGTGTGTTCTAGAGCAGTCAGAAGTGGGACATAGAGGCAGATCACCTGAGGTCTTGGGAAGAACATCATGTTTGGGCTATTTTTTGTTCAAAGGTTTATTTTTGTGTGAATGGGTGTTTTGCCTCCCTGCATGTATGTACAGGCATGTATACATGTATGTACATGCATACCTGTTACCCCAGGGGACCAGAAGATGTCATGGGGTCTCCTGGAACAAGAGTGACAAACAATTGCGAGCTGTTATGTGGGTGCTGGAAACAGAACCTGGGCCCTCTGCAAGAGCAACAAATGCTCTTAACCACTGAGCCATCTCTCCAGCCCCAGAAATCAGCATTTATTCCGAAAGAGGAAGGAAGCTGACAAGTAACTTCACCGATTTACAAAGAAAGCTAAAACTGCCTGGTGAGTTTAGGAAGTCGTTCGTTCCCTGCACTTTGCTGTCCATGGGGTTGAAATGAGCCTCAGAGCATTGCAACTTGGTGGCCTTTCTCTCCTAGATTTAGGATGCCTCTGGGTGAAGCCAGGCATCATCCAGTGTAATCTGGGACCCTGGTGTGTCCTGACCTCCCTCTATGTTTCAGTTTCTCTAAACAGACCAATTACTGACAACCACAAACTAGGGCTGTGCTCATCCCAGTGTCTAACCCTTGACATGCAGCGTTTGCCAAGTGCCATACATCAGAGGTGGAGCTGTGTGGTGTATGAGCAGCTTGCCGATACCCGTGTTCCTTGAACTGCTGAGAAGCCTGTGACTGTTTTCTCTCCTTACTCTGTCATCTTCCAGACAGGACAAAGAGCTCGTGACTCATCCATCTGAAAAGCGCTTGCAGCTTCCCTTTCATTTCCTCTTCTGTCCACATCCTGGCTTAAGCCTGTCTTGTTCTGGTTCCCAGCCACCTGCCTTCCCAGACTACCATGCATGTGGACCACAGACCATCTTCTTAGAGCAGGGAGTGGGCATGCAAGGATGTGATTGCTTACCCTTTAACTGAAGGCATATTCTATTTTTAAATTTTTAAAGTAAGTTTTATTTATTTTTATGTGAATGTATGTATTGTCTTTATGTATGCCTGGGCACCATGTGTGTACAGTGCACACAGGGGTCAAAGACAGTGTCATATCTTCTGGGACTAGAATTACAGATAGTTGTGACCCACCATGTGGCTAGGAATTGAACCCAGGTCCTCTGAAAGAGCAGCCAGTTGTTTTAACCACTGGGCCATCTCTCCAGCCCTTCTATCTTTAAAAAAAAAAAGATTTGTGTTTATTATTTTTAATTATGTATGTGTAGGTATGTGCATATCAGTGCAGGTGCCCATAGAGAAGCAGAGTTACAGGCAACCGTGAGCTGTCTGTTGTAACAGGTTGCTGGGGATCAAACGCAGGTCCCTGGAAGAGCAGTATGCATGCTTTTAAATGCTGAGCCATCTCTCCAGCCCCTGAAAGCACATTCTAAACTTTTCAGAAAGTACAAAAGATCATCCAGTAGGCAACTGTGGTTCTGTCCATTCCCTCTTCCCTGCTGCCCCTCTCTCCCCAGAGGCAGCTGCTCCCATGAAGCTGTGTAAACTCTGTGGGTGATTCTGTGCTTTCTTGATTTTTTTTTTAAATTTTGTACTAAATTTATCTGTTTATTGAGGGGAGGGAGTTGTGTACACGCCACAGCACTCATGTGGAGGTCAGGGGACAACCTGTAGCAATCAGCTCTCTCCTTCCACCATGTGGTCGCAGGGACTGAACTCAAGTCATAGGCTCAGCAGCAAGCACCCTTACCCATTTAGTCATCCTGCCGACCCTCCTTATATCTTTTGTTTGTTTGTCTGTTTATTTATAATGGGTATGTGTCTATGTATGTATCTGTGCACCCCATGTGTCCCTGGTAACGTCAGAAGAGGACATCCAGTCACCTGAAACTGGAGTTATAAAGGTTATGAGCCACCATGTGAGTACTAGAAATCCAAACTTATGCAAGATATTCAAGGTCTTCTTCAAGATCAGCGGGTACTTATAAACACTGAGCCATTTCTCCAGCCCACCTCATGATATCTTTATCTCTCCGTGTGCACATGGGGATCTATGGTTGTTTTATGGTTTTCTGTTTTGTGATGCTGGAGATAGAGCCCAGAACCTTGTACTTGCTTGGCAAGTGTCCTGCCATGAAGCTATGGAAACATATAGCTGATAGATACAAGCTATTTGCCAGCTTGCTGTTTTCTTTCTCTCTTCCTTCCATCCTTCCTTTTTCTTCTATTTTCTCTTTCTTCTTTCTTTCTCTCTTTATCTCTCTCTCTTTCTTTCTTTCTTCTCCTCCTTCTTCCTTTCTTTCTTTTTGGTTTTTTGAGACAGGGTTTCTCTGTGTAGTCTAGCTATCCTGGAACTCACTCTGTAGACCAGACTGGGCTTGAACTCACAGAGATCCGCCTGTCTCTGCCTCCTGCATGCTGGGATTAAAGGTGTGCGCCACCATAGCCCAGCTTCAGTTTGCTGTTTTCACCCAGCATTTGTATTCATCCTTTTTTTAAAACCATGACTTGTTTCAGTAGTCCATCCATTTCTCTGCAGTGTGGTTTTGTGCTGAAAGAACAGAGCACAGGAGCCTGGGGAGATCATGCAGACAGAACAGTGCTAGCTGCAGGAGCATGAGGACCTGAATTCAACCCCAAGAACCTGGACAAAGTCATGCTTCCAACCCCAGGAAATGGGGGTGGCCATGACGACAGCAGGATTTCTGGGCTCACTGCCCAGCTGGTCTAGACTACTTGGCAAACTGCAGGCCAGTGAGAACGTGACCCTGTCTCAAAACATAGTGCCTGAGGGAGCACACCTGCATTCACCAGTACCTTCCACACACACCTCACACCAGTGCACCTGAACCCAAGCTCGTACATATGAACCCAAAACAGCAGCAGACTGTCATTTTTCTTTCCATTCCTGGGTTATGTTCAGTGCAGCCAAGAGGGGTGTGTGTGTGTGTGTGTGTGTGTGTGTGTGTGTGTGTGTGTATGTGTATTTGTGTGTGTGTTTCTATAGTTCCCATGTAGACATCAAGTCACTGGCGGGAGTGGTATGATGGTTTCATTCTTACTAGATTCTGATAAATTGTTCTCTGAAGAGGCTGAACCCTTTACCCTTTGACATGATCCCTCTGTAAACACTGATGTTTCCTCCCTCACCCAACAAGATCTCAAGTTGCTTACTGTGGTAGTCAGGCACAGCCAGTGAGACCCTCATCTATTATATGTTCACACATAGTATTAGCTTTGTTTTCACATTTGTATGACAAGGATAGAAAATAGTGAGTGATCTGTTTTTCGACAGTGAATTAATCTGTAGCCCATAATACATGCAAGTGCTTTTCTATCTCCTTTTCTTTACATGGCATCCAGTCCTCCTGGACCTGTGCAGGGTGCTAATATAGAAGGCTAAGTGCCTTCGGGCAGGGTTGAAGCCATAATTACTGCTTAGATCTCTGATGGACATGTTCCTAGCAGGTCAGCTTATAGCTTCAGATTACTGGAGTCTTGTGTCATTTGATCAACATTCTGTCCTTGTCCTCATCCCAAGTCCAGTGCAGTAGAGAATACATGATCCAAGCATGAAAGCCCTTCTATACCCCTGATACCCTAGAAAAGGACAGGCTCATGGTTAATGCACTGGACGTCAAGTCAGTGGGCAGCAAATGTAAATACATCAAAAGACGTCTCATCTGGAGCCTGTGTCCACTTGTCCTGTGAGGCCTATGTCACCGTGAGGTCACATGTGGGCTCACTTCACTCAGTGTCACTGTTCTTGTCTGTGAGGACACCCTGAGACCATGTTTGTTACTTTAGTGTCACTGACACAGAATACCAGCTCTAGCTTAAAAGAGGACAGATTTATTTTGGCTCACGGTTTCTGAGGGTTCAGTCCATGGTTGGTGGTTCTAGGCTCCATTAATTCTAAACACAGAGCAGCATGGCGGGAATGCGAGTCTGTCACCTCATGGTAGAGAGCAGTGAAGAGACTAGGAACCAGGTATAACCTTCAGACCCACACCCCATGATGTACTTTCTCTAACTAGGTCCCACCCTTATAATTTCCAGAAACACCACACCCCCACAAAAAAAAACAAATAGAATAATGCCACTAGCTAGGGGCCAAGGATTCTGTACATGAGCCTGTGGAGATACTTGATTTTCAAAGACTAACATAGGTCGTGTAAAGTGCCAGTCTAGGGTACATGACTGGATACAAACCATAGTCTGTTTGCCGTTAGTCAGAGAGAGCCAAGGTCATTGGGTGGCAGCAATGGACCAGATGAGATGTGGATTAAAGGACAAGGCCTGGGAGATGCTCAGTAGAGAAAATGCCTGCTGCACAAGCCTGAGGACCAGAGTTCGATCCTGAGAACCCGAGTTAAAGCCAGGCAGGTGTGATGGCCTGCCAGTAACTACAGTGCTTGGGAGGTGGCGGTGATAGCAGGACAAACTGGCTGTGTAGCCTGACAGTGAGCTCCAGGTTCAGCAAGAGACCATGCCTAACTATGTAAAATGCAAAGTAATAAAAGAACATATACACATGCACTCACATTTACCAGAGAAAGGAGGGAGGGCAGAACCCAGACACTAAGGGAGCTGGGGGCTGGAGCCTGGCTGGCCAAGGGAAGACTAGTCAGCAGTAAGATTTTTATGTCCTTAGTTTTTTTTCCGTGATAACTTTGAAGTTCATATGAATATTATTTTAGAACCCACAGTATATCAAAGAATAACTTTTTCTTTATGACATTCGAGCTGACATAAGAGGATATCCCTTCCCAGTGAGAAGTGTTTCAGTCTAAGGTGACAGTTTTTTTCTGCCTTCACTACTCCAAATTGGGGAGTGGGACACTCCCTGACTTGCTCTCTGGGCTTTTGTACCTTGAGTCCCTCTGACCCAGTCAGTGCCAGTCAGATGGCTGGGGATTTTCTGCTCTACTCAGATAGAAATTGTGGTTAGAATAAATAAATTTTTGGAATGGGCTGGCAAGATGGCTCAGTAGGTAAAGGTGCTTGCTGCCAAGGCCAAAGACCTGAGTTCTGTCTCTGCACTCATATGTAAGGAAAGAAAGAAGTTGTGATTAGGCAAGGAGAAGCGCCTCAAGTGTTGGTCTGGGCAGCTTTGATTTCTCTTACTGCTGCTCAGCAGTGGCAGCAGGCAGATGGGAGGAGTGGGCTCTGGTGACAGGACCCTTAGCCCTTCTTGTGTTATGGTTCTTTGGTGGGCTTAGGAAACTGGCACTCGTCAGCCCTTGGCTGAGGCTGACATCATAGCTTGTAGGCAGACAAAAAAATAATGATTCCCAGCCCTAGGCCACAGCCAGTGCTAGAGCTACTGTATGGGTCTAGGAAGCTGGGATTCCTCTGCTGTTTGCCCTGGCTGGTGATAAGGCTCTCAACCCAGGGTCTGAAGGCCCTTGGCCCTGAAGATGTGACAGCCATCTGGAACTTCTCCAGCAGCCAGGGCCTATAGTCTCTTCCCTGGCTTTTACAGCCTTTATCCTTCAGCTCCAGCTCTCTGTTGTCTCCTGTCATTTCTCTTCTGCCACCGTCTTCCTGCCCTGGCTGCTCTCGACTCTTCACCTGCAGCTGCTTCCCTTGTGGAGCATCCAATCATCTTGTTGCTTTCACAGCTCAGCCTGCTGACCCCTAAGCCAGCGCCACACCAGCTGTGTCTACTGTTTTCCTTGAGGACAGAAGCCTGTTAGTGATCCTAATGTTGCAACACTGGGAGAGGCAGCAAGGGATATGGCCCCAGCTAACTCACTGCATGAGCAGCCTGAGGAGAGCTTATGTTCAGCGTGCCATTTGTTTGCACCAATCACAGCCCAGGCTTGTAGCACAGTCACTGTGGACCATGTGGTGTGCCCCTGAAGGAAGTGCTCCCCTCAGGCCTAGGTGGAAATAACTGCAGGGTGGTCTGGACGTCCCTAGGGCTTGTGACAGCAGACAGTCTAGTGCAGACTGTCTGGAACAGCCCTGGCTGAGGCCATGCCTTCAGGAGCTGGGCAGTTCACTGTGATGATCCTGTAGTTTCTCAGGTGTTTGAGGCGTTCCAGACAACAGGTGCTGGCATTAAGTACAGTCTCACTGGCTCTTCGGCTGATCTGGCACCAAGAGAGAATTTAATAGCCAACTAGAGAGTCACAGTGCCCATCCTCCAAAGTGTTTGCTTATTTACAGGAAAACATATATCATGAGTACTTACAATAAGATTGTAAACAAGTTCTAATTAATATGGAAGACATTTCCACAGCGTTTAATACCTGCCCAGTGCCCAGGGGCATCGTCTCCCTATTTCAGGAGCTGAGGTAGATTGCTGCCCCCTGTACTCTTGCCTATACCACATGTGGCTTCTACAGAGATTCTCCAGATCAGGTTCCTTGCCCTCTGATTCCATATTATAAACAGACTGCTAGCTCTTGGTTCTCCCATGGCACCATTGACATCACCTCCATATTTCTTGTTTCTTTTTTTCTTAGACTTCAGAAAGAAAAAAAGTTGAGCAGTTGAAGCAGTAGACTCAATGTCAGAGACGAGATGTTAGTCTCCCTGTTGTCTGTCTGTGGTTGGTTACTGAACTGGTCCTGTTGTCAGACTGGCCGTCATAAGCTGGGAAGTACTCTGTAAATGAGTTGGTGTTGACAGCAACTGGGCACCACTGTGAGCCAGTCAGGATTCAGAGCCCACTCACAGCCGGGCCTGGGCACAGGCTGGGGAGGAAAGCTACCACAAATGGCTCCAGGGCCCTTCGAGCTGGGGAAACCTGCAGATCACAACACCGAGCCTGGTCACCTTGGTCCACCTTTGCAAGCTCTCCTACGCGAAGGGCTTTCCTGTGTGTTACAAAGAGTGGTGCTTACAGCTCATGCTGAGAAGCTGTCTCAAGTTCAGACGCTCGTCAGAATCCGTAATTCTTTCAAACAGCCAGCACACTGGAGACTCACTTGTCTTATGGGAAACCACCTGAGTCCATTCTGCCGCCTGCGCTCTATCTGGAGGAATCTGAGTTTTCAAATGCATTTAGTGGTCAACCTTAGTTCTGTTTTCAGGCCAGTTGCTTAGAATCTGGTTTGTCTGGAGTATTATGTATCTAAAGCCTCCAGTTAAGAATCTTGTGGTGTCATAAGATCATGGAGCTGCACTGGGGAAGCCTCCTATTAGAGCATCTAAATTTATCTCAGTTCAGAGACCTTTTTTTTTTTTTTTTTAGGCATTCTTAACTCTTGGAGTAATTGTTATCACTGTACTCCGGTAACCTGATACATTCTACCCCAGAATATAAAGGCAGTAATTTTAGTAAAATTCCTCCAACAATGGTATTCAAGACCCACCCTAAAGAGGTATTTAGTCCAAGCATTTCCATATTCACCTGCCCTTCTTTCCCAAAGTGGATTTTTAAGCACTCTCTCTTTCTATGGGCATTCATGAGTCACTTAGAGCAGTTCACCAAGTAACCAGCCCACATGGATGCATCTGGCTATGCACTCAAGTTCGCAGGAAGATGCCATAGCTGTGTTAAAGGTTTTACAAGATTGATTAATTGATTAGAACTTTGTGGTTGTGAAGAGTTGGGATGTTGCAGATCCAGAGCAAAATGACCTCCAGTTGTCTTCGGCCTCCTTAATTCATTGCCCATCTCTGTGTCTGACATAACATGTTGCAACTAACGGATAAATCCATTTGGAGCTCTACCTCCCACCAGCCCTCACCAACCCCCAAATTAAGAATGTCAGCAGATAGCAGCTGAGACCTATGGCAGAGGTTCCCGGTGTCTCTGTAACCCAGCTACCTGATATTCCCACCAATATATTTTAAAAGATGCCTGGATTTATGGCTTTGTTTTGTTCTACAACTGTAAAAACTTGTATCCATGTTAAAGCGTGGGATTTGGGGCTTGCGCTTGCCCTTCAGTCTTACCTCTGGAGTGAGCACTTGTCCCTGTGAGGTGAGGGCTGTGCCCCGCATCAGCACTGAAGCCTGGCCTGCACCACTCTTCCCGTTTGAACTGGGGAAGGACTGAGAAGCAGCGCCCCTGAGAGGCAGGGCCCTGCTGGTGCTCTCCCTGAGAGGAGTGCCCAGGCTCTCGCTGCCAATGCCTGGTTCATAAAGGGCACACTCCAGCTAGTTTCGATCCATTTGACACCCAAAGAGTGGAGCCATGCGCCGCCAGCAAGTGCTAGGTCTTTTAGGGGCTCGCCTGTGTCTCCCAGCATGCCCTGTGTGCCTCTGGCTGCTCCGCCAGCGCTATCTAGAGCATGGCTGAAACTGCAGTCAGCTCTGGGTTTGTTTGCTAATTGAAAATAGATTTTTTCTTCGTACACTATCCTGATTATGGTTTCCCCACCCTCTACTCTTCCAGGTTACTCCCCACCCCTCCCACCCAGATCCACGCCCTTTCTATCTCTTCTCAGAAAACCGACATCTAAGGAATAATAATAAAATAAAGTAAGATATAACAAAAACAGACAAGTCAGAATAGGACAAAACAACCAAACAAGAAAAAGAGCCAAAAGCCCTGACACACATTATAAAGAACCTCCCAAAATGCCGCTGGGTCCGTTGTGTTGGCATCTACCACGGGCCTGCCCGTAAGAGTAGTTTGTTTCCCCAGTGAGACTCTCTTGGGGAACGCTAGTTTTTCATTTGCAAGTGGCTACTATTGGAGATAGCTTCTGGGCCAGGGATGGGCGTCTGTGTCCACTTGGAATTCTAGACTCCATCTGGTGCAGACCCATGCAGGGCCGGTATATCTGCCACAGTCTCTGTCAGTTCATGGGTGTGTCTATTAGGCCTGTTTCCCTGGTGTCCTCCATCCCCTCTGGCTCTTAACTCTTTCTACCTCCTTTTCCGGCAGGGCTTCCTGAGCCCTGAGAGGAGGCATTTGATGGAGACATCCCTTTGGGGCTGAATGTCCCAAGGTCTTTCGCTCTACATATTGTCTGGCTGTGGCTGTCTGTGTTTGTTCCCATCTGCTGCTGGAGGAAGCTTCTCTGATGATGGCTGAGCATGGATATTAATCTGCTTTCTGGGTCTGAGTTACCTCACTCAAGATGATTTATTTCTAGTTCCATCCATTTACCTTCAAATTACATTTTTTTAATGGCTGAGTAATATTCCATTGTGTGAATGTACCATGTTTTCTATTTATTCATGCACTGTCAGACATCTAGATTGTTTCCAGTTTCTGGCTATTATGAATAGAGCAGCAATGAACATGGTTAAGCAAGTGTCTCTATCTATGGTGGGATGAAGCATCCTTTGGGCATGTGCCCAGGAGTGGTATAGCTGGATCTCAGTAGATCAGTTCCAAGCTTTCTGAGGAACTGCCACACTGATTTCCACAGTGGCTGTATGAGTTTGCACTCATACAACACCAGCAAAGGATGAGTGTTCCCCTCACCCCACATGCTCACCACCACGAGCTGTCACTTATGGATCTTAGTCATTCTGATAGGTGTAAGATGAAATCTCAGGTTTTGATTTGCATCTCCCTGGTGACTAAGGATGTTGAACATTTTAAGTGCTTTTCAGATATTTCATTTTCCTCTTTTGAGACTTCTCTGTTTAGATCTGTATCCTATTTTTAAATTGGGTTCTTTGCTTTCTTGTTTTTGTCCAGTTAGTTTTTTGAGTGCTTTATAAATTTTGGATATGAGCCCTGTCTCAGATGTGGAGTTGGTAAAAACCTTGTCCCATCAGTAGCCTCTGCTCTGGCATTGATGGCTTGTGCTTTCTGGCTAGCACAGTTGGCTCTGCTTAGACTCCTTTGTTTCCAGAGCCAGCTTTCTTTTTCACAGATGTGTGCTTCTCAGAAGCCACAACAGTGACTGCTCTGTGGCAACACAGTCCCATAGCTTTTCTAAAGCAAAGGTCTTAAGAAATATCCTCAGTTGATAAGTCATGATTTTAAAGGAAGCAGCCAGGTGATCCCATTTACCAAATGGAAAAATTGAGGCATCTACAAGAATTGCATCTTCCTGAATTAGAACTTCAGTTCAGAACTCAAAACCAAGAACATCTTGCATGAACATTATGTTCCCAAGAACACAGATATTATTTGCTTGCATGTTGCAGTAGGGAAACTGAGGCAGGCCAAGCAGCTTTTCCACATTGTGAGTAGATCAGCCATGAGGCCCTGGTTCTTTCCCTCATCTCATGATAAACCCCATTAAGCTGCAACTCAAGATTACTCACCTTAGCCGAGCGGTGGTGGTGCACGCCTTTAATCCCAGCACTTAGGAGGCAGAGGCAGGTGGAGCTCTGTGAATGTGAGGGCAGCCTAGTCTACAGAGTTGAGTTCCGGGACAGCCAGAGTTACAACTGAGAAATCTGTCTTGAAAAAAGCAAAAAAGACAACGCGCTTTGATGTGATAGCATATTAGCCACCAAATGCAGAAACTGCTGTTTTGGAAGTTGGAGAAATTGGCTTAACAAAGTATCTGATTATAAAGTACTTTTAGGGCTGGAAATGTGGCTAATAGCATGCTTGTGTAGTGTGCACAAAGCCATGGGTTCAGACCCCAGCACATAAATGAGGTACGGTGGTACATACCCATAATCCCAGCACTTGGGAGGTAGAGGCAGAAGGATCAAAGCTAGCCCAGGCTACATGAAACCCTTGTGTATTGTCAGAGACTTTTGAAGTTGAACTAAATGCATTTTGCATTATGATATGGCTACAAGCCTATGGGGGCCAGGGAGTAGAATGTGGTGGTTTGGATGAAAATGGCCCCCATAGGCCCATAGGGAGTGGCACCATTAGGAGATGTGGCCTTGGAGTAGGTGTGGCCTTGCTGGAGAAAATGTGTCACTAGGGGCCACACAGGTTTTGAGGTTTCAAATGCTCAAGCCAGGCCTAGTGTCTCTCTCTTCCTGCTGCTTGCCAACTTAGATGTAGAAATTCTCAGCTCCTTCTCCACCATCATGTCTGCATGTGTGCCACCATGCTTCCAGCCATGATGATAATGCTCTAAACTTCTGAACTGTAAGCCAGCCATAGTTAAATGTTTCCTTTATAAGAGTTGCCATGGTCGTGGTGTCTCTTCACAGCAATAGAAACCCAAACTAAGATAACCTTGTCTTTAAAGAGAGCAGGAGAGGCTGAAGAGATGGCTAAATAAGAATGCATATTGCTTTTACAGAGGACCTGAGTTGGGTTCCATCTCTCACACTAGAAAGGAGGTTCACAACCACATGTAACTCCAGCTCAAGGAGGCTCCACAGGGACCCACATTCATGTGCACAAAAACATAAGTGCATACATGTACACACACAAAGTTTTTAAAGTACTTTCAATTTTTAAAAAAGCTTTTAACTGGGTTGGAGAGATGGCTCAGCAGTTAAGAGCACTGGCTACTCTTCCAAAGGACCAGCGTTCAATCCCCAGCACCCACATGGCAGCTCACAACTGTCTGTAACTCCTGTTCCAGGGGATCCAACACCCTCACACCGACACACGTGCAGGCAAAACTCCAATGTACATAAAATAAAAATTTAAATTAAAAAAAAGACCTTTTATCTTGTTCATTTTAAAATGAACCAAAATTGGCTAAATATTTAAGTGACTCTCTTACTAACTTGATTTGCTACCATCTGTGGTTAAAGGGTGTTGTTGGCAAGTCTAGGCACATATAAGTTGATTTGCAAGTGAATGGGTTTTACATATGTTCTTGTTGTCCTAGGTAAAACAATACTTCTACAGGTATTGGCTGAGGTCAGCCATTGAGTTTTTCTCTTTGAAATGGAATGTGGACTTTTGTTGTTTCTTAGTGTTTCATTTTCCCTCTTGGCAGGGAAGTAGCATGTCACCAATACCTCATGAAACTGTGATTCACATGGCCATTTCCAGCTGGGGCCTCAAGGCTTGTTCCCTGGAGAGGAGGTGAAATATTACCTGGCTCGGATGCCTGCCACTCACTAGACCACAGAGCTCACTACCTTGGTTCCCAAGGAGCAGTCACTTTCCTGAGATAATCACACAATGTACACATGTGATTTGATCCCTAAGGTGTTGCTATTTTGGTAAACTCAACTCCAAGCCGAGCAGCAGCATAAATCTTACCCCTCCCAGAGGTGACCTCAGGCTAGGGGCTCATAGATACCATTACCTTCAGGGAACTCGGAGTGGAATTTCAGGATGGCGGGTCCTCTGGTGCTTGTGGCTGCCCTCACTGTGAAGAATGGATCTGGGCCTGGGCTTAGCTCGCAGCAGTGACAAGAGCCTGCTTTTTGGGTTGGACAAACATGGATTCTCAACCTGTAATTAGACAAAAATGGGAAAGAGAAAAGATTGGACCTATGGATTCCAACCCATAGTCTTGGCCCTCCCTCCACTCACTGTGCTCAGTGGAGCAGTCTCAGCCAGACACCAGGGGCCCTGGGGTCCTTATGAGACCGACAGTCCCCCTGTGCATCCTCAGAAATAGGCTTTTCCTACAGCGCACTATGGGCTGAATGTGAAAAGCCTGGACAGAAAGCCCCTGCCCCAGCTGAAGGCCAGACTCAAGGCTAGCCTGTCACTGTGGGCTTGTTACTCTCCAGCCTCAGTTTCCTCCTCATTTGAGGGCTCCCCACTGAGTCACATGAGTGGCAAGGAAATCTGAGGTGGTCTTCTTAAGGGTTTTCAAATAAGTGACCATCCATTCCGTGCTTTCAGATGGAAGCTGATGGCATGGTAGCTTGTCAGCAGCTCACACGTGACTAAAACAGTATTCATGACTAGGTCTGGACCTGCCTCTGTGCTGCTTCTGGCCTGCTTTAGAGACCCCCTGAAAAAACAGAATCCCTCGTTCATAAGTCAGCTTATCTCTGTCCGACATCTTTAGTAATGGCAGCAGCCCTGGCAGACAGTTCAGGACAGGTGGCCTAACTGTGGGGCCTGCCTCTTAGCCCAGCCCTAGGCCCACAGATGATCTTTTATCTGCTCCAAGAGCTGATTGATTTACCAAGTAATCAGCTCCACCGAAGCCCAGGCCACGCACCATATTAGTCAGTAACTGAGAGAGGTTATTTGAAGGGGAGATTTGCTTTGGCTCACAAGTTTCAGAGTTTCTGTTGTTTTGGGCCTAGGATGCAGCAGAATGTCATCACAATGGGAGTATGTGGCAGAGGCTCTTCCCCCACGGCTTCCAGGAGACTGAGCAAGGAAGGGGTCAGAGCAAGCCATCACCCCAAGAACACACCCAATGACCTACTCCCTTCAACTAGGCCCCTCTTTCTAACATTCCCAGAACCTCTCCAAGTAACATCTCCGGTACAGGCTCAAGCCTTCAGTACATTTCGTGGTCAAACCATAATAACAACAACCAGAAAGTGACTTCAGTTGAGCACAGAGTACCCACATTTTTAGAACGGTGCTTCCTTTTCCTGCTGTAAAGTTGAGGGGAACCAAATCCAGCTATTGGATTTGGATGTCCAAGGGATCAATGGCAGATTGGTTGGCCTATCTCAGGGTACATTGTCACCAGGGATGCAGGTGCCAGGTGGCTGGGGGCTCCCCTCCAAGGCTGCACCACACTGGTTACCACCTTGCCTGGCCCACTCTCAGAGCCAGCGAACTCCCTCCACCTGCAGCTGATCCCTCAATCTCTACAGGTCTAGGCTGCTTCCTATACCTACAGAGGACAATCTGACATAGAAGGAGCTATTGGCAGGAAATAAAAAATGGTGCCACATACTTGTCCTATTCACCACACAGCCTAGTGATATCTTCAGTCAGCCCTTGGTGTCCACAGATTCTGTACCTGAGGATTCAGCTAATCACAGATCAAAAATACTTGTGGGGAAGATTTGCATTTGTACCGAACACATAAAGACATTTTCTTTCCTTATCCCTAGGCAGTATAGTTACTGTTTACCATATCTCTTACAGTGATCTTTTGTCAAAAATCAGTTGGGAACTAGCCAGCTACAATGAGTACACTTGTAGTCTTAACAACTGTTTAGAAGGGTCACTTGAGCCCAAGAGTTCAAGACTATGTTGGGTAACATGGGAAGATTGCAGACCAAAAAAAAAGAGCCAGTTATGAAAGTTCGTGTAGGTCTGTTTGTTTCTGAGTCCTCTTCTGTTTCGTTAACCTGTCCTTTCCTCTGCCAGCAGCATACTATCTGGATTACTTTGGCAGTGTAGTAAGTCTGCAAATCAGAGTCCTCGTCTCGAGTCCTTCTTCCAAATTGTCTCAGCTGGTCGTGGTCCATCTGCCCTTTCTTTTGCCATCACTTAAAGATACGTGCTGCCACTCCCAGCTAGGAGTTAAGTCTTGGATGAACTTTTTGTTTGTTCATTTGTTTGTTGTTGTTGTTGTTGTTTGAGACAGGGTCTCATTATGTAGCCCTGAATGGCCTGGAATTCACTGTGTGGCCTGGCTGTCCTCGAACTCACAAAAGGAGCCACCTACGTTCCTGCTGGGCATTGGTTTTAAAGTCATCATGATTCACAAACAGCCAAACAAACTTGACTAAGATGTCCAAAGCTCACATTTGCAATTGAACAGAACTTGCCAGAAACTGGGGTGTGGCTCAGAGTGAACCACACCATCACCTTTTTCCTGCCTAGTAGTTTGGCTGAAACAACCAAACATTGCCGGAATGGAAGGCTCCATGATTAGTGGCCCAGGGTGGGAACAGGCTGGCACAGAAATGCCTCTGTGGAGGCTTGTGTACTTCTGAGATCTTGGCCGAAGCCCCTACCCCTCCACCCTCGCCCCAGTTGATTTATAGGGATCAGACACTGAAGCAGGTCATCTTGGCCAGACAGACTCAACACTAAACCTTGAACCTTGTAGCAACAGTGTCCCACCTTTTGCCTTGTGAATTCCAGATGGATTGCTCCCCTTACTACTACAGCTTCGGGTAAATAGTTCAGATTCCGCACTAGGCTTCCACTAACACCGCCCCTGGCTAGAAAGGATAGTATTACACCATTATTACTCGCCACTGGCCTTTGACACTACCCCAGCAGAGAGACACCAACTTACTATCACATGAGAGTGGCAGCCTTTGTTCCATCTGGTGTCCAGTCACTGGGCAGTGGGGGACCTCTGCACTGCCCAACACAGATGAGATGCCCCTCTGCTTGGCTTTCGCTGATATACCACCTGGAGACATACATGCTTCCGAGTCTTGGAGGGCAGAAGCCCAGGGTTCAGAGGCCCTTGCTTGTAGCAGGACACTTTGCCAAGAAGTTTTCTGTCTTGTGCAGCTTTCCTTGTGGTTAAATGCCTCTTGGACTTCTGGGAACAGTTTAGGATATAAAGGAGAGTGTTGGAGTTGGTGAGATGGCTTGATAGATTCAGTTCCCATGAACTCCTGTTCTCCAAGCTTCAGACAGATAAAGACAGCCAAAAACGGCAGTTAATTTTCCTTTCTTTCTCTTTTTTACTCTTTAAAGGGCACCTGCAAGAGTGGTGAAGATTTCTCTCTTTCCTGTCTCTTTCTAGAGCTAGAGGGTAAAGATACATCAAGAATTTGTTCCAAGTTAGGAATAAGTTACAAATTAGGGGTCTGTCATGGTAGCAGCTGGGGCAAAAGAACAGGCTTCAGAATTCAGTTACACTTGCCGGCATGGTTGGAAGCTGGTCACACAATGTTTAATAAGGTAGTTATTTTCCAGACCCTGTCTGTCCTCCTACTGTCCCCCTTTCTCATCCCTTGGCTAGAGGGGAGCAGGCTTCAGAGGAACTTGTCTTCACCGTTGACATTCCAGTTGCTGGCTTCATTGGCACCAAGTCTGACAGGTATGGGGCTCTCTTGACCCTCCTAGCTAGTCTACTTTCTCTTCATCTCCCAGGGTCTTGTGTGCTTATTTTATATGTAGCGTCCAGGGTTTTAGTTGTACTTGATTGCAGGAGAAGGGGAGGTATGTCCACTGCCTTTTCCCAGAAGCAGAACCACCTTCTCTTTTTGCTGAGTCTGTTGCTTGTTGTGTGTCTAATCATTGAAATTCTCGTTCTCAACTGGATGCTGCACTGACTACTCCCTTGGGTTAGGAGTTCCTTCATTGAATCCAGGCCTAAATCAGCCACATACAGTTTATAGGTCCCTTGTTTTGTCAGACCTATTGGCCTTTCACCTTTCTGCACTCCAGTGACACTTCTCTGGTGCTTGGCAGAGGAGTCTCCTTCCCCACAGGTTGACTTGTGAAGGTGGTAGACTTTAGAGCCACAAGTGGTGTGTGTGCATTTTACTGCAACATTTTCCCTTTGTTATCTCACTCTGTGTGTGTGTGTGTGTGTGTGTGTGTGTTGGAGCGCATGTGTGATGTGTGCATGCATTCCCATGTTCATTTACAGAGGCCAGAGGAGAGCAATGGATGTCCTCTGTTACTCTCTTCATTCCTTTGAGGCAAGGTCTCTCCCTAAACTGGAAGCTCTCATTTTTTATCTAGGCTAGTAGCCAGCAAGCCCTAGCAATCCTCTTGTCTACTACCTTCCCTTCTACAACACTAGATTATAGGCATATGCAAGACTGTTCCAGCTTGTTACATAGCTGCTGAGATCTGAATGCAACTCCTCCTGGTTACACGGCAAGCACTCAACCATTGAGCCATCTCTCCAGTTCCATTATTTTATTTCAGTGACCTAGACCAAAAATGCTGAGTCTTCGTACAACCTGTGAAGCCTAGAGAAAAATGAGCTTGTGTCGTGTATCGCCTCACAGCCCAATAAGGCCTGGATATGTGGAAGTGTTTCCCCGTTGTCTGTGATCTAACAGCTTGGCCTTACACTTGGTCCCTTTGTAAGAGTAAAAGTTATGTTTTAAATTTTAATTACTGTGCCTAAAAGATCTATAGAATAAGGACAAATGACTTCCTGGAGTGCTGGGTAGGGCTGTTCAAAATCCCATTTAGTTAACCTACTGCGCCGGATATGCTCCAAATGAACTAGATATGCTTAGTCACTTGTGGGTGGGAGATAACCCAGACAGAAAGTACAGGATAAATGCTTGCTGCTAATTGGTTCTTTCAGGTTCTGGCTTTTTAAGCATTTGTCCCATGTGACTCAGAGCCATTTTACCAGAACTTTGGAAGTGGCAGGACCACTCCATCAAACCTCAGAATGATCAGTCCTAGTCAGAGTCCATCTTACTGGCCACTATTTAATTAATTTAATTAAAGCTTGC
Organism: Cricetomys ansorgei; assembly: GCA_026225945.1. Classification (NCBI taxonomy): domain Eukaryota; kingdom Metazoa; phylum Chordata; class Mammalia; order Rodentia; family Nesomyidae; genus Cricetomys; species Cricetomys ansorgei. The sequence goes on from JAMJFZ010001796.1 coordinate 22,457,243, forward strand.
TTCAAGTTTGGGTCACGATTGTGGTGATGATATTATTCTCAATCAGTGGGATTTACACCTTGACCTCTCAGATAATCGAGATATCCAGCTGTGAGGGCTGCCAAGGGGCCCTTTAGACCTCATGTCTATAGCCATGGAAGTACTTCCTGGGGGGCCTGTCTAACTCAGGAGTTGTCACCTCTGCCCCTCATCTTTATGAGGAATTGTGAACAGGGGACAGATGGCTCCTTAGACTTAGTGGGACTTAGTGCTAGCCCAAGACCTCATTCCACAGCAGATGCCTGCACACTCTGGGTACTGTGGCTGAGTGGGTGTCCAGGACTCTCACCCCTTTCTCCTTTGACACAGGAGGATCATGACATTATGGAAGCTGACCTGGACAAAGATGAACTGATCCAGCCCCAGCTTGGAGAACTCTCAGGCGAGAAGCTTCTAACGACAGAGTACTTGGGAGTAAGTGCAAGTGCCAGGTGTCCTGGAACCGCTATATAAAGATAACTTACCGTCTCCGTGTGTCTCACATTGCTTTGCCAGATGTGGGGGTCTCTGCAGGTGTCAGGCAGAGAAACACAAGGAGACTTGGTCAGACTGGATCAAGACTTCTAGAATCTGATCCTGTGATCAGATTTTTTCCGCACATTTATACATAGTAGAACTTTGGATGGGGCAGATGATGTATGACAATTCTCTTCACAAAACTTTAGGACTAGTTACATCGAAATTCCCTTGCAAAGTAGTAAAGCGCCCATGACCTTTATAAAAGAATGAGTTCTGTTGAATGATAAACAGAGCTTTGGCTAGGACCCAGAGAGGAAGGATATATAATAGCCTAAGAATGGGTTCTCTTGATGCAAAGTACCTAAGGCCTCTTTAATAGGAATGAATATTATTCACAGAGAGACAGAGCCCAGGATTAGGGCCTAAGCAATACCCAAGATATTGAGGGATTCAGGTGGAGGCTGGCTCCTGCTGGAATAGTAAAGCATCACCAGGCTGTTTGACCAGGTCACTCCAGTATTCCAGGTGATCAGGAGACATTCATTTCCTTCCCTTGTGACTGACAATCCTGATCTCCCCAATGCTTTTTCTAAGCTACACTTCCTACAAGAAGGGGCAGATGGACAGGCACGACTTAATGCCTTTAGTAACTCAAGGTCCAGTGTGGCGTGGGTTTATGAAAAGGTCCATGTTAGCCAGTTGCTCTCAGTGGTCCTAAAATGCCTTGGAGACCTGTCAGAGATGAACCTGCTGGTATATGGAAGTGGAATTGGGGAGAAATAGGAAAAAAGGGCCTGCCATGAGCCTTCACAAGGTCTGCAGTGGTACCTACGGTAGCAGTCACCACCAGCCAAATCTTTGTTTCCATGTGTTAAATCAGTTTGGAAGCTTTCAGCACAGAAGTAGTGACTGAAGTTCAGTGGACAGGGAGAGAGTGGACTGAGAACCGATCTCCTGCATGTCAGGCATGGGAGAAAAAGAAAGACTCCTAAGGATAGAAATCAAAATGCCAGAGAAGTCTGCAGAAAACCTGAAGAATGCAGCATCTCAGAAACAGGGTGGCCATTGGTGTCATCATCTGCCATAGGAAAAGAAGCTGCCTGCTGAGACATCCTTGGTAGCTCTCATGTTCAGCCAGCTCCAGGAGCCATTGACCAATGACCAGCCAGCAAAAAGGAAGGAAACAGGCTGGGGGTGGAGACCATGCCCTTTGCCTGCATGAGGCTCTAGGCTCAACTGCGAGCACCAAAAATAAGTAAACGAATAATTAACTAGGAATGGGCTCCCATCAGGGGGAATCTGCTGTTCACCCATGAGGTGACGATAGAGCGAGGCTCACTGGTGTCTCGGTGTCACAGAGCAGATGCATAGGCAGGTAGGATGCTAACATGCAAGCTTTCGGAAGGAAGAGGCAATTTCCAGGGATATGAACCAAACTTGACTGAAGGCCGGTGCTGGCTGGCTGAGCACACCCTTGTCTTGAAAGACAAGCTGTTGGTTCTTTGAAACTAATGGTTGACACAGCCAGTTACGTGGATCCTAAAATCTCCAAATAGGTGAACTAGAGAAGAGGGCTGGAGCAGCCTCTCAACAAGAAACAGGCCAGGCCAGAGGCTCAGGAAGGGGAAAATGGTGTGTTTGGGTGGCCTGACCCTTGACAGGGGCAAGTGGAGCAGACAGCACCCATCCCTGCCAACCACCTCCAGCTGGGCTTTCATGCCCTCATCAGGGACTGGTCTCCCTGGTAAGCTGTCCTCATCTCTTCCCCATCGTGTCAGGAACCTCCCAAGGACTCCAGACCAAGGGCTGTATACCTGTAGAACCTGACATTGAGGACAGCCAGGGGCCACCCCATGAAACTGTGGGTCATGGCAGGGATGTGGATTTTAAGCAGTGTAAGCACTGATATCTACAAGGAATGGGGTAGGGAAAGGGCTCAGTTGACTTACATTTTACCAGGGGCAGGGATGTGCTCATTTGGTGTAGTGCCACCTAGCACGCATGAAACCCTGGGTGCCAGTCTCAGCACCGCATACTTGTAATCCCAGTGCAAAGAAGGTAGAGGCAGGAAGGTCTCAAGTTCAAAGTCATCTTCAGTTACATGTGAATTTGAGGCCTGCTCAGGATATATGAGAAGCTGTCTCAAAAATATTTTAATAAAATATAAATAAGAAAACAGAACATATCAATTTAGAGTCACATTCTGGCTACTTTGTGAAAAATAGACTTAGGGGCAAGGATGAAAGAAGAGAGAGACGTGGGTGACTGAGGGAGACTGCAGGAAAACTGGCCGCTGCCACCCGGTTAGGAAAAGGTCTGCTGGGCTGCACCGACTATTGAACTCAGAATGTGTCATGGGCCAGAGGAGCCCAGCTGGCTGTGGAGGCCGTTCCTGCTTGGTTGTGCAGTGCTAGGCAGACGTCAGGAGGGACCCGCGGGGGCTCCAAGCTGCTGATGGCAGTCCTGAGCCATCACAAGGCTTTGTTTCCCTCCGGAAGCATGCTGAGAGACCGAGCTACGTTTGATAAGATAGGCATTCTTCAGAGCATCTTTCAGATGAAAGATGACCCTCTGCTCCAGAAGCAGGTGACCATGAAAACAGAAGAGGCCAGTAGGCAGGGCTCCTCTGCATGGCAGGGCAGAGCTGTGTCTGTGCCTCTGACTCCACAGTACCCAAAGGTATTAATTGTGGCTTTGTCAGACATAAACCAAAATACATCTCTCAGTTAATTTTTTGGCCCCTCTACATAGGATACCGCTGTGGGTGAGACTATGGTATCTACATAGTCCGTGACAGTTTTTAACAACAAAACCTAAGGCAGAGCATGCTGGGACTACCAGTTTGGTTGAACATACTGGAGGGGTGCAAAAGACAACTTTCACTCAGTAACCCCAGATGGTGGTCACTTGGAAATGGCATCATTTCACCATAATTCACAGCTCAGAACCTCCATACCATGTATATCTCCTCTACTATGGAGGGAATGGTTTTGAATCCAACGGAAAAGTTCCACACACTCTTGCTTCTCTTGTTGGTGACCGTTACCACTGTTGGAGCATTGAGAAGTCAGAGTGAGGACAGAAAGAATTGCTTATAGAGAGGTGGAGAGCAAGGGCATCCATTCCCCATGGCTATAGGAACAAAGGACACACAGTTGACCTACTGCAGCAGAAACGTATTCTGCCATGGATTGGGGGGTAGAGGCCCAAACTCTAGTATCAGCAGGGCTGGGCTGCCTCAGAAGCTCTTGATTCTCCCAGTGCCGGTGGTTCCAGGTAATCCCTGGCTTGGGCCACATCACTCTGATCTCTGCCTCCATCTCCAATCACCTTCTCCTCTTTGTGTGTCCTCACCTATCTCTTGTAGACACTTGTCAATAGATTCAGGACGCACCTCAATAACCCAGGGTGACCTCTTCATTTCAAGGATCCTTAGTTATATCTGCAGACTCTTCCTGCAAAAAAAGTCATGTTCACAGGTACCATGGTCAGGACACGCATGTTTTTCAGAGAGCCCAGATCAGCTCAGGATCTCATCACAGAAACATCTCATTTTCTTTAAAACTCACACACAACTTAGTTTGGAGCAGAGTGGTAGTCCCTGTGGCCACATGCGCATTCCTCATGCTTCCATCTTTCATCAAGACCCTAAGCTGGCCTGCATCACCCAGACCCGTGGCCCGAAGTTGGCAGCCTTCATCTATGTATCCTGGCTGGGGATTTTACAGGAGGAGTCTTGTCTCACCCTCTTGTTCTTATGCTACATAAAAGGAGTTGTCACATCTCATAACTGCATATGCCAAATTAGAGAATTTAACTGTATTAGTGATGTTTACTGTGACCAAATAGCTGTAAAAAGTAGCTAAAGGGAGAAAAGGTTTATTTTGGTTCATAGTTCAGGGGATGCAGTCTATCTTGGCATGAGGGGGAAAGTATGGCGGCTGCTGCCACTTGGTCCCTGGCAGCAGGAACTTGTGGCCTGTCTTGTTCATATTGTGGCTACCCGGAAATGAAGGGCTAGACCAGAAGTGGAACCAGGCTATCCTTCCAGGCCTGCCCCTTGCCAACCTGCATCAGCCAGCTGGGGACCATGAGCCTGTGGGGACATCTCACATTCCGACCATAACACTGACCCGGGGTCACAGGCATTCCTCTGGAGAGCGTGTACCTAGAGGTCATGCCTTGGGGCTTTCAGTGAGAGGCAGCAGGACTGGCATTGGCCTCAGGCTGTCTGAAGATGTTCACTTTTGAAACATTTCATCAGAAAATGAGATTCACAGCCTTAATTTTGAAGACCATTTCCCTGACCTAGCAGAATGGGGACAGAGTTTAAGGCGCAACAGTTGCCTTCATGGAGTTTACAAAAGAAGATACTAAACAGATATCCTGCTCCTGCTAAGAGGTTCAGTAAGAGCTTCACCCGGCAAAACCAGAGCTTGTGTGAGACCTGCCTGGAATCCCTGGCATGTCAGGAACTATTTATTACTGTGCACACTGATTTAAAAGCCAGTCAGGCACTTGCGGTAGGAAAAGGGATGAAGTGCAACCGAGACAGCTTGTCAAGATGCCTGTTCTAAAAGGGAGTTGTCCCTGGGCAACTGCCCTGCTGAGCCACAGTGCTGCCCCTCGCCCCACCCAAAGATCTGTGTATCGGAGCACACAGTGTCTCTTCACCAAAAAGCCAGGCCATGGCAAATGCTGAGGAGGGAGAGTAAGTCACTCTTCCAATCTCTTACAAGAGACTGGCAGTGGTCACATCCATCATGGTGCTTGCCCATAATTCTACTGAAGCGAGAATTAGTTACTGTTACAGGAATCTTAGTTATTGTTCTATTGCTATGAAGAAACACCATGACCAAAGCTAAAGGAAAGCATCTAATTGGGGGGCTTGCATAGAGCTGCAGAGGGTTAGTCCATAATTACCATGGCAGGGAGCATGGCCACAGGCAGACAGGCCTACTGCTGGAGCAGTAGCTGAGAGCTTAAATCCTGACCCCCATACAGGGGGCAGAGAGAGGAGACAGCCTGGAGTGGCCTTTTGAAACCTCAAACCCACCTCTTTTGAGTTTTACTTCCTTTTAACAGCCACTTACCACCAACCTCTGTATCTGAGCTAACATCCTCTTGACTACTCAGTATGTAGATAAGCACAAATCTCTAGCTCCAGGGAGGGACCCAAAAGCCAAGAATGCAGTGAAGATAGCATCTGATAACAGTAGAAAAGACTTGAGCCTTGATAAAGATAGTATCTGAAACCAACAGAAAAGTCCTCCCCGTCTGGACGCCGCTATCCCCCACCTGTTCACACACACACACTGTAAACACATTGATTTGTGGTTTTATTCTCAGAACTGTAAAGGTCATGTCACCCTTCAGGATGTTCCTGAACCATAATCATTCATATTTATCACAGAATAAAATGATTTCCTACGTTAGGATGAGTTTGTAATGTTTTCTACTGAGAGATAAAAGATGACAAGAAATACCTTTTGTTGTTGTTGGTGGTGTTTTTAGTTTTGAGACAAGGTTGCCTTATGTAGCCTTGGCTGTCCTGGAAGAACTCACTCTGTAGACCGGGCTGGCCTTGAACTCACAGAAATCCGCCTGCTTCTGCCTCCTGAGTGCTGAGACTAAAAGCGTGTGCCACCACCACCTGGCTGACAAGGAATATCTTAACAAGGTGTGTTTGGACAGAATTCTCTTAGCCCATGACCTCCTAACCAGGAATGTCTCTTCTCCTGATACAGGAAAGTCAGCATTCACTGAAGTTTTATCTCTTGTATCTATGAAGAAAGCAGGGAAGTCAGAGACCATTCTTGTTTCTGCCCTTGTTCAACTCTCTTTAGCTCAAAATAACCTGTGTCCTAAAGTGGCCTTCCATGTTTCTCTGCTGAAATGTGAAAATACTCTGACAACACAGTAAACCCCACACTAGGAGAGCCAAGTGCTTGGCCACACACAGCTGTGAATCAAAGTTTTCCTGCTAACCTCAAATCAGAGGGAACCTCAGCTCAGCTCCGCGTGTCCTGGATAACTGCCTTGATCACGCCAGCACCAAGTGACATCAGAGGAGTGACAGAGGGACTCAAAATGGACGGATAGAAGCATTAACTGATTGCAGTCAAATATTTCTACTCTTGCAGATCTCGGGAAAAAAAAAGAAAAAGAGAGGGAGAGAGAGAGAGAGAGAGACCAAGAGACCATATGTACACATCACTAGGACCCCTCCTGGAGCCTTGAAGCTTGGGTTTTGTTGGCTCTGTACCTCTATCTCAGTTTACATGGTCACTGTCTTTTGGTCGTGAGATGACTGACAGCTACTGGCACAAATATGTAGTAAAGTCGGGAAGAGGCCAGACTCTCAAGCCAGATATACCTACCCACAACAGTGCTTTCCCAAAAACTCACTCTGGTGTCCTCCGTTTCTTATGAGTCAAAACAGGGTCATGTGACCTCGAGTTGCAAGAGAGTCTGAGAAGAGGAATTATTTTTAACTAGACACAAGTGTATTTTGTTGGTGAGGGAATAGTAGTCAGCCAACAGTGTCTGTTGCTTCCAGGTTATTTTTTATGTGTACAGAAATGATGGATGGATAGATAGATAGATAGATAGATAGATAGATAGATAGATAGAACCTGTATTTCCTTTTTTAATTACATTCATTTGTTCAGGGGAGAGAAGTGGTATTTGTGTGGGCATGTGCACGCTACAGCATACATATGGAGGTCAAGGACAACTTTTGTGGGTGTATTTCTCTCCTACCACCATGTAGGCCATGGGGATCAAACTCAGGCTGTCAAGCTTGTCACTAGCTGCCTTTACTCACTGGCCAGTTTGCCTGCCCTGAAGTGTACCTACATTTTCATAATCCATGCTGGCCGGGCATGGTGGTACCCCGTGTAATCTCAGAACTGAGGAGGCTGAAGCAGGAGGATTTCAAGTTTGAGGAGAACCTAAACTACATAGATCTGCCTTCCCCTTCTCTGAATCCGTCTCCCCCCACCCCACCCCACCCCCCCCAAAAAAATGAGAGTTGAGGAGTGTAGTTCAGTTAGTAGAGCACCTGCCTGGCTCGCACTGTCAGGATTTCATGTCTAACAGTGCGAAAGGGCAGGAGGGGAAGAAGACAGGAACTCAGGGAAAACTCTTTTAGCTTTAGTTGTGGTTATTGTTTGGGGGGGCGGGGGGCATTTGGCAGGCTCTTACCATACAGCCCGGGCTGGTTTAGCACTTGAGATCCTCCAGCCTTGGACTCCCAGCGCTGGGTTTAAGCATGCAACACCACGCCTGCCCTGACCAGCCTTCACTACTGAGTAAACTCTGCTCGAGGTTGTGTGCACACCACACTTTGCATCCAGAGAATCTCCCTTCGCACAGACTCTTCATCTGTAATCCACATGGAAGCTGTTCTTTTGGGCTTGAGGTACTCTCTGAAGCTCCTTGGACATTTCCTGGAATTCAGCTTGAAGAGTTGCCTAGTCAACCGGTGCAGCCCAGACAGCACCATTGAGAAGTCCCTCAGTGGTCCCTCTGCAAGCCCAGCAGATAGGAGGGAAGCCCTGACCGTCAGGAATGGCTAGTGAATGGTCACTCTGAGTGCCAGATGCATTGCTGGGCCCTATTTTTAAACATCTGAGAAACCAATATAAATGATGTATCAGCTGACCGAATGGGAGGCCTGGGAGAGGATGGGCTCCCATGAAGCAGAGAACCACCATAGCCTCTGACTCAGTGGAAGAAGCCCTCATGGTACCAACCTCCTTCTCTCTAGTAGCTTAACTCATAGCTTTGTTTCAGTCTCACTAAGTAGCCCAGCCTATCCTTGAACTTGATATATATCCCAGGCAAAGGCTCCTTGGGAAGGCCCAAATTCTAACTAGCATAGTGGAGATGATACAGATCAGGCTGATCTTGAACCTACAGAGAAACACCTGTCTCTGCCTCCCAGGTGCTAGGATTATATAGGCATATACCACTACACCAGGTTGAAATGTTGGGTTTTGGTTTAGTTTTGCTTTGGTTTTTTGTTTGTTTTTGTTTTGTTTTGTTTTTAAGTCAAATCTACTTGTCTTTTCTCCATTCTTGCCTTTAAAAATCCAGTCCTCTTCAAAGCTGAGGGCGGCTACTGTTCTCAGCTGTTTCCATCTTCCCACGACTTTCAAGTTTTATACTGCTACATGTGATCATATACAAAGCTAGAAAGAATCCTCTCCCCTCATAATTTTGTGTTCCCAAGTCACCTGTAGCATGTACCCTCTTTCCCTGAAAACCCATCCCTTTTTTGTTTATTTGGTTTTTGTTATTGTTACAAGGTTTTTCTATTTCTTTTTCTCTGGCATATGATATGTGTCCATGTGTGTGTTCATATGTATGCGTGTGCACGTGGAGGTCATAAATTGACACCACATGTCACATGTCTTTCTTTATTGCTCTCCACCTAACACACTGAGGCAGGATATCTTGCCAGGCCCAGAGATCTGGCATCTGCCTGGTCTACTTAGCCTGTTTACCCCAGGCACCCCTGGTCTATACTTCCCAAGCAAGGGTTATAAGATAGGTCTGCCCAGCTTTTGTGTAGGTGCTGGGGATCTGAACTCTGAACTCTGCCCTTGCACCATCTCCCCTCCCCCTGACCCCCTAACCCCAACCCCTCTACCGCCTTTTTTTTTTTTTTTTTTTTTTTTAAAGATAAGTTTCATGTAGCCCAGGCTGGCTTCAAACGTCTGCTCTTCCTGCCTCCTGGTGTTAGGAATACAGGTGCCCTAAGCCTGGCTTGCATAGCATCTTGTCCCGGGAAACTGATTCCGTTTAGTTCATCTGCTTCTGGGTGGGCTCTAAGGGGCACACTGTCTCAAACTTGTTTCCTCCTTCCACCAGATCATGACCAACACGGGGAAGGCACGGCGGAAAGGGATGGCCAGCGTGCAGTGGAGTGGGGATGAGCCCTTGCGTCGGCCCGTCACCCCTGGTGGCCACAGGACAGGGTGCCCAGTGTAAGTTTGGGATAGAGAAGGCGGGAGTCTATTTTCTTAAGCTTTGCTTTAATTAACTTCTGTGTAATATGTATTAAAGTACACAATAAAACATTCATACTGGAAAGCATTTCTCTTTATTGTTTATCTTGAGGATTTTTGGCGGGAAAGAAGTTGACGTCCCAGCTCTCTTATATACACTCAGGTTTCTTCCAGGAGAAGTTCGTGACTTACTGGAATCCCATGGCCACCTCCAGTGACCAGTGTTGGCCAGCGTGATTTCAGAGGAAAGTACCTGAGCAGTGGTGGGCTCACCCAGTTTGAACTCCTGTCCTGTCGTTCATTCCTATGTTCTGTCCCTATAGCATTGGACCCATTTCTGGGATTTTAGATGAGGTTCTCAAAACAACTATGTGGCCTAGGGCATGCGTGAAGCCCTGGGTTCTATCTCCAGCACAGGGGGAAACAATAGGGAAAGCAGCCATGTACATTATTTTAGCTGCCAGACACTGTTCATTCTTTGTAGCCTGGTTTCTACTTCTAGACAGAAAATTAAAATTTCAGTCAGTTACCTGAGCCTCTGGTCATCCTGAGAGGCTTGGAGCCAAGCTGCCTATCAGGAGGCCGTTGTGGGATCTTCATGCCCCGTCATCCCTGTCTAGGGAAAACTGTAAACAGGGTGCAAGAGCAGGAGGTCATGGAGAGCTGGCTGGGTGCCTGCAGTGCCTGCTCAGCAAGTAGTCACCTTATGTCTAACAGCCACGCCATGTTTTACTTAGCCCCTGTCGCTGGACAGTTTGATTTTTCCCAGTTCTACTGTGGTAACTTCATGATAAACAAGGAGGCACTCAGCAGGTAGGACTGAAGTGCCTGTCGCTGTGAGCCGCGGCTACCAGGGACAGCCGGCGCCCAGCGCCGGTCTTGCCAGGTCTTGTTACACATCTGGATCTACTTCACAGCCCCCACTCTGAGAGCTGTTTGATTAGCACCCTCGTGCTTCTGTTTCTAGATTTTTATTTTTAATTCCTGATACACAAAATTAGTATATTACGTCCTTTCCCCTCTCACGCACAACCAGTACCTTCAACCTACAGGAAAATGGAATGAACATCACACTAGAGAGACTCTAGAGTTCACATTTGTTTTTTTCTCTTACCCGCTGCTTCCTATACCTATAATACAGCATTTACAAACAGACTCGTTTCGTTTTTAGATTTACTTCTGCGTTATGTGTACGTGAGGGGTTGTTCCTGGAGACTAGAATAGGGCATCAGATCTGCTGGTGCTGGAGTTGCAGGCAGTTGTCTCCCGACCCTTGTTTTTATGTTTTGTCTTGTTGAGACAAGGGCTTACTGTGTATCACTGGCTGACCTAGAATTCAGTATGTAAAGCAGCCTAGCCAGAGATTCATCTGTCTCTCCAGGGCTAGAATTAAGTCCTGTACCTCCCTATCTGGCTTATACATTTTTTTGTTGTTTGTTTTTATTTGTTTGTTTTTACTGATCTATTTAAAAGGAAGTTACAGTCCTCAACACATACCTCCTAAGAATAAGAACATCACATACATTTGGTAGCTGTGCAGGTGTCATGTGTCCATCAATTGAAATCTCACTTTGTAGCCTGGCAGTGGTGGTGCACACCTTTAATCCCAGCACTCAGGAGGCAGAGACAGGAGGATATCTGAGTTCGAGGCCAGCCTGGTCTACAGAGTGAGTTTCAGGACAGCCAGGGCTACACAGAGAACCCTATCTCAAAAAACAAAAACCATAAATATGTAAAACACTGTGATAATTAATTAGCAAGAAATATATTTTTAAAAAAATAACCACTTGAGCACACCTCCAAGTAATAGCAGCATGGACTGTGTTAGCCTGCTGTGCCTTCCTTGCCCTCCAGTGCCACACTGACATTTGAGTTGTTTTGATCTAGAATATGGCGAGAAATTAGTATTAGTCAGCCTAGTTTATAAACATGATGCATGTGAGATGGAAACAGTAAGAGGGACTAATGAATCTTGTTGAGCATGCGAAAGAAGACAACAAATCTTTTTAACTTTTAGAGAGTAATTAAAACCTTGGCTTCACAGCAAAGCAACAATGGCATAAGGACATTTTAATCAGAGGTGACCATGAACCTAACAAATTTAAGATCTGACCAAGGGGCTCAGTTCTTCCTTGGGCCAGATGACCTGTTCTGTGGAGAGGCCTTTTGGGCGAGTTCTTCCGGCCTGTGGGTTCGGCTGGCTCCCCTGCCAAAGGTCCTATCTGGAGGTGTTTGGCCAGGGTGGACCTGCCCAACCGTAACAGCACGTCCTGGATCCATGGTCCCCCCCTCCATGAAGCAGTAGCTGTCTCCAAGTTCCTCTGTCAAGTAGATTCAACAAACTTTTGTTTTTTTGACACGGTTTCATTTTGTAGCCCAGGCTGGCCCCAAACTCACTGTCCTCCTGCCTCAGTCTCCTCAGTGATGAGATTATAGGTGTGTACCACCACTTCCAAGCTCAACATTGTTCTAATTTCTGTGACTACTGGGGGTATTAACTGGGTCCTGGGGCTCAAAACCAAGTGAGACACAATTCCTGCCCTCAGAAATGCTCAGAGAAAGTGGGAGAGATCTGTGCGGTGTGACACGGTAAGATGTGACAATATGCAGAAAATCCCCAGCCTCCTGAGGGCCCTGAGTGCTGGTGGTCAGCATTCCCACCTCTACTTGAATTTACACTCAGGGAATTTGATTCTCCATTCACAACCACCAGCCCCTTGGTAACCTTGCATCGCTTCCAGATAAATCTAGAGTCTTCTCTCTCCTGGGGACACTTAGTTAATATGTATTTCACGGATTCAAGAGGCCGCTACGTTCTGGGTTGGTAATTCTATCCTGTGTGTGCAGGTGTGTGCAGGTGTACGTGTTACTGTATTGATTATGGTGGAATGTCTGCCTGCCCCAAATAGAAGGCAGGCCTCCTGAGTTATGGTCATCAGCATACAGTACTGAAAATACAGAGCAGCGTTATTAAGAACAGCCGGTGGCCGGACAATGGTGGCACATGCCTTTAATCACAAGGTGACAACATGTTTGTTGTGAAATAGAAAAGCAAACTAAAGCAGTGTGAGTACAGCCAGAATGGCCATCAGTCCCAGGTTCTTCTGTATATATCTGCCTCCCCAACCCGCATCGTCCCACCTTTGAGACAAAAGCCAGGCATGGTGGTACATGCTTTTTTTTTTTTTTTTTGAGACAGGGTCTCACTGTGCAGCCCTGGCTGGCCTGGAATTTACTATGTAGACTATGCTGGCCTTGAATTCAGAGATCTGCCTGTCTCTCCCTTCCTAGGGCTGGATGTAAAGATGTATACTAGCCCAGACTGGTCCAGAACTTGCTACTTAGCTGAGGATGACCTTCACCTGTCAGTCCTCTTGCCGCTACCTCTCAAGTGCTAGGATTCGAGGCTTGTACCAGCACACCCGGTTTATGCAGCCCTGGGGAATCAGACCCAGGGCTCCCTGTGTGCCAGGCAAGCAGTCTGCCAACGGAGCAACATTTCCAACCATATATATGCAGTTTTAAAACACTGGGAAGAGATCACAGTTAAGTGGTTACCGGTGGGTGTTGTGATAGGGGCCATTCTACGCATCCTTTGTATTCTCTAATTTTTCATTATAAAGACTGGTTTTATCATTAAGAGCAGAAAGGCCGAGGTAAACATGGGCATGGGACTCCACCCTCCTCCAGCCCTCCCTCAGCTGTGCCTGAGTGCTATCCACACAGGCCTAGCCCTCCTGGACTCCAGAAGCCCTCTGCTCCCATCTCTGTACACAAGGTCCCTTTTGCTCTGCCTCTACCCCTCCCCCACTCCTCCTTTAGCCTCTCTGTACACTTGGGCCTGTGGTTCCCTTCCACTTAGCTGGCTATTACCACCAGCCTGGCCTTCTTGCACAGCCCTGCACGGTCAGCCAGTGACTTCCAGGATCACCGGTGACTTAACAGCTTCCAACCTTGGGCACCCTTAGTGCCCACTGCACTCTTGCAATTACTGTCCCAGCACTGTCCCTGCCACAGTGGACTGTGCTCTCCCCCTCCCCCACTTCCTCTGGACAGGGTCTGGAGCCCCAGCCCAGAGCCTTTGCCCATCCTGCCTGTTGTCTGGCATCCCTACTCACTGATGGCACCTCAGCCCCTGCGTCAGGGACTGACATGAGCCCCACCCTTCGCTGTTGCCCCTACCCTCTGTCCTCTGGGCCTTCACCTGAGCCACCCTTCTCTCCTGCCATCCCGTACCTACAACACACTGTCATTTCTTTGGCTCCTCGTCTCCCTTGGGGTTCAAATCTAAATATCTTTTCTTGTTCCTCTTTACCTTGCCTACAATCCCTCTGCTTCTTTCCCTCTCTGGCCCCCAGAAAACCCTAACTCAGCTAGAGACAGAGTGGCCCACTCCACAGCCTACCTCTAACCCACTGCACCCCAGCGCCGTGCGAGAAGTCTCCTGCTCTTTAAGTAGCTTCTTATCCTTGCCATCTTGTTGAACCATGAGGAGTTGGTATATATCTTATCGACAGCCATTTCCCAGATCTGGCCCAAGGCCTGTCACGGTGCTGTGACCTGCCAAGCCCTTGCTGAGTCTACAGCAGGTATCTCCTTGCTGGAGTGAGTGCTCGGCCATACACACACAACTAGAGAGCCTTCTTTGCCCAGGCTGACCCAGAGAGCCTCCGGAGTGCTAGCCTGTCTCTCAGGGACGGCTCTCCTAGACCTGTCTCTTGCCAACTCTGAGTATGGCATGGCAAGGCTGGACCAGGACTGCCATCTGTCTCCACCAACACGAGGCCAGCACAGCTGCATGCGTCACTGAGTGTTAGACAAACTCAAGATGCCTCCATCTGGCTCGCCTCTGCCTCTCTCTGTTCAGGGCTGACAGGACAGGATGTCACGGTTGGCATCATCCTTAGAGAAGAGCCAGGTTTGGGCTCTTGTGTGACCCACAAGCTTGAGATGTATTGATTTTAATTAAACGTGTGCTAACCATCGTAGCACTGTAAATTCACAAGGGCACTAGCAGGTGTGAGGTAGAGGTCACCTCAGAGCCTGGTGGCTTCTGCCACGGCTCTTTGAAAAGGTGGTTTAGCCAGGTGTGGTGGCTCTACTTGTCATCCAGCACTTGAGAGAGGGAGGTAGGAAGGTAGGAGGGTCAGAAGTTCAAGGTCATCTCAGGTACAAGATGAGTTCAAGGCCAGCTGGGCTACCCAAGATCCTAGCTTTAAAAAAAGCAGGCCGATGAGATGGCTCAGCTTACCACCAAGCCTGAGGATCGGAGCTCCATCACCAGTTTCATGTGATGGAAAGAGAACCAACTGCTCCAAGTTCTGTTCTGACCTCCACTTGTGTATGGTTGGGCGAGCGTGTGCACAAACACACACACACACAATAAATGTTACATTTTTTAACTTAAAAAGGCAAAACTAAACAAAAATATGTTTTTAAATGTCCATTTCCCAGAAGACTCTCAGGCATCACCTCCTGCACATCTGTGATGCTACCCAGCATTTATTGTGGTTTTTCGTGTTTTTCTGCAGGCTGGGAGACCATCTCATTCCTTCCCAGAATGCTCAACAAGCCAGAAGTGGCTGCCTGCAGGCCCTGCCAGCCGTTCGGCCAGACTGCAAAGAGGGCAAACCTGGTGTTGCTGCGCGTGGCACATCCTCTTCATGTAAGAACACTGTGGGTGCAGAGCCAGTCCTGAGCTCCTGAGCTCAAGAATCCAAATGAAGGAGCAACGGGGCCAGCAGATGCATGCCTGCTCCTGGCAAGTCTCTGGCCTCAGCCAGAGGCCTGGATCACAGAAGTCCACAGGCCTCTGCGCACACTGGCAGATCTGGTGTCGGGCTTATCTTCCGGATCTCATTGAATGTGTCTACCCCTCACTTCTAGCAGCTCCTGTGGCTAGGTTTAATATGAGACTTGGGAGTAGAGATCTCAGTTTGCTATCTGGCTTAGTCTACTTTCCATGGCTATAACAAAATGCCTGCTGCTGGGTGCTTTATTTTGCGTGTGCCAGAAGTCAACATTTGGTGACTTTCTCTATCACTCTTCACTTTAGTTTTTCAGTCTCTCACTTATCCAGGAGCCCACTGATTCAGCTAGACTGGGTAGCCAGCAAGCAGCCTCAGAGATCACTCTGTTTCCACCTCCTCAATACTGGGATTACAGGTGCACACTGCCATGCCCTGCTTTCTATGTGGGTGCTGGAGACTGAACTTTGTCCTCATGTTTTCAGAACAAGCGCTTACCAGCTGAACTATCTCCACTGCCCCTGGGGCTAGGTTTTATTTGCTTTATTTTAAAATAATAAGTTCATTTAGTTCACAGCTTAGGAAACTGGAAATCTCAGGCCCCGTGTTCCCATTGCCTCAGCCTCTTGTGAGGTCCTCCTTAGTTGTGTCACAGCATGGTAGGTGGCACCACGGTGGACGTGCATGTAAGAGACCCAGAACGTATAGCAAGACAAGAAGCCAGCAGCCAGGAAGAGCCAGGCTTGCTCTTTTGATTTTATGACGATTCATTTTGAGTAACTCCCATAGTAACTACATCAACACCCTCCCCTAGGAGGTGACACCTCCTTGACATCACTTTGCCCTCGACCCCAACCTCCACAGGTCTCACCACCTCCACTCTGCCAGATGAACCCTCGGGGATAGACCAAACGGTATCCGAACCATCCCAATACAGACACGTGACCAAGTTTCAGTCCCTCAGAGGCTCACGCTGAGGCAGCCATGTGTTAGAAGGCTCCATAGTGTCAGAGTGCTCAGCTGGGCTCACAGACAGCCCTGAGGCCGGAAGTGTGCTTTGAAGCATCCAGTCAATGGAGTTAAACAGAAACTGCTGGGGCAGAAAAGTATTTTTTAGATGCTGGGCAGGGGAGTGTTTTGAACCAGAAATATACAGACTATTTCTTTTTTAATTTTCAAAAGGAAATTGAAAGGATTGTGGGCAGGCCAGATAAGACTCTAATCTCCATTCAAATAGGAAAAGCCACAGAGGAGCAAATCAGATCTCAGGAGGAGAAAGCGGCTCACAGCTGCAGTCAAAGGCTCCTATGCCCAGATTCTGAGGAGCCAGCTAGTCACTGAGCCCAAGGGAGGTCTCTGTGACCGGGGAGGGGCACTCAAGGGTCCTTTTGGTCATGGGCAGCTTCAGGGCTTTCTTTCCCCAAGTCATTGATCATTGGCTATTTGCCCTACATTTTAGGTTGTAAGTCCTACTAAGTATGCCTTCGCCATGAGGGATTATTAGCTTAGCCATCCAGAGATGGCTGCTCGTTCTGCTGATTTGAAGGAGGAGGGTCTCTTTGGATGTACTTTGTTTTGTGGTCCTCACACATGCCAGGCAAGTGCTTTGCCACTGACACACACCCCCAGCATCTGGTCCCAGCTGTTGGAGTTGGGGGGGGTGCATACTTGAGCTTGTTATACATAGAAATGGCTAGGTGGCATCGGTGGCGGTTGCCACAATCAGTGTTGATATTCACTAATTTTCAAGAACAGCTGACTTCAGGCCAGGGTGTAGTGATTGGTACACACCTGTCATCCTAGCACACTCCGAAGGCAGAGGCAGGGGGACTGTAACCCAGGCCAGCCTGGTCTACATAGATACTGTGGAAGAAGGCGAGGCAGGAGGAGAGAAAGGAAGAAGGAGGGAAGCAGAGACAGATGGAGAGAGACTAAGAGTGAATAAGAATCAACTTCAGTCCTAGCAAACTCCAGTCGCTATTGTGAATTCAGTGGCTGCCCCTCAAGGGCACTCTGCCTTGGTAGTCTCACGAAGTTCCCAGGGCCTCGCCTCATGCAGCAGCAGCTGCACACCAGGCCCCACTCCCCAGGGGCCACCTAGAACTGGGCAGTCATTTCCCCCGAATCTCACTGAGGAGCACACCCTGCTAGCCTGCTCCAAGGGCTGGGATAGTATTCCAAGTGCCAGCTCCTTGCCCTGCCCGTTTACTCAGCCAGCCTAGGTACCAGGCTCCCCGCTGCTTCCCGCTTCCACAGAGGCCTCTTTACGCTCTCAGCCCTGTCTCCATCATCTGCTAGCCAGGCTCTGGGCTGTTTCGTTGAGGCATTTGGCTTACATCTGTTCTGTTCCTGGTGTCATCCTCACCTTCCCTCTACCATCTTCCGACGTGGCCCATCCACAGCCGCCAGCCCCAGAGGACATTAATGCCAACTGGTCTGTTGGCCTCCTGCCCATGACTTGCAGCGCTCTCCAGCTTGGGCCCGAGGGAGTGATGGTTCCAGCTCTTCCTACTCCGTCTTGTCTGCTGTTTCATCCCTCCCCACTGGACACTAATTGGCCCGAGGAAAGTTCTTTTCTAACCACCATAACTTGAGTGTCTACCACACACTGAGTTAGGCCCAGTGTGGTGGCACACCCTGTAATCCCAGTGCTCAGAGGCAGAGATAGCAGGATTGCTGCAAGTTCAAGGCCAGACTGGTCTACACACAAGTGAGTTTCAGGTCACGCTAGGGCTACATCCTGAGATCTTACCTTGAAAATAAAATAAAATAAATCACACAAGTGAGCAGATGTGGGTGCAGGTGCCCAGCACTGTCTGGAATGGACTTGCAGCAGAGGAGGCACACCTATCCCATCAGTCTGTCCCGGTAGCTGCCAGTGTGCACCCATGGTGTCCTTCCCTCCCAGATCCTGGCTCTGTCCATAGGCCCATTTTACTTTGGTGGGACCCCAGAGTCCGCAGTATGGCATGTGATGGGGGCAGTGCAAGGAGAGCACCGTAGTCGCTGTGATAAAATACACTGGCAAAAGCAACCTAAGGCAAAGGGGTTTATTTGGCTCACAGCTCCTGAATACACACCGTCACTGTGGGGAAGTCAAGGCAGCAGGACGTGAAGCAGCCAGTCGTATTACACCCATATTCGAGAGCCGAGAGCAGTCAGCATGCAGGCATGCTAGTGTTCAGCTTGTTTTCTGCACCCTTGTACAATCCAGGATACCCTGCCCAGGGAACTGTTCCATCCACAGTGGGAGGGACTTCCTATTAATGATGGATCCCCACAGACATGCCCACAGGCCAACCTGACCCCGTCACACCAACACTGGGACTCCTTTCCCAGGCTATTCTAGCGTGTGCCAAGTAGGTAATTAAAATTAGCCATCAGAGCCAGGCAGTACTGGTGCACCTCTTTAATCCCAGCACACAGGAGGCAGAGGCAGATGGATCTCTGAGTTCGAGGCCAGCCTGGTCTATAGAGTGAATTCCAGGAAAACCAGAGTTACAAAAGAAAAAAAAGAACAAAACAAAACTAACCATCAGCTTGGTGTGGTAATGCACACCTTTAATATCAGCCCTAGAGAGGCAGAGGCAGACAAGTCTCTCTGAATTCAAGGCTAGCCTGGTCTACATAGTGAGTTCCAGAAAACAAACCCCGTACTGGCTTAGAAGACTTGGATTCCCAATACCCACGCGGCAGCTCATAACCCTCTCCAGCAACTCCAGTTCCAAGGGATCAGATGCCTTCTTCTGACCTCTGAAGGCTCCTCCATGCACCGGTACTCCGGCACACACTCAGGAACATACATATACCCAAAAAGATAAACAACAAACAAGATTAACCATCATAGGGATGACAGCAAAAGCCTCGGCAGGGGCTCCAGAGAGCCATTGTTCCTCTCCACTGCTGTCATTCTGCTCTCCCTGTACCCTGACCCCAGGAAGCCTGGGTCCTGGAGAGCTTTCCTGCCCTGGCATTAGCCTTGGAAAACTGAGTGGAGGTCATTCCCGTGCAGAGCCGATGCCTGAGTGCGTCCTCTCAGACGTACTCAGTATGCCAGCCTTCCGGCACAGAGGCAGCAAACACGGAGAAGGGGGTCAGGGCTGAGAATTCTAGGCCCAGATAGACTAGCGACCAGACCACCCTTTAGGTTCCATACCAGATGGATTTCTTGTTTGGGTCAACAAATTATCAGGGGGTCAGAAAGCCTCTTTGTTCTGAATTTGAGGGGAAATTCAGGGCAGGTTCCTTTATATTTGATATAGAACAAAGAAGATGAAACTTTAAAATGAAAAAGATTGACTAGTTCCACCTCAGGGATAGGGACAGAGGCTGTTGTTTTGTTTGTTCATTTTTAGACCAGGCTGGCCTAGAACTCACAGAGATCTGCCTGTCCCTGCCTCCCAAGTGCTGGGATTAAAGGAGTGTGCCAACATGCCCAGCTTGGTATTTTCTATGTAGAGACTAGAAGGAAGCTTCGGCCAAGGGAGTAAGTAGCAAGCCCAGACCCTGTCATAGTGCCGCCCTAACAGCAACTGGGCTGGAGAATTGGTATGTGACTTTGAAAGAGAGACGACACGGGCCTGACTCCAGGCCTCCACAGAAGCTCAGCATACTGTTCAGATGCCCTGGCAGCCTGACATGGCCATGACCGCTTGCTAACCTGTGGAGGGATCCAGCTTTTTCCACAAATGGGTTCATGGGAACTCTACTCAGGAAGCAATACTAGCGCAGGAGAATGACACACAAGCAAAATAGCTTGTTCTTCTATGGGACACATAGACGGTCTTTAGAAATAAAATGCAGGAGCCTTTTTAATAGAATAATTAACAGTATACATATTAAGAAGAGAAAAAGGGAAAGAGACAGATTGACAATGCACATTGCCAGGGGAAAGTCACACCGAAGGAGACTGCCACAGAAAAAAACTTTTCTGTAGCTTAAAAGGCCAATGCAGTTTTTGGTATGCAGATGTCGGTCACGTCTTGGAAGGAGCCAGTTTGAAATGCAGAAGTTAGTTATAAGCAGATGATGCCAGTCATGTCCCACAAGAACCATCTTGATATGTAGGTGTCAGTTGCATGCAGATGCCAGTCACTCCTTGGAAGGAGCCGGTGTCCTCCCTCCTAGCAGGCTTTACTATCAAAGGACAATGACTCATTAATGTTTGGATGCTCCTGTTGGCTGAATTCAGCTCTTTTGATGCAGATTCATTTTCCAGGTGTGCTAATTTTCCTTTTAGCTTCTATCAGTAAAAGGCTTATCTGTCTTTTCCTGGGAGTACCAACACCTACCCCAGGGATGGCTTTTATGATGTGCTAGCAGTATGCATAGGTAGCTCCTGCACATGCCAGGACTTAAAAGCCTGCAAGGTCTTTCAAGTAAAATGGCTGTGTCCCTTTCTCAGCCAACAATAGACAGCTCGGGTAGACCATGTAGACATTATTATTATTGATGAAAGGCTTTTTGTCACCATTACAGCAAAAAAGAGGGGGCAAAGTAGCTGATGAGCCAAAAATTTGCTGGCCAGAGAATCTGGAACTTTGTCATGCAGACTCCATCCAGCCTCAGGGATATTCATGGGCCTCAGCACTAACCGATGAGCATGCTGAGGGTTCATCTGACGATATTTTCTCAGGCGGCTAGCTGAGTGCCCAGCTCTATTGCTATCTTAAATACAAAGCTGCTAGATTAGCAATACCCAATACAGGAGATCTAATTGTATTTGTTTGTACTGAACAAACATATCTCCCAGCTTTGTGTAGCGGTGTGAACAGAAGCCAGGGAGACAATCCCATGACTTCCCCAGAGGCAGAGAGGTGACAGAAGGCTGCGTAGGAAGGGGGCAACAACTCCCATACTGTGCCCAGGGCCCACAAGATCCCAAGCTGCAGGGTTAATAAACCCAGGTCTGAGAAGACCAGGGGCTGAGGGCCAGCACACACCGGCCTGCGGTCATGTCTTTGTTGGCTGTGCAACCCAGCCCAGGAAAGAATATTCTAGGAGGCTTTGGGGCAGGTGTATAATGGGCTCTATCTTCTACCCAGCAGTTATGGATTCCAAGCCAGGAGAGCGGTTACCAGCTGGACATCAAGAAGAGCCTCACTCACATCCCACAGCATCCCCCAACTGGCCAAGGGAGGTAATCCAGGACCCAAGCAGTGGACACTCCACCAGGTAGGATGTCGTGAGTCCTGGTATCCCAGTTAGACGGCGGGTGCACAGGATCAGCCCCCACAGATCACGGTATCACAGAGTGGAGGGCTCCTGTGTCCCAGCAGAAATTAAAAGAGGTTTCTTTGGGGCCTGAAACACGGCAAATATGTCCAGTGGGAATACCTGGTTACCCATCAGTGTGTCAGAGCCCAGGGATGGTCAGGGCAGGACCTGCTGCCTGAGCCATCCTTGTCAGACTAGAAGAGTATGTTCATTCTGTTGGTTTGGGTTTGATTTGGTTTTTGAGACAGGCTTTCACTATGTAGCCTTGGCTGGCCTGGATATCATGATATAGATCAGGCTGGCCTTAAATCCAGAGATCCACCTGCCTCTGAAAACATAATTTTAAAAATTGCGAAGAAGCCCAAACTGATAGAGAACACCTATAATCCTGCAATCAGGAGCTAAGGCAGGAGGATCAGGAGTTTGATACCAGCCTGGGCTGCAGAAAGACTTTGTCAAAAAAAAAAAAAGAAGAAGAAGAGATGGAGGAAAGGAGGGAGAGAGAGAGTGAAGGAGGGAGGGGGGAAAGAAGAGAGGGATGGAGGGAGGAGTGAAGAAGGAAAAGAAGGCTACTGGGAGTGTTCAGGGATGAGTGGTGGTCTGGGGGCAGCCGCCTCTTTGCTTTTGCAGAAGGTGGGATGGAGGGGAGAGATGGAGAAAGACATTAGTTAGACAGCTCAAGCAGAAGTCGGGTTCCACAGATAGCCTGGAGTAAGACAAAAAAAAAAAGTTTTTTTTTCCCCACCCTCTACCCCAGGTGAGCCCAGACAGGTCCTCAGTGGATTGCTACTGTCTCTCACAATCTAAAAGCACCTCTCTGAGGGTCTCACCAGCCTCTTCAGACTTGAGGAAACCTCAGGGAGAGCCTACCTTGTCCATCTCCTGGCCCTCCTGTCCTGCCAACCCATATGCCCTGCAGGCAGAGCAACTTCAAGAGGGAGGATTCAGTTTCCAGCTGAAATAAAGCCAGTGTGCTGAGTGAGCATGCACCCTGGCTCTGCGTTGAGGGAAGGAGGCGGTGGCCTCATGGGCCTTCTGTGACCAGCCTTCCTAATAGACCCGGAGTCGCTTCCATCCATATCTTCAGTGAGCACCACCCCCACAGTGCCTGCAGGAACCCCCATCTCATAAATGGTATCTAGAGTCAACAGAGCCCCTTTCCCCTGCTGTCTGCAGTGCACAGCTTCACCTCTCTGGCCAGTCTGCCCTGGCCCCGCTGCCTTCTCTTGGAGCTATTAGAGGGGAGTTTGTCCATCAGCTCACAGGCTTCTTGGCTCTGGGTCTCCTGCAGTGAGAGCAGGGTCAAGAGTAGGGAACTCAGAGTTCCCTCAGTCCCCTCACTTTGTCTACTTGCTTACCTCCCAGACAGGCCCTCTCCTGCTGTTCAGCTCTGCCAAATCTGCCCTTCCTATGCTGGGGCCCCTTTCTTCCTGTAAATGCTGAGCTCATTTCCGAAGCTCACCACTCAAGGCAACTTTTGCCCCAAAATAGCCATTCTCACAGTGGCAGGGCACCTCCACAACGCTGTCCTGGAAACACCCCCTCGCTATACCCTGCTGGCCCTCCAAGCTTCTACTGAGTACAGATGCCCTCTTAGTGCCTTCCTCTTCATGGCAGCCACAGAGTCCGGCTCTTTCTAAGTGGGGGTTCCGTATGAGGAAGAATAGGGTGGGGAGAGGAAGTAACACTGCCGCATCTCCCTCTCCTCCCCACTGACTGCAGGAATATTATCTGCCTACTCCAACCTCTTGTTTGCTGGGCTAACCTCAGCTCAGCCCCCTTGTGTACCTCAGCCAAGCAGCCTTCCCTCCTACCTGACCACAGAGACGGGTCCCACCCTTGGCCACAGGCTTCAAGCAGCTACAATCCTCTCCCACACTCAAGGAGCCCGCCATGCTGTCAGATGGCCAGAGTTGATTCCCACCATCCCCCCAGATAGCATGGATGGGCAACTGCCATTGTGTCCATTTCTGGCTGTCAGAAGGCAGGCGAGATGAACGCATAGCAGACAGGGAGAGCATGGCTGTATGCTAGCTTTGACATTTGTCTCTGTCTTTGGGGTCAGGACAGTACCTCATCCCAGCCACAGCCCTGGATACACTGAATGACAGTGCTGCTCCATTGACCCCGCTCCTGGGTAGTTTGGACATAGTTGCCACACAGGCTGTTTTTCAGAACCTCCCAGCACCTGGGCTTGCTATAAAATTGCTTTGTGAGGAACCAGAAATAAAGTTCAAACCTCATTGAACCCTCTTCCTTTCCCATGGGAAAACTTTCCTAAAATTCATAATTAGTGTGTGTATGTGGTGATGCAGGTGGGGACACGTGCTGTGGTTCACGTATGAAGTCAAAGGACAACTTTGTGGAGTTGGTTCTTGCCTTCTGCCATTACATGGTTTCTGGGGATAGAACTCAGGTCACCAAACATGAGCAGCAAGCACCTTTACCTGATGAGACATCTCACCAGCCCCCTCTTCTTTCTACCAGCTCCTCAGATCCTTAGCATTTAGTCACTGGGAGACAGTGATGGCCAGACATTAAAAATACACTTATTGTACCAGGCTACAAGCTCAAGGCCAACCTGAGCTACATAGCAAGATCCTGTTCCAAACATCAAAAAACAAAATAGAGCCAGTAAGATGGGTGAGTGAGTATAGGCACCTGCTACCAAGCCCAATGACCTGAGTTTCATCCCCAAGACCCATAGGAAGAAGAAGTGAACTGACTCCCACACATTGTCATTGACCTCCACACACAGGCCACAGTATGTTCACACATGTACACATGCACACGAAATAAATAGATAAGCTGTTTTAACAGACAGAGTAGGCAAGAACAAGGCACTGCCCCAGTTAACGCTCAGTCCCAACCACAGAGGTATCCTTGTTCTTTGGATTGAACGCTGTTCCGGCCGTCAGCACCCAGGAAGGAGATCGCCTTGAGTGCCCCTTGCCTTCCACAGGTTGGCATGGTGCTGGCACATGGTCCGTAGGTGGCCCTGAGTCCCAGAAAACAACCGTAGCTGAGCGGGGCTGGGCGAATCCCACAGATGGAGAGCTCGTGTCTAATCTCAGACCCAGAACCTTTCTTATGTAGACAGATGCTTACTTTTACAAATACAGCTTAAACATCCCTAATCTGAAAGTCTGAAACCCAAAATACTCAAAAATCTGAAACTTTTGAGCACTGACTTTATAGTAAGTAGAACTTGGTTTTGGAGGGTGGGGGTTGTACTTGTGTGTATGCATGTTCTCCTATGTGTGTTTGGCCTGTGGGGCAGGAAGTTGACATTGGTGGCCTCCGTGATTGGTTTCCACTTTATATGTTGAGGCAGGATCTCAGCTAAACCCAGAGCTGGCCGATTCAGGTAGTCTAGCTGGCCTGCTCAGTTCAGGGATTTCTGTCTCCTGTGTATAGTGACTACAGGTCACCATGATGACCTGGCATTTATGTTCATGTGGGTCATGAACCCCAATCACACCTGCATAATGGGTACTTTACTGATAAGCTTGCTCCCCAGCTCTCTGCTTAGTTTTTTCAGACAGGATCTTACTGTATAGCCCTGCCTGGCTTGGATCTCACTACATAGCCCAGGCTGGCTTTGATGTTGACAGTACTGATGCTTCAGCCTCCCAAGTGCTGGGGTTAGGGATGTGCACCACCAACCACATTCATTTTTAAGAAAGAATTTAAATGCTGTCTGAAGCAGGGTGTGACAGCACAGACTGTAATGCCAGCACTTAGGAGGCAGAGACAGGGAGACCCAAAAGCACCAGACATGGGGCTAGAGAAATAATTCAGTAGGAAAGAGCATTTACTGCACAACCATAGGGACCTGAGTTTGGGTCCCCAGCACCCATGCAAAAGGCAGCTGTGGCTGTGTGCACCTGTGACTCCAGTGCTGGGAGGTGGGGAGGAGAAGACAGGATTGCTCAGGCTTGCTAGCCAGCCAGCCTAGCCAAAAAACTATGAGCTCCAGGCCCAGTGAGAGAGCCTGTATCCAGAGATAAAGTAGACGTGGTAGAACAGGAGGCCTGCTCTCCTCCCCTGGCCTCCTCCCCAGGGGCTTGCACCTGCATGTATTCATGAACATGCACACGCACACCCTGTGCACACACGCTCAAAGACAAAGTCCCAGGCTAGCTTGAACTACATAGCTACATCCTGTATTTTGATGGGTTTTTTTTTTTGTTTTGTTTTGTTTTGTTTTCTTGTTTTGTCTTTTTTTGTTATTGTTTGTCAACTTATTCATTTTGAGAAAGATCACACTGTATATCCCTGGTTGGCCTCAAACTCACAATGATCTTCCTGCACCAGCCTCCTGAGTGCTGGGATTATAGGCATGTGTCACTAGGCCTGGCAAGACCCTGTCTTTAAAAACTATAAAGTTACATTCAGGTTATGTTATATTTGTTCATGTAATACACACATGACACATAAGTGATTTTTAGTAGTTTAGTAGTACACAGTATCTCACTATGTAGCCTTGGCTGGCCTAAAGCTCACTATGAGGACCAGGATAACCTTGAACTCATAGAGATCCCCCTCTTTCTTCCTCTCTAGTACTGGGATTAAAGGTGTGTGCCACCATGCCCAGTAGCATAAATGAATTTTTGCAATAAGATTTTGCAAGTAAGATTTTGAATTTTTGCAATAAGTCCTGGGACTGAGAAGACAGCTCAGTAATTAAGAGTGCGTGCTGCTGTTGATACTAAAACACAATGCTCACCTCAAAGGGAATAAGAGTTTATTATGGGTGGCCATGGCCCAGAAACTCAGATTTAGGTCACCCCAAATTCAGCGTTCCAATGCTGTGACAGAACAAAGAAAGTCCTAAACCAAGGCTCTTTTCAATATGGTGGAAACAGGGAGAGGTAGTTTCAGTGAAGCAGGGAAGCTTCTGCTGTGGGAGGCAGATACTGCCTGGTGACTCAGCCCTTTGGTGGGTAGGAACTAGAGTTTTGTCAATGCATTCCAAGAAGTTTTATCTGTTTGTCTAGGATGCTGGGTCAGATGTGGAGTTGGGCAAGGGATGGCTTTTAAGAGGGCTAAAGGTAGCCCAAGGTAAACTGCATTAGCGTGCATCACTCCAGCGTCTCTACAGTCATTGACATTCTAATCAGTTAATGAGTTTTGTATAAAGGTCAGGAAAAAGTGTGGCTTGTTTCTGAGAGCTTTGTGCTGCTTTAATAGAGGACCAGGTTTTAGTTCCTAGCACCCACCTCCAGCTGTACACCACAGTCTCAGTGGAATCTGACAGCTCTTCTGGCCTCTGAGGGCACCAGCCACACTCAAGATGCACATACGCACATGCAGGCCCTCGCACATACACATAAAAAAACAGATTTAGATCCTATGTGCTCAGGCATGGTGATGCACACCTTTGATACCCACCTTTGATTCCAACACTCAGGAAGCAGAGACAGGTGAATCTGTGAGTTCAAGGTCAGCCTGGTCTACATAGTAAGACCCTGCCTCAAAAAAAAGGACTTGGATCCTGTTTCCAAGATATTTCATTATACCTACGCATATGTTCCAAAATGTTTTTAAATTAAACCCAGAATACTTCTAGGTTCAGGAATTTCAGATAAGAGACTCATTCCCTACTGCAGCTTTAAAAGTTTATGTGTATTTTTTTTCCCTCCCTCATGTGTCCCCTCCAGATATGTGGCAGCTCAAGAGACAGTATTTAGTACCTCCAGCTAAAAGTGACACTTTAGAATCAGAGGCCATGGGTAGCAGGACAAGAGAGCCGAGTGTTTGTGTGTACATGTGTGAACTGTTGGCGGGTGTTAGCCATCTGCCTTCACCAGGTGTGTTTTCTTCTCTCTGCTACCCACCCTATCTCCACCACTGTCTGGTTTCAGTATTCTCAGCATGAGGTGTCTGTAACAGCAACCAAGAGCCAGTTCCAACCTTAGTGAGCAGAGACCACAGAGCAGCCCCTGCTCGCCACACCTCTCTGTGCCTTCCTACAGAGAGAAAGGACCTAGGAGCCTCTGCTGGGTGCCCAGCTGCTAGGGTGACTCAGCTGCATTCCAAACACAAGTGAAGATGCAATCTCTCTTGGATTGCTCTCCCTGCCAACACAATGTCCCCATTATGACCTGATATAAACCGGCACCCTAATAAATCCTTGCCTATCTTTGAGGCACCTCCCAGTGAACACATATGTTAAACTGCCATGTGTTCCTGGAAGTCATGGGTAAGTGTCCTCCTGGACTTCCTTTTGCCCTGCTACACTGCTGTGCCCTAACCTGCTGTCCTCTCTCCACCCAGAGCCATTTCCTGGCTCCAGTTCTGGCTCTGGGCAACTTGCTCACCATCCTGAGGGATAGGGGCCCAGAGGGCTGCTCTGCCTTTGGCAGTGCCCTTTGCTTCACCCCTGCAGAAGTTAATGACAGCTCCTTGCCAATACACCCTCCTCCTGCAGCAACAACCAGACTTGGAGGATGACTTTCCCCCTTTTTGAGGCATGGGTCTTATCAAGCGGAGGGCTGGCTCCCTGGGCAGGGCTGCAGTCCCCATAGCTATGGGAAGGGCCAGCCAGAGGGAGCTCCTGCCTGAGGGTTCTCTCTTCCTGACCCAGCAAGGGTCACATGCTGCTAAGCAAAAGAGAGCATGAGAGAAGGTTTTTCCAAAAGACAGCAGTATGTGTATCTAGAGAGAGATTTTAGGAGTGGGCACCTGTAGTTACGGAGGCTTCCTGAGTTCAAACTACAGTGCGGACTGTCAGAGGTTCAGGGAGGGACTGCTGGGGGAAGGTTATTGCTTTTTATTCAGGCTTTCCAACCAATTAACCAATTAGTTAGCTAAGTTGCAGTAGATAAGTTCTAACTTTATTCAATAGTGCTGTTTTCATCTGGTGAGACCCAAATCTTATCTTAAAGCCCATTTGACATGGAAAAACAGCCATCTCCTCTGGGCTTTGGTACAGGCTGAATCTCCCTGCAGAAGGCTGGGGGCCTTTCCTGTTGGCCGGGAGAGCACAGCTCTCTTGAGCCCTGCTGTCTGGCCTTCTGCCACTAACCCCTGCTGACCTCTGGGTCCCTGCATGACCTCACAGGCGCACCCCCAGTGCCAACACTGCCCCGCCTCTGCCCTTACCAGCAATCACTGTGGCTCACATGTGGCTAATCTTCACTTGTTTCAATGTAATTTTCACTTTCCTTTTCTTTTTTCCTTCCTTTTTTTTTTTTTTTTTTTTTTTTTTCCCAGACAGGGTTTCTCTGTTGTAACTCTGGCTGTCCTGGAACTCACTCTGTAGACCAGGCTGGCCTCGAACTCACAGAGATCCACCTGCCTCTGCTTCCAGAGTGCTAGGATTAAAGGTGTGAGCCACCACCTGGCTCTGTAGTCATCCCTTCCCTAAATGAGCTACACCTTCAGATGGCTGACACTCTGGAAATGTACGTGCATTTTACCGCAATTTAAAAAGTGCCAGTGACAAAACAGCAAAGTCAGAACTGCAAATACAGAGATACAG
This sequence comes from Cricetomys ansorgei, assembly GCA_026225945.1. Lineage (NCBI taxonomy): Eukaryota > Metazoa > Chordata > Mammalia > Rodentia > Nesomyidae > Cricetomys > Cricetomys ansorgei. Next base: position 22,486,204 of record JAMJFZ010001796.1, read on the forward strand.
CGGTAGAGAGCAGCCTGGTGTAGTGGTGCAAGCCCACTGCAAATACAGAGATACAGCGGTAGAGACAGCCTGGCGTAGTGGTACAAGCCCAGAACTCAGAGGCAGGCCAATCTCTGTGAGCTCTAGGCCAGCCAGGGCTACATTGAGCTCTAGGCTAGCCAGGGCTACATAATCAGACCCTGTCTCAAAAAAACAAAACAGCTACAAAATTGAAGCAGGCTGCGTTATATCTTCATTTGACAGAGTGCCTGCCTAGCGTGCACAGAGCCGAGTTCACCACCTAAACTGGCCATGGTCGTTCACACTAGTAATCCCAGCACTCAGGAAGTGGAGGCAGGAGGATCAGAAGTTTATCATTCTTCACCACATAGAGCAAGTGAGAGCCCAGCCTGTGCTTCATGGTTCCCTCCTGAGAAACTCCCAAAACTCTAACCCTCATTTAAGGGTAATTACACTGGAATCACAATGCAACCTCACTTTGTTTACATTTTTCTTTCTTCCTTTTTTTTTCTTTTCTTTCTTTTTTTTAACGACAGGGTCTTACTATATATAGCCTTGGCTGGCCTAGAACTCAATATGTAGACCAGGCTGGGCTCAAACTCAAGGACCTGCTTGCTTCTGCCTTCTGAGTACTGAGACTAAAGGCATGTTCCACTACACCTGGCTACATTTATTATTTTTAATTATGTGCGTATGTGTGTGACTGAGTTTAGGTGTGTACATGGGAGTTCAGATGCTCAATAAAGCTAGAGGTGTCAGATCCCCCTGGAGCTGCAGTGACAGGCAGGGAGAGCCTGGCTCGCAGGGTGTGAAGACAGTCACCACTTCTGACTGTAAGGCAGGATGGGCCGGGAGTGCTCAGGCCAGCCCCAGCTCATTCCTGGGAGTCAGTGACCCGGAACCCAAGGTGCTGCTCTGACCTCACAGAGCTGTAGGGAATTGGTGGAGACATCTGGAAAGCGAGTGTCCTCAGCTCCTGGCGTCACTGCCGGCCTGCTATGTGGATGACTTCAGGAAGGTTCCTGAACTTTGGACCCTCAGTCTACATCTGCTAAAATGGAACACCTCTGTCGCAGGGCTGTTTGGAGGTTCAACGTCACCATATCAGCAAGGCCTTCCTTGGCCACCCCTCCCAAAATTAGTTTCCTGTTCTGCAAGTCTCCACATTATGAGAAGCTGGACGACCCACTGAGCCAGTCTTCCCATTCTGGGTAGAAGTCAGACGCCATACCCTTCAAAGTGTGTCAGCAGCGTGTACTCTTTTGCCCTGGAAAACGGTCTCCTCCCCTCTACTTGTTTGTGGGAGCTGCTGTCCTGCTTAGCACATGGCCGTTACTCTGTCCTCAAGGTTATTGGGATCCAGCCTGGCTGCTTACAGCCACCTTTGTTATAGCCACTCTTGCCTGCCAGGTGACCCTGGCACACATTCCAAACCCTTTAGAATAAGCAAAGTCATTGGGATAGTCAGCCATGCCCATGTCAGCCACTGGTGTGGAGATCTTAATTTTTCACATTTATCTACTTAGGTACTTTTAATGTGTACGTGTGTGTGTGTGTGTGTGTGTGTGAGAGAGAGACACGTATGTGGATGTCAGAGGACAACTTGTAGGAATCAGTTCTCTCTTTCTACTATGTGGGCCCTGGGGATTGCGCTCAGCTTGGCAGCAAGTGTCCTTACCTGCTGAGCCATCTCTCAGGCCCTGCCAGGACTTTTCTTGACTGATTTTGGACATGTTAACAGTTTGGGGTGTTTTTGTTTGTTTGTTTTTGTTTTTTTTAGAAAGCTCGGTGCATTCTGGTTGTCCGAGACCTACCTTTGCCTAGCTTAGTAGAGAAACCTCTCCTCCAGCTCAAGGTGTGGGGATGCATCCAGCTTCTAAGTGCTAAGCATCTTCTATCCCTAGCCCTAATAAATTACACCGGGGTGACCTTAGCCTTGGCCTCTCCTTCTTGGGACTCTCAAGCCCTCCTTTCCACCGTGGACAGTGGTCCTAATGCTCCACCACTGGGTTTTTCTGAGATCTGTGAGTCTCTGCACCTCTCCCCTGTCTCTCCTGTGCCACATCCCTCCTAAGGATTCGTTGTGGTCACTTGAGACTGCCAGATACCCAGAACCATGCCCTCTGTGATTGTGTCATCTGAGAAGCCTTAAGATCCATCTACACTTCCCCTTTGTCACATTGTACCAGCCTGCCAGGGGTGAAGATTATTTAAGATGAACTGGGAGATGGCTCAGTTGTTAAGAGCATTTGTTGTTCTTGCAGAGGACCCAGGTTTGGTTCCCAGCACCCATGTGCTGAGCTCCCATTCTAGAGGATCCAGTGCATTCTTTGGGCCTCCATGGGCACCAGACACATAAGTGGTGCACAGAGGAACATGCAGGCAAAACGTCCATACACGTGAGATAAAATAAAAATTAAGTATTATACTTACTTCATTATTTTATGTGTAGGGATGATTTGACTGCATGTATGACTGTGTACTACATGTGTGCCTGGTGCCCATGGAGGCCAGAAGAGGACAGCCAAGGCTGTATAGTAAGACTCTATCTCAAAAAATCAAATATTAGTGAATGAATTAAATGGCAGTACTCTCCCAGGCCCTGCCCTCTTCCCTGCCCTGCTAACACCTTAGCTGTTAGTTCTTCCTCATTACTTCCCCCTGCCCCTGAAATATGGCTGCCACATTGTTGGGGCCACATTGATAGTGGCTTCCCTCCTCCTTTCTTCTGGCTTTTTGTTTAATAGCTATGACTCTGTTGAACGTTCTTTTCTCCAGGGAATTCACATCCGCCTTCACCTGCAAGCCCTGGGTACCCAGTACTCCAGAGACCATGGAACCGAACCCACTCAGGGCGAAAGCATTACCTCTGGCCCCACAGTTCTCCTCAAGTGGTCCCCAACAAGCCAACCGCCCAGCTTCCACAGCATCCTCCACGAGGGGCCTGCACAGTAAGTCAGCCAGCACCTTGGTGGGAAGCCCAGAGGAAGGGCCTTTTGCTCCTGTATTTGGGCCCATGAACAGTTTGTGCCCAGGCAAATGGGAAAGGCACATTTCTACCCTCCACAGAACCAATGGCTTCCTTTGCTCTGAGGACCTGTCCTTTATTAACCTTTCCTGTTGCTCATTGCTCTTAGCCCAGCAGCTAGTATATAAGCTGGCCAAGTGACACCCTGAAGGTCATATCCCTTTGAAATAAGATTCACAAAGGCCTTGCAAAGGCCAACCTGACCTGTCTCCGCTGCATAAGATTGGTCCTGAAATTCAGATCCACCTTCTGATCTGCTCAAACCCAGCCTCCCCATCTCAGTTGCCTTCTCTTAGCCTCAGCCAGTTGACCGCCCTCCCCACCCCAGCTAGTGGATCTTCCCAAAGGGCTTTACTAATAAAAAGGAGAACGAAAGGACAGAGCAAAAATGTCAAGCAGCACAAAGCCGTTAAGTCAGGAGAAAACACTTCTGTCACCGCTCCTGCCTGGTCCTGGCATTCTAGCCAAGTGCTGATAATGGGCTGTGGCTAAGCCACCATGGCTCTCCCTATTCCCGCTGGAACAGTAAAGCGGAGGTTCAGGTCAGGCTGCTTCCTCCCAGGCCCAGAGGCAGAGCCAAGGGGCCATGGGAAAGCCTCGCCAGGAGGGAAGCAGGCAGGCCTCTCTGACCCTGCCCTGCTTCCAGGCTGCACAGGGCTGGGGAGCCCCAGTTGATAATAATCACAGTAATAACACCCTGTAGCTAATAGCTGGCCACACTCCACTTCCAGTAACAGCACATGACCCAAGCCTGGTGTACAGAGTCCCTGAGTGGGGGATTCCATACGTCCTGTGGACTCCGCAGTGAGCCGTTGCCAGGAGGCACACTGAGCAAACTGACCAGGGCGGGCCATGGAACCAGGACCTGGGAGGGAAAGTTCTCTTCATTCTGTTTGCACAAGGGCAGATTGAAAGAAGGGACTGTGTGGGATAGAGGGGTTCTGTGCAGAGACCACTTGGCACTGGCATCTGCCTCTGGCATCTCTCCTCCAGGCAGCCAGTCCTACAGGAAGTGAAGATGGCCTCTTTCCCAAGCTGTCGCCACCACGTTGTCTGAGGACCCGTCGGCTTCCGGTTCTCCACCAGCCAGCAGCTGCAGGTGATGGATGTGAAGAGACACTTGTCTTCGAGATCCTAGGTGGCCGAGGATCTCAGGAGTGCCAGCCCTCCAGGTTGCCTCTGGAGCGAGGCTGTTGAAACCCCACTATCCGGGCATCATCTCCTCAGACTGAGCCATGAGAAAAGGGCTGGGAGAGAGGAAGTTCCCTGCTCACCCAGAGGAGAAAGAGGGATTTCCTTTGACCTCAAGACACTGTGTGGCCTCAGGGGGTGACAAATTCTGGGTTCAGCTTCCCTAGCCTTCACAGATCCTAAGGTAGACACGAAGCCACACCAGTGTCACCCAGACTGGGAAGGATATGCCAGAGGCGTCCTTTCCCAGGTGTCTGGCCAAGGTGGCTGGCGAAAGGTGGCCATCTCTCTTCTCACGTGGACCAACCGCAAATGAATGAGGAGGACAGGGGAGCCTCGTTCCCAAGGCATGAGCCTCAGCCAGGGCATTTGCTTCCTCTAGACTCTGCTAGAAGATGGAACACTGCATGTGATGAGTGAGGGGACGGGAGGATGCAGACGTTCTAAAACATAATAAACTTAGAAACAAGAATACACTGTGGACCCAGAGAAGTAGCTCATGGGGTAGAGGGCTTGCCTAGCACACACAAAGCCCTGGGTTCCATCTCCAGTATTACAGACACCTTATGTGGCGGCTCTCACCTCTCATTAGCACTCGGGAGGTGGAGGCAGGGGATCAGAAGCTCAAGGTCATTCCGTGTTACTTAGTGAGAGGATCATGCTGGTGTGACCCAGTGTACAGGGTCAGCGTAGACTCAGGCTTCCTCAGACAGTTGTATGGGTTTCTGCTGTTGTCGTTTGTAGATTCATTTATTTAATTTTACGTGTATGAGAGCTTTGCTTGCATCTTTGTATGTGCACACGTGTGTGCCTGGTACCCTGGGAGGCCAGAAGTAGGGCTTAGATCCCTCACACTGGAGTTACAGGTGATCCTGAGCCTCCACGTAGGTACTGGGAACAGAACCCAGGTCTTCTGCAAGAGCAACAAATGCTCTTAACCACTGAGCCATCTCTCCAGATCCTCTTTCCACAGTTTTAAAGGCCTTAGAAAGGTGACCAGCTTAACCTATCTCCCTCCCCCACCCCTAATAAGAAAGAAAATAAAGGCTCCACTAGCATAGTAACCAATCCCCATCTTACCAAGGTGACATCAGGCCCAAGTCCTAGGACAGAGGAAAGAAAACCACCTACAGAGCTGATGTCCTGAATGTTAACTGAGTTATAAAGCTGGATAAAATTAATCAGTATCAACAGCCAGGTATAGTGGTGTATGCCTTTAGTCCCAGCACTCAGGAGGCAGAGGCAGCTGGATCTCTGTAAGTTTGAGGCCAGCCTGGTCTACACAGTGAGCTCTGGAACAGCCAGAGCTACAAAATGAGGCCCTGTCTTTAAACAAACAAACAAACAAAACAAAACAATCAGTATCTAGGTGACCGGGAAGAAAGGGGATGAAATCACAGGCCATTGCCATCTCCCCAGGTGCTTCCACGTGGCCCCTGACTCCTGAGAGCAGGCGGAGAGACAACCCTTAAACAGACAGGAGCCAGATTAGCCTGAGATTGAGGTAAGCTACTCAAGGACTGGGACCCAGGTGATCTTGGGAGTTCTTGGTAGAGACACCAGGTTAGATACATTGGAACTCTTCTGCAAGAGAAACAAATGCTCTTAACCACTGAGCCATCTCTCTAGCATCTCTTTATACATTTATTAAAGGCCAGAGCTGGAGAGATGGCTAAGCGGGGTTGGGAGCACTGACTGCTTTTCCGAGGGACCCAGGTTCAATCCCCAGTACCCACATGGAAGCTCATGGTTGTCTGTAACTCCAGTTCCAGGGGATCTGACACCTTCACACAGACATGCATGCAGGCAAAACAGCAATGCACACAAAATAAAAATAAATAAATTCATTATCTGGGCGGTGGTGGTGCTGGCCTTTTATCCAAGCACTTGGGAGGTAGAGGCAGGCAGATCTCTGTGAGTTTGGGGCCAGCCTGGTCTACAGAGTGAGTTTCACAACAACTAGAGTTACAACAGAGAAATCCTGTCTCAAAAAGCAGAAAGAAGGAAAGAAAGAAAGAAAGAGAGAGAGAGAGAGAGAGAGGGGAAGGAAGGAAGGAAGGAAAGAAGGAAGGAAAAAAGAAAGGAAGGAAGGAAGAAAGGAAGGCCTTAGAATGGTGACCAGCTTAACCTGTCTCCCACCCACTCCTGGCCTGACTATATCTCCAACACTCCAGAAATATATGTGGCACCCTCTGCTCTTAGAAAAGAGGACCTTGAGCTGCTAAGGCCCTGAAGCCCTCTCTGGCCTCCCAGCTCTGCCTATGGACGCCTATAGCAAGGGTGCCAGGAGTCTATACAGCGGTGTGGCAACAGAAAGGACTCTGGAATGAAGTCGCTCAGTGATGAAACCTGGGGATGAACTCGCAAAGCAGCGTCATCAAGAAGGCACTCCGCCCGCCATCCAACCCCCAGGATTCCGCAGGTACCAGTGCCTGGCACAGCCTTTCCCTGCCTGGTGTGGGAGCAGCAGACACCTGGGCCTGGAAGAGTCGTCTTTCCAAGCCCTTGGAATGAAAGCAGCAGCTGTCTCTCAAGTCCTCAGCTGAGTGGAAGTCAGGCTGCTCATCATGGTCTTTGAGGAAGAAGAAAAGATAGTCTTTTAGAGGGACGAGGGGGCTCCTGCGTGGGCTCAACATGCTGAGACCACCAAGCAAGGTGTGGGTTGTTCTTCAGGTAAGTAAGCATCCGCATCAGCCAGGTCTCTCCGCATTCCTACAAGGGCCGCTCCCAACACATGCTTGTGCATTGCAAGACGGGACTAGAAATAAACCTGCTTTTGACAGGATTTCCCTGTGTAACCCAGGCTGGCCTGAAACTGGCTCCAGTACAAGCTGTCCTCAAACTCAAGATCCACCTGCCTCATAGTCTGTAAAATAAATTCTGACAACGTGAGGCTAGAGAGATGTCTCAGAGTTTAAGAGTGCGCTGCTCTCGCAGAGGACCCCATGACCATCCCTCGTGGACACGTGCCCTGCAGACACACTTTCATACACACAATTGGAAATAAAATAGATTTTTCTGGACAACTTTTTCATAAATAATCCAAGTGTCTGCTGCTGGCTCTGCTGAGACTGAGTATGAACCCATTCTGGGGTGGGGGAAGGAGCAAATAAAGAATTTTAATTTTATTTGTTATTATACAAATATGTTGCCGGTGAGTGAGTGCAGATACGCAGGTGCCAGGCACACACGGGAGGTCGGAGCAGCTTTATGGGATCACTCCTTCCACCTTCACATGAGCTCTGGGGGGTTGAACTCAGGTCACGTTTGTAAAATGAGGGCTTTTACTGGCTGAATCGTCTCTCTAGCCCAAAGAAAACATTATAAAAAATAATCTGAGCCAGGCAATGATAGCACATGCATTTAATCTCAGCACTCAGGAGGTAGAAGCAGGCAGATCTCTGTGAATTTAAGACCAGCCTGGTCTACAGAATGAATTCCAGTATAGCCAGAGTTACAACAAAAACCCTGTCTCAGAAAAACCAAAATCATCATCATCATCATCGTCTGGAGGTCTAAACAAGGAAAGGTAACACTCACCTTTAATCCCAGCATTTAGGAGGCAGAGACAGGCGGATCTCTGTCAGTTCAAGGCCTCCTTGGTCTACAGAGTGAGTTCTAGGACAGCCTGAGTTACAACAGAGAAACCCTGTCTCGAAACAAACAAACAAGACTGGGAACCCTCAGGTGGATTATGGGAGCCTTTATCTTAGAGGCTGAACCAAGCTCTGTTGCCCCATGGGAGTTTCTTCTAAGCAGTTCTTGCCTCCCCCCCCCCCTTTTTTTTTAAATTCAAAGCAATATGTAACTGTCAGACAATAGCTTGAATAGATAGGAAGAAGTTTGTCTGCCAGTGAGACACCAAAAAATACGAAGGAGGAGAGGAGAAAGAAGAAATTTAAAATGGCATTTTTTTGTTTGTTTTGAGCTAGAGTGCCACTGTGTAGCCCTGGCTGGCTTGGAAGCTTCCTGTGTGAACCGGACTGACCTCCAGCTCAGAGGTCTGCCTGCCTCTGTCTCCTCAGTGCCAGGATTAAATATCACCCCTTCTTAAAAGTTTGTGCCCAGCTCCAATTTTGAAATAAATACATGAAAACAAGTCTAACCTTGCACTCGCATGACGCCGCGGCCTGCCCGTCACCCTGACTTGTTACAGTAAGCGTTTATAAACTACCAGCGGTACACGGGCAGGTTTCCTTATCTGACTTTTTTTTTTTGAGACAGGGTTTCCCTGTGTACCTCTGGCTGTTCTAGAACTTGCTCTGTAGACCAGGCTGGCCTCGAACTCATAGAAATCTGTGTGCCTCTACCTCCCTAGTGCTGGGATTAAAAGTGTGCACCGCTGACTTCTTGAAAATTTTAATTTTAAAATGAAAGTATTGTTTATCTTGATCACTGAGTTTCTAGGGTCCTTCCTCAAATCCTGAGTGGATGTGACTGTCTCACTTCCCTCATCTCAATCCTGGCTCAGGATCTGGGGAGTCCCTCGGGGCCTCCCGGCGTGCCCAACAGCATGCCCATGGCTCGGGCGGCTGCACCTATCTGCATGACTATGTCGGTCTCACCCAGCTCCTCATGGTGAGTTGCACCGTTACACTTAGCCTTTGTATGTAACAAACCATTTCCCAAACAACCACTCATTAGCTTTACAAATATGTAGATCGCAGCAGAGGCCGGGCTTAGATCACCCTCACAACTTAGCTAGACTGCTAAATTGTTATGTTCACCTGCGGTCAGAGATCTCAGTCATGTCTGGCAGTTAGTTGGCTGGGCCCTCAGTTCTCCGGGAAGGCCTCATCTTCCAGGTGGCTGTGTTTGTCCACAGTTATCTTGGAGTTCCCACTGCTGCATGAGATCAAACCCAAGTACCCTTCAAGTCTCTCCTGGTTTCAAGAGTGCTCTTCTCCAATGGACCAAAGCAGGTCATATGCCGAAAGCCTGAGTTGGCATGAGAGGACACAGATACAGGCTGCCAACTGGACAGAGGGCATTACTAACCAGCTGCAACATAGGACAGCACTGAAGCTGTCAGGGTCGTTTTCATTCAGCTGAACAACTGTATCTTCTGGGACTACTGTGTGGGGGCATGGAAACACCGCCACACTCCCTCAAATGGCTGTCCATCTTCAGAGAAGGAGGAAGTGATGGCAGATTCAGAAAACATTGGGTCTAGCGAGTCCTACCACTTCCTCTCCTGAGGTGTCAGGTGAGGCCTGGGAGAGAAGGAATCTGGGAGGAGAGGAGAGGAGAAAGAAGCAAAGAGAACCGGACTGTGGGAAAGAAGAGTCAGGCTGGGAAGATAGCAAAATCCATAGTCTCATAAGCATGAGAACCAGAGTTCAAGCCCCAGAACCCATGTAGAAAATGCCAGGACTGTAGTGGCACCAGGCTTGTAATGCCAGCCACTGTCAGGAGGTGGGATCCGCCTGTCCTGCTTGGCAAGCTCTGGACCAGTGAGATTAGAAAAAAAATCATTCTTGGTGAGATGGCATATATCTTTGATGCCAGCATTCAAAGGACAGAGGAAGGTTCATCTCTGTGACTTCAAGCCTGGTCTACATAGTGAGTTCCAGGCTACCCAGGGCTACATAGGGTCTCAACCCTGTCTCAAACGAAATATCAAGATATACAGAGAAGAGTAAAGAACAAACACTGGAGGTTATTTACTAGTCTACATATATACACACACGCCAGGTGCACATGTACTCACACACATGAACATGTGTGCACCTACATGAACAGAACTGGGCAGGGCTGGTAAGGAAAAAACAAGCCAGGAGCTGAGAGATGGCCCAGAGGACTTGAGTTTGGTTCCCACATCAGGAAGCTTGCAATGGCCTGTAAGTCCACCTCCAAGGGATCTAATACCCTCCTTTGGCCTCCACAGACACCCTTACTCATGTGCACATGCACGGACAAACACACAAAGAAAAGTAATAAAAGTCTTTTTTTTTTTTTAAGAAGAGAGCTTCGAGGAAGATGAGAGGGGAGCACAAGGCTGTCCCCATAATTAGACTTGGAGAGGAAGCAGAGCTGAGGCTTTCCTTAGAGTTAGTCAGAAGTCCTCAGTACCAGAGCAGACCAACACCATGAGCCGGAGGATGAGAACTTAGAACTCAGAGATCCTGGGGGGACGGGCAGCAGGGAAGCTGCAGTAAGACCACGGATCCAGAACCTTGAAGGCACCTGGGAGCACAGAGCCCTCCAGGACCCGGGTAGGCAGCAGCACCAAACTGGAGACAGTTTGCAAGAGCTTCTTGCTAAGTCGTCGGGAGCTCTGTGAGCTGCCTCTAACATAGCTTTTTCCAGCGCTTAAAGCACATTACAATCCAATGCACTCTATTAAAAACTAAGGCGGGGACTGGAGAGTTGGCTTAGCAGGTAAGAGCACTTGTCACTCTTGCGGAGGACCTGGGTTCCATTCCCAGCACCTGCACGGCGTCTCATAACCATCTGTAACTCCAGTTCCAGGGGATCCAACACCCTCCTCTGATCTCTGTGGGCACTAGGCATGCACATGGCACACATATGTACATGCAGACAAAACACTCACATACATAAATAAATCTTTTAAAAAAATACTTTAACAAAAAGCCTAAGGGAACAAATGGGCTGAGGCAGTAGCTCAACTGGTGGAGTGGTCGCACCCTGGGTTTGAACTTCGGCACTATAGAAAACTAGCATGACGGCACATGCCTTTAATTCCAGCACTTAAGGTGAAGCCGGAGGATCAGACGTTAAAGGTCATCCAGCTGGGGGCTTCCTTGGGCTGACTTGGATGTCCCTGCAGCACTTCCTGCCGGCACACTGCCCACATTAGCACTTCAGAAGTCCTGGGTGCCAGGCTTCGAACATGAGTCACCACTTCCTGGGACTGGAGATGCTTCACCGATTGTGCAGTTGGATCCTTGGGGCTTTTGTTATGATTCTCGGGTGGGGGTCGGGGGACGGGGCACTGACTTAAAAAGAGACAAGTGGGGGTGCCCCTCAGACTAGTAGGTTTCCCAACTAATCTAAAGTCTGGCGACAACAATTCCTTCAAGGAGTGAAGGCGAAAGGTCCCAGTGACTTACAGATCTGGAGGGACAGGGCGAAGACCAGGTTTGCTGGTGGAAAGGGAGTGTCTGGTCACTGTTCTGTCACTATGAACAGACGTGATCATGGCAACTCTTATAAAGGAAAGCATTTAATCGGGAGTTTGCTTACAGCTTCAGAAGCTTGGTCTATTGTCATCACGGCAGGGAGCATGGCAGCAGCCATGGAAGGAATGGTGCTGGAGGAGTATTGAAAACTACATTGTGAAAGAGAGAGAGAGAGGGAGAAGGAAACTGGGCCTGCCATGGGCTTTTGAAATCTCAAAGCCCACCATCAGTGATACACTTCAACAAGGCCACACCTCCTGCAGCAAGGACACACCTCCTAACCCCTCTAATCATTTCAAATAGCGCCATGGCCTGGTGACTAAGCATTCAAATATGGGAGTCTATGGGGGCCAAGATAAAGTGTGTTAGCTACAAGCAAAAAGAGGAAAGCAAAGGCCACCAGAGATGAAGCCACAGGATCAGGACACCTCCTGACTCAACAGTGGTGGGATAAAAGGGACTCCTGAGCTTAAGGATTGGCTAGTGGCCTAATATCGACATCTCTTTGATTCTTGTCCTAGGACCTTACTTAGGAGCTGTGTTGTATATGCCCTCGGGAAGGGAGCAGCTTTGTCCAGAGCACCACTGACAATGCACATGGTGACTGTGGACACAGTCGGCTGTGGCTGAGTGTGGGTCCTGGGCTCTGTGACTCCATCTGAAGCTCAGGATTCAGGCCGACATGTGCAGCAGGCCTCAGCAGGGCATCAGTGGCCATGCTGGAATGCCCAGCAACCAGGACTCTCTCTCCATGAAGTCACGCGGTGGAGGCTCAGGGAACTGAGTATAATAAATCGGCAAAAAATAAATGAAGCATTTCTCACTTTTGTGGGCCCCAAAGAGGTCCCTAGAGATAGGGTGACAGGTCTAAGAGCACACTAAAGTGGCAGGTCCTCTGGCGTGGCCGAGGAAGCTGGGCACACCAGAGGACCAGCCACCAGTGCCCCGCCACAGAAAACAGAAAGGCTGTCATGAGCACACTAGACTAGAAACAGAAAAACTCATTTGTGTCTTTCCACAGTGTCAGGGTTCACTGAATAACAATACATTCATAGGATTTATTGGTTCCAATGACAGCAACGAATGTGTCATAAAATCTCCCCACCTGCGGAGCCTGGCCACGGCAAATGCAAGCTCTTTGTTCCACTCTTAATCGCTGACATTAACTCTTCACACCACACATCACATAGCACGCACTTGGTATATTTTTCTATCTATGCACATGGGTTATCGTATAAATACAAGCTAAAGAGGCTTCAGTAGTGTTCAAGCTGGTTAGAAGTGGCCTGAGACAGTCTGGTAAGATAATCAACCAGACCAGTACAGGGAGAGCTGCTGGTGGTAACTGCTCCAGTCAGGTTTGAGGGCAAAGGCAGAGTTCAGCTGTGAGGTAAGCAGACTGGACTGGGATTAGAGCAGGAGTGGGTCCTTCTAGGTCTAGATGGGTGAACATGGAGACAGGCAGGCAGTCAGCAGGCTGCATCAAGTCAGCCAAGTCAGGGAGTCCTTGGTTGCTGACACACATACCAGGGATCAGGCGAGAGGCGGTGGCTCCCCACTGTTAGCTGTCCATCACATTATACGTCCCGGGCAAAGGGGTTCTACCTTTTCCCTCTCTCTAGTGTGTCTGGTAAGTTCTGAGGCCTACTTTCCCTGATTTTAATAAGCACAGTTTCGATTCTTCCCAATAAACTTACAGGGACGCTCAATTTCTTCTCCCAGGACTAAGCCGTTCATCTGTCTCTGCTGGAAGGGCGAACCTGGCAGTTCCTGGGCCCACCCATAGGCTGCATTCCTTCTCCCTCCAAACAGAGTCAAAAGCTGCTTGTAAAGTGGAGTCTCCTAGGGCAAGGCACGGCCTGAAAAGCCTCTATTTTATTCAACATGGAGTGACTTAGAGTGTGGCATAGCCTGATCTCAACAGCCAGGCAGGGCCCAAATTCCTAGGCAGCCACAGTGGCCAGCGCTGATGCGGTACTTATTGTTCCAGGGGCTAGACTCCAAGGAAGAATGGAGGGAGAGGCCACACAATGCCTTCCGGGAGAATCGCTCCTAAAGCAGGCATAGATGGGTTGGGGAGGGGCGTGCACAACATGATGTGACCACGTGGTGCTTCCAGAGGCTGCAGACGGCCGTCGATATGGAGACGAGGGTTGGGGGGGGCAAGCGGGACGCGAGGCATTGTGGTGTTCTGTGGAACCGGCCACGGAGGTTGTCTGACAGGAACCTGGATCCCAAAATTCCAGAGCAGTCCGAAACCGATGTGTGCCAGCCGTCATGGCCCTGAAGCCTCAGCTTACCTTCTCCTACGCCCCTCCAACCCATGCGTCTCAAAGGAGAACTGCCCTCTCCCATGGCCCCACTCCGGTGTGAGAGGCGACAAGTCACCTTCAGCCACAGCCTGACCTAGAGAGCTGACTGGAGCTGGAGGGGACCCCGCTTTCACTTTTTAAAAACATTCCTTGATTGATTGACGTGTGTCTGTATGACCTACACAACACGTATGTGGAAGTGTCCAGGAGCTGGTTCTCTCCTTCCACCACGTGGGTCCTAGGGACCAAACTCAGGTTGTCAAGCGGCATGGCCACTGAGCCACTTCGCCGGAGCACTTTCACCCTGGATGGCACGGCTGCAAGTGACAGCTGCAGGCGCCATATGTCCTGCATGTGGCTCTGTAGGGAGCCACAGGGAGAAAACAGCCACCTTTCAGGAAGAGGTCTCTGGTTTTCCTGTTCTGCTTCTCTGAGCCAGTGAATCCCTGCTTGTTGTTGTTGTTGTTTTATGACTTTCGCATTGGGCGTTGCTTGTCAGTAATCCAAAGATCTGTGACCAAAGCAGCGGCCCTGGTCACTCAGACACAGGTTGCGGCTTAAATATCGAAAGCCACCAGGTTCTCGATCCTTCTTGCAAACTCACCTTAAATCACACAATCTGCTACTCTTACCCCAAAATTGGCGAAGCGTGTCTGGAAGGCCAGTGGCTCTGGTCCTCACGGGAAATCCTGTCTGATTTTTTTTTTGTTTTTTTAATCAGTCAGCACTTCCCTCACAAAGTTCAAGCCCACCTATCCTTCATCCTCATGAAAGTGACTTCACACCTTCACTTTTACTTAAAAAATAGAGAGGTTCCCTCCTACCCTGTGACTGTCAAGACTATGACTCCATAAGAACAGTGGTTGGGGAATGCAACCGTGCAGTTCCGGGCCCTCCACCGGACTCATGCTCGGTTGATGGCTGACACCTCATGCTGCCAGGACACTTGCTGAGTTTTTGATGGTCGTGTTTGTGTTTGTTCCCTTGTTTGTTTTAAGGTAGGGTCTCACTGTGTAGCATAGGCTAGCTTGAACTCATGAAGGGACTACCTACCTTCCTGACTTTTAAAGTCGTGATTCACAAGCAGCCAAACAAACTTGACTAAGGAGTCCAAGGCTCACCGCTGTGGGGCTTGCGTACCTCTGAGGCTTTGGCCCAAGCCTCTACCCCTCCACTCTCGGCCTGGTTGATTTACAGGGATCAGACAGTGAAGCAGGTCACCTCGGCCAGACAGACTCAATGCCAAACCTTGAACCTTGTAGCAAGGGTGTCCAACCCTTTGGCCTCACTGGGCCACACCATCATCTACCAAATTCACCCTCAAGAACCACACAACCGAGTTATAGAAAATTTAAAAAATCACAAAAATCTCTTAATTGTTAATATTCTCTTTTATAGTTATGCTTACTTGTATATGTCTATGTGCCCTCCTGTCACATCTATAGGACAGCTTTCGGGAGTTGGTTGTCTCTCTCCACAGCAATGGGTTCAGGCTACCGATCTCAGGTCACCAAGCTTGGACACTTGCTAAGCTTCTCGCCATCCCTTATAATGTTCAAGTAAGTTTATGATTTTGTGTTGGGCCATATTCACGTCCTAGACCACATATAGCCCGGACCATGGCTTGTAGAGCAATGGAGACAGAGGTGGGTGGAGTTGTGACTTACAGGCCTAGACTCCAGTACTCATGAGGCCTGCCCTCAGAAGGCCTTCCTGTCACAGGGCCTTCTGTCTTTCTTGATTGGTTCTTCAACATCCATAGTGAGTGGCCACCACACCTGTCACCATCTTCTATGTTAAGAACAGATTCTAGGGGCTAAAGAAGTGGTTCAGCAGTTAGAGGTGAAGGACCTGGGTCTGGATCCAGCATTCACAACCATCCAGAATTCGTTTTTTCTTTTTTTTCCTTTGGTTTTTGGAGACAGAGTTTCTCAGTATAGCCTGGCTGTCCTAGAACTCACTCTGTAGACAAGGACGGCCTCAAACTCAGAGAACCACCTACCTCTGCCTCCCAAGTGCTGGGCAGAACTCTAGTTCTAGAGTTCTGGCTCCAACAGACTCTTCTGGCGTGTACATTCAAATACATAAAATAAAAATAAAGTCAGGGGTGTGGTGGCGCACGCTTTTAATCTCAGCACTTGGGAGGCAGAGGTAGGTCTCTGTGAGTAGCAAGACCCTGTCTGAAGAACGAGGAGGAGGGGGACGGGGAGGAGGAAGAGGAGGAGAGGGAGGAGAGGGAAGAGGGGGAGAAGGAGAAGAACAAGAACTAGAAGAGGAGGAGGAAAAGGAAGAAGAGGGCGAGGGAGAGGAGGAGAAGAAAAAGAAGAGGAGAAGGAAAAGAGGAGGAATAAAGGGGTTCAGGCACCCCTAAAGTCATGGCCATCCTTGTCCTAAAGCTTCAACCTCCAGAGCAAGTGCCTTACCGGCCTGCTCAGTTCTCTGTCCTGCTGAAAACTTGCTCAGTAGGGCAGGTCTGGGGTTAGGGGCCACTTGCTCACAGGGAACAGCAGAGATCAGCACCTGGGCCTCGGAGTTCTCTACTTCAAAGGCTTCCAAGCCTCAGTCCTTTCCACATCCCAAGTCCAAGGCGCTAGGCAACCAGGAGGCCCCAGAGTGGGTGGTAGCTGGTTCCCCAGAATCCTTCCCCTGTCCATGGTGTCCCTTCTGTGTCCCATGGACCACGAACACTTGTACTCTGGCCAGTGGCAGAGTGTCTCACTGCCTGTCTTCTGGTCTCAACTCCTGCCACTTTCCCGCAGCAGGAAAGATGGGGTGGGTCACCTGTTACTGGAAGTGATGAGTGAGTCACTGTGCAGTAGCAGGCTGGATGTTGATGGGAAGGATTTTAATTGGGATCCTCAAGATGACCAGGAAAAGGTCCCCTCAAGTGTGAACACACTATATGTCAGTGTTAATAGTTTTCTAACCGGGCAAAGTCCCGGTTTCTGAGTGCCTTGTTCATGCCAGGACCAGGTGCTGCGGCTACAGTGGACAGCAAAGTCAGGTCAGCCCAAACTCAGCCTGTGCGAAGGAGGAAAGCCATGGCGTATGTGCATGAGGGACAGAGCAGAGAGCTCAGAGTTGGTCTGGGAGGGTCATAGAGGTCGAAGGAGCTGAGTTAAGTCACTGTAGCACCCAGGGGAGGGGGAGGCCCTGGCTGATGAAGGACTGCTTTCTCCTGGTTCGTCTCCTTGTCAGCCCACAGCCTGCACCTGTGTCTCACCTCTGCCTGCTCCTGCTCATCCCACCCATCCACCTCCTTCCAGCCTCTGTCTCTTCAAGGACCACAGCTCTCCAGGAGCCTTTCCCACCCCTCCCTGCTTCTAGCTGACCAGATCAGTTAGTGCCCCTGTCATAGACAGACACCTAGTAGGGACCTTGTCAGTGAGCTCATCAAGGACATAGAGAGCCTAAGGGATTCCCTATCCAGGGGTGGGGGTTGGGGTGGAAGGGGCTATAGAGACCTGGCATATTCTCAGAGCTGAACATGAGCCAGGTGTGGTGGCACATGCCTGTAATCCCAGTACTTACCAGATGGAAGCAACAAGATCAGTAGTTCAAAACCATCCTCAGCTATGTAGGGAGTTTGAGGCCAGCCTGGGCTACAGAAGACCCTGCCTCAATAACAACAGCAAAGTGAAACATGCTCCTGAATCCTCAGAGCAGGGCCCAGTAGGCCTGGGTGTCAGCACCCTCTAACCCATGCTGGGTGCCAGGCCTAGGGCTTCCTGCATAGACAGGTGCGCTATCACCAAGCTACACTCAAGCTCGGGCATTGCTTTCTACAGAGGCCCAGGGAGGCCCACTGTCCCACCACAGCTCCAGTCCCGGGGTGTCTGGCCTTCACTTAGGAGCTCTCCACCCAAGCACACCTTTTCATTTATGGTGGGGACAATCACTGGCCTCGATTCTGAAAACTTCAAGCTTCCTCTTTCATAGGTCAATAGCCAATAGTACCTGTGTCATATCTTTTTGTTCTTTTAATTTTGTTTCTAAATATATGTGAATATATATATGTATACATGTATATATTCATACATACATACATATACATATGTATATGTATGTACACACACACACACACACACTCTCTCTCTCTCTCTCTCTATTAGACTATGCTGGACTCAACCTCCTGAGATCCACCTGCCTCTCCCTCATGAGTGCTAGAATGGGATTAAAGATGTGCACCACCACACCCAGCCATTAGAACATACATTTTAAATTATTTTGCATGCATGTATGTGTGTAGCCATGAGTGTGCCTTGGTACACGTGTGGAGGTCTGAGAGAAGACAACCAATAGGAGTCGACTCAATTCTTCTACCATGTGGGTCATCGTGGTGACAAGCTCCTTTACCTACTTAACCATCTTGGTAGCCCATATTTGTATATTGTAACTGATAAACAGTAACTGCGCATGGGGTCCCGTGGGGCATTTCAGTACATGTGAGCAATGTCTACCGATCAGATGAACATAAGAGGCACACACTGCACCTCAGACATTCGATCATTTCTTCCTGTTGGAACATTCACAAGTCCTGTCCACTAGCTTCTTAAAAATAGTCAATGAATTACTATCAGGAATACTCACCCCACTGTGCTATATTCTTTCACCCAACTGTGCCCATACCCAGCCACCATTCTCTCCCCACCCTCCCTTGCCCGCATGCTCTTTTCAAAAGTTTTACCGAGGCATAATTGAGAACAATTAACTCCTCGTTTAGAGTACACACTACCTACCATACACGCGGATACGAGTCATTGCTGCAATGAACGCAGGGCATGAGCGTCACACCTGTGGTTTCTCCTCGCTATTTCCTAACCTCTCCCTTCTCACTCACCTTATGTCCACCAATCCATCTTTGTCACTATAGATTTGTTTGCGTTTTCTAGAGTTCTATACCCAGAGTATAATCACAGAGCGTGAGCTCTTTTGTGAGCTCTTATCACGATAGTTATTATGAGACCCTTGGTATGGCACGTATGAATAATTTTCTCCTTATCATCATTCAGCACGCACCGCACAGATGCACCACAACTGGAGTAGAGTCCTGTGTCCCTCAAGGACAAGGGTACATTCTGAGAAAGGCAGCATTGGGCTTTTTTTTTTTTTTTTAAATCATTGTCTGAACATCAAGGAATATATTTACACAAACTAAGACAATCATATATAACTAAGCCATAAACCCCTACGGAACCATCAGATCCTTTGTTGACTAAAAGACTAAAATATCCTGTGGTGCCTGCCTGAGTATCACTGAGTGCTAAAAAAAAAAAAACCTGCCGTGCACGGTGACCAACTGTAATCCCAACAGAAGACTGAGAGCTTGAGACCAGCCCGGGCTACATAGGGAATCTAAGGCCAGCCCAGATACCAAATACGACTCAAAAAGAAATTAGTTGACCCAGGCATGGAGGCACCCACCTGTAAACTCTGTACTCAGGAGGCTGAGACAAGAGGTCGGATGCAAATTCAAGGTTAGTGTGGTCTACATAGCAAATTCCCGGCCAGGCAGGGCTACATTAAAGAGAACCTGCTGCTGGTGATTAAGATGGCTCAACAGGTAAAGGTGCCTGCCAGCCAAGGCTGACAACTTAAGTTCAAGCTCTAGGACCCCCTACCTGGTGAAAGGAGAAAACCAGCTCCTGTAAACTGTCTCCAACCCTACATACACACACACACACACACACACCTTGGCACGTGTGCCCACCATGCACGTTTACCAAAATTGTGCCGATCCACATGCCTACCAGGAGTGTATGAGTTCCAGCTGGCACACAATATATTTAACTCAGACACCTGTCTGGTGTACAGTGGCTTTTATTCACGTTAATTCACATCTCCCTAGTGACTAACAATGTTGATCAGCTGCCACCTGTGTATACCTGCTCCGTTCCTTTATAGGATCCATTAAAAACAAAATTTTTTTAAGACAATACCCAACACTGGTTGTAATCCAAGGTTGGTCTCAGCTCAGGATGTAGCCTTGATCTCATGTGCTCCCTTCCTGTACTTCCCGGGTACTGAGTTTACAGGCATGCAGGCACCACATGGGTTTTATATGGAGCTGGGTATGGACCCAGGGCTTTGTGCACAATAGGCAGGCATCCTACCAAATGAGACACATTTCCAGCCATTCAAATATTTTACCCATTTTTTTACTCTTTTTGTCAATTGATTTTTTTTATTTTAATAATTTTTATTAGGATCATACATAGGAGTTATTTTTAAAGATCTACTTTATTTATTTGTACTCATGTGTAGGTGTGTATGCCAGGTATATTAGTGCCTGAGGAGGGCAGAATGGGGCACTGGATTCCCAGAGCTGGAGATATACATGGTTAGGATCCTCTTGGCGGGCGTCCTGGGATCCGAACTCTAGTCCTCTGAAAGAGCAGCAAATGCTCCTAACTTGTGAATCAGCTCTCCAGACTCAGGTTGTTTACTCTTTCTTTCCTTCTCTCTCTCTTTTTCCTTTCAAACCCCTCCCCCCGCCCCCCCCCCCCTTACAACAGGATCTCTCTATCAGCCCTAGCTGTCCTGGAACTCACTATATAGACCAGGCTGCTGGCCTCACAGGCACAAAGAGCTCCTCTGGCCTCTGCCTCCGAGTTCCGGCATTAGAGGCGTGGCCATCACACTGACAGAATCACGCTTTCCAAGGGCCTCCTCCTGGACTGCGCTGGTCTTCTCATTCTTCCTCAGACGTTTTTGTTTGTTTGTTTGTTGTTGTTTTGTTTTTTCGGGTTTTTTTGAGCAGAACGTTCTGGTTCAGATGGAATCCAGCTCAGGGGGCTGTTTTTGATACTGTATCAAAGCGATGTTCCTTTCCCTCCCGCGCCTGGCACCAAGCCTGGTGCCCTCCTTGCTCAACCAGTGGGTGTGATGAGCTGAGCAAGGGAGGGAGCAGGGAAAGGGACGCAAGGCTGAGAGGACAGGGGCTCTGGGGAAGGTGCCCCCGAGTGACGATTTTTTTATTTGAACTCAGTGCTTTGTGCAGCGCTCTACCACCTGCGTCACATCCCCAGCCCCACAGCGCTTATTATTAATTATTATTATTACAGACATGTGTTAGCTGCCCTATGGGTGCTGGGAATTGAACCTGGGTCCCTTAGAAGAGCAACCAGTGCTCTTAACTACGGAACCAACTCTTCAGCACCGCCCCCACCAACATTGCTGCTTAAGAAGCCATTAAAAGCCAGGTGATGGTGGTATGCTCCTTTAATCCCAGCACTCAGGAGGCAGAGGCAGGCAGATCTCTGTGAGTTTGAGACAGCCTGGTCTCCAGAGTGAGTTCCAGGACAGCCAGAGTTACGACAGAGGAACCTTGTCTCGAAAAATAAAAAGAGGGGGCGGGGGAGAAGCCCTTAAAAGATGGAAGCTAGTTGGGCCTTATGATCCCACAAATAGGTTAGGCGCAGACTGCAGACCTCAGAGGGAGCCCAGGGGTAGAGGGCAGGAGGCCAGGGAAAATAATTGGGGGGTCCTGAAGTTCTGATCTCCTGCCACCAGGTGAAAAATGACAGCTCTCTCCTTTGTTACTTCCTCCTACCTCTGCCCTCCAATTTTTTGTTTTTTAGGTTTATTTCATTTTTAACTATGTGTATGTATGTGTGTGAGACTGTGCATATGAATACAGGCACCTCTGACAGCCAGAAGCAGGCATCAGATCCCATGGAGCTGGAGTGCAAGTGTGGTCATGCCTGACATGGCTACTGGGAGCCAAACTCTGGTCCTCTACTATATCAAAACACATTCTTAGCAACTGAAGAGGGTCTCATGTAGTACAGGCTGGCTTCTAACTGGCTTACTTGAACTCCTGGTCCTCCTGCCTCCACCTCCTACGTGCTGGGATCACAGGTGTGTGTTGCCATCCCTGAAGCCCCTCCCCCTTCCATCTTTTTTCCCCTTCTCACCTGTTTGCAAGCTGACTTTGCCTCTCCTCTGTGAGTCCTGAGCTCATGCCCTCTCCCAGGATTATCCTGGCTTCTCCTGTGACCTTGCAGAGTCTTTTGCATCCTGTTGTCTGTCTTCCCCTTACACATAGCTCCCTGTGTCCTAACCAAACCACCATAGAATGTTCACAGGCATTTTTAATGCCACCCTCCTCAGTGACCTCAGTGTGCTGGGGAGAAAAGAGGGTTCATCCAGGCAGGGGAGGTGTAGATATGGGCTGTCCCACAGAGCTTCCTCATACCGTGAAAGGCTCAAAGGTCCTGGAGGGATTTTTGCTGTCCCCAAGTTCTGGGTATTCTGTCCCCACCCTGTCTGCCAGGGCAGGCTGTTTGTGAGAGACAGGGAAGGAGACAGCTCACAATAACATCAAAATCACAGATAACAAATTCCTGGCTCCTGAAACCAAACCAGGGGACGGAAGCTCCAGCTCAGGGGGACATGACAACTTTCTCGAAGCACCCTTCTTTGGACACCTTATTTTTATTGGTGTTCTGTGGTTGTTGTTGCCTGGGGTGGTGTTATTGTTTGTTTGGGTTGTTGTTGTTATTTGAGAATATACCCAACTCTGGTTGTACTCTTAGCTGTTCAACTGATAATCTGCTCAAGATTTTATATGGTTGAACTCGAAGTGTCAACATTTAGGCTCTTACTGGGCTGGGAAAGACCCCGTTCCAGGCTTTTCAGAGTGACAGCAGGCTCTAGTTTCCTGATGTTGTCGGACAGGGGTTCTGGAGTCCCTGCAGATGTCAGCAGAAGTCATCCTCTGTTCCTTGTGGCCTCTCTGGTCTCTACCTTCAGGCAAGAGAGGGGCCAGGGCCCTTACCAGCTCGGGTCTCTGTCTTTCTACTCTTAAGAGACAATGCCTGTGTCTCAGGGCTCATGTGACTAGATTAGGTCCTGATTACCAGGGCTATCCCTAAATTCAAGGTCATGATCTTTAAAAAAGTTTTTTAAATTTTATGCATGTGAGTGTTTGCCTGCACGTATGTTATGTATGACATGCATGTTTGGTGTCCATAGAAGCCAAAAGAAGGTGTCGATCCCCTAGAACTGGAGTCACAGATTGTTGTGAACCATGATGTGGGTTCTGGAAACCAACTCCTGGTCCTCTCGAAAAGCATCCAGTTTCCTTAACTACTGAGCCCTCTCTCCAGCCCCGAGGTTCGTTATTTAATAGACCGCTTTTGCCGGTCACCTAATGTAGTCACAGGTTCTGGGTAGAAGGTGAACATCTTTAAGCAAATCTTTGCTTGTTGCCACAGGGCCTCTGGCACAGATCTCAAGCTCTGCCCCACCCTTGTTCCTCTACTTGTCTCTGAGTTGTTTTATAACAGAGAACCAGGAACATAAGACACATTCTTCTGGGATATTCAGTCACACAATGGATAAAGGCACTTGCTGCCAAGCCTGACAACCTGAGTTCTATCCCTAGAACCCACACGGTGGAAGGAGAGAATGAATTCCCACTGGTTGTCCTCTGACCTCCATTGACATGCCATGATGCATGTCTGTGCATGCGCACGCACGCGTGTGCACAAACACACACACACACACACACACATACAGAAATATTAAAAAAAAATTTAATTCCACTTATCAGAGACAAGTCCACTTTGAACATCCAAAGCCCTGGCTGGTCCACCCCTCTGAGCATGCGTACTCAGAGCAGGAAAGGTCCCTGTCCAGAACCAGAAGCCACAGAACCTGCCCTGACACTACAGGAGAAAGCTCTATTAGGTACTAGGTACAAAGGCCATAACTGTTGTTCAGGGTCATTGTCACAAGGTGCCACCTGTGGCATCTTCTCCAGGTATATGGGAGAGTGTTCTTTCACACTTCACTGCAATCCTGTCAGATGAGATCATTCCAGATTATTGGCCCAGAGCAAAGCTGTACTATTCACCTTGTTCAAAGCCTATTGCGTTCTTCTATAAAATGGGAAGAGTAACAATAATAATAATCTGTGCCTGGCCTGCCTAGTTAGGGCTCCAGGGAGAGCTGACAGGAGGGAGTGAGTGGAGAGGCTTCTGGTGTACACACGCACGCACACACACACGCATACACACACACACACAGCCACGCACTTTGGAACCTGAAAGACATGCATCTCTGGGTACCTCAGCTCTCCAGCTCATCACTCTGGCTAGCAGGGCCATAGGCACAGATATCTGGCGTGCAGTCATGGGAGCAGAGCTGTCCAGAATGCACCTGGTCAGGCCCTGGTCTGAAAAGGCAGCCATTCAGGGTTGGCTTGGCCAGGAGCCGGGTGATGAGAGACAGGGAGCCCTGTGCTCTGGAGGGAAGGAGGCCCATGTGGCCTCAGTGTGGAGCTGAGCGGCCAGCCTGGGAGGGTATCAGGCTGGTTGGGAGGGGGAGGCATTTCAGAAGGAAGACTGAGCTAGTGTTTGATGCCTAAGGGCTGAAAGGCGGCTGTGTGTCCCATGCTAGCTGCCTGGCAGGCAGTGGAGTGACTCACTGGTAGCCAGGGGAGGGTCCAGCCTGGGTCCAGCTGTCCAGGACAGGGGTCCACTGCCCGCCCACCACCCACATGTGAATGTATGTCAGTATAAGCTGGGATAGAAGTGCTATTGCTGGGTTACAGCCTTACAAATCTGCCTGGGCTCTTAGGACTGCTTGCAGTGGCCACATCCTGCCATTGTCTGACTCTAGCTGTCAATACTGCCCCTCCTCCCTGGTAAGGTCTCTTGCAGCGGCCCATGCTAGCTTCATTACCCACCCCCGTCCCATGTCCCATGCATGCCTTCTTGAGTGCTGCCCATCTGAAAGGGCTGTCCCCAGTCTTAGCTGAACCCCCTGTGATAGAACAGGAAAGGAGGGAGGGACAGACAGCTTGTCGGAGTGATGCTAGCCAGTCAAGAGGACATCTGAAGTGGACTTTTAAAGGCAAGCAGGAGGTCACTCAATTTAGAAGGGCAGAACAGATCTGAGCAGAAGGAAGGCGGGGCCTTGGAGAACCAGAGAAAGATGGGTTCGCTGGAGTGGTAGCTGGAGGCAATACAGGCTATTAAAGGCTTGTGGGTAGTGCCAGGGGTCCTGGAGCAGGCACACACGTGAGGACCCGGGGGTGATAGAAGAGGCTGCATAGGGATCCAGAAGGAGCCTGTTGGACCCTGAGCCTATTGCCAAAAGGCCTGCCAGGCCAGGTTTCATTGGTAACAAAGCAGCTGGCCACGGGCAGATGTGTATTTGTGTGTGTGTTACTTGGTGCACAAGTATCTCAGAACTTAGAGTGTGTGTGTGTATGTGTGTGTCCATGAGTGTTCTGTATGTCTCTGAATGTTTGTGTATTCAGGTGTAATTTGATCTTACTGTACATGTGAGTGCCTAGGTACATGTGTTCACAGTCTGGGTCATATGTTTATTTGTGTGGTTTTATATATGTCAGTGTGTGAGTGTGCATTTGTGTATCTGCGTGTGTGACAGAGAATGTTCGTGTGTATGTGAGTCCTACCAAGAGAGCTGGACTACAGCCCCAGGACACAGGCAGTCCCAGGGACCAACCACCAACCAGCCCTTCCTGTCAGATTTCTTCTGCCTTGCTGCCCCTGGATCCTCTGAGTGACAGCCAGCTCTACCGCCTCTTGACTGCCACCCATACTCACAAAGCCACAAGTGGCCTAGGCTGTCCCCAGACTAGCTGGTTGTGCTTGAGTACAGGAAGAGACCAGAAAGCCGCAGCCCCAGAGGTGTTGTGTCCATCTTTCACTGGCTAGCTCAGGGCTCCTCCCCATCCCAGGATGAGATGTCTGGACAACTTGAAGGAGTTACCCACACAGCACCGCCCCTTCCTCCTTCCTCCTGGGCTCTGTGTCTTTTGTCTTAAAGACTAGCCTGGAGGCTTGACATACGTGGCAAAAAAGGCTGGAACAGTGCCAAGGTATCTGAGTGGACCTCTGAGCAGAGCTTTCAAGAATGGCAGGCTCCTTTGAAGGATCTACTCTTCCCAGCTGTTCCATCCATAGAGGGGGGAAGTTACGAAACCCAGGCCTGGCTAGTCATGCTACCTCAACCCCGGGAATATGCTCATTGGCTTAGGCTGGGGCATGTGACAGAGAGACCAGTGAAAGTCCCTCCCTGGGATTTTGTATGTGGAAGTGGGACAGGGGTGGGAGCTGAGATGGGGTGATAAGTACCTAAGGACCTTCTGGAGCCTGCCTCTGTCCCTCTCCTTGTGAAGGGACAGGATGGCCATAAAGTGCATTGGTATTTCTGTCATATGAGCTAAGTTCCTTTTGCTTAAGCTACTTAGGGCTGGGTTACTATAACTGAAAGCCAGAAGAGTGCCGGACTGTTTCTGCCTGAGCCATATGCTGGGTCTTTGGAATCCCAGAGCTACCTTGCCTGGCCCATTACATCCTCGTAGTCCCTCCTTGGCTCACTTAGTTCCCACCTTGATCTCTTACTATCAGTGTCTACTCTTCTCAAGCATCTAAGGCAGTGGCTCTCAACCTTCCTGTGCTGTGACCCTTTAATACAGTTCCTCATGGATGGTGAATCCCAACCATAAAATTATTTTCATTACTACTTTATAACTGTAATCTTGCTACTGTTATGAATCATAATGTAAAGATCTAGGTGACCCCAGTGAAAGGGTCATTAGAACCCCAGAGTTGCGACCCACAGGTTGAGAACCACTGTTCTAAACCCATCTCTGCTTGCTCTACCAGGGTTCCAGAGTTCTCTAGGCTGATGGCTTCCCTACTTCAAGGTTGCCTGGGAAACTGGAGAGCAGCTTTCTCCAGGGCTTCTCAGCTAGCTCTCTCTGGCCTTGGGATCACACTCTGAAACCCTGTCTGTGACTCAGCGCCATCACTTCCTTGATTGATGAGACTTAGTTCCATGAGGACAGGACAATCAAAGACTTCCTGTCCCTGGAGCTGGGACAGTTAGCCCGACTTCCTCCATTTCTGGCTCATACCCTGTGATCTGCTTTTCTTTGGAGCCCAGTTTTCCCCTGTGTCCTGAGCATGCCATGTCAGAAACACAGAGGACCAATTTTTTGCCTTTCTACAGTGTCTGACTTTATTGAATAACAAATTCACAAAGTGCAGCGGGTTCCCTGATGGCACTGAGGGTTCATCGGCTGGTCCTGCTTTCCTCAGCCTTGGCTAAGGAGAACAGATTCTTTCACTCCAATCTTAGTTACTAATGATAACCCAGGTCACACATTACATATCACACAGTAAATCTATCTATGTATATAGGTATAGTTGTAAGTTTCAGAAAGGCCAGGAAGGTTAAAGAGGTCCCAGTAGGCCTGGGAGGTGGGGAGGGAGGCAGCAGGACTTCAGAGCATGGGGTATCTTCCATTGACATTTTGAGACTCTTGGAAGTTAAAACTCTGAAGGAGTTCCAAAGTGACCTGAGAGAAAGAAGCTATCAGGGACACAGAGAGTTGGGGTGGGAGTGGAGGGGTGAGACCATAAACTGGGCTGGACAGCCACTGGATACACTGCTGACTGCTACCACCACAGAGCCAGGCTGCGGGGTCAAAGTGGGGCTGAACCTCAAAGTTGAGTCTTGCTGCAGGAGTGATGATTAGGACCAGTCCAGAAGGATGGACAGATGGGCAGCAGGTCCAGATGGACAAACAGACAGATAGAAAGAGAGCAATTCAAGGTGGCTAGTAGCAGGGAACCAGTCAAGCTGAAGCCCTTGGAACAGTCAGAAATTCTGTGAGTCCACTGACACATACTCCAGGTGGTCAGCTCACAGGGCAGGGGGACCATAGTGTTAGGTGTCTGCCTCTGTATGGGGTGCAGAGGAAGTTGTCACAGCGTTTTCCGTGTCTGGTGTGTTCCTTAAGATCTCAGGCCTCGTTTTCCTGAGAGGACTATGCCCATGCTCACAGGGTCCCTTTTACTTTGGTAAATATATAAGGTGACACACCCTTTCTGCTTTTAGGAATAAGTTACTTATCAGTCTGAATCTTGTACACAGAAGCATTTGTACCCAAAATGGAGTCCGAAGCTGCTCGTAAAATAAGTGTCTCTCCGGGCAAGGCACAGCCTGGAAAATACTGTTATATCCAACATGGGCTGGCATGACAGTCTGCTCTCAATGCCTCGGCTAGAGGAACTTCCAAGAGTTCAACTAAACTCTTAGATGGAAGACACCCCATGCTCCGAAGATTCTCCCCACTCTCTCCTACTTCCCATCTCCTCCCATCTTACTCCTTCTTGGGCTCCTGACTTACAGAGAGGCCTGAGGTCTGCAAGATGGCTCAGCTGGCAAAGGTGCTTGCTTCAAGCTTGGCAACCTCATGATGGAAGACAGCTGTCCTCTGACTACACACACACACACACACACACACACACACACACGCACGCACACACACGCATGCACATACACACACATGCATATACACATCACATACATATACCCACATACATACATACATATGTATACATATGTATACATACACATACATACATACACACACACTGATTATATAAATGTAAGTTGAAAATTGAAAAATAAAGGGGAGCAACCTCTAAGGAGACATGTCCCCTCTGTTTATCCCTCACCATTTCCCTGGCTCCAGATCCTGCCTCACCTCTTCAGAGCAGCCAATTCCTGGGGGACACCAGGTGGGAGAGTCTGCCTGTGGGAACTCTTCCTATGCTGATTCAGATGGTGTGGCTGGGGTCTCTCTGATCCCATTAGTATCACCCCGTACTGTGTCAGGGTCTCAGTAGTGGGCACCCGTGGGTGTCCTATGAGGACCAGAAGTTTCATTCTCACACTTCCTCGTCAGAAATCAAGTCTTAGACCCAGATTTACCCACTGCAAACTTCTAGAACAAATCACAGGGCAGGCATCCCACCATGGCTCTTGAATGAAAAAAGAAAAAGGAAAAGAATATGACTGCTCCTGTGCATGGTGGAGGAGAAAGTTTTTTTGTACATATGAGGGAGAACATAGTAAATAACAGGGAGAGCACAGCCAGGGGCAGAGACATCTGGGGGAGTCCAAGGTGGACATGACCAGACTGAGCTGCCAGGCCATGTGAGTAGAGGGGGAGGGGAGAGGGGAGAAAGAAGGAACCTGGAGTAGTGGCCAAGAGACCAAGAGAGAGAGAACTAAAAATGACTGGATAGGGAAAATCAACCCAGCCCCTTGGGCTGGAGAGATCATAGTAAGACTCCGGGGTATGCAAGCCAGGAGGCCCCGGTAACAAATAGGGGCGGAGGGATGCTGGGAGAACCTGGTGGCCAGGTTCACTTTGTTAAGTTAAATCAGTATCTCAGCCAGCAGTTTGTGAGTTTGAGACCTAAGGGCTCTGAATTTGGAGAAGTCCCAATCAAGGCCTGCTCAGGAAAACTTGGCAGGGTAATTCTCAGGGTCACCCCGACCAGCAGCTAGCCCTGAAGTCACAGAGGATCCATCATAGGAAGTTTCAGACGTAGGGCAGTGCTCCACCGAGCTGGTCTGGCATAGGCAGAGGAGCCTCGCCATATTTCTCGACAGGCAACACAGCACCAGGCACCCAGCTGTGAGCTGAATTTCAAAGCCCCAGCTGTGGCTACCCTTGGAGTGTAACTGTTAACTAAAACTAATTCACTTGCTCTGCAACAGCTCACGAACTAAAGTGTCACAGCTGGCATGGTTTGTTAACCCTTCAGCTGCCACCAGCTCCAAGTCTTTGCTCATGGTGGCCTCTCTCCAAGGTGCCCAGGGCTTTCTTACTTTCTGCTTTCCTGTTCTGTTTGAACT
Source organism: Cricetomys ansorgei (assembly GCA_026225945.1). Classification (NCBI taxonomy): domain Eukaryota; kingdom Metazoa; phylum Chordata; class Mammalia; order Rodentia; family Nesomyidae; genus Cricetomys; species Cricetomys ansorgei. The sequence goes on from JAMJFZ010001796.1 coordinate 22,515,570, forward strand.
AGGGCAGCACCTCTCCCTCCCCATTATCCTGCTACATACTGACCCAGTATGCCCTCTGGTGGGTCAATGTCTCCCCACATCTGAAGGCTCTGTAGATCCAATGTAGGGGGCGGGGAGAAGTAGAAGTAGGGAAAGGGAAAATAGGAGCTAGGAGAGAAGTGAGTTACCAAAAGAAGAAATAGGGAAGGAGAAAGGAGTGTTTTTTAGTGTACCTCTGTCTCCCAGCTCACTAAGCACCTCTTCTGGGGCAGCAGGAGAACGGGACAGAAAGTGACTTGGTGGTTTAGGGACTCCAATTCAACCTCTTCTTCCTCCCTCAACAACAACTCCTGAAAGTGCCCTCTCCCTCCATACTGTCACCACGGCATGGGGATAGCGAAAGAGTCCATCTGCAGACTGGCCTTGCTAGTCAGGTGGAGGGGCCCAGACTGAGTGAGTCCAACAGTGGAGAGTCACCGGACACCTGAGTCGGGCCCACGTGGCTCAGAGGGAGCAGGCTGGGGTGACAGTGAAAAGTGGCCAGGGCCTTGGTGCGTGTGTGTATACTCATGTACTTAATTGTCATCCATTTCTCCGCTCTGAATTCATCTTAGGAACAAACCAAATGATCTTAGGATAAACTGTCTTGATTGGTCAGATTCAACTGAAAAACACCAAGTGGACGTCGGGCAGCTCCTCTGGTCATTGCTTCCTTGTCTTCCTGTGGTCCCAGGACCCCTGGGTGAAATGCTAGTGGTTATAGTATCAGAAGCAGTCCACCTATCATGAGGCTCTGTGTGTAGGGAACACTGATGCGTCTGCTTCTCCTGCGTCATCTCACATAACTCTGCACTGGCAGGAAATTGAGGTCTCAAGAAGATAAGCCACCGGCCCCCTAGTAGCAGCCAGGAAGTACAGAGGACTTTCCCAACACCCAACCCTCTGGCACTCAAACCTGAATTCACAAGCCCTTACCAGAAACACCTGTGTCCACCTTCACCTAGCACCTGGAGAAAACTCCACACTGGGGTGAGAGGTCAGTAAGAGGCCAAGTAGGCTGTTCTTCAGCAAGCTGCCTTGTGGAGAACTGAGGTTCTTCCTCAAAGCCACACCTGAGCCACGGTGGTGCCAGTGTGCTGACACATATCTGTAACTCCATAGTTCAAGAGGCTGAGGCAAAATGATCTGAAGTTCAAAGCCAGCCTGGACTGCATGCCAAGACCCTGACGCAAAATAAACAAAATGGAACACAATACCCTAGGTGCTGGGGTGGCATGGGGGTAGGTAGCCAGTGCCAAGTAGGATGATAAGAACCAGTGATCTGGCACTAGTGTGGGACTGCAGGGACTCCTGGAGGCAAGCAGCCAGGCCAGTGAGACCTAGGCTGCAGGCCAGGTCTTCTTGAGGACTTCAAGAGGGCATTGTCCCAGGACTCTCCTCTGAAATTCTGACCAGAAGGGCCTTCATCATCTTCTAACTGGATCTTACAACATTCCAGAAAATTCCACTGTATGTTTAAGCACAGAACCACACAACTCAGCCCAAGGATCACTAAGGGAAGACCAAAAGGAATCTTCAATGAGGCTTTCTGGTCTCCCTGGGTTGGGGGTGGGGCACAAAAAGGGATTCCCCATCCCTACTGTCTCTGAAGATGCAGGACTCAGGGACTACCTCCTGAGCCAGGCAGGCCTCCTGAGTTTTCCTATTAAGGTTGGAACTTCATCTGTAGGGTGTTTATTGCTGACTCTCTATCTTCTGGTAAAGTAGAAAAAAAAACTATAGTACATGTCTCTAGAACCAAGTGAGCCACTGATGCTTGGGACCTAGAACCAGGCTTGACTAGGAGTGGACTGTAACAAGTTTCTGTGGGTATTCCGTGAGCCCTACTGCATGCTCAGCACTGGGGTCCAGACATCTGGATGACAGCAGAACCAATGGAGTCTTAGTCTCTCTCTCTCTCTCTCTCTCTCTTTCTCTCTCTCTCTCTCTGTTTTTGTTTTATTTAGTTGGTTGGTTGGTTTTAGGGTTTTTGTTTTCTTTTGTTTTTTCAAGACAGGGTTTCTCTGTTGTAACTCTGGCTGTCCTGGAACTCACTCTGTAGACCAGGCTGGCCTCGAACTCACAGAGATTCACCTGCCTCTGCCTCCAGGGTGCTGGGATTAAAGGTGCTAGAAGATTTTCCAAGTCACTCAGATGAGACATTATCCCAGAACCTGGACCAAGATGCCCCCTTTCCTCCCTGTGTCTGTGTGTAGCCCACTCCCAAGAGAAAATGGTGCACAAACAGCAGGTTAATAAAGGCCTGGAGACCAAACAAAAAGTATTGGGGGGTGACTATTAAGTGAAAGATTTGTTGACAATACAAGAAGGAGGTTTGTGTTTGTTTTGAAACAAAGTCTCACTAGGGAACTATAGCTGGCCTGGAACTGCAAGGCGAGGTTGGCCTCAAACTCTCAGAGCTCCACCTGCTGGGATTAAGAGCATGTGCGACCACTAAGGCAAAAGAACGGAGTTTTGCAAAGGCAAACAGGTCTTCCATTGGGGAGTGGTAGTAGAGAAAGAGCAGGGGAACCCAGAGCCTTCGTGGGTGACCTGGGCTGGCTGGGGTCTGACTGACACAGGCAACCCAGCCTCCTCCATTACCTCTTCTTGAGACTGCTGACAGGCTTCACCGGTCCTGGGAAGGAGAGCAGACAGGGCAGAGAGAAGGAAGCGTTAGGGAAACAGCCTTATCTGCCTCCCATTAGTCTGCACACCCAGGACTGCTCCAGAAGGAAGCAGCCAGGCTGCAGGGCGCCCGGTGGGCGTGGAGGTGGGCGGCGTCCGATATCCCCACGTGTCCCGGAGAAGAGAGGCAGGCGACCTTGTGAAGGCCCAGCGGGGAAGTCGTCGCCGCCTCAGAATGTCGGCGATCCCCAAGGTCTCTGAGATTCGATCTCTTTCCCTGGCGATCATGCTGGGCGTGCCTCTGAGGTGAGCCGGGCCGCGAAGGGTTAACGCACCTGGGCCCCCGCCCCTGCGGCCCCTCCTCCGCCGCCGGGAAAAGGAAAGTCTCCGCGGGGACGAGGCCCGGCCGGGTCCGGCCATCCTCAGTCGCGGCGCCCAGAGCTGCGATCAGCGCGCTCCGCTCAGCCGCGCTCGCCGGGACCGCCATGTCTCTGTGGTGAGTCCGGGTCCCGATGGGGCGCAGGGCATCTCCGGGGTTCACCTCTTCCCGGGACCGCAGATCGCAAGAGATGCACGCCGGGCGTCCTGGAGCCGGCCTCAGTTTCCCGGGGCTGCGTTGGTGGCGGGAGATGCGGAGCGGGGAGCGGCACCGGAGCGGCAGGTGGCCTGCGGTGGATGCGGGGCGCACTCTCGGCTCCCCGGCCGCGGCTTGGGCAGCAAAGTCTCGCTTGCCGCAGAGTCCCACCAAGAAACACCCCCTCCCCTAGGCCCCTCGGGTCCCTCCCGTGGCCTTTCCTCCAGATCGCCTGGACCTTCTCCCTGCCCCGCTTTGCTCTTACAAATGGAGTGGACGATTGCAGGGGAGAGAGGGGTCTCGCCGCCGCCACCACCGCCCGGGACTGCTTTTTACTCCGACTCTGGAGCTGGGGCGTGGAGCTTCTTGAGAACCCCAGGGGTTGGTGTACTGGAGCCCTCTGCCTCGGTTCTCTGGAGGGTTCAACCTTGGGTCTCACCATCCAACCTGGTGGCCAGGAAGTCGTGGGGCCCTGGGGGTTAGGGGGGATGTTCAACCTTCACTCACCCTGAGCCTCCGCAGGCTTAAGACTCGGGGATATTTCTACCTGCTTCATGGCTCCCTGGCTCTTGTGCCTCCTGCCTTGGAGGTGAGAGCCACTTCCCTACTGCCCCGGCCTTGGAAGGCCACCCTGCCGACATGCTCTCTCCCCAGTGTGAGCTAAGGAGGGAAGTTCTAGGGGAACAGGGCACAGGCAGGATTACTCCTGAGAAGAGCTAGGATTTCTACCTCTGAAAAGGGTATGGTGGGGTTACCTGGGAATGGGACGGGGGTGTCCCCGGAGAGTAGGTTCCCTTCCCAGGACTGAAGGGCTGGGCACCTTATTGCTCTTTCTCGGGTATTAAGGTAAGGGTAGGGAGGTCATGATGGTTGCTGTTCACTCCACTTCAAGGCCTCTCTCCTTTAAGACTAAGCCCTAGCCCACCCCCACCCCCCCACTGCACCTCCACAAGGGGACTCCCTGAAAGCTGCCATGACGGTATTGTCTTTGCCCCTCCAGTTGACTGGGTCAAAGTCACCTGGTGATCTGAACACACCTAGATCTGAACTAGGAATGAAACTGTGAGGACAGAAGGATGGGCAAAGGTCCCTCTTCCTGGTAAGATGACAGCATTTCCCTGAGTATATGCCTGGTACTTTATCCTATGTTCTAAGCTATTTTGTGGGGAAACAAGTATCTTTGAGGGGTTAAATGACCCCTGCCCAAAGTCATTGGGCTTGGAACTCCAGTAGCTGATTCTTTAGTGCTCCTTGAGTTGGGAAGTTAGCATGAGAAAGGAATGGGATCCTCTGACCTTCCAGGAAGTGGTGTCTACTGGCCCATCTGGGGCTGCCTAATCCACCTAATCCTCAGGAAGGGTACTCAGTTCACCCTCTCCTTCTCTGTTGCCCCCCTTAGGAAGAGAACCCTCTACAAAAGTGTGTGCCTGGCTCTGGCCCTCCTTGTGGCTGTCACTGTATTCCAGCGCAGTGTGACCCCTGGTCACTTTCTGGAGGATCCTCTACCACCCACACTAGAGCCACCCGAAACTGGAAATCTGGTGAACCCCAACAGCTTCTGGAAGAGTCCAAAGGATGTAGTGGCTCCTACCCCCATGACCGATCAGGGACCCCAGGCCTGGGATGTGATTACCACGAACTGTTCCATTAACAGCAACCTGACCCATCAGCCCTGGTTCCAGAACCTTGAGCCACATTTCCGGCAGTTCCTGGCCTACCGACACTGCCGCTATTTCCCCATGTTGCTGAACCACCCAGAGAAGTGTGGAGGTGACGTCTATCTGCTGGTGGTCGTCAAGTCGGTCATCACACAGCACGACCGCCGTGAGGTTATCCGTCAGACCTGGGGCCACGAGTGGGAGTCAGCAGGTCGGGGCAGGGGTGCCGTGCGCACCCTCTTCCTGCTGGGCACAGCCTCCAAGCAGGAGGAGCGGACCCACTATCAGCAGCTGCTAGCCTACGAGGACCGTCTCTACGGTGACATCCTGCAGTGGGACTTCCTGGACAGCTTCTTCAACCTGACCCTCAAGGAGATCCACTTCCTCAAGTGGCTTGACATTTACTGCCCCAATGTCCCCTTCGTCTTCAAAGGTGACGATGATGTCTTTGTCAACCCCACCAACCTGATCGAATTTCTGTCTGACCGAAAGCCCCAGGAAAACCTATTTGTAGGTGATGTCCTGAAGCACGCGCGGCCCATCCGAAAGAAAGATAACAAGTACTACATCCCCACCGCCATGTACAGCAAGTCCACCTACCCGCCCTATGCTGGTGGCGGGGGCTTCCTCATGTCCGGCCACCTAGCTCGGCATCTCCACCATGCCTGTGACACCCTGGAACTCTTCCCTATTGATGACGTCTTCCTGGGCATGTGCTTAGAGGTGCTGGGGGTGAAGCCCACGGGCCACGACGGCTTCAAGACTTTTGGCATCTCTCGAGTCCGAGGCAGCCGGATGAACAAGGAGCCCTGCTTCTACCGTGCCATGCTTGTGGTGCACAAGCTGCTGCCTGCTGACCTACAGGCCATGTGGAGTCTGGTGCATAGCAATCTCACCTGTTCCCTCAAGTTCCAGGTGCTTTAATGTTGCTGGGCCACCAGCTCATTTGTCAAGTCCTTGGGACCCTGGGGCTGGAGCTACAGTGCGTGGGCAAGTCTTTGGTTCCTTGTGGGAGGTGAAGGGTTTGGGCCTACTGTGCCCCTGGGTGTGGTGGGGTACAGAGAGCCAGAAAGGAACTCCCTAAAATTCCCAGAGAGTGAGGCCCAGGAACAGCTAGAACTCCCCTGGCTGGAGGTCATCTGAGGACCTGGATCCCTCCTAACCTGGGCCTGTAACCTGGCCCCTCCATCCTAGTGAAGGCCCTGGTGGCCTTCAAAGGAACAGTTGCTCAGGTACCTGGGCTAGGCCTGGCCCCAGTGGGTCTGCGGCTGCCTCTTGTCACCTCTTGTCAGGGTTCCCTGAGGCCCAAGCAGCCTTTGTGAGAGCTCAGCCCTGTGCAGGTCCACAGGTAACCCCTTGTCCACATTCTTGGACACCCCAGGAGAGGGGCCCCATAGGCTCTCAGCATAGCTCTGGGCTTGCCAGGCATTTGCTCCAGAGGCGTGGCACCCGGTTTTACCTTTTCTTGTCCGGAAGCCCGCCCGACTGGCACTCTGACTACCTCAGCACTCTTCCAAACCTCAGTGTGGGCACAGCCCCACCCTATGCCCCTGACACAGGGCAGAAGAACAGTGCTCCTGGCCCCCAAGGCACAGTGATACCTGACCAGAGCCCAAGCCAGGGTTTACCCTTGCACCTCACCAATACTGACTCCCTGGACAGAAACTGGCCTGTTTGGCCCTAGAAGTAGATATTCCTTTATTACTGTGAAATCTTATTTATGAAGAATTGGAAGGAGATGGCCCCGGGCCTTGGGAGGTAGTAGACCCTCTTCCTTTCTCTACACCCCTTCAGCAACTCCATTCACCATCCAGCACCTTCACCACTCACCCCTGGCTTTCAGTCCCACTCTCGGCCCTCCCCGCTGACACCCCTACTTCTCTGGGGCCTACACAGACTATTTCCCCTGTGAAAGAATGCCACCTCTCACCTCTGGCTGGGATCACCTGGAAAAGATGGAGACATCTTCTCTATTTTCTCAATAAAACTGGACTGGTTGCTGCAGGTGTCTGAGCTAGCTGGTTCCTTGGTCTTGGCTAATGGGTATATAAGACTTCTTGAGAGGCGTTAGAGGAAGGGGAGAGCTGGGGTTGAAATGAGCTGTGGTAGTGTAAGACGCCTTCAAGCTGTAGCACTCAGATGGTTCAGGTGACCACATGGACAGCTAAGGCCTTGGCCTAGGTATCATCGGCCAAAGTCAAGGCAAGTGTTCAGGCCCAAGGTTAGTATTCTAGTGGGTGGCCTTAGGCAGGGTGTGCAAAGTCTAGGAGGCCTTCTGATGTCCTGTGCAGTCAGCCTGGAAGCATTGAGTCAGTCTTAGTCTTAGCAGTAAGAGACTGCCATGTGTGGGACCTTGGCCCAAGCTGCTGCTTCTAGAGAAGGGAGGCAGCTGCCACCAGGACAGGATCTCCTGAGACAGCAGTAGTGAGCAAGTCAGTTGTGTTCAGCTCATGGAGAGCCACCATGGTCCCAGCTGCCCAGATCTCAGTCCTAGGACTGCTACCATTTCTCCCTAGCACAGGTATCCCCATACCTCTCTCGACTGGCTACGTCATGTTTGGAGCTCAGTGCAAAACGCATGCCTGGTTCTCACAAGTTAAGAACTTTAAGATTGCGACGTTGCAGGGCCCTTTTGAGGAGCCGGGACCTGCTATGAGCTGTAGAAGTCACAGGGCCATCAGCACCTCTATTTCAAAACTCGCAAACACCCACCCAGCACCTACCCCAAGAAAGTAGGAGAGAAAGAACAGACAGAAGGGCCAGGAGGAGGCTGAGGGGCCATGTGTGTGGCCACATCTAATGTCCAGGCAAAGGCATGGTTTAATCAAAGAGCAAGGGAGAGAGATGGATGGTTGGTTGTACAAGTAGGTGGCAGGCAGGCAGCAATCTTAACAGGTTTAGGAAAGTGCCTGGAGTTGACCCTGGGAGTGGCACAACACAGATCAGAGTTGCACCTTGCACCTTGACTTTGGCTTCCCTTATCTCTAGGGGTGGGGGGCAGCTGTGCTCTGTAAGCTCTTAAGTGGAAGTAGCCTGCCCGAACTGTAGGTCTTGCAGACAGGTCATGAAGCGCTCAGTACTTCTAAGCCAGAGTGTGAGACTTTGCTTCACTTGGGCTCAGGGCTGGGCAGGCAGGCAGGCAGAGGCCACATTAACACAAAAGGAAGGCCAAGGAACCCCTGAGGGGGTCAGCTCATCCCCCACCCCCCAGCACTAGCCCTGAAAGAACCTTTTACCTGCTTCTTAAAGGACTAGAGGACATTTGCCTGAGGTAGACTGGAATCTGGGGAGGTGCCTGGCTGAATTTGTTAACAAATCCCAGTTCTTGGGTCCAGAAGTGGTATAAACACACCAGACCCAGGGGTACATACACAAGGCTTCTTCATTAGGACATTTACTACAGCAGCATGAGAATGTGGCTCCAATCAAGGTTAGGCCAGTGGCTCCTTTATGAGAGAACCCCCCTCCAGTAGTCCCATCCAGGTTATCAGATAGAAGGAGGGGATTCAGAACCAAAACAGTTCCCAGTCTTGACTGATCAGTGTTCTGGCCTCCATGCAAGAGTAACACTGTAGAAAGGAACCAGTCCCAACTGGTCAGGGGCTGAGCAGTTTCAAGCAGTTCACAGGGTCAGGCATATTCTCTGGAGACTACCTTTATCCTACATCTGAGAGAATGAATGGTTGTGTTTCTTAACTCGAGGCTATGTATAGGCCCTGGGTCACTGGTTGAATCTGCTGAAAGAGATTCCAAACAGGCAGGATCCTCTCTACCATCAGACTGGTGTCTCTCTCTCTCTTAGGTGGCCCCCTACTTGTCTCAAGTTAGGGTGCTCTCTACACACTCTGAACTATCAGGTGGACGAAAGTCTAGGTCCTGCTAAGACAAGCAGGATAGGAATATAGCCCCAAAGCTATCCTGAGGTAATCAGAATGCTCTGCCTGCTACAGCCCTGCAGCCACTCTGCTCTGTTGACTTGGCTTTTTTCAGTTTGCTTAGGAGTGTGAGTCCCAGCCTCCCCTACTCAGGCAGTAAAGGCTGCCTCTAAAGATGCCTTTACTGTTTGGTAACTTTGGGAAATAGGCCTAAAGATAAAGGTTGTTCTAGAAGCTTCAGGCATTTTCACTAAAGTCTTGTCTCCTAGCAGAGAGGCGTGTCCCATCAAAAGTCAACGTAACAAGAAAAGTCTAACAGGTTTAATTAAAGGTTCTTTTCCTGAATCAAGTCTCAGGTACCCCAGGCTGCACTGTGGTTCTCCACCGCCTTGTGGCTGGGTTTACTGGTGTTAGATAGGGACCGGTTGAGGCGATGTTTCCTACAGGGAAGCAGACAGGCATCTCCTGAAGCAGGAATGTTCTTCAGTCAGAACAGCTGGAGGCTGTGGTCTCTGCTGAAGTAAGATTGTGTGCACCTGACTTGGGGGGTGTTGGGGTTTGGGGAGGGATGGGAGAGTCCATCTGCAGGTGAGTTCCCCTGCAGTCTGGAAGTGGTAGATACCAGCAGGATGATATGCGGATCTCTTTATCAGAAGCTTCCACAGCTGTTAAACAATCCTGTCCAAGTTTCTTGGTTCACCTGAGGCTTTTAGGTGATTAACCTTTCAATGGGCATGTGCTACCATGCCAAGTTTATGCCGAGGACTGATCCTAGGACTTCTTGCATGCTTAAGTGAGCACTTTACCAACTGAGCTGTCTCTCCAGCTCTACTTAAAAAGTTTTTGAATAATCAAAAAGTTTTTAAACTTCAGAAATACTGACCCGAAAACCAGGCAAGATTTTACAACCTAATGGAAGTGGAGAGACCCAGCAAGGCCTGTCTGTCTGCTCAGATTCCTCATGACCTGTCTGTTAGCACTCCCACGTAGGTTAAAACCTTCTAGTGAGTCCCTCAAATAGAAGGGAACAGAGTGACCTTTCTAAATTTTATTGTTTAGGGGAGGAGAACTCTATCTTCCATGTCCTTTTAGTTCAGCACGACAAAGGGCTTTACGACAAAGGGTTTACGATCTTACAATTGCGGAGTCCAGTCAACATGCCTGGCACTGGGGACATTCTGCAGGTGTAATCTGTATGACTGTGGCTTTAGTAAAATAGGCTTACATTTCAATATAAACTCTTTTATATACCCTTGTCAAGGAGGGAAAAAATCCAAGCCCTCTTTACATCTTAGTCCCAAATTTCCTTTGTAAAGTCTTAACAGGTAATTCCAACTGGACGCCCTCGCTTCACAAGGGGGCGCTGCTGAGTATACCTGCGCAGTACGGTGCTTCTCAGGCCACCACAGGCTGCAACGAAGCCTATGCTTTAGGCATGTAAGTGTCCATCTCTGTCACACTCACCATTGCAGCCATCCTTCACCAGAGAGCAGCTGGATGCTGAGGACCCGCGTCCAGGGGCTTCTGGATGAACTCCATAAACTCCTACAGACTCTCTCCTACAGGAACGACTTTCAAGGCTTTTGACGATGGTGGATCTTAGTCTCCAAGCTGATTTGGGATAGCAATAGATATTTGTGTTGAGGGGAGGGTTTCCTTACCAAAGACAGAAGCTTCAACAGCAAAAAGTTCCTGTCCTCAGCTACCAGCTTTGTATTCAAAGGGAACTTGAAAGGGAGCAAAGGCCATCCTACTCCAACCCAGAGCTCCACCGCCCCCTCCAGCACATTTGCATCACTAAAGGAGACCACTTAAGGAATTCTGCCCTTCACAAAGGAAACCTGTTCCTAGGTGTAGTCCCGGGAGCAGTGGGGAAGCTTCTGGAATTCCATTCAACACTATGTTCAAAGGGAGAAATGGAGGTCTCAGAAGGATCCCACAGCTATTGTGTGACAGGGATTGCCAACCCCTATGCTCCCATCTCCCATCCCATCCCATCTCTCCAGCATCTGTCCTCTCCATTTTCCTCTCAAACAACTTAGTGGTAAATGTGCTTGCTTCTGTGTGAAAGCCTACAGAGTACCAAAAGCCAAAATGTCCCATGAGGGATTCCATTTGGAGAATCTCAAAAGCACACCGCACGTTATGGAAGAGCAAAACAAAATAACGCAGATAATTATTTAAACATTCAGATACAAGGGTTTTCTATTCCCATGAAGCCCTGGCACTGTTTGAAATGTCTGCTCCAAGATGTGTGTTCACACATCTGGGAACCTCTTCCTACGCTTTTGTAAAAATTTGCGCCTGGCGGGGTGGTGGTGGTGGTGCATGCTTTTAATTCCAGCACTGGGGAGGCAGAGCTGGCAGATCTTGTGAGTTTGAAGCCAGCCTGGTCTACAGAGTGAGAACAGCCAGCTATTATATTTGTTTATTTATGGGAGGGGCCTGTGCATGCTGTGTGTGGGTCTAGAGGTCAGAGGACGACTTGCAGGGTTCTGGGCGGGATCTGGGGATGAGATTCACGTTATCGGGCTTGGTGGCAAACACCTCCTCTTACTAGGCTGGCCTCCATTTGCATTTCCCACCGCTTTCTAAGCTGATGGCTGCAAACTGCCCAGTCTGGGGTAGCACTTAGGCTGACTTTTTTCTGTGGAAAAACCAGTTTTCCTCTGTTTGCAGTTCAGTTTTTTTAGCTCTGTGAAAATGTGTGCTGTTGAATTGCTCCTTTAGCTGGTTACTGTGTCTGCCTTATCCTCCTAGTACCTGTAAGTACCCTTAGCACACACTCATTTTTGTGTCTGCAAGAAAGACACAAATTTGCCTTTCTGTGGCAATTAAACTGTCTTCTTATTTAAATGAACATGTACATGGAGTGGAATGCAACTTTTGCGTGTATTTCTGATACAAAACTGAAATTGTGGGAAGATAGGAGATAGTTAATTCTTAAACAGAAAGTTAGGAAAGGTGAGATCAGACTGACCTTTGCGTGCTTCCACTTTAGATGGAGATGGGTCTTTGCACAAATGAAACCCCCTCACTGATGAGGCTTTTTTCCTCTCCCAAAGGTCTCTGAGCTAACTCCCAGCCAGCAGGGTAACTCCCTGCTGCATTCCCGGTCAACCGAAGATAACCTAAAGGGTGGGCTTGACTAGGCTAACTCCCTCCCCCACCCAACTGCACTGCAGCCCCAGATAACCTGTGGAGTGGACTTGGCCAGCTTTTGAATGTCCCCACCCTTGTCTTACCCAGTCAGGACCCTGCAGAACTTTAAAAACGACCTAACAGACTAAATTTATCCTGCCTGCTCCAATGTAAAAGGAACCCACCCCTGCTCCACATCCAATTTAAAAATATATAAACCCAGAGCTGGTGTGGTGGGGCCAATTCCAGGATTCAGGAGGCAGAGGCAGGTATATCTCTATGATTTCTAAGCCAGTCTGGTCTACTAAGTGAAGTCCAGACCAGCCGAAGTTACACAGACCTCGTCTCAAACAATACACACAGAGACAGAGAGAGACAGAGAAACTGACTTCCTGGGAGAAAAAGGTATTTCTTCTCTCACCCACTCCTACCCACCCACCTTGTTAGGCAGGGGGCTCTGGCATTGTGTGCTGTGTGTATCCCGCTGCGTCCTGGAGAAAGAAGAGCAATCAGGCAACATAAACTTGGGAGTAAAATTTACATTCACTATAGGCCCTTCAAAGTAAAGAAAGGTGTATATTTAGTCTCTTTGGTGTGATATGGGTCCACCCAGGAGCTTGGAGAAAATACTCCATCAGGCTATAAGATGGGAAGATTAAAAATGAACTGGAGCGTTGGGAGTGGGCCCGACGCTAGCCGAAGGCCTCGAGGTAGGAGCTTGATGCCAGCAGCATCCTGGCAGCACTGAGGGGCCAAGATTTACCAACCATGCTGAACAGAAGGCGACCTATCGCCAATCATCCTGAGCTCTGGATTTCCCCGGCGCTGCTCAACCGACAGTAATGCCTGGAATTCCTTCCCAGTCTTGAGCTCTGCCTGCTCGGAGCCTGAGTCACCCGCGAAAGGGAGCCCCAGGCGGTCAGGATCTGAGACCCTGCTGGGACGGGTGGAGGGCCTGCGCGGTGGTCCGCACACTCCTGGGGCGTGCTGGGAGCCGGGTCCCCTATGATCACTAAGGAGCAAAGTGCTGCAGGTGTCCCCTGACCACCGTGTAACCGCGGGAAAAGCAGGAGCGCCCCCTGCTGACCGCCCTGACGCCGGGCGCTAGAGAGCTGAAGGCAACCTGGGCATAGTCTGGAATTTAGCGTCATTTAAACCATCTAAATTATCAGTGTTCGGGGGAGCGTTGTATGACTCACTATTAGCGTCACACCAAACAGGTAGCGGAGACTGACCTCTGGCAGTGAGTCTGAAGTGTTCTTATTCTTTGCATAGCCAGACTGTAAAGAAGGTCTACCTTGACCCAGTTTGTGACTCAAAAACTCAGACTCCAGTAATTCCAGCAAGGCTCTGGCGCCTGCCCCCAAATCACCAGTTAAGAATTACGGCGAAGGTGGGGGCAGAGGCTCAAGCCCGTAATCCTAGCACTTGAAAGGTTGAGGCAGGAGGATCCCACACAAGTTTGAGGCCAGCATGAGCTACAGAGAACCAAAGCAGTTTATTCAATGTGGCTACATTGGAAAGAATAAATAAAAAGGTCCAACGAGTATTGGCACGCGGTTTAGGTTTAAAGAAAAAAGAAGCTGGTAAAGAGAACGACAAAAGAAATTGGTGTTAAGCAGGCCTGGTCATGTGAGGTCTAGCTGATCGCTGCCCTAGCTCTGGTGGTAGGAGGTGTCCTAAACCCTGTCATGGCTTGCAGGGTTCAGTCTGGGTCCCTGAAGATGAGCGCTTCTGCTCCAGGCTGCAGCCTGCTCTCCTAGCTAATTACCCTTGTCTCAGGACTGGTCTGTTTTTCCAAGTTTTGTCCTCCCGGGAGAGTTTGGATAGTGAATTATCTCTGTGCCTTCAGCCAAAAGAAACATACAGAAAAGGAAGGCAGAGGTGCCAGGTCCCTTGTCAGACCAAATCAGAAGGCCTCTCAGGGGTGGGCGCAGAGGGTGGACTGGGGGGTGAGGGGTTGAGTGAGGGGTGGGGGTGGAAGGTGCAGGGTGTGTGTGTGTGTGTGTGTGTGCAGGCCGTTTAGAAGCCGGGAAATGAGAACATGGCTTGACGGAGTTCACTGTAGTCACTCATCACCTCACAGGTTGTGTGAGGTCAGAACTGAGAGAGGCCTTGGATGCTAGAGTAGTATGTGCTGCTGCACGGTATCTCACACGGAAGACAAAGGTTGCCGTGATCAAGTTACATTAGTTTTATTGACAGATGCAGATATACTTCAAAGATGAAAATAAGATCTACATCAAAGACCAAAATGTGCAATTAAGAAAATGAGATAATGGTACATTATGGATTAAACGTGTGTACTACCATTCCTGGCTTATTATGTATGGTTTTTAAGAAATACGTTTTAAAAAAACAATTTTTATTAGGAGTTAGAGAGATGGCTCAGCGGTTAAGAGCACCGGCTGCTCTTGCAGAGGACCCAGGTTCTGGTCTCAGCATCCACAAGACTGCTCATTCACCTATAACGCCAATTCCAGGGGATATGACAGCCTCTTCTGACTTCTAATGGCACTGCGTGCACAGATAAATTAAATCCTTTTTTAATTGTAAGACTTATTCATTTTATTTTATGTGTGAATGTTTTGTCTGAATGTATGTATGTCCACCACATGGATACTTGTGCCCTCAGAGGTCAGAAGAGGGCGTCTCTGGAACTGAAATTATGGATGGTTAAGACTCACATCATGGGAACTGGGAATCAAACCTGGGTCCTCTATAAGAGTTACAAGTGCTGTTAACCCCTGAGCTGTCTTTCCAGCCCCTAAAGAAAGTTTTTAAGAGTTGCTGAGCACAATGATAGACACCTGTAATCCCTGAATTCAGAAGGTAGAGGTGGAAGCATCAGGAGTTCAAGACCAGCTTCAGCTATGTAGTAAATTCAAGATCACCCTAGGGGTGTTAGAGAGGTGGATCAGTGGTTAAGAGTACTAGAGGCTCTTCCAGAGGACCCAGGTTCAATACCTACCACCCACGTGATGACTCATAACCGTCTGTAACTCCAGTCCCAGGGAATCCAGTGCCTACTTCTGGCCTCTGCAGGAACTTGCATATATACATATAGACATCTTTGGTTGGATATGCTGATGGATGCCTTTTATCCCAGCTCTTGGGAAGCAAGTAGAGGAAGGCATATCTCTGTAAGTTTGAGGGCAGCCTTGTCTAAAAAGAAAATCCCAAGGCCAGTCAGGGTTTTATAATAAGACCCACTTGAGTTTGGAGCCTCCAGTCCCAGAGCTTCCAGACCCACATAAAGCTGATGTGGTAGTGGTCTGCAACCCTAGCACTCCAAGAAGAAGGGAAACAGAGATGGCAAGGGACAACTAGCCTGGCATACAGGACAGAGAAGCAAACGCCTTCTCTCAAAGTAGAAGGTGAAGACTAACAAGCAAGGCTGTCCTTTAGTACACACGCACGCACACACACACATACAATTGTTATCTGGGTGCCACACAAAGATGACACCTTCTCAGCTGGGCAGTGATGGTACATGCCCTTAATCTCAGCAGTCAGGAGGCAGAGGCTGGCTGATTGCTGTGAGTTCAAGGGCAGCCCGGTCTGCAGAGTGAGTTCTAGGACAGCCAGAGTTACAACAGAGAAACCCTGTCTCGAAAAACAAAAACAAACAAAAATTATACCTTCTCTTTTGCATATAAAATCTTAGCATATATGCACATTTGAAAGAAAGAAATTACCAGGCGTACCCAAGCCAGAACTTGGATAGGCCCACCTCCACATCGTAATACCATAAACCAGAGATTACTTACAGAAGTAAATCAAATAGCAACGACAATGACAGCCACTCTAGTCTCCTTCCTAAATAACCATTGAGTCTGAGGGGAACTAAAACGTGATAATGGCCAATTGTTTTGAAATCGGGTATCCCACGTGATTACATGTAAGGCGATAATGCCGTGGGTTCCATGCTAGGCCCTTCGTTCTGAGTCCTTGACCACAGAGACCTTAAGATTTCACAACTCTAAATGCATTCAGTATTGTAAGAAAAGGCAATCCAAATAAGGAAATTAATGTCCCAGCATTCCAGGAAATGAAAATTCAAAGGCTAAGAAAATACGTTCAAAGGATATTGAGGTCAGGCCGTGCCCTGCCCTGAATTCTGGTGTAAAGCAGTAAAATCTGAATCAAGGGCTGGAGTGCTGCCTCGCTGAGTAAAGCAAGTGTGAGGAGTTGAGTTTGGATTCTGAGCACGCAGAAAGCTGAACAGGAGAGTGGGTCTGTAATCCCAGCATTCCTACAGCAGCTGTCTGTCCATCCATTCACCTTCTCCTGGCCTGTCCTCACCTCTCCAGTCCACACCATCTCTCTCTCTCTCTCTCTCTCTCTCAATCTCTCTCTCTCCATATATATATATATGTATATATATATATATATATGTATATATATATATATGGAGAGAGAGAGAGAGAGAGAGAGATTTACAGTGATGTGAGTTATTATTAGCTGTTGTGGAAGTTTATTTTTAGCTATGTATAAAATAATTGTTTTGTGCACTGTTGGGTGAGGGGCTGCCTAGGTCTTGGTGCTTTGCATTGTCTGCAGGTGTTGGGTTTATGTGGGGGACGTTTGATTGCTTGTGATCTGCATGTGCTATCAGTAGAACACCTGAGGAGTTCTGAATCAACAACACCTGAGCTCAGACGCTCAGGGTTCCACTGTCCAGTATGGCGCTTGCTGTGATGGTAGTTCCCTCTGCTGAGGTCTGACAGAGTTTGCACAAATGAATATTCCTCCTTGTCATTCTTGTGAGCTACACAGCAGCTAACTGCTACAATTAGCAGCTGAGACTAGAATGAAAGAACCTGTATTATAGGCCAATGGGCAACTATAAAGGAAACAGGACTACTTGGCAAATTGTAGCCGACAGAACCAAGGCAGCTTGTGAATTCACTGTTGTCCGATCAATGCTGACGCTGTGGAAAGATGCAAATGTTTCTGGCATAGCGGTTTATGACAAGCTTTGGTTTTTTGTTTCTGTTTTTGTTTTTATTCAGTGCCAGAGATCAAAAGCACAAACTCTCACAAGCTGGGCAAGTACGCTATCAAAAGTTACGGCACAAAACAACAATAGCAGCAGCATCAATAGCAACAGTAATAATTACGGCTGAAGAGACAGCTCAGCAGCTAAGAGCAGTGCATGCTCTTCCAGAAGACCGAAGTCCGTTCCCAGCACCCATATCAGGCAGCTCACAGCCACCTGTAACTCCAGCTCCAGGGGATCTGGCATCTTGGCCTCTTTGGGCATCACTCATATTCATATGTGCAATTAAAGTAAAAAATAATAATTGGGTATAAAAATCATCGTGATGTCTAGGCAGGCACCAAATTTAACACATGAGGGTAAAAGACAAATATGATCACCATGGGGCTGGAGAGATGGCTCAGGGGTTCAGAACCCACACTGTCCTTGCAGTGGACCTGAATTCCATCCCCAGCTCACATCAGGCAGCTCACAATTGCTGTAACTCTAGCTCCAGAAGGCACTTGCAACCTTAGACACATGCACATGGAGACACACACGTGTACGCACATAGATAAACAATAATAATAATTGGTATTATTACTTTAAAATAACTGTGTTGATGTAATCAAGGCAAATTAGAAGACAAAAATGTTTGAGTCATGACTCATATGAAGATGTGAATAGATTTTTGAATACTATAAAGACAAAAGAGATTGATTCCAAAAGAAAACCTTCACGGTCCCTGGAGTAAGGATGGACTGGAACAAGTTATCAAGTCATCAAGGAGACACTTTGGGGAGCCCCTGGGGACTTTGGGGCTTTAAAAATCTTTCAAATTCCCCAGAGACAGCTTGATCCAGTCCATGGCTGCCGTGAAAACCTGCCCTGACTCCCACTGACTGCAAAGTGCTAACTGCCCCCTTGGTCTCCCCATCCTAGATGCGTGATTAATCGCTTGTCCCCAGATTCTAATAATCAACATCCCCCCACCCCCCTCAAGAGCAGAATCAGCCCTCTCTTTTTTAGAATGACCTCTGAGTCCACGCTCTCAACCAGGGACTCATCTCCTGTGTAATTCCCATGTCTGTATAAAAGCACAATTTTCACCTCAAAAGAGAATGACTAAGAACTAGTTTATTCTGGAGTCAATCAAATATGAGTGAGCCTGGGATAGGAACACAGATTGGCTATACTCTATGCTTCAATGAGGTAGCAATTTTAAGAACCTTTTTTAGAAACAGACAAGCCCATAAACCTGCAATGTACACACTCTTCACTGATGGGAAACATCAGGAAGGGGGGTCACAGAGAAGCAGAGAAAAGCTCAGCTCTGGGCCTCAGATGCCATTGCATGCCCTTCTTTGCCTTTTCACTGGTGGGAGCTAGTGGTCTGCACGTCACACAAAGCTTACTCCAAGTGGCCAGATGCTAGCTCATTCACACAATGTAGATGGAAATATGAATAACTCCAACGGGTTCGTTCAGGGAACAGGAGACAATCACAGTGCGTGAGCCCGACCCACCTGGCAAAGGTAGAGCCTCACGCCTCGCAGCCTCTGTCGGCCCACTCGTCTCCTAAAAGGCTGAAGTCAAAGCTGGGGAATCCAAGGTATTTCCTGGGTGCTGGACGCAGAAGGCTGGAAAGGTGGTAAGCGTAGCTGGATGTCTAAATTGGATATGTTCCTGTGGACGTGCTTTCTGTGCTGTATGGGGGAGGGGTGCTTCCTAATGCCTTGCTTCCTGCACCTGTTAGCACCTCTGTGCTAAAAACAATGAATAGCCCCCTAGATCTCCACACAACAGGCCATTGGTTTATGTTGATGCAGATGAAGGTTCCCCATAGCCTACACAGGTTTATGCATCCAGGAGACCAGAGAAGACTCTGGTCTCCCTCAGCTTGGACACCGTCTGGATTGGTGACAAGTCCGCTGGCAGACCCTGAGGGGGTGTTAGGTTCCATTCATTTGTGTAAGGCCTGTGTGGAGGAAGGAGGGAGTTTTGAACGAACAAAGAACCTGGAAGTGGAAGCAAGAAGAAGCCATGTGGAGAAACATGGAGAAAGCCATGGGAGAGCAATAGGCACGCATGAGCTCTGCCCAAGTCGAGCTGTCCTTGTTCATTACTAATACATCACCGGACACAGTAATTCCATAACAGATAAGGACTCTTCATTTGCAAATATCATAAACAAATGCCTTTAACATGAAGATTTTAGAGGGCTACATCCATTGTTTTCAGCCAGGGAACTGTGAACAGGTGCAGGAAGCCAAGTCTTACAGAGAGAAGCAGGCTGCAGAAGCCTTAGGAAGCGCCCTTCCCCCAACAGCTCTGGAAGGCAAGCCTCCTATAGTTCCAGGAGCCTCACTGCACGGACAGAGCATACAGCTTTACAATATCCGGAGACAGGTTCAAATATTCCACTACGATACAAGAGGGCAAGAAATGGCTATTAAGGGAGCTAAAATTAGCACCAGATAAGTTGCAGTTAGATACCATGCCAACCTCTGCACAGCCATTTGGTTTCCAATCAATTAATGAAAAGCCCCTGTTGTTCAGAGAACTTTGTTGAGCACCCACCATGGACTTCACTCACTGTCCTCTTGATTCTGTCTCTGTCCTTGAACCCAGATGATGGCTGTTGTCCACTGCCCATAACCCACTACTGCTAAGGACCCCTGGGCCTTAGAAGGTCCCCTTGGAACACCTGCTGCATTCTGCTGGGGCTGACTCTACACCGACAGCTTCCCAACGCAGACTACCTCCCCATTCCCCCTTTCCGTACTCCCCACACCCCAGCCTCTCCCTAGCACTCACCCCCACACCCACACCCCACACTCACCCCCCCACCCCCCCTTATCTGCCCCTGAGAGCAGCTCCTGTCTCCTGGCTGGGAAGCGGATTTTACAGTAATTGCTTGGGTCCCCCACACGTCTGGGGGAGGGGTGAATTCTTCCATTTTAGTACAAATCTTTCTTTTGTTCAGGTTGTAGTCACTGCTTAACAGACGCCCAACTCCAAGTTAGCTGAAACATACAGGAATTTTAAAGTGTCGCTGAGACCTCTCAGACTTTAGCGTGTCTGATACAGGTTTCTGAGTGGCTGTTCTCCTGTCTATGTGTCTCTTCTCTGAAGCAGCTCAAGTCTCTACAAGCTGACTCCAGCTGTGGGAAAGATGATTCCAGGCAACTTCAGATGGGCATGGTCTTTACAGCCGGTGGCCTGCCACACATGCTTGCCTAGCACCCGGAAAACCCGGGTTCCACTCTCAGCGCTGTACCAGCCTATTTTCCCAGCACTTGGAATGTAGATAAAGGAGGATTTAGGGCCATCATTGGCTACATAGGGAGTTCTAGACCAGCCTGGGCTAGAGACACTGCCTTACAAAAAGAATCCCAGGGGCTAGAAAGACGGCTTGATGGGAAGAGCGGGTGCTGCTTTGCAGAGGACCCAAACAATAAAGAAACATTCTCTTGAGGATTAATAAGCAATTTGAAGTGGTGGCACACGCCTTTAATCCTAGCACTCAGGAGGCAGAGGCAGGCAGATCTTTGGGAGTTCAAGGCCACTCTGGTCTACAGTGAGTTCTAGGACAGCCAGAGTTACAACAGAGAAACGCTATTTCTTGGAAAAAAAAAAAATAATAATAATAATAAGCAATTTGATCATGTGATAAAGACCCTTTCCAAAGTTAAAAGGAGTAAATATATGATTATCTCTATAAAAAATTTCAGAAAATGCAAATTAATCCCTAGTAGGAGAAAGCAGATGGGTGAGCAGTAAGAAAGGGGGTGCTGAGGGCCTGGCACACTTGGGGTGACAACCATACAGTCTCCAGGAACACACTGCTCACAAGTTTTATTTCCCCAAGGAAAGCTTCGAGTTTGCACATCCTGGTCTCTTGTGTTCACTGTCACCTCACTTGTGAAACTGTGGGTTCCGTTCCCAGACGGTGTTCCCGGGGCTTCACTTGTCCGGTCCTGATGAACGAGCAGTCTCCTCTGAAGTGCCTTTCTATCTTTATTAAAAATTATTTGATGGACAGTTGAGAGGCCTCAGCTGGTAAAGGCAATTGCCACCTAGTCTGATGACCTGAATTCCAGCCCTGTTACCCACGCTGTAGGAGAGAACCGACTCCCCCCGACTCTCCCCTCTGATCTTCACAAATATCCTGTGGCATGTGCACACAAATACACACACATCAAACAGATATAGATAGATAGGTAGATAGGTAGATAGATAGATAGATAGATAGATAGATAGATGCAATTTAAAATTTTAAATCAGTTGATGGGCCAGCAAAACAACTCAGCAGGTACACACACACACACACACACACACAGACACACACACACAAACACACACACACACGGGCAGGGGGTGAGGGTGGATCTAAATAAATAAATAAATAAATAGGATCAGGAATTCAAGGTGATCCTTAGCTACACAGGGAGTTAGAGGTGGGCTGAGATGCAGGAGACCTTGTCTCAGAATCAGTGGCTCAGCAGATGAATGTCCTTGCCAGCAAGTCTGACAACCTGAGGTCAAGGCCCAGAATTCACATAAAGATAGAAGCAGAGAGCCAAGTCCTCAAAGTTGTCCTCTGACCTCCACACTTGCACCATGGCACACAGGCTCCTGCATTATGTACAAAATAATAATAAATACATGAAACAACGTTCAAAAAAATCAGCTGAGAGGTTGAGAGTCCAGATCCGTAGAAGAGTACCTGTTTAACACGGGTGAGGCCCCAAGGTCTGTCAGCCAGGCATCATAGCATATGCTTGTAATCCTGGCATACCAGAGACTGAAGCAGGGGGATTACCATGAGTTTAAAGCTAGCCTGGGTTACATAACAGCAAGTACCAGGCCAATCATAACAATATAGCAAGATGTTCAAACAAATAACAAAAAAAACCCACTTGATATATACAAGCCTATTCTTGGACTCTCTTTCATGTTAATGTGTTTGCAGATCTTTATACCAATACACATTTGTTTAATAACTCCATAAAATAACCTAAATTCATATTCTCTCTCTCTCTCTCTCTCTCTCTCTCTCTCTCTCTGTCACTCTCTTGTAAGACAGGGGCTCATGTATCTGAGCTGGTCTAGAACTCACAAAGACCTGCCTGCCTCTGCCTGCCAAGTGCTGGGACTAACATGACGCACCACCACGTGGGTTCTTGTTTGGTTTTTATGAGGCTTCATTGCACAGGTGTGCTACACCCAGGTGGAAATGTGCTGAAATAACGGAGGCTCCATGGAGGAAGCCAGCAGTCTGTCCAGATTCTTTAGAGTCCTTCCTAGAGAGCAGAAGCTCTCCTGGGTGGGGGTTTGACATCTGATCAGATAAGAGGTCCCAGCATAAGCGTTGTTTATGATCTGCCCTTATGAAAAGAAATCCCAGTTTCTCCATCCAGCTGCAGTGAGCCAGGCACTGTACAGACTCGGTGGCGCCAGGCTCCCTCCTTCTTGGCCCATAGGCTGTCAAGAAGAACACGGCCTTAGGAGTGCAGATTGCAGAGGAAGTACATCACATTTGTATGACACAACAGTCTGGAAAGTCTACACACCAGAAGAAATCAAGGAAAGAAAGAAGGCTATGGAAGATGTCTCTGAGCTGACAAAAAGCACACAGATGTGGAAGAAGACGGGGTTGAAGATGTTGGTGTTGCCACGACAAGGATATTGTGGGGACGCTTTCTGTACAAGATTGTTGCTCTGCTTGAATGATGCAAGCTTTGAAATGGAGGAGTACAGAAAAAGAAGAGTTGATGGGTTTTGTGCATACACACCTCTAAAAAGCAAGATGATCTACAAGAGCCAGAAAGACACTGTCCTGAGGGCGGTGGTGGCACACACCTTTGATCCCAGCGCTCAGGAGGCAGAAGCAGGCAGATCTCTGGGAGCTTAAGGCCAGCCTGATCTACAGAGTGAGTTTCAGGACAAGCCAGGGCTACACAGAGAAACCTTGCCTTGAAAAAAAAGCCAAAAAAGACACCATCAAAAGAAATGTAAATGCATAAAGCAAGAATAGCAACCAAATGGGCCAGAAGTCTTCAACCCACTTTGAATTGTTGATAAGCCAGGTGGCTTCTTAATTGTATTCTTGAAGGATGCCTGTGTATGTACGTCATCAGTCCGTACCACAAACTTGAAAGCTGCCGTATTTAACATTAGCCTCTCCCTGTAGAAGTAAATCAAAATGCTTCAGGACAGGGTCTCACTGAGGAGGCGTTGGGTTGTCATTTTTTAGAGTAACCTGAAAATTCTATAGGACATGTGCAAACACTGCCATACATAAATCTAGCCTCTAAAGTTCATTCACATGAAATTAATTTCTTACTGGCCAAATGCCTATTTTGGATTCTTTTTGTTTTGTTTTGTTGCTTTTAATTTTGTTTTGATTTATGTGTGTGGGTATTTTGCCTGCATATATGTCTCAGATCCCTTGGAGCTGGACTTACAAACAGCTGTGAGCTTCCATAAGGTGCTGGGAATTGAACCTAGGTCCTTTGGAAGAACAGCCAGTTCCCTTAACCACTGAGCTAATTCAACCCCGGCCCCCATACACATGCACATACAAATGTGTATTTTGATGAGATGATTTATTAAGATTTTTGTTAAGCTTGGGATTTTTTTCATTTATTTAACTTTATTGGGGATGGGGCAGACAACTTGCTGGAGTCTGTTCTCTCCTTCTACCACGTGGGCCTCAGGGGGCAGACTTAGGTCATTAGGCTTGTCAGCAATACTTTGCCCTCACCTCCTGTCTTTTCTTCTCTCTCTCCCTTTCTCTCTCTCTCTCTCCTTCCTTCCTTCTTTCTCTCCTTCATTTCTTCGTTCCTTCCTCCTTTCTTTCTTTTTGAGACAGAGTCTATCTATGTAGCCTTGGCTGTCCAGGAACTCACTGTGTAGATCAAACTGCCTGAAACTCAGAGATCCACCTGCCTGTCTCCGGAGTGCTGGGTTTGAAGGTGTATGTGAAAGGAAGCAGCCAAACTTTAGTCAAGCTTCTAAGAGCACCAAAATTGTGTAGGCCCAAGCCAGGAGCACCGTGACCCAAAACAGTTCCCAGAGTTAAAGAAAAACACTTTCTAAGACAAATAAGACGGCCTTGGGCTAAAAGAGTTTCCCCACGTAGACAGCCCATGGCCTCGGGCTAAGGGTCTTCCCCCACCCGCATTGACTAAGACCCTAAAGTTTACATTTTCCAGTGCCTGCGCCCTTGCTATATGCCAGCACCAATCAGTTTAAAGGTTAATACTCACATCACTATAGAGTCATGCCTGATAATCTGTTGCTATGCTCTGTCTTTGAAAAACATATATAAATCATATTCAGAATGTGCTAATTTGTCACTCCCACCTGCCTCGCTTGAGGCATCTGTGGGAGCGGACCCCAACGCGTTAGAAATAAATCCTCTTGCTATTTGCATCGATATCCCGTCTGTGAGACTCTGTGGGGGTGCGGCGTCCCGGTTTGGGCCCTGGGGGTCCAACATATGCCGCCACCACCCAGCAGAGCTCAGGATTTTTAATAACACAGTTCCCAAAACAGTAGAGGGCAATGTGAAGAGAGTGACCTCATCTTTGCTAACCTTGGCAGTTATGCTGTTTCTTTTGCTTAAAGAAGGGGCTGTAATCTGTTTACAGTGTTGGTCTAACAACAGCTCCATTCTTTGTTGACTTAAAACCATGAGACTGAATTCTTTGTAACGTGTAGCAACACTAGTATATACTGGCAGAGGTAAGACTAAGACAGTCAGTATTTTGTTTTTTAAAAGACAGGGTTTCTCTGTCGTAACTCAGGCTGTCCTGGAACTCACTCTGTAGGCTGGCCTTGAACTCAGAGATCCACCTGCCTCTGCCTCCCCAGCCACCACCACCCAGCCAGCCAGTCAGTCTTTTAATTCTACAACTCATGTCATGAGACTGCCACGGAACTGTGTCCATTTCGAGCTCAAGGATCCTGCAAAACACCATTCCAAGACCATGACTGGAATGTGGGAAGTGGCCCTGTCCTGAAGCGAGAAGCTCCGGTGGGCTGGAGTCTGCTTTGAGTGTCCTTGGAGATCATAGTATATTCTCAGGAGAAAGTTTACTGTCTTGTAACTGTTAGGCCAGGACTGATGGAGGCGATTTGAAAATAAAAAAGCAAACTGCCACAACAGAGGCAGGCTATTCTTTACTAACAATGAAGAACAGTCTCTCCATTGGGAAGGGACACTGTGTGCCCGGACGCAGTGGCTGTGAAAGTTTTATAGGGTAGAAGGGAGATGGGAAGTTCTGTCTGTAGATCTGTGTCCTGCGGGTTCAGGACAGTAAATGTCAGTAGATGTTCTCATCCTTATGTTGACTTCCTTGGTCAGGAGTTTCTCTGCTCATAAATGCCTGCAGATACTATCGACCTGTTGACTTAGTTGTCAGGAGTTTTCAGTCCCTCTAAGGCTCTTTGTTTTAGGTCACTAATCCTTCTGTGACAAATGAATTATAACTTGTATTAGGGCTCTGTCTCAGTTAGGGTTTCTACTGTTGCGTGAAACACCATGACCAAAAAGCAAGTTGGGGAGGAAAGGGTTTATTTGGCTTATACTTCCACATCACTGTTCGTCATTGAAGGAAGTCAGGACAGGAACTCAAACAGGGCTGGAACCTGGAGGCAAGAGCTGATACAGAGGCCAGGGAAGGATGCTGCTTACTGGCTTGCTTCCCATGTCTTGCTCAGCCTGCTTTCTTGTAGAATCGGGACCACCAGCTCAGGGATGGCACTACTCACAATGGGCTGGACCCTCCCACATCAATACTAGGGAAGAAAATGCCTTACAGCCAGATCTTAAGGTTCCCTCCTTTCAGATAACTCTAGTTTGTGTGTCAAGCTGACATAAGACTAGCCAGCACAGGCTCTATTATAACCTATTGTTAATGAAAATAAAATAGTATGCCAGAGGCTGTCAAGATCTTTACTTTTTTTCTCCTTTAGAACTATGCTGCACCCAGTACAATAGGAAGTGGGAGTGTTCAGTATGTTCCTCTAAGGCCTAGGAATAGAAATCCCTAGAGCTCTTTGTCAACCGTGTATATGAAATGGGACATGGGTAGGGGTGGGGGGATTGATCGGTGCTAGGGTCACAGTGTGACATCTGACAGTGTAGAGATACACAAACAGGTGAACTTCAAAGTAACAATACTAGCTTAACGTAATGAAGGAAGCATTTGTAACTTTAAATGGGGTGGAGCTGGAGAGGTACTTCAGTAGTTAAGAGCACTTACTGCTCTTACAGAGGACCTGGGTTTGATTCCCAGCATCAATATGGTGGATCAGTACTGTCTTCAGGGGACCTGATGCCCTCTTCTGACCTCCACGGGCTCCTGCATGCACGTGGTAGTGTGTGCGAATGCACATTTACACACAATAGAGAGGTAGATGATAGATAGATAGATAGATAGATAGATAGATAGATAGATAGATAGATAGAAAGGTAATTTTTAAAAAGAAATCCCAGTGGCCATGATGAAAAAGATCACTCTCTGGCCGTGGATCAGAGAGACTATACCACATTATCTTTGCCATTTAAATAGCAGGATGTTTTTCTTTTAAAATTTATTTATTTATCTTGAGGAGGTATATTAAAAAATGCACACCTGCACACTCATGCCACAGTGTGCTCTGGAGCCAGTTGCTTCCTTCTACCATGTGGATCCCAGGGTTCAAACCCAGGTTGTCAGGCTTGACAGCAAGCGCTTTACCTATTGAGCATCTCACTAGCCTGAGAATTGATATTTTTAATAATGCTAAGTTACCCAGTCCATCTATGAGCAGTGTGTGTGTGTGTGTGTGTGTGTGTGTATTCGAGCGCACACGCCCTCCACTTTAATACATGTCTTTCGGCAACTTTAAATCTTTTCAGTGTACAGCTTTTGTCCTATTCTTTTGTATTTTGCTGTTTCAGTGATAGAATTGTAACCCAGAGGCCTTTGCATGTGCTGAGTGCATTTTGCCACTGAACTGCACTTCCCAACCTTTGGGAAGCTCTCACAACCCCTGTACCTCCAGCTCCAGGGGATCCAGTGCCCTCTTCTGGCCTCCACAGACAAAACACACACACACACACACACACAGGTGGGGGGAATACACTCAGACACAGACATACACACAACTAAAAGTGAAACTAGTTTGTTTTTTTTTTAACTACAACCATGAAAATGATCAGAAATAATACATTGAAATGTCTTAAGCTGGGTGTGGTGGTTCATGTCTTTAACCTCAGCAGAGGCAGGCAGAGCTCGGTGAGTTCCAGGCCAGGCTGATGTACATAGTAAGTTCCAGATTAGCCAGGAAACATAGTGAGACCCTGTCTCTAAAAGCAGGAGGAGGAGGAGGAGGAGGGGGAGGGCCAATGATGGTAGTGTACACCTTTGATCCCAGCAGAGGCAGGAAGATCTCTGAGTCTGAAGCCAGCCTGGTCTACAGAGTAAGTTCCAAGGATACGCAGAAAAGCCCTGTCTCAAAAAAAAAAAAAAAAAAAAAAAAAGAAGAAGAAGAAGAAATAAGAAAGAAAATGAAAGAGAAAAACATGAGTATTTTTCTTAGTGATATGAAACATTTGATTGGCGTGTTTGAGGTAAGATAAGAATCTGAATATGAATATTTAGATTTTAGCATAGATATAGCCAATTTTTTTGAGACAGAATTTTCCTATATAGTCCTAGCTGTCCTGGACTCACTCTGTAGACCAGGCTGGCCTCAAACTCACAGAGCTCTGCCTGCCTCTGCCTCTTGAGTGCTGGGATTAAAGGCACGAGTCACACCTCAATTCCCCCACATTCTTTTTAAAGTTTTTAAAAGTAATTTTACAAAGCTCTTTAAATTTAGTCTTATTATTTCATGTGTATGGGTGTTTTGTCTGTATGTATGTCTATGCACCATGTGTGTATGTGCTTTGGTGCCAGAGGACACAGAAGAGAGTCAGATCCCCTTGAAAGTGGAGTTACAAATGAGTTGTGAGCCCCATGTGGGTGCTGGGAACCAAACCAGGATCTTCTGGAGATGCTACCAATGCTCTTAACTGCTGATCCGTCTCCCTGAAGCCCTTTTTAAATAAAAAAAAAATTTGTTTATAGGTGCTTTTCCTGCATGAATGGAAGTGTACTTTGTGATTTCTGGTGCCTGCAAAGGCAAAATGATTGTGAGTCACTGTATGGGTGCTGGGAGCCAGTGCTCTTAACAGCTGAGTCACTTCCTCAACCCCATGAAGCATTTAAAAAAGTCCTCTAAGGGGTCTGTGAGAGAGATCAGTGGGGACTGAGTACAGGGTTTGCTGCTCAAGCATGAAGACCTGAGTTTGGATCTCTAACACCCACGCAAAAGCAAGGCCTGACTGTGAGAGCCTGTAATCTAGCACTCGGGGGTGGGGCAGAGAGAAGCGGATCCTGGGGATTGGCTGGCCAGCCGCCAAAAAAAGACAAGGTTCAGTGAGAGACCCTGCCTCAAAACATAAGGTGAAGTGACTGAGGAAGACAGTCCTCCGACTTCATCCTCTGCCCTCCACACATGCCTGTACTGAGCATACTGTGTGCTCAAACATGGACACCTCTCTCTCTCTCTCTCCTTTCCCTCCCCCTCTTTCTCTCTCTCACACACACACACACACCACAAAGTCATCTAAAATAATAAACCATCAAAGCCAGTTAAGACTATTTGAAAAAGGAAGAAGCTACTTGGTGGTTTGAGTATAAAACACCATTGCAGGTACACGCATTTGAACACTTGGTCCTCAGCTGGTGTCACTGTTTAGGGAAGCTTAAGAGCTGTGGCCTTGGGACTGGAGAGATGGCTCAGTGGTTAAGCATACTGGCTGCTCTTTCAGAGGACCTAGGTTCAACTCCCAATCAACATATAACAGCTCACAACTGTCTGTAGATCTGACACCTTCACACCAATATACATAAAATTAAGTTGTTTTTTAAAATAAAAAAAGGCATGGCCTTGCTGGAGGACATGCATGGGGGTGGGGGCTTTGAGGTTTTGTAGCCTCACTCCTGCACCCCTCCTCTACCGCACTCACTTTGTCTATGTCTTTGTCTCTCTCTGCCTCTCTCTTTTCTCTGCTTCAGGCTTAGGGTAAAAGATGTGACCTCTCAGCTTCCTGCTCTTGCTGCTTGGGGCCATTTGTCCCCCACCATGATGGATTCGCCCCTCTGGAACCATAGACTAAATAAACTGTTCCTTCTATAAGTTGTCTTAGTCATCGTGTTTTATCACATCAAAAGGACAGACTGAAACACCAGCCTTTGTGAGACTAAAAATCCACTGCAAATGTAACTCAACACGAGCCAGTAGCTACGCTAGTTGTGGTCTGGAAGGGCAATGCACGGTCAGATCCGTGACACTCAGCTGCTCGGGAATCATACATAACAGAGAAAGAGCTGTAGGCGAGCGGACAAGTTCCTGCTAGGGATGATTCTTAGAAGGGTGGCTGTCTGGAAAATAACAAAAGGAGCACATAACAAAACAAACTCCAGATGAGGAATAAGTCATAATAACAAGACTGGAATCACGAAACAGGACTGACATGGATGTTTATGCATATGTGCTCTCTGCGCCAAACAGAAGTACGTTCCTATCTCAACCTTTTGAGCTTCTGAAATTGGGGAGCACGACACCAAAGAGGTGATGTGAAGTCTGGGAGACTTGGGGGGGGGGTAAAAAACTGGAACAGCTGGAGGTCTGGAAGGCCAAGCACGAGCGAAGAGGGCCCCTCTGACTAACGGCTGACACTGAAGCTGAAGATCCCCGTCCTCTCCACTGATCCTGGAAGAGGCTTCACTCTCCTTGGGGCCTTTGATTACTGGCTAAGAGGAGCAATTTGGAAAACAGAGGAAACCAGGCCCTTGGATATGAAAAGATGAAAGCTAAAATCCCCAAGGGCCAACAATGTTTGAAGATGTACAAAAAAAAAAAAATGTGAAAGCAGAGTAATTAATGAAGTAATTCGATAGCCAGGGAAAGATCAGCCAATTTACGAGAAAAGCTGGGCGAAGCCGAGTCACCCAGTGCTGTAAGGTCCCCTAGATAAGGCAATGCGTGTCTGTGATGATTAATTCTTTTTTAAAAGACTAATTAATTAATTCTGAGACAGGGTCTCAACTATGTAACCCTGACTGGCCTTGAACCCACAGAGATCTACCCACCTTTGCCTTCCAAGTGCTGGGATTAACTAAAGGTGTGCACCATGGCAGTGCCTGGGACCTACGGGGCCAGAAGAGGGCAAGGAATCCTCTGGGAATGCAGTTACAGATGGTATGAGCCTGTGGGTCCTGGGAATCAAACCTGGGTCCTCTGGAAAAGCAGCCATTTCTCCAGCCCCTGCTTGCTCGCTCCTTCTTTCTCTCTTTCTTTCTTTATTTTCTCCTTTCTTCTTTCTTTCTTTCTTTTTTTTTTTTTGAGACAGGATCTCATGATGGAACTTTTTCTAGTTTTGAACTTACTGTGTAGACCAGATGAGACTCTGAAAGGGTTTATGTGAGGCTGGAGACCCCAGGCCCTGATCATTAATCTTAAACTCTTAACAGGACATTCCAGAACTCCCTGTTCCAGGAACTAGCCCACCCCAGAAACCACAAAACAATTATTGTCAGGCTTAATTCAAGAGCACTGTGACCCAGCCCACATTCCTAAAATGAGTGGCGGCTACAGGCACCGCCTAATAGCCTTAGGCAAGGGACTTTATCCTAAGTGTACATTTCCTGGTGCCCGTGACCTTGCTATCATCAACTTAAAGGTTAACTGGCCCCTATCTATCAAAATGAGAAAACAATTTGGGGACCAATCAACTTGTACCAATTCGGTTTATGCCCAACAACTGTATAAAAAGCTTCACCATTTGCTCCTTGGGGCCGGCTTCTATCCTGCGTGTTAGAACGGTCCTAGTGCACTGGAATAAATCCTCTTGCTATTTGCATCGATATCCCGTCTGTGAGTCTCTGTGGGAATGTGGCGTTCCGGTTTGGACCCTGGGGGTCCCAGTTTGGATCCCTGAAGTCCAACATTCTGGTTCCCTGACCGGGAATCAACGCATCCCCCCAGACCCCGCAAGTCGGGTATCGGAGGTAAGCTCGAGCATCTGTTGTTTGTCTGTCTGTCTGTTCGCCTGTCTGCCTGTCTGTTTGGAACAAGTAACTGGTCAGAGCTGTAACTGTGTCTGTAACGGTCTGTGGTGTGCATGGTCCGTAAGGATCCCGCCGCACGGCTTAAGCTTACCAGAATGGTATAAGCCAGGACCGACCCTGGAGGACGCTCCAGTGGGGTTGGAGGGGACACCGTAAGGTTTCCTCTCCGTCTGAGCCGGGGGAAGTTGGCCCCATGGCATCTGGCCGGAATCTCTGCCATTTGGTTTGGCAGGTCCGGCATCTGTCCGATATTGGAGCTCTGTTTCTCTTTGTGTCTGATTTTTGTGTTAATTGTGACTGACTCATTTGCCTGACTATCTATATTAGGTCTTGTTGTCTGTCTGTTTGTGAGAAACGCCACGGGAGGGTCTGGAATCTGGAGGCTATGGGGCCCTGGAGGACACTCCAGAGTCTGGTAACGGGGAGAAGTCCTGGAGGACCTCCCCCCATCTGTACGGGGAGAGGTCCAGGAGGACTTCCCCCCATCTGTTCGGAGAGGGGTCCGTGAGGATCCTTCTCCATCGGGAGGAGGGAGAGGAGCCTCTCCTCTGTCTGGAGATGCCTGTTAGAGTCCCGGTCTCAACCTTCTGTGACTTCCGTAGAGGAGCTGTGGAAGTCCCCTCCTGGGCGCGTCTGCAAAATCTGTTTCTTGTATTTTCACTGGTTCTTTCTGACTTGTTGACAATGGGACAGTCGACTTCAACCCCCCTCTCTCTGACGCTTGACCATTGTTCTGAGGTTACACCATAGCTGTAGAAGGGCTGCTGATGAGCTACCCTCCTGTCTGGGGTCGTGACAACCTGTGTGGGGAAGCTTGGGTTGTGAGAGGACCCATCTGGGGTCATAGGACCCACCTGGAGGTCCTGACCTGCTTGAAATCTGGAGGCTGTGGAGGCCTTTCCACTGACAGACTCTCTGGCCGAGAGCTCTGGGCGGACAGTGGTGCCAGGTGCTTACTTGACTCTGGAAACACCGGACGGTGCACTGCTGTTTCTGTATGATTCTGTGTGTGTGTGTGTGTGTGTGTGTGTGTGTGTGTGTGTGTGTGTGTATGGCTAGACTCGGACTGTCTTTGTTTTTGGATGTGGCACAAACTCCATCTGGACCTCTTGACATAGTTAAGTCTCATTTTAAGGGAGTCAAGGACAGAGCCGACTTATCAGTCAGTTGATGTACACCTGAAAACCTCTGAGAAATTGTGCGGCGCCATTGTCTTATCTGATTCATGTTTGTCTCAGTTTCATGGTTATATGTTTTGTGTTTGTCTGTTTTCCTGTGTAACACGTGAGATCTAACGTGGGCCAAGCAACTCCTAAGGCCAGCTGCAAGGAAGGGGGTGCTGCGTTGAGCAGACCTCTGGGGCCCACCCCAGCCAGAGCTGCCAGTTTCAACTCAGCTGCCTTGGTTTGGGGCTCTCAGCCACAGGAGGGAAAGAGTTAATGAGGCAAAGCAACCAAAAAGAGGCAAGAGGGGGTGCAGCTCACCCACTCCTGAGATAACAGCCAAACTTTCTTGTGTAAAAATCACTCAAATGGTATTTTAAAATATGTATGTGGTTTGGGTAAAGAAAACTAATGGTTTTAAAGATTCAGGTGTCCTGTAATGACTGTCACTGAGGTAGAGCTTGCTAGAAACTAGAGGACAGGCTGCTGTTTGGGGAGAGACTTCTTGGAGCAGTTTCTGCTGCTGGCCAGAGTTCCGGAATGGTTTATGCGCACTGTCCCTGTCGTCTCTGTGGCCATTTGCGCGCATGGCTATGGAGATAGACGTTTTTAAAAAGGACGCTAAGCTGAACTGTTTTGGATCTCTGCTTATGCAGACAAACTGTAAAAAAGCATCAGGTCATATCAAGGAAGTTCTGAGGTCTCTCTGTTTTCTATCTGAGTGTGTGTGAATGACGATGTTTTTTCTAGTGTAAGTTTAAAAAGAGAGCATTAAATTAAAGCTGAGTTACGTATGTGTGACTGCATTTTGGATGTGACTCCATTTAGGATGTGGACGCTACCATTCTTTTCCAGGATCAAAGAGGAGATGGAGGTAGCCACATGTTGCCATTCAAGGAGACAACAAATCTCAGATATT
Organism: Cricetomys ansorgei; assembly: GCA_026225945.1. NCBI lineage: Eukaryota > Metazoa > Chordata > Mammalia > Rodentia > Nesomyidae > Cricetomys > Cricetomys ansorgei. The sequence continues at coordinate 22,548,701 of JAMJFZ010001796.1, forward strand.
TAAATTAAATTAGATTTTATTTTGTATGATTTTTTCTCTTCTATGCTGAAAATAGGATCTTTAAGAACAATGTTTAATAAGGGATCAAAGCTATGCCTCTGTGTATTCAGATACAGGAATGTACCTTGTGCTGACGGCCAAACTTTTAGGGTTAGAGTTATGGGATTAAAACAAAGTAAATCAAGGCAATTGAGGTTTGAGTAAACAACCTAGCAGTCTTTAGAGATCGAGAGGCCATGTGATGGTTTTTTCTATACTAAAAATAAGAGAGATTTTTAAGATAGCTGAACTGCCACTACACCAGAGCTGATTCAAACAGGCCTGGAAGGCAGACTGCCTAGGAGGGTGTGACAAAAGGAATGTGCATTACAATAGAGGAACTTTATTTGTGGTGCTGCAGGCACACAGTTGGAAGGTCTATTCGGGTGCAAAGATGTATATTTTACCTGCTTGTCTTTGCTAGCTTTGTTAAGCCTCAGCTATTTTGAAAATTAAAGTAAAAAGTGATCTGAAATGTATAGATTAATTCTGGCTGTAAAGTTCTGATAAGCTGATCCTACTACGGGCAGGAGTTCAAGATGTTAAATGTCATCTGATGTATTAATTCTGTCTTGGTGACCACCAGTGTCAATGTATAAAAATAATGTATATTTTGTGTTCATTTGAATATCACTGTCTTAAATGTTAGCTTGCCAGATCTGGGGCAAGTTTACTTAGAAATGAGTCTTGCTGCAAACTTAGAGGAGAGACCTGGAGCAGCTTGTGCTACTCGCCAAAATGCTAAAATAATTTCTGCCACTAACAGACAATTTGTAAAAAGGCAACAAGTCATCTCTGAAAAAGTCCTCTAAGGTTCCTCTGTTGTTCCAGACCTGATTAAGATTTCTCTGTCTGTATGTAAGATTATACTTGTATTTGAGAAAAAACTGGTCCTGAGCCGGGGCCAGGAGGGAGGGAGGGGACCACACGGGCGGAGAAAGATGACAACCCGGTGTGGAAGATACGTAGGCTTGGATGAGATGTTAGACGTAAGCAAATTTCACAGGGTGTGTGGAATCTCCCCAATTCCTAAGACAGTAAAAGAAACAACTGGCATTAAGAGGGGAGGTCTTAGCAGACCCAGAAACTTTGTCCCAGGAAAGCAAGAAAGAACAGCTCAGTTAATTCAAGTCCCAAGGACATCCCATGTGCTGCGCTTTGTGGTGGGCTCCCTGCCAGGGAGAAAAGAGGGTTTCTGGGGGTTAAAAAGTGAAAGACAGGTAGGCCTGGGGAAAATACCTTGTTCCCTCCTTCCTGCTGCTGCCCCTAAAACTAAAAGGCAGGAACTTGACCCAAGCTTGGCTTCCTGGAGAGTTCTGTGACTGTCTTAAGTCTACATGAGATGACAAGATGACATACTTGGTGTGTAAAAACACACACAGGGGTAGAGAGCCAATACAGAACAGGTACTCTGCGCTCCTTTGGAGAGCCTGAGAAAAAGGCAAAGGGTCAGGAGGGTAGACTAACAAAAAGATTAGCTCATCACAGTGGTCCCTACATAACTGAGGCCTCAATACCAACCCTCTTGAGAGTGTATTTTAAAAATGTGTTTTAAAGATGTGTTTTCTGGTATAGATCTAAAAAGAAAAAACTAAGTTAAGATAGATTTTATATAGTATTTTTGTATGCTAAAATAAGGTTTATAAAGTTAAGATTTTAAAGAGTGTTTGATAAGATATCAAAGACTGTATCTCTGTGTATTCTTATACAAGAATACATCTTTTGCTGACAGTCATAGTTTCAGTTTAAGAGTAAAGTGTTTAAAACAAAACAAAAATAACTGAAGTTTGTTTATAAAAATCCTGCAGTTTTAAAATTAAGAAGTTATATGATATCTGAGTTTTAGTGTAAAAATGTGTATTACATTATGGGATATTATAAACACAAAGTTGGAAGGTTTTAAACTACTTTAAGAAAACTTTAGGTTTTTACAAAAACTAGATGTTTTCAAAAAACAGCTTTTAAGATATTTAAATTCACAAGGCTATGAGACAGTTTAAGTTAAAAAGATGTTTACAATGACCTAGATAGTACAGTAAAGCAGAAAAAAATTATAGGCAAAGTTTTGTTAACATAGAGATACTTAACATAGATAGCCCTCACCCCTCAGAGATCTGCTGATTATGACTTTTAATTGGAGTTTTAAGTAGAGACCCCAGATCCTAACAGTGACCCCAGCACCTCCAGAGAGATACCTACTGGTCTGGCAACTGAAGACTGGCCTGGCAACGGAAGACTGTCATTGCCTTGAGGCCTCTGTTCCCCATAAAGTCACAGAGAACACGGAGAGTCCAGGGTCATCTGTCTAGGTATGGGTAAGTCTCTGTCATTTTAATTAAGTCATACTTTTTGCTATAATTTAGTATTCCCAGATCTCTGGTGTTGATGGCTAACTGTAATTCTGTTAGTTTAACAGCAATAGACAACCAGTTTCTCTCTCTGAGGCTACTAGAGTCCCTGTCTGAATATGACAAACAGGATTGTCTCGCTAACAGGCCCCCTGTTAAAAGATAAATAGGTTTTTGATGTAACTTTTACTATCCCTTTATTTAAAAAATTTGCCTAAAAGTGACTGCTCTCGGTAATAACAACTCTGTATTTGGTAGATACTTAGATTAAAGAAAGTTTAAAGGAATGTTATAAGGTTTAAAATATAAAGGTCTAAGAAAGTGATTTACGTTTTGAGTGTCCTAGGTAAGTTGTAAAGGTCTGAAAAAGTGATTTTAAGTGAGAAGGTGGTTTGAGATAAAAATTAAAAAAAAAAAAAAAGGTTCAGAGTTATAACATTAAAATCCTGGATACATGTTCTGATGAGCTGGTATAATTGTTTTTATCTGGATTAGAGGCTTGCTTGGCTCTCCCATTTTCTTCTACATATATGATAAAAAGTTCCAAATGTAAGCTTCTGTAAACTTTAACTTCTGCCTCTAGTTTTTATCCGTCTCAATAGATCACTACTTGGCTAACAGACACCATCCAGGAATCAAACTGCTTCAAATACTGTGAGTCCTGGACCTGACCTGCTGACAGCTGATGACCAGTACAGCTGATGTGACCACTCGCTGGATCAGCGAACCAGATGTACCCCACTGCCTAGCCCCCCACCCCAAGCTTTTGACTAATACCAGCCTGTTTGGGGCCCCTGACGACGTCCCCTCTCAGCAGGAAGCAGTCTAAGAGATTACAACGTCCCATTTCCACAGGCTGGAACTTTTAGTCAAAAGAAAACTCCCTAAGACTGGGGACATGGCATGTATAGTGCCTATTGGCACACCAGAACATTACCCTGTTGAGGCCAGATAGACTCAGATTCAATAAGTTGACAATATGAAATCAGTGCAGTACAGATTATGGTTCTCAGACAACAGTACCAGTTTCTTAGGAATCCTACAGGGGTTGACTATAAATTAATCAATGCTAGTGATCAGGAGCTAGAAACAGCTGCTCCATGATTGGAGCAGTGCAAAAAGAAAAAGTGGGGAGTGAAAGGGTTTATGTGAGGCTGGAGACCCCAGGCCCTGATCATTAATCTTAAACTCTTAACAGGACATTCCAGAACTCCCTGTTCCAGGAACTAGCCCACCCCAGAAACCACAAAACAATTATTGTCAGGCTTAATTCAAGAGCACTGTGACCCAGCCCACATTCCTAAAATGAGTGGCGGCTACAGGCACCGCCTAATAGCCTTAGGCAAGGGACTTTATCCTAAGTGTACATTTCCTGGTGCCCGTGACCTTGCTATCATCAACTTAAAGGTTAACTGGCCCCTATCTATCAAAATGAGAAAACAATTTGGGGACCAATCAACTTGTACCAATTCGGTTTATGCCCAACAACTGTATAAAAAGCTTCACCATTTGCTCCTTGGGGCCGGCTTCTATCCTGCGTGTTAGAACGGTCCTAGTGCACTGGAATAAATCCTCTTGCTATTTGCATCGATATCCCGTCTGTGAGTCTCTGTGGGAATGTGGCGTTCCGGTTTGGACCCTGGGGGTCCCAGTTTGGATCCCTGAAGTCCAACAACTCAAATTCAGAGATCCCTGTGGCTTCTGCTCTGCACTGTGGACTCCAGGCTAACTTGTCCCTGGCTTCTGGGCCAGTCAAACATCTCCACCTCCTGTCTCACAGTAGCTGCTGTGTCACCTGATCCAGCTTTATTCCCCCCCCCCCCCCACATGGATTCTGAGGACTGGACTTGTATTGTCAGGCTCTCACAGCCCATGCAATTACCCACTGAGTCACGTCCATCTTCCCAGCCCAGCATTAGTTTCTTTCCTCTGCTCCCCTGACCTTGGCCACTGCGAAGCAAACATCATTATTCAAATTGACAGGAATTGTTTTGTCCCTTGGTGGGAGCTCCGCTCTCAAAACCTTTCCAGATCTTCTTAGATTCTGTGAGTTACCCCATTTTTGTCTCTAGGACTGTTAAGAGTCACTGAGAGAAGAGAAAAAACAAAACCACAAAACGAAAAACAAACAAACAAAAAAGAAAAAAACATGGCTAAGTCCCTGGGCTCCAGCCAAGGAAACCTCTGCCAAACTCCATTAAGTCGGCACTGAAGGATCCGCTGTCTGGCTCCACTCTGCCTCTTTGGAAGAGTCTATTTCCCTCTTTGGAAATACAATTTGTTTTCTTGCTAGGCAAGCGGGGTATCACTGTGAGGTGTTTCCAGCCCTGGTCATTTGCTTTTTACTTAATTACATGCTATCATGTAAAATTACAAAAGAGGCCTGAGGATGAACCTCAGCTGAGAGAGCTTTTGTTTGGCAAGCCTGAAACTATGCATAAACCACATGAACTGGGCATGGTGGCACACACCTGTTCAAGGCCTTAGGTTTGATTCTCTGCCACCTACAAAATAAATACACAAATAGCCCCGCAACCCCCAGTATGCTCCTATCTGAATTCTGAGCATAAATGGAAGAGTTATTATTTGGAAGAGAGAAGTGGACGTCAACACTCGGCAGCCATACCCCGGGATGAGCAGAGAAAGGCATCTGCAGACACAATCCTCACTGAGTTGAGTTCTTTGCCGAAGGTTCCCTATAGCTCCAGGTCTCCCCCTAGCGGCCATCTGCTTTACAACCGCAGCTGCCTGTGATTATCAGTGATCTCTACCCACAGTTTTTTTTCTCCTAGAACCTCCCTGAGTTTTCCTTTCCGACACCCTTTAATTCTTCTGCAATTCTATAATCCCCCGTATCGACTCTCTTCCTATTCAAATTCCTAGAGATACGGGGTTGTGTGGGTGAAGGGTTCAGTCCTAGTAGCTCCTAGGTCCCTGTCTCCGGTTGAAACTGAGAGGTTGTGACTGAGGTAAACAGGTGTGATGGTTGATTTTGAGCGTCAGTTTGAATGAATTGGGGAATGTCTAGATAATCTGTAAAGCACTGTGAGTTGTGTGTGTCAGGGTGTGTCTGTAGCTCCCTGGCCTATGAGTCCCACTGTGTAGTCTCACATGCTTCTGCCTCCCCTTCCCAAGCGATGGAATTACAGGTGTGCACCATCATACCCAATTTATGTGTGTTTCTGTTAAAAGTCACCGTGCTGAGTTAAAATAAAGGCACCTTACCTAGTATACATTATTGGTTTCTTAGCATTGAACTTATGGCCAGCAGTTCACTCATGGTGAATGAAGCACTCAATTCTCACCTGAAAGGCATCCCACAGCCTTCTGGCACTAGGAGCAACTAGTCAGCTCTTCAGAACTGCTTGTGGAGACCACATCCAACAGGGAGACCATCGATAAAAACTACAACATGTATGGGTGAAGAGATGGCTCAGGGTTAAGAGCTCTGGCTGCTCTTCCAGAGGACCCAGGTTCAACCCCCCAGCACCCACATGTCATCTTACAACCATCTGTAACTCCAGTTCCAGGGGCTCCAACACCCTCACACCAATGCACATAAAATAAAATAAATACATTTGAAGAGTACAACCTGCAAAAACTGGGGACTAGAATGTGAAAAAGACAATTATAGTATGAGAATGGAAAGAAAACAATAGAAAATCATTGTCTGTGGATCAAAGATTTTGCCACTCTGCATGCCCATGAATGGCATATATATATATATTCTCTTGAGACTTGCTGTGTAGCCTTGGCCAGCCTAGAACTTGCTTTGTAGACCAGTCTAGCCTTGAATTCATTAACAATTCACTTGCCTCTGCCTCTTAAGTTCTGGAATGAAAGACATGAGCCACCATGCCAGACAAATTTATCTATTTTTATTTATGTTTCTCATGTTCATCTGCTTATCTGTGTATAAGCCACGTGTGTGCAAGTGCCCACGAAGGCCAGAAAGGGCGTTGGAACTCCTGGGACTGGAGTTCATTTAAGACAGTTGTGAGCCAACATATAGATCCTGAGAACTGAACCGGGGTCCTCTAGCACAGCCAGTGCTCTTAACCACTGAGCCACCTCTCCAGCCTCTCAAGGACTGATTCAGAGTCACAAATGTTAGCAAAGAAGACAAATTTGCAAACATAAAGTCTGTGGATAGTGAGGACTGAGTCGTCATCTGGACTTTGTATCTAGATTGTCCCCCAAGGTCTCACGGGTTGAAGGCTTGGTTCCCAGGCCCCTGGTGCTATAAGGGGCAGTGGTGGAACCCCAAGAGGAGGAACCTTGTTGGAAGAGAGCCGGAGGGCATGCTCTTCCCTTGAAGGCTGTAATGGGGTAGGAAGACACTGGCCGTTTTCTGTCCCCCCTGAATCCTGTGTATGTGGTAGGGTGGTGGGGATCAGACCCAGGGCCTTGAGCATGCTAGACAAGTGCTCTACCACTGAAATATACTCAGTGTATATTTCACTGTATACATTTTGTTTATTCCAAGTTATTGGCTTATTGATTATGGAGGCTGAGGACTCCAGATTCTACATGGGGCTGTGACATTCTGTAGGAGCTGAAGTTCAGTGCAGAAATATGTTATTGTTCTCAATGCTTCCCTGGCAAAAAAGAAATTACTCAGTAAAAGTGACAAGCCACAGGAGGTGGTTACAGCATATTAACTGTCCAAATAATGTTATATTAAGAATTAACAAATACCTATGCAGAATGAAATTCAAACCTAAAGCTAAAAGGGAATTCCTAATACCTATAAGGATGTGCATCCGATTTCCCAGTAACCAGGGAAAGCCACAAGGGAATAAGCTGCAGGTGAGCAAGCCGTCCACAGCCTTGTGGTCCTGGTGCAAATGAGGATGCAGCCCATTGGCTGTTCACCATAGAGACAGCACCGAAATTCCACTACTTGTCTCAAAAACTTACAGAAAGAGCTGTACACCTCAAATGACAAGATGGGGATGTGGAGAGCAGGGCTCCCACAATGCAGACAGCAAATCCCAATGTTTAGGTAGGGAGACAGTGTATTCACAAGGCAGGAAGTAGCCAACATGAGAACCCATAGGTTCAGATCAACCTGAGCCCAGGCACAGACCCTCTGCAGATTCAGAAATGTCCTGGGCTTGTTTTGTCTGTTTACAATACCACCTTCCTCTTGATATCCAAGGTCTCCTTGAAGGGGCCTAAGGGTGACAGAAGTTCAGTGAAGTCAGGGAATAATGCAGTAGTAGAGAAAGGTCCAGGGAGTAGGAAGTAGTAGGGTTCTGGGGATGGAACAGCCAGAACCTCCATCCCAGACCCCAGGACAGGGAGGGCCCAGCTGCTGAGGGGTCAAGGGGCTAGAAAGAGGCAGAAATCTGGGGCTTAGGGAGTAAGGGTCCACATTGGCAGGGGCAGAAACTAGAGTTTGGACTCAAGGTAGACACAACAACAGGTCTGCTTTGAAGGCAACCAAGACTCCTGCCTTGCAATCCCAGCAATGGTATCTATTCCTGGAGAAGCAGCCCAGAACATTTAGCCCCTGGTTCTTGAACCACATCTGTACTTGGTGCTCCTCTAGGTGGAGCCCTCTGCCAGGCCATTAGATGCACTTACCCATCTTGAGTAATTTTTTTCCAAGTGGTGCTATAGTGTGTGCTTGCTCAGAAAACCTGGGACCCAAATAAATCATGGGCTTCTGCATCCTGCCTCTTGCCCTGTTCTGTCATGGGCCTTCTCCTTACCCCCTCTAAACACAGGTACTAGGGATTGACCCTAGGACCTCATTAATGAACTCTATCCCTAGCCTTTTAAATTTTCTTTCTTCTTCCTTCCTTCCTCTCTCTCTCTCTTTCTTTTCCAGACAGGGTTTCTCTGTTGTAACTCTGGCTATCCAAGAACTCACTCTGTAGACCAGGCTGGCATGGAACTCACAGAGATCTGCCTGCCTCTGCCTCCCGAGTACTGGGATTAAAAGTGTGTGCCACCACCGCCCCATAAAATTTTTCTTAACCCAGAGTGTCACTGAGTTGATCAGGCTGGCTTTCAACTTGATTTGTAGTCCAGATAAGACTTTAATTTGTGATTCTCAGCCTGATAAGTAGTTGAGATTATAGGCCTGTACCACCAACTCCAGAATCAGAGCCAGAATTTCTTTTGTGTATGTGATGTGTGTACATGTCCTTGTGTGTATACATAAATGGTGGGGAGCACGTGTGCATAGGAAGGACATAGGTTTCATCAAGCTCCTTTCTCAATCACTTCCTGCCTTATTTTTGAGACAAGTTCTCTCAGTGAACCTGGAGGTCACCAAGTCTGCAAGACTAGCCAGCAAGACCCAGGAACCCTCCTGTCTCTGTCTCCCCAGGCCCAGGATTATAGGCATGGACCCTCACCATATCTGGCTTTTTGTGTGCTGGGGATCTACATCAGGTCTACATGGCAAGCACTTTACTAGGCCTGGGAGGCAGGGACAGGTGGAGTGAAAGTTCAAGGCAACCTTTGTCTACATTGTGATGCTATCTCAAGATAAAGAAAATAAAGGTGGGCTGTGGGACTCTTGGGCTAGAGGGTTGCAGAAGTCGAGGCCAAAAGTGCCCTTGCACTCTGGAAGAAGAGAAGCGGGCTGTGACGCTGGGGGTAGCCTTCTCCTCTCCTAATCCGCGGAGGTCCCTAGCCAAAAACATGCTAGTTATAACTTGCTTGCTTCATAGAAGCTAAAGGGACATGTTTACCTGTATTGTAGATCGAATCTACCCATTGGGCGGGCCCACCTCAGGTGCCCCCCTCTGCCATGCTAATTAAGACATCTCCACCCCAGGGAGAAACCCCTCCTTCCTCAGAAAGATATTTAATCAGGGAAAAGTCTTTTTAATAAATGAGTTTCATGTCCACCAGACTACCGTCTCCGGAGCTTTCTTCACGGCTCGTCAATTTCTCAGGTCCGCAGGTGGACAGCTTCGCAAAAGGTCCCCGAACTGCGATTCCGGGGCCCGCACCTTCCTGCCATTTAGGCCTAGGTCCATTCGCCTGGCCAGCGAAACGGATCCTAGACAGCTGCAGGCGGGACATCAGCCGGGACCGGGAACACACACAGAACTGACGGTGGGCCCCTTGATTTGCTGGGTCAGTGCTTACTGAAGAATCAGCAAACACTGATGACCAGGAGGGGGGGCAAACTAAATGCTCCACTCTGAAGGACATGGAAGGGAACAGAGCATGGGCGTGGAAACTATGGAGGGATTTTTTTTTATTAGAATAGAAAAACACTAGAAGCAGTTTCTTCCACTTATGTACTATGTTCTAGAAGGAATGGTTAATGTGAACTGGCTTTGCCAGGGAGCATACTGCTGACTACACAGACACACAGACACACAGACACACAGACACACACACACACAGTAGGCATTATTACTTTGGAGCTTCTGATCCCTCTGCCCTCACTCCTGAATGCTGGGCCTATAGGTGGGTACCACCACGTCTGGTTTTATAGTGGTTTTGGCAATGGAAGCCGGGGTATTAGGAAAGCATTCTGCTACTTCACAACCTCTCAAAGCTATTTCAATCTTGAGAACACCTAAGGTGAATCATATATCTACCCTTTCCTCTCTGATATATGTATCTAAACTATGATCCAGCTAAAGATAGACTTCATATTCTTAGGATGAACACATTAAGTGGCTTTAAAGTAAGGCTCATCATATTCCAAGAAAAACATAAACTCAGTTTCTGTTAGTTACTTGTGACCATGACAACACATAAGATGCAAGTTAAGGGAAGATACCTTTATTTTAACTCCTAGTTTCAGGAGAACCATTTAGAGTGGGTCTTCCAATTTCAGCTAGTCCTCTCTGGAAATGCCCTCATAGAGACACCCAAGGGTATTCCTCACCATATTGTCAACTGGATCTAGAATCAGCTAGGAGACAAGCCTTCAGGTTTATCTGTGAGGGATTATCTAGATCAGGATAGTGTTGTGGAAGTTTATTTCTAGTTGTGTTTAAAATAATTGTTTTTGTGCACTGTTGGAAAAACAGATGCATAGGTCTTGCCATTTTGTATTGTCTGCAGGTGTTGGATTTCTGTGGGGGATGTTTAATTGGTTATGGTCTGCACATGCTATCTATCAGTGGAACATCTAAGGAGTTCTGAATCAATAAAATATCTGAGTGCAGACACTCAGGGTTCTACTGTGAGTATGGCACTGGCCGTGATGGTGGTTCCCTCTCCTGAGGTCTGCCAGAGCTTCCACCTATGAAAGCACCTCCCTGTCTTCTTTTCTGAGCCACAGCAGTGTACTACTACAAATGGTGTAGCAACATGGGGCACTGATATCACACCAGCTAATCCAATGTGGAGACAATGAAGAAAAAGAAATTCAAGACCTCGCAGAGTCCAGTAAAGTACGCTCAGGGAAGCTACCAGAGGATAGAGATTAAGGTATTAATTGAAGGCTCCTGAAGGAAGAGGAGAGTGCTGAGGCCTATGAATATCCCTGATGCTAATTAGACTCTGCTTGACAGAGTTCAGGATTCTTTAGCTAAGGAAATTTTAGTCCATCAGCTATATTGCTCCCCTTCTTTGCTGAAATTTCATCTATAATGAGAATGTCTACATGGGCTACCTGAACTGGCAGTTGTTGGCTGAAAAGGAATGCAGCCATTTCATCTGAAAACCTTGTAGGCTTTTTTCTTTAAGTCCTGGCATATGCAGAGCTATCTATTGCAAACTGCAAGTATATCACAAAAGCCATCCCAGGGGCAGGTGTTAATGCTCCAGGAAGAGATAGATAAGCCTTTAACTTACCTATCTAAGCTAAAAGGAAAATTAGCACACCTAAAAATGAATCTGCACCAAAAGAGCTGAATTCAGCCAACAGGAGCTTCCAACCATTAATGTGTCAAATGTTCTTTGAAATCACCTCAAAGTTCGCAGGCCGCAAGAGAAATGATGAGGGTTCCATCCTGGATCACACCTGCATACCAGAATGGCCCCTGATGAGAAGACTGGCACCTACTGACTACCATCTGCATACCAAAAACAGACACTGGCCCTTTAAAGGTTTTTTTTGCCAGCAACTTGCTCTCTTGGTGAGATTCTCCTCATAGCAGTGTGCTTTTATTTTTTCTCTCCTTAATATGTACACTGATAAATTTTCATATTAAAAACGTTCTTGTGTTTTTATTTCTAAAGCATGGTTGTGCGTAAGTGTGCCATACTGGGTCCCATCGAAGAATGAACTACTGTGTTCATCTGCCATAAATTTCTTTTGCCAGTCCATTTTATTCTGTGGGGTGTTTGTGGAACTATTTGTGGGTGAAGGCCAGAAAGTAATCCACAGGAGAGAAGAGAAATAAGCTTCTATGAAGAGAAAATTGTGAAAATTAAGTGAGTGAGAAGGCTCAAAAGTGAGAGTCACAGAATATAGGCCTTTAGAGAAAGACATTTTCATGGAAACACAGAGTTCAGCTGGGAGCAGGAAAGAAGTTTTCCACAGCTTTTTCTGATCATAGAGCTGACTTTCCCTCCTGGCACTGGTGGCAGCCAGGACACAAGAAACAATAGAGCATACTACTATTCTAAAAAATGAGTTTGTTGATGGCTTTTTGTATGTGTGAAGCCCAGGTGGGCTTTGTGTTTGAGGTTATGAATAAGGTATATGTTTCCTTGTAGCAGTGGTGAGAAAGAATGTCAAACTGCGAAGACTTTAACAGATATTCTTCCCATTGGCCCAGGATCCCCTGCTGTTGTGGAAGCCACTTAGTTAAACTCAACAGTTTTTTTTCCCCCTACAAACCTGTCTGAAGTGGTAATTCCACCCCACAAGGGAACTTTCCTGCAGACAAGGACTAGTTATTTTTCCTGCAAACCAGACTATATCTTAAGATCTGAATCGTGTTTCTAAGGGACAGCACACAAAAGCTGTCTTCCAGAACTGGCCAAGGTTGTATCTTGTGCTGGCAGCCAAACTTGGTCACCCAGCTGATGCTGGTTTTGAAGGTATGAAGGGGTCTTTAGAGAGCTGCTGAGGCTTGACACTGTAAGAGGTCAGGAGAGGCCATTAGTGAAGGTGCAGCCAAAGTAGCAGTTGAAAGCCCAGATTGAAGGGATCATGCTGAGAAATTGAGGCTTGGCACAATGAAGAGAGCCCAGGAGAGGCTATGGGTGAAAGTACAGCACAGTTGCATCAAGGGATTCCAGCAGTTTCTGAAGATACCAGTACCATGGGACAACTACCAAGAACAGCAGCAGCAGTGGAGTAGAGCCAGTCAGACCCTGGAGGACAAACTGTGTGTGCCACAGAAGGCAGAATCAGAGAAGTCACCTAAGCCCTTTGGAGGAACCCAGATTGTGAGTGAATTCCAGGTAATTGGACATTGATGTTTTTCTGCTGTCCAAAGACATTGCAAAAAGCTTGACAGATGCTTGGTTTCATTTGGTCCTTTGCATTAGCAATTCGTGATTGTTCCTCTTGTAAATAGTTTTGTTGGTGTAGTGTTAAATTTTGTTGTAAAGCTAAAGCAATTTTTTAATACAGAAAAGGGGAAATGTTGTAGAAGTTTATTTCTAGTTGTGTTTAAAATAATTGTTTTTGTGCACTGTTGGAAAAACAGATGCATAGGTCTTACTGTTTTTGTATTGTCTGCAGGTGTCGGATTTCTGTGGGGGATGTTTAATTGGTTATGGTCTGCATATGGTATCAGTAGAATACCTAAGGAATTCTGAACCAATAGAACACCTGAGCACAGATGCTCAGGGCTCTGTGAGTATGGCACTGGATGGTGATTCCCTCTCCTGAAGTCTGGCAGGGCTTCCACCTATGAAAGTACCTCCCTGTCTTCTTTGCTGAGCCACAGCAGTGTACTACTATAGGTTAGCCCCGACTATACCTATGAGAGATTATTTTGATTAGATTAATTGAGGTAGATCCACTCTAAAAGTGGGTGCACCATTCCCTAGGTTGGAGTCCTGGTCTGCATGGAAAGGAGAAAGCTAATTAAGCACAAGCACCCATCACTCTTTTTCCTAACTATAGATGCAATGTGACAAGCTGCTTCAGGCTACTGCCACCTTTTTGTCCCTGTCAAGATGAGCTGTACTCCTGAACTGTGAACTAAAGTGAATCCATTAACCACTAAACTGCTTTGGTCGGCTATCTTGTCACAGCAGCGTATAAGGGAACTAACTCCCTAATCGCCCAGATATTTGCTAACCCAATTAAGTTTATAACTGAAATTAGCCATCACAGATAACAGTTGCAAATCCAGACTCTCTGGATTTACACCCCCAAAATGAAAAACTGCAGGCCAGGTGTGATTGTGCATGCCTTTGAACTCCAGAGGCAGATGCAGGGAGTCTAACCTGGTCTACATAGTGAGTTCCAGGAAAGCCAGAGCTACATAGTGAGAGAGACCCTGTCTCAAAAAAGAAAAGAAAAAAGAAAAACTATAATCTATTCCAAGTACAATAAAAATAAGTAAAATGCTAAAAAGTCAACTTTTGAAGGTGCTAAAGAATAAACTACTAGATAGAACTGAAGCATATACCTTCAAAGTCAGTGTTTAGCCTGGCTTTCTACAGGTGTGCCACAGCAGGCTTGATTTCTGGGGATTAGAGGAGTACTGAGGAGAGGTTGGAAAATGAGTCTAGAAATTTGGGCAACCATGAACATGAGAAACAAACAAGAGAAAGCAATAAATTGGACATAAAATTGCTTCAAACTTTTCTTAAACTTTTAAATTTATTTTTATTTTTCCCTTCATTTTAAATTTATGTATATGGGTGTTTTGCTGGCATCTCTGTCTTTGCAACACGTGCATAAAGTGCCCAAGAGGGTAGAAAAGGGCCTTGGATTCCCCTGGGACTATAGTTACAGATGGTTGTGAAGCATCATCTGGATACTGGAATTGAACTAAGGTCCTCTGCAAGAACAGCCAGTGCTCAATTACTGAACCCCTTACTTTTCACTTAGTGATTTTCATTCACACTGGCTAAGATTACAATAAACTCAAGAAGAAAAACCACAGCTGAAAAATTAAGGAGCTGGCTAAAGATTTCAGTAGCTAGCTGAGCTAGCAAGAGCACATGCCTTTAATTCCAATCCCAGCACTTGGGAGGCAAAGGCAGGTGGAATTCTGGGAGTTCCAGTCCATTCTAGTTTACAGAGTTCAAAGACAGACAGGGCTACACAAAGAAACCCTGTCTCCAAAAACAAAAATAAAACAAAAAAATCAGTAGCTAGCTGATGCTAAAGAACTCAAATTCTGCCCAGCCAGAGAGGCTTGATAAACAATCCAAGCTTTTCACTGAGGCAGATGTTAGGAGAGTCACAGCTTAGGTCTAAGGACTAAAAGTAAAATGCCCAAACAAAATGTACCTGAGCTAGCAAGATTAAACCTAAATCCCAGCAAGATGGCCTCTGTAATATGTCATTGTCCAGATTACACATTTAATGAAAGAGGAACAATTGTTCATAATCTGAAAAAAGTGCTCAACTACAACTTATGTTAAAATTACAATTGTCAGGCAGTGGTGGTGCATCTCTGAGTTTGAGGCCAGCCTGGCCTACAGAGCGAGTTCCAGGATAGCCAATACTGTTACACAGAGAAACCCTGTCAATCATTGTAGATGTTTAGGAATTTGCAGGAAAAGATGAATATATTAAATGACAAAATGGGGGCTTTATGAACTGGAAACCATGAAAATCCTAGAAGAGAAAAATGACACAAAGGGGCTAGAGAGATGGCTCACTGGTTAGTAGTCCAGAGAACCCAAGCACATCTCTAACTCCAGTACTAGATCTGCCCTCTTTTGGCCTCCAGTGGCACTGCATGTAAAACACCCATACACATAAAATACAATTTTTTCTAAATTAAAAGAAAGACACCTGAAAATTTCACTAAAGGGCCTAGGATAAAGTACATGCCCTTAATCAAAGGACTCAGGCGACAGAGGCAGGTGGACCTCTGTCAGTTTCAATCCAGCCTGGTCTATAGAGTGAGTTGCAAGACAGCCAGGGCTACAAAGAGAAACTGTCTCGAAAACAACAAATAAAAGAGCCTAGCAGAAGAATCAGAGAACTAGAAAACATCAATAGAGTATGCAAATTAATGTTCAAAGAGAAAAAATGATAGGAAAAAATTGACTGCATCAGGTTAGAGTCTAGATGTAGAGAATGAATGACATTTGAAAAATGTCTGAGAATTTGATAAGAACAACTAATGACTGAGTGTGGTTGTGCATACCTGTAATCTCAGCATGTTGTGGAAGTTTTAGTTATTTGATGCACTGTTGGGTGAGGTGCTACCATAGGTCTTGGCATTTTGTATTATTTGTAGGTGTTGGATTCATGTGGGGGATGTTTGATTTCTAATGATCTGCATATGCTATCAGAATAGCATAACCTGAGGAGTTCTGAAAGAATAAAATAAATTAAATACACCTGAGCTCAGACACTCATGGTTCCACTGGCAGTATGGCACTGGCCATGACCATGGTTCCCTCTGCTGAGGTCTGCAGGGTTTGCCATTATGAAATATGCCTCCTTGTCATCCTTGGTGAGCTACCATAGCAGCATAACTAGATCAGCACTTGCAGCTGAAGCAAGAGTCCAATTTCAAAGACAATCTGGGCTACATAGTAAAAACCTATTCAAAACAAATTCCCAAAATAAAGGCAGTCAGTTTACTGAAAGCCTTGAAAGGATTAATGTGGGTGTCAGCCTATTTTTTAAAAAAAAGGTATTGTAGAGCCAAACATGATGGCACATGCCTAGAATGCCAGCACTGAGGCAGAGGCCATCCTGGGCTACATAGTGAGTTCCATGACAGCCAGGGATAGAGAACTCTCCCTGTCTGAAAAACAAAACCAAGATAGTGCCTTGGAGACTTATCAGTGGGTACTATGACCAGGATCCTTGGAACCCATTTAAAAAGCCAGTGAATTGGTATGAATTTCTACCCACATTAACACTGCCAGAACTACCTGGAAGCTTGTGGGCCAGCTAGCCTTTCAGTATGCAGTCCAGAACAAAAAACAAGAGACCCTGCTTCAAAAATAGGGGAAAGACAGGAACTGGGAAAGTTATTTTCTGATCACACACATATACAAAGCTCAACAGCTCCTGGGGAACACTCAGGTTAATTGGCCTAAAAATTCCCTACCTGTCACTAAATATTACACAGCATGCTGGGTATTCCCTGGAGTTTGTTCCACCTCTAGCTCAACACCATATAGGTAGTATTTAGGTTCAGGCACTTGTTTAGGTTGACAGAGTACAGCAAACAAGATTCACTATCAGGACTTTGATAACCTTAATACACTAGGTAAAAGGTCTGCCATTAACTAGATGAAATTAACAGCTAAATCCTAGGGCTGCAGAAATAGCTTAGCAGTTAAGAGTGCTTGCTACTCTTCAAAAAGTGAACCCAGGTTCAATTCAATTTCCAATACCGTGTCCTAAAACTGTTAACTCCAGTTCTATAACTTTTCTAACTCCTCTCCTGGCCTCTGTGGGCACCAGACATACAGATATCATACATTCAGAGGCAGGCAATACACTCATATACATAGAAAGGGGAAAACCCTAACCCTTGGGGATTTGCTTTTTCACTTCCTTTCCACATCAGCCTGGAGTCAGAGCCATCTCCCTTGTTATCTGCCTAAGAGTTGAAGAGGCTCAGGCAGATGACACAGGTAAATGTAAACTTTGCAACCTCCATGAAACAAGTCACTATGCTAGGTTAGTGTGGTCAAAAGAGGTGAGGAATATGGCCTAGAGTCAATCTTTTAGATGAGAAAAGCTTTGCTTCTTTTTGGGCTGAGGGAAGACAAAGACCAAGGGAGATAAATGGAAACCTCTACAGAATCCTGTGGCTATTCAATCACCAGAGGGCAATTTGGAATTCAGTATCTACTTGCTGAAGCCAGATTACTGCCAGGCTTCTCTCTGCTCCTTCCTCCTCCCTGTTTTCATGTCTTTGTGTACTTATGCTGCCACCTGCTGGAAGAATGAAAGAAGGGCATGACAACCATTTCCTAAAAGGAGCTTACTTCTTTTCTAAAATGGCTGCTAGGCCATCCAGTTCAGAATGGGTGGGTTTGTGTCTAATACCAACTACAAGCAAGAACACCTTTTGATGAGCCTACAGGGTACTTTTCTCTATACTCACTAATTACTATACCCCTTCTAGCACCCAGTTGGACCATTTTTTTTTTGTTCTTTTGGGTCAGGGTTTCTGTTGTAGCCCTAGAACTCAGTAGACAATGCTGAGTTCAAACTGATCTGGCTGTAATTAAAGGCTGCCTGTTAACCAGTGACAGACAAGAGTTGGACAATTTCCACTTCCTTCCCTTTAAGTATCTTCTGCTACCCTATTAGTCTACAAGCCATTAACTGCTCCTTTAACTAGGATACTAGCAGAGTCAAGGGCTCCCCATTATGGTCTACTACCTGTCGCAGGGACAAAGGCTTTATAGGGTTTTTTCAAACTGTCTCAAACAAATTAACTCTGGCTCATCATTCTTAAAACCAATTGGTAGTTGTGGGGTACTGAATGAAATACAACTAAAGGAAATAAAATACTTATGTAAGGGCCCTAGGAACCCATGCCTCATACTGACTGAAAAATGATAGTACATCCTTGATGGGCCATTGAAGAGTTGTAAGCCTCATTTTAAGTACATTTAAGTAAGCCTGGGGCAGAAGTGCATTGGTGGTTCTTCCTGGGTTCACATGTAACTCTAGTTAGAGGGGATCCAACACCTTCATGCAAAGAACCAATGCACACGAAACAAAAACTTAAAAATTTCCTAAATATTGTGGGCTGGAGGCCCTTTCCTCTAGTTGCACAAATTCCCATTAATTTAAACCAAAATGCCACTGTTCTGTGTTAAAAACTAGAAGCTGCCACTTACCTAAAAATTCTAAGAATTTTTCTTTTGGGTGGGGGTTATTTCAAGACAGGGTTTCTGTGTAGCCCTGGCTGGCCTAAGAGACCACTTCTGCTGGGTGTGTGCCACCACTGCCCAGCTGAGTACTTTCAATGAACAGCCAAGACTTTGGTTGCCTATCTGTGTGAATTTTTTAACAAAAGAGGAACACCATACTTTGTCCAGGTCATTCCAGACTGCACTTGGGAAGTGTTTTCACTTCCCAAGTATTAGGATTAGAATGATACATCACACAAGCTCTTTTCTGACTCGACTTCTAATAACATTTCAGGTATGTATTTCATGTGCTTTTACCTACCACTTATCCAATACACCCAACTTCTAAGGTGCAAAAATGCACCATCTTCAACAAACCTTCCACATCAGAAACATGAGGAAGTGCTGCCCTTCTTCAAACTAATTTCCACATTTGTGGCTGGGATTCTTGAAAGCAGTAGGAACACACTGTTCCCACTGGGCAGAATCTGAAGAGCAGAGTTGGTCTTGCCAAGCTCTTAAGCATCATTTCAAAAGGAATCTTTATGAAGTACAAGTCTGGCACCAGAGTTTAGGACTTTTAATTTGTCCTAAAGTCACTGAAGCAAAAACCACAAAACGTTCTTTTACAACCCCCAACGCAAAACAAAACAAAACAATTTGTAGGAAAAAAATGGTTTTGTACATAGGATGAAACAATATAAATTCAAAACATAACTCATCTTTAAAAAGTTTGTGTGAGTATCCAGTCAAAACCAACAGGGTATCTCTCTTGAAATGCTATTTTTTTTTGATTCCAAGTAGACCACACATGGCTATATACTGTCTTGGAATGTCCTTAGAAGGCTCTGTCATTGAACAGGTAACAGAGTAAAAACCCCAGAGTCCTTTCTTTAAGATGAAGACAGAAAGACTGGGATGAAGAAACTATTCAAACTTCGTCTTCTTTCCTTGTGGCTTGAAGTCTCCCCCTCCTCCTTTGCCACCGCGGAAGCCTCCTCGACCTATAGGAAGGCAAGACATCATGAAAGGGTGCACAATGCTGTGAATTAACCCAAGGGTTAGGAATCACAGTTTTCTTCTTTTACCTCCAAAACCTCCCCGGCCTCTGCCGCCAAATCCGCCTCTTCCTCCTCTGCCTCCACCTCGGCCACCAAAACCTCCTCTGCCTCCACCTCGGCCACCGAAGCCACCTTCACCCTTAGGTTTGGCCCAGTCCAATGTAACTTTGTTTCCATCAATTTCTCCATCTTCCATGGCCTCCTTGGCAGCTTTGGCATCTTCCTCACTATTGAAGTCTACAAAACCAAACCTAAAATAGAATTTTAAAAACCACCCATTTTAAAGCAAACAAACACATACAAGCACCAAGTCACCCATATAGTCTGTAAATGTTGTAAACTGTTGGTTTGAATTTATCTCAGAATGTCTCACACAACAGCCAAATATACCTCTGTAAAAACAGAAGATAAGTGCTAGTTCTGTGAACTCCCTCTTCTTCTCGTGCGAATCCATAATCTGCCACCAGCTGACAGAAAGGAGCTCAATGAGAAGACACTAAAGAGCCAACCTGTCCATGCAGAATACACCAAAGAGAAGCAACACTATATGCCTTACCCTTTAGAGGAACCAGTTTCCCGATCAGTGACTATTCTTGCACAAACAGAGCCCTCAAATGATTCTTTTAAGGTCTCTTCAGTGGTATCCTCAGACAGACCTTTGACAAACAAAGTTTTGGATGGCTCTGAAAGAAAAAAATGATGCCTATTTCATAGGGCCTCACTATGTAGCCTGGGCTGGCCTAGAACTCAGATCATTCTACTTCAGCTAGTATTTAAAGTGATGTACTACCACACAAGGTTTTCTCTGTGTAGCCCCTGGATGTACAGAAGTGGGCCACTGCCACCCCTACCCGCCGTTGAAGTAGTTTCTTAATGACACTTAATGCAGTGTTTAGGGTGCAATTAACTGCAGGTAAATAAAGGTAAAAAGACTACATATAAACCTTAGTGAACCCAAAAATTGTTGCTTTGAGTGGACACAGCTGGATCAGAACTTGACTATCTAGAGGAATTTTCTTGAGATTTCATCAATTATTTCTCAGGTAATCAGTCATCATATCCAGTTGTCATCTACTCAGCAGCAACATAAAGAAGCCAGTACACAGCATCCTAAGGAGACTTACGATTTCTTGCATTAGGTGATCCCCTAGGTCCTTGTAACTCCAGCCTGATTGTTCTGCCCTCAATTTCCATTTTATTACAGGAGTTTAAAGCTTCTTTAGCATCTTCAAATGAAGCAAATTCTATAAATGCATACCTGAAAAGTGAAAGTCAGTACTCAGAATAAAGCTTACAAATACACAGCACCAGAAAGTAATTCATTACCAATGCTATTAATATTTACTGTCATTTGCACAGCTAAAAGTTGAGTTTTTCAGCTAACCAGATTGCATAGTTTTACCCTTACTAGCTGTCTTGAGTATGTCCAGCCCCCATCTAATGATATAAAGATAATTATTATTTTACCCTTTAGATTTGCCTTGTGGGTTCTGGGGTACTTTGATAAAAGTTGCTTTCTCAAATACCTCCTGAAGAGTTTCTTCTGTTGCACTGTAGGAAAGGTTACTTAAAACCAAAGTTTTTGATTCACCTGAAAATATAAAGATTTAACATTAGCAAGACTTGTTAGAATAAGGCTGCATAAACTTCAGCACTCAGGTGATAGACCATGTAACCATGAAAGAGGTCACGAACTGAAATAACACTTTAGCCAGACCAGTCCATAATCCTAAGAACTATCACTGTTAATTCAAAGACTTGTTCAACAGACTAAGCATCCATCACATATGTACACAGTAATAATGCCGGTTTCTCCTTTCATCTTCAGTCTAACTAGATGACTGTTTTATGTTGTCCTATATGGTTTCTAATATATACACGGTTTAACAAAGAAACTCCTATCTGCCTACTATGGTTCAATGGAAATGATTTCAAACAGGTCCTATTTATAAAAACTAAAAGTTAGCATTATGAACAAAAGGTGAACTAATTCCAGCTAATCATAAAGTACTTCAAAATACAAAGACATAAATGCTGTCCATAACCCCCATCATACTGAACCCCTTTAACTTACCACTCCAAGTGCTATTCTTCCCAGCTCTATCTTGCCTTTGTCCTTTCAATCCAGTGTAGTACAGTGAAACAGATCGCCCATCGATTTCTGTCCCTTGCTTTTCTTCAAAGTTTTTCTCTGCATCAGCTTCAGATTTAAATTCAATATAAGCAATCCTGCAATAGAGATAAGCAGAATACAAGCAGATCTAAGCAGTTATTTACTTTAACCATTTACAGTCATGTGTGCATTCAGAAACTGAAACACAGTACATGACTATTCACACAGTTTTTACTGTTCTTTTTCAAGCATTACATCAGCTTTAAAATCATCCTTTAAAGGCTGGAGATGCCTCAGTGGTAAAGAGCAAGGGCTGCTCTTCCAGAGATCCTGAGTATAATTCCCAGCAACCACATGGTGACTTACAACAACCATCTATAATGGGATCTCATGCCCTCTTCTGGCATGGAGGCACATATGCACACTGAGCACTCATAAATAAAGATCTTAAAATACCTTTTTGTTAATAAAGCTCAACATTCAAACAGACATAAAACATACCCTTTACTCTTCCCATCCTGGCTGACCAATCTGATGTCCATGGCATCTTCAAACACTTCTTTTAATTCATCCTTAGTGATGTTGAAAGAGAGGTTTCTGGCTAAAAGTGTTCTTGCAGCTCGAACTAGATTTAAAAAAGATAAGCTCACCATTTAACAAGCCAAAAGAGAATAAAGAATATATTTTTCCTAGAAAGGACAAGGTTCTATGCTAAGAAAAGAAGGTGTAAGGGGTAGAGAGATGGATTAATGATTAAGAGCACTTTGCACGAAAAGGACCCATGCTCATTTCTTAGCACTCATACTCATATGGTGACTCAAGTTTCAGGAGACAAGGTTCTCCTGGTCTCCCTGGACATCACACAAACATTCACCTACATATATACATAGAGAGAGAGGGAAAAAAAAAAAAAAAAAAAAAAAAAAGGCAAAGGCCCAAAGAGTACTTAGGAAACTAACAGTTTAAGAAAGGACCTTGTATACTAATACTAATCTCAGTGCCAGTAAAAGTTTCATATCCGTAACTGAAAATCCTGAAAGTATCAATTCTAAACATTTTTGAATGATATAAAAATGGAGATATTAATCCAAAAAAATACATTATATAAAGTTTCCCTAGGTTGTGTGTATTAAGGTATATATGAAAAGTTTATTTCAACTTAGGTACCATCTCTAACAGCTACCTTGCTATATGGTCAGATGAGGAAATGTAGCAGCAAGAGTACTTGCCTAGCATACAGCAGAGAGGGCCTAGATTCAATTTTTCAGCACAATTAAACAGAAAAACACTTCAAAATCCAAATTTTGAAATCTTTCTGGCATGAAGAATTTATTTCAAGTAAGAGATATTTCAACTATAACTTTTTTTTAACTGTGTATGCAAGCTAAGAAGCATGCCATGATGTATATGCGAACAGGACAACTCCGGAGTTTCCTTCTATCTTTATGTGGCTTCTAGGGATCAAACTCAAGATTGTCAAGCTTTGCAGCAAGCACCTTTACTCATTAAACTATCATGCCAGCCCTGACACTATTAATTTTCTGAATAATACAATCCTTGCTTGCTGAGTATGAAACACACATATATTAATACCAGTCTGATTATCTAATTAGCTTCAGACCTGTCAATGTCACATAGTAAGACCCTTTAGCTCAGAAAACCTAGATCAGAAAACCCTTTTCTAACTCACGAAAACAGCAGAAAGCAGCTGCATACCCCAGGAATTGAACTTGTCAGCAAGTACTTTACCCATGTCTTACTGGTTCATGAGGATGAAACTAAGGGAGAAGGAGAAAAGTCTACCTAAATCTGTTATCTCCTAGTTACCCAGACCCTTTTACATACCTTTCCTACTATCTTTTCCTTTTGGTTTTTCTAGTTTGATTTCATTGCCAAACACCTTTAAACCAGTGAGCTCCAAGGCCTTTTCCAGGTCTTCAGCTGACTCAAAGTCCACATAACCAAATTTCCTTGAAGATAAAGTATAAGATCATAGGCATGAGAAAGCTACACATGTACCAGACACTGGCAATATTGTGACAGGATTTAAAAAAAAAAGAAGTGGTGGCATACACCTTTAACCCCAGCACTTAGGAAGCAGAAGCAGGCAGATTTCTTTGTGTTCAAGCCAGCCTGAACTAGATTAAGCTCCAGGACAGACAGTTACAAAAGGGAAACCCTTTCTCAAAATACAAAACAAAAAGTGAAGTCAATTCACTTGGATTTCTTCATTTACTACATTGTAACTCACAGTAGTAGATGGCAGAGACCCCTAATTACTGTGACTCTTGTCTAGCTAAAAGTACTCACTGACTATTCAGAATCAACAGTCTTAGGGTTTGCTCAAAATGCCAAATTCTTAAAACTGCTGCTATTTGACATTAACACCAAAAGACAAATTTTCAGGTTTTAAGATTTAATGAATTACTTATTAATGTCAAATCCTTATTAATGTAGTTATATATCCATATGTTCAAAGGCACGTAAGAAAGTAACTGGGAGGTAAAAAGCACAAGTTGATCCACACATTAACAATCAATGAAAAACTTACTTAATTGCACCAATCCTGACATCCACAGCAGCAAGATCATTTTTAGCAAAAAGTTCACTGATAGCAGTTTTTAATTCAGCAACAGACTTATTTGGATTAAGGTTTCCAATGAACAGATTGAAAGGTGTAGTTGATTCTGAGCCTGCATAGAAAATCAACTATTAGGCCACTTATAAGCTCATTAATATATATTTCATGATAAAATTTCTATAAAGCACATCAGCATATTGCATTTCAGCACCAGGTTTCAGTATTAAGTCCCTTTGTTATTCATCATTTGTGCTATTGCTCCTTCTATCCCCTTTCACGGTCCCCCAATTTTGTAGGGTTACCTTCAACTTTCTGTTTCTTGGCTTCAGGGGCTTCTTTCTGTTTGGTCACTTCCTTCTTCCGTTTTCCAGGTGCAGCTTTAACAGGTTCTGAATATGATGTTCAATGCATTAGTAGGCAGACATTTTAAGCATTTCCATTAAGCATTACTCAGGTACTTTAGAACTTAATTTGGTTACCTTCCTCTTCTTCTTCCTCCTCCTCTTCTTCCTCCTCCTCCTCTTCCTCTTCATCATCTTCATCTTCATCCTCCTCTTCCTCTTCATCATCATCCTCAGCCACAGTCTTGGCTTTCACAGGGACAACTTTTGCAGGAGCTTTCTTTCCTTTGACTGGTGCAATCTCCATAGCTTCTTCTTCAGAGTCTGAAAGAAAGATTGCTTAGCAAGTAAAGGCATTTGCCAGTCAAGACAACATGAATTCCACACATACAACATGCTCAGTTAAGTTATGGGGGAAAAATTAAGTGCGCAAATATGCCACTTCCTAATTTAACCATGAAACAGTCAGGGAAAAGTACACACAGCATTGTTTTCAAAACCTCCTACCTCTATCCTACAAACAGAATCCAAAGAAAAACCCACAACACTTACCATCTTCTTCCTCTTCATCGTCATCTTCCTCATCATCCTCATCTTCATCCTCTGAGGCAGGAGCAGCAGCAGCAGCTGCTTTCGCTCCCTTCACTACTGGTGGCTCAAATTCATCCTCTTCCTCATCATCTTCATCTTCATCCTCATCACTGTCATCTTCATCTTCATCATCTTCATCTTCATCACTGTCTTCCTTCTTGGCATTCTTACCATTCTTAGCACCTTTGGCTGGAGTGACAGCACCCTTTTTACCAGGGGTTGCTACCAACACTTTTCCTTGTGAAGCTCCTTTCTTAGCAGGGGTTGCAACTGCTTTGGCTGGTGTAACTGCCTTCTTGGCTGGTGTGGCTGCTGCCTTTTTGCCTGGGGTAGCAGCTGCTTTCTTAGCTGGTGTGGGAACTGCAACCTTTTTTGTTTGTGAAACAACCACCTTCTTTGCTGGAGTTGTGGTAGCCTTCTTGCCTTTTTTCTGAGGGATGACAACCTTAAAAGTAAACAAAGCATACATAAGCATTTTCCTACACCCAATGCAATGTCAGATACTGATACTAACTTTGAGCTCAAGACCATGAGCTTTAGATATGCATTAAACCCTGGTAGAGGGATAGCTCAACAGCTAAGAGCACTTGTTACTCTTGTGGAGGACCCACATTCAACCCTCAGCATAGACTTCGTGGCTCTAACTCCAGTTCCAGAGGATCCAGTACACTCTTCTGGCACCAGGCATGTGTTGAATAAACTCACACATGTAATAAAAAACCTTAAAACCCTAGAGAGTCAGGGTACATGGCTTTTTATATGCTATGGTTGCAGATGCTTATCAAATAAAGTTTAAGAAATACTCATAAACAAAACTGGCTTCCACCTCAGCCACAAGTACTAGAGTTACCGCAAATAAAATGTATTCATAGTTTCATTTTTAAAACAGTTCCACTCAACCCATTTTTTGTTACTCACTTTTTGTTCTGTTTTGAGAGACAAGGTTTCTCTGTTCTAACTCTGGCTGTCTTAGAACTCACTCTGTGTAGACCAGGCTGGCTTCAAACTCACAGGGACCCACCTGCCTCTTCCTCCCAAGTGCTGGGATTAAAAGCATGTGCCACCACTGCCAGGCAAATAACTAGTTTTATTTATTACTTATGAGAGCTTTTTTTAAATAAGAAATCTGATTGAGCATGATCATCAAATTTTTGAGACAGGGCCTTACTATGTAGCCTCAGATTGTGTGGAATCCAAAAATCTCCCTGCTTTTGCTTCCTGAGTACTGGTATTAAATGATCCTATCTTTATTTAAATGAACCCAACAAATAAGAGTGTTAGAGTCAGCAAATCAGTAAGTGGCAGCCCCCAATCCATAAGACACATTTAATACAATGATTGGAAATTATATAGCTTATACAATAGCCTGAAGCTTAGCAATAGAGGGCCCAGCACTATAAAAAAAAAACAAGCATAACGTAATACTAGGAATGACAAGCTTTGCCTGGAGATTAAGAACCTGAAAAGGTAACCCTCACATATATACAGTATTCATCTTAGTCCCTTAAATTAAGCCCATACACTTAGGAGTAAGATAAACACGGTGTTACCCGAGCTATGAGACCTTGCCTCCAACTCCATCTACACCAAAGGCCTGGATTTCTTAATAAAATTTGTCATTGGCTGGGCCCGGCAACTAACCCTTCATTCAGGACGCCAGCCCAGTCTACTTAGTGGACTGAATGAAAAATAAGCTAAAATAAACCCTGCCTTCCAAAAAAAGGAGACAATTACCCCACAAGTCTGTGGGGAAATGTTTTACAGCATATGAAATCTCTGACTGAAGAGTGAAATGGGCATCCCTCCCAGATGTTTTACTCTCAATTAAGTACTGAAATGATTATACTATCATCCTTAATAAAGAGCCTGTCACTCAACATTTACTACATACTGTCACTATTTCTGCTAATACTTTCTGACATTCAATTCCTCCAGTTTGATTGCTACATCTTAAAATTTAATACAATTCTTCGATTAGCTGTGTACCTCTTCACCACTGCTGTCGTCTTCTTCATCTTCTGACATTTCTTCATCTTCACTATCTTCTTCCACCTCCTTTGGTGGAGGAGCCATTTTCTTGGACTCACCGTGAGCTTTGCTGGCCTACAAATGCACACAAAAATCATGTCTCTACCCGAATTTTAAGTCATTTCCTCTTTGCCATCATCTCCTTTCTTAATGTCCACTACCCATGTTGTTAAAAAACACAAGCTAATGACTTCATATTGGCAATGTATGGCAATCTCCTGGCTGAGAACTGCCCAAAGTAACCTGTATTTCCCTTTCATAGACAACTTATAACTGTTTAACCATTAAAAACCCACACGTTTTAAAAGTCTCTTCGTCATAGCCCTTCATATTCTGGCACCTTCCTCTTGCTGCGGTTGGGTGGTATCTTCAGAGCACCTTTTTAAAGGAGCATTTCTGTAACACTACTTCCGACTTTCTGATGCTACAACCAGACCACGTGGAGGTACCAAGCAGGTCACCATGCGCTTCTCAAGAGCACATCACGTGCTGGTCTGCCCGTCACGGGCAGATAGGGAGTCGTTGAGCTACCTATTAGGTCAATCCCGTTATCCCCCCTTCCCAATATCAGCACTTCTCCCCCACCACCTCCCGTCCAGTGAGTGACTCCCGTCACACGCGGAGCGCCGCAACCCACGTGGCGGGCCGCGCACCGGAGCACGTGCGCGAGGAGGCGGGGCCCAGCGAGCGATAGTCGCTCGAGTTACGTTCTATCTCCACACAGCGGGCCCGACGCCCCCGGTCCACTCGCAGCTCCTCCAATCTCCCGCCTTCTCAACATTCACTGACTCCCCGGTGCACACAACATCGCCCTTTCGGAACCTGCCTCAGAGCTCCTCACCGCTAAGTAAGGGGCCAAACACCGCGAGACCTCCAGCTAATCGCGCGAGACTTCCGTCAGCATGGCGCCCTCGAACGCGCCCGGGATTGCGCGCAGGCCCTCCCCTAAGCGACGCGCGCGCGCGCCCCTTAGAAAGCAGGCCTAGTCGTCCGCGTCCGCGCGCAAGGCCTCTCACCTTTGCGAGTTTCACCATGATGGCGGGTTAAGACGGCGGCGTGTATGGCGAACGAGCAGCTCAGAAGAGCCGAGGAGAACCCCGCGAAGTCAACGGCAGCGGCGGGCACTGAAGACACCGGAGAACGTACGTCCGACTGCCAGCTACAGCTAGCGTCTGAGGGAAAAGACTGAGCCTGCCCAGTAATCGCCTCTGGAAAGGCGACGACGGTGTCCTCGTGACCCCACCTCCACCAACCAGAGCAAGCGGCCGTCCCTCGAGCCAACCGCGAGCCTTTAACCCCGGGCGGCAAGGGGCGGGGGCTATGGCGTGGGGGCGGGGCCTGAGACAGCGCCCTGAGGGCGGGACTAGTTTTGCCAACGCCGGACGTTGACTGGTTGGTCTCTGGGTCTTTTCGGCGTTCCTGAGTGGCCTGCTTTCACCGCGCCTGCGCGGTGGGACTCTCGAGTTTGGCGCTGCCTGTGTGGGGAACGTGGGGGTGGCGGTAGCGCAGCCCCTCGGGTACTAACGCTGCAAGGACCTGTGGGCTCGCGTGGCCTGCGGGGAGCTCGGGGGTTTTCCCCGTGTTGTCGAAGCTTGCGCCCCACGGTGGACTTCCTAGCGACCTTATGTGTTCGCGGCCCCTTCCTGCTGGAGAGCGGAGAGCCCCGGAAGCTCAGGGCCTAAAGTTCACTTGGGCCTGCCCTCGGTGGAGCCGAGAACACGTCTTGGCTGTAATTGTGTGCTGCGGGCCACGTTTCTCCTGAGAGCTCCTAATAAAGGCAGTTGCGCGCGCGCGTGTGTGTGTGTGAGCAGTGCACAAACAGCCCATTTAATCTCAGTAACCCCGCTCGGTAGGTATAACTCCTGACGGGACAGGCTCGTACAGGTGACTTCCTGGTGTGTGGTGGGGAGGAGCACTCGGCCAACCTGTGACCACTCACGTGTTCCCTCCATGGCGGGGACACAGTCGTCTTGGATTGCCCCATGTGTGCGACTTACTGGTTTCAATCGTAGCGTATTGGAGCGCTTTTACTGTAGCCTTCCCCCGCCCGGACGTCTAAAACCTAACTTTCCACAGAGTCGGGGTTCCATCAACTGACAATATTGGTTAAAAATCGCCTCTGGAAGAGGCTCACCACTTACGCAGGCACAGGCATGCATGTGGTGCACAGATATGTGAGCAGGCAAAGCACACATACGAACAGAATAAATTTGAAGAAGAAAATTAAAAATAAACCACCTCTAGAGATTTTGGCCGGGGGTTGGGGGAGTGGTTGTGTGAGCGATGGTCTCACTATTTGCTGTCTGTCCTAGATCTCAATATGTAGACCAGGCTAGCCTCAGACTGCCTCTGTTGTGTTGGGATTAAATTCCTGCGCTACCATGCCTGGCCCAAGCTCGGGAGATTTTAATGCAGTCGGGTTGTGTTGGGTCCCACGTTTTCGACCCGAACTCGGGCCTTTGGATATAAGTAGAAATGGTTATTACCTGATGCTTACTTAGGACACCCAAAGCTACACACAAAGGCTCTCTGGTGAGGGCAGGAAGTGGGGACCAGTGCCATGATGTGGGGGCTTTGTCTTTGTAGAGACTCTGGTGACAAGGGTCACACCTTGAACTATATGGAATGGAGCCATATATGGAGGGATACGGATACTCTGGGTAGAAAGAGGGACGGGAAGAATGGTATGAGCCAGGACCCCGGGTATGTACAAGCAGAGCAGGCTGTGAGTGTGAGATGAGGTGGATGAATCCCAGCAACACTGGCATGGCTTCCCTGTCAAGTCAGTGTATCTGTATGGGGCCTTCCTCATCCCTCTGGTATAAAGTGCCACTAGGAGACTCACTCTTGCCACCCTAAGTTGCATCCTAGGAAGGTATTATCACTTACCTAGTATTTTTCTTGGCCTTTTATTGTTAATTTGCCCCTTCAGACAGGAGAACACAAACTGTTGTCTCTATTTCTGGTGCCTAAAGATTTGCCTGGCACATAATAGTTGCTGAAAATTACTTGCTAACTGGACTTAGGGATATAGCTCAGTGGTAGGTACACACAAGGCCCTAAAAGTAAATCACTTATGAACAGAAATGTTTACGTGAAGCAACAGCAGGGACACCCGGTATGGAAAATGGTGTTGCTATGGAGTCAGTCTGGGTCAACAACATCTAATATGTGATACTTAATAGGTACTGGGCTCTATTCCAGCTCTTTAGAAATTTTAAATTAATAAATTTGTTTAAAATGGGCTAAAAGCATCACTGCTCACAGACACAAGAGCATAGAGTTAGCATGTCCAGTCACAGAACTAGTAAGACAGGACTTGGGGTGGGGGTGGGGGATATGCCTGAGTGCAAATGTAGAGGTAAGAGGTTAACCTGTTTCTTTTTTCTATCACTCTGAGATAGAGTTCCATGTGCCCCAGGCTGTCCTTGAACTTCTGATCCTCTTGCTTCACCTCCCAAGTGCTGGTATTACAAGTGTGTGATACTACTCATGGTTTTATGTGGTTCTGAGAATTGAACTTAGCCTTGTGCATCCAAGCAGGAACTTCCCCAACTGGGAGCTACATCCCCAGCCCATCTCTACTTTATTTTCCAAGCAGGGTCTCTTATTGGCTCTTACCTTTTATGGTTAGACAGCCTGGTTTGCAGATCCCAGGGGCCCTCCTGTCTCTGCTCCCTCCACTTACTACAACCCCAGTGCTAGAGTTACAGTTATGTGTTGCCACCCCAGGCTTTTTACGGGATATTGGGGATCTGAACTTGAATCCTCATGCTTTTGCAGCAAGCACTGATTCATCTTCCTATCCAAAAGAGAAAGGACTTAAATTAAGACCAAGAGAAGCAAAAGAATAATGTCATTTCTAGGTCAGTTTCCCTACATTAAAGATCTTGCCATTTATTTACTTTGCTTACCTCTCCTTTAGTTCCAGTGTCTAATGGCGCATCTCAGAAATTCTTTTTGCAATGGCCTTTTTAGGTAGCCCAGGTTGGCATGGAAATTGTGTTTCTGCCTCTGCCTTCTGCCTTTGGCATGATGAGTGTGTTCCTCCACACCTGGATTTCAGCAAATACTAATTGAAAAATCAGTTATAAATATACCATATAAGGTACAAAAAAAGAGCTATGCACAGTAGCTCATGCCTATAATCACAGCATTTGAAAGGCTGAAGCAGGAGAATTACCATGAATTAGAGGTCTGAATTGACAAACCTGAGTAACTTGAGTTCCAGGTCAAGCTGGAACAAAATAAGAACCTAATCAGAATGAATTAATAACACTCAACAACCAAGCATGGTAGCATATGTCTAATCCCAGTGGTTTTGAAGGGTTGCCAGTACAGAGACAACCTGGGCTACACCACAAGACCCTGTATCCAAAATGAAAAAAACACCATGCTCCATCCTTCCAGTTTCTATATCTAGTGGGCATAGTACCACTGTTTATGGGTATTAGAGGAGATACCATATATTTTGTTTGTTTTGAGGACACATAAGCCCTGGGAGAAGATGACTATTAGAACCCATTGTAAAGGAGCCAATAGATGGTCAGAGAAGAATCGAGGGGGCAGGCATGTATGAGAAAAGATCTTTTTCCTTTCAGACAGTGTCTTACTTTGTAGTCTGTACTGGTCGAGAACTGACTTTGTAGCCTAGTGTGACCTTGAACTTGGGATGACCCCCCTCTCACGGCCTCCCTAGTGCAATGATTACAGGGGTGTGCCACTAGATCTGACAAATCTTGAATGAAGGGCCACTCACTGGGCAAGAGCAGCTTGGAAACAAAAGATATGGATGGATTTCTTGTAGCAGTGTACATGGACACCCCCCTGTAAGTTGTGGAGGGCAAGACTTCTTGCTGGGCTGGTTCAGTGTCTGATTAGTAAGTGGAACCCTGTCTGCTGGTGTCTTGGGAGAGTAAACTGTCTTTGAAAGAAAGGGAAGGAAGTTCCCTTTTACATAGGTAGTAGGCACAAAGAGGCAGGAAAAGAGGGATGCTGTCATCAACTCTTAAAGGATTGGCCGGTGTGGTGGTGCATGCCTTTAATCCTAGCACTCGGGGATATTTGGGAGCTTGAGGCCAACCTAATCAATATAGCAAGTTCCAGGACAGGGAAACTGGCCTGTCTCAAAAACAAAACTCTGAAGGATTGTTTGCTAAGTAAGCATCAGAGAAAAGCAATTACTCTCAGAAAGAATGGACTGGTTTGAAAAATGTAATGCTTCCATGGCGACATCTTTTTAAGAACCATTATGCCCTATAATGAGTAGGTCATCATTAAGTTTTATTCCATCTATTAAACGAAGGGGATAATTACCATTCCTTTTTCCAAGGGATGCCTAGGTAATAAGGGTAAGACAAATCTGATCCATATCCTCTAGGGTTTTAAATTCCAGGTATAAGATCCTGGAAAGGAAACCAGCAGGAGGCTGCCTAAATGTCTAGAAACTGGGAGAAAGCCCCGTCCCTCCTCCCCAGTCTGTATTCAGGACCACAAGACCCAACATGGTAGAATAGGTGAACCCAGGTAGTTTATTTTCAATGAAAACAAAAAGAGAACTAGGCACAGTGGCACATGCAACCCCAGCCTTCAGGAAGAAAAGAAAGTCTCCCTCTCCACCCTCTTCTAGCCACCTGGTTCCAGTGCAGGAGCAAATGATTCCATCAGTTCATTTACAAGTAGCAAGATTTGGGGGGGGGGGGAGTGTGTGAAACAGGGTTTCTCTGTTTAACTGGCTGTCCTGGAACTCAATCTGAAGACCAGGCTGGTCTCAAACTCACAGAGATCTGCCTGCCTCTGCCTCCCAAGTATTGGGATTAAAGGCATGAACCACCACTGCTCAGCAGTAGCAATATTTTCTTATTTTATACTATAACACTGTTCTGAACTCTCCTGTTTTTAATTACATTTCATAATCCCACCTACATCAGTACATGTACAGCTACTGTATTCTTACAGAGTGTTCCTTACATGAGTCACTTATTAAACCAGTTGCTAGACATTGTAGGGAGAGCTGTGTTTATTATTACAAACTAGCAAATAACCCTTTTATATACTTTATTTTACACATATTCAAGTACGCATCTTACCTGGAGAATACATAATAGAGCCTCTAGGTTAGAGATACAGCCTTTTACATTCTGACAGGTGCTCTCACATGCATAGCCTAGAGACAGCTCCAGGCTTTGGCAAAGAATTTTCTGAGTAGGAGGGGAGAGAGGTATGAATGTCCCTTAAGCACTACAGGTTGGCACTAACTGGGGAGTTTAACCAGTTTCTGATACCAGGTCAGAAGCTCCAAAGGCACTACCCTGAACAGTTAGCCACTGTTACCGCCAAACTTGCATAAACCTGGCCCAACTCTGCCCACTCAGACATGTGCTGGACTGCTGCCCATTGTACCCACTCATGGATCTAGCAGCCCGCTAGAGGAAGTCTGAAAGATTTGAGGAGGCTCCACAATTCCCAGATAGAGGCCTCTGATGTCAAGGCCAGCCTGGTCTACATGGTGAGTTCAAGGACAGTCAAGGATACACAGAGAAAGACTATCCTGAAAAAACAACAAAATTATTAATATGTATATATATTGTTTTGTTTTGAGATAGGTTCTCATGTAGACCAGGCTGACCTCAAACTCCTGCTCCCTCTGCCTCCCCTTCTGAATGCTGGGATTATGGTGTGTATTACTATACCTTTATGTTTTGTTTTTAGGATTTCTAGTTTATGTATTTTTGTCAGCCACATGTGTATGGGTGCCTGAGATGGGAGCAGTGCAGAAGAAGGCATTGGATCCCCAGGAGCTGGAATTACAGTTATTAGCTCAACTTGAACTCAATGTCAACTGTTTAAATGGCACCTAAACACATTGTCATTAACAATCTGAGGAACTTAAATATTGCTTTAGGGATAACTTATTTGCATTTTCAAATTGTTATCTCTATATATGAGCTTAAAATATATTGATTTGGGGGGCTGAAGAGATGGCTCAGTGGTTTCAAGCATTGGCTGCTCTTCCAGAGGACCTGGGTTCAATTCCCAACACCCACATGGCAGCTCACAACTATCTGTAACTCCTGTTCCAAGGGATCTGACACCCTTACACCAATGCACATAAAATAAAATAAATTTAAATTTAAAAAATATATTGATTTGTTTTTAAATGGGATAGCCCAGGTTAGCCACAAATTCAAATGTTCTTGCCTTCTAAGTAGCTGGTATTTCAAATGTGTCCCAGGTTATACCTAAAGATTTAGGTAGGTGGATCACTGTGAGTTCAAGGCCAGTCCAGTCTATTTAGGGAGTTCTAGGCCAACTAGGGCTACGTAGTTTGGCCGTCTAAAATTAAAACAAAAAATTAGTCAGGCATCCTTTAGATATGTTGTTTCTGAGCCATTTGTCAATGTTTTAATGTATTTCAGTCATTATGGTACTGTAAAACATTGTGCTTAAGTATAATTTATTTTCGTGTGTGTAGGAGTGGGTACATGTGTGTATGCTTGTTTGTGTGAGTGGGGTACACCTGTGCACAAGTGCATTCAGAGGCAGAAGATAACCAGAGATGCCATGCTCAGGATGCCGTTCACCTTTTTTAGACAGGGTTTCTCACTGGCCTGAGGCTTACCAATCAGGCTAGGCTGGGAAGTCAGTGAGCACCAGGGTCCTGTCTTGGCTTCCCCCCCTTTTTTGTCTTCTAAGCCTGTACCACGACAGCCAGCATTTTTATGTGTGTTTTGGGGCTTGAACTCAAGTTCTCATGCTTGCAAGACAAGTGCTTTACTGACTAAGCCCTTCCCTCTACCTACAGAATTGTATTTTTTAAATTCCTGTTTATTGAGTGTGCATGTATGTGTGGAAGCATGTGCATGTATGACAGTGAGGAGTGGCGTCAGTTCTCTCCTTCGGCTTTTACATAGGTTCTGGAGCTTTAACTCAGGTCACCAGGCTTGACACAAGTACTGTTACCCACTAAGCCATCTCACTGACCCCACTATTTGACTTCTTTGGAACAGGGTTTCACTATGTAGCCCTAGCTGGCCTAGAACTCACTATGTAGACCAGGCTGGCTGCAAACTCACAGAGATCCATCTACCTCAGGCCTCCCAAGTTCTGGAATTAAAGGTGTGTACCACCGCACCTGGCCACGTGACTATAGTTTTGATATTCCCATTACTGATGAGTTTCACGTTGATCACTAAAGGTGGCTATTGCCTCAGTTTCTCCTCTATAATGTTCTTTTGCTTTGTAATATTTACTGTTTTGTGAGGCAAACGAGACTGTATTACTGGGGGCTGGAGAAATGGCTCAGTGGTTAAAAGCACTGTCTGCTCTTTTAGAGGTCCTGCATTCAATTCCCAGCAACCACATGGTAATCTGATTCTCTTCTGGCACGCATGCAGGGAGAGCATTCATATACATGAACCGATAAATCTTTGAGAGAGGGGGAGAGGGAGGGAGAGAGAGAATATTACTAGCTGTGTTCCTCATCAAACTTCAAAGTTTGTCATTAAAAAAGAAGGAAGGAGGGAACACTGAGTCATTGGGAACTTTCCCATTTAACTCAAGGCCCTTCTTACAGCCGGCAGATGCAGTGGCTCCAGATGGCCAGCAGGTGTCAGCGCCGAGGCACATATGGGTCTGGAACACTAGAAGGCTCAGGCCTGCACCTAACTGAGCCTGGGCTTATTTAAGGTTCTGTTGCCACCTTGAGATCTTATGCTCTGCATCTTTGTTTTATGATTCTAGTGGCAGGTCTCACTCTGCCTCAAGATCTTCTGTCCCTGTCATTACTGAGACATGTACCCATCTCTCCTTTGTGTTCTGGGTTCCAATTCCCCAGGGTTCCCTGACTACACTGTCCCCACAGCTCTGCCATGAGCAGAAAGGGACTCCCACTATATAAGAGAAGAATTCCACTGGAAAGGTAGGGGATTCCATGGGAAAGACAAGATCTAACTTAGTGTGGAGGTGGCGGGGGGGGGGGCGGGGGCGGGGGGGAGGGGGCGGGGGGGCGGAGGCGGCACAATCCCGAGATCTGCATGGGGATGGCACTGGTCTGTGATGGAAAGACAAACTGGTACTTGGGAGACTGACAAGGAGCACTTATTTGGCAGGTGGACAGCTGGCTGGACTCTGGGCAGTAGTTCTCTGTGGAAAACAGGCAGACATGGAGGCTAAGTGGTCAAGAACTGAGGGCTGGTTGCCCACACTGATGGCTCCTGTGCTTCCTCAAAGTGGTCATTTTCTGGGGATGAGTGGGGACTATTTCCACTCTTCAGAGAACAGGACTACAGAAGCTTCAGGGACCACTGAGATGGCTGATTATGCGAGGTGCTTGTCACCGAGCATGACAACCTGAGTTTGATTCCTGGAACCTTAATGGGAAAGAACTTACTCCCACAAGTTTTCTTCTGACCACCACATGCACGCTAGGCTGGCAAGTGCTCACCAGCCCCCAGTAAATGTCAGAGGAGGAGGAGAGTTTCCTGCTCTGGATTCACACCTTGGCTTTCCTCCATGATAGACTGTAACCTGTAAGCCAAACAGACCTTTCCTTCCCAAGTTGTTCTCGGTCAGTGTTTTGTCACAGTAATAGAAGCAAACGACAGCTTCCCAGCTGTGTGACTGTGGTGGTTTGAATGAGAAATGTTCCCCACAGTCTCTGGCATTTGAATGCTTGGTCCCCAGTGGGTGACAGTTCAGGAGGTTTAGGAGGTGTGGCCTTGTTGGAAGAAGTAGCCAGAAGGGTGGTAGGATTTGAAATTCAAAAGTCTTACCTACTTGTTTACGCTCTCTGCTTTGTGCTTAGGTTAGAGATGTCAGCTTTCAGCTTTCTTCTCCTGGTGCCATGACTTCCACCATGGAGGACTCTTATTCCTGGAACCAACCGTAAGCCCAGATAAACTCTTCTATAAGTTGCCTTGGTCACGTGTTTTTATCACAGCAACAGAAAAGTAACTGTCCGAACACGGTCCAAGCATGGAGCCGTGTGAGATTTCTGAGTGCTTGTGAGAAAACTCCAAGAAGACAAGACAGAAGTTCTGTGACCTCAGTTTCTTCAAAACACAGAATTGTTCTTGGGAATTTTTTGTTCTTCGCAGGTATAGCAGATAGGAGTGAGTTTACTTCAGACTATTCATTACAGCTGGCTATTGCCTCTATGAAAAAACATGTTTTTG
This sequence comes from Cricetomys ansorgei, assembly GCA_026225945.1. Classification (NCBI taxonomy): domain Eukaryota; kingdom Metazoa; phylum Chordata; class Mammalia; order Rodentia; family Nesomyidae; genus Cricetomys; species Cricetomys ansorgei. The sequence goes on from JAMJFZ010001796.1 coordinate 22,585,878, forward strand.
CAATACAGTTTGCCCACCATATGCAACTTGTCCTTGTGATTGGACACTTTACTCATGTGACTCTTCTTAACCCTCAGAGTATGAATCGTCTGATGCTCTGAATGAAGTTGACTATTGCATGAGACTTTAGTCTGCCTCATTTATTGGCTCCACTCTGCTAGGTCCTACCACTTTTAGAGAGGTAAACAATAACTAATACATAAACCTTGGAAAATCGCTAAACTTCTGTGAGACTCAGCCTTCCCTTACCTGTAAAATGCAAAGAATAAGATCTACTTTGCAAAATTCCTACGGAAATTAATGACATACAAAGTACACAAAAAATATCTTCCAATCCCAGTACTTGGGAAACTGTGACAGGGTGATCCTGGTGTTAACACAGAGAGAGCCTATCTCAATAAAACAAAACATTGGGGCATGATGCATGCCTTAATCCCAGCGCTCAGGAGGCAGAGACAGGCAGGTCTCTTGTGAGTTCCAGACTAGCCTGAACTACATACTAAGTTACTGGCCAGTAAGAGCTACACAGAAACCTTGTCTAAAAAACAAACAAAATTTAAGGCTAAGGAAAGGATTACTGGTTTCTTCCAATAATCTGTTGTTTTTAAACTTTAGTTACATTTGTGTGTGTGTGTGTGTGTGTGTGTGTGTGTGTGTGTATGCATGCGTATACCATGGCTCTCATGTGGAGGTCAGATATCAACTTCTGGTCACTGTATTAGTTATTTTTCTGTTCATTTATTTGGGCTTATGGTTCCAGGAATAAGAGTCCACCACGGTAGGAAGCATGGCAACAGAAGAAAGCTGAAAGCTGACATCTTTAACCTAAGCACAAAGCAGAGTGAACTGCAAATAGACAAGTCAGTTCTCCTCTACCACGTGAGTTCCAAATTAAACTCAAATCACTAGGCTTGGTGGCAAGGGCCTTTCTCTGCTGAGCCATCTCATTGGCTCCTTGTTCTCCGGTTTCTGAAGATTCTACAGTAAGTTGCTTATTATTTCCGTTTTGCTTCTTGGAGTCAGCATCTTGTTATGTAACCCAGGCTGCCCTGGAGCTCGCTGTCTCAGTGCTCTGATTGCTGAGATTACAGGAGAATGGGCCTTACCATCACGTCCATCCCTTATGACAGGTCTTTATTAAATAATTAAGGTAGTTTTTTAAAGATTTATTTGTATATGTGTGTCTGTATGAGTACATATACTTGTGTACACAGGCATTCTCAGACCCTCTCAAGTGGAGTTATGGGCAGTTAGTTGTGAGCCATCCAGTGAGGGAGCTGGGAACTAAACTTGAGTCCTCTGTAAGTGCTCTTAACTGCTAAGCCATCTTTCCAGCTCCAGTTCCATAGGCTAGTTTTGTTTGTTATCGTTTTGTTTGAGATGGTCTTACTTTGTAGCCCTAGACAGTCCCAGCACCAACAGTGATCCTCCTGCCTCAACTTCCTAAGTACTGGGATTATAGGTGTCTTAGTCACTGTTCTATTGCTGTGAAGAGACACCAACTCTTACAAAGAAAAGCATTTAACTGGGGCTTCCTTACAGGTTCAGAAGCTTGGTCCATTATCATCACGGCAGGAAGCATGGCAGCAGCCATGGCAGACGTGGTGCTAGAGAAGTAGTTGAGAACCACACTGTGCAGAGGAGGGAGAGCAAGAACGAGAGACAGACAGACAGGCACTGAATGAGACTGACTGGGCCTGGCTTGGACTTTTGAACCAAAGCCCACCCTCAGAGACACACCTCCTCCAACAAGGCCACACCTCCTAATCTTTCAAACAGTTCCACTCCTTGGTGTCTAAGCATTCAAACATACGAGCCTTTGGAGGCCATTCTTATTCAAACTACCACAATAGGGGTGGGGGGAGCCCCTTTTGGATCACAGACAGGGGCTCTCTGAGACCATGCTGGTAGTTGTGGGCCTTTTCCCTGGAAGAATACTCACCTACTCTCACACACACTGACACCCCATGTGCCTTCCCTAAGGGTGCGTGTGATGCCAAAGCTGCTCCCACCCCTGCCTGTCAGTAGATCAACCACACCCAGCTGTAAGCTAGCAATGTTTCAAAAGACACATGTAAATCCAAAATGGAATCACCAAAATAGAAGCCTAGAGGGCGGTGAAACTATGCAGTACCAGCCCTGTCAAAAGAGGATTAATTATTCAGCTGTGACAGGTCTGTCAACCTTAGGGATAGGCCTTACTAGATGACTAAATATCCAATTCTGTTGTGGGATATTTTATAGTTATGGATAATATTCCTGTATGCTGTCCTTGTAGCACGTAAAGGATTCGCTTCCTACCTGTAGACAATGGAGTAGCCAAGCCACCCAGTTCTCCATATAAACAAGCCATTTGTTTACCTTAAGGCAGATGAAGGTTAGGCTCCATTCATTTTATATTGAAGGTCAGGGTGGAGACAGGGAGGAATTTGGAATGAAAAAGGCACCTAGGGCAGGGGCGGAGAGAGAGAACAAGGAGAAGCAGGAGGAGAGTAAGGTGAGGAGGCCATGGAGTGAGCTCTCTGCCTAGCCGCCCAGGTAGTGAATCCCTAAGACTTGTCATGGTTTGTAATTAATAAATACCTTAAAAAAAATCAACTATGGACCTTTATTAACACAATTCCTCCAGACACCTTTGTTCATATTCCATGGCTCAGTGGTTAAGTGAACTAGCTACTCTTCCAGAAGATCTGGGTTCAAGTCCCAACACTGGATGGCAGGTCACAATCATCAGTAACTCCAGTCCCCAGGCCTCTGAGGATACCAGGAATGCAGGTACACCCACAGTGCAACACACCATAGAGTATTCACCCCTGAATCCTTGAATCCAACCTTTATTCTTCCTTCATTTCATGGCAGAAACTAACAGTTCACAGACGTAAGGGCTTCCAAACATAGCAAGATGGTTTTATATTTGGGGTAACCGTTTCCAAGCTGCCTGGAGACCAGAGAGACTCCAGGGCTGGCACATTTGGCTGTCTGTGCAACCTGCGCTGAAGTCCACAGCTTGCCGTGGCAGCTCCCACTGACGTGATGCATGCTCGTGTGAGAAGGATGTACTGAACAATAATAGTTCGTTTTCAGAAAGTTTGAAATCAGAGACCCTTTCCTGGAATGCAGTCTTCAGCTCTCTCCTTCTGGGAATATAGTTCAGGCTACAACTTTCAATTTCAGAAACTAATTTCAGCATGGAGAAATGAGCTAGACAGGGTCCTTGTCAAAGACAAGGCAAAAACAATTTTGCCAGGAATGAGTGAACTGAATCACACATTTGTATAACTATAATAGACACCCTTGCCAAGAACTAGCCAACTTATTTAAATGGTTTGTGACATCAACCAGAAAGGCCAAGTCTTTGGCTTTATCTCAGGCATGAGCTCAGGCAACAGGTTCCTTGCAGAAGACATGAACAAGTCCCAATGGTTCAAAAAACTACTTCAATACCCTATCACAACTCAGCTGCCCATCTAATTCCCTGAACAAAGCTCTGAACTTCCTGTGGCATGAGGCACTAGGGGGTAGGAGAGACCAGGTTATGGTGTGGAGCTAGCCAGGGCTATTGGCTCTGTATTTAGAGATGACCTTAAACTTCTGATTCTCCTGTCTCTATTTCATGACATGATTCAGGTAGATTTCAGCACTATGATTCCTGATCAGTGACACCACACTCAGACTTAAGCTCTTGACAGAGCACCACTTCAGATTCTAGTTCAGCAATAAACTGCTTAATATCACCCATGGTGTTAGGCTAACGAATTACCATCGAGCTAACACTGATTTTGACCAGTCCACATTAAACTTTTTAAGACTTTCTCAACCTAAACGAATAAAATCTCTCCTGATGTCATGCTTGCCATGGATACAACATCCAAAAGTTTTTCAGGAACATTAAAAGTTTCATCACAAGGGGCCAGGGAGATGGCTCAGTGAGTAAAGACATTTGCCACCATGCCTAATGTCCTGAGTTTGCTTTGCAGAATGTTTAAACTTATCTCCAGATACTATATTTACTGGAAATACCCTTGTATTGAGTGCTTGAAGCCTGGCAGGATGTAATTTCTATGGCTGAACCAGCCTATGCTATTATGTAAATAAGAGTTACTCCTTCTTAGCTTAAGGTAAATGGAGTTTCTGATAAGGTCTTTTAGATGCTCCACCAGACTGATGGCATTGGGCAATGCCTGGTCTCTCTATTGATCTGCAGTTCCCCCACTATAGTACGTGGATAAACATAGACAGGTGGGGCCTAGCCCCTTTTGTGTCAGAGGTACCCCACTATAGACATGGCCAAAAGTTTGGGAGAAGTAAACCATTGTGTCTCTTTGATCATGCAAATGGACTGCTAAGAGAACTAGGGGGGCCTTTTAAGATAATAAACTTCCGGGAAGATCTAAGAGTTTAAGCTGGAAGATGACGGCATGCTGTAAGTTCTGCTCAGATCTATCTGGTGTGTGCCTTTAACCATGTCTCATGTGTCTTTATCAATATACTGTGGGGTGGGACATATTAATCTTCCACAAGTTTGATCCCCAGAACTCTTGGAACTTCACTCCTTGAAGCCTCCCTCCCCTTCCTACCGTGCAACCGCTGGCTAACCTCCACTGGTAAGCGTGTCGGCTTTCTTGGTCTCTAACTAACAGGTACAACTTCTTTTCTTGTTTAATTACATTTGTACACTGGAAAGATGGCTCAGCTGTTAAGAGTGCAGACTACCCACCCTAAGTGGTTCACGCACCTCTAACTCCAGCTCCATAGGGATCCAACGCCTCTCTGGCTTCTACATCCACACACAGATCCACACATAATTAAAAATAATAAATATTTTCAAAAATCATATTTCTCAGCTGGGCAGTGGTGGCAGACTCGGGAGACAGAGGCAGGCGGATCTCTGTGAGTTCAAGGCCAGCCTGGTCTACAGGGTGAGTTTCAGGACAGCCAGAGTTACAACAGAGAAACCCTGACTCAAAAAAAAAAAAAAAAAAAAGTCACACCCCCAGTGTGTATGTGTGTGTGTGTGTGAGTGTGTGTGATGTGTATATGAGTGTACTTGCTGAGGCATATGTGTGGAGATCACAGGACAACATGCAGGAGTTGACTCTCTTTGTGCCCGTGTGGGACCTGACTGTGGCAGCAAGTACTACCTGCTGGCCAGTCTCATCAGCCTGGAATGATGCTTTCCTCTAACCCATCTCCCTCTTCCTGGCAGCTGCTAAGATTTACATCTTGTCTGCTCTGTTACTTTTCTTTTAAACTCTAATAAAATGGTCCTTGGTTCTAAAATTATTTTATTAACAAGACTGAGAACCAACAAAAGGGAACACTGAATTCCAGGGTAACAGCGTATCAGCCCACTTTTAATTTTTATTTGGAATGCTTTACTCACACCAGAAAATATTTAATAAAATTGGCATAAAAACATGACAACTTTTGGTGCATAGTGTAGTTCAGTATAGTACCTTCCAGTTTTACAACAACCTAGAAATGGAAATTCCCCAAACTAAAAAGGGCAAACATCTAGGAATTCTCATGCTTTAAAATATCTACCATCATGGAATAAAGATCTCATGCCGACACAAAAACAGCAGCCACAACTTAAAATCAGCTCTCCAGTCTCAGTAACATTGGAGCAACCATTCATTACCACATACAGAGAACTCAGAACACTGGCAACTCAGGCACAACTGGCAACCCCTGCAGCCTAAGCTGGCCCGCACATACCTGTCACCAGTGACTTTCTTCCTTTAAAGTCACTGGTGGTGCCAGGGCTGCCACACACACTCCAGTTGTAACTCTGGATGCAGGCCAACCCAGTGCGGTAAGGCAGAGCTGTCCACGCCCTCCCAGAAGCCACTCGACACCCAAGGTCCAGGAGGAAAATGGCCTGGAAAGCGACACGCCCCTGTGGCTCCTCTGGGACCAATCAGAGCCCACGCAGACCCTGGCCCCAGCCGCGACCTCCCCGGGAGGGGGCGGTGCGAACCTGTACCCCTGGCGGGCAGGTGTTGCTCCTGCGTGCTGGGCCCAGGCTCCGTCCTGTCCCGGGAGCCTCACACCTTGACCCTGATCAGGTGGTCCGCAGCGCGGCCCAGGTGATTTTCGCTCCAGACGGGGAGCGTGTCCGGCAAGATTCGGGGACCTGATCTGTAAGGCGTGTAAGAGCCATTTTCCGTAGAGAAGGAACTATTATGGCTTCTCTACAGGGTCTCACCAGCGGCCTGAGGTGGGAGGCACCTAAATCCAGGGACGCGGGGCTTGAGGGTCCGCCTCTAGGCCTCGGCCCCGCCCTCTCCACAGATCTGTTCCTGGAACTGGCTCAAAGCCGTTCGTAGTAGTCTAGACTGGTCTACCTATAGTAACCCAATACTATCTGTTGATGCAGCACATGGTACTGGCTGGTTTTGCAGTACTTTATTATAACTTTCTCAAAGCAAGCTCGTGACTTAAATGCTAACAGGGTTTTTTGTATTGTTGTTATTTTTATTTTTTTGGTTTTGTTTTCAGGATTTCATGATGTAGCTGTTAGGTTCACATTAATAGCTCAAGTAGACACTGAGAGATATATGTATGGCCATACCAAGCAGTTTATTCTCCATGAGTTACAAACTTATGTCAGGGTTGGTTGTCCAATTGAAAAAACATGGCAGCCTCGAAAGCTGGCCATGCGGTGCTTAGGGCATCCTTCTGGTTGGTCAGGCTCTGAATACCGGATTGGCTGTCATCTCTCAGGAGGATGCAGGCAAGGGGCTTCTGAGAGAGTACTTGACAGTAAGCTGAGAGGTAAGGTCAGTGAAACCCACCACTAGGGGGCACTGGTCCTCTCATAGCTTTGGCTGTCCTGGACCTCATTATGTAGACTAGGCTGGCCTGGAACTCACAGAGATCCGCCTGCCTCTGCCTCCCAAGTGCGGGGGTTAAAAGCGTGGCCACTATGCCCTAAATGTTAACAGTTTTAAATATAAGGAAACTTAGCAAGGAACTTGTCTAGGGTTGCAATCTCAGGCCTGAACATTGTTGCCTAGTTACTTTTAAAATTACACCATCCTTCATGAGCTTTGATAACAACCCAGTTAATAACTGTTGAAAATCTCAGCCAGTAGTTGTGGTGCTGTGCCCAGTTTTTGAAAACCCCCTCCACCCAAGTACCACAGGAGACCACCAGTTCTGATGCAAAAGCAAGGAGCCTTTATTCTGCAGAGCAAATCAGTGCACTAGGGATTGGCACCACCACACAAGATGTCGGACCCCAAGCAGCTTCCTGCAAGGGTTTTTAAAGGGAGCAGGGGATCCCTCTGATTGGTCAGAACCCAGGCACTGGATTGGCTCATTAAATGTTACGTGGCAACAAAGATTTCTGGGAAAGTGAGTACTCGCCATTAAACAGAGGTTTATGGGAAAGCCATTAAACCGAGGCGAGGTTAGTGCCTTTACCACTAGGGGCGCTGGGCTTTTCAGTGATGCCGAAGAAGTGGAGACAGAAAGATCAGGAGTCCATCCTCATCCTTGGCTTCACTGAGAGTTTGAGGCCAGCCTGAGATACATGAGGCCATGTCTTAAAAGAAAAGAAAAAGAAAAAAGAAAAAAAAAAACAGCTAGAAATAGTCTCACATTTCAACTTGGAGAGAGAGAGTGAGAGAGAACTGAGAATTGTACCTGGGTAAGGAGCCCTAGACTGATCCTTTTCCCTGTGTGTGTAATGTGCACATGTGTATGTATCTTTTCACATATGTGGTGTATGTGTGTGCATGTGAAGGCTCAAGGTTGATATCAGGAACTATCCTGTATTCTTCCATCTTCTTTATTGAGGCAGGGTCTCAAACAAACCCAGAGCTTGAAGATATTTGTTGTGGGATATTTTATAGTTATGGATAACATTCCTGTATGCTGTTGCAGGTAAAGATCTACTTCCTACTTGTTTACAGCTCTGTGCTAAGACTCTGACTCACCCCCAGCTTCGACCCCACCCCCACCCCCACTCCCCCAGGAGGTTTCATTCATTTGTTTATTGAGGGTCTGTGTAGAAACAGGAAGAAAAACACCTGTGGGTAGGGCAGGGAGGAGGAGGCACAGCAGGAGAGAGGAGAACCAAGAGGAGAGCAGAATGTGAAGAGGCCATGGAGTGAGCCCGCCTGGGTATTGAATCCCTGAGATTTGTAATGGCTTGTGATTAACATATTGACAATGTTTTAATAAGTAGTTTTATAACAATTAATAATTGGCATTTATTAACAGATATTACTCATCTTACTGACCAGCTTGCCCTGTCTGCACCTTCTGAAGTTGGAATTGAATCTGAACTCCAAACACTTTGGCTACTGGCCATCCCCTCAGCATCATCTACATTTTAGATTGGGTACCTCACTAATCACTTACCTAACTTACTTTACATGACAGTTAACAGGGTGGCCACTGGCCAGAAGGCCAAGTGGAGGAGAGGTCTCTAGAGCTGCAGAAATGCTCCTAGGCGGTGAGGTCATCGAATGGCCTTTGTTGTCATCCATGGTAATGCAGAAGTGGCGTCCCTGGACCAAATTCTATGAGGAAGAGGGATGTGGTGAATCACCTTCCCAAATAAGCCATATACTTTCAGAAAATTTGGCTCCCAGCCTAAGAGCGGTACTGGGGTCCAAGGAGCCGCAGTCCACCTGACAACACACAGGAGCAGCAGGGCCTCACAGAGTCTATAGGGCTGATGCTTCTGATTGTCTCCTGTGAGTGCACTAGGTAGGGATTGCTGCTGCCCTCTCCTTCCTAGCCCTGTTCCTTAAGGACTGAGCTCGGCTGCTAGTTCTGTTGGACTTCAGGGATCCAAACTGGGACCCCCAGGGTCCAAACCGGAATGCCACATCCCCACAGAGACTCACAGACGGGATATCGATGCAAATAGCAAGAGGATTTATTCCAGTGCACTGGGACCATTCTAACACGCAGGATAGAAGCGGCCCCAAAGAGCAAATGGTGAAGCTTTTTATACAGTTGTTGGGCATAAACCGAATTGGTACAAGTTGATTGGTTCCCAAATTGTTTTCTCATTTTGATAGATAGGGGCCAGTTAACCTTTAAGTTGATGATAGCAAGGTCACGGGCACCAGGAAATGTACACTTAGGGTAAAGTCCCTTGCCCAAGGCTATTAGGCGGTGCCTGTGGCCGCCGCTCATTTTAGGAATGTGGGCTGAGTCACAGTGCTCTTGAATTAAGCCTGACAATAATTGTTTTGTGGTTTCTGGGGTGGGCTAGTTCCTGGAACAGGGAGTTCTGGAATGTCCTGTTAAGAGTTTAGGATTAATGACCAGGGCCTGGGGTCTCCGGCCTCACATTTCCCCCATTTTCTTAAACCCTTTCAGTTCAAAGCCACCATCAACCTATGACACATGGAAACTGGCCACTGACAGCCTATGGACACCGTTAGTAGACATGGCAAGTTCATAGCAAGCAGCGTTTTATACTTAGTCATCTTCCCATCTGCCCTATGCGTCTCAGCATGGAACAGTTCTTCACTCATATACATGGACTCCACTCCTCAGGAACACTGTCCTTTCTGTCACTGAACAGAGGCCTCTGGGAGTCCAGCGTTGGTCTCTGAGAACAGTTTTAGTGTCTACCTGCAGGTTACCCAGTGCTGGGGACAGAGGCAGCCCTTGGGCACTCCGCTCTAAAGAGCATCTTTTCACAAGTCCCTTTGATCACAGAACCCCTCCTGTCCCTGAAGCCACCGGCCTTAACTACTCCTACTCTCCAAGGCCGCTCAGGAGCTCAGGCTGAGTCTATCCACCACACATACAGGGTCACCCATTGAGGAAACTCCTTCCTACAGCTAGCCTCTCTCTGAGTCTCAGTTCCATAGTCCATGATGTAGCCTCCATGAGGTTCCCTACGTCTCCCACTGCCTTTGAGTAAGCCCCACTTCCACCCCAGCCTCTACAGTCTGTCCTAGGCCCCTGTGCACCCCCTCTTTGGTTATCCAGATTCTGTGCAACAGTGGCACCAGCAGGGAGAATTGCTCTTCTTTCCTGGGTTTGGTCAGCTCTTCTGAGCACAGAGGACACAGGGGAGTGGGGCCTTCTTGGGCCAGCATCTGGGAACTACTTCACACTGAAGCTTATATGAGACTCAAGGGCTTTACTCAGGCTGGCCAAGGCCCGCCACAGTGGAGCTCATGGGTCAAATGAGTTGCAACCTTGAGTTTGGATAGAGTATCTTCTGTGGAAAAAGTGGAACAGACTTGTTTATAGATGGTGAGAACAGCCAGCTAAAACACTTCTAGAAGGAAATATGCCAGAATATATACAGTAGAGCAAAGTGATGGAAAAAATTGTGTTAAAATATACACAATAAGTTGACCATCTTAACCGTTTAAATGGCTGGTTCAGCATTGTGATGGTTCATTTTTATTATCAATTTCATTGGGTTTGGAATCACCTAGGAGACACACTTGGGCATCTCTGTCCAAAAGTATTCTAGAGTTTAACTTTAGAGGTGACCCACTCTGAATGTGGGCAGCAGCATCCCATGGGCAGAGGGACTGGACTGAATAAAAAGAGAAAAGGAAGAAAGCCAGTGGAGCCTCAGCATCCCCAGCTATCTGCTTCCTGGTCTGTCCAGGTGTGAGGAATCTTGGCTGCATACTCCTGCCATTATAAACTCTACCATCCCCACCATGATGGCTAGATCCCCTTAAAACCATGAGCCTCTTTCCTTACGTTGCTTCTGACAGCTATTTGGTCACAGTAACAGGGAAAGAAAACAACGCTAGTATTATTAAGGATAATAATTGTGCAGCTGACCTCCAGGGCTTTTCATCTCACAAAACAGAAATTCTGTACCCATTAAGCAAGTTCTCATTTCTCCTTCCCTACAGTCCCTTGTGAAGGCTCTTAAAAATGTATGCGTGTAGCTGGACGATGGTGGCGCACATCTTTAATCCCAGCACTCGGGAGGCAGAGGCAGGCGGATCTCTGTGAGCTGGAGGCCAGCCTGGTCTACAGAGTGAGTTCCAGAACAGCCAGAGTTACAACAGAGAAACCCTGTCTCGGGAAAAAAGAAAAAGTATGCATATGTGTGCAGGTGCATGCACATTTGTGTGTGTGTGTGTGTTTGCACCTGCTCACAAGCAGGTGCATACATATGTGTGGATATCAGTGGAAGGTTGTGGGGGGGTGCATGTGCACGTATGAGTCTCTCTGTGTGCGTGACAGTCTCAGATGCCATTCTCAGTAATGCCACCTATCATAGGCAAGCGTGACATCAGGCATTGTCCCATAGGTTCTGAGGACTGAATTAGATCCTCATTCTTACAAGGCGAGTGTTTTAGGAACTGAGCCATCACTCCAGCCCCCCTTTTTTTCTTCCACATTTGGTTAGTCAAACTTTCCAAATTTTCTACAGTGAGCATTTATAGTTTGTAGAATTGGGTAAACAACATAATCGCAGCTGTTAGGGTCTGGCTACAGCGGCCCCTCAAGGCTCATGGTTAAAGGCTTGGTTCCCAGTGCAACTATGTTTGGAAGGCGGGCTTTGAGGAAATGACTGGATCGTAAGTGCTCTGTTGATGGATTCACAATTTCATGGTATTACTGGAGGGTGATGGAAACTTTCAGGGGTAAGGCTGAGTTACAGGAAGTAGGTCACTGGGGGTATGCCCTGAAAAGAAAAGAAAAATCTTTTGTCTGTAGTGTTTTACTGTTTCCTGGCTACCATGCGATAAGAAACTCAGCCTCATCATGTACTCCTCTCTCACCACAGGCAGAATAATGGAGCCAGAGACCATAGACTGAAACCCTGATCCAAAAGGAGTCTTATTTGTTTATTTTCAGCGAGGGTCTCATTGTATAGCTCAAGCTAGCTTCAAACTCCTGATCTTTCTATCTTCACTTCCGAAGTGCTGGGATTACAGCTGTGTGTCACCATGCCCAACCCCTTCACTGGACAGGCTGGGAACCCGGGGCATCAGTTAGCTGGTTGTCTGCAAGGTCCCTGTGTAGCCACTAGCTGTGGACACCAGGTCTTTCAGGATAAGACCCAATAACTTGCAGCAGGACACACTTCATCCATTAATGGGGTCCTGCTAGGTTGAATTCCTATAATTCAGGATGGGGTGAAATTTCACAGAAGTATTGTCCCTGACCACCTAGGCCCTTAGCAGAACCGCGTGTCCTCATTTCGTTGCTGTGACAAAGCATTGCCAAAGCCACCTTGGGAAGAAAGGGGTTTATTTCAGCTTTTAGTCCATCATCAAGGGAAATCAAAGCAGGAACCTGGAGTCAGGAACCAGAGCAGAGCCTTGGGGGAATTCGGCTTACTGGCTTGATCCACATTGCTTGTTCAGCTCTTTTTCTTAGACAACCTAGGACTACCTGCCCAGGAATGTCACCATCCACATTGGACTGGACCCTGCCACATCAATCATTAATCATGAAACTGTCCCGCAGACATGCCCACAGGCCGGTCTGAAGGATGTAATTGCTCAATCGATGCCGCCTCCCCCTCCCTGTGACTCTAGTTTGTGTAGACAAACTATACCAAACCAACACACTGTTTCTGTGCAGCTACTTCTGGTCCTTAGGTAACCTGTGTTTCTCCTCCCAGAGATGCCCTGGCTCACAGGAGCGCTTTGTTCACCTGGGGCTGCCAGCTCAGCCTGTCTGCAGGTGAGAAAGCCAACAGGCAAGGGACAAGCAGATGCCCGTGGAGCAGGGACACGTTAAGGTCAGAGAGAAAGCAGGGCTTGGGGGCGACATGGATAATCTGAAGGCATCTGTTGGTTTTGCATGCACACTGATGAAAACACAGCTAGCACCAATGGGTGGCACTGGCATGTCAGCACACATTGCATTTTGCAAGCAAGGAACCAAAGTCTAGAAAGGTGGGGTGATTTGCTTGATGCTCCAAGGCAAGGTGGTGACAAAGGCCGAGATTAGATCCAGGACCCCTGGATCCCTGGGAACCCCCACCACCTGACAGCTTTATCAGGCCCAGATTTCAGAGGAGAATGAGAGCCAGGAAGGGTCAGGACAAGAGGATGGCCCCAGGTATAGTACAGGAGCTAGAGAGGGACAGACAAGTCAGAGCCTGTGGAAGTTCAGAAGTTACCAGAATGGCAGCTGCAGAAACATGTATGAATTTGAGAGGAAGGAGGGATCTTCAGAGGGATAATTGCTGACCCTAGGTGACCGTAGTAGTTCTGTGGGGAAGAATTTAGCTGAGAATCTGGGGTCTAGACGTGCATATGGCATGTGCCCGGCTCAATGTGGGTGTACAATGTGTATGTGGGTGTCTACAAAAGAGAGTATCAGATGGCCTGGAGCTGGTGTCACAGGCAGCTGTGAGCTGCGAGCTGCCATGGTGAGTGCTCTGGAAGAGCAGCACTTTTAACTGCTGAGCCAGCTTTCCAGGCCCTCAATGTGAGTCTTTGACAATCGGGGTTCAGTTCTCTTTTTCTTGGGGTTTCCCTCAACACTCAAATATGTGGGCAGGAGTCACTGGGGTGCTGGTCAGACTTTCCAGGTTGAATCTAGGACAGCTCATCCCAGTAGCTCCCCACACTGTGCCAGGTCTTCTGGCCCTGAGAGTGAGGCTCCTTCCAAACTCTACTCAGGAGGGGTCTATCCCTTGCTGACACCCTAGATCCCCATTCTCAGCCAGGGCTCCAGCCCTGCTGTTCCGGGAGCCCAACTCACACAAGGTGCTGCCTGTGGTCAACCTGCTGAGGTTATGGGAGCCGTGCCTGGGTCGGTTGCTGCGATGGCACTGGTTTCCAAGACCCAGGGCTTGCCGGAAGGTCTCTCGGAAGCGACTGGACATGAGACTGTAGAGCACTGGGTTGGCTGCGGAGCCGAGGTAGAAGAAGACGCCAGAGACAACGTGCACAAACTGGAAAGCCAGGAGCAGGCCGTCAGTCCATTTGGACACCAAGCTCCACATGATGCGGTCAGCATGGAACGGGGCCCAGCAGATGCCAAACACCACGACCAGGGCAACTGCAAGAACAGAGAAGAGAGGCCTGCCTTGATCTGTAGCGTGTTTAACATTTACTTCTCCAGCTCCCTATCTTCATTTCACATCATTGACAGGGGACAGGAGGAAGTCTGGGAAGAAGCCTCGTGGACCCGAACCAGCTTCCAACAAGCCAGAAGCGCAACTCCTTCCCCACACCCGAGGAGGCTCAGGCCCTTCCTCAACAACGACACTTACAGAGCATCTTGGTCACCTGTCTTCGTCCCCTATCTCTAAGCTGAAGCCTTCTGCTGCAGGTCTTCAGGGCTGCTGCGGTATTCCTGCCCTTGGCCTCTTCTTGAAGCAGTATCTTCTCTTTCCGAAGCCGCAGCCCAATGAGCAGGTACAGCGCACTGATGGTGACCATGGGCAGGCAGAAGAAGAGCACGGTGGTGGCCTGCACCACAGCCTTGTAGAAGTCCTGGGGACCCACCAGCATACATACAGCTGAGTTGGGCACCAGACCCCGGCAGGGTACGTGTAGCTGCCGGAGGCCATGTAGGCTGGTGTTGGGCAGAGAGAAGAGCACAGCAAGGACCCAGATGGCCCCCAACATGCGGCGCACGTGGGCTCGCGTCATCAGAGACTTGGCTTGGAGTGGGTGCACCACGGCCACATAGCGCTCCACACTCAGGGCTGTGACATTGAGCACCGAGGCTAGGCAGACAGTCTCAAAGAGCAGTGTTCGGAAGTAGCAGCCACTTGCACCCAACTGGAATGGGTAATTGTGTCGCATCTCATAAAGCTCTAGGGGCAGGCCCACCAGGAGCACCAGCAAGTCGGACACAGCAAGGCTGAAGAGGTAGAAGTTGGTGGGCGTGTTCATGGCCTTGTAGCGCAGGATAACAGTACAGGTCAGCCCGTTGCCCACGGTGCCCACCACAAAGATCAACAGGTAAGTGGCACAGATGGGCACAAACAACTCTGTCTGCTGTGGCCCCAAGTACTTCAGCCTCAGGGCCTCATCAGTCAGATTCAAGTCCTCAGGGCTAAACTGTCCCCCGACCTCACTCACGTTGCAGAACATGGGGCTTCTCGAACCATTTGGGGACAGCACTCCAGGAAAGACGGAACAATTGAGGCAGGGAGGAGCCTGTGGGATAGAGGAGGTAGATGCCCAGAGGTCCTGTAGGTAATCCCAGCTCTGCCCTAAGTCGTCACACTGAGGAGGACTGATGCTCGCACGCCACCGAGAAAGAAAGACACCTGCCACCCACTGTAAAGTGCATTACAACTGCAAAGTACTAAAAGCGCAAACCTTAAAAATAATAAAAGTGCCGGGCGGTGGTGGCATATGCCTTTAAACCCTGTACTCGGGCAGAGGCAGATGGAGCTCTTTGAGTTCAAGGCCAGCCTGGTCTACGGAGTGAGTTCCAGGACAGCCGGGGCTACACAGAGAAACTGTCTAGAACACCCCCTCCCAAAAAAAAAAAAAACCAACTCCAGCAAGCCACCCTCTGACCTCTACACACATGCCGTAGCACGTGTGTGCACGCACACACACACACAAATAAATAAATGCAATCATTTTTAAATGCTAAGATTGTTCCTTTACTTGGATTGTCATGATCTACTGAAACCTTTGAATAAATGACAGGTTCTTCCAAGAACATCCTTGGCTGTCGCCTTTAAATCTTTCCTTTCCAAGATGGGCTTCAGGAGAGCCACTCAATGTGGACATCAGAAGAGTGGACACAACTGCAGTATTACATGATCTTTAAGAGCCAGGGCTCTGAGAGCAACTGTCAGTGTAGACCTGACCTCTCCAACTCCAGCAGAAGGTCCAGGGGTTTAATCCACAAAAAGCAAGCCTGACATACAGAAGCTGTGGGTGACCTTGGTGTGGAGAGAAAACCACCAAAAGGGTCGAGTAAGGGATTAAAAAGGCTAAAAACTGTACTTTGACCCAAAACTGATTCTGTTTTCTCTCAACTGATTGTTCCCAGTCTAAATATTTGATCTCTTGGCACTACTACACCTGGGGTTGATACTCGGAACTCTCACAAAGGGAAGGGGCTGAGAGAGGCAGGTGATACCCCATGCCTAGAGGAAGGGTCACTTACGCAGGACAGCCAGCAGCTCTGAGATGATCGCCATCAGGAAAATGACAGAAATAACCCCGACTGGCTGAAAGGTCTCCCCACAACCTCCAAGTGCCCCACAGAGTGTTCCCACCCATCTCACCCTGGGACCCGCGCCTATCGGACCCACAGCAACCTGACCAGGACCAGCATCCCGCTCACCTACCATGCCTTCTGTCCCTGAGGTCCTGGCTGAGCCCTGGCTGCCACTGACAGATGCTGAGCTGCAGGCGACTGACTGCGGCGGTTGTTTCGCCTGTTGTTCGAAAAATCGCCACTAGAGGGCAACGCTGACCCCCGGAGCTCGGAGTACTTAGGACTACTTACCGGGGATCCTACTTGCATCCAAACCATACTTGCTGTTCGATTTACCCGGACCTGAGAGCGTCTTCTTCTCCCGGAGCCTTCATAACAACCCCATTTTACAGGTGAGAAAAGTGAGCCTGAGAGACGAAGTCCATGGGACCTACATCTGACATGCTGTCCCCATCAACCTGCAGTGTGCTGGCTTTAGCATACCTCTGTGTTTCCGCGCCCCCCCAATTCTTTCTGCTCCATATTTTCAAACACACTTCCATACATACCCTTCGGCCCCTAAAAGTCAGTAGTCCAAAGAGTCCCATCCCGTGGACTCCACTCTTGAACTCACAGGATAGCAATTCCCCCAACACACACAGTCTGGCGAGGGGTCTCAGTCACAGTGCCCAGGTACTGGTCTCTCCAAGTTTCTGGGCTCCCTCTCTCCCACCAGCACCTCCTCCCACACCGGTCCGTTTCCTGAGCCTCGCTGGAACCCACTTCTTCACCCAAAAGAACACACAAGAGTCTAGTCTGGTGTCAGACCCCTCACTCACCATCTGAGTTTCTGTCGCCAACTCGCAGCTCAGCTCCCCAACGCCTAGCCTTTTCATTCATGCCAACACCTCATTTACCCCGCCCCCTCAACGCTTGGCTTCTTAAGAACTCCATTTGTAAACAGTCCTGGAATAGAGAGATTGTGGGAACCTCTGGAGCACTTGTTCCTCAGAGCCTTAGGAGAGAAAAATTTGAAAGCTAATCTACCCAGCTGCAGATGGACTGTCGGGGACTAGGAGACTGCCATGACAGAGTGACAAGGCTCAGCATCGCTCTGAAACAGCTCACGATGACCTCGTGGTATGTGAGGAGCACTTCTGACTCTGCTCCCGTCTCTAGAACACAAACACACATACAACATACACACACACACACACACACACACACACCCCACTGCACACTCCATAGCCCCAGAACCCAGAAAGGATGGGGAATGACATAGTCACTGCCTTACAGAAGACAGATGGCTTGTGCCAATCAAGATTCCTACTGCTGGCTGCGACATTTACTTGGCATCTGCAACCATCATACTAAAGGGCAGCCCTGAAAAAGAGGGCCCATGGTTGTAGCCCCATTCACATGCTGTCCAGGGTGTCCCAGTCTGAGTCTGAGCTTGGGAACACATGGCAGGGTGTTCCATCAGAGCCGGTGGCACCTGCTCCTACCTGCTCAGTCCGAGGCAGCCTCCCTGGATTTTGTGGGTGTGTATATCCATTTCCTGTGCTTGACAGGTTAGTTGGAGCCAGCCTAGACCAGGGCCCAGGACAGCTAGGACAGGCTACAGGACAGCACTTGTGCCAAGTCCTGGTACATGGGCCCGGCTCCTGGGGCTGAAGCGAGTGCATAGCTCTTACCCCTCCACTCCCTCCGGAGACCCACAGGTCCAGCTTCCTCAGCTCAGGTACAAAGTGGAACACACCTCCTCAGCCTCAGGCTGACCAGTAAGCTGATACTCCTGCTCTGCCCCATCTGCCTTTCTGCTTATGCAATAAAAGATGGAAGGCGATCTTGGGGGAAACTAAGACATGGAATGGGGGGAGATCTGCTCTGCAGTTCTGGGTTATTTGGGCAGCTCAGAAACTTCAATTTTCTGGTGTTGTGGAGCAAACGCAGGGCTAGGAGCTGCAGTGACAGGACAGCGACTAAGACCACCACACCTCCCTAGTTGTCCCTCTGTGCCTGGCTCCACCCAGCCGGGCCTGCACTGGGCTATGGCCAAGAGAGGGGGTGGGGTCCTGAGACAACTCAGGTTTAAGGACCCCTCAGTGAGATGCATGCCTAGCCCACAGTTATCCACAGTTCCTGAGCCCAAGGCCTGACTGCACTCACAGAAACCCACCCATTCCCCAGAAGAGAGATGGCAAAGGAGGCAGGCCTCGTGGTGATTATAGGCTTTGAAGTCCATGGGACCTGGAGGGGAGTCATCATTCCCACACCACCCTGGCTATATGGCCTTAGTTAAGTCCCTTCCCACTCCAGGCCCAGCTTCCTAGTCAATCAAACAGCAAAACTAGTGTATGCCTCTCGGGAGCATGGTGAGACCTAAGGAGGACCGTGGGTTAAGACATTACAGGGGAAGCTGCAAGGGGATGTGGTTAAGAGCACTTGTTGGTCTTGCAGAGGCCCAGAGTTCGGTTCCCAGCACCCACATAGTGGCTTACAGCCACCTGTAACTCCAGTTCCAGGACATCAGATGCTCTCTTCTCTCCTCCTCAAGCACAGGGCACACATGTTGTGCACATACATACGTGAAGGTAAAACACTCGTAGGTATAAAATAAATAAATCTAAGAAAAAAAAAGTTAGGATTTGGATACTTGAGAAACAGTGGACTACTCAGAATTCCCAGGAGGTTCCAGAAGTTTCTAAGGATTCTAGATTCTTGGGAGCTGCATTGAGTAGGAACCAGAGGGCAAAGTCCTTGTGTGGGGGCAAGAAGGAAAACCCCAGAGTGAAGATGTATGCAGCTGGAGGGTAGGGACCCCCAGCTGAGGAGACCTCTGTCTCTCCTGAAAATGGAGTCGCTGGGTGGGCTTGGCCCATGAGGCCTGTACCTGAGCTATACCTGTAGTGTCCCCCTCCCCCACCCTTCCCCCAGTGGTGGTGCACACCTTGAATCCTAGCACTCAGGAGGCAAAAGCAGGTGAGGCTAGCCTGGTCTACAGAGCGAGTTCAAGGACAGTTAGGGCTCCACAGAGAAACTCTGTCTCAGAAAAACTTAAAAAAAAAAAACCTGTCCTCTCGAGAGCTGGGGGACAGGGAGTCAGCCACTTCCTCCTCTTGGGGCTCAGCATGTACACTAGGCCCAACCCCACTGGAAATGAGAGGACATTTTGGAATCTCATACTAGGGCAAGCAGAAAATGCCAGCATCTCTGTGATCCTGGGATTGTATCTCATGCCTCTCTGAGCCTCGGGTCAGCTCTAACTGGTGCCCACAAGGCTCTCCTGGCACCAACTCATCCAGGGCAATACAGACCACCCTGGAATACACCAAGTCTTTCCAGCCGGCAGACCACATACAGTTGCATCCAGGGAGCTGGGATCTTCCCATACAGGAGTGCTCAAAGTTACAATCCAGGTGAGACTGTGGAATAAAACCCCACCCCACCCCTGCCCCCACCCCTGACCAGACCTCAGGATCTTGTTTGTCGGAAGAGATTTGCTGTGTCTGGCTTAGTGTTTTATTTTCTCTTTTAACTTTTTATATATGCCAAGATAAAAATCACATCCTGCCTCTGTACTCTTGTTTGGTGGAATACACGGAGCTGGTGCTTCTGGTTTCCTGGAGTAGAAACAGGCAGCTGCCCTATCCGATTCCCGATCCTGATGGGATCCAGACATCAGATAGCCCAGGGCCAAGCAGTCAGGAAAACCTACAGATGTCTTTGCTTCCCTGGGTCTCAGGGTGTCATCAAAGACACCCAGGTCGAAGAGAATGGTGGATAGCTTTGGCGACATCGTGGATCCACCAGGTGTGTGGTTTGTTTCTTCAAGCTGAGTGGTGGGAGGGGAAGGTGACTCCTGACATTGTGAGGTCAAAGAGACATTTTTTTTTTTCCAAAATGCTCAGGCGAGGCCCAGGAAAGCATGCATTTTCAAGAAACAGGGAATTTCTTCTCAAATGTTCAAACTCAGAAGGAACCATTCACACAGCTACTGGGGAGCCACACCTGAGAACCAGGACCTCCAACCCTTTCCTGGCCCATTTGGACCCACCAAGGTCACAACAGCAGACTCACAGCAGCTTGTTCTTAAGTAGTAGACAGCAGTTACACCTCCCGGTGCCCTGAGAATGCAGTTTGTGTAGAACTGGTTGGCTGTGGTGTAGTGCGTTTTGCCTGCATGTGTGCACCATGTGCAGTCAGTGTCCAACGAGGCCAGAAGAGGGCGTTAGATCCCCGGAACAGGAATTAGAGTGGCTGTGAAGTACTATACAGATCCTGGGAAGTGAACCTGGGTCCTCTGTTCTTAACTGCTGAGCCAGCTTGCCAACCCTGCTTCAGAACTCTTGTTAAGAATCCAAGAGTTCCCTAATTGGACCTAGGCATCTTTTGATGAGTTCCAACATGCAGTCGTAGCTCTAAGAAGCTATGAGAAAAGTTTTAGCCTTCTGCATTTTCACAGGCATGCTACTTAGACTTCCTATGCCTCAGTTTCCTCATATAAAAAGTGGGTGACAACAGGCCCCACCTCTAGGTTTGTGAGGAGGAGTAACTGAATCTAGATCCGTCACTTCTAACGGTTTTTCAGATAAATGTGACTAGATATCTCAAAATCTTTGTGTATTTTTCTGAACACAAAGGAAGCGATTTGGGGGGGGGAGTGTTTTGTTTTGTTTTGTTTTGTTAGACAAGGTCTCACGGTGTAGCCTTGGCTGGCCTGGAGCTCACTGTGTAGACCAGGCTGGCTTGAACTCCAGAGATCTTTCTCTGCCCATCTAGTGCTGGAATTAAAAGCGTTTGCTACCACTCCTGGCAAGAAGGGAGTGTTAATATTTTTTCTTCTAAGGCAAGAAAAGAAGCCAGGGTTTTTCCTCTTTATTCCCAAAGAAGAGTGGTGTGGGAAGAGGGATCTATGGGAGGAGACAATGAAGGACATGGAGGCTGGAGGGTGGGAGCCCAGTCACCATGCAGACATAGCCAAAGTGGTGTCTCTGTAGTTTACAGGAAGTTCTCAAGTGTGTTTATTTGGAGACACTATAAACAAAGAAGGCACCTATGGGCCGCTTTAACAGGCCTTTGTTAGGTCAGAGGGATTCTCAGTCAGACCCATACTCATCTCTTCACCCTGGCAATGAGAAAGAATTCCAATCTCACAGGGCCCAAGACCCCAGGAGGACTCCAGCCTCTACCCTGTCCCGGATGTCGCTCATCCCCTGAGCAGGGGGACCCTCCTCGGCAGGCTGTGCGGTGAGAGAGCAGATCCAGCTAGACCAAAGACTGGCGTGTGGACAGACCATGTGGTGTCCCTTCCCTGCTTAGACTTAAGTTCCCCTCACAGGGCTGGTGGTGGGGAGAATGGGTCAAGGCATGGCCTGGTCAATGTGCAACTCACAGGCCAGATCTGGTTCCCTTTTGGAGCCTGCTATTTCTCTCGAGGAGTCATGATCTGAAATGCATAGGGCTCCTCTCTGCTAGGAGACTAGGCTATTTTGTTTTCAGTTAAAATAGAACGTCAGGAGCCAGGGAGGGGGCTCAGTGGGTAAAAGTGCTTGCCGTACAAACCTGACAGCCTGAGTTCGAACCTTGAATGGTGGAAGGAGAGAACTCTCAAAAGTTGTCCTCTGACCACTGTTAGAACAAGGCCCTGAAGCTTAGGCCAGATCCTAAGTCAGGCCATGCCCCGTTGCAGCGCTCTCTGGGACATTTAAGAGGCTGCCTGTGCAATGGATAAACAGCAGCGCCTTCAGCCCCAGATTCTATAGCCTGTGCTAAACTCCCAGCCACCCCTCAAAGACTGTAAAAAGTCAGCTTTCTCCTCTGTTTGGGGGATTAGTCAGGAGACTCTTGGCTGGATTTGCTGAGGCTCCTCCAGCTTCTCCCGACCAATAACCCCTCATGAGAGCTCTCTCTCTCCTCCCCCCAGCCCTCACCCCAGTGTTTCTGTCTCTGTCTCTCTCTCTTATATGTGGGTTCTGAGGATCCCAAATCATGTCTTCCTGCTTGTAGATCATAACAACCCTTGGAGCCATCTTTTTTGCCTTTGATCCCACTTTTTTTCTTTTTAAGATTTATTTATTTTTATTTCATTTGTATAGGTGTTTTGCCTGCACGTATGTCTGTGTGCCACATGAGTGTGGTGCCTGAGGAGTCCAGAAGAGGGAGTCAGATCCCCCGGAATTGGAAGTACAGACAGTTGTGAGCTGTCATATGTGTTTTGGGAATTGAACCCGGGTCCTCTGGAAGAGCAGCCAGTGCTCTTAACTGCTGAGCTATCTCTCCAGCTATTGCCACTTCTAATGAGATGCCTGTCCAATTTTTTTTTTTTAATTGTTGTTTTTGTGTTTTGAAACAGGTGTCACTATATAGTCTTAGCTGGTCTGGAACTTACTATATACACTATGCTGGCCTCATAGAGATCCTTCTGCTTCCGCTCCCGGAGCGCTGGGATCAAAGGTGTGCACTACCCTGCCCAACTCTCTCCAGCTTTTAAAGCAAAGCCTCTCTTTCTCTTTAAGGCCCTTTTGTATTTAGAGTCTCCAAGTATTGTGTTTGTCTGATGTCCAAATGTCCTGTCTGATGCTCTGCTTCCCATTTCAAGGCCTGATCATAGCCTTGAGGCTCTTTCGTTCTAATAGACCTAATTTCTGAAGGGAATTATGAATTGTGTGTCAGCTTTCTTTCCAGACTAACCACTATTGCTCTTGTTTTTCTGTCTTAACAACCTCTACACATGTTACACACACACACACACACACACACACACACATGGAATGTCAAGAATCAATATTTAACTCCCGTAGTATGTAGACATGGTTCTATGACTCTTGTAGTACATATGTAGATATGGTTTTCTGTTTGGGGGCCAGCCTCACTGTGTAGCTCACTGGCCTGGAACTCAATGCTTCTGTCTCAGCCTGCCCAGCAATAAGAGGATTACAGGCTTCCACTATAGGAATGAAAGTTCCCAGAAAAAGCTCTGCCTTATCCTGAGCCTTTTGCAAGGCTGAGTAACTGAGAACCTCAGTGTCAGGAGGATTGAATGCCGCAAATCCAGAGCCTAATTATCTCGGGCAGATTCTACCCCCTTTCATAGCCACTTATTGCCTTCCCGTGGATGTGACCTAGCATTTTTTAAGACCATTAGGTGGATCCTTTGGTTGTGCAACAATCCAACCAAAAGGCCAAGAGTGTCATCAGACAGCACCTGAGGCCTTTGGCTGAGATCCCTGCCCTTCTGTGACTTAGCCACTTGATGTTTCAAACACTGTACTTGGACAGCACCTTGATTTAGGATTCTTTGTTCTAGTCTTTAAAGGCTTCATGAAACTGTTACACATTATAACGTAGCGTGTAATGACCTGCGTCTGTATTTCCTAGCTATGGGCACTCATATTTGGCTACAGGATAAACTATCTCTTATCCCCTTTGAGGTGAGAATTGTGAGGGTTTTTGTTTGTTTGTTTTGAAAGTTTATTGTATTTTTAATTATGTGTGTATGTTAGTTTCTACCAATGTATGTGCCAATGCCCACTGGGGCCTGAAAAGGTTTCTGGATTGTTTTAAAATATGCCTTCCCAGTAAGAAATCACTCCAAGTACTTAGAGTTAATAAAGGAAAAACTCTTTAGTAATAGTGCATGACCAGTCCTGCGTAATGTGCAAAAGGGAAACAGCCTTCAACAGAAGTCCCCAGCTTATACAACTTCATAGTCCAAGTTACACTTTGAGCAATTAGACGTGTTTTACAGGAACAGACAGACATTCCAAGGCTTGGTTGTTTGGACAAATGAAGAGGTTTACAATGTAAAACATTGTCACAGTCATCCCAAGACAAACCAGGAGCCTTGTCTGAAGTAGGTGTTACCAGGGTTATCCTGCCTGGCAGAATTATGCTTTTCCCGATAAGAGGCGCATGGCTTGATCAACAGCTGCCTGCCATACTTGTCTTCTCTAAACTGCTTGGCAGAGGCATGCTCTGTCAGTGTGAAGTATCACAGACACGAACAAATGAAGAAAGCAGCCTCAGGATGCAAAGCTTCTGAAAAGCTGAGCAGGGAGGTGCAGTCTTGAGTAAGACTTGATGTAGAAGCTTATTTTTAGTTAAGTTTAAAATGGTTGTTTTGTGCACTGTTGGGTGAGGAGCTGCCTAGGTCTTGGCGTTTTGTATTGTCTGCAGGTGTGTTGGCTTAATGAGGGGGGTGTTTGATTGCTCATGGCCTGCACACAGTATCAATAGAACACCTGAGGAGCTTAGGTATCAATAAAATGAGACGCTCAGGGTTCCACTGTCCAGTACGGCACTAGCCATGATAGTGGTTCCCTCTGCTGAGATCTAGCAGAGTTTGTACCTATGAATATGCCACCATGTCTTCCTTGATGAGCTGCCACAGCAGCACATTACTACAGAGACCGACCACATGCTGCCTTTTTGAAGCATATTTATTGATAGTTACACAGAATTCAATTTAGGGCAGGACAACAAAGTTCCACATACCAAAGCCTTGATCAAGGTGCTGCTTCAAGGAACAACACAGCCCACACAAAGGCACAGTCCCTCTATCAGACATTGTCCCCAATGGACAATAGAGCAAGACATCCAGGTTTGCCAGGAGTATCTTGTGACCAGTCAGGTGGGGGCTGCAAGCCCGCCAAGAACAGCTCCACCAATCACAGAAAACGAATATTGATCAATCATGGATTTCTTCAAAGCCTAAGCACATCTAAAAACAATTTCCTCACATGTAAAGATTAAGCCAAATACAAAGGCTTACTAATTTTCCCATACAGTGCTCTTTTAGCTATGTTTTGCTTTTGTGTAATTTAATATTTTCTAAGCAAGTTTACAGGTAAATCCTTTGTAACATCGGTTTATTACTTTGATTTCCTCCAGGAGCCCCTGGCGTTGGAGTTATAAGCAGTAGTGAACCACCAGCTCCAAGCACTGGGAACTTGGAATACTAAGTGCTCTTCAGGGCTGAGCCACCTTGCTAGCCAGAGAATTGTGTTCTGTATAGACATCTACCTCACCAAGCTTCAGTTTCCTGTTTCCTGCTGCTTGCCTGCCTCAGACCAAGGCCTCCCTGGATCCCACCACTAAATAAGCTCAGGCCTGATTTGCTCAGGAGGATAAACTAAGGCATAGAGATCACTTACCATGCCACAACCTCCACAAGGTCACCCCTAGCATGACTTAAGGTCCCCAGGCTCAAGGAGGAGCAAGGGGTCCCACAATAGCTTGTGTCCCCACTGCTCCCCTCCTCTCTGCCTGGCATCCTTGCTCCATGGTGACCACTCTGCATCCTTGTTCACCACCCTGCATCCTTGCTCCATGGTGACCACCCTGCATCCTTGCTCCATGGTGACCACCCTGCATCCTTGCTCCATGGTGACCACCCTGCATCCTTGCTCCATGGTGACCACCCTGCATCCTTGCTCCATGGTGACCACTCTGCATCCTTGCTCCATGGTGACCACCCTGCATCCTTGCTCCATGGTGACCACCCTGCATCCTTGCTCCATGGTGACCACTCTGCATCCTTGCTCCATGGTGACCACCCTGCATCCTTGCTCCATGGTGACCACCCTGCATCCTTGTTCACCACCCTGCATCCTTGCTCCATGGTGACCACCCCGCTCACCACCCTGCATATTTGCTCCATGGTAACCACCCTGCATCCTTATTCCATGGCGACCACCTGAAGGCTGGCGTTTGGCCGAGGGACACGCAGCATTAGCCCAAGCCGAGAAATGGCTCCTGGACAGTTAACCCTGGCCACAGCCCTAGCTGAATGACTTGAAAGGATAAAGAGCAGGATACACTCTGGGGTCAAAACACTCTGGTTGAGTCTCCTCTCTGCTCCCGTTGGCTTACGTGAGCCACAAGGTTCCTCCAGGGGCCGCATTCTCTCACTCATAAGTGAGCGACGGCCATCCTTGTTCAGCTTCTGTGTGGAGGGCACTTTATTCCCACAGACACCCGGGAATACACGGTCCCTTTAATGAGAAATGCATTACAGAAATACTTTGCCAGAACAGTACAAGTACAAATACCCTTTGTCCCAAACCTCTGAGGGCAAGCTGCTGGCCTGAAGCCCAGGCTACCTGAGATCTTGAGTGTGTGTTGCCTGCAAACAGGGTACTTCCTCCACAGCCGACACAGTCATCAGTATCAGGACTGTACTGAGGAACCAACTCACCACAGACCCTCCCAACTTCTGCCGTTTGAGCCTATCTGAAGTGAGCCTTTGACCTTCCCTCATCGTCTATCACTTTGAATTGTCTTTTAAAAACATTTCTTTTTATTGATTTTTGTTTGTTTTTTTAAGACAGGATTTCTCTGTTGTAACTCTGGCTCTCTTGGAACTCACTCTGTAGACCATGCTGGCCTTGAACTCTCAGAGATTCACCTGCCCCTGCCTCCCGAGTGCTGGGATTAAAGGTGTGCGCCACCCGCCAAGCTAAAATATTTCTTTTTAATTATGTGTGTGAAGGAGGGCATGTGTTCAGGAACCTGAAGAAGCCAGAAGATGGTATTGAATCCCTTGGAGCTGGGGTTGAAGGCAATTGTCAGCTGTTTGAAATAGCTGGAAACTGAACCTGGGTTCTCTGCTCTTAACCACTGGGCCATCTCTGCAGCCCCTGCCCCTTCTTCCCCTCTTTCCTTCCCTGTATTGTTCTGCCCTAGTTGCTATGTGTTGGTGGGAAGAGGTTCAAAATGCAAGATAGCATTGTGTCATGTCCTGCAGAAAAAGTGCCACAGAGAAACTTCCATTTATAATTTTGTTTTGGACAAGGTCTCACTGTGTAGCCCAGGCTGGACTTTAACTTGTAACTCTCTCCTGCGTCAGCCTCCCAAGTGCTAGGATTCCAGGCATCCTATAATCTTGATGAATTAACTGTTGTTGTGATGTCCATAAAATGGTGATTCCAATCCCATCATTCCCTCATTTTTTAACAATATTGATATTGACAATTGTAACGTCAGAACCCAGCCTCTGTTTAGGCTTCCTCACAAGTACTGACTGGCACTCGAGGAGACATTCTTTGAGAGCACTTCACTTCTTTGCCTTTAATAAAAAGTGTTTTTTGCCTGGTGATTTTGTGCTGTGTATGGGATTTTCCCTGCTGCTACTTGCTGTGCTTGAGATATTTTCTGTCTTTTAAATTTTTTTTTGGCAGAGAAAACTGATTGACAGTAGAAGTTGGGGCTTAAGAGATGGCTTAGAGTTGGATGGTGGTGGCGCACACGTTTAATCCCAGCACTCGGGAGGCAGGGGCAGGTGAATCTCTGTGAGTTCGAGGCCAGCCTGGTCTACAGAATGAGTTCCAGGACAGCCAGAGTTATAACAGAGAAACCCTGTCTTGAAAAATCAATCAATCAATCAATCAATAAAATAAAAATAAAAAGAGAGAGAGCACGCGCCGTGGTTCAGAGGTTAAGAGCATGTAGTTACCGCTCTTGCAGAAGACCCAAGTTCAGATTCCACCACCCATGTCAGGCAGCTTGGAATGGCCTATGATGCAGCTTTCAGGGGATCTGAAATCCTTTTCTGGCTTCCATGGGCACCTACACACACGCACACACTTAAAAATAAAATAAATTTAAAAGGAAACAAAAACTATTGTGATTTGGATATGAGGTGTCCCCTTGAGGAGTTAAAGTGGTTGGGAGTTGAAGGCCCCAAGTGACAGATCCAATCATTTAACTATGGTTGGGATGTCTGATTTAACCAAGGATTAATCCACTGGGGATTCATGACTCATAACCAGCCTGTCTGGGAGGAATAAAGATGTTCTAAAGACACCTGTGTCTCTCCTTTTGGCTACTGGATATCAAAACAGCAGACAGAAGAAATCTGAATCCCCCTAGGAATTTTCCTTTGTGAGAAGAGCAGGTTTAAATCCCTGCGGGAAACAGGACAAGGACTCCCATGCAGGGGAACTTTACTACCTGTCAGCTGACCCTACCCAGAGACTGAGGCTGCGATTGACACCTTGCCTAGGACTGCTTAGTTATGCACTCATGCCTGTCTCTTGCCTTCTGTCCTATCTGAACCTACCTTCAGTTCAGACCTCGAAGATGGTCTGGAGAGGAGGAAGCTCAGATCTCTTTGTCCTTCTTCCTACTGTGGCTGCAACAAATAAATCTCTTTCTGCTCTTTTTTAGATTCTATTTATTTTTCTCTTGTGTGCATTGGTGTTTTGCCTGCATGTGTGTCTGTGTAAGGGTGTTGGATCCCTGGAACTGGAGTTAGAGACAGTTGTGAGCTGCCATGCGAGTGCTGGGAATTGAACCTGGGTCCTCTGGAGGATCAGCCAGTGCTCTCAACTACTGAGCCATCTTTCCAGCCCCTCTTTCTGCTTTTTATCATTAACTGGACTGTTTTTGTCCTATTGGAGATAGGTGGCCAAATCTAGCTTGTTAGAACACAGGCTGCCACCCTTAGTCCCATGACACAACTTAACAGTCTTAACTGTATCGCTGGAAGGTTTGTGGAACCTCTAGATTGAAGGCGAGAGGAAGTGGGTCCCTGGAAGCTTGTTCTTGGAGATTTTATCTTGTTCCAGATCGGGATGTAGTACAGTGTGGGAAACATGCCTGACATGCTTTCAATCTCTAGAACTACAAGAAGAAAACCCAAGAGCAACAAAGGGAGAAAAGGCAGACGTTGCTGGGCTTGGAGGCTTGAACCTATAATTGCAGTATTTAGGAGGATCATGATGTTCAGGACTGGTCTGGGGGATACATAGTTTAGACCAATCTGATCTACAGAGAATGTCCTTGTCTAAAGTAATCCAAACCAATAACAACCAAACAACAACAACGATTCTTCATTGTATACTTCAAATGAAAGGACTGGACAGCATGTGAATTACATGTCAAATAAAAATGCTCTTAAAAATAGATAGCTCACTTACCACAGCTTCCTCAGTCTTTGCTGGGTCAACCCTGAGTCATGTTCTTCCTGCTTGGCCTCACTTCCTCTACCCCTCCCGAGCCTTCTGGAGTTATGTATAAATAAATGACTTCCTCCCTAGCCTCTAAGTCTGTGCCCTCCTTGGGTTGGAAGCCAAAGCGCCCTTCAGAATGAGCTTGTAAGTGTGCACTTGCACATGCACACACATGCTCAGGTGGACTCCAGAGGTCAGTGTCAGGTGTCTTCTTCCATTGCTCTTCACAGGTTCTCTTCGGTGAACCCCAGTGCTCATCAGTTGGCGAGAGTACCTGGCCAGTGAGCTTTGGGAAACAGTCTAAGTCCTCCGAGCACTAGGGCTGCAGACACTGCAGATGAATGCAGATACATTCAGTCACGTGCAGATGCATGCAGGTGCATGCCCCATGAAGCTTCTACGTGCTGGGAATCTGAACTGATGTTTGGGAAGCAGGCACTTTACTTGCAGACGTTTTACCCACTGAGCCATCTCCCAGGCCTTCAGTAAAAGGAGCCCAGCCTGGAGGACTGTCTGCTCTGACTCTCCAAGGAGATGGCTTACACCAAAGTCACAGACAGCCAAGAAGATGCTGGGCCCAGCTCCCACATGGCTGGCAACAGGCCAATGTGATTTGCCTCTGTCAGGCCTGGGAACAGTGGCAAAGGACTGTTAAATAACAAGTCCTGCCAGTGACCTTTACCCCAGAGCTCATTACCCTTTTGGCTCATTTTGGCTGTCCCTGCGGCAGAGACTTCCTGTAAGCACATAAACCGAGAAAGATGATATTGCTCACGGCATGGGGCGGAGGTCAGCAGTCTGTGGGAAGCCTGTGCCTCCTCTACTTCATCTTTTCAAAAACTTTGTCTCCTGTAGCCCAAACTGACCTTGAACTTGCTATGTAACTGAGACTGGTCTTGAACTCCCAAATGCTAGGATTACAGGCATGCACTGACTGTAATCTTCAATTTGAACATGGGTAAGAGAAAGAGTGCACAGCAAGAGCTTAAAATTAGGCACCAGGAGCACCCTGTGGACCCCAAGAAAAGGTATATCTGCTATTACAAAGGTCCACAGGACCCTGAAGTCCTAAAACAAGCTCCCCATAAATCAGTCTAGATCCTGTCACTGCTGATGGAAATTCTCCAGGAGACCTTCACCCAAGCCTGCTCAACCCAGTCAGTCTTCAGCCTGGGCTTGCTCCTCCATTCTCCTCCTGGCTATGCTCCTGCCTCAGAGAGAATAGGCCCATTTCATTCCCTGTGTCTTAGATGTATTCGCAGAAGGCGATGGATGGAGCTTAGCCATGTGCACGCTGGAGAGTTTTGTAGGAAAAGTTTATTAGGTATGGGTGAGGGTAAGACATGTTGAGTCTGGTAGAACAGGACCCTGTAGGCAGAGAGAGGGGGCGGGGAGAGAGAGAGAGAGGAGAAAGAGAGGACAGTGGGGTAAGAGACCAAGAGAAAGGCTGTAACTTCAAGATTGAGATGTAAGCAGGTCCAGTTACCCCTGAGGTTAAGAGCACTGATTGCTCTTCCAGAGGACCCACATGGCAGCTCACAACTGTCTGTAACACAATTTCCAGGGGATTTGACACCCTCACACAGACATGCACGAAGGCAATACACCAATGCACATATACTAAAATAAATTATTTTAAAAATTAATGAATAAAATATAAAAGAGAGAATGTATTCATTTTTTAAAAAAAGAAAGAAAAGGAACATTGATGCCACTTTTCATATAGTTTACTGGCACATTTGGTTCTAAGAATCTGCAGGGTCAGGCGTTAAATCCCGTCATGATTCAATGCTAACCCAGATATATGCTGTCATGACTATGTAGATGTGGTTGGCATCTGCAATGAATTGACTTTAAGTAAAAGAGCTTGCCTTTGATCCTGTGAGTGAGCCTTACCCAATCAGTTGAAGGCCTTGTAAACAAAGCCCAAAGTCTCCTAGAGGGGAAAGAATTCTTCAGAGGCCCCTCCTGCCTGGATCTCCAGCCTACAGTGAGCCCTGCACATTCCACACCCAAGGGCCCAGGGTGACAAGCGTCAATCCCAAGGACTAGCTTACATAGATCCATAGAGACGTGCACCTATTTATAAACCTGTGTGAGAGAGTGATGGTGATCCCCTGTGGCTCTCTCTCTGCAGTGCCCTGGTCAGCACATCTACCCCAAAGAGGGCAGAGGTATGCAAGGGTTGGCTGGGGCATGTCGGGAACACAGTCCACCGTGGGCAGGGGGTGTCGCTCTTTTTCCCGAAAGCTCTCCTGAGGTCATAGGGCAGCGGGTGAGAAGTTTGCTGCCATCTGTCCTGAAGCTACAGTCAGAAAAATGTATCCTGTCACCAGCTTTACCCAAATTGCAAGAGAACCAAAAATAGGCACCACAAAGCTCTTCCAAAACAACGCTGAAAGTGGAAAATTACAATCACTCACAGGACCCTGAAGTCTAAGTCCTAAAATGAGCTCCCCATAAATCAGTCTAGATCCTGTCACTGCTGATGGAACTTCTCCAGGAGCCCTTCACCCAAGCCTGCTTAACCCAGCCTGCAGCCTGGGCCTGCTTTCCACTCTCCTCCTGGCTATGTTCCTGTCTCAGAAAGAATAGGCCCATTTCATTCCATTGTGTCTCAATCCCAGGGCCTCTGGCGGGAACAGCTAATACATACTCATACATACATGCATGCATACATGCATATACATATGACTGAGTGAATGAATGCATAAACAACTCCTGACACCTAAAGTTCACCATCCCATTTGACTCAGTACCCATCAGGCCCTGGGCCAAGCCATGCTGGCCCTTAGTGGTTGACAGAGAGCCTTGTCTGGCCTAGGTATCCAGCGGTCCCAGCATCTGGGCTGGAAGGAGTGGTCTAGGCATCTTAAATGAGTGTCAGCAGAAAACCTGTCCATCAACCAGGTGAAATCTAACTGGGCCATTGTGGACTGCTGTCTGACTGAGCTATGAGAGCAGAAGAACGTTCCAGAACACCAGGGCAGAAGAGGAAAAGTCAACAGGCAGCTTCTCCCAGAGCCCACAGGAAGCCAAAAACATTAAATAAATAAATAAATAAATAACCTATCCCTGAGCACAGTGGAGACTGGAGCAGCCCCAGCTGAGGTGGACAGAAAGCTGGCTCTGAGAGGCACAAACAGGTCCCTGCCTGCCCCGGCCAAAAAAGAAAGAGGGGGTTTTCCATCCTGAGAGAGAAGTGGGAAACGGTATAGTTTCACTGAGGTGTAAGCTATACCACTAGTTTATGGTGGTTTTTTTTAATCTTTTTTTATTATTTATGTCTTTATTTTAGTATTTTATGTTCATGAATGTTTTGCCCGTATGTATGTAGGTGCACCATTGCAGGCCTGGTGCCCAGGTTGTCAGAAAAAGGTTGGAACCCCTAGGACTGGAGTTACAGAAGTAAGCTGTCGTGTGGGTGCTGGGAAACAGACGGGCAACTCCAGAAAGAGCAGTGAGTGCTCTAACCACTGAGCCAGCTCTCCAGCTCCATTTTTTGTCTTGTTTGTTTGTTTGTTTGAACTGTGTACACATATTGCCTCAAAACTATAAAACAAAGCAAGACAGTGCCAGCGTCTACACTGGGAAGCTTGGGCGGTCAGAGGCACCTCTCTCCCTCTCTCTTTATCACAGACAGGTCTTAATTGGTTTGCTATTTGTTTGTTTGCAGGTGCATCGCTACATTTCCCAACCAGAAGAAGCCATGAGAGGGTAAGTGAAACTTTTGAGGAAATTGAGAGAAACACAGACAGCTGCCAGGAGTTACCTTTATCCTTAGTTTTGCTCCGCTGCTCACTTTCTGAAGAGGGTTATATGGCTGGAAGTCCTCACAGCCCCAAGGGCTGGGGTTGGAGTTCAAGGGAGAACGAGAGCCTAGACAGTATGAGCCCCTTGGCTTAACCTTCAGCACCGTGATAAAGGGGTGTGTGTGTGTGTGTGTGTGTCTGTGTGTGTGTGTGTGTGTGACTCTAAGAAAGGAATGAATGAAAGACAAAGGGCCAATGAGTCTCTAGCTATTCTAAGGAGCTTCTAGACCAGCCCAGTACACAATACAAAGTCCTTTCTCAGAGTCTCTGCAAGGAAACAAGAGTGCTATAGTTCTTGTTTATTTTATTTATTATTATTTTGTGTGTATGTGTGTATGATGCGTGTGTGTTTGGGCAACTTTGTGGAGTTGTTTTTGCCTTCCATGTTTATCCTGGTTCCTGGGATTGTGCTGCAAGTACCTTTACCTGCTGAGTCATCGCACGGCCCCAGGAGCAGTGTCTTTGTCATCGATGTCACTTGTGGACTGGAGATCTTGCTGGAGTTCTTGAGGGTACGGCATTATTAGCGCCTGAGCCTGCAGCCTGGAAACTGCACTAGTCACTTCTGCTTATAGGCCAGAATGAGTCACATGGTCCTAACGAACTGGTCCTCCGAAGGCCAGGAAGAACAGTGCAGCAGGCAGCTACAGAAGCCCCTACTCTTCCCAGTGCACAGGGAGCTAACATGAAAAACATGAAATATCTTCATATTTCAGTAAATAATATAATGATAAGGAACTTAGAACCTGAGGCCATCAAGACGGCTCTGCAGTCAAGAGAGCTGACCTTGCAGAGCACCCGAGCTCCATTCCCTGGATCCATATGGTGGCTCACAACCATCTGTAACTCCAGTTCCAGGGAACCCGACACCTTCTGCTGGCCTCTTCAGGCACACATGACACACAGGCATACATGTAGGCACAGGACTCATACTCATAAAATTAAAAAGTCTTAATAACTAGTAAAATATTTTGTTGTTGTTGTTTTTTGTCTGTTTTCCAAGACAGGTTTTCTCTGTAGCCCTGGCTGTCCTGGAGCTCACTCTGTAGACCAGGCTGGCCTCGAACTCACAGAGATCCGCCTGCCTCTGCCTCCCGAGTGCTGGGATTAGAGACTCGCACCACTACCATCCAGTTTAAAATCTTTTTTTAAAAGAAGAACTTAGAACATGCCAGTGCCGACCACCCTCACCCACTGTGGTAGTGTTTTCTGTAAAATACAAAGTGCTTCAAAGGGGACCCAGTGTGTAGCAAGTGCTAACATAGTGTTTTCCGTTATAAGTGGTTAGATTTTCTTTTTATACATTTACTTAAATTATGGGTGTTTTAACCTGATCCCTTTCTTAGACTTCTCCATTAACTCCATGTCCTAGGAGGCTGATCTCTGCATTCCTCTCTTATTGCTCTTCGTGCTTTTGAGCTTTCGTGAGCTCAGCCGTCGTGGAGCCACTCTGCGTGGGACTCTTCCCTCTGGGTGTGACGTTGGAACCTGCGGCCTCGAAGGCCACATCTCCAGCTAAGCAGTCTCCTCGCTTACTCTCTTTGCATCCACTCCCTGCTGGTGGCCTTCAAAACTGGAAGACTTCAATTCTTTCTTTTGTTACTCTTATCGGCATCCTCAGTGTAGATATAATCGTATTTTCTGGTCTTTAATGCACAATTTAGAGATTTGTTGGACACCATCTCTTCCGTTATGAGGGTGTGTATAATTTTGTCTCCCTGGCCACGCATAAATATATGTTCCCTGCTGCGAGGCAATTTGCTGACTCCCCCAAATTATAAGCTAAAGACCTAAAGCTTAGTTAGTGACTGTCTGGGGGATAGGATCTTTAAACAGATAACAAAGGCAAACCGAGGTCATGGGGGGGGGGGGGGGGGGGGCCGGGGGGGAGTTGAGATCTAGCCGGGGCAGTTGAGATCTAGCGCAGCGAGCTCTTTAACACAAGTTAGGACAGACAGACACCTAGGGAGGACGCAAGCGGTCGGCGGCAGGCTGCCAGCCACGCTGAGAGCTCTAAGGAAAGCCGTCCTGCTCACGCACCGGTCTCGGACTTCATCCAGAACTGTGAGAAAATCCTAGTAAGACAGTCTAAGTCTTCCCGTGCACCCTATCTTCCTCGGTCACCATGAGTGCCCACTGAGCCCCTGCTGTCGTCAGTCCCCTGGACACAACTGAAGTCCAGCAGGCAGCTTCCCTCTGTGCGCTGCACTTGCTGGTCATCTACATGGACTGGCTCTCCATCCTGGCGCCTGTCAGCCTGTCAGTCCCAGTGCCCTAAATACAGCAGTCTCTACTCTCACTTCCTAAAAGAAGTCCTGCCAAGGCTCCCCACTTCCCTACTCCAAGCACAAATCCAGGTCATCCTTACTCTGGGCCCTGGGCCTCTCCAGCCCAACCCTTCCAATGGTCTCCAAAGACCAGTCCTCCATCAGTTTTCACACAAAGGAAAGTTTTTATATCCTCAGCCCTGGTGATCAGACTACCTTGGTTCAGCTCTTCCCCATTCTAACCAGATCCTGCCATTGAAGTCTCAGACTAACTCCAACATGCCCTCTGCACCCCAGGCCCAGCACCAGCACCACAGAGCCTTTTCTTTCCAAAAGCTGAATGGTTTAGGAGAACCTGGAGGGTTCCCCGAAGGAAAGAAGGCAGACTGACTAACCAAAGTGGGGGTGAAATTTCCCTCTTAGAAGCCAAAAGGAGAGTCAGGTGGCAGAGAGCAGGGAAAGGAAGTGAATGGGGTGTCCAAGGGCAGAGAATCCATTTCCTACTCTTTGTGAGAAGAGCCCCAGAGAGGAGGTTCTGGCCGCTTAGGACGGCATCACAGGAGCCCAGAGTCTTAAGGACAAGCTGACGTTATGGGGTGTTCACCAGAGAAGACTGGTCTGACATGGGTTTAAGCCAAGTCTTTATCAGCTGGTCAGTGACTACACTGGGTATTTGGATCCCAGTGTAGCCCAAGCCTTTTTCAGGATGTGCTTCTAAACACAAAAAAAAAATTATTCTGGGTTGATTTACTTCAGTTAACAAGAGCAGTTAGTCAGAAGTGGAACTACAGAGGCTAAAAAGCCATTTTGAGACTTTCCTAAAACTGTATGGACTTTGATGGATCAGGCCTTTGTTTTAGTTTGGCAGGTGGTGCTGTCTGTACTGAGTCTTACAGCCTGAATGGCACTTCCATCATGGAGTCAGTTGTGTTAAGGTCTGGGGCCTACTAAGGTCTGGGGCCCTGTCACACTAACTTTGGGGACAGACGGTCTTCAGGAATCCACAGAAAGACAGGGGAGTCCGAGAACAACCCTCTGCCCATCCTGGCCTGAACACCAGAAGGGCAGAGTGGGAGACAGTTTGATGAGGGCCCAGGCTGCACGCATCAGGATGGAGGTACAAGAGGGGGACCCTGAAAATAGAGTGTAGCCTGAGCTCTGGGCCCCGAACTCTGGGTGATGGGTTTCATTTGAGAATTTCAGGCAGTCACAGGCTTGGTGTTTTCTCCATTTATTCCTAGATGAAAAGTAAGGACAAGTAAGATGGCTCATCAGAATAGACCTTTGCCACTGAGCCTAACCACCTGAGTTTTGACCCAGGGCCCCACCTGGCAGGAGAAAACTGACTCATGCAAGGTGTCTTCTGACCCCCATTCAAGACCTGGCACATACGCATATGCACACACACACATCTGCAATAGATAAAATGTAAAAAGAAAATCAAAGCATCCCATTTGCTACTGTCTCTGGGGCTGACATCAGGCAACTCCAGGCCAGGGTAGGATTAGGGAGATCTTCTGGGACAATTGGCACATATGTATCCCCTCCCTCCGCGGACCGAGAAAAGCAGCATCCTTGACTGGGATCCGTGACTGTCATAGAGGTTTGGCTAGAGGTGAGGTTAGGGAGATGGGCATCAACTGAGAAGATCATGGAAGGTCATAGGAGAAAAAGTAGTGCTTTAGACAGACTCCCAAAAGAGACCAAATTTAAATAGGTCACCAAATTAAGGGACTTAATCTACATTGATTGATATCATCCAATCAGCCCATGTTCTTCTCTCTTCCGGTACCCTGGGGGAGCGAGCGCAGCTGCAAACCTAGTCCTGTGCGGCCTCACCACATCCTGGTCTCCAGGATGGTGGCTCCTGGATGGCTTACCAGAGAAGTCCCAGGAATTGAGACCCCACAATGGCCCAACAGACATTGAGCTAGAAGGAGGGAGACCACCTCGATACTCCATTACGGGACTGGGGGGCAGTTTGCCTAGAATAATCCTTAATAGGAGAAGTCCTAAGGACTTTCCGCCTGCCGCGCCTCCCTTCCCCAGGGCTTCTTCCCTAAGCTCTCTACTGTGCTACCCTCACTCTCTCGCTCAGGAGCCCGAGTTAAGGACCTTCTCTCTGACTCCCACCCGCTTCTTCCTTCACCACGGACTCAGCTGCACTCACAGGTCCACTGCAGCCCAGGGGCTCCATTTGCTGTGACGGAGGGGCGAAGGCCCACAGACACCCAGCTATGACACTAGTGGTGGTGACTGGGAAGGACGGGAGGGACAAAGGGTAACATCCTATATTCTGACTGTGGCCAGCAGGCAGAGAGGCCACTCCAGCAGTCATTGCAGTGTCCGGGACACGGGCCTCAAGTGCGTTCCTGCCCCGCCCACCCCCAGGTAGAGGATCGGTTATGGAGAGTACCAGCTGTCAATCTTGAGTTTCATCCCTGCTGCTCAATAATTGGTGGTAACGCTGGCTGCTGGGTCCACTTCCGGGTGTTGAGGCTGGGGTGGGGATCCGGGAGCTTGCATCTCCAACAACTTCCCAGGGGATGCTGACAAGGTGGAGGGCCACAGTGAGAACAAGAGTACAGACCTTTCTACTGGGTAACGTTTTTTTTTGTTTTTTGTTTTTCCCCCCCCCAAGCCCAAGCCTGCCCCCTGCTGGCAAGTGATCCTTTAGGCCAAAACTGCTTTCCATTCTAAATGTCATCTCTGGTGGAGAGAGAATGAATATCTCTTGAGGCAGTTTTAAAGATTAAGCCCAGTTTATTCATTTATTTTTAAGTGTGTTTTGTTCATATGTATGTATGTTCACAAGTGTGCTTGGTTCCCATGGGGGTCAGGAAAAGGCACTGAATTGCCTGGAAGAGTGAATCACCATGTGGTGTTGGGAATTGAACCCAGGGCCTTTGTAAAGACAAGTGCTCTTAACTGCCAAGCCACCTCTCCAGCTCCTTATTTTTAAGTACATAAATGTGTGTGTGTGCACGCCCACCACACTCGAATGTGAGTAAAGTGTTGTGGGATATTTTATGGTTATGGATAATATTCCTGTAAGCTGCCCTTGTAGCACGTAGAGGATTCGCTTCCTACCTGTAAACAATGGAGTGGCCACCCAGGTCTCCATATGAATGGAGGCGGATGAAGGTTAGGCTCCATTCATATCGGAGGGCTGGGTAAAGACAGGGAGGATTTGGAATGAAAAAGCACCCTGGGCTAGGGCAGGGGGCAGAAGCGGAGGATAGAAGAGGAATCCAGAAAGAATAGGGTGAAAAAAAACATGGAATGAAGTCTCTGCCTAGCTGTCTGGGTATTGAATCCCTGAGAACCGGCATGGCTTGTAATTAATAAAGAACATTGAGAAAAACCAATGCTGGACTCTTATTAAGCGACTGAATGTTTATTAACAGTAAAGGATACATGAGTTCAGGTGCCTGTAGAGGCCAGAAGAGGGTGTCGGGTCCCCTGGAGTTACAGGTGTTTGTGAGGGCTGAGAGCCAAACTCCAGTCCTCTTCAGAAGCCATATACACTCTTAACCAACGGCCGAGCCATCTCTCCCATGCACTTTCTATGTTTTTAAAGAGTGTCTCATATAGTCCAGGCTAGCTTAGGACTCATTATGTAGCCAAGGCTGGCTTTGAGTTCCTACTCTTCCTGCCTTCATCTGTCAAATGATGGGATAACAGGTATGTACCACCATGTCCAGCTGACCTCCAGTATTTCTAATGTGACGTTGATGGAACCCCAAAATAAAATTTTCCCAGAAGCCACAGTGGTTACTAAAGACCTATGTTCTCTTGCCACTGGACACCTTGTGCAGTGACTGTGGATAAACAACTTTTGGTGTCAAAGTGAACGAGATACAGAGCACAAACCTCAAGCTCATCCTGCACTGAGGACCTGGAGCTCAGACAGTCCTGAGAAATCAGTCAACCACAAAAGTCTATGCTGAGCTCGCCTGAATTGCCTCAGAACCAGCACTGGGGGGCAGCAGAGAGCTGTGCCAGCACGGGTCAGGCTCCTTGAATACTCACTAACGCTTCCCATGCTTGCCACCAGTGTGGTCTCAACTGGATTCAGAAGATGGTGCCGTTTGTCCAATGTAGTTAAGATAAAATTAAATTTAAAAGAATAATAATAAAATAAGGAGAGAAGGTTTCTCTGTGTACTTCTGGGTGTCCTGGAACTCACTGTATAAACCAGGATGGCTTTGAACTCAGAGATCCTGAGTGCTGAGATTATGTACCACATCATCTGTCTTCCTGTCTGTCTTGTTTTGTTCTTATTTAAATTTTTTCAAGAGTGAAAGGCTAATATAATTTGATGGGAGCTGCCACATCGTTATTTGAGACCCAGATACATCTGGAGTTCTAGATTTTTTTTATATTTGCATACACACAACATATCTTGGGATGGGATCCAAGCCTGAAAATAAAATTCATCTGTGACTCATGTTTACCTTTTATGTACAATATTTTAGAAAGACCTAATTTTCTTCTGTGACCTGTCACATGAGACCAGACCTGGAATTTCTTACTTAACGTCATGTCAGGCCTCTAACAGTTTGGGATTTTAGGTTTGGGAACTGTTCTATTTTCATTTCCTGATAAGATAAAACACCAACCAAACGCAACTCAGAAGAGAGAAAAGGGTTTATTTCAGATACAGGTTACAGTCCGTCACTGAGGGAAGCCAGGATGGAAACTCAAACAGGAGCTTGAGGTGGAAACCACAGAGGAGCTGGACATGGCAGTGCACATCTGTAACCCCAGCACTCCAGGGGCAGAGGCAGATAGATCTCTGAGTTTGAGGCCTGCCTGGTCTACACACAAATTCCAGGCCAGCCAAGGCTACATAGTAAGACCTTGTCTCAAAAATATAAAAAAAGAAAGAAATCACAAAAGAACACTGTTGCAGGCTCTCTCGAAGACCTATGCTCTGTTGCTGCCCCACTGGAAGACCTATGCTTAACTGGCTTTTTTATACATCTCAGGAACACCTGTCCAGGGAATGACGTCACTCAGTGTCGGACCCCCTCTATCAATTAACGATCGATAGTCCCCTACACATGCTCATAGGCCAATCTGATCTGGGCGATCTCTCAACTGAGATTCTCTTCTCAGATGACTTAGGCTGTGTCAGGTTGACAGGTAAAGTTAACAGGGACATTCCACTTTGTGATACTGCTGTGGTAGTTGTTGAAAGCAGTGTTGAGGGTTTCAGTACACAGGAGCTTGGGGATTCCTGGCAACTGCTCTGCCACAGAACGGCACTCCAGCCCCATCTCTGAATTTGCCCTTGGGTTGTGGGTTGGGCTAAGCCAGAGTCTCCTGCTGGCCTCCCCTGCTTCCATACAGAGTGCAGTGATCTGGGTGGACCTAGTTGGTCCATGTCCCAGTATCCACGGGTATCTACTTGTATCCTGGGTGATGGGACAAACTGGGCCACATTTATCTCTTCATCAAACAACTCAGACTTCTTTTGGCAGCTGGGCCCGAAAAGGAGCAAGAACAGCCGAGCCCTAGAGCATGCACAAATGCTTTCACGGCACTGCTTTGCTCTCTTTCCAGCTGTCCTTATGATCTAGGAAGTTCATGACTATGGCTTATCCAGGGAGTAGAGAAGTCAGTCTCTTTCTTTGACATAAGGAGCTTCAGAAAGGGGTTTATCACTCAGATTTTCCTCTTCTGCCCTGGCCACGGGCATCCTTAAACAAACAGGGCTGGTGACAGCTGCCAGTGGAGAGTTCACTGGCCTCCATGTTCCTGGGATGGAGTTCAAGACAACCAAAGACAACTTTTTCTAAGATGCGTCTGGGAGGAGGCACCAGTGCCCATGAAGTAAGGTACTTTTGACAGAACTGGCCTCCTCTAAAATACTATACTATAGTCTGTGTTGAAGCTCTAACCTCTGACACCATTGTAATTAGAGGCAAGGCCTTTAAGGAGGTGACTAGGGTACATTCAGTAGGGCTGTCATTAGAAGAGACATCTGAAGATGGGTTCTCTGGCACTCGGGAGGCTGAGGCAGAAAGACTGGGAATCTGAGGGCAGCCTCAGACTATATGACACCTTGTCTCAGAATATCAAAACCAAGAAAGTGGAGGGGAGGGAGAGCCAGAAGGAGAGAGAAGGAAGGGAGGAAAAGGGGAGAGTGGAGGGAATAGGGAGGGGAAAAGAACACAAAGACAGGAGACACCACGTGAGGACTCAGCAAGAGGTGGTCTCCTACAAACCCAATCCCAACTGCGTCCTGACCTGGGAGCCCCCACCCCAGGCTCCAGAACTGTGAGGAAACAAGAGGCCCAGAGTCAACGGGGGAGCAAGCACAGGAAGACTAGAAGGAGGTCCTCAGCTTGCCCAGATGGAGGAGGGTCCATTCCTAGAAGATCAGGCAGGACCAGGCTTGACTGATACTCCAGAGTCTATTGGTTCCAAGATACTTATTTGGGCACATGCATGGGAGTGTGTGTGTGTGTGTGTGTGTGTCTGGAAATTAAACCTAGGGCACAGAATATGGTAGGGAAGTGTTCAAACCCTGAGCTACATCCCCAGCTCCTCTTTAAATTTTTTAAAGATATTTTTATTCAGTTTTATGTGCATGAGTGTTTTGACTGAATGTATGTATGTGCAGCACATGGATGTCTGTGCCTACAAATTCAGAAGAAAGCACCAGATCCCTGGAACTAGAGTTACAGATGCCTGTGAGCCCCCATGTGAGTGCTGGGAACCAAATCCAGGTCCTCTACAAAAAGCAACAAGCACGATGAGTCGTCTCTCCAGTTTCCCTCCCCTTTTTAAGAAAATTACACTTATTAGCTTATTTTGTGTGGAAAGGACACGGATGTATAGGTCAGGGAACAGCTTTGGGAGTGAGTTCTCTTGTGAGTCCCAGAGATTCCAGGATTGAACCAAGTCACCAAGCTTGGCTGCAAGTGCTTCCACCCGCTGAGCCTCATCTTAGGGAGTTTCTCCAGGAGCCCTGGCTGGCAGTTCGGTACCTCTAGGAGGGCCACAGCTGACAGCAGTGGACACTGTAGATTCATCACAGCTTCCACTGCGGCCTCTCAGCACTGGTCTAAACCTGGGCCCCTTAAGCAGGCACACGGCCATGCCATGTGAAAGACCTGGTACAGTCTACCTCCAGGGCCCCTCAGATAACTTCAGTTGGGGACTTAGCTGCTGTCTGGCCGCCCTGAGGAGTGGCCCATCCATGACCTCAGAGATGAAGACCAACAAAGCCGATCTTAGAGCTGGGCAATCAGGGTGGGAACGGGGAATAGTGAAGCACCCCTTTGTTTTTGAGATTGGGTAGGAGGTGTGCTTTCTCAGTCCTGTCCCCCTCTGTGGGCATTTGGGTAGTGCCTGGAATTCTATTTGCATCGGGGACCTGAGTTTCTGGGATATTTAAGAAGGAATTTATTTTGACTTGCAAATGTGTTCTAGTAATTTAAATGATGTTTACGCTTTGTTGAAAGGGCAAATGAATTATGGAAGTTTTAAAACAAAAGCTCCAAAGACAGATCCTGTATTGTGAAGATATAAGCTTCAAACACTGGCTGCTCACTAGATGATTGGTGGAGTCCCCTAACGCTATGTAATTCCAGCATATGGGAAGGTGTCTTGTATGAGATAGGGTTTTTCTTACATGTGGAGTATGGGATAATGACCTTCCT
Source organism: Cricetomys ansorgei (assembly GCA_026225945.1). NCBI lineage: Eukaryota > Metazoa > Chordata > Mammalia > Rodentia > Nesomyidae > Cricetomys > Cricetomys ansorgei. The sequence continues at coordinate 22,628,669 of JAMJFZ010001796.1, forward strand.
GCCTCAGCCTGCTGACTGCTGGAATTACAGGCCTAGGCCACCACACCTGGCTATGAGTGGGATTTATATAGTCTAGTATAAGCCCCTTATGGCAGAAATATTAAATGTTAGTTTTCAGTTTGTGATTTGTCTTGAAATGTTTAGAGCATTTTCTACTTATGTCTATTTCCCCCTTTGGAATTTTTTTTGGCAGCTTTTACACCAGAAATTATTGCTCTTCCCCAAGTCAGTCGCCTGTGAACTTACGACTTGGTCTCTCTCTCCTTGCATCTCTCTCTTGAGTCTGTCTGGAAGAGGCTAGCTCAGTGTCTCCCAGATGCTAACAATCACTCAGCTCTGCTGAGTGCCACCCTCACCGTCCCTCTCAGTCGTCCCAAGGGTGAATTCTGTTCTCTCCAGGAAGCCTGTGTTCTCCAAGCATTCACACAAAGGCCTTGACCAGCCCGGCATGGGCCGATCCCGCTGAGGGGTTTCTCTTGGAGACCTAGACCCAAACAACTTGAACCTCCCTTAGAAGGGTTCCTGTCTTTCCCAAGCCCGGCAGGGCTGCACTTCCAGAGCTGGGCCTTTTCCAGCTTCTCTGTAGGCAGCAGCCTGGGCCTCTTCCATTTCCCAGGAAATACAGGGTCCTGGCTCTAGTGTGGCCTGAAGGGCAAGAGGGTTCTCTCAGCCCCTGCTCCAACCCAACTCTGCCCTCCTGGCTCAGCCACCCTGCTTAGAAGGTAGGCTTAGTAACTCAAGAATGCCTTTGGGGTCTCAGCCCCACCCACGGGGCTCATTAAACTGTTTCTTCCAAACAAACTAGGTGTATCTTCTAAGTAGAATTCCTACACCATCTGTTCTTGTGGCCCTGTTTTCTCCATTGCCTTGGTTTCTCAAACATTCAAGAAGGAGGTCTTCAGGGAAGACTTAGAGCCAAGGGTTTGCTCCTCCGATCACCATCAATATTCAGAGAGGCTACCCCAAGGGACAAGCAGCCCCATGACTCAAGCTCCCAGGGACTTTATCAGATAACCCAAGGTGGCCTCAGCAGTAGCCAGGAGGGGGCTTGTACACTGTTACCCTAACCTGCTGAGTAAGACCATGTCGGGAACATGCTGACCAGGACCACAGAGCCTGGGAATGCTCCAGATCGACACATGCAGGAGTGAAGGTGGAAGACTTGGGAGGGTCGGACTCCTTGGGCAGTATCAGAAGACAGCAGTCAGAGGAGGGGTATAAGGAGTCTGGAGCACAGCAGGATACTACAGGTGTAGTGTGCCCTGGCCTCGCTCACGCAGGCAGGGAGAAGCAGTGCTCGATCTGCTCTAACATAGCTACGGGCCTGCAGGGGTTAAGGAACAAGCTTGATGTCTGCTATTCTCTTCTATCCTGTTTTCTAATTTTTTTTCATTTGTTTGCTTATTTTCTCCAATAAGCAATAGCCCAGGCTAGCCTCCAATTTTTGACAATCTTCCTGAGGCAGGCTCTTGGTGTGCTGAGATTAAACAGGGTCTTGAATAGCACAAGGTTGTCCTCAAACTCCATATGTAGTCAAGGATGACCCTGAACTCATGGTCTTCCTGCCTTCACCGCCCATGCACTGGGATTATAAGTATGTGCTATCATGTCTGGCTTCACACAGATTTTTTTAAAGTTTTTATTTTAATTCGTATGTGTGTGTGCATATGTTGGTGCACACATGGGCCATGTATTACAGATGTTCTCTGAGCCAGAAGAGGGTGCCCCTGGAGATTGAGTTACAGACAGTTGTGATCTGCCCCATGTGGGCGCAGAGAACCAAACTACAGTGCCCTAGAAGAACAGCAAGTGCTTTTAACTGTTAAGTCATCCCTCCAGGCCATTCTCCCTCCTTCTTTCCATCCTTCCTTCCTTCTCTCCCTCCTTCCTTCCTTCCTTTCCATCTTTCTATCAAAAATTTTACTCCCCTTCCAGCCCTATCACACAGATTCGTATAGCATTTTAAATTTAATGAGTCTGGATATGTAGTTTAGTTGCTACTAGCCCTAGGTTTGACTGTCATAAAATGCATCATATAAAACCAGGCATTGTAGTAGTATGCTGCAGTGCTACTCCAGCAAAAGAGAGAGAGAGGCACATTCATAGGTGTAAACTCTGCCAGACCTCAGCAGAAGGAACCACCATCCTGGCCAGTGCCACACTGGACAGTGGAACCACGAGTGTCTGAGCTCAGGTGTTTTTATTGATTCACAACTCCTCAGGTGCAGGTCATAAGCAATTAAATATCCCCCACAGAAATCTAACACCTGTATACAATACAAAATGCCAAGACCTGGGAAGTCCCTTACCCACAGTGCATGAAACAATTATTTTGTATATAACTAAAAACAAACTTCCACAACAAGGCATGAGGGAGCTGGAGGGATGGTTCAGTGGTTAGGAGCACTGACTCCCCTTCCAGAGGTCCTGAGTTCAATTCCCATGACCCACGTGGTGGTTCACAACCATCTATAATGGAATTGCGTGCCCTCTTCTGGCATGCAGGTATACATGCAGATAGAGAACTCATAAACTAAATAATAACAGATCTTAAAAAAAAAAAAAAAAAAGGCCAGGTGGTGGTGGTGCAAGCCTTTAATCCAAGTACTTGAGAGGCAGAGGCTGGCAGATATCTGTGAGCTTGAGGTCAGCCTAGTCTACAGAGTGAGTTCCAGGATAGCCAGAAACCAGAATTACAACAGAGAAACCCTGTCTCCCCAGCATGAGGCTGGGGAGAAGGTTCCACGGTAACAGTGCCTGCTGCACAAGCATGAGGACCTAAGTTCGCATCCCGCAGCACTCAAGTAAAAAGCAGGACGTGGCTGCGTGCACACAACTGAACCCCAGCACTGTGGGAGAGAGGCAGGAGCCCCACTGGAGCTTGTGGCTGTAGCTTCAGGTTCAGTGAGGAACTGTCTCGAAGGATCAAAGTGGAGTGTGACAGAGCTGGACAACCGATGCCCTCCTATGGCCTTTGTGTGTACCAGGAGGCATGCATGCCCTGGTGTGCAACACACGCACACACACACACACACACACACACACACAGCTTTTTGAAGGGTTCTTTATAAAGTTCACCCAATTCCTATGAACTAGAGCCTACCTTAGAGGGATAGGAGGAGGTTGGCTGGGGCAGCATGAGTCAGAAGTATAAAAAGGTAAACAGAGGTGCACTGGAGGAGGGGAAAGGCCGGGGCACAATGTCTCTGTTACTTTTAACAAAAGTACTGGATAGAAACAACTCAAGGAAAAGCATATTCTGACTTGTATTTCAGAGACCTTTCAGTACACTGTGACCGAGAAAGCATGGCAGCAGTAACATGAGGCAGCTGTTTGTTGACATCACAGTAGACAGGAAGCAAAGAGCATGGCTGGAAGCCAGGGTGAGCATGACGTCCAAAGACCCTGTACCAGAGACCTATTTCCGCCAGCCAGGCCCCACACTTCCTCCAAGTTCCACAGACTTCAAAATAATCCTACAAGCTGGCAACTGAGTGCTCAAAGTGTAAGCCGGTGGAGGACATTCCAGATTCAAACAATAACATCAGAGAAGGAACCAGGGACCAGGGGAGGCAGCGTGAGAGACAGCACAGGAAGGATCTTTCAGAGAGGAGGAGTCTGTGTACTGTGATGGAGCCACTTGTGGTGTGCCCAGAGCTGGCATTAGCTGGCATCTGCAGGCAAGGTAAAGCTGGTTACCATGCCAACCCTCTGTCATACTGACCAGCATCCCTCCCGAGGCCATCAATTTTTTTTACTGTTTTTTTCTTTTTTTTTAGAAAAGTTCTCATTATGTAGCCTGGGCTGTCCTGGAGCTTGTTATGTAGACCTGGCTGGCCTTGAACTCACAGAGAGCCACCTCACCTGGCTCAATATTTTTATTATTACATTTTTTATTTTTTGTATGCTTGTTTTTGTCTGCCTCTATCTGTGACTCTCTCTCTCTCTCTCTCTCTCTCTCTCTCTCTCTCTCTGTGTTGCCATGGCACATGTGATATGAAGGTCAGAGGACAACTTGCAGCCTGTTCTCTTCTTCTACCATGTGTGCCCTGGGGATCAGATTCTGGTCACTAGGCTTAGAGGTGAGTGCCTTTAGCCACTGAGCTGTCTTACTGGCCTCAACTTTAAATTATCCCCACTTGGAACAGGAACTGAAGACAGGTGGGATGCAAATCCCAGAGTCAGTGATTGCTCCTGTGGTCTTCAGGAAGTCATTTATCCCCCACACCCTCCTGCAGGAGAGAAGATGTAATAGAAGACCTAGGCCTCCCTAGGGATGCTGGAGTCCCTGACGGGGCCAGGTGCTTGCTGTTCCTCTCACCCCTGAGGACGGGAGCTGTGCACGGTCTGACAATCAGGGTGAGCACAAATACACAAATGGAACCTTCTGCCCCAACCTCTACATGAGGGATGAAACCAGATGCCTGCCAGGCAAGTGCTCTACCACTCAGCCACACCCAACCCCCAGCTCCCTTCTTGGCAAGTGGGTTTATCTGGGGCCCATGCTCTTTTTAGGATTACCCTGGAGTCTGCAGCCTTCTACAGCCCCCTGTACTCCCAGCCCAGTTGAGCAAGCAGATTATCCGGTGTCCAGAAGGTCAAGTCCAGCACTAAGGATGGTCAGGCCTGGAAGCTGCCTGGCCTCCATTATTTGTAGTTTTACATCTACTATGTAGTCTCACAAGGAAGACACAGAGGCATATTCATAGGTAAAAACCCTGCCAGACCTCAGCAGAGGGAACCACCATCACGACAAGTGCCGTCCTGGACAATGGAACCCTGAGCGTCTCATCTCAGGGCTTTGTATTGATACCTAAGCTCCTCAGGTGTTCTATTGATAGCACGTGCAGACCACGAGCAATAAACATCTTTTACATAAAGTCAACACCTGCAGACAATACAAAACGCCAAGGCCTAGGCAGTCTCTCACCCAATAGTGCACCAAACAACCATTTTAAACGTAACTAAAATAAACTTCTGTAACATTAATTCCTCCCCATTGCTGGGGAAATGGCTCCCAGAGAAAAATTGGCTAAATTGGTGTCCTGAGGCACTGATAAGGAAAATTTATTTTATTTTATTTATACATTATATCTTTTAATTACTAAGGGGTAACATAAACGTTGATTCTAACCTGGTGTAGCACATGTCTGTTATCCTGGCTCTTAGGAGGCTGAGGCAGGAGGATCGCAGTGGGAGAAAAGTCTAATCTACATAGCAAGACATTGCTCCCCCCCAAAAATTGAAAATCCACTGATTCTAACTCAACCTCACCTTCCCTTCTCATTCCCCAAAGTATCGTCATCACAACTTCTCACATCCCCGAGTTGCACCTGCACCTACTCATTTCCATCTTAAACCAAGCTAGTTATCTTTCATTTCCTATGTACCTGCCACCCCGGCTACCAATCATCACCTATGTTCAGCCCACCAGGACAGCCACTTGGTAGGCTCAGGACACTCAGGATCCTTGCTTTACAAGTACCTGTGACATCACCAGCTGCCCACAACCTCCTGTGACCTCACCACCTGGACAACTGAGCCTAGCAGAGCCAAGCCACTCCTTCCCAACCACCACAAGTAGCAGGGGGCATAGATGACCACCGAGCCCTTGGAAGAGGCTGAAGCCACCAGCAGGCCCGTATATGATCTTCCCGAGACCTCCTTGGACAACGAAGCTGATGACAACTCTGCAGAAACACCTGGAGAGTCCCAAAGTCCAGATCCCCTGAGCGATGACGTGCCACCAGTAGTCATCGATGCAGCGCTCGCTGAACAGCAGGATGCAGAGGAAGCCACAGGGCAAGATGACGATCAGGTCTCCGAGCAGAATGGCACCTCCATGGGGCAGGGCTCGGAGCAAATTAATACTCTCATCACGCAGGTAGATGAGCAGGCCTTCCTGGAATTTGCCACCTCCACTGGACAGGATGAACAACAGGCCTCCGTGCAGATGGCCACCTCCATTGGGCAAAATGAGAGCCCAGATGCTCCAAGCCATGACCAGGAGACTCTTGAAAACTCATCTCTGCTGCCCCAAGACCCAGGTCTCCTGCAAGCATTTGTGGGCTTCCAGAACCCAGTGTGGGACAGGCTGGCTGAAAATAATCGCACAAGTCGGAGCCGCACAGTTTCCCCAAGTAACTCCCAGAACCAGGAAAAGATACCAGGAAACCTGAGTGTTCCTGAAGGGCAGCCAGAAATAGATCCAAAGACTGATGCCCGGTCTGTCCTGCCTGAAAAGGTCCAGCCTTCCGTGGGAGCTACTGACCCATCCACTTCAGATACCAGTGGTCCTGACCCAGAGCCCACGGGTATCATCAAGTCTACTGAGCAGGGAGCTGCCGGTTTCAAGGCCTTGGACCCTGAGAGCAAAGCTAGATCCCCAGTGCCAACCAGTGAAGATTTAACTGATGACTCAAGGATCCCACAGGTCCTGCCTTTCCCCTGCTCTTCAATAGGCAGTACACCTCCCTCTCCAGATCCCTACCAGGTGGCCCTGCGCAGGAACCATCTGGACACCAGCCTGTATAGGCCTGATGTGGAGAATGACTACATGCGCTCCATGACAAGCTTGCTGGGCGGTGGAGAGGGCTCAATCAGCTCTCTTGCAGACATCCTGGTGTGGTCAGACACAGCCACGGGCATGGGTCTGGCTGTGGGTTTCCTGACCACAGGCCGAAGCTCTCCAGCTGATAGGCTACAAGATGAGGGTCCCAGACTGCGTACTGTCTCCAGCCTCCTGGGCAGTGCCAGGTCAGCTTTCTCCTCAGGGCTGGTATCTGGAACTAGCACGGCCCTGCGCTCTGTGTCACACCTGCTGGAGTCTGTGGAGAGACGAACTGTGGAAGGCATCCGTTCAGCTATGCGTTACCTCGCCAACCACTTCACCTCACGCTGGGCTCGCACTGGCTCCAGTAGTGACTAGACCAGCAAGTCTCCTGCTCCCTATGCACCCCTGCACTAGATGACTCCCCCCGCCCTTCAGTAAACCCCGACAAGCGTTTATTTTCTAAGCTCCGCCCTTATCCATGCAGTGTGGGACAGCAGGGTGGAAGGTCAGGAGGGACCAAATGTTCCGGAGATAGAATGTCTGCGCGCAGACCGCAGAGAGAGAAGAGCTGGGCTCTGACAGGGCTGGGGGTTAGAGTGGAGTCTCAGATCGGCAAACCTCAGCTGGATCTCCACAGGTAACCTGAAAACAAGTCACCTGCCTGTGCCTCAGCCCCCCGCCAGGCTACCTGCTGAGGTTCTGGGAGGCAGTAGAGGCTGTTGGGGTGGAGAGTACTGTATCAAGCCTGTATCAAGAGGGACACACACACCTGAATTCTGTACAATCTTCTTAAGACTTAGAATCAGACTTCTAAGTCCCCTCTTGCCCTGGGTCCCAGTCCCTGGTCTCCCCCTCCTCATCTTGGAACAGAGAGAGGAACCCCATCACCACTCACAAACACTAAGGGGGTGGGAGGATACTGGGATGAATGTAAGGCCTTTAGATCTCAAACTGTCCGACCAGAATAGCTTCCCACCTCTGGTCCAGATTATCTCCATGATGTTTACCCTGGTCTCTGCCATTTGCATCCTGGAAAGTAGGTACAGGCGCAAGACTGGAGAGCACACCCAGCACCAAATGAGTTGGAAGCCACAGTCACCCTCTGGCAAAGCTCCAGCCCAACCCTGCCCTCAGGCACAGCCTTCCACCTTCCACCCAGCCAGGGACCATCACCTATCCAAGTTTGCCTGCCCTGTGTGTTTCCAGATATGCTGTCTCCAGATGTGGCCCTGGGGAATCAATCAATCCAGCCCATAGATTAGTTTGGCTTTTAGAGTTTTCCATAGCTCAGATTTTTAAAAACATTTTTTCCTTTTAAAAAATGCTCATTTTAAGCCAGGCAGTGATGGTGCACACCTTTAATCCCAACACTCGGGAGACAGAGGCAGGCAGCTCATCCAGTTCCAAGGTAGCCTGATCTGTAGAGGAAGTTCCAGGGCTACACAGAGAAACCCTGTCTCGAAAAAAAAAAAATTAGGTTTATTTTATGTATATGAGTATTTTGCCCTCATGTATTATATGCTATACATTCATGTAGTGCCCATGAAGGCCAAAAGAGGGTGTTGGATCCCCCACCCCCTACCTCCCAAACTGAAATTACAAAGGGTTGTGAGTAACCATATGCGTGCTGGGAACCTAATCAGGGCCCTCTTCAAGAAGAGCAGCTAATGCCCTTAACTGGTGAGCCATCTTTCTGGTTACAATTGCCCACATTTTAAAGTGAGAGTTCACATAAAAAATCAGGAATTTTGCTTCTCTGGAAAAATCTAAGACCCTTATTTCTTTCAGGGTCCAAGCAGTCAATCTGACCAGTTTGGGTATGTATGTCCCCACTGCCTGTGACAGCTTACCTGGCCTTTGTCAGTGAAGGATGTTCCATGCTGGTCCCCAGAGGCACCAGCTGCTACTCCTACCCTGCAGATGGCTCTTGAAAAGGAGGTATGACTCCAGACCCCAAGAGGAAGCACAGGGCCCCCCTGTGTAAGCCCTTTCCATTGGAAAGCTGCCACCTGCTGAAGGTGCAGCTGAACCGTCCCTAGATCATGAAAACAAGGGATTCTGATTATGGAAACTGGCCATTGAGACCCCGATTAAGGGGCCTCCCAGAAGAACAACTGAATCAGACCGGAAGAGTGAGAGATGGTGTCCCCCAGACAGAGAGGATGAGAACAAAGGCTGAGGGGAGTGAGACAGGTGGTTGGGGCGGGAAGGAGGGCGGGTGGAAAGAGTCAGTTAGCTGGAGCCCACTGCAGAGGGCCATAGAGCTGCCAGGTAAGACCCTAGTCATGCTTTCAATAAATAGTTTAAGCAGCCACTGTGCGCCAGGTTCTCCTGCTCATTTAAACTACAAAGATAGTTTTAGGTTTTCTTGTTTTTTGCTGTTTTTTGTTTTGTTTTTCAAGACAGGGTTTCTGTAGTAGGATATTTGAATTAGGTATTTTATAGTTATATACTCTGTCTTTATGGAGTGACGCTCCTGTGGACGTGCTTCCTGTGCTGTGTGGGGGAAGGGCGCTTCCTACGATTTGCAGCTTGCTTCACTCCGTAAAGACTTCCTGCACCTGCTCACATCTCTGTGCTAAAAGCAGTAGATGTAGTCCCCTAAGATCTCCACGGAAACAGGCCATTTGTTTAATTGAAGACAAATGACCCTTGCTGGTGATGCAACCAGAAACCAGAGAAGACTCTGGTTTTCTCAGTTTGGACACCCGCTAATATAGGCTACATGTCTGCTGGCAGACCTTGAGGGGTGTTGGGTTCTATTCGTTTGTATAAATGAAGCCATTGTGGGAGTGGGAGGGAGTTTTTGAATGAATAGAGAAAGGACCTAGAGGCAGAAGCAGGGAGAAGCCATATGAGGCGAGACCTTTGCCTAAGCCGTCCAAGTATTGCATCTCTGAGAGCTGTCCTTGCTCTTTATTGAAACTGTCTCAGATACTAATATTTCCTTCACAGGTTTCCTTGGATAGCTCTGGCTCTCCTGGAACTCACTCTGCGGAACAAGCTGGCCTACAACTCACAGAGATTAGCCTGCCTCTGCCTCCCAAGTACTGGGATTAAAAGCTTGCACCACAGCTGCCCAGCTGATGTCTTAGGTTTCTATTAGGAAAGGGTTTATTTCCACCTTGAGGAGTAAAGGTTTTATTTCAGCTCAGGGTCTTTCACAAAGAGACATCAGAGCAGGAACTCAAAACAGGAACCTGGAGGCAGGAACTGAAGCTGAGCCATGGAGGAACACTCTTACCTGTTCCCCATGGAACAAGTGCTTGCTCATCCTGCTTTCTTATACAACCCAGGACCTCTTGTGACAAGTGTGGGTGGTGCCACATCAACCCATTAATCAAGAAAATGGCCCCACAGACTTGCCTACAGGGCAATCTGATAGAAGCATGTTCTCAACTGAAGTTCAGTCTTCCAAGATCACCCGGCTAGTGTCAAGTTGACGCAGATTAAGCAGCACAGGTGACCTAGACTGAAGGGGAGCAAACTGAAGTCAGCATAAATACAGGAATTAGCAATGGGTACTTTTGCCAGGTGTGGGCTCGCTGTGTACCTGTCCTTCAGCTGTCTTCCCAGTGGGTTCCTTCTACTCCATCAGTCTTTACGCATTCTAGACAAGGAGAGAAGAGAGCATGTGTTCCCACTGGCTCTGGCAGGCCAGCCCCTGAAGAGGTTTTACCTAGTAGTGAAGATGGTTTACTTCTTAGCAGCCACAAGATTGAAATGTCTTTCCTCTGGATTGAGCCAGAATCAGGGTTGTTCCATAGCTCAGCTGGACCCGCACCCGGCAGAGTAGTGAGGGGTCTGGCCTTTGGGTCCAGGCTACCTTAGACACTGGCTCCACTGTGGACCAGCTATGTTTTAGGCACTTTCTTGTGCCTCAGTTTCCTCACCTGTAAAGGCACTGTGGCTTCTACTACACCAGGTTTCCATGAGTGAGTCAGATGCCCAGGACACACAGATGAGTCTCTATAATAACCACCATGGTGACTCATGACAGAATCCTGGAGAACTGAGTACCAAGAATGCATAAGGCTCAGGCGTGAGCAGGAAGAGGGCAGCTAGGGGTTAGCAACCATTGAGTTGGGGCTTCGCTCTTAGGATGGCAAAGGAGCAGCAGCAGAAGCGTGGTGACAGAGGCTTGCAAGAGTGGCCACTGTGGGGCTTCTCCACAGACAGATGGTCCAGACCCAGGAGACTCAGGGCCAGTGGCGAAAGAAGATAAAGCAAAGGGAGGAGGGAGCATCACAGACTGGGTGGATTGAGAGGCCACAAAAAAGAATCAGTCCAAGTCCTGGTAGCTTTAGTCAAGCAGTTAGGAGGTGTGCGACATTGCCGTCAGGTGGTGGAACCCAAAGAGTTATTAGAGGCTGGGAAAGAGCCCCATGACTTCTCTGCTCCCCGGAACATTGAAGTGGAGGTACACCTGGGTTCTGTAGCCTCCCTCTAGGTCCTTGACACCACAAGCAATACACCAGCTTGCCTTTTTTTCTCCTGCAGTGTCTAAAAGGACACTTGGAAGTCACAGCTACTCAACAAGGAGTAGCTCATGCTCAGAACAGGAGCAAGCTAACAAGTCAAGATGAACCCACTGTTCTGTCTTGCACAGAATTCTGCAGGGCCAAGTCCCTAGTTCCTCAGAGGCTGTGGCAGTCATACTTCATTGGTTTGGGATCTCAGACCTCCCCTTGAACCCCCTACTGACTGGCTAAGTCTGTGTTGCCATACAGACCATTCGATCTGGTGTCAGTTGAGAGCTCTGCCCTCCTGTCCTCTCTCCTCTCTGCTGTGTTAGGAATCCCACCTAGCAGCCTCCCCAGCGTGGAACTCCAGGCATGTAGATGCCATGTAGATGCTGGCACACCTGGGGGTGGTAGTGGACGTTCAATATAGAAATGTATATAATCCAGCTGGGATAATATGGCCAAGTCTGAAATGACTGAGCAAGAAGCACAAGATGGAAGGCAAGAGTAGGAAGAAAGGCTTCCCCTCCTCCACTCATTGCAAGAGAAGGAGAGGAAGCAGCTCATAGGACACAAGGCAGCAGGGCAAGTGACCCTGCCCATCATGGGCACACGGACTTAAAGGCCCCAAACCACACTGCTCTGAAAGAGAACTGATGAATAAAGTGTAGGGAGGATAGCAGGGCGGCTGTCTGTCTGCAGGGCGGCTGTCTCATCAGTCAAGACTACTTGCAGCTCTTGCAGATAACCTGTGTTTACCTCCCAGCACCTACTAGGCAGCTCACAACCATCTGTAACTCCAGTTACTATGTGCTAGTAACTAGGGGATCCAGCACTCTCTTCTGGCCTTTGTAGGCACCAAGCATGCAAGTGGTACACAGACATACATGAAAGTAAAACATTCATACACATACAATTAAAATAACCCGGGTGGTGGTGGCGCACACTTTTAATCTCAGCACTTGGGAGGCAGAGGCAGGTGGATCACTGAGTTCCAGGGCAGCCTGGTCTACAAAGCAAGTTTCAGGACAGCCAGACTACACAGAGAAACTCTGTCTTGAAAAAAACAAATTAATTAAAAACAAGAAAAATGAAATAATGAGCCAGATACAGGGCCCATGTCTTTAAGTCCCAGTACTAGGGAGACAGAGTCAGGTGAAGGCTAGCCAGGTCTATATAGCAAATTTCAGGCCAGCTAGGGCTACATACAGTGAAACCCTGTCTCAAAAAAAATAAACGTCATTTCAACCAGGTCAAGAATCAGCAGGACAGGCCTAGTGTCTGCCATTAGCACCAGTAAAGAATATGTTTCCCCAGCTGCTGCGAACACTCAGTGGAGCAGGTCCTGCAGGGAGCTGCCCCACCCAGTCATGCTGTGAGGCTAGCTGGGACTGTTAGTGGACCAGCACTGCAGCTCTGACTTCTCCCTCCGCCCCTCTTCTCCTTCTGCCCACTCGGGCTTCATTCTCATCCTCTTGGGAGGGTGTGATGCTCGGTGACATAGTATTTACCATATCATGGCTTTGAGCCCACACACTTGCAAGGAGCCCACGCTGTGATCATGGCTGCTGTCTCCATAAGAGATGGGTGCATGCATCTCATAAATTCAAATGATGGGAAAAAACTTAAGCTAAGCATGGTTACCAAAACAGGAGGATTGTTAAGTTGTAGGCCAGCATGGGCTACACAATGAGGATATCCCCCAATCTCAAACAAAGCAGACAGGAAAAAAAAATGAATTAAAAATATGTATGTATGTATATGCATATGCATTCATATGTATATGTATGTGTATGTGTATATGTATATGTTGGGCCAGGTACAGTGTCACGTTTAATGCCAGCACTTGGAAAGCAGAAGCAGACAGATCTCATTGAGTTCTAGACCAATCAATGAGACTCTGTAGGAGAAAAAAATATCTTAGGCTAGGCATAATGGTGCATGCCTTTGAGTCTAGCATTCTGGAGGCAGAGGCAGGCGAATCTCTGTGAGCTTGAAGCTAGCCTGGTCTACAGAGTGAGTTCGAGGACAACCAGGGTTATGTAGAGAGACTTTGTCTCAAAAACAAAAAAACAAAAAAAAAAAAAAACACTTGCCAGGCATGAGGGATGGCTCAGCAGGTGAAGGTACTAGCCACAGAAGCCTGACAGACAACTTCGTGTAAATAAAGGAGCATGTGTTGTTTTTCCAGAGTTCGGTTCGCAGCACCTGTATCGGTACCTCTCAACCACCCGTATCAGAGGATCTGACACCTTCTGGTGAACATACAAACACACAGGCAAAACTCTCATATGGATAAATACCCCCCAAAAAAGTTTTAAGTCAGACACAGGGGTACACAGCTGTACTTCCAGCACTCCTGCCCCAAGGTGGGAAGCAGAGACAGGAGAACTAGCCAGAAGTTCCTGAGAGACTCTGTCTCAACAAAGGGAAGGTGAGAACCATCTGCCAGAAGTTGTCCTTTAATTTCCACTTGTGCACAGTGGCATATATGAACACACACACACAAACTTAGTTTTCTTGTTTTGTTTTGAAGGAACAGGGTTTCTCTTTGTAGTCCTGGAACTCGCTCTGTAGACCAGGCTGGCCTCGAACTCACAGAAATCCACCTTGCTCTGCCTCCTGAGTGCTGGGATTAAAGATGTCTGTCAACACTGCCTGGCTCAAATTAATTTTTAAGAAAGAAATATCTTGCCGCATGTGCTGACACGTTTCTTCTTCGTTTTTGTCGTTACTCAGTTCTTCCCCCTCCTCCTCCTCCTCCTCCTCCTCCTCGTCCTTCTCTGACTCTTATTTCTTCTCTTTGAGACAGGGTCTCATTATGTAGCCTTGCCTTGGCCTGGGATTTGCTACACCAGGCTGTCCTTAAGTGCTGGGACTAAAGGCTTGTGCCTCCATGTCCAGCAACTGGCATATTTCTATAATTCCAAGTCCTGGAAGGTAAAGGCAGAAGAACTTCAATAAGTTCAAAGCCAGCCCAGGGGTAAAGGCTGACAACCTGAGTTCAATGCCTGGAATCCATGATAGGAGAGAACCAACTCACAAATTGTCTGCTAAGCTACACGGAAACACACAGACACACCTTAAATAATAAATTACTTTTTTAAAATTATAAAAATAAATAAATTCAGCCTGGGCTGACTAGTGAGATCCCATCTCAAAAACTAATTTAAAAAAAAGTCAGGTGGTAGTGGCCCACGCTTTTAATCCGAGCACTCAGGAGGCAGAGCGAGGCAGATCTCTGTAAGTCTGAGGCCAGCCTGGTCTACAGAGTGAGTTCTAGGGCAGCCAGAGCTACAACAGAGAAACCCTGTCTTGAATAATAATAATAATAATAATAATAATAAGTTATTATTATTTATTATTGTATATTTATATATTGATTATTGATCATTATATATATTAGTTAATTATTATGATAAAAAGAGTAGGGCAGAGGAAGTGGCTTAGTTGGTAAAGTGTTTGCCACAAACGTTCAGGCGGAGTTCAGATTCCCATGTAAAACAGTGGGTGTGGTATCACAGGCTTGTAATTCCAGCACTGGACAGAGATAGGAGGATCCCTGTGGCTGCTTGGCAAGCTCCAGGCCAGTGAGACACCCTGTCTCAAAAAACCCAAGATGAGCAGGATGTGATGGTACACGTCTTTAATACCAGATTCAGGAAGCAGAGACGGGCATCTCTCTGTGAGTTTGAGGCCAAGCTGGTCTATATAGTATATTCCCAGCCAGAGCTACACAGTAAGACCCTATCAAAAGAAAAACAAAAAGTAGACAGGTCTTAAGGAATGACATATGCACATGCACATATACACAAGAGGAGGAGGAAGAGGAGGGGAGAGGCAGACAGACAGACAGAGAGGACTCTATCAGAAACATTGGAAGTTTGGGCTAGGAGTGTAGCACGCATGCCTTCACTCGCGTGCTTGAACGCACACACACACACAAACACAATAGTAATCTAAAATGATCATGGTTTTTAAAAACACACATTTAATTATTGAACTGAAAGACTGCACCTCTCCTGGTCAAGGGGCAGCCCGGTTTCTCAGGCGGTCTGCTCCGGAGCTTCCAGAGTTCTGAAGAACGTAGAAGGCGTCCTCTGCTGGAGAGATGGCATCACTGCGCTACTGTGCAGAGTCCTTGACACTTCAAAGAGAAGCAGGGCTTGAATATAGCCCGGGATAGCCCTGTTAACTGGTACCTGGTAGAAATTATCTCTAGGAAGCTCCTAGCATAAGAGACTCAGAGAGGCCTGGAGAGACAACTCAGCAGTTAAAAGCACTGGCTGCTCATCTAGAGAATCAGGGTTCAATTCCCAGTGTTCACATGTCACATGGCAGCTTAAAACTGTCTGAACTCCAGTTCTTTTCCAGTCTCCTCAGGCACCAGGTAGACATGTGACACACAGATACACATGCAGACAAAACACCCGTACATATAATTATTTTTAAGAGATAGAGGGTCACAGGCTCTCCAGCTGGAGTCATGGCAGCTGAACAGCTAAGGTTCTCTGTGCTCAGAGACAGATCACCTGAGGCCAGAGTCTTTCAAGCAGAGGCTGGCCAGGCCAAGGTGTGGGGGGCCTGGTAGAAGAGCCAGGCCAGACAGTATCCTTTGAACCCAGGCCTAAAAGCAAGTAGACTCCTGAACCAGTGAACATAGTATTCCTAGAACAGGGTTTTCATGTCTCCTAATTTTCAACTGTAAGATGGATCTTGTACTAGCTAGTTTTATGTCAACATGACACAGGCTACAGTCATTTGAGAAATAGGAACCTCAATTGAGAAAATGCCTCCATAAGATCGGGCTGCATACCTGAGGTGGGTCTCCAGCATTCACATAAAAAAAGCTAGATTAGTGACATGTATCAGTCAACTCAGCACTCCTGTAGAAGAGATGTGAGGTGGACACAGAAGAATCACCTGCCAGCTAACCTGGAGCACACAGAGTGCCAGCAACAAGAGACCCCTTCCTTAATAAGGTGAAAGAAGACAAACTCCCAAATGTCCTCTGACCTCTACATATGCACTGTGGCAAGTAAATGCCAGTGTGCATGCGTGCGCGCACACACACACACACACAAATATATAAAATGCATTTTTAACATCAAAACAAATGTCGTCCATCTGCAGTCTCAATACCCAGGATATAGAAGCAAGAAGATCAAGAGTTGAGTCTCAGCCAGATGAGGGCAGATGTGACTAAGGGCACTTGCTGCTAAACCTGGAGCCCTGAGTTCAATCCCCAGGACTGATAACGTAGAAGGAGATACCCAACTTTCATAAATCGTCCTGTGACTTTCACTCATGCACAGTAAGCCTGTGCATACACACACACCGTAATTAAAATTTTAGATTTAAAAAATTCAGACATGCGTAAAACCAAAACTAAAACATCAAAAATACAACACACTAAAGTTAGAATTTGCCAGAAACTTAACCTCCAAACTTAAATGTTAAGGGTATTTTGGACATGGGACTTTGGAGAAGTAACTGGGATTCGATAAGGTAATGGTGGTCTTATTGTCATTTATTCATTTAGAGGTAAGGTCTCACTGTGAAGCCCTGGCTGGCCTGAAAGTTGCTATGAAGACCAGGCTGGCCTTGAACTCACAGAGATCTGCCTGCCTCTGCCTCCTGAGAGTTAGGATCGAAGGTGTATGCCACTACTTCTAGCTTTTCTTGGCTTTGTGAGAACAAAAAGGGGGACCTGAGCTAGTATGTTTGCTATCAAGACAAACGCTGCCCTTCTCAGCAACGTGCAGCAAGTAGGCTCCCATCAGACACCGGGGCCACATCCTTGGACTTTCCAGTCTCTAGAACTGTGAGCTAAAGAGATGTCTATTCTTTACAGCTTTCTCAGTCTCAGGTAGAAGAACAGAAAACAGCCTGAAACAGTATTTAACAGTGGTGAATTCTGGGACTTGGGCAGCTGAGGCAGGAGACTCTAGATTTCAAGACTAGCTTGGCTTCCAAAGCAAATTCCAGACCAGCCAGGGCTACAGAAGACTCTGTCTCAGGGAACAGACAAAACAACACCACCAACAAAACACAAAGTCAATTTTCTTCTGTCTTGGGATTTCCTGTGCTGTGTATCAGGAGTTTCTTCATTGGACATGACAGAGCTCAAGGTGAAGCACTTCCAGCACAAACAGGATTGGTGAGTTGCCTTAGGAGGAGCTAGGAAAGAACTTCCTGGTATCTGCCACGCTGGTATGGCTCTGACAGCTCCCCTCCTACCATATTCTGCCTCTCCTGCAATCCAAGATCCCCTTTGCATACAGGTGGCATCCTACCTCCTTGTCAGACAAAATTCTCCTTTTCCACAAGCACAGGCAGGGCCAGAGGTGGAACCAGATGTTTGCTCAAGGCCAGGCATCGCCCACACCTAGACTCTAGAACATGCCCACCACACCCACGCAAGTTTGTGAGTACCCTTGCAGCTTTTGACAGCGTGCTTTGGAGAGAGGCAAGACATTGGATCTTTTTCAGTCCTCTGCTCAACTCCATGAACTAAAAAAAAATACTCCTTTGCATCTGAATTTTATACGCCAACCAATGAGGAAATAGGTTGCCTACCAACTTCCTGCATCTGTATCGTATTAATATTTTTCAAACTGCAGCTTTAGGTGAGGAAAAATATTCCCATACATGTCCTCTACCACACCGAACTTGAACAAGACTCACTAGAGACAGGAGTGCCCCAGCCTGGGAGGATAACAAGGTTAAGAGGGTAGCATGAGGTTCTGGGTCTTGTCTGGACTTCCGGTTTCAGTACTTTGTATTCCACCACAACTTGGAAGAGACACTCAGAGGGTCATTTTAAGTACAAAGTGGGTGCTGAGGAGGTGAAGGTCAAGTCGGGCTCAGGAGTGGAGGAGAAAACACGACTTGGACAAAATGCAGGAGCAAGCCTCCTCTCTGTTCCCCAGCTGGTGGCCAAGCGCCTACATTTCCTGGGTGACCAATAAGAAGAGATAAGAAAAAACGCCCCATGCTGCCTCCTGTTAGTGGAACTCGAGCCCAGGTTGGGGCCTGGTGAGAAAACTAGACTGGAAGAGAAAACTGGACAGTGAGATGGGGTGAGGACATCAGAGGCTCTGTCTGGGAAAGACTGAGTGCCAGGGCGCATCGGGAAACAAAAGGGCTATCTCCGGCACCGCAGGAGAAACGTCTGGGTTGCCGCAGGCCAAGCGGCACCGCTGCCTCCGAACCTCCAGGCCAGCAGAGGCCCGGCAGCCCCGCCCCGGCCCCGCCCCGGCCCCGCCCCTCTGTCTCCTTGACGACCGTGACCTCAACGCCCGGCCAGGGAAGGAGAGCGCTCGCCAAGTTGCTACGCGACGGCCGGGTGACGTCAGTCCATTGAGTTTAGTTCCCCAGGCAACTGGCCGGACAGCTGCGCCGGGAACTATTTGTGTCTGTCCCCAGAGGGGCGGCGGAGCCTCCGGGGTCTGGAGCAGCTGAGGAAGTGCTCTCTCGGCCGCTGATGGGCGGCGGCCGCGACACAGAGGCCCTTTCAGGCCGCCGGCCCAGGCGGGGCGGGGTCTGCGCCCCCGTGGAGCGCCCCGCCTCGGCTCCCTGCACCCTGCTTCTCTCCCACTGCCCGGGAGGCTCCTGGACCGCCTGGGCTTTGTCCTGTTTATAAACGCTCTCCTGCGTAAATCCTGGAAGAAGAAAGAGGCTTCTGTTTGTAGCAGCCCAGTCCACACGGCCACTTTGGATGGTACCCAGTAACGGTGGTACACAGTAGGCACCCAGCATTGGCGTTCCCAGAAGGCGGTTTCTACTCTCTCTGAGCTGCCAGTCAGAGCCCCTATCCAGGCTCTGGTAGTTAGCTACTGGGCACTGCCTAGGGTGCCCTGGTGAGCAGATTGGCTACCAAGCTTTGGAACCTCAGTGCAAAATAAATAAAACGATGGGTCCCTTGCACAGAAAAAAGATTCACCATGGAGGAAATAAGCCCAGTTTTGGCCACTATGGATGAACTACAAGTGTATCATTTACACGGTAAACTGGGGCAGATAGCATCAGTCAAAGGAGAAAGGATTCAAGCCTGGAGAGGAAGTGAGGAGTGTGACATGACAGGAGCAGAAAAACAGGCATGCGAAAATAAAGCAATGACTCAATTTGGGCTTTAAAGCTGGCCAAGACCTGCCAGTGCCAGAGGCTCAAGATTCAGGGTGCTGTGACTGAGTCATTAGGTTACACAGCAATCCAAGCTTCTCCTGGGCTCCCCTCTCCAACTGGCAACCTTTTGATCCAGGTCCCTCACCATCTGTCTTTAGGGACCAACCCATCCTCATCTCTCCACCCCTCTACACACCCCCAATTCATAGACCTAGCACTGACTTCCAGACTAGTTGTCTGCTCTGGCAACTATGCCTGGTCTAGGAGGCATCCTACTGGTGTCTGTAACTCAGGCATCTTGGCTTCTTGTCAGCAGCCCATGGCTTCCATATGACATCGACCCAGGGTTCTGAGAGCAGGAAGTAGCCGTTGTCTTTCACAGAGTGGCTTCTGGGCTGGCTTTCCAGGGCACTGACTCCAGTCTGATCTGCAGCTGGGACAGTTGAACTTGGGTTCTCTCCTTCCCTCTAGGTGGAGCCAGCACCATGATCCCTGTTTCACACACAAACAAGGACATTGTAACTCCTGCATTACACAATTTGAGTCCTACCTGGGCCCATGCCCTATCCTGCACTATCCACAGTCCCCTGTGTCTCCCTGACAATCTCTAAGAAATCAGTCTTGGCTCAGTACCCAGAGCCAGAGAACAGAACCAGCTGTGTAGTTTGTGCAAAAGGAAAATCCAAGGTTCCTTGTTCAACAGATGATTAAGAATATTAGGCAGGATGTAATTTGTAGTCCCATCTCAGGAGGCTAA
Organism: Cricetomys ansorgei; assembly: GCA_026225945.1. Taxonomy (NCBI): domain Eukaryota; kingdom Metazoa; phylum Chordata; class Mammalia; order Rodentia; family Nesomyidae; genus Cricetomys; species Cricetomys ansorgei. Next base: position 22,648,569 of record JAMJFZ010001796.1, read on the forward strand.
AATGAGAGAATTATTTGAATGCAATCAGGCTAACAGAGACTTTGCAAAAAATAAAAGGGGGTGGGGATTTAGCTCAGTTGGTAGAGTGCTTGCCTAGCCCTGGGTTGAGTCTGCAGTGCTGCATAAAACAAGGCATGGTGACACATGCTAATATTTCCGTCCCCAGGGAACTGGAAGCAGAAGGACCAGAAATTCAAGGTCATCCTTGGCCTCACACTCATATGGTTGTATCTTCCTTCCCAAGGCCATCATCACATTTATGATTCATCTCACTCTGCCCTTGAGACTTCTCCACCCCCTGGTTGGGGGTGCGGGCAGTTCACCTTCCTCTTGATCAGGCATACTCCCTGCCCAGGACTCCCATCCTGGGTGGGCCCCATATGATGGCACTGTGCTGTGCTATCTGGATCCTCTGCAAGACTGAAGGACTTACTCCCCAGTGCTGCTGACCAAGGACAGATGGCCTCAGCTATCAGCCCCCTCTGGAGATAGCCTTAATTACAGAAAATGCCCTCGCCTGGGGTCACACCTCCCTTCATGGGTGTATCCAGGGACTGCGGCTCATGGGTGTAGAAACATCCAATTCAGGATTGTGAAACAGGGCCATCCTGACTCTGGAGCACCCCCTGGCCTCAGCAGAGGCTTCCCTGAGACTGATCACAATCCACTTCTTCCTTCTCTGCCTGTTCCTGCCACCTTCTTCTGACTTCCAGGAAGACCAACCCCAGGAACACTGGCCGATGAGGCTGCTGCTAGTTGTTGCTCTGACCTTCCTTAGAATGACCTCCCTGAAGCCTGACACCTACCTAGAACACTTCTGAGTACCTCTTGCCTTTTCAAAAATCTGTCCTGCAATAGGCATTCATTCAGCAGGCCTACTATGCGCTGAGCACTAACTTTCTAGTTGGGAATGGTAGAGCATGGTGGTGGAACACAAAAACATCTGGCCTCCAGGAGCTCATTCTAGCAGAGGGGCAGGTAAAAAAACAACTCGAAATACAAGGCAGTAACAGGAAACCTGGGAGTATTATTTTAAAAATCAAACGAAATGCTACAACTGAGAAAAGTCAGTCACAGCTATGGAAAACTAGCTGCTCCTAGCCAAGCTTGCTTTAGATCAGTGGTTCTCAATCCTCCTAATGCTGCAACCTGTTCATACAGTTCTTCATACTGCAGTCACCCCCATCCATAAAATTGTTTTCATTACTACTTCATAACTGTAATATTGTTACTGTTAGGAATCAGAATGTAAATATCAGCTATGCAAGATGATCTCAGGTGATCCCTGTGAAAGGATCCATCAACCTCCAAAAAAGGTCACAACCCACAAGCTGAGAACTGATGCTTTAGATCTGAGATGGCATCTCTGCAGAAGCCAGCTCACCTAAGAGGCTAGACACTGGACCACTTCAAGGACACCAACCAGCTTCTCAGATGGGAAGGATTTGGGTTTAAGGCTACAAAAGGTAACTGTGGGGTGAGCTTAAGAAGAGGTGAGGACAGAGGCAGGACCAGATGATGCAAGGTCTAGACAAATTCAGTTCTGATTCTATTGAGACTATGCTATAGCTCTCCACCAGGCAAACATGAGGCAAGGGTGTTTTGAGACAGGGTTTCTCGTAGTTCCGGTTAGTCTCAAAAATCACTATGTAGCCTAGGATGACCTTTGACTTCTTGATCCTCATGCCTCCACTTCCTGAGTGCTGGGATCACAAGTAAGCATCACCTGACCTAGTTTATGCGGTGATTGGAACTGAACCCAGGGCTTCCTGCATGCCAGGCGAACAACTGAGCCACAGCTTCAGCCCCTGAGGTGATTAAATTTAAGCAGCACTGTCTGAGGCAGAGGGCCTGGATCTAGCACATGTACCTATGCTGTTTGGCCCAGGAACATGTCCAAAAGCTCTTCTAGAAGTGTTGTGGTCAGGCCACACATTGAACCTGTGCAATACTCTGCTGCTTAAAGCTAGAGTCTGTAGAGTGCTGTCCTTGGACTTGTTTGATCTCTGCATGTTCTTGTGCCAAGTTAGTGTTCAATGGACATTTCTGGATCCATCAGCTGACATTTGTGCTTCTGCAAACCCAGAGCATTGTTTCTCAAAGTGTGGTCTTCACACCAGCCATCAACACTAACTACCCAGGAGACTGAAGGAAACAGAGGCAGACTTTCAGTCTCCACTTGGATCACTGGGTCAGAGCCCCAGGAATTTTCCCATGCTTGGTGAGGTTTAGGAAGCACTTCCAGAACTGGAGATACAGCTCTGTGGTAGAACGCCTGCCTGGCATACATGAGGCCCTGGATTCAATTTGATCTCCAGAACCATAAAGAAAAAAAGGTGTGTGTGAGGGGGAGCCATCAGGGAGCCAAGCATCGTGGCACAGGCCTTTAAAGCCAGCACTCCAGAGGCAGAGGCAAGTGGATCTCTGTGAGTTTGAGCCCAGCCTGGTTTACATAGCAAATTCCAGGCCAACATCATAGTAAGACCCAGTCTCAAAAAAATAACATAAAAAAGAGCCGGAGAGATGGTCAGCAGTTTAGAGCGCTGGCTGCTTTTCCAGTGGGCCCTGGTTTGATTTATAGCACCCACATGACTGTTCTCAACCATCTGTAACTCATTTGTTTCATGGGATCTAATGCCCTCTGCTGGCCTCTGTGGGCATCAGGTTCCCATGTGATACACAGACATGTACATACAGGCAAAACACTCACACATAAAAAGGGAGGACCACCAGGGAGATGGCTCAGCTGGTAAACTTATTTGCCAACCTAAGTGCAATCTCCAGAACCCATGAAAAAAGCTGGCCAAGGTGGCTTAAATCTGCAATTCCAGCACTCCCAACTGGGAGGTGGGAGATGGATACAGTATCCCATATTGTCACACTCGACAGGTGACCCAGCGGGAGTCAAGGGTGCTATCACTGTATCAGCCCATTTAGACGGAAAGCTCACATCCAAAGTACAGGGGCAGAAACGAGAGACATTGACTCAAACAAAAGGTGGAAGCCCAGGTGTTATGGCATAGGTCTTTAATCCCAGCACTCAGGAGGCAGAGGCAGACAGATCTCTATGAGTTCAGGGTCAGCCTGTACAACATGGTGAGTTCCAGGCCAGCCAAGACTACATAGTGAGACCCTGTATCAAAGCAGCACCTTTAGGTCTAAATGTGAGTGTACCTCAGGGGCTCCAGAGAAAAGCAGTCACCAGGTAGCAGGACCTAAGATCAGGGGCAAAAGGCAGGTATGATGGTGGAAGACCAAAGGGCTGAAGCAGGGTCCTTGGATCCAATGAAAATAGTAGGTAGGGAATCTAAGAGACAGGCTCTACCAGGGATTGCCCCCCCCTACAGCTTTAGGACGGTGAGTCTGGATTTTTACTTTGCCTCCTACTAGCTAAGTGATGTAGATCTAGTTACTTAGCTCTTGAAGCTTCGCTGTTGTGTTCTATACAAAGCGGGGATAATGACAGGTATGGCAGGATCTTGGGATGCATAAATGAGATGGCATTCGCTTAGTGGAGAGCTATTACAGAGTCACTGTGAGGAGCAATAGAAAATGTTAACTGTGATGACCCTGACTGAATTGGGTCTACCAGGAGGAGGCACTGAAGGCTTCCAAGGTGGAGAGTACTGCAGGCTGTGTTGTTTGGATGAATACTACAGAAGTGCCTGGAATAGGCAGGCAGCCAGCCACAGACAAATAGAAACTATTGTATCCAGGCAAGCAGAGGAGAGCAGCTGTTTTGGGAACCAAGGGATACAAGAATCCAGATAGTTCTGGGCCTTCTAGGCTAGGGGATGGATCTGGAGGAGGTGGGCTGTGGGAAGTGGCTAGCTGGTGGTGTGTGTGTGTGTGTGTGTGTGTGTGTGTGTAAGGACAGCCAGAAGCAGGAGACAGGGGAGGCTGAGTCACAGAGGTGTTTAGAGCAACATGGGGCTGTTGTTGCTCAGCGTGGCACAGGAGCAGGGGAGGCAAGAGGTGAGCCTTGAGCACACTCAGTGGAATCAGCTGGCAATTCTCCCTTACAAGTGGCAATCACCCTGAGTCTGACTCCAAGGTGATTCACTCCTCACAAAAAGGAGGCAGAATCACTTAGGCTAAACCCTACTTGGTGCTTTAGAAGTGCCTGATACTTTGACAAGCCATTACGTGCCTTAACTAATTTAGGCTTCAAAAGCCCTAGAAGGTGTTATTGTCACCGTCTAAATCCCCATATAGTATAAGGAGAAGCCGGAATTAGTAAGGCTGACGCTCGAACAGAACTCCGAGCAGGTACACAGTGATTTGGGCGTCCCAGCACATTACTGGCAAACTCTGTTCTGATTGGCTGCTGCCTGTCCTACTAGTTATTTAATATTTTGAACGTTGCCTTGGTTACACAGCTGGATAGAGGCGGTAGAATCCAAACCACCCCTGAGCAAGGCAAAAGGATCCCGTCTTAATGCTGCCCCGCCCAGAAGCAGCAACCTTTGTAAACTTTAAAGTCCATTATAAATAGCACGTTAGCTGATTCCTCCACGGCAAAAGAGGCCCGTTGAAGTTGGAACAGGCTGAGAAGACGCTGCTGTGGGGAACCAGCATTCTTTCGATCTGCTTGAGAGGATCGAAACCGAGACACAAGGAACATGGCCAGTGGAGCCCTGCCTGCCTGAGGCCCTCCAGCGCTCATCAGGTTAGCCTTGGCCTGTCTTCTGGGACTGAGTAGACCTTACTCTAACTGTCCAGCAGGGGGCGCGATCCCCCCAGCCTTGCCTTCCAAGGGCCGTACTAACCGAAACCCCACGCCATACACACATTCATACTTTTCTCTCCCTTTCTCACTCTTTTCTACCTTCTCCCTCTCATCCTGCTCACAAGAAACCAGAATTTAGGAGGGAGCCCCTGGGACTTCGAAGTGGCCCAGGAGGAGCTATGGAAGTGAGAATTGGTCTCTGCTCCACTAGGACCCAAGAGAAACTGACACCCACTTTCAGTACCATAAACCTTGGACCCATTGTACTGATGAGAAATTTGAGCCTCGACAATATTAGACGACACCAGGAGGCCCGAGAGAGGCAGTGCTAGGTCTTCTGATCCCAAGGTCAGTTTCAAAGATCACAAGTAAATACCAACTCACTGGGTCCGGTGGAGTCGGGTGCACCTGCTTGTGTGGTACTGAACCAGAACCAGGACCGTCTTCCCGGCCGTGCCATACCAGCCAGACCTCAGAACAACTGCCTCTTATTTGATTAGTTTGAAGGGTTTGGGTTTTGAGACAGGGTCTTCTGCAGCACAAGCTAGGCTCAACTTGCTTTGTGGGTGAGGCTGGCCTTGAATTCCTTGCTCTCCCAAGGTCTTGAATGACAGACTTGTGCAACTCCCCTAGTTTGTTAACTGAATGTTTTTTAAGCCCTGGGTTCCTACTTTATCCTCTGCCTCCCAGAAGTCATCTCTCCTCCACCACTACCCACATCAGCCGCTTCACTTAGCCAGAGAGAGCCTGTGCTTCTCTGCTCCCAGAAGCAGGCTCTAGGCTACGTGCTGTTCTGCGACCCTTTCTTCCCTGGCTCCCACCCTGCCCCGCGCACCGAGGTTTTGCTCCCACCCCATAGCAGGTAGCAGCACAAATAAAAAAGGGGACATATATGAGCTGAGAGGAGTCTGTGCCACTTCCCACCACCGAGCTCAGTTCCTCCTCCATTAAAAAAAAAAAACAAAAAAAAGACAACAACCTAACCACCACCACCACAACAACAAAACCCAAACTGAAAAAGGGTCCATCTTGCACCAATACTTTCCTTTTCTACAGGAAAAAAAAAAAAGTCGGGGCACCGCCTCTCCAGATCTGCGGCCAAATTTACAAGACCAGACTAGGCTGGGCAGCGGCCGCCACCAGAGGGAAACTCTAGCCCGGAGGCGGGAACGGGGCACGTCCGGCCGTGGGAGGCCTGGGGCCAGCACCTGTAAAACGGGGGGCGGGGGGGGGCGGTCCTAAAAGTAGCTTCTTCAAAGGCACCCCCACCCCGCCTCCAGCTTCTCTGAGGTTCCTGTGTCTAGCCGTGGGGGCCCGCCCTAACGAGTCTCTATTTCATTTCCTCCTCTTTCTGTCCAACCGTTTCCTTCCTTCTGCCCTGGGAGTTGTGGGCAGCTCTCGTGTCTGGGCGCACGTGCATGTAAGCGATCATGTGCACGTCGCGCCAGTGTGGGGTCCGCGCGCGCCCCCCACGTGGCCGCCGCGACTCGCTGCTGCAGCTTCGCTCAGCAGCCAGGCGGCCGTGTGCAAGGCCCCGTGTGCACCAGCCGGGTACACGATCGAGAGCTCGCCGGTGCATGGCGGCACCCGGAGCGCAGCGGCTCCAGGGACTAGTGACCCGTCCCGCATTCTTCCCGCTTCCGGGGCCTCCCCCTGCTCCCGGTAGCTCCGGCACGGAGCGGCCCCGCCCCAACGGCCGGCTCCACGGTGTGGCTGCCAGGCGCGCCGCCCCCGCGCCGGCGCCCCGATGGGTTTTTCCATGACCGCATCCGGCCCTGGCCGCCTTTGTTCCCGCAATCCCTGGCCTGCCCGCGCGCCGGGGTTTTTCCAGCGCTCAATTGGAGCATGGAGGAGCCACCTCCGCGCTCCAGCTCAGAGCCCCCAGGTCCCCTCTCCAAGAGCCGATCTCTGCGGACGCACAGCTCTGGGCCCCACCCCTGTTCTGTCCCCACGGTTTGTGGCCTCAGCTCCATGATTGAGCACAAAGTTGGCGGTCACCCTGACCCGCGCGCCTCTGTATTGCACGACGGCGTTAGTCGCGCCACAAGTCCCTGGGAAGGCTGCATGGACTCAGGTTGCGGGCGCTTCTCCCTCCAGGATAAGAAGGGCGGTGCGTTGTAGCCCGCTGGGCGGCTTGGCCCAGGGACCGGTGGAGAAATCCGCGCACTCAGGGCTCAGGGGGGAGACAGCGGTGTGCCCCGCAGCATCTGGGTGGAAAACGGGATGGGCACAGTCGGGCTAAATGCAACATCTCTTGTGATCCCCCAAGACGCGCAGGAAGAAGAAAGTGTGACATGGAGCGATGGGGAGGGGGGGATGGACAGTAAGGGTGGACCGCAGTCATTAATCTAGTCAAGCGTAAGGTGCCTGGTTCCCTACTGTATTCTGTGGGAATTGATCCCGTGGCCCTATCCTCCCCACACTAAGGTGAATTCAGTGTGAGCACCCTAGCTACGGCCCTAGTTCTGTTGGCGGGAAAAGTTTTTTTGTTTTTTTTTTTAAACGCTGTTTGTTTCCTAGGGAAGTTCACAGGAAGGCCTCCAGGCTGGGGACCAGTTTGAGGAAAGTGTCTATGCAAATAAAGAGCCCTGGATTAAGTGGGTGTCTTCCCCGGGGGAGAGGGACAGTCTCTGGGCGTGCCCACTTCCAACAGCCTGCAGGAGGCCCTAGGCATTGTCAGATCCGGAGGCCAGGGGCCAGGTACACAGAAGTCCGGAACTGTCCTGCTGTGCAGGGTAGGAGGGGTCAGCCCTGTGGTTCCGGTCTCCGCACCATCCTCACTACACCTGGATCCTATGGATTATTTTCTTTCGGAAACAGTAATGGACTTGGTGTGCGTTAATCCCAGCACTGGAGCGGAAGCTGAAGGATCTCTGTAGGTTCAAGGTCAGACTTGGTGTAGAAAGCAAGTCCCACGATAGCCAGAGATACGCTACTCAGAGTGATCTTGTCTCAAAAAAACACAAAGCCGCCACCATGCTACTGTTCAATCTTTGTCAGCTCTTTGGGGTGTCTGTATTTAGGGTCCCCTCCCCTCTGGATACTTCTGTTTGCTCTCAGAAGCTAAATACTGCCCCCCTGGTGTGGGAAAGCTATGTTCCTGCACAGCTAGATTCCCTCCCGCCCACAGGCTAGTTCCCACATCCTTTCCTTTGTGGAACTTAGGAAGGTCCCTCGCTAAGGCCAGCCCTTGCCCTCAAGGAGACTTGAACTGAGATGTGAGCTGCCCAGCATCAGGCCCCACCACCTCACCCAATGCCACTATTTCTTAGGAACTGGACAATCAGGGTCTTTTCTAGATACACCTGTAACGCTGTGTCGTGAGAAGCTATAAGCAAGATTCAAACCAGTTTTCTCTAGACCATGACATCTAGCTACTTGCTTCCTTTAGCACCCCACACTTGGGTGGTTTCTGCCTTGGTGGGAAAAGAGGGGCAAAGCCTGATACCTATAAGGAGGCAAACATCTCAAAGGGTTTTGTCTGAGAGACGACGTCCTCAGTTGCTGTCCTTTGTCCCTAGTCCTGTCCCACCATTTACCTCTCACCTCCTCAGGTGAAGGTTTTGTTGTTTGTTTGGGGTTTGTGATAGGCTCTCATTCTGCAGCCCAGGCAGGTCTTGAACTCTCTACCCTCCAGTGTCAGACTGAAGGGTAGCTGAGATTAGAACCCTGCTATACCAGGCCCTACTAGGACCACTCATCTCTGTGTTTGAGATGAGAAAACGGAGTCATGAGAAGGTAAACAGTTAGTCATTAGACGCTGACCACACAGTAAAAGGCAAGATGGCTCCTGAGTACAGAGAGGCCTTTACAGGCCAGACTCCCTGAATTCAATCCCTGAGCCCACAAGGAGGAAGGAGAGCACGACTCCTGAGAGTTGTTTTCTGACCCCACATAAAGTGTGCACACACACTAAATAAAATACATAAGTAACCTTTTAAAAGCACACACACACACACACACACACACTAAATAAGATAAACACATAAATAACTTTTTAAAAGGAAGCTAAGCTTGTTGTGGCCCAGGCAGCCTGGCTGCAGAACCCATTCTTTGATTCCAAGCTTGTGAACTTGTGTTCTAAAAAAACAAGTGGGGAATGGATGTCCATAGCTCATTTGCAAAGCTGCACGAGGAGACTACATTCGGAAGAGCTACCTTTGTAACGGTGCTGTCCGACCCAGTCCCCACTTTGCAGCCATTAATTTGTTTTATGGGTTTTTATTTTAATTACAACTATCAACCAGAAATTTATGAGATTCAAATAGTCACAGAGTTGCTGGTGGAAAGTTCGCTCCAGGTCCTTCCAGCTGTAATGTGAATTCTGTGCAGTTTCTTTTCTCTGTATTTGTTGACTTGTCCCTCACCTCACTGGAGACAATGCATATGTCCATGTAATGGGCATTCCTCCGATTGCAGGAAGGAGTAATTCAGTTCCCCATCATCTGACATCTGATGGGGACCTTTGGCACACCAACTCTAAGGGTGCCCCAAATCCTTTTGATATTTCAGGCTTTTGTATAGTTCCCTTCCCTGGTATAGTCATCGCAAAGGTGACCATTTTGCTAGGCTATCTCCATCCCTGCTGGCTTTACAAAAACAAGCTACTCATGTGTGAAGAAGGCCCTGTGGCAGCTAGATAGCCAGTGTGGTAGCCCTAACACAAGTACTAATAACCTCAGCACTTGGGAAGATACAGGGCCATCCTTGGCTACACAGTGAGCTCAAAGAGAGTGAGCTACATCAGACCCTGTCTTAAAACAAAATGTAATTATATTAGTAAATAAAGTTCCAGCTAACACCAGACAAGAAACAGGGCCAAGGTGCAGGGTTTAGAAAAGAAGGTTAACAGGAGCCGGGCAGTGATGTCACACTCCTTTGATCTCAGCACTCAGGCGGCAGAGGCAGGTGGATCTCTGTGAGTCTGAGAACAAGCAGAGCTTCGTAGAAAGACTTTGTCAAACAAAGGGGCTGGGGTGAGAGAAATCAAACAAAAGCCGAAAAGCCTGGGTGTGGGTGGGCTGCAGCTTTCTTGAATGCAGAAGGAATGCTAGTTTGGAGAACCAGTAATTATCTACCTAATACCCATGGAGGGAATAATTGTTCAAATTCTACCTCCTGAGATCTTAATGTTAAAGATATTTGATTGTGTTATTGCTAATAGAGGAACTTTTCATGGTCTCCTCCCTCAGCCTAAGCACCAGATAAGGAATACCTTGTCTGGGGTCTTGACTTCACCTGGCTGGCTAGAGGTTGGGGGTTTGTTGTACTGTGGAAGTTTCTGTTCATTAAGCAATTAAGACCTTTGTAGTGGTGGGTGGTGCCTTTCCTCAATAAATTACCTGGAGACCACGTGCTCCGTGTCAGTCCATGAGAAAGGCTAGAGCCTCTGCCAAGTGGTTCAAGCTTTATACCTTAGTGATTGTCTTCTGTTCATTATTGAACCTGTTTGAGAGATATGATATTTACATCTATATTTTTCTTTCTTCTTCCTCTTTCCCCTCTTTTTTTTATTTATCTTTAGATATACTTATTTTATGCATATGAGTGGTTTGCCTGCATGTACATATGTGTACCATGTGCATGCCCAGGGCCTATGGAGGTCGCAAGGGGGTACTGAATCCTGCTGGACCTAGAGTCACAGATGTTTATGAGCCACCACTGTGTGGGTTCTAGGAACTGAACATGGGTCTTCTGCAAGAGCAAAAGGTACGTTTAACTACTGAGCCATCTCCTCAGCCGGTCTCATCCCAGATTTGAAGAACTAAATATACTGTTTAACTTGATGTGTTTGTGAGGATATTGTATGCAGCAACAGAGAGCTAGCTCAGGACCTATGAAGTAATACAGCCAACATAAAGCCATTAGTGAATAGATCTAGCACTTCAGGAGCTTCCCTGCAGACAAGGTGAGCATGGTTTAACTATCAGACAAAAAGCAATCTACACTTCTGAAGAAGGAATAGGCTCTTCCTATAAAAGGGAATGTGGTGTATGGATAGTATCAAAGGATCTATGAGCAGATCTATATCCACTACAGGTAAGGGCTCTCCTTTTCCAGTTCTTGCCTGCCTGCCTGCCTGCCTGCAAGCCACATCTTCTCCCAGTCTGTGGCTCTGCTCCCCTCTTTGTCATTGATTCCTACATTCCAAAGACTGAAAGAGATCTGTTTCCTCTGATGTGAACTCCTAAGCAGAGTTAACAACTTCCTCCTTGAATTCCCAACTATCTCTCATAAGGCTAGTCATTTCCCACTATGTTCCTACTGAGCACCTACTAAGCGCCAGTCTCGTTAGGTGTAAGAGACACAGACATAACACAGAATAGCATGTCCTCTGAGGCCATCGATCTGGTGGCAGCACCACAGACACATCCTCTGCACACGGGGCCTGGCCTCCCTGTCCTCATTTTTCACCAGGACACACAAAAACCATGAATGTCCATGTTTATGATAGGAACGCTCTAGGTGAGTTCCTGGCTGCCTGGCAAGATGTTTGGAAATATATAAACTTAAAACATAGCCCCTCAGTCCTCAGCACTACAAAATACAAGTACACAAATGCCACTAAGTGACTGGGGAACCTGATTTAGTGATGTCTACAGAAACTCGACATCCACGTCTAAAGCAGATGTCAGCCTACTGACTTGGTTTTCCTGTGCTGAGCTGAGGGGGGGGGCACTGGGATTAAGCAGTGGTTTCAGTAGCTAGCATGTGAGGTGTTAGGTATTCAAGTATCTGACATGGGGCAGAGAGGGGACCATCCTGTGCCAGTGGTCACAGATTTCAGCATCTAATTTATCTGAACTTTGAAGGACTTTTGCAACAAGGCAACACGTTACAAAACAAGTGACCCAAAACATACATTACAGGGCTTTATTGCTCAGAACCATGCTGGCACCTGCTGCCTGGGGCTGATTACATAGGCTGTTGTGTGACTGGTGCTGGTCCCTTTCAACAGGACTTCAAGGAGTACTGCCCAGGTTGTCAAAAAACTTGGCAGTGTCCAAGGGCCTGGACCAGCATCCATCTGTTGCCATGGAAACAGCCCACTCCACCCTCCACCTGCACCTTCTGGCCATCATGGGCAAACACGTGGACCCTGTATTCAGCTTTCTGGTCAGTCTCCTTTCCCAAGAAAGGGATATAACTCTTGCCCAGCACCCCTGAACGTGGATCTGGCACTGCTCCAGGTTGTGCAGCCTCATTGGCTGCATCCTGGCAGGTTTTTCTGCTCGGGCTCATCCCTGCACCTGGGGCCTCCATTATCTCTGCTCAGAATTTCCAGGGCACTTGAAGTCCTTCGTTGGAAAGCCCCCACACAGCATTTAGGCAGTGAGGAGAAGGCCTCCAGGGACCTCTCACATCTGACAAGGTCCCTGGAAAACTGCCTGGAGTTTTGCTCCCTTCTCTGAAACTTGTTTACTTCAGCTTGCAGCCTCTCCCTTGGGGCTGGTGGGAGCCTGCTCCCCAGGGCAGGGGAACTTGTGTGTGTTTGTTCCTCTGTGCTCATTTGCTCTCCCTGTCTTCTGGGCAGAGCCGAAGTTCCCTTTTCATTTAAGCTGCAGGGAAGTATCTCAGAATGGGAAAACGAAACAAAACAAAAAAAGCCCTTTCTCCTCAGTCTAGAATCTGCAATGCTCCTGGTTCTGTGAAACTCCCATACACTCACTTTTCTGTTTGAGATTTGGTGACTCTTAACTTTGACCTGGTCTGACCAAGGCCAAGGGCGGGGCTTTACTCACCTTCTCAGACTTGGCAGGACATTCTAGGACTGCAGGGTTACATTCTGTGTCCTTTGGGTCCCTAGCTCTGGCACTGGACACACCTCATGGGGCAACATATCATTCTCCAGCTCAGCCTCCAGTTTCTAGCTGCTGGGGAGTGATTAACACAGCTGGATGCAGGGAGGGAGGAGAGCAGGCAGGTGTGAGGGAGAGAGGGAGGGAAAAGAGAAGAGGAAGAAAATCCCCAGTGCTGGAGTTTGAACCTCCTCCTCCTCCTCTTCCTCCTCCTCCTCCTCCTTTTCTTCCTCCTCCTCTTCCTCCTCCTCCTCTTCTTCTTCCTCCTCCTCCTCCTCCCCTTCCTTCTTTCTTTCTTTTTTTGGCTTTTTGAGACAGGGTTTCTCTGTGTAGCCCTGGCTGTCCTGGAACTTGTTTTGTATACCAGGCTGGCCTCAGACTCAAGGAGATCCTCCTGCTTCTGCCTCCTAAAAAGTGCTGGGAGATTAAATGTGCGCATACCACCGTGCCCAGCAAAAATCTTTTGGAAAAATCATTATGATAAAAAATTTTAAACTCAAACAACTAACAGAATACCCTACAAAACTGTAAGACATCCACACTCCCTAGCTCCCCTCTGCACAGGTAACTATTTTTGGTATTGTTTTACCAGTTTTCCTGGCATTGTTAAGAGTAGAAAAAGCTTCTGGTCACAAAAATAGGATCTCTGGCCTGGGTGGAGACCTAACACTCAGTTGGGCAGGGTCAGTCACGTGGCCAAGGGACCACCCCTAGGAAGGCAGGCTCACCTCAAGCCTTGCTAAACAGATGGGTGGAATTATAAGCTCCTTAATGAGATACTGTACTTTTCCCAGAATCCCACCCCTAGTGCAGAAGGCTACAGGCCACGCCCTTGTGGGGTTGTGAGTCAGCCTATCCTTTCCTATTCTTCTTTGTTTCTCCTTTCTAAGCATGCTCTCCTTAACACCTTGGGCTCCTCCTCCTTTCCCCCAGCATTTTAGGCTTCCATATGCTTTCTCTAAAGCCTCCTCCCTGCCAAGTAGCTGCTTGTCCACCATGTGTCACCCTCCAAACCAGCTTCAGTGCCCTGTAACTTTTTTCCTTCTCTCCTCCTCCCTGCAGCTGCTGAAGTTCACAGCTGGCCTGCCCTGGGGGTTTTCTTTTAAACTCTAATAAAATTGTCTTTGTACTTCCATGAGTCCATTCTTAAATTATTTTACTAATGGAACCAAGAACCCCAAAGGGGACCCAGGCTTTCCCCTATATCAATGTAACTACTTCCATCAGGGCTAAATGACTATGGAGTTGAGGGACATGTGCCAGGGGGCTAGGAGGTGAGAGCCTATGCCCACTGCAGTGTTACTCAGATCAGTGTACATGCCAAACAGTGAACAAAGACATCTGCACCTTGTTGCTGACACTGCTTGCCCTGACTTCTCCATGAAAAGAGGTCAAGCCAAGGCGCTAGTGTAATGAAAGGTAAGTATCAGCCTACCTTATTCCTCATGGAAGATGCTACACAGGCACCAGGCACAGAAGTGGTACGCAGACATACATGCAGGGAAAACACCCACACACTATATATATATATATACATATATATATATGTAATAAAAAAGAGGTTAATGAACTATATGTAGTGGCACATACCTGTAATTCTAGCACTAGAAAGCTGGAGGCAGGAGAATTGGAAGATCAAAGCCATCCACAGCTATGTAGAATAGTTTTAGGCCCAATGAGATACATGAGACATTATCTTTAAAATAAATAAATAAATAATGACAGGAAAGAAGGAAGGAACAAACCTAATGAAAAGTGTAGCTTAAGTACATCTTTTTTTGTTTGTTTGGTGTTTGGTGTTTGTATGTGTGTGTGTGTGTGTGAGAGAGAGGGGTGGGGGAGAAAGGAAGGAAAGAGAGAGTTTTCAGCACCTGCAGAGGCCGGAAAAGGGCATTGGCTGCCCAGGAGCTGGAGTACCTCCAGGCTTGTCTTTGTACCTCCACCCTTTGGAGGTGGAGGCCAGAGGATCTGAAGTTCAAGGCCCGCCTGGCTCTCCAGAGACCCAGTCTCAAAACACAAATCATGGGGTTTGGTGGGCCAATCCTGTAATCACAACACTCCAGAGGCAGAGGCAGATCGGTGAGTTTAGGATCAGCTTGGTCTCCAGAGTGAGTCCAGGTCAGATAGGGCTATATAGTGAGACCCCGTCTCAAAAAACAAAACAAACAAACAAAAAGCCACAAAAAGTAGGGATGGAGAGATGACTCAGCAGTTAAGAGCACTGTGTGCTCTGTGAAAGGACCCAAGTTTGATTCCTAGAACCCACATGATAGTTCACAGAAGTTTATAACTCCAGTTTCAGGGGATCTGATTACTTCTAGTCCACTTGGGTACCAGGCACAGTACCTAGCTACATATGAAGGCAAAACACCTATATACATAAAAATAAAAATACAAAATACTTTTTTAAAAAATAAATTTTTAAAAGAAAAAGGTTATTGCTTCATACTGGCCATTGCTAAGTGATAGGAGCTTATGGGTGACTCCACCATCAGCATCCCAGCTTTGCATGATGTGGCCCCAGAAAAAATGAGCCCCTAGACTTCATTTCTTCCAAGAATACTACCTGGGAAAGCACCAACAATGATACCTGGAAGTATACAAAATACTTAGCTAAAGATAAAGTTCAAGGGACTCTCTGACCAGAAACACATAGCTGAGAAATCTACTCGGAACCAGATGTGGTGGCACATTCCTGTAATCTCTGGAGACAGAGGCGGGAGACTCAGGAGTTCAAGGCCAGCCTGGGCTACTTGAGACCTTGTCTGAAGACAAAAAACACTTGAGCAGGTATCAGAGGCACACTGGGAAGGAAGCAAGGCTGGCCCTGGGAAGAGAGGCATGCAGTCCTGTCTCTGGACTTGTCCTGCTTGCCCCAAGCTAAGGCTTTGAACTCGTTGACAGGAAGACTTCGGAACACTCCTGGGACCGCTGAGTGGGGAGGTCAGGCCTGACTTGACCCTGAGTGGACTCACACCACTTGTTGACTCGACTGACTTGCTGAATACATGTAGGCTGAAGGGCACTTACTCAGAAGAAATCTTGCTGCTCCCATGGGAAAACCACAGCCTGTGGCCTGTTTACAAGGCATTCTGTGGAGGGGCAGAGAGCTTTAGTCCCAATAGAGCAGGGCTCTGGGACTGGGGACAGTGAAACTGGAGGGCACAGGAGTCTGGAGTCAGTCTGGACTCCTGGCACATAAGGGTGAGGTAGGCCTGGCATTCAGTATCAAGACGGAAGAAGGATCCCTGTTGCATAAATGTAGTAAAACATAAGAAGTACTCCTAAAAAATAATAAATTCTAACCTTGACTTTGTGTGGTACTTCTGTAATCCTAGCACTAGAAGACTACATAGTAAGAGTCTGTGTCAAAAAAAAAACAAACAAAACTAAAGCCGGGTGGTAGTTTTAATCCCAGTATCTGGGAGGCAGATACAGGTGAATTTCTATGAGTTCGAGGCCAGCCTCATCTATATTTTACATTCCAGGACAGCCAGAGTAACAACAGAGAAACCCTGTCTTGAAAAACCCAAAATAAAAAAATAAAGAGAGCCAAGCATGGTGGTACACACCTTTAATCCAGGCACTTGGGAGGCAGAGTCAGACAGCGGCCAGCCTGGTCTACAGAGTGAGTTCCAGGACAGTTAGGGCTCCACAGAGAGACCCTGTCTCAAAAAAAGAAGAAGAAGAAGAAAAAAAAAAAAAAAAAGGATATAAGTCAGAAAATACCGGATGCTGGTGGGAGCGTGCAGAAATGAGGAATGGGTCCAGTTCTGTTGGCTTGTTTGTTCTTTGAGAAAAGGTTGCATGTAGCCCAGTCTGGCCTCAAACTTGCTATAGTTGAAGCTGGCTTTGAACTCTTGATCCTCCTGTCTCTACCTGTCTGAGCCACCACACCCGGCAAAAATGAGTCCTATCAAATGTGGTTGCTGGGAGGAGGTAACTTGGCAGGACTTAGCAATACCTCATGAGGATGCAGGCCTGCACATGTGCTCCTCCTGGTTACCGTCAAGGCTGTGGAACAGGTGTTCAAGAGAACAAGCACCAGGATATTAACTGGGCCATTTTTCTTTTTCCTATAGGAAAAGAGGTGAGGGGCTGTTCAGAAACAGCCTGTCTCAGCAAAATAGACGAGTAAATGAACTCTAGCTGCTCCTGGAGGGGTCGGTTCTGCCATGAACATGAACAAACAGGATCTTCATGTCTCGGCATGAAAAGCCTACATCTGAAAGAACAGACTGAAAAAGGGTGTACACCATGATTCTGCTAATGTAAAGTTTCAAAACAAAGATATTAAGTGCATAAACATGAGTTTAGGGGATGGAGAGGTGGTTGGTTCTGTGGCTAAGGGCACCTACTACTCTTGCAGAGGACCCAAATTCAGATCTCATGCACCCATGCTGGGTGGCTCACAACCACCTGTAAGTCCAGCTCCAGGCTATTCGATGTCTCTGTCCTCCACAGTACCTGTAACATCATATACCTACACACAGACACACAGACACAATTAAAAATAAAAAATAAGGGGCTGGACTGATGGCTCAGCAGCAAAGAGCAAGTACTACTCTGGCAAACTCAAGTTCGATTCCTGGCGCCCACACTGGGTGACTCACAACCACCTGTAACTCCTGCTCCAGGCTCCAGGGGGATCTAAAGCCTCTGGTTTTGGAAAGCACCTGCACTCCAATGCATATCTCCTTCCCTCTCCTCCCACTTCCTCTCATCCCTTCCTCCCTTTTCAAACCTGGTCTCTCTATATAGCCCTGGCTAGCCCTGAACTCACTATGTCAACCAGGCTAGGCCAGAACTCACAGAAATCTGCCTGGTTTCTACCTCCTAAATTCTGGGGTTAAAAAATACACTACTATGCTCACTTCTCTGTCTTTAAAATAATAAAAATAAATACATAAAAAATAAAATAAATCTTTACAATAGACACAAGTTTATAACATGCAGAAAAGGAACAAAAACATACTCTAGGGGCGATGAACACAGACCTCAGAATAGTGCTTATCTCTGGGAAGGGAAGGAAGAAAAGCCACCCAGTGCCCTAGTTATTCTACAAAGCTTTGTGTGTTGCCTGTATATATATGCATGCAATGTGAGTATAAGTTCTCCCAGAAGAGGGCTTGAGATTCTTTGGAGCTGCACTTACAGCTGATCCTGAGCCACCTGACATGGGTGCTCAGATCTGAACTCAGGTTCCCTGAGAGAGCAGCAGGCATTACTTAACCACTGAGCCCTCTCTTTGTCGCCCTTTTCTTTAATCTCTAAAAGCTGTTGTGGTGGCCAGGTACAGTGATACACACTTAAAATCCCAGCACGCAACAGGATGAGGCAAGAGAATCGCCATGGATTCAAAGTCACATGAACTATACCACTGAGTTACACGCCAGACTTGGGTAAAGCTAAGACTGTGTCTCAAACAGACAGATAAACAGACAAAAAAAGCCAAGCATGCTTATAATCTTAGCACTTGGGAGATGGAGGTGGGAGGGTCCGGAGAGCAATGTCGTCCTTGATATTCTCAATAGAGAATTTAGGTCAGCCTGGGGTACGTGAGATTCTGCCTCAAACAAAACAAAAGAAAACAGAAGAGGAGGAAGCACTTTGGGAGTGAAGGCAGGAGGATCAGGAATTCAGTGACATCTTCTACAAAGAGTTCTAGGCCAGCCTGGCTACATGGCGCCCTGTATTAAATGAAAAAAGAAAAGAAAGAAAGAAAAATGTAAGAAGGCAGTGAGTTCGATCGCTGGCAACCTGAGTTCAATCAACTGACTTTTGCAAGCTGTCTTCTGACCTCCACACGTGTGCCCGCATGCATCATAAATACACGCGACCTAATCATAGCAGAAACAATTGTAGAAGGCAAAGTATAAGCATCTGCTTTCTCCTAGTGGTGGATACTGGCTCAGGGACGCCACTAGAGAGCCGCAGGAAGAGTGCAGTACTGAACAGAGGTGCTGCTTGCCGAGGCTGTTTGGAAAAAGAAGGCACAGGAAAGAGGGAGTTCAGGGCATTAGCGTTCAGAAACAGTCACTGTGTTCCACAGAATGCCTGGACAGGTGGAAGCTGCAGATAAGAAAACACTGTGCTTATATAAGTGTGCGTGGCTGTGTGTGCGCACATGTGCATGCGTGGACACATTTATGACCACATGTGTGCTGGCTAGTTTTATGTTAACTTGACACAAGCTAGAGTCATCTGAGAGAAGGGAGCCTCAGTTGAGAAAATACTTCCATAAGATCCAGCCCATAGGGCATGATTGCGGAGAAAGACCTCTGGGGTTTACTGGCAGACACTCTAGCTGAGTCAGCAAGCCCCAGGCCCCAGTGAGAGACCCTGTCTCAAAAAATAAGGTAATGGCTTCTGAGGAAAGACTGACTGACCTCTGGCCTACACAAACACACACCACACTTTAAAAATAGACCAAATAAGGGCTGGAGATGTACCTCAGTTGGTAGGACATTTGTCTCGCACAGAATACACAAAGCCCTGGGTTGATCCCCAGCACCTCACAAACTGGCATGGTGGTACATATTTGTATATCCCCATTCAAAAGGTAGAGGGGCCGGGCCGGGCATGGTGGCTCACACCTATAATCTCAACAACACTCGGGAGGCAGAGGCATGCATACTCTGTGAGTCTGAGGCCAATATGGTCTCCATAGCGAGTTCCCACGTAGCCAGCGCTACATAGACCTTGTCTTAAAGGGAAAAAAAGGAGATACAGGCTCAAAAGTTCAAGGTCATCTACAGCTACATAGTCTTCAAGCAATAAGATAAATAGGGGCCAGGGTTAGTGGCACTGGCCCGAAATCTCAGTACTCAGGAGTATTCTGAGTTTGAGGACAACCAAGAACCCTTCTCAAAATAGAAGATACTGTAGGGATGAAAGGGAATTTATCTTCTACCTTGTGAAGTTTCATTTTATGAAGGAGCAAAGGGGTTACACCAGAGCAAGAGAAACCACATGTGTGGTACCTATCAGCTTACAAGGACTCAGAAACTGATCTACCCCGCTTCTGCAGGAGAGCCAATATTGGCAGTTTTGAGAGGACTACTTAGTTTTCTTTTACCTTTATTTCTTGTATATGGGGATGGTCAGGTGTGTGGGTGTGCATGTGCTTGCTACAGCATGTGTGTGGAGGTCAGTGGACAACCAACAGGAGCTGGTTCTTTCCTTCTACCACACAGGTCCTGCAGATGGGACTGGGTCATCAGGCTTAGCAGCAAGTACTCATGTGATACTCTTCCTGGGGAGGTATTTACAAATTCTGCTCAGGGGAAGAGATGATAGACCAATAAAGGATACTCCCACCCCAGTTCAGCTTGGTGCACCTGTGAGTTTTATTGGGGTTCCTTACAGATGTATGGATGAGGGGTCGTTTAGAGAGAATCATGGATGACTCAAAGCAGCTACATCATCCAAAGGAGGCCAGCATGGAGGCAGGTTTGGGAAACAGGAACCCTGGAGCTCACTGCAGGACTTAAAGGGAGAGGAGTCAAAGCACCTCTTCCAGGCAGCTCAGCGGGTCTCTCTTCCTAGCAGCTTGGTTGGTCCTAACTACTGATATAAGCTTGGGGTATGTGTTGGAGGGTGCCTTGTACATCTGATCAGTTTCAGGAGCTTCAGAGTTGTTCACTCCAGAATCTGCATTTAGAACCTCCTGAGTCTTAACTAACTTGGGAGGAAATTTACACAACCTAAGCCATTTCTCCAGCCCATAGTTAAGAGTATTTAGGGGAACTTATGGACTTAGAGAACACAACAAATCAGGACAGTCTGCTGGGCCCTGGAACAACAATGGTTTGTGTAAGATTCTCGATCAGACTCAAATAGAGCACAATGGTGTGCTGACAAGCTTCAGTCCCTCTTCCTTCCATATGAGTTTAATTAATGGGAACTCAGGAGAGGGACCAAGGCAATTGTTTTCTTCCTTTGTAAATCAGACTTCAGGCAGACAGGGAATACTGCAAAAGCCTGTCCCAGTGCTTGGAGAGGGGGTTAACAGTTCCCTGAGGCAGAGGGGCCTTGCCACTGAAAGGAGAGTTTAAGGCCTCTCTCTCAACACATCAAAATGTATCTTTGGGGTACCAGGGCTTGAATTGCCAAGACAGGGTTAAGCAGGGCAGCAGCAGAGAGAGCAGGAGTGGAATTTCACTGGGTGAGGGAACCACCAAAGATACACAGAGAAACCCTGTCTCAATCCCTCCCCAAAAAAGGTGATGTACACCTGTGATCCCAACACTCAGGATGCAGATAGCTAATGAATTCTGAATGAAAATGAGGACATGACCACTCCTAGGCATGGTTGAGAAGGGTTTTATTGTAGATAAGAGGAAGAGCACAGCCAGAGGCATCTGAAAGAGTCCAGACTGAACATGGCGAGCAGAATAGACCAGCCCATGAGAGGAGAGAGGTGGGGGAGCAAGAGAGGAAGATAAGAGAGGAGAGAGGGAACCAAGAGGACCAAGAAAGCACATGGGAACCAAGAGAGCACGTAGTCAAAATGGCTGAGTTATATTGGAATAAGAAGCTGGGGGGCAGGAAACAGGCCAGCCCTGAACTGGAGAGAATTAGGGGAGGGGAGAGGGGAGAAATGCTGGGAAGAGCAACAGGTACTGAGTGAGACTTGACCAGGTTTCTTTGGGACTTGACAAAACTGTGAAGTCAGACCTTATCTCAAAACAAACAAAACAACAAACAATCCCCCTCTAAACGGTCACACAGTGGTTTGGTATCAGCATAGTAAACTCTTAAAGCCAAGGTCAGAGGCATTATTTGTTACTCATTGTGGATATTACAAAAGAACAATCTTTGGCTAACACTCAGAAGTGACAGAAATAGACTGTTGTGTCACTGGCTGATTAAAATGGAAAAGCTGAAGGTTTTCCAAAAGGAAACAGGAAGAGGCGAGGAGTCTAGACTGACCACTCAGAAGTGTGTGTGTGATTCCAAGCCTCGGTGGGTGGATGCTGAGTGTGGACAGTGTCCATGTCTGGGTGGGGTGAGTGGGCTCTTCAGCACCACAGCAGCTTGTGACCTGTGCCTGGGAGGCTTTTCCCAGTGGACAAGTGCACAGTTAGGGACTGCACAGGGCAGCTGCCTCCCGTGACTCTGCCTGAGTGTGTTATTCCTGAAGCATTGCCAGGCAACGCAGTGTGTCTGGGTGTGTCTCCTAGTGCTCTCTCTAGTCCAGCAGTCTATGCACAGCCTGCTCTGCTGGAATCCTGGGCTGGATGTCTCATTAGAGACATGCGCTCTCAATCTCTCCTCCCCGTTCCTGGTACTAAGGCTCGGTACTAAGGATCGAAGCCAAGGCGTTGCCCAGGCTAGGCAAGTACACCACCACTGAACCACACCCCCAGCCTATGTCTTAGGGTGCAAGGCTTGGGTTTTCTCACACTGCGACCTCGGGAGGCTGTGGCTAGAACTGGAAGTTTCCATTTGTCCTCCGGGGAGAGCCCTTCCTGAACCTGAGTTGGACTATGGGGGAGTCTAGTCAGCCTCTGCCTGCGACAGACTTTAGGGAAAAGAACCTATCCTCACAGGGATGCCCGGGCGGGGGAGTGCGGCCCAATTCTTCTTTTGAATTTGCCTGAGACTGCTGCCCAACGGAGGTTTTTCTCAGCTTCGACACCATGCTTGGTGATTTTTGTTCTGTTTTTAGGAATTTTAAAACTTTGGACAATGAAAGCACCATCTGAAATCGCCAGAAAATTTTCTAGGGTTCCCTTGGCGTTTTGCTCTATGTTGATTTTTGTTATTGAATATTTATACATGTATGAGTGCTTTGCTTGCAGTGTTCAAGGAGGCCAGAAGAGGGCGTCGGATCCCCTGGAAATGGAGTTAACAGAGTGCTGCCATGTGGATTCGAACCTGGGTCTTCCGGAGAAGCAGCCAGTGCTCTTAACCTCTGAACTATCTCTCCAAACTTTTAATTTTAAGGTCAGCCTTGGCTACAGTGCCAGTTTGGGGTCAGAATAGATTACATGAGATCCTGTCTCAAATAAATAGTCTGAAAGTGCAGCTCAGTGTTGGCTTACTTGTCCTAGGTTCGATATTCAGCATTGAGGAAACAAAAGACTGGAGGCCAGCCATATGGCTCGGCCAGTTAAGGGATATATGCCTGACTACTTGAGTTCCAGCCCAGGCACTGACATAGTGGAAGGAGAGAAAAGTGCTCTGTGACATTCGCCTTTCCTTTTCAAGTTTAAAAAAAAAAAAAAAGTTTAATCTTAACACACATATGAGAAAAAGGGGTCCAGGTAAGGGTCTCGGGCTTCTCCCGGGATACGCACCGGGCTCGGGTGGGTCCCTGCTGGTCCCTCCTAGCTGGGCGGCGCTGCGGGGAAATTCCAGCGGGGAGCTCCTCCACGGCGGTGAGACCGCATTTCCTAGGGAGGAAACCCGCTCGGGGCGGCCACGGAGCACCGCCTTCTCTCCGGCCCGGCTGCCGAGCTGCGGCCACGCCCGGGCTCCCAGGATAAATTTAGCTCTTCTATTCCCGTCCCTGCCCTCCCCGCCTCGCTCTGGAGCTGCCCGGTGGAAGTAGAAAGGAAGAGTGAAGAGATCACACCCCGAACCCCCATCACCCTCACGAGCTTCCAAGCCCTACCCCGTTGCACACGCTCTGCTCCACAGATCGAAAAGTATTTGTCCCTCGGACATTTGTGTAGAGTCAGTCACACTAAGATGGGAGGGGAGCCAGGGTCGCCGTCACTGTATAGGGGAAATCCGAGAAGAAAAGCACAAAGTGCTGCGTGCTGGTTTAAGCCTGGAATCCTGGCACTCTGGAGACTAAATCGGGATTGTGGCAAGAATTAGGCCAGACTGGGCTCCAGAGGGAGACTGTCAGAAAATGAAAACAAAAGTGGGTGTGGCATCACTGTCCGGGAGGTTCTAGAACTGCCTCCCACACCCCTGCGTTTCCTTGGGGCCTGCCTCTGCCTGGTTCCCATGTCCAGCCCAGGACTCAGTCCGCACCTCTCCAGGCCCGGCCCACGCAGTTTCTGTCAAACGTCTTCATATTCCCCCTACTCCTTTTCTCCTGTCTTCATTGAGAATTGAACCTGGGGCCTAAAGTAAACTAGGCAAGCTATATCCTCAGCCCTGGTTCCAAAATGTTCTATGTTGAATGATTTCTCACCTGAGTTTCCCTTAACTAAAAACAGCTTCCAAAAAATAATTTAACTGCTGGACTATGGATGAAGCCCAGTGGCGGAATGGTTGTCTGCTACGGCTTTGCACGAGGCCCTAAGTTTGGGTAGTTTCTTTTTTTCTTTTTCTTGTTTTTGTTTTGTTTTTGAAGACACGATTTCTCTGTGTATCTGTGTAACTCTGCTGTCCTGGAACTTTTTCTGTAGACCAAGCTGGCCTGGAACTCAGAGATCTGCCTGCTTCTTTCTCCTGAGTGCTGGGACTAAAGGCATGTGCTACCACTGCCCAGCGAGAGAATTCCTTTTCAATAGACTAATTGAGGGTGTTGAAAGAGAAGGAAGAGTGTGAATGAAAAATATATTTTACAAATGAGGAAACTACTCCTAAGTAGATACAGAGCAATCTGCAAGTTGATATTGATAAAGAAGAAAGTAGGTTGCAGCGATGGACTAACAGCCTAGAATACCTGCTAGCCTGCAGGAGGCCCTGCGTTCAATCAGGAACGGGTGCACATCTATAATCCCAGCACTTGGGAGGCTGAGGCACAAAGATCAGAAGCTGAAGACGAGTCGCAGCCATAGACCGAATTTCAGGTGTCAATGCAAACACAAAGCTCTCACCTCAACAGGAATAATAGTTTATTCTGGTGCTAAATCTGAGTAAGCTTGGTCCAGGAACACGTATTCAGGTCCCTCTCAAATACCATGTTTCAATGCTATAACATTTTCATGAATTTTAGTAACAGAACAAAAGGAAGTCAAAAATCCGAGGCACTTTGAAAATACCTCGGATGAGTGACTAGAGAGATGGCTCAGTGGTTAAGAACACTTGCTGATCTTGCTAATGACCCAGGCTCCATTCCCAGCACCCACATGAAGGCTTACAACCATTGATAAGTCCAGTTTCAGATCTGATGCTTTCTTCTGACCTCCTTAGGCACGCATGCATGGAGACAAAACACTAACACATATAAAAATAAAACAAATTACAAATTTAAAATAAAAAAAAAATACATTGGCTGAAACATGAGGTAAGTACGTTACAGTAAGTTGGGGAAGATCTCTGCTATAAGCCGCAGGTGTTATCTGACCACACCCTTAGCCTTTGGGTTGGTGGAAGCTAGTGATTTGTTAGCACATTCCAAAAAGATCTCAACTAGTAGTCACAAGTGTGTTAGGCCAGACACAGAAGTGGGCAGGGAATGGCAAGGGAAGCAGATAAAGGTCACTCAAAGATAGTTTGGTCACTCATAATATTGTAAGGAAAATTGGGGCTGGAGAGATGGTTAAGCAGTTAGAAACACTGGGTGCTCTTCCAGAGGACCTGTGTATGATTCCCAGCACACACATGGCAGTTCACAACCGTTTGTAACTCCAGCTTCAGAGGATCTGACAAAGAAGTCAAATTTTTTTATCTGTCTCAACTTATAGAACTTTTATACAAATGTTCTAATCCCAACTCAGGTAAAATGTTTGCTCACATAAAGGCCTTTTGGATTCTTTGTCTTAAACGTAAAGTGTTCTATAGACACACACACGCGCGTGCACACACACACACACAGAGATTTATTTTTATGAGTATGGTGAGTGCCTGCATGAACCTGTGTGTATGCCTGGTGCCCACAGAGATCAGAAGAGAATGTCAAATTTATTTCCCCAGAATTTCATGTATCCCAAGCTGGCCTAGAACGCACAATGTACTAAGTTGAGGGTAGCCTTGAGCTTCTGATCCTCCAGCTGCTTTCTTTGTAGTGCTGGGATTCTAGGCTTGGGCCACCACACCCAGCTTCCTACAAGGTTCCCCAGTGTAAGGAGCAAAGGCTAGAAGAGGGCATCTGTTGAAGCACAGAGCTCAGAATCCAAGGCCTCTGCACAGACTGCTCTTGCAGCAAGAGGACCTACGTGTGAAGCCCAGACCACGAGGGGAAAGTGCCTCCAGATATTCCAGAAGCACTGCCCCACATACAGTACCGTGGCTCTTGCCGCTTCCGGCCTGCTTCAACAGCTTTAAAGGCTAAGCTTGAGGAAAGCTTTCTTTTCTCTTTTAATTATAAAGCTATTTCCGATTTCCCATTCCGTGTTCCCTGGATGGCTTGGTCCTTGATATATAGCCCAAAATACAGCTTCAAAATACAGCAGTACTGCTAGGTGGGATGACACAGATCTCTGTAGGTTCAAATATAGCCTGGTTTACATAGCAAATTCCAGCAGAGACCTTGTCTCAAAAGCAAAGAAACAAACCAAAGTGCAGTAATCCTACTGCCTCAGTCTCCCAAATACTGTGGTTACATACATGTCTCTGTCACCATGCTCAAGAAATACAAGGTATTTGACAAAGACTTTCTTACTTTTAGAAATTGTGTGTGTGTGTGTGTGTGGCATGTGCCCGAACATGTGTTGCAGCAACCTGATGTGCTTTGCTTTAGTAGGAAAGGGTGAGTCCTTGCAAATGTTCTCCTTGCGTTTAAAAAGATCACACACCCTCTTCGGGCTTCTGGAAAACTTCTCACTTGATCCAATGTCCCTTTTACAACCTTTGCACTTTCTGTAGTAACTGTAGTTACTGTAGTTACTTGGTTTAATGTAACTAGTGATTTTCAGCTCCTAGGAGAGTCCTTAGTGAAACAAGGTGAGGGGGTACACTGTGGGCAGCCTCAATTCTGCGTGACTCATCAATCCTCAGGGAACGCCACATTGTGGAGAGGAAACTAAGGAAAAAGGAAGTTAATAGGTTTGCCTAAATGGGACATGATCATTGGGGAAGTGAGGGCAGGAGTTTGAGAACCTGTCTTAAACTTTTCCTCCTGCAAGTGAAAGCTCACCGCCTTTCATCACTGCACTTGGGCGGCAGAGACTGGCAGAGGCCCACAGATCTTGCCAAGTGAGTTTCAGGTTAGCCAGGGCTACAAAATCAAACAAACAAACACATAAACAAAATGTTTATCTTATTTTACTTTCTGCTTTTCAAGAATAAATAAAATTTAAAAATTTTCCTAAGTCCAGGCAAGACATTTCCAGCTTTGAACCCTGTCCCTAAGTCCATGCTCTGTCCATGTGCTGCCCACCCCACTGCCCTGGTGGAGAGTCCTAAGTTTTGGACTGTGTCATTTCCAGAGTGGGCTTTTTTACTTCATTGCTCCAGACCTCCCTTCCTTTCTGGAAATGTTCCTTCGGGCCTGCTCTGCCTGCCACTCCCTCTGTCTGGCTCCAGGGACTGGGCTCAGCTCCACCTCTTTCTAACTGGGTGGTCTGAGGGAAGGTCTTTGAAGCTCTGTGGAATAGCACAGGAAGAGAACTTAACTTCCTTGGGTTTTGCTAAGTGAAAGAACATTAAATGGACCCTGCTAGCATATGTCAGGATTTGGGAAGACTGTGGTGTGTGTGTGTGTGTGTGTGTGTGTGTGTTCCAGTATGATTGATGAAGAGGCATCAGATTATTAATGGCTACGTTAAATTTCAGCCAAGCTTTTTCGTAGACCTCAGAAATTTCACAGACCCTAGACTGTAGCCTGGGCTGGCTTCAAACTCTTGACAGTTATCCATCCTCACCCTGTAGAGTGCTAGAATTAAAAGCTTGTGCCAACACACACACACACACACACACACACACACACATACACACACACATCATATAGCCCAGGCTAACCCTGAATTTATTTAATCTTTGAGATAGCCTGGAACTCCTAATTTTCCTACTCATCTAGGATTACAACCTGGGCCACCACATCACAACTTTATTAGTCCTATTTCCATAAGTACAGCTTAATGATCCTTAATAATATATATTTTGTTCTGTTTGTTTTTGGGTTTGTATCTGTGTATGTTTTTGTTTGTTTGTATTATGGTTTTTTCCAGACAAGTTTTCTCTGGCTGTCCTGGAACTCACTCTGTAGTCCAGGCTGACCTCCAACTCACAGAGACCTGCCTGCCTCTGCTTCTGAGTGCTGGGACTAAAGGCATGCACCACCACTGCCTGGCTTGTTTTTGTTTTTTTTAAGACAGGGTTTCTCGGTGTAGCCCTGGCTGTCTTGGAACTCAGGCTGACCCCTAACTCCCCACCTGCCTGTGCCTCCTGAGTCCTGGGAATAAAGGCATGTGCCACCACGCTCAGCAATAATGTTGTTTTTTGTTTTGTTTTGTTTTTAGAAAATATATAATAAATTTTTTGTAACAAAATGAAAAAACCCAACTACACAGACAGAAGGAAAGCATACTGGGAGCATGCCATAAAATAGGTCCAGGCAGAGCAGAGCCACAGGATGTGCCAAAGCTCTTGGAAGAGGCGCCTCACCCACTTCAGTGTTCTTGACCATTACCAAGTGAAGCAATCTGAAAGACAAGAGGCCCCTGGGATATTTTTGGATTGCAGGGACTCAAGGTCAGAGTCCTAAAGTTAAATGACCCAGGACACCTGGGAGGGGAACCCAACTAGCCACTCTGGAAAGCTTTTGTCACCCAAGGCCCTGGAGGCATAGGGTAGAGCACCCATCCATGCATGCTACAGACTGGCTTCTTTCCAGCCAGGGCAAAGTGTCCAGGACAGCTGGACCAATCCTCAGGCCTTGATCTGTCTCCTTAAGGGAATTCTGCATCATGTACAAAGGACTGGAGTAGGGTTGGCCCACCCTAAACTAAGATCCCAGGACTGAAGTCTGCCCTTCTCCAGGTCACACTTTCATTGCATTTAACTCAATGTTAACTGGGGAAAGAATGTTGAGGCCCTTCTTAAAATGCAAACTGTGATTCAGTAATTGGAGAGGTGTAAATCCCACCGTGAAGAATAACACCATCACCACAAATGAATCAAATTTGAAACAACCTTTAATTAAATTAATTAAATACTGACCAGGAGGAAGGACTCTGACCAGAACCATTCTGAGGTTCCCAGGAGGTGGTTCTGCCACACTCCAGAGTTACTACAAAATGGCACTGAGTCATGTGAAACAGATGCCTAAAAAGGCAGAACCATAAAGCTACACACTTCCCACCAGGTCCAATCAGAGACAAGCATCTATCCTGATGTACTTCCTGTCTGGGTTATCTCCCGCCTACAAGTGACTAAGTATATCTGGTGCATTTGGAGCACATCAGGTGAGATTAGATTAACCAAAAGGAATCTACGCAGCCCCCGCCCGACATTCCAGGAGGATATCTGTCCTTGGGCAAGTGGGATTATGGGATTATGTCTTCCTGAATCTCACAGGAACAGCTCCACCCAGCAGTCCAGGAAGCTATCTTTTTGTTTTATAGATATCTTAGGCACAGTAATTAAAACTTAAAACATAACTTTTGCTTTTATAAGGGAAGGGAGATTACATTGCTTTCTTTTTCTTTCATTTTCGTCGTGTGTGTGTTTTGTGTGTGTGTGTGTACATACATGTGCATACACATGCAGAAGTCAGGGGACAACCTCAACAACCTCAGGGATTGCCCCTTGCCTAACATGTGTTTACAGCAGGCTGGCTTATGTTTGCCCCTGTTCTGTATACTCCAGGCTTGGTGATCCTTTAGTTTCTGGGAATTCTGTCTCTGCCTCCCATCTTAATGTAGAATTCTAGGATTACAGACCTACCTAGCAATTGCACCCCGTTTTTACATGGTTACAGGGATCTGAATTTAGGCTTGGCAGGAGGTATTTGCTTTCATTGAGCCATCTCCCCTGACCCATGAAGAGGACATTTCTAACAAGTTGTTGGTGGAAAATGTGGGGCCCAAGGGCCTCAATACGCAGCTTATGCCTAGAATATGCAGTCAAGAGCTCATAATCTGTCCCTTCAGAGTGACCTGTCAACATCCATCAGTGTGGCTACCCAGTAGGCCTTAGTTGCCCAGACCTGTAATTCCAGGATGTAAGAGGATAAAGCAGAGGCATTTAGAGTTCTAGGCCAGTCAGACCCAGGCTATATGAATAAAATCCTGTCTAAAAAAAACAAAACGAAAGACCAAGGCTTGAAGGATGTAGGAATGGCTTAGTCAGGAGCTAGCTCAGCATGAATGAGGATCTGAGCTTGAATCTCTGGCACCCAAGGAAAAAGTACATGCCTGTAATCCTATTGCAGGGGAGGCAGAGACAGGAAAATCCAAGAGAGTCTCTGGCCAGTCAGACTAGCTGAAAAGGTAAGCTTCAGAGTCAGTGAGAGATCCTATGTCAAAAATAAGGTGATAGAGAAACCTGACACCAACCTCTGGCCTCCACGTGCACGTGCACTTGTGCATATACACGAACACACATACAAATATGTACACTGTTCGTACACACACATACACACATACACAACACACGCACACACATGCCACATAAATACACGTAGTAAAATACAGTTTAAGCCAGAGGTGGTGGCTCACTCCTTCAATCCCAGCATTCTGGGAGGCAGAGGCAGGTGATCTCTGAGTTCCAGACCAGCCTATTCTACAAAGCAATGTCAAGGTCCAGGACAGCCATGGCTACACAGAGAAACCCTGTCCAAAACAACAACAAAAGGTATTTAAAAATTACAAAGTAGAACAACAAAATGTAGCTTGCCTGCCAGACACAAGTAGACCACTGAATCCTTTAAAGTCCTCTTGTCACTACAGCTAAAAGAGGTAGGGGTGATAGGCAGGATCACTAGCTGCTGATGCAAATCTCCTCTACCCACTACCCCCAATCCCCTACCCTAGAGTGAGCCTTTTCATCAAAGTTTGGCACAACAGAGGGGTCCTGGGGTGGAGAGTAGAATGGCCTTGCCAGCCCTCCCTCTCTTCCCCTCTAAAGAAGTGACTCAGCTGCCTAGACAAGCTTGAATTTCCCAACCTCCCATAAAACCAGTTCCCCCAGGTCCTTGTAATCCAGTTTCTATTCATTGGGTATGCCTCCCCCATCTAGTGTGGAACAGAAGTCATCTGTCAGGAATTGAAATGGAACAAACAGGATCTGGGGAGATGGCTCAGTGGTTAAGAGCACTTGCTGTTTTTGCAGAGGAGCCAGGTTTAATTCCTAGCAGCCACATGGAGGCTCACAATCATCTATAAGTCCAGTTCCAGGTTATCTGAGGGCACCAGGCATGCATGTAGTGCACAGAAGCACATGCAGACAAAATACCATACACAGAAAGAAAGAAAGAAAGAAAGAAAGAAAGAAAGAAAGAAAGAAAGAAAGAAAGAAAGAAAGAAAGAAAGAAAGAAAGTCCTTTCTGAAGGATTTGGGAAAAGAGGGAATCATATTCTTGTACTCCCCTACTTTTTTGTATGTTGAAAAACACCATGAATTTATATATATATATAGGTGAGATGGCTGAGAGGGTAAGAGCACTTACTGCTAAACATAAAGCCCTTAGTTCAATTTCCAGGACCCACAGAGTAGAAGAACTGGCTTCCCAAAGTTGTTCCCGACATTTGTACCATGGTGCACTTGCGCACGCGTGCACACACACACACTACATAAAATGTAATTGGAAATATTAAAGCTGTTCCAAGATGACCATGAGAGAAGTATACAGTCTGGGGCATCTGTGTGTAGGAGAATGGTAGAGTATATGCTTAGCATGCCTAAGGTCCTGGGTTTAGTCCCCAGCACTAAACAACCAAACAAAAATCCACGAAGACTTGGTGGTACATACCAGTAATCTCAGTACTTGGGAGGAGGTGGAGCTTCACTTAGGATTTTCAGGTAGTCTTTGTCTACATAAGGAAGTGCCAGCAAGCCTGAGGTACATTCGAACTTGTCTCTAAAAGAGAAAAATAAAAAAATAAAAAACAATCTCTGTGTAGGAAAAGACAAAACACCACCAACAACAAAAAAGAAAAAAGAAAAAAAAACTTGCTTCAGTCTACATAATTACAAAATTCTCAGTGCCCAGGGTAAGTGTAGAAAATTCTGTCCTTCTTCCATTTGCTCTTAGCATCACATCTAGTTACAGTTTCCAATTTTATTTTTGTATTTTTTGTTTCTTCAAGACATGGCTTCCCAGTGTAGCTCTGGCTATCCTGGAACTAGCTCTGTAGATCAGGCTGGCTTCAAACTCAGAGATCTGCCTGCCTATGGCTCCAGAGTACTAGGATTAAAGGTGTGAATCACCGTGTCCGGCTACAACTTCCAATTTTATAAAGATCAAAACTTAACAGGCTGGAGTGTAACTGAGTTGGTGGAATGCTTCCCCAGCATGCTGGAAGCACTGGGTTTGGTCCCCAGTACCACAAAATGTAGGCATGGCAGCCCAAGCCTCTCATTCCGGCACTCAGGAGACAAGCACAAAGTCAAAAGTTCAAAGTCCTCTTCAAACACAAAAATTCAAGGTCAGATCTGGAACAAAGACCCAGAAAAAAAACTTTAATATCAGCCAGCCTTTTGTTTACCTTTCATAATAAAAACTGGATGTTTGTAAGACTAATTTCTAAGCCTTTTAAATGTATTAGTTTATTTAATTCACCAAAACTTTGAGAATCATGAAGGGGATGAGAATATGGGCCTGATATGTTGACCACAGACCTTTACATTTCTGTGGGGAGAATCTGGCACAAGCTTTGAATTGAAGGAAATTAAGAAGCATCAGATATAGACAGACATAGAAATGTTTTCTCCTCTTCTATCTATCTGAAAGTAAAGCATACATTTTTATTTGCGAATTGGGTGTGGTGGCTCTCACTTGTAATCCTAGCATTTGGAAGGCTGAGGCAGGAGGACTGTCTTGACTTCAAGGTCAGCCTGAGGTATACTCTGTCTAAAAAAATAAACAATAACAAAAATTGTCTTTGTCCTCCTTTCTCCTGTACTAGGATAGGGAAGACAAACTTAACACTCCATGCCATAAAGATAAATATTAATATACAAAAATATCATTAAATCAGGGCTGGGGACTCAGCACAGTTCATAGAGTGCTTGCCTAGCACACACTGAGTTCCCAGGTTTGATCCCTAGCATCAGATAAACCGGGGCTGGCGGTGAAGGCCTGTGACCCCAGTGCTTAGAGGCAGGAGGGTCAGAATTTTAAAATCATTCTCCAATCACAGTGAGTTCAAGGCCAGTGCCGGCTATAAGACACTGTCCCAGTCCACTGTGTTGACACACACCTGAGACTCCAACACTCAAGAGGCAGAGGTGGGGAGATTTCTGACTTCAAGGGTAGCCTGGTTTACAGGGCAAGTTCCAGGACAGTCCAGGCTACACAGACTCTGTTTAAAAAAAAAAAAAAGAAAGAAAGAAAGAAAAAGAGAGAAGGTAGGAAAGGAAGGAAGGATAAAAGTCTTGACAGGACATGCTCCAGACTCTGAGATCCATTGCAACACCACAAAAACAAAACAAAACAAAAGTTTGAGAAGTCTTTGGCATTGTTTTGTGTGGACTGGAAACAGCTGTGATCTTCACAGATCAACTTGAATGTGTGTTTTTCTTAATGTGAACCAGTTACTTGATCCTGTTCCTTCCTTCATCATGGATAACCTGCCACAATCCCTTTGACTTTTTTATGAAGCACCTACTATGATTTAGGAACTTTACAAACATTACCTCCAACATTCCCCCTAAATTCTGCCAAGGTTGGGCCTTCTTGCTTTCACCCTCCTCTTCTCTTTCTCTTCCTTTTACAGTCCTAGAACTTGATCCCAGGACCTCCCACATGCTAGACAAGTATTCTAACACTGAGCCCAAAAACCAGACCAGGACAGTCACTCATCCACAGTTTCCAGATGAACAGGGTCTGGTGAACAACTTGGCAAAATCTCAGCTAATAAGCATTTGAGTACTTTCATTTACAAAATGTAAGAAAAGGCAATTAATGTAGAAAGCTTTTCATAGCTGTAGAACTTTTTTATTTCATAGGAAAACTGAAATGTTTATTAGAAAGTTCTGATTGGGGATAGAGAGATGACTCAGTGGTTAAGAGCACTGGCTGTTCTTCCAGAGATCCTGAGTTCAATTCCCATCACTCACATGGCAGTTCACAACTCTCTTTAACTCCAGTTCCAGGGGATCTGACACACTCACACTAATGCATTTAAAATAAAAATAAGTAAATTATTGAAGAAGGAGGAGGAGGAGAAGGAGAAGAAGAAGGAGGAGAAGAAGGAGAAGAAGGAGAAGAAGAAGAAGAAGGAGAAGAAGAAGAAAACAGCAGCAGCAGCAGCCTGGCAGTGGTGGCGCAAGCCACCCAGCACTTAGGAAGCAGAGGCAGGCAGATCATTGTGAGTTCAAGGTCAGCCTGGTCTATAGAGTGAGTTCCAGGACAGCCAGAGTCACAACAGAGAAACCCTGTCTCAAGGGGGAAAAAGAAAAAAGAAAAAGTTCTGATTCAAGAAAGAGAGAAACAAGAAGGTATTTCTGTGTGTAAGACTTGAAATCCCATTCTGGTTCCATCTCCTGTTTTTGTTTTTGTTTTTTTTTTTCCTACTCTTGAATGAGCATTAGGGTTTCTTTGTATTAGCAAAGTGACAATGAGTAACTTACTTCATTGGGGAAGAAAAGAACAAATTCAAGTGGAGTGTGGTAGTACATACCATGCCGGGCCTCTAGTTGCTTTATTTTTTATTTTATGTATATGAGTGTTTTGCCTACATGTATGGAAGTGTTCATGAGGAGGCCAGAACAGGGTGTCACCCTCTGGAACTAGAGTTACAGATGGTTGTGAGTCACCATGTGGGTTCTCAGAATCCAACCTGGGTCCTCTAAAGGAGCAGCTTTCCTCACTGCACCATCTCTCCAGCCCCCATGGTTGCTTTATTTATGTATTTTTTATAGATTTTATTTATTTTCTGTACATGAATGTACTATCTGCATGGATACCTACATACCAGGAAAGAGCATCTGATCCCATTATAGATGGTTGTGAGCTACCATGTGCTTGCTGAGAATTGAACTCAGGACCTCTGGAAGAGTAGTTAGTGCTCTTAACCACTGAGCCATCTTGCCAGGCCGTTGTTGTTTTCTTGAGATAGGAGCTAGACCATCCTGAGTTGCATGAATACGTGAGACCCTGTCTCAAAATGAAAATAAAAATGGGGCCCATGAGATGGGACAGATGGCAAAGAAAGATTCTTGTCAGAGCCACCAACTCTGAAAAACTGAGATACGGCGTTGGGACTCACATGGTGGCCAATTCTTAAAAGTCGTGCTCAGATTTCCATATGCCATGGCATATTGAAGAAGCATGTGTTGCAAAAGTTTATTTTTAGTTATATATAAAATAATTGTTTTTATTTTATACACTGTTGGGAGAGGGGCTATCTAGAGCATTTTGTACTGTCTGCAGGTGTTAGATTTCTGTGGGGGTTGTTTAATTGCTAATGTTCTGCCTGTGCTATCAGAATACTTGAGGAGTTCTCAATGAATAAAAACACCTGAGCTCAGATCAGATGCTCAGGGATCCACTGTTGATTGAGTACAGTGCTGGCCAGGACGGTGGTTCCTTCTGCTGAGATCTGGCAGAGTTTGCAGATATGAAATATGCCTCCTTGTCATCTTTGCTGAGCTGCTACCATAGGTGTACTGCTACAAATGGCATGCCAACGTGGGGTACAACATGACCAGCTGATCCCACATGGAGACAAGAAGAGAAAGAAACTTCAGACCTCGCAGAGTCTGGTAAAGTACCCTCAGGAAAGCTACCAGATGATAGAGATTAAGGTATTAATGGAAGGCTCCTGAAGGAAGAGGATGGAGAGAAGGAAATAAGTCTCTATAAAGAGAGAAGGCTGTGAAATTAATAAATGAAAGAGCTCTGAGGTGAGAGCCATGTTCTGGACAAATGTTTGAATTTTCATGGTGAAAACAGAGTTCAGCTGGGAGCAGCAAGGTTTCATGGCTGTTCCTGATCATGCACCTGATGATCCCTGCTGCTGACAGCAGCCAGGGCACTGCTCTATGAAGACTTTGTTGATGGCTTTGTGTGTGTGAAGCCCAAGTGGGTCTTGTGTTTGAGGTCTATGAACAAGGGTGTGGGCAAATGTTACCCCCATATCGGTGGTAAGAAAGATCAAACCAGAATGTTTCAACTGGGGATTTTTCCCACGGCCTAGGACCACTTGCTGTTGTGGAAGCCTCAGCTTAGAGCCAAAAAGCCCCTTAGTTAAACTGAACAGGTTTTTGTTTTTTTTTCTTTTTGTCCTGTAAATCTGGTGATGGTGATGAGAATTCCACCCACTAGGGAACCCTTCCTGCAAACCAGACTCTATCTTAAAAATCTGTAAAGTGTTTCCTCAGGTGCAGATCATAAGCAATCAAACATCCCCACCCCCACCCCCTGAAATCCAACACCTGAAGACAATACAGAACTCGAAGACCTAGGGAGCCCCTCACCCAACAATGCATAAAACAATATGTTAAGCACAACTAAAAATAAACTTCTACAACAAGCTTATACTAAATAATTAATGTAAAAAAACAAAACAAAAAACAAACAAAAGCATTGACCTGTCATATTGTATATCATTGTTCTGAGTCATTCCCTTTCAGTTTTTTTTGTTTTGTTTTGTTTTGAGACAAGTTTTCTGTGTAGCCCCTGGCTTCTTAGAACTTGTTTTCTATATATAGACCAAGCTGGCCTGGAACTCAGAGATCCGCCTGCCTCTGCCTCCATAGTGCTAGGTTAAAGGCATGTGCCACTACAGCCTAACTCTGCTCTGCTTTTTTTTTCCTCAAAGTAACCAGTCCTGGAAGCTTGTAATGAATTTGGCCAATTTATTATGAATCCAGGCATGGTGCAGACTTTAATCCCTGTACTTGGGTGGCAAGGATGAGTAGGTATCTGCCAGCCTGGTCTACATAACAAGTTTGAGGTCAAACAAAACTTCATAGTGAGAGTCTAAGGGAGGGGGAAAAAGACTTAAAACAACTTAAACTTATTATGACCTGCAGACATGACACAGAATACTGAATCCCAGTGAGTGTGAGGTGGGGTAAGGAGGCTTTCTTCAATCCCTAGCACTGATCATGAGTTAAGTGATCAGTTACATCACAAAATGCTGATAGTTGAGGAGGGGGACACAGTGACTTCTAGGACATTCCTCTAACTGCCCAGAATAAACTGCCTCCAGTGAATTCCTGCAGTCTGCCAGCTCCTCATCCCTGACCCTAACAGAATTGGGTAGTATCCATATGACCAATCACAGCTTACCCAGTGAACAAACATGCTACAGTCTGCATGTGAAACAAGTCCAGATTTCCCAGGGTAGCCATGTCTGCTACTAAATAGCAGTTGTTTGGAAAGTGGGTTTACTGCTTTTCCATTTACAAACTTTTAAGCACTTTTGTATACTTAAGGTATCTGGGCTCATTATTGCCACCTTTACCAAATTATAAACAAAGCAGTTAAAATGAGGCCTGGCATATATGTCAGTGAACATCAGCCACCATGACTTCTTTCAACATTCTGTACTAAGAATGTATACTTCTGTTTTCATTTGTTATTACATTCATTTACTTCGGTGTGTATGTGTGCCACAGCACACCCAAAGTCAGAGGACAATTTGTGGGAGTTGTTTCTCCTTCCACCATGTGGATCTATAGGATGGAACTCAGGTTATCAAGCTTGATTGCAAGTGTCCCCATCTCTGGGCTTATTTTATTTTATGGAACATGCTGTATAGACCATCCTGTCCTCAAACTCACCAAGATCTGCCTGTTTCTGCTTCCTGAGTGCTGGGCTTACTGGAGTGCCTCACATCTGTAATTTTATTTCGAGCCAAGCTCTCATCACATAGGCATGAGTGGCCTTGAACTCACAAAGACTCTGCTTCCTGAGAATGTTTGTGCATGAGTGTCTTGCCTGTGCATATATCTATGAGCCACTTTCATGCCTGGTGCCTTGGAACAGTTAGTTCCCTTGGAACTGATGGTTGTGAGGCATCCTGTGGTTGTGGTATTGGGAATTGAACTCGGGTCCTCTGCAAAGCAATAAGTGCTCTTAACACGGGAGTCATCTTTCTCAGACCGCTGTTCTATTTTTAGAGCATTTCTGTAAGCAAGGGTTGATTGACCCTGAATTCCTGACCCTCTTGCCTCCACTGCCAGAAAGAACACTAACAGGTTTTATGGTTAAGACTTTAGAGAATGTCTCTTTACCTATTTTCTCTTAATGTGTTTTTGTTTCATAGACACTCCCAATCTGAAAGAGCACTTTGCAAGGGGCTGGATCAGTTTGGTAACGGCGACGCCTTTGCCTTAACCATGGAAAGCTCACATCCCGGTGTAGGTACTTTTTACAAAGGGTTAAACTACCATCTCAGTGCTCAAGGGGACAGCGAAGGCTGGAGAGGTAGGTTAAGAAGAACCACAGGCCGCCCCGCAAGCCAGCGCGTCTCCCCTGACAGGAAAACGTTCCCAGCAGCGCCATGAGGGCGCGCGAGGGAAGATGGACGTTCCTCATCCTCCCAGCGCGTTCCGCGCCTGCGCCCTGGGCATCCGCAGCGTCCCGCGAGGCTGTTAGAACAGGGAAAGGAGGTGAAAGGAAGGGAAGGGAGCGTAGGGAGGGACCCGGGAGGGACGAAGCTAGCGGTTCCGGCGAGCCCAGCTCCCTCGCCGGGAATCCGCTCCGGGTGGCTGACGACCTGAAGCCGCTCCACAGACCTCGGCCGCGCTCCGTGCTTTCCCTTTAGCCCTTTGTGTCCCGGCGCGCCTCTGGGAACGCGGGAACGCGGGAACGCGGGAACGCGGGAACGCGGGAACGCGGGAACGCGGGAACGCGCGCTGAGCTGGGCGCCTGCGCAAAGAAAGACACACCCCAGCCGGGCGCCTGCGCAAAAGGAGGCGGATGCCGCCCGCACGCCTGCGCAGAGGCTGGCGCGCCCCGCCCGTAGTTGAGAATGGCCGCCTTCTCCCTGCCCCGCCCCTGCCCGCCATTTCGTGCTCCGGCGTCTTTCTTGGGCCTCTGTGCGCGGCCTCCGTGTGATGGGCGCCCGGAAGCCGGTACAACAAAGGCCGTAGTGCCGGGGCTGCGCGGGATGCGGGTTCCGCCGCTGCGCGCGGTGCCCAAGTACGGGAGAAGTGTCGCCTCCGGCGCGGGCCTGCGGGCCAGGCTGTACGTGCACGGCCTGCCGTGTGCAGAGTCCTGGCGCGTGCACCTTCGAGCGTTTGTCCATCCTCGGAGCTGCACCCTCCTAGCCCGCACACCCTAAGTCGTATTTACCCTGTTCTGAGTGTAGGAGTGCGTGCGTTTCTGTTTATCATGTGCCTGAGCTTGGAGGATGCGTTCGACCAGAATGTGTCTACAGTTGCGTTTGCGCCTCACGGCTATTTATAGGTATCTGAGTGCGGGTCTGCACTCAACCCGTTGTTTGCGAGGCTTGGCTTGGAGATCTGGCTATTCCTCCCGGTACAAGCCCTGCCTCCGTATTCTGTGTCTGGGAAATTTCTTCCCTTCGTGGAACAGGATCCATCGTCCTTAACGAGTTTATACGCAAAACCTAACCACCTAGCTCTCAAACCCTGTGCGATTCTATTTTACTTTTTGAGACAAGGTCTCCTTATACTTGCTTGGCTGGCCTCGAGCTCTATTATAGAGACCGGTCGCCTCTGCCTCCTAAATGCTGGGGTTAAAGTGTGTGCCACGACACCCGGTTTGCCTTTTCCTTTTTCTTTGTATTTAAGCTTCTCTCTGGGACATAACTTCTGTCAAGGGACAGTGACTTGGAGAGTGGCCAGTGGGGAAATGGGCAATTAAGGGTGTTGTAGTGCCCCTGTGAAGTAGGCGGGCTCGCTTATAAGATCAAAAAAGTTGTCCTGGAGGAAACTGTAACCGAGGCCAGTATTGCCTGGCCTCACACTGTCATGCCGGCAGGAGGGACGACTTTGTTCTCCAGGCATTTAGTTAGACTAAAAGAATCTAATGAAGGTCCCAGCAGAGAGGACAGTAATGGAGAGGAAGGTGTGTGGAGAAAGGAAACCTCTCTGTGACATCCCCATCCCGGAAGGGGGAAGCCTCAGGAGGTCAACTGAGATTGAGCTCACCCCAGACCAGCATCCCTCTGGAGGAGCAATAGCTCTGGGCTCTTGAGATGACCCATGCCTCTGGCTTTCTCTGCAATCAGTTCTCCAGGATTCCAGCCCCACACTGCATTTAGGGAACTGGAATAACTACTGAAGTGTGTTCTCTCTCAAAAAAGCAGCTCATAGGTAGCCCTAGTCTTTAACTATGTAACCAAGAATGACATGGAACTCCTGAAGTGCTGAACTATACCACCACACCCGGCAAACAGTCCAAAATATACCTAACAATAGCTAGCATAGAAGAAAATATGAGCTGGCTGTGGTGGCGCACGCCTTTAATCCCAGCACTTGGGAGGCAGAGGCAGGCGAATCTCTGTGAGTTCCAGGACAGGTAGGGCAAAGCAGAGAGACCCTGTCTCAAAAACAAACCAAAAAAAAATCTGTTTCCCCTCAAATACGCATCTTTTTTTCCCCACATAACTTTTGTTTAATGTTGCTTGTGTGTTTTTAGAAACAGGGCTTCCTCTCTATATATATATATAGCCTTGGATGTTCTGTTACTTTATCAGGAGACCACAACTGTCTGTCTTTTCACACAGCTTCTAATTGAGAGCCTTCTCTCCACAAATATCCCCAATACATCCTGGAGCTCCTGTGTGAATAGGTCTCAGGAACAGTATTCCATTATAGGCTGTATCAGTTCACTTTCATCTGAAACGAAGGCCCCCCTTTTTTTAGGTTGTTTTATATGTATGTATGTTTTACTTGCATGTATGTATGTGTACCACTTGCACACCTAGTGTTTATGGAGGCCAGAAGAGGGAGGGCATCAGATCCCCAGGAACTGGAGTTCCAGATGATTGTGAGTCATAATGTGGGTATTGCAAACTGAACCTGGGTCCTGCACAAGTAACAAGTGCTCTAAGCTCCTGAGCCATCTCTCCATTCCTGGCTCTTTTTACTTTATTTTATTTTTAGGTTACATTTACTTATTGTGTGTGTAGAATTCACCAGGACTTGGTGGTGTTGGTTCTCTTTTGATCTTCTGAGGCTAAGAGATTGAATTTAGATTGTCAGGCACGGAGGCGGGTTGTCCAATGAGCCATCGTTCAGGTTGTCTCCCCCCCCCATTTTCTCCTCACCTTATTGAAGGATCTTTTTCTGTTACTCCAAGGTGTTTCGTTTTTCCTTTTCTCAACTCACCCTGTAGCCAGCCTGTTCTGGAGCTTACTGTCTTAATCTGTCAATTCCCCTGCCTTAGCCTTAAGTGCTGGGGTCTCAGGTGTAAGCCCTCACACCTGTCTGAGCCAGCATGCCCAAAGGTTCATTCTGAGACAAGGTTTCACCATTTCCCACATAGGTGATCCCTCAAGAGATCCCCTGTCTCAGGACCTTAGTAACTGAGAGTGTAGGTCCCTCTCTGTACTGGTCTTTGATATCCTGAATTGAAACATGGAGGGGTGGGCTGGGTGCACTCCTTTAATCCCTGCACTTGGGACAAAGAGGCAGGCAGATCTCTTGAGTTGGAGGCTAACTTGCTCTACATTGTTAGTTCCAGGACAGTCAGAGCTACACAGAGAAACCCTGTCTTAACAAAACCAAAAGATTAAACAGAAAACAGTCCCAGTACTTCAGAGGCAGAGGCAAGCAGGTCTCTGTGAGTTCTAGGCCAGCTTGGTCTATATTGTGAGTTCCAAGTCAGCTAAGGCTATATATATTGAGAAAACAAAACATGGAGGGGTGGAGCATGAGTGAGTGCATGTCCCTTCCCCATAAAGGGAATGATTTAGTGGGGCATAGACTGGCCCTCCTAGTCTTTTCAAAGTTGCCCCAGGTCTGGGCATGCTCCACGGCCTATTTTGTGGGATAGGGAAATTGACCATTCTCCTAGGGCACCATCTGGGAGCCCTGATGAGGTGGCCGCATAAAGTTACCCCAGCTGTCCATCAGAATGGGAGTAACCTACTGAGAGGTTCAGCACATCTGGTAGCTCTGGGAGTCCAGCATTGTCAGTCTAGCATCCTGCCAGCTGGCCATGGTCCCCGTGTTACTCAGGCATAGTGTCAAGGAGGTTTTGCTACGATTTTAATCCACCAACAGGGTCAAAGGCTGGAGACCCCAAAAAGCCAAGCATGAGGCCTGACCAAAGCCCAATGGGAAGGTGGTACCTCATGCCCTTCATCCCAGCACTTAGTAGGCGGAGCCTGTCTACATAGCAAATTCCCAGACAGCCAACACTACATAGAGATGGGAGGTAGGTTAGATGGTCTCATCCCCTCTCCCTGTCTCAAACCACAAAATTAGGTTTTAAAGGCCTGGCTTATGTTACCTTTTGTGGGTCCCTTCCAGCAGTGTAGGACTCCCCAACTGAGCTACTGCCTGGGTCCGGGGTCCCATGCCCAGGAAATCCCTGGCAGGAGTTTCTCTGGCCCCTAGAAGTAAACCGCAGAGACCTAGAAGGTGCCACCATGGCTCCTGCTCACGTAAGAAAGGATCCCTGCAATGAGACTGTTTGCTGAAGGATGAATGCTGCCTTGTGCTTGCAGACTTCCTGAGAGCACTGCAGCTGCGGGGTGTGTGTGTGTGTGTGTGTGTGTGTGTGTGTGTGTAAATAATTTAATGGGAAACTTGGGAAGCAAGGCAGCCTGAGGGAGACTGGCCTCACCCACCAGAAGGCCGCTTATGAAATATTTCCCAAGCACTGGCTGGGAGGGGTGCCTCAGCGACGGCCCTGAGATAAACCGTTGCTCGGTGCTCTGCCTCTGGGGACGCATGAGGGGTTTCCTCAGGGAACACTTCTTCCAAGTCATCCTTTAGACAACTGCTGTGGCAGCCTAGAGATCTGACCCGGGCTAGCTACTTGGGGTCCCTGGCCCTTGCACCACACAGCTCAAGAGCAAGCAGTTTGCCGTAAATGTGAACGTACGTGTGTGTGTGTGTGTGTGTGTGTGTGTTTGACTCTATGAAAGAAGCAACTGGAGGGCCACGCACACAGGTTCCTGTGCCCACTTCCTGGCCTTCCTGGGGCTGGGCTGACCTCCCTACCCAGACCTCTGGGTGACTCCTCCCATGTCCAGCCTCCTTAGCCTGGAGGGAGGGAGTAAGAGAGTAGTCAACCCTCTGCCCAGGGGCTGCTAGCCAGGGACACAAACATTTCCTTTTGTGGTGCCTTGGAGGGCCAGGGCCGCACCCAAGGGCCTGAAAAGGCCTATACAGCACATACCCTGTATGACTGTAGTAGCCTTGGCTCACAGAAGCATCTGCCCATCAGGCCCTCATCCTTATCTGCAGATAAAAGCCTGACCTTGCTTTTTGTATCTTAGTGCCCCCAGGAGGAAGTAGTCACTACTTGGCCAGGCCCTCACCCCAACTTCTCCCTATGTTGGTGGGGGTGTTCCTGAGGCTGCAGGTCAGTCAAACACCACAGGTCTTGCAGAAGATTGGGCTGCTAGGCCCCCTTGCCCTCTCAGGCCTACGGTACTAGACACAGTACAGAGCCCTTCTTTTCAAGAGCCTCGGAAGCTATTTTTGGCCACTGGGGATACAAGATGACTCCTGGGCGAGCAGTCCTGGGATGGGAAGTTGGGGAGCTGCAGGGATGGAAATGTGGCTGTTTTCGGTTCCAGGTCTGTTGCAGCTCCAGCCCTCAACTGTTTCACTCCAAAGTCCAGGGCTGGCAGGACTGCCCTCCCACAGCAACAGAATGGACTGCCACCTCAGGTTCTCTGTGCCTGCTCTGGGTATAGGAGAGTGGGCTCA
Source organism: Cricetomys ansorgei (assembly GCA_026225945.1). Classification (NCBI taxonomy): domain Eukaryota; kingdom Metazoa; phylum Chordata; class Mammalia; order Rodentia; family Nesomyidae; genus Cricetomys; species Cricetomys ansorgei. The sequence continues at coordinate 22,691,913 of JAMJFZ010001796.1, forward strand.
AGCAGCCCAGAGCGTAGTACTGGCCTGCCACTCTGATCTTCCTGTTTTCCAATCAGGTCCTGGTATTTTCATTGCCCTCCCCCACCAATTACCCAAGGCCAGTATCTCTTTCACCAGTATAGCATTTCAGCACACTAGAATGTTCAATTTCACAAGTTACTGAGAGATTTTTTTTTTCTTCCTAGTTTGGAACTCCTAATTAGACAAGGCTGGCCTTGAATTCACAAATATCCACTTGCCCCTCCTGCCAGTACTGGAACTAAAGTGCCCAACTACACCTGGCTTTTTGTTTATTTGCTTGTTTGAGGCTGGGTCCTATGTATCTCAAACTGGCCTGGCTTCATAGTCACTATATAATTGAGGGTGAGTTTGAACTTGTGATGCTCTGGTATCAAGTGCTGAGATTACAGGCATTACAGGTATGTGTCACCGCTCCTAGTTTTAAATGTGATGTTGAGCGCCAAACCCAAAGACTCTTGCATGCTAGGTAAGCAAACAGCCTACCAGCTGGGCTATATCTCATGCCTGGTATTTTCTTTGTTTTGGTGGGGGTCAGGGAAGGGAACTCTATTTTGGCAATAGACTCCATGGCCCTTCACATGCTAGGCAGGCATTAAGCTATATCCCAGCCATGCCCCCCACGCCCACCCCCATCTCAAGATGCTTCTTAAGTAGGGCTTTTAGTAGGAGCTTAGCTCATGAGCGTTTCTACCTGGTTTGATCTCAGTATCATTTGAAACTGCAGCAGAAACATGATCCAGGTACAGGAAGCTTTTGCCCTCTATCCTGCCAGGCTGGTACCCAAACTGGGCTCTGGCTGGCCCTCCCCACCAACGCCCTCGGGATTCCCATCCTTCTGTTTTCCCTTGGATACTGTTCCTGCTCTGTAACCCTAAAACGTGGCCTCCTTCCTGAGCTTCCCTCAGGCCTACCTTAACGAGTTTCATTTCCAGTCTCTAAGAATGGGCAGACCAGCAGTTGAGATCCCCACATTTGTGGACACAGCGTTAGGTCTTGAACTGAGGTGCCTAGTTTAAATACCAACGTGTATCTAGCCACCAGGTTCTCCCAGCGTCTCTCAGTACCTGTTAAAGCCATCCTGGCTGGCGTACCCCGCTTCTCTACCACAAACTCTCCAGACCAGGGACTGGTCTGGGCCCCTTCCCCCAGCTGCTCTTCCCTGTATAACCTCCAGCATTTTGGCTGCCACTGGAACTTTTTATCTCTTTGCCTCTTGGCCAGTTGTCTTCTGGCTCTCCCCTCTGCTTCTCCTCACATGGCCCGATTAAGTTCACCTGCCACTTTGATTCCCGACTTCCCAGTGTCTGCCTCTGCCTGTGCTCTCCCTTATATCTGTAATAACCCCAACCCCTTGGGATCAGTCATGTCTTCCTGTTATTTATTTATCTCATTCATTCACACTGAACTCTAGGAGTTGGAGAAAAGTATCCTATTAATGAGATGTCAGTTGCCAGCTTTGTCCAGTGCACAGACACAGTGCACCAGTGGACAGACTACAATTTCAGGATTTTCCCTCTTTATTTTTTGAGACAGTGTCTCATTGTGTAGACCTGGCTGGCCTTGAATGCACAGAGATATGGCTGCCTCTGCCTTTTAAATCCTTGGATGAAAGACATAAGCCACTGGGCCTGAACTAATTTTTTTTTCTTTTTTAGATTTTTAAATTATGCTGAGCAGTGGCACACACCCTTAATCCCAGCACTTGGGAGGCAGAGGCAGGTGCATCTCTGAGTTTGAAGCCTGGTCCACAGAGTGACTTCTAGTACAGCCAGGGCTACACAGAGAGACCCTGTCTTGAAAAAACAAACAAAAAACAAAATTATGTGCATGAAAGTTGTGCCTGCAGGCATGTTTGTGTACTCTGTGCATTCCTGGTGCCCCAGGAGGTCAGAAGATGGTTGTAAGGCACCTTGTGGGTATTGGGAATTAAACCTGGTCCTCTGCAAGATCAACAAGTGCACTTAACCGCTAAGCTATCTCTCCAACCCCATAATTTTTTTTAAAAGTTTTATTTATTTATGCCTGAGTGTTCTGTCTGCATGTACACTTGCATGCCAGAAGAGGGCATCAGATCCCATTATGGAGCTGGGAATTGAACTCAAGATATATATATATATATATATATATATATATATATATATATATATATATATATATAATTTTTTTTTTTAAAGAAAGAGAAGATGTGGGATGCAGAGACAAATGGATCTCCATAAGTTTGAGACTAGTCTGATCTACATCACAAATTCCAGGCCATCAAGGACTACATAGTGAGACTTTGTCTTAAAAAAAGAAAGAAAGCAAGCTTGTGTATCTTTGTGTGCATGCACAAGTACTCTTCTTCCACTTTGGGGCCCAAGAACAAGCTCATCTCTCAGCAAGCACCTTTATACTGAACCATTTCACCAGCTCCCAGGATTTGCTTTTTACTTCAGAGAAAAGTTTCTAAGGACTCTTGGGGAGAGGAATGAGGAAACAGACACTCCCAAGTCTGGGCAGAGCATAGCGGCACCTGCCTTTCATGAAGATGAAGCAGTACTGATGTTAGCTAAGGGACCTTGAAGCCGTGTTCATGGCTAATCACCACCAGCTTCCCAATCAACCCACCTGTGACACTTTCTGAAACATTCTTCATCCTTCTGCCAGCTGTCACAAAGAGGCTGCGGTATAGCTCCTAAGACTGAAGCAAGCACAGTTCTCAGGTATGTCCCGAGAAACCAGAAGTGAAGTGGGAAACCCTGTGGTGTGCTCCTGCAGCCTGCCCCACGAGGCCTCATTCTCAGTACTGCATTGTGGTCGTCTTGGCCGTGGACACAGCTGCAACTATAACTGCCAGTCTCTTATATTTTTTTTCCAAGAATTATTATTTTTATGTGTGTATGTTTATGAGTTTATGTGCCCTGTGTGTGTGCAGGTGCCCTCAAAGGTCAGAGGGCATAGGAAACCCAGGAACTGGAATCACAGGGAGTTTTGAGCCCTTTGATATTGGTACAAGGAACTGCACCTAAGTCCTCTGCAAGAGCAGTAAGTGCTCTTAACTGCCGAGCCACCTCTTGAGCCCTTGTTAATTTATTAATGTGCCCCTGGCTGGCCTATAAATCACTGTGCAGACCAAGCAGGCCTTGAACCCAGTGATCTGCTTGCCTTGCCCCCCTGATTGCTGGGATTTAAATTGTGTCACAACACACACACACCCCTTTTTGAGACTGGCTTTCATGAAGCCCAGGTTGACCTTAAACTTGTTTGTTACTGAGTGGAGGATGAATTTGAACCCTTGATCCTCCTGCCTCTATTTCCCAGGTGCTGGAATTATAGGTATGAGATAGCATACCCTGTGAACTTTTAGTCTCAACCAAGTGTCTTAGGAGGGGTCATGCTATCTGGGGCATCTTAGGAGACTTGGAATGAGGAATGGCAGCTCCAGGCCTTTCTGGGTGGACCCTTGTTGAGAGCAAAGAAAGCCAGGATATGCTCTTACTTAACACCCGCAGCCAGCAAGACCTAGCTTAAGGACTCTCCCATCTCCCAAGCTATGACCCATAATTGGATATAATCAGTGGGTACCTGACCTGAGAGGCCCTTTAGGGTACCAGGTCTTTCAGATCAGTGGCTGTCCTCCCATCAGGTTGCACAAGGTATGGTGAAGCTGTGAACACATGGCTCCAGGTTACTGTTTGTTGACTGACTCCTGAAGGCTTAGGAGGAGGGGAATACCCCACCAGTGATTAGTAAACGTCACACATGGCCCAGGCTCTCATTTCCTCTGCTGGAGTTCAAGTCATATGTCTCAATATTGCACATAGCCTGTAGTTCAGACCCTAAAGCTTTCATGAACAGACTCAAAAGCCCCACCAGTTAACTAGAATTTGCAGGCCAGGGACAGGTGGAAGCGGAGGTTCATAAAGTCTTCCTGGGAGGGACCTGGGACCTCCTGCCCATGTAAGAGCAAAAGTTTTGTTTTAATTTTTAATTACTGTGCCTAAGAGATCTATAACAAGGACAGATGACCTCCTAGAGTAAAGGGAGGGACTGTTCATGTGAGATACAGAAAGACATACTCCTGTAATCCCACATACCCAAGGACAGATAACCTCCTGGAATGCTGGGCGGACACTCAGTAGATTCCATTTGGTTAATCCAAACACACCGGGTGTGCTCCAAATGCACCACATGTGCTTAATCATCACTTGTAGGTGGGAGATAACCCAGACAGGAAGTACATCAGCATATATGCTTGTGCCTGATTGGACCTGGTGGGACTTATGTAGCTTTATATGTAGCTGTTAACTGCAACCTTTTACCTTCAAGTTAGGGAAAGAGGAAGCATAGAAAGAAATTTCACCACCTTTGCAAGCGGCCTTGATATAGAATGAAAAAAAGGTAGAAATCTTCATAGCCTTCTTTAGGCTGTCCTAAGCTTGAAGAGGACTGGCTGACAGTGACTCAGACTAGTATCTCAGCTCACTATCTGCAAACTCAATCTCTCCAAACTTTGTAAGAATCAACACACTAAGGACAGACAACCCAACCAACAAGCCATCAACTAATACCCGCCCAGGCTCTTTAGGCTTCAGACCTTTCATACCCTAAGCCAAGAGTTCCCATAAATCCAAGCGGCACACAATCCCAAGAACTAGCTACACAGCCAGAATCACTGCACCTAACTAAATTATAGCCACCTGAATCAAGCATTCCAAATCCAACTCATAAACATCTACCACACCTGGGGTGGGAACATAAACCTAGTCAAAATGCCATTTTGTGTTTTTAAAGAAACTAAAATAGCAAAAACTTCTTCCAAGTGTTCCACTACACTTATGAATTCTGCATTTTTTAAAAATATGCATTGGTGTTTTGCCTGCATCTGTGTCTGTGTGAGGGTTCTAGGTCCCGTGGAACTGTAGTTACAGACAGGTGTGAGCTACCATGTAAGTACTAGGAATCAAACTTGGGTCCTCTGGAAGAGCAGCCAGTGCTCTTAACTGCTGAGCCATCTCTCCAGCCCAGATTCTGCCTTTTTACGCATCTGTTGCACATGACTTGGGGCCATTTTGTGGGAACTCAGGAAGTGGCAGGATCACTCTGTGGGAACCTCAGGAAGTCCATTTTCCTGGCCAGTATTTAATTTAATTAACGCTTGCTTAAGATTCTGCTCAACTGTGGTGATGGTCTTATTCTCCATCAGTGGGATTTACACCTGGAGAATCTGTCCTCCCTAGAAAACCAGCTAGCTAGGAAGCCAGCAGATGGCAGTCCAGGCCTAGTATACATGGGAGTCTCAGGCATGGGTCCTGTGGGGAGGGATGTCAGAGTGTGAAGATAGAGACAGCAGAACCATTTGTTCATCACTGTCTCCCTGGTAAGATCATTGTGATAGCAGAAACCCCAGAGACCAACAAGGGCAGGCAGGGCAGTGGAAAAAAGTTTAGAAGAGAGGCCCCAGGAGCACAGCTATCCTGGACCCTAAGCTCTTTCCAAGGCTCCTTTGGACCAAGGTCTGCTTTGGGGGAGGGTGGCTGGTTCAGTCCAGTTCTGGGAGGACACCAACTCAGCCCTCACATGGATGACCACCCACGCTACCTAAAGCAGAGCCCACACCTATATTATATAGGCTTCTGTTCCATACCCTGGTCCCTAGCTCTGATCGTGTGTTCTCTCTGCTGTCTTTGCAGTCAGCTGCTGTGTGCTCAGGGAACAAACAGGGAACCACATGCAGTTCAGGCCTGGGCCTCAGAGGACCACTGGGTTCTTTCTGGCTCACCAGCACCTGCACTCCCAGACAGGCAGGCCCCCTGAGTTCTAAAAGGGCTACAGATGGACTCCTAAGGCCAAGGTTGAGGTTGGGTTGTAGTCCTAGCTGTCTGGGTGACCTGAGGCAAGTCACTGTACTGATGAGTCTTAACGTTGATAGTTCCATTCTGAAAGAGCAGGCTGTCTGAGGTGGGCTAATCGGGAATGTGAAGTTCAGTGCCTGGGTGTGAAATGCAAATGTAGCCTCACATGCAAATCAGTGTGGGTTCCTTCTTTTCTGACAAGGTCCAGCCATACCCAGATGCCCAAATAAGTGCTCAATGACCTGATACCAGAGTGTCCTCAGACAGTAGTGGACTGGGCGCCTGGAAGAGGCACAGTAGCACTGACCTTCAGGGGACAGGTCTTCTCTCTTGAGTTCAGACCCTGCTCACTGAAATTCACATGGGTCTCATGTCATCCTATAGATGCTTTAAGTCTGGGGTGTAGCTGGCCCTGTGGGTAGGGAGCTGCTGGCACCTCTCTAATGGGAACATCATAGATTCAGGCAGGGTAGTTAAAGGCTAGGTCTAGGGATTTTTTTTTCCCCATGAAATATCCTGAGTAGGAGGGAGCCAAGCTTAGGACCCTGAATCAAAGATGCCAGACAGGGTGACACCAGCCAGGCAGGCAGGCAGGCAGGCAGGCAGGCAGGCAGCTGCACTACTGACCCCTGGGGAGCCCCAGATGTTGTCTCTTTCAGCTCACTGCTTCCTAAAGGGTGAGCAGGAAGACCCAGGGTGGGAGGTAGGGTGGGGGGGTTGAGAGGAGGAGCGAGGGGCTCCCCTGGGGTTTACTGTGGAGCAGCCAGGGAAGGCCAGACCATCTGCTCCCCAGGCTTCGGGGGGCAAACTGGGCCAGGGGAAGGGCTCCCAAATACCAGCCAGCAACACCACCTTTGTTCTGTGTTTACAGAGGTAGCTCCTTACTAAGTGAATGGAGGAAGAGATGGCTTCAGAGCACCTAAGCAGAGGAACCCCAGCAGAAGTCTGGGAGTGTGTATGAGCAGGTGGGGAACAGGCTCCAGGACAGATGGGAAGAAGGGGAGGACCCAACCTCCCCCTGCCCTGCCGGTTAGGGTTAGAAGGAACTCAAGACACGACAGCCCCGAAGCACCTTGGAGGTCTGCTCGGTCTACCACTCCCGAGTCTATGCCTGCAGATAGTTCTTAGAACCCCCAATGGAGAAGGCAGGTTGTAGCAGACCCCTCCCAGCAGGGGTACTGCTATTCCGCTTGGCTCCTGCCCTCTTCCATCCCTACAACTGACTCTTAACCTCCAGGCTGTCTGCTGCCTGTTGCCAGCCTGCAGCCATCCAGACCCCGCTCGTGTCAGCATGAGGTGCCACACGCTTGTCTCCATACTTGTCTCCTCTTCTCATAGCCACCTCCGGGAAGGGGGCGTCTGGCCACAGTCTCTACTTTTTGCTCTCCATCCTTGGGACAGCTGGGTCTTTTTTTTTTCTTTCTTTCTTAAATGGTGTTTGGGATGGAACCTCTATACTACCTTTAGCCTTCCTGGGTCTTTAGCCTCTACCTGGGTCTCTTTTGTTTGTTTTGATTGTGAGATGGGGTCTTATGTGTTCCAAGCTGACTTCCTACTCACTCTGTAGCCGAGGGTAACCTTAAACTTCTGATTTTCCTGCCACTACCTCCCAAATGCTGAAATTGTAGGCCTGTTCTACCATGCCCAGGTTTATGTGATGCTAGGGAATCAAACCCAGACAGATCTTCATGAAAACCCTTTATCAATTGGGTTGTTATCCCCTGGTCTCCACCTAGGACTTTTTACTTTTGAGACAGGATCTAGTGGCTCCTCCACCCATCTTAGTGGCAGTATGCGGCCAAAGAACCAAGGATGAGCTTCTCAGAGCTTCACAGGGCTTCAGGAATCTGGGGTCCCACTCTCATGTCTCAGTGAATGACACTTACCGAGCAAGAGGTAGAAACATTTTTGAGGTGCTTGATGATGTTCTCTGATGCACAGCTCCCAAGAAAGTCACCCTCTCCATCACTAGTCCACCCTAGGTATCTTTGTCAGAACCATGTCTCCTAAGGGTGTGGGCTGACAACAGATGGATTCCTGTTTCCACACACCCCTCTCCCACTCCTCTGATTGAAGGGGACAGAGGGCTCCCCCAGGTGGCCACAAATATTCCAAGGCTGGAAGCTGGAAAGAACTTGCTTCAAACTTCTGGCCTCTTCATGCCCCTAAGTAAATGCATGTGCTCACCCAGAGCAGGAGTTTCAGTTTGGATTTTAGGGAACCAAGCCTGTGTTCTGTGTCTGCATGAAACAGGTGTGGCAGCAGCTCAGGGGCTATACGTTATTCCTAGACAGGGAAGCTGGCGCCAGTCCAAAAGCTATAGGAATTGGTCTGACACATGGCCATGTGTCAGAGGACTCAGAGACGTGGGATGGGAAGCACAGGACAGGCCCAAGGAGAAGCCAAAAGTACTCTAGAATGGCCACACTCAACCAAGGCTTTCAGCTTCCATTTTTTATTTCCTGTTTCAGGGCAAGCATACTACTACAACTGCGCTGTATCTCTAGACTTTTTTTTTTTTTTTTAAGACAGGATCTCTGTAGCCCAGGCAGGCCTTGAACCTGTGTTCCTCCTGCTTCAGACTCCCAGGCAGCTAGGATAACTGGCTTGTACCACTAGGCTTTCTTCCTTTCTTTCTTTCTTTCTCTGTCTCTCTCCCTTCCTTCTTTCCTTTCTTTTTTTTCTTCTTTTATTTTAAAAATAGGGTCTCATGCTATAGCCTAGGCTGACCTGACCCGGAATTCACTTTGTTACCCAGGCGAGCCTTAGATTCAAGGTCCTCTTACCTCCCCTCCCAAGTGCTTACAAGGGAGTACAGGCATGTGCCACCACACCTGGCTCAGCCTCCAGGAGGCGTGCGCTCTGATTTCCCTTGTCTAGCAAGTGAGGCAACAGGCTAAAAGCACACCACTCCCAGAGCCTGGCTCACACTTTCCTGCGTTCATGGCAACCTACAATCAGTCACAGGAAGACAACAGACAAAATAACTAACCAGAAGACCTGGCAGGCAGATGTCTAAACTCATAAATAAGGACATATGACTTGAACTCCTTACCCTGGGAGCATGCCCAGCAGGTACTCAGGAAGAAGAGACCAGGAACAACCAACAACAGGCCAGTCACACAAATATACAGTAGCTATGGACTGTGAGGGGAAGAGCCAGTAGTCTCTCTCCAGCACCAGCAGGATATGTGCAAGAAGATTTAGGACTTAAGAGTTGGTCCTCCCAGGCCCCAGACCTTAGAACCAATGACAATCAGATCTGTTCCAGCGACAGGCTTGCAGTCTGCATTCAGCTTACCAACAGGCGACACGCTGAGCCTCAGCATTCTCAGACCCTGGTTCCTGGTAACAGTCTCACAGGCTGGGGACAGACACATGAATGCTGGCTTGATCACACACAGCTCCACCCACATGAACATCTTCCGAAGGCAGAATCTGCTGCTACCATCTGTTCTGTGCAGATACAGTTGAACACTTGGCCTCCTGAGCACAGGAACAGTTCACACTAACAACAAGTACATATGTGCATAGGCACGCCTGCACACGCACACGCGCGCACACACACACTCACACATGCTGTAAAGGGAATCTTGGTGAGAAGAACAAAGATGAAATTGGCTAAGGAGCGGAAAAGCCCAACTGCTTCAAGTTCTTGTAGGGCCACAGCCCCGGGGTTCCCCCTGCTCTTGAGTTGCATTTGGGTAGCCTCCTACTTTCCCTAGCCCTGAAGCTATCTTGCTAAAGCAGGGAATGCCCAGGATGACCACCAGGGGGCGGGTAAGCACTGGAAAATCTGGTCAGTCCAGCCTCCTTTCAAAAACCTTACGCCACTGGACCATTTCTAAATATGCACTAACCCCAATTTTGTGACAGGTGCTGCAACAGAGAGGAAAGGTGGAAGAAAGGAGCAGAGGGAACCGAAGGGAAGAAGATAGTTAGGAGACCAAGGAAAGCATATACCTACAGATCAGAGGGATTGACAGATCTGAGGGCTTAATTTTTTTTTTTAATTTTTTTTAATATTTGAAATAGTTTTCTGTAGTCCACACTGGCTTCACGGATGGCCTTGAACTACTGGCCCTTCTGTCTCTACCTCCCAAGTTCTGGGATCACAGGACACTAGAGCACTTTATCAGAGAAGGGACAAGAGCTAGTTTTCACTTCATCCTGGCTACAGGGCAGGCCAGGCAGTGGTGGAAAACTGGTCAGCTCAAGACGTGGCCCAATAGCAATCATGGTGATACCTGGGAAAAGACAGATTTGAGAAGCACAGGGAGGCAAATTGGAGGGCCTGGGGAGTGTTTCTGCCAGAGCTTGGAGTAGAGAGGTAGAAGAGGGCTGGGGGTGGTATTGGAACATGAAGCATGTAGCCTCTGGGCCTGTCCTAATTACCTGAGAGAGGAGCCAAACACACGCAGGGATAAAGCTGTCCCCATCTCCTCTGTCCCACCTAACCTAGACAGCTTTAAAATGGAAAACAGGAACCCAAACTCTGGCTTCCTTCTGTTAGGGTCCAAGGCCTTGGGACTTCCTGGGACTGGGCTGAGTACTGACTGTCCTCTCTGATAAGGACTGGCATCCTCTCCCTCTGGGATGGGTCAGGCTCTGAGGCCCACCCTAGGTGGCTGCTGGGCGCTGGCTCCTAGCATGCGTCTGGACTCTGATAGCACACCTCATAGCCCTGATAGCACACCTCATACTGGAACACACGCAGGCTTTACATTGACAAAGCTTCTTCCTCAGGATCCCACTTCATAGCAGCCTGGGACCCAAGCCCCTAGTATCAGCTGAGAAACCACACATCCTTAAGGGCTTGTGTGGGGTCACACAGACATACTTTACACCTCTTTATGCATGGGGTAGCCCCTCTCCTGGGGTTTAAGAAGTTTCTTTTTTACAAATATTCACAGGCCTGCACCAGAGACTGGAGTTCAGAGGACAATTTCTGAGAGTCAGTTCTCTAATTTCACTATGTGAGTGAGTCCTGAGGATCTCACCAGTTTGGCAGCCTCCATGGATTTTTGGTACAAAGTCTACACACAGACACCTCCACCTCTGCGCTGTCAGGCCCTTGGTGGCCAGCTTCGGAGGAGCTACCTGACTCTAGTAGGTTATGATCCTTGTGCAAGGCCGTAATCTGGAGGACTGGTTCACTCGAGTCACCATCCCTGCGAGGAACCCCGACCGGAATCCAACTTTAGTTTCCTTCGGGGGAGGAGGGGAGATGCCCGGAGACAGGAGAAACAGTGAGCTGGAGCCGGGAGTGGGGGTGGGGGTAGAGAGGGACGTGCCCGGGCGGACAAAGTGGGGACAAAGAGGGCCCCAGCACACCTGGCCGCCCACAGCCCGCGCCCGCCAACCCAGATTCAAAGTAGAGCGGAGGTTGTGATTGGTGGCCCGGCACCCAGCCCCACCCCTCTCACCTCTTAAGCATCTAGGAAAGGGGAACCTTGTTGAGAAAGGTCCCTCCGCATGTTTTTAACCGCCATGCCGCGGCCTGGCTAGCAATGAGCCAGGTCACAACTCATGCATCAAACCTGGCTGGGCTTTTGGGGTAGAGCCCCATTATTACTCAAGGAGCTGCCAGGCTCCAGCCATCCAGTTAGAGTCCCCTGAATCGACTTTCAGACCGTGGCTTCCTCCACTTACTCGTCTTACCCCTGCTCTCACTCGTTAAGTGTCCACTGTTCTCTGACCCTCCTCCCAGTCTAGCCACCACCCTCGAGACAGCTCCCCGGGACCCGACCCGTTTCCACGCGTGCACCCTGGCACTAAGTGGCCGTCGAGCCTTCCCAGGAGTCGGCATCCGGGGCTGCACAAGCCCCGGTACCCCCTCCACCTCCCACCCCCACACACACGGTGCGTCCAGGCTGAGGGTCGGGGAGTTGGTGCACAGCTCTTCAGGCTCCGCAGGGATGCACACCCAGAGCCTGGGCAGGTACCCTCGTGGGTGCAGATGGCCGCCAGCAGAGCGGGTCTGCACGGGGGCCGGGGGTTGGGGGGGCTGTTGGGGGCTCAGGTTTCAGCCTCGAGGGGGCGGGGCTGGAGTCGAAGCCACAACCAATCGTGGCACGGCCCGGACTCCCCACCAGCCGCCAATCACCACTCGTCCAGCCCCTCCCGCCCGCCGCGTCCTTTGTTCCCGCTGGCCCGGTGGCCGCCGCGGGTCTCTGGCCCTACGACTTCCGCCAGCGCGGCCCCAGCCATGTGCACGCGTGTGCAGGACCCGCTAGGGGGCCTCCTGGCTTCGCCATCAGACAGGCCTGCTCGTGGCCTTGCACACTCAGCTTCATCTTCTCGAGTGGCTCTGGAGGATCGGGACAAAGCGCTTTGGGAGGCGGGCTTTTGCTTGAGGTGGGGGGCACGGAGGAGCACGGGACCTGGGCAGAGGTCCAGCTCTGGCTCCACCTTTCCTTCCTGGCCCTCTCAGCGGTGCTGCCTTTGCTGCGGGCTTCCCCTGATACACAGCTTCCAAGTCCTGCTTGCGAACTCCTGGCCCACTTTGGGGGTGCATTCTATGCACCCTTGAAGTCGCAGGTGCCTCCCACTGGTCCCCTTTTGTCAGAGAGTTTGGAGTATTCCCAACAGTGAGCCCCTCAGGTACCCTGACCTAATGATCCCAGTTCATGGCAGGGCCGACCCACAGTAGCAGTGGCAGCTCCTAGGATTGCCAAACCTCAACCCCCACGCCCCTCCCCACATACACAGCACCGGCAGGCCTTTCTTGGTTCCTCCTGAGACTGGCTGAATTGGAGCCACGATTTTCTCATCTGCAAAATGGGATTAAATACAATGTTGTTGTCAATTTCATCCTTTTCTGTTTTTGTTTTTTCTTCTTTTTTTTTTCAGACAGGGTTTCTCTGTGTAGCTCTGGCTCTCCTGGAACTCACTCTGTCGACCAGGCTGGCCTCAAACTCAGAGATCTGCTTTCTCTGTTTTAATCCTGAGTTGTGAGATTAAAGTTGTGTGCCTCCACGCACCTACTTTTGACCCAGCCTCATTGGGACTCCTGTCTTCTGCTGAACAGCTCCTGTTCAACCTGCTCCAGCACCTGGGTGTTGACAACTGTGTCCCTGCCGTCTAGCTCGGCCTGCCTTCCGAACCTAACACAGGCAAAGTTACTTTTGTTGAAACCTTTGACAGGGGTCTAGGGAGTAGCTGGTGCTCTCCACCTGTCCCCTTACAACTGTGTCAAACAGTGAGGAAGTCAGGACAGCTGAGACTAAGCAACTGGGCAGCAGACTGGCTCTGCAGACAGGCAGAAGGGATGGGTGATAAAGCTTGTTCTTGCCTATGCCCACCTTGTGACTTTGCTTTGGTTCCCCATCCTCTCTGGTTCTTATGGTGTCCCAGATAGACACCAAATTGGAGGAGAATTTAGGACCAAGAACTCCAGGGACTTCCTCCCTTCCCTCTCAAGGATTCCCCAGGGCTCTAGCTTCTAAATCATCTAGAGGTGGGGGTGGGGGTTGGAGGAGCCAGTGAGGAGGCATTTCTGGGAGGGATGGGGAGGGTGGAAAGGTTGACAAAAGAGGCCAGCTGCTGTTTGTACACAAACCCTAAGTTGATAATGAGTGAAGGGGTGGGGGAAGGGACCGGGTGATGGCTTGACTAGGCATCTGCCAGCTCAAGAGGCTGCCCAGAGCATGACTATCCCTCTGCTGGCCTTCCTGCTCTGGCCTCTGCTTCCTCAGTGGTTAAGTCTGCTCAGAACAGAGTCCCAGAAGCCTGGGGCTGGGTGATGGGATTCTATAGTCAGAGTAAGAACAGCCACAAAGAGTAAGGCAGGGACTCTGCCTGGTGGAGCACAGGGTCCTTAAGGAGCTAAGCAGGCAAAATGGACTGTCCTTGGACAGACTGGGAGGAAGAGAGAGGTCCCCAGAGGAGAGGCCCAGAAGAGTCTTCTGTCAGGGCCTCCTCAAGGAGCAAAGGGGCAGAACTAGAGTTGGGGAGGCCAGGAGACTCCTGCCAACACCTAAGCTGACAGTCATGCTAAGAAGGCCCCAGGGTGGCCGTTGGTGAGGGCATAGATAAACAAACAGGCAAAGGAAGGCCAGAGTGGCTTGGGGAATGAGGAAGAGGAACAGCAGTGCCATTGGTTACCTGCACATGGATAATCCTGGAAGGAACTGTCTTGGAGCCCTGCTCTGTGCCAGGGTTCACTGGCTCTCAGGGTCTGCCTGTCTTATCTGCATACCTCATTGGGTGAAGATCTGTGTCCTGCCCACAGCCACTCCTGCCATATGGACTGGAGGGCACAGCAGGCAGGCTGACTGTGCAGGAGCATGTGCTTCTGCAGGCTATGCATGTACACAAGCATGTGCGTTCCTGCTGTCACAGGTGCTGGCTCGGCAAAGCCCCTTGGAGCTGAGAGCTACTGGTGCCAGGACGGGCTGGCGGCTCCCTACAAGCCCCCTACTATCACTGCTTGTTCCCTCGGATGTGGAAGTTCTGAGCTAGCACCTGCTCCAGGAAAGGGGCACTTGGAGCAGGGCTGCAGCAGCGTGCAGGACTCTGCAGCCTCAGGCTTCTGTCCTCAACCCTAAGAAGCTAGAGCTGAGCTTTGTGGGGAGCAGCAGGAAGAACACCCCATGGGAGGAACAGGAATCCTGGCATAGCAAAGTACATTGGGTGTAGCCGAGGTCAAAGGGGAGCCCAGGGTTGGGGGGAAGCTGGGCAAAGGCTTGGAGGGCAATGAGAGTAGTGGGGAATTAAATGGAGGATTAAGGCCTACAGCTGGGAGAAAGAGGAGGGCAGGAGATGTAATGCAGTTGGTAGAGTGTTTGCCTAACACACACAAAGCCCTAGGCTGGATTTCAGCACCACATCAACTGTCCTTGGTGGTACATGCCTGTAATCCCATTATTAACAGGCAAAGAGGAGAATTAGGAGTTCAAGCTACATAATAAGTTTTAAGCCCAGTCTGGACTATAGGAAACTCAAATAAATAAATATATATATAAGTAAAAAAAAGGAGTGGGTAGAGGATACGGAAGAGGAGAAGACATGAGATTAGGCAACTGAGGGCCTTGAACACTCCACGAGTGGGCAGTTTACTGTGAGGTCAGTAGGAGCTGTTAAAGATGCTGAACTATGCAGGGAGAGATAATGGACAGGGCAGTAGATTGACAGTAGCTACAGTGCAATGACAGGAGTTGATTCCCTGTCTCTCCAGTTTGTTGGGAAGTTTGGATGGTGTAACAGGAGACACTGCCCTCGGTGTGCTCAGAGGTGGGCACCCCTCCTGGGCTAGGGAACAGTAGTAAGCACACCTTGGCTCCAGGTGGTGGAGGGAGGGCCTTGGCCTAAGGAGGTATGAGAGGATAAGAACAGGGATGTCAGAGCAGAGGCAGGCTACCTGAAGAACCTCCCTGTCAGATGGGGCTAGGAGCTGACACTCCACTAGCTCAGGAAAACCACACTCTGCTTTTCCCCTATTCGTGTATGTGCAGACATGGCCTGTTTTTATTTAATTAGAATGTATACAGAGACCCCCCCACTTCCCTGGGCTCAGTTTCTTAAGTAGGGGCCTTCAGGGGCACTGGGCCCTAGGTCGGAGATTACCATGAAGAGTCTGAAGCTTGAGCCAAAGAAGAGGCCAGTCTGGTGCCACCCTGTGAGAGGACCAGGCTGGCCCAGACCCAGGGCCTTTCTCAGGCCACCCTCCCAAGGCCACAGAGGAGGCATTGATGTTGTAAGAGGCACCCAGAGGCCGCTGCAGCTGGCATGGAATGATCAGCGCTGGGCCTTGGGAGTGGGGATTCAGATGAGCCCCAGGCCACCAGTGGGAGGGCTTCAGGACTCAGGTATATTTTTCCGGGGTTAGCATTGACCTCCTGGCATTTCAGAATTCAAGAGTTTGTGTATAGCAGGTGCAGACAGGGTACAAGATAGGAAAGTGAAACAAAGTGGCATATGCTTGCCATTCTTCCACAGAAGGCTGAGGCAGGAGGATTGAGAGTTTGAGGTTAACCTGTGCTACTTAGACCCTGTCTCAAATAGCAAAATTCAAACAAGGAGAAGGAAGCTTTCCTTCATAAAGTGCAGCCCCTGTCTACACTCCCCAAATGAAAACCCCATACTGTCAGACTTTAGCCCACCTCTGGCCTTGCTATCCACCTCTGGGCCTCACCCCTAGAGAGCACAGTACTCTAGCTTTTTGCTTTCTGTGCCCTGATCCGCAGAGGCCCCTACCTCATTACTCCACATGCCTCCTGTTCCAGGCTTCCTATCCCTCAAGTCTCAGTTCAGGCTGGCTTCTCCTGAGAAGACTTTCTGGGTTCTTGCAGGTAGCCTTAGAATCCCATGACCTCCAGTAGCATTACAAAGCTCTATGATGGCTGAGCACAGGCATATGCAAGAGCTCTGAGGGCAAGGAATATGTAATAGGCCAATAGTTTTCTCCCTTTTCCTTTCTTTCTCTCTTTCTTTTGTTTTTGTTTTTTGAGACAGGGTTTCTCTGTATAGACCTGGTTGTCCTGGAGCTCACTCTATAGACCAGGCTGGCCTACAACTCACAGAGATCCACCTGCCTCTGCCTCCTGAATGCTTGGATTAAAGGCATGTACCATCGCCCGTTTTTTGGTTTTGTTCTTTTTGTTTTTGTGGGGTTTATTTGTTTTGTTTTGTTTCTTTTTAGACAAGGTCTTAATACATAGCTCTGGCTGGCTGTCCTGGAACTCACTATGTAGAACAGACTGTCCTCAAACTCACAGAGATCTACCTGTCCCTGTCTCCCATGTTCTGGGGTTAAAGGCATGTGCCACCATATCCAGCTTCCTCCCTTTTTCCACAAGACCCTGAATGAACTTGAGAGTGGCCATGATCAATGCTACCCCTCTCAGTCTCCCTCCTCTGTCTGTCCTGCAACCCCCCCAGCAAGCCCTGGAGACTAGTCATACTCCCACTCACACCTCAGGGCCAACTCAAGTAGACAAATGTTGACATGGACACCTATGTTCAATGAGATGTGTACTCACACAGATAGACCTAGGCATATAACACATGCACACTCAGACAAGTACAGATCAGACATGCATATATAAACAGTAAATACATCTGCACACATTGCATGCACACATGGTCAAATACATAGATATGCACATACAGATGCATGCACACTCATGTCTCATACCCACTACACAGGTATCCCTACACCCATCTGCAGACAGAGACCCAGCCACCTGCAGGCACACCTTCCCAGACACATACACACACACACACATGCGCGCGCACGCACACACACGAGGACTCACTGTGGAGCACCTAGTCAGCCCTTCCTTGCTGAAAAGGGTATGGTTGCTTCAGCCCTAAACTGCCACTTCCTCCCTCCAGGAGCTCCCCAGACCAGCAGAGGGCGCTCAAGGCCCCTTCCTACCAGGCCCAGCCACAGCTGGGAAAGCACGTGGTTGCCACCTGCCCTCCCAAGCCAGTTCCCCTTTGTTCCCCAGGTCCTAGGAAGAGGCAACCATGCCTGAGGACCACCCAGCCAGAGTCCTCCAGGCTCTGCTCAGTCTCACTTAGCCCTGCTCAGGAGATGAACCTTGGGAGACTGTGTGGAAGACGCCTAGAAGCAGAATAGCAGCCACCACAATTATGAAGAGCCATCTATCACCTACTGCCTATTCCCAGCAGGAGTATACTACCCCAGAAGACTGGGGGCTGCTCTCCCCTGGGACGGAATCCTCCAAACACTGAGAGAAGGCAAACCCCTCCAGCTTTTCTAACCCCAGCAGGTTCTAGTAAGGTCTTTGATTCCTTTAACACTGTAGCCATGACTGCTATCAGACACCCAACCCCACCCCCAACCCAGAGTCAAGAATATTTTGCATGACAGTCACTGAAGACCCACCTCTAGCCTTTAGAAGAGCCTTCAGTGAGTGATTGAATCTTCTAGGCCTTACTTTGCTGCACTGTAAAATGGGGCTGCTTGATAATTCTTATCTTTCAGGTGGCCTTGAAGACCACGAGTCGACCTGGCCTGAATCCCTGGTAGATAGAAGTTGGGGACTGTCTGTAGTGCAGTTCCTATGAGTTGAAATCTCTGGTGGAGGATTTGAGCCAGGTGTGGAACCCAACAGAGACTCACACAACATGTGGCCACTAATTCCCAGTATGTGACTGGAGTCAGGGAAGACTCATCCCAGGAATGCCACACCTGTGACATCAGCAGACAGTATCAGAGAGGGCCTGGATAGACACTGGCTTTGTTTTCCAACTGATTTGTTTCTTTGGGGTTTCAGTTTCTAGTCTTGGTAGGACCCAAACACCCTGTGCTAAGGGTTCCTCTTCTTCCTCCCACCAGGGCACCCCCTGCCACATCCCCTGCCAGATATCTTCTCCCAATCAGGACCTTTGCAGCCCAGGATGGCATGTCTCTTCCTCTTCTTCTCCAGCTCTGTCAATCACAGGAAGATCTCTCTTTCTCTCAAGGTCCTTCTGCCTCTCCAAGAGCAGCCAGTGAGGTGGCCAAGCCCTTGGGGAGAGCTAGCTAGCTTCCCCCCAAGCCCGTGCTAGCTGGTCATCTGTGTGTGGGATTCAGCAGGGTGGGGCAGCTGCCGGCTGTTGTCTTCATTAGCTGCCCAGCCCCTCTCCCAGTGAATTAGTTGGTCCTTAGGGAGCACAGAATGAAGGCCTGCAGGCTCCTGGCACTGCCAGTGATTCATTCACCACGACGTCCGCCAGAGGCCAGCCACGTCCCCACCCCTAGCCCACTGGCCTGGCTGGCACTGGGCAACAGGAAGCTGGCGCCCAGAACAGCTCTGGCTGCCCATCCACCTGCCCCCAGCAGCCTATTTGCTTCCATCTGCCAGTCCCTCCTACATGTCTGTCACACTCACCTCTGCCTGGCCCACCTGCCAGGTTCCATCACTTGACCCCTTCAGTCTGTTGGCATTTAGAAGGGTCCAATGGAGGCTGCTTATGCTCCTCCCTTCCTTCTGTATCCTCCTGCCCTGGGATTCATTAACTGACCTTGATGGGAAGCAGGGCTGCTGGAGCTTCCGCTGGGACCTGGTCCTGCCATGCTCTAGCAAGGTAACCTCTTGATTCCAGGTGTGAAGTACTTCCGAACCCATCATACTACCTGCAGCAAACCGTTTCCTTATTTTCCTTTACTTGGTAGAAGGCATGTGCTCAGTAGCAGGGGCTGATGGGAAGAAAGAAAGAAAGAAAGAAAGACAGAAAGAAAGAGTACACGACCTTCCCACCACAGCAGTCAGCTCATACAACTTAAGCCTCAACATATTCAGCTAGAAAGTTGTCCCCTGAATCCACAGAGTGGAAAGCACCTGCTGTCTAAGTCTGCAGCCCTGAATTCTAAACATGGGCCCTTGTCCAAGAGCTGTTGGACTTGATCCCCTTCCCCAGCTGGTTCTGGGGTACCTTTCTGGTGTGGGGACCAAGGCACAGAGATACCACTCCAGTGGTAGCATGGTTTTTTTGAGGGGAAGCCTCCTTCACATGTGAGCAACTTCCCCTGCATTGTTCTATAATCCTTGATGTGTCGTTCTGTAATTGGTCTCCAATGGCTCCATCCTCATAAACAGCATCTGCAGCTCCGTTTAGTTTCTAAAGAGCTTCCTTCCTATCCTGGTCCCACCTTTATAGAAAGGAAAGGAGAGTGCTGGAGAGGTGGCTCAGTGGGTCAGAATGCTTTCTGTACTAGCAGGAGGCCCTGAGTTTGAATCTCATCAGGCACCTAAAAGGCTGGGCGTGGCCTCCTACAATCCTAAAAGCTGTAACTCCAGCCAACTGCCAGCCTCCTCCAGGCTTAGTGAGAGACCCTGTCTCAAGGGAGTAAAGCAGAGGGCGATAAGAGCAGGACATGCCCTCTTTCAGCCTCCGCACATGTGCACACCACATACCCCCTCACACACACACACACACACACACACATACACACACACAGACACACACCCATAAACACAGACACACACACATAAACACAGACACACACACATATACACACACAGACACACACACATATACACACACAGACACACACACATATACACACACAGACACACACACATAAACACACAGACACACACGCATATACACACACAGACACACACGCATATACACACACAGACACACACGCATATACACACACAGACACACACACAGACACACACACAGACACACACACAGACACACACACACCAGCATCCTGCTATTGTGCTGCATCCTCAGCCCTCTTTCTGCTTTTCATTTTGAGAGTCTGTCTCTTAGGTTACCCAGGCTAGCAGCCTTGAACTTACTGTTACTAGAGCAGACCTTCAACTTTCAGGCTTCCTGCTTCCACCTCCCCAGCAGCTAGATTCTGAGATTACAAACTCATACCACTAGGCCTGGGTTTAATTTTTATTTCTTTGAGATGAGGTATCTTTTTGTTGTTCAGATTGAATAGAACTGCTGGGTTCGATCCTCCACAGGCCTATATCACTGTGCCTGGATCTTCTAAATTTTTTAAAATAATAAACTTTTCAAAATAACCATTCATGTATCTATGCAGACTCCCTGTCCTGTGCCTCACTCACCAAATGAGAGAGACAGGAGCTGGCCTTCAGGGTCACACAGTGTGTAGAGGGCACCTTAGGGACTGAGCTGTGACTGAGCCACTGGGGGGCTTCCAAGAGGAAGTACCCTTCACAAAGTGACCTCAGAGATGGGCACTACTCTGACAGAGCCGTTCATCTTTGGGGCTCAAGGGTGCAAGGCTTCAGGTGGATCGGGCTTAAAGGTCCCTCTGTGGCCCTTCTCTGATGATCCAGAGGCTTCTGGGCCTCCCTGTGCTGTCCGCCATTCTGTAGCTCCCCCATCCCTATTATCCCTCGCTACCTCTTTTCCCCTCCTGCTCTCACTTCACCCTGCCACTGGGTCAAGTCCATGCACCTTCCTCGCCCCCCAAGTGCTGACCAAACAGCAAATCCTGAGTAATGTTGAGGCTCTCAAAATAAAAAAGTAAAAAGAGAAGCTAAGTTTGCTGGTGGCATACCTTTAATACCAGCACTCAGGAGGCAGAGGCAGCGGATCTCTGTTAGTTCCTGGCCACCAGCCTGGTCTACAGAGTGAGACTGTCTCCAATAAATAAATAAATAAATAAATAAATAAATAAATAAATAAATAAATAAATAACTAACTAAATAAATAAATAAACAAACAAACAAACAAACAAACAAACAAACAAATAAATAAATAAATAAATAATGAAAGTTAGAAGAGGGCTGGGAATGTAACTCAGTGGTCTACAGAGTGAGACTGTCTCCAATAAATAAATAAATAAATAAATAAATAAATAAATAATGAAAGTTAGAAGAGGGCTGGGAATGTAACTCAGTGGTAGAGCATGTGTCCTGGATCACATGGCTGTACTAACAAATGCACATCTATAGCTCAGACTATGGTGGGAACTAGAAGGCAGTCTACTCCAGAGAAGAGACGGGGAGCCGGTTGCCGCCCCTGTGTGTCTACTACACTGTCTGAGTTTTCTGGGCCCACACCAGGCCTGTACCTCACCTCTAGCTGACACGCTTGCTCTTGGCTTCTGTCTGGAAAAGTTCCTTCAACTATGGGGAGTCCACAGGTGAGCAAGCAGGGCTGGGGTCCCTCTATTTCCCAGGCTTATGGGTTGTGACCCTTGGCTCTTCTCCCACTGGCCAATGACTTTGCCATCACAGGCTTGAACTCCAGCAGGCGGACCTTGGCTCCTGGGGATGTCACACCAGCAGCAGAGCAGTCTGTGTACACAAGAAGATGGAAGTTTGAGAGCCGAAGTGCGGCTAGCACCCATGTACACACACATGAAGCATTCTTAGAGAGTGTGTTTCGGATGGGAATTTGAGGAGAAAGCTCAGGAGGCTAACATGTCCAGCATCTGATGAGGCTAGCTCAGGGGCCGGAGATGACTGAAGGCCCTTGGGAAGGGACCTAAGGCAGGGCTAGAAGCTCCAGGGAAGAGTGGAATTGACCTCCCTAGCCCAATCATAGGGCCATAGTATCTTCTTCTTTCTTTTTCTTTTTTTGGGGGGGGTAGGGGGCAGGATTTTTCTGTGTAGCTCTGACTGTCCTGGAGTTCATTCTGTAGATCAGTCTGACCTTGAACTCAAAGATCTTCTGCTTCCGAAGTGCTGGGATTAAAGGGGTGTACCACTACCACCCAGGGGGCCATAGTTTCTTGATAAACCATAGCCATAGGCTGGATGTTATGGGGCATGCCTGTAATCCCGGTGCTGGATGCTTGTAAGGCAGAGAGGCAGGATTGCCATGAGTTCAAGGCCAACTTGATTAATTGAATGAGACCCTGTCCAACAAAACAAAACACGAAGTCCTGAGATTTGAATGTCAAGAAGGGTCATTACTACTGAGCTATTCACTGGGGCCCTTAGTTACCCAGATGTTCTCTATGATGTTCTGCAGAGCAGTTTTGCTTCCTCCACCCTGTCCATGCTCTTGCATATCTGGCCCCAGCTGGAGCACCCAGATTCAGGGGCTCAGCTGGAGCACCCAGATTCAGGGGTTCGGATGTACACAAAGGCTGTAGGTTTCCAAGGGTAGCTGGGCTTTAAAGGGGAGGATGTCTCTTTCCTGCATTACACAGAGGAATGTGTGAGCCCTACCAGGCTCCAGATCCTACTCCAGGGATCCTGTTCTAGGAGCAAAGGGCTAAGTAACAGGTTACTTGTTTGTTTATGTGAATGAGACCTCCAGTGCACAATGGCAAGGTGTGTCTGTGCAGGTCAGAAGACAACTTTCCGGAGTTTGTTTTCTCTTTCCATCATGGGTTCCAGGGATAGAACTCAGGTCATCATGCTTGTATTTTCACTCACTCAGCCATTCTGCCAGCTTTTATTTATTAGATAAGGGGTTCTATATATCCCAGGTTGGCTGTGAAATTGAACTTGATATGTAGCTAAAGACGGCTTTGAACCTCTTATTCTCCTGCCTCTACCTCCTACCTTTGGGTTCTCTGAAGGGTTGCCTAAGTCTAGCCATGGAATATTCAGATCGATAGCCCCAGAAAATGGCCAGGGAGACTATTGGATGCCCCAGTGCTTCGAGCTTCTGTGGCTTGTTGGCACTTCAAGGATGATGATGATGATGATGATGATTTAAGACAGGGAGCCTTCACTGGTCTAGAGTTCATTATGTGGGTAGATTAGCTGGCCTCAAACTCTCAGAAATCTTCCTTCTGCCCCTGCCTTTTGAGCTACCACCCTGGAACTCACTATGTAGTCTAGTCTGGCCTCAAAATTTTGATAGCCTTTTTGCCTCAGTCTCCCAAGGACTGGGATTACAAGAGGGAGCCAATGTACCTGGCTCCTGACTTTTCACGCTTTACAGTCTCTTGGAAAGTTCCCCAGAGGGCAAGAGAATTGTAACCAGGAAGTGGGGGCTGAGAACAAAGTTCAGTGAGAGAATACTTACTTACCTTGGAGCAGCCCTGGGCTTAGCACACACATGCACATATACCAAGTATGTGCGGGGCAGGGGTGGAGGTGGAGGGAAGAAAAGGGAACTACACAACGTGGGATAGGACAGAAGGAAACGAGGGCTAGAATTTCCAAACTGCACTCAGGCAGGGGGCTGTCGAGCAAGGCACCGAGAGAATGGGACAGCTAGCTTTGCGTGCTGGGTGGCTGAAGGCACAGGATGACCTATCCTCACTCCTGCCCGCGCCCTTTGGCAGCCACAGTTTCTCTTCTGTTTAGTGGGGACACCTCTCCAGACCGGGGTGAGGGCAGAACGTTGTAACCTGTGAGAAAGTGCGTAGGTATAAAGGGCTCCGGTTTGGTTAATGACCACTTTCATTAACTTAGGCCTAGGCTCTAAAATTTATAAAAATACTTAAAGGAAAACAGAGGGAAAAACCCTGGAGAGGCTGGGCTGAGGAAGGCCGGGTAAGAGGAATGTATGTGGAGGGTAAGACCCGTCAACCTCTGGGTGTCCCAGAGCCTTGGGCTGCAGCTCAAGGCTGGGTTTCTGGCACAGGACAGTGCAGTGCAGTTAATTGGTCGTAAGACCCAGCGGGTCTGTGAAGAAAGAAGAGAAGGGGCTGGCTTCAGTGTGGCTCAGTTGCAAAGCACTGGCCTCGTATGCACAAGGCCTTAGGATCCACGGTACTGGGAGGAGAAAAAAAAAAGATTTGTATTCTGAAGCTGAGATTTTCTTAGTGTGAATTAAACAGCAGTGATTTCAACCCTTCTGTCCTGTCGTTCCACGGGGCTGTGATTGTTCTCTCATCTACTCAAGAAAAAAGGAATGTTCATGAAGGTGAGAGTTTTGTTGTTTCCTCTATTTTGACACAGGGTCTCTCTACGTACTTCTGGGTGTCCTGAAGCTCACTGTGTAGATCAGAATGGCCTTGAACTCACAGAGCTCCTCTGGCTTCTGCCCTCCAAGTGCTGGGATTAAAGGAGTGTGCCACTGCCACACCTGGCCAGAGTGTACACATAGACTCACAGCAGAGAGCAACATTTGTTAGCTTGGAGAACTCATGGTAGATGCTACACACACTGTTTCCTGATGCCACGGAATGTCCCAAGGGACTAGCCTGTGTGCCTCTCTTTTCTCTTTCTTTCTTTCTTTCTTTCTTTTTCTTTCTTTCCTTCTTTCCTTCTTTCTGTTTGTTTTTGGAGACAGGGTTTCTCTGTGGCCTTGGCTGTCTAGAAAAGTTTGGGTAATACTTGTGCCTTAGTTTCCCTCTCTTAAAATTGAAAAGAATGAATGTGTCTGTGTCTAGAGAGAAGGCTCAGCAGGTAGGTAAGGGCATCTGTTGCCAAACTGACAACCTCAGTTTGCTCCCAGGGATTCACACGGTGGAAGGAAAATTGAAAGAGTTCTTTGACTTCTGTTTTCATGTACACACACACACACACACACACACACACAAATAACTCAAAGGAGAGCTGGGAGGAACCCATCACCCGGCCCTTAGTAACCTCTTGATTCTAGAACAGTCTCACTGGAGAGGGGACTGACCTTTAATTTAAAAAAAAAAAAAAAGTTTCAGGATACTTGCTCCAAGTTGGGCGGGCAGCCCTTCCTCTTGCTCTCTCCCCTCACATATTGCCCTGCCTTCAGGGTTTAGTTAAACCTTGTGTGTGTGTCAGGAAGCTCTGTTTTTTTGAGTTTTCCAGAGTTGGTGTCAGCCATGGTCCTAGTCATTTAGAAGATTGTGAGAAACATGGAGACCTGCAATTAGAGCACCAGGCTCTGTTCCTGACTAGGCTTGCCCTCCCAGCCCCCCAAGAGCCTCTTGCTCTTCCCTCCCCTCTCTTCCTCACTATGTAGTCCCGGCTGGCCTTGAACTTGTGGCAATCATTCTTCTTCTATCTCAGCAATGCTAAGATCATAGTGTGCTGCCATGCTCACGAAGTCCCATCCTTGGCCCAGCAACTCCCATGCGCTCAAACTACAGAGGTTCACTGTAGAGTTGTAGAATTGCATTCACATTTTCGTTTATCTTATTGGTTATGGTGTCCAAGCAGTGCAACCAGAGGACACTTTGCAGGTGTCAGTTCCCTCCTTCCACCGCAAGGACCAGGGATCAGACTTGCCTCGCCAGGCTTGGTGACAAGGGCCTTCCTTACCTGCTAACCCATCTTGAAGGCCACACTTCTTTTCCCTGTAGAGTTCTCTCTTTTCTTACACTGCGTCATAGCACAGGTCTCGGCACCCTGGGGAGACGCCTTAGTGGAACATCAAACCCAACTAAGTCCCTTTTTTTCAGGGTACTTGAATGACTTATTTTTTCTCTTTTCCCCCCACTGTGTTTTGAGACAGTCTCATCCCATAGCCCAGGCTGTCCTGGAATTCTGGAATCCACTGTGCAGCTCCTGCTGGCAGAGAAAAGATTGGTGATTCTCCCACCTTAGCCTCGGGAGTGCTGGAATTACAGGCATGAGCTCTGGTGCCAGATCTGAAGTTTTTGTGCTAAGGATGGTCCTGGATATCAAACGCAAGGCTTTATGCACGCTAGAGAGATGTTCTTACCATCCAGTAACATCTTCAGTCAATAGTCATTTCCTTTTATTTTTTGGATGTGTTCACAGGCGTAAAAGTGGATGTGTATGTGAGTGGAGGCCGGAGGCTGACGTCAGCTGATGTCCTCAATCACTCTCTACTTTATGCTGGTCTATAACTAGACAGTTTGCTTCAGGGGTCTCCTGTCTCTGCCTCTCTAGTGCTGGACTTTCGGCAGGTAGCCACACCCACCCAACATTTACATGGGTGTCGGAAATCTAACTCTGGTCCTCAGGTTTGCACAGCAAGTACTTTATCCACTGAACCTCCTCCCAGCCTGGGAAATGATCATTTCTTGATGAAACTTAGCTGGAGTATGAAACAAAATGTCACTCTAAGTGGGGAGCACAACCACACCCCTACTCTGTCTATGCCTACAGGTTGTTTAAGTGGCTTTCTGTGTCAGGAACTCTCTCATTTCAGCTGGGAACCAAGTGGCAAAGGGCAGAGAGCCGCTTGCAACCTTTGTCAATCAAGCCTGGAAATGTATCCTCCAGTCCCCCTACTGGCCCAGAATGGAGGCACAAGAGTGAGGCTGGGGCTGGGTCGGGAGAACCCTGAGGACTCTTGCCAGGTGAGTTTTCCAAGGTGCTGAAAGCATTAAGTAACCTAAGTTAGAGTTCTACGAGGAGCCTCTCCCCATCTCTCTCTGTGCTGTATTGCGTGTTTGTATTGTCTGCGTAAACGTGTATGCTTAGAGACCAGAAGTTGACACTGGGTGTCTTCTCCCAAAACTCTTCGATTTATTTGTGGGATAGGATTTTTCACTGAATTTGGAGCTCACTGATTAGGCCAGGCTGGCTGGCCAGTGAGCCCAAGGATCTGCCCGTCTCTGTCTGGTACCGCCTTGTCCAGCTTCTGTGTGGGTGCTAGGGATCTGAATTTAGATTCCCCATGCTTGCATAGTATGTTCTTAACTCATTGAGCCATTCCTCAGTCCCTCTTTCTTTGAACATTTTTTTTTCCTTAAACACAGGGTCTCATTATGTAAACATGGCTGGCTTGGGACTTACTAGGTTTTCAGAACATATTTACTTCTGTCATGGATGTCCCCATATTCAGATTCAGTCTTTTAAAAAATACTATTTATTTGTACGTGTATACGTGTTTTGCCTGTATGTATGTCTGCCTGTGCACGGCATACATGCCTGGTGATTGTGGAAGCCAGAAGCCAGAAGAGGGTGTCAGATCTCCTGGGACTGCAGGTACAGATGGTTGTGAGCTGCCATGGAGTTTCTGAGAATCAAACCCTTGTCCTCTGAAAGAGCAGTCAGTGCTTTTTTTTTTAAAGACAGATTTTCTCTGTGTAGGACTTTTTTGTGTAGCCCTGGCTGTCATGGAACTTTCTCTGTAGACCAGGCTGATCTTGAACTCAGATTTGCTTGCTCCTGCCTCCAGAGTGCTAGGATTAAAGGTGTGGGCCATCATGTCTAGTATAGCCTGTGCTCCTAACAGCTGAGCCATCTCTCCAGTCCCCAGACTCAGTCTTATTAAGCATAGTGTGACTTCTGAAAAATGTTCTGGAACATACATACATACATGCCTTATCACTTGGAAATTCTTGTTTTTTTTTTTGAGACAGGGTCTTACTATATATTTCTGGATGGCCTGCAACTTGTTATATAGGTCAGGTTGGCTTCGAACTCACAGAGATTCTCCTGCCTCGGTCTCCTGAATGTTGAGATTAAAGGTGTGTACCACCACACCAAACTTGGCCTGAAAACTTTAAATGAGGAAATTGACTTTTAGTACTTTGGGGAATCTCAAAAATATATCTTAGTCAAAGATTTTGTACCTCAGAGAAATGTGGTTCTTTGGGCAGTCAACAGAGTAGGGATAGCCATGATGTTCTCTCCCTAGGAAGTAGGATATATTCTTCTCCGTTTAGCAAAATATGGATTAGGAGAATTTGCCAGAAGCTATGTGCATGGAAGCATCTGTCCATGCTCTCCAGGTAACCTTACAAATCACCTTAACACAGAGTACCACAACCACTGTGAAAACACACAAGGGGCCAGTAATAGTCACATTTCAGGGCCTGGCCACCACAGCTTCTGAGGCCTGAGAGAGTTTGAAGTAGCTGAGGGATGGCAGGACAACTTGTTTCAGGTGTGAGGACAGCTCTTGTTTTGGACGTCATATGTATGGTGCACATATGTCTATAAAAAGGCACCTATCAGGCCTTGTCCTCCTGGCCATGTTTAATTCGGTGAGGCCGAATTAAATTATTTTGGTTTTGAGATTTTCCTACAGAGACATCTACCTGATTGTTTTTTCCTCTGTGAAAAAAATCACAGAACGTGGCTGGAAGAGACTGTTCTGTAGGGGAGCCTGAGAGACACCTCCATGTTGGGACCTGCTCAGATGACCTTGCTGGTGTGGGAGTGAGTGTCTCATCCCATGGCCCCAGCTCTCCTGTGTGCTCTCAATGGCCCCCTCCTCGTGGCTCCTTGTGTACTCCCAAGTTGGGTGGTGTGGCAAGAAGGCAGAAGCATACTGGGTACTGGGATACAGGGAAGGTAGCCAGGAGAAGGCACAGGCCTACAAGATCCCTGGAGTCTGTGCAGTGGGCAGGTGCATAGGCAGTCTGGCAGGACAGTGCTCTTGTACCTAGGGGTTATAGCTACTGGCTCTGCACTCCACCACTGCATACTTATCTCCTCCAGCTCCTTTACCTCACTTGGCTCCCGCCAGCACACAGGCTCTGCAGGCTTTGGCACTGGTTTGAGAGCAGGCCTCAGATGTCAAGAGACATTCCACACTCTCTCCCTGATGGTTAGGAGCTTCCCAGGGTGGCCAGACCTGTGTGAGTACCAGGAGTGGGGCCTCTAGCCCAGCTCCCCAGGGAGGACAGTGAGGCCAGGCAGGCCCAGGCCTGCTACAGAGAGCAGCCATGGAGGGGAGTGCTGGGGGGAGGTGCTCTTACACAATCTGCCCTGCTGCTGGCAAGGCGGGAGGGTTGAAAGGCAGCTGGCAGCTCCCCAGGCCCTGACGCCTGAGCAAGGAAACCACAGCCTGAAACTCCAGGGGTTCTGAAGGGCTGGAAGGCGGGAGTTTTTGAGGCCTGTTCCACTGTGGCTACCTCCCAGACTCCATCATTCCTCGGAGGCCAAAGCCGCTGCCAACCATGCTGGGCACTGAATCACACACAGGCTTTAGAAACTCAGTGAAGACTTCGTCCTCATTTGCCACAAAACATGAGAAGAATCTGCTGAAGACATTGTTCCTTTTGCCAGAGTCCTGCAAATGCCCCTAAACCAACACACTTACATACAGATGGCAGCGGGAAGGCAGCATCTGAGAGCACGTCTCCCTGGATGTGCTGGACACTGTTCTCAGCTCTCACTGAATATCTAGTTAATCAGTTCACAGTATTATTCACATGTTATGCCATGCCTAGTTTTCAGAGGTGAGGAAGTGGCTCACTTGGTTTTATATATATAACCAGGAAACAGCAAGGCAGGGGTTGAATCCTGGCAGCTTTAATCCAAATATAATTTTAATTAAAAAAAATCTACGTACATATTGCTGGGCATGGTGGAACACCCCTTTAATTCCTGTACTCAGGAGGTAGAGGCAGGAGGATCTCTGAATTCAAGGATATCCTGGTCTACAGAGCAAGTTCCAGGACAGCCAGGGAAACACAAAGAAAACTTGTCCTGAAAAACCACAAACCAACCAAATGAAAAAATTACATGTATGTATTTATTCAGGGAGGAGGGCACGCACCAGGAGGTCCAGTGGACATCTCATGGGAGTTGGTTCTCTCCTTCTACCATGTGGACTCCAGAGATTGAACTCAAATCCTCAGGCTTGGCAACACCTTTATCCAGGGTGCCATTTTGGTAGCCTCCAAATCTGAGCCAGCTCCCAAATGTTTGCTTTATGTCATGTTCTGGGTATCAGGCCGAGATGTGAGATAACTAATAAGGAATACCTATGTTGGAAATGGCTTAGGAGCCAGCCTAGGCTACAGGCTAAACACCTTCAGGGCCAGGTCCGTGACATAAACGAGTCAGGCTTGCTGGGGAATGCACAAAGCAACTCAGAGTTGCACCCAGGAAAATTCTCTAAGAGTGAACTTGTCCTGAGGACACTGGGCCACCAGCACAGAACAGCTCTAAGGCAGGTCCAGAACACCCTAGGTCTGTTTGGACTGGCCTAGAGGAAGAGATGTGGCCTACTAGAGCTAACTAGCTTGTTTTGAGAAATTTGGGCAACACCATGCAAATGCCTCCCTTCCTACCTCTGGAGCAGCCAAAGCCTAAGATTCCTGGCTGAGTGGAAGTGAAGAGGAGAGAGGAAGGTCAGCCCTCACAGAAACAGCTGAGGAGGTAGAACAGGCAGAGCGGGGCTCTTCACAGCCTTAGCAACTGCAGCGGTTTCTGGCTGTCAGGCTTCTGTGGCCAGACCCAAAGGTGATCCCTGTTCTGGGGCTTCTCAGAGCTCTGATCATGGTTTACATGGTAACTCTAAGTCCCTTTCTAGAACCTCTGGGTTTGTTTTTCTGATTGCATGAGCCAAACACTCACTATCATGAATACAGTAGGTGGTGCTTCTGACACAGATGCTTGATCTCCCCTCCCTCCCTCCAGTAAGGGCAGGGGCAGGGGTACAAGACCAGATAAAGCAGTTCTTCGAGGGAAATTCATACTCCCCCAGCTTCTTACTGATTGACATCCCGCTTCCCCCAGCTTCCCCAATCCAGAGCCTGGTCTACTCTTTAGCTGTGAACTCAGAAGCCACAACTGTTGAGATGTGGCATAGGCTAAGCTCTTAGCGCATCTGGGTTTTTTGGATGGACCAATCCTCTGGAGACTAATGGGAGCTTAAGGGATAAGCCCCAGGTAGAAAGCACTCTCCTTTCTCTGTTTACCGTGAAGCACGATCCCTCCATATCTCCTACAAAAGTGGGGTCTAGGCAGCTGCGGCTCAAAGGCCATTCCCGTTTATTGTCCTCGCCACAATAAAGGCAGCTGGCGGGGGTGGGGCAGAGTTCGGACTCAGGGAGAGCTTGTGGAAACCTGGGGCGCTCGGGCGACCAACTAGGGGAGGGAACCCTTCTCTAGTCGTTCGTGTGCTCCCTGTGAACGTGCACCTCCGTGTCGCCGCGGGGCTCCAGGGAGCAGCGACCGCTGGACAACCGGAGCGGGCGCGGGCCAAAGGGCGGCGGCGAGGCATTCTCCCCAAAGGGAAAGTCGCCCGTGGAGGCCAGGAAGGCGAGCGGCGCGACTGGCACGTGCGCGCGGGGATGCGGGCAGGCCGTCACGTGCGGCTCGCGGGCAGCTCCCGGGTCAGCTACAGCGGTGTCCCGCACCCCGCGTCCTCCCCGCTCCTCAAACTCAGCAAAGGGGCCTCCGGGTGGCGACGGGCCAAAGCGCCCAAGGAAACCGATAAGGGCAATTCAGTCTCGCCTCGACCTCAAAGCGCTACGGAACTTGGCATCCGTCCGCTCTTCCTGATCCCCGCTCCGGGTTTTCTCCACTCCCGATTCCGCGGCCTCAGGAGATAGACGGCGGGAAGGGCCAATGGCGGGACGCAAAGCGTCAACTTTGTGTTCGCCCGCCACTCTCAGCCAGTGCGCGCGGGTTTCTCCTAAGTCCCGCCTTCCGTGTCGGGCGCCCCCTTCTGGTAACACACGGTCGGAAGCTATCTGCCGCCATCTTGTGTGTGGCAAAGGACGGTCCTCAGAATCTGTTTACAGCCATTCTGGTCTTCCTTCTCACAGAACAAATTTCTAAGTTGGACAGCCAACTGCGATAGGGATAAGAATGGAGTAACACAGGGTTTTAAAGTTGCTCGTGTGAGCCGGGTCGCCACGTCACGCCACGCTTGCCGAGTCCAACGCCATCTTGAGTGTGGCGTCTTTATGGTTTTTCCTTTCTCAAAGCTGCGCGTGGTTCCTTAAATTGCTCAAATTTGAAGGAGTCCTCAAGGACTAGCCCTAATGGCCTAAGAGACTAATTTTCCCCAGTTGTGGAGTGTTCATAGGCCCACTGGAACGGTCAAACTAAGGGAAAGGGGTAAACTTGACAGCCGGGCGGGGCCCTGCAAGATGTGCAGAGGCTGTCGCGACGACAGTGACCTCTCCCAGTAGACGCCGACCAGAGCTCTGAGGCCCGCGGATTGTCCCGCTGGAGAACAGAAGCTCGCACCGGACATCAAGTCCCTCCTCGCACGAGCTCCCAAGGGTGTACTTCGCGCGAGGCCCACTCATCAGCTGGCCCTGGACGGCGGGACTGGCTGCGGGTGGTGGGGTCACTGCCTAGTGAGGCGGCGGGCAAGGAGGACAGAAAGGAAGGTGTGAGAGCCACTGTGCCCATCGAATTCACGTCCACTTGCACAGGGACAACTCTTAGTCGAAGGTGCGGTCCGGGCCGGTCGTGGGCGCGGGAACCACGCGGGGCACCGCCCGGGGCAAGCGCCGCCCAGCACTCGCCTTCCCCTCCCCCTCGCGGGCAGCCCTCCGGCCCCCCCCCTCGCCTCTTTTCCCTCCCCCTCCTTCCGAGCAGTCGCGAGGGAGGGGGGAGGCAGGGCCTGGGCGGGCAGCTTTGCCGCGCTTTGGTTTTCTGCGTCAGAAGCTTTAGCAAAACAGCGGCGGGAGCGCGCGGCTGGAGGCGCGCGCGCGCGGGGGCCCCCCTCCCCCGCCTCGCCGAGACCCAACAAATTCAAGACTCTGAATGACAGTGCGGCGGGAGCCTGCGCAGCGCGCGCCGAGCCGAGGCACTGCCGCTTTAAGCTCACTTGCCCATTGTTCGGAATCTAGCCAATGAGAAAAGGCCCGCTCCCTGTATTCAGCCAATAGCGCTGGGACCAGGGTGGCTGAGCACCGCCCACTAATCTATATTAAAGGTTCTGGCGCCGCGTGAGTCCCCCACTGGCTGTTCCGAAAAGCCATCTTTGCATTGTTCCTGGGTCCTGCTCCGCGCTCGCTGCAGCCACCTTCGCCGCCCGCCTCCTCCTCCGCCGCGGACTCCGGCAGCTTTCTAGCCAGAGTCCTCGAACTCGATCTCATTCTCACTCGCGGCATCGGATCACCGGCGTGCCCCACCACCATGTCAGACGCGGCCGTGGACACCAGCTCCGAGATTACCACCAAGGTGAGGCTGGACGCCGCCCGCCCCCTCGGGGTCCGCGCTTAGTTGCCCGGGCAGTGTTGGGCGCGTGGCGGTCGGGATGGGGCAGAGCCCGCTCTGACGGCTTTTCAAAAAGACCTCGCCACCTTCCAGCAATGCGATGGCCCCGGGCACCCACTCTTTGTGTGCGGGGGAGGGGGCGCAAAGCGGCGCGGGCATTCGTGCCGCCGTCGGTAGCGGGCCAATGGCCTGGGGTCGTCGCGCAGCTCGGGGGAAAAACAAGGAGGGCCGACGCGAGAGCCCTCAACTTGTTTGCGAATCGTCTGAGCGGCAGCAGGGAGTATCGGGGCCGTGTTAGGGGTCGCGGGGCCGCGGCGCACGGAAATAACTTTGAAACTCCGGCGCGAATGCAGTCGGAAGTGGGGGTCGCGTGTGCGGCGCCGGCGGGATGCGGGCGCCGGCGTCCGCGCTGCTCTTTGTTAGGCGCCCGGGTTCGCGCCCTGTAGCGGGCCGGCCGCGGGCTCTCCGGACCGACTCGGAATGACGCTGGCGGGGCGGCGCGCTGCACCGTGGGAGCCTTGGCCGAGATGCCGAGGGCCCGTTTTCCTCACCCCCGGGTGGGTGGTCGTAGGGTGGCCGTGGAGGGTGGGAGTTCCAGCGGTGGGCTCCGGCTCCGGCGGTCACCCCTTGGCGGTGTGAGTCTGGGCCCGGGCGGCGAGCCCACGCGCCGGAGGGGGAGGAAGCGGAAAGTGAAGCCGCGGCACGCCGGAGCGGCTAGGGGCGCCCCCCGCGGCTAGCCTGCTCCGCCGTGGAGCGCGGTCGAGTAGTCCTCGCAGATTGAGGTCCTGCTTTCCGAGTCCCGAGGCGGCGGCTGGATGTCTCCGCCGTCCGCCCAGCGAAGTGTTTCCGTCCTCAGTACGGCGATCGGCCGGTGCTGCCTTGCTCCAAACATTTCGATGTTTGCATCCCACTCGTCCCGCAGTAAGCGGGAACTCGTGCGCGAGTTCCACTCGAGTGAACTAGGCATCTTTACCTCCCACGGGGCGACCCGGTGTAGAAGCATTCCCAGAGCGCGCTACCTCTGGAGCGGTGCCCGGCAGCCCCCGTAGACAGACCCACTTCCCAGCCGGCCTGGTCCCCTCCCCCACGCGGGCCGCGGCGGGAGTTTCTCTCTGAGGTGAATTCCCGAGAGGCTCAATTGGTCACCCTGGGGAGTGCGCCCCCGACGGTCTCGAGGCTCGAGTCTGAGAAGCTCCGGATCCCCGGTGGCCTCCCGCGGGACTTTGCGCGCCAAAATTGGAGGCGGGAGCCTCGTGCTGGCCTTTACGGTGGCGGCCGAAATTGCCCTCCTGTAGAGGGCTTACTAGCGGGTAATCCGAGCTCGCCTAGACGAACGCGGACTGCGGGTCTCCGGGGCACAGGGCACCACTCGGCGCCCCGGGGCCACGTGCTCTTTGCGCGCGGTGCGTGCTGAGGCTCGCGCGCATAGTTCGCTAGCGAGTTGTGCGCCTGCGCACTGTTGCCACCCCGCCCCCACTCACTCCCTCGGGCTTCGGCCGCCAGGGGGCGGGAGCGGGCCCTGTGGGTCCAAGGCTGACCTGGTGGGCTTGAACCTGGAGGTTCCGACAGGTGATCTGAGGCTGTGTCTCGGCCTAGTTGTTGTCCGGTGCTTGGGCCCCGGGTGGGAGGCTAATTCAACCACCAGAGTGGAAAAAGTTGCCCAGCGGTGCAGTTCCACTGCTGCAGTCTCCGGAGAACCAGCCTTGGACTATGGAGGCCGGGGAGGTTCCTTGTACCAGTAACAGCTGTTGCGATGTTTGGCCAAGGCATGGCTTTGAGCAGGCACAGGCGCCCCCGTTCCCCATCTGGATTCTCCAACCATTCCCCAAGCGCTCCACCATGGACAGGCTCCTCCCTCCACAACCTTATTTATGGCACGGCACATAGCCACCGCCTTCCAAGAAGGGTTTGAGGGGTGGAGCTCCCTCTAGCTGGAAGCAGGCGGTAAAAAGGGCGGCGTGCAGGTGAGGGCGACAGTTCCCAAGCTTGTCTGCCTGGCCTAGCGAGTTTGTGGCTGTGGTGCCATATGGTAGCTGAGAAGTGTGAGTCGGGCACTCGGGTCTACCTTGTTTTCAGTGTGTTTTGAAGTGTCTTAACGTTTTGATTGTATACTATGACTCATCCTTCTCCTAGGGTAGCCAGTGAGTCTCAACTTGAGTCATAGATTGGCTTTATCTAATGCTCAGCACATTGGCTGTTGGCTGCCATGAATTATTCTGAAGACTAACGGGTTTCTTCTTCCTTCTAAAGGACTTGAAGGAGAAGAAGGAAGTTGTGGAGGAGGCAGAGAATGGAAGAGATGCACCTGCCAATGGGAATGCTGTGAGTGCCCATCCAGCTGGAGCTTCTATTCCCAGTTTTTACATAAGTTTTCAGCCTAGTTTAGGATGATGAAGGGTGTTGGAGGATCAGGCTGTTCTGTCAAACTTCAAAGTTTAGGAGGTGGCCTGTGGTTAGTTGTATGCTGTGGGCATTTCTTTTGGTGAGGGTCAAGGTGCATTAGACATGCTGGCTAATGGCTGGTGTTTTCTGTTGAGCAGAATGAGGAAAATGGGGAGCAGGAGGCTGACAATGAGGTAGATGAAGAAGAGGAAGAAGGTGGGGAGGAAGAGGAGGAGGAGGAAGAAGGTGACGGTGAGTAGTTTTGTTTTCCCAGGTTCTTTCCTGAGGGAGAGGTTGGTTGGGCTCTGGGCAAGTGAACCACATCCAACTGCAGTGTACCGGTGGAGTCAGGGCCTTGTTTCAGTCTAGTACTCTCCCCTGTTGGACACTTTCCTCATCTTAAAAACACTTGGTTTCCTATCTGGCCTGTCTACTTTGGCAGGTAGCACAGACAGGGCAGGGCCGATGGTGGCCATTATTGAGGGACAGTGGTTTATGTGGCCCCTGGTTTTCTCCAGGTGAGGAAGAGGATGGAGATGAAGATGAGGAAACTGAGGCTCCTACGGGCAAACGGGTAGCTGAAGACGACGAGGTAGGTCTTTCTTGGCTTCGGGTTTGGGGGTGTGCAGTACCTTTTCCTGAAGTTCAGAAGCTTGAGGTTGGTTCTGGCTTTGTAGTTGGGCAATGGTGATAGATTCTGAGTGGGGCATTTTAAATGGCCCAGCTTTGCTTTCCTGCAAGATTGGGAGGGGTCTAACCCTATAGTGACAGGGCTGATACTGTTTTCTGTGCAGGATGATGATGTTGACACCAAGAAGCAGAAGACTGATGAGGATGACTAGACAGCAAAAAGGAAAAGCTAAACTTAAGGCCACCGTGACCTATTCACCCTTCACTTCCCGTCTCAGAATTTAACGTGGTCACCTTCGAGTAGAGAAGCAGGCCCCGCCCGCCCACAGCGGGCAGTGCCACCCACAGATGACATGCGCTCTCCACCACCCCACCAAAACCACAACATGAATTTGCAACAGGGGAGGAAAAAAAGAACCAAAACTTCTGAGGCCCTGCTTTTTTTCTTAAAAATACTTTAAAAGGAAAATTTGTTTGTATTTTTTATTTACATTTTATATTTTTGTACATATTGTTAGGGGTCAGCCATTTTTAATGATAACGGGTGACCAAACCAGCCTTCAGAGCGTTCTCTGTCCTACTTCGACTTTACTTGTGGTGTGACCATGTTCATTATAATCTCAAAGGAGAAAAAAAACCTTGTAAAAAAAACAAAAACAACAACAAAAAAACAATCTTATTCCGAGCATTCCAGTAACTTTTTTTGTGTATGTACCTAGCTGTACTATAAGTAGTTGGTTTGTATGAGATGGTTAAAAAGGCCAAAGATAAAAGGTTTCTTTTTTTTCCTTTTTTTGTCTATGAAGTTGCTGTTTCTTTTTCTTTTTTTTTTTTTTTGGCCTGTTTGATGTATGTGTGAAACAATGTCCAACAATAAAACCGGAATTTTATTTTGCTGAGTTGTTCTAACAACGTGTCTCAAGCCTGGTTTTTTAGTGTACCTAGTTCTTTGAGACAGAACTATCCTATCTCCAATCCCCTGAACCTCGTGAGTGATTATAGTTGTTTAACACCACACCCAGCCTGCCATCTATTTTCTGGTAGTTTGGGAGTTGAGGACTGCCCTAGAACAGGTTAGAAGTAAACTTTGGCTGGGGGAGCGTCTACTGGGTCAGTTCTTTACCAATGAGGTACCAACATCTCTTCCTGAGAACTGGGCTTAGGTCACTGGGTGCCAGATAAGGAATGGACTAGAGAAATGTGCTGGATGTGGAATCTTTAGTGGCACACAGGTCAAATAAGAACCTGGCCTAGTTGTTAGTCTTCTGGCTGCTGTCCTTGTTAATACTGTTTGTTTGCTCCCCCTAGTGGTACCTCATGGTACTTGCAGCCAAGCCTAAAGCTTATGTTGTGGGGCTGTGGTGTAACTTGGGCAAACTCTGACTTTAGTGACTTCATTCAGGTTTAATGCAGTCCTATCTTCCCCTTGAGCATATTGCTGGGTAATTTGTTTTTCAGACTTGGTGTAGTGGGTGCTATGCCAGTTTTCAGGTGTTGGAGCCCAAGAATTGCTACGTGCTTGGGATATGGGATACCTCGAGGCTGAGGATGGCTGTGTGTGTATATGGGAGATGAGCTTTCCCAGGGACCTCAGGTGCTGGGTGGACCAAAAGGAGAAGTGGAGATGAAGAGCTTTGGATATTTGGAGACTTGGATTCGGTAATATAGCTAGTTGGGAAGCCAGTCTGGTCTAAGTCCCCTAACCCCCAAAGATTACACCTCAATTTCTGGATCCTAGACTGGAGGAAGCATTGTGGGTTGAGTTTACTTCCCTCGTCTGAAACTGCTCGTTAGGGGTCTTCTCCATTTGTTCTAAGGAATCATCTGATCTGGAAAGATTGTGTTCAAGAGGGGCAAATTGCAAACCAGGGTGTTTATTTTAAAATTCCTTAGTGACTACAGACCACCAGACCCTGGTAAGGACAGGAAATTGAGTCAAGGAGGACTCCCTGGGAAGGGCAATGGGATAATTTGGAAAGCCTGGGAGATGTACAAGGGTTGGAGTTAAGGAGAGACAAGGCCCCAAGCCTACCCCTGTATTACTGCAGTCTCCCCTTCTACCCAAAGCACATCAGGCCTGGCTCATTCCACATCTACCTTGGAGCTGAGAGGACTTTGTTGTGGCTGAAACTTAGTCTGCTCATCAGCTGAGCTGTTCAGACTCCCGGCCACCATGCAGCATGGATCTATCCAGGGTCAGAGACTGGTAGAACTTTGTATGCCCACTCTTCATCTCTGTGCTGGCTCCTCCAGGAAAGAAACCAAACCTGAACTGAACTGGGCCTCTCATCCCAGGACAGTTGGTCAGTCTTGATGTCTCTAAAAAAGGTGAAGGGTTGTAAACTTAACATGTGCAGAGAGCAGCTAGCCCTGTTCTCTGAGACTGCATATACATGTAGAAAATACAGACCTGGCAGCCATGTTAGTAGGGAGTCAGGAAGTGAATTGCTGGTGTCTTAACTGTGTCTTCTGGAGAATGGGAACAATAGCACAAGGCTAGGATCAGGGCCCACTCACTGATTTCCTAGTTCAAGACACCTGGATGTATACTGAGCCTGCATCCTATCCCAGCAGCTAAGTTCTCATTTCTCTAGAGATTAGTTCTGGGAACTCTAGATATTAGTCACCCTCAGTGGAGTACACTTTCTGGTCCTGAACCTAGCACACAAGGCCTGCCGGCAGACCTTTCCAAATGGTTCAGGGTCTCTGAGATCCTGTTGCTGACATCTGCACTGCCTAGGAAAGAACTCTGGGAGATAGGTGAGCAGTGAGCGCCCTCTGGTGGGTAAGATTTGTTAGGTCTAGGAAAGAGCCCACCAATGGCCTGGGTCCAGGGAAGGTGCCTTCCCCTCCATTATACATGCTCTCTCTTGCTGGAACTTTAGTCAATATGGAGTTAGTGTCATATACCCTCAGGGCAGCTAATATCTCATCCCAAGGACCTGGTCCTTTTTCTGGAAGGGAGACTGCTCCCCAGAGACAGAAATGACTGAGGCCCCCAAGTGGCTCCTCTGGTGCTGCGGCCTCCCCTGTGTTACAGGACCTGAGCTGCCCTCAGTGACCAGCATTGCAGTCATATGCTTTGTTGTTAGCTTACTGCAGATGGTCTGTGTGCACAGTGCCCTCCTGGGGCCAACCCATCTCTGGGTGGTCAATGCCTGTGTCCTAGAAATGGGCCAGCCCTGCCTCTCAGGCTTCTGACCTCTCTTTGGTACCCTCCTGGTGGAAATTGTGTGGAGACAGAAGCCCCGTGCCCAACTTTATTTGGGGCTTCTCTCAGTCTAGTCTGGTTTCACAGGCCTAGCCTCCTCTGACAAACATACTCAGCAGCCAGCCCTGATACAACTGTACTCCAGCTTAGCACCATGGCCAGCTTGTTTTCATCACAAGAATAGGGCCAGCCAATGAAAGGTGCAAGGCTGTCACCTGAGAGACTTTCTGGATGCCTTAGCCTTGCCTGAGCTTGTAGGAGTTATGGATGCTTGGCTTGGGAAATAGCTGAGGTTTAAGGCTACCTGGCTCACTGTGCTCATACTGGGTGAATGGTATGTAAGTACATTACTTAGAAAATGCTGCCTGCTGGTGACTGGTGTGGATTCCATGAAGTCCTTAACCAGCTGAGGGATCCCACTTAGAGCATGCATGTCCAGAGGCTCTCCATCAAAGCTGCTCCCATAGTAACAAGGAGTGCCAGCTGGCCACTTGAGACACTTGTATTCGCTATCCTCCATCATTTTGGTGATAACTGCCTGAAATAGTGTGTTTGCTTTTCCTCCTGTGGCACGTTCCCCTTATAACTCTCATGCCAGACTGAGGTAGAACATTAGACTTGGTCCTGGTTACATTGAGTGGTTCAAAATTGGTACATAACCCAAAACACCCCGAGGGAGCCCTGGATTTTTTTAACTTAAAAAAATTTTACATTCTATTTATTTGTAATTAAAATATTTCTTAAAATTATTTTTATGTGTATGGGTGTTTTGCTTGCATGTATGTAAATGTACTATGTGTGTGTAGTACCCTTAGAGGCCAGAAGAGGTATCAGTTCCCTAGAATTGGAGTTACAGATGGTTGTGAGCTGAAGTGTGGGTGCTGGGAATCCAACCCTGCCCTCTGGAAGAGCAGCCAGTGCTCTAAACCACTGAGCCATCTCTCCAGACCCAACTTATCTTTTCATTCATTTATTCATTTATTTTTTAATGATTTATTTATTTTTATTTCATGTGCATTGGTGTTTTGCCTGCATGTATGTCTGTGTGAAGGTGTAGGATCTCTGGAACTGGAGTTAACACACAGTTGGGAGTTACCATGTGGGTGCTGGGAATTGAACCTGGGTCCTCTGGAAGGTCAACTAGTGCTCTTAACTGCTGAGCCATCTCTCCAGCATACCCCACCCAACTTATTTATTTTTAAACAATTATTTTAAAATGTTTTATTTTTACCTGTCTCTGTTTGTGTGTGTGTAAGAATGTGTGTTGCAGGTGCCAGTGGAGGCCAGTGGCATTAGATTACCCCAGAACCAGAGTTTTAGGCAATTGTGAGTCACCTAACATGGGTGCATGGGAATCAAACGTGGGTCCTGTAGAAGAGCAGAAAGTATTTGTAATAACAGCCATATCCCCATACCCTTATTTTACTCTTTCAGTTACAGTTACTTTATTTAATAATGTGTGCATCCATATGTGTGGGCATATACCTGCCATGGTGTGGAAGTCAAAGGACAACTTGCAGAGAATCAGTTCTCTCTTTTCATGATGTGGGCCCTGGGGATCGAACTTGGGTTGTCAGACTTGGCAGCAGGCACTGTTACCTACTGAGTCGTTTCACCAGTGCATCACCCCTCCTACCGTCTTTGAGACCAGGTCTAACTATATAGCCCTTGCTAGCCTGATGCTCATTATGTAGACAAGACTGATCTTGAACTCAGAAATCTGCTCACTAATGCTTTCCCAGTGCTGGAATCAAAGGTATGTGCCACCACACTCAGTGCATTGTATTGATTAGTTGATTGATTGATTTAGTGAGTGTGTGTGTGAAGGCCCTCACACACATGTGCCATGGCACACATGAAGAGGTCAGAGGACAATTTGTGAGAATCAGTTCTTTTCTTCTACCATGTGGATTCTGGGGATTTAATCCAGGGCCTCAGATTTGACCAAAAGTGCCTTTCTTTACCCACTGGGTGATCTAGACAGCCTAGACAGTAAAATATATATATAAATTTTTTAAAAGTTATTTATTTTTTATCTGCATGGATGTTTTGTCTGTGTACCACATGCATATAGTGCCCTTGGAAGTTATGCCAGGGTGTCAGGACTCCTGGAACTCGAGTTCTAGATGGTTGGGAATCACGATGTTTGTGCTGGGAATCAAACCCCAGTCTTCTGAAAGAGCAGCCAGCAGCCTAAACTGCTGAACCACCTCTCCATCCTACCCCCCCTTTTTTGAAACAGTCTTACTGCGTGGTCCTGGCTGGCTGAAATGCACAGAAATCCACCTGGATCTGCTTCCTAAGTGTTGGGATTAAAGGCCTGTGCCACTGTGCTCAGCTCCAGCCCCTATTTTTATTTTGTA
This sequence comes from Cricetomys ansorgei, assembly GCA_026225945.1. Classification (NCBI taxonomy): domain Eukaryota; kingdom Metazoa; phylum Chordata; class Mammalia; order Rodentia; family Nesomyidae; genus Cricetomys; species Cricetomys ansorgei. The sequence goes on from JAMJFZ010001796.1 coordinate 22,733,518, forward strand.
TATGCATGAATGTCTTGTCTGCATGTATTTATGTATGTACATGTACTAGGTGTGTTCTTGGTTCCAGAGGCCAGAAGAGGGTGCTGAACTCTTTGAAACTGGAGTTATAGATGGTTGTGAGGCACCGTACGGGTAAGTCTTGGGATCCGAACCCAGGTCCTCTGTAAGAGTAACAATTGCTCTTAACCATTGAGCCATCTCTCTGACATTCACAGGCTATATCTTAACAGAATTCTGGCCCCTCTCAAATCACTCTCATCAGATGGGATATGCCCCAACGTCACCTGACTGGCCCACCCTGTAATCCTTTGTCTAAAGCTCCTTTTCTTTCTTAAGTCTCTGGCGGTCTGACTTCACAGTTTTATTATTCTTGCTTTGTAGAGGGTCCTTGTCCCTCAGCTAACTCAGTTGCTTAGAGAGGCTCCTGGATAAGAGGAAAGCGCCCCCCCCCCCCCCATGGTCAGGTAGCCTGAAATCTTTGCCTGAAAAAGGCACATGTGAGAAACAGGAGGTGAGAGCCATCCTGTTTGTTGAAGTGACAGGAAAAGGTTTTTTTCCTTGTAAAGGACCCACTGGGCCTTTAACATACAAGAGTGCTGATTCTACAGGAGGCTTAACATGGAGCTTTCTACATTTATTTCACCTGGATTTTTTCCAGTGGAGCCTATTAACAGCCTGAAGGACACTGGTGTCCCGAAAAAGCTGATCTTGCAAAGCACAGACCCTCACCAGGGCTTGGGGAATATGTGCTGACCTAGGCAGAAGGTGGATTCCTTTGGGAACTGGTTCTAAGTCTAGCTTAGAACTCTCCTTCCTAGGCTGCTTCTTTCTGTGGTCACAGGCAGTCTGATTTGTGCTCAGCACAGAGAGGAGCCCATGTGCCCTTGGCCAGGATATAACTGGCATCAGCAAGGTTGGGGAGACAGCTAAGGGTGGAAGCTGGTAGAGTCCTATCTGGGAAGCATTCTGACTCTCAATATTAAGGTCCAGAAAATATACCTGGCAGAGTGGTTCACATCTGTAACCCCACACTCAGGAGTCTGAAGCAGGAGGATCACCTATATGGTGATACCTAGTCTCAAAAATAAAGCAATAAAAAAAGATACGCGCGTGCACGTACACACACACACACACACACACACACACACACACACACAAACACATGTTCTTTAATGTATTTTATTTAATTTGTATGTAGGCATGCATGCGGGCCACACACATGGAGGTGTGTGTGCCAGGAATGCATGTGCAGGCCAGAGGACAACTTGTGGGAGTTGGTCCTATGGATTGAACTCAGGTCATCAGGCTTGGCAGCAAGCACCTTTATCTACTAAGCCATCCTACTGGCCCCACATACATAGTCTTTAATCCAGAAATTGCACTACCAGGGAACCATCTTAGGGACAGCAGAACTGCTAGGGCAGGTACTAGATTCAAAGATGTCCATGACAACATTATTCACCAAAGTCACCAATTACAAAAGGTTAAATGCAGAACTGCTCAGCTGGTAGAATAGTGTCAGGAAGACTGAGAGATTGTTTTGTATGACCACAACCATGGCTCACTGCACAAATAACTCTGGGAACTGGGTTGATTTGTTGGTTGGCTTTTTATTCTTTATTTTTTTTTTTTCTTTTATGTGTATGAATGTTTTTCCTGGCATTCATGTCTGGGGACCATGTGCATGCAGTGCCCTCAGAGGCCAGAAGAGGGAGTCAGATCCTCTGGAACTGGAGTTGAAGATTGTAAGCAATCATGTAGGTGTTAGGAATCACCTGTGGAAGAGCAACCAGCGCTCTTAACCAAAGCCATCTCTTCAATTTTTGTTGCTTTGTTTTTTGAGACAGTCTCTCATGTAGTCCAGGCTGGTCTTGAACTCATCATATAGCCAACACTGTTCTTGAACATCTGATCCTCCTGCCTTTATACCTTGAGTGCTGGGATTATAGGTATGTGTTACAATGTCTGGCAAGAAACTGTCAATATGAGGCATGTGTCCTTTTTTTTTTTTTTCTAGGACTACACATAAGTTTGGTATTTTTGAAAATTGTTTTTGTGTGTCTTTTGCCTGAATGTGTGTATGCATATTTGGTGCCTGCAGAGACTGGACAAAGGTATCAGATCCCCTAGAACTTGAGTTAGGAATGGTTGTGAACCCCCATGTAGGTACTAAGAATCGAACCCTAGTCCTCCACAAGAGCAACGAGTGCTCTTAACCTCTGAGCCATCTCTCTAGTTCCACTACAAATAGTTTTGAACAGTGTAGTGGGAAAGCTCATTTTAAAATGTCAAGAGAAACTTGGTGTAGTGACATGTGCCTATAATCCCAGCACTTGGAAGGCAGAGACAGGTGGATCTCTTGGATATAGTGAGTTCCAGGACAGCCAGGGCTACATACAGAGACTGTCTCAAAAAAAAAAAAAGGTCAAGAGAAAAGTTATACAGAATTGTGTATATAATATAATCTGGCAAAATAAAAGCCAGAGGGCTAGGGCCATACCTCTGTAGTACAGCACTTGTATAGATATACAAGGCCCTGAGCCCTGCACCACAGAATTAAAAACAAAACAGGGCCTGGATAGACAGCTCAGCAGTTAAGAGCACTTGAGACTCTTACAGAGGACCAGGGTTCAGTTCCCAGCACCCACATGTGGCCTCCATGGGCACCAGACAATCTGTGGTACACACATATCCATTAGGCAAAACATTCATACACATAAAAGAAGTAAATATCTTTAAATTTTATTTATTTATTATTTATTTAGTTTTCTGATACAAGGTTTCTTTATGTAGCCTTGACTGTCCTAGATTCACTCTGTAGACCAGGCTGGCCTTAAATCCACAGAGATCCACCTGCCTCGGCCTCTCAAGTGTTGCGATTAAAGGTGTTGACCACCACCACTCAGTTAATGTTCATTCTTTTCTGAAAAAAAAAAAAGGGGTGGGGTGGGGGTTGGGCTGGCTAGAGAGGGCTCAGAGGTTAAAAGTACTTGCTGCTCTTGCAGAAGAATGGAGTTTGGTGTCCAGTCCCCAGGCCAGGCAGCTTATAACTTCATCTTTAGTGAATATAACATCCTCTCTTGGCCTCTGCAGGCACACACAAGTGCACGTGCCTGCCCTTCCCCCAATATGCACACACCCATTTGAACACACATGCATATACACACAGTAATTGTAAACATTAAATTTTATTTTTTTTCATTTATTTATGTTTATGTGTGTTTCTATCTAATATTTCCCTCTCTCTCTCTCTCTCTCTCTGTTTTAAGCTATATAAACTGAGAAAATATTTCTTTTTGAGACAGGATCTCACTCTGTAGCCCTGGCTGGCCTGGAACTTGCCTTGTAGACATGAATACCCTCAGGATCAGAGAGGTCACTTAGTGCTTGGATTGAAGGCATGTGCCACCATGCCCACCAGAAAAGAACATTTTTAACTATTTGAGACAGAGTCTTACTATGTAGTCTAGGCTGGCCTCGAACTCAAGATTTTCCTGCCTCAGCCTCCAAATTACACAGGCACATCCAGCTCTGTGTTTAGAAAGCTTTCAAACAGCCACTAGGTCACTAACAAGTACTAAAAGTAAAACTTGACAAAGTAAGCAGAGAGTATTGCCTCCAGGCTAAGGCCATAGGAAGGTCCTCTAGCAGGGAGAAGTGATCAGCTTTGGTGTCCAAGCTATCCTTTCTGGCTATGACCTGCAGTGTGGGTGGGATGGGTGGGAGCAGCCAGTGCCTGGTCCCCAATTGGCTATGGGGGAACCAACCTAGGAGCTGTAGGAATGGGAAAGGGTGATGTTTTTAGAGGAAAGTCAATAGGCTTGAGTCTACTGGAGAGGAAGATGGAGAATGGAGACAGCTGCTCTTATAGCCCTAGCCTGTCCACACACGGTGTCCATCTACCCTCCCTTCTGAGTCTCTGGGAAGGCAAAGCCATCAGGGTCCACTCTGTCCAACTCCCTCCTTCTTCCTTCCCATCCTACCTCGGCCTGGCAGTGGCTGCTGTCCACCTCCATAGCCAAGCTCTCTCTGGTTCAGAGGCAAGCAGGGTATATACACTCTTGCTGCTGCTGCTGACAGTTTCATAGACTTTGCAAAAGAAATGGAGGAAAACCTAGCTTTCCAGTCTGTTGGTTGCTAGGGAGCCATCAACCCTATGGGTCTGATCTGCTGCCACCACACTGTTCTGGTTCCTTAGTGCGTGACTCAGAACTTGAAGTTACTTCTTTGCTTCCTGCCCCTTCCCACTGGTGAGGGGCTCGTTTTCTCCTTCCAGCAAGGTATCTCCACCATTCAGTGTCTGCTCAGGAAATGCTCAGGACGAGCTCAGGAAATATGAGTCAAGGTTTAGGCTTAATGAATTGGCATGCAGTATGTTTTTGATACACAATAGCTTAAAAATAAAAAGCAACTGGGTCAAGGGAGCAGAAAGAAAATAAAGATCGTGTGTGTGTGTGTGTGTGTGTGTGTGTGTGTGTGTGTTCTTGAAATACAAGAGAAGAATCTCCAGGGAAGGTAAGGGTCAGTTGCAGCCTAGAAGCAAGAAGCCTGAGAGGAGCCACCAGAGGGAGACAGAGGGGAGGCAGTGGCTTTGGAGTGAGGAGACCCAGGGAGCCTGAAATATAGGACAGGAGTGGAAGGCAATGCAAAGCTGAACCCAAGCCTTCCCTTCCTTCTTTCTCCCTCCCCTCCCTCCCTCTCTCCCTTTTTTTTTTTTTTTTTTTCTCTTCTCCCAAGACAGGGTTTCTCTGTTGTAACTCTGGCTGTCCTGAAACTCTGAAGACCAGGGTGGCCTCGAACTCAGAGATCCACCTGCCTCTCGAGTGCTGGGATTAAAGGCATTTACCACCACCACTCTGCTCCTCCTTTTCTTAAAAAAATTTTTTTTTATGCATACGAGTATCTTGCCTGCATGTATGTATGAGCTCCACTTGCAGGCCTAGTACTTGTGGAGGCCAGAAGTGGGGGTCTTATCCCCTGGAAGTGGAGCTACAGATAGTTGTGAGCTGCCACATAAGTGATAGAACTGAATCTTAACTTCTGAGCCATCTCTCCATCCCCATCTTTTATTTTTAGATTGGTTTATTCTAGTATGTATGAATGTTTGCCTGCATATATGCATGTGTACCATGTCCATGCCTGGTGCCTGTGGAGGTCAGAAGAGGGTGCAGGATCTCCTGAACTGGAGTTACAGACAGGAGTTGCCATGTGGGTGCTGGGAACTGGACTGAGGTCCTTTGCAAGAGCAGTAAGTGCTCCTGACTGCCAAGCTATCTCTGTGGTTCCCTTATTTTTTTTTTAAAACTTTGTGTATTTGAGTGTGGGTACCCCTAGAGCCCAGAGGCATCAGATACCCTGAGCTGGAGTTATAGGCAGTTGTGAAGGAGCCAATGCTGGTGCTGGGAGCAGAACTTGGCTCCTCTGTGAGAGCATTACTCTATTTTAACTGCTTAAGCCATCTTTCCAACTCCCTTATTTTCAAAAGTATATTTAGGGCTGGGGTGGTCACTCTTGCTTAGCATCTCTAGCTCCTTAAAAACAAAACTAATCAACCATTCAATTTGGTGGGCTGAGTGAGGAGCACAGAGACAGCTTTTTTGATTTTGTCTGTCTTCAGGGACATCTCTTCCTATGAATCCCCATCTTATGAAAACCATGTCGCATCTTCCTCCTGCTGATGGGGTTTAGTCAAGATAGGCCTGTGTGGAGCACAGCCTCTTACGGATACAGATAACAGTCTCCTGGTGTGGTCTGGATGTGGCATTCCCCATGCAGGCTCAGCTCAGTGCCTAGTACATCCCCTACTGCAGAAGAACATGTTGGACCCTCAAGATGGCTCACTGGGTAAAGGTGCTTGCTGCCAAGCCTAACTACCTAAGTTCAATCCCTGGAACCCACACGGTGGAAGGAGAGATCCAACTCTCTCAAGTCATCTTCTGACCTCCACACTGGTGCACACACAAATATCTATAAATTAAAAGGAACAGTGTTCAGCAGGTGTGGTAGCCACACCTATAATCCCAGTCTGAGGGAGGCAGTCAGGGGGATAAGGCCAGCCTGGTCTACACAGTGAGACTCTAAGACACTGCAGCACAAACAAAACACAACCCCTGCCCCCCAATTTTTAAAAGGGCTCAAAATATTGGCGAGTGACAAAATGGGGAGAAAGTTAAAGAGGGCTTGCCAAATTTTCTCTAGAGATCTTTCTCTCACCCACATCTGCCCAAGGCTGTGTGGCTTAGGTTTTCCTCCTCTCCTCAGTGACTGGAGCGGATTCTTCCTCAGTTCGCACTGAGTGGAAATGGGTCTGCCTCTGCCCAATAGCACACTGCAGAGACCTGGGCCAGCCTGGGCTGTCCTTGTGTACTGCTACTTGTCTGTAGCAGTTTCAATGGCTGTACTGTGTGTCCCACAGCAGCCTACAGACTCCACTAGTCACCAGTGCTTTCTTTTTCTTGCAGTGTTGGGCACTGAACCCTTGAACTCTATCTACCACTGAGCACAGCCCCAGCCTGAGGTGCTTCTGCATGCAGGTTGCCACACCCATACTTCTAGGATCTGAATCTCTGGGGATCTGAGCAAGTACCTACCAATTTTTGAAAACCAGTGGCCACACCCTGTGCCAGGCTTTGCCTACATGCTTTTTCCAATACAGTTCAAAGGTTTCAGAGTATCCAGTAAAAACTCAGGCCTTCAGACAACTGGGTATCGATTCCAACCCCAGCCTGCACTCACCTTACAGAAGCTGACCTGGGGGTTCAGCAGATGGCTCTGTGGGTTGAATGCTCTTAGAGGATCTGAGTTCCATTCCCAGCACCGACATCAGGCCTGTAACTCTAGCTCCAGGGGGATTTGAACCTCTGACTTTTGTGGGCACCTGCACTCATGTGCACATACCCACACATATACACATAATTAAATCTTTTAAAAACTGACTCTGATGACAGACTTAGGGGTATAGTCCCTGCAGTTCCCATTTGCCCGTGTTCATCGGTGGTCCATGCTAATGCCCTCTACTGCACCTCCTCAGTACCCTGCTGTCTTCTGTTGGTTCAAACCTCATGGCATGCCTCAGTGTTCTCATTGCTTGTTTCAGGATAATTGTTTCTTGAGCATATGAATTCTACCCCAGACTGACAGGAGGCTTCAAAGAATGACTGGGATGTAATTCTTTTTCTGTTTTTTTCCCCTCTTTCAGAGAAGTCAGCAAATAATTCAGTCTGAATGTTTTGCCTAGATGAAAGAAAAGGAGAGACATTTTTTTTTCAGTCAGGGTTTCATGTAGCCCAGGTTGGCCTCAACTTTGCTATGGAGCTGAGGATGACCTTGAACTCCTGATCTTCCTGCCTTCACCTCCCCTGAGCTAGGTGAGCCATTATGTCTGCCTTGGGGAAGCATTTTCTAATTATTACTTTCTCCTCTGCCATGTGCCCAGTGCTGGTAAGTGTCCCCTGAGGGAATTCTTGGGAGCACACATGGTTAGGGAAAACATAAGGTAGCCTACTCTGAGAATAGAGGTGGGATTTTAAGAAGACAAAAGGAAACCTCTATTCCATCCATCTTTTTTCCAACTGTGTATGTGTTGGGGTGGGGAGCAGGTGTCATGTAGTCTTGGACAATCTTAACGTAGTCTGTAGCTGGAGCTGGCCTTGAACTCCTGATCTTCCCATCTCCTCTGGAGTGCCGGACTACAGGTATGTGTCACCATGTCCAGCTACATCCCTAGCCCCTCATCTTGTTTTTTGTAATTTAGTTTTGAATATTAAAATTAGTTTTGTAGAGTAGGGATATAGCTCAGTTGGTATAGTGCTTATCTAGCATACACAAAGGCCTGGATTTAAACCCCAGTGCCCCATAAACTGTGTTTACACAGTATGTTACACACACCTGTATTTCCAGAACTGAGAAGATAAAATATGACTAGAAGTTCAAGGTCATTCTTGAAGCTATAGCCAGCTTGAGGCCAGCCTGGGCTACATGAGACCATGCCTAAAAAAAGAACAAAAACAAGCTTTCCAAGACAACATGACAAAGATAACAGTCACTGAAAGTTGGTGCTGGCATGAGATCTCCTCTTTGCCCAGAGACACCAACAGGGATAGGCAATGGATTCAGAAGGAAGGTTGGAGAGCCAGGTAGTGATCCCTGGCCTCAGATCTACCTTCTGGTTGCCAGATAACTTGAAATTGTTGATATTTTGTAAAGGACAGTAAAGGCTATTGTGGCCCAGAGTTAAGCTCCTAACAAGGAACTCCTTTTGGTTTTCTGTGTCAGACCAGAGAACACTGCAGAAGGCTTCCTCTGGCCATCATCTTGAGATCTCAGCCTTGCCCAGCCCCATGTTCCCTGCCCTCTCTTCTGATGTTGACTCTTAGAAGCAGCAGTGGAGGCTTTTGGGAATGAGAGCTATCCATCCATTTCTGGAGTGAAACATAGTTGTAGTCCTATGATGTGATAGATGAGTATCTTTCTTTCTTTATGAAGTCCAGAAAAAAGGAGAGATGGAAGCAGTACCATGCTAAAGACTGTAGGAATATTTTAATGCTTTAGTTACATCATGTAATAATAATATCATAGTCTATTTTACAAGTTAAAGGTATGAGAATGTATGAAATAGAAGTGGTAGGAAAAAACTAAATGGGTCAGGAAGGTAAATTTTTTCAAAACCAGAGGCCAAAGAAAGCCTGTAGGGCTCAAGGAGGAGGCAGGCAGGTGACAGGCGCAGTGTAGTTCCTAGTATGGGTTTGTTCCCATGTTTGCACCAGGAAGGAGTCGAGGCTTGTCCCCAGCCCTTGCCTGGGGTTGGGAGTTTAGTCTTGTCAGTGAAGATGGAGATTTTGGGAGAAAAAGCCATCTGGCCACCTATACAGAGCTGGTTTCCTGGAGCCACAGGTAGGTTCTGTGTTGAAGGAATCAGCTCGAGTATCAAAAATCAAATGTGTGGAGGAAAAAAGTAAAGCTTCCTCCTGCCCCCGTTCGAAATTTTGAAGTGCATACAAGTTCTCTCAAACGTAGAAAAGCCTCACTCTGGATGTGCTGACAAGAAGATCATCGTCAAAGAATTTTGTCTCTATGATGACATTGCCCCTGTGGGAGAGAGTTGAGAGGGCAAAGAAAGTGAGTGCCACAAGCCAAGGCGCCACTTCCACAGATGGTGTCCACTTGGGTTCTCTGGGCTGGATACTTGTACCACTTAGAGACTTACTCGGGCCATTACAATCCTTGTTCAGAGCCAAGTGTGGTGGTGCACACCCATAACCCCAGGCTACACAAGGCTCAGACAGGAGGATCTGAGTTTAAGGTTAGTCTGGGCTATACAGTGAGGCTTCATCTCAAAATGAGAACAGAGCCAGGCATGGTGAAGCATACCTTTAATCTCAGCACCAGAGAGGAAGAGGCAGGCGGATCTTTGTAAGTTCCAGGCCAACCTGGTCTATATGGTGAGTTCCAGGCCAGCCAGGGATGCAAAGTGAGATCCTGTCTCAAAACAAAAACAAAGCAAAGCAAAGCAAAACAAAATTAAAGTGTTGTCAATTTGGGTTAGATTCTCACACGGTGTTTAACTTTGACTAGCTTGTTCCCATCAGGTGCAGAAGTCAAAAGCAAGTGCATGCCTTTTGTTTTGGCACACTAAATGTCTCTGTAGAGTGCTCTGCATACAGATTCCACGGACATCTATGGTTGGATTACTAATGGATGGCTGCAGAGCCTGGGCTGACCTCAGGGAGGCAGCTTTTCCTACAATACTAATTAAAGCAGACAGCTAGGGTATGACCTGCCCTGCAGCACTCTCCTGACTTTGGGTAGTAGCACCTTGCTCTTCCTTTGTGAACAATCCCCTCTTCAAGTCCCTGGATCAGCCAAGTGACCCTTCTCTCACCTTGCAAAGAGAGTATCACAGCATCTATTCATGCCAATCAGATTCTTCTCCCTGAACAGCGTTCCTCCTCAGATACTTCTTGAGGAAGACATCACGGATTCTTGCCCTTGTCTCTTCCAAGCTGCATAGCTCTCTGCTTGGTCTAACTCAGTTCTATCAGCCAGGATTTGTTTCTGTGGTTTGCAACCAAAGAATCTTAAACAAGGCACGTGTTCTGTGAGATGGAGTTTACTTTTCTGGTGGTTAGATGTTATCTCAGCAGACCATTCTGGTTTTCTTCCTTTTCTTGCTTCACCTTTTCTAGTGATCCTAGAACCTTGTGAATGCCAGGCAAGAACATCCTTACTGAGCCATAATTGGCAGTGCTCCCATTTGTAAAACGGAATACTGCTGCCATACCAAATCACTTTTGAGGGTGTTTATTTAAGGCTGTTTATGGTGGTACATGTCTTTAATCCCAAAACTTGGGAGGCAGAGGCAGGAAGAATTCTGTGAGTTTGAGGTTAGCCTGGTTTACATAATGAGTTCCAGGACAGCCAGGGCTACATAGAGAGACTTTGTCTCAATAATAATAATAATAATAATAATAATAATAATAATAATAATAACAACAACAACAAGACTTTGTCTCAATAATAATAACATTTTCAATAATAATAATAATAATAATAATAATAATAATAATAATAATAATAATTTTTGTGTGTGGATGTTTTGCCTGCATCTAAATCTGTACAACATACATGTGCCTGGTGCCTACAGATGCTAGAAGAGGGGATTAGATCCATGGAATGGGAGCTACAGAGAGTTGAGAGTTGTTACGTGGGTGCTGGGGCTCAAACTTGGATATGGTCCTCTGGAAGAGCAGCCAGTACTCTTAACTGCTAAGCCATTGCTCCAGCTCCTCTATATCTCTTTTACACATTTGATGTGGCTTTCATGAAGGATCTTCTGGCAGATGATCTAGTGTTACACAATTACATGTGGGTCTAAATTTTTAGACAACACTGCTACTAAAATGTTTTTTGGCAGTGCTGGGCACAGAGCTCACAAATGTCAAGCAAGCTCTCTACCACTGAGATGCATCCCCAGTCCTCCTGAAATATTTGAAAGACTGTATCTTTCTCAAGAGAAAATAATGTGTAGGCAGTTACTGACAATGTTTTTAAATTTTTAATATATTATTATTATTATTACTGTGTATCTGTGTATGATGTGTGTGTTAGTGCAGGAGCACTGCACTAGCATGGTGTGCACCATGGTACATTCAGAGACCATTTTCTCCTTCTAGCTTGGGCTCCAGAAATCATACCCAGGCCACCAGGTCATGCTGCCAAGCATTTTTACCTGCCAAGCCATCTTGCTCGTCCCTTACAGTTGTTTTTGACAAAACAAAGTGTTCCTTGATCAAGAAGCACAGTTATTAAATTATAGGCCAATCTCTGAAAACCTATGCTCAAATATTATCCTCTAAGATGGAGCACTTAGGCAGACTGTGTTAGGGGGATCCAGACAGTGTTCGCAATCTCAAGGAGAGAGTGAGTGAAGTTGCTAGATTTGACACCTATTTTGTACCAGTTCCCTTCCACATTGTCTTATCAAATTTATGATAAGACATTATCGCTCAAGGATATAAGTAGTCAGGGTGAACTAGAAATTTAAATGTGGTCTAAAGTTTTTGAATCCATCATATTTCAAATGACTAAAGTCATTAACCTCGACACACACCTGGATACTCTTTTATTTCTAGTTCTCTGCCTGTGAATAGGACCAGGGGTCCCACCTGCCTGAAAGCCTGTTTGGAGACATACTTTGACATTTCCTGGGACCTCACTCACGTTAGGACGCTGGCGGGCATCATCTGGGACTCAGGTGCTGCTTCTATCAAGGACTGCCAGGTATTTGTGGAGTTAGGGATCACAAAGCCAAACTCGAAGAACCACTCTGAGGAAGAAGGAAAAGCCAGTGAGCAGGTGCTATTTGTGGGCATGGGGGAACCATAGGGCATTTGTCTCTCTCCTTTAGAGTGGGCTCTTCCTATTCAGAACCACTAGAGGAACCTATCAGATACTGCTTCCTAGACCAGAGGCATAAGAAAGGATAGAGACATTCACAGACTATCTTCTGATTTGTGTCACAGGCTTGTTTCTTTCTTTCTTTTTTTTTCTTTTTTGTTGTTGTTTGATTTTCCGAGACATGGTTTATCTGTTGTAACTCTGGCTATCCTGGAACTTACTCTGTAGACCAGGCTGGCCTTGAACTTACAGAGATCTGCCTGCCTCTGTCTCCCGAGTGCTGGGATTAAAGGCTTGCACCACCACTGCTGGTTTAGGCTTGTTTCTTATGGGGTCTAACAGACAAGGATCAGAGATCAGGATACATTATAAGAGGTATTTCCTTAGGAGAATCAGGATGTGCACTAAAATAGGTAGACAGGCCTTTGGAATTTTAGCTCTATCGTGACTATATGTTCTCTTACTTTTTGAGAACTCAATGCAGGAACTCCTTAACCATTCACAGCTTACGCTACATAGGTACAGTCCTATACTATAGTTCATTATATTCGCTTCTTCCAAGACTACGTGTAATACCACACCAGGTCAGGCACAGGCACAGGCACAGGCACAGGCACAGATATCCAAGTTTCCAGTGCCAGAGAGCTCAGAGCCCCTTTTGTGTCCAGCCTTGTTTTGTTGTTTTCACTGGGGGCTTCCAGTATTGCAGAATGTAGAAATCCTATTAGTTATACAATTAGTGTTCTCACAGCTCTGCTTTGCCTCTTCCCCTATCATCCTACACTCTGGTTCCAGGCACACATGTAACAGAATACCTTCTAGGCATTGCCCTTTGAAGTAAACTTTTTGTTCCAGACGGAATTTTTCCATTTGCTCTGCTGAAGAAAAGTTCAGTTCTCGAGACACTGCCTTGCACTTGAGGATTTTCTTGGGCACACGGGCTGATGAGAGAGAAAGAGATATTGGTACCCTTATAAATGAGAACCACAGGACTATGATGCTTCAGGTTTCTGGGAGCTCCTTTGGCTGCCTTAGAAAACTTGTTATGTTTATTAAATTTCATTAAATGCCTTGGTAACTGCATTGTATTCCAGCTGAAGGCAGAGATCTAACTGGGCAACACATGAGACATGTTGTCGAGGAACACCAGATCTGGTGTCTCCACGGGCCTCACTTACCTGCTCTTGGCAGGCTCAGGCTGTGAACATCCTCTCTCTATGCAGGCTGTGTGGGTGCCTTCTCTATTATTTTGATTCCCTGAAACTCTTTACTTTTCTTTTTTCCTCTCAAGAGATAAAAATGCAAATTTTCTTTGGAAAAAAGTTGGAATCTTAGCTTTCAGCTTTTCTTTTCTTTTTTGAGACAGGGTCTCATGTGGTCCAGACTGGCTTTGAATTAACTATATAGCTGAGGCTGGCCTTCAACTCCTGATCTTCTGCCTCAACCTGCAAAGTGTTGGGATTACAGGTATGTGCCATCACATCCAGATCTGGGTATGGTCCAATGCTAAAGTGGATTCGAGCAAGTGAGAGACAGAAATGTAAAAGTGGAACAAGAAGTGTTCTGGCTTGCTTGTATGGTTCACCTGTCTATTAGTTGTGTGTTTACTTAGCTCCCTGATGCCAGCATTAGTTCTGGCACTGGGCATAACTTATGCATACAAGTGCTGCAAAGTACCTTCATGCTCCACACCAGGGACTGACAGGTCTTCTGTTCCTTGCCAGAGTATCTTCCCTGTTTCGGCATCCCGAAGGTTCATCCAATTTCTGATCAAATATGATTAAGGAAAAATAAGCCTCTGAGAGTGACTCCTACTGTGTAGTGTAGGGGTCTTACTTTACTCCTATCAACTCTTGTTTATTCTGAAGCAAGTCTGTCAAACTTCTCAGTGCTGTAAGAGCAGGTAGATGTATGTAGGAGAGTCCAAGAGATATCTAAAGGAAGAGGCAGAGAACAATGGAGAGATTTGTATCTACATCATCTTACATAAGAATTCAGGGACATGGACTGGAATGTAGTTCAGAGGTAGAAAGCTTGCTTAGCATTTTCAAGGCCCTGGTTCAATCCTCAGCACTGGGAAAAAACAAAACAAAACAAAACTCAATGATAGCAGCTAGAAGTTGTAAGCAAGGGCTAGAAAATGAATAATGAAAAAAAAAATCTCAACCTGTCAAAGGAATCTCATCAACCAAGATAGTAAAAGACATAAAAGGTCAGATATCAGGGATACTGCCAAAGAACGGAGTCATTCAGATGATCCAGAAGTTTCACTCACCAACACAGAACTCTCAAATGGCTTCTCAGTGTCCTGCTTGTAAATGTAAGAAGACAGCCAAGGACTGGTGAGACAGCTCAGCAGGTTAGTGCTTGTTGCACGAGCCTGACAACCTGAATTTGACCTCTGGATCTCATCATGAAGGGCAGAACAGATTCCCAAAAGTTATCCTCTGACCTCTCTGACCTCCTGACCTCCACAGAAGTGTGTGGCATACGTGTTCCCCTACCCCCCACATCAGCCAAGAATCATCAGAAATCAAGACGTTTACTATGAGAGGGAGACAGACCAAACTACTTAAGAGAAAAAAGGGACTACAGATGAAGTTGCAAACTTTAAAAAAGAACATTAAGAAAACAATAAAAAGAGCACTGGAGAGATAGCTCAGTGGTTAGTAGTGCTTGCTACTTTTTGCAGAGGACCAGAGTTCAGTTTCCAGACCCCAGATGGGGTGGCTCACAACTGTCAATAACTCCAGCTCCAGGGGATCTAATTCCCTCTTTTGGCCCCTGTGGGTGCCCAAAGCCATGTGTGCATACACATACACAGATAAACACATGTGCACATAAATAACAGACACATAAACAATCTTTAAGAATGAAAAAGAGATGCATAACACAAGTGCCAAATGTTTTATGTAACAGATTTTGTATACTTCAGGTGATTTTCTGTGGTTCATGGCTACAATTTATAGGCTAGTCAACTGATAGTTTCTCTTAGTCAAAGAAATGGCTTCTAACTTAAATGTTTACGTTTTCTATATTCTATGTTTGATACAATAAGTGAGATAGTAATAACACATCCAGAGAACAAAAAGGACCAGTAGAAAAACAAGTTTTGTTGCCATAGTCAAGAAATCTAATGCAAAGGTTGGAAGAAAAATTGAAGTAAACTCTTAAGGAAAATTAAAAGAAAAAAAAAAAGGCTAGAAAATAGTTGAGTAAAGACACAAAAGGGGGTCTGGTGAGATGGCTCAGCGGGTAAGGGTGCCTGCAACCAAGTCTAATAACCTGAGTTCAGTCCCTGGGACAGGTGGCAGAAACAGAGCACCGACTCCTGCAAGCTGTCCTCTGGATTTCCCCATCTGTGCTGCAGCATGAGTGCACCCCCCATCACTCCCACACAGACACAATACATAAATAAATGGAATTTAAAAACAGATATAAGAAGTAGAGAACAGTCTAAGAGATGAATATCTAATAACAGGAATTAAACAGAATAGAGGCCAGACACAGTGGCATAGACCTATAACCCCAGTGCTTGTGAGGGAAATCAGATGTTCAAGGTCACCCTTGTTTACCTATTGAGTATGAGGACAGCTTCGGCTACCTGGAGGCCAGCCTGATCTTTATCTTTCTTAAAAAAAAAGCATAAACAAAAACATGAAACTCAATGCCATTTTTTTTTAAAAAGATAGACAAAGAAAATTAGTGCTATGGAAGCAAAGAGGTGAAATCTGTAAAAGATGTAAGGAATATTCTGTAAAGTGGTTGAGCAACTGAGGAAGTTTACATGCTTTTTTGTTTGTTTGTTTTTTTTTCTGTTTAGCAACAACACTGTTACCATCCTTCTCTGGGAGGCACAAGCTGTGCTGTGCCACAGCAGCTAGGAGATGCAGATCGCTCTTCTCTCAGGCCTTGCACAGCTGAGGAAAGCACACGGCCTAGGCTTGAGGCTGGAGACCTCAGTTCTGGGGTCCTGAAACTGGCATAGTATAAGCATCTGAGCAAGAGATTTCTGTGTGGGCCTGCATGGACATATCAACTTGCCCTTTCCTGCTGTGTGGCCTTTTGGTGCAGGCCCTAGTCCTCTACCTTTCAAGCAGATCTTTGCACACTCTCCCATTGTTGACTTGCTGTCAGCTGAGGGTCCTGCACAGCTGCTGTGCATCACATGGGTGACAGGATGACATTCCTCTGGAGAAGGTCTAGGTTCTGCTGTTACAGACAGAAGATACACAAGATAAGCTTGGGATGTCCAGCAGCCTAGGGTTATTGAATAATCAGGCCAGGAGCAAAGAAGTGTTCCTCTGCCCATCCTTTCTCTGATTGTTGAACAGTTGTGAGCCACTATCTTTCCAACCCCTTATTTTTAATTAGGTATATGTGTGTGTTTCTGTGTGGGTTTGTGCATGCAAGTGCAGGTGCCCAGAGAGGTCAGAAAGTATTGGATATCTTAGAACTGGAATTACAGGTGGCTCACAACTGCCTATATGTCCAGTTCCAGGGAATCTGGCACCCTTTTCTGGCCTCCACAGGCACTGCACACGCACTGTGTACATACATACATGCAAGCAAACACTCAGATACATAAACTTTTTCTTGGTTAGCTGAACAATTTCCATTTGTTTCATGTAGGTTAATTTGAAAACTGCCAGTGTCTAGATCAAGTGTTTCATTCCACAGTCACAGAAACTTGAAAGACTGTATTTAGTGTAAAAAACACCTTTTTGTTAAGCAGAATTTTCAAAGAAAAATGACTCGAGTTTTAAGGCTCAAAGGTCAAGTCACTTCCAATCTAGAGAGAGGATTAGGTAGATAGGCTTTAAAGGAAAGGGTGCTGGATACTATTTATAAACACCACCTTCTGGGTCAGCCAGGTCATTTCTGTTCAAAGGCTCCCTGGTGTTTGTAAGGAGGATGGGCAGAGGAACATTTCTTTGCTACTGGAAGTCTCCCCTTAGAGGAGAGAACTTCTTGGTATTAGGACTCCTATAATTGGGACTAGGCCAAGTAAAACGCTCTCACATGTAAAAGCACCAACAACTTTAAAATAAGTTTCAGGGATGGTGAAGGTGATCACCATCGAGCCTGATGATCTGAGTTCATTCCTTGGTAGCCATAGGGTGGAAAGAGAGAGGCCATTTCTATGAGTTGAGTTGCCCTCTGTCAAATGTAAGCAGTGGCATTCACATGCTCACACACATATATGCACATACACAAATACACACATAAAATAAAAATGAAAAGTAAGTTTTAGAGTAAAACAATAAGCTTCAGAGCAAAGCCAAAACCTGAAAAGAATTGAGCCTCTGGAAAGACAAAAAAGAAAGAAAACAACACGAAAGAATGGGAGGACTTAGCTCAAAGGGATGGTTTTATGATCTTTTTGTGTTAAGGAATCTATGTGGAGGCTGGACAGATGACTCGTGGTTATATAAGAGAACTTCCTGCTCTTGTTGAGGGCCTGGGTTTCCAGAACCCACATGGCAGTTCACAAACACCTACAACTTCAGTTCCAGGTGACCCAAGGCATTCTTTAGGCCTCCAGAGGTACCTGTATACACATTTGCTACACATACATACATGTGGGAACAACACTCATGCATAAAACAAAGGAACAAAGGAATTTAGATGAGGTAGTACAGGAGTTGGAGCCGGGAGCGAAATGTAGAAGGTAGTGACAGAGGAAGGTAGCGGAGTGGAAAGGGGAGCCCGGGACTGGGAGGAACCAGTTAGAGAAATAGGGTACCAGCTTCATTTGAGAGATATGATTGAAAAAAATGAGCTAGAAGAACTTTTAATATCTTCTAGCAACCACCTAGAGGCATTTGGGGGAGAATACACTGGTTCTAGGAATCTTAGTTCTAAATGGAAATATCAACAATGATATCTATATAATAAACGTATTGACTGTACATGCCAGAACCTTACTGGCCAGTTGAAGAAGGAAGAATGAGAGAAATTAGGAAAAGGGATGAGAGTAGAGGGTGGGGAAGTCAGAGAAGGAAAAGAGAAAGGACATGTGACTCACAAGGAACTAGAGAAACAATGGAGGGAGTGGGAGTGTGGAAGATGTATCTAGATACGCCCACATACAGCTCAGAACTAAGAGGCAGGGCCAGGACAGCAGAGTCCAAGCAGTCTTGGGAAGTTTGCAGATGAGATTCAGGCTTTTTACTTATTTTTATTTTTTAATGCTATGTAAAGTATTACATAATTGTCTTGGTAGATAAGGTTCTTGGAATGGGCAGAGGAGGACTGTTAACCTCCTCAGAAAACCTTAACTAGCAGATAGTCACAGTTTCATGCAATTTATCATGTAAATTGTGCCACTTTTTATTTTATTTTATCCTTGCTAGGTAGACCAAGTTGGCCTCAAACTTATCAGTGATCCTCCTACCTCTGCTTCCAGAGAGCTGGGATTACAGGTATGAACCACAACACTCAGCTAGAATTTCAATAGTAAGCAATCTGCTTCAAAGTATTTGAAATGGTGGGCTGAACAGATGGCTTAGTAGGAAGTACTGGTTGCTCTTTCAGAACTGGGGTTCAATTCCCAGCACCCAGCAATTGCCACAATATTTTGTAACTCCCATTCCAGGGATTGAATGCCTTCTTCTGGCCTCTGTAGGCATCAGGCATGCAAGTAGTACACCGACATACATGTAGGCAAAACACCGATACACATGGAATTTTTAAAAAAGAGGCTATGTCTGTATAAAAAGTCTCAGGCCTTTATTTGGGTTAGGAAGGAACAGATGGAGATTACAGGGCACGTTACTGCATAGTCACAAGGGAAAGCCAAGAGAGAAATACGAGTGCACTAGGGCAGAACACCTGCCCCACAACAGTAATGGGATCTTACGAGTCATTTAACTCAGCCTAGTTTTAGGTTGTAAATACATATTACAGATAAGACTAGGACCTCAAGGTTGGGCCAGAATTACATGAAATGCTTCAAAAAGCATCTATACAATAAAGAACATGATATAAGTGTGGGATGCTATAATTGTTTAGGATTTAAAACTCACCAAAGAAGCCACTGGGCTATCCAAGCAAAGGCAGGTGGATCTATATGAGTTAGGCTAGTCTGGTCTACATATCAAGTTCCAGGACAGCCCGAGGTACATAAAATAGAGAGATTTGTCTCAAATCTGCCTGTGATTTCAGCTCCAGGTAATCCAACATGCACCAGCTAATACACATATAAACAATCAAACAAACTCAACTAATCACCCCCACCCCAAGGAGGCAATATCAGTTATTTCCAAATTCTCTAACAGCATCCATTACCTTATTCTGTCTTCCTAGTTTTGTTTTTTTAAAATTTTATTTGTTGGGGGCAAGGGGAGTAGAGAATGAAAGGCTCTTGTTATGTAGTCCTAACTAGTTCAGAACAAGCTAAATAGGCCAGACTAACCTTGAACTTTTGACAACTGTCCTGTGTCTTGTAAGTGCTGAGGTAATAAGCATGTACCAACATGCCTACTTTCACTCTCACTTTTAATAAGAGGAAAGTATCTGCAAGGTGTTTTTAGTGTTTGGCTTTGGTTTTATGCATTGAGTCCCTTGCAATTCTCAGAAAACCTACTGTAGTCCTTTATGTTGCTCATATACTAATTTCCATCCTGTCTCTCATTCTCATCTACTGAAGAGGACAGATAAGAACTAATTCTTGGAGCTGGAAAGGTGGCTCAGCATTTAAGAGCATGTGTTGCTCTTGGAGAGGACCAGGATTTGGTACCCAGCACCCACACTGGGTGGTTCACAACTGCCTGTGATTTCAGCTCCAGGGGAGCCAACAGACACTGGCTCACACACATACACATGACTGAAAATAAAAACATCTCTCTCTCTCTCTCTCTCTCCTACCTAGATATTTATAGAGTAGATATTACATTTGAAGGCCTTGAGCGCCTTACTCTGAAAACAATGAAAAGATGGCTCCTTTAGTTTTAGGATTTCAAACAAAACCACTTCAATTTCTTGTAGTTTGTAGATTTTTTACCTTGAATTTTGTACTAAAATATTTATTTTGGGGGGGGGGTGATCACCAAGAAATAACGATTGTGGAGCTGGGGATGTAACTTAGGGTAGCATGCTTACGTAGCCTGTGACTACCACCTGAGTTCTCTCTGTACCGCACCCCAACCAAAACCCAAGCACCTACAATCATTAGTTGCTATGGTCTGCACTTGTTGCTAAACTAGTCAACACATTCTTTTTTCTTTCAGGGCATCCTGACTCATGCCTTTAATCCCACATTTGGAAGGCAGAGATAGGAAAGCAGCAGGAGGATCTCTGTGGGTTTGAGGCCAGCCTTGTCTATACAAAAAGAGACTATTTTCTACTTTTGATCTAGTATCTTTCTAATTTTTCTCTTCCAAACTCTAGTCCATTGTTTCTCAGTGTTGCTCTGACCTTGTTAAAAATCTTGTTTTCCAAGCTGGAGAGATGGCTCAACAGTTATGAACACTGGCTGCTTTGGGAGAGGACTTGAGTTAGTCTCCCAGCACTCACATGGCTACTCACAACCATCTGTAATTCCAATCCCAGGGGATCTGACACCCTCTTCTGGCCTCCATGGGCATTAAGTACACACATGGTATACAGACATACATGTAGGCAAAATACCCATACACATAAAATAATAAAAATTACTGTTTTTCAAAGAAGAAAGTAATAAAAACAAAAACTAAATGAAAGTATTGGACCAGTGAGAGGGCTCAATGGGTAAAGGTGCTTGTGGCCAAGCCTGAAGACTTGAGTTCAATCCTTGGAACCACATGGTGGAAGGAGAGAATTGACTTCTTTGAGTTGTTCTCTGACCTTCACACACATACCATGGCATGCACACTGCCACTGCCCACCCCAATAAAAGCCAGGCTTGATGGCAAGTGCCTTTACCCACTGAGCCATCCTGGTGGTCCAATTATGCCCTAGTTAGAAGTGAATATTATTCTAAGCTGGGTATGGTAGTGGTTGCCTCTAATCCGTTATTTGGGAGGCGGAGGCTGGAGTGTTAATTTAGGGCCAGCCTGGACTACATACCAAATTCAAGGTTAGTCTGTTTTACATGTATCTTGTTAAAAAAACATAAAACAGAATAGCTCACCAAGAGTGTGTATCCACTTGCTGTGCTGACTAGTTTTATATCAACTTGAACGAGTTAGTGGACTCTGAGAGAAAGAACTTCAATTGTGAAAATGCCTCCACAAGATAGGGCTGTAAGTAGGCTGTAGTGCATTTTCTCAATTAGTGATTGATTTGGGAGGGCCTGACCCATTGTGGGTGGGGCAACCCTGGGCAGGTGGTCCTTGGTTCTTTAAGCAAGCTGAACAAGACATAAAGAGGAAGCTGGTAAGCAGCACCCCTCCATGGCCTCTGCTTCAGTTCCTGTTTCTAGGTTCTTTCAGTGATGAACTGTGGGAGTAAACGTAAGCAAAACAAACCCTTTCCTCCCTAAGTTGCTTCTGGGTATGGTGTTTCACCACAGCAATAGTAACCCTACTACAGAAATTGGTACCAGGATTCTGAGCTATTGCTGTGACAGACCTGACCATGTTGTTCTGGGGAGGATTATGGAAGGACTTTGGAAAGTTGGGCTAGAAAAGCCACTGAGTCTCAAGAGCTCAATGGGCTGTTCTGTAGGAGCTTGGAAGGTAAGACTGTTGAGAGAAATGAAGACAATGGAGGGTTGGATTTTGTAAGGTTTCAGAGGGAAGTCTGAGTCTCTTAAAGACTCTTAACAGGCTGGTTGTTATGTTCTGATCAATGGGGGCTGAAGAAACAGCTGTGATTGACAAGAGACCAGCACAGCTGAGTTGAAAACTTTGCCTTACTTCGGACAACTGATTCGGATCAGCTGGTGCTGAGGAATTAGCAGGGATTAAAAAGAGACCAGCATCACTGAGGTGAAATCTTCTGGCAAGTTTCCTCGGAGTCAATGCACAAAAGCTGTGTTCCAGAGATGGCCAAGGTTGTACCTTGTGATGGCATTTGAACTTGGTAATGTGTAAGAGTCTTCCAAGTGGTACTGGTTTTAAAGGCATAAATGACACTTTTTTTTTTTTCTTGTTATAAATGGAACTCTTGAGAGGGCACCAGTGAAGGTGTAGCCTCAGTAGCAGTTGAAATTCTGGGATTGCAGGGGTCATGCAGAGAAGTTGAGGCTTGGCACCATGAAGAGAGCCAGGAAAGACTACTGGTGAAAATGCAGACCAGTAGCATGAGACCTCAGTATTTTGGAGATGCCAGTACCATAGATGACAACTAAGAACAGCAGCACCAACAGTGGAGTAGAGCCAGCTGGAGCCTGGAAGATAAGCTATGTGTGCTGCAGAGTGGAGCCAGACAAGTGACCCAAGCCCTTTGGAGAAGCCCAGAAGATGGTGAGTGAATCTCATACATTGAAATTATTTACACTGCTGGAGTTGGTTTTACTTTGTTCAGATTGTGACTGTGCCCTGGTTCTTCTCTCTAGAAATAAAAGAGCATTTAACTTATTTTTGATTCTACAGGAGCCCACAGCTGAGACTTTGAACTTTTAAAAAGACTTTGTATTTGAGAGAGAAAGAATCTGGATTTTTAAGTGTTTGAATTTTTAAAGAGTTGGAATGTTTTATATTGTGGTGATGTTAACATTGATATGAGATCTTGGGGACAATAAGATAGGAAAGGTTATGTCTTACTAAGTGATAGTTTGTGTCAAGCTGACAAGGTTCAGCTATGTTGGCTAGTTTTTATATCAAGTTTTTATCTAGTTTTTATATAGAGGCATCTGAGATGAGGGACCTCAGTTGAAAACTGTCTCCATAAGATGGGGCTGTAGGCAAGTTGTAGGGCATTTTCTTTCTTTCTCTCTCTCCCTCCCGCCCCTTCCTCCTTCTCTTTTTTTGTGTATGAGTGTTTTGCCTGTATGTATCATATGTGTTCCAGGTACCACAGAGGTCAGAAGAACGCATCAGATCCCATGGATCAGATGGTTGTGAACCACCATGTCGGTGCTGGGAACTGAATGCAGGCTCTCTACAAGAACAAAAAGTGCTCTCAACCTTTGAACCATTGAGCCAACTCTACAACCCCTGTAGGACATTTTTTTAATTAGTAATTGATGTGGGAGAGCCCTGCCCACTTTGGGCAGGTGGTCTTGGGTTTTATAGGAAAGCAGGCTGGGTAAGCCTTGAAGAGTGAACCAGTAAGCAGCACTTCTCCATGGCCTCTGCATTAGGTCCTGCCTCCAGGTTCCTGAGCCCTGCACCCTTCAATGATTAACTGTGATGCAGAAGTGTAGGTCAAATAAACCCTTTCCTCCCCAAGTTGCTTTTGGTCATGGTGTTTCATCACAGCAAGAGTCACCCTAAGGCACCTGCACAGCCCTGGGATCCCTAGCAACAAGGAGCAGCACATTCATATACTGAACTCTGCAGCCCAAATGACCTCTATAATGTCTTTTCCTTTCACACTTTTTGTTTGTTTTGGTTTTGAAGACAGGGCTTTTCTGTGTGGTCATGGTTTTCCTGAACTCTTTGTAGACCAGGCTGGCCTCGAACTCAGAGATCTGACAGGCTTTTTCTTTCCATACTTGAAAGTTTTTTTTCCCCCCCATTTGATCTCTTCATTAAGTTGCACCCCCACCCCCCACTTAAGCAATAGAATCTGAATAGCATCATTGTTTATTGCAGGCCCTTTAAGATAAATAAGCACACTCTCACTTTCAGTACATCCTCATGCATTAAGACAAAACTATCTGTATCTAAAACAAACCACTTCCAGGATAACACTACTGTAGAGCAAGAGAACACACAGCTCTATGATAACTTGATAGCTGGCAAGGGTGGCCTCTGTCACTTTGTCACCATTATTTTCCTGTCTTGAGGCAGAGTCACAGGGGAGGTCTATGGAGCTAGTTGCTTTTGATTGGTAACAACAGCAGAGGCTGTGGATTCCCTTCCCTGCTCTTCCCCTGGAAACAGAGCAAGCCAAATAGAGTAATCCAGGTAATCCAATATGCCCTGAAACCTGTGGTTGCTACTTGGCAAACAGGGAAGTATCATTAAAAGAAAGGGAAGAAGGGGACTTCTGTAGCTCTGGCTTTGGCAGGGAAGTTTACCAAGTTTCTTTCACACATATCTTTGCTCAATGTCTAACTCCTTCCTTCCTCACTTAATACTCTTTTGCTTAAAAAATGTTATGGAAGTCAAGCCTGAGTCTTGAAGTCTGTGAACTTTGGTCACCAAATGAACTTGTGGGACAATTACAGTTACTCAGATAAACAGTAGTTATTTATTTTTAAAAATATTTTCCTACCTAAGTGGTGGTGGCACAAGTCTTTAATCCCAGTGCTTGGGAGGCCTGAAGCAGGCGGATCTCTGTGAGTTTGAGGCTAGCCTGGTCTACAGAGTGAGTTCCAGGACAGCCAAAGTTACAACAGAGAAACCCTGTCTCAGAAAAAACAAACAAAAATATTTTCCTTAAGCTGGGTGTGGTGGCATATTGCCTTTAATCCAGCACTCGGGTGGCAGAAGCAGGTGGACCTCTGTGAGTTAGAGGCCAGCCTGATCTAAAAAGTGAGTTCCAGGACAGCCAGGGCTGTTACACAGAAAAACTGTCTTGAAAAATAAAACAACAACAAATTCATCCTTGTTTATTTTTTGGTGGTGTTGGGTACTGAACCCAGGGCTTTGCAAGTGTCAGGTAAGCACTCTGCCACTAGGCTTCTTCCCAGACCTAAAATAGTAGTTAGCTGTGCTGTGCCAATGTTCATTAGCTGGTTTTGATAATACTCTATGAACGAGGTGAGACTTGACCATTAAGGAATACTTCACACTTGAAAGGTACATGTGAATGAAGACACTGTACTATTTTTGCAACTTCCTATGTGTCCAAATTACTTAAAAATTAAAGTTGATAGATATTGTGGCACATAACCTGTAAATCTCAGCTCTGGAGAATATGAGGCAGAAAGATTACATGTTCTAAGCCAGCATGGGGTTACAGCCTGTCTCAAAATCATAAAGTTGGGCTGGAGAGATAGCTTAAGGGTAATGGTGCTAGCGTTGAAAGCACGTCGAGCCGAGTTTGGTCCCCAGAACTCACATAAACCTAAGAGGAGAGATCAAACTCCACAAATTGGTCCTCTGACCTCTACAAGTATGTTTTATCTCACACACACACACAAATAAATGTAATTTTAAAAATGATGCCAGATAAGGTGGCATATATCTTTATTCCTAACATTCGGGAGGCACAGCTGGATCTCTGTAAATTTGAGGCCAGCCTGGTTTACACAGCAAGCTCCAGGCTAGTCAGGAGTTTTTTGAGACCCTGTCTTACAAAAAAAAAACAAAACAACTAAACAATAACAGAAAAAACTTTTGGAACTGGAGAAGATCACTAGTTGTTCTCTTAAACAACCAGGTTTGATTCCCAGGACCCATACATACTCACTACCACCTGTAACTCCAGTTCTGAGGGATCCACACCGTCTTCTTGCCTCCACAGGCACACATGTGGTGCACAGACATACACACAGGCAAAAAGCGAATATACATTTAAAAAAGAAAAAAAACTTAATTTTTTCCAAGGAGAATGTATTGTGTATTACTTAAGTAACTTTTAATTTTGATGGTACTTCAGAAAGTAAAAACAGAAAGCCTGTAAATTAAAACCATAAAGTTAAGTCAAATGAAAAATGAGACAAATATGTTTAACACGACAGGCAAAGGGCCAGTACTTTACTGTAAGAACGCTTACAAGAAAGAATAGCATGAACATTAGGCAAAGCACGGGGGAAATGCAGTTTCACCTGTTTCATCGAGGGTGGGCAGTTGCAGCGGACTTGTGAGCTGGAAAGGCAGGGTTCAAGTTATAATGGAAGTTTTTCTGATGGGTTGTGGCTGTGGGGGAGAGGTACCAGAAATGACTGTGGCCTTGAGAAGCTGGCATTTGGAAGTACAGGACATTTATGGCAAGAAAAGTTATGATCATTATAAACTGTTCTCAAGGTGTCCAGTCTGCTAAATGAATTTTGGTGTTGAACCTGCTCTTGAGTACTGTCTTTGGCTGTTGCATGACCTCCCCGTGGCCTTCCTTCCCAGACAGTATACCAGGTTTTGATATTTCTCCCACTGATGGTTGTTACATTTCCATATCATCATTGGGTTTTTGCAAGAACTTCCTAACTGCTTTTGATTCTTCATTCTTCCCCTCATATTTCATCCCAGTGCCACCAGAATAGTCTTTCTTAATTATCACTTGCTTAATGTTAGTTCTCTTCAGAACCTTACAGTGCGTACCTTGCTCTTTTCACTAGATCAAGTCTAGACTCCACAGGTCAACAACTTTGACTAGGCTGTTTCTACCTCAGCTCAAAAGTCATCTGTTCTAGCCGAAGAAGGATGACCACTGACCAGTCTCTCTTCATGTGATCTCCTTAATTGTTCCATACTTTTCTAGTGGGGATTTCTCACCCTTCTCTTCATTCATTCACATTCCAGTGTTTTTTCACGTTCAGCTCCCTCTCTTCCATCAGACACGGCAAAATGTGGACTCTCCAGCTCTGGCTACAATCATGGCTCTGTTATTTTATAGTTTTGTGATCTGGGGCTTACCTTCTTTTAAAAATTAAAATTATTAGTGTGTGTGAGTGCATGTGGAGGCCAGAGGACAACTTTACAGAGTCTCTCCTTCCACCTTTATGAGGGTTATGGGGATTGAACTGGGCGTGCCATGCCTTTTGGCAAATGCCTTTACCCACTGAGTATCTCACCAGCTCCAGGGCTTAACTTATTAAAAAAAAAGTTATTATTATTTTTTAAGATTTTATGTGTATGAGTGTTTTGTCTCCATGTATTTTTTCACCATGCCTGTGGTTGCTGAGAAGAATGTATCAGATCCTCTTGAATTAAAGAGGGTTGTAAGCCACCATGTGAGTGCTGAGAATCAGACCCAGGTCTCTGCAAGAGGACAAGTACACTTAACCACAGAGTCACCTCTCCAGCCCTATAACTTCTTAGTCCTTAGTTTGCCTAAACTCTAAAATGTAACAAACATTCACACGACTTTTGTAAAAATTAAACAAGATTCAATATATTAAAACTAATGGAAGCCTGGGATGTAGCTTGGTGACAGAGCACTTGCTCAGTGTGTGCAAGGCCTTGGGTCCAGTCCCAGTACTGCACTGTATAAAACAGAAACTAGTAAGAGTACCTGGAACACAGAAAGCACTTATTCGGGTTGTACGGAAACAAAGTCTTTCCTACTAGCTTGTACACAGTAATTTTATCTTACATTTAAAATTTTAACATTTAGATTCTGGATCTTGTTTCCTTATATTTTACACTTTATCTCATTAATAGATGCTGTCCCAAACCCTGTCTTAGGTGAATTACAAGCACAAAAATCTGAGTTAGGTCCTTTTACCTTTACCTCTAATTTCTGGATAAGAAAACTAGGTTTTGGAGATATAAAACTTTACCTACTACTATCTAGTAAATAGTGGGATGAAGGTGAAGGTGATACTTTAGGTTGATTTATTGTTAAGGTTGAAAGTGTCCTAGGATTTCTATGAATTAGCATCAGGCAATCCTAGCAGGTGAGTTCTTTTGTTCTTCCCTTCCAAAATTTCCCCAGGGAGAGCTGAGCACCGTCACAAGCTCTGGCTCCAACATCACTCCCCAGACACCAGAATCCAAGTTTTCCTCCAGGGAGTGCCACTATCCTGTGACTCTTAGAAAGAAAGCATCCTGGAAGCCTTGTGTTTTGTTCCGAGAGATATCAGTTCAGGGTCAGAAAGCCTGCCACCGGGCATCAAGAATAAAACTCAAGTTTCTATCAGCTCCCTTTATCTTTTCAGTTTTGTGAAACAAAAGGGATACATTCTTGTTAGAGCCAAGACACCTGAGGACAGATGAGGCCAGCTCTCCCCAAAGGTAACATTTAAAAGAACAAACATGAAGAACTGGGAAGACAAACCTTAAAGGGCACGAGGACAGTCTTCACTATATGTATCCTGATCTGAACTGGCACAGAGGATGCAACTACATGGACCTAGAATTATTTTTCAAATGAAAGGAATGTGAAACTAAACTGATCTATGTGCAAAAGCTGATTTCCAGCCAGAAATCAATATATACAAACACACAGATACATGTTTATAAGCAAGCCTGTCTATCTATCTATCTGTCTATCACCTACCTATCTACCTACCTTAGGCAGGGTCTTACCATGTAACTCTGGCTGGTCTGCTTGGAACTTGCTGTGTATACCAGCATGCTGGCCCTAAAGTTAGAGATCTGTCTGCCTTTGCCTCCCCATTGTTGGGAAGAAAGACACACACCTTTATATCCATTTTAGGTACCTATAATTTCCAAGCTTTGAAAAAAGTTTGGAAAAACACAGTCTCTGAGCTAAATCTCTTAAATTGTTTCGTTGAAGTCTGAAGAACCCTTCCAAACAGTCAACCAAAAGAATATAAACCACCATAAGACAAAACAGCAACAAAAAAGTGACTCTCTCATGTTGAGGAAATCAAATGCTCAGGGATATAAGACAAATGAGAATTAAATAAACATGGTTTTGATGCCCTGTGTTTTCTTTTCCTTTCCTTCCTTCCTTCCTTCCTTTCTTTCTTAAGTAGACTGGGCTGGTCTTGAACTCACATAGATCTACCTACCTCTTCCTTCCGAGTGCTGGGGCTAAAGACCTGTGCTACAAATACCCAGCAAGACCTGTTTAAAAAAGAAAACAAGACAAACAACAAGCAGGGTGTGTGTTGCACACTTTTAATCCCAGCACTAGAGACAGAGGCAAGTGGATCTCTATCTAAGTTGGAGGCCAACCTGGTCTACAGAGCCAGGACAGCTAGGGCTACACAGAGAAATCTTGTCTCTAAAACCAAACCAAAAAAAAAAAAAAGGTATAAAACTGAATCCCAAAGTTTTGATACTATTTTAAAGTTCACAATAATTTTCTATTTTCCCTCTTGAATTTCCAGAATACTTACTACTTTACAGTTATTAAGCACTTAGTGGTATAAAACAGGTGGGAATAATCTAGACTTTAAACTGACCAAGCTGTGTTGCTTGGCTTAATTGGGCATTTCATTCATCTAGCATTTACTAAACGACTATGAATGTTGGGCTCAGGACTAAGACAGCTGGTGAGTAACAAGGTATGATCTCTTCTAGGTAGAGAAATCACTAGGTAAGAGAATAAATACAGTGTGATTCGAGAAGCTTGATCTATAACAGAGACTTGTACAAAGTACCATCTTTGGCTTGCCAGTGAGGAGGCCTTGTGAGATAAGATAACCATCAGTGTCTAAAACATGCCTCCGAGGCTGAGTACCCACTCACTAACTTGTATCACCTTTCAGGCCTGTGCCATACCAGGTGTCTCCTCTTTTACTTATTTGCATACCTGTACAAGATAGCCAAGCCGATAGGGCTAAAGTTTCAGGTAAAGACAAACTCAGACCAAATAATGTTCAAAGAAACTCACTTCTTGTCCACACATTATACAATAGATACAGCTTCAGAAGTCTTTCGGCATTGAAATATATTATCTTTTGTGGGTGTGTGTGTTTGTTTTGTTTTTTTCGAGACTTTTGTGTGTGTTTGTTTCGTTTTGTTTTTTCGAGACAGGATTTCTCTGTTGTAACTCTGGCTGTCCTGGAACTCACTCTGTAGACCAGGCTGGCCTCAAGTTAAAGGCAAGCACCACTACTGCCCGGCTTGAATATATACTCTTTCTTAAAACAAAAACCAAACAAACAAACAAAAAAACAAAAAGGAAGCCAGGCATAGTGGCTCATGTTTGTAACCCTAGCACTCGGGAGGCTGAGGCAAGAGGACTGTTGTGAATTTAAGGCCAGCTTAGATAACGAGTTCTGGTCTGGTATGAGCTCCACAGTGAGACCATAACTCACTTTTACACTTTGTCCCAACCTCTGAATAAGCTACGAATGCCACTGTGGTGGACCATACACCTGGGAGGCTATGGCAGGGGATCACAAATGTTTTGCAGGAGGGCTGGTAAGACAGCTCAGTGGGAAAAGATGATTGCTGCATAAGTCTGATGACCTGAGTTTGATGCCAAGAACCCATGTGAAAAGGTGGAGAGAACTGATTGTCCTAAGTGTGCATGGCACATACTCACAATACACACAATGCACACTTGAGCACACGCAATAAAACAATTTTTCTGGAACCGTACATTTCTGAGAAATTTGTTTGTAATTTTAAAGGGTGAACCAGGGCCTAATACATAAACTACCATTGAGCTACATGCCTACTTCAGAATGGCTTTATAAGTACATCATTGTTTTCTTTGGCTTTTCAAGATAGGGTTTCTCTGTGTAGACCTGGATGTCCTGGAACTTGCTTTTCAGACCAGGTTGGCCTCAACTCAGAGATCTGCCTCCCTCTGCCTCTCAGGTGCCGGGATTAAAGGTGTACACCATTATACCAGGCAGTTTTTGAGGTGGTAGGGTTGGCACTTATTTCCTAAGGTTTGCCAAAGAGGGTATCCTTAACTTTTTTTCAGCGCCAGAGCCTTCTCTCTGCAGGCTTCAGGCTGGGCAAGCACTCTGTCACTGCTGTTCCCCAGTGGCTTTGATGTTTGTAAATCACCACACAGCTTAGCCAAACAGAAATTGTCAAGGTTTCGAGGTGTTTCACTGGGAATTTTCTAGCTTTCTTTGTTAGAACCAAAACTGTGTCTTGAACACAGTTTCAACTAAGCTAAAGACATGGAAGGGAAAATTAAAAACATAATTCTCTCCAATGACACACAGGTGAAAATCTAAAGGTCAATTAAGAACATCTGGGTGGGGATATAGCTCAGTGGTATAGCAGCACTTGCCTAGGATGTGTGAAGTCCTAAATTCAATTTCTAGTACTGTAAACAGCAACAAACCAAAACAAAATCCTCTAAACTGAACACCGTTGTTGGATGTGCCCAGCATACCTATCACCCCAGAAGTTGAGGCAGGAAATCAGTACAAGGACACCCGAGCTTATATAGTAAGTCTGTGAGGCCACCTGCTTCACATGGGACTTGTTTAAAAAACTTGATGAATATCAATGGTTCAACCTTGGCTGCTTATTAAAATCAGAACTTTCAAAATCCCACTCAAACCAATCAAATCAAAATCTCTGGAGGTAGAATGGAGGTGTAAGTGGTTTTCAAGATTTACCATGAAGGGGCTGGAGAGATGGCTCAGTGGTTAAGAGCATACTGCTTTTGCAAAGGATTGTGGTTGATACCTCTTCTGACCTCAACAGGCTCTTGCACTTGTGTGTACTCAGTATATATTCAGGTAATACACATAATAAAAATAATTATTAGCCAAGTGGTGGTGGTGCAAGCCTTTAATCCCAGCACCTGGAGGCAGAGGCAAGTAGAGGCCAGCTTGGTCTACAGAATAAGTTCCAGGACAGCCAAAGTACAGAGAAATCCTGTAATGAAAAAAACAAAAACAAACAAAAACAAAAAAATTAATTAAAGATTCCTCATGTGATTCTGCTGAAAGTCAAGTTGAGAACTACTAGTTGACAGGAGTTTTTTCCCTCCCTGAGCAAAGGTGATTTCCAGCAGGGCTGTAATCCCTGACTCTTGGGTTGATCTCAGTATGCTAGACAGGCATTCTACCATTGAGCTAGCACCCTTATACATTTTCTACTTTGAGACAAGGGTCTCCCTAAGTTGTCCAGGATATCCCTGAATTTATCATACTTCTGTCTCAGCCTTCTAAGCAGAAGTAGGGGTGCTACTGAGTTCTGCTAGGGCTGGCTTTCTTAAACTCTCATGCTCATACAAATCACCAGTTTCAGTGAGTCTGAGTTAGGAACTGTGATTCTGTATTTCTAACAGTTCCCAAGTTCCCAAGAGGCCAAAGCTCATAACACAGAGGCCAAATTCTGAGTAGCTGTGTGGTTCTGGAAGGAAAATTATCTTAAAGAACAGAAAGAAAAAAAAATTACAACCACTGAAGTCCATATACTATACCATCAGACAGGGAGGGAGGCCATGGTGGATGAACAGGGCAGGGCTATTGAATAAAAGATGTTTCTAGGAAAGAAGATTCTAGGGATCAGAGCAATTTGGAATGGCCTATTTTTCTGAGGGAGCATGGAGTATAGTCACTGGGGTTTTTGCATTTGTGTGTGCAAGAAAGGCAAGCTAGCATAGGAAAGAAGAGACGTGGACAGTGAGGAAAAATGATCAAATGTCTAAAAACAGAAAAAAGCAAGTCCTTGGCTATAAAACTGGTAAAGTATACAGAAGTACTAGTTTAGGAGGTCTGCAAAATCTATTCCCTATCAGAAATGTATCTGGGAACCAGTCCAGTTAATAAACTGAAGATGGGCTAGACTAACAGCCATCTTCCATCATCTCTCCTGAGGACATAAGAGACCCAGGAGTACAAGTCTCCCCTGGCAGTGCTTTGGGAACCAACAACAAACTGAACCACTTGCCCAGATGCTTCTCATTTGTGTGCAGAGAGAACACCCAGAAGCTTAAACGTGGGGTCCCTTGGCAGCTTCCAGGCAACACCCTTCTGTGAATTTCTAAACTTCTAGATATAACAAACTAAAAGAAAAAAAAAATGCTCACTCTGGGCTTTTCCCTGGAAATTAGAAATGTACAAACAGTATAAAAAATGCTGACAAGTTACCATAAGATATTTATCACTCTAATTTCTACAACAATAAATAAAACTTTCTTGAAAAACTATCCAGAGAAATTACATGGTATGGTTAGCACATGTTAACAGTACTGATCAGAGGGGCCACACCTAGGCAAATTTCTGTTTAAATGAACAGAAGAAACTGAAAAAGAGAAGGAATTCCTCTATCAGGCGATCCATCTTGTGTATTTCTTGGATGATAAGAATCCTTGGAAGAGCCAGGTGGTGGTGGCACACACCTTTAATCCTAGCACTTGGGAGGCAGAGGTACGCAGAGCTCTGTGAGTCTGGGGCCAGCTTAGTCTATCAGAGAGAGCTCTAGGACAGTCAGAGTTACAACAGAGAAACCCTGTCTCTGGGAAAAAAAAGAATCCTTGGCAGAAACAGACATCTTTCAAGTTCCTATTTACTGTATAATGATGGCTAATAGGTACCGAGTACCAACTAATGTGCTACTAGCTTTATCCATATTTATAATCCTCATAATCCTATGAAATAGGCATTATTATTATGATCACTATTTTGATAAGCAACTTTTGGTTCCAGGATGAAAATTCAAAGGTTTAAAAGTTTTATCATTTATTTATTTATTGGTGGCAGGGTCTCATGTAGCTTAGGTTGGCCTTGGATTTCTGGTCCTTTTGCCTTTCTTTCCCAAGTTCTTAGATTATAGTCATAGACCACTACACCTAGTTTTAGATGGTCCTGGGAACTGAACCCAGTGCTGCATTCATGCTGGATAAACACTGTATCAACTAACCTAGGAGCTTGGCTCTAAAGTTGGCTTTTCACTGCATTATTCCAATGGCTATGCTTTTAGCATCTATAACACTACCAGCTATCCTGCATGCCATTTGTCCCAGAGAGAGAAACTACAGTACAGAATTTACTGCAGCTGAAATACAGCACAGGTGGCATTGAGACAAACAAGCTGCCCACACTGGATACCCCAGGGAAGAGAGTGGCAGCTGCAGGGTCCTGGGTTCCTTGAAGACAGGCCACCAGAGCTAAAAAAAAACAGAAGGTGAGAAATGCCAGCAGATCCCTAAATATACCATGGAAACAGTCCTTTGGTCCTTCCTAAATTCATTTTCTTGGGCTACGTTTAGTAGAGAATAATATGAAATTACTGAAGTTGCACAGATTCATACAAGTAACAAAATTCTACTCATGACAATCAAAACTTGCTTATTATTAGCTGTACTTAATTATTTGAGTTTAAATATCTCAAAATAATGATCTCCTTTAAGTACTACTGTTTGATGACTAAAAGTAAGTTTTCTTGCTTTTCTATAACCTGAATGAGACTATGAATTTATTTTATGTCAAGGGGATTCAAGAACTTACAATTTTATTCTTTTAAACTGAAGATTTAGTGTTGTAAAGCAACCTAAAATTACCTTAGTTGTTATATAGGTTTCCTTATAACAAAGATTTTGGTAAAAAAGACCTCTTACCCTATTTGGATAACGTTACGAGACGATACAGAGGGTAAGAGAATCTCAGGAGGCAAGCATCTGGTAGAATGGTCCATCTTACACATGGAGAAATGTGCTGGCTCTAAGAGGGGGTCAGTACCTGACACCAAGCCAGGCTAACCAGAGGTCTGCTCTAGAGAGCTATTTCAGATAAGCAAGTGGGCTCTTTCTGTACCCAAAGTACTGCAAGATCAAAACTGTTTCTCAGGAGTCCATACAGGGATAGACTGTATGTATCTGCCTTCCTAAGAGAGTTAAAGGGATGGTGTTAAAGAGTGATGAGAAAATAGGTCTGCAGTTTTCACCTTCTCAATCATTTCTCTCAAGTCCACATTTTCCACTATCCTGCCTGGCCATCTACTGTGACCCAGGCACAAACTGTTTGCAGATTTCATAGCTGTGTACTCAAAATGTAGTTGGTAGACTGATGTTGGACTATGAATTCATTTGCCACAAATCTATGATGTTTGTTTTTAATTATTTGGATTTAGGATCTATGTAGATCTGGTTGGACTGAAACTTGCTCTGTTGATTAGTCTGGCCTGAACTCATAGAACTCCTTTGCATTTGCTTCTTGAGTGCTAGGATTAAAGATACGGCAAGTATTTAAAAATTTTAATGGAGGGACTGGAGAGATGACTCAGTGGTTAAGAGCACATATTGCATATATTCTTGAAGGACTAGAATTTGTTCCCAGTATCCACATCAAGTGGCTCAAAATTACCTGTAACTCCAGCTCCAGGCAATTCAATGCCTTCTTTTGGGCACCATACACATGTGCACAGACCTACACTCAGACAACACGTACATATAACCGAAAATAAAAATAAATCTTTAAAAAATTTAAAAATTGGGTGCTGGGGAGATGGCTCAATGGTTAATAGTATAGGCTACTCTTCCAGAAGATTCCAAATATCCACATGGTGGCTTACAATCCATATATGGCTTACAACTCCATATAGTCAAACAAATGGCCAGGTCAGTGGAGCACTGGAACAGACATGGAGTAGGTGGCAGAACTTGGCTCAGTAGCTTTCTCCAGAAGGTTCACTCCATTATCCAGAGTGCTGTTTGTTCAGTGCACTGCTAACCCTGGCCACTTGTTTTACTGCATTGCAACTCTAGGGGATCTGATGTCTTCTAGCTTCTGTGAGCACTAGGCATGTATATGGTCACAGACACACATGCAGGCAAAACACCCACACACATAAAAGAAGTCATTTAAGAAATTTAATAAAGACTTAGCAGAATAATTGGAGATTCAAAAACTCCTTTTCACTTTTATTTTGTATGTTACCTTTCTAATAATTCATTTGACAAAAACATCAGTTTGTAAAGGGTAAGAAGTAAAAATTCAGATTCGTCTCCAGCAATATAGTTTAAGCAGCACTGTATTAGGCAATAGGAAAAATAAGACTTTTCTGCTCTTGAAGGTCTGTCTAGTCTATGTAAGTATTTAAGGAACCCATATAGTTCAGGTTTTTTAAGTAGGTGGAGAAAATATTAATTTAAAAAAATATTTGCTTGTGCCTGTGTGTACATGTCGGGAGATCAGAGGACAAGCTGAAAAAGACAATTCTCTCCATTCACTATGTAGGTCCCTGGGACTGAACTCAGGTCGTCACACTTGGCAGCAAGTACCTTTAGCTGATGAACCATCACATTATGCTGGCCCTAAAGAGAATTTTATTTTTTTGAGACAAATGTCTCTACAGCCCTGGCTGTCCTGGAACTTACTATATAGGACCAGGCTGGCTCCAAACTCATAGAGATCACCTATCTCTGCTTCCCAAGTGCTGGGATTAAAGGCATGTATCACCACACCTGATTTTTAAAAAAAAAAGGTTAAAAAGACACTAAAAGGGAATATGATAGGGAGGAAGTGCCAGAAAAAAGAGGATAGTTTGGTATAGAGGAGAAAATCACAGGCAACAGGTTAGCAGGGTAACAAGCTGCTATAAACTGGGGGTGGAGAAAATGAAAGCTTACTGAAGAAAGCCACTGGGCCCAGCTCTGCCATACACTCCATTCTCCAGAGTGCTATCTGTTCCAATGCTCTGCTGACCCTGGCCAATTATTTTATTGACTGTAGTACTTATAAATGTGCTGTGTATCTTAGTTTGTAAATTAAATTCTACCCAGGTTTACTGATTATCTTCTCAGCAAAATGAACATCAGAGAAGTCGGAGGGTTGATGGGAATTGTCTTTTAGGTTAACAACCAGAAAGCAAGCCTTAATCAAGAGTGTCTAAGAAGCAGACCAGGGAGAGGAGCTGTTCACTCAGTGATCAGAAAGTTAAAGGGGAAAATCAGACTGGTGCTACACACACACACACACACACCAAGGAGGGGGTTAGGAGAGATGGTTTAGAAGTTAAGAGTGTGTACTGCTTTATAGAGAACCGGAGTTCAATTTACAGCACCCACAAAAAGAGGCTTACAACTGCCTGTAACTCTAGCTCCAAGAAATATCTGACCTTTGTGAGTACCTGCACATACATGTGAGCGCACACACACACACACACCCACACACACACACACACACACACACACACCCACACACCTACTTAAAAAAAAAACACCTTAAAACAAAACCAAAAAACCTTGAATACCTACTGTCTCTAAGGAGAATGGCTAAATTAGTCAGCTGAATTATAGGTAAAATACATCAGAACTTAAAAGGCGTTTTTGCATTAAGTCTGAATTCATGACTTGGCAGAGCTCTTGTAAATTATATATGAGCATGTGGCTCTGAGTAATTTCAAGGTAAGTAGATTTTTTTTTCCAGGCAAAATGGCTGACTAAGCATATAGTGATATATGCTAATGTCTACTACTGCAGACCAAAGCAGTATGAGGCAAAGCTTCCACCAAGGTCACTGGCATAAAGAAAACCTCTCTGCTCACTCCTTTGGGGTGGAAGCAGCTGCAATGCTTGGCAGTGAACAAGGGAGGCTTCTCTTTGGTGGTATCCCGAGCATTTTCATTATGGGAATGCTTTTCTTTGCTTTGCCCTTTTACTTTCTGGTTGTGATGTTTTCTTCTCTACCTGAACTTCTTTGTTTTCATACCTAATATGTCAGTGCCTTCTTGCTGCTTCTTCCATAGGGTTTGCTTCGCAGGGCAGGTCTTTTATTTTTGTACGTTCTTTTAAGATTTATTTTTTTCAAATTATTATTATTTTATTCTATGTGTAGTGGTATTTTGATTGCATGTATGTCTGTGCACCTTGTGCATGCCTGGTACGGTGACTGAAGAAGACAGAAAAGAGGTCAGATGACTGCAACTGGAGGTACAGATAGCTGCAAAGCCACCATGTGGATGACAGGAATTGAACCCAGGTCCTCTAGCAGAGTAGGCAGTGCTCTTAACCACTGAGCTCTCTCTCCAGATCCCAGCCCTCTTCTAAATAAGCTCAAAGTTATATTCATTCATTTACTCTGTGTATGTGAGTGTGTGTACGTGTTCACACACATATATAGATTTAGAGGACAACTTGTGAGAGTCAGTTATTTCCTTCCTCTGTGTGGGTCCTGGGGATCAAGCTCAGTTAGGGTTGGTAGCAAGTGCCTTAAACTACTGAGCCATCTTGCTGGCTACCTTTCAGTACATTCTTTAAAGCCAATTCTAATGGGAATATATTTAAACAGTTTCTCTATTCAATAATTTCCCAGCAATGTTCCCATTTATAGAAGACATGGTGAGAAAATACAAACGGGTTTCTGAGAACCCAGGCTTCAGCATCCTTGAAACTTAATATGCAGTAACAAGTGGTGCTATCACTGTGAAATACTACTCTGGCTCTGGCAAAGCTACTGTTCTTGGGAAAGAGACAATCAAAATCCAGACTGGCCTGGGAAACAGTGAAGGCAAGTAATTTAGTAATGAGAAAATGATCACCACTTGAAACATAACACAATCTTCTCACAGGCAAAGTCAAACAATGAGACCGACCATTCTTTTTTCTAGAGTCCATTATTCTACTGACCTGCAGTTAAATACCTGAAACTGGTCTGAGACACATCCAAAAGATTCTGTGAGACTAGCTTTGCCTTGTTTCCATCCCAGAACCTCTTGATGGAAGAGATGACATAAGGTCCCCTTTCAGGGGCACATTCCCCAAAGGTTCCCTAATTTTTTTCACCTTATTGGGGGCACAGAAATATGTTCTTGAATTCCATCAAGATCTACATTTAGAGATTCTTAAACTTTACCTAATTAAAAAAAAAAAAGGAGCTACAGTACGGAGAGGGGAATCAATTTATTTAAATAATAACCCTTAAAAAAGATAAAAGGTGGGTGGGTGTGGGTGGCTCACAACCGTAATCAGCACTTGGGAGGCTGAGGCAGAGGGATGCTGCTAGGTCTAGGTCAGCTTCATCTCACCTTTCAAATAAAAAAAAAAAATAGAGCAATGGAAAGTGAAAGATAATTTTGCAGTTGTGTTTTCACCGCAAAAGACAGTTATTTCCCAGATTGATGAACAGAAGCTTTCAGAGGTAGAAGACAGTGTAAAAGAAAATCAAGTCTCTGGCTTTTTTGGCATCCTGAAACATGAAACTTTTAAATTTGCAAAAGCAAATCTAAACTTTAAAGCAAAGTTGAATAATATGTAATATGTAATATGACAGCAGCAAGCATAATATATTTGAAGAGCTATGGTCTTTAAGATGGGATGACATAATTTCACAATATGTCAAATGGAGCAAGTCTAATCTGTGCTTACAGATAATAAAAGATGCTCATACAATTGGACAACTGAGAAAGTGATTTTCACTATTTAATTGAATCCTCTTGATTTCTTCAGAGCTGGGGAGGGAATCCTAGCCTCGTGCATGCCAGGCTAGTGCTCTTCTACTGAACTTCACACACACACTGGCCCAGTTGACACGATAACTTCGTTCAAGGTACTCCCTTAGATATTATTTTTAAGAACACTACTGATATATAAGCTGTCATAGACTCTCAGTACAGTCTCAAATATTAACTGAATGAAATTTCCAGCACTCCAAGGACTTTGGATCCTTATGCTCCCATGCTCAACTCCAACTCATTCCTGAAACTCTCCTTCCACACTGTTCATGCCATCATTTTGCTGTTAGTTCCCACTATCTAAAGGATTGAATTCCTTAACACCTACTCGTCTTTCAAGATTCTATTTAGATGACAATTCTGAAGCCTTCCACAACATCCCCAGCAGTGATAGTTCTTTTGAGTTCCTAATGCACTTATGATGATGTTATGCACTTATCACACTGTATTCTGATTGTTATTCTTTCCATCTCCCTCATACAAGTCTTGAGAAGGTCAGCGCTTGATGCTAAGTATACTTCTCACTCAACCACTTCACCTTATTTATTTCTTAAGACAGGATTTTTCCATGTAGCCCTGGCTGCCTCTATGTAAACCAGACTGGCCTTGAAGTCACAGAAATCTGCCTGCTTCTGCCTCCCTGAGTGCTAGGATCAAAGCAGTGTGCCACTTAACCTAGCTAATTCACTTTTTTTTTTTTATAAAAGACAGGGGTTCTCTGTATAGCGCTGGCTGTCCTGGACTCACTCTGTAGACTAGGCTGTCCTGGAACTCAAGAGATCTGCTTGCCTCTGCCTCTCAAGTGCAGGATTACAGGTGTGGGCCACCACTGCCCTGCTTAAAATGGAAAAGAAAAAAAGTGAAATCAAGAATATACCCATTTGGAGTTGGAGAGATGGCTCAGTGGCTAAGAGTACTTACTGCTCTTCCAGAGTATCAGGGTTAAATTCCCAGTATCCACATGTAGCTCACAGCTGCTTGTAACTTCAGTTACAGGGGATGTGATATCCTCTTCTGACTCCATAGCCTCCTACATATAGGTGTACTTACATATATATGCAGGCATGTGAATACATGCATACACAATATTAAAAAAAACCCTATTTACTGTTTAAATACTTTCTGGGAAACATCTTTCCCCTCCAGGTGACTAATTGTTAAAAAAAAATTCTGTCTTATCCCAGGCTGAACTCTGCCCCCTTAATTTGAGAGCTCAGAAAAAACTAAAATGAATCTTGAGGATGTAACTACAATAAAAAAGAATAATTCT
This sequence comes from Cricetomys ansorgei, assembly GCA_026225945.1. Taxonomy (NCBI): domain Eukaryota; kingdom Metazoa; phylum Chordata; class Mammalia; order Rodentia; family Nesomyidae; genus Cricetomys; species Cricetomys ansorgei. The sequence continues at coordinate 22,773,661 of JAMJFZ010001796.1, forward strand.
CAAATGAAATATGAATTTTGGGGCTAGAGAGATGACTCAGTATTAAGAACACAGCTATTCTTGCAGGAGGAGCCAGGCTTGGTTCCTAGCACTAACATCAAGTGGCTCACAATTGCCTGTAACTCCAGTTTCAGGGGACTGGAAACCCTCATCTGGCCTCTGAGGATACCAGCATGCACATAACATATACACATGTAGGCACTCACACATACACACAAAATATAAATAAATAAAACTTAAAAAGAAACAAAAAAGAAATTCTTAGGGATAGGGAGATAGCTAGATTGGTAAAGTGCTTGGCAGGCAAGCATGTAAGAACCAAGTTTGATCTGGAACTCACACAAAAAAGCTGGGCATGGTGGCCTAGGCTTGCAATCCAAGTACAGGGAAGAAGGAAACAGGTGGATCTGGGCACCTAATGTAGGCCAACTGGTGAGTTCCAGATCCTTTCTCTAACGAAATGGACTATGCCCAAGAATAAACTCCTTAGACTGACCTCTGGCCTCTACCTGTATTCACACAGATGTGCACCTGCACCCATGAACACACACACACAATCCTAAGCAAACAATTAATAGATTATACTCCACTCAGCCTAACAACTTCTCAGAGTTGATGCCTGTCCTGGCTGGTTTTATGTCAACTTGACACAAGCTGGAATAATCTAAGAGATGATTTTTCCATTTTTCAGTTGGAAAAGTGCCTACATAAGATCAGGCTGTGGGAAAGCCTGTAGAGCATTTTCTTAATTAGTAATTGATGTGGGTGGGCCCTGCCCATTGTGAGTGGTACCACCCTTGGGCCAGTGATCCTAGGTTTACAAGAAAGTAGGCTGTGCAAGCCAAGAGGAGCAAATTACTATGCAGCACTTCTCCATGGGCCTCTGCATCAGCTCCTGCCTCCAGGTTCCTGCCCTGCCTTCTTTAACATGGAAGTGTGAGTGAAATAAACTCTTCCTCCCCAAATTGCTTTTGGTCAAGGTGTTTCATCATAGCAACAGAAACCATAACTAAGACAATGCCTGAGGAAGCAAGCTACTAATCATAATCCAAGGGAATCCATGATTAGACAATCTGTGGGCAGTGTTTATTGGTTGTTCGATATGGTTTGGTTGCTCTCCAAGAACCTGACATATAAATTTGTTTTAGGAAATCATAAACTTCAATATCATTTCTAAAACCTGGACAAGACAATTACTGTAGGCAACACTGACATGAATGACATGGATAATATTAACATTCAAGAGAAGTTAAATGTTCTATTATTTTTCATTTTTTTCTTTCTTTCCTGAAACAGGTTATCTCTATGTAGTCCTGGAACTTGCCTGTAACTTGCCATGTAGACCATGTTATCCTAGAACTCTGAGAGAGCCTCCGGCCTCTGCCTCTGAGTGCTGGGACTAAAGGTGTGAGCCACCACACCTGGCTTTTATTTCTGAATATCACTGTGCAGCCCAGGCTGGCTTGAACCTGCAGCAATTCTCAGCTACCCAAGTGCTGGGATTATAGGTGGAAGCTACCACATCTGCCTAAAAGTATACCGTACTTAATAAAGAAGTCCAGTGAATAAGTAGAAGATATAAAGACTATTTTTGCTTGGTCATAGGGGTTGAAGTGCTTTTACCATTGAAATACACTAGCTAGCCCAAGACAACTATTTTTGGCAGGAAGCAAGCCAAGTCAAAGATCAAAGTGGAACAAGAACAAGAGGCTATAGAGAGGCTTCAAAACCAAATTATGAGAGAAAAACAAGGAAACAAGTTCAAACTCCATCAAACTGGTTCTTATTTTAATTTTTGCTAATCTGCCATCACCTGGAATGGTATTCTTATACAACACCTATTAACTAAGTTATTTCTTCAGACCCCCAAGTAGAAAGGTTATCTTTCTTCAGATGAAAGTACAATTGTAGTATAAAGACACTGCTTATATTCCAGAGGATTAAAGAGCTTTATAGTCATATTAGCACTAATGTTATTATTACTTTTTTGAGATAGGGTCTCTTGCAGCCCATGGTGACTTCAAATTCAGTATCTAGCTGAGATGACATTGAACTTCTGATCCTCTTGCCTTCACTTCCTAAGTGCTGGGACTCATAGGGCTGTGCCACTGTGCCTGGCTTATGTGGTACTGGACATCAAACCCAGGGCTTCATGAATGCTAGGCAAGCACTCTATGAACTGAGCTACACCCCCACTTCACTACTGTTATTTTTCATTATTATCAACAGGTTGAATAACTGCAGTTATTATTACTTACTGTATGCTGGGTACTGTGTTAAATTTAAATTTCATATAATTCCTGTAACTATCCTCTGAGGGTATGTGTTATGGAAACTGGGGCGTAATGATGTAAGTGCTGTGTTGAAGGTCATGAGGCTGCAGGTAGTAAGTCTGAATAGTTTGCTCTATTCACCATAGCAGTCGCACACAAGATATTGGCAGATATCAAGCACTGTTTATAGAAGCTCCGCATACACATAAGAGAGCAAGTTAGTGCTCCTCTCCCTCCAAAGTTGTTCAAAATGAATTTATGTTCAATAAGAAGACCGTTAATAAGGTTTAATAAGGTTGAATTAAGTCTTCATTTATTTATTTGTCTTTCGTTCTGGGAAGTATTCAATATCTTTTTTTTCTATTTTGAGTCAAATGTTTATTTTCGTAATTTATATTTGATCTGAACATCATATTAATAACTAGAGTATCAATAAATGAGGATAATTAGCTAATTAAAAAAAACTTAGTTGAGTATGGGTACATGTCTCTAAATCCCAGCACTCAGGAGGCAGAGGCAGTAGGCTTTCTGTGAGTTCAAGACCCTCTTGGTCTACAAAGTGAGTTTCAGAAAGCCAGGGCTATGCAGAAAGACCTTGTCTCAAAACAAAAACAAAACCCTGTATTACTTCTACATAGATTTCTTCCAAAGCAAATTTCCAGTGGATTAAAGATAATGAAGTCATAAAACATAATCCTCTCTGAATGTCAGTTTCTTTATATTTAAAAAAGATTTTTTTACATTACTCAAGTTTGTGTGTGTGCACACATATGCATGCACATGGAGGTCAGAGGACAACTCTCATGCAGGTGCATTTTCTTCTACTAAGTCGGTCCTGGAGCTTAAACTCTGGCTTGGCAGCACTGAGCAATTCCACTGCCCCCTCCCATATTAAATTATTAATATTTAAGGTACATAGTATGGCAATGAAAAAATTACTCAAATAGGTAAAATAATATAATCAGAGCTATATGAGAAACCTGGTAGTATAAGAATAATATGGTGAACTAGGCTGTAGTGTCAGCCATTTGAGATGCTTAAGAGGAAGAGGAAGGAATATGACCTGGGTGGCGGTGGCATATGGCTTTTATCCCAGCACTAGGGAGGCAGAAGCAGTAGATCTTTGAGTTAAGGGCTGGTCTGGTCTACAGAGCAAGTTCCAGGATAGCCAGAGCTACATAGAGAAACCCTGTCTTGAAAAAAACCAAAAAAAAAAAAAAAAAAAAAAAAAGGGAGGGGATGTCTAATACTTAGGAGTTCAAGACTAGCCTAGACAACAAAGAGACCCTGTCTCAAACAAAAAAATATTGTGATAAATGTTTATCACTGAAAGCAACTGACAGTACCTATCTTTGGAAATTAAGAACATGATAAACTTAAGTAACAGCATTTCAAATCAATTGTCTAAGTTTTATAAAAGCAAGTAACAGCCACATTAGCAAACTACACAAAATACATTAAAATACTGTAATAAAATATAACAGCAAGTAAACTATTACAATTATTTTCTTGCTGGGCAGTGGTGGTGCACACCTTTAATCTCAGCACTCGGGAGGCAGAAGCAAGTGGATCTCTGTGAGTTCAAAGCCAGTCTGGTCTACAGAGTGAGTTCCAGGACAGCCAGAGTTACAACAGAGAAACCCTGTCTTGAAACCCTTTTTTTTTCAGTACTTAAGATTGAACCTAGGTGAGTGGTTTTTTACTGGCCTTTTTTAATTTTAACATTTTGAGACTAAGTTGGCCTGGAAGGCCTTGAACTTACAATGCTTCTGTCTTAGTCTCTGAGTAGCTGGGATTACAGGTTTGAACCAACAGACCTAGCTAGTAACATCATGTTAAAGACATTTTTTCTTCATAGAAATAAAGGAGATCTTTCATTCATTTTGTAGCCTTGAAGTGTAGAGTACTCTGTGCACAACAGTCACCCACCAGACCTTTGTTACATGAAGCAATTGGGGAATGTGGGATTCACAATCTATCAGTTGTTTCAAATCCAGAATTTATGCAGAAGAATCATATTTACACCCCAAAATATTTCATAATTTTCATTTATAATTAGGAAATGTTATTCTTTTAACAAACAAAGAAATAGAACACTCTTAATGTTTAAGAATAAGGAGAAATTGGATGGAGATGCTAAGAGAAAGAAATCCTGTTGAATATTTTATTTTTGAAGTAACATAACAAATACAAAACCTTATATGAGTTCTCTCAGCTACATCTGAATTTTGCAATATGTTGTGGGATATTTTACTCCTGTGTGCTGGTTTGGTTTGCAAAAGGGCTTTGATCCCTTGTAGCTGGGAAGCCAGATCCCTTGCAGCAGATGCAGGCCTTGCTTCCTACCTATTCACACCCTTGTGCTAGCCCTGCTGGGATCTCCACAGATAGAACTAACTGTTTACAGTTGAAGGTAACCCATCACATGAAAGAACTGCAGGCAGGTGATCAAAGAAGACTCTGATCACCCCTAGCTAAGTATGCTAAGGTACTATTGTACTGTAATGAAGGCCTGGATGTGGAGAGGGGGCTAGGGAAAAAAGTTAAAGAAGGGCTGAGGAGAAGCAGGGGAGATGGGGAAAGAAATGAAGTTTCTGCTTAGCCTCCCGGGTAGGGGATTCCCTGAGATCTGACATGGTTTGTGATTAATAAAGAGCATTGGAAATTTCAACGTCTGGACTCTCCGTTAAGCACCATAAAGATATTTTAACAGCAATATTATTCATGCTTATTGGATCTATAATGGACATATGGGCAAAACTTTGTGTGAATAAAAGGGACAGAAATATTAATTTGGGACCTTATGACTTTATAGATACTCATGTCATGGCAATCCCACTGAAACTATATTAAACTATATTGTGAAACTAATAATTACCCTAAGCATGTACAGGCACAGGGCAAGAAATAAATCAATAAAAGGATAATAAAAGTAAACTCATGTCTTAGAGAGTTTGTTACACGACAAAGACAGTGTTCTAAAACAATGGAGGAAGGGTGGACTAAGTAGCTAGTAAATATTAGTGGGATAGATTGATTTCCAAACAGCTTATTCCTACGACAAGCTGTAAGTACAAATAATACATTTCAGGTGGATTAAAGGGTTAAGAACTGAAAATAAGAAAACAGGCTATTTGGCTAATTTGGGATAAGAGAGATCACTAGCACCTTAAAAAAATCTGCTTCTGTACGTCTCAAAAATTGGGTTAAGATTTAAAATTGTTGTTCTCCACAGAAATCTTTAATAAAAGGTAAAGTATTTATATGAGTTGAACTAGAGTATCTGAGGGAGATCTAAAATAAAACAAGAAAAATGAAAAAGCCAAATGGAAACTACAGATACATTAAAGAAAAAGACTTATAAAAAATTTCTGTTCAACCCAAAAAAGATAAACCAGGCATGGTGGCACAGGCCTGAAATCCCAGCTTCCTGGGAGGTTGAAGAACAAAGATCACTAGTTCAAGGCCAGTCTGGGAAAATTTGTGTGATTCTGACTCAAAGTGAAAATTGTAAGAATGATTTAGGGAGATAGAATGGGCTGTTGGGGAAGAAATCAGTGATGTAGCCATTGATGAGTTATGCACGCACCAGTGGAAGGCTCCATAACTATGCCTAGGGGCTTCCCTGGTTAAACCCAGTGAATGAGTCACAAAGCAAAAACAAAAATAAAAAGATATGAGAGTGGGAATTGGGAGGAGAAAGGAGAAGGTGGGAATGAGTGTAACTAGAATGACTATATACACATATGCACTTGCCAAAGGATAAACAAATGAATAAAGAAGTAAAGGACAGCTGGGGGATAGTTAAATGACAGCATGTTTGTCCAGGATGCGAAGACCTAGGTTTGATACCCAGTGTTGCAAAAACAAACAAAAACCCCAAAACCCAAACCACAGAAAAGGCTATGAGCAGTATACTATGACCAAATACTTGCAATAGACATGTTAGGCAAAGGGTAATATAAAAAAATATAAACATCATCTGCAAAGTGACAAGAAAAACAAACAGTAAAGTGGATAAACATTAACAAATGGTTCAGAGAAGAAAATTGAAAAACATGAGATTTGCAACTTCATTAATAAAAATACTGCCAAGACATCAGACTCGCTTTGTATCAGGTGCTTTTCCAAATGTTTAGATAATCAATTCATTTCATGTCACAATAGACCCATAAGACACTGTTGCTAGTCCTATTTTCTACCTAAGAAGATTGAGGCAGAGGTTTAGAGAAACTGCTCAGGAACATAGGACTAGAACTTCAAGACAGTCAGTGTAGCTCCTCAATTCAGTATAGTTTTTTTTTTCTTTCTTTTTTTGAGACGGTGCCTCACTATGTAGCTCTGGAATGCCCAGAATTTACTATGTAAACCATGTAAACTGAGTTGGCCTCGAACTCAGAGATCTGTCTCCTCAGCCTCATCGCCTAAGTAAGCACTGGGGTTAAAGACATGTGCCACCACCACCTAGCTAGTATAGCACTTAATGATTATGATACATTATTTCTCCAGAGAGATGGAGATGCAGTAATATAAATTTTAAAAAGATACAATTTTCTTGTCAAATAAAAATTTCAAAAATAGACAAGTCAATGTGGAAAACTGAGTACCACTGGAGGGAGAATACCTTTCCTTTTTAATAGTAATGTGGTATTTTGAATGAAAATGGTCTCTACAAGCTTGTATATTTGAAGGCTTGGTCAGTACCCAGTTTGTGAAACTGTTTGGAGAGGATCAGGTGTGGCCTTGTTGCAGGAGGTGTGTCACTGGGAGTAGGCTTTGATGTTTCAAAAAACCTCAATGTTCCCAGTTAGCTCTCCTGCCTAGTGTTTGTGGATCAGATGTAAACTCCAGCACCATGCCTGCCTGCCTTCCTTGTGTTAAGCTCCCTGACATGGTAGTCACAGCCTCTAACCCTCTGAAACTGTATGCACCAATACTCTTTCTTCTCTAAGTTCTCTTGGTCACAGTTTCTCATTACAGCAATAGAAAAGTAATCAAGACAATAAGCCACAAAATTTTTTTTTAGAAACAGTTCAGAAAAAAAAAAATCCCCCCAAAAGGTGGCAAGTGATCTAGTTGTTTCTAACATAAAATTATCTTTTTTAAAAATGAAAGAAGGTAAACCATTCAGTTCCTGTTTTTTTCTCTCTTTTAAAGATTTACTATTCATGTATAGGTATGTGTGCCTACATGGGTTTATATGTGTGTGTACAGGTCTCCAGGAGGCAAGAGGGTGTCAGATCCCTGGAATTCAGTTACAGGAGGTTGCCAGCCACCTGAAGTTGGTGCTGGGAGGGAATCAAATGCAGGTCCTCTACAAGAGCAATTGGCATTTTCCTCCCTTAGTGTTTTTGAGACAGGGTTTCTCTGTGTAGCTCTGGCTGTACTTAACTTACTCTGTGGACCAGGCTGGCCTCGAACTCAAGAGATTCACAGATGGCCTCTCCTACAGAGTGCTGGGATTAAAAGCGTGTGACACCACCTTCCGGCTTTATAATCTTTTCTCTATTTGCCCCTTAGCCTTTTTATCAACAGGTTCGTGTCAAGAGTAAAGGTGACAAGGTCTAAGCTTCTGTGCTGTATTCATTTATTCCAAACATTTGTTTTTAGCAGTGCTAATTATAACCAGACAAAAGCTTGCTTCTGGAATTTAATTCTCCACAGCCTATGGTTTATTATCCACACTCAGCATACACATTAACAGTATAAATTACACAAGAGAAAAATAAAGTCCATGCTATAGTTTTTCTAACACTTCAGTCATCCTTATCTGCTTCAGGATTCTATTATAAAGACAAACAAAACTACATGGAGCTATAAAAGACTCTTGTTACTAAACTTCACTATCTAAAAACACTGAGAGTTTATCATGAATGGCAGTATGTAAGGAGATGCAGACTTCTGTTTTTACAAAAGCACAGGAGGGGCAAATCACAGGCCCCTCCCAGCTGCGGGAAGCTGTTTCTTTACTTCTCTATACACTTTACTTGCTTGCCCTCAAAAAACCCAAACAACAAAACCTCAGTCAATTAGTTTTCACTTGAAGAGTTTTCATTCTTGTTCCTAAAACTTCCTGTGTTTTTTCTCCCTGGTGCTAAAGAAGCCCAAGACCTCATTTATACTTCCAGTCCACTATTCCACCCCTTTTACACTGTGGGGTGTGTGTGTGTGTGGGGGGGGTCCCTTTTCTTTTTTGGGGTCAGAGTCTTACTTTATAGCCTAGACTGGTCTTAAACCCTTGACAATCTCCTGCTCCAGTCACCAAGTGCTGGGATTATAAGCATGATCTATAATGTCTTACTATGCATTCTAAATTTTACTGTCACCTTGGTTTTTAACTATGGCAAAGTAATTAAATATTGGAAGAGGTGAGACAGGTCCTGTGAAGATGCAACAGGTTGCTCAGAGAACAGTGCTTTTCTAAGCCTCCAGGGGAGGAAGGAGCTCAGTCAAGTGATGGTTACACTGCACTGAGGAACTTATGAACATTCCATACTGTTCAGAAGTAATGAAAGCAGATTAAGGTCATCAGAATATAAAACTAGAAGACATTTTATCTACATTTTATGGTAACAAAATACTCCATCAAAGCACAAAGCTTCTAGCCAAAGGTGCTGACCTATACTCTGAACCTAGTACTTCTAGCACTTTGGAGACAGAGGCAGGTGGATCTCTATTTGAGGCCAGCCTGGTCTACGCATCGAGTTCTGAGTCAGTCAGAGCTACACAGTGTGACCCTGCCTCCAAAAACAAAAAAACAAACAAACAAACCCTGCAAAGCTCCCTTACTATATAAAGAGGTTGCAAAAGTCACACTACAACTACAACAGGCCTGAAGCAATGATCTCTTTTCTTCCTCTGCCTTCCCACCTTCTTTCTTTTTGAAGCAGGGTCTCCTGTAACTCAGGCTGCCCTGGAACTCTCTATGAAGCTGAGGATGACCTGAATTCCTGATCCTCCTGCTTACATCTCCCAAGTACTGGGATAACAGGCATTCAACACCAAGTCAATGGAGGCAATGATATCTTATATCGTATGGTGTCCTCAACACAATCAAGTAATTGTGAACAGTTCCACCATAATAAAACGTTAACCACAGCAATGCCAAGGAACAAAGACAGTTTCACTAGAAGTCAGTTCAAAACCAAGGTACCTCAAGGCATCTTTCACACACGTTCATGTTCCTCATCTTGCTGGAAAGAGAACTTGAGAGGCTGAGGAGAAAATTGACTATCCAATGCTTCAAAGGCCAAGAAAGTGTTAAGATTGGGTCGGTCTTGGATTTCTCTTTCCCCACCTCTCCACTACTCCAGCCCTAGAAGAAGCCACAAGTGAGGAAGAGAAGTTGTGGAAACAAGGCAAGGGGTGGAATGAGAAGGGGTACTCGAGGCATGTGCAGTTATCCCACCCACACAAGGTCACTTGCTTGGAGTCACTTTTCCCTGCTCTCTCTTGGGCTTCCCGCCAAAGACGCTCCTAGGCAGGCTAGGACGCCAGCCCGCCGCACCCCCTCAGCCTCTGCACGCGGACCGCAGCCCCCTTCCGGCCTCCGGGCCCCGACTGGCCACCAGGACACCGGTTTCTGAAGCGGACACCTCTCACAGCCAGGTCCCAGGGCTCCTTTGCCTCCATCCCCCGAGGCTCCGTCAACGTCCCCTTCCTCCCTCAGGGCGCCCCTGTGCCCGCCTCCTGTCTCCCTCGGGGCCCGGCACGCCGTTCCTTTCCTGCCCCCTCTCGCAGCCCTCCTTTCCGGGTGTCCACCTGGCGCCCCCGCCACAGCCTGGCTCCTCCGAGCCACGGCCTCCTCCCAATTCCTCCCGGCCCCGCCCCTGCTCCCGGGCGGATACAGTTTGAAGCCTCTCAGGATATCCCTGGCCCGCTCGTCCTTGGCTGACATGATGCGGCGCCTGCCGCCTGCGGCCCTCCCACGCTGGCTCGGCGGGGCCTCGCAGACGGTACCAGGAACCGAGGATGGAGCCGCAGCCCGGCCGGACACCTCAGGCGAGCAGCGGTGGCGGCCAGAACCGAACCGGCCTCTCCCTCCCCTTAGCTCCCGCTCCTGATCCCTTCTCCTTCCCTCTAGTCGAGGAGCTCCCGCCTTGAAACCAATGGTAAGCCAGGCTTGGCGATTGGCATCCTGAATAGCCAATAGCAACGCTCAGCGGCTTCGCTCGGGGACGGAGAGCGTCAGTGGGAAAGGCCCTCCTGTAGGAGTCCCGGAGGACAGAATTTTCTTTCATGTTGTTGCCTAGAGTTTGTCCCAGCGGAGCCGTGACTCGAAATCTTCAGAGGCTTAAGGAACCTGCTCCTGTCAGCGGGCATACTAGCGGTCTGAGACCATGGCAGCCTGCACTATGCAAGGTGGTAGAAACTACATTTCCCAGTATCCAAGGGAGCACGGGAGGTCCCAGCACGCCGCTAGAGGCAAGGGACTACAAATCCCAGCATACTCTGCGCTCCGTCTCTCTAACTTAGACTCCAATGTGCCGTGCAGTGTGCGCAAATTTGGAATCCCTTATGCGGGGTTGATTTCCGAAACCGGTTACTAGAAACCGTGTGGGAAGGTCCTTTTTCACCCTGAAGACATGACAGTCCACCGACAGTTAACTTCTATTTACATGGAACTCAGAAGTCTGCAAACCATGGTAAGACAACTAACAAAACCATGGATTAAGCTATGAAAGATAATAGAACAAAATGACTTCCTCAGATAGTGTTAGTTTTTTAGACTGGGGTGCATTTTTACGTGTTTTGCAGGGATTATGTTGTGTTTCTGCTTTGGACTGGGAGAGCTAAGGATTGTATACTCAGTACAAGGAAACAAAATAATTTGCCAATCCAATCTCTTTTATCTTTTGTTTTTAAATATGAGGAAATTGAGGCTCGGAGAGGCAAAGACTGACCACAGATCGTAGCAACTTGAAACTGTTAATTTGACTGTAAGCCTACTGACCTGCAGTATAGTCTCTTTGCACTACACTAGGGAGGTGATATTTTTAGCAGCATGACAATGTGATTGTTTTTCTCCTTAATGAACAGTTTTCCCAACTAGTGTTGAAACACCCAGAGGATAGACAGGTGAATTTCCTGAAAGGATCTAGTGTGATAGTTCTTTATTTTCAGTCTAGATAGGCCATGCTATTTTGACTTGCTTTTTTGTCATTCAATTTGACATTTAATGTGATTTTTTTTTTTTTCAGAAAGTTGGTAAAGTGGGTTTAACTCTCTATTTACTTGGAGATGCCTATGTCCTTCCTAGGCCTTCTTTTCCGTTCCTGTTCCCACTATACACATTTTAGCACCTCCCTACCCCCTTTTTTTCTTCTTCCAAGTAATTCAGCAAATTTTGTTTTTTGGTCACATACTTTGTTAAGTAAAAGATACGGTCACTGTCTTTTGGAGGATACATAACTGTTTAGAGAGAGATTCATGACTGATTAGGGAAATAGGAGATTCAAGATGGAGTTGATAAATGGTATAAAAGAAAAGACATCAGAATGCCACAGAGGATTTCTTTTTGGCTTGTTGGTTAAGATCAAATGGAAAATGCCTTAGTGGTGCTTATGAAGTGATTTATAACAGCTGGTAAAACTTTATAGCAGAAGTGGCATTTTAACTTAAAGGATGAGGACTTTCTCCGCACGTTAAAGGTTTTTATTCTGAGTTATCTTTGTTAATGAGATATGCCATACTTTCAGTGAGAGAAAATATATACGCTCACCAATAGCACCCAAATCAAGATGTAGAATAATTCCAGCACTCATTATACCCTTTCCCAATCAGTACTGCGTCCTCACATCTGGAGGTAATTGACTACTCTCCTGGGTTTTATGGCTATTAGATATTTTGTCTGTATTTGAATTTGTACATGGATTTCACTTAAATGTGATTATATACAGTGTGTAGTATATGTTTGGCTTTCTTGTTTATCAGTATTTTTGTGTTTTTACCATTTTTTTTTCAGTTGGCAAGTTGTGTATATAAACCACAGAGTTTATCTGTTCTAAAGTTGTTGGACATCTGAGTTTTATCATTAACAGAGAGAGATACATTCTGAAATGAGCATTCTTATATGTTTCCTTTTGTGCACATGTTGCACAGATTTTAGGAAAAAAGTTGTTCACCTTGTAGAATATGCATATGTCAGTGATAGTAGATATTGCCAATTAAAAAATATTTTATTTATTTATGCTCTGTCATCATGCACACTAGAAGAGGGAATCAGATCCCATTACAGATGGTTGTGAGCCACCATGTGGTTGCTGGGAATTGAACTCAGGACCTCTGGAAGAGCAGTCAAGTGCATTTAACCTCTGAGCCATCTCTTTAGCCTTTTTTCCCTCTCTTTTTTTCCACCTTCCTCCTCCTCCCTCCTCCTTCCTTCCTTCCTTTCTTTTTTCTCCCTCTCTCTCTCTTTCCTTTCTCTCTTTCTCTCTCTCTCTCTCTCCCCCCTTTCTTTTCTCTCTCTCTCTCTCTCTCCCTTTCCCTTTCCCTTTCCCTTTCCCTTCCCTTTCCTGCCAGTTTTTCAAAGTGATTGTAGAATGGAGGCTTTTGCCACGTAGGTAGGAAAGTTCTATTGCTGCTTATCCTTGTTAACACTGGGTGTTTGTCACTGATCTTTTTAATTTTAGCTATTCTGGCTAAATGTGGTATTTTGTTAAAGTATGCATTTCTATTTTTCTGATTCTGACCACCTTAACTACCGATTTGAATATTCTTTCTGTCAAATGCCTGTTTAAGGCTTTTGCCCACTTTTGGAAATTAAGCATTTGTCTTCCTACTGATTTATAGTTCTTTATATAGCCTTAAAGATTTCTTTTTCTGACATATACTTTGTAAATATCTTTTCCAAGGTTGTGGCATGTCTTCATTCTCTTACTAGTGTCTTTTGAAATAGAAATTCTCCTTTTTGTTGTATCAGTGTTGGGGATTGAACCAGGAGCTTGCCTATGTTAGGCAAGAGCTTTACCACTCACCTACATCCCACCCCCAGTACAGATTTAAAAAAATTTTTGTTTTAGATTTATTATTTTGTGTGTATGAGTGTTTTGCTTGTATGTACACATATGTATGCTTGATTTCCTTGGAGGGTCAGAAGAAGGTGTCAGATCCTTTGGAACTGGAGTTAATGGGTGGTTGTGAACTGCCATGTGTGTGCTGGGGACTGAACCTGGGTGTTCTACAAGAGCAACAAGTGCTCTTAACTGCAAAGCCATCTCCCCAGTCCCCCCCACCCTCTTTTTTTTTTTTTTATTTTCGAGATAGTGTTCCTCTGTGTTGTCCTGGCTGTCCTGGAACCCACTCTGTAGACCAGACTGGCCTCAAACTCACAGATCAGCCTGCCTCTGCTTTTCAAGTGCTGGGATTAAAGGTGTGTGCCACCACTGCCTGGTTAAGTATACTGTAAGGGAACAGCAGGCTGGGTAGTAACTACAGTACTGCCTACAGCTGGAAATGATTAATTTTAATATAATATGATAGTTTTTTTTTTTTTAACAGACTACTCTTTCCATTGAATTTAAGAAACCATGAGTGTATGGGTAATGTAATTTTTACAGGAAAATGAGAGGACATTGTAAAAAAAAAAAAAAAGGTAGAGAGGAGGGAGACTGGAGAGATCTGCCTGCCTCTGCCTTCTGAGTGCTGGGATTAAAGTCCTGTGCCACCATGCCTGGTTTGCCACTTTTTAACTGAAAAAAAAAAAAAAAGAAATTTAGTTTTTCTCTCCCAATCTATTCTTTCCTATGCTTCCTGTCTTTCTCGTGGCACTTACTAGACTGGAGCTTTTTGAGGGCAAGGACTCATTTTGTTTTCATATAATCTTCTGTAACTCCTGCTAGAACACAATAGATGATTTTAAAGACTTATTTATTTTATATGTATGTGTGCTTTGCCTGCATGTATGACTGTGCACCATGAACATGTCTCTAGAGGCTAGAAGCCAGAAGAGGACACCAGGTTCCCTGGAACTGGAGTTATAGATGTGAGGTGCCATGTGGGTGCTGGGACTTGAACCTGGGTGCTCTAGAAGAGCAACCAGTGCTCTTAACTGTGGAGCCATTACTATAGCCCCTAGATGCTAATTTTTTTTAAGTGAATAAATTGGTTGGTGCTACCTTTATTTTTGTCCTTTCTAATTTGTGTATTCTAATACACAATAGGTAAAAAGGGCTTTTTTTCATGTCTTCAAATCTGAAAGTCTGTGGCATACACTCTGAAGAAATCTGTTTAACTGTTTAATTTCATGGCACCTCTTGGTTATCTTTTCGATGCAATGCCACAAAAGACATTTTACTCACAGAACCATTGTTGGCCCAATTCAACTGATTACAATTTATTTTGTAATTAAAAATTGTTTTTTAAAAAATAGGAAATAAAAAAAGAGCCAGGCGGTGGTGGCATATGCCTTTAATCTCAGCACTTTGGAGGCAGAGGAAGGTGGATCTCTGTGAGTTTGAGGCCAGCCTGGTCTATAGTGTGAGTTCCAGGACAGTCAGAATTAAAACAGAGAACCCTGTCTTGAAAAACCAAAAAAAAAAAAAAAAAATGTGTATGGTGTTCTGTCTGCATACATGTTTGTGTACCACATGTGAATAGTGCCTGAGGAAATAAAAAAGAGGGCGTTGGATCCCTGGAACTGGAGTTATAGACAGTTGAAAGCCACCTTGTGGGTACTGGGAATTTGAATTTGGGTCCTCTGGAGAGCAATCAATGCTCTTAACCTTTGAGCCATTTCTCTAGCCCCATCAACTGCTTAAAAATTTAAAGAAAGATTTCTTTAATTTTAATGTGTATGTGTGTGCTTGAGTGTATGTATGTGTACCATGGGAATGAAGTGCCCGAGGAGGCCAGAAAAGGGCATTGGATTTCTCGGGAACTGGACTTCCAGGTGGGTGTGAGCTGCCATGCAGGTGCTGAGAACACAATCTCGAGTCCTCTGTAGCAGCAAAGGCTTTTAACTGCTGAACCATCTCTCCTGTCTCCATCTGCTTATTTATAAATATTTTCAGAATAGAGGTTAAGAACATCGTCCTTAGCTTCAGAGAGCCTGGATTCCAGCATTGCCACTTACGGACTTGGACTGTTAGCTTTAGTTAGCATAACTGAAAATGGGAATATTTTATACAGGTCATAGTTCTATTAGAGTCCAACAAGATAAATATGGGCAACACTTGTCACATAGAAAAAAAATATATCAATAAGTAGCATTGCTTTTAGACTTAATGCTTCCCAGAAAGATCAGTCAAAGGGATGGTTTTGGGGCCCAGGATAGTGGTGATGATGGCAACTGTATGGGCTCTGGAATCATCTAGGCCACTTTCCTGTCTTTGGCCCCTAGTTTTACTTGCCTTTTCCAGTTCCCGGGCTGCAGCTGGGTGGGGAGCCCCTTCTCCCGCCTAGGCCTCACTGTAGGTGGGAGGTTGTGAAAGCCGAGCGGGAACATTGTGTAGGCGGAACCCGAGCGCAGCGGTGGGAGGATTCCGGGGGAACAGCACGGGTGACGGGGCGGCGGAGACAGAAAAGCGCCGGACGCCGGGCCGATCATGGAAGCTTGACAACCTGCTGGCAGGCTCTGGGAGGCCGAGACATCGGCGAAGAGGATAGAGAGTCGGCACGGACAGGTAGGGGACGGCAAGAGAGGAGTCCACGCTGGTCTTGGCTGGACCTCCAGCTTCGCTCCCACATGCTTTCCCAAGAAAGCCGATGGCCACACCGCCCCGCCCCCGTTGCAGGACACCCGGAGGCTCATCACTCTGTTCTGGTGGCTAGGAGCAAACCCACCAGTCCTGATGACCAGTCTAGCTTGCGACTGGCACCTTCTGCACGGTGGCTGCCTTCATGTTCCCCTCTCCGTAAAGGCTGTCTCCTTTGACCCTTTTTAACCCTTTTGGACCCTTCCAAATAGCGTCCTCCCAAGATGGGAATTCATCTCCACTCTGTCCCTGTCCGCCTCCTTGAGGATCCTCCCACTTTAGAAGAAAACGTCGATCACCATCTTATTCCATCCACTCTCTATCCCCATAGGCTCTTGAGATTGAGATCTTTCAGAGGCATCTGAGTTTCTCCCCATCCCTAACTCCTTCCAACTCTGCTTCTTCCACTTAGTCTTTGGCTGAGAGTCCCATCTGTTTTTTCAGTAGTGTCTGCTTGGGAGGACCAGGTGTTGTTCCTCCTTTCCTAACTTGGTCTTCTTCTCCTCACCTGTCTTCTCCCCCACTTCTCCTCTTCTTCCATTCCTCAGCTTTCCTTTCTCTCTTATACTTCTTTGTTTTCTAGAACTTCACTTTTTGCACAGGGCCTTCTTAGGTAACCCTAAGTGAAGCAACATACTTATTTTTTCCTAATATCCTGAAAGGTCTCTGTATAACTCCATAGAAAACAGAGTTTCTTTTGCATCAAACTATTCTTTGACTTTTTTTTTGCTTCATTCACATACACACACACCCCACACATACCTTTTCTTCCATTTTTTCACACTCTTCAGTATTTATCATTTCTGGAAGACAAATCTTATGTGGAATTCTTTTAGAGCCCATACAAACTCAGCATATACTTATATTACACAATTGAGGATCTCCTCTGTACCTAATATCTTGAAGATGACAATACAATATCTGCATTAGGGGTTGGAGAGATGGCTCAGCAGTGAAGAGCACTGGCTGTTCTTCCAAAGGACCTGAGTTTGATTCCCAGCACCCACATGATGGTTCACAACTATCTGTGACTCTAGTATCTGGGGATCTTCTGGCTTTTCATGTGTATCAGGCATACACATGCTACACATTCATATATGCAGACAAAACAGTCTCATAGATAAAATAATTAAAAAACAATATCTGCATTGTTCCCTAATAACCTGTTACCAAGATTTTGTACAAGTTCTAGAGTCATGTTTGTTAAAATGTCTATCAGTAGGAGGCCAAATAGATGCATTTCCCAACTTACACAGAATGTATTTTCGATTTGAATTGTCATTGCTTAATTTTGTAATTGTTTTTCTCAGTTTCCTATGCTTAAATGACTTTTTTTTTTTTTTTTTCATTGCTGGGCAACCCTGTGCCTTATATGGTATTGCTAAGCACTGCTTTACTGTGGACCCTTAAGATGGAGTTTTTGATTAAATGAAGTGTGGCTCTTATCTTCTCTTTGTTTCTGATAGGTACTTGGCTGTAGTTGGAATTCTAAAGACAAAAAAATTGCCTCTGTACATCGGTAGTATTCTTTCTGTCTTAACCAGAGTCTATAAATGAGGTAAATACAAAACATATATAAAGATGTTCTTGTGTGTCCTGGTCAGCTTTGAGGACAGAAGTGACGCTTCTGAGAGAATAGATAGGGTACTGCCTTTTAGAAGGTGTATTTCAGAAAACCTTCAGAATTGAGGACAGAATATCTTTAACTCGAGGCTGAATTCTACCCATCTCACAAAGTGGTTATTTTATCTCGATTCAGGAGCTGTTTGTGAGATTGTGAAATTAAAATGTTCTTGTGTCTGATCCAGCATTAAATTCACACTTTGGAAAGGAGACGATAGTAAAATGACTGACCCATTTTCCTTTTGGACAGATCTCAAGACCAGAGAATGGCAGGTGAACAGAAACCCTCAAGTAACCTCCTGGAGCAGTTTATTTTATTAGCCAAAGGTACCAGTGGCTCAGCCCTCACCACTCTCATAAGCCAGGTGCTGGAGGCCCCTGGAGTATATGTGTTTGGAGAACTGCTGGAGTTGGCCAATGTTCAGGAGGTAAGAATAATTTTCAGACAGTTTCTCTGTCTTTATGCTATACTTTTCTGATTCTCCTGGTTCCTGGCAAATTTCAACACTGAAGCCTTGTGGACTTGTTTGGTACCCTGTTAATAGAAGGATGGCAGTTGGTGGGCCAGGGAGGAGATCAAGGAAAGTGTCTTAGAGTTCTAGAATTCATTGTTCCCCTTCAACCTGGATAAAATTAGATTGCATTGTTAGTTGTCTGAAAGATAGTAAGAAAGTCCGAATGATCTTGACACAAAGTAGCGTTATGTTTGATTGTTGTATTCAGTTTTGGGTCATTGTACATTAAAAACGAGACTTATTGAGGAATAACTAGGAAGAACCAAGAGATGTAAAACAACTTAAACTTCTCAGCCTCTATTCTCATTTTAGACACTTGAGTTTTCTTATTTGTTGGTTCGAGAAAATTGCAAACATTCTATGTATTGGAGGAAGTACTTAGGAGCTTTCTGTGTGTCGACGGGGCAGGCTTTCTTTCTTCGCTTTGCTGTCTCAGGCTTCTGCCTTTAGAGGATAGCACTGGCTGTATGCATGGCCACTGTCTGCTGATCTAGGCCAAAGTACTTCTTGTTAATCATTTGGGGATGCTGCTGAGGGTGGCCCTCGTGTTCTTGGATGTAGCTGGCATTTGTTAGGTGGTTCATCTTCATGGCCACCATGACACCGTTGTCATTGTCAGCTTTACTCTCAGAGCCAGTTGTAACCTGGGGTGTGGGCCTTCAGGTTATTGGATTCAGTACTATATGTCTGCTTATTTCTCTCAGTCAGGAAACTGGAGTAGTTCCTGTGACCACCTCACACATGACTTTTCTTCCTCTGATGGCTAGAGATGGCCATCTCAGAAATGGAGCCACTTAAAAAAAATTTTTTTTTTGGACACAGGAGCTTGTCTGTGTTGTGACCTTAAACTTAGTATGTTGCTGAAGGTGATGTTGAACTTCCTACTGTCTTCACCTTTCAAATTCTGGTGGCATGTGCCACCACATCTGGTTTTTATTTGGTGCTGGGGATTGAACCTAGTGCTTCATGCATGCATGGTAAGCAAGCACTGTACCAGTGAGCCACATTCCTAGCCAGCCTAACTTTTATTTTGTTAATTGTAAGTTCTTACTTAGTGTCACACTCATGTTATACTAAGGTCTGTGAGAGTAAAGCTTGTTGTGCTTACTATTGCTTCCTTGGGCTGAGTACGTAGTTTGACACATAGTAGGCTCTTAGTAAAATCTCAATCAATAATTTTTTTGAGGAAGATTTGAGAATTAGGCCTTTTTCTTTTCTTCCTTCTTTTTTTTTTTTTTTTTTTAGATTGAGTCTCATGTTTCCTAGGCTGACCTTAAACTCCTGTTCCTCCTGTTTCCACCTACCTTATGCTGGAATTACAGGAGTGTGCTACTGTGCTTGGCTAGGCTCATTTTCCAATAGAAAAGCTGACCAGCTGTAATGTGTTTCTTCAGATTCATGAAAAACCTAAATGAACATGCTAAGTAGTTGTTTTTATGACTGTTGAAAATTGGCTAAGAGGAAATGGATGAAACAACTAGCTGGAAAGACCTTACTGACTAAGATAGTCAGAGAAGTTTTGGAGTAGCAGTGTTAGAGAAAATAGTCTATTTCAGCTAGCTTTGTAATTATCTGTGTGGAAAGTTGGGGCTGGATTCAATGGTCTTTACTAAATCTCTTCCACTCTGATCTCAGGACTTGAGGAAGTGCTGTTTTGGTGCCAGCTTCAACGAAGTAATTTAATGAACATTTTTATTTAGCTCAGGCTGATAATTCTGTTCCAGTATAATTTTTCTGTTACACCTTATACTAATTATACTAATATTTCCGTATATACTATATATATATACACACACACACATATACACTATATATATACTAATATATACTTACACTAATATTTCCAGAGTTCACAGTTCATATATAGTGCTGAAACTTGGAACCAACCATACAGTTTGTTCAGATTTTATTGGTAGTGGGGACCGACAAGATGGCTAAGTGAGTAAAGGTGCATAGAAGCCCGATGATCAGAGTTTGATCTCCGAGAACCTTCATAAAAGTGGGAGGAGAACACTGACTCCCTAAAGTTGTTCTCTGACTGTACACATGTGTACTGCATACATGGCCACACATACACATCCTATGCATATCATCCATGACAACAATGAAACAAACAAAAATCATACCAAGTTGGTATGTAGACAAGATCACTACACTCTTTTGTGTTTTCATTTGAGACAGGGTCTTATTTTCAAGCAATCCAGGTTGTCTCTGAACTGTGTGGCTGAGGATGTCGTTGGACTCCCTGACCCTCCTGTGCCCACCTCCTGAGGAATTACAGGCGTGTGCCGCCGTGCCCAGTTTATGCAGCACTGTGGATTGTACCGACCTCCATGTACATGTTAGGAAGACTCTCCCAGCCATCAGTATTTGTTTTAAGGCAGGAGAGATCCTGAGAAAACTTGAACTGCTTCTAGTGCATAAAGCTTTGTGAGTGGAGTGGCTGGCAAAGGGGCAGGGAGAGAGGGAAGGAAGAAGCTACTTGAGCATCTTATATGTTGTACAAAATGTCTTCCCTAGGAAGGAAGAAGATTCATTTTTGGATTTATATAATCTTGTTTAGTTTTTCTCTAAAAATCAGAATTGAAAAGACCTTAGGGACTACTTAATCAAACTGTACAGAAGAAATGGCTGTGACATCTTTGGCATTTGGTCACATGTCCTCTATTGAGTATTGTACTGGTTTGTGGAAGTTTGTTGTGTGGTGAACTTTTCTTTCCTTCCTCAGCTTGCAGAAGGAGCTAATGCTGCATATTTGCAGTTGCTGAACCTGTTTGCTTATGGAACATACCCGGATTACATAGGTGAGTTGGTTAAGATCCTTGAGAAGACTTAACTGTTGGAGCTGTTTGTAGGGTTGTTGAGATTTGAGTTATAATGTGTGGGTGTGGGCAGTGGACAGGGTAGGCTGTTTCCTAATTATTGACTCGACTGTATCTCCATCTTCTGTGCTCTGAAGGATTTCCCTGATAACATTTTAATTTCCTAATGTGTGTGCATCTGTAAATGGAGCCCTTGTTTACATCCCAGATCAGCATCTCGAGAACTATTGTTTGTAGGGAACTCAACTAGCAAATTAATTCAGTGTGTTTTTCTTTTTGTTTTTTGTTTTTTTGAAACAGGATTTCTCTGTTGTAACTCTGGCTGTCCTGGAACTCACTCTGTAGACGAGGCTGGCCTCTAACTCACAGAGATCAACTTGCCTCTGCCTCTGAGTGCTAGGGTTAAAGGTGTGCACTACCACCACTAGGCTTGATTTTGTTTTTTTGAGACAGGGTCTTACTCTGTAGCCCTGGCTGACATGGAATTCACTGTACGGAACAGGCTGTCTTTGAACTCACAGAGATAAGCCTACTTCTGCCTCCTGAGTGCTGGAACTAAAGGCATGCTTTAGCATACCTGGCAGTTCAGTGTTTTTAACTGTTATCAAAGTTTTGTTGAGGGGTGCTAATGAGATGGCTCAGCAGGTTAAGGTTCCTGATATGAAGCCTGACTGACAACTTGAGGTCAACCCTAGAACCCACGTTGTGGAAAGAGAACTGACTTCTGCAGGTTGTTCTCTGACCTCTACAATGCACACTGTACACACACACATACACACACACACACACATGCTTTTTTTTTAAATACTTGTTTTGTTTTGCTTTGCTTTGTTGAGATAGGGTTATACATAGCACAGGCTATTCTTGAACAGTTCAAAACTTTCCTGCTTCATTCTTTTGAATGCTGAGATTATAAGGATGAACCACCATGCCTAACTTGAATGTTACCAAAATAAGAATTATCATATTGAAAAATATTTGGAAAATAATAAGACATTATAAACCATGAAGCTACCGTTAGCATTATGCTAGCATTTTTTCCCCTTATGCTTGTGTTTTGTGTTATAGAAGTGTAATTAGAGTGTGTATGCAATCTCATACCTTGCCTTTCTCTGGCCTTTGTCCAATTCCTATTTTCCATATTTAATTTTTAGTTTTAAGACAGAGTCTTGCTGTATTGTTCAGGCTGACTTCAAACTCTGGATCCTCCTGCCTCAAACTCCCAATTTCTCATCTTACAGATAGTGCCATCATGTCTTTACTCATTTTTACTATTTCATAATAAACCACTGTACTCCTGAACTACATTCCTAGCCCATTTGAATGTTTTTATTTTAATTTACTTATTTTTTGTTAACATTTTTTATACAATATATTTTAATCATATTCTTTTCCCTTATTCAACTTCTCACAGATCCTCTTCCCTACCCACCAACTTTGTTCTCTCTCTCTCAAAGGAAAATAATGAAAATCAAAACAAAGTAAAAACAAAAATACGATAAGACAAAACCAAAACAAATAAACAAGACCCCAAAAACAGAACAAAGCAAAAATCTCACAAAAAATGTGGAGTCCATTTTGTATTGTCCCACTACTTCTGAGCATGGAACCTGCCCTGGAGTGTGGTTGATATACTCAGTGACACTCCGTTGGAGAAAACTTACTTTCCCTTTCCCAGCAGGTATCAATTACAAATAGCTTCTTGGTTAGGGGTGGAACCTTGTGTCTCTTTCTCCTTTCAGTGTTGGGGTTTTGTCTGTTTTGAACCTGTGCAGTTTTTCTGTATGTTGTCACAGTCTTTGTGGGTTCATATGTGCATCAGTCCTGTGTGTCTGGATAATGATGCTTCCTCGGAGTCCTTTGCTACTTCTGGCCCTTAAAATCTTTCTACCTCCTCTTCTGCATATATCCCTGAGCCATGGGGGAGGAGTTGCTCCAAAGTCTCTCCCTGTTTGCACATTGTCCAGTTGTGGGTCTCTGTGTTAATTACCATCTACTGTAAGAAGAAGCTTCTCTGATGGGGACATTTGAGTGGTTTTAAATTATAATCAAGAGAGGGCTGGCAAGATGGCCCAGTAGGTAATAGCACTTGCTATGCAAGCCTGATAACCTCTGTTCAATCCCTGGGGCCCAGAGTGTAAGGAAAGAACTTATTCTAGAAAGTTGTTCTCTGACCTCTACATACACATTGTGGCATAAATGTGTTCACACTCATACACATTATACACACCCACACAATAATAGTAAATAAAATAGTAAGAAACATTAAATATTCAGGAGTGACATACTCCAAATGTTAGTCTTATTTTTAACTACTTTTTTTTTTTCCTGGCTTTTCTAGTTTCGTATTTTTTTCCTTTCATCTCCTCTTCTTCCTTTCTCTCTCTTCGATAGTATAAAAGTAGCCTGGTATCAAGACTCCCTCTCCTGTTTCCTTGGCATTCCTTCCTATCTCACTGGCCACTTCTGCTTATTCTGTGTTGCTGTCAGATTGAACAGTTTCCACTTCCAGGTACATGACATTTCTCTGATCTGCTCTTTGTTCTGATGAGTGTATTTTGTCACTGTCTAAGGAGGCAGAATTTCACAGATTCTGGAACCAGACTGCCTGCATTAGATTCTAGCTCTACTTCTACTAGTTATGTATCTAGCAAATTAAATGATTACATGTGTACCTCAGTTTCCGTATCTGTCTTAGTTAGGGTTTCTGTTGCTTCGATGAATATCATGACCAAAAAGCAAGTTGATGAACACTATGACCAAGAAGCAAGTTAGGGTGGAATGGGTTTATTTTGCTTACACTTCCATATTGCTGTTCATCATCAAAAGCAGTGAGGGCAGGAACTTACACAGGACAGAGACCTGGAGGCAGGGCTGAAGCAGAGACCATGGAGGGGTGCTGCTTACCGGCTTGCTCCCATGGCTTTCTCAGCCTACTTTCTTATAGAACTCAGGACCACCAGCCCAGGGATAGAACCACCCATAATGGGCTGGGCCCTCCCCCATCAATCACTAAGAAACTGCCTTACAGTTGAATCTTATGGAAGCATTTTCTCAATTAAGATTCCCTCCTTTCAGAAACTTGTGTGTCAAGTTGATATAAGACTAGCCAGCACATTATCTGTAAAATGAGAGTAATTATACAAGTCTCTCTTTAGGCTAAATATTTTTAGGATTTAGAATTTTGGGGATTTAAAAAAGTAATGTAGGGCTTGAGAGATAGTAGTTAAGATACAGGCTGCTTTTGCAGAGGACTGGAGTTCAGTTCCTAGCACCATTTCAGGCAGCTCATAATCACCTATAACTCCAGTTCCAGAGATCTGATGCCTGTCTTTGCAGATACCCCACACAGACATACCCACACAATTAGAAAGGTAATGTAATATATGTGCCTTTTAATG
This sequence comes from Cricetomys ansorgei, assembly GCA_026225945.1. NCBI lineage: Eukaryota > Metazoa > Chordata > Mammalia > Rodentia > Nesomyidae > Cricetomys > Cricetomys ansorgei. The sequence goes on from JAMJFZ010001796.1 coordinate 22,797,989, forward strand.
TAACATTCTCATGGGACGTAGGCAATAGCTGAAGGTAAACATATCCATAATTTTTTCACAAACAGGTAAATATTCACAAGTAGGGCAAAAACTAACCTCAGTTCAAAGTAGGAATTGCCACTTGATGCATTTCAACATTATGCTCAAGAAAAAAAATTCAGCATTTTTAAATCCAGAATCATGGTTAAAGAAGTTGAGGACGTTTGAAATCTGTCTCGTGGAGTGGCTGTGAGGATGAGCTGCATGTTATGTATGTATGGGTCTGGGTGTGCTCCCTGTCATGTGTAGTGATACTGTGACCATTAATGTAATTACTAAAATTTGGCTCATCAGGGTTCATCTCAAACTCTTCTCCATGAAACCTTTGTTTTTGTTTTTGTACCTCCAAATGAGATTGTATTTGTTTGCTCTCTCTTTCTCTGTGCCCCCCCCCTTTCTTCTTTTCCTTCAGTCTCTTCTTTTTGTCTTCCTTGATCTCTACCTGTCTCCTCTGGTAGTTTGTATCTTTCTTCTGCTAGTTCTGACAGTTTGTAGCTATTGCAACATCTGATTGTAAGACTGAGGCTGGGCATGGTGGCTCATACCTGTAATCACAGTACTTGAGAGGCGGAGGCAAAAACAGGTGGATTAGGAGTTCAAAGTCATCCTTGACTACATAATGAGTTTCAGCTCAGCCTGTGTTACATCAGACCCTATCTCAACTCCTTCCCCCCAAAAAGCCAACAATAAAACAAACCTGAGAACAGGTCCAGGGTTAGTGAGTTGTATTACTCCACATAATTGATGCTCCTGGAGTTGTGTGGTACAGCCCCTGACAAAGCCCCGTCTTTTCCCTCCATATATATTTCCCCCCCTTAAACTGAAAATAAATTCTTCTCTCATACAATACATCCTGACTATAGTTTCCCCTCCCTCCACTCCTCCCAGCTCCCCACTTCCATGCCTCTTCTCAGATCCACTCCTCCATTTCCCTTCAGAAAGCAGCAGGCCTCCGAAAGATATCAGCCAAACAAGACACAACAAGATGCAGTAAGACAAGCACAAACCCTCATTTCAAGGCTGGATGAGACAACCTAGTAAGAAGAAAAGAGTCCCAAGAGGAGGCAAAAGGGTCAGAGACACCCCCACTCCCATTGTTAGGAGTCCCAGAAAAATACCATGCTGACAGCCCCAACACATATGCAGAGGACCCAGTGCAGACCCATGCTGCTTCAGTCTCTGTGAGCCCATTTGAGTCCTGCTTAGGACTTGATTCAGTGGGCCGTGTTCTCCTGGTTTCCTCTATCCCTTCTGGCTCTTACAATCTTTCCTTCCCCTCTTTTGTGGGGCTCCTTGAGCTCAGAGGGGAGGGAACAAATGGACACCTCCAATTTAGACTCTTCCTAAATAATGTCTGGCTGTGGGTCTCTGTACCTGCTCCCATCTGCTGCCGGAGGAAGGCTCTCTGATGATGATTAAAGCCCAGCGTCTTAATCTTTCTTGATTCCCTGTAACATGTTCAATGAAGATTAGTTGAACTTCATTGAGCTTCACAAGGGGCACCAACAGCATTCCATTAAGATAGTTGGTCATGTCATTTTGTTTGTTCATGCCTGGCTTTTTCATACTAAACTCCTTGTGTGTAAAGACTGAGTCTTTGTTTTCTGGAAGCACATGATCTTCCAGAGAAGGAAGGGGCTGCTGATGGAGTGTTTGTTGAGTAAGTGCAGAGTCATGACAGTGATCTAGTAGTAGATTTGGTTGGGGAGTTGATGAGCTTATCATAAAAATAAATCCTAATTTTATTTTGTGTCTTGATTTTTGTGGTGGGTGGGACTGAGCAGCCAACAAGGAGAGCCTGCCAGCACTGAGCGCAGCTCAGCAGAACAAGCTGAAACATCTTACCATCGTGAGTTTGGCATCAAGAATGAAGGTACCGTCTCAAACCTTTCTGTCTTCATCTGAACCCCAGCTTAGGTGTTTCATTGGCATCAATGAAAGAACTTGCAGCTAATCCTAATGCATGAAACGTATTTAGCAGATAAAAAGATACAATTAAAACATGTGGACAGCCACTTCCCATTCTGTTTTGGAAAAGCAAGTCCAGCAGTTATTGATTGATTCAGCAGGCCTCTGTTCTGGCATACTGTGGGCCTTCATGCAGGGGAAACACTTTACCATATAAAGAGGAGCCTGCTATTTAAACGTTCTTAAAAGATACATCTTCTTCATTTAACAAGGTATCTTTTTTTGACTGTTTTTGTTGTGGTCCAGGCTATCCTTGAACTTACTATGTAGTACATACAGGTTGGCACACTCAAGGCAATCCTCCTGCCTCTGCCTCCCACATACTGGGTTACAGGTGTGTCACATTATGATTGTGTTCAGAAAGGCTTCTTTCAGCAAGTTAGCAACTTTCTGAATTTCCTAGTGCACAGTTAATTGCACTCATGCTGGAGGAAAGATTTGCTATGTTAGGCTGAGTGGACTTTTACTTAGTTTGTAATACTGGGTATTGAACTCAAGGGTTGTACGTATTAGGCAAATACTCTTAATTACTGAGCCATAGACACTAGCCCAGAGAGGTAGATTTCTAATATTCTGTTTCCCTTTGGGATTTTCAGGGTTAATTGAATTAATTGAATTTTTTGCCTCATCTTGCTAACTTTGTTTTCATTTACTTAATTCACTACTGACATTAGGCCCTATCCTGTAAGAACCCACTACACTACCTGCAGCTTCTCTGCCTCACCTGACTTAGAAGAACCCTTGCAGCCATCAGCTTACAGCCTTTAACAAAGGGGGCCAGACTCTATATTGATTCATAGCTAGTTTTGGCTCTCACCTCTTCTTACCTGTGTATGCCTTTGAAAAAGTTTGCATACCTCCTCTGTGATGAAGTTGCTAACATAATTTTATCTGATCTCCTCACAAACTCCTGGCTTTCAGCCTAGTATTTCGGGGGAGGGGCTCCTCCCTCTCTCACCCTTTATTCTGGAGATTAAACTCAGGGATTGGAACTCAGTGCCTCATGCTGCTGGTCTGGTCTCCACCACTGTGCTCCACATCAGTCTTATTTGCTTGGGAGATGGGGCCACAAGGACCTTTTTCTTTTCCTAATCATAGACTTCTCAAGCACAGTAAAGAGTAAGAATACTGTTCTCTTCTTATGCAGTCTGTCATTTTACATCCATCCAACACCCCTAGAGAGAATGTTTTAATCCATAGAAAAGCATTATAGATATGCTTGCTGTGTTTCTCTTCTCTGTGTTCACCCCCTTTTGTCTGTTTCTACTTCTTTAATCCCTTTATTCCTAAACTAGTACTGATATCACAGTATTTAGATACTGTGCTTTTTTAGAGTCATTGTTACAGCCTAAGAAGGGCTGTTGTTCTATATTTGATACTGGTTCCAAGAGTTTGAGAAACAAGCATAAACTTCAGAATAACTTGTGAGCTGCCCAGCTCTACTGTAGGCCACTGTTAGGCCACTGGAGGCCTGCAAGGTGATTGGATTTTGTTGTTGTTGCTGTTGTTGTTGTTGTTGATGTGTGTGTGTCTTTTGTTTGGCTATGCCTCTGCTCAGAGTAAACAATCTGTTCAGTGTCTGGGATCTGTTTGAGGCTTGCAACCATTCAGCATTTTATGCAAGGTCTGCAGGCCTCCAGAAGGTGGCAGAGTAACACGTCTCTTTTCTGTGGAAGGAGTGTTTAGCATCTGTCAGAGTATGGATGAGGAAGCTTGAGAGCTGGGTGAAGTCCAGGATATAGAAAACAAGGAAGGTGCCTTCTTGGGTGCAGCAGGATCTCATTTGGGTGTCACAGGTTCCACAGTTTATCCATCTCCTATTGTCTTAGATATTGATAATTACCACTGACCTGCTATTGCCTGTGTGGGTAATACTTGATTTTTTTTTTTTTTTTTTTTTGGCAGTGCTTGCCAAATGGTTTTAATAACTGTCATATGACCTATCTACAGTGTATCCCCTACTCTGTGCTGCTGAAGGACCTGGAGATGAGGAATCTCCGGGAACTAGAAGACCTTATCATTGAGGCAGTCTACACTGACATCATCCAGGGCAAGCTGGACCAGCGAAACCAGCTGCTGGAAGTGGATTTCTGCATTGGCCGTGACATCCGAAAGAAAGATATCAATAATATTGTCAAGACCTTGCATGAGTGGTAAGGCTGGGAGGTGGAGGAGAACTTCTAGTATGCCCTTTGCGCTCTCTTTGCAAAACTGTGACTTTGAGAAGTCAGCCAAGGGTTTGTGGTAAGCTTTGGGGCAGCCAGGAGTCTGGGGCCTTAGGATGTGTGACAGAGAGTAGGGCTGTGTTTGTGATTCCAGCTGTGTGGCAATAGGAATCATTCCAGGCCTGGCTTGTAAAATTGACTTTAAATGCATCTGGGCTGTTTAACCATGGGCTGTAAAATACTCATTTGGAGATGCAGGTGGAGTCTCTGCATCCTAACTCTGTGGCACTAAATCTGCGCCTTCCAAACATAAACTCAATTTGGCCAAGCTCAGGAACTTATGTTTATCAGTAACATGTTAAGCGAGTTAGTATTGGTGAGACGTTGTGAGGAATATGACAGTGATTAGGCTTCTGTGATTTGGAACACAGATGCCACCTGGGTGTGGTGGTATGTGCCTATAATCCCAGCACTCAGGATGCTGAGACAGAAGGATTATGAGTTGGAGGCTACTTGGAGAACCTATCTCCTACTTTCCCACCTCCCCACTTCCCCCGAAAAAAGCAAGTAAATGAATTTAGAATTTAATTGTAAAAAGAACTAGGATTTTTGGGTATATTATTTTAGTGGAATTTGATGTTTATAAAAGTGCTTACATATCCTACAAGGATTTGTTATGAGGTATTTAAATGACTCGGAGCTTACAAAGCCAGAACATCTAAGGGAAGTATGAGAAGTTATGAGGAAGAGAGCACTGTTGGAGGTGGAGAGTGTTTCCATGCATGTGAGTGGCATGCTGTATGTCATTAGGCAGAGTGGGCAGCTTGTGCTGAGAGATAGGGAAACTTGCATTTTTTTGAGACAAGGTCTTGTTCTCTAGCTCAAGATTGCTTGGAACTGACTATGTATCCCAGGTTTGCCTTAAATTCAGATTTGCCTGACTCTGCCTCCCAAGTGGCACTACACCCAGGTTTCTTTCTTTCTTTTTTTTTTTTAAGATTTATTTTATAAGTGTCTTGTTTGCATGTATAGACGTGCACTGTGTGTTTACCTGGTGCCCACAGAGGTCAGAAGAGGGCATCAGGTTCCCTGGAACTGGAGTTATGGATGATTGTGAGCTAGTATGTGGGTGCTGGGAACTGAACTTGGGTCCTCTATAAGAGCAGCAAATGCTCCTAACCACCGAACCATGTCTTCAGCCACTAGAAGAGATTTGCAGAACTTCTACTTAGAGATGAATTGGAAACAGAAGTATTGTCCTGAGAGACAGTACAAATATGGCAAAATGTTGACCATATTGAATAGTAGTGGCTGATATGTGAATACTCATTATATTGCTGTTCCAAACTTTTTTTTTTTTTTTTTTTTTTTTAAACAGGATCTCAGTTTGTAGACCTGGTTGGTGTGGACCAGGCTAATCTCAAACTCAGAGATCTGTCTGCTTCTGCCTCTGCTTCTTCAGTGCTGGAACCAAAGGCATGTGTCACCAAGCCCAGCCTGTTTTAAAAATTTTCAAATAAAAAGTGGGGAAAATAAAAGTAGGAAAGGGGTTGGTAACTAGGAAATAATTTCAAAATCTGAGGAAAAAGGCAATCTCTAAAATAGTATGATTTTAGAAAACTTATTTTTTCTGTTGTGGAAAGGGATTAGTCAGTGTTACCTGTAGAGTTTGTCCCTCTGTTAGTCTTAGTCTTAATCTGTAAAACCATCTCTTATGGGCTGCAAAGACTGGAAATTAGAGCGGTATTCCAAGAAACAACCCACAAGCCACTGTATCTTTGGCTCTTGTTACATATTTAGATGAACTTGTTTGGAAGAAGGGAAAGGACTGGTGCAACCACCCAGCAGACGGGGGTGCTAAAGGAAGTCCCATAAAGTGCAAGAAGGCTTTGGGAGGGAGACTTCCTGGGCTTCCCTGCAGCTCAGGGCTGGACTTTTCCATTGCAGGTGTGATGGCTGTGAGGCAGTTCTGTTGGGCATTGAGCAGCAAGTTCTGAGAGCCAACCAGTACAAAGAGAACCACAACCGGACTCAGCAGCAGGTGGAGGCAGAGGTAAAGAGAAAGCAAACACTTGCACCCCTCTTAGGGTATGCCTAGATATTAGTTTGCAGTGTTTCTGTTTTTGTCATGTGCTTTGGTGTGATTGCCACAGACAATCCTTAAACATGCCTTGGGTTTGGTGCTGGAATGTAGGGATTTAGCAGAAAATGAGCAGGCTTAAATTATAGATGTATAATTCTGCAGTGTACGTATAATTTGCAGCTATTATGGGAAAAAATGTTGGGAATGTATTTTAAAAATGGATAGAAGGGGCTGGAGAGATGGCTCAGCAGTTGAGAGGACTTACTGCTCTTGAGAGGGCTCAAGTTTGGCTCTCAGCACCCACATGGCAGCTCACAACCACCTGAAACTCCAGTTCCAGGGGATCCAGTGCCTTCTGGCCTCCATGAGCTCTTACGTGCACATGTACACAGATAGACACTCGCACACACATACAATACAGGTAAAATAAAATAAATATTAAAAAATCCTGAAATTTGAAAGAAATGTGAGGAAAAGGGCAAGGTCACCTCTGCCATACCAGATAACCTATTAACGACTAGTCTTCTGGAACACTTAGACTGCTACAGAAGAGAGAGGGCAGACTCAGAGCCTTGTTCAGGGTCTGGTACTGAGAGCAGGTGCTCATCATCTTGTGGCCGAGTTGTACTGCAGGTGCTTACTGCACACTCCCCTGAACGCAACACACATCTGCAAAGAGCAAAGGTAATTCTGTTGTGCCCGCCTTGTGATGTTGGTTCTGTTATGTGTGGCCCAAATTTATAACCATTTTCTCAACTGAGTAGGTGAGATATATTTTTTTCATTTGTCCTTAAATTACATTGCTGTTCTCAGAGGGGAGAAACTTGATGTTTTCCTTCTAAATCTTAGAACAATAACTTTTTGGTGTGTTGTGCCTTCCAGCCTCCCTTTGGGTTCAGTCAGCCCTATGACAAACTGCTGAGAATTCTCTCGTTTTAGCCTTTTAAAGAAATAACATTATTTGAGTATAGTCGGGCATACCTGGGGAGACATAATATAACAGTAGCATTCCAAGGCTTTGTATTGTCTCTGGAGGGACAGAAATGATGGCTTGCAGCACCACAAAACCTCTCTTCATTACATTTGCTTTTGGAATCTATTTTTCTTTATATTTGAATGAGCCTGTGTTCTGTGTAATGTTAATATATGGCCGTTGTTACACATTCACAAAATAGGCTATGTTCCACTCACATAGGTAATAGAACAAGAGTAAGCGCTATTTTTAATTGTGTAGAAAATCTCTCAGGAGTTAGGTTGTTACAGTGTGCTAAAACCATGCCTCCTGGGTACCTCATAGAGAGCGATTCTCATCATTTCTCACATCTCCATAGCATTTCCTGTGGGCTTGATTTCTGTTTGCTCTTTTTGCTTTTGCTTACTTTTTAAAATTCAGCCCAGGCTGGCTTCAAGCTTTCTATCCTCCTGCCTCAGCCTCTGGAGTTCTGGGACTACAGTTACCTATCACCACACCTGTCTGTCTTCCTCCCCAACCTTGTGTCACGCCCTACCCCCACCCCCCAAGGCAGTTTCCTACCTTGGGGAGCTGTTCTTTCTTGTGCCTGTCTTTCGGGTCTCTGATCTCTACCAGGCTACTTTTGTTAACAGGTGTGGCCCACTGGAAAATGCCCAAGGCCCACGCTTTGAAAAGCTCTGCAAACTCCAGGTTGCCTAGGTGGGGATGGTGGGCCAGAGGTAGCCTATAAGCCAGTCCCTTTAGGAAGGAAATCAGAAGGGCCATGGTCAGATTTAGGTAAAAGACACATTTGTGGGAGTACTTGTTACCAAATGAATGTGTGTGGGGACTAGATACTTTCAAATCTTTGAGGCCAAAATAGGTTTAATGCCTGGGTGGCCATTCTTGAGTCCTGGATGTGGGTACCCACACTCAGCTCTGTACTGCCCGGCAGAAGCACTAGTTTTCATTGTCTGTCTTACCGTCTGCCGTCTGTCTCCCTCTGTGTGTATTTGTGGGTACAGATGCATGTGTCTGTGGATGTATGAGTTTGCACAGGCATGTGGATGCCAGAGAACTACCTCAGGCACCATTCCTTGGGTACTCTGCTTTATCTTGCAATTGAGTCTCTCATTGGGCTGGAACTCTCCAAGTGGGCGAGGCTGGCTGGTCAGTGAGGCGCAGGGATGTGTCTGTCTCTGTCACCTCAACACTGGGATTATAAATGTGTCTTCCATGAATAACATTTTGTATGTGGGTTCTAGGGATCAAGTTCAGGTCCTTGTGCCTGCAAAGTAGCACTTTACTGACTGTGCTATCATCTTAGCCTACTAGTTGATCTTTCAAAAAGCAGAGTTGTGTTTTTCTTTTTGTTTGTTTTCGAGACAGGGTTTCTCTGTTGTAATTGGCTGTCCTGGATCTCACTCTGTAGACCAGGCTGACCTCAAACTCACAAATACTGGGAGTAAAGACGTGTTCCACCACTGCCTGGAAGGTTGTAGTTTTAATTAAAAGACTATTTATTTATTTTTGAGACATGGTCTCACTATGTAGTCCTGGCTAGCCTAGAACTCACTGTGTAGACCAGGCTGGCCTTGAACTCACAGAGAGCTGTCTGCCCTATCTCCCTAATGTTAGGATTAAAGATATGTACCACCAAGTCTGGTCAAAGACATTTTAAAAAAAGATTTTACTTTTGTTTCATGTATATATTGTGTATCAGTATGAGAGTATGCCATATGTATTTGGCGGCCTGAGAAGGTTGGAAGAGGATTTCAGATCCCCTGCACCTATGGGAGTTTGAGTTCCAGATATGGGTCCTGGGAACTGAACTGGGTTCCTCTGCAAGAGCAACAAGCCATCTGCTGAGCCATCTCTCTAGCTCCAACCTGAAGAAACTTTTGAACATAATAGAATTTTACCCCTAAATCTATCTAATCCTAAAATTCTGAAAAGCACTGAAATCTGAAACACCTCAGGTTCGAGTCATTTCAGATACTGGACATTCAACCTATATAGTGGTACTGATTCAGTGTAAAACATGCATCCATTTTGATCTGGAAAGCTCACTTGAAGAGATGCTCCCACAGTGTACAGTGGAAGACTGTTTATACTAGTTCCAAAACACTAGTTCTTAAACTATAAACATGTGGGCTGGGGAGACAGCTCAGCAGGTAATGAGTGCTTGCTGCTCTTCCAGAGGACTCAAGTGCAGTTCACGGCTTCCCGGGAGGCTCTCAGCTACCTGTGACTCTAGTTCCAGAGGAACTGATGCCCTCTTCTGGCCTCATTCTGAACTCACGCTGAACTCATTTCCATCTCATCCATGAGCAGCCTGCTAGTCTTCCTCTGGGATTCTGAATATCATTTCAGATTTTGTTGCAGAGGAATTGGGTGCTTCTCTGGGTGGTCTTATCCTGAGAACAGGACTTGGTGAGTTTCAGGTACCTATGGGCAGGTCACACAAGTTTTATTTCTCCTTCCAGGTTAGCAACATCAAAAAGACACTCAAAGCAACAGCATCCTCCTCGGCTCAGGAAATGGAGCAGCAGCTAGCTGAACGGGAGTGTCCACCTCATACTGAACAGAGGCAGCCTACTAAGAAGATGTCCAAAGTGAAAGGTCTGGTCTCCAGCCGCCACTAGGGCCGGCTGGGGCAGCTGGCACTCACCAGGCCTGGGTCAGGTGGGGAGGGGACACCCAGGGCCTATTTCCTCCCTTCTCTACCTGCAGTGAGTTCCAGACCTGCCCACTCCCTCGCCAGTACCTCCCCATTCATTGGTACCATTGCGGAAAATGATTGCTCCTCCCCTGCCTCCTTTCCTAGTTGTTCCCGTCAGACTCAGGGGCTCAACGGATGCCATCCTAACAGGGTCCAACACTGCCCGGCTTCCTTGCAGGAGGTCCTTGTCTCTGTGTATGGGCTACCTCCCTCCCAGTTGTTCTTTTGCTTCATGTCATTTTGTCAGGCTGGTCCTAAGCTGGAGGCAGTTTACCCAGCCCCAGGGGATGACTGTGGAGGAGGCTCCTCTCTGAGTGAAGAGGGACCTTGCTTCTTCAGCCCCACGTACCACAGTACCCACAATGGTGCAAGTGTCTCTAGCCAGGTAGCCACGTTTTTCCCCTCTCCTGCCTTCCCCCTGTTGGCAGTGCCTGTTCAGGCTATGGAGGGATGTGGTGCTGGGCTATGTTTACTAAACCTTTGGGTTTTCAGCCTCTTAAGCCCAGCTCGGATATCTCGTCAAGTTGGGAGCACTGGGCTGACTAACCTCTGGTATCTGAGTACAAGTGGAGGGTGCCTGGGTCTGTGGGCGGCAGAGGTTGTTTCTCCTAGCTTGCTTTCCTCTGTTGGCCACTCTTCCTGCTCCCTCTGACTATTCAGCCTTGATTTGGCACTCAGGCCCAACTGCCCACTGGGATTGCCTGCCAACATTTGCTCTCCTGACATCTTTCATGCCTCCTGGCTGCCCCTGGGGTAGGAATGGTGGTGCCGAAGCCCCTCAGACTGGTGAAGGACCATTGCTGCTTCTTTCTCCTTCCTTTCTGCCCCTCCTTGGCCGGCGACCCAGAGCCCTCTGATGACACCATACTCCTGACCAGAGAAAAGGACTTGACTAGACTTTCTGAACTTGAACAGTTTCAGGTTATATTTTAATTTTTTTTTGTACAGGTTGATTCTAATACATTTCAACATGCTTTTTTCTTCCCTTGTGTCAATATTTGTTATAGTCTAATCGCCGGGGATTTCTCACCTGGTTGGAGGGTGTGTGTGTGTGTGTGTGTGTGTGTGTGTGTGTGTGTGTATGTGTTTTATTTTGTTTTCCTAAGGGGAGGTGGAGGTCCTGGACTGATTTAAACTTCATTGAGGAAAAAGCACATTTTAGAGGGGAAAAAAAACCCCAAAACAACCAACAAAATAATAAACATGTAGATTTGACATACGTGACTGTGGAATATGGGATTGTACAGCTGGTGGGTTTAGAGGGCAGTAATTTGGGTGGTTCGGGGAAATAGGAGTTTTAGTAGCATGGTTAAAAAGTAGGTTGATGTGGTGGTAAAGTATTCTCGTTTTCCTTTTATGCTGGTCCATGTGCCCTTATAACACTATGCCTAACCAGAGGTTAGGTTTGATTCCCAAAGTGTGTTTGATGAACTCCCAGATCACATGCTCTGTGGAAGAGGGTTCTGTTATTAAATAAATGTAGCACTCCCTCCACCCCATATCCTCACTGGAAATTCATTACTAAGGTCTCGGAGGGATCCTGGGAATGAAGCCCATGCCACACTGATTTCACCACCAATTTGGGAATTGGTATTTCTGATGGGATACGTTTGGGGCAAGTTTTGGGAAACATGTACTTCTCAAAAACCCTAAGAGATGCAGAACATCTCCCAGCCTCATAGATTACTCCTCCCCCACTACTCTTTCTAGACCCCAGATAGGGACATACTGTGAGCAAGCTACTGTTCATCCTTTTTCCCCCAACTGGCAAGTCAGTTAGGAAGTGGGGTTTGTGTGCTACAGGTGGCCATTTGTTTTGGCTGTCCCTCACTCTTAAGGATCATCTTCCCACTTGCTGCTTCCTGAAGGTGATGCTGGTGATAATACAGTATAAGTTCTGACAATGTTCCCACCTCCAGTCAGCTCTTCTCTAACTCTTTGAGATCAGCAAGGGTGTTACTGCTGTTCTCTTCAGTTTATATTGGAGGAAACTCAAGGATTCAAAGTGCCCTGGTGGGAAGTAACAAAAGAGAGGACTCCCAGACCCTAAACTCCATGTGCTTTGCCATTATCTGGGTGTGGCATTCTAGTTTACAGCCTGCCCCTCCAGTTGACCCTTGGTTTTGCCCCAGTCTTCTTGTTACTAAACTGTCTTCTAAAACTTGCAGCAGTTGTTTGAGCTCTGCTGAAGGATCCATCATTCTACCTAAGGTGTTTGTGTCAAATCTAGCAGGCTTTGGGCAATCTGTGATTGCACCCTCATCTTCTGGGGCTTCTTTGTGTAGACGTGTGTCTGACTACTCTATACACTTTTTACTAGAAACTTGTAGTTATGTTTGAAATATCTCATTAATATCACCCTTAGAGCATTAAGTGACTTTAAAATATGAAATAGATTTATTTAGATTGAGATATCTGCATAGCAAATCATTCTTAAATTGTGATTCAAGTTGAAACAAGTTCATAGAAATATACCCAGACCAGGCATATCTACTGATCTCAACTACAAGATTAGACCTTCACCCATTCTCTCTGCTGTAGTAGTTTGCATACTCTGGTGACTCACCCAAGAAGGACAAGGAGGCATAATCATAGGTGCATACCCTGCCAGCCCTCAGCAGAGGGAACCACCATCCTGGCCAGCGCCATACTGGACAGGGAACCCTGAGTGTCTGAGCTCAGGTGTTTTTATTGATACTGAACTCCTCAGGTGTTCTACCATTAGCAATCAGAATCCTCTCACATAAATCCAAAACCTGCAGACAATATGAAACTCCAGGTAGGCAGCCCCTTACCCAACAATGCACAAAATAATTATCTTATACATAACTAAAAATAAACTCCCACAACATTTCCCCTTTTCTGAATAAGAAAAAAAAATTGCTTTAACTCCACAACGCAATTTAATACTACACCAGCAAAACTATTTACAAGAGAAACAATCATTAGGTTTGCTAATGCACAGGACCAAATGGAACCAAACATCAAGCTTTTCGCAATGTCTTTGGACAGCAGAAAAACAACTATCAATATCTAATTATCTGGAATCCATTCAGGATTTTCTGGGCTCCTCCATAGGGCTTGGATCACTTCTCTGGCTCTGCCCTCTGCACCTTGTGGTGTCTTTCCTGGGATCTCTTCATGGTGCCAAGCCTCAACTTCTTTACATGACCCCTCAATCTGGCTCTTCAACTGCCACTGAGCCTGCACAGTCACCAATGACCTCTCTTGGCCTCTCATAGTACCAAGCTTTAGCTGCTTTCAAATGACCCCTTCATGCCTTCAAAACCAGCACCACCTGGGTGACTCTTACAGTATCAAATTTGGCTACCAACATAAGATACAGTTCTGGAAGACTGTTTCTGTGTGCTGACCCTGAGGAAACACTTTCCAGATTTTTAGATAGGGTCTGGTTTTCAGGAAAAATAACAGGTAACTTTGTCTGCAGGAAGGGTTTCCTCATGGAGTGGAGTTCTCATCACCACAGCAGATGTGTCTTGTCACCTCACCTCACCAGTATCTGGACAGATTTGCAGAAAACAAAACAAAAGGGACTCTTTGAGGTCTGGAGTTTCTTTTTCTTTTTCCCTGCCTCCATGTTGAATTAGCTGGCATGATTTTGGGCCCCATGTACCCAGTGCCACTTGTAGCTGTATGCTGCTGTGGTAACTCAGCAAGGACAACGAAGAGGCATATTCATATGTTGCAAACCCTTCCAGACCTCAGCAGATGGAACCACTATCCTGGCCAGTGCCCTACTCAACAGTGGAACCCTGAGCACCTGAGCTCAGGTGTTTTTATTGATCTAGAACTCCTCAGATGTTCTGATAGCACATGCAGATCAGGAGCAATCAAACATCTCCCACATAAATCCAACACCTGCAGATATTACAAAATGCCAAGACCTAGGCAGCCCCTCACCCAACAGTACCGAAACAATTATACATAGCTAAAAATAAACTTCCACAGGACTGCTCTCTTTCACAAATAACCTCTTTCAGATGTGGCTCAAGGTAGAATCATATTTTGTCTATTGTTTTCTTAGGCAGGATCTGATGCTGTCTTAATGTGAAACAGACTCATTATACTCAGGAAGCTGTCTCACAGCTTTTTTCACATCTTTCATCTCATATGTCGTATGATCTCGAATTAAACAGTTTATTGAGCCTTAGAACACTATAATACAATTTTTTAATACCAACCAGTCGCTGGCTGCAGCCATAGCAGTCCTGCCCACCATTTTTGACTCATTAAGTGGATTTTGTTGTTATTTTTTGAAACGGAGTCTTGCTGTGTAGCCTAGCCTTGCCTCTAACTCATCATCCTCTTGTTTCAGCCTCCCTTCCAAGTGCTGGGGTGGAGGTGCACCACCATGCCCAGCTATAAAGCGGATCTTTTAAATTTGTATTTACTAAGTAGGTTGTCTTTGACTTGACCTTGCAACACTAACATAACTAACATAGTGTGCATTATCAAACTGGGCCTTACTATTGAGAGATGGGAGATACTTTCCTTGATTGAGATGACGTTGACAGGAAAGTAGCGGGGAAGCAGGATGAGGGAGAGCCACTGCTGGGGTCTGGTATGCCCACCCTTGCGTCCTTCCCAGCACATTTGCTCTCAGTCAAAACTGTGGTTACCATCCCTCCACAGCAGATTTGTTCTCTTCAACCTTGACTGGGTCTCAGAGCTGTTGTGCCATCGTGCACTGTCACAAGTCAGCTTGTTCTCATTTCCTATAGGAAGGAAGTTTCATTGGGAATTGAACCCAGGTCCTCTGGAAGAGCAGCCAGTGCTCTTAATTGGTGAGCCATCTCTCCAGCCCCATTTTCCACCATTTTCTGACTGGTTTGCTCTGTCCTACTTGTCTTGCTGTAGATGGATGACAAGGCTTTCTTATCTCACTGGGAAAGTAAAAAGAGTTAGCCAGGAAAACCCAGCTTCTTCCAACTGTAAACAGCTGTGTCTTGCCTCCTTTGTTCTTACTGTAATTATTTACTGCTCTTACTGGTGATTGTGTGTGGGTTCAGTTTCTTCCCTGTGCATTTTTTCCTCCACCATTTCTTGCATTTCCGCATCTCCCGTCTCCAGTGCCTGTATGTGATAAAGAATTTTACATCCCTGGGGAGCTCCTTTCTGGATCTAATGGCCCTTTGTAGCCACCACCTTTTTCTGTTTTAGTAACCAGGCTTCTTGTCACTTGTCTGCTTTTCCTGTCTCTGCTTCCTCCTCATTGGCACCTGCCTCTGAACAGCCATCCTCCCCCTTTTTCTTTTTGTTCAAGGAGACCATTGACCTCCAACTTTCTGACCAGGTCAGCCTTTTAATCTTAAATCTTTATGTTGCAGTTAGCACCGATGAGCCCACTTGCTCAGGTGCTTTCATGGCACTAATACGCCCCCCCTTCTTCAGGAATGTGTTACTTTCTGTTACCATGACAAAGTAACCTGAGAAAAATCCAAAGCTTCAGTCCAGGGTCCCTGGCCTCTGGTGGGGCAGAGCATCATGGGGGAGCTGATTTGCTTACTTCTGGCAGCTGTGAAGAAGGGAGTAGGAGGAAGGGGCCTGGGACAAGATCTGTCCTCTTCTCCTCCAGCTAGGTCACACGTCCCAGCGTTTCTACCATGCCTAGTATCTCCACAATCCTGGACCAAACCACAGGCCTTTGGGGTGGAAAGGACATTACAGATTCCAACTCTAACAAGAAGCGTTTTCTTTAGAGTCCAGTTGTATGTGCTTGCTAGGGGTCCATTGTGACCTTATTTTGCTTTTAAACATTCTCCATAGGTGTGTGACTCACTCCCATGGCTCCATTTTCACTTCTGACACCCAGCTCTCCATCTGTGGCTATTCAGTGTGAAAAACACAGCCAGCTGGCCATTTCCCAGATCTGTTGTCAATAAACGATGTTCACCATCCAAGTTTCTTGTGGTTGCCATAACAAAAGACCGCAGGCCATGTGTCTTAAACAACACAAATGAATTTTCTCACAGTACTTGAGGCTGATAGGCCAAGGTCAGTGTGTTGGCAGGATTGGTTTCTCCCAGGCCTGCTTCCTTTGTGTGTAGACGATTGTCCTCATGTCTTCTGTGTCCTCACAGAACCTTTTTCTGTGTATACAGATTGGGTCCTACCTTCATGATCTCATTTAACTCTTACCTCATTAAAGGCCTCATTTTAAAATATATTCACACTGGGGTGTAGGCTTTCAAAGTGAATTTAGACATAGTACAGTCCATAATAATCATTACCTGACTGAGAATTTGATGTTCACCCTTAATGAGCCCCTGCACTGTATTGAGTTAACACATCCTGACTTACACCTTCCTTATTGTAAACAGCCCTTTCCCTATCTCCCTTGACACTTCAAGCATTCGAAAATTGTTTTATTAGCATGCTTATTGGGTACATATTACGTGCTAGGAATGCAGCCAAAGGTCAGAAACGGTAAGATAACAGAAGTAGATGGAAGCCAGCTGTGGTGGTTGATGCTTGTAATCCCTGCACTCAGAGTAAAACAGGAGACTAGCTTAGGGCTAGCCTGGCCTACAAGTGTGATACTGTCTCAAAACAACAGAGTAGATGGAAAAAAATTATAGAGGAGCAAAAGTAAACTACAGAATCAAAATTACAAATCCAAGCTGTTTTTTTAAATTTTTTATTTTTTTAATAAAACAAAAAGGAAAAATACCTATCAAACCAATTAAGAAAGACAAATGAGCAAAGAGGACCACAAAAACACAAGACCATTAGTTTAAATATAAACTAATGGCAGTTTTCTGGAAACAGATGATCATAATTTATTCATGGGATAAAGTGATCCAAGAGATTAAAAGTAGGGAAAGCTGCTTGCAGTCAAGCTAGATGACCTGAGTTCCATCTTGGGACCCACATACAATATTGACGCTGATCAGACAGTTTTCTGACCAACACATGTGCCCTGTGGCATGCATGTAGGCTCTCATGCACGTAGTCTCTCTCCCGTGTCTGTCTGTCTGTCTCTCTTTCTCATTAAGTGTACTAAAAAACAAAACCCTGGCATAGTGGCACACATCTTTAATTTTAGCAGTTGGAAGGCAAAGGCAGGTGGATCTCTTGAGTTTGAGCCCAGTCTGGTCTACAGAGTGAGTTCCAAGAGAGAGACACTGGCTTAAAAGAGAGAAAGAGGAGTGCGGATAATAATGAGAGCAGTGATGATGAGAGGTGGGGAGTTCAGGGAAGCCGCTCACTGATGGAGTACAGAGTCCCACACAGCAAAAGGTAAAGACCCTGGAAGATACACCTTCACAAAGGCTCTGGGCTCAAGCAGTTGTTCCCTTCCAACCTTAGCTGGCTAGGTGATTAAACAGAAAATTCAATTTCAAGTTTCTAGTTGCATCCTACTACCAAAATCCAACAAAGTTGTTTTTTCTTAACACCCCTCCCATGTTTCTGGGTCAGTGGGATGGGTCAGCAAGTAAACACACTTCTTATGCAAGCCTGGCCACCTAAATGGAATCCCTGAACACATGGGATGTGGAAGGAGAGAACCAACTTCATGAAATTGTCCTCTACACCCGTGGTGGGCACACACGTCATGCACACACCCTTGATGATAATCCCACTTGCTAAAGAATAGATGAAAATAAAGCCAGGCACACAGGTGTCGTATGGCACACCCCACACTTAAGCAAAGGATGCTTGCCTGAGATGATAAAATCTCAATGTATTTGAATCCAATGGCACGTTGTCTTTCAGTAAAAGCACTAAAGATATTCCCACCAAAGTAGTGGTCTTGGCATACTTCTGACATAATGAGTCCTAGTTCCGGACAGTGACTAATGTTTCTAGCAAGAACTCTTCCTCTCTGAGTTGCTGTGGCTCCTGAAAGACGCTTTCCCATCAGTGCCCCTTTGCTTTGGTGCACTTTGCCTGACTTGTCCTTCCTGATTTACATGGCAAGCACTTGTCCATAAATCCAGCCTTGCTGAAGAGAACCACTCCTCCTCTGTACCTTGTTCTGTTCCTGTTACCAACCTGTATGACCCTCTTGGGCAGTACTTGTCCCCCTGCAGAGTGTGGCTCTTGGAAAGCAGGACTGTGCCCTGTGTCCATGTCTGTAGCACCCCGTGACTGTGTATGTCTACAGCACCTTGTCAGGTCTTTTTGAATCTGAGCAGTTTGAACCAGGGTGGGTGGAGGGTGGCTTCTGTGGTTCCCTGGAGCTTTAGGGTTTAGCATTATCTGGATGTACAGTAATTGCCGAAACCACTTGCCTTTGCCAGGAAGCATTCACCAGGGCCTCATCTTGCAGTAAGTGAGCAGTGCCAACTTAGGTTTTCTCAGGTCAAGCAACTAGTACATGAATGTTTAACTGTGCATCTCAGCACTTGCATGAGGGTTGTTAAAATGTCTACTTACTAATAAGGACACAAATTGTGGTGTATTGTGTGGTGAGGCTGGGGTTTATTCTCAAGTGTGACTTGGGCACAGTCTGTAACCACTTTTCTGCAGGGTTTGAAGTCCTGTGCTGTGCCTCTGGGAAGCTGATGATCAAGTTTAGGCCTTGAGTATAGATGAGCTAAGGAGTTATCAGCCAGGTTCTTCATATTTCATCTTCATTCTCTTAATATATTGTGAACATGTTTCCATGTTGTAGTTTTAAATTGTCTGAAAATTTTTAGGCACTCTCATAAAAAATGAAGTCCAGAAGCCCAATTTCTCAACCTGAATATGTGCTAAATTTAGCTGCACACTGAGTTTAGGGATTAGAGACATGGCAGTTAAGAACAATTCTGCGGGCTGGAGAGATGGCTCAGCAGTTAGGAGCACTGACTGCTCTTCCAGAGGTCCTGAGTTCATTCCCCAGCAACCACATGGTGACTCACAACCATCTATAATGGGATCTGATGCCCTCTTCTGACATGCAGGTGTACATGCAGATAGAGCACTCATATAAATAAAATAAGTCTTTGAGCTGGAGAGATGGCTCAGCAGTTAAGAGCATTGGCTATTCTTCCAGTGGATTCAATTCCAAGCACCCACATGGCAGCTCACCATGATCTATAACTCCAGTTCCAGGGGATCTGACACCCTCACACCAATGCACATAAAATATAATTAAAAAAAAAAAGAACGAATTCTGCTTGTGGAGAGGATTCAAGTTCAGTTCTCAGCACCTGTGTCAGGTGGCTGCAACTGCCTGTCAATCCAGGGGATCTCACACCCTCTACTAGCCTCTGTGTGCACTGCACTCATATGCACAAACCCTACACATATATACATAATTAAAGTAAATATATAAATATAAAATCTTTTATTGCTGTGATGAAATACCCTGACCAACTTGGGGAGGAAAGAGTTTATTTGGCCCACACTTCCACATCACAGTTCATCATTGCAGGAAGGCAGGGCAGGAACCTGGAGGCAAGAGCTGATACAAATGCCAAGGAGGAGTGCTGTTTACAGGCTTGCTCCTCATGACTTGCTCAGCCTGCTTTATTATAGAACCCAGAACCACCTGTCTGGGGGTGGCCCAACCCACAAGGGTCTGGGCACTCCCATATCAATCATTAATTAAGAAAATGTTAATGAGGCAGCAGCTCCTCCAATGGCCTCTCCTGGCCTCCCCTGGTGCCAAGCCTCAGCTGTTCTCCATGACCTCTTCATGCCTTCAACGCAAGTACTACCTGGAAGACTTACATATTACCAAGTTTGGCTGCCAGCACGAAGTACAACCTTGGCTACCTCTGGAACACAGCTTCTGTGCATTGACCCTGAGGAAGTTTCCCGGAAGATTTCATCTCAGTGATGCGGGTCTCTCAATCGCTGCTGATTTCCAGCTCCAGCTGACCAACGTCGGTTGTCTCAGTAAAGCCAAGGTTTCAGTAACACTGGTCTCTTGCTGATCATGTCTGACTCTTCAGTTTTAGCTGATCAGACACCATGGATTATTCTTCACACAAATAGCCTGCTAGAGTATTTACTTAACCCTGAAATTTCATAAGCCAGGCCTAACTTCATAAGTCATCATCTGCATTTTTTCACAACTCTGTCTTCCAAGCTCCCATAGAACAGCTCAGCAAGCTTGGAGCACTTAATGGCTTTTCCAGCCCAAAGTTCCAAAGTCCTTCAACAATCCTCCTCTAAACAACATGACATAGCAATAACCCACTGTCCTGGTACCAATTTCTGTCTTCGGGTTCCTATAGCTGTGATGAAATACGATGACCAAAAGCAACACGGAGAGAAAAGGGTTTATTTGGCTTATACTTCCATATCAGTGTTTATCATCAAAGGTAGTCAGGCCAGGAACTCACACAGGGCAGGAACCTGGAGGCAGCAGCTGGTGCAGAGGGCAGGAAGGAATGCTGTTTACAGGCTTGCTTTTCATGGCTTGCTCAGCCTGCTTTCTTACAGTGCCCAGGACCACCAGCCCAAAAGGGTTAGGTCCTCCCCTTGTAATCACTACAGGTTTTCTGACAGCTAGAACTTACGGAGGCATTTTCATAATTAAGGTTCCCTTCTAAATGTCAAGTTGACATGAAAACTAGCTGGCATAACTACATAATAAAGATGACAAACTTCCAAGATGGCTGACCTTTTTCTCACTCTCCTGAGACAAAAGCCTGTCAGCTTAATCAAAGATCTTGTGGGCTTTTTCCTGTCAGTAGGGCCCCTGCTAATGGACTGGCCCAACAGGTACAAGGCTGGATCAGGACGTGGGTGTGTTTCCTCACCCACAAAAAAAGTCTTTCTTCAGCTTCTGATTGTGTGTGCTCTTGTTTGCTGTGTTTGAGATGTCTTCACTGGTACCTGTAGCACTGGAGATTTTTCCTGCCTTTAATTGGCAGAGAAAGTGAACCTGATTAAGACCCCTAGAAGTTAACATTTTCACCTCTGTAGGCTCATATGCCCACAATCACAGTTAAGATGCTGAATGTTTTCTCGTTTCATTTCTTCTTGTTGATTTGTTCTCTTACTCATTTTGCCATCAGAGTTATTTTTAAATGCTATTTTAAGTACTACAAATGGCCAGCAGAAGACAGCAGTATACTACAATGCCAAGGGCTGGAATCTGAGGCTTAACAGTGTATTCCTGGCAAATCTTAAGCCTGGATTTAGAAATCCAGAATAAGTGGTTAAATTCTCCAAATGGAATCTATGGTGTGGTTTAGGACCACAGAGAGGACGTTTAAAAGCCAAGGGACCAATGAGATGGCTCAGCAGGTAAAAGCACTTGCTGCCAATTCTGACAGCCTAAGTTCAATCCTGAGACCCACATGGTAGAAGGAGAGAACCAACTCATACATGTTGTTCTCTAATCTCCATGTGTACCCAGTGACAAACCCCCTCCCCCCATAAATATATATATAGCCGGGCTGTGGTGGCTCACATCTTTAATCCCAGTACTCTGTGTGTTCAAGACCAGCCTGGTCTAGAGAGTGAGTTCCAGTCCCAGGACAGCCAAAATTACAACAGAGAAACCTTGTCTCAAACAAAAACACAAAAGAGAAAGAAAAGAAATATAAAGAAAGAAAAACCAAGACTGTAAATACCAGAGAGATAAATGCCTTCAGTCCACAGAGGTATCCAACACCCCTTAGCTAGAAGTCACTTCTCATATCACCAAGATACTGCCCAAGTCCTAGGCTGATGGCAGAACATGCTGTGTGCCTATGCATTTTTATCTCCTCTAGATTTGAGTGACTCCTGACACATGTCCATTTGCCTGTCTACTTCCCACCAGCCTAGCCAGAGCTTCTGGCAAGGGACTTGCTGTTATGACTTGGATTACCATGGCTGGCCTGGTGATCCGCTGGGCTCTGGTGGTACCAAGTAGTTCTAAGTGCCAAGTGACTTCCCTGTCTTATAGCTTTGTCACCCAAAGGTGCCTTCTTGGACACGACGGTTGTGTTTTGCCAGCTTTAAAGACATGTCTTTTACCTCTTTAATGCACAAGTTTTCCCTTTTCCATGTCTTTATTGTAGAACTTGCATTTCCACTGGGCTTTGCTGGCTGCCTACTCTTGGGTTGCCTGCTGCTCTTTTGCCCTCGGCATTTGCTACTCAGTGTCAGAGGATGGAGAAGCTCTATCAGACTGTAGGAGATGGTGTCTTCTTTCATGGGGTACACGATGTCCAGCTGCCTTTCCTTGTGCATGTGGTACCCTCGGTGCCCAGTATAGCACTGGGGGTGGCAAAGTGGTGCCACATATGTTTTCACTGTCCTGTGATGCAGATTTGATTGCAGCTTAGTTTGTCATTCCATGGGACAAATGCATCAGTGGGCCTCAGGAAAATAGAGTGTTAAACAGATGACAGTAACGTTAGTAAGGCTGCAGGGTGTCTTACACAGTAATGAAAAGAACATCGGCTGCCACTGAAAATGATGACATTTTAATCCTTTTATTTCTTTTTTATTTATTTGCTAGAATTCCTTATCAATATACTTCTTTCCTTCTGCTGTGAGTTTAAAGGGGCGCAGGAACAGGATAACTTCCTTCTTTCTCCACACGGGCAATTTAAAAATAACAAACTGATCCACTACATTTTTTTCCTGTATCATTATGAGCCTGCAGCTTTAAATATATTTAGTGTTTTTAAATGTATTATGGCTGTCACTATGCTCAGAGCTCAAATCGTCCTAGCTTTGGCCAGTGAGAGTTTCTTTAAGCTGTCGCCTGAATTATTTGGATCTGACCTCGGTTAGTATCGATAGTTCTGTCCTGTTGTACATGCCAAGATGTCTTAGGCTCCTTTTGGATATTTTCTTTTCAGACTTGCAGGACTGGGATATGGCACGGTGGATAAAGTACCTGGCCATAAAGCAGGACCCTCATCTGTCATCCCGGTGCTTCTGAGGGGAGATGGATGCAGAGATGGGAGAATTCAGGAAGCTCACTGGCCAACTAGCCTAGGCTATGCAGCTGCAAACGAGAGACTCTGTTTTCAGGTAGAAGGCGAGAGCCAACTCTCAAGGTTGTTTCTTACTTCCACACATTCGCCGTGGCACATGCATGCCTGCATTCACACAAACCCAGATCACATAGACACATAAGATTAAAAAAAGAAAAAAAGCCCCCGACATACAGTGGTAGACATGAGTTTGCACTGTGATTTCTCAGTTTAAATTTTAGTACTGTAGTGTTTTGTTTTGTTTTTGAGACAGTCTTAGTCTGTAGCCCAGGCTAGCCTTAAGCCATGGTTGGTGACCTTCTGTAGCCGTCTGTGTGCTGAGGTTATAGGCATGTATCCACCATACCTGGATAACACTATAGACTTTGCTTTAATACTTAAACTTACATCTGTATCTCTTTTCCTCTGCCAAGAATCCTGATCTTGAGGACACAAGATGGTAGTGAAAATATATTTACTTTCAGGTGACAGAGTGACAGTCCCAGTGCTGCTCCACAGATCTTGTCAGCGCTTACAGTCCTCTGAATCCATTCCCACCTTTGAAACCTCACGCTTTTTTCTTCTGGGCAGGTTCCTGTGTATTTAATGCTTTCTACCACTTGATGTCACTACTGATTTGGGCAGCCTGAGGCTTATCTCTAATATATTCTTCAGGAAAATTTTACAGAAACAGTATTCTGAGTCCTGATACATAGATGACACTTTGTATGAAAGTCTGTTTTCATGGACATCAAATATTTGATTATTTAACTCCCTGTGTTGATTAGTTTTTAAATTTACTTTAATTAGTTTTTTTTTTTTGAGACAGGATTTAATTGTGTAGCCTTGGGCAGCCTGGATCTCACTGTGTACACTAGCCTGACCTTGAACTCACTGTGCTGATCAGTATTTATTGTCAACTTGACACAAACCTAGAGTCACATGGGAAGAGGAAACCTCAGTTGAGGGATTGCACAGATCAGATTGGCCCATGACCATGTCTGTGGGAAATTGACTGTTGGTGTGGGAGGCTCCAGCCTACTGTGGCCAGTGCCGTCCTTTGGCAGGTGGTCATGGACTCTGTAATAGACTGGTCCAGAGAACAAGCCCATAGCAGCATTACTCCATGGTTTGTGCTTCAGTTCCTCCTGAATTCCTACCCCGATTTTCCTTAATAATGGATTATGACCAGAAGTGTAAGCCAAATGAACTTTCTCCCCCAACTTTGTTTTGGTCATAGTATTTCTCACAGCAACAAAGGGGTGACTAGAGTGTTCCCTTACACATACTTCAGTGCCTTTTTCTTCTGCAAAGCAATGCTGATGAAGAGCCTGGAGCTTACTTGCCTTTGGAAGTTACTTGCTTTTTCTCCTCTTGATAATCAAGGATTTTCACCCTATGCTACACAGTAAATTTCCTAAAATATTTCTTGGTGTTCATTTTGTATCATTTTCTCAGGCATTTGGTATATTTGGTATAACATATACATGCAAGTTATTAATCTCATATCTATCTACTTATCTATCCAGAAAAGAAGTAATCATTTGCCTGAAGGCCTGATATTCAACTCTGTCAGTAGAGGGCGCTGTAGGAACACTGGAATGAAAAAGGGGACTTACGATTTATTCTGCTTAGGTAAAGCTTCTGCAGTATTTCCCATTGGCGGTGCCTGGTGGCCACCTAGCAGCTCTTGGCACATGAACAGCTGCTGTTAGCACCTCCCCCCAGAAGGCTACAAAACCTCAGCCAACTTCACCATGTGTGGCTTGAGTTGACTTTGAGATCTTGATCACAGTCCTGAAGCATGGAACCTGTTTCTTAGGCTCTGTCTCAGCCATAGGTACAGAACTGTTTCCATTTACCCTTTGCTCTTTTCCTGTAATTTTCATCACTCCAGTTAGAGTTAACGATTCATTGTAATAAAGTTTCTCCTTTCAGGTTGCTTTGTGATTTCTCTTTCTTGAATGGATGCTGAGTAATATGTAATAATCTCCCCTCCCCTCATGTGTCCATGTCCACATGTGTGTGCAGGTGCATATGGGGCCAGAGAACAACCTCTAGTGTTGTTCCTCGGGAAACCTATCCACCTTATTTTGAGACAGGTCTCTCATTGGTCTAGACCTCCTCATTTAGGCGAGGATTTCAGGGAGTCCCAGAGATCCAGCTGTCTCCTCTGGCCTGGGTCGGGATTACTCACATATCCACCACGTCTAGACTTGTGTATGTGTGTGTGTGTGTGTGTGTAGCTTGTAGACCAGGCTGGCCTCGAACTGGCAGAGATCTGCTTGCCTCTGCCTCCCAAGTGCTCGGATTAAAGGCGTGTGCCACCACTATCTGTCGTTTTTTTTTTTTTGTTTCTTGGCAGATGGTCTTAGGAGATCCCTGTGGAAGGGTTGTTCAAACCCCAAAGGGGTCATGACCCACAGGTTGAGAACCACTGTGCTAGACAGATGCTCTGCTACTGAACCACATCCCAAGCTTTCTTGATTTGGAAAAATCGATGTTGTAGTCTTTATCTTACAGACATTTTGAATGGGATTTGCATTTATAGTCCTCATTTTTAAAAATGTAAAATCAGTTTTGTGATTTGAGGCAGCTTTTCTAACTTCATAGTCCTTTTTCTGTTGCTATGTAGTGTCAAACAAAACACTATGACAACTGTAGAATTAACAAAAAAAATTAGCACTGTCACAGGATCATATTCAATACAATTGCATTTCTATACATTTTTAGGGGAAAATAAAATTAACAAATAAGTTATAACAACAAAATTACAACTCTTATAGTTAGGTAGGGTGGTGTATGTCTTTTATCCCAGCATTTGGGAGGCAGAGGCAGGCAGATCTCATGAGTTTCAGCCTAGTTTACATAGTGTGTTCAGGCCAGCCAGGGCTACATGGTTAAACTCCATCTCAAAAATAAAATATCACATTGCTTTGAAATGAAACAGGAGGGCTGGAGAGTTGGCTCAGCAGTTAAGAGTACTGACTGTTCTTCCAGAAGACCCAGGTTCAGTTCCCAGCACACACATGGCAGCTCACAACCACCTGTGACTTCGGTTCTAGGGGATCTGATGCCTTCTTTGGCTTCCATGGACTCTGCATGCACGTGATACACAAAGATGAAGACAAGATACCCATACACCTAAAATAAAAATGAGGAAGGAAAAAAATTAAAAAGGAATAAAACGGAATTGTAAATCATACTCTATAAAATATTGCCAAAGTTTTTAAAGATTTGAATGAGTGGAAAGACGTCTTCTGGTCTCTGATGGAACAACTTAAGTGTTATTAAAGTCACAGCAGTCCCCCAACTATTGATTCAGTGTAATTCCTGTCAAAATTCTGGTTGTTTTCTTTGAAGACATTGACAGGCTATAATAAAAAAGGAAAAAAACCTCTCTCATCTTTGTCACTAAATGATACTCTGAAGGTTTATTATCTGGTACTAAGTTTTCTTTTTATGGCTCCTAGAAGACTTATGACACCCAGATACAGCAGCAGAGGCAGACGCTGCAGAGCGCTGCATGTCAGCTAGCCTAACCTCCCCAGATGCCTGGCTTGGGCCTTTCCAGCTGGCCCCAGTCGTGACACTCAGGCCTCAGGTGGAAGCAAAGGCAGGACTTTGGGATGTGGGCATGTGCATATGCGTGCTCTGGAAGCCTTCCCACAGCAGGGAAGGGTTGTTTGTGTGCTGGGGACAGGAATGTGAGCTGAGCCCTCTTTCCCTCAGGCAGTTTACCTTTCTTGCCACAGTGACAGAATAATTGACAACAGTAACTTAAAGGATATTTTTGTTTTTGTTTTGTTTTGTTTTTTCTTCTGTCTTTTTTTTTTTTTTTTTTTTTTTTGGAGACAGGGTTTCTCTGTTGTAACTCTGGCTGTCCTGGAACTCACTCTGTAGACCAGGCTGGACTTGAACTTACAGAGATCTGTCTGCCTCTGCCTCTTAAGTGATTGGATTAAAGGTGTAAATCACCACTTCCAGCCTTGCTTTTTTCTCCTCATCCTCTTCCTCCTCCTCCCCCTCCTCCTTTTCCTTTCCTCCTCAATTTATTTTGGCTCATAGTTGAGGGGATTTAATCCATCATGGGGAAGGTTTGGCTGCAGTGGCTTCACAGTGATCGGAATATGTGACTGGTACTCCTTACTTACCTCTGCAAACTTCAAGAGTGGTCCCAGCCAGGATCTAAAACCAGGGTCAGCAGCCAGGGACCAAGTGTTCAAACACACGAGCCTTTTAATTACAGACTTCTAAAATTCTCTGTTCCAGGAGAGAATTTGTTATTATTTCTTTTTCTAAGATTCGTACTTAGAGGCTGGGAATGTAGCTCGGTTATTAGAGTGGGTATTTGCCTAGCAGTCACTAAACCCTTGGCCTGATCCCTATTGTCATATAAATTGGGTGTGGTAGTTCACATCTATAGCTACAGCACTAGGGAGACAGAGGCACAAAGATCAAGATCAGAAGTTCAAGGTCACTTTTGGCCACATACAGAGTTTGAGGCAAGCCTGGGATATATGAGACATGTCTAACAAGAAATTCTCTTTAGGGCTGAGAGATGGCTCAGCAGTTGAGACACTGGCTGCTCTTCCGGAGGACCTGATTTTGTTCTCAGCATCTAGATGGTGAATCACAAGTGCAGGCAGCTCCAGGCCCCTAGGATCCAATACCCTCTTCTGGTCTCTGTGGGTACCAGGCACACAGTGGTGCACAGACATACATGTAGGCAAAACACTCATACACATAAAACAAATACATTAAGTTTAAAAAGTTATACTTTTACATAAACACTTAGAAGTGGCTGACACATGGTATGTGTGCTGGCTAATTTTATGTCAACATGACACAGGCTAGAGTCATCTGAGAAGTGTGAATCGCAATTGTGAAAATGTCTCCATAAGGTTGGACTGTAGACAAGTCTGTAAGGCATTTTCTTAAGTAGTGATTGATGTGGGAGGGCCCAGCTCATTGTAGATGAGGCCATCCCTGGGCTGATAAGCCTGGGTTCTACAAGAAATTTGGGAACAAGCCAGTAAGCAGCACCTCTCCATGGCCTCTGCATCAGCTCTCGCCTCCAGGTTCCGGCCCTGTTTGAGTTCCTGTGCTGACTTCCTTTGATGATGAACACTGATATAGAAGTACAAGTCAAATAACCCTTTCCCCCCCAACTTTTTGGGTCATGTTTCATCACAGAAAAGTTAACCCTAAGTAGGTCAGTGAGTGTTTGGATAGTGAATTCATAAGAATGCAGAACTCCCTGGACTGTTTACATCCCAGCACCAGACTCCCAGCTACGCAACCGCGGTGGGCTGAGTCACTTGCTGAAGTGTTCTAGCCTCCCTCCTGCTTTGTTCCTTGCTTTTCCTCCAGTCTCCTCCAGAGGTAGAAGGTAGGTAAAACTAGGGGTTGGGAAGGGGCCTTCACTTTTCAGAGTAGAGGCAGAGTCGGGAATATATGGACAGAGGCCTCTAGACAGGTTTAGGGGCACTGGTGGAATTCCAGGGGCAGGGGTGTCAGATTTGAGCTGAGAGACCCTGTTGCTTCTTCTCCCAGAGTCCAATCTTTCGAGAGCTCTCTTGCTGGTTGTTTCCCTCTCTTGCATCTCCACAGGCTGTTTGCTTGCTTATTTGGAGTCTGGGTCTCATTCTAGCTCAGGTTGGCCTGAATTCAGAGCCAGGGTTACAGGCGTGAGCTACCAGGCCTTCACCCTTTGTATCTTGATGCCTACAGATTTTCAGTTGTCATCAGAACCAGGGACAAAGGCATGACATCTGCCTTGGGAGGATGGTGGTCCATCAGGGCCTCACTTTGGACTACAGGATATGGGGATTTTTTTTTCCCACCCAGATGCTGATGGTGGTTTCTCAGCTTGGGTTGTGTGAAGATGGAAGCCTGCCTTGGAGTGTTTTCTTCATTGCTTGGAGGAGCAGTGAATGTGGCTTTGTGATGAGTGACAATGCTGCATTAGTCACCTAAACCCCTCCACCTCCACATCAGGTGTGTTCTCTCTCCCTCTCTCTCTCCCTCCCTCCTTCCCTCTCTCTCTCTCTCTCATTAGTACAGGATTTGGAGCTAGAAATTCTCTTAGCAACCATCAAAACCCTATAATTTTGATACTTGCTCAGATAAAAACTGTTTTCTAAAATGATTTCATTTCCATATTAAATCATTAAGAGCATTTCAGAGCAGAAAACAATGTGGAATTTAGACAGATGGTTTTGTTTATTTGTTTTTCCCTCACTATGTAGCTGGCCTCAAACTCAATATTTTCTTGCCTCAGCCTCCTGAATGCTGGACTTATAGGTAGGAGCCAGAATACCTGGTTAGATATATTTCAAGAGGTTTTTTTTTAACTCACTCCTTATTGGCCAAGGACATGAACCAACATATTCAGCTTTGTTTTTTTGAGATAGGGTCTGAAGTCTTCCAGGCTGGTTTTGAACTCACTGTAGCTAAGGATGACCTTAGACCTTCTGCCTCTACCTTGTGAGGTCTGGAATTATAGGTGTGTGCCACCATTCCCAGGTAACAAGGTACTGGGGGTCGAATTCACTCACGGCTTTGTGTATACTAGGTAAGCATTCTACCAACTGAGCGATAGATATCCCCAGCCCAAGAACTCTGCTTTAAATGAAAAAGCTGGGCCTGCTAAGATGGCTTAGCAGGTAAGAATCTGTGCTGCATAACTCTGACAATCAGTTAGGTCTTAGAAACCCTTGGAGAAGGGGACAAACATCTGCTGGAAGTTGACATTTGACTGCCACATGGCACACATACCTGTACGTGTGTGTGCACGTGTGCGCACGGACACACACACACACACACACACACAAATAGATAAATGAAAAAAAATTGTTTTCGTTCAAGAATCTTGGCTTCACTGCAGAGCTGTACCTTGTTGGTCCCACCTAGATCGTCACCAGCCCTTTCACTGGCGTAGACACCTGCCCCTCTTTGGTGCCAAGGGAGACAGTAGACTCATCAAATAGGTCTGGCTTAGTGGTGCATACCTTTAATTCCCAGCACAGGAAGCAGGGGCAGGTGAGTCTCTATGAGTTTGAGGCTAGCCTTGGCTACCTAGTGAGTTCTGGACCAGCCAAGGCTATATAGTGAGACCCTGACTTTAAAAAAAAAAGAAAGGGCAGGGTGGGGCGTGGGGGAGAGGATCATCAAACAGGGAAGTTATTGAATGTCTTCCATTTACCATCTCTCTGCGGGTCTGCTAATAGGAACTGAAAGTAGACAAAGTAACTGGAGAAAAGTCATGCAAATGTGTTTAACTCACCAGGGGAAAATCACAGGACAGTGGGTGCCCCGCATAATCGCATGGGGCTAAATACCTTTTTTCATAAGGCAGAGGGAGGCGGGGAATGTAGGTAATTTTGAGGGATAGTAAATGATTTTAGGGAAGATGAATGGACTCAGGAGGCAGAAATTAGCTTGTAAATGATTCTCTGGAAATTTGAATGAGCCCCAGAGAGAGATAATATCTTGTAAATGATTCTCTTTGGAATTGGAATGAGCTAGAGGGACTAAAATGATTCTCTTTAGAATTGGAATGAGCCAGCGGAACAGACAATATCTTATGACAAAGTCCATCCAGGTGTGCATTACTAAGCCTTCTTTCCTGTGAGCTGGTGAGATCTCATGGAGAGGATGGGAGGCAGCTATGTTCTCTTTGGTAGGTCTGGCATAAATGACATGTTCTGTGGGGAAAGAGGTTATATGAACTTTTATAGCCACAGAACAAAAGTCATACTCCAATGTATTTATCAAAAACATTGGTGGGGGTTAACTAGGTAGACTATGCAAAGAGGTAAACCTGTCTTCTCCTCTCCTCCCTCCTCCCTTCCTCCTCTCCCTTTTTCTCCCTTTCCCTCTCTCCCCTAACCTCCCCCATATTCATTCCTCCTTCCCTTCCCCCTTTTTTAATTTAAAATTTTTATTTCTCAAGTCAGAGTCTGGTTATGTAGCCCCAGTTTGGCTCTAACTCAAGAATATCCTGCCTTAGGTGCCTGACAGACGGGATTATAGGTGGGGAAATCTTTTTATAGGTTTCCAGTGTCACTTGTTGCATTGCTGCTTTGGAGTTGGCAAAGGCTATCTCAGTGATACGTTCAGAGAGGGTAGCAGAGGTTGCTAGGCTTAGTGATATATTCTGAAAAGTCTGTATAGCAGTTGCAAAGGCCGCAGGTCAGATCCACAGGCAGAAGTGGATGATGATCACAGGGACGAAGCCACTTTGGTTCTTGACTTGTAACACTTCGCTATTGACGGACCCAAGTCTGTCTGCTCTTTGCTCAGAAGTCAAGAGGAGAGGTGGTAGGAAGAAAATCAGGCTTATTCAGGGGCTGGTATCCCAAGAAGGTGGAGGAGTTAATGCATCTGCATCTACTCCACCCACAACAAGTCTTAGGGACATTGGTCTATGTAAGAGTCTTTATGATGAGGGAGAGAAGGTGCAGGGGCATTGGACAGGAAGACCACGTGCTGGGTGGGGTTGTGTCATTCAGTGCCTGCGTCTCCTTTTTAATCATCTGTTTCCAATTAACCTTGACCTCAGGGCTACATCATTCCCATAGTTCTTTAGATTGCTACACTACTTCAAGTTAAATCTCACAGCAATTTCTGTGCTCTGTGTTCGTTGACTCATAGAACTGAAGAATAAAGGGGGGACGTTACACATTGATATTCTGATGTCATCAGAGGGTGCCAGATGTTCTGGGCTTTGTAAATATAAAGAAAGATTATTTAGCAGTTAACACTTTAACCTTTTAGGTACAGCCTTTCCCTCGAATTTAGGATGCTGGGTAAAGAGAGGGGATATCAAAGGAGAAATCATAAAGAGTGGCACTATTAGACGCTCTCCATAACCAGGACAACCTTACTCAGCCAAGATCAAAGGTCCCCAGGGTCTCTAATGTAGATGTAGTTTCTTCAGAGAACTTGAGTGTCATGTTGCTATGACGTGCCCAGGGCTCATGCGTTGAGGATGGGCCCTCAGAATGGCGACAGAGGGGTGGTGTGGAGCCTCTAAGGAATGTAGTCCAGGGGCTGGAGAGGTAGCTTAGCAGTCAAAGGCATTGACTGCTCTTCCAGAGGACCGGCGTTCGATTCCCAGCACTCAGATGGTGGCTCACAACTGCCTGTAACCCAGTGACCTCAGAACGTACTGCATAGACACACAAACAGGCAAAACATGCTACACATAAAATAAAAATAAAGATTAAAAACACTTAAAAATGGAATCTAGTGCAAGTTCTGTAGATCACTGGGGGAGGGGGACACTGTGGGACCCCAATATCTCTGCTTTCTTGGCCTGTTGTATTTGGAGGTAATGTGAGAGTTGGAATGGGACCTCTCACAAAAACCTGCTGTTTGGACTTTTAGCATCTAAGTCTATTAGCCAAACAGACATCTTTTCTTTGTAAAGTTAGGCTGTGTCAGGAGTTTTTAATAGTTAGCTGAAGTTCCCAGAAGAAAGGGGCACCTATGCCAAGCCACCAAGCGAGGCTGGTGGACTAAGAACTTCAGTGATTGTGGGGTGGAAGGATGACTGATAATCGCTTAAGAGTACTTACTGCTGTTTTGGAAGGCCCGGGTTCAGTTCCCAGCACCTCCATTAGATAGCTCCCGACCTCCTGTAACTCCAGTTCCTGTACACACAGTGCACATAAACTCATGCAAACATACACGTAAATATTTAAAAAGACTCCACTGAGAGTGGAGAGTTAGAATGTTGCAGATATAGTACCAAATCATCTTGGGCTATCATTAGTTCATTGAATAGTCATGTATTGGCCACATGTGTTTGACCTAACATCCTTGTGATTACTGAGTAAGTCATTTTGGAGTGTTCAAAGAGAATTCTAGCGACTACCAACCCAAAAGCCAAGACTGTCACTAGATAGCATTTGAGGTCTATAGCAGAGACGTCCCACTTTGCTGTGACCAACCTCTCTGATATTCCCACTAGTGTATTTGAAAAGTGTTTTGATTCAAGATTTCCTTTGTTTTGTTATGGTAAAAATTTTATGAAACCGTTACCATGTTGGAGCATGGTACTTGGGGTGACTTAAATATTTGCTCCTGGGCCATGGTCACTCTTATTTGGGTCCTTAGGAGACTGTCTCTTATTCCCTTCGAGAGGAGGGCTGTGGTTTTTGCATTGACATCATAGTGAAAGCAGACTAATGCAGTGTTCTGTGAGGACTTAAGGAGTAAAATGTTCAGCAGGCTGCGGAACAGCGGCCTCTCTCAGACATTCCGGGTGGCAGCCAGAAAGTCTTCTTCCTTGGAGAGGAGGAGACACTTCAACATGATGCTTTAACTTTTTGGCTCAGTAATTTCTACAGATTTCATCCTAAGGAAATAATCCTGAACATGGTAAAAGCTCAATGCCCAGTCAGATGCAACGTAACATTGCCTGAATCAGGAGACGAACAAACAAGTTAATTGCACATTTGCAGGGTTCTTGGGCTCAACATGGTCTTGAGGGAGAAAGGCTCATGTGAGGCTTGTTTGAGGGTGCTGAAAGCTTGTAACAGGAACGCTGCCTGGACTAAAGGCCTGGGGCTCTGCCTTTCTTCCAGGCCCTGCTCAGGGCTCTCTCCAGGGCAAGCCTCTCTGCTTTCTTCTTTTTTGTTTTTTTCCCCTAACATTTATTTGTTAATGCTTAAAGATTTATTTTGAAATTGTTTTTAATTATTGTATTTTTAAATTTTATTTAATTTTAAAATTTAATTTTAAATAAAAAAATATATGTATTTTTAATTATGTGTATGTATTTACACATGGTTATATGCACATTAGCATCGGATCCTTCTGGAGCTAGAGT
Organism: Cricetomys ansorgei; assembly: GCA_026225945.1. Classification (NCBI taxonomy): domain Eukaryota; kingdom Metazoa; phylum Chordata; class Mammalia; order Rodentia; family Nesomyidae; genus Cricetomys; species Cricetomys ansorgei. The sequence continues at coordinate 22,831,633 of JAMJFZ010001796.1, forward strand.
TATAGGTTGTGAGCCATCGAATGAGGGTTTTGTGAACCAAGCACTGGTCCTCTGCAAGAGTAGTACATGTTCTTAACTGCTGAGCCTTCTCTCCAGCCTCCTACTGTGTGTGTGTGTGTGTGTGTGTGTGTGTGTGTGTGTGTGTGTGTGTGTGTGTGTGTACATGCATATGCCATAGCATGCATGTAGAGGTCAGAGGACAACTTTTGTGAGTTGCTTCTTTCCTTCCACTGTGTAGACCCCACATTTGCCTCTGAGCCATCTCTCTGGTCCCAACACTGCTTTCTTGGTGGACCTGTGCTGACACCTCTCCCTCCCGACAGCCTCTGTGCACAGACCCCGATGCTGAGTGTCCTCTTCTTCCTTGCCAACACCTTACTCTCAGACTCATCTGCAGTCGGAAACCCTACTTGCCACTTGCTCTTCGCCCTGTCTTTTTTCTTCTATCCAGCTGTGGGACAGAGGCAAACTGAATGTTCCTTGAAATACCATCTGAAGACGAAAACAAAAGTGCTTTTAAAGTCTTTTAAAACCATTCCATAAAATACAGGTTGCCTGTCAAGTTGGTACCCAGAGGAACGCATGAGTCTGGCTCATCCGTACATTTGTTAAATTCATCAGGCTGCTCATTCAGAGAAACTGGCAAAAGAATCTGAAAAATGCTAAGTGTTGGCAAAACAGAAAATGACTTTGAAAGAATTCAAGAGAAATATGTGTCAACCGAAAAGTTCTTATTTGAGACCTTACAAACTTGGAATACTGTTACATAAAGAGTATGTCAGAGAAGCCTCGAGGGATCTTCCAGTTTTTAAGTTTGATCGTAAATTACTGATGAGAGTTGAAGAATATACAATATTTAAAAAAAGATAGTCCCTAAAAGGGGTTTTGGCAAACCAGTGTTCTGGCTAAGTCTGATAAGTTGGTTATTTGGTAATCAACTGAGAAAAGATGGGTGTTCACAGAGTTTGTGAGACTCACAGACCCACAGCTGTGTGAAGAGCCTGGGAGAGTTCATCCCTGACTATGGATGGTCTTGCCTCCTGTCTACCTCTTCCTGGCCCATCCTCCTCTCCCCACACCCACTCTTCCTTCAGCCTTGGACCCAAGCCCCTCAGAGGCTAAGTCCCCACATCCTCACAGAGCCCCTTTCTTTACTCAAGAACTCCTGTAATCCTGTGTCTGTTTCTAGACTCTCTCAGAGTCACTGCCTCTCTGACCTCAGCTCAGGTCCCACTGATCGCAGAGGCCGGAGGGTCATCTGCAGAGATGTGGGACGGTATCTCAGTGTGACTCCGCCCTGCATGACTCCTTTCCTCTCTTCCCGACCAGGTTCCCACCAGGCCTTCACAGTCAGGACCCCACGCTGCCCAGACTGAGGGACCCCTGTCCTGCCAGAGTGCTTTAGTCCTCCCCACAGTGCCCTCCTGTGCTCGCAGGTGCTCATTTTCGAAGGCTTGCCTCCCATAGCCTGGAGGGCATGTTCTTGGCCCTGCTGCCTGGGTCCTGATTTCTACAACCCAGCTATATATATAGCAAGTCCTTGCTGAATGACTGGAATAGACTCCTCTTACCAGTGAGAAATCCCATCTCAGGAAACACAAGGCTCTGGGTGGTGGCTGTCCTCTACCTGCCTCCCTCCCAGCCAGCAACCCTCCTACTTGAAATCTAGCCCGGACCTTCACTACTTCCCCAGGAGTGAGAATGGTTACAGCTCATTGTATTTTTACAGACAAGCTTCAGAACTAGACGACTTTCCTTAAAAGTTTCATGATTTTTGTTTGTTGGAATCAGGGTCTCACATAGCCAGGCTGGCCTTGTGTATAGGAGAATGACCTTGAACTGCAGATCTGCCTCCATTTCTTGAGTGCGGAGGTTACGGGCACGTGCTGTTAGGTCTTGTTTAAACGGTGCTGGGAATGGAAAGCAGGGCTTCATGCATGCTAAGCAAACACTCACTGGCTGAGCTATATCCTCAACCTTCTGCCATCTTTATATTTTCTAAATATTCATAAGAAGAAGGGAATTGATTTGTGAATGTTTATTTTGTATTCATTCACTTTAGCTTTATTATTTTTCTTGAGATGTCTCACGGTGTTGCCTTGGCCGGCCTCAAACTTGGGATCCTCCTGCCTCAGCCTTGTGAATTAATGGGATCACATGAGTGTGTCACCTTGCTTAACTCAAGAATTTTTCGTTTGATTATCGTGGTATGAAGTTGGTCCCAGCAAATGACAGTAGCACCTCCTTCCTGGTCCTACTTGCTCGGCCTCGTTGTCAGCTGTTTCTCATTGTGTTGGGCAGAGTGGATCCTTTCTTAAATAAACCTTTCATTATGGAAGGCGTTTGGGACTGCACAGAATATTTTAAGAACACATCCATGAAAGTGACACATCTCCGCTTCTGGGATGCTGCCAGCGCAGTACTTAGAGGAGATTCATTGCTCCCAGGGCTTACATTAAGGAGGGAAAAAAAGAGAAACAATAAATCAAATCCATGCTTGATGAACTTTGTTCCCTTTAAGCTACAAACCAAGAGAAAGGAGAAAAAGGAAGTAATAAATTTAAACAAAATGGAGGAAGAGAGAGTTGATAAACGTAATCAAAGGCACCTGGAGGAAATGACCTTTGTGCAGAGTGGGGCAGTATGGGACAGGGATGGGGAGGACAGGGTCCGCCAGGCAGCCAGGTCCGTTCTTTTATATATCTGGGGGCAGATGGCTTGAAGATGGGGCTTCTGTTGATCCTGTGGCCACCCACTGGCCATGGACTTCAGACTGGAGTTCTTGTCCCAGTCAGTTCCTCAGATATATTTGGGGAATCAGGCATGTTCCCCAGCAGACCCAGCACTGATGGAGAAGGCAGGGCGAAGCTTTCGGGGAGTACCCTTCCCATGAGTCTCATGGATGGGTGCTTTTCAATCCATCTGCCACACTCTTATGTGCTATATTTTTCCCCTCTCGAATCTTTAGTCAAATTCCTTTGCAAAATTCCATGCTGAAGGAGAAAAAGGATAGTTCTTGGTTTTGTCTGCTTTTAGGCCAGAGCGCTTGGGGATGAAATAGTTAGGCTGGGGTATAGGTGACCAGTGTGGGCTCACTGCTTGTGCTGGGCGCACAAGGTTTTTTTGGGTTGGCTGCTGGTAGGGTTTAATATTATGCTCATTTGAAGGGAAAACTCCCTTATAGGCAGTGAAAAAAATTAATAAGCCATTAGCTAAATTCTAAAAGGGAACAAATGCAAATTAATACACTCTAGAAGAAGGAATGAACTAATGCAAAATATGTTTTACAAGCAAATGAGAGGACTGGATTCTCAGCAGTCTGCTTGTATGTTTTTGTAACAAAATGGAAATTAATATCTTCCCAGGGGCTCATCATCTATTCCTCGCAACTCAGTGTAATCTGCAGTGATTGTTTTTAATAGAGAAGAAAAAGCGCCCAGCTGCTCTTTTGAGCAAGCCAGCAGAAGGACATCTTGGAGCAGATCTGCGCTCTGCATAAAGTCCCTGGGTGGCCTCTTTGTTTTATTGTAGAAGGAAGGCCAGCTCCTCTTTTCCAGATGGGGGTCAGTGTAGACCAGGCATAGCAGGTGCTGGCCTCCCTGGTGAGCAGAGATCTGGAGCAAGCAAACTGGAGCCCCCTGCAAAGAAAGATTAGAGACCCCTCTGTCTCCTTCTTCCCGAGACTGGGATCAGGAGACCAGCACCGTCATCCAGAAGGGCCCTGGCCAAGGTCTCCTGGTTGAAAGGACCACATTGCTTCTGGCTAAAGCTAAGTGTTCTGGGGCACGGCCATCTTGGTGGTGTGGGGTTGGGGACAGTCATAGAGGCAACCTTAGGAGAGAGTCCTAGGAGTCCACATGAAGGGAATTCTTGGGCCAGAGCCAGCAGAGGCAGCACCGCAGTGGCCCATAGGCCTCCTGCAGCGAGGCTAGTTTTCAGCAGTGACAGGGTAGCAACAGCAGGAGAGACAAAGGTGTTAGCTCTCTCTGTGTGTTTGGGGACCATGTCTGTGTTAAGCCTCCTGATGGGAGGAATGACCTTCCTGGTGCTGTAACTTGTCGGACTTGTTATTAGAACCCTCCCCCTCAACCCCCTGGGGATGCAATAGGTTCCTTGTATGTTTAGCTGGTGAAAGCAAGTCACACTCGTCCTCTCCATGAGCTTAGTTCCAGGTGTTAACTTTCAGTACTTTGCAAAATCAAAATATCTTGGGCAACTTTAAGGACATATTTATCACAAATATAATCGGTGTACATTTCAAAATGTTCTACAGACAGACAGAGAGAGAGAAGAGAGAGAGGGAGAGAGGGAGAGAGAGAGAGAACAGGGAATTTTTCAAGTGCCAGGCATATCACACTGCTCATATTCCATTGGCAGGAACTCAGCCACATGGCTGCACTTAATAGCAGTGGAGGCTGGGAAATGAAGTCCAACAATACTTGGGAAGAAGATCATTCTTGAAGAGAAAAAAAGAGCTTATGACTGTAGGAGAGGAAAAGATCCTTTTCCTTCTATCCTTCTAGCTTCTCTCTGTGGTTTAGATCAACAGGAGATAGATTAAGGGAGAAAGACAAGCAGGAAGTTATTAGAAGGTGGACCGTGTTCACATACAGGACACTCAGGTGTGTAACTCAGGTGCTATTAGACAATGGAATCTCTGTACTCAACTTGTAAGGGAAAAGGGAGGCGGAATGGCACAGATGGGAAAGCAAACTACCTTTTAGAAAAATAAGCAACTCCTGTGCTGGCTAGTTTTGTGTCAACTGACACAAGCTGGAGTCACTGTAGAAGAGGGAACCTCAACTGAGAAAATGCCCCCACCAGATTGATCCATGAGCAAGCCTATGGTGCATTTTCTTGAATACTGTGAGATACAGGTGGCCCATCCCACAGCGAGTAGGCCAGTCTTGGGTGGAGGGTCCTGAATGGCATAAGAAAGCAGGCTGAGCAAGCCAGGGGAGTTAGCAAGAACTCCTCTGCATAGAGTCCCTGTTTGACCTCTTTGTTTTACTGTGGAAGAAAGGCCAGCTTCAGAATCAGCCCCTGCCTCCAGGTTCCTGCCCTGCATGAGTTCCTGTTTTGACTTTCCTAGAAGATGGGCCACAAGCTATAAAATGAAATAAACTGGATCCTCCCCAAGTCGCTGTTTGTTGGTCATGTGTTTTATCGCACACTAGAAACTCTCAGCAAGACAGCTCCTTAGGAGAATAGATGGGATAGGATAGTTTGCGACAGAATAACTCCCAAATAGGGCCAGGTGTGGTGGTGCATGCCTTTAGTCCCAGGATTCGGGAGGCAGAGGCAGGCAAATGTCTGTGAGTTTGAGGCCAGCAAGTTATTAAGTTAAGAAAGTCAGACAAAATGACTCGCTGGGTGCTGACTCCTTTGCTTTTGAGAATATGAGAAGCTGCTCTGGGAGGGAATTGATGGCAAACATGGTTTTTTTTGGGAGGTTCTGCTCTATGGCGTACAAAGGATTATAGGAGCTCCAGTGCAAAAATAATCCTATGCCAAAGGGGATATGCTATGGAGTGGGATACCCTGGTCCCTTTCATGCTCCAAACACCTTCATTCTGTGCTGGTGACTACACCACCATGGCAGTGTAAGCGACTGCATGACAAGGCTTCTGTTGCTGGAATGCCAGGAGGTCATGGCCCATCGGCTCTTTTCCACTCTTTTCTGCTGTACAGCTGCTGACAGTCTCATCGATCATGGTGTCTGTATTGCTTATTGGTAAAAATAATTCTTAATTCAGCTCTTATTAACTGGAAAAGGGACACATTATAGAAAAGAAGGACACAGTGATTTCAACACTAAAAATAATAGTAACAATCTTACTGGCCTTCAAGTCCTAAGCATATGTGAGATCTGTTTCATGTCTAATACCTCTGACCTGATATTACAGGGAATTGTATTACAAAATTACTCTTGGCACAAAAGGCACTGATTCCCCAGTAAAGACAGGGCCGAGGAGCCTGGATAGGGGAGTTAGCACATCCTGAAAGACAAGGACACATAGATAATCACCCCTGAGAATGCTTGCCCTTTTTTAAGAAGAAAAAGAAAGCCTACCTAGAGGCAATGATAAAAGCATATGAAAAGCTGTAATAAATTATAAACCTGGGGTGGATGCGATTATACTCAAAGCTTAAAAATTTGTGTAAGACTGAAACTGCTTAAATCTATATACTAACTTGAAACTACAGAGAGCCCCCAAAACAAGTAAAATGGGTAGTCAAGGAAAAGAGGAATAGATGCTGTTAATGCTAAAGAAATATATGCTTGAAGTTTGGATAGATAGATATAGGGAAGAAGTAGAAAAACTAGAAAAAGCTTAAAATCTACAGAATTTCTTTCTGGCACTTTTGTGCCCTTTTGTCTGTCTGTCTGATATATCCTGAAACTGTAAACAGGGCACCCAGCAAACCTGTTAATGAACCATTGTGTTAGTGGTTTTCTGAGAAAAAACAAGTTGAAGATTAAGCTGTTACTATGAAGGTTGTTCTTGCTTACAGTGTAACTATGCAAGTTCTTTGAAGCTTTGTATGTGCTTGACCTTGATAAACTGTAAAAGTAAATAAAATACTGGAGTGTTTTCAGCTGAGCAGCTAGCATCTGTGAACTCCGCTCCCTGGCCGAATCGGGCCAGCCATCTCTTTATCAAGCGCTCCCTCATCCCTTTTCTCTCTCGTTACTGATCCAAACGTCTCTTTTTCGGGTTTTACCCTGACCCACATCTTGCTTGCTGAGGCTGAGCCCCGGCAATTCTACAGTGAGGCAAAGAAACCCAGGATCTCTTTTACAAAAGTTATTTTGGAAATGTCAAGTTCAAAGTGAAACTGTCAAAACCCTCAAAGTATGTTTGTACAAAAGAACATGCACTTTTCTTGTACGAAAGGGTGCATTTGAGATTCTAACTCTTGGACCTAACTCAGTGGCACTACATTGCTTCCTGACCCTCTGCCTCCGCAGACATTTAGAAGCGTCAGTTCATCTGAGCTTGGAGCAAGGGACGAAGGGACGCATTCCATCCTCATGTCTAGACAGGAGCGGTTCCTCTCCTCCTTTCCCTCCCTTTCCCCCTCTTTGAGATAGGGTCTCATATGTAGCCTTGGCTGGCCTAGAACTTGCTATATAGACCAGGATGGCCTCAAAACTCACAGAGCTCTGCTGTCTCTGCCTTCTGAGTGCTGGGAGTAAAGCCATGCTCCAGACACGGGGCCATATTTTGGGGTTCTTCTGTCATCTGCTCAGTGACAAGCACATTTTTGCTGTTGTAGTATCCAGGGCACGTGTGATGATTAATCTCGACCATTAATGTGACAAGATTGAGAATCACTATGGAAACAATCTCTGGGCATCTTTCTGTGAGGGATTTTCTAGATAAACTAACTGAGGTGTCATGAATCGTCTTAAATGTCAACAGCACCACTTCATGGGCTGGGGCTCCAGACCAAATGAAAAAGAGAAGTGGGGGCTGAGCAGCAGTGTTCTTTATTCTCTGCTTCTTGACTGTGGAATCAGTGTGACCAGCTGCCTCCTGCTTCTGCCACCATCCCACAATGATGGACTGCATCACCTCAATCCGTATGGTGAAATAAACCCTTCTGCCCTTGCGTTGCTTTGTTAGTACGGTGGTTTGAATGAGATGTCTTCCACAGTCTCGGGCATTTGAACACTGCACCGCAGTTGATGGTGCTGTTCAGGGAGGCTTAGGAGGTGTGGTCTTGTTACTGAAAGTATGTCGTTGGGGCGGGATTTGAGATTTCAAAACCTCATGCCATTTCCAGTGTGCTGTTTTCATGCATGTGGTTCAAGAAGTGAGCCCCGAGCTTCCTGCTCTTTCTGCTGTGCTTTGGTTGCATCACCACAGACTTTTAATTCTCTAGAACTATAAGTCCAAATAAACTCTTCTCTAAGTGGCCTTGGTCATGTGTTTTATCACGGTAACAGAGAAGTAACTAAAGATAGGTATTTCATCACAGTTACAAGAAGGGTAACTTACTCATCGTGGAGGGCCATGCTAAAGGGGAGATATAGAGTGGTGGTTATCACACACCCTGTGTAGCAGACTGGGATTCTAAAAAATCTCATGAGTGCTAACCTCTGGGGTCCCCCCAGAATGCCTGGGGTGGTGCTATATTTGGATGCTGTCTGTCTCTGAAAAGGTCCATGTGTTCTGTGTTTGGTCCATTGTGAGTTCATTTTCATGGTGGTGTTTGGTAAGGGTCACTCTTCTTTTACAGTAGGAGAAAAAAAAGAGTTCTGTATCATTAGAAGCACAGGCAGGGCAGGTACTTGCCCTCTGAGGATGAGCTTTGGATTCAACATAGTCCATTCTTGTTCAGAGATAAACTGGGAAGTTGGGCTGTGGGCACACACCTTTAATCCTGACACTTGAGAGGCAGAGGCAGGCAGATATCTGAGGCCAGCCTGGTCTACCTAGTGAGATCCAGTACAGCCAAGAGCTATGTAGTGAGACTCTGTCTGAAAACACCACCACCACCACCACCCAAAACAAATATGAGCCCAGAACTTCATCCTAGGCTCCATTACCACCTACCTGAGACACAGATGTTCGCCAGTAATTGGACCCTGATCTATCTCTCTAGTGAATGCTGTTTACTCCTGATTTTGTCATATTTGGAATCCTCAGAGAATCTGGTTGGTTTGGCTACTTTCCATTTTCTTTTCACATGAAACTTTCAGAGATTAGATGCTATGGAAGGGTAGTACGGAACATAGAAACTGGGAAAGAGGCTGCCTCTTCGAGAAAGCACAGAGGGTGTGCCCTTCCTGTAGAATATACTCCCTGCTGCTTCTGGAATACAGTGTCCAGAGCTGTCCCCTATTTTACCCAAAGTCATAGGGCTGTTAAATGTCAGAGACAAGTTTCAAATTCGGGACTGTTATGCCAAAGCCACTACTTAGCCCTCAGTCCCATATAATATACTGGCCTTTCAAAGGTAGCTGTGGGAGGCCCAAGAGGGTGGAAAGGAATTCTTTGGCTAAGATCAAATATAGCCAGAATTATGGAAAGGAGAAAGTATTTTTTGATCGCCCCTTTAGTCGACACATTCCTAAAGCCCCCACAGAATAGTTATCAATCTGGAACCCAGCAGAACCCCTCACATGGTAGGATGGCGCAAGAAGTGAACCCAACATATCATCACCTGGATTTTGAAAGGTGGTGTGAATTGCATATGAGGAAGTTAGGGAGTGGGGTGAAGTCATCATAAAATGGCAGAAGGCCCTTCAAATGAGAGCCATCTGTGCTCAGGCTGTACACCTGGCCCCACACGCAGGCCAGTCCACATGAGAGATGAGTCTGGAATGGAATACAAACCATCCCAGAACCCACAGGAAATGCGAGGCCCTCGCCAGGTAGGAGCTACAGTAGGAATGCAATTAGCAGCTCTCCAGATCCTCCATAGCCTCATACCTCAGAGGAATCCATATTTCAGAGGGTCTGAGAGACTTCTGCTCTTTGTTTTACTTTTTGCACTTAAACAACTGTCTTAATATCTTTCTCTCACTTTGCTCTCACAGTTACTTCCTGCTCCAAGCACCTGAAAAACAGTCCCATTTTCCCTTGTTTAAGAGTCCCAAGTATTTGTCCCAAGTCACTACTGAAGGGTGGGATCTCAAGACTACTTGGCCTTGAATTCCCATTCTAATTCAACCTTCTGTGTGATCTAGAGACTATCCCTATAAAATAGGGTTAAGAATAGTAAATGCTTCAAAGCCAGTCATGGTAGTTCATGCCTGTAATACTAGCACTGGAAAGCTGAGATGGGCTGATTGCCACAAGTTCAGGGCCAGCCCAACAAACAAACTCCATACAAACTCCCACAAAACACACATAACAAACAACCCCCTGCCAAAGAACAAAACAGAACAAAAACCTATAAGAGTAACCACTTAACACGAGTTTTGTCAAGATTAAATGAGATGATTAATTTTTGGAGTAGTCCTTGGCATGTGGTAATTGCTGAGATAAATATAGCTTATTTGTATTGTGATGTAAAAGACAGGAAAAAATTTGCATGACATTTTAGATTGAAAAACTTTAGCAATTTTGATGCCCAGCATGGTGGCATACACTTTTAATCCCAGAACTGGGGAGGCAGAGGCAGGTGGTCTACAAAGCGAGTTCCAGAACAGCCAAGGCTGCTACACAGAGAAACCCTATCTCAAAAAACCACACACACACACACACACACACACACACACACACACATTTTGGCCATTCCAGAGAGAGGCACCAATGGGAATAGTGTGTCTTGCTTGCAGATGTTCCTGTTACCACATCACTTTGGGCCTTAGTCTTACAAACACCATGGACCCAAGTGATCCTATGAGTTGCCATTTCCCCTCCTGCACCTATTTCAGTGATTATCCTAGCTTCATCTCTGTCGCTGTGATATAACAGTCCAGGTAAAAGTAGCATAGGAGAGGAAAGGTTTTATTTCAGCTTGCAGGTTACAGTCCATGATTGAGGGTAGGAACATTGATCTATTGCTCCTAGCCAAGAAGCTATTCATAAATGATACCTGCTGGGAGAGGAAAAATCAGTTTTCTTCAGTGGAATGACACTGGATCTATCAACCACGCCCCACAACGAGCCCATGCGCAGAGTAGATGGCTAATACAAATCAGACTCCATGTTTTTTAGTAGCTTTTTTTTTCTCTTCCCTTTCTATCTTTTTTTAAGAGAGAGGAAGAACATGAAGCTGGGTTGTAGGGAGGCAGGGAAGGTCTGGGAGGAGTTGAAGGAGGGGAAGGAATATGATAAAAATATACTGAATGAAGTTCTCAAAGAATAGTAAAAAACCAAAGCTATATGTTTTTATGTTAATATGATATGTTAATATCATAACATAAAACACAGCACAACTTTAAAAGTCCCATAGTCTTTAAAATTTTCATCATTGAGGGAAGTCAGGTATGCGCTCAAGCAGGAACTTAAAGCAGAAACCATGGAAAATGCTGCCTATTGGTTTTCTCATGGGCTCATGTTTCCTTAGCCTTTTTATGTATCCCAGGACTACCTGTCCAGGGAATGGTTTTGCCCATAGTGGGCTAGGCCCTTCTACATCAATTAACAATCGAGACAATCCCCTATAGAAATCACAAGCCAGTCTGATCTGGGTAATCTCTTTTGAGAGTTCTTTCTCTGGTGACTCTAAGCTGTGTTGACTTGACAGTTAAAGCTATAACTAGGACAGTGTTCTTCTGCCCATTTTTCACAGACACCAGTTGGTCTTTGGCCATTAGACAGCCATTCCATTTTTAAAACAGTTTTTGAAATCTTTTAGGGGATTTTCCTCTCTCCATATTGAGAGTAGCCTTTGGCAAACAGTAGATCAGAAGTCCAGCTTCGCTGCTGAAAAAGTCAAAGGGAACTCCAGGGCCCATCCTGGACCCTCAGCACTGCCATAGGACATAAAGCCTATGTATCAAGCTGTCCTGGGACTCTGAAATACAAGTGGAGAACAGGATAGGAAACGAAAGGGTTACAGCATAGTGCAGCCCCACTCTGTTCTGTAAACCCATGCTTACAGTCTTACAGTTTGTTTTTTAAAATTTTACGAGGCTGTATAAGCGTATGCATTCCGAGATGGTCAACACTTCATTATTAGATGGATTTTGTATTGAATGGTTTTGCTCAACTGTGGACTAACAGAAGCATTTTGAGCACCATTGTAGGTAAGCTAGAATATCTTATAGGTTAGGTACATTAAATGCATCTAACAGATTTTTCAACTTATAATGATTTCACTGGGACAAAACTTCCTCAACTTGAGGAGACTTCATGTGGCTCCAGATATCCTGCACATTGTTATCTAATAACCTCTTAAATCCCCTCTCCCCAATGCCTGCTTTATTAATTCCACTCTCCTCAGCTCTGCAGAGAAGGCTCTCTGCTATTACCTGCAGCCCATTCATTCTTCAACTTCACTTCCCTCCTTGTTCCCTTGACAAGCCTTCCATTCCAGGCACTCCTTTAACAATTCTTTAAGATTTATTTGTTTTTATTTTATGTGTATGAGGACTTTGCTTACATGTGTATATGTATGCATGCATGCATGCATGTATGTATGTATGTTGTATGTATGTATCTATGTATGTACACCACATGTATGCCTGGTACCTGAAGAGATCAGAAGAAGGGATCAGATCCTCTGAAACTGAAGTAATAGATGGTTGTGAGCCACCATGTGGGTGCTGGAAACTGATCCTGGGCCTCTGCAAGAACAAGTGTTCTTAACTGATGAGCCGACTCTCTAGTCCTGATTCCAGGCACTCTTAAAACTATGTGTAAATTTCTGTTCTGATCTCTTTTCTCCACCAAAGTTCTAAACTCCATAAAGACAACTAACCCAGCTGCACCATCTTCCCCAAACACAAGCTGCCAGTGAGGACAGCTCCTGGTGCTTCCTCAATCTCACACTTTCCTTTCCACTCCACATCTTCCTCCCACCTCTCCTCATCCACCTGGCTTTTGCATTTTTATTTTGAGTGCTGTCTGGTTCAGTCTTACCTTCTTCTTACTCAGGTCTTTCTAACTAGCAGACCCGGCTGCCCTTTACCATTCCCAGACCACCTCTGGGCATCTTCTTTGGTCCATCTTCCTGTTAACAAGACCTAGCTGACTCCTGGCAGAAGAGAGGTTGTCAGAAGGGAAGGGAACAAGACTTCAAAGGGTGCAGAGATGGAAACAAAAAGCCAGGCAGCCTTTGGGCCAAGCTTGTCAGCTGAATCTGAGAACTGCTGCAGGAGGTCCAGCAGGGGTCTATCTTGACACCTGCGGGCCGTGAGCTCTTGAGGTTCTGCCAGTGGACTTCAAGAACTGATGAACACATTCAAAGGAGTTAGGGAGATTTCCTGTGTGATAATGGTAAAGGAAAGAGGCCACTTGCTTTTCTGACCAGTGGTTTGTTCAAAGTATTTTACTGAATAAAACTTTCCTTAACTGGCAAGAACAGTGTAGAAGTGGATTGCTCACATAATGCAGGAAGCCCTCTCGAGGCCAATGCTGTTACTGATGCCCCAACTCGGAGTCAAAACCACCACCGGAAAACCTGAACACTGGAGACCACAGCCTCTGATTCAGCAGACAGGACCTGCAGCCCTCCAGGGCCCAAAGCCAGAGAATGTGCCGGAGGAGAGTTTTATTGCAAAAACCTAAATTTAACCAGCTGGAACTCTTTTTAAACAATCATCCTATTCATATATTTAAAATAAATTGTGCATCTTTTAGCAGGCAGTCAGCGGTTCGTTATTAAGACGGAAGATGGGACAGAGTGTTCTTGGCTGGGTTGATCCCAGTATCCCAGGCTCCTTTTCAGGATCGCTCAGCATGTGGTAAAAGCATTTATAAAGGTAAATGTATTTCAGGTCTGACAGATTAGAGGCCCACATATCTACACAGCAAGTGGCTGAAAGCCATCTGAGTGGCACACACATGGAACCTTTCCAAGGTGACATCATTGTCTCCTGACAGTCTACCAGGCGCCTGTAGGGAACATGAACATTAGAAAGAAAAGCTTCAGAGCGCTCAGTGGATTCATCAAAATCTCTTGGCCCAAAACATTAAAGTGCATCATAAAGCTACAATAGTTAAAACTGTGTGAAATGATTATAGAGCAGAGAGTTCCAACAGTTAATTTTTTTTGCTGACTAGATTTTGGGTTACATAGGGAGTCAGCATATATACTGAGGGAAAGTATCATTAAAGACTAATAAGCCATGAAATCTTGTGACACATTTTACAGTGGAAACACACTCGATTGGGAATGGATGTGGAGACATAACTGCACAGTATCCCCTGACACCCAAACCTTACGAGTCAGCGTAAGAGGACTGACTACATGGATCAATCTCTCTCTGAATGTTGGGGGAAATATCCTGAATAAAATGTTGACAAATTTGACTCAGGGCACTAAGTCAGGATCCTATTATATGAATGTAAAGGTGGTTAAAAATGGGGAGAAGCTTGCTTGCAATTTATTGTATTATTAGGATATCGATTACATAATTATCTTTGATGTGCCTTGAACTTCACTACATACATAACCGAGGAGCCTATGAAAGTATAAATTCTGATCCAATTTGTCTGTGACAGGTTCTGGTTTGTATCTTTTCAAAAAGCTTTTGGATGTTGCCAGTGCTGCTAGCAAATAACCACAGTAGCAGGAAATGCAAATTGTTAAGCCCTACTAACCTATCTTCCTTTCTAATAAGAACTCCAGGCAACTCAAATGTACATTACAAGTTTGAGGAGCAATGCTCTATAGTTCTTAATAGTAAGTTTTAAGCAACATTGTTGTTTTAAGAAAGTACTATCTTCCACCTTAGTTCAGTGAAATTGGAATCTGGATGAAGAGATGCCCAGGCAAGTATTTTTTAAAGGTTTACGGTAATTAAAATATGAAACCAGGGCCAGGCAGTGGTGACGCAGGTCTTTGATCCCAGCACTCAGGAGGCAGAGGCGGACAGGGCACTGTGAGTTCGAGGCCAGCCTGGTATACAGTGGAAGTTCCAGGACAGCCAGAGTTACAACAGAGAAACTCTGTCCCGAAAAAAACAAACAAACAAACAAACAAACAAACAAACAAATCAAACTAGTTTTGAAGGCCACTGATCTGGGTAAGTGTAGAAAAAAAATTAAATATGGTTCAAAATCTGTTTCTGACCAACATATTTAAAACAATTTCTTAGCATGGCTAAAAATATTTATCAGTCACTTGGCAGAGGTCAAGTGCAGTGGCAAATGCTTGGGATATGACCCCAGGCCTGGGGAGGCTGAGCTAGGAGGATTGTGAGGCTGAGGCCTAGAACACAGAGCGAGATCCTGCCTCAAATAGCAGCGAACCCCACCGTCCATGCTGAATTCGCTCACTTCCGAACGAAACCTAATGCCCTCTTCCCATTTGTGACTTTCATAAACGACTCCATGTTTCAAATAATGAAATTAGATGGGGAAGAGGAGGTTGAGACATATATGTTAGAAAACAAAAGACAAACTTACAACTTCCTGAAAATAAGCAAAATCAGCAGCATAGAAATAATAAGGAACGTACGTAATAGAGCTGCATACAGGACAAATACGTGAAAATTAAAACCTTTTCAGATATTGGAAGCAATATATAAATATTTATTTATTTATTCAGTAAGGAACCCTTCAACAGTAGTAACCATACATAAGCCAGCCTTCCCTTCAACTACCTTCCTCAGCAATGTTTATGGTGTGAGGAGAACCACAAACTTTTGACCAAACATACTTGAAATGAAAAGATACTTCCTCTTTGTGGGTGGGACATCCTAATAATATAAAACTGCCAGTTATTCCCTAAAGTAAAAATTAATTGAGAGCTGGGCATGTGCCTGCAGTTCCAGCTGCTCCAGAGGCTGATGTAGGGAGATCTCTTGTGTTCAAGAACTTGGGGCCAACTTAGGCAGCTTAGCAGGACCACCTTCTCATTGAACAAAAGCAAAATAAATTCAATATAATTCCTATCAAGAGCCCAGGGTAACTTTTTGTTTATTTTGTGGTACTGGGGATTGAACCCAGAACTTCTTGAATGCTGGGCAAATGTTCCACCCCCGAGCTACATTCTCAGCCCCTCAGTGCAGTTTAAAAAAATATAAAGAAAATATATAGTTCACCCAGAAGAATGTAAGTATAGGAAAGCAATTTTTGGAAATGGCGAAGAAATAAGGACAAGGCCTATCAGATAATTTTAAATAGAGACAATTTACATAAAGTAAAGTGATTCACTAAAGGGGTATGTACTTCCGTAGCTACCAACCAAGTCAAAATGTTGATATTTCCATCTACAAAGATAACCTCTGTGCAGCTGTGTAGTCAGTCTTCCTGCAAAACGCTGGCTAGCCCATGAGTAGTCCTGGCCTGGGCTGCCATAGATTTTATTATTGTCATTATTGTCACTTTATGTGTATGAGTGTTTGCCTGCATGTATGTTTGTTCAGCATGTGCATATTTGGTGCCCACTGAGGCCAGAAGAGAACATCAGATCCGCCTGGAACTGGAGTTAACAGATGGCTGTGAGATGCCATGCAAATGCTAGAAGTTGAATCTGGGTTCCCTGGAAGAGCAGCCTTAACTGCTGGGCCATCTCTGCAGCTCCTGGTCTGTAAGCATTGGTCCTATGTATGTGTGCTGTGTGTGATAAACTTGTCTGCTTTAAAGCAATATAGAATATCCACATTTATTGTGCAAAAAGCAGATCTCTGTTATGGTTTGAATGTCCCCAACTTTAGTCCGAAAACTTAGTACCCTAGTTTGTGTGTTAGTGGCAGCTGGAGGATACCTTTGGGACATAATTAGGATTAGATAATTCCATGAGAATGAGGTCTCCATGTTGGTAGCTTCATAAGAAGAGGAAGAAAGTGTTAGGCATAGTGGCACAGTCCTTTAGCCCCAGTGCTTAGGAGGGGCAGGTGGATTTCTGTGTGTTTGAGGCCAGAGTGGATTCTAAAACAGCAAGGGCTAGTGAGATCTTGTCTTGAAAATAAAAACAAACAAACAGACAAAAAAGAGGAAGAAAGATCAGAATCAACATAGACTTGCTCTGTTGTGCCAATCATGAAGGTGCCTCTTGACATCACCTTAGATTCCCCAGCCTCCAGTCCCAAAAGCTTAATGAACAGGGTCTCACTCTGCAACCCAGACTGGCCTTTAATTTGAGGTGATCTCCCAGCCTCAACCCGCCGAGTGCTGGAATTACAGATTATATCACGACACTGGTTTAAACATCTATTCTGTATTAATTATCTATTCAGCAACAGACAATGAACTGAAATAGACTCATGTGCACTTCAGGAGGGCATAGCTTTGCATGGCATTGTATAAAAGGTTCTGAAACGTTATCTTCTGTGACCCTGTGTAATCATCACAGTGATTCCATGGCAGGGGAAGGCGAGGTGTGAATTTTTTGATTTTGTAAGGAAGGAGTTTGTAGAGTCAGTCAAGGAAATGGAATGTGGTCAATCAGGGGTTAGCACGCCATTGGCTGGGTGTTTACTACAGCGTGGCTTTCCTTCAGCCAGTAACTTAGCTGCTTCTCCAGTGAGTTTCCACTAGCTCTAAATTTTCATACTTATTAATGCTAATGTGTTATACTGTCATCCTAGGGAAATAAATTTAATGCTGTCAGAGTCTCCACTCTTGTTTTAATGAAACATTAAATCTACTTATGTAAGATGAAATTCATATATTAGATACTCAAAAGTAAATATCTAACGGCTACATTATAATACTTCTTCATATTTGTAAGGAAGCTGTCAGCTATACTACCAAAGATATTTTATTATATTTAAGATTTTTTTGTGAAACTGATAATTGCTTAGTTCATTCCCTAAAAAATTATCTTTGTGTGTGTGTGTGTGTGTTTGTGTGTATGTGGTGTGTGTGTGCGTGTGTGTAGTATGTGCGTGTGTGATTTCAGGTGCTCTCAGATTCCAGAAGAGAGTGCTGGATCCTCTGGAGCTAGAGTTACAGGAGGTTGTGAACTACCTAACATGAATGCTGGGACCTGAACCCAGGTCCTCTGCAAGAGATGTATGTGCTCTTAACCACTGAGCCATCTATCCAGCCTACATTTTACTCTTTTAATACATACAAATATCTACTATGTGACAGGTACTTTCCTAGTCACTGCAGCTATAGAGATGAGCAAATCACTTTAATTTAAATTTTAAGATAATTTATTTTACTGTGTATCGGTGTTTTCCTGCATGTGTGTCTGTGCACCGCTTAATTGCTGAGCCATCTCTCCAGCCTTTAATCTTATTTTTGACATATAATAAAATAATGTTTGTGCTAGACGAAGTCTCAGATATATGACTGTACAGCCAATGTTTGGTATAAGCCAGCAGATAATTTAATAAACATGTACTGTGATTTAATGTACACAAAGATGTTCACTATCTTTCCCTGAAAATTAAGTAGGAGATTATAGGTATGTCAGGGTATTCTGTCAGAGGCTGAGTTTGTATTTTATTCCTATTCTTAAGAAAATGTAAGAAAAATGCCTTGGACCATTTAGGGCAGCCCTACCTATCTTAGCACAGCAGAAGGCACACCCTGTGCTGTGTGTTTGGGGAGGGCAGCCACATGATTCTTAGCTTTGAGGAACAAGTGTGACAGCAGCCTGGCCTCAGGAGAGGTAATTAGACAGACCTTCTGGTTGCAAAGGTTTAAGAGAAAAAACTTGAACGGCCCCTTGGAGAATCAAGAATTCCTGAGAATAGCTGAGGACCTTCCTATAGGACTTTGGGGTGCTCCTGAGAGCCACCCAGGGGTTTATGAAGATGGCTGCCCAGGCAGCTAGGACAGGCTCAAGGAGGCCAGTGTAGGAGCCAACTGGAGCACCTAGCTCTATGACAGCACAACTGCTTCCCGTCCATTTCTACCAGCTGGTGCTGCAGTACACGGTGCCTTCTGGCTCCCAGACCAGTGATGGTCAGCTCTGGCACTTGAGAGTCAAGGGTCCCATGAAGTGGACTGTGTAAGAATAAGTGGTGGACCCCCAATGTCGGTGGACCCCCCCCAACATTGTCCACTGTATAGGCAGATAGGAAGACCATGGTTAATTGTCAATTTCATACATTTAAGAAATTTAATTATATTTAATTAGTTAGTATGTGTGTGTATGTTAGATAGATAGATAGACAGACAGACAGACAGACAGAATGCTACGGCATGCAGAGGACAACTCTCAGGACTTGGCTCTCTCCTTTCACCATGTCAGTCTGCGGGATTGCATTCAGGTGAGGTTTGGCTTACCCCCAAGCCATCTCACTGGCAATTTTATATATATATATCTGAGTATGGCGGCATATGCCTGTAGTCTCAGTGCTCAGGAGTTGGAAGCAGGAGAATCAGGATTCACTGTCTTCATAGTGTTGTTGAAGTTGGCCAGTTGCGAGAGTTAATGTTGATTGTTAACTTGTCTGTCTCTAGAATCACCCAGCATCTCTTCAGGGGATCATCTAGATATGTTAAGTGAGGTAGGAAGACCCACCCTAAATGTGGGTGGCACCGTTCTATGACCTGAGGTCCCTGACTGAATAAAAGGTGGAATGCGAGCCGAGCACCAGCATTCACCCATCTCCACTTCCTGGCTGTGTCTGCAGTATGAGCAGACGTCTCCTGATGCCTTCCTTGTCACCTTCAAACTGAGTAAATAAATCTCTTCCTTAAGTTGCTTCCTGTCAAGTATTTTGTACAGCAACAGAAAAGCAGCTAATGCATTGAGTTTCATAAGACCCTGTCTCAAAAAGACAAAAGATACAATCTAACACAGTATATGCTTTTTGAGGTTGGTACTAATCACTGGCCTAAGTAAAGCATATTTAGACCTTTCCCTATCTGAATACAGGTAAATGTGAGCTTGGTGGGTGTGTGTTGGTTTGGGTGGGTTTCTACCCCTTGGACTCAATGAATGCTCAGCCTGGTTCTCCACTCCACACCTGGAGTGGTTCCAAGTCCTGCCCATGATCTCTGCAGTGTCCGGCATGATGTCCTTCCATCACTGCTGGGTGTTGGACCCTCCTCTACAAACATGGACCAGGGTATGGGACTCAGGCCTGTCCTTGGCTCCTCCTTCTCCAAGCCTCCAAGGCAAGTAGAGGGACTTATATCCCAGCTGACTGTTAGCTGTGCCCAGTGTCACACTTCTTCCTAGGCTAGCCTTGGGTGACTCTTGGCCATCACCATCTTGTCATTCTGGCTACTCAGTTTCCTCTCTCTTCATCTCCAGTCTCTCTGGGGCAAGGTGACTCTTCCTCTTAGCTCAGATATAGAGCCACTAGCCAGCTTCCTTTGATGACTGTCCACTTTTATGACAGTCCACTGGTACCTGCCAGGTATGTTCTCAAATCTCACATTTTCCAAGTGATTTTCTCTACTGAGACAGCCACTCTCCTAAGAGGGTTCTTTCTTCCTGCTGGTACAGTAATGCCAACTCCCTTCCTTTTCACCAAGCATCAAAGTTTTGAAAAAAGTCCACAAAGCCAAGTTATTTTCGCTAGTTGTTTATTTAACCAGCACTGATAATAGTCACAGACATTTCCCATGTGTCTCTAGGGATGTTGTTGGAAGTTTGCTAGTGATGTCAGAGGTCAAAAGGCTCACACCCTGATCCTTATGGTGGAGCAGGGTCTATGCCCAGTAGTGACAGAAGCAAGCCACACCAGACACTGCTGAAGTCATGGGGAGTGGTTTGGAAAGTGATATATCCATAGATTCTAGGATCAGGACACAGACTTCTGGGAGCTAATCTGCCTCCAAGCAGTCCAGTGCCCACCTTCCTGTCAAGGAGCAGACTGTGTCTTAGTACTTTTTGTGCTGCTATAACAAAATACCCAAGACTATATAATTTGTGAAGAACAAAATTTACACGGTTCTGAAGCTTAGAAGTCTCAAATCAAGACTGTGGTAGGGTTATTTTCATGGCAGAGTCCATCATCAAGATGGCCTTGAACATGGAAGAGAAGAAATCTGTGTCCTCCAAAAGGGTCCAGACTTCCTCTGGAAAACCCTCTTCTAATGGTATTGTTCTGTTCACGAGAGTAGAGTTCTCACGACCTAAATGCTACCCAAAAGTTTGGGTGACACACTGAAACCACAGCAGACCAGAAACCCCCCACACCGCTGTTGAGGTGTAGCAAATGGTTGACTGTTGATTTCCCAGAATGCAGATTAGTGCCGGGAAAGACACCCATGCCTGTCCACGTATCTGGATCGATGATTCCAAGAGTGATTTTAGTAATCACAACAACAGTCTCCTGTGAACTTTTTTTTTGTTCCTGGGAAGATTTTAGAAATCCTCTCAGGTCTACCTCCAGCTGTGCAAATTAGAAACTGAGGGCAGGACTCAACAACCTGTAGTTTGAAAGCAAATCTGAATGCTCCATGTGCTAGCTCCAGCTTCGGACTTGAATCTTTGTTGTTCCATGCAGTCCTGACACCTCACCACCAGAGGCCACCAACAGGCTGCGGTTCACCTGTCACCACGGGCTTTCAGGTTCCTTAAAGGAATCAGGTAGCAGGACTGCTAAGGTCTGAGGCATGAAGAGCTTGCAAATGCCATCCTGTTTGGACTGTACTGTTTGTTGGTCTAGTCCTTGCTCGTTTTGGAACCAGTGTATTTCTGCTGTGGCAGAACCTACTTGGCAGAGCTTGTTTTGTTTGGAATAGAAACGAAAGGAAACAAAATGAAAACCACTGGGGCCAGAAGTAGACAAGGTGTCCTAATAGAAGGTGGGATTCTGTGAAAGATAGAAGGCAGCTCCCAGTGTCCATTGCTTTCCTTCTCTTTTCCCAGCAGCCCTGCTTCCTTCCACTGTGGGCAGGGTTCCCTGCTCTGAAAGCCTGGCTGTCCTCAGAGATTCCTTCTGTCCTTTGGCCCCATTCCCCTTCCAAACACACCCCCTTTAAAATTTCAAATAAGCTATAATTAACATATAATAGGTATACCCACTGGAAGTGTTTGATGTGTTTCAAGTTTGACGGATTTTGACTAATGTTGTCACCACCTGGTTGACTGTTTTTGTTTTTTTAAAATCAGTATAGCTTTCAATTATACTGTATTTACAATTCTTGTCTCATGTATTAGTCAAGATTATTCAGATTATTTATAAATAAAACAGAGTTATAACAGCAGGAGTCATTGTAAATTTCTCATTATATTAAAGAGTAAATATTTTCCCAATATCTTGCAAAGAAATATTGGTCAGACCATAATTGCATTTCAGTGTGTCACTCACATCCGCCAGCAACTCCTGCAGTTACCAGTGTGCTGGGTGTTCAGTGACAAGTAGTTTGACTCAATAAAAATTTAAAATACATACTTAATTTTAGTCCCAAAATTCTTGGTATAGCTAGATTTTGCAGTTCTAATGCTGACTTCTGAAGGCTGTGATGGACTCTCAGATACGGTCAGGTCAGCCATGCGGTGTGGTGCTGTGCACAGTTCTAGCCCCAGCAATGGCTGGGTTGTAAGTGTTTACAGCTAGGAGGACCAGATGTCTACAGGCATGGTTGTCAGGTATGAGGTATGCATGTTTGGGCAGCAGGTTGGAGTGATTTATTAGGTTTCTTCCTTCTGGCTTGAACACTACATTTGGCTGCTGCTTTAGTACACAGAGACTTGCAGTGCTTCTCCAGGAGTGGGTTCTGGGCAGGAGAGATATCTCAGTTGGTGAAGGGCTTGTCTCACAAGCATGAGGGTCTGAATTCAATCCCCCAGGACTCGTGTAAGAAAGCCAGGCAATAGCATGTGCCTATAATCCCGGGGCTGGAGAGGATGAGACAGGAACATTTGTGGAGCTTCCTGGCTAGTCAGTCTGGCCAAACTGATGAGCTCCAAATTCAGTGACAGGAGTCAGAGACTGGGTGGGTTGGGGGTGTGGGTAAGGGAGATGGAGACAGGGAGGGAGAGAGTTAAAGGTAGGTGCCTTCTGCCCTCCCCCACGAGAGAGCAGGAGTACAGGAATGACTCAGAGTCCCAGTTTTCTGCTGCTTCCAAGGAGCATGCATTCCACCCTCTCCTTCCTGGACCCAAGTCCTCTTGTTTGAGACACTCAGAGCCCTAGGCAGGCCTGCCAGGGACCTCTCTGATTGCACAGGTCATCCTTCCCACCAATAGGGCTTTGTGGAGATTTTATACGAGTATCATGAAAGATTAGGTTTTTAGAACTGACTAAAAATCACATCTATTAAATTCCATGTTTGCTAATTGTGCCGCTGCTGAAGACTTGGCTAGGACAGTGCTTTGTTTACTCAACATTTACTGAGTATGTAAAACGTCCTGGGGCCTAGATGCTAGACATTCATTGTGAACAGGTCAAAGTCCTGCCTCATGCATTTCCACACACAGGCGCAGAATACACTAAGTCAGAACAAGGGGAAACCAAGGCCACAGCGATCCAGGGGCAGCCTCTAGATGGCATGGCTGGGGGAGGGCTGGTGGAGAGATGGGCATTTGAACAGAGATGTGAATGTAACAGCTTGGTGGATTTGTCTGTGGCAAAACACATAAAAAAAGCAGTTTATGTTATTTAACTTATTTTTTTGTTTTTGTTTTTGTTTTTTGAGACAAAGTCTCACAGAGTCAAAGATGACCTTGAACTCTTGATCCTCTTGATTTTGACTCCCAAGAGCTAGGACCTCAAGCATATGCCACACACCCAATTGAAAACGGTTTATTTAACTCACAGTTTCAGGGACGAAACATCCCAGATCAGTTGACCCCCACTGTTCAGCTTCTTGTGGGGAATCCTTTGGCTGTGACACAGCAGGGCAGAGACAGAAAAGGGAGAGGGTCAATTGCATGCACCGGGTAGCCCGTAGCCGCACCTTTAAGTCTTCAGGATGAGAGGAGAAGCACTAACGCCTGTGAGAGCAGCTGGCCTCTAAGACTTAATCACCTTCCTGTATCACCTGCAGGTTCCACCACCTCTTATGCGGCCATACAGGGACCCTCCCAGAACATTTGCTCTTGGGGAGACCCTTGAATCATCACCAAGACACATCAGTAAGTGACGGGATTATGAGAGTGTCTGAGGAAGCAGCTGCCTGCGCAGGGAATCAACAAAAGCAAAATCCCTAGGTGGGAGGGGTCACGGTAGGTCAGAGGGGTCATGGCTGCTCTGTGGAGAAAGCAGGGAGTAAGACTGGGAGCAGGGAGAGCCACCAGGCAACTCTTGCCACAGCCCAGGAACAGATGTAAGAGGCCCAGCCCTGCTCAGACCCGGTGTGTATTGAGAGGCGGGGTGGACAGCACCAGAGGTTTGCATTAGATGAGGGTGAGCAGGTAGAAGAGATGGCTTCAAGGTTCCTGCTGAAGACGCTGATGCAGGCACATAGATGGCTTGCAGAAGCTATAATTTATTTGGGGGAAACCAGAGCTCCATATCCCCGGCTTCAGCACATGCTGCTGAATGGCCCCACAGACCTTGTTCTTCTTCACTCACTGAGTGTGCCCGACGACAAGAGCCTGTCAGGGCAGCTGATCCCCTGGCAGCCCTCTGACCAGCCTGTCACCTACTCTATGACAGATGAGAAACTGCAGCTCAGAGCCCAGGATGTCTACCCCATCAAGTGTCGGTTTTAAGGGTAGAAGATCACAGACACTGTCTCACTGCAGGAAAGGAGCAGAGTGGGAGGGCAGCTAGGAAGCACAGGATGCTGTGCACCAGGACAATCAGCCTAGGGGACATGAAGAAGTCTTAAAACTTCAGTAGTGATAACACAGAGGGTAAGTAGGCAGTTCTAGAAAGGCCTTCCTAGCCCTTCCCTTCCTCCTCCACATCATGGTTTTTATTTTATTTTTTTCTTTTTAAAAGAAAAATCTCACTGTGTAGTCCAGGCTGGTCTGAAACTCATAGCAATCTTCCTGCCTCAGCCTCATAAGTGCTGGGATTACAGTGTGCACCACTATACCCAGTCCTGGCCTCTTTCTTTGTGTATAGACCTTCTCACCTGCTGCCCTGGGCAGTCCTTGTTCCTGAGGCCATCTCTATAGGCACTTTGGATTCAGTTGATGATAACAGAACTAACAGAACATGGTCTTTTGTCCCTTCTGCTAGCCACTCCCCTAGTCAGGACTATGACTTCATATGAAGCAAACAGCCCCGTTCTCATCAGAAGGGACCAAAGCAGGAGCCTCTGGCTTGTCCTGTGCTTCATCAGATGTCCACTGAATCAGGAACATGAAAATGAAAAAGACCCATCCTTACCATGAGGGATTTGAGACATTTTGGAGTTAAATAGAATATCTTGGCTCTGCCCCAATGTGATAGCTTTTATGCACCTGGGAGACAACCGTTCTTCCAGCCCTTAGCTTGCAGGCATTGGTAGACATGAGACTTTTGTTTCTTGGCAGAAGCAGGAAGAATTTTGGGGGAATGTTGGGTGGAGCTTAAGGACATTTCAGGAGGACAGAGATAAGGACTTGGAGAGGAAGGCAGGGAAAGCTGGGTAGTATGCCACTCTCCTCCCCATTCCCCACTACACACTACAGGAGTCTGACTTGATGGGCTGAAGGCCCAGTGGCTGGGAACCATAGCAGGAGAAGAATTTACAGAGACCATGGACCTGGCCCAACAGTATTGCCTGGGCCTTGTGAGGCCAGAGCCGTCCCAGCTCCAGCCCCAGCCTGGGTACTCAGAAAGCTAACGATGGCTCCACTGCAGAGTGTCGTTTCTGGAGGGCATTGACAGTGGCCAGTGGCCTTTGAGAGGCTTGTGAGCCACTGATTTTCATTCTGGAGGGAAGGAAAGAAGATGAGTGGGCTTGTCTTGGCTAAAGGTGAAGTGCTTCTGGAGCATCCTGGGTGACAAGATGGGGCCCTGAGTGTGTGTGTATGTGTGTGTGTGTGTGTGTGTGTGTGTGTGTGTTGGTTGTCACTGCTTTAGCATTTGCCTGCAGTTGGGAAAGCATGGGTAATGGGGTAAGGATGGAATGGGCATGTACCCGGTGTTGAAGTAACCAGTGCTCTCGGGTAATCGGCGCAGATCCATGGGGGACACCACCGATGCACCATCTCCCAAAGGCTGAGTCTCCAGGCCAGCAGGGGCCATGCTGGGGACAGGCAGGCTGTCCCCCAGAGCTGGTGCACTCACCTCTAGCTGCAGCTCCGGGGACTCCCACTTCTGGACAAGACGCAGCACAGGGCAGACGGTGGCGAGATACGTGATTTTACGTCAGCTACAAGTCACACACTGCATTTTTTCTCACCTTCCACCATCTCCATCCTGCTGCTGATGTACAGATTTGCCTATTTTGGCATTTTATGCAAATGGAACTCACTTAGCCTGATGTTTTCAACGTTTCTCTATGCTAGAATGTAAATCATTTCTTTAGTGTTTTTTTTTTTTTAATTGCCAAAATGCCGTTCTTCCGTATGGATACCACACATTTCACTTACCTATTCATCAGCTGACGATTGCTCAGATTTTTTTCTACTTTTTGATTATGAATAACCAACGCTGCTCTGGGTATTTTTGTGTGTGTGTGATGTATAGGTCCTACCAGAAACATACAGGAAATTAAAAGGTCATAGTGTCCTTACGCGTGTGCTCTTGAGATAGTAGCCGTCACTGTTGGCAAACATCCTTCCAGGTGTCACTGTGTTTCTAGCCTCAAAAAATGATCCAAACCTCCGCCTTGATGAAAGTCCATCTGCTCAGTCTTCATGGATGCTGGGAGAGGCTGCTCCCCGTACAGGAGTTTCACAGAAGGACACTGTTATGCTTTGAGTCTGATATGTCCCCACAGGCTCATGCATTTGGACACTTGGTCGGCTGATGGTGCAGTCTTGGGAGGTGGTCCTAGCTGGAGGAAATGAGTCATGGGTATGTGGGATGTCAGGGTCAAAGGCCTGCTCCACTACTGCCTGAGCTCTCTGCTCCTTGGTCCACTGAGATGTGAACAAGCAATGCATGCTCCTGCTGCCGTGTCCCTGCCAAGATGAACTGACTGCATCCCCCTAAAACTGTGAGCCAAATTAAATCCTTCTTCCAGTTGCTTTTTGCCAGCTATTTGGTCACCGTGATGAGGAAAGTAACTAATACAAATGTTGAGAGCCCCCCATGTGTCACACATAGGGTGTGAGATGCATCTGCATGTCAATCTCTGGGCCTTGGGGGGAAATGTGAGTACAGACACAGATGCATATGTGTCTTATATGCGTAGATGTGTCTTACAATTCTACTATAAATACAAGTGTGTAAATGGGTGAATATATCTGTTTGTACTGCTGAGGGACACTTGAGACCAGAATTTAAGCACCACTGTCTAAAGTCATGCAAAGGAGCCCAACATCCCCAGGCAGCTGGGGGTAGCTCTCCTGCTCAATTGTTCAGAGGCCCCAGTTGGTATGAGTCCAGAATCACTGCCACAGCCTGCCTGCCAGGACTCTCTTCACTCACACACAGACTTCAGACCAGCATTGGGTCCTATCGTGCCAATGCATGGGACGGACCGGTCCCACAGGGGTCCTCAATCCTTTTTCAGAGACATCATGACTCATGGTGCCCATCAAGTGTGAACTGGCTCTTCCGGGTCCTCCCTGACTGTTAAGAGAAGACACCTGGAACCTTAGTCGTATCTTGTTCACAGGTCTGGGACCCTCAGCAGATGCAAGAAGGGCGGTGAAGACTTTGACCTGAGAAGAACAATCTAAAGTCCCTGAATATTCCTCTCAGGAAGGACTGCAGTGTGGACATCTGCAGTGCAGGACTGGAATCAAAAGGTAGAGCCACAGAGGAACTGGACTCTGTGCTGACTGGGGTTATGTTAGTCACCCCTATTGCTACAATCTAAATATGGCCCCCAAGTTTCCTGTGTTGGAGACCTGGTTCTTGCTGTAGCAGAGTTGAGAGGCAGCACACTGGGTGGAGCTGGGTCAGACAGGCTTCACCCTCATGGATTCTTGCATAGCCCCATGGATGAGTGGGGCGAATGGGAAGAACTTTTTTTTTTTTAATTTTGTGTGTATGAGTGTTTGCTTGCATGTATGCATGTATACCACATGCATGACTGATGTCATGGAGGGCTGAAGTGGGTGTTAGATTCCCTAAAACTGGAGTTGCAGGTGGTTGTGAACCTTCATGGTTCACAGCCATGTGCACCAAGAGCAGCCAGTGTTCTTAACCACTTAGCAATTTCTCCCACTCTTGAATGGCTTATTAGAAGAGGGATTTGCTATAAAAGCAAGCTGTCTCTAACACACTTGATCTTTTCCACCATGGGAAGCCCTCTGCTATGTGAGCGCAGCAGGAAGACGATTGCTAGGTGCCAAGCAGATGCCAACACAATGCTCTTAGATTTTTTTCAGCATTCAGAATATTGAGCTTAACAAACTTTATTCTTCATAAAGCATGGGGTTTTTAGATATGCCATTAGAGCAAAAATGGATTAAGACATTCACTTGTATGAAAACACACACCCTTACCACATACGAAGTTCTGGGCTAAAGTTACCTCAGTCCTACAAGAGAAGCTTGGCTTCTATGGAAAAGGACAGTAGTGGGCAGGGGAGTCAGCCCCAAACTAGAGGGGGCTGTATGAGGGTTCACAGACGGGAAGAAGATGAACACTTGATTTAAGTGGGAAACCAAGAATTCTGAAAGACACCTAGAGGAGGCCCTGGTGGGCTTAGCAGTCTAGTCAGGGGGCGGGTCCAGAGTGCTTTATGGCCACCCCTAAAAGGGCAGACAAGGCAGGAGAAAGCAGAGGGGGCTAACTTTATTGTCTCTTTTCTGGAGGAGACTGAAGTTATTGTCTGTGATTTTGATTTTGATAATAGTATAAATATGGATTAATAAGCCTCATCAAAGACATCAAGGAACCACTAACAGCTAAGAACAGAACATCTGCTTTCCAAGCCACTGCAGAAGATGAAAGTGAGTACAGCAACCCACAGGGGAAAGTTAAGTAAGAAAGGAAAGGAAATTAGAGAAGCTTAAAAGCAGATTCTCAAAGTTAAATGAGAAAGTCAGTTTAAGCAATGACAATAAATATGAACAAACAGGCCTCCTCATTGAAAGTCAGAATTTCTCCAGTTGTATGTATTTTGATCTAATACATCACAGATATATTAAAAAAGCACACACAGAGGGAAAGAAAGCTTGAACAAAATTATCAAACACAAATAAAAAATAAAATAGGGAGTGTGGTACACGCCTATAATCCTAGCACTTGAGAGAAGGAGCAGAAAGGTAAGAGTTCAAAGCCAGCTTCAATGACAGTGAGTTGGAGGCCAGCCTGGGCTACATGAGACCCTGGCTCAAAACAAGCAAACAAATAAACAACAACAAACAACCACCCAAAACTAACCCCCTAAAATTTAACAAAATGAAACAAGATAAGATAAAACAATTGCGCAGCCCCAACACTTGGGAGGCAGGGGCAGATAGAGTGCTATGAATTAAAGGCCAGCCTGTTCTACATAATCCAGTTACAGGCCAGCCAAGGTTGCATAGTCAGATTCCTCAAAAATTATAAGATAAAATAGATCTGATAAATTCACACCAGAAAAAACTGAATTGAGAGCTAGGGTTACGTTTAGGGTTAGGGAGTGAGAGACTCAAAACAAAGGCATTCTCTCAGAGGTGACTACCACCAGATCTTTATAAACCAGACACAAATCTTGGTTTATTTTGTTTTTGGAGATAAAGAATTGCTATGTATTTGAGGCTGGCTTTGAATTTACTTTGTACACCAGGTAGGCCTTGAACATGGGCAGTAATCCTCCTGCCTCAGTTTCTCAAATGCTGGAATTAGAGGTATGTACCAGCAGCAGGTGGGACTTAAATCTTTGCTATTTTTCAGTCTGTGAGAGCTGGGACTGTTTGTTACCATATCGTGACTTCATATATCCTTTCTAGTTTACATGTTAATATCAAATTTTATTATTGAATATTAATATTAAAAGTCTAAATAGAAAAAACCCCAAAATCAGTTTATTTTCCCAATGTCATTATTAGTCTTCAACAAATCAAAAATAGTGATCAAAGACTGAGATGTGTAATACAGACGGCAGGATTCATCAAAAATTTACAGAATTCTCGCTATATAAATATGCATTAATTTTATTTTCAAAGTATCCATTTGCCTCTACATAATCAAGGAAACCATAGAAATGAATAGTTTAATGGGGTAGAATGTATGTAAGTACAAAGGCCATGCTCCATAAACTTAACACGAGATAAAGTCATGACTAGGTAAGGAAGGTGAGGTGGCGAGGCTGTCACAGGCCAACACTTTGGGATATAGATGCAGCCTTACTCAGAAATGTGTGTTCAAACCAAGCATATAGGCCAGAACAAAGAGGCAGTGCTAGGTGTGATTGCTGGTGCTGTCAGCTTGGCAGCCTAGGGGACAAGCGCAGCTCTACGGGGTTGTCCAGATCAGCCTGCCCTCCCGGTGTGCCTGTGAGGGATCATCTAAATGGAACTGGTTACGAGAAAGCAGCAGAGTAATGGAACCCAGAGATTGTGTTATCTTGAAAAATAGAGACGTTAATGAAATACTCAACCTTCTCACAAATCCTAAGGCACTTGGCTCCAAAGCTGGTGCTTGCGTGTGTGCTTGTGTGTGTGTGTGTGCATGTGTGTGTGTGTGCATGTGTGTGTGTGTGTGTGCGCGTGTGTGTGTGCACGTGTGTGTGCGTGTGTGTGTGTGCACGTGTGTGTGCGTGTGTGTGTGCGTGCGTGTGTGCGTGCGTGTGTGTGCATGTGTGTGTGTGTGTACACTATGTCCAAGAAGGCATTGAAGCCAATTGCAAACCCTCATCACAAAAGGAGACTGATGGCATGGCAGAACCAGAGTCAGGAAGGACTGAGAGAAGCTGTTAGCTCAGCCTCTTCTGATTCATGACCCAATGCCTTAGTGAGAACTTCCACTTCCTGGGAGGAGGAGAAGGAGAAGGAAAAAAGAGAAGGAGGAAGATGAGGAAGAGGAAGAAAAGAGACAGGAGTTAGCTCGCTTGCTGCCTACCATGTGGTATCCTGTCATGTTACAATGAAGGAAGAAGGTCCTGGATAGATGATATTGCTATGCTCTTGGACTTTCCAGACCCTGAGATAATGAGCTAAGTAAGTTTCTACTCTTTATAAATGACCTGCTCAGGTATTTTGCTATAGCTATAGAAAATACATTTATGCACCCTGACCAGTACTCCCTCCCAATATACTTTTCTCAAACTAGAGTCTGGGCTACTCAGTCTGCCACCCCACCTCTATTGCCTTAGCACAACTTCTGATTGTGTCTAGATATGGTGTCCTTGAAGATCACCGCCATGGTCTCCTGTCCAGAACAACCTCTTCTCCTGCCACCCCTTCTGAGGGGTATGCGAAAGAAGCAAGCGTGGGGAACCACTCACTAGGCCGGGGACCTAGAAATACCTCTCTATCTTCCAACATCTCATCATTTCCATGCCTTTGTACCATGGGGAGCCACATCTCAGAATTACACCTCCAAGTGGGTTTGTTGGCTGGGTCTCCATCCCAGGTATTTTGGGAACTCAAGGTCAGGTTCCTGGGCCTAGTCCTGCTGCTGTCCAGGCAAGCGACCAGGCAGGCTTGAGAACTTCTCCATTGTGTACCCCGCCTCCCTTTGTATTTGAAGGCTTCAGCAAAGAGCTAGGTCTCTCTTCACTAGTGTGTGTGTGTGTGTGTGTGTGTGTGTGTGTGTGTGTGTACACTTATGCACTGGGAAGCCATAGGAAGATGTTAGATGTCCCACTCTATCGTTGTGAAGTTCAGTAAGGGTCTCTCACCGAACCTGGAGCTAGACTAGTAGTCAGCAAGCCCCAGTAATCTTCCTGCCTCAGTTCTCCACAGTGCCGGAGTTACAAATGGCTGGCCTTTTATATGGGTGCTGGACATTATAACTCAGGTCCTTGTACAACAAATGCTCTAACCCATGGAACCATCTCCCCAGCCCTGTGGATAGATTTCCAAAGTCTATTCTTTACTGTCTTGAAAGCATGTGAGCACCACACCTCACTTGCCTCATGTGTTCACATCCTGAGAGCATCTACAGATGGTGTCCTCAGGAACACCAGGAGGCCTGAGACCTTCTAGAACCTGGGACTTTCTGTTTCTATGCTGCACTGTGGACCACCCCACCCAACTGGCCCTGCACAGAGGTGTCTGACACTGCCAAGGGCCCCTCCTAGTCCCAGGGGACCAGGACTCCAGCCAGCTGCATCACTGGGCTATGGCTCCAGACACTGGAGTTACTGCCTCCCCTGTGGGAGAGAAGCTGCAGAGCTCCAGGCAACATGAGATGAAATGCTGGAATCCAGGAAGGAGGCAAGACCTAGATGGGAGGCTGTGAAGTCCTGGGCTACCCTGCTGAGGAATACCTGAGCTCCCCAAATGTTGCTAGTCACTTAAGGAATGTTTGTCAGCCCTTCCTGGTTTCTAGCAGAATCCCAGGCTGGGATGGTGTGTCTCTGTTGCTACTAAGGAGGAAGACTCAGGACTTTAAGTGTGCATTAGTTACTTTTCTCCTTGTTCTGAGAAAATATCAGACAAATTCAATTTGAGAGAAGGGCTTATTTTGGCTCCTAGCTCAAAGGCACAGTCCCTCATGGAAGGGAAGACATGATGGCATTAAGGCAGCAGTCAGGAAGCAGAGAGAGATGAATGTTGGTGCTCAGCTCCCTTTCTCCTTAAAGCTTTTTTCATTATTATTGTTTACATGTCTGTATGTGTCTGTGTATATGCATGTGCCTGGGAATGTGAGAGAGGTGTCAGCTCCCCTGGGGCTGGGGTTACAGACAGTGTGCCACCTGATGTTGGTGTTGAGAACCAAACTCACATCCTCTGCAAGAATAATACACGCCTCTTAAGAATGAGCCAATTTTTCATTTTTATTCTGTCTGGAACCCCAGCCTATGGATTATCCCATCTCAGCTAACCAATCTAGAAACTGTCTTATAGACATGCCTAGGGATTCATTTCCTGAGAAGTTCTAAAACAGATCCTGTTAAGTTGACAACATTAACCTTCACAGGAGAGCTGTTGTCTAGTGACATCCAGAACTCATGCCAACAGGTTGAGAGTCTAGCCTCACTGATGAGGGTTGACATTGCAAGCCACAGCCTTGCCTATTGTTTGGGGCTAACACATAGAACAAGACAGCATAGGAGGACTGTATTTGTAGCAATGAGTATGTATCAGTTTTCAGTTACTGGCTTGCCCCCAGGGATGACCCCTAGAAAATTCCCTTTGTCTCCAGTGGTAATTCCCTGGATCACAGATTCTGTCTGGGCTTTGAGAAGAAGCACCTGCCTCATCACCAGCAAAGCCAAAGTATGAACACCTTCCCAGCTCTTGTCACCTCCAGGCTCTGGCATGCCCCTCCGTCTCCTCTGGTAAGGTGTGTCCCACCTGCATGGCGAGCTGAGGCACTGGTGAGGCCTGGATGCTACAGCCCTCACCCTGGCTGACTGGGTGTACTGGGCCTCCAGCCACAGATGTGGGAGCTAGACACAGGAAGGAAGGCAGCCACACCCATGACTGGTCAGTTGGCCCCCAGGAGGGGATTGGAAATGTCCCTTAGGGTCCTGGAAATTGAGAAGATGGGAAGGGCTCCAGCCTTCTCCAGCTGGGTTGCATCTTACTGTGTTGGCCACCCATATCTGTGAGAGCCTGCTGCTGGAAGGCCACCTTGGAATGAAGGTCATGGGCTTGGGTGGCCATAGAGAGAGGCTAGGTGCTACCAGGTGCTCCCCCAGTGACAGTTGTCTCCTGGAACTCTTCTGCTGGGCCCACTGGTCTTGTGGCACAGGGCCACACACATTCCCAATACGCCTGACGTCAAGATGTCACCACCAGGTTTTTATTTTATTTTTCCCTAGGTCTTGTTCTGTAGCCTGGTTGACCTGGAACTTACTCTGTACACCAGGCTGTACTTGGTCTTGTGGTCTTCCTGCCTCCCAGGTGTTGGGGATGCAGGAATGCGCCACTGCTCTCAGTTTAGAGAGCCTCTCCGTGGCTCCCTGTCTTCTAATGGGTCAGATGTCAGGGAGCCTGCACAGTCATACCACTGAGTATAGGACTGGTGAGGTCACCATTGAGTTATTTAAAGGCTTCCTGCTGTTTTTGGGAAAAGAGATTCTAATCTAAATTATATTCATAAATTCCAAACCATTATTCATAATTTCACACTCAAAGCTTAGGAACTGCAATTGTTGGCAGGCCCCGCACACAAAGCACACTTCACGGTGCACACATGAGATCCGCCATTCCTGCTTGTTCTCAGAGGTGTGTGGCCGAAGGTACCATCCGGCCACCACAGTCCTTGCAGGGTTAGGGGGAGCTGCCTACCCAAAGCTTCAGAAGCCTGTCTATAAAAGAGACAACTCGAAAATCCCACAAGCCATTCAGGAACCTCACCCCTAAGACAGAGGGCACATGTGGAGCAGGTTTTTCCTCACACCAGAGAGAAGGTGGGATGGCAGTTACCCTGGGGTGGGCCACAGAGCCAGCCCAGTCCTGAGAGACCAACTTCAGTGGATCAGAGCGTGGACAGGGGCAGGAATCTGCATTTCACCGGGTTCCTAAGGGATTCCAGCACAGAGAAATTCAGAGTTGGGAACCTGACTGACAGATCTTTTTGGAGGCAAAAGCTGTGTCTTCACATCCTCTCCCTGCTCAGCCTAATTTTGAGATGAAAAGCAATGGATAAATAAAGACAGTTTTCAAGATGTTTATGGAATGGCTTTTTTTTTTTTTAAACATTTTTTTTTCAACTAGTTAGGACAAAACATTACAATGGTTGGCTTCTTTCATTTAGTTACATAAATAAAATTTTTATAAATATCTCTTTATAAACAATATAAATAGCTTTACAACATAAATACATTTATGCATGACGTGAATTTACAAACAGCAATGTTTTACAGCTGGTTTTGTCAGTCACTTTAAAAACTGTCCCTTGTCATCAAGTCGGTGTAAGAGTGTGTGTTCCATGTATATAATATATATATAATATATAACTTTTTATTTTTCATTTTCAAAAAAAAAAAGCCCCAAACAATAAAGTCATACCCTCCCCTCCCCAAATAATAATAAAACAGCTGGTGTTGTGTATTGCCAGTACCAGGAGGAAAAAAATAAAAAGAAATGTAAAAGCCACATTGCGTTGGAGGTGTTTCCAGATGCTGGAGGCTGATGACCAAGGATGACCTCAGCGCACGGAGCAGTTCCCAATCCTGAAACACAAAGTGGACACAGGACGCTCAGTTCTGGCCGCTTAGCTGAACAAGTCCAACCTACAGGGTAGTTTAGAACTCTCTCCCCCTTTCTTACAGTAGTGTGAGGCAAAGTATTCGCACCTTCGCTCTACAAGTCCTTGATTGGCACTGGCTGGCTGAGCACAGGTGGAACCATAACGTCTGCCAGCCCCCTAACTGTAGGCTTTGCTCTGGACAACGGGTGCGACACAGTGAGGAACGGTGGGGCCTTTTCTACCTCATTTTTGCTGTGACACAAACCCTCAGGCAGTTACTTTCATCTGGTTTTGTGTCTGCTTGGCCTTGTAGGGAAAGGGAAGAGAATATCTCAGGGAAGGGAGGTGTCACATTCTGGGATCAAATCCTTGCTCTGATTTGACTTCCTGGATGGCCCTGAGTAGCTCTGAGCTCACCCATAAAATGGGTAATAGCCACCTCTCAGAGCTGGTGCTAGAATTCAACAAAGGGACACGTATTAGGCATCTGCAGTGTCTGGGTCACAGCTACCAAGCAGCAAAGAGCACTTCCTTTCCTAGCTAGTTTTGCCTCAGAAATTGGTTGGGTCAAGGCCCCCTTCTGCAGCAGGTGAACTGGTGTCTGATGCCAACTATGCAAATGTAAAGCCATGCTGGGTTGGCAGACTTGAAGGATGAGAGTAAGGTACAGACTCTACTAGTGGCTGTGTGCGTGCTCCGTGCTCTGAAAAAAGGCAGACACGCAGGGCCCTCCTGAAGCACAGCACTCACAAAGGAGCCTGGGCTGTAATGGTCTGGGCAACCTCCCTAACTGCATTCGCAGGCTTTTTCACATGTGGTGTTCCCGGGGCCCAGGGGCAAAGTGTCCATGAGGTCTCGGCCACACCCGAGTCTCTGTGAGTAGTATAATCAAAACCTATAACTATCAGCGACAGTCATTATGATGGTGCTTGGAGCCAAAGTCAACCTCTGAGTGGAGAACTAGTCACACGATGAAAGCTCCAGAGAGTTTCACCAGTATGAAGAATGAGCCCTGCACTCTTCCTTAAAACCAGGTGCCCTCCCCACACTGGGCAGCTCTACCAGGAGGCTGTGGGTTGGGAAGGATGATCTTCCCTCTCACTGGGGATGGGACTAAGAGGCTAAGTTTGTTCCTTTAGGCCAAGAGAGCTTCTAGAAGGCTGCTGACCCCTGGTCAAGGCGGTGCGGAAGCCTCAATTTTCTCGACTTCCTTAGGATCCCTAACCAACCCTTTGCCCACAGATGCCCAAGCCTGAGCTGGGCACCTTCAGGGAACTCATCCAGAGGTTAACTAACTCTTGTTTAGACTCTAAAGTCCATCCTTGGGACTTAAATCACAAACTGAAAAATCTAAGGCCTCGGACTCCCTCTCTTACGTAGTCATTCATACAGAGGAGAGCAAAGGCAGCTTCAGGGCTGGCCCGTAAGTACCAGAATCACTTCTCTCCCCGAATAAAGGAGAATATAGATTCTAACACCTCTGCAGAACTGGGGTGAAGCATGCAGCCTGCTCAATACTGGGAGCAGAGAGGAGAGGGCCAGCTCAGATCTAGAGCCAGGGGCATCTGGTGGAGCTGTTGAGCTGGGATATGTGAAGGTCTCCTGCTGGAAAAAAAAAAAAAAAAAAAAAGACTCCTTCGACATGCTGGGGAGGAATTCCTATCCTCTACTTGGAAGATATTGGCCACTGGCCAGTCTTTCTGTGTTGGGGAGAGCAGCCTCCTCACCCCTGGGGTGGGATAGACAGGGTATGGGACAAGTGATGGCAGCTGGTGAGCCAAAGCCAAAGCTAGGAAGCAGCAGGAGCCCAACTGTTAGGCACTTATCTAAGTGAGGCTCTGTCCCATCGCATCATCAGGGATGGATCAAGGGGAGGAAGGAAGCCAGGAAGGTCTTTGTAGTAAGTCACCCAGCAGTCTCTGATGGGGCTATCGGTAAAGCAGAAGTTTCCAGTCTGGGAGAAAGATAAGGAGACCAGAAACAGTTCTGAACACAATGTAAGAGGGGGGCAGGATTGGTAGAGAACTCATTTTGGACACATTGAGTTTGAGGTTAGGGCAAGAAATAAGATTTAGCTTGTTCCTTTGCCTCTCTTGAAACAGGGTCACAAACCCAAGGCTCATCTCTTAAGCCCCAGGGCGGCAGCATCAGGACCCTGGATAGACCAGTTTGCCCACAGTTGGGTGTAGAGCAGGGGTAAGATTCTGCCCCAGGCAGAAGGGTGCCCTGCTGCTGCCCACAGAAGCTCTTCTCTCTACCGAGGAGCAGTATCTACATGCCTGCCTCACTTCAGGGAC
Organism: Cricetomys ansorgei; assembly: GCA_026225945.1. Lineage (NCBI taxonomy): Eukaryota > Metazoa > Chordata > Mammalia > Rodentia > Nesomyidae > Cricetomys > Cricetomys ansorgei. Next base: position 22,868,710 of record JAMJFZ010001796.1, read on the forward strand.
AACAGGCTGGCAAAGAAGGGCGTCCTGGTACCTGACTGCCCACACAGAGCTGACAAATAAACGTACTCTGGGACTGGTACACCTTTCCCTCGGTTTTTCCAGGATCTCTCTAACAATTTCCCAATTGGTGAGTCGGGGCTAACACTGCTAGCTGGCCTGTGGTCTAGGGTGGGTTTAGGGGCTGGGCCTGTTTCTGTTTTTCTAGAGGAAGCCAAATCGGGTCCTCTAAGGCTGAACCCCATCCCTGACCTTGCCCATGTTCTCTGACCACTTCATTTTCTTAATCTGTAAAATGAGTTAAGTGAGGTAGCAGGCAAATGTCTAGCTTACACTTGATCCCATGCCTGGGTCGATTGGGGGAAGGTCACAGAGCACAGGGATCAGGGAGGAAACGGAACAGCCTGCCCAGGGCAGTGATAAGGCTTGGTTCTCCCTGTGCAGAGCTAGGCTAGCCGGGAGCGTCCGATGGTGTTACTCACCGCCGCCAGGGGTCGCTGCACTAACATCCCAGACCGCTCATGGAGCCGATCCGGTCCAGCTTGAGGCCAAAGCAGCCCTTGGACAAGCCCTTCTTGTTGCCGCCTTTGTATTTGCGCGCGTTGGGGTGTTCCTGCAGAAGGCGGGCCCAAGCCGCTCGGGACTTGGTGTCCACGCGCAGGTCTCGGAGCAGCCGCGATCGGTCTCCCTTGAGATTGGCGCCCCCGCCGGGAGTTTTGTCACCCTTTTTCTGATTGCCACCAGCTGCCTGGGGCTCTGCCAGCTCCTCCCCTGGAGGGGTTCGCGGGACCTGTCAAAGAAAGGAGTGGGCAGATGAAAAGGTGCACGGATGCAGCGCAGGTGACTTCTACGTGGCCCAGAGTGGCTTGGCCTTCCCTAGCCGTGAGCGCGCCCCCACCGATGCGGGACAGCTGAGCCCGGCATCCACCTGCCGCAGCCCTGGCGTCTGTTCTTTCGGGGAGCCCCTTGCCCTTCCCGTGCGGCTTGCCCTGCTGGACACTTTTGGGCACGGGAGCCGTGCACGTGTCGATATTCTTCCGAGCTGGGGAATGAACCCGAGAAGTCCCGGCTTTGAGGGCACAAGTCCGAGGGGGACTGCCTTCCCGGACTTTCTTCTCCCTCCTGCGCGCCTCATCCTCCCACGCCCCTTACAGCATCCCGGGCACCCACCTTCGGTGGCGTCCCGGGCTTGGCTTCGGAGGGCCGGAGTGAGAGTAGAGTGAGCAGCAGGGCACAGGCGATTAGCTGGGAGAGGTGCATGGTGCCGATGGGGCCGAGGGGTGCAGACGGTCTGCAGCCGGGACGGCCGGTGAGCAGTCCGACGGGCGATGCGGAGCAGGATGGCCAGGCGAGCGCGGGTCCCACTGCTGCGCGGCGCCGGCTGAGTGCGCTCTGAGTCCGTGGCTCGGCTGATGCCTTTATAATCCAACCTGCCGCTGATGTCATCTTCCCGCCCACCCGGCTGCCAGGGCCAATGGCACAGCGCACGCGGCCGAATCGACGGCCGGGAGGGGGCTGCGGGGGCTCCCCCTTCTGCCCCCACCCACATCCCACCTCCGAAGGATACCGCGGCTGGGCCGGCTGCGCTCAGAGCCACAAAGCAGCGCGCACAAGGGAACTCCATTTGTAGAATGCGCTCGCCTTAGTACTCAGTCTTCTAAGCGTTCAGTGCGAGGTGTGCCAGCTAGGTCTTCGCTGCGCGCACTGTTTGTTCCTGGTATGCATCTGTACTCCTCTTGCAGGTGCAGAGGCTTAGAAGAAATGTCCCGTATGCAAAATTACACAGGTAGAAAGTTGGTGCAGCCCGAAATCCGCGCAGATCGCCCTGTTTCCAAATTCTTCACTGGGAGTCCTGACGTATGATAGCCAGGATGGAAGCACTGACCGCCCCATGCAGAAGATGGGGCTGAGAGTTCTCAGTGGGAGGTGCAGGGAGAGCTTGTGTGCTGTAGCTGCAAAGGAGAGGTGTAAGTCTCCGTACTCATCAGCACCTACCAGTGCAAGGATATCATCAACCCACGTGTATAAAGCCAAGAATGGGCCTGTATGTGTGTGTGTGAGTTGGGAGGTTAGGAGGCAGGTGGCCCTCCTTTAATGATGCACTGATCCTGCTTGCAGATGGGGATGTCCACTTTAGTGTCCTGGACACCATAAGAAACTATAGACAGTACAGGGGCTTTAGCCAGCTCCAAACCTTGACAGGCCATCATCATTGAGTTTGAGTTTGTAGAGAATCCCTCTGGCTACAGGGAACAGGACACTGATCCCTGCTGCACACAGCTTCTCTTCTTGGCCTGGAATCTTTATCCCTCCGACTTTGGGGAGCCCTGTAACTTAGCAGCCTCTAGAGAGCTTGTAGTCTCAAGAATTGAGTGATGTGCAGAAGTTTGTGCCCTTTTGCTGAGCAGGACTCAGGCTTGAGAAGGGGAATGAACACTGGCAGGGTCCCTGTGATCTCTAGGGGCAGAGAACCCAGGGGAGGGGGTGGGAGGTAGGAGCCAGAGGTTAATTTTTTAGAGAGGGAAGACTGCTGGGGTCAACGTGGGTCTGGAGGACCAAATGCTCCTGGAGGGTACAGAGGAAGGGAGGGCACACTGACTGCACTGTCTGTCTCGTTCTTTCTTGTCCCTTCTCATCATTTGACTCTAATGTCCTGAAATGAGGACCTTCCTCATTTTGTTCCTTCCAGTCATTCGGAAATGACTCCCAGATTGAAGTCTGGTTTGGGTCATCATATCATCCAAAGAAAGATCTAGACATCAACTTCAAGTCCTTTGTCAGTTCTGGAAGGTTGGCTGTTCACCTCCATTGTGTCATAAGGCTCCTTATTAAGGGTAGGTTGGGAGCATTCAGTCCTGATAGCTACCTCTTTCCTGATGCCCACAGAGGGGTTTTTTTTTTTCTTCTGTTTTGTGTGTCCTGGGCACATTTGGTGATAGCCTGGTAACTAGGTCTTCTCTAGCAGTTTTGAGATAACTTAGTAAAACTGACATCGTCAGTCCCATGTGGGACTACATCCTGCATGCTATTTATCTCTTCAAGAGAAAAAAAAATTAAATTTTGTGTGTGTGTGTGTGTGTGTGTGTGTGTGTGTGTCTGTGTGTGTGTAGGCATGTGTGTACTGCGATATACTGTGGTATAGAGGTCAGAGGACAATTTTCAGGAGTCGGTTTTCTTCTTCCACCATGTGAGGCCTGGGGATGGATCTCAGGCTTCCTGGAGGCAAGAACCGTCATCCACTAAGCCATCTTGCTGGTCCTGCAGGGGAATCTTTGGATGACCTGCAGCTCTTGATCCCTGAGCTGAGGTCATCTAGGGTAAATCCTAGATGAGTTAATCTTGAGCTAGGCTTCCTGGCTGCCTCCTCTGCTGCTACTGTAGCGTCTACTTTGCTGGGGCATGAGCCAGGTGGGCAGGAAGTCTAAGACTTTGGAGCAGAGAAAATGAGCACACAAGTGCGTTAGAGCCCAAGGGTTTCCTGCTCCTCATGGCTTCCCTCTGGGGAATAGATTTGGAATCTTAGCTCCCTCTCTCTGGGAAGTCTACTTCTTCTGCTTTTGGCTCCAGGGATCTGGTGGAGGTGAGGGAGGTGGGCGGCCAGCTCACTGGGCAGCTGAAATGAACTGATCAGGCCCTGCACTGATCAGTGTTAAAACTTTTCCTGAGGGCTGGAGAGATGGCTCAGCAGTTAAGGCCATGTATTGCTTTTGCGGATGACCTCAGATTGGTTCCTAGTACCCGTGGTGGGGGGAACCTCATAACCACTTGTAACTCTAGTTCCAGGGGATCTGATGCCATCTTCTGATCTCTACGGGTAACGGTACTCGTGTGCACAAAACCCCACGTAGACACAGTCTCATACACATAATTAAACATTAGAAATAAATCTAAAAGATCAACAAACATGAACTCCTCTTGACTCAAAGGAGGAGAAAAGGCCCGTTGGTTCAAGAGATTATCAGTTTTGTAGGGCTTCTGTTCATGACTGTCCGGAATATCTACAGGGCTACCCTTCAGTCTACTCAATAGTCACAGAGTTCCATCTCAGCAAAGAAGAACGCCACAAAACAGCCACTGGCTTTATTAGCTGGGAAACAGAAGGTCAGGTATGAGGCCATGTCAGGAGGATCCCTTTCTCAATCTGAGCCAACAGGACAGGCTTCCCAGAGAAGAAGTCTGAAAAAAGGGAAACAGAGCTACTACCTTGGGTTAACTGGACTACTGGGACTTAGAAGTGCCATCTAAAACAAACAAACAAACAAACAAACAAAAAACAAAAAACAAAAACCAAAAAAAACCAAACAAGCAGCAACAAAAACCAATCAAATGAGAAGCTTGCTAAAAGGATAAACCTCTGAAACGGAGACAGGAGACCAGTGGAGTTACAGAAGCCAAGAGAGAAAAGGAGGGTAGAAGGTTTTGGGTAGGGTGCTGAGGCCTAGGAGAGAGGCAGTTCTGGAGTCTGAAGTAGTGTTTGTGCAAGATGTGATAGAGGGTTGTCTCCATAAAGTCGCTGTGCACTTGTGGTGGAAGAATCAGTAAGACTGGAGGTGCAAGAAAGTTAAGGCAGAGGGAGAGTGGCTGGCCAGCTGGGGACAGAGCAGGGAGTGGTGACAGTCAGATAAAAGCCGAACTTCGTCAAACCTCAAATCTCAGACATTGGATATGGCGTGTCCAAGACCCTTCTCTCCCTCCTAGCTCTTTGAAGGGCAGGGTCCTGAGAAGAAAGACCCCTTCCTCATGACCCCATTTCCCCCTTTTCTTTTCTAAGAAGTGGAAATCCAAGAAGTGCCCATCACAGAGGACCTTCCTGGGATAGTCTCTGTCCGGTCCAGAATGGATGGAAAGCCCAAGAGATCGCATCATGAAAGGTGTGTAAAGCTCCTGAGAAGCTGGGGAAGGGCCACTGTGACAGGCCTGGCCACTTGTGAACAAGAGGTAGGCAGGAGCTACTGGCAGCGATGCCCCCTCCTGGCTCTAGGGTAACAGGGGGTGGATTCTCAGGCCCTCAGAGGAGGGAGGATTGCTGAGAAGCCCATCTGTTTTCTCTGCAATTATTTCATCCTGGGGCCCCCTTCCAGCTGTATAACTTCTCAGAGAGGACACTAAACAGGCTGTGGGCCGTTGCTGGGGAGGCCAGGCAGGGAAATAGCAGCGGGATCCTGGCCAAATCTCATCATTGTGCAGGGCCTTCAGTTTCACCACCTGTAATTGGGAAAAGGCCGTTCTTGCCTCCTGGACGGGGGCAGAGTGAATCTGGCCGAGGCAGCAGGAAGCAGCTGAGGCAGATGGGGGATCTGAATGTTACCGCTCACACGTACATACACACTCTTCCAGGCGGCAGGGCCCAGCATGATGAATGAGACTGTTTGATAGTGCAAATCCGTGGGGGACACAGAGGCTTGGCTAGGTCTCCTTGGACCTGGCACCTCCCCCAAGAGGCTTGCACCTACGGGCCTGGCCTTTTGGAGAGGAGTGGGAGGCCAAGAAAATGTCATCAGACATCCTTTGTAGGCCTGAAATTCCAGGAAAGCTTTGAGTCTTTTCCTGACCCTAGGACACCCCCACCTGACAAGGCAGCTGCCCTCCTTCCCCTTTCCCAGAGGCCCTGCCAGCACCTGCTCCAGATGGCCTCCAACCCCACTGTCCTACGCAGGCCCATGACGTCAGAGTTTATCCCGCTCCACCCCTCTTTTCTTTTCCTTGTAAAAAGAAAAGCTAGGTCCTTTACAGATAGGCTCAGTTCCTTGGGGGAACAACCACTCTTCATCTGTCTATTAACAGGCAGGTGAGAGGGCCAGGGCTGAGGCCTAACCCCTGAGAAAGTGATTAGAGTGAGGGAGATAGGCCTTCCCAGCAGAACCAGGCCCAGTACCCCAACATCCATGTGAAGCCTGCACCAGATGTTTGGGTCTGCTGCCAGGTTGTTGCCCTGGGGACGAGGTCTTGCCTTGGCTGGGCTGTGGTAAAATGCTGGTCCTATGGAGCTTTCCAAGCAGTGAGCCACACTCTTCGGCTGCTGTGGGGGCCTTTGCAGCATGCCTCTTCTTAGTTTGGACAAGGAGGAAGATTCCTGTTATCTGATCTCAGAGACAATGTTTCAGATTTGCCTGAGGCCACAGTCTTCAGGGGGTTACTTCTGGAGGACAGAAGGGACTCCAAGCGTCTTAAGGAAGCCCCTTAAGTTGGCCTCTTCACAGATAGGACCATGAGGTGGGCTGGCCACAGTTATCTCGAGGGCATTGTTTCTCCAGGTTTTCTAGCCCAAGAGTTCTCTGCAGACTTTTGCCCCAGTGATCATGCACTTCCCACTAGTGAGTGGTCAGTTGTCTAGAACCAGAATTGACCAGAAACCCATGACCATGCCAAGTGCTCAAGATGGCTGGAAGGGACATATTACTCGCAATCCGGGCTTCACAGGGATTAGAAAAAGACTTTAAAATCGGAAGTGCATAAATTGCCCGAAAAGCTACCACAGGGACTGTGTGAATTGTCTTTGGGCCAAATGAGCAGCATTATATAACAACCTGTCCCTGTCTGCCATCCTATTGTGGGCTTGGCAAGGAGAAGCTACCTTCCCCAATGACTCAATAGCTTCCTTTGCTGCGTGGAAATAATTCTAAGAGAAATCCATGGCTCAGTGGGCTTGGAACTTCCTGTCAAGCAGCTGATTTGAGGTCTTGGTCCCCATGGAGGTGGTGAAGGGCAGAGACGGTCCTGTGGATTGGTCACCGGCCTTGGCTGTCTGGTTTCTTGGCCCACTGGAGAAGCTGGGATGCCAGGAGTTTGCTTTCCCAGGTGCCCTTGAAGACTACACTTAGGTGTGCAACCTGAAATAGGACCATCTCATGCCTAGTTTCCAATTAGCTGCTGTGATATTAGAGGGTCAGCCCACAGGGAGTGCCTGTCGCACTGCCAGAGCAGTTCCTGGAGAGAGGGGCATGTCAGTAGCATGTGTTCTCTTGCGTTAAGGTTGTCATCAATGCAAATATTCTCATAAATATTGTGACTGATGGCTACATAGTGGTTCCCCTTGGGCCTACTCTGTGGCTTGCATTGTAGACTAGCTGTGGGTGGGCCATTTCCAAGCTCTCCAGACTGTGCAATACTTTTTTAATATATCTCTTTTCTACTTCATTCATAAGATACGTTTCTGTTGCTTACTCATAGCCCCAAGCAGTCCCCGAGGGGCCATGCCTGCAGCCCTATATTTCATCATTGGGATAATCTGTCTGCCAGAGTCCTTGTTCCTACACAGCCTCCTGTTCTTCTCCACACAGCAGTGGGTAGCAGAGCAAAGGGAATAATACACAGAGAAGCAAAATTAGGTGGACCATGTGGCTTCTCTCTAGAAGCTGGAGAATGAATCATGTGGACAGTGGTCAGCGACATGGTCTGGGATGGCTGTGCCAGGTCTTTAAAGGTCATGTTTTAAATTATGGTAAAGGAATGACTAAAGGAACAGAGCTGCCTCTAGAATGAGATGCTTCCCGAACTGGTTCCTGAAGAGTTAGGTGAAATGAATGTGACATAGACGCAGAGGCATGATTCAGTGGAGCAAATATTTTTAATGTCAGAACCTGTGTATCCCATGAGGTTGTTCTTTCCCTGAGCTCAGAGAAGAAACACCAAGGCAAGTGAGGGACTCCAAGGAAATCTGGAAGCTGGGGAGTGGCTGAGGTAACAGGGACAGTGGCAGGGCTCTGAACCTACAGGGGAGCCGGCCCTGCCTTTTGCAGTAGTCTGGAGGAAATGTGGACTCTCGGGGCCAAGAGTCATCCCCTTGACCTGGCCCCAGAACGAGTTTCCCATCTGCCAAAGACTGCAGAGCAGGGGACAGTGGAAACCTGAGGCTGTGGATGGGGGTACTCATGGAGAATCTTCAAGGTCAGCCTCTTGGAGGGTGAGCAGCCACTGGGTTTGGTTTCTAACCATGTCTGAAATGGGTGGGCTGGGCAGAAACGTTCTTCTGAGCCCCAAGGCTATGCCCCCCCAAACCATGTCTGTTAGCTTCCATATGGCTTCCCTATGCAGGAGAAACATTTGTTCCCTCTCGTTAAGTACTCACAGGAGTGGACCATAGCTATCTGAGCATGCCATTGTCATATTCCCAACGACCAAGCTTTCCTTCTCTTACTCTGTTGTCTTTTCAGGGGACTGTCACATCTATTTCAATAGACATAGGTCCCCAAACTGGCTACCAGATGGTGGTTGCTTAGTAAATGCACAGTGACTGGTCAGCAGCATTATACCGGACCTCGGAAGGGACAGAGGCAGCCTCTACCCTTGTAGTGGGAAAGGTTGGCAAAGCCACCAGCTGGTCCATTTTCCAGAAGGGGCTGAGAAAGTCCCAACCAATTTCCCCCATCTGCCCTCAGTCATGCCTGGGCCTCATTACTGTCTAGCCCTTGCTGGCAAGCTGGCTGATGTCCAGTCATGGAGATAGGCTAGGGAACAAGGCTCCGTGCCCCTTCTAGAACATCTGCTGGGAAGACAGCTGCCTGCACCTTGTGCAGAGCAGCTCCAGTGGGTGTGTGGCCTGGTGGATTACAGGACACAGTTCTTCTGCCACCAGTAGCGATTTTAGGGGGAGAGGTAACCCCAGGATTCTGGAGCCTTTGTCATATTTGTCAGTAGCCGTTTCTCTGGAACTTTCTTTTCATTCTTTCATATTTAACTTCTGGGAAGTCTGGGAAGGACAGGGCCAGACTCTTTGGGAATGCTGCAGCCATAAAGAGTGCCAAGACCTGGCCTCTCGTGTCAGGAAAGCAGCCCTTTATTGTGGATTAGTGGGTGTCAGGCCAGAGCCCTGGACATGGAAGGTAGACCAGAGTGGGACCACAGGCTACGGTCCATTTTAGAAAAGCTACCCTAGTCATGGACTCCCAGCCAGGCATGCTGTGGGGTTCCTGAGCCTCAAAGTCAATGAATGACCCAACTTAGACCTATTGGAAGAAACCATTCTCAACCCTGGCCATCTGAGATTAGCGCTTCTATCTCTACCTTGACAGGCATCAAGGAAGCAAAGTCTAGCGTTCATCACTCCATTCCTGATTGCCTCCTTGGGCCGACACTCCGCTGGAAGACAATCTTAGCTCAAAGCTGTCACAGAGTCTGGGACTGAGACAAGAGAGTGCAACAGGAGACAGTGGCTAAGACAGTCTTGTGTCTGGGAGGGGTCAGCCACTGGTCCCAGAAGGCAGTGGGGTGGGAGAACCTGCCCAAACCTTCAGGATGGAGGCTCACCTCACACAGGTCTCCGGTATAGAGCTATAAGAGCGGGCCTCAGCAGCCCACTTAGATCTCTTAGGTCCAGGGCGAGGCCAAGAGGCTGGGGAAGGAGCAGCAGCTGAGGACTTTCCCAGAGTGGTGAGTTCACAAGTATGGAGCCGGGTAGTGACAGGAAAGAATGACAAGTGTTTGCTGGGGACCCGGAGGCTTGGGCCTTTCACATGAGCTCATTCGATAAGTCGTACTCAGGCTTCCCATGCCAGGAGCCTAGCGCAGCTGCTTCTGCAGGCCCTGTGGCCCCCATCCCACACAGCTCTCTCAGATGCTTGGATACTTGAGGTTGAGACCAAGGAATCCAGCTCTGAGATGATGTGGCCAAACTCGGATGGATGGGATAATGAATATTCTTTATAAAGTCAGTCTCTCTTTTTCTTGAAAAAATTTAATTTTATCTGTTATTATTACTGCACATATAGGAGTGTGTGCATGCTGTGGCTTGTGTGTGTACAGCAGAGGACAACTTCCAGGAGTTGGCGCACTGGGAATTAAACTCAGTTGGTCAGGTTTTGAGGCAAATGCTTTACCCACTGATTCATCTTGCTGACTCTAAATTCAGTCTCTTTTGGGGCATAGAGAATATTTATCCAATGTCATAGTGCAAGACAGAGTGAAAGTTAACAGCAAAATATGCAACTCCTCCACCAATTTATTCAAGGACCTTCTGGTTGAGAGAAAACAAAGTTGTGTGAACGTGTGTATATGGATGTATTTAGCTTCAACCTGTCTGGCATGTCCTGTGGTAAGTGGAAGGTAGAGGTCTATCTGCTGTTTCTACCCCACTGCTACTCATTTCCCAGGTTAGTGGAGTGGTAATTATTTCTTTCATCATTTGAGTTTTACTTGATTCATGAAATGTTTAACTTAAACAAATGTGTTCACATATGCTATGCAGTTGTTTCTTTTTTGCTGTTTTGTTTTAAATAGGGTCTCATGTATCCCATGACTGGCCCCAAACTGGCTACATAGACCAGGATGACCTTAAATCATTAGTTAATCCTCCTGCCTCTAGCCAGAGTCCTGGGTCTCAAGGTGTGTGCCGCCACAGCTGGTTTTTACCATAGTTTTGACAATTACTATTTATGTCCCATAGATTTTTCAGGTATTTCCCCTGATTTTGACTTAAGAATTTTCCTGAAAGCTGTTTTTCCATATAAATGTTATTTCTTTATAAACTTTTATAGAATTAATTTTAATTTTAATTAGTCGTATTTTATTTTCATTTAAACTCATAATGGATAGTTAATTTTATTGCCTTGTGGTCAGAGACTATAACCTATAATATTTGTAGGATATGAACATTACTATTATTTTCTTTGTGCCCAAACATGAGTCTTTGAACTAGTGACTGAAAGAAACCCAATTCTAGCTATAAGGGACTTTATTGGTACCTAGGGCCTTCTAGGTGGTAGAAAAATTCCTCACTGAAGCTTTTGGGTGGGTTGGGCAAGGCTGGGTCTTAAGGAGAGGCCTGGAGTAGGCAACGAATTGCCCCAGCCATTTGGAAACAGGTATTTCCCACATAAGTGGCTTTGGATGGATGGGGTCTGGTCTTGTGCAGTGACCACGACCCTGCTGTCTGCTGTGCTCCCTATGTAGCCCAGGAATCTTAGAGAGCATGTTCTTTGTTCTTCTAGGAGAATTGAGAAGGGGCTGGTGCTATGTTCTGGAGGAAGCAGCCGAGGAGGCATGGTGTGGCGATGTCCTTCTCCCCTCAAACTGGGTGGGGTGCCTAAGCCTTTCTAGATGAACGGCTTTGATACATACATACAGACTGTCTTCCCAGCCTTGCCTCTTCCATTCCCTGCAGTCTCATCTTTCACCTTACTAATCTAGTAAGAAAGCTTCCCACAGGATCTCTTGAGGTGGTGGTAACATGTGTGTGTTTATTTTTCTTTCATTATTCTTTTTTTTTTTTTTTTTTTAAAAAAAAAAAGTTCCTTGGTCTCCAGAGAGCACTCCCATGCTCTCCTCACTGGCCGTCTGCCAATCTTGATTGATAACCATTTTATATCTATCATCCATTTTCCACGGGAGTATATGTTTTTCTAACCGGTTTGTAAGATTTATTCATCTACTAAGAACATCTCCATGGTTTCTCACATGTCAAAATGCCCTCAGTTTCTGGTTTGGCTTTTTAAATACATGTGAATGCCATATGGAAATTTCTATTTTTAATGTAGTCAAATTCATCATTTTAAAATATTTTCTAGCTTTGGAGTCATTTTTAGAAAAAGCCCTCCTCTTTACCCCTCAAAACTAAACAAACACGCACTTACTTTTCCTCGTACTTTTATGGAATAGTTTTGTGCATGTTGGTGTGTATATGTGTCTTTACTTCAAATCCATCTGGCATTTATTAGGTGTGAGATAGAGAGCCAGCTTTATTTTTCACCATGGAAAAGTGTAAAGCAGGTGCTCCTAATCACCTGCCATGATCATTAAAAATCCAAGTAAAATGTTGAACACCCAATTTTAGACGATATTACTTCCTGGTAAAACTTCAAGGCTAAAGTAATTTACGAACTGCATTCTCAGACACAGTGATTAAATGCTTAAGATTCATTTATCCATTCATTTAACTGAAGAAAGTTAACTATAGAAAGGTTGATTAAAAAAACAACCCGAAAGGTTGCTTTTTAGCCACCTTTCCCTCACAGGATTAGTGGCCTTGGCCATTTACGGAGTCCTCACATGTTCCTGGTGATGACTGTGTCAGGGGAGTGTGCTCAGCGGCTAGTTTCTTCGGATTGGAGTTAAGAGAGATGAGCATCTGGTCCACACAAAGGTGGGATCCAGTCACTACAGTGCAGTTCCAACAGAAGAAAGGGTATGATGCAACTGGTCCCCTCCATAGCGCATCAGCAGATTGTATGTGATCAATGCAACTGGCTCTATAATATATAAATAGAAGCGGTTTATTTAGCTCTTTCATCAGTGTCTTGGAAGTCCAGGATCAAAGGGTTGATTATGAGGCCCTCTTGCTGTGATCTGTGATGTTTTGAGAAGCAGGAAGGAGAGAAACAGAGAGGAGAGAAAGAGAGAGGGGAACAGAGGGGAGAGGAGGGAAGGGCAAAAGGAAGAGAACGCCTAGTCTTTAGCCTTTAAAGAATCTCTCTCTCTCTCTCTCTTACACACACACACACACGCACGTATGTGTGCATGTGTAAGTGCCACAGCACTTGTGTGGAGGTCAGAGGACAACTTGCTGAATTTGGTCCTCTTCCTCTCTCAGGTGCGTCAGGGGACTGAACTCCGTTCATCAACTCTGGTTGATTTACCTTGGCATCAAGCACCTTTACCCACTGAGCTATCTCCAATGGCCTTCCTCTAGTTTTTTGTTTGTTGTTTTCCTGTGTATGGCTTTCCTCCTAGTGCTGGGAATTGAACCTACATTCTTGCACTTGCATGTGCTCTATGGTGAAGTTAAATCCCTAACCCTCACTTGCCTTTTGTAATTGGCAACAATCTACTCATGAGGATGGAACCCCATGACCTAATTACCCCGCCCCCCATTAGGTCCCACCTCTCAATGTTGTTGAATCAGACATTAAGTTTCTAGCACATGCTTTTGGGGGAACACATTCAAACCCCAACAGGACCTAACTACTCACAGATCCAAACTGGGGTAGAAGTCTGCCTTAGCTCTGTAGCAATAGCCATATTAAAGGCCATGTGTTTCTTTTTCTTTTTTTTTTCTAAATCAAATAAAATGTAACCCAGCCTTTAGCTGTCTTATCTTAGAATGATTGATTTCACCATTTTATTTTGAAAGAGTTTTGAGTTCAAGAAGGAGGCAAATCGAGTCTTAACTAGGGGAATTTAATGACAGGACTTACTCTCATAGTAAGAGAACTAATAAGGGACAGTGGCAGAAAGCTGAGGGTAAAATAAAGGGGCTGCTGGGCATGACCGTTAGCCACGGAAAGCAGCCTTTAACAGGACACGGTCAGGTAGAGCAGAGGATGAAGAAAATGGGTGCAAGGAGGTACATGGGGAAAAACCAGCACAGAGACTTGTGTGAGTCTTGAAAGGGCCTCCAGGTCAACACTGGGCTCTCTGCACCTCAGTCTAGGGAGCCCAGCTGCCCCAGGGATGAACCCATCCATCTTGTGTACATGGAGCTAGTTGGCACCATGGGCAGTTCTGCTAGCCTGACCATGTGGGGACTGGGAAGGCAGCACTGCTTTCCAAGCTTGTGACAAGGTGAAGGTGACCTCCCTTCCTCCTCTCCAAGAGACAACTGAAGAAGAAGCTGGTCTGCGGTGGGAATCTAGAGCAATAACAACTGCTTCTGGAGTGGCCTCTGGAACTGGGCCCCTGTGGTTTTCAGCAGGGTCAGAAGAGCTGGGAGACTATGAATGTGGGACATTGGAGGCCACAGGAGCCAAAGCCAGTCGGTGAGTGCCCAGTCAGGTGGTGGGTGCCCAGAGAGTAGGTGAGTGCCTGGAGAGTTGGTATCTGGAGAGTGGGTGGGTGTCTAGGGAGTGTGTGTCTCTGGAATGGGTGAGTTTTCAGAGACAGTGAGTATCTGGAAAGTGGGTGAATTTCCAGAGAGTGGGTGAGTATCTGGAGAGTTCTGGGAGAGTGGATGAGTGACCAGTAGTACCGAGTTAGAGACAAAGTCTTTGAGGGAGATTTAAGATTTAAGATGCAACTACAGAGCTCATGGCAGAGCAGGAAGTTAGAGGGAGTGAAGGAATTCATTCTACTTATTCACAACAAATCTCTCTCTTTCTCTCTCAAGAACTAAAAGGGGTCACAGAGAATTATGTAAATCTGATGCAAGGGTGGAATATCTGATGACGTAAAGACCTCTTCTTAGGTCCCGCCTCTCTCTTAGTGTTGTCATTCAGGGACCAAGCTTCCAGCTTCTGACCCCTTGAGGGACCAGCATCACATTATGTAGAAAATCAACAACAGACTAACCGCTGGGGAGGGAAGAGTGGGGAAAATCAGAAGGGACAAGTGAATCAATTGGATATTTAAAATTTTATACTATAATGCTTTATTACCAGGTTGTTCTTGAAGTGTTTCCTAAGCCATTTGTTATTAACTTATTTAATTCTAGTAGCTTTATCGTTGTTTTTCAGGGCTAGGAATGGACCTGGACCTTGCACTTGGTAGGTAGGCACACTGCAGCTTGAGGTTACACGCTCAACCAATCCTAGTAGCTGTTTTTACCTCTATTTTATGAATGAAGAAATTGAGGTACATCACAGTTGAGTAACTTGCCCAGGGTCAGTCACATAGCTAAGCTTGGTAGAACCTGGATTCAAACCCAGGAAATTCATCCCAGAGTTTGCATTCGTTAATCAAACTTCTATGTCATTTGCATTTGGGAGCTTGACAAAGATGTATCAAATGTCTGCTGTGTCACTGAAGCCACCTGGAACACCAAACCTCATAAAACTTCAACGGGAAAGCCCCCTGAGGATAACCTCACACCTGGTGAAAGTCAAATTGTGGCACCTGATGGCTCAAATTAGGATTTCTCCCAAGACAGAGAAAGCACAGCAGGCAGATCTGTGTTACACACTGTCATTTGTCTCTTGCCATGTCCTGCCTGCTTCTTCTTGGAGCGGCTGGAGAGCCATCAAGGGCAAATCTCATGTATTCAGACTTAACTATGTTTAATTTATTGGCCATCTGTTGAAAAGTGGTTAGAGGAGGGACTAGCTTCCTTGAGGTGTGCCTTTAGAGGATCTTAAGGTATCCATCTGGGCAAAAAGTTTTTAATGGGATTGGGTGTAGTCTGCCTCTGTCTCCTTAAGAGGATCAGCTCCACAGAGGTAAGTATTTGGGGGAGAGAGGGTGGGGAGCAGGGACAGAAGGAGAGGGTCTATGTCAGGATGGTAGGAGATAGGCACATCTGGCACAAGGGAGTCAAGAGCGCTCACCAGAGTTGCATACCACTCTGTAATCATTTTTTATCACTCCCTAAAGACTGGACACAGTCACGCTCCTAGCTTTGTGTCATGTGACCCTTCAGCACTGTTGAGTTATGCCGAAATAAAGGCTTGGCCAAGAATTAGCTATGAGGAGTAACCCGTCTACTTTTTGAAAGGTGTTCAAGAGCCAGGAGTCTCATTCACCAATGGATCACTAGTAGCCTTCCCTAGTTGGCAAATTCCAGGCCAGTGAGAGACCCTGCCTCGACAAAAACATGGATGGTGTCTGAGAAATGACTTTCAAAGTTGTTTTCTGGCCTTCACATGCATGAAGACACATGTGCACCTACACACACAAGAACACGCACACACACTAGCACACACACATGCACATACATAGATTCTTGTATTACAGTAACTCATCATCAATATATCTAAAAAAAAAAAATCCCATTTACAATAGCAATGTCAAAACTGAAACCACAGGGACTCAGCAGTTAAGAACATTGACTACTGTTCCAGAGGACTCAGGTTCAGTGGGTTCAAGCACTCATTAGGTGGCTTACAAGTATTTGTAACTTCAGTCCCAGTCGCTCTGATGCCCTCTTCTGGTCTCTGAAGACAGTAGGCACACATGTGGTGTGCATACATACATGTGGGCAAAATGTTTATACACATAAAAATGAACACATAAAATTTTTTTCTTTTGGTTTTTCAAGACAGGGTTTCTCTGTTGTAACTCTGGCTGCCCTGGAACTCACTCTGTAGACCAGGCTGAACTCAAACTCTCAGAGATCCTCCTGCCTCTGCCTCCCAAATGCTGGGATTAAAGGCGTGTGCGCCCCACCGCTGCCACCACCGCCTGGTGAACAGATGAAAATTTTAAAAAATCTGTTAAGAAATGAAGCCACAAGGAGATGTGAAGGAACACTAGACTCAGTGCAGAGCTGGGCCATGTGCCTTCCTAGGAAGGCTTACCTGGTAAAGATGCTAACACTGCCCAAGTACTGCATAAATTTAACAAAATCTCTATGACCTAATGACTCCTGAAAAAAAATCACAGCTGATTCTCAATCCTCTTGGGAATGAGAAAAACATTCAGGTAGTCAATTTTTAAAAAGTTAAGTTATATATGTCCTTGGAGTACAAAAAAAACCAAAACAAAAAACAACATATTATCAAAGTGACTTACAATGTTTACTGGTAAAGAGATTGATCGGAGAGATAGGGCAGGTGGTTTAGAGATGAAGCAGGTTTGCAGAGTCAGGTCCTTGCCGTCTAGATCATCCGGACTGGAGGACAGACCTGAAATAATAATAGCGCATTGTTTAAGTTGAGAGCAAACACGCACCTATTAAGAAGGTGTTCTTTGTGCAGGGAAGGCAGGCTGCCTGCCCGTGGGCGCCTCCCCTGCTATATCTAGCCCTCCCTGCCCACTGGCCACTGTCACCTGTCACAGCACCTGGTGGTGAAGATGTGGGAAGACTCCTATTTAGGACACCCACAGTCTGTTCAGGAGAGAAACTGAGATCCTGGGAGTTACTCTGGGGATGTCTTGGGTAGCCAGAACCATGCATTTTGCAGGTAGACTTCCACTAGCTCTTAGCAGGATTGCTTCTGGAGATCTGGCTAGTCCAGTTCATCTGGCATGTTCAAGCCCATCCTGCATCCAGTGCCAGGAGAGAATCGAAGTGGTCCCACTGCCCAAGGCTTCCGGAATGCCAAGATTTGGGCATGGGAGGAAGTGGTTAGAATTCAGCCTCCTGTTGAAGATGACAGTTTGGGGACATCGTTGCCTCCTCACATTGGGGAGCAGGAGGAGCCATAAGACAGGAACCTCAGAGCCTGGCCTCTAGCTGTTGCTCACCCAAATGTATTTGGCCTTGGCACCTCCTAGAGCTCATCCATCCCCCAGAAAGTGCCCTCTTAGTGCTGGGTAACCAAGGAGAATATTTTGTTAGGATGGCTATGTGGGCTTGGACAGAAGTATTTTAGACAGAAAGTTTTCTCTTTTCTGCAGACAGGAGCATGGCTGGTGGGGAAGATGTCACCCAGCACTATATTTTGTGTAGCTTACTGACTAAAAATGATGATGGCAAGGTGTAGAAGTTCATTGTCTTTATTGTTTTCCTGTGGCAGAAAGCTGGCTATACACAGTGCTGGGGTGGGACACCAACATTTTTACTGTTTCTGACCAGATAGATGACTCTGGGGAATGCAAAATTTGAGTGTTCGGTTGAAAATTCTCTAACAATTTGAGGCAGTAGAAAGTCCCAGGCTTCCTCCTCAGGGTGACCTGAGGGGTTAGTTTTATGGATGTGTCTCTTTATAGTAGGAATAGATAACATGGAGTATTTTAGGACAACAGAAAAAGAAAACTTTAACCAAAGCAGAAGTGTGCAGGGAGGACCAAGATGGAGGTTCTAGAGAGACAAGTGGCAGATCTTGAGGACTAGGCTGCTTCACCACGACATCACAGCTCTCCAGTCTCGGCCAGCAACCTGGTGTGCATCCTCCCAATCATTCATAAGCCAACTGCCACTATTCCCATTTCATAGTTAAGGAATCTGATGCTTGAATCAAGGGCATGGATGTCAGGGGGTCAAGATGGGATTCAAACCTCTCTGAACCACTGGACCTTGGAGCTGCACTGAGCAAACACCAAGAAAATGGATGGATGGATGAATGGGTGGATGGGTGGATGGATGGGTGGGTGGAGGATGATGAAATGGAGGGAACTAGTACCACTGAGGGGACTGATTGTCACTGGGCAGGAATAGGAGGGAGGTCTCTTCACTGGAAATCCTTTAGTAATTTAAGAATCTTGCACCAGTTGGGCAGTGGTGGCTCATGCTTTTAATCTCAGCACTTGGGAGGCAGAGGCAGGCTAACCTCTGTGAGTTCGAGGCCAGCCTGATCTACGGAGTGAGTTACAGGACAGCCAGTTACAACAGAGAAATCCTGCCTTGAAAAAAAAAATTGTACCAAATGAGTATTACAATCCAAATATATAAAATACCAAAGAAGACAATATCCCTTAAGCTGAATAAAAGGTCACTTTTGAAGATCAAACAAACAAAAAATAGTTCATATATCTCAGGCTGGCCTCAAATTCCTGGGCCTTCTCCCTCTACCTTCTGAGTGCTGAAGTCACAGGTGTGAGCCACCATGCCTGCCTTAGTGTGGGGCTGAGGATTAAACCCAGAATTTTTTTGCAAGCGCTCTGCTAGCTCAGCTACATCCCCAGAGCCCCTCCCCTGTCTTTTAAATATCAAACTTATGTTAGTTTTTGTATGGAATGTGTTTGATTGTCTTCACTCCTAACCTTTCTCTGTGGGTCTGGAGCTCTAACCTAGGGCTTGTGCATAGGAGGCCAAGTGCTTGAATACTGAACTTCAGCCCTGGGCCCTCCCTCCCTCCCTTCCATCTTTCTTTCCTTCCTTTTGTCCCTTACCCCTTCCTTCCTCCTCCTCCTCCTTCTTCATGATAGGGTCTTACTACGAAGCTCAGGCTAACCTTGAATTAGAGACCCTCCTGTCTTGACCTTGTGAGTGCTGGGATTGCAGGCTTGTACCTCGTGTACCTCACGCATAGACGAAGGTCACTTTCGAGTGTGTGTGTGTCTCTGTGTGTATGTAGGCCACAGGTCAACTTTGGATATCCTTCCTTGGGAATTGTTCTTGTTTCCTTGGAGATTGGAACCCAGGGCTCACTAATTAGGCTGGAGTGACTGGCAGGGGTGATTCCCAGCAACTGCAGGGAGCCTCCTGTCTCTGCTTCCCCAGAGCTGGGATTACATGTCACTACTTCTAGTTTTTTCCTGTGGGCTCAAACTTAGAGCCTCATGCATTTGTGAAGCCCTTTACTGACTGAGCGACATCCCCAGCCCTGCAGGCTACTTCTGAATGATCCCAAGCCAGCTTTGTTTTAGTTTTTATTCTCCAAGAGCAGCGCTCTACATGCAGCATAATTTTCTGGCTGCCCTTCCCTTTTTATGCATTAAAATGAAAAGTAGCACAAAATGCATAAGATCGCTTACAGCAAGGGTGGTGAAAAGCGGTTAAGGCGACACTTTATTTCACTTTTTTGACTTTTAATTGGAAAATAAAAATTGTCTGTAACTTATGGTGTAAATGATGTTTGAATGGTGTACACATTGTAGAAGGACAAAATCAACCTAAGAACTAAAGACACTAATGAATAAATCTATTGTTTTACATTTACAGATGACACGGCTTTATACTGTCTTACATATTTACAGCTTATATGCTTGGAGTGTATAAGCTGCTGTTATGCGCTGTAGTCGCTGTGGGCTCCAACAGACCTTGGAACTTAGTCGTCCTGCATATTGATTTTTTTTGTTTTTGATGCAGGGTCTCACCGTAGCCCAGGGAGGCCTGCAACTCACTATGTAGCTGAAGCTGACCTTGAACTCCTGATTCTCCTTTTTTAGCTTCCCCGGTGATGTCTTTACAGCCTGAAGATCTATTGAAATGTTGTATCCCTCGAAAAAGCATCTTTTCAACTCACTCCCAACTCAGCCCCTGGAAGCTACCACACTTTTCTACTTTCCATTTCTCAGATCTGTGTGTAAGTGAGCTCCTGGGCGGTTTGCCTTCCAGTCTCTTTTTTTCCTACTTGGCGTAATGCCCTTCCAGTGTATGCACATTACTACAAGTAACAGGATTCTCTTCTTTTTAAAAGTCTACACGGCCCATTACATCATTATGGTTTGGGTGTAAAGTTGCCCCTCCCTGAAAAAGGCTCCTGTGATGAAGGCTCAGTCTGTGTTCAGAGCTCAGGTAGTGTTCAGAGCTGGGCCTTTCCGGAATGGAATTTGAAGGGCCTTTGACAATGGATTAATCATATGATAGATTTTTTTTTTTTTCAGAGACAGGGTCTTTCTGTGTAGCTCTGGCTGTCCTGGAACTCCCTCTGTAGACCAGGCTGGCCTTGAACTCAGAGATCTACCTGACTCTGCTTTCCTGAATGCTGGGATCAAAGGTGTGTGCCACCACCACCCAGCTCGTGATGGGTCCTTAATTTAGAAGAATCACTGAGAGGCAGTGAAAGGTAGGAGGTGGCAAAAAGTAGGAAGTGGATCACTGAGAGTGTGTCTAGAAAGGCAGACCTTGTCTCTGGCCCCTTCTAAGTTCTCTCATACTCTTGACTCTCCCCCCACTATTTCCTTTATGCATTTTCCAATGACAGACACTTATATTGGCTCCATATTTTGGCTGTTGTGAAGAGCTCTGCAGTAAACATGGGAAAGCAGATGTCTCTGACACACTGAGTTCATTTCCTGTGGATAGATACGCAGGAGTGGGCTGCTGGATCATAGCATAGATCAGGGTATAATATTTTGAGAAAATTCCAGATTTTCCATAATGGCTGACCCAATTTACATTCCTACACCAATGTTTAAAAGGTCTCTTTTCTCTGCATGGTTGCCAATCCTTTGCTATTTACAATGCCTTTGTGCTAATTGGCCTTGTAACAGCTATGAGGTAATCTTATTGTGGTTTTAATTTGCAACATGACACTTTTTTTGAGACAAGTTCTCATGTATCCTAGGTTGGCCCTGAACTCGTTATGCAGCTGAAGATGTCAAACTTCTGATCCTCCTGTCCCCACCTTCCAAACGCTGAAGTTACAAGTATGTATCACCATGCCTGCTTGTCATATGACATTTTGGTAAGAGATTTTAGGAATAAATAGGATTGAAGGCCTTAGTAGAGAACTAGGTATTGATAATAGAAAGAATATTCTGGAGAAAATATATGTCTAGTATCCAGATGTCAAAGCATATG
This sequence comes from Cricetomys ansorgei, assembly GCA_026225945.1. Lineage (NCBI taxonomy): Eukaryota > Metazoa > Chordata > Mammalia > Rodentia > Nesomyidae > Cricetomys > Cricetomys ansorgei. The sequence goes on from JAMJFZ010001796.1 coordinate 22,889,696, forward strand.
TAATAATCATACAAATATAATTAATAGGGCTGAGAGAGGACTCAGTGGTTAAGAACACTTGCTGCTCTTATAGAGGACCTAGGTCCCCTACGTGGGTTTGGTTCTCAGCACCCACATGGCAGTTTATAGTTGTAATTCCAGTTCCAGGGCATCTCAAACCTTCTTCTGGTCTCTACAGACACCAGACACACATGTGGTGTACAGACATATATGCAGGCAAGACATGCATACACGTAAAACAAATACTAATTAGAAAAATTAAAAACCAAATGTAATTAAGGCATAACATTTCAGTCATTGTTGAAAACATTATTTTCAATCACTAAAGTAGTTTTTAAAAGTATAATGCTGTGAGACCAAAACAGGAACAACATACCTTGTAGACTAAGAAGCCCATTGTGTTAAATCCACATACCTTGCAAATTAAGGTTTCTATTTCTAGTTAAGAATAAATTTCTGTTTCTTAAGTCTGAAGTACCCTTCAAAAAAGTTTTATATCATTTGTCCTTTCCCTTTCTGTATTTTTCTAACAATTTCTAACAGTCAGCTATCTTGCCCCTGGAAACATTTTCTCTCTCCCCCCACTGAAGGGACCTCAAAAGGCCAGCAGGGGCTTCTCTCTCAGGAAGAGACAGTTGGCTGGCCAGTCCAGGATACACCCCTAAAGAAAGCTTGCTTTAATTAGACAGTTGTAGATTTGGTCTTTCTCCTCCCAATCCTCAGGTTTAACAGGGCCCAATTTGGACAAATATGTGGTGTTTTGTAGCAATATTAAATTGACGCAATGTATATTTTATACAGGTCAATCTCCATACAGATTTTTATAGTCTGTTATAACAAATCTCAATTTGTCCGTGCAAATGATTCAAATGAAGTTTAACAAAATATACAGATATAATTACCTCATTTTTCATAGTACTAAAACAGGATGCAATTACAATATACAAATTTATTTAACTACTGTACAATTTTTGAAAAAAAACGATTATTTCTAAGGGAAACTATGTAATTCATGTGATTGTTACATGGATGTCAATTAAGTATTGTTTGTGATAACAAAAGATTTGGAATAACTTATATGTCTAATGTTATAGAATAATTTATGTTAAACATCTAATAATAAATAAACACCACATTGGAAAATTAATGATACATGGTAATGTTGTATAACAGTTTGCTACAAGATTAAAACATTCTATCCAGCAGGTAAGCTCCTTAAGCAGGAAGATAAACAACTCAAAAGAGCTTCAGGAAGTCCATAAAACTTATCAGATTTAATAGGCCCCTCCCTGCCAGAGCAAACAGTAAAACCAGAGAGTTCCTCTCCAATAAAGTGAAGTCAGACTGCAAAGAAGATTCTGAGATCAGAACAGCTTCCTAGAAGAAACAGAAACCCTCTGACCTACCTGAAGAGGTTTAGACCAGAGTCACTTGGAAAGGACATTGTTCAAACTATTGAGCTGTCTGCATGCTGTGCAGTGTGCTCCAGGTTCCAATTTTAGTGAGCTGTCACTCATGCTGGGGTGGGCTTTGGTGGTGCAGCTGTCTTTGAGTCATTCTGATTCTACAAGTAACCCCATCACCCATAGTCTTATAAGTAACCCCAACAAAACTCACTGGTTCATCAAGCTGGACTTTGGTGGCATCTGTACTTTGGTCTTTCATGGGCTGCTTATCTGGGGTGAATAGACATGTGGGGTGTATCTTCCCGGGAACAGTTCTGTCACACATTAGGTGTACATGTTTTAAATAGATGCTGTAGAATTATACTGTGGACATAAGGGTGCAAATGTGTCAAGATTTTGAAGTTAGAGATTATTTTTAAAGTCTTAAAATATGTCTTGTTGGGAGACGCATTTCTCCACTTACACACTTACTGTGAGACTGCGGTCAACATGGCAGTGTGGTACTGGCTTAGGGTGGACAGACAGACAGACCAGTGGGATAAAATGGAGAGACCAAAGAAACAACCCCATGGCCAAGTGGTATCAACAAGGGTGCCCAGATCATAGGAAACGAAAAGGTTTTTCAATATGCAGTGCTATATAACTAGGCACCATGTGAAAGCCTGAAGACAGACCCTTAACCTCTCACAGTACATTAAAAAAAATCTACCCAATTCTAAATCAAGAACCAAAACTGTGACATGAAACCCTTGAAAGGAAATACTTGGGTGTCAGTCTTCATGGTTTTGAATTAGGCAGCAGATTTAAGGCATGATATTGAAACACAAATAGCCCTCCTCCCGGCAGGAAAAAAAAAGGAATCGAAGGACACTATTAAGATAGTTAAAAGATTACCACAGATTGAGAGAAAATATTTGAAAAGAGCCCAATATCTAGGATATAGAACTCTTTTAATTAAACACGAAGAATACTAAACAATGATCAAATGTCTGGAAGAGGCAAAAGTCTCCAAAGAGGGTACAGAAATAGTTGGTAAATAAGCTCAGGAGAAGAAGGAAAGCAGAGACGCCACTTTGCTAGATGGTGCTCCGTTCATTAGGATTGTAGTAAAAAAAGCAAAAAACAAAACAAAACAAAAAAAACCAGGGCTGGCAGGCTAGCACAGCAGGTAAGAGCCTTTGCAGCCAAACGTGATGACCAGAATTCAAGTTCCAGAACCCTTGTGATTGAAGGGGAGAGCTGGTGCCCACAAGTTTTCCTCTGGCCTCTGTGGGGAAAGACACTTGCGGCGCAGGCCTGGTGAAGTGAGTTCACAGATGTGGTGAGAACCGATTCTACAAAGCTATTCTCTGTACATGTACCGCAATACACGTCATGCACTTGAATGCAATAATAGCAGATGAGTACAAATTAAAAAGTATATTGTCAGCATGTAGAGAAATTATAATGTTCATACATTACTGGTAGGAATGTAAAATGGTGCCGTTATTATGCAACCTAACGTACATAACTCAGAAATTCTACTACCAAGTACATACCCAGAAGAATTGAAAAGTAGGTCTGTGCAAAAGTATGTATGTCAGTGTTCACAGTACATTGTTTGTAACTACCAAAAAGTGATGAGTAGATAAACAAGATGTGGCGTATTCTCACAATTCAGCCATAAAAAGAAATGAAGGGGATTCACGCTACAATATGAACAAACAAAAATACTATGCTAAATGAAGAACGCCAGTCACAAGGGACCACATGATATATGATTCTATTTATAGTAAAGGAAAATCTGTAGAGACAGAAACTGGATCAGCAGTTGCTTTGAGTTTCAAGGATAGGTGGATAATAGGGAGTGACTGCTAATGGCTACAGGTTTCTCTTCAGTGTGATGGAGAATGTCCAATCATATTTGGCTATTTTTATACATTATAGCTATTATAATAGCTATTATTCAATTAAAGTGATGGGTGGTGACTATTATACATTATGATTACACTAAAAAGCGCTGGGTCACATACTTTAAAATGATGAATTTATGTTATGTAAATTGTATATCAACAAAAAATTTCAGAAAAGAATACTCCAATCTAAATGTACATATGTCTGTATATCAGCTGCTTTTATCATGACAAAGAGCTTAGGGAAGGAAGGGTTTATTTTGGCTCCTGGTTGTAAGGCCTTTGTGGCAGGGAAGGTATGGTAGCAGGAGCACGAGGCAGCTGGTCCCATTGCATCCACAGTCAGGAAGCAGAGAGAGATGAATGCTGGTACCCAGCTCACTTTCTCCTCCCTCCCTTGTTATTTTGATGGAGACCAGAACCCATGGAATGGTGCTGTCCTCATTCAAAATGACTCCTCTCACTTCAGTTAAACCTCTTTGAAACACCTTCACAGACATTTCCTTCCTAGGTAATTCTAAATCCTGTCAGGCTGCCAATCAAGATTAGCTACCTTGTCTGCCTGTGCCTATCTGTCTACTATATCTGGATGGTGGTAAATAGACACACATATTTCTAATTTCTTTTTCATGGAAAATGCCACACCATTTGACTTACATGGGCATATAGGTCGGCCACTTGACAGAAAAACAGCCATAGGGTGGAGGGGGGGGCTTAGAGGAAGAGTGAGGAAGCCTAGATCACCAGGAAAAGCACCCTTGGGCTTGGACAAGCATCTGAAAGATACAGGAAAAAGGTCATGGCGACTCACACAGACTGAATTAGGCAGCAGGAACTAACTCTCTGTAATGAAGTGGTTTTTTTTTTGTTTCTTTGTTTGTTTTAGACAAGCCTCAATATGTAGCTTTGGCTGTCCTGCAACTCACTATGTAGATCAGACTAGTTTGAGCTCACAGAGATCTGACTGCCTCTGCCTCCTGAGTGCTCTCTTGAGTGCTGGGATTAAAGGCGTGCACCACCATACTGGGCTTTCTGTAATGAAAGTTTTAAGACCTCATTTTGCATACTAAACATTTTCTTTTCTAATCTGTTTGATTTTATATCTATTATTCTTCTTTTAAACCGGTATCTTTTTTATAATTAAAATTTTATTTTATGTCCATTGGTGTGAAGATGTCAGATCCCCCGGAACTGGAGTTACAGACAGCTGTGAGTTGCCATGTGGGTACTGGGAATTGAACCCGGGTCCTTTGGAAGAGCAGTCTTAACCGCTGAGCCATCTCTCTAGCCCTAAATCTGTATTTTTTTAAAGAGCTTAGATGTAGATCTCATTCTTTTGTTCTTTTCTTTCTTGTTACTATAGTGCTTAAAGATGTAAACATTTCTCCACCACAGCTTTAACTGTGTGCCTGTTATCATTTTTGTTCCTAAAATATGAAGGTCTACACTGCAGCCTTGCAACTCTGCTAGAGTGTTTCTCCCACTTATGCCTTGTCACATGGTATCCTGGTGTTCTAATTTTATTGTGTTGCAGTCTAACGGAGGGTGACTGTTTCTGACTCTTGATATTATCCACTAAGAATATCTTTGTTTTCAAAGTTGTAATTAATTTTTGTGATGGCATAATTGTTACTAAAACAATGACAGTCTTCGGGGAAAGCTCTCATTTCCCAGTTTGTTCTTTGGGACGACGGTCTCTCTCATGGCTTTCTGCAGTGGAAGAGACTGAGCACTGAGATGGGACTTGCTAGTGATTCCTCAGTGGAGCTGGGGAAAAGCCTGTGTTTGAGGCTCATGAATGGAGTATTGTTGAGAACTGATGCCAACATGCTCCAACAGAACCCTTTCCATGTTGGAAACCTGCAGGGCAGGGCTGCCCTTGGCCAAAGGCATGTACTCTGAGCTCCTCTTTTCTTCCAGTTCCTTGTTGCACAAAGCACCACGTAACCTGTTGTCCTTGGTCCTCTTTCTAGCTTCGGCTGAGGAAGGCATTTTTCCCTAGGGGCCAGCTTCTCATGTATAACATGTTGTCTTCTAGAGGGTCTCCCTCTGGTGTTCTGTGCATGCTGAGGTGTTCTGGAATCCTGGGATGGAGATAGCTTCACCAGTCAAGCTGGCACATGCAAAGCTTGCTTTTGTGTAATGTGGTTTATCTGAGCCAAGTTTTCATTCCCTCTCTTCTTTTTTGAAATATGTATTTTATAAGATGCATAGACGTGAATTTTATTTTTAAATCCAGTCTGTGATTCTGTTTTTTTTTAAGTAGGAGAATTTAGTCCATTTATATGTAATCTTATAATTGTTATAATTGTGTTACCTGATTTTTTTTTCAGTTCACAAAATTCTTTGCTTTCTTTTAAACTTAACACAGGGTTTCTAGCAGATGCTGTTTTTGAGATTCATTTAGAGATCAAATGTAACTTTCTGAACCTAATTTCCTGGAGCTTTGCTCACTGTCTTCAATTACTGAAACTAAAATATCCCTTGTTCATTTTTCATACATATTTTAACTCAAAAGCATTTTCTCTCAAGTTTTTCAAAACTTACTCCTACAAATCCTCCTTAATCAAATTATCTTGGTTTGCTATGAAATTTTTTCTCAGTAAAAAAAAAAAAAAAAAAACAACTACATGTGTGTTTGTATTCATGCTTGTGCATGCATGTCAGAGAGTAATCTACAGGAGATGGTTCTCTTGTTCTACCCATGTGGGTCCTGGTGATCAAACTCAGGTTGTCAGGCTTGGTGGAAAGTGCCTTAACCCACTGAGCCATCTCGCTGTCCCAAGGAGATATTTTAAAATATAGTCATTACATTTTTATTATTCCTGTACATTGTATTCTGCTCTTTGCACTAAGAAGTGAATATCTGTGGAGAGGTCAGGCTGCTCTAGATGAAGTGATCATTTCTTCCTACATATGCTCCTTCTACATCCCCCTACCCTAAGAATGCACATATACACCCCCACCCTTAAGACATTATAATCCTGAATAGTGACAATACTACTGGGTGAGTTTGCTTTCATGGCTCAGTTTACTGGGCCCCTAACCCAATTCAAAGGCTGACTTCAGACAATCAGATGATTTCTGTGTAGAATTCTAGAAGGCAGACATATTGTCAGTATTGCTGAATGGAAAGGGAGTCTAATTCTTCATTTACATTTTCCCTCTTTGCCACCCCAACATATGTGCCTGCTGGCACACAGGTATTCCTCCCTGGCAAGGCTTCCTAGATAGGTGATCACAAAACAGCGGGTGTTCCATTTGTTAGAGGCGCCCTTTGGCAGGCTATGTGGCCTGCTACAGAAGTGATCCCTGTCATTAGGACCACCATCCAGAAGACACAGTCATTTTACACTCCTGAGAGTGGCCACCATTTAGAATAGCTTTTTATTAGATGATAACAGTATATTTACTACATGCCAAGTACCATTATAAATGTTTTTTTTACCATCTATTAGCTCATTTAAATTTTTTATAGTAACATTATGAGCTATTACTATAATCATCTATGTTCCACGGGGAAGGAAAAATGGGGACTCAGAGATGTTGGGTAACTCATCCAAGACCACACAGTGAGTAAGTAGAATCCAGGGAGCAACTGGGGGGAGTTGGATTTAACCCAGCACTTTGGCTCCCCCTGCTGTAAGGGCCGCTGTGCTGTGTTGCTGTGCCATTGACTCTGAGGCTCAAGAGGCTCCCTTTTGTTAAACTATCTCCAGATGGAGCTGGGAGCTGGCAAAGTACAGAAGAAAAGTAAAATCTTGTTTAATGAAGCCCTTTCTCGGCGGTGAAGACCCCACTAGCAGTCTGGGTTTTGTGAATTTTATGTCATTCTTCTCTCCTTCAGCCTCTTGGAGCTGGTGAGACACATCTGTGATTGAAAGAGAGCATTCAGAATCTAAAGAGATGTGTAAGATAGAAACTGGAGGAAGATAAAACAGGATGCTGAGAAGAATAAAAATGAAAGATTTTTGTTTTGAGACAAGGTCTCACTGTGTAGCCCAGGCTGGCCTCAAAAACCCACATTTAATATATTGCATTTGAAATTTTAAAAAAAAAAAAGAAATGGGGTACCAAGAAGCACGAGGGGAGGGGGAGAAATACTAATCCTAAAAAGAACAATATACAGAACAAATTATGAGAAAATTAGGTTCAGTAGGTAAAAGTACTTGCTGTGCAAGCCTGACCACCTGAGTTTTATCCCTGGAACTCATGCAAAACAGCCAGATGCAGTGGTGAACATCTGTAATCCTAGCGCTCCTACGGTGAGATGGGAAGAGACAGGAGCATCAGCCAGCTCTCAGGCCAGCTAGCCTAGAGTATGAGGCATCATTCACAAACAAGAGACTCCGTATCAACATGGTGGAAGGAGAGAACCCCTGAAACTTTCCTCTTACACACACACTAACACATACAAATTTTAAAAATTAAAAATATGGTAAGTTGATAGTTAAAATAGAAAGATGGAAATTATATTTATTTTTCATTTTATTTTTATCTTATGTGTATGGATATTTGCACCATGTACATGCAATATCCACAGAGTTCAGAAGAGGGCATCAGATCCTCGTGGGAGTGGAGCTACAGACGGTTGCAAGCCACCCACTGAGTGCTGAGAACTTGGGTCCTCTGGAAGAGCAGTCACTGCCCTTAACTGTTAAGCCATCTCTCTAGTAAGATCAAAATTTTAAACGGGACCTATAAGATAAAAAGAAAACATGGTAGTAAAACAATAAGACCCAAGAATTAAAAACAAAACAAACCAAGGAATGTTCTAGTAGGATTTAGATTCTAAAAGTTAAGGAAAAGAGAAACTCAATAATTAAAAAAAAAAGAGCATTTATACAAAATTTAAAGTAAAGCAAGAACAAAACCAGAATACAAAGTTTGGCTTCCAGCTGGAAACAGTGGTCTGGGTAGGTCAGTGGTTCAGCTTTTCTAATGATGCATCCTTTTAATAGTTGTGGTGACTCCCAGTCATAAGACTATTTTGTTGCTACGTTGTAACTGTAATTTTGCTACTGAGTGGTGTCTCAGTTCCTAATATGGTTTCTGATGGTTGCGACCCACAGGTTGAGAACCGCTGGTCTAGGTACTTCAGTGAGGAGGATAGACCAGGTAGTGAGATGTTGAGGTATCTTTATTGCTCACGCGCAAGACCTTGGCCCACGCACTTGGCCCATATACATGGTCTTCATGATCTGAAGTCTCTCCAATTTCCTCCAGGCCATCAAGTACTTCTTTACTTTGCTTTTGGGGATGTTTTTAATTTTGACCTTATTCCATACTCCTTTCATGATCCTTTACTTCCTGTGTGATGAAATCAGCTCACACACAGCAATTAAATCATGCTACTGAATGAACTTATTCGGCCTTATCTCCTTGAAGTTTTTGTGGTGTCTGGTTTGGTCACTGGCCTGTTTTTCACACACTTACTCCCACACATGCATACGCACACCCTGCCTTTATCACCTGGGTTCATCTTTGAGGTTGCAACACTTTTTTTTTAATTGATCCCAAGTTGCTTAGTAACTGTTCTTTCACTGTCTTTGATGGCAGTGGAATTGGGTAGGGAGAAACTTCCAGAAGTAGCTGATGGCAGAACGAGTCAGGATGTGGTGACAGGGAGGAGTGCAGTGAGGTACAACTCCTCTATGCCTGCTTTTGTGACTGGGTGGATGTTCGCACAGGGGCCTGGGTGGAGGAAGCGGCGGTTAGAGATCAAGAGGAACTAGGCCTGGAAAGCTCTGGGACAACAGCAGCTCTCTATAAACTCTTGAACTCATCAAGGAGGTAGGGATTAATAGCAGATTCATGGATTGCAGGTTTATATCCTTTCAAACTCATATTCTGAAAACCAGTCCCAATGTAATAGGAGGTGAGGCCTTTGGGAGGTAATTGGGTCATGAGGGTGAAGCCTTCATGAACGGGATTGGTAATTTTATGAGAAGTTACAAAGCTAACTTTTCTTTTACTAGCTCTTTTCCTTTTTGATCGGGACAGACAAGAGACAGGAAGTTAGTCCTGAACAGACAATCTGCCAGTGCCTCGATCTTGGAGTTCCCAATCTCTGGAACTGTGTTAAATTGCTGTTGTTTAAGGTCCTCAGTCTATGGTGTTTTGTTACAAAAGACTAAGATGACAATGCCTCCTAAAGCCAGGTGTGCTTCTAGAGGATGGAGATGGTATTTTTCACATTGCAGCAGTGCAGGGCAGGGCAGTTGTGGTCCTACTCATGTACTGGGTCTTGGGAGACATTTTTCAAAGTGCTTTGCATTATTAGTGGGCCATCAGTCACCCAGAGACCAAACATATCCCATTGAAGGGCTGAGTAAAACAGGCCTTTCATGACAACTGTAAGTTCCTGTTTCTTATGACACCAGTGACATGCCACAGAAAACCAACTAAATGGAGTCTGATGACACACCTGACCCTTCAACAGAATACACTACAAGGTATATATGCAAGACAGAATTCATCAACCCATGCATTTGGACCTTCTCTTTTCTAGATCATGAGTTGGTTTTATACCCTTTATTCACCAAACAACTGATGTAGCTCACTTTTACCAAACCATAAGTACTTATTGGTCCTGATTTGCCGCACTGCCTGGGCCTTTGCTATGGAATGGATGGCTGTATTCTTCCCCACCTCCCTAATATGTACTATAATGGCATTAGGAGGTGGAGTCATTGGTAGGTGATTAGGTCATGGCACCAAGTCTTGTAATAGACTTTAGAGAACTCCCTTGTCTTTTCCGTCTTGTGGGGACACAGTGAGCAGATTGATACCAATCAGGGAGTGGGTCCACATAAGACACTGAATAGGTCTGTGCCTTGATTTTGGAGTTCTCAGCCTCCAGGGAAGTCTGTTCATAAGATTCAGTCTATGGAATTTTGTTACTGCAGTCAGATGGATTAAGACATCCCTCTTGACCATATCTTGTGGGTCACACATTCTTCAGCCACACAGTTTTAAGAAATTTTCTTGGTTTGTGTTCATAGACAGCTGATTAAATCAATCATGAATAGATTTAGTTTCCCAGAGGAAACCATTATTTCTAAGTCTTTTGGAAGAGATTATGGACACACTTGTTCTATGAAGCCTCTTAGCCCAGGTCCACCCTAAAGTGTGCTGTGGTCTTCCTTCAGCTCACGCAGGGAAGCCAAGTTCATGCCACTTAGAGTCATGGAAGTATGTCCACTTAGCCCTGTAGTCTCCACACCAGCTATCACATTTTTTGTCAGATGTTCAGTCAAAATGAGGTCTTAGATACGCTAATGATTGTGACTCTCATTTGCTCCTGTCCTTGCCATTCTATTCTTGAGTGTATTTCTGGTTTTCTTAGCCTCACCTTCCATTTCTAGACCCCTAATCCCGTATTTCATTGTTTCAATTCTTTTTCTTCCTTCCTTCCTTCCTTCCTTCCTTCCTCTCTCTCTCTCTTTCTCTCCTCCTCCTCTTTTTCTTCTTCTTCTTCCTCTTCCTCTTCCTTTTCCTCTTCCTTTTTTTCCCCTCCCTATTTCTGTCTCCATTGGTCTGCTTCCTATTCACTGAATCCCCGAACTGCTACTATCTATTCTCTGCAGTTTGAATAGACAAGTTTTGCTTACATGGAAGTTTGGCTGAGAGTTCTGGAAGACTCTGAGAGAAATCAAAAAAGAAAAAAAAATTCAAAGGATAAATTCCTTAAGCAAACTCGTAAGTTATAACAAGGTGGGTCTTTTAAAAGCTTTAAGAAATCTAGAAGTTTGCTGTATCTCCTTTTCTTGATTCAATACAGAGAACACTGCAGCAGCCTCCTTCACCAGAAGTGGGTCCCATTCCAGCACCTCCTTCTTTAACACTGTCTTCTTGAATTTTGATTATTCTGTGGACATCACTGGACACATGATCTCCACAGCAGTTGACAACGATGACCAGTCCCTCACTGACATTCTTCCTTCTCATGCTTCCATGGATGCTCTTTGAGTTCCTTCTCTTTGGTTCACAGAATTATCTTGTTCTAGGTTCCACCCCTATTAGCTATTAGCAACTCTTGACACACCTCTCTGGTCGGTCAGTCCCGGGGTGGGGGTGGGGGGCATTACATATACTCCATGGCTTGACGCACTTTTCCCGCCCCCTCCATTTGGTTGAGGCCTCCATGCTCTTCCCTTCTTGTGTCTAGGCAGGCCTTCTCGAGGAGGTGTGACATCTTCCTTCGCTCATCTCAGCGAACTGGACACTGTCACCTCTTCGGCCACCAGCCTGTACATTCTAGGGTACGGACAGCTCCCGTGTTATCCAGTTCTGTACCCCATGTGCCAACAATGCTCCCAGCTCTGAACAGGTGTCTAGTGAAGAAGTGATGTATCGGTCCATGGATGGGTGAGTAAGACTTGGTAACAAGGAAGGCGCTAGCGTTGTTCCACCAACAAGGACAGGAAGCAGAGAGCATCCTTAAGCCTGGTGGCACCTGCCACGTGACACTGAGCTGACTGGGGGGTTCAGGACCCAGATCCTGGAAGAGGAACCCCAGATCCTGCAAGAGGGCAGAAAGGCGCTGGCTGCGGTCGCCCAGCTGGGAGCCGCCCACTTGGGATGAGCCACACACCGCCCCTCGCTCAATCCCGTGGCTCTGCAGCAGCGACCACCGCCTCCACCGCCCACTCGCCCCGCGCTTCGCTCTTGGCCCCACCCGGCCACCGTCGCTCACTGGAACGCTCGTCCGTGACCCGGAAGCACATTCTCCCTAGCAACTGCGGGTCCGCGGCGGCGCCGGCCTCCGGGGAGCGACGGTGAGGCTCCTGCCCCCTCCCCCTGCGCACGCCTGGGCCGCCGGGCCGGGCCTTCCCGCTGCGCCGTGCTCCGCGGCGCAGGCCGCGCGTCCTCGCCTCACGGGGCGCCCGACCCCGGCGCCTCTGGTCGCTTCTCGCCGGCTCCGGCCCGGCCTCTGGCCCCTCACGCCCCGCGGGTCCTTCCTATGGTAGCGCAGTTCAGTGCGTGAGGAGGGAGACGGGATTGAAGCCGGTGGCAGGGAGGACGCGGCTTCCCGAGGCTTGAGTCACCTGGGGACGTGCTCTCGTGGGTCCTGATGGAGGCTGACAGGCTTGTGGCGCCTCGGGGGTGCTGAGCGGCGGCACGTACAGATAGATGCCTGAGCTTTCCAAAGCGATACACTTTATCCATTCTCCGGGGCGTAGAGGCTCACTTAATTGAACACTTTGAACCGACGGTTTCCCCAGGAGCTAGTTTTCCGGTTCTGAATGAGCCGTGGTTAGTATATTGTATCGTAGATGTTGTGGCTTCTAATTTTATACAGAAGGAACGTCCTGAGACTTGACTAGTCCTGGAAAAGATTTCAAGTAAAATTCACTACGTTGAAGTAGGGGCAGGTGTTAATATATCTCTGGTTTACACTGCAAAAGATACAGTGGCACGGAAAACCTCCTTTGAGTCTGGACAAGTGGTACTAAGAAAACTTTAGACATTGTTAGTAACGACTGATTGTACTTAATATGATGATGATGGAGTAAAAACAGATGTAAACAGTTTGCAGAATTATTTAGGAATAAAATGCAGGAGCTTAAGATTAGCCATTCAAAACTATATCATTTCATTTCAGCATTAAGCACCTGTAGTGTTAGTGCACTTGAAATGACTTTTAGAAGACACGAGATCGTACACATTGCACCACTGAGTATCACAATAAGATCGCATTTGGTTAAATACAATCTATGTGGTAAGTGTTAAGTGCTGCAGTAGGTTAGAGGGTGGGGAAATGAATGTAGGCTGATACTTTCAGGAATATGTTTATGTTGATTTGCCTCCACAGTATAGATACGTTTTGTGTTTATATTGGAGGGGACTGAGTGAACTAATCAATTTCTTATGTTTTTTAGGGTTTGGGAAACATTTCCATATGGTGTTCTTTAGTTCTTATTTAAAATTCTAAAGTCACTTGATTCTGATCTATTTCTTTCAAAACACACCAGGCACAACTCTCTCTGGTATTTTTCCTGTTTGAGATCTAACATAGGTGCTTTGCAGCTTAGAGATCCTTTGCTTCTGTAGTCGGTCTTATATTTACGTAAATCACAAGAGTTTAAGTAGAGTTATTGCTTCATATGTATTTAAGAGTCTTGTGAAAATTTGCTCTTTATTTGACTGATATTCTTGAATGTTTCATATGTAGGAGGCACTGTGTCAGGAGACAGCAAAAACAATGGTTACTCAGCAACCAGTTACTATGTTTTACCTGTGGTGTGCCGTGTTGTGTGTGTGTGTGTGTGTGTGTGTGTGTGTTTTGTGTGTTTAGCTTATCAGTCTTTGCTGCCTAGCACTTGACTTAAGCTGTAGAAGGACATTAGCAGTTCGGATAAGGATTTTAGGCTATTGTATTGCAGATCCACCAAAACTACAGTTATGAAGATGGCTAAACTCTTAAGACCTTTTAGGATGTTTTATTGCTTTCTTGTGGGTATTGTATCATTCAGTCTAGTTATTGAATAGATATTGGAGTGTCCGCCTGGTACCAGGCACTGTACTTGGCTATGGAGTTGAGAATGAATGCAGACATGATCCCTGTCTTTAGCAAACGATAATCCAATAGTCACACAGATGTTAAGCTGCAGTTGTGATGTGTTAAGAGAAGTCACAAATGAGATCTGTAAGTGGAGGTATTCAGGATGCACAGGAAAGCGCTTCAGTGAGGTTAGTTAGCAGGGCAGAGACCCTGTGATGGTAGGGTGGCAGGTGAGGATCAGAGACATAAGGTACAGCTGTAGGGAGGGAGCTGGAGGCATGAGGAACAATCTGGGAGGGAAGAGTGCTGGAGAAGTGGAGTGGACCAGATTGTGCTGGGCTGTGTAGGCAAGCAGAATTTTTCTTTGTGCTTTGAATAAAGAGAAGTCTCTGTGAAGGTTTTACTCAGGGACTTAGGCTGTGTGTCTGGTGGGGATGACACGGTATGTTTGTGTCTGAATAGTCTGCTTTGTGTTTCTACCACAGTTTAGCATTTGTATTGTTTTCTCACCCATTGTTCTTCCACTTGCTCCCTATGCTTTATTTTGTAGATTTTAATTAAAAAATCTAAATTTACATTTATGCGTATGTGTGTGCTTGTGAGGAGGTCTCTGGACAACTTGTAGGAGTCTCTCCTATCGAGTGGGCGCCAGGGACTGAACAGGTTTGTCAGGCTCTGTGGCAAATACATGTATCTGCTGAGCCAGCTCTCTGCCCCCCTCTCAAGCTCTATTACGGTTGGAGAAGCTCCCATGCCTCACTAGCAAGATATACTCATTTTTCTTTTATTTGGGGGAAAAAGAATTTTAGGGATTAAATAGGCCATTAGGGTTGGAGAAATGGCTCAGCTTTTAAAGGCTAGGCTCACAACCAAAAATATAAAACAGGCCATTAGGGTTAGTTGGTTAGAAATATTTTTAATCAGTACTACTGCTTGGGAACCAGTTTTGTGTCATTTTTACTCCTTTTAAGAAAGTTTTAGTAAAACACATACTATAATTTACTGTCAGACTAGGGGAATTAGCTTAGTTGGTAGTGCTTGCAGCACCGGAGACCTGAGTCCATATCCCCAGCAGCCATGTAAAAAGCAGACCCCCGGCCTGCACTTGTAATGAGACAGAAGATTCTGTGGCTTGCTGGCCAGCCTAATCTATGAGCTCCAGGTCCCAGTGAGAGACTTTATCTCAGAACAAAACCAAACCAAACCAAATCCCCAATTAAAACATCAGCTACCCACCCCCACACCCCACTTCCTCAGCCCCCAAACCAAGGTGGAGAGCTTCTGAGAAATAACACCTAAGGTTGACTTTCCAGCTATCAAGAGTGTGTATCAATCCACACAGCCCTAATCATTTTAAGTGTGTAGTTCAGTAGTGGTACCTTTTTAAAGAACTGTAACAGATTTCTAGAGCAATTCATTCCCTTGCCTGCTGTTGGCAACCACCATTTTACTCTCTGTTGTCATAATTTTGGCCACTTTATATATTTTAAGTAAGTGGACTTCTGACTGCATGTACCTATATCTGTCCTTCCCCTATCACTCAGTTCAGTGCTGCCGGTTCTTAAATACCCAGCTTTTGTTTCTAGTCTTTGGATTTTATTCACAGAGCCAATGTGAAAGGTTTTTTTTTTTCTTAATATTTCATTTCTTTCTTCCTTCTTTTACTCTTCCCTTCTTTCTCTTCCTCCTTCTTCCTTCTCTTATCCTTCCTTCCTTCCTTCCTTCCTTCCTTCCTTCCTTCCTTCCTTCCTTCCTTCCTTCCTTCCTCCCTCCCTCCCTCCCTCCCTCCCTCCCTTCCTTCCTTCACCAGTAATGTGGGGAACCCTGATGAATTGGGAAGTGGTCCCTTTGTATACAGTTGTTATTTTTTCTCTATATGTTACCAGTATTATTGTTGTGTCTATCTGGTCTGGAGTGCCCTTGTGGGAAGGTTTTCATGACAGCTGTTTCTTTTTGAATGAACTTTGGTTGTGCCTTTCATTGACCTTGTTAATTTCATCGGTGTTGTTGAATTTACTAGTATGCTGGTGCTCTTGGTATCCCCTTTTTATCTAATTAGGCTCAATACACTCAATAGTGATGTCACCATCAGCACACATTCTGTTATTTGTAAGTAACCAGTTATCTTTTAAAAAATGGAATCAGTTATCTATTTTTCCCATTTTTATGTAAGTGTATGGTGTGCATGTGCATATTTGTGGCACATGTGTTTGGGTGTACATGTGTTTGCATGCATGTGAGGCCTGAGGTTGATGTGGGGAATCATCCTGTATTTTCTGTCTTATTGAGGTAACATCTCTCAGTCAAATCCAGAGATCACTGATGTGGCTAGTCTTGCTATCCAGCTTGTTCTGGGAATCCCTTGTCTCTTCCTTCCTAGGCTTGGAATATAGGTACACTGCTGTGCTCATCCAGCATTTTCATAGGTTTTAGGAATCTGAACTGGTGTCCTCAGGCTTGCTTGCAAGGCAAGGGCTTTAACCAGTGAGCCATTGCTTCAGCCCAGAATCAGTTATCATATAACTCATAAAAAAACTCTGTGGTTACACATGCAGTGAATTGATTTTCTTTTCATTCCTGTTTATGGTCATATTTGTATCTATTATAATTTTCTTTCTGTTTAAGGCTTCCTTTAAAGTTTCTATTAATGGGAACTTGCTGGTGATGATTGTTTTAGTTTTTTCATGTCTGAAAAAGGTATTTCTCTTTGCTTTGGAAAAGCATTTGTTAAGTAATTTTAAATTTCCTATCAGTCGCCTAAAAGATGTTGATTTATTGTTTTCTGCCCACGTGTTTCTGATAAGAAAGCAGCCAACATCTTTTTGTTTCTTGGTACCTAATATGTCTTTTTCTGTGGCTGCTTTAAAAATGTTCTCTTTAAACTGGTGTGATCAAATTGGTTGTAATATGTGTTAATGTAGTTTTCTTTATGTTCCTTGTATTTGGTATCATTGAACTTCTTGATTTAATAGTTTTCATCAATTTTGTAAAAAATTTGACTATCTTTTTTTCACTATTTTTCTTTCCTACTCCTCTTCCTTGTAGGTTTTGATTAAATGTATAGTAAGTTGCATGAGGTGGTTTTGCTGCTCATTGATGCTCTCTTAATTTCTTTTTTTTGGATTCATTTTGTTGCCTATTACTGTATCTTTGAGTTCACTAGCCTTTTCTTCTGCAGTGTCTAATCTTAGTCCAGTCATCCTATACATTCAACATGTCTTTCATCTCAGACATTGTAGTTGTAAATTTTATTTGTGTGCGTGCACATGAGTGTTCATGCATGTGCACACATGCCATAGCATGTTTGTAGAGATCAAGGGACAGCTTTGTAGACATCAGTTCTCTTTCCACCTTTACATGGGTAGACCTCAAGTTGTCAGGCTGATGTGGCTGCAGACGGTCTGCTGCCATCTCACAGGCCCAGATGCTGTAGTTTTTAATCCTGAGGGATCTGATTTGAATCTTTAGAATAATTTTCTTGTCTTTTCTAAATATGTCCAGCTTTTCTTCCAGCTCATTAGGGATATCGAGTGTGGTGTTAATAGCTACAACTTTCATGTCCTTTGTTGTTATTCTGAAGCACTTCTACCCTCAGTCTCTTTTCTTCACATTCTCTCTCTTAAGCCCATACCTCTTAATTAAATAGAGTGCACACTGGGGGTGATTTCATTGTTTTCTCCCTCCAGGAGCTGAAGCTTAAGAAAATTGAGTAGTTTGATTTGGTCAAGGTCAGATAGCTGATGGTTCAGTTGAAACTGAGGTTTTTCTAACCTTATAACTTGATTGTAGCAAGACAGACAAGTATAGAAGTACAACAGGAGATGAGTAGGGAAGGCGTTTTGAGAGAGAGGAGTTGGAAAGAGCGCACAGGGTCATGTTGTTCATAAAGACTTCCAAGGATGAAGGGAGCATCAGGGATGAACTTGGGAAAATTTGCAGGCCTCTGATATCAGGGGTGGGTGGTGGGTGGGTATGGAGGAAGGGGCAAGGGGTGTGTATTTCAGGGTATGGGCTTGAAAGCATGGGGCATGTATTTGACTGTATTGGGTGTAACTATGGAAAGCAGATGACACGGGAGTTGGACTGAATTGTAGAAGGCTTTTTCTTTTTCTTTTTTTTTTTTGATTCCTGGCTTTCAAAACAGTCTTTTGTATGTCCTTAGCTACTGTATGAGGCTGATCCAACACAGGCATCTTTTAAAATTTGCCTTCATTACTTAGTATAGTCTTGCACATAATTAATTCACAGGTTTTATTGATTGATTGATAGTGTGTTACTGTTTCTTACTTTATTAGTGCTTGTGATTGAATTGTTTATTTTATGAGAAGTCTTAAATCTTGTGTTCATAAAATTACTTCCGAAGAAGTCAGCATACTTTGTGCTAATTTACTTATTGATTGTCTCAGCAGTTAATTTACCATACCCAAGGAGTATCATACTTTCTGAGGAACTTAGAATCCAGCTTCAACTGTAGAGTTATTGGGTAGCTACCCACCCACTATTAACATTTAAAAATTTTTTTATGTATGGTTGTTCTCCCTGCATTTATGTCTGCGTGTCATGTATGTACAGTACCCATAGAAGCCAGAAGAGGGCATTGGATCCCTGGAATCCCAGTTACAGACAGTCGTAAACCGCCATGTGAGTACTGGGAATTGAACCCAGATCTTGCGGGAGAGCAGCCAGTGTTCTTTTCCCTGAGCCGTTTCTCCATCCCCCATTGTGTAGCTTTCCACTGTAATAATGAAGGGGATGCTCGGTGTGAAGGGCACAGCTCAGGCGTTTTTGGGACTTTTCTCTTTCTGGTTGGTAAGGAGGAGTATATGCAGTGCCATCTTTGAGTGCACATTGCCTGCCCACCACATGCAGAACTGGCAGTGATATTGCAGGGGTGGGTTTAGACCACTCGAATTTCAGAATTGAGAGCTGAGGTTTCAGCTGGGTTTCATTGAATTTTGATCAGTAAAAAATAATTAATGGAAAACATTTTACTGTTAAAATCACAACATTCTTTTGCGGTGCTTTTATAAATCATCTTTCTATTGTGACATCCAGGCAAGCATTATCCTTGCTGGTGTCTAAAGTGATTGCCACTGGTGTGTGTTTGATCAGAGTGGATTGTCCCTTGTCATACCCCCACCGTGTCCCCGTGGATCTACAGGTGCTACTTAGAAGGGCATCATACCGCGAGTATCTTTACATGTATAGTCTTGTTTAGGGTACGAATTTATAACTGAGAAGTTACAAAGTAATATATGTGTAAAGTACTCATAATAGCAACAAGAATACTCATGTACACAGGTACTACTGTAAGAAATTATTGCCATTGGAGGCTCTGTGCACTTCTTAATTCCACCTCTTCCTTCTCCTTTGTGAGGTGCCCTGAATTTTCTATTTTCTTTGTGCGCAGACCACATAGCTTGTCACAGTCTAGATCTTTTTCCCTTGGAGAATGTTTGGTTATGTGTGACGGCTCACAACTGAAGTCCCAGCGCTTAAGGGCTGAGGCAGGGGGATTGTCTTGGGTTGGAGACCAGCCAGTATTGCAGATTGAGTCCTTGATTCAAGAAAAGAAATGTAGACTTAACTAATTTTTATTTAGTTTTTTCCTTGTATTTGATCCTTAGTTTGAACTTTTAAGTTTCTTTTTCTTTCTTTTTGTTTTTTAAAGACAGGAATAGAACTGTGTTCCTACTGATTTTTTTGATGTAACTAATTTACAATTTGTTCCTTTGTAATGTTAAATCTTTCTGGTTAGGAACAGAATTTTTTTATGTTTTAGGTCATTTAAAAACAATTTAAAACTTAAATTACATTCTAATTTAGGGAGAATGTTATTAAATTGTACCCTTAAGTATTATGCTTACTGTTTTTGATAGGTATGTATTTTTAAGAGGTATTTATTTATTATTATTTTATATGTGTGTTTGCCTTCACATATGTCTGTGCACCAGGTGTGTGCAGTGTCTGTAGAGGCCAGAAAGGGGTGTCAGATCCTCTCTAATTGGAGTTATAGATGGTTGTGATCCACTACATGGGTACTGGGAATTGAACCTAGGTCCTTCAGAAGATCAGCCAGTGCTCTTTACTGCAGAGCCATCTTTTTATCTCCTGCACTGTATCTTTTGAGACAGGGTCTCTCACTGTTCTGGGGGATCCTTCCATCTCTGCCACCCCCACTAAGCATGTAACTGAGCCCAACTATTTTTGTATCCCACATGGGTCCTAGGGATTGGAACTCAGGTCCTCGTGCTGGCGTGACACTTTACTGATAGAATATCTCTTCAGCCCCAAGTTTTTCATCATCTTCTGTGCTTTGGGATAGTTGAACACAGGAAACAAGATATTTGCCTTTGCATTTGTTTATGATAGACTGCGTATCCAATACTTAGTATATTAGTCTTTTGCAGTTAAGTCTGTTGCTGTTCTTCCTGGTCACTATGAGGTTTGGTGGGAAATAGGGGAGTAGCTAGGATCGAATTCATTTCTTTCACTTGTATAGCTGACCACTGATTAGTATCATTTAGTGAGAGATCTTTTATCTGTTGAAGCACCACCTTCAGCACACATAAAAATTTACTTTTGTTTCTTTACTGTCTGTTTAAACATCTTCTAATAGTGACAGGGTTATTTGAAAAGTAATCCAAAAAGTAGTTTTTTTTTTTTTTTTTTTTTTTTTACTATTTAGACTTTAATCTGTTTTAAATAATGAAGCTTTGCTATAGACTTTTTAAAAAAATCCTATGTATTTAGACTTTCTGGTCTTTCACTGGATCTCCTGAGCCTAGTTATGGTGGTAGATTAATTTGATGGTCTAACAGAATACAGTTATAGCAAAGTATAGTTGTCTTTCATTTTATTTTCCATTTTAGATTATTTATTTTATGTTTGTGTGTTTGCTTGTATGTGTGTATGTTCACCATGTGCATGCTTGGTGTCCATGGAGGTCGGAAAAAAGTGATGTATCCTCTAGAACTGGAGTTATGGATGGTTGTGAGCCACCACATGGGTCCTCTGCAAGAGCAACAAGTGTTCTTAACTGCTGAGCCACCTCTGCAGCCCTGTCTCAGTTTTTGTTGCTCTTGGAGCCTGAAGGATTGTACTGATGCTTAAGTCCTTTATGTGGAACAGTATATTTGCATGTGACTTATGCATATCCTCTTTTAAATCACCTCTAGGTTAGTTAAAATATTTAACAAAAATCCTTATGTCATATTACTTGGGGTATAATGACAAGGAAAATAAGGTATGCATATTAAGTTTTTTTTTTTATTCTTTTCAATATGTGTTGGTTGAGTCCACTAAGGCAGATATATGGATATGGAGGGTCCAGTGTAGCTACAAGTGGCTCACACAACAGAAATTTACTGCTCAAATCTCTGGAAGCTGGGAGCCTGACATCCAGGTGTGGCAGAGTTGACTCCTAAAGGCTGTGAAGAATCTGTTCTATCTTTCCCTCTTCTAGCTTCAGGAGGTTGCTGGCAATCTTTGGCATTCTTTGGCTTTTAGACACATCATTCTGATTTTTGCCTTAATTTTCATATGTTACTATCTCTGGAAGTGTGTCTGTGTTCTAATTTTTCCTATTTAATTAATTAATTAATTAATTAATTAATCAAGACAGGGTTTCTCTGTTGTAACTCTGTTCTAATTTTTCGAATTTATTTATTTTTTTGAGACAGGGTTTTTCTTAAACCTTTAGATTTGAGATATTTGTAGAACCACACACAGTTGTAAGAAATAGTAGTGACAGAGCCCAACTGCCCTTCGCTAGAATAACTTTGTCTAGAATAACTATAGGACATTGTCATAACCAGGGCATTTCAGCCACTGTCTTCCTGTTTTGCCATGTGCTGGTGTACCGTGTGGGTGTTTTCCCAGTTTCATGTGTACTCACTGTGGTGTGTGTGAGCTGTTCATCTGTGGGTTTGTATGATCACTCCACAGTAGAGATGCATAAGAGTCTTCACAGAGGTCACTCACATTGCCCTTTCATAGCCTCAGTCATGTCTGTCCCTCCCTAGCCTGAGCACCACTCAATTTTTCTCTACAGTTTTGTCATTTCAAGGGTGCTACATAGTGGAGTCACATAATACATAACTTCTGGGATTTCTTTCTCTTGGTATTATTATTCCCTTGAACGTCACTCCTGTTGTGTATATCAGTAGTTTGTACCTTTTTATTGCTGAGTAGTATTCTGCAGCATGAATGATCATTCTGCTGAAGGATTCTTCTGATTTTGCCCTTTTGAATACAGCTGCTCTGAGTATTCATGTATAAACATAAATGTTCATTTCTTTGGCATAAATGCTCAAAGCGCACATGCATTTGGATCCTCCCTTGGTTAACATTTATTCTTTGTTTCTACTCTATCTGCTTTTTCTTCTGTGCGCGGGTGCGCGCGCGCACACACGCGCACACACACACACACACACACATGCGCGCGTGCGCGCGTGCACACACACACACAGAGTACAGTTTTTTCCCCCTTAAATGTTTGTGAGTAAGTTGCATAAACCATTATCTCCAAATATTTCAGTGTGTAAGAGTAAAGCCATTTTCTTACATATGCACAGACATTATCAGTTTAATTTAACATGGATGCTACTGTCAGATCCACTGTTTCTTACAGTTTTATTAACTGATACTTAGTATCTTTTTCTTTTTTTCCCTGTTTTAGTACAGCGTGTTATCTTATGGGCTACTCAATACAACTTTTCAAGGTACATTTTATTCTTATTGGCTCATATAGGTGAAGGAACCAAGGCAAAGAAAGGTGAGATGTTTTTTTCAAGTCACATCTCCTAAGAGATAAGAGGCTGGATTCAACTCTGGTGTTTTGACTCTCAGGATCTCTTAACCACTGATCTTTGTGGTCTTCCATTAACCTTTTAGCCCATAGAAGGCCAATGTTTAGCCTTTCAGAAACTGATGTTTTAATTTTCTTATATTGTTGGCATAAGCAAGTATTACTTTGTTTTAGAGTATTCTATCCATTTTGTGATGATTAGATATTTTTTTTCAAATAGAGCTAAAACTGAGCCTATTTTACATCTGATTAATGTTTATATTACTACAAGAAGTAGTGAGTATTTGAAATGAAGCTTTGAACATTTGAGAGTTCAGGAGACCCCATTAAGGTATCTGGTCTCTGCCCCTCAGGAAGTTAAGGATTGTTTCTTTGAGGATGTCATTCAGTGTTTTGCTCAGTCTTTCTTAATTTCTCAAAGAAAGAGTTTCCCTTTCCCTGGAGGAAGGCAGTTTTATAATCTTTATCTTTTCTAGGTTTCATTGAAGGCCACTCCTCATCTGCAGTACTATCAATTGCATGTGTGTAGGTTTGCCAAGCTTGTAGTTATTGTGGGAACTATATCTCTGGTTTCCTCACATCTGGACTATGTGCCAAGATATTTGTATAATTGAGGCTTTTATAGTTAATATACATCCAGAGGCAGCAAATTCTTAGTGATGTAACTTCTTCAGTGACAAGTTGAATACTTGCAACCTAAAGATTTAAAATAATCATCTGAATTTCTGAGCTTTGCTGTGGAGCTGGCCTGTGCTCTGACCTTCTGCTCATAATATTTGCATAAACAGTGGCTTACTTCCCTGGGTACCTAGGCCATGGTTTATTTTGTTCTCCGAGACATAGAAATTCTAGATTGGGCATAGTTATACGTCAGTATTTTTGGAATTATTTCAGTTTTTTGCTTTTCTTGGGATTTACTGTTTCCCTGTTGTACCTGACATTGTTAAGCACTAAATTTATGGATGGCTCTTGTGAGCGATGGTGTTAGCAATGAGCTAGCTTGGGTTATTTCTGACTGACTGGATGGAAATTGTGAGTAGGCCAAGGGTAGCTGTTTTAATGTTAGTAGTTCTGGGTCCTTGAGTGCATAGAACTTACGGGTTGGACTAATAGGCTTATTGCCCTGAATCGCAAGGAATAGAGGCTTATGGCTTTTAGATCTAGAGACCAGAAACTTACAGTTCTAGGTGCTACACTCTGACCAGGGGAAACCACAGTTCATTGCAGTGGCTAGGTGGTAGTATTAGTAGTAATAGTAGTAGCAGCAGCATATGGCCATTGTTCTTAAGCCCAGAGAGTCTAGATCCATGGCTTCCAGGGACTGTTAGTCCTCAGGGCTTGGCAGTTTCCTGAATTCAATTTTCATCTTTGTCTCTCTACAACTTTCTGTTGCACCATCTTGTGCTTCTGCTTCCTCTCACCTTCTAATACTGTCCTCTGTCATCTCAACTGCCTCTACTCCCTGCAGAGTTTTAGTCCTTATTTGCTTTCTGTAAGTTTTTATCTGCTTTCTTGCAATGCCATTTCCTCTTTGTACTGTCAGTTTAGCCTGATATTTCCACTGTAAAGGTCACAAGTGGGCAAGAAAAGACCATCAGGAGAAGTATTCTCAAAAGGTATCTCTTAGTTACAAAGGAAGCTGTACAGTCTGGTTATATATATAGTTGGCAGGGTGTGTGTGGGAGGGTATGTGTGTAGCATGTAGATGAAGGATTGTATTTGTACCAATCATAGTATAATGTCTAGTCCCAGCAATCATAGACCCTGCATAGGGACCAGTCACAGGCTTTCCATAAGGACCAATCGCAAGTTCCACATCGCATGTTTACTTGCTTGCTGATTTACTGAGGAGTAACTTGAGTGAGTGAGAATAGCTTCAAGGTTATCTAAAGGTCACAGAATCTTGCCTTGACTGGAATGCTGCCTTCCAAGGCCAGTGCAGGCTATCTGGAGCAGTTGTGACTAGAGCAAGAACTCTTGGAGCCAGAGTTGTGGCTTTAGCTGTAGTGTTCCTGGCAGCTGGCATGCTCTCAGATTGATAAAGTATCTGAAGTAGCTGGTCTGCCTTGAGGTCAGTCTAGCCAGTTGTCAGAGAAGGGGCTGCTTGGCTGATGGTTCCCGACTCCAAGGTGCAAGGCACAAGTATAGTCATCTTCCTCTAGTCAGAGCCTTGAAGGGTCTACTCCCAGAAGTTTCAGTGGTTTCGCTCATTTACAGGAGAAGAAAGATTGGGCTATAAAAATAGACTTAAAGGTCAACACAAAACTACTATTCTCGAAGCATTTAGCAGTCCTTAAAAATGTTTAGCAGACCTAATTAGTCCCTGTCCCAAGGCCCTACAGAGTTGAGTTCTCGGATCTCAGTGGTAGTTTTTAATCTGGGAAATGTGGAAAAGCTGCAAACCATAGGGTCGCAATCTTCAGAACTCACTTTGAAAAGTGCAAATGTAGAAAATAATTTCTTCACAGAATTGGGGGCTAGAATCAGGGTTAGCTTTGCTAGGGCTCTCAGATCCATTACTACAAAGTGAATAGACCAGATCTAGAGTTGGTAGGTTGGCTGCCCACCTCTCACTGTATGTCTGAATTAGCACCTTAGCCTAGCATTTTAGTGTCGTAGAAGTTTATTCTTAGTTTTGTTTAAAATATTGTTTTTGCACTGCTGGGAAAGGTTTGCCTAGGTCTTGGCATTTTGTATTGTCTGCAGGTGTTGGGTTTCTGTGGGGGATGTTTAATTGCGTATGACCTACACATGATCTCCTTAGAGCACGTAAGGAGTTCTGAAAGAATAAAACACCTAAGCTCAGGTGGGCTTGGGGTTCTACTGTCCATTGAGTATGGCGCTGGCCAGGATGGTGGTTCCCTTTGCTGAGGTCTGGCAGGGTTTGAGTCTATGAAAATGCCTCTTTGTTTCCTTGGTGAGCCCCCACAGCAACTTAACTACTACACTTTAGGCCTTTTAACTGTGCAATGTTTAGTCATTCATTTCCCTATATTTCTTGAATGATATTAGAATTTTTTCTCTGACTTTTCATTTTGAGGCGCAGTTGTTTGTGACTTTGTATGTTGTCTTCTAGGAGTGCTGTCCAAGATACGATACAGATCTGACGTTTTAGGACAGAGTGTGGTCAACTGTGTAGGTAGTGAATTTCAGATGTTTGTAGTGGCAGTCCCGAGACTGATATACACTGTTGTAGCAACTTTGCTAATGACAAAGTAATGATATGACAGACCTTAACAAAACCAACTTACTAACTCACAGAGGCCAGCTTGATAATAATATCTTGTGCAAAATTTAAAGAATGTCAAACATTGGCATTTTATTTGAAATGATATGAACCTAGGGAAAACTAGTTTCAATTTTTGTATGTTTTTGTCATTTTTTCAGCAGATTGTAGGATGTGAAAGCCACACGTTTTTCCGAATTGCCATGGTAAAATTGGCCATGTAAGCAGGCTTTGCAGTCCTTTTTCTTTTTGTCTTAACTGGTTTTTAGATGATGGCAGTAATTACTATTGAAATGATGCTTATGGCTTGTAGATGAGTTATTTTTCAACTCTCATTAAGTAACAGCTTCACCATGAAATTTGGTAGCTCTGCCTCTTACAATGTATAGTTTATGTATATAAAAAGCCTTAAGTAGTTTTTTCTTTTATGTGCACAGGTGTGTGTGTATGTGTACATGTGCGTGCATGTAAACATGTATGGAAGCTGGAGGACCATTCCAGATGCCATCCTTGGGGATAGGATCTCCTTGGTCTGGAGGTGTTTCCTAGTCATCACATAAAAGCAGTGTCCTCTTTCCCCATTGTGTTCAGTGTCTCATCATTCTGAATTTTTAGTACCATGAAAATAGGGATGTGGTTGGTCATGCTGTCTGTTCAGGGCCTGAAGAACACATAGCATGCAGTAATAAATGTTTATAAACTCAACATTAATAATAAACGATTCCAAAATTTGCTTAATATTTTTCAACTATTATCTTTTTCTACAACTTATTTCTATTCCAGAGCCTTGCTTTTCTTCTGATATTTAGCAAATAGCTGTGTTAGCACAAAGTGTTGGGTTGCAGTCCCTTTCAGGACATTTAATCATTGAGTTGTCAAAATATTTTGTAAAATATAAATGAGTAAAGTCACTTCTGACCCATTAAGAGGCTGTGTTTCACTGACATAACTCTCATTTGAGATCACTTTTATTTGGGCTTACAGCTAATAAATCTGTTTGGTTTATGTGAAACAGGATAGAATGATCTTGTAGCCCACATATCCTTTAGTTGATTATCTGAATATTTTAAATTAATGCATCATGTATTCCATGCTGAGGTGCTTAAAATTGTTATATTTTCAGTTGTTGGGAATATTGTTTAACACAAGAAAAATGTAATTCACTAAAGCAGTTATGACTCTAAAGATAGATTCTTTAAAAATGTAACAGAGTGAGTGGGGACATGGCTCAGCAATAAAAAGCACCTGCTGCTCTTCCAGAGAACCTGGCTTCGATTCCTAGCACCCATATGATGGTTCACAACCACCTGCAACTTTAGTTCCAGGGAATCTGACACCCTCTTCTGGTGTCTGCAGGCACCAGGTATGCACATGCTGCACAGAATTAAAAAAATTTAAAAAAATGTAGCATTAAAAGGCATAGTATATAGTGGTCCTGGGTTTGTTCTTCAGCACTGAAAAGAAAAGAAGGAAGGAAGGAAGGAAGGAAGAATTCTAGATCTCTAGGAAAGATTTAAGATTAGGGGCTGGCGAGATGCCTCAGTGGCAAAGGCACTTTGTGCTAAGCCTGATAACCTGAGTTCAATCCTTGGGACCCATAGAAGGAGGTAGAAGGAGAGAACTGACTTCTGTAAATTGTCCTCTGACTTCCACACCCCTTGTGTGATTATAGACACACATCCTACATATGCGCGTACGTGCACACACACACACATGCACACACACGCATACACACACACATGCACATGCATACACACACACTTAATGGAAAAAAAAGAGAGAGACTGGTACAAAGAGAGGATGGTTTAGTAAAGTGTTTCCTTATAATTACAAGGATCTGAGTTAAATATCCAAGAACTTATGTATGAAAAGCTGGGTTTTGAGGTGTGCTCCTTGTAATTCCAGTGCTGGGGAGGTGGAGACAGGTGGATCCTTGGGGCTCCCTAGCTAACCAGCAAAGGAAGCTTGGCAAGTTCCAGGCCAATGAGAAACATTGTCTCCAAAAAAGGTGAACAAATCTACTGAGGAACGACATCTGAGGTTATCTTCTGGCTTTCACATGTGCATTCACACACATGAACAGGCTTGAACAAACTCAAGAATGGTTCCAAGAATTACTCTGAACTTTTATGTAAAATCACATTTCCCAGTGCTAACATTTTCCCCATATTTTCTTTGATATCCCTCTTCCTTATGTACCCGCCTTCTTTTTAGCTTCTTGAGAGTTAATAACAGAAACTCAAAGCCATTGGTTTTTATAACCATTGCATAATTAACCAAAATCAGGACAGATAGTATAAGACCATGTATAATCTATAGTTCTTATTTAAGTTTCCTACTCATGTTCATGATAGCCTTGAACTTACTGTGTATTGCAGGCTAGCTTGAAACTTGAAGCAAGCAATCCCCCTGCCTCAGCCTTCTGAAAGTTAAACATTTTTGAAAATTATAGACAGTTACTTTGAAGCAAGTCTGTCCATTTGGATTGTGCTGATGCTTCAAAGTGATTATGTTTCTCAGTGTATCAGCTCAGGAGCACCTGATGTTGATTTTGTGTCATTTTGTCATTTGTGGGTGTTCATTTTGACCATTTGCTTAAAGTGGATCTGCCAGAGTTCCCCAGAACCCAAACTTGATTTCCTCTGTTAACTTACACAGTATCTACTGGCACCTTGAGACCAGTTAGTTTTCCCTTACTCCTTAGTCTTTCATAATCACCATTAGCATTGACTGACACAATTGTCAATGGTAAATTTTCAGTTCTCATTCCTCCCCGCACTTGTTAATTGGGTTCTGCTGTAAGGAAGATCTTGCCTCTTTTATTGTTTAGTAATATTTTTCTTGTATAAACTCATGGATTCTTATTTAATGACTTATCTGTTATCATTTAAGTATTTTGGTACTAACAATATCATGTATTTGGCCAGCGGAAGCCTTTTCATCTAGCTTCTAGGAGCTTTTGACATGTCCCATCATTTTTTGAGCGTTTTATTCTAAGCCAGTTTTTTTGGCAAACACTTTATGTAAGTAGCCAGGACAACAAATATTTTTGGCTTTGTGGACTGTTCAGTCTTTGCTGCAGCTTCTTAAATTTGCCTATGTGTCAAGAAAGCAGCCACAGACAGTTTGTAAAACAGTAAGTGGGCTGTGTTCCAATAAAAATTTATTCACAAAGAAAGTAAATAGATTTAGCCTGTGGTCCATAGTTTGTGGACCCATTATTATTATTGTTGTTGTTATTTTATTGAGACAAGGTGTTGTTATCCAATTTAAGCTGTTCTCAAACTCATGGTCCCCCTACTCTCAGCCTCCCAAGTTGATGAGATTGCAAGTGTGTTGCACCATGCCTATCCTTGCCAGCCCCTCTTCTGGGCACTAATTTGTGTGTGCATTCCTTCTTTTCCTCCTTTGTTTGTTCTTTCCTTTCCCATCTGTTTATTTTTATTTGTTTATTTTTTTAGAGACTGGACATCATACAGGGTATCATATATCTAAGGGTGGCCTCAGGATTGCTATATAGCTGAGGATGACCTTGACTTTCTTCTTTTCTTGCTTCCATCTACTTTCTGATTGCTGGGATTACAGGTGTGCCGCCATGTCTGATTTTTGTGGTACTGGGGATAGAACCCAGGGACTCATGTTGCTAGGCAATCTTTCTACCAACTGAAATACAGACTTACTCTCATCATGTTTGTGCTACCTTACTCCAGTTTTAGAATTGGCCATTTTTCTAAGGAGCTGTGGTTCCTGTTAATGGTAAATGGTTGTTTGATATGGGTATTAGCTAAAGTCATCGCTGCTGGGTTACCACTGATTCTAGGCTCTCAATACATAGATGTGATGCCTTAAATGAGAATGGCGCCCATAGGCTCCTGTGTTTGAATATTTGGTCCCCCACTGGTAGAAATGTTTGATAAGCATTAGGAGGTGTGGCCTTGTTGGAGGAGGTGTCTCAAAGGAGGCAGGCTTTGAGGTTTCAAAAGACTTATGCCAGTTCCAGTTCCAGTGTACTCTCTGCCCCTTGCTTGTGGATCAAGATGTGTGCTCCAGCTGTTGCTCCAGTCTACTGTCACCATGCTTTCACTCTGCCATTATAGACTCTAACCCTCTAGAACTATAAACCCAGTTAAATTTTTTTTATAAGTTATCGTGTTCATGGTATCTTATTATAGCAATGGAAAGAAATTAATACAACAGAGGTAGGCAATAGAAGAATATATGTATACATACTTGTATATATGTATGTATCTATAGACATATTTCTATTTTTATAACTACTTTAAACCATTGAGTTATACTATATCTAATTCCCTTGTGACTTTAGCCTTTCTATACTTGTAATTTTTTTCTTCAACATTGACAAAATTGATTTCTATTATCCACAAAGTTTTACTTACTTGTTCAATCCTAGAATATAGAGAATGTCTTAGAATTGTTAATTTATTGCTCTGTGAAAACCAAATCTAGTAACTGGAATTTAACTTTTATGTATACTTCTTTTTTGTTTCCATCCTTTGGGTTTGGCTAAAGGTTGTGCTCAAAAGCTTCTTGAAGCTGGGCAGGATGGTGCATATTTGTAATCTTAGCTCTCTGGAGACTGAGGTAGGAAGATTGTAGGCTCCATACTAGCCTGGATTATATAGTGAAACCTCTTAAATAAAAAACAAACAAAAAAAATGAAAAGAGTACTTGAGTCAATATGTAATCTAAACCATGACCTTTCTCTGCTGCCTCTAGGGATTTGCTTTTTTAAACTGAAAAAACGTACGTGATTTATGGCATACAATATGATAGTTTGATATATGCATCCATTGTGGTATTACTGAATCAGCTGTTTATTACCTCACATACCTATTTTCTTGTGATGCAATGTCTAAAAATCAGCAATGTTATTAGCATACAACAGATCTCTGGAACTTACGCCTTTGGATTAACTTTGGTATCCTCTGACAATTATCTTGCCAGTACCTTCTACTCCTTTAGTTTCCAGGGACCATGATTTGACTTACTACTTTTAAGAGTTGAACTTTTTTAGATTCCGGGTATAAGTGAGATAATGTGCAATTCGTTTTTCTGTGCAGTTTTACTTAGCATGGTGTCCTCTAGGTTTATCCATATTATCACAACTGACCCCCCACCCGAAAGCCCCTGTAGTATTCCATTGTATCTATACCAACTTTTCTTTACTATTTGTGTACTAATGGGTGTTGAGGCTGAGTCCATATTTGATTTTGGCAGTGAGGCTGCAGTGGCTATGGGAGTGCAGATGTCTTTTATATGTGATGGTTTCATTTTCTTTGAATATGTGTGTAGAAGTGGAATTGCTGACACATAGGTTAGGATAGTTCTATTTTAAAACATTTGAGAAACCCCACATTATTTTTCTGAATAGCTGTAATAATTAATGTTTCTTCTAGTTGTGTAATTATCTTTTATTCACCTCCTACCAACCTTGTTATTTTTTGTTATTCTGTTCACAGCTATCCTGACAACTGTGGGAAGATTTCTCATGGTGGCTCTCACTTGTGTTTCTTTAGTGACCAGTGGCGTTCCCATCTTTCCGTACACCTGCTGGGAAGTTCTGTGTCTGCCTCTGATAACTTGTCTATTCAGATCCTGCTTCACATTAAAAGCCAGGTGGTTTTTTTTTTTTTTTTTTTTTTTTTTTTACTGTGAAGTTGGTCCAATTCCATATATATTTTGGATATTGATGTCTGATCAGGTGAATGGTTTGCAAATGCATCTTCCAGTTCCACAGCTTAAATCTTCAGCCTGTGGGTTGCTTCCTTTGCTGGGCAGAGATTTGTTAGTTTGATTTAATCCTGTCTGTGGTTTTGTTCTTTTGCTCTTGTTATCTGTGCTTTTGGGTTCATAGATCAAAAGCACAGCAGCAGCAAAGAGTTTGCCCAGATCAGTGCCACAAGCTTTACCCCTTTGCTTTCCACACGTGGCATTACATTTTCAAGTCTTATATTTAAATCTGTAATAATTTTGAATTGAATTCTTTTTTGAGTTGATTTTTGTCTATGGTATGAGACAAGAGTCTAACTTCATGCTTCTGCACACAGGGTTCTAATTTTCATATTACTACTTAGAGGCTATCCAATTTTATTGGGTCTTCTTGGCATTTGTGTTGAGGATCATTCGTTATGAATGTTTGTGTTTCTAAGCTCTTTTTCTGTTTTCACTGACCTGTGTTTCTATGACAGAACCATGCTATTTTGGTTACTATAGTTTTGCAGTATACTTTGATTTTAAATTTTATTATATTTATTTGTGTGTGTGTGTGTGAGAGAGAGGGGGGGGCAGGGTTGGGTTATGGTCATGTTATGCCAAGAACAGGAAGCAACTCAATCCAGCTCAGGCATTCTGCTTTGGGTTAGAAAGGCAGCAACTAGTTGGATAGTAGGCATTAGCGCCAACAGTCTGTCTCTTGACACTATTGTAATATAAACGGTTGCCTTTCATCAGAGGCTATCCTCGTGTCTAATGCACTGTTGCTGTGCTGAGATCTTTTTTCTCTCTTGTTACAGAAAATTCCTTGTACTTGTTTTGTGCTAGATCCTCTCCATTGAGTTCTGGATCACCATCATTCTTAGTTAACTATATCATCTTGGTAGAACATATCCTTTGTAAGAATATGAGGTCTTTGAAGCCTGCACTTCTGAAGATGTTTTTATTATATCTCTATACTTCATTAGTTTCATGAAATATATGAATAATTATAAGTTTGGATAATTTCCCTTAACTTTTACCATTTTATTGAGGTATGGTTTACACACGTGAGATAGTTCTAGTGTTTACATTTCTTCCTAAGGCCCAGTGTAACTTCTGTTGAGCTCATAGGGCTCCTGGTGGTGTTTCTTGGAGTGGTTTCTGCTGGGAGATGGACTCTCTCTGTTATCTCAAAGTGTTCTTTAGCTTGCCATCATTCTCAAAGGATATTTTTACTGCATATAGAATTCAAGGTTGATGGCTTTTTTTGTTTCAGGACTTTAAAGGTGTTCCATTGTCTTTGGCTGTCATGGAAAAAGATACTGTAAAAATAAATATGCCATTCAGAGTGTTGTTCCCAGGTGCCTTGTGCTGCATGCCATGTGCCATGTTTCCTTTCTCTTTTGTTTGCCATTGGCTCCTGTCACTGGTTTCCAGCAGCTTGCTTATGATGAGCTAGAGCTACAGCTGAGCTACAGTTGCATTGGAGAATTTCTTTTTAGGAATCACTGAGCTTCTTGAATCTGTATGTCTTTTGCCAAGTCTGTTTTAAGTCACTATTCAATTTTGAGAGCATTTCCAGTCCATCTCTTGGAACTCCAGTTAGCCTTATATTTGAGTTCTTGATGTTATCCTGAGTCCATAATGCTTAGTTCATCTTTGTGGTTCAGTTTTATTTCTGTCTTTCAGTTTGTTTGATTCCTATCAGGGACATTCACAGATACTTTTATTCTTTTACTATTTTTCTATCATGCTCACCTACAAAATCTTTTATTTTACATAGTATATAAATCAGTTTTAAAAATTGCATCTTAATTTTTTTGTTGTTGTTGTTGAGATGTCTTTTTCATCATTTCAAGTGTCTTGTCTTTTTACCTCAGTGAGTGTGGTTATCGTAGCTGGTTTAAAGTCCTTATCTTATTGATAATCATGAGCTCTGAGTTCTTTGAGATTGAAATTGTTAATTTTTTCCATTAGAATGGATCACATTTTCTGGGTTCTGTTATGTCAGATATTTTTGAATTGTGGTGTTTTTGTCTTCCCTCCCTCCCTCCCTCCCTTCCTCCTTTCTTTGTGTCTGTTTTTTGTTTTTTTTCAAAACAGGGTTTCTCTTGTAACTCTGGCTGTCCTAGACCTCACTTTGTAGGTCAGGCTGACCTAGAATTTACAGAGAACCGCCTGCCTCTGCCTCCCAAGTGCTGGAATTAAAGGCACACTGCCCGGCTGTTTGTTTTTAAAGAAACAAGATCTTATTGTTTTCCCAGGCTGCCCTTGAACTTCTGGGTTGAAGCTATTCTTTCCTCAGCCTCCTAAGTATCAGGGACTATAGGCCGTGCCACTGTGCCTGGCTTGGATTGTATATTAAGTATAGTTAATACTATCTTGTGTATTCCCTGAATTCTTTTCAGTTTTTCTTGGGAGGCTTGATGTTTCTCATTTATTGGTAGTTAGCATTCACCTCTCCCACCTCTGCTTTAGTTTCAGATTGTCTTATCTTCAGCAAGAGATGGCTCAAATCCTGGTTCACGTTTTTCAGTCTTTGTGATACTATCTTGAGTTTTCCCTACATATGTGAAGTTAAGGGGTCAGAAGAGGCTTAGGTGATGTTCCTCTGGGTTAGAAGATCCCCTTCTTCAGTTGTACTTTCTTCTGGAGTGCCACTGTAGTACCAGATGCTCAACAGATTGGTGATGCTAGCCGGTCTGTCTCTCTTGACTCTCTCTGTTTATTCTTTAGAATATGGGTAGTTGTTTCTGCCCACCCCCTCAGAATTTGTATTTTTACTTTAACTCATTTTAAAGTCACTCTCAGTCTTTAATGTCAAGTTTGATAGAGCTCTTTCATCAGGAGTTCACCTAGTGTGATATTGAAAAGCTCTTAGAGATGAGACTGGGAAGATATACTAGGGCACAGAGTTGCAGTGAGTGAGGAAGCCTGAAGGTTTAGAAAGACCATTTTCAAAATAGCTTTTATGTTTCAGTTAAAACATGAATTGTTGAAGAAGAGATTAGTGGTTGAGAGATCTATTAGGAAATGTCTGTCATTCTTATGCCACATTATTGCAATAACCTGGATTCAGACAGCTAAAATCAAGCAGAAAAGGAAGGAATCTATTTAGGAACACTGTGAGATTAGAATAGACAGACTTTGATAATAGGGTATTAGTGGAGGGAAACAATGAGGCGACTACTATTTGTTGCTGGGATGGTAATGGTGTCATTAATCTGGATGCACAGGTGGAAATTTTAGTTTGAGGAGAATAAAAAATTGAATTAGGAACATGTTACATTCTGAGTGCTTGCCAGTATTACTCAGCAGGAAATTGGAAAGTTGAAGAACTTTGGAGAGCAGGGGTAGAGATGAAGAGTTGAACTTAAGAGAAAAGTGAAACAATTTTAAGACTAGAACCTGGTGTGTGGTAGAAACCTAAGAGGTAAATGAAGAGGACTCAGTAGGAAACCTGAGAATTGGAGAGTCGAATAGAAGAATCAGGAGGCTGGTGTACATTGGAGGCCAAGGGTGAAGCATTTGTCCTCAAAGGGTAACCTGCATTCACACTAAAACAAACAAACAAAAAGCACTCCCCAAAACCAACCTAGACTAAAACTCAAAGCTTAAGCCTATGCTAGTGTTTAAGTAATGAAGATTTCTTCTCTAGTAATTCTGAAAGCTTTGTTACAGTGATGAACATAAGATCTTGTTCCAACAGGGAGTAAAGAATACGTGAAAGGGGAAGTAGAGGTTGTGAGTCAAGATCACTTTGTTAAAAACTGTCAGGGATGAGAATGAGAAAAATGAAATAGTAGCTGGCAGCTTAAAGTGGACGTAAGGGGAGCAGGCCCAGGCCCTGACTTTAGTTGAGAGCTGTTGGAAAGGCTGCTATGGAGGGAGAGGTAGGTGTGGTAACATTCTAGAGTAGACAGAGGATGAAGATGAACAAATAGGAAATTAAGTTAAATATACAGGGGCATTTTTGCCTTATTAAAGGAAAAGAAAGGATAGTACAGGTGTGGAGAAGTCCTGGCAGGAGGAGAGTCAGTCTCTATAGGAGGAGTTGGGAATTAAGATATTGAGAATGAGAATTAAGCAACTGATGCTTGCACTTTAAGTTATGGCATAGAAAATAGTTGGAGACAAGTCTTCCTTTAGACATCAACTAGGAAAGCCAGGCTTCCCACCCCCTACATCTACTCAAAAGGTATTTGAGAAATGACAGGAGAGGTTACCTAGGAAAGAATAAAAACAGGAAAATAAGACTATTTTTTGGGATTGTTTTACTCCAGTGAATATTTGCTGATTTTGAAAGGATTAGCTGAAAAACCAAGCAGTGCCTTTGACAGCCTCTTAGAGTTAGAGGACTAGGGATTAGCAACTAATTTGGTATGTGTGTGATCTGGCGACCACTCCTTTTTGGGATGGAGGCCCTGAAGGGTCACAGGGTAGGTGAGTTGTACAGGTATAGCCCCATTGCACAGGACTGCAACTCTGCCGTAAGTACAGTTATAATTTATTTCTTTTTCTTAAGTGCTTGGCTGAAACAAATTCAATCCCTATTTGGAATATGATAATTTTATTATAGGCATCCAATTTTTATACAAAATTATGTAAATATGTCCTGTTTAGAACTTGATCAAACAAACTTGAACAACTTGAAGTAAAAGCAACAGAACTTACTGTATTCACAGGGACATCTGATATTGCAGTTTTTAGGCTCTGACTTTAGTGTGTCTGTGCTTATCTTATTTGAAGAAATAAAAGGCAAGGCTCAATATTTTTAGAAGAGAAGTTAAAATTTTAAAAGGTGGGGCTTGTGAGATGGTTCAGTGGGTAAAGATGATTGCTGTCAAACCTGATAATCTGAGTTTGATTGTTGGAACCTGCATGGTGGAAGGAGAGAACTGACTCCCATAAGTTATCCTCTGACCTCCATGCAGTGCCGTATCATATTCTCATCCCTTCCATAAAATAAACAATAAATGTAAAAAAATTAAACTTAAAAAGGTGAAGTGAACTGGTGGTGGTGGTTGTGAATGCCTTTAATCCTGGCACTTGGGAGGCAGAAGCAGACGGATCTCTGCGAGTTTGAGGCCAGCCTGGTCTACAGAGTGAGTTCCAGGACAGCCAGAGTTACAACAGAGAAACCCTGTCTTTAAAAAAAAAAAAATGAAGTAAGGTGAAAATGCGAGTCTTAAAAAAGCAATTGAAATTAGAATATTAATGATGGGTTTAATAGAAGATTAGATGGAGCTGACGGGGGTGGGGGGTGGTGGTGGTGGTGATTAGTGAAGTGGTAAAAATCAGAGAAAAGAGGCCCAACTTTAGGTCAAACTTATCTTGAGCTAGTTTGGGCCAGATCAAAGTACACAATCAGAGCAGCCTTCTGCCTCCAAAGACCATGGTGAAGCCCGCCATCCATGCTCCTGCCACACAAGCTTGACTTACTTTCTTCTTCTTTTTTTCTTTCTTTCTTTTTTTTGAGAGCACAGGGGTGGGAGGGTGGATCAGGGAGAAATGGGAAGAGGGTGTTACCGAGATACACTGAATGAAACTCAAGTTATTAATAAAAGTATTATAAAAATAAATTAAAAAAAGAAAAGAGGATGGAAAATACTGAAGAGCTTGTGGGAGGCGTAGAGATAGTGAGGAAATCAAGTTTATAATTGGAATCCTAGATAGGGTTGAAATGGATAGAAGTAATTTTTGAAAAGAAAATGATGAAAACCTTTCCCAAACTGATGAAAATGATCAAGCAATAGATTCAAGAAATTTTATTGATCCCCAAGTAGGATGAAAAGAAATCCATTCCTTGAATATGGTGGTAACTGTGCAGAATACCAAAGATAAAGTTTCCAAAGAGCCAGGGATGGGGAACAGTATACTTTCAAAAGAATTAAGAGACTAACAACTGACTTCTTGACAGAAATAAAGTTTATAAGACAAAGGTATGATACCTTAAGCTCTGAATCTAGTTGATAGTCTAGAATTCTAAATCTTGCCAAAAAAAAAAAAAAATCTTATGAGAACAAAGACTACATACAAATGTTTCACACTTGTGCAAAAGACGTAACTAGTGGCTGTCATAATGGACAACACAGATATGCAAATTTCCATCACTGCAGAAGACACTTAAAGTTATTTTCCTTCACTAAAGTTCTTAAAGTTATTTTCAAATATGAGGCAGCAGGGAATGTAGCTCAGAGTACTTAACCCTGAACTTCGGTTCCCAATGAACTTCGGTTCCCAGTGCAGCAAAAACCAGATAGCACGAGAGTATCTTGGATAACATTGTACCCTCACATAGACTTTAGATGGCAGATTCCTACAGAAAAATAGATTAACAACACTAACCAAAGAATAAGGTTTTAAAATCCAATTTATCTTTTATGTTGTGAGGATCTTTTTTTTTTTTTTTTAATGATATTTTTGTTTGGCTTTGGTATTGACTGCACAGAATGATATTTTAAATTTTTTTTGGAAGTTTAAAAGATTCCTTTCATTATTTGATAGATTCCAAATGAAGCCATTTTATACTTTGCCTTTCTTTACTGGAAGATTTTAAATTACCAGTGCAGCTTCTTATTATATACCCAGATTTACCATTTCTTCTTGAGTTAGTTTCAGTAATCTTTATCTTTCTAGTAATTTTCCACTTTATGTAAGTTTTCTAATTGGTATCTAGTTATCATATTCCCTTATAATCTATTTAATTTCTATAAGGTTTGTAAGGATGCCTCTGTTTTATTCTTGTTCTGTGGTTATCCTGTGGAGATAGAATGGACCCTCTCCTAAGTAAAGGTGTGGTATCCATACTGAAAACACTCCATTGCCCAAGAGGATTGGAGAGAAACCTTATTACTATCTGGGAGATTCCTGGAGACCATAAAGTCAGCACAAGTTGGCTTGTGTTGGATGAGTGAAGCTAAAGGAATATAGTTTGGCTTTTATAATGGCTTAAGGGTTGGGGAAAAGTTCTGTAGCTGCCTGGATTTGAGAAGTTTAAATTTCACTTGAGACCAAAGGGTGGACCACACCTGGCCATTCCTGTAGGTTGTTCACTTGTAAGTTCAAAAGGCATAAAGGGAGTTGAGGTTTAAAATAAGTCAATGGAGTAAAGTTCTATTACAGACCTCAGTTTTGTAACGAAATTATTTTTCTTCAGTTTTCTACTTCACGTTAGATAATCTTGGCTGGTATAGCTTTAGATTTATTTAAATTTCCTCTGTAAGCTTATGTCTGCTATTGAACTTTTCTAGTGAATTCATTTCAGTTATTATATTCCCCAACTTAAGTTCCATCTAATTCATTTAAAAATAATTTATCTCTCTTGTTGATATTCCGTCATTGTCGTTATACTTAAATTATGGTTTCTTTTGGCAGATTTATAACAGCTGCTTTGATGCCCTACTTGGGTAAATTAAAAACCTAGGATCCTCCAGAGATGGCTTTTGTTAAATCTACATTCCTCTGTCAACTTTACTTTCCTGATTCTTTGCATGTTTTGTTGATAGCATATATTCTGTTCTCTGGTTCCCTTTTCTCCCTTTTCAGAGTTGGAGATGGTGCCCCCCCACCCTGCACTTATTTTGTAA
Source organism: Cricetomys ansorgei (assembly GCA_026225945.1). NCBI lineage: Eukaryota > Metazoa > Chordata > Mammalia > Rodentia > Nesomyidae > Cricetomys > Cricetomys ansorgei. Next base: position 22,928,840 of record JAMJFZ010001796.1, read on the forward strand.
TAATTATCTTGGTCAGCATATCTTAGTGGTTATCCTGTGATTGGTCACAGATTGTTTTGATTCTTTGAAAGGAGGCTGCCACCCTTTGTAGGTGATTCTGTTCAGGCTTGAGAGTACATTTCCAAGTTCAGTTTACTAGTCTGCACTGGGGTTTTCCTTCTGTATTTGTAAAGCCTCATATTCCTGAAGAGGTGGGTTTCTCCATGTGACATTTTACTCCTTTCCTTCATGTATGTGGTCATGTTTATAGTGTTGTGCATGCATCAACTTCCAGATCAGCAGGAGAAAGTTGATACTCTCTTTTTCTCTCTCATTTCCTTCTTCTTATTTTTTTCTCTTCTTCCCCTCCTATTCTGTCCCTTCCTTCCCTACTACGCTTCTTTCCTTTTTGGTTTTCTAAAACAGGGTCCCAGTTGTGTAGGATTAATTGGGCTCAATCTTTCAGCAATTTTTCTGCCTCAGCCTCCAGAGTATTGCTATTGATTGCAGGCATGCATCACCATGCCAAACTGGCTTCTAGCCTTCTGAGTCCGTGGACTGTAGGAGCGTACCATTACACCTGTTCTCTCTTTAGTTATTGTTGTTTTTTTTTTTTTTTTTGCGACATGATTTCATGTGGCCTTGAACTTGTTGTGTGGCCGAGGAGGACCTACCTTAAACTCTGATTCTCCTTCCTCTTCTTAAGTGCTGGGGTTACAGGAGTGCACATCTAGGGACCAGACTTAGGGACTTGTGGATGCTAGGCAAGCATTTTACCCTGAGCTACCTCCCAGCCCTAAGAAAGTCTTATTGCCTGTGCCATTCCTTGGTTTTCCCATGTTAAACTTCTGACTCATCTGCTGATCTCTAGCTTGCTCTCACTGATATTGAAAACTTGAGTTAGTTTTGTAATTGGCCTTACCTGAATTCCTGATCCCAGAATCATTGTTGCTTATGGCCATGGCCCCATGTATGTAATTGACTGTGTTCTTCTCCACATAGACTCAGTTTCCTCAGCTGCAGCTTTCAGAGTGTGTTGGTTTTGTAGGAATTCTGCCCCATAAGAATTAAGAGTAGCTGTGGGTGGTAAGAGTCTTCATCTAAAGCACCACACATACCTCTACTGTTCATATAGCAACAGTGGGTCTTCATGGACCAGCATCCCAGTTTGATGTGTATTTTTAGTCAGTATCTAAACCTTTACATTATTTCAATGGTTTTATACAGTTTTATTGTTGTTTTTGTTCTGGGGGATAAAATTTGCCAAATTCCTTCTTCCACCATTTTAGTTTGTTCTCTCTCCCCAACTTCCTTCTCCCTCTCCCTCTCTATTCCTCTCTCATTTTAAATGTACTTGATTAAGACAATGTTTCAACATGTGTTATGAAACAGGAAGCCATTGGCTTTCTTAAGATGATGTTAAGTAGCTTAATGCTGCTTGTTGATTAACCTACGTTTGTCACTGACTAGTAATAGAATTGTCTTTTTGCTTCAGCGAGATGTTTTTCTCCCTCGTTTCCTGTCTGTATTATTGCATTGGTTTTGCCCTCTTTTACTTTTCCCAGGTCTTGCTTTCTGTCAGCTGCTTAGCTCTGCAGAGTTTAGCTTGTCGTTAAGCCTCTTTGACTTTGTTCCTTTCTTTTCTTCGTTGCATAGCTTCATGAAATCATCTGTCCTTGCTGTGCCTGAAGGATGAGACTAGGCTAATGAGTGAGAAAGTACAAAACCCAGGCACTCTCAAGCCCCGCAAGTGTGCCCCTGGTACTTTGTGGGATCTTCATTTTTCAGGCTTTGGCTCTAGGTACCTGGGTTTGCCCTTGTTGGCCTCTCACTTCCCATATTTCCTACCAGTATGTGTGTGTTTGTTGTAATTTACCTTCTATTTCAGTAGGGTGCATTTAATTCAGGGCTTTGAACCTTTGCTATGCTTTGTGCACTATGCTAGGTTTAGAGGCCAGAGAGTCTCAAGATATCACTTCATGTGCTCATGAGCTGTCTCCAGATTTACTTTCTCAAGTGTAGTTCTTTTTTTTTTTTTTTTTTTTTGATTCTTTGACATGGTACTAAAAGCTCCCTTTTGGTATCATGTGCCATATTGGCTGTTATTGCCTGTTTATCCTTGCCCTAGTCCAACTCTTCAGACTGGCCACGCCCATGGTGGGGGCCCTTTTCTAGGTGTTGTTGGACTGTGTATCATTGTTTTTCATTCTGGAAATTATTTTGTTCTTTAGGTTGTCAAGGGAGTATCTAGGGTTTCTTCAGGGTTCATGAGCCTTCACAACAATGCAACAAGGAAGGTAAAGTTGTCTGTTTAGTCATGTTTTTCTTAACATCATGTATAATCAGTTTTTCCTGCTTCTTTCTAGTGTGTTGGTGCTCAAAGGGGAGCTTTTGATTCTAGCTGTTTGGTTTAGTCTTGGCAATTTTGTTCCCTATATCCTGTGTTCTCTTTCTGCTCTTTGCTGACTTTTTAGAAGCATGGTTTCCCTGAATGACCCTGCTCCACTTGCTGTTCTCACTATTCATGGAAACACACTCATCTGTAAGAAATGGGGCTGCTCAGGGCCCATATTCTCGGCACTGTGGGAGCTACTGGGGTGCAGTGATGAACCCAACCAACATAATAGAAATTACAGAATTATTTTTTTCTGTTGATTTGGGGATATTTTAATTGGGTCTCTGTATCCCACTTCCTTTAACTGGTAGTTTCTGCTTAATTTTGAATTCCTACCTGTGTCAGGATTGATACATCGGAGCCTGTCTTAGTTAATGTTCTATTGCTGTGAAGAGACACCGTGACCATGGCAAGGGCTTGCTTACAATTTCAGAGGATTAGTCCATTATCATCATGGCAGGCTGCATGGTGGCATGCAGGCAGGTGCTGGAGCAGTAGCTGAGAGTTACAACCAGATCAGTAGGCAGAGAGAAAGAGAGAGAGAGAGAGAGAGAGAGAGAGAGAGCCTGGCATGGGCTTTTGAAACCTTAAAGCCTACCCTCAGTGATATACTTCCTCCAAAAGGTCACAACTCCTAATCCTTTTAATCCTATCAAAAAGTTTTATTCCATGGTGACCAAGCATTCAGATATATGAGCCTATGAGGGCCATTCTTATTCAAACCTACCACAGAGCCCATTCTCAATTCTGACTTGTCTTTTTTTGTTATCAATTTGCACTAGCCTTTCAACCTACCCAAGGCGGCTCCTGTGCTTAGACTCACTATTGGGAACAAATTCTGATCATGGATTTTATTATTTTTTTTGAAACTTTCCTTGTTTTCTTTTTTAAATATTTATTATTTACTTATGTATCTATTTATTTTTCTTTAGTTGTATAATACATATCAACACCCCTCCATTCTTCCCAGCTCCCTCCATCTTCCCTCTCCTATGATATATCCTCCTTATCCCCACCCACTCATCCTCTCCCCTGTTTCTCCCCATAGAAGAGAGCAGTCCTCTTAGGATTACTGTTCAACAGGGCACAACAATATGGGCAAGGCCAGGAACTAGTCCCTACATTGAGGTGGATTAGGCAACCCAGCTGGAGGAAATGGATCCTAAGGGCAGGCAAAAGCATCAGAGAACCCCCACATACACTCTGGCCTGTAGGTTCTCTGCAGGAACACTAAGCCAGACAATCACAAGACATATCTAGGAGACCCTGCAGGTTCTATGTCTGCCACTTCAGGCTCTGTGGGACTCTTAAGAGTGCTGGTTTGTTGACTCCATGGGGCTTGTTCTCCTGAAGTCTTCTACTCCTCTGGTCTCCCAAATCCCTCCTCCCCCTCTTCTGTGGGTTTCCTGAAGCCTTGCATGATGTTTGGCACTGGGCCTCTTCATCTGTTCCCATCAGCTGCCTGTGGAAGCCTTACTGATGGAGACTGGGCTAGGTACCTATCTATGAGTAGAACAGGATATCACTAGAAATCCTCTCCTGGCTATCCAGTCTCTAGTTCCTGGCCTAGCCTGCAGAATCAGGCATGGGTTCTCTCCTTTGGCATGGAGTTCTGCCCTTTCCATTGTCCCAGTGGGTCCTGTAGGGAGGATGGGTTATGGGCTGAAGGTTTTGTGTCTGGGGTGGTGTCCCAGTCCTTCCACTGGATGCCTTGCCAGTTACAGGAGATGGCCTGTTGAGGCACCTCATCCCCCATTGTCAGAGGACCTAACCAAGGTCTCCATCATGGATCTAGTGAGTTTCTACTGCCCTCAGTCTCCAGATCCCCCCACCCCCTTATGTCCTGCAGTTACAGTTGTCTCTCCATATATTCTTTCTCTCTATCCCTCTCCCCTCACCTGGTCTTTCTCTTCCCACTTCTATCTTCCCCAGCCTACCTGCACCCTCTGTTCCACTTTCCCTTTACCAGAGAGATCCCTGTGTCCCCGCTGAGGCCCTCCTTGTTGCTTAGTCTCTCTGGATCTGCGGATTGCAGCACCTTTGCCCTTTGCTTAGCAGTTAATAACCACATGTCAGAGAGTACATGCCGAGTCTGTCTTTCTGGGCCTGGGCTACCTCACACGGGATGATTTTTTCTGGTTCTATCCATTTGCCTGCAAAATTCATGTAGTCATTTTTTAAAAATAGCTAAGTAGTACTCCATTGTGTACATGTACCACAATTTCTTTACCCTTTTATCAGTTGAGGGGCATCTAGGTTATTTCCAGTTTCTGGCTATTATGAATAAAACTGCTATGAACATAGTTGGGCAACTGTCCTTCTGGTAGGATGGAACCTCCTTTGGGTATATGCCCAGGAGTGGAATGGCTGGGTGTTGAGGTAGGTTGAGTTCCAATTTCTTGAGGAATCACCATATTGATTTCCGCAATGGCTGCACAAGTTCGCGTTCCCACTAGCAATGGAGTGTTCCCCTTGATCCTCGACCTCATCAGCATGAGTTGTCATTTGTGTTATTGATCTTAGCCATTCTGACAGGTATAATATATAATCTCAGAGTAGTTTTGATTTGCATTTCTCTAATGCAAAGGATGTTGAACACTTTAAGTGTTTCTCAGCCATTTGAGATTCCTCTTTTGAGAATTCTTTGTTTAGATCTGTACCCCATTTTTTGATTGGATTATTTCTTTTGTTGATGTCTAGTTTTTTGAATTCTTTTTATATTTTGGATATTAGTCCTCTATCAGAAGTGGAGTTGGTGAAAATCTTTTCCCATTCTGTGGGCTGCTGTTATGTCTTATTGATAGTGTCCTTTGCCTCATAGAAGCTTTTCAGTTTCATGAGAAACCATTTATTAATCATTGATCTTAGTGCCTGAGCTATCAGTGTTCTAGTCGGGAAGTTGTCTCCTGTGCCAGTGCATTCAAGACTTTTCCCCACGTTGTCTTCTATTAGGTTTAGTGCATCTGGTCTTGTGTTGATGTCTTTGATCTACTTGGATTTGAGTTTTGTGCAGGATGACAACTATGGGTCTATTTGCATTCTCCTTCATACACACATCCAGTTTGACCAGCACCATTCCTTGAAGATGCTGTTTTGTTTTGTTTTGTTTTGTTTTTCCAGTGTGTATTTCTCACTTTTTTGTTGAAGATCAGGTATCCATAAGTGTGTGTGAATTTATGTCTGGATATTCGATTTGGTTCCATTGATCAACATGTCTGTTTTTATGCCAGTACCATGGGATTTTTATTACTGTAGCTGTGTATTACAACATAAGATCAGAACTGATGATACCTCTAGAAGTTCTTTTATTTTTCAGGATTATTTTAGCTATCCTGGGTTTTTTATTTTTCCATATGACATTGAGTATTGTCTTTTCAAGGTCTGTAAAAAATTGTGTTGGGATTTTTATAGGGATTGTGTTGAATCTGCAGATTGCTTTTGGTAAGATGGCCATTTTTACTATGTTAATCCTACTGATCAGGAGTTCTCTTCCGAGAACTTCAGTTTCTTTCTTCAACAACTTAAAGTTCTTTGTCAAACAAGTCTTTTACTTCCTTGGTTAGAGTCACTCCAAGATATTTTATATTGTTTGTGGCTATTGTGAAGGGTGTTGTTTCCCTGATTTCTTTCTCAGTCCATTTGTCTTTTTTATATAGGAGGGCTACTTATTTTTTTGAGTTGATCTTGTAGCCAGCCGCTTCATTGAAGTTGTTTATCAGCTATAGGAGTTCCTTGGTAGGTTTTTTGGAGGGGGAGTCACTTATATACACTATCATTTGCAAATAAGGATACTTTGACTTCTTCCTTTTCAATTTGTAACCCCTTGATCTCCTTCTGTTGTCTTATTGCTCTGTCTAAAACTTGAAGTACTTTATTAAATAGGTTTGGAGAAAGAGGACAACAACCTTGCATTGTTCCTGATTTTAGTTGAATTACTTTGATTTTTCTCTCCATTTAATTTGATGTTGGCAGTAGGCTTGCTGTAGATTACCTTTATTTTGTTTAGGTATGTCCTTTGTATCCCTAATCCCTCCACGACTTTTATCATGAAGGGGTGTTGGATTTTGTGTTCTTAGCATCTAGTAAGATGATCATGTACTTTTTTCTCAGTTTGTTTATGTGATAGATTACATTGATTGATTTTCATACATTGAATCATCATTGTGTCTCTGGGATAAAGCCTACTTGATTATGGTGGATGATCTTTTTGATGTGTTCTTGGATTTGGTTTTCAAGTATTTTATTGAGTATTTTTGCATCTATGTTCATGAGGGAGATCTGTAATTCTCTTTCTTTATTGAATTTTTGTCTGGTTTGGGTATCATGGTGACTGTGGCCTCATAGAATGAGTTTGGCAATGTTCCTTCTGCTTCTAACTTTGTGGAATAATTTGAGGAGTATTGGCGTTAACTCTTCTTTGAATGTCTGGTAGAATTCTGCACTAAAACCATCTGGCCCGGGCTTTTTTGGGATATAGGGGATATAGGACTGTTTAAATTGTTTATCTGTTCTTGATTTAACGTTAGTAGGTGGTATCTATTAAGACAATTAATTACCCATTTCTTTTAGATTTTCCAATTTTGCGGAGTACAGGTTTTTAAAGTATGACCTAATGATTCTTTGGATTTCCTTGATGTCTGTAGTTATATCTCCTTTTCTGTTTCTGATTGTATTGATTTGGATAGTCTCTCTGTCTTCTGACTAGTTTGGATAAGGTTTTGTCTATCTTGTTGATTTTCGCAATGAACTAACTTTGTTTCATTGATTGTTTGTATTGCTTTCTTTGTTTCTATTTTATTGATTTTATTCCTCAGTTTGATTCTTTTCATCTACTTCTCTTGGGTGTGCTTGCTTCTTTTTGTTCTTGGGCTTCCAGATATGCTGTTAATTTGCTAGTAGTATGTGATCTCTCCATTCCTTTTGGGTAGGAACTTTGTGCTATGAAATTTCCCCTCAGCTCTGTTTTCACTGTGTCCCATAGGTTTGGGTGTGTTATGGATTCATTTTCATTGAATTCTAGAAAGTCTTTAACTTCTGTTTTTATTTCTGTCTTCACCTAGTCATCATTCAGTAGAAACGTGTTCAATTTCCATGGATTTGTGGGCCTTCTGTTGTTGAAATCCAGCTTTAATCTGCGGTAATCTGATAGGATGCAGGGGATAATCTCAAATTTTTTGTACCTATCGAGACTTGCTTTGTGTCCAAATATGTGGTCAATTTTAGAGAAGGGTCTCCCACTATTAATGTGTGTGATTCAATGTGTGTTTTAACTTTAGCAATGTTTTTTTTTTTTGTTTTTTTTTTGTTTTTTTTTTACAAAAGTTGGAGCCCTTGTGTTCGGGGCATAGATGTTAAGAATTGAAATGCCCTCTTGGTGGATTGTTCATTTGATGAGTATGTAGTGTCTTTCCCTGTCTCTTTTGACTAATTTTGGTTTGAAGTCTATTTTGTTGGATATTGGAATGGATACATTGGCTTTTTTTTTTTTTTTTTAGGTCCATTTGCTTGTTAAATCTTATCCCAACACTTTGCTATGATATAATATTTATCTTTTGAGGTTGAAGTCTATTTCTTGTATGTAGCAGAAGGCTGGATTCTGTTTTCGAATTCATTCTATTAGTCTATGTCTTTTTATTGGGGAATTGAGTCCATTGATGTTGGGAGATATCAAAGACCAATGGTTATTAGGTCCTACTATTTTGTGGTTGTTGTTAGTTTTGTGTATGTGTGTGTGTTTGTGTTTCCTATTGGTTTTGATGGTGTGCAGTTTTATATTTCCTGTGTTTTCATGTGTATGGTTAAGCTCCTTGGGTTGGAGTTTTCCTTCTAGTATCCTCTGTAGGGCTGGATTTGTAGATTGATATTGTTTGAATTTGGAGTTTTCATGCAATATTTTATTTTCTCTATCTATGGTGATTGAAAATTTTGCTGGGTATAGAAGTCTGGGCTGGCATCTGTGTTCCCTTAGAGTCTGTAACACATTTGTCCATGCCCTTCTGGCTTTTAGAGTCTTTTTTGAGAAGTCAGGCATAATTCTAATTGGTTTGCCTTTATGTTACTTGCTGTTTTTTCTCTGCAGCTTAAAGTATTCTTTCTTTATTTTGTATGTGTAGTGCTTTTATTACTGTGTAGTGGGGGTTTTCTTTTTTTTCTGGTCTATTCTATTTGGTGTCCTGTATGCTTCTTGTACCTTTATAGGGATCTCCTGCTTTAGATTTGGAGAATTTTCTCCTATGATTTTATTGAAAACATTTTCTGGGCTTTCGAGCTGGGATTCTTTTTTTCCCTGTACTCCTATTATTCTTAGATTTGGTCTTTTTCATAGTGTCCCAGATTTTCTGGATGTCTTGTGTTAGTAGTTTTTAAATTTGATGTTTTCTTTTACTGATGTGTTTATTTCTTCCATTTGTATCCTCAACTCCTGAGATTCTCTCTTCCATCTCTTGTATTCTCTTGCTGTAGCTTGCTTCTGTAGTTCCTGTTCACTTTTCTAGGTTTTATCATTTACAGAATTCTCTCCATTTGTGTTTTCTTTATGGCTTTTATTTCCGTTTTCAGATCTTGAACAGTATTGTTTATTTCTTTCAATTGTTTGCTTGTTTGTTCTTAAGTTTCTTTAAGGGATTTATTTATTTCTTCTAATTGTTTGCTTGTGTCTTCCTGGGTTTCTTTAATAAGTTTACTCATTTCCTCCCCTTTTTTTCCTTCTCATTGATTTCTTTGAGGGATTTATTCATTTCCTGTTTAAAGGCCTCTGTTATCTTCATAAAGTTGGTTTTAAGATCTTTTTCTTGTGCTTCAGCTGTGTTGGAGTGCTCAGGGTTTGTTGTAGTAGGAGAGTTGGACTCTGGAGGTGACATATTGCCCTGGTTGCTGTTTAGTTGTATTCTTACGCTAGAGTTTAGGCATCTTAGTTTGGAGTGCTTAAAGGTTTAGGTGCTGAATTCCTAGGTTCGTCTTTAATGGATGAGTGTTTGGTTTCTTGGTTGCTTTGTCTTCTCTGGTCTTCTGTGTTTTTTGGCTTCTTGTTGAACAGTGGGTCTCTGCCCAAGGTGGGTGTTGGAGCTCTGGTGGCTACCTTGATCTTTGGTCAGCAGGGAGTCCCCTTCTGAGTTGGGGGCTGGGTCTTGGAGAGTGTCTTATGGGTGGCTTGTGTGGCCTGATCTAGAGCAGGGTCTGCCTGTCTAGTCTCCTGGCTGGGTTGTGTGGTCAGTGCCAGGGCAGGGGCTATGTGCCCCAGTTGATCTCTTGGCTGTTTTCTTGGAGTTGTCTTGTTCTCTCTGTGCCAGAGCAGGAGCTGTCTGCCTTGATTGGTCTCTGGGACTCAGATGCAGTGGCTGGAAGGGGTAGGAGGGTAGGATCATGGTGGTGTTTTTGGACTTTGAGCCTGGGCTGGGCAGGTGTAGTGGGAAGGGACAGAGAGCAGGATTCCTACATTATCTGGATCTGGCTTGCTCTGCCTGTGTCAGAGCAGGGGCTGTCTGCAGGAGTTGGTCCCTGGGACTCAGAAGCCCTTGTTTTTTAAATATCTGACTCTGTTAGTTCTTTTTCTGTCTTTATTTATTTTGCTGCTGTTATTAAATTTTCTACTTCTTCCTTTTTGTATTTGTAATGGTGCCCTAACTGATTTGTCAAGAGTGCTCAGTTCTTGCCCAGACCCCCAGTGTCTCTATTGATATTTCATGGGAAAGTGAAGGTTATTTGATTATCCTTTATATTATTCCCTTCTCTGCTGCAGTGGACCTTTGTATCCATTCTTGAGCACATTGGGTTGCCATCTTTATGTAATAGGTAGGTAATGTCTCCCTATAGATTATACTTTCCTAGTATTTGTTGGATTACTCCCCATGGACATGTACCCTCAAGAGAAGTCATCACCTTTTCTAACACCAGGCCAGCCCTAACTCCCAGCCCTACCACTAGGAACCTACCCACTTTCCATGCTGGTTGTGTTTCAGGTCCTCCTAGTTGCCAGGTGAGTCAACAGGTGAATCAGCCAGAGCTGTGGAGGACCATGTCAGAGGCCTCTGTTGTCAGTGTCCACTTGTATAACTCCAGTCCCAGCCCTTCCTGTTGTCTCATCTGTTTCTCCATGAGGTGCAGGTGCTAGTTTATATTCCATTCAGTTCTGCCTTCTGTGCCAAGATGGTTTTTCCTAAAACAGCTTTGGTCTATTGTTCTCTTCTGCTCATTCATGCTTCAGAAACTCCCTAGTGCCTTTGAAAAACCCGGCTTGTTTTCTAGACCTTCCAACTTGTTTTAATTTCCTTGCCACTGCCTTCCTCCATATAGGTAGGACTTGAGCCAAATGGAATTAATGTTGCAAGAATCTGCCTGTGTTTTTCTGTTTGCATCCTGATTTTTATTTCCTTTTGCCAGAAGTATGCTTTCCTTACATCTTAATGCCTTAGTTCTTTCTTAAACTTTCCCAAGGTTCTCTCAGATTTCCTGACCTGGACACACTCTTCCCATATATAGTTATCCATATTTCAAAAAATTATGGTGCTGTAACTTCCTGATGTATATTGCTATGCCTGTATGACTTTTTGAACCCAATTACCTTTCATCTTACATTTTGCTAACTATCATGAATTGCACATCTTTGTTAAATTAATGATTAGTACGTTTCTGCATTAGCTCTCAGATACCTTAGATTCCTCTCTGTTCTTCTCCCGTCCCCTTTCTGTTCTGTGAGGATATTTCTTTTGTTTCCTCCTTGCATTTGGATTAAGTTTATCTTTGAATCACTCCATGTAGCACTAAGTGGCCAGTTACCTTTATCTTCGTTGCTTTTCTTCTCTGAGTTAATAATAGTCTCAGTTTAAAGAAGACTTTGATCACTTGGTAAGGGTTGTGTGGGGGATTTGAGGAATAGAAGACATGATTCAAAATGATATCTTGATCCATTTTATGGAGAAGTGGTTAACTAGCAGGATTTGGTAGTTTGCAAGTATAGATTTAACTCTAGGGCTGATAGCCAGTAGAGACGAGAAAGTAGAAGTTGTAGTGGCATGTTCATTATCCAGGTGGTGGCCAGGGCCCGGCAGTAGGACCATATATTCTTAAGTTTTCATCCAATACCTATTCCATTACAGCTTTTAGATTCCAGATTTTTTTAAACCATCATTTAAAACCCCATTGCCCCTGTTTTTGTGCATTTCACAAGCTATATAGAATTGCCTACTTTCTTATTTTCTACTTCATTACCCCATTAGTGGAAATTTTAGTTGAAGTGCTCCACAGGAGCACTGTAGGGTACCTGTGAGGGTGAAGACCGTGGATGGAAATGCAGCACAGATGCTGTGACTACCCAGGAGAATGTGATACAGGACTTAGGGGAACACTTGCCTCGCCATCTAAGTGCCTCTCAGTACTAAATTTCCAAGGAGACAAAGGAAACCACAGGTAACTGCTTTCTAGTCACCAGTTTCTTTTTGATTTTAGCTCGTGACAACTGAGCTGCTCAAAGCAGGAAGAACTCTGAGCTGAATAATAGTGGGTCCCTGGATCTGGAGAGAAGAGGCCAACTTGGAACCAGTAATGAGCCATCCTGACTACAAGCTGAACCTTCGTCCCCCGGGAACCCCCAGAGGTAGTGAAAGAAAAAGGGAGCTTGCCTTGGCAACTGGAGACTTGGAATACAAATGGACTGGGTGTGGAAGTAGAGGGAGTTCTTTGGACTGAAGGAGACTAATTCTTTTCATGGACTGTTAAATATTTTCCCATGTCATTTATTCTTGAATTAGATATGGTCTTATTGTCTTAGTTGATTGTTACACAGCCATTTCATTTCCTCCAGAAATGTGACAGTCTTTTAACAGTTCTTATTTTCAAAGGGTTTGTATCTACAAATAGCAACGCATACCAGACCTATTATTCAGACTTTGCTCCAGGTGTAGTGTAGTGCTCATTTAGAACTAAAGTCTTACCTGTTTCATTTATGCTGTCTTACCTGTTCTTCCATTTTGTGACTGTTTGAACTCATCACTGGAGAGGTTCATTCTCTTGCTGGAATGTAGGGATAACAAGAAAACAACAACAAAAATAGTGAAGGCATAATATCCCTAGTTGAAAAAATAGAGATGTTTAAGTGAGGAAAGGACTGATTGTTGCCTCATGTTTCTAGGTGTGTCCTCTGCGGTTGGCCCGTATGGTGTTGGTGCTTCGCCAAGTGACAAAAAGTCAAAGAACAAGTCCATGCGAGGGAAGAAAAAGAGCATATTTGAAACCTACATGTGCAAGGAGGATGTTTCAGAAGGCTTGAAGAGAGGAACACTTATCCAGGTGCTTAAAATCTATAGTCTATTTATCCCCTGAATATATGGCATGGTAGTGTCTGGTTTATAACCTTTTTTCTTCTTCTATGCTTTGTGCTTTGACGTTGTGCAGGGTTTGTGCTTCCTAGACCTATAGCAGTGTAGAGGTGGTAAGTACCACCAGACTCTCATAGGCAAACCTCTGAGATGTGAGAAGAGAGAGCTTTGTAGCTCATATCAGTGCTGCCGAGGAATGCTATCTTGGGAGAGAGCTATGTGATCCAGGCTGGGGATTCGTGCAGTTGAGCAAATAAATAAGAAATAAGAAAACAAGCTTTCTAAATGAATCAACTGGTGTGAGCTCCTAAGACAGAAGCGGGAAATGGTGTTGGATTATATCAAACATTGAATTGTTCACTGTGCCTGAAGCACTTGAATACTGAATGACTGAGAAAAACGGATAAAGTTGTAGAGAAAACAGTAAACAGTATTTACTGAATGCTTTGTAGTTTGCATAATCTGTTCACAGGCTGTTCATTGGTGTAGCTGAACAGATGTTCATTGAGCATCCATCTTTGAGCCAAGAACACTTCCTGTTAGGAGAGTGCTGCGGGGTGAACTTGTGAAATGATATGAAATAAGGCAGCACAGGTTTCCTTGGGTGTGACATCCAAGTTAACAAGACTGGAGAAGGAAGCAGAGCTATGCCTTCTTTGAATCAAGAGTGTTTCATGTTCAAGTCTTGGATAGGAATACTGCCATGTGGTACCTGATTCACTTAAAATTATTGAGTGAGGAGCTGGGGAGATGGCTGTCAGGATAGTGCTTACCACACAAGCATGAGGACCTGATTTTGGTCCCTAGCACTTACATAAAAGCTTGGAGGAGTGATGTGTACCTGTAATCTGAGTTCTGAGGAGGCAGAGATGGGAGAATTCCTGGGGCCTGCTCGTTACCAGCCTAATTCCAGATTTACAGAAAGGCTGTGTCTTAAAAAACAAGGTGGAAAGTTATGGAGGAAGATAATTTGATGTTGATTGCTGGCCTCTATACAACCATGTATACACATGCACACACATGTGTACACACATGTATAATGTTGACTGAGTCCCATCTTCTCTTATTCTGAAAACTCAGATTCAATTATATTTTGGGCCAAAGATTCATTCCAAACAATAGATATCAGCTTCTCTGGTTTTACCACCTGTGGTCCATAGCACATGTGATTGATGTAGACTCTTGACACATCAAGTGTTTCACAATCAGTTGGTCTTTTTTATTTAGGAATACCATTGGCTTTTCTCATGGTTGTCTCTGACAAGTCTCTCTTAAGAGAGTGGAAACTGCATTTGGATACTTGTTCCTTCATTGATATATTTGTTTGTTTTTCATTGTTTGACATCCATATACTTCCCTTGACCTGCAAGTCTTGGCCCTCCTTGTTCCCATGTGAGATTTTGGTGTGCCTTTCTCATTGCTGTCTCTTGCCACCCCTTTTCAAGAATGTGCTATGTTCTGATTATCTTGGACCTAGATTTCCCTCTAAAACCTGTGCTTGCTTGGTGTAATAGCTTATGCTGATAGTTCCAGTACTTGGAAAGCAGAGCAGGCAGGTTTTTGTGATTTTTGAGGCTAGCATGATCTGTCTTTGTCTCACAGAAACAAAATCTAAGCCGCCGCCGCCACCACCACCACCACCCAAACCAAAATGAAACTGAATGTAGGACTCTGCCTAGACTTTGCCCTTGCTGTCTTGATGCTTGAGTTGCTTCCTCCTTATAAAGGGTGGCAATCATGTTTGCTCTGCCAGTCCCTGGTCAATCCTCACTTAAATGTCTCCCTCACTTCTGTAAGCAGAGTTGGATGTTATTACCGTCATAAAGTCAGCTTTGTTGTTTACGTATTAAAACTCTTACCTGTGTTTGTCTTTTATGTCTCTCCAAATAGACTGTTCATTCCCTTAGTGGTATGGTCATGCATATTCTACAGGTTAGCCTGGTGCCTGGGACTTAGTTGATGCTTAATAAACTTATATTGAATAATTTTTTTTAAACTGGGTGAATAAAGATCAAGATGCTGCCTTTTGAAGAAGAGTAAAGGGAACTTCAGTTGTTAGAAATTAAGAGAAAAATAGCTTTGGATTTTGATTATAGAAGTATACGTTTATGAGATAGGGTTAGAACAATGTTCTATAGTGTTAGTTTTTGCTTCCTTTTAATTTTTGCATTTGAAGTAACTTTTTGCTGGTATCAACAAAAAACAAAATATCTGATCAATATGACAGCTCACATTCCCAGGAGTTTGTAAGTGATTCCTCCTGGCCTATGACATCATAAGCCTCCACAGCCAGAGGCCCTCTCACCCTCCACCCCCCACGTATGAGAACAGTTGTTCTCTGCAGATGGGGTGAGGAATGGGTTCCAGATATGAGGTCACCATGAGAAATATACAACACTGTAAATAAGATTTTCATAGGCAGAGAAACAGAGTACATCTGCTTTTGGATATAAACTTTCTGTGTAGCTGTCTGGTTAAGGTAAAAAACTAGACAAGGAGTGATATTTTAATGCTACTGGAGAAAATTAAGCATATCAGATATACTTAGAAACACCTGTCAACTTTTGTATTCAGATGGAAGTATGTTATGATTTCCCTTTTCCCCATCATGAAAAAAGTCTTTTATTGAGAGATAATAGGGATCTTAAAAATTAGTAGAATAATATAATATTAGTCAATGCCTTGACAAAAATTTGAGATTTCATTGTTTGTAGGAAAGAGGAGAACACGGTGACCAAAGAAACATCTTTTCTGTATTTGGAAATGAATAGCAGTAAAACATGATTCTGCCCAAGCAGTTTTCTTTATAAACAAGTTCTCAAATCTGTGTGTCATTCCTGTGTCCATTGTACAGTATTGGCTGGTTGCTATGGGAGGTGCTGCAAGAGATGAGAGCATGATGGACATGCCTGCAAGGAGGTCCAGTTTAAGGGGAGAACCAAGGTGACACCGGCAAGGAGATGGTAGAATTGGCTCTTCCAGAATCCAGATGATGCATTGACTAGTGGATGTCCAGAATGAGCCCCCAGAGCTGCTGGAGGCATGATGTCAGGGCTCCTTCTGGAATACAGTATTGGTGAGGTGTTGTTTTTGACCTCTGAAAGGGCCTACTCTAGGAAGACAGAGGACACGATGGTCTCATTTCTAGGAATTTCACTTTTTGTTAGGATTGAGGTCAGGATGCTAACGTGTTGGCTTAGTGGTTAGAAGCACTGACTGCTATTTCAGAGGATCCAGGTTCAATTCCCAGCACTCATACAGTGATTCACAACAGCTCTTAACTCCGGTCCTAGGGAATCTTCCCTATTTTGGCTTCTGAAGGCACTGCATGCACACGGTGCACAGAAATACAGGCAAAACACCACACACATAAAGAAAAAAAGATTGAAGTCAAATTGGGTGTGTATTAAAGAAGAGAACAGTAGAGGTGACATTGTGATGGGAATGCCTAATCAAGAGAGGTGGCAGTCAGAGTATGATAGCAGGGACAAAGGGAGAACTTTAACTCTGCAGAAGTTAGGTGATTAATGAATTGGAGAAATGTTTCTTGATAACCTAGTGAGTATCAAGCATTTGGGAATGAGCATTGTAAAAAAGTTACTGGGGAGGTAGGAAAAAAATAGTATAGTAGTAATGAATGAAATTATAGACTGGATCATTGCTCAGAGAGAAAGATGAGAGCGACTAGATAGGCGTCGCTGCACAGAGTGTGGTTAGGAAAGCCTCTGGGAGATTATCCCTTAGGTGAGACCTGAAGGGCCAGGATGAGCCAGCCATTTCCAGCCTTTGGAAAAGATTGAGGTAGAAAGATCAGCGAGTGGAAGAACAGTAAGCAGAAGACTTGATGTTTTTGAGGATCAAGAAAGAAGCAGCCTTTTGAGACATAAGGGAGCAAAGGGAGAGTTAGGCAGCAGCCAAGTCATTTTGGGTCTTAGACTGTGTTAGAAACTTGGATTTCATTCAAAGAACAATGGGTATTAAGTAGGAAGAACACAGTCTTGTTTCATGTCTTAAGAATGTCTCTTTGGCTGTTGTGAGATGAGTAGACTTGAATGGAACTCCATGTAGAAAGCCACTGAAGTCCACTAGATAAGAAAACATGGAAACATGAAGAGCAAACAAAGGGTGGTGGCAGCGAGCAGAGAAGTGGATGGCTGTGGGGCTAAAGCTGACACGGCATGCCGGCAAAAGGAGAGGTTCAGGATGGTTCCTAGCATCTGAATGGATAAGGTCAAGATAAGGAAGACAGAATCAGAAATGTGCTGATTGGGGGATGTGTATGTATGAAGAGGCCCTGGTGACTACAGCAAAGAAGCAGTTAGGAGCCTGGATTCTGGAACCAGACTTTTCAAGACATCTCAGTGCCTCAGTCATCTCAATTATAACAAATGAAGAAAATAGTGTCTATGCCATAGTTGTAGGAGTTAAATTAGTCTATAGGAGGTTTAAAGTAGTTAATTTAATTTAAATTAGTTCGTTAGCTCCTAAAAGAGCATGGCCCATATCCTACCCATGATTATTTTTAGTTACTGCCAGAGGACCATCTGTAATTCAGCTGAGGTGTTTGCTGCCCTGTGGAGATAGCTGTCTGCAGTTGTACATTTTAGGAATATTTTTCAAGAAAATCTGGAAACACATATTTTTATCTGTGAAATTCCTTTGCTTTAAGTATTCTCAAACATACCATAAACCAGCTAAAATGGATTTCTGATTACTGAGTTAAACTAATTAGATTATTTGTGTGTTTTTTTCTGCAGGGCCATTCTGGTCCTTGGGTATAGGCAAGGAGAAGACAGATAGTTGGGGTCAGTTGAGAGGCAGCCCTTATTAATTGCGTGTAAGAGGAGGTGGTGACCCAAGGCTCAAGGTTTATGAAGCTAAGAGATAGTGGCAAGCAAAGACTACCTGTTGGCCAAGGAAGGGAGTAACCATAGTTGAAGGGCAGTGATTGGTAAGTCACCAGAGAGATGGATATGTGGGTGGTGGCATGGAGTTCTTAGTGAAAATGGTATTATTGGAATTCCCATGGTAAATGAGATGGAATATAGACTACAATCAGAAGAGTGATGCCAGACTTCTTATATTTGAAAGTAATGCAATGGCAGGGTATAGGCAGTGGACACGGTACCTGAGATGAGTGGAGAAGAGGGTGGCTTGAGTGATTTGGTCATTGATGTGGATTCAAAGTCCCTAAATGTTTATAGGAATTGGGATAGGAGTCAAAACATTAGTGAGTTAGTGCTGTGATCAATAAGTTCAAAGGTAGCTGTACCAAGTCCAGCAAGACACGAACTTCAAAGGGATTTTCAAGAAAGAATATAGAAACAAACTAATTTTAAATCTGTTGTGGGGAAACAATCTTCACCAGCCTTGAAATGCTCTCTTTGACAGCACCCAAAGGAACCAATGACATTAGGGCAGAGCCAGGTTTTAATCTGGTAAGAAGTTGTAAGACCATTCAGAACAGGGTGGGAAATAAAGGATCCTCACTGGTCAAGCTCCAGGTCTGGAGAAATTTGAGAAAGAGGAAAGATAAAGTTTTGGGTGAGGCTATAGAAATACAGAGATGCAGGCCTTGGCCTCCTCTGGGTGACACTGAGCCTCTGCTGGATATCTCTTTGAACCTGTGGGCTGTTTCCTGACAGGCTTTCCTGCTACCTTCTCCTATCAGGCTGTAGGAAAAATTCTGGTCTGCCAAGTGACCTAGCCGAGTTGCCTGTTTCTACTTGTGATCTATTCTCTCTGGGGTCTGCCCCTGACATCCAGTTCTTTCAGATTTCCAAATAACTAATCTGAATCAAGGCTTCTACCCTACTCTCTATGCTTTCATCTATCAGGAGGTTTGGGATATAGAATCAAGAATCAAGATCTTTCTGTCCCTTTTAATATATTTTCTTTTAAGTTGAGCCTAGATGCAGACCTGAACAATGTGTGTCTTTCCCCTGAGCCCAGCCTTGACTTCTCTCAGTGTTTTACAATTAAAGGCACACTCAAACAAGGAAGCTAACCTTTTACTGAACTGAAAGGGAGATGATAAAAGAATAGGAACTTTAAAAAAAAAAAAAAAAGAAAAAAGAAGAAGGTAGAAAAGGAATCAGAGAATAAAATGCTTAAAAATACTGTTTCAGTTCATTGTCGCATTTTCCCCTCAAGACGGTCTATCATCCTCTATTGTAGCCTCATCATCGTATATAATGTCCGACAGGTTTCTTGTCAGGATATGTTGTTAAGTGCATGAGTATTTAGGAAAAAACGTAAGTATTTTCCCCTTTCCTTCTGGAAGAAATAGTTGTTTTAGAAGTGAATTGCTTCAGCACTCTTAACCAAGAAAGCCTGGGGCGCGTTGTCAGTCATATCTCCTGGCCTCTCCTTCTGCAACTTTAAGCAGAGTTCTGGCATCTTGTCTTTACTGTCCTTCCCTTCTGGCTTACCTTCACCTTTGCTCTTTCACTAGGAGTAGATAACCATCTCCTGAGCCTTTCATGGGAATGTATGCTGTAGCTGTAACCTCACAGCATTCTACATGTTTTCTTTCTCAAGGACCACGCTTAGTTATTATTCAGCACCCTATGTGGTCTGTTTCAAGTTTTGACCATAGTCAGTGTTTGACAAATGGTTAAGGACTGAATGATCATTTGTGATAGTCTAATTGGTATGTTAAGATACATACTGCAGCATGGAAATTTGTAATTTAAACACCAGTGAAAGAGATAAATTATTTTCCATTTAATTTTGTGCCTTCACCTACCTTGTGAATTATGTGCCCTTGAGTCATTCATTTTAGTGGGAAATGTTATTTAAACACTCAAGTTATCCTTCAGTCATATTGTTAGGAAAACAGGTTCTTCCCTTCATGTATTCCAGTAGCCTGTGAATGCAGCTGGAATCTGGGGAGGGGATGGCTTCCTGAAAAGACCTATACCACTGAGCTGCTGTTGAGGACTGCCTCCACCTGCACCCCTGTACATAAACAGAAGTGGATCTTGACTGAGTGTTGGAATCATAGGAAGTTGAAGGCAGACTGGGTGGCCTAGCTGTGGGAGACAGCATTCCCATTTGCATTAAGAGCTGGTTATGAACCATTTTGAATTATTAACTCATTTGGCTCTGTAAAAGGGCCAGAGTAAAACATGTTCATCCCAGTTCCTTGAGGCTAAGTGTCCAGTTAGGAGCCAACTTGAAAAATAGTCCCAGAAGCATGCCATGTGCAGAAGTCTTGGAACTGAGAGAGCAAAAAAGACACATATGTGAGGTATAATCTCCAGATAGCTTTATTAAAGTCAAGGTTTAAATGTGAAGGCCAGTAAGAAATTGTCATTTCCTGCCCTGTGCCTAGTACTGTAATTTCTTACCTTTGTCCAGCACAGCAGGGCGTCAGTCTGAGCTTTCCATGCTCAATGAATCTGGTGTTTCACATACCAACCTCAGTTTTCATGCATTTAATCTGTAGTTCTCATATATCTAACTGGTTTTCTGAATCAAATTGTTTAAGAACTTTTTTTTAAAATCAGAGAATAACATACAAAGGAAAAATCACAAATATCCAGCTAGTTAGACTTTTCACAGATTTTTGTTATGTTTTGTTTTAAAGGGTGTATTGAGAATTAATCCAAAGAAGTTTCATGAAGCCTTCATTCCTTCTCCGGTAAGTTTATTAACTTTATAATAAACTTAATGTCATATTGAATATTTTAGATGTGCTCTGAACTTGAAATCATATACTTTAACTAAAAAGCAGAATTGTAAAACAAAATTGAGAATAGGCAAAGATTTATTTCAAATTTAAATAAATAAAATTTGCTTTTGGTTCATTACCCCTTCTGCCAGTCTTAAAATCGAATGTCAAATGAGAAGGATGGTATTTGTTCTGAGGCTGCAGAAAGCAGCTGGGCCCAGGCAGACTACCCGCCAGTTCATGTAATTGGATACTCTTGGTTTATAGCTTAACAGGATTTATAGTTTTTTTCCACTGATTTAAGTTAATCTTTCCTAAACAAATATGCTATCTACTTTGGTTCTACTGCATGAGCTAATCTGAACATTTGTCCAGAAATAATGTGTAATGCTTTTTTGTCAGTTTCCCACTTCACTTTCATGCAGGTGATGAGTCTTTGGACAAGGCTCCTTACTTTTTGTTTTTTAGGCTGTTTCTTATATTCATGACATATTTTAAGAGCTTCTCCCTAGTTAAAGTAGGTTTACACTGGTAAGTAGTTAATAGCAGGTATGTGCAGAAGGAGTTGTACAAAGATGGGAAAGCAATATTCTTGAATTCCTGGCCTAGCTTTTCCAGGATATTGTAATGGATAACTATAACTTTTTTTTTTTTTTAACAATGTAAGAGACCATAGAGGTGAACTTCTGCTTATAGAAGAGAAATATGATACAAATATTTCAGTGAATGTATTTCATTTACTAAATGGCAAGTTTAATAATACCGCCTTGTTCTTCATAGGTGATTCTGTTATTACTGTTATTGTTGTTATTATTACTACAGTATTACTTTTTATCTATTCTCAAGTTTTACTCAGTTCTTTTTTCTTTTTCCCACCAGAAATCAAGGACTTGTATTTACTTTCAAGTTCAAAGCTTACCATTACATTAGGGAAAAGGCATTTCTGATGTTTCACATTCTTTTCTCTGAATCATATTCTCTTCCTCGGACAAAACATATCTATATTCTGACTTGTACTTGAATAGTGACAGCTTTGAGGTGTTATTTCACCTCAAGGGCAATTCTGTTATGTAGTAGACTGTGTAGAGTGTGGTTTACTTGGGTGTTGGATTCTAGAGTTTGCTCATATAGTAAAGAGCATGTACAAGAAGGTCATGTACGAGAGTCATGACTAGCCGTCTCTCAGTAGGTTCCATTTACTGCTCTAAAGGCAGTGGGACCTGGGAGAATGGAGCCTAAAAATGAGGTGGACTAAAGTCTTATGCAATAGCCAACTTTATTCAGAGCATCAGACAGTTTATACTCTGAGAGTTAAGAGGAGTCACATGAGTAGAGTGTTCAATCACAAGGACGAGTCTCATGTGGTAAAAACATGTATTTCCATAGAGGCATATAAACAACAATAGCTAGTTGTTATGAATAGTCTGAAGTAAACTCCTATCCACTATACCTGGGAGGAGCAAGAAAACACATTCCAAGAACAATTCTGTGTTTTGAAGAAACTGAGGTCACGAGACTCTTGTTTTCTTGGAGTTTTCTTACAAGCGCTCAGAATTCTCCTTCCACGACTCCATTCTTGGACCATGTTCCAACAGATTCTGTATATCCAATGTTTCTCACATTAGAAAGGATGATTTTTATTTTTGTAGCATCCCAGCTTGAGGAGTTTGATTAAATCAGGAATCCTTGTGTATAAAAAACAGTGATCTTTTTAAGCATGAGAATTTCACTTCATGGAGTAAGGAATTCATTGCATGAGGTATTTGTGAACTGAGAAGACTGTAAGCCTCTCATCTACTCTGTATGTGGATACTTGCTGTCACTGACTAGAATGATAAGGGGGACTGTAGCATTTGAAAATTTTACTGGTAAATTTTATTTTTTTAAGTGCCCAGTCTTGAGTTCCTCTAAGTTAAATCCGTATTAGGTCAGCAGTTAACAAATGTGAAACCTTTCAAATACATAAAAAATTATGAGTCAGGGGATAGAGGGATGGTTCGGGAGTTATGAGTATGTGCTGCTTTTACAGAGGACCCGAGTTCAGTTCCTAGTGACTACAACCACCTGTAATTCCAACTCCAGTGGATCTTATGCTTTGTGGGTGCTACAATTAGGTGCACATAGCACTACTCCCTATTCTTAATTTAAAAATAATATAAATTTAATATAAATATAAAATAAAAAATAATATAAATATAAATAATATAAATAAAAGATAATATAAATAAGTAAAGCTATAAATCAAACTAACAGTATATTAAGCAAAATATATTTCATGGGCTAGAGAGGTTGCTCAGTGATTAAGAGTACTTGCTGCTCTTCCAGAGGATGAAAGTTTGGATCCCAGCACCCACAGCAGGTGCCTCACACAAGCTCCTGTAACTCTAGCTCTAGGGGATCTGATTTCCTCTTCTAGCATTGGTGAATGACTACATGCACATATACATACACCTCCATATACACATAAGTAAAAATAATCTTAATAAATATATTTTATGGCAAAAATGCTTCTATGTACTCATGTTTGTTTGTGTGTAGAATTTATATTCCTTGAAGCTTCTGGCTGACTGAGAGTATGCACCTGTGTTCTTCCCTCTTTCTTCCTCAAACCTTATTCCTTGTCTTCTCTTGGTTCCTTTCCATTCAACCAGGGCTCTTGCACAAGCATATATGACTATCTTACCCAATAGGTCTGGTTTCTATATCCCTGTTTCTTAGCAGTACTGTGCCTTACCTTGCATGAAGTGCAGAGTTGCCACCTAGGTGCTTGGGCTAATTTCAGGGAAACATATTCCATTGGCTCTTAGAATTCCTTGTCAGATGAGGAGGGGTGTGGAGCCTGGTTAAGCTCCTGCAAATTAAATTCACATTCTTAACTTTGCAAATGCTGTATCTGTATACCTTAGTCTGGTTTGTTAAAGAAAATCTAGGAAGCAAAATATACTGATGTTTCATAGGTTCACAGTTGTTTTCCTATTTGAGATTGTTTTCCTTAAGTGTTCTCTTTAGAAAGTTTCAGATAGATTCACTATTAGGATTTTTTTTTTCCCTATGCTGCATTGTTCTTTTATCTAGAATCTAATGGAGCAGTCACACTGTCTCAGAAAGATAAAAACTACTAAATTCACCTATTGGGAAGATTGGCTGCAAAAACTGCTTACCAATGCCTATTTGTAGGTGAATATATAAAGTCTAATTTTGAACATTGGAGCAATCTAGCAGTTTGGTTTTGGGGCTCTTTTGGTCAGTTTTAGTTTTCAGAGGCATTGTGGAAAGGAATTGACAAGGACAGTTGTAGAATTCACTACTGTGGATATTTGGCTAAGTATAGTTCATGTCCATGTCAAGAACAAACTTCTGTGAACTGCAAAATGCCCACAGGTAAGACAAAAAAGGGTATGAAAAGAACATTTAATTTGACCATTAGAAATAGATTTTCTTGTTTGTGATATGCAGAGTGGATTAAATATCAATTGTTTGTCACACCTTCAAAATTCTAAGGCTTTTGGAGGGAAAAAAGGAGATTTGATTAAATAAGTTAGGGTTATTCTTACTTTAAAAATATTTACTTAGGGTTATTTGCCATTTGAGAATAGCCACCTAAGCCAGTGGGCTAAGACCTCATCATCAGGTATAAAAGATTTTATGTTGAGGGAACTTGACCAGGAGTCATTATAATTTCTATTGATAGAAAGTAGATTTTTGTTTTCTTATGGCAGATCGAAATGTATAGAATGGGTCATGTATGTCTACCTGTCAGTATCTTGGAATTCTTGGCAAAAGTAAAATGCAAAGTAAAAATAAAACCAAATAACTTTTAAGATAAGTGATAGTATTACAATATCTTTTTATCCTATTTGAAGTTAAGATAAAGAAGAGAAATGGAGCGGCTTATTGTTTCTATTCTGGATTATATTGGTCTAAGAAGCTCTGTAATTTGTATGTGTCTTGTGATGGGAAGCACCTTTTATCCAGCTGTGGGACTCATTACTCTGACCATTATGACATTCTTAGATTGTTCTCCCTCGTTTTTTTTTTTTTTAGTTAGATTTTTCCCATACTCTTTTTTTCCCCCTATGGATGTTCATCATTCACTTCCTCCTGCTTCCTCCTTGCTTCCCTTTCTCCTTCCTTTTTTTGGTATTCTTTCTTATATTCTTTCTAATGGATAAAGTAAATCTTCTAGCATCCAAATGAAGAGCTTAGTTGTGTAACCTTAAAAACTAGTTAAGAGGGATATTATTGAGCAGTTCCTAAGTATCTTTAAATGATAGATTTGGCTATAGATACAGGCTTCTCTGAGTGAATCAGAGAAGAATTGAATAGTTATAGGATAGCTAGATGTTGTCTGAGGTTCTACTCATTCCTTCTTTTCTTGGTTCTTTGAGACAGGAATATCACAGTACAGTCATCCAGTCTTTAATTTCTGAGCTGCCAAAGAGTGGTTACAGCTGCTTGTTGAGGAGACATTGCATTGTCGATGTTTTGATACATGAGAATGGGTTAGGATGACCTCTGAACAGCTCTTTTCATTGGAGAGAGGTTCATAAGATCATGGTGCTTTAAATACATTGCAGAAGGCAGCAATTGATAGTGATGGGTCACACTTGAGTTGTTTACATTCTGTTTACCAGTCATCTCTGTTTCTCTGAGAAACTCATCACAAGGTCAAACTGCTGTAATGCTTTGTGGTTAAGACAGTAGCTGTTCCTTAGGGACTAGAGTGGGTCAGTTTGGCAGAGTGTAGCCACAGCTGCCAGCCATCACTAGATTGGAAATTGAACAGAAAATCTGCTTTAAAATATCTCGAATTTGTTTGCAATTGGGAACTATAAAACATGCCGAATGACTAAAATACCATTCTCCCCCCCCCCTTTGAGGTGGGGTTGATGATTTTGAAATGCAAGTTTTAACTAGCTAGAATTTTATAGTATCAGTTATTTGAATGTTAAATCTTATTAGTATAGAGTGTCTCTATTGCAAAAAAAAAAGTAGCTTTCCAGACACTTTTGCTTTTAGCTCCTGTAAGCAAAGCTAGCATCTACCTTCTCTTTTATTCTCTGAAAAGAAACACATTAAGTATGACTTGGAAGAATTAAGAAGAGTACATGTTTTTTGATAGAAGATACTATCTTGCAGCAGACACTCTAGTCCTTTGGCTCTTACAGTCTTTCTGTTCTCTCTTCTGCCATGTTCCTTGAGCCTTAGGTGCAGGGCTTGTGTTGTGGATGTAACTATTGAGGCTGGGCACCCCGAGTCAGTTGTTCTTTGCCTTTTGAACAACTGAATTTCTGTAATGGTTTCTGTCTGCTTCAAAAAGAAGCTTCTTCGATGAGAGGTGAGAGCTATACTTTTATGTGGGTTGAAGGATAAGTATTTAGAATACATTTAGAAAATACTTGTTTAAGAATGTACCAGTATAGTAGGTTCTCTTTTAGGGCCCATGGCCTCATCATCCATCAGTAATTGGCTAGGTTTATAGCATCAGGCATGAATTCCATTCTACTGAGTGGGCTTTAAGTCCAATTAGATGGCTGTTGGTTATCCCTGAGGTATGAATACCACTATTATATCTTTGGGGCTATCTTGTAGTGCTGGTCAGTGTTGTGGTTCATTGGCACACATAGGTGGGTAGGAATATTGATTGCTTTTATCCCTAGTACCTCCCAGCACTATGAAAGCCAGTTCTCAGGAAGGAGGCTTTCAGACCAGATCCACTTCTATTCCTCCAAGTCTTGTATCTGAATTATGTAGTGTCTTCAGCAACAGGGATTGACCTTCAGTTTCTGGGAGACAATTTAGGGGGACAGCAATAGCATAGTTATTTTGAAATTCTTTTGGATTCCTCTGACCAACAACTCAAAAGGTTCCTGTGCCTGGCACTGGGGTTTTAAAGGCCTTGTGGAAGCATATTACTTTTATGTTTACTTAAAATTACATATAAGTGTAAGTGTTTACATATGTGTCTGTTAAATTAATCTTAAGTTCTTGTTAATTCTCTCTCTGCCTTGTTTGGAAGCTTTTCTTTTTCCAATCTAAATCTAAAAAGGATAACATAAGAATGTCATCTTGCTCATTTTAGTAACAAAGTCTACAGTCTTTGTTTTTTCTTTATGTGATTTTCTTTGTTATTGTTTGCCTTTAGTAGATCTCTAAGTATTTGGTGATGTTTAGCACTCTGTTAGTTTGTTCTTAGGTTTGCATTGCCATTTCATTTTATCAGAAGAGACTTAGTTCTCTTTAGATTTGTTTGAGGCTATGAAGTAGTGTTTTTGTTAAGTTAGTAGACAGATTTAGAGTCTAAACACTTTTAAGGAAATAAATTTTTCACTCTAGGTCTTGATGAGTTAACTGTTCTTTATTTCTTCCTCCAACTTAGGATGGTGATCGGGACATTTTTATTGATGGAGTTGTTGCTCGTAATAGAGCCTTAAATGGAGACATTGTGGTTGTAAAACTGCTTCCTGAGGACCAATGGAAGGTGAGTTTATATTTTCTTTTCTAATTATCTATTCTTCATGAGGTACTGTGCATTCCATGATATACATAGGCATTGTGTGTGTGTGTGTGTGTGTGTGTGTGTGTGTGTGTGTGTGTTTTACAGGCTCCTT
This sequence comes from Cricetomys ansorgei, assembly GCA_026225945.1. NCBI lineage: Eukaryota > Metazoa > Chordata > Mammalia > Rodentia > Nesomyidae > Cricetomys > Cricetomys ansorgei. The sequence goes on from JAMJFZ010001796.1 coordinate 22,955,813, forward strand.
GAGCCCCAAGATAAAACTGAGTGTTACTTCTGAATCAGGCCACTGAGTGGGATTTAAAGCACCTTGTTCCCTTTCCAGCCCATCTACCTTGTCAGATCCTTGCATTTATTTCTGATATTCTTCTGGATAAAAAAAAATACCTATAAAGTCTTATCAAGCTTGAAATCATTTATTACTTTCCCACACCCAATGCTGCGAGAGCTGGGACAACAAATTCACAGAGGTGATGGTATTCTTTATAGGCTTCTGCTACCTATACTGGAATGCACAGCAATACATATTTAGTGCTGAGATTAAAGGCGTGGGCCACCAGGCCGGGATCTAGAAGTCTGATTTTATAAATTCCTATGCTTCTGGAGCTCGTTAAACAGTAAAGAGTTTGGCAAAATTGGTAGCATCCCTGCAGTCAGTACAGTTGTATGTAAAAGTGGAAGGAATCAAACCAGCAGTCACCCTGGTCGTTGTTTGAACATGGGACTATAGTGAGGACAAGTTGTATGTTGCAGATAGCCAGTGTGAAGGCTGAGACTTGCTTGTGACAGTTAAGGTGGAGAGAAGTTGGCATGTGAAAGTAGAATAGACAGGAATTGAAGGCAGGTTTGAGGACTAGGACAAGAGAAAGAGGGAAGCCACAGACACATGGTAAGTTTTGTGTTTAAGCAAAATAAGTGTGATGTCATTATCTAAAATGAAGAATAGTGAGGAAGAGCATGTTTTGCTGTAAAAGTCACTAGTTTTTGCCTAATTTTATTAATATTTTTCTTTTTTGGATGTATTATTGAAAAAACTTCAGCACCCTAGGTAGTCTCACTTACTGGTAAACCCTACTAAGTATTTAAAGAAGAAATAGTCCTTGTCTCACACAATCCTTAGGGAAAGGTGGGAAGAGTGACCCTTTCCCATTATTCTGGGAGGCCACCATTGTGAAATAGCAGAGTGGGAAACAACATGAGAGATTTACAGATTAATACAAACACAGGTGAACAAGCATCCTACAAAATATTGGCAAAGAGACTCTAGGAGCATGTACATAAGAATAGGACAAGAATATGTGGTGCTTGCCCTAGAAATGTAAGGTTGGCTTAATGTTTAAAAGCAATCATCGTAGCTCATCATTTAACAAACTAAATTTGATACCATATTTCAATCAAGTATCAGTCAGTCAGTAGACATAGAAAATGCATTTGACAAAATTCTACAACTATTCAAGATAAAAAATGTACAGTAAACCAGGACAAAATAGAGAACCCAGAAATAGTCTCATATATTTTTTACTGTTTTTCTATAAATTGCTAAGGTAACCATAAGGAGCGCATCTGTAGTTGGCTCCAGGTTCATTCTGTACCGTGGCCAGAATAGGGACCAGCAAATAGAAGGAAACAGTAGTTTGAAGTGAATCAGATCCAATTGTTTGTGTAAAAATACCAATTTTCTAGAAGAAAACTGAGTCAAAAATTTTAGATTTCCAGATTTTAGACATCAGATTTGGCTAATATTTCTCTTTTTAAAAAACATTTTATTTTATTTTTTGTACATTGGTATTTTGCTTGCATGTATGTCTGTGTGAGGGTGTCAGATCCCCTGGAACTGGAGTTACAGACAGTTGGAAGCTGCCACATAGGTGTTGGGAATTGAACCTCTGGAAGAACAGCCAATGTTCTTAACTGCTGAGCCATCTCTCCAACCCCTGGCCAATATTTCTTAAGTATAACAAAAGAAATTGAAATTGATAAGAAAAAAGTCAACAAATTTGATGTCATCGAAAACATATACTTTGCTCTTCAATAGCTACTGTTTTAGAAATGAAAAGATATGCCACAGATGAGGGGGAGATATTTCAAAAATCATTATCTGACTGTGGACTTTTAGTTATTAATTGAATAAAAGTCCAATTACAAAATACATTGATTTGAACAACTACTTGACTAAAGATATATGATGGCAAATATGGGAAAAGATATTTAACATAACTAGTCATTAAGGAAATACAAAGTAAAATCACAAAATACTATAGATCCACTAGAATAGCTAAAAGGTAAGAGTAAAAAGGATTGACCATGTGTTGGTGTGGGTATGGAATAACTAGTACTGTTGATGGGGAAAAAAATGGACAAACATTTTGGAAAGGAGTTTGGTAGTTTCTTATAAAGTTCGGCGTATAACTAATATGTGATCCAGCCATTCCATTCTTGATTGTTTATCTTAGAGTGAAATGAAATTATTGCCACAGTAAGTCTTACAAATGAATAAAGCATTATTCATAAATGTTCAGTTTTAACTCTGAAGTGGAAACAAATATTCATCAGTATGTGAGTGAGTAAATCTTTTGGTATATCCATCCAATGGAATATAATTTAGCAGTAAAAAATAAGAAAACGACTGAATGTTCCACAAGATAAATGATCTCGAAATAATCATGATGAGTAAAAGAAGATAGGCAAAGGGAATGTACTCTGTGATTTGATTTGTATATAAAAATCTAGAAATGCAAACTAATTAGTAGTGACAGAAGGTAGATCAGTGATTGCTCAGGGTGGGAATAGGAGAGGTGCATATGTTCATTAGTTTTTGCGGGATTGTTGCTAATTGCATGCATATTTCAGGACTCATCATTTTGTACTTTTAGTATTTGTAGTTTATTATGTGTTAGCTTTACCTCAATGTTGTAAAAAATACTGAAAATAATACATAAAGATGTTTGCAAAAATGAATTTGGAGTCCCAGGAAGAGATAGAAGCTAGAAATGTATTTTTGGGAGTTGTCAGCATGGTGTTTACAGCAGCACTGGTGGGTGAATTACCTGGAGTCACAGCTAAAGAAGTTCTTGTGTGAGCCACCATTTAGAAATTAGGTGAGAACAGTGTAGAGAAGCCCACACCCCTGTCATATGGGGACAAAACCATGATGACCAGGTTATGCCTGGTGTGGATAAGGAGCTGATGTAATCTGAGGGTGTAGGAACAGATGTACAGTGAAATGCAGTCAGCAAACTCAGGCTTTTGTAGCCCATATGACCTGTGCAGAGAAGAACGTATACTTTTTTTGTCTGTGTTTTTTAGACAGAGTTCTTTTGTGTAGTTCAGGTTGACTTCAAAGTCACTATCCTCCCACTTCACCATTCTGAGTCCTAGGGTTATAGTCATATGCCTCCACTCCCAGACTAGAGGGTGCTTTTGGATGTACCTTGTTTGTTTCTACTAATCTCTCTTGGCTGGCCTTAGGATGGCTTAGTAGAAAGAGTCAGCAAGAAAGAGGAGAATATCAATAGTTTTTGTCCTCAGGAATATAAGGAGTATCTGAGGCCAAAAGGGCAGAACCAGAGACGTTTGATGCAAGGGCCTACCTAGTGTAAGCTGAAATATGCATTGTGTTCATCCTCTGTAGAGCTGCCATTCTTAAAAAAAAGGCAGCAACAGAACTCTGAAAATGCAGCAGAGTTTTTCATGTTCTCATGTTCTCTTTTCATGCTCTCAGCTTCTCTCTGAACTCTTCACCAGTCCATATTGTAGAGGGAAGTAGTCCAGGGACTAGAATGAGCTGTGGCATCTTGCAACTTAAAAGAATAAGAGTCCCTAAACCTTGAGTGCTGGGTGCTAGCCTCAGTCATTGAATTAGCACGAAACACAGAAAAACCTCTGACTTACAAGGGCCAGAGATAAGTGCTCATGAGCCAGAGGATGCTGGAGCCCCTTTGACTTTGGAGGCTACCTCTTTTTCCTGGAAGGCAGATAGATATTTTGAGAGAAAAAACAGTCATTGGTTTTTGTGGGACTGAGCAATGTTAGAGGTTGTAGGCAGCTGGATAGAGGGAACTATAAAGTCTCAACAGCCCTTTTAGCATTTGAGAGTCTGGAGAGGAGATGGCACTCAGCAGAGAGGCTTGTGAAACAGATAACAGTTGTTTCTTGTCTTTGAGAAAAACAGACATGAGAATGCCAGACCTTAGGCCTGGGCTGGTCTTTAGCCTGCAAATTATTTATCTAGGAATTTTGAAAAATAAAACTTTCTTACTCAGTAGGGCCTACATGGTGCCTCAAATTGAGTGTTTTTAGTAAGTTCCCAGGCCGAGTTGATTCTCTTGGTAGTGCCCCAAATTGTGCATTTTTAACAAACTCCTAGGTTCTGTTGATTCTTTTGTTTGGGGAGCCATACCTTGAGTAACTTAATCTGTGAAGCAGGAGGAAAAGTGAAAGAAGCAGATAGGGATTATTGGTCCTTGGATCTGGGCTCTGTTGAGAGTGAGAAGAATGGATATTAACAGTGTGGCTGGCAGGCTAGATCTTGTGCTCTCTATCTATTGGTAGCACCCTATTGAACAGAGATTGACATGGACAGTTATAGGCTTGACTGGCAGAGTCTCCCTTCTCCGAATTGCTGGCAAGAGCTGGTGTAGTGCTGAAGGGTCACCACTGATGAGGTGCTGTTTTTATGTACACTTGTGCTTCTTCAACTTTTAGAAGATTTGAGATTTGGTAGGCCTCCCTGGTTGCTTATTCTGTCTGGAGCTCCCAAGCATCTCCACAGGGGCTGCTGACAATGACTTTGGTTCTTTTTGAATCAGCTCCATTAGGTATATCTCTTAGACCTCATTAGTCCACACATTTCCCAGTTTCCCAGTTTGAAGGGCTTGGAGGCCTATTTGCTGTGACCTACCTGTGACAGTTGTTGGTGACAGAATCAAAATAGCAGAATATTCAGAAATTCCTGACATGTATAATATACCTACCTTAAAACATGCTAGCCAGTTGTCTTACAGGTTTGTTAGTACAGAAACACGTTATCAAAGGAATCTCTACTCAGTGATGTAAGCGAATGTGAGCTAATTGGATTATTTGTCTTTGCTTCTTTATGCTTGTTGTGTTCACTCTCTTGGGTATGTAAACTACAGTGCCTTTAGGGTTTTAGAAAAAAGCAACGTTCTTTTAGTTATAGTAGTAAATAGTCAATTTATTTCACAGCATGCTTTTTGGCAAAAATAGAGAGCTATAAAAGTATCAAGCTGTGAGGCAACAATAAAAATAATTTACTCTTATATAACAGTTTTAATTTCAGAATTTTCACATTTTTTAGTGTTTGTATATTATAGGCATCTACTGAAGGATGTTTGAGGGACAAATGATAGTTTCTTTACTTTGCCAATAGGGAACTAAGATCCTGTGAGAGTATATAGTTCAAACAGATTTTGAGCAGAGCCAGGATCTCTTGACTTTTGTTTAGTGCTCTTTTCCCTCAGGTATTCAAAGGGGTGATGGTGGTAGGAACCATGCCCAAACACTGATATTGTTTCTTCTCGGAGCTAAGCTGGGTAACTAGTGGCTTCTCCCATATTTCCTGCCCTGGGCTAGATCCTGGAGATATAAACAGAATAGGTCCCAGGTTTGTCCTTAGGGAGCTTGTGGGCTGTTTGGAAGGGGATGGAAATAATTATGGTAAGGTTTACAGCATGGAAAGAAATACACATCATTATATGAGCAGCAAACTCTCCAAGACAGTTGGGGAAGGTGGCATAAAGGTTGCATTAGAATTCAGGTTTGAGGGATGAGAACTTTGTTTTATTTCAGGATGAGAATGTATTAGGAGAGGATTATGGAAACATCAGGTTTCAGAGAAGAACATGTGGGTTGAACTGTTGGCTAATTGTTGAAGTCCTCTACTGACTCTCCTAGAATGAGGGAGGAAAAGGGAGTTCTACCTGTTCTCCGGAACCTACCCTCCATGGAAACCAGAATCCCTGATAGCTCATACAATCCCCTGAGATACTGCCTTGCTTAGAAATGTCTGTTTGCTAGGGCTGGGGAGATGACTTAATTGGTAGCATGCTTTCCGCACAAGCCTGAAGACCCGAGTTTGAGTCCTCAGCACCCACATAAAAGCCAGGTTGCAGCAGTGTACATCTGTAACCCCAGTGCTGTAGGGGTGGTGGGGATGGTGTTATGGCAACAGACACAGGTGACAGGGGTTGGCTAGTCTGTCTAGCTGAAATGTTGAGCTCCAGCTTCAGCTAGAGAACCTGCCTCAAAAAGAAAGGTGGAGGGCTGGGTATGGTGGGGCACATCTTTAATCCTAGCACTTGGGAGGCAGAGGAGGGCAGATCTTTGTGAGTTCAAGGCCACTCTGGTCTATGTAGTGAGTTCCAGGACAGCCAAAGCTATATAGAGAGACACTGTCTCCAAAACACCAATATGATGATAATGATAATGACAACAACAACTAAGGCAGAAGCGGCATGAAGAAGACATATGACATGGTCACCTGACATTGACCTCTGTCTTTCACATGGGTGCCCACCAGCAGGTGCACCCACACACACATACACACGCGTGTATACACACACACACACACAGACACAGAAAATATCTGTTTGCTATCTTCTTAATCTTGGCCTTGATTCTTCCATCTCTTCATTTCTCATTTAAAAAAATGTACCCTTTATAACTACTATATAGTCTTGTCCCTCATCTTTTGTGCATGTGTGTTGTAGTGTGTGTGTGTGTGTGTGTGTGTGTGTAATGGAGTACATTGAAGTACATGTGGAAGTCAGAAGAAAACCTTGGGTGTTGGCTCTGCCTTGTTTGAGGCAGGGTCTCTTCACCACCATGTGTCTGGCTGGCTGGTGAGCTTGTAGGGATTCTCTTGTCTCTGACTCCCATGTTTCCTTAGAAACTCCATGGAATTACAGATGCTTGTACTACTGAGACCTGCTTTTTAATTTTATTTACTTTAGTAATACTTCTTCTGGGGATCCAAACTGAGGCTGTCAGGTTTGTACAGTAAGCACTTTTACCCACTAACCCATCTCCCAGCCCTCTCTCCGTCTTTTAAACCATAATGACTATATCCTGTTATTTTCCTTCTCTTAATACACCAGTGGTATGGGCTTTTTTATGCTTGCTGTAGTAATAGGTACTACATTTTGTGTTTCATTCTTTAGTGTGATGTTATCTCAAGCTCAGTTTTATGAATGAGAAAAATGGGGCTTAAACATCTTAATATAATTAATTAATATTAATATAATTAAGGAGTAACAGTTGGATTCAGATTTATGTCTTTTGGTTTTATCATCTCATTGATACTTGTTGATCCAGGAATATCAATGAAGGAGTTATTTGATCTGTAGATAGACATTGTCTGGTATCAGAATAAGCTTGAATTTGAAAAATAATAGTATATGCTTTAGTATTAGATAACATTTTAAGTTACTATCATGAATAATGAAGATGACTTTATCAGTTGGGATGTCTGAAGCCTAGTGTTGGTCTCAGAAAATAGTTTAGGAAAAATTACTTAGAGCTCTAGTAGCTGCATGTGAGGAGTAGGAGATGTGGCAGCTTCTCAGGGTGTTGTGGTGGCAGGTGTTGGTAATGGGTTTCGGAGCCTTACCAGGTGCCTGACAGAGAGAACTGACTTGACTGTGAAGCCTAAACCAAGAGCTATAGTGCACCGGTCAAAGCAGTGGGCTGATAAAACCTAGATTCTGTCCTGGCTCAGTGACAACAGATTTCAAGTGACACAGCACAGATTTCCAAAGTGCAAATAGGCAGTTCACATGTAGTAAGCAGTAGGTTCCAAAGGGGATTTCCAGAGATGTGGCACTTACTACAAAGTCTTAGTGGCAGTCATTGGACTGGGAGGCACAGGGAGTTACACACATGGAGCATGGTCTAAAGCAGAAGTAGAACTCTGAGAGGCAGAATTCTGAGCTATTTGGTTAGAATGAAGGAGGCTTGGGGATACAGGATTCAGTATCTTGGCTTGAGAGGTGGTTGAAAAGGAAGTCCTTTCATGGGCTTGATTGGGAACTGAGGTGAGCAGCTTAGTTGATGTAGCCATAGTAATCAGCTCAGAGAAAATTAGAGTAAAGGAGGCTGACAAGATCGTATTAAAATTCAACTCAGTCAGATAAAACAATGTGAAACAGAACTTGACTAGTGAAAGAGATTTCAAGTGAAGTTTTTACTCAATGGGACTTAGTCTTTGTATTTTTTGACTGAATATAAAAAGGATGATAAGATAGGCTGGGGTCTACTTGGTATATTGATACCTACTAAAAACCTTATGCTAGGGACCCATTCACTTAGTTATGTATGAATCATCTTATGTATGTTGATCCCTACATTGGACCGAGAGGACAAGTGGGAGGAAATCAGTCAGATACTGTACTAGTTGAATCTATATCTCTCTCAAGACACTATTGGGTCATTTAGCTTACAGTGCAACAAAGTATATGTTGCAGATAACAGTTATTACACATTCTCCAATATGTCTATTGTGTGCTTATTAAATAAGCTCACTTTTGTGCAGGGTTAGTGATGTTTAAGCTGTGAGAGCTCAGATGAATTTTTTTTTAAAGAAAAGATTGGCTCAGAAAGAAATAGCTTGAGTTTGAAAGAATAAAGGAAGTGCTGATAGGAGAGCTGCTCTTTTCTAAATTAAACAAATAACAAAAATCAAAGTGTACATTTAATCCCTAATTTTCAGTGCTGTCCCAAACCTTTGCAGGGTCACAAGACATTGGCCTGGTACAGTAAATTGTTTCCTTTGACAATCAACTTTTACTTCAAGTGATTGTTTGAAAGTTTTGTCTTCCAAGTTCTTCTTTAAATATGCACCCATCATGGTAGATTATATTTAATCCAATCTCTTACATAACATCTATCGTTTTGGATTGTTGTCAATTCCAATGGAATTAGAATTTCTCAGAACTGTTTGCTTTCTTGGCCTGCATGGCAATTTCAGAAAGGACTTGGAAGGTCCTTAATGATAGAGGGAAGGTTTGAGAACCTCTACCCAGAGTGGTACAGTAGGTAAGGTGTATCTACTCCCATGATCAAGTTTTCCTGAGAGTCTTATGTACACAAACCTATTTTTAACAGTCGTCTTTTCTCCCTCAGTATTGCCAGCTCTAAGCTCAAATACTTCAAGTTCTTGCCTGTTTTAAACATGTCTTCGGATCTCTGTAATTTAGGTTGAAATGTCTGAAATAAAGAATGTATCATTTAAGGATAGAGTAGCTTATTTGTGCTGGGAAACTTCCAATTAATATTTTATGATTATAGGCTAAAAACCAGTTTCATCCCCCCCCTTAATGAGGGGTTTGATGAAATCCATATTCATTTCAATGAATGAGTTAATAGAGACAAGATACAGCTCTAGAAGTGTCAGATATTAATTAACTGTTATTTCTAGAAATGAAAAGTATAAAGCATATATTGGCTAAGATCACTTAGTGGCTCAATTTGTTCTATTTCTAGCTTTTTAGTTTGCTACTGATAACATTTGTGCACAGGAGATGTAAAGTATTGGTGCCTGACTATCTGAATGTTAAGTAGTCTGTGTGGTAGGTAAGCTTATATTGTGGGATAGTATGGTTTATATCTTACTGATGCTTCTTGCCCAGCAAGATCTTCCAGTATTTTTGCTTTGTGTTATCATTTCTGAAGAGCCTAGGTTGGGTGAACTGTTGCCTATATTCCTTTTGCCATGTATTCCTATGACAGAAGGAAACCAACATTTAAAATGCTTGATCCAGAGAAGGTGGAGTCATTTCTGCTCATGGGTCAGAATGAGTTACCTAGCTCTACCCAACCACAAAAGAACCAAGAGGCTCAGTCCTCCCAAGTGTGTTATCAAGAGTAGCAGGATCTATTTGCCAAATGGTGTTTGTGGCTGTCACACTGGATTAATTATACTCATTATATGTTGCATGCTAAGTAGCCATTTGAAAAATATATGCCAGTGCGTGTGGGATGATCATCTACATCACTTACTGCAAATTCATCCCAATAAAGAAAACAGAATTCAAAAGTAGCAGAAAATGATCCAGATGGTCTTCAAGGTCACCCTTGGTTATATAATCTTGCTCTAAAGTACATTTTGTGATACAAAGTAATTTCGTTGTTTTTCAAATTAAGTTAATGGTGCAGTTGTATAGTTTTTATAAGTGGGAGGTTAAAGATGTACATTTTAAAGAAACATACTGGGATTTATTTGGCAAGATTTGTAAAGCCTAAGAGCTTATCACTAAGGGTAGTAGTATACTGCTACCTGCTACTACTAGCGTTCAGATACTCATTTTTTATTTAAAAAGATATTTTTATTTAAGAAAGCCAAAAGGTCTACCTTATCTCATATCCAGTAATGATTTGGGACATATACATTACTGCCTTATAGATTTGTACAAAGCAGAAATACTTTGTACAAAGGGATATTGGGAGAATAAAGGTAGAATTGGAGAGCCACATATTTTGTAGTGCTTTGAAACTTAAAATGCAAGAGAAGAGGCGAGGCTGGTAGATAACAAAGGATGGCGTCAAGTCCTGAAATGTCTTGCTGCGTAAGGAGTTCTGGTATTAATGTGTAGGCATCAGAAAGCCATAGAAGAGTTTTCTGGAGAGGCCACAGTTATATTTGCATATTAAAGTATTCTGGTTGGTAGAGTAGATGGTCTAAAGGAAAGAAAAAAGTGGTGGGAGATTGATAAGAAAATTTGTTCAGAGAGCCTTAAGGAAAGATAAGCCACAGTGGCATTGAGGAATAAGGAGGAGATACGTTTAGAGTTGAGTAAACTTGGCATTTGAATGTAACAAGTGAGGTAGAAAGTGGAAAGTAGGAGGAGTCTTACACTTTGTACTTAGGTCATTGAGGGCGTAGTGGCAGGCTATGGTTGGTAATGGTTGGCTCTAAAAAGGGGAGCAGACTCAGAGGTGAGGGTAGGAAGAGATCATTTGGCCTTGAGTTTGACAGGCATAGGTACATGTAAAGTTGTAAAGCTAGAAGGGAGTTTTCTATTAGGATTTAGAGCTAAGATGTGAGATCTTGACTAGAAGTAGATGTTTGGTTGACCTCAGTGGCACTTAATTAAAGGAAGATTTTGTAGAGAGATAAAAGAAAGATGGAACCTGATGAGTACTGAAGCACAGTGTATCTGCAGAGGAAGAACATCCAGTGAAGAAGAGTGAAAGGTGGGGCTTGAAAGTATAGATTGAGCACACCAGGAGAGAATGTGGTGCCAGGAATGAAGACAGGGAGCATCTGAAGGAGGAATAACTGCACTGTTGCTCACAGATACGGAGAAATCTTCCTGGCAAGTTAGTTTGGTCAGCATGGAACATCTATGGTATTGACTGTTAGAACAGTTTTGGTGGAGAAGCAGGCAGGAGCCAAAGCACCTTGAGTGAAGGAATGCATGGGAAGACCCAAAACGACCAGTGACCTCAGAATCAGGGGCACACAGATGATGGGCACTGTTGTTTTGAGAAGGTAGAAACTTGAGTAAAATATAGTGTTTTGAGTTGCGATTCTCAGAAGCAGGGCTTGAGGTGAAGATTCTTGCTCAAATAGCCATGTGAAAAATACACAATTTCTATTACATTACTTTCAGTTTAATTAGGAAAATTTCAATAGAGAACAGAGCACTGAGAATAGACTGATAAAATGCTAGAAGCTGGAAGTAGCTAGTGAAAGAGTGGGTGGCTTAGTACCAGGACTGAAGACAGACACAAGGGCAAGCCAGAGAAAGTCAGAAAATGTTTCAGAAGTAAATGTACCCAGGGCAGTTGGTTAGGAGAAGGGAGATATTTCAATGAACGATTTTTGGGGAGTATAGGAACTTTGTACAGGCAGAGTTGACAAACTTCTGAAAAAGGCTTGGTAGCAAACATTTTAGACTATGGGCTATTCAGATCTATCTCATCTCTGTTTTTTATTTCCTAAAAGAAGTGAAAGACAGTATGTAATGAAAAAGTACAGCTGTGCTTCAGCAAAGCATTATAGAAATTACAGGATTTAGGCTATAAGCTGTAGTTTGCCACTCTGTTCTAGAGGTTGTAATTGTACCTCATGAAGGATCTTGCTTCTGTCATAGAAAGAACCTGGTAAGCCTGGACACAGGTATCTTTTCTTATCTCTAAGAATTAAGTAGCCTATGCTAAAAAATATCTGACTCCTTTGAATCTATTACCAAACCCACTAATTCAGCCTTGAAGTTCTTGAGTCTTTAGATTTTAAGTCAGAAAATATTTAATGAGTCTCTGTTTCTGTAGATACTTAGGAATTAGTTGGCTGGGTTCTGTATTTTATCCTTAATAATGTGAGAATGTTGAGTTTAAAGTCTATTAAAAATTCTGGGGGCTGAGGATATATTAATAACTCAGTTGGTAGAGTTCTTGCCTAGAGAGCACAACCTAACTTCAAATAAAATTGGCCATGGTGACACAGGCCTATAATCTAGGAACTCAGGATGAAAAGGTAGGAGGATCAATAGTTCAAAAAAACTCAACAACAACAACAACCAAAACAAACTAAAAATCTGAATGTATTACCAGAACTTTAGGTCCTTTAAAAACTTTTTGCTATCTATCTATCTATCTATCTATCTATCTATCTATCTATCTATCTATCTATCTATTTATTTATATATATATATGTGTGTGTGTGTGTGTGTGTATATATATATAGTGTGTACATGAGTACATGTGCCATGGTACATGTGTGCAGGTCATTGGACAACTTGCCAGAATTGGTTCCTTTCTTCCGTCATGTGGGTCCCAGGGATTATAATCAGGCCTTCAACTTTGGTTGCAAACATCTTTACCCTCTGAGCTATATAGATGACCTGTTTTAGGTCCTTTTGATCATGCTAGAAATATATCTTGCAGATGAAGTTCTAAGTGATGTGTTTTGAAATAGAGACCACATTGTCCACCTTAACTCTCTAACATGGCTCTCTTCAGTATGGCTCAATCCAGCTTCTCATTTTGTTTCCTTGGGCTCTGCTCTCATGCTTTATTGCCTTTGTCTGCTGCAGAAGTTTATTTTTTGTTATGTTTAAAATGGTTGTTTTGTGTATTGTTGGGTGAAGGACTGCCTAGGCCTTGGCATTTATGTTGTCTGCAGGTGATGGCTTTATGTAAAAGATGTTTGATTGCTCATATCTGCATGTGCTATCAGTAGAACACTGAGGAGCTTAGGTATCAATAAAACCTCCTGAGAGCAGATGCTCAGGGTTCCACTATTCAGGATGATACGTGTCATGATGGTGGTTCCCTCTGCTGAGGCCTGGCAGGGCTTACATCTATGGAAATGCCTCCTTGTCTTCCTTGATGAGCTGCCACAGTAGGTGTACAGTTACATTTGTCATTAACTTTAGCAGTGGTAACTTGAATTGCTCTTTGTGGTGATCAGAAAAAGGGCAAGCATTTCTCTACTCCACCCCTTTTTATCTTTATTTGAAATGGTCTCATATAGTCCAGACTGACCTTGAACCCAGTATGTAGCTTAGGCTAGCCTTGAACTCCTGATCTTTACATTTTCACCTCCCAAGTGCTTTGATCACTGGCATGTACCATCATGCCTGTCTCCCCTAAGTTTTTTAAAAGCTAAATAGGGATGGATTGTGTCTCTAGAAAAAGTGTTAGAGTACAGAATGGATCAGTGGCGTGGAATATATGTTGTCAGCAAGGGGTGTGTGGTAGGCCTATGTTGAGAACTTATAATAAACTAGACTTTGTGGATGATCTTAGAAATCTGGTCAGGAATACCAGCACAGCACATAGAAAATGATGTAAGGATTGTTTGGAGCCAGGATGCTACTTAAATAGTGCTATTCCTCATTCAAAGTAGAGAAGGGAATTTGTTAGACATAACGAATTCCTTAGTGTAATAGGGCTAATTCTGAGGAACTCAGCTTGAGAAAGTTAGGCCAGTGAAACAATGCTGAGGAAAGTGAGATGACAGAGAACATTCTGGGGATGGTGGAAGTATCAACAGGATTACCAACTAGTCCTGGAAAGGGCCAAGGAAAGCTTTTTGGAAAGAAAGCTTGGGGGGAAATAAAGACTAAAGAGAAAGTTAAGTATGGAGTGTATAAAGGACCAGAAGATTTGATATAAAAATTGCTCAGACTGCTTTAGATTTGGGAGCTTTCATCCAGCTGGATGGATATATCAGCAGCTTTGTTGGGCTTTTTCTTCCCAGGCACTGGCACAGGTAGACTGTGTACCTGAAAACCCAGTGCTTTAGTCCATTTTGTGCTGGTGTAATAAAATACTTGAAAATATTTCTAAAGAAAAGAAACTTGTTCTTTCACAGTTACAGGTTGAAAGCACAGACACGTTCAGTTGTGTGATGAGAGGAGGAATTTTCTGTTCCAATTTGATCCTTTGTTTCTGCCTTAACTCATTTTTTAATTTGAGCCTTACATTAATCCTTACACTTTGTCACTTGCCTTAGGCACTGACCTTTACTTGATTATTGAAGGCAGAAAGAAGGACATTCAGAGAAGGTACTGCACACTATAAGAGAAGGAGGGAGGGCCTCATGACCTGACCATCTGTAAAACCTTACCTCCTAATGGCATCACCCTGTCTCCATCTGGGTGTTGAAGAGGACATGTTCAAACTGCAGCATCCACCAATAAGAAAATACTCCTGTGCCAAGGCTTGTAATACTGTCCCCTATCTCTGTGTCCATGAATACATGACACAGGGGGACGTGAAGTCTCATGTCTGTAGCACACTATGATGATTATCTTCAGTTGGTAAGTGCTATGTCTCAGGCCTTTGGGATAAGATCTGGTTCTTTGGAAAATGAAGGGTTGAGCATTGGCAGCCTGGATATATTGTCTTTGGGCTTTCTGCCACTTCTCTCTAATATGTACTTGGTGTTAGGTGTGGTATTCCTTTTGGATTAATCTGAATGCTGGCAGCTTTAAGTGTGGTCCATGTGCCAGAAGCCCCACACACTTTCAGGCTCTTTTCCCAAGACCCAGTGGATAAGATGGATAAGAATCTGTGTTTAACAAGAGCCCTGTGTGATCTGTGTGAGCATTGGCATTTAAGAAGTACTGATGTGGATGGTTCAGTAAAAACAAAATGATAATTATTTGTTCTTTGTATTTTGTTTCCCTAAAATAATATCTTCAAAACTCATCTGTGTTGTAACACATCAGCATTTTGTCCTCTTTGATGGTTGTATTATGTTGAATGGCTGTACCATATTTTATCTTCTCACCAGTAGATAACCATTTGTGTATTATTGTGACACTCCTCTACCTTTAAAGAATCAAAGAGAGGAAGCACATATATACACATTATTTTAGCTGCAGAAGAACCTTCTGAGGATTGAAGTGGTGATATAATTTCCCTGTGTAGGTGCTAGGTGCTCTCCATAGTTTCTACTCTACCTCTTTCCCTCCCTTCTCTGGTTATCTGCAGCAAATGAAGGAGAGAGATGCATTATTCTTATAGCTGTAGTAAGAAAAATATGTTTATTGACAACAGCTTAGGTTTTGATCTGTCATGAATTGTTTTTATTCCGAGAAGAGTTCTGTAACCTTTCTCCTTCCCATTTTTCAGAGACCTTTTAAGTTCAAGTAGTTATGTCATATCTCTTAATAGTCTCCAGTTTCACTCATTTTTTCCTCTTACCTTATGACTGTAATGATGCATGTTTTCTATTTTCTTCCCCTTAATTGAGACCATGTTTTAATTCTGTTCAGTGTATTTTGAAATTTTATTTAAAGTAAACTTATGAAATTTATCACTTTTGCATAGTGGAAGCCAAACACCAGTGAGAACAGCTTAAAGGAGGGAAGACTGGTTTGGGCGCACGGCTTCAAGGATTCATTTCATGATTTCAGAAGGTTCAGTGCATGGTTCCTTGGTTCCATGTATATGGTGTCATGGCAGTGTGAGTGTGTGGAGGAGGCTGCTGACTTCATGACAGAAGTAGAGGACCAGGCACTCAGGATCAGTTACAACTTTCAGAGCACACCCCAGTGACTTCCTTCCTCCAGCTAGGGACCAGGCTTCCAGTATATTCAGTATATTCCTATTTAAATAGCAACAGTTATTTCAGCACATAGGATTTTGTATTGTTCATCTTGTAAACAGTTTTGCTGGTGTAGTGTTATTGTATTGTAGAGATAAAAAGCAATTTTTTGATTGGCTTATACAGAAAAGGGGAATTGTTGCAGAAGTTTATTTTTAGTTATGTATAAAATAATTGTTTTATGCACTGCTGGGTGAGGGGCTGCCTAGGGCTTTGGCATTTTGTGTTGTCTGCAGGTGTTGGGTTTCTGTGGGGGTTGTTGATTTCGTGTGAGCTGCATGTGGTATCAGCACACCTAATTCTGAATCAATAAAACAGCTGAGCTCAGATGCTCTGAGTTTCTTCCACTGGCAGTATGGCTCTGTCCATGACACTGGTTCCCTCTGCTGAGGTTTGGCAGAGTTTGCAGACATGAATATGCCTCCTTGTCATCCTTGCTGAAGTGTCCTAGCAGTAGGGATACAACTACATCTTCTATAGATCTAAGTTTGTTTGATCTGTGATGTCACTTAATCCCCCCCACCCCCGTCAGAATGGCCTGTCAGTTGTTAAAAGTGGGGTTTGAAATCAGTTTGAAGTCATCCACTACTGTTGTGCTAAGGCTAATCTGCGACTTTTCATCTAATATATATTTTTCATAAAATTGGACTCACCTGTGTTTTGGGCATATAAACTTAGAATTGTAATGTTCTTTTGATGGAGTATTCTCTTATTTAGTATGAAATGGCCCTTCTTTATCTTTTTCACTAGTTTTGGTTTGCAGCCTGTTTGTTTCCTAGGTCCATTTACATGGAATACCCCTTTCCACCTTTTTACCCTAGGGTAGTATTTAACTTGTAGGAGGTGTATTTCTTGGAGGCCACAAATAGATGGTTTCTTGCCTTACAATTTTTCAATTTATTGTTTTTTTGAGTATTTTACATATGAGTGCTGCATTTATGTCATTTCAGCCCCTCCCTCTTCCCCTCCACCACTTCCTATGTCTTCCCCTCCATTTCCTCTGTTCCCTCTCAAATTTGTGACTTGTTTAATATATGAGTCTGTTTAGTGTTGCTCATGTGTTTAGGGCTGACCACTTGAGATTGGATCATCTACCAGAGCTTTTCCATAGAGAAGACTTGATTCTCTCTTTCTCAGTAGTCATTAATTGCCTATAGCTCTTCATCTAGAGTGGTCCATTATAAGATTTCTCCGTCTGTATTGGCAATGGTATTGTCATTGTGTAGGTCTTATGTCTGCATCTGCATTTTAAAATTTTCCTGGGTGTAGTCTCCCATATATACACAACACTATCTCACAGTAGACATCCTGGTCCTCTGAATCATCTATCTGCTACCTCTTCAGGTTCTTGCTTTTAAATCCAGTCTTTGGTTTGTGCTTTTGGACTGAGGGAATTGAGACCATTAATATTCAAAATTATTATAAAAGTTGTATGTTTATTCTTGCCATTTTGTACTGTTTGGTCCCCCGCCCCCCTTTCCTCTATTATTTAACTATCATTCTAGTGTGGTTTTTTCTTTTCTGGACTTCATGCATAGATTTTTATTCTTTTTAGTCTGGAGGATCCCTTCAAGTATCTTCTGCATAGCTGTCTTAGTGCCCATAAGTTTCTTTAGTCTTTTTTTTTTAATTGTGTATTGTTTTCGGTTTTCCTTCAATTATGACAGATAGCTTTGCTGGATATAGTAGTCTGGGTTAGTGGCATCTTTCAGAACTTAAAATATGTCATTCCAGACCTTCCTGCTTTTAGAGCAGAATAACCTATTATTCTGATGGGCCTGCCTTTATATGTGACTTGATATTTCTTTTATGCTGCTTTCAATATACTTTGTATGTTCTATATATTTAATGTTCTATATATTTATAACATGACAGGGGAGGTTCTGTTTTGGTCTGTCTGTTTGGTATTCTAAACCCTTTCTGTATTAAGATTGGCATCTCTTTTCCTAACTCTGGGACATTTTTTTTTTAATCATAATCTTTTGAAAATGTTTTCTATGCCTTTAGAACAGGATTCTTCTCCTTTTCTACCTATACATTACAGATTTGGTCTTTTTAGAATGTAGCATGTATCTCGGCATTCCCATGAATACCTTCTTATTATTTAATCTTTATCTCCACTGGACTGTTCCAGTTCCTCCATTGTCCTTCAAGCTCAGATACTCTATCTTCTTCTTGATCCACCAAGCTTTAATTATGAGCCTTCTCATGTGTATCTTACCTGAAGTTCTTTCTTGGTGATGAAATTATTTCTCTTAGTTTTATATGTTGTTACTGATTTTCCTTTCCTATACTCCAAGCTTCTGCCCTGAATCTTGTTTTCTTTTCTTTATATTCTTTTCTGTATAGACTTTTATATACTTTTATTTACATACTGCAATTTTTTATTTAAATGATTCCCACTGTTCATTTGTTTATTCAATTTTGATTGGCTGAATTTTGGCTTACTTGGCACTGGCTTTAGGTCCTGGAGTGTAATTGCCCTCTTCAGCTGCCCTAGATCAGCTTGCAGACCAGTGCAGAAATTAGGTGTAAATAGAGGGCGCACAGTGCTATGGGATGTGTTACTCAACAAAAGTTGAACATTGAGATAATGGAAATTCAGGAACTTGATGGAGGGGAGAGGACAGCTTTGCCTAGCAGAACTTGTTCAAGTTTCTCATAATGGCATTTGAGTTGCAGGTGGAAAGTTTGCCAGATGAACATTTACATTAAATATTCCAGGCAAAGGACTATGGATTTAAAGAAGTAGAAGCATTTAGTCCTTTAAGTCTAAACTGGTCATGGCAGGGACCGGGTGTCTTTGTGTTTATAGTAATAGTGTCTTGTCAGAACACAGTCTTGTCAAATAAGACTGGGATTACATTCTAGATCCTTTACTTCCTGGCTTTCCTGGCTCTGAGCTTTGGAAGTGTGGGGAAGCATTCCCTTATAAATGGGGTATGTTTGTTAGTGAAAATTAATGACTTAGAATCACCTAGGATAGTTCTTTGTAAATCATGGAAGCTTCTAAAATGTGAGTTTCATTTGTTCCTTTTGATTCTCTTGTAGCTAGCCATCTGATACCTGGCATACAGTAGGCAGGAAATAAATATTTGTTGAACAATTTCAGTATTTGACAACATTAGAAAAACATCTGGTTCATTTCTTTTGGTGACTAGAAAGAAAGAGCATATGGTGAATTCACTAAATTTTGTGATCTTATGAAGCAGAAATTTGTTTTCTTAAGAACTAAGTATCATTGATGGGGAAAACAGCAATAGTTCAGTTAGGTTTTCTAGGTGTTTGTATATGGGAGCTAGATATAATTTTCCCTTTGAATATAAAATATAAATTATTCTGTTTTCTTTCTTTCTTCCCCTCCCTCTTTCCCTCCCTTTTTCCTTCCTTCCTTCCTTCCTTCCTTGAACTTTCTATGTAGCCAAGGATACCCTTGTCTCTACCTGGAGTACTGGGATTACAGGTATGTACTCTCATGCCTGGTTTTATGTGGTGCTAAGATTTAAACCTAGGGTTTATTATAAAGGATGTTGCAAAAGATATAAAAACAAACAAACAAACAAACAAACAAACAAAAAACCTCCAGCCAGATGATGGAAGGGTGCAGAACATAACTGAAAGTTAAATCATTTGGACCCATGAAGGGCATTTTCAAAGCCTTTGTCCCCCTTTGCTTGGGGGATTTTGAGCATGTGTTGTCAAAAGGCTGTTGACCAGATAAGCTAATTTCTGCACCTGTCCATTCTAGGAAAGTCAATTTCAAGCCATTCTTGAGTGGGTTATTTAAAATTTCCCCTTGAAAACAGTCTAAATACTTTATTATCTAAGGAATTGGAAATGTATGCCCAGTCCATAACTGATTTCAAAAGAATGAAATTGATAAAGAATAATTTCACTTTTTGTCTTATTTTCCATTTGTTCCTGTTCAACTTCTGGCTGCTTGCTGTTTGATGGAAAGGGAATTAGTCAAGGACTGATTTTATAATATGAAGGGACTGTTGTCCTCAAGCTTCATCATAGGGCACTCAGGGGCACAAAGGGCTTTTACAGGGAGGGAAGGGAGGAATAGGACAGTGGACAGGAAGGCCATGTGCTGGTTGGAGTCTTCTTCATGGACCTGGCTTCTTAGGCATAGTTTCTGTAGTTCTTATAGACATAGTACTTTTTGGCAAGGTAAACCTCTTAGCATGATCTGAAGAGACTGCTCAGCAAGTACAAGCCCCAGCTGCTCTTGTGGAAGTCCTAGCCTCAGTTCCCAGCATCCACATGGTGGTCAAAACTGTGTAACTCCAGTTTCTGAGGATCTGACACCCTCTGCTGGCCTCTTTTGGGTACTGCATGCTTGTGGTACATAAAAACTCAAACCTCAGCAGTTTCCCATTTTGTGTTAGTAGCCTAAAAATAAGGAGATGTTGTAACATATTCTGGTGTTACCTCAGGGTCACTAGATTTTCCGGCTTCTGCAAAGTGAAAGATCATTGACCTAACTAAAATATTAATAATTTATGTACATCTTCTTTTCAGAATTTAGAATACTGGGCAAACAGAGGGGGTATACCCTCACAGAGGACCTCTCAAATTGGAGTGGCCATTGTTATGTTTTCCCCCCATTTTGTCCAGAAGCTTTTCATTGATACCCATTGTTATTGAGAATCCATCAATACAGAAAACATTTTTTTCTTTTATCTCCTGGTTCTTTCAGCCACCATCTTTTAATCAATTTCTCATGTGTGCTGAGATACAGACTATGTACATATACTTGATTGCATGTGCAGGGAGAATTATTTAGGGATTAGGAGGAACCTGGAGCAGTGAAGTGTGGGTGGGTAGAAATACTAGTATTTTGTATATAGAAAACTAGTATTTTGATGATCCTGTTTCTTCACCTTGTTTGTTGTTATATTGGTAGATATGTTTACTTTGTAAGAGTTCATCATATCAGGCACTTATGGTTTGCATACTTTTCTATACACAAATGTAACTGAATTACACTGACTAAAGGTATTAAAACATGAGGGAAATTAATGGCATTTCTCTGGACTACCTTTAATTAGAACACAGATATAATTGTAGTTTTAAAATGATTTTTAATTTTTATTTTACATACATTGGTATTTTGCCTGCATATATGTCTGCGGGTGTCTGATCCCCTGGAGCATGAGTTACAGACAGTTGTGAGCTGCCATATGGGTGCTGGGAATTGAACCTGGGTCCTCTGGAAGAACAGCCAGTGATCTTAACCACCGAACCATCTATTCAGCACCTATAATCGTGTTCTAATTGCAATTATCAAGATGAGTACAGCAGATTTAGCTACAAAATTTTGATATTCCTTTCCATTAGCAAACTCAGATTCTGTTCTTGCTCTTATACCAACCTACCACTTATATTTTATATTTCCTGCCCTTAGTGGTTTCACTATGTAATTCTGACAGTATTATATTTGAAGGTACAGTGATTTGCCTTGTTAACTTCTTTAAAGGGGATGAATTAAGATATCAAACTAAGTACTGAGTCACAAAGCTGGCACCCAAGTTCTTAAGGTCTTAGTTCTATATCTGCTTTCTTGTAACATGGAATCTAAAGGATGAAGTACATGTTGTTGGTGTTCTACTGTAAGATCTTGGTAGAGAGTTTTGAGAGTAACGAAGCCTCTTTTGTTCTGATTAGAACTAAGAAGTCAAATTTGAAGAGTATGAAAGGTATGGGATACAATTTACATAGCCACAGTTGTCCACTGTGTCTGACTTTATGCTCTTGAGTGGGATGGTCTTATCATAGGTTTATTTGTTGAGTACCTGCTTCCAGAATGGTTTCCTTTGATGCAAGTTTTTCAAGGTCCAAGTGGATGTACTCTTTGAGTCAGTATGAACTTACATTGGATCCTTCTTCAGAGTGCTGAAGCAAGAACTAGAATCTGTCTGCAAATGGGCTGATGGTTTAAGTCAGACATTAATGACAAAGCATGTTTGGGGTAAGTCCTCCATTCACTGGAATATTGACAGTGGTTTAGCAGAACATTTGCAAAATTAAATGCAACTGTTAGGGCATGTGAGCATATTTGATCCATAACGAGTATGCATGTGCTCAAAAATTCCATTTATTTATGTGTGTGTGTGCCACAGCTCACATGTGAAGGTCGGAGGAAAGCTTGTGGGAGTTGGTTCTCTCTTTTCACTATGTGGGTCCTAGATCATCAGACTTGGCAAGAAACGCATTTACCCACCAAGTTATCTTGCTGGGTTATTTTTATTTATGCCTATTTAAAAAGGTAATTTTATAACTTAATGACTTATTTTTCATTCTTGTGTCTTTGATGCTGAGTTCATAGTTTTGTATATTTAAAAGTACTTTTAGGGTAAAACATCTGTCAGTATTTCCATTATAAAGTGTAATTTTAAAGAGTTTAGAAGTCAGCTGTAAAAATTTGTTCTTGGCTGATACTTAGTATACAAAAATCTCTGTCCAGGCTTATTGCCAGAATTTTTTCAGCAGCATAAACTGAGGTTCCATGGTAAAACCAGCCTACACTGAGCTCATTTTTTGTTTTTATCAGCATAGGGGAAGGTGACAGCTTTTAAAAATGAGTCATGTAAAGCAATATGAACTTTTTTTTTGCTGTGTTCTTAGAAAATTGTAGGTTTAAAACATGTGTTACACCATGATCTATAAGGTAACCATTGCTTAAATATCCAAAATTGAGGCTGGGTGTGGTAGTACAAACTTTAAACCCCAGCATTTGGGAGACAGAGGCAGGAGGATCTCTATGAGTCCAAGACCATCCTGGTCTACATAGTAAGACCCTGTCTCAAACACCAACCCAAACCAATCCAAACCAAACCTAACCCAAATTGTACCACCAGATCTACCTGAAGGCCAGATTGTAGGAGCTTGCAGGACTCCTTTGAAATCAGGCTCCAGCAGTTCCTTTTAAGGTCAGCATTCAGGGCTGTGCAGTGACTTTGTGGCCCCTTTTGTTCCCTTCTCTAATTTGTTGAAAAGTAGCTTTCTGTTTGGCACATGATTTATCTGTTTGTAAAGAAAGTCAGAAAATTCTTGAAAGAAAGGCATTTTTATGCATTGCTGGAAACTTCGCCAGTGAAGCTAGAGTGCGTCTAGTTAATGTACTTTTCTTACTAAATCTCTGGGCAGGTCTTAGCATGAAGCCATCATCCACCATGTAGATAAACCTCTTGCTTTTTATTGCACATACAATTCTGATGTATTTTACAGCTCATGGCCACATTTCTCCCTCAGTTCTTTTCTAAGTTTTCTTCACACTGAAGTCCCATCAGTAGATTCCCTCCAGCGTAATTTCATTTGAGATAGCTAGGCTAGCTTTCTAGTTAACAGTAGCTGCCTCTTTTGTTACTGAATCGTGGAAGTACATGTGTGTAAAGCCTTTAGGAAACATTTGGAATTTTGTCAGCTTAAAATGAAACATGACTGTATGTGAAGTATGAAATCGGAAATAATACTGGGTTTTGTGCATTCATTCAGAAATATAGTCTCCATGAAGGAAAAAGAAATACCTTATTAAAGATATGCTTCCTCCCTCCACAGCCACCCTGACTCAAAGTCTTCCTCACACTACAGAGTACTATGCTACACTACTCTTAGGGCCAAAGGAAGTGAAAACAGCAATAAAACCTTCTTTATAAACCCAAGCAACTTGATTAAACAAATGTATTTTGAGAATCAGGTCAGAGTTCTTAGGAACTTTACTTTGAATTCTTAGAGTCATCTTGACCAATGACTGGGGCACCATGCTTTAGTGGACAAAAGCCCCCTTTGGCTTCAGAGACTGTTATGTGTTGATCTCCCAGGAATCATCTTTGCTGAGATGTTACCACTTTAGCCTGGTTGGTTTTAGGTGGCTTATTTCTAGGGAGATGGTTGCTCATGTCTTGACTCATGAGACACTAAGGGCTGGAACCTTAAGTGTGGAAGTGATAGGGGGCATTAAACAAATGTTCAGTTCACAGGTCCTAAGAAGTAGGTATGATTATGTACAGAGATGCTCTTTGGGAAAGAGGAGATCATATAACTTCTCAGACGCATAATTGGTTGTTCTAATTACTTGCTGATGGGTAATTTCTTACCATTATTTACTATGTTTAAACTGTAATAAATCTGTTATGTAGTGCTTTCATTGGAGTTGCTCATTTTTCTAAGAAGCCTTGTTTCCTTTTAGCAAAGAAATGCAGGTTCTATGGAGCCCTTTTAGTGAGCAAGAACCAATAAACACACCACACACACCCCTTTACTTATGCATTAAAATTTGTGTCCATGCAGATAATCTTCAATTTCAGTGTAACACACAGTGTTTGTTCTAATTTCCCCTTCCTCACATGTACATCTCATTTTTCTGACACTAGAAGTCTGGCTTTTATTATCTGATACATATGTCTATGAAGAATGGCATGGAAATTTTGATTAGACTGCATTGATCTGTATTTTGTTTTTGATAAGACAGTCATTTTCATGATATTAAACCTACCAATCTATGAGAATGGGATGTCTTTCTATTTTCTAGCACCTTCTTTGATTTCGTTAGTTTTAAAGTTTTTATTATAGAGTACTTTGCTTACTCCAAGTGGTTTTTTGTTTTTTTAAATGTTACTGTAGATGGGATTGTCTGTCTGGTAGATAGGGTTCTTTTTTCCACTACCTTGTCAGAATTTGTTATTATTACTTTAAAAAAATAGTCATTTATGACTGGGGTGAGATGGCATCTCAATGTAGTTTTGATTAGTTCCTTGATGACTAAAAATATTGAACATTTAAAAATACATATTTATTGGGTATGTTACTTTTTCCTTTGAGAAGTATATGTTCAGATCATTTATCCACTCATTGATTATATTAATAGTTTCTTTCTTACTAACTTTTTAATCCCCCCCATGTGTGTTTGTGTGTGTGTGTGTGTGTGTGTGTGTGTGTGTAAAAGAGAGGGGAAGGAGGGGAGGGTAAGAGAGAGGGAGTAGTGTAAATGTCACCTAGGTCATGGTGGCCTCATGCATTGGTCAAGGTGTTGCTGGTTTTTGTGAGTAGTTTCATTACTTATGTGTGATAATACATGTGACTGAGGATTTTTAGTGCTTGTCCTTAGTTTTGCTGTATGTTGTGTGAAGCCTTATTAAGTCCTTTTATATCTACAGTAATGACATTTTATTCATGCATTGTGTCTTATCAACATGAAATGGGCCATTGCGTCTCTGGTAATACCCTCTTCCTCTTTTCTTAAAATATTTTGTATAAACGCCTAGCCCAGATAATTATTCGTGTGTGTATGTGTGTGTGTGTGTGTGTGTGTAGAACAGAAGTCAACCACTTTTATTTTTTATTGCCTAGGAGCTACCCACTTTGTCATTTTGTTTTTTGTGACAGAGTCTCCTACTGTGGGACCCCACTGATTGGGGTAGGCTGGTCAGCCAGTGAAGCCCAGGAATTTACTTGTCTTTGCCTTCCTAGTCCTGGGATTATAGACACATGCCATCACGCCTAGGTTTTTTTTTTTTTTTTTAACTGTGGATGTAGGGATCAAACTCAGGTGCTCATGGTTACATGGCAGACATTTTGCTGACTGAGCCATCTCCTTAACTCCACTATCCTGGTAATTATTCTTAGTCTCTTAGTAGAGCTTGACCAAATGGAATTATGCCTAGTCTGGAATGTGGGCCTTGTTTCAGTGTCTGATGCTCTTTTGCCCTCAAACTTTTTCACTGTAAGTATCTGATTTTCAGAAATGCTCTGCAGATTGAATTTAGTTTTCACTGAGTTCCAGGATATTGAAGTGCATTTGTGAGATTCGGAATGCTTTGCTACAGGTTGGTATGATGCGAGAGATCTTGAGGTTAGGTACCAGTTAAGTTGCTACATAAGTAGGATTCTTAAACATAAATAGTTGACAAGCCATTGACACATATTTTCTTTCATGAACAGTATTATATTTCTGCTTTGATTCTGTGTCAGAAATTGTTGTGATTTTAAAAGGAATAATATTTTATTCAAGCAAGCTTTAACAGTCCTATCAGTAGCCTTCTAGGAATACACAGAGAATTAAAAAAAAAAAGAATCCCAGTTTGATCATTTCTGAGGGGATTTAAATCTTTCTCCTTTACTAAGAGGCACATGTTGTTCATGGTCCACTGACATAGGGGAGTGTCAGTCTACTCCCAATCTACGAGTATGCAGTCATATAATTGAATGGGGGAGCTACAAAAAACTTGGTAAAAGTAAAAGGTTTCAGAATCTAACAACCAAATATGCGTTAAAATCCAAACCTTAAAATTCAAGGTATTTCTGGCAACGCTCGCTAGTGTTTCATCATCAAGTGACCTGATTGTCAGCTGGTTCTGAACACATATCATTCTCACTCTGTTCTTCTGCACGTAGCGGCAATCCCTGCTGGGAACAGCTTGCCTCAGATTTGAGGCTACTGTTTACTAAAATTGCATTTTTATCTGTATGTAAGAAGTTTTCTGCTCTTTAGAAAGAAGCACAATGTTTTAATTTAAGAAAACAATGACTTTTTATATCTTTCTATGGTCATTCCTCAGCGTAGAAGTGTTAAAATTAGTATATCATTGGGTTGCATAGTGTTAGAATGTTTAATTTTGAAAATTGTTGTTTGAGTTGCTGACCGAGCTTCACAAAAAATTAAGTGAATTTTGCTTGAGATTAGCCCATAATTGTTGACCATTTATTTATTGTCCCTAAACATACTTTTATCATTTTATAATATATATTACTGTTCTCAGTATTGGCAATTATAAGATTAAAACATTGATCAACTCTGAAAAACATTGATTTTTACGTATGTATGCCCTGTAGCATTAAATATTCAGCCAAGACTTAATTCTTTCTATAAAAATAAATACACCCATACCAAAGCTTTATTAAGACTAATAAATGATAAAATTATTATATATATATATATACATACATATATATATGTATGTATATATATATGTGTGAATGAATGAATGCTGGAGGATTGTTTTAAAATAAATTTCATGCCAGGTGTGATAACAGAAGCCTGTAATCCTAGTACTCTGGAGGCTCAAGCAGGTTGATTGCTACAAGTTTGAGGGAAACCTGGGTTACCTAGTGAGTTTCAGGGCAGCCTGGACTATGAGTAAGATCCTATCTCAAAAAAAAGTGTTTTATGATATAATTGTTTAATTAACCTATCTTTATACTAAAAAGCTAGTATCATGTAAAAAAATATCTTGAGTGAAAGACATTTCAAGAGGAAAAAATTAAAAAAAAAACCCTGATATGGTCTACTTTAATTCTCTGCTGTGGTGATTGGTTCAAGATTGGGCATGTGACCTATATCAATCTCAGAGAACCTAACTTTCGGGCTCTTAAAGAGTACTTTAGTAAGAGATTATTTTCTTCTACTGGGTTAGCTAAGAGACTGTGACATAATCTGGAACTACTTGTGTTTGTCTTCATCTTTCTTTTTGAAGAGAGGCGCTACTGTGCCAATGGAGAGCTAATATTGAGAAAAACTGAGAGGTGCTTGTACGTATGTGCATACACGCACAGGAGTGACAGAAAACAAACCCTATAAATATCAGCTGAGACCCTTAATATGATATGAAATGTGACTTATTTATACTTACTGCCAATAAATTACTTTTAAAAAGGCAGTGTTTTCTAGGTCATGGTGATAGATCAGTGCAGAGGGAACCAGCCTTTTCTGCAGATGGGTTCCTGGGACTCCACTCAGGAGGGAAATACGGGCGAAAAGGAAAATTATGGCAAACAAACAAGATAGTTCACTCTTTATTGCAAATGAACACAGTAGTTCATTCTTTTATGGGACTCAGACATGGCACACTTACACGCTTTAAGAAACGACATGCACAATTGCGCTTTAGAAATAAAAATGCAGAAGCGTTTTTAATAAGAAAATTTAACAATGTACATATCAAGGGGAGAAAGGGGTAGGAGGAAAAACAAAAAGACACTGCTAGAAAATGGAGCCGTGCTGAGAGAGAGCGAGTTGCTGCTCCCTGAGAACTTTAGGGGCCAGTCACCTCAGCAGGGACCTTCCTGGTATGCAGGTACAATCCAGGATGAAGCTGGCATCATTCCTCCTGGTGGCCTGCGGTGATTACAAAGAGCATTTGAAAAGAATATCTGAGACAATAAGCTGCCAATGGCTGGAGGCACTTGTTGGCTGAATTTAGCTCTTCTGGTGCGGATTTATTTTTTGGTGTTCTAATATTAAAGGCTATCTCTTTCTGGTACATTAACACATTATCCCAGGGCAGTATGCCAGGGCTTAGGGAAAAAAGGACCTGCAAGGTTTCCAGGTGAAGTGGCTGCATTCCTTTCCAAGCCAACAATGGCCAGCTCGGGCAGGTCAGGTAGACATTCTCTTTAAAGATGAAAATTCAGCAAGGAAGGGGAGCAATATAGCTGATAGACTAATATTTCCCCACTAAAGAGTCTGAATCTCTGTCAGGCAGACTCTATTTAGCATTAAGGATACTCATAGGCATCAGCAGATCAGAAGCTTTCTGTGTCATTCTATGATGATAAGACTTGGAATAAGAAAGAACTGACTATATTGCAAAGAGAGGAAAAGCAATGGACATCAAAAAAAAAAAAGGTAGAATATTCAGAAAGCACACAAAAATAGAAAGATTACGCAGAAAAAGTAGAAAACCTCTCTAACTTCAACAGGACCTAAAGCTGCAACTTCAAGTGTAAGGGTTTTTATGGCACAAGAGGATCTTGGCAGTTGGGAGCCAAGGAATACTACAAAGTCATACCAGGCAACAAACCTCACACAAGAGATTTTTTGGGGAGGAGAAGAACAAAATGGTGGCTGTCTATGAATAAGAAAAGAGATAGAAGAGGGCTGGGCTGAGGGGGAGACTTTTATAGGGTTTCTGGAGCATGCACAGTGAGTTAGTGGAGAATGTGCTGATGGAAAAGTCCCATGTGGCTGAAAACATTGGCTGAGTCATGGAGGTGAGGATTTCTAAGTCTGAGGGTGGAGATTTCCAAGTCTCAGGCTTGTAGTCAGGCCAGAGGCAGGGTGTTTTTCCCTTGGCCTATTATCCTACACAAGGGAAGGTGTACAGCACTGGTGACAAACCACTGACATTCTTAGTTTCTGCAGAAAGTGCACAGCTCTTGAAAGCCTTAAATCCAATGTGGGATTTGATGAGAAAATGACTTCTTGCATGGTAAGCTGGCATTAGAGAGGAAACCCATTTTGTTGTTCCTTATAGCTGAGAATTTGGAAGCTAGGCCTCATTTTAGGAGGGAACCTATTGAGAGCTGGGAAGATGGATCAGGGGGTAAAGATGCTGCTGAGCCTGAGGACCTGAGTTCAATCTCTGGAACCCACTTGTGGGAAGGAAAGAACTAGCGTTTCATGTTGTTGTCTGACTTCCACATGTACACTGTGGCATGTGTACACACACACACACACACACACACACACACACACACACACACACACACACACACACCAAATAAATAAGTAGATGAATGTAAGTTCTTGAAAAAGAGAGCTCCTATTGAGAATCAGCTTTTTGGGAACTTGAAAACAAGGATCCTTACAACTCTGAGCCTGGGTCTACTCTGCTACAATGTCTCAGTAGGGGACAGCCACAGGAGATGCTTTGACAGGACAAATTGAGCACAATCTGGCTGAGGAATTTAGTCCAGAGGGCTCAAAGCCAGTGACTGGCAGAGTGCTTGGCCTCCAGAGCTGCTTCCTTTCTGCATTTGGTTCCCTGCAGGCTGTGTGCCCTGGTCCAGCAGATCCCTCTATTTCTCTTGCTTACTCCCTCCTGCATGGGGTCTGAATAGGCCGAAACTGGCAGGCAGAGTGCTAGTTCCCCCACTTCTTCCTCTCCTGTGCAGAACCCAGTGTTCTGTTTACTTCTTTGACACTTTAGTGTCCTTGGAGGATTCTTAGCATAGACATCTGTTGCCCCTGGTTGCATATACTGAGGGATTGGCAAAGTGGCTTTATTTACTGGGAACCTATATGGCTCAGAGTTTGCAGGGGATCAGCAATGGCTCCTTGTATGCAAAGAATGAAAACTTGTACCGTGAATGCAAGCCTGAAGCTGACAACTGACACTTGACTAACCTGCTCTTTAGCCTACATTCAGCACTAGCCTGAATATTAGGAGCTACAAGAATCTTGAACTCCACTTCATTGCCTGCCTCTTGTTGCAGAAGTTTATTTCTAGTTAAGTTAAAATTGACTGTTTTATGCACTGTTGGGGAAAAGGCTGCCTAGGCCTTGCATTTTGTATTGTCCGCAGGTGTTGGCTTTATGTAAAAGATATTTGATTGTTTATAATCTGCACATGCTATCAGTAAAACACCCGAGGAGCTTAGGTATCAATAAAAAACTCCTGAGATGAAATCCTCAGGGTTCCACTGTCCAGTATGGCATTTGCCATGATAGTGCTTCTGCCTGCTGAGGTCTGGCAGGGGAGAAAGAAACTCCAGACTTGGCAGAGTATGGTAAAGTATGCTCAGGTCAGTTCCCAGAGGACAAAGACTAAGGTATTAATGAAGTCTCCTGAAACGAGAGAGAGAGAGAGAGAGAGAGAGAGAGAGAGAGAGAGAGAGAGAGAGAGAGAGAGAGAGAGAAAAGGAAATAAAAGCATTTACTTTAGGAAGTGAAAATTAGTAAATAAATAAAAAAGAATAGACTCCACAGAGGGAGCCAGAATAAAAAGGAAAGCTCTGTAAGAGAGAGTTGTAAATGAGAAAGCACTGAGGTAAGAGCCACAGAATAGAGGCTTCTAGAGAAAGTGAAAGAAATTGAGAAGGCAAGGAGTCTGGTAAAGAATTAGAGAACCTTGGTGGGGTCCGTTAAAGCAGTCATTAGAAAGCAAGGTTCCAAACACTTTTCCTGATCATGGAACCAACCCCAGTGTAAGGAAATGACATGGCTACGTGAGGCACGCTCTGGCAGCTAGCCACACTCCCTCCCGACGCTGGCAATGGGAAATGGGAACAGGAGCATAGTGTTCTACAAACTGAGTTTGCTGGTAGCTTTGTGTGTTTGTGTGTGTGTGTGGAGCTTAAGGCGTTGTATTTGAGATCTATGGAGAAGGTTTTATGTTTCCCCATAGCAGTGGTGAAAAAGAATACCAAAGTGCCAGCATGTTTCAGCTAGAGATTCTTTCCATTGGCCATGTACTCCCTGCTGTGGAAGCTGGGACTTGGAGCCAAGAAGCTAATTATTTAAACTGAACAGGTTTTTTTTTAATCCTTCAAACCTGACTATAAGTGGTCCAGATACTGGTGAGGCAGCCCTGACAAGACATATCTGCTGTGGTGATGAGAACTCCACCCAACAAGGGAACCCTTCCTACAGACAAGGTTCAGCTGCAATGATGCTGAGAGAAAACACTTGGTTAAAGAATCAGAACTAATGGTTGCTGCATTATGAAGAAGTCTTTGGAACATTCTGCTGAACTTTCAACTGAACTGACCAGTTTTTTCCCCCCCCTGCAAATCACACTATTTCTTAAAATCTGGAGAGTGTTTCCTCAGGGTCAATGCACAGAAGCTACCTTCCAGAACTGATGAGGTTGTATCTTGTGCTGCTGCTAGACTTGGTAATGTGTAAGAGTCACCCAGGTGGTACTGGCATGAAGGGGTCATTGGAGAGCAGCTGAGACTTGGCACTGTGAGAAGCCAGGAGAGGCCATTGGAAAAAGTGCAGCTTTAGTGGCAGTTGAAGGCCCAGATTGAAGGTGTCATGCAGAGAAGTTGAGGTTTGGCACCATGAAGAGAGAGGAGAGGCTATTGGTGAAGTGCAGCCCAGTTGCAGCAAGGGACCCCAGCAGTTTTGAAGAAGCCAATACCATGGGATGACCACCAAGGATAGCAGCAGTGGTGGAGGGGAGCTAGCCAGAACCTGGAGGACAAGCTGTGTGTGCTATGGAGATCAGAGCCAGAGAGGTGCCCTAATCCTTTTGGAGGATCCCAGAAGATCGTAAGCGAATTCCATATAATTGGTCATTGATGTTTTTCTGCTGTCCAAAGCATTTTGTGAAGGAGTCTTTGGAATGTTTTACAGAACTTTGAACTCAAATATATTTCTTTAGAAATTTCCATATATAATCATGCTAGATATTGTGTGAAAAGAAAAGCTTGATATATGTTTGGTTTCATTTGGTCCTTTGTATCTTAGCAAGCCTCGTGATTATTCCTCTTATAAATAGTTTTGCTGGTGTAGTGCTGGATTGTGTTTTAGAGATAAAGCTTTTTTTTTTTTTTTTTTGGATTGGCTTAAATAGAAAGGGGGAAATGTTGCAGAAGTTTATTTCCAGTTATAGTTGGGTGAAAGGCTGCCTAGGCCTTGGCATTTTGTATTGTCTGCAGGTGTTGGCTTTATGTAAAAGATGTTTGATTGCTCATGATCTGCATGTGCTATCAATAGAACACCTGAGGAGCTTAGGTATCATATAAACTTCTGAGATGAGTTGCTCAGGGTTCCACTGTCAAGTATGGTGCTTGCCATGATAGTGGTTCCCTCTGCTGAGGTCTGGTAGGGTTTGCACCTATGAAAAATGACTCCTTGTCTTCTTTGATGAGCCACCCAGTAGCTATCTGCTACAGCTTCTCATCCAGCAGACTCCAGAATAAACTTCTTGGATTCTTTGTCATTTAAAGTCTTTTTTTATTTTTACTGTATTTTTCCTTTTTTATTTTTTAAAAATCTCTTGTTTTTATTTTATTATTTTTACCTTCACTTAATTTTATTTTCAAATTTATTTTCTAATGGGATTTTTATCTCTTACTTTTTTTTCTTCCTTTTTCTCACATTCTCCCTTTTCTTTACTTTCAATGATTCCTACCTCGTTATTTTTCCTCTTTATTTATTATTACTACATTTACTTAAATCAAGTTTAATGTCATAGTTTATTCTATGTTATTTTTTTCTATTTTCATGTTTTATGGTTATTAGAGGTGTAGAAGTTGGCTTTCTGTGGTTTGTTTTGGTGTTGCTGGAACAGTAGTTTTTGTTTTTTTTTCTTTCTCTTCACTGTGTGGTGATCTTTCAACAGAAATCTGTTCATTGAGACCATCCCAAATAAAGCCAGAAGAGCTATCTATTCCAACAAATGTACAAATTACAACCTAAAATCATAAGAAATATGAAAAGCAATATGACATCTCCAAAAGTTCACAACTCTTCAGTAGCTGAGTTCAAAGGTACAGAAATGATTGAAATGCCAAATAATTAAAAAGTGTTGGTTGAAAAATTATCTGTGAGGTTGGAGAGATAGCAGTTAAGAGCATTGGCTACTCTTGTAGAGGACATGAGTTCAATTCCCAGCACCTACATGGCAGCTTGCAATTGTCTGTAACTCCAGGTCTAGGCAGTCTTATGTCCTCTTCTTGCCTCTGGTGGTACCAGGCATGCACATAGTGCACAGACATACATATGGGCAAAAGTTTCATATACATAAAATGATAAAAATTTTAAAATGAAAAGAAATCAGTGACCTTAGAGAAGATTCAAATAAACAGATGAATGGGGCAAATAAGTACATTTAAGACCTTGACAAGAAATTCAAGAACTTAGATGAAAAACAAAAAGAGATAGAGATCTTGGAAAAATAACAATAACTATAATCTTGGAAATGAAAGATCAATAAATGAAAATTTAAAACTCCGTGAAAAGCATCTAATAGAATATACTAGGTACAAGAAAGATTGTCAGGGATGGAGACTAAAGTTATTACTGTTAGATACATACACGTATACACACACACACACAGACACACACAGACACACACAGACACACACACACACACACACACACACACACACACACACACACACACACACAGTATGTACTGATACCTATTACATCTAAGACCTTTGGGGCCTGATTAGAAAATGAAACTGCAAATTTGTTGTAGAAGAAAGGAAACTTGAGTGTCTTAGTTTGTGTTCTATTTCTATGAAGAGACATCATGACCACGACAACTCTTATAAAGGAAAGCATTTAGTTGGGACTTGCTTACAGTTTCAGAAATTTAGTCCATTATCAGCATGGCGGCATATAGGTAGTCATGGTGCTAGAGAAGGAGCTGAGAGTTCTACATCTGTATCCACTGGCAGCAGGAAAAGAGAGAGAGTCACTGAGCCTGGCTTTGGCTTCTGAAACCCCAAACCCCACCCTCAGTAACACACTTCTTTCAACAAGGCCACACCCACTGCAACAAGACCACACTTCCTAATCTCTCTAAGGTATTTGCACTCCTTAATGACCAAACATTCAAACCACCATGCTGAAACACAGACTAAAGACCTAAAAATCTTAATGAATTTATAGCAGAAAACACCCCAAATCTAGCAAAGCAAAGGCTATGCAAGTGTACAAGGCATCTAGGATCCATAAAAGATATGCCTGGAAAAGAAATTTTCCAGGTTATATTTTTTCATATAACATTTTATAATGTTATAATATTTCCATATCATTGTTAAGGTGTAAAGAGTACAGAACAGGGCCTGTGAAATTGCTTGCTGGGAAGTCTGATGATCTGATTTGATCACCAGAACCCATATAGTAGAGGAAGGAGAGAATCAACTCCCCAGAGTTGTCCTCTAACTTCCATATGTTTGCCATGGAGTGTGTGTACCCACTCACTACACACAATAAATAATAAAGAAGCATAACAAAGAGAAAAGTACAAAACAAACAATAAGAAAGCTACAAGAAAGAAATGTCAGATAACTTACAAAAGTAGATCTGTTAAGATAACAGCAGGCTTATCCACAGATTAGTAAAGACTAGAGGAGCATGAGCTTATTATTTCAAGCCCTGGAACAAAATAACTGCCAATCAAGACTACTGTAACCATCAGTTATCCTTTAAAATCAAAGGAGAAATAAAGACCTTTTGTTTTAAGCATAAAGTAAAATAATTCATGACAACTAAGCCTGCATGTCTGAAAATATTTAAAAGTAGTATCATATAGAAGAGGAAAAAAGAATACACAAAGTATGAGAGCTTGTGAAAAAAATATGTTTTATCAGGAGGATAAATAATGGGAAGTAGGAAAGAATCAAACATTTTTAACTCATGAAACCAATAAACCTCTAAGATAAGGAAGGGAGAAGTTGGTACATACTTAATAATAAACCTAAATAAAAATGATCATAACGCTTCAACTAAAAAATGCAGACTGGCTGAATGGATTTAAAACAAAACAAAATCCAGGTATTTGTTATCTATAAGAAACTCACCCCAGTAACAAAAACACACAGAGCTCCAAAGTGGAAAGGGTAGAAAGTGACACCCCCCCCAAAAAATGGAATCCAAAATAAATCAAGGGTAATATACTGATATTTGACAAATCAAGTCAAAATTAGAAGTTCATTGCATATTTTTAAGGATAACAATCCATTAAGAAGATGTAATACTTGAAAATATATATACTCTGAATGTTGGTGTACCCAGTTTCATAAAGCAAACAGTATGGGATATAAATGAACAAGTATATCCAGATGCAATAACAGTAATGACTTCAATACTCTAATTAATATATTGATCATTCAGATAAATAAAAAAAATTCAGAGTTAAACTACACCATAGATCAAATGGACTTACAGGACATCTGTAGAACATTCTTTCCAATAGCTATGGAATATATATTATCCTCAGCAGTTCATAATGCTTTGTCCTAAACAGACCATTTTTTAAGGCCTTAAAAGCAAGTCTTAACAAAGAAAAAGAAATCAGCATAGTTTATTTTATCATATCATATGGAATAACTAGAAGTCAATAGCAAGAGAAACCACAGAAACTACAAATGCATGGAGGTTGAATAGTGTACTTTTAAATGATCAGTGAATCACTTAAGAAATCAGGGAGGAAATTTGAAAATTCCTAGAATCAAATGAAAATGAAAACACAAGTTGTTAGAACCTTTGGGATACAGCCAAGGCATTTCTAAGAAGGAAGTTTATAGCTATTTGTGCTTACATTAAAAATCAGTGAAAACTCAAATAAATTACTTAATGATAAACCTTAAGGTCTTAGAAAAATAAGTACAAGCAAAGTCCCAAATTAGTATATGGATAGAAATAAAGATCAGGGCTGAAATTAATGAAATGGATAGTAAAAGAAAATACAAAAGATCAACGGAACAAAGAGGTAGTTCTTTGAAGAGAGAAACAGGATTGACAAACCATTAGCCAAAGTAACCAAAAGTAAGAAGGCCCAAATTAATGAAATTAGAGCTGAAAAGGGGGCCATTAAAATGGTATCATGGAAATTCAGAATATTATTAGATAACATTTTTGAAACTTAGCAATTCAATAAACAATCTAGAAGGAATGGGCAAATTCTTAGACACATGACCTACCAAAATTATATCTAGAGGATGTAAATAACTGTAACACATCTACAATGAACAGTTAGATTGAAACAGTTATGTGATAGGAACCTAATTTAGGTCCTCTGTAAGAGCAGGATCTCCTCTGAACTGCTGAGCTATTTCTCTAGCCCCTGGCTCAAAAATATTTCCAGTCCCTCTTTCCTGATGTTCCACAAGCCTTAAGTATAGGGGTTGTGTTGTAGATGTACCAATTGGGCTGGGTACCCCATAGTCACTTACTCTATGCATTTGGATCTCTTGTATATCTCAGTACTAGCCTCTGTCTGCTGCGCAAAAGAAGCTTCTATGATGAGAGCTACATTTACCTGGGAGTGTGAGCATAAGTATTTAGAATACAGTTGGAAACTAAATTGATTTAGGGAAATGGCAGTAATTCTTCTCTAGGGTCAATGATTTCTCTAGCCATGAGTTTTTGGCGAGGTTTACAGTACCAGGTATGAGTTTCCTTCTGGCTTGCTTACATCCAATTAGACAATTGTTAGTTAATCCTAAGATATTAGTGCCACTGTTGTACCATTGAGGGCATCTTGCTGGACTGGCTGTTGTCGACTACAGACTTTACACTGTGCAGAAACATTCATCACTGTACTCCACTGGCAGCTTTCACAGCACCTTCTGATACTAGGAGAGCTAGCTCTCAGGGAGAAGGTTTTTCAGGTCAGTGCCAGCTTGATTCCTCTAAGTTCTGTGTGTAAAGTGCATGGTGTTTTCAACAACAGGGTCTTATTTTTAAGTTCTGGGAAGCCACCAAGGAGTTAGCCATCTTACTCTTGAGAAAGAGTCTGTAAATACACATTGGGTAAAAGACATCCTTTTCAACAAATGTTGAGAAAAGAGAGTATCCACAGAAAGCAACTAAAACTAGATCCTATTTCTCACCTTGCACAAAAGACAATTCAAAATGGTTGAAAACCTTTAATGTTGGATCTGAAAATCTGAAACTATTAGAGTAATACAAGGAAAATGAGTTTATAAGCAGAGGTAATGAATTTTTAAATAGACTTAAAATTTTAATAATAGTAAGAACTGACAAAATTGCATCAAATGAAAAACCTGTGTGCGCTCATTTTTGCATTTCTCATGTTCTAAAGTTGGAACAATACAGAGAAAATTAGCATGGCCTCAGTGTAAGGATGACATGAGAAATTTTGAAGTGTTCTATATTTTTAAAGAACCAGCGTCAGAGTTAGCCTCTGATCTCTACATGTGTGGCATGGCATGGGCGTGTGCTCATGCACACATCATGCACACACACAGAACATACACATAAATAAATAAAACTTTTTAAAGCTTGTGCATAACAAAAGGGACCATTACTACAGTAAAGAAACAGTATTTAATGTGAGAGATTTTGTCTTTTTGCCAAGTATTCATTTGAAAGAGAAATAATGTCCAGACTACATAAAGATTTTTTAAAAAGAACAAATAATGCATTCAGTAAATTGACAAGTGATTGTAACAGACAGTTCTCAAAAGAGGAAGATAATGGCCGGTAAATGAATAAAAACTCCTTATCTATCTGATAAATGGAAGTCTAAATTACACTGGGATTCTACGTTGTACTAGTGAAAATGCTTATAGCCAGTACCAGGTAATGAAACAACAGGAGAGGATTCAGGAGTAAAGGACTTCAAATTAGTCCAACTGCTATAGAAACCAGTTAAGGAGGTTCCAGAACAAACTAGAGACAGCTGTAGTGTGATGCAACTATAGCTCTCCTGGGGATATTCTTAAAGGCATCTAAGTCAGCTTCCTATAGAGATACCAGCACATCCATGGTTATTGTAGCACCAGTCATAATAGTCAAGTTGTGGAATCAGCCTAGGTGCTCATTAAGAGATGAAGACTAAAGGAAATGTGGTAACTGTAGAGAGTGGAGAAAGCCCTGAGTGAATGAAGTCCAGAGTGAATGTGTGCTATTGACAGGGCATGACCATGTCAAGGACCCCAGAGTCCGAGACTCATGGAGGAATAGCAAAACCTTCCCCCTGGGGTGAGGCTCAGAGGGATGGCAAGGGCTTTCTCACTGGACTGAGTGTGAATGTTGACAGTGCATGCAGAAAATGTCCACCATAGCTTTCTCCCCCAAGATGTTTATGGCCTGAAGTCTGCTCCCTTACAGAGACTGCTCCTATGTTGATTAGCTAAACCTGTCTCCTTGATCCAGCTGTATCCCATAAATCCTGCCTCCTTGTTTATCTGCGATAACCCCACCTCCTTGTTCAGCTGTGTGGTGGTTTAGATGAGAATGGACCCCGTCGTAGGCTTGTATTTTTTTAATGTTTGAGCCTTATATATGTATTGGAATGTTTAGTGGAACTGTTTGGGAAGGATTAGGATGTGTAGCCTTGTTGGAGATGTGTCACTGGGAGTGAGCTTTTGAAACCTCAAAGCCATTCCCAGTTAGGTCTCTCTTCCTCATGTTTGTAGACTGAGATATGAGCTCTCAGCTTCTATTCCAGTGCCATACATACCTGCCTGTTGCTGCTTTGTTCTTCACCAAGATGGTTGCTGACTGTGTTGGCTATTCTTGGTTGTCAGATTGACTACATCTGGAAGTAATTAAAACCCAAGCATCTGGGCTGGGCACACCTGTGAGGGATTCTTTTTTTTTCTTGATTAAATCATTTGAAGTGGGAAGACTCACTTTAAAAAAAAATTCTTGTCTCATGTAATACATTCTAACACCCTCCACCCAGCCCTTCACTCCTCCTACCTCCCCCCCCACCCACCTAATCCATCTACCCCCAATTCTCCCACTCCCACCCCTACCTCTCCCCAAGAAAGAACAGTCTTCCCAGAGTTACTGCTCAAACATGGCACAACAAGATGGAACAGTGTCGGGCACGATTCCCTAGTTCAAGTTTGGACTAGGCAACCCAGAAGGGGGATGAGGTACTCAAGGGTGGGCAAGAAGTTCAGGGATATACACCCCTCCCATTCCAGTCTGTATGAGTTCTGCAAGAGCACCAGGCCAGGCATCCTGAAGACATATTTAGGGACCTAGCAGGTTCCATGTCTGCTGCTTCAGGCTCTCTGAGCCCCTAAGAATCCTAATCAGTTGATTCCATGGGGTTTGTTCTCCTGGTATTCTCGACTCCTCTGGTCCCAGAAATCCCTCCTCCACTTCTTCCGTGGCGTTCCCCAAGCTCTGCATTTTGTTTGGCCCTTGGGCTCTGCATCTGTTTCCTTCAGCTGCCATAGGGAGCCTCTCTGCTGAGGATTGAGCTAGGCTCTAATCTATGAGTAAAGCAGGATAACATTAGAAGACTTCTCCTGCTCAGTCCTGCTCAGACTCTAGTTCCTGGCCTGCTCTTTAGTTTTGGTCATGGTGTCCCTCCTTTAGCATGGCTTTCTGCCCTTCGATTGTCTCAGTGGATCCTACAGGAAGGATAGGCCATAGGTTGAAGTTTTTGTGGCTGGGATGGTGTCCCAGTCCCACCACTGGAAGCCTTGCCTGGTTACAGATGGCCTGTTTAGGTTCCCTAACCCCCATTACTAGAGGTGTTTGCTGGGGGGAAGACCCACTTCTAATCCAGATCTTTTGAGGTGGGAACACTTTTAATCTGGCCACACTTTCTGCTGCCAGCCTATTTAAAGGACATGGAAGAAGAAAGCTTGCTGCCTTTGCCTCCTTGTTCTTGCTGGCAAGTCTATTCATTCCTTTACTGGCATTAGAGCCTAATTCAGGATTCTAGAATATACTGAAGACCAGCAGAGATATCCAGCCTCATGGCTGAACAACTACTGGATTCTTGGACCTTGGCTATTGGTAGAGAGCCATTGTTGGACTAGCTGGACCACAGCCTGTAAACCACTCTAATAAACTCCAAATATATTCATATTCACATTCATACTCATTCTATCAGTTCTGTTCCTCTAGAGAACCCTGACTAATACAGATTCTAACCTTTGGAACCGTGAGCCCCAAATTAATTGTTGCTCTCTTGCCTTGGTCATGGTGTTTTATCACAACAATAGAAAAGTAAGTGAGACAAGTTGAATGCCATAATTCCTGCCTCTCTGTTCAACTCTCTATATAATAAACATGCTGACCTTCATTGGGTGGAGATGGAGGTGAGGTTGCATTTGTTTTAATATTGTTTAAAGCATTTAATGTCTTAATTATTCAGTTTTAAGAGGGATATCTTGTTGAGTTAGACCTTATTGTACAACATAGTATATGCCACATTTTATAACTACAGAAAGTTCCAAACAACCTTTTGGAATCCAGGGATTTAAAATAGGCAGTGAGCTTCTAAGTTGTCTATCCTGTTTTTGTAGGGTTGAAGGTCTTCTTCTGAGCTCTTTCATACTTTGGTTTAGTGCTCTGCCGGTTGGCCTTCTGGAACAGAGCTATTTTGCAAGTAGGATTTGTGGTAATTGTGGCATTACTTTGGCCAAACAGAAGAGGCAAGAGGTTTTTTAGAGTTAGATGTTAGTGTTGAAAATTGTAGCCACGATTGTGTATTATATATTGCATAGCAGTTTAATCTGTGTTTGTGGATTGGAGTGTTTGTATGATTGTGTGTTGTGTGATTTGAGAAATTCTAATTAGATTAATCAGATAAATATCATTTAGATTCTATGATATCAGAATCAATTTATTTAACAAATAGGTATTGATTGCCTACTGTGTGCTTGGTGCTATCGTAAGTACTGGGTATATAACAATGAACAAATAAAGTAAACTTCCCTCCATTCATAGAGCTTACATTCCACTGGGGAGGATATAATGACATTGAATAAGACAGTTTTTGTGGCATGATCAATAAGTGATAAGTGCAAAAGAGGCAGAAAAATATGAGGGATGTGAATTTGGGGGATGAGAGTTGAGATTCTTCATAACATGTTGGGAAGATAAATGAATAGTAACAAGTATAAGAAATGAGGGACTCCTTTTGGAAGTCTTGGGGAGCATTTGGTGCATACCTGGTGTGTCAAGGAATAGCAAAGAGGCTGAGAGGGAGAGTTACTTGGCAAGGATAAACGATGAGTAGGTAGAGTGAGGATAGCGTATCAGTCAGGGCCTCTGCATCATCATTAGGATTTGACCTTTGTCTCTAAAGTGGAAGGACTTAGAAGGGTTATGGAGGGGATTGATGAAATGCATGTTTGCTAGCTTATTCTGACCCCTAAGTTGGGAGTAGATTGAAAACAGGCAGAGACCCTTATGCTCTTGTTAATGATAACAGAGTTTGAGGTCTGAACAAGTAGAAGAATGGAGATTGTTTGTTATGTTTCTGATAACTAAATAAAAGGTTCTTATAATGACCCACCTCATACCATGTATGCCTTCAGGAGTGTCCATAAATATGTCTTTAAGATGATAGTGTCCATAGTTGTATTTTGTAGCGAAAGAGGCTTGTTGTCAAGTCTTTTCTAGAACTCCCTGTGGAAATATCAATTGCTTTTCTTGGCTTCAAGATATTTCCCGAATAGTGT
The DNA here is from genome assembly GCA_026225945.1 of Cricetomys ansorgei. Classification (NCBI taxonomy): domain Eukaryota; kingdom Metazoa; phylum Chordata; class Mammalia; order Rodentia; family Nesomyidae; genus Cricetomys; species Cricetomys ansorgei. Next base: position 22,997,504 of record JAMJFZ010001796.1, read on the forward strand.
ATTATGCTTCATCCCAAATATGCCATTAAGGGGTTTGAAAGTTCGTTAAAACGTATGGCAACTGAGCACTATCACTTGAGCCCAGTGAAAGTAGCCAAGGGAGGGAGAGCAGCTCCTAGCTGGACTTGTTGGCATGCATTAGAGCCAAGCAAATGCTCAGGTGCAGTGAGAGAGCGATTGCCTCCTGGGCACAGAGCCTTCAGCTGACACTGTCCCAGTAGCCCTAGTTACTGCACAAGTGTGGATAGAGGGGTGTGTGTGTGTGTGCGCGCGCGCGTGCGTGTGTGTGTGAGAGAGAGAGAGAGCGAGAGAGATACCTTTAGAAAAAGCTCTATTATGTCAGTTGAAACTAACCCTCTGCTCAAAGGGAATGTTATAGTTTCCTCTTCCTCCTTCTCTTTCTCCTCTCTTCTTCTTTTTTTTTTTTTTTGGAATTGAATTTTTCATGATAATGGACTTGATCTTTTTATAAAATTTAAAATAGTGCTTTCCAAAAGATGGCCCTCGTATTCATAGAAGGGGTTTTCAATAAACAGAGAGCTATGAAATGTTTTGAGTGGAGTTTGGGTAAGCTGGCATAATGGAAATGTTACCTGGTATTTTTACTTAGGATTCCATTTGAAATTTTTAGTTACAGGGAATTTTTCTGTTTGCTCCTCAGTTTTGAAATACAGCATATTAATTTTAAAAGGAAGGGAAGAAAAACCTAACATACATCAGTTTTGAAGTGACCAGTTCCTCCTCTTAATTCTGGTGAGTTTCACTTGCTATTTGCAGTTGATCTAATTTACTTAATCAGTGGAGATAATTTCTCCCATTTCTGAGTGATAGAAAGGTACTCTACAACTCTGAAAAGGACCAGGAAATGTTCCTGTAAATTGCTACCAGATGTAGGCTTTCTCTTCTTTATCTGGGCACTTGTGAGTTTTTATGCTGACTTGTTTTCAAATTGGGAGACAGTGAATTTACTACATTTGAGACTATATTGGAAACTAGAGTTATAATTTAAACACAGAGACCTAGATTTATTTTAGAAAAGAATGTATTTATTTTAATGTCTTGCCGTTTCAATCCCTCATATTTATATATATGTGCTTCACAGTGTTAATGTTTTTCCATTTTGATAAAGTACTTGTTGACTATTTTCCTGTTGTGTCATGCCATTGAGGATATTGCAGGATTGTGTAGCATTATGTGAACATGCATTTTAATTTGTGACTCTTACTATGTGATAGCTCTTTCATTCCTGTTCTTTTTTGATAATATTTTAAACAGCTAATTCAAGTCTTATTCTACTCAGAAGAAAAGAGACAAATATTTACTGAGCATGTTTTATGAACAATCATTGCAGGAAACTGTGAGATATAATAATGAATATTTCTTAATTTGCTATCGTATGGAAGAGTGAAATGCGCAAATACACGGGATGTAGCCTGATCAAGGAAGCTTACAGTGAAGGTATAACAGACTAGCAGTGGCCAGAGGAAGGCCAGAGAAGACTTCCCAGAGAGGGTGGTTAGCAGAGGAGCATTTGGCAAAGAACTGGGTTTTGAATTTTGATTATTTGCACACAAATAAGATGATGAGATGGTTCACACAGTGAGTGTGAGTAACAGCAGCTTGGTGTATGAAGTTCATTCTAAATCTATCTTTAATCAGGAAGGAGATATCTCTAGGGAGTCTGGGACCAAAAATGCTGCCTGGATTTAGAATCCTAACCCTGACCCTGAGTCATATCATAGCCCTTGACACTTAGTAGATATGAGGTTGACATAACCGAAGCTTTTCCTCATTTGTGAGATGGTATGACCATGAGTGCTCCTGTACCACCCAGGACCATTGTGTGGATCAGATCAGCTAGTGTGTGTAAAAGCACAAGCGTATTTGTAAGTGTGTGAGTTCATTATGATTCTCATATTCAGTTATATGTATACACTCTCCATTTTCTTATTAGACCCTTTTTTGAGTCTTGCCACAGCTCTGTTTTCCACTTCTCTTTTCAGCTGACACTTGGCCTGGGGCACTGCTGCTAACAGGCAGACTGTGGTGGATGATTACAAGTCTGGATCTCAGTGCTCCAGTCTCTAGATCTCCCTTTCCAGCTGCTCCTGGACTCTCCTTCAGCCAAGACAAAACATGTCTCCCATTACCGATTTGTCCCTAAATTTCAGTTTCTGTTACCTGAATTTAATGTCTGGCAGTTAATTTTTACTCTTCCTTCCCCTTCTTGCTACAAGTTTTCTTCAGGAGTTTAAGTTCTCTGTTGAGTTTATTGTTGTTATTATTATGAAAACATTTACTTACTCAAGTCTTTCTAGTTCCAGGAACCTCAGAGATATCTCAGTTCTCACAACTTCATGATAATTTGATAGCTTTGTCCCCATTTTAAAGATGGCAGACCAAGATTCAAAGAGTGGAATTTAGCTCTTCTAGAAAGTAGGTGAGCTTCAGCTGGCTCTGGAGCATGTGCAGTTCTTCCCTGCTTTGCAGACCTTACAGAACAGACTCAGTAAAAGGCATCAAGGTTCTTCATGTTGACATCTCCATCCTTTCTCAATCTTACTGTGCATTTCACCATTTCTTGCCATTCCTAAGGACAATTTATGTTTTTACTAGCTCATTTCTTTTGCATGTGTGTTCTCTCTCAGCTTGGACTTTTCTTTCTTTCATATATTTATCTCAAGTCAGGTGAAGCCATGCTTTGGGCTTGGAGTCAGATGCCCAAGTCAGCACTTGGGAGTCAGGTGGGGCTATTTTTTCTTTATCTTACTGTCCTGATCTAAGAAAGGGCTGGACCAGCTTTCATTCCTACCCACAAATTCATTGCTGTGCAATGTTCTGAGAACATTCATATTTCCAGGAGTTCTAGTTTTCCCCAGCTGTAGTTCTGAAGAGGTATATCCTTGTGTTTCTCTGGTGTCTAATGGGGCTGGATACCCTTTCATATTATTGACTTGTGGGTGTATCTGTTTTTGCCTAATATCCCTAAGTTGTTCCCTGCTGTTTAGTAGATTTTCTGCATTTCATGGATATGTAGGAGGTCTTTATATATTTTAGATGTGAATACTTCTGTGCTTTGCTTATTTTTTAAAATTTTATTTTATGATATCTGGGGGTAAAGGGAAAATTTAATCTCTTCTTGTGCATTATATATGTTTGTGTTTGTGCATGTGTATGCACCTGCATATTTGTGAGTAAGCATGAATGCATATGCGTATGCCTGTGGAGTTTAATGTTAGGTGTCTTCTTTGATTGCTGTTCACCTTATTTTTTGTGTGAGTATTATGTATTTTTGCATATGTGTGTGTACACATGTACATGTGTGTTGAAATGGTGGTGTTTTTAAAAATGTTATTCTGCTTCCTTTGTCAGATCAGATTCACAGTCAGTGTTGGGAATATTTTATAAGTGGTGGTGTGCACTTAATCTTATAAAAAGTAGAGAAGAACTTGTCTTTTTCCTTCTTAGGATGTTTATAGCAGTTGGTGGACCCAGGTATTGCTAGTTAGGCCTTTCTACTTTAAAACTCTTGCCCAACCAGCTTATGACTTCTTGATTTTGGCAATCATCAATGATCATTTCCTGAATCCAAATGGAAGTAGGAAAATAGTGATTCTTGTATTTTTTCTGAATTTATCTGAAACAACTCTTCAGTGAAGAACTTTACGTCATCAGCTGTTTGATCACTCTGATTTGCAGGTTGTATAGAAAAGGTGGGTTAAATGCTGTTCACCAAGATTCACCAGAAAACACTTTCATAATAGTTCCCAAGTCCCTTAGACAAGATGCTCATATCCTTTAGTAGTTTCTTTGTTGTTCCATAAGACAAAATGTTCAAGGATTATCTTTTCCATGTCCTAGTCCTGAATTAGCCATGTCTCCAAGGAGGCCTGCATCTTGACTCTAACCACCAGGCAATATGGAAGGATTCAACAGGGCACAGGTTTTATGTCTTGAGAGCTCATAATAATCTGTTACCCACCATGCCTTTTGTGCTATTCTTTCTTTTTTAACTGATTGTTGTTGTGCATGTATGTGTGTGTAAGTGTGGGTTCACTTATGTCGCAGTATGCATGTAAAGGTGAGAGGACAGCTTCTGAGAGCTGTTTCTATCCTTCCATTGTGGATCTAAGACTATTGCCCTCTGAATCATCTCACTGGCCCTTGTTTCATTCATTTGTGTCTTAATAAACCAAGTGAAAAAACTTTAAAATACATTTTTATTTTTAGTTGTCCAATTTATTAATGTTGTGGTATATGTATTTGTTGGTCTGATGTGTGCACATGTGTGTTTGTTGGGGGATTTTATGTTGATGTCAAATATCTTTCCATGGTTACTCTTCATATCTCTGATCCAAAAATCTCAGTGATTCAGCTAGATTGGCTGGCCAGTATGCTTCAGGGATCTACTTGTTGTCTTTCTCCCCCTTTCCTGTTGTCAGTCCTGGAGTTACAATATGTGCCACCACATCTAACTTTTTATGAGTTTTGAGTGTTTACGTGCAGGTCCTTATGTTTGTGTAGCAGGCACTTAACAGACCAAACTATCTCCCCAGGATTGGGATAAAGTGGCGAATGCTTGCCTAGTATATGTCTAGGGTAAATTCCCAGAACTATAAATAAAATGAAAAAGTACTATATGGCTAATTTTATTGTATTCTGGTTCTTGCCTTCCACTAATGTCTTTCCATTGGCAATTTCCTTTTTTCTTTTTCTTCTTTTTCTTCTTCTTTTCTCCTTCTCCTCCTCCTTCTTCTTCCTCCTCCTCCTTCTTCCTTCCTTCCCTCCCTCCCCCCCTCCCTCCCTTCTTCTTCTTCTTCTCCTTCTTCTTCTTCTTCTTCTTCTTCCTCCTCCTCCTCCTCCTCCTCCTCCTCCTCCTCCTCCTCCTCCTCTTCCTCTTCCTTCTTCCTCCTCCTCCTCCTCCTCTTCCTCTTCCTTCCTTCTTCTTCCTCCTCCTCCTCCTCTTCCTCCTCCTCCTCCCTCCTCCTCCTCTTTTTTTTTTTTTTTTGAGATATGGTTTCTCTGTTGTAACTCTGGCCATCTTGGAACACACTCTGGAGACCAGGCTGCCCTCAGATTCATAGAGATCCACCTGCCTCTGCCTCCCAAGTGCTGGGATTAAAAGCAAAAGCCACCACCACCTGGCCATTGGTGATTTCTTGATCTTTGTACACATGAGCCAAAGCACAATTATTTAAATTTGTTTCATATATTTTGGTCTTTTTATTCACCTCCCTTAACTTCTTCCATATCCTACTCTCTACTCCCTACCCACTGTACTTTATGTTCTTTCTCTTTTAAAAACACACACAAAAAACCAAACACCTAATAAACAAGCCAAAACAGAACAAAAACCTCTCCCCCTCCCGAAAAAACATGTATTCTAGTTTGTGTTGTCCAATTGCTTCTGAGCATGAGACCTACACTGGAGTATAGCTGATATACATACCCAGTGTCTCTTCATTGAAGAAAATTTATTTTCCCCCTTCCAGAAACTATCAGTTGTAAATACTTTCTTGGCCAGGGGTGGGACTTTACCCACTTGCACTTGTCCTTGCTGAGAATTTGTATGGCTTGAACTTAATTCAGGTCCTGTGAATACTGTCACAGTCTCTGTGAGTTCATATGCATCAGCCTTGTTGTATCTGGAAAATGCTGTTTCCTTGAATCCTGCCACCTCTAGTTCTTAGAATCTTTCCACCTCTTCTTCTACATAGATTGTGAGCCTTGAGGGGGGAGGTGTGATATAGATATCCCATTTAGGTAGGGCTGAGCCCTTCAAAGTCTTTCACTCTCTGCAAATTATACAGTTGTGGGTTTCTCCATTAATTACCATATACTGCCAGAAGAAGAAGTTTCTCTGATGTAGATTGAGGGATACACTGATCTATGAGTATAGCAATATGTCATTAGGAGTTGTTCATTTATAGTAGATTTTCTCCTAGGGCCATGACCTATCTAGATTCTTGGCTTCATTAACAATGTTAGTTATGGGTTCTGTTTCATGGAATGGGCTTTAAATCCAATGAAAAGGTAATTGGTTACTCCTATAACATTTGTACCACTATTATACCAGCACAATATAGTTCTTAATAAGTAGTTGGACAGAAATCATGCTGATTTTAGAATCCTTATATATGCTTACATTCAAAGAAAGATGTGAGACGAGTCTGCCTTCATATTGTATAAAGTCAGAATTCTGGTTCCCTGTGTAATATTTTCTCAGTAGTCTGTAGGGACCAACTCATTTGTGAAACCAGTAGTGGCAGAAATAAACACATAGAAACTAAAGGCATAGGCTCTTTGCCTACTGTCTTTTTAGAAAGCTGGATATGATGGCATGTGCCTGTGGTTCTATATTTCCTTCTTAAAAACAAGCAAGCAAAAAATACTCAACAAAAAAACAAACAACAGATCAGACAGGGAGAGAAAACACAGGAGAAAGGGAGAGGGAGATTGAGACTATATTTTAGTGTGACCTGCTAGTCACACTCTACCATGTCAGTGATTTTGTTTGTTTGGTTATTTTTTTTCCACTTGTGGTTCCTCTGTGATTAAAAACAATAGAACAATGTCTTGGTTGTAGTCACCCTGCCTGAGACTTAGGTTGTAATGTGCTCCACCTGCTTGTCTAGGATGCTCTACAAATTTATTGCTATGCTCATTGTTTGAGGATGATTGTGGACAGATGTTCCCAAATATTATTGGATCTTTAGGTTTATTTGAGTCAGTTTGAATGGTTTTGATGATTTGAGTGATGTCTTTTTCTTCTGCAGCTTGTCCTCCTCCTCTTTCTCTTTCCTTCCTTGCCGTCTCGTCTCCCTCCCTCTTCCTCACTCTCTCTTCTTCCTCTATGCCTCTCTTCCTCCCTTCCTCCTTCCCTCCCTCTCCCAGTTCTCTTCTTCCCTCACCTCTCTCCTCTGTTTTCCTCTCTCCCTCACTCCCTTCATTCTTCCCTCTCTCTGTTCTCTCTAGAGTCTATGTAGCCCAGACTAGCCTAAAACTTCCGAATCTTCTGTCTCATCCTCCCAAGTACTGAGATTACAAGTATGTGCCACCACACTGAATTTTTTGGAATGATCTACTTTGGGATAGGTATGGACATACAGGATTGATTATGTTGTGGATATATAAGATTTATGTATAAGGCAAAGGGAACTTTTTTTTTTAAAAATTGAATGTCACTGTAATGCAGCTTCGCTTACTTGTGCTCTTGTGGAAAAGAACCTAAGGAAATTTTTTTTAGGTTACTGACCTTTTGGACAGATAGTGCAGAGTGGCTTAAAATTCATTTTCTTGTGACCCCAAATTCAATCCCCATGCCTCGGTCCTCTGAATGCTGGGTGTATAGGTGTGATCTGCCACACCTAGTGAGAACTCCAATTAAAAAAAAAAATTTTAAAAGGCTTAATTTTGCTCAGAAAAACTAGCGATTTATATAAGATTTTATGTTGCTATAATTTCATAAGGGCATTTTCCCCCCAAAATTTTAGGGATATGTTTTTAGAGTTGTTATTATGACTGTGAATTTCTTTATAATATTTTGCTTTGGCTTTCTAAGTGAACATTCTAGTATTAATCATCTGCAGATAGTTAACAGCAATTGAAAACCATAGCATTAGAATATTGTGGGAAGGATTTATTAACCTTTCTGTCCTGTGTAAGATTAATCATTCATTAGGCATGGTCTTCATGTAATTTAATTAGACTTATTAATCTGATTCGATGAAAGTAAATGAGTATTTTGAAATCTCCCGCTAAACTCAGTAGACTCTTCTCATGATCAAATATAAACACAAGAGGGCTTGCTCGGCACTTTACTCAGGCTCTGTTCACACGCTGCTTCTATTGAAACATCTTTAAAACAATGCAGTGTTTCCTCCAGCCCCTGACCTGTTCCCTCATATTCTCTATCATCTTAACCAGTTCTTTCATTCCTTCTACAGTTCTGATTGCGTTTATCCCTGCCAAACTGTTGTGCTCCCTGCTGTGTTCTTGGCTCCTAGAATAGTGTATGGCCCTATAAGATACTCCAGAATGAGTTCTTGAATTCATGTAACATGTTAGTAGTCTGTCACCCCAGTTAAGAAAAAGGCTTTGAAGAAAAAGGCTAAGAAAAAGTGCTCACCAAGGGTGGACTCTCATTTGTTTAAAAGAGTGTAAGGCACAAACCACAAATAGTGAATTTGTTTTTCATATTTTTATACACATATGTGTGGTCACTTCAATTTTTTTTTATATGTTTGACTTTTATAAAGCTTTTTTTTCATCCAGAAATAAGAAGGGTGTAGTGTTGAAGTAACATCTGGAACCCACAGAGCCTACTACTACTCTTTGCTGATGTGGATGGGCTGATTTGCAAATAAGATCACAGGTTTTCTTCAACTCAACCACACCTGGCTTATTTATTTATTTATTTATTTATGCCCTATTCATATAGACAGGAAAGAGTATTGTCATATGGCTGTCATGTATCAAACTCTTTAACAGATTAGGGATCTAGATTATTTTCTCCAATTTGTTTCTTATTTTTGATGTAGATTTAAGGCCTTAGATTCTCTCTCTCTCTCTCTCACTCTCTCTCTCTCTCTCTCTCTCATGTGCTTGTCTGTGTAAGTATCTTCCTCATGTACACAGATGCCTTGGAGGCTAAAAAGGTCATTGGATCCGCCAGAGTTGCAGATTGGAATTATAGCCTTATACGGTTGTTGAGAACCAAACTCTGGTCCCTCTATGAAAGCAGCACACTTTCTAAACTGCCAAGTTGTCTCTCCAGTGCCAAGGCTTTATATCTTTATGAAAACATTTTATAAACTCTTCCATCTAATTTTGTTTTTTTCTACAACATCTTATGTTCTTGTGGTAGTACTTGGCTTTATCTCAGATCTTCCTACTTTCCTGTTGAGTTCTTAGGTATGTTTTTGGATTGTATTCCAGAATTCTTGGATGTTGTAGCCATATTTGTTTTTTCTTTGTTGATTTTGTTTGTTTGTTTTTTTGAGACAGGGTTTCTCTGTTGTAGCTCTGGCTGTCCTGGAACTCACTCTGTAGACGAGGCTGGCCTCAAACTCACAGAGATCTGCCTGCCTCTGCCTCCTGAGTGCTGGGACTAAAGGTGTGCGCCACCATCGTCTGGCTTTGTTGATGTTTGAATGTAGAATGTCATCAACTTTACTCTTCATCACCAGTATTTTCTTTCTTCCTAGGGTGAGTGTGTGGGTGATGATTTCTAGTGTATTTTTATTTGATTTGTTGAGTTATTAATTTCCAACATTTCTATTTGGTGGTGTTGTTGTTTTCAAACTTTCTCACTTTCCTTCCTTTTTCCATCCATTTGGTGATGATCTCATTCATTTTGTTAATTTTTTCCTTAAGGTTGCTGATTCTCATTTTATGTTCTGGGTTGAGTTTATTATGTGTATCATCTTTGAGGTCACTGATTGTTTTCACTAGCAAACTTTGAAATTGTCATCTAGTGTTTTACCCATTTCACTATCTTTGCTTTCAGTGCTCGAGGAATTGTGATCTTTTGGAGGAGTCATGCTACCTTGCTTTTTCATGTTTCTTGTGTTTCTGTGATGTGATTTGTGCCCCTGCTGGTGTGAGTGCTCTTTGAGCTTTATTTAGGATCTTCTATTAAGCAGCCTGCTTTTTAGGACTCAACTCCTTGTAGCACTCCAGAGAAGAGAAAATTTGCTTTTGGATGATGCTTCTGTCCCCAAGCCTATCCATGATTTTTGTTTGTTTGCTTGTTTGTTTGGCTTGGCTAGTTGCTTTGGCACATTGCTCATTTTTTTATGCACTTTTCAGTATTATCCCTGTGTTTTTGAATTTCTGAGGCTCCTTTCTCGTCTCTCTTTAGAACAGAGTCTATCTTTCTGTACTCTGAGTTTTCCTCATTTACTCACATGGAAGCAACTTGGAGTCTGCCATCTTACCTGGGCGTCATTTTCAGTGGTACCCATGGGAAACACTGTGACATACCTGGGTGAATTCTTTTATCCTCTTGTGACATGCTTCTATGCATGAAAATTTCATGAAGGAGCATGGAAAGGCTTTTAGGAGAAGGAATGAAAATGTAGATCAGAATCCTGAGAAGGGTACTTTGAGTACCAGCCTGGCATTGGTGGCTTGCTTATCTACATAGGGTCGTCTGTGCACCAGGAGAATAAAGTCTATTTTTTTCCAACCATACGATATGATTGATTATCTAATGTTGCCAGCTGCCTGTATTGATTTAGACAAATTTTTGTTATATCTCCTTTCTTTAGGCAATTAAACCAGAGAGCAGTGATAAAGAAACAGAAGCTACTTATGAAACTGAGATCCCGGAGGAGTGCTGTGGACGCCACCTCCTGCAGCAGTCCCCAAAAGGCTGTAGTGGTAGTCCTGATGTCATTATAGAGGCTCAGTTTGATGACAGCGACTCAGAAGATAGACATGGCAACACTGGTGTGCTGGTTGATGGCATTAAGAAATTGTCAGTTCATACTCCTGACAGAGGTGAGTCTTGGGCACCTGTTTGGCATTTTGTTACAGCAGATGATTCTTTTTTAAGTTGGAAGCTCTTTCTGCAACAGAGTAAGAGACTCACAAAATGATTGGTATATTCCCAAAGTCTGTGGCAGCTTTAGGAAGGCTGGTAGGCTGGTTATAACAGAGGGAAAGGAAGTACCACATGGTGGTTTGTGGGTAGTGGTTGCTGTTGCTGTTTGCGATAGGCTTTGAATTACTATCCATAGTTAGCTGCCTGCAGTGTGTTTTATTCTACCCTGTGCTTGATATGAGCAGAATTATCCTCCCTTTTTTTTCCTTGCTTCCATTCCTCCCTCCATGTTTCCCTCTCTTTACCTAAGGCTTACACATGATAGCTAAGTGCTCTACCATTGAGCTATACCTTCAGCCAGAATTAAGCAAGTCTTAAAAATTCTTTAAAAAAATACTTTATTTTACCCTCAGTTTTGCTTTACTTCAGTATATAATTTAAAAATGTATTTGTCATTTCTGGTAGGCATAGATAACTTTGAATTTTGAAAGTAGATTATCTTTAGGAGGTATTTTGATTCTAACCTCCCTCACCCCTTCACCCTCCACCCCCCCAAAAAAGAAGCCAGTTGTATTTTTTCTGAGTGGTGCATAAGCCATGGGTTTGGTTATTATAGAAAATGTCAGATTGTAAACACAGGAATCAAGAGCTGTACCCAAAGGCTCTACCTGGCCACGCTCCAGGGAACTTAAGGGCAAGAGATATTTGTAAGTTGAGTGTTGCAGTGTCTACATTTCTCAGGGGTTCTAAATAGGCAAAGTATATTTCCAGCCAGGTTGAGTTTTGTATATACTTAGAAATGGAGAAGAGTGAGCAACATGGACCTGGTGAGACTGATTAGACAATAAGCATTGTTATCAAGACATTTCTGGCCCAATCGCCATGAAACTCTAGAAGGAATGCCAAAAGATTACCAAAGGAGGACGTTGAGCAGACAACCTAGGGTAAGACCTGGCAAGCACAGCTCAGTTATCCTGAAAGGCTGGGCTGATTTCAGGAAGGATTGCAGAAGCATTGCTGGTCTTCTCCATTGGTTATGACCTTAGCCAAAGAGTATGCGCTGAAAGCACGTGTCCTTTTGGTGGCAAGGATTACTCATTTAGAGTGACTTCCCAGTTTTGAAATTCACTTTGAACGAGCAGGCTAGTGTTTTTGCTGTCACTCTTGTCTGCCTTCATTTCCCAGGTACACTAACCTGAGGGCACCCACGTTACTCTTGTTTTGTAGCATGCTTAGGTAACTAGTGGTTTCATTTTTTAGGGCTCAGACTGTTGGATCTTTATTTAGATGCAATTCCTTGACTTTTCTTCTGATGTTTATCCTTTCCTTCTTTAAAAGCAGTTAAATATTTTCCTTCTTCTTAAGACTGCATGTATGTTGTAAACAACAACATCCATATTAGAAGTTACGTTTTTTAAATGAGAAGCGAGGAATATAACCAGGAGCATAAATAGCCAAAATTTTTATTAACAACATCACCAAGAAGAAAGATACTTACAGAACAAAATCAAGAACAGAACACTTAAGAATCAGTTGAGTGTTGATATAAGGTACTTAGAACAAATTCTAGAATAGTTCTGGTGGCTCAGAAGATCTCAGTATCTTCCTTTTCCTGGGCAGCAACTTGAGGGGATAAGACACTGATACAAATGCAAGGAAATGATAAATGGAAGCAGTTGCAGAATCGATGACCTGGGTTATCAATTATTTTGTTCTTTGTCCTTTGAGAAGTTCACTTTGTCCTTTGGGAAGCTGTGAAGCCAGACTCATTCTCGTTGTGTCATCTGCTGTAATTCCATCTCTCTCATAGGAAAGGCTCATGGAGAGCTTTCCACGTCTATGGTGTGCATGTTTGTATTTTTTTCCTTATTCTTTTCACATGTTCCTAGCCTACTGCTATTTCTATTGCTTTCTTAGTAGCCTAGGCTGAGGGAGCAGCTTTAATCTGTGCCTCAGTGTCAGGTGCGGATCTCTCTCTCCAGCTAGTTTCTAAAATGAGACTTTGTGAAGCCACATGGCTGTTTCTCATTTCTTGATATTTAGGAAAATCATAATTTGCTCTTTAAAAAAAAAATCACAGCATTTTAAGGGTATTTCCACCAGCTTTTTTTGCTTAGGATAATATAAAATCTGGTTACACTTAAGATGTCAGTACTTTTTGCATCATTTAAGGTTTTGAAATTTGTTATTGAAATAAACCATAACCTTAGAACACCATAAACTTTCCCTAAGACTTCTAGAAAGGATCTTTGCTTTGTATTATACTTTCAAGTGTATTATTAATCCTAATAGTTTATGCTTGTGTTTCAGAGTGTTATTTTAAATACCTGTTTCTTTATCTAAAACAAATGCTATACATTGCATGTGTTTGCTTGAGTTTCTCCCTTTTTGCTTGGGAACTTCAGTATCGTCTTTTCTGGCAAGTGAGAACATAGCCCCAGTCCAGTTGTTTGTAGCAAGGACTCTTCATTGAATTAAGAGAAAAAGCCTTTGTATATCTCAGATCCTCTAGTTTTCCTAGGAAGAAAACATGAATATATGCATATATACATATATGAGAAAAAAAATATATGAGAGAAGATGGGCCAAAGGCCTGGGCCCATTTGAAGATCCAGTTCCATAGCCTCTTGAAATTGAACTTTTACTGCTCCACAGGTATAGTTTCATGTCAACATGGGAATCTGTCATAATGGCTAGGAGTGTAGCACAGTGATAGAAACACTTGCCCAGGATTTACAAGTCGCCTGAATTTGATCCCCAACACTCGGGGAAAAGATCTGCCATTGTGTAGAGGCTAAGGATATATCAATTAAATTTTCATTGATTTTTAAATGCATCAGTGGCTTTGAAAAACGTTTTGGCAAAAGGTTGCCTGGTTAGCAAGTTCCAAAGGATAAAAGTCTTCACCAAGTGATATAAGAGCTTTGTATCTTTCATCACTGGGAATGGTAAGAGCAGTTTTGGCTTCAGAATCAGGTGATCATGTGAAGTACATTTCCTGCCCTCTGTCTCAGCAGGGTCTTCCAGAGACTTTTTCCAGTTTCCTTGTCTGGAGACTAGCCTCTACCAGCACCCGATGAGTGAGCATAGATTTGGAGTGTGAGGTTAAAGGTACCTTCACTTCTATCTCCCAGCCAGCTGCTGCTGTTTTTTCCAAGAGGAGACTCCATGAGGAATCCTCAGTCTCTCCTGAGATTTGAATTGGTCTATTACCACTCCTCACAAGTCTGCCCAAGTCACCACTGGGAAGAAGAGGACCTCTCTCTGCTTCAGACTTCTCAGTGCTTATGCTTCCTGAGTTCTTTTTCCTTCCTCCTGTCTTGCTCAGGGAAGCAGACCCATATAATTATTCTGATGTTATTCTCTGACTTACTGAAACCCCAAGATCCTCTTCTCCAAATTGTCTGTAAACCATTTTTCTTTCTCAGATCTGAATTTCTTTTTTTCAGATCTCCACTGTACATAATGATGATTAGTATGTTGCTCGGAAATTAGAATAAATATTAAACACCTGGCGATTTTCTACTATCTATGTGTAAGTCTTTAAAAATCTGATTTTAAAAATGTAAAACCTTGTCCAGACATATCTTTAACAAAGGGTACAGTTGAAGTTTTTGCTTTCCTGTTTTTTAGATTGGGTGGATAATGCAGTCATATTGGATAGGGAGATGATGGCCAGGACCTGCAATATCCTAAGCTTACTGCCCCCCTCCCACTCTTATCCTAGACCAGCCACAGCCTTCTCTGTGGAGTTTCCAGAAGAGATACATGCATAGAAGACAAAGTGAGACAGGGGTGCAGTTCTTCGTGAAGAAAGGCCTTAATCCAAGCCAGAGTGACTTCACCGGACTCCCTTCTACTGGCAGTGTCTTAGCCTTTTTATATCTTATCTCTGTCAATGGGTAGGGTTGTCCAGATCTCCATTTTTATCCTTTTCTTTTAGATAGTACTGAAGATTGAACCCAGCTCCCCATACACACTAGAGGAGCACTGTATCTTTGAACTACTTGACTGTCCCCAGCTTTCCAAAGTTTCTGTAGTATTAAAATTATGTAAATTACTTTGTCATATCCCCCACTTGTTCCTAAAATGTGGGAGTTGGAAAGACCTCTGAGTAAGTATATTTTCAATAATAGTATGGATTTAATCAGCTAGACTGTGATGAGTCATAAACGTGAATGTTTGGATAGAATTTGTTCTGCCCATGGTCTCCCTCACAGTACCTGAGAGTAAATATACTTGTTGGCAGTTTTGCTAGCACTTTTAGTATAGGATAATTAAAACAGAAACTTAAAAGGAAGCAATTTATCACAAAATATTGTTCATACTATTGTCTGCAAACAGTGTTATCAGTATGCTAGTACATCAGTTGCTGTGTGTTCCTGACTATCTCAACCAAGAATAACCAAGCAGAAGCAAAGATACTGACAAGCTTCTTGTTTTCTTACAGCAGCTGTTCTGCTTCCAGTGGGCATTCCACTGAATGAACAAACCTGCAAGTTCTCTGGAATCTCCCTCCTTTGGGCTCTTCTCCACATGATTCTCATTGGCTTCTTGCTTGCTAGGTACTTTTAGCTTCTTTCTTGGCTCCCTAGATTATTTTTTAATCTACTTTCCTTGAGCTCATCTCAATGAGATGGGAAGAGCAACATCTCTGAGTGGTGATATCCCTTTCTCTTTCACTCCTTCCCATGACAACTAATCTCAAGTCCTCCTCCTCCCACTCTTTTCTCCTTGCCCACCCATAGACCTCTCTCTATTCTGTTCAGTGTCATGCTAGTCCATGGTAGTGACAGCAGATGAACTGAACAGTCATGTCTATTGACATGTATGTTACATAGCCTTAGAAATCATAGAAGGACCAGTGAGAGCTCTATGGTAAAGGTACCTGCTACCTACCAAACATGGCAGATCTTTGAGACTCATTTGATAGAATGAAAGAATCAACTTCTCCAAGCTGTCTTCCGACCTCCACACAGTAAATAAATACAATGTAGTAATACTATTAACAAAAAGTTACAGAAACATGGCTCTAGAAAGATGCACAACACTGTACACTCTTCCTAGCATGCAATGTCCTATCCCTAGAGGCTCTTTGTCAGGCACATCACATTACTAATAATTACTTCCTAACACTGGATGAAAATGCAAATTTGCATTGGTTAAACTATAAGGCAAACTTGAATCATGTTTGATGCAACCGACTGGAGCTCTCCATAGTGCCTGACTTTCTCACCCATCAGAAGCTATAGTAAACAGTGATATACTTTGATTATTAAAAAAAGGAAATTAATTATAGATATAGTTGTTATAGAAATACTCAAAATGTAAGAGTCTAGACAAAAGTTAATTTTAAAAATTTGCTAACTGAAACCTGTGTTGAAAGGCTAGACACAGCTAACCTAGTACATTCTTTTCTTTTACAGTTAAGATTATTGAGACTCAGAGAAGTGACATGATTTCTCAGAGTCCCATAAGAAGCTAATAAATTTATAAAAGAAAATTATTTGTGTCCAAAGCAAGGAAGACTTCTCTAATAACCTATGTTTTGAAAAGAGCAAATCATAACCATTGGTTTGATTTCTTTCTGTAAGAATGTCAGTGCTCATTGCCCATCTAGTTCATGCTTCCCTTTTCTCTTCCCTGCATTTTCATCTGGACATCCACACCCTTGCCAGATACCTTGCAATTTTTGGGAAGTTGATCGTAGCTGCCAAATGAGGTCTCCGTTAGTTTAGTTACCTTATGCTACAGGACGTAATGTAGCAATAGGAATTTTCTAGAC
The DNA here is from genome assembly GCA_026225945.1 of Cricetomys ansorgei. Classification (NCBI taxonomy): domain Eukaryota; kingdom Metazoa; phylum Chordata; class Mammalia; order Rodentia; family Nesomyidae; genus Cricetomys; species Cricetomys ansorgei. Next base: position 23,013,835 of record JAMJFZ010001796.1, read on the forward strand.
CAAGTGACCAGTACTGTAACCAAGGGGACCAGTGACCATTCGAAACAGGGCTGGTGTAGCTGAGAAAATGAAATTTCAAATGTGTTTAATTTTATTTTAAATAGCTACACGTGGGTAGTAACTTCTTTATTGAATATTGTAGCTTTGTACTTTTGCCTCTTTCCAAAGATCCATGGCCCAAGCAATCTAATCAGGGTGAATTTACTTGGAAATCTGGGGCATAAGTTGTTTCCTTATGGATATGAACAAGGAAACATTTGTCCCTAATTACTATTGACAGCTGTCCTATGACTTACTAAGTATTGTGGATAGAAGAGTGAAGAACCAAAAAAGTCTTGGCCCTCACATCCATTAATGAGCCTTGGATCAACTGACCCTGAAGTCTTCCCTACATATGGACTTCCAATTACATGAACGAATGAGTCACCTTTGTTAGGTAAGCCAGTTTGAGTTGGATTTTCTATACTTTCAACTAAGGGTAACCAAGTAGAGGCAAGATAGGCTCTTGTTTTCCTACAGCTGTTGTGCCTCTGATGGGCATCCGATGAATGAATGGATCTTATAACTGAAAGAGAGGGCTACATTGTAAAAGGTGGCATGAACTAGGCACCAGTTCCACTCTGCTACTTGTCTGCCATGTAAATTGGCCGTTTCTTTTCTTCTCAGTTTCCAGGGTGTTCATTTGTACATGGGCATTATACTTATTTGTAGCCCACAGGACATTTGCACAAAACAAGCTTTATGTTTGTTGTTGGGGAAGCAGAGTGAATACAAAGGAAAATCTAGATGTTTGTCTTTGACAGGCTCTTAGTTGTTGAGAATGAGACAGAGGATGAGACAGTAGCAGGGGACCTGCTTCTACATATATGGTAGATACGGTTGAATAATGGTCTCACTGTCTGCTTAGGCCTTTTAAAGTGGACTTCTGAGTCCAAAGAGAACCAACATATTAACAGACCAGTGGCCCATTAAATGCTTTCTCCATGGCTTGCAGGTTCTGAAGCTGTAATTTCTCATAGAGTTAGAGGCAAAAACAAAGGTATTAAAAAGCAGAGGCTGCCAGTAACCACAGGCAGTGATGTGTAGAGAAAAGGAAACAATTTTCACAGGGAGGGGGACAAGGTAAAAGCAGATAAGAGGAGGAGAGAGATAGCAGATGGTAGTATATTCTCTGGTCTTTGAAGGATAAATGGGGTTTGCTGGAAGGGAGAAGGTAAAGAGTATTATGAGTTATGAGCAGGGTCATGAAGGTAGATGAGTAGTAACTTAAATGGGACCAGTACAGGATGCATAGTGAGAAGTCTGGAGAGGAGACTAGAAAAGAGGCTGTATTGAGGTTTGCAAAGTTAACCATTGTTGCTAATAGAGCTCAGCAGGGAAGAGTCACCTAAGGTAGCTATAGAAAGGGGATTGATTGTTATAAAGAGGGCAGGAGTGAGGGCAGTGGCATTCAGATCATCTATACAACAAGACCTGACTGCTAACTGGGATGCAGAACAGATGGTAAAACATTCAGAACTAGGATTAGCAGTGGCAGGGCAGATGTGAGACAGGCAGAGGGGAATTCGAGCTTAGCAACTGATGGCTGCTAATAGTCTTAAGTGAAAAAATAAACTAAGGCTACAGGTAAGAAGGGCTGTGAATTCAGTTTCTGTTTGTTGAACTTGAATCTCATAGGGGACATTCTGGTTGTGATACCCAGAAAGTGATTAAAAACAGAAGTGTGGGCTCAAAGGAGGGATGATGAGATTATGCATCTGTGCACTGTTAGTAAAGCTATGGGAAATCAGCAAGCTTGTCAAGTGGATGGACTGCACTTGAACTTGCCTGGAGGCATCACTGCTCTGTTAAAACAAAACAAACTGATAGATACAGAAAACTGAGGAGCGAGATGAACACAGTAACAGATTTTGAGCACTCTGTACAGACCTAGGTGAAACCTTGATAGAAGGGGTGATGAGGGAGTTTTCCTTTAGTGGATGTCAAGTGGTTGAAGATTATTTTCATTTAAAAAGACTAATTGTCTTAGTTCTTTAAAACCAGCCATTATTCAGGGAAGGTCACTTTCTTGTATTCAACCCTTATTTTGTAACAAGGTAATGAATGAAAAGTTCATTTCAGGATTTATTGAACATATGTCTCCAGAAACCTGTGAATCAGCTGTGAAGAGCATTTCTGCTTGCCTCTTCCTGTGTTCCAGAGGCTGCTTGTCTGTGAAGTCAGATTTCTGGCCTAAGGAAGACCCAGTCAAGTAACTCTTCCCTTTTCCTCCCTCTGGCCAGCCTGTACCACGATTATTCAGTTGAGCAATGAAACTTTTTCTAGTAACTTGTCCTTTAACCAAACCCTTTCTTTAAGCTTTTTTTTTAAATTAAAAATAATCATAGTATTTTATTAACATATATCCATTATGAAGGCTTAGTTAGAGAACATTCATTCATTGCTTCTGTGCTGAAGTATATGTGCCTACAGGTTCATCTTGTTGGCATCCAATCCCCTTGGATCACACTAAATAAGTCCCATTCTCCTTTTGAGAACTTTTAGAGATGTTTTTCAAGTCATGCAGAAACATGCCAAGGAGAATCTGCCTGACTAATGGACTTGGTATAATGATGGTTATGAGTTGTGGAGATTTTCAAAACATTAGTGAGGATTCCAATTTTTCTGTTGGAGAAAAACTAGACTGTTTTTGGCTGTGGAAGGCTCATCAGTAAGGGCAGATTGTATTTAGCACTGTATAGTTGAACACTGTTAATGGCTTTCAGATAATTCTAAAACAATAATATTCCAAAATGCTAACATGTGAGCACATCACCCCTCTCCTTCCATCTGACTACCCACTCTAGTCCTCTGAAGGAAAGCACAGCCTCATAGTACCTGTCCTGTACCTCAGTGGTTGCAACCTGGCCAGTGCCTAGATCTGAGTCTTTTGGGTCTTTTACAAACTCTTCCACCCTGCATTCTGCCACTCACCTCACCTTATTACCTCTTTAGCTTCTGGTATGAGTACTCCCTGGGTCCATCCTGGTGCAGTATGGTTGGGATCCAAGTATGTCTGGCTAGCTGTTTATTTCTCTAGCAGCGAAATTGTTTCTAACAAAATATGTCGACACTGTGCAGGAGAAAAACTAAAGAAGCACATTTGCAATTTTCCTTATTTAGAAAAATCCTTTGCAATAAACACCTTGACCACTTCATGGGTCTAGCCTAAGTCAACTGAGGTATTGGAAGGGAAAGCTCCTTTAAAAGGATTAGACCTTGCCTTCCATTGTGGGATTTCCCAAGCCATGTTTTTCAAGCCTGCTGTCTCCTGAGCTAAGGAGTGCCATATGACTCTCCTACAGAGGTTCTCAAACTGCATAGCATCATTGATGACCGTGACCTCCTGTACAATGCTATGCCTGCCTGTGCTCCTGAGCCTGCTACTCAAGCCCCTGGGCCTCCAAACACAGCCTGCTCAGTTTTGTCCTGTGTTTGTGCTTCCTCTTTCTGCTGGGAAAGCTACCCAGTCCTAGCTTCTCTTGTAAAGATGTTTCCCATTCTCCCATCTCAGCTATAATGTTAGAAGTGTATTTGTTTTCTATCACCATGCAATAAATCACCACAGACGGGGAGGCTTAACACAATGCTTCTGTTATCTCAGTTCTAGGAGTTAGGAGTCAGAACTTGGCTCATCCAGGTCCTTTGTTTCCAGGCTCTTCACAGGGCTGAAGTCAAGCTGTTGGGTCATCTGAAGGCTAGACTTTGAAGAAAGATCTGCTTTAAGCTTTAATGACTCTAGTTAATTCCTAGCAGGTCAGGGGATGAGAACCTCAGCTTCTTTCTGGTTGTGTGCTGAAGGCTGCCTTAGGCTGCTTTCTACACAGGCCCTTCTGCTTTGTAGCTGGCTTCATCAGACCTAGTAATTGGAAGATAGAAGGTACTAGCAAGATGGAAGGTACAGTCATGTGTAATTCCATGGAAGTGGCATCCTATTATCTTTGCTGTATTCTGTTGCTTAGAAACAAATCACAGGCCCTGCCTATGCTTGAGGAAGTTGGAATTATATATGAACATGAAACAAGAGGGTATACATGTTTTGGAGCTATCATAAGCCTGGCTACCACATGTTTTCTGTTTAAGCCTCTACTTATTTCTTCCAACAAATGTATGATCGTCCCTTTTGTGACTCTTTATAGCTACAATTGCAGCTCCTAGAACAGCTTCATTTGCATATTGTTGTACAAAAGACACTTTCCTTCTTCTATTCAGTGAAACTGAAGAAGGACCAAACCAGTCACTCTCCTATGTAATACTTGAGTCTCCTTTTTGGCTCAGCAGTTACACAGCATCCATTTTATAAATCTTGAGATTTTTCCAGTTGGTGGCAAGATCAGTAACTCATCTACATGTCTATAAGCTTACTGGAATGGTTGCTAACATTGTCCTGATTTGCATTCAGTGCTGATACCTGCTATCCTATTAAGGAAAAGCAGTTGTTTTTCAAATACACAAACAATACCAGCTTAAAACATTAGCTTTTTTTGAATTTTGTATTGTTCTGTTTCTTGGGAGCTTGGTGGATCTTAGTAATGATATAATCTGCAAAAACTAATTTATTCCTGTTCCCCTTTAATAGTCATTTTGTTACCCTGCTATTTCTAGGTCATAGTAAATGAATTGAAAAGAGGGCTGGCCTTTGGGGAAGCAGCATTTAATTTCTTTCCTTTCAACCAACAGTGATCTGGTCCTCATTATGCCTATAGGAGATGCTCTTTCAATAGGGTGAATATTCAATATACTTTAAAAGGCTTGTAACAGACATATATCATTTGATATCTGTGGGCTTGGAAACTCTAAATGTGCTATAACTCATCTGGCCTAGCTCCCTATGCTTAGGGACCAATCACTGTATAACCCTCTAAGATAGCTTTTAACCCTTTTCATTAGTTGTCCTGTTAGTGTACTAACTAGTCTTTAGAAGGTAGGTAAAGAAACAGTAGTCTAGTTTTAGTGAACATATTTGTGATACTAAAATATTGAAACTACAGTAAGATGTGATGGCTGGTCCCTTTAAGAAAAGCTCAGGTGAATGCCAACTTAAACTTGGAGGAATCATTCATCTGTTAAGAAAGATGCGGAATGGTGAGTTAAAGACAGCTAGAGGTGAAAGCATATGTCTGCATTTTGGGTCTTTGGGGAGCCATGAGGCTAAAAGCCAATTAAAGCTTTAGTACAGAGAAATTTAAAAGTCATTTCTCCTGGGCAAAGGAAAGATTTGGAGCAGAGAGTGCTCAGAGAAAAGCAGGAGGGTGTTGAAGTAATGTAGGCAGCTCCTGGAAATCGGAATCATTTCAAGGCCTCATCTCAGATGACCTTGTGAAGAACTCAGGTTGGGGCCCCAAAGAGACACAAGGGCTCTGCTCCAACTTGGGAATCCGAGGCGTATGTATGGTTGTCTAAGGAGGAAAGTAGCTGTATCCTACCATGTTAGTTCCTTCCTTTCTAACCTCTTAACAGTTTTCAAGTTAATATAGTTCAAGGAAATTGAGTAGTCTGGGGAGTTTTTAATCCCTTACTGATTGGGTATTAGCTTCCTTTTCATTCACTTATTTATCTTAATATATTAAGGCTTTCTTTCAGTAGTCTCTGCCTATATATTTCCACCAAGTGGTCTATTGTTACCTAGTTTATATTTCAGTTGATATTCCCAATCTCCCAATCTCTGTCACATAATGTGGACCATATCTCCATCTTTGGCAGAACATCAGCATGTGTTTGTTCTAGTGTGATCTCAAACTCAAAAACTGTCCAAAATGAAGTCAGCTCTTCCAGTGTCTATCACTCAGGTAAATCTCTCAGATAGCATGCTTTCCTCTTCCATTCTATTTCCATCAGTGCTGTTCTGTTTCTGGAGGTAGTGTGGCATCATGAGAAGAGGCATTAATAAGATTCAAGCTTGAATCCTGACCTGCCCCTGTGCTTTCCTAACTTGTATGATGCAGAAGTTTATTTTAGTTATGTTTAAAATGGTTGTTTTGTGCATCACTGGGAAAAGAGTTGTTTAGGCTTTGATGTTTTGTATTGTCTGCAGGTGCAGGTGTTGGCTTTATGTAAATCACATGATCTGCATGTGATATCAATAAAATACCTGAGGAGCTTGGGTATCAATAAAAACCCCAGAGATGAGATGCTCAGGGTTCTACTGTCCAGTATGGTACTTAGTGGATCCCTCTGCTGAAGTGTGGCAGGGTTTGCACCTATGAGTATGCCTCCTTGTCTTCCTTGCTGAGCTACCACAGTAGGTGAACTATTACACTGTTATCCATGGGAAAACATGTTATTTAGTATTTTGAGCCTTATTTCTCCAAACTTTAAAGTGTCATAGAATTCACTGTCTACTTTACTTGGACTGCTAGGGAATATTAAATCTAGTGATGTATGTGAATCACCAAATCCAGTGCCAAGCGTGTGATTATCAGCTCAAGGATGAGTTATTAGTTACTGGGTTGAATACATTCAGCACCATGCTTGTCATATACAGGGCTGTGTTTAGGAACACATTCTCATTCATGTCTTTTCTAGAGTGTAGAACAATGAGTTCTTCATATACTATGTGTCTCTTCCACTTTTCACAGATTTGGTTGGCCCCCATATTTCAGAGGAAACAAGGCATGTGTGTAATCTCATCCCCTCTTATAGTCTCAGTGCAGTGCAGCTGGCATCTTAATCTTTCTGCCTGAGGGTAATCTTTTCTCCTGGGCTCTGGTCCTATTCCTTCCTTCCCAGGGAGCCTCCCTTTCCTAACTGTGCTTGTTCCTGCCACACCTTTTTTTACTTGTTTCTTCCCCTTGGCAGTTAACCATTCCAAGCCTCTCTTATCTTAAAAAAATAAAATATTCAAAACTTCATGGCAATTTCTCTCTCCCTATATAGCCACCACCCTGTATTATTCTATTCCCTCACAGCCAGACTTCCTGAGCCCATTCCACACCCTCATGCCCATAGTCCACATCACACTCAATTTCCAAGGCCCAACATCCTGAATTTTCTGTTTTATTCATTAAAATTGGTCTCACCAAGGCTACCTGTGACCTTGTTACTATAGCTACATTGCTGACCACGCTTTTCCCATTGAAATGCTTTCAGGATTCTGTGACCGCATATCACCCTTATTTTTTTTCCTACCTTGCTGACCACACCTCAGTTTCTTTGGAAACTTTTCTTCTTTTGCTTTGCTTAAATATTGATGTACCTCATTTATATATCATAGACTCTATTCCCTCCTAATCTAAACAGTCTCTGAAGAAGAGCCATTTTACTCATCTGTTCTCTATCCACAGGTGACTTATACAGATCTATGTATGAAGAAATTTACACTAGTTTCTCTATTGGAAAAAGATTTAAGAAAATTAACTGGAGTCCGGGGGAACAGTTAGCACATTACTGTGAGAAAGCATTCTAGTTGCAGAAAGATGAGACAGTCCTGGACAGAGGGGCACTTAAAAGGCAAAACTATAATGTTTTCTAGCCCAAATCTTCCTCTTAAGCAACATATCTAATAGCTGATGCCTCAAGCTCACTAAGACCCTACTGAGCTTATGTCCTTTTATGCTTACCTCCTCAACATGCTCTGTCTATGGCAGTTGTTCCTCACACTTTAGTGGGCCTTAGAATCACCTGAAAGGCTTGTTAAAATTCAGATTGCTGGGCCTTACCTCCAGAGCATTTGAGTCAGTGAGTATGAGGAGGAGCTGAGGTTATGATTTACATGGGTTCCCTGGTGATGCGTATGCTACTAGTCTGGAAAATATTGTCTGAGAACCTCTGTTACAAGAAAGTAAGGAGCACTTTTCTGCCTCCCCTTGCTGTACCTTATATGCCCCTGTAACTTCAGAGTCCCACAGGCCTCTAACACGTTATAGTTTTGCCTTTTAAATGCCCCTCTCTCCAGGACTATCTCGTCTTTCTGCAACTAGAATGCTTGTTCCCCCGGACTCCAGTTAATTTTCTTAAATCTTTTTCCAATAGAGAAACTAGTGTAAATTTCTTCATACATAGATCTTGTCAGGCGGTTGCCTCCATTCTCCTTTAGCTCTGAATTGGTATAAATCCAAACTCTATTACAGACTCTCTCTTGTCCTTCCTTGTTTTCCATTCATAAATTAGACATACAAAAAAAAATATGTCTCATTTGGTAAAGTACTTGCTTAGAATGTATGAAGCCCTGGTTTTAATCCCTAGCACCACACAAAACTGGGTGTGGTGGCATGTGTCTATACTCCAAGCACTTTGAAACAGGAGGATCAGGAGTTCAGTGTCATCTTCACTATGTTCAAGGCTACCCTAGGATACTTGAAACCCCATCAAAAGAAAGAGAGATAAGGGACAGAGAGAAGAAAACATAAGCAGCAAATATGGCTGACAGAAGTTATTTAGTGTTTAAATGGTCTAGCCACTTTTATACACACTGTATTCACTTGATCTTCCTGTTAGCCCTACAGAGTAGATAATATGGTTGGAATCTGAAATATTGTTCACAGGCTCATGTTTTGAATGCATATTCCCTGTTGTTGATGCTATTTTGGAAGGCTACAGAACTTTTAGGAGATGGGGCTTGACTTAGCTGATGGAAGTACGTTTCTAGGGGTGACCATTAAAGGTTAGAGTCCTAGTACAAATTCTCTTTTCTTCCTGATCTGCCTGATATAAATAATTGTTCTCCACCACATACTCTATTATGAAGTATTTTGCTCTATTACACAAGACCAAACAACCATGAATTGAATCCTATGAAACCATGAACCAAAGTAATTTTTTTCTCTTATAAATTATTTCTTTAAGGAATTTTGGATAGAGACACAAAAGTAACTAATACAGAAAACTGGCACCAGAGAAATGGGATTGATGTCATGATTAAACTGATCATATGGTTTAGGCGTTTGGAACTGCTTTGAAGGAGCAATGTGTAAGAGTTTGAAGCTACAAGCTAGAAAAGTGCTGGTATAAGCACAACTTGCTGGGCCATTCTGGTAGGAATTTGGAAGGCCAGAATGCCTATGAAATGTAGACAGTGAAGGTGAGACTTGTGAGGTTTCAAATGAGAGGAAGGACTCTACTGGGCATTGGAATAAAGGCATTCTACCCATTATGTCCTGAAAATTTAAATGATGTTGAGTCCAGAGGTAATGAAGTAACTATTTTGGTGAAGATATTTTCAAGGTAGCATAGCATTAATACTTTTAAATAGTTATTGCTAGCTGCTTTTAGCCAGGTTTACAGTGAGACTCATGAGCAAAAGGCAAAGCAGAAGGACTTGAAAAGAGGCAGTTTGATCACAACACACACAAAAGTACAAGTAGGTAAATGACTAGAGAGTCAAACCATTGAAAAGACACTACAGGCTTTGCACTGGGACAATAAGAAAGGTATCTTGAGGGTATAATATGTCCCATGAAGGCCCCATAGTTAAAAAAAATGAAAACTCATTTGCAAGACTTTCGTTTGAAAAGAAAATGCTGCTAGTGTGCCCTGCGGGAAAAGAGCCATGTAGGGAGATGTTATTCAAGATTCAGTTTCCAAGTGCTGGCTACTTTTGACACAAGCTAGAGTCATTAGAGAGGGGGGGAGTCTCAGTTGAGGAAATGCCTCCATAAGATTGGGCTATAGGAAAGCCTGTAGGGCATTTTCTTAATTAGTGATTGATGTGGGAAGGCCTAGCCCATTGTGGGTGATTCCATCCCTGGCTGGTGATCCTGGGTTCTATAAGAAAGCAAGCTACACAAGCCAACTAGAGCAACCCGGTAAGCAGCACCCCTCCATGGCCTCTGCATTAGCTTCTGACTCCAAGTTCCTGCCCTGTTTGAGTTTCTGTCCTGACTTCCTTCAATGATGTGAAAATGTAAGCCAAATAAACCATTTCTTCCCTAAGAGGTTTTTGATCATGGTGTTTCATCACAGTAACAGTTACCCTAATTTAGACACCAAGGTACTTAGAGGCCAGTGTAGCCGTGTCCAAGAGGGCTTATCATTCTTAAACTAGCAATAGAACTTGATGTCATCCAGGTAGTGCTGGTTTCTTAGGCTTGCAGAATGAAAGAGTTAGTGAGATCATGGAGGCCTCCACCAGATTTCTGAGAAAATCCTGGGAAGCCAGATTAATTATAAGAGAAATGGGATCTTTTTTGCTTGTAGGGAGCCCCTGAGAGGTCAAGATATGAGTGTGAAGCTTGTATTGTAATTGAGAGCTCAGGATACTGAAAATGCCAAAAATAGAGTATTTTTGCTAAGGAAAACTTCATGCAGTGAGTGGAACTGGCTTAGGTCATGGGTGCTATAGGCCACTAGGCTACAGAGGTGGAACTGCTGAAGCTCATTGATACTTACATCATGATACCATGTGCTCCAAATACTGGACAGGGAGCTACAACAGGATTTGCTGTTTCCCTGCTGGGTTGCATCTTGCATCAATCTTCCTTGCTATCTTCCTCTTCTTCACTTTGGGAATGGAAATATTTTTGTGCCATTGTATATTGGAAGTAGATAACAGCTAAGGTTTTACTTAAAATCTCAGAAGGGACTTCAGTCATTGAAACACTGTTGGAACTACTAAGACTGTAGAGACTCTTGATATTGGACTAAATGTGTTTCTGTATTATAAGATGGTCATGAGCTTTAGGGCACTAGGGATAGAAGGTTGTTACAGTTTAATTTGAAAAGCACCCCACATGTTCATGTTTGAGTGCTTATTCCCTAGCTGGAGGCTTATGTTCTAGGGAAGCTGTGGAACCTTTAGGAGTTAGGGCTTAGCTGCAGAAGTAGGTCAGTAGAGGTAGGCCAGGCCTATTTCTGAGAACTCTCTGCTTTCTGGTCTGCCATGATGTGAATGACTGTCCTCTAGCATACATTCCTGCAGTCATGGTGCTTTGCTCAAACTATGAGCTAAGACATTCAGTCCAGCAAGTTGTTTCTATTTAGTATTTTGATTGCAAAAGTAATACAAATGGTTGTAGGTTACTTTTTATACACCAAGAAATGTCACAAGAAATGATAATGTCATTATTTTACAATGTTGCTATTGTCTTCTATAGTCTTAGCAGTCACTCTTGCCCAGGTTAAAGGATTGGTTGGATTCATTCAAAACTTCATTGTAAGAAACTAGGCACAAACCTGTAATTTCAGCACTCATGAGGCTGAGGCAGGAGGATCATGAATGTAAGGCCAGTCTAAACTATGTAGCAAGCCCTTGTCACAAAACTGCTCAGCCAACTAAACAATGACAAAATAGCTCACAGTAAGAGCTTATGAAGACAATGTTAATGCCATCTAACAATTTTTGTTAGCATACTGTGTTGGGTTACTACATGTCAACATAAATTATACATTTCTAAGTTATAAAGGTAAAAATTCAGGGACAGAATAACCTGTTCAAAGCTGCAAGGCTTAAAGTTGTAGGACTCTAGTTTCAGTTTACATCTCTGATACCAAAATTATTGGGGTTTGTCACCTCAATAGATGTGAAGTGACACCAATAGGACCCTATTATTCAGTAGCTCTACAACTTAAAACCCTTCCATGTTGGATGGGCGGTGGTGAATCCCAGCACTCAGGAGGCAGAGGCAGGTTGATCTCTCTGAGTTTGAGGCTAGCCTGGTCTACAGAGTGAGTTCCAGGACAGCCAGAGTTACAACAGAGAAACCCTGTCTTGAAAAACAAACAAGCAGTCCTTTCCTGTCTATACATAACTGAATTACAGCGTTTTCTGCAGCCCTCCTATACACACATCGGAGCTCACCCACTGCTTTTTTTTTTTTTTAGATTTTATCCTACTGTGGTAGGAAAAGCTTAGACTGGAACCATGATGGGTTCTGGTTTCTGCCAAGCACCTTCTTAATGGAACCCTGGGATATGCTACTTTCCCTCTTTGACTACTTATTACTTTTCTATACAACTCCAGATGGGAGTACTTCCCTTGTGCAGTGGTCAGAAAAAGCAGTGTGAAAGTGCCTACTTTTTTCTACCCTATGTGCATTGTCTTAATGGGACATTGGGCAGTGCCATAAGGAAAGGCCACTGTGTTCCTTTTGAAGATGGTCATTGCCACTCTTTTAATATTGTTCTCCATCTATAATGTCACCTGAAAAAAATACTTCTAAAATATATATCCTGTGGACTATCTGCTAGCAATGATGGTGAGCTTTTTATTCAGACATGCCCTCCCACAGAAGAAATTAGAAATATTTGAATTTTTAAATATCTTGGGGCTGCCTTGTGATAGCTTGAAGAAGTTAGAGCAGTTGGCACCCCCAAACCCCAAACAGTAGTTAGGCTGACCTCTGAGAAGGGGGAATGAAGGACTAGGCATTAAGAGAAATTCCCTGATAGGCAGACACACACAAGAAAAGGAGCCATGAAAATGGCTGGCTTCCTCCTCTCCAAGATGGTTGGCTTCTTCTTCACCCTCCTGACCTGAGACAAAAGCCTAACAGCTTAAAATAAAGGTCTTTCAGGGGCTTTTTCTTCCCCCCAGTATGTCCCCTGCTGACAGGATGGCACACAAAATCATGGTCAGCTCTGGGGATGTTTACACACAGGTTGTGGGCCAATCAGCCATCCTGCCTTTCTTAAAGAGAACCAACCCTAAATTAGGGGAAGAAAACCCTCCAAAGACTATAAACCCCCAGTCCCCAGGGAGAGACTAGGCTGGGGCCTTCCCCCCTCTGCTTTGTGGAGGGTCTTTCTCTCTGTGTGCTTGATGTCTGTATTTACTTAACCTTAAAAAAGTCTTTCTTTAATGGCTTGGGAAAAAAAAATTCTTGGGTAGACCTGGGACAGACATTCACTCACGTGGATCTGCAGATCAGGGTCAAGCTGACTGACTGGGGCAACCAAGGGATCTCCACTCTTGAATTGGTTTAAGGGCTAGCAATGCCTCTGGCTATCAGGCAAAATCAGGTGGAAATTCTTTTAAAAGAAAGGTTTTTTGAGTATAGACCTCATATTATTCAGTGACCAGCACATAAATATACCCAAGCACTCGAGGAAAGCAGAGGCCAGAGTTAAAACCACAAAAAACCAAGTTCCTTTAAAAAATATTATCAGGGGCTAGAGAGATGGCTCAGTGGTTAAGAGTACTTGTTGTTCTTCAAAGGACTCAGGTTCAATTCCCAGCACCCACATGGTGGCTCGTGGCCATCTATACCTTAAGGCCCTGGGGGATCCAACATCCATCCTCTCTGACCTTCGAGGGCCTTATATGCATGTGGTATACAGACATACATGTAGCCAAATTACCCATACACATAATATGTTTAAAATTTATATTATTAGATGCTGAAATTATCTCAGTCTGAAAAACTTCCCTTTTTTCTGTTGAAAGAAATAAAAGATAAGCCTGAAGATATTTGCAAAAAACATACAGCGATGAGTTGTGTCATCACAAATTGGAAAAGAAACCAACTAACTTTACATTAATGAAATTAAAAACTCAGTGGATTAGGGAAAGAATTCAGCTATTTAGTTTGAAGAAAAATATTTGATAGAGCTAATTGCAAATTAAATAAAGAGACAGTTAACAAATTGGAAGATGGTAAGAAGTTATTCAGAATACAGCACAGAGAAAAACAGAAAACCAAAGCATAGAGTGATATGATCAAAGTTTAGTTTGAGTCCTAGCAGGAAATGAGACAAACAGGGCAAACAAGAGCTTTGAGAAATTGATTAGATATTTGATAAAAATCAAAAGCAAAGGAGAACTCTTAAAAGAAGTTAGGTTGACCACTGACTTTTTTTTTTTAAGGTTATAATATAATTAGAACATTTCTCCCTTCCTTTTTCTTCCTCTGAATCCTCCCATATTCTCCTTCCCACTCTCCTTCAAATTCATGGCATCTTTTTTCACTAAATTGTTATTGCTTGCATATGTATATGTATGTATATACACATATATTCCTAAATATGACCTGTTACTTGCATGTATGTTTTCAGGGCTGACTGTTCGGCATTGGATAACCAGTTGGTGTACTCTTCCCTAAGGAAGGCCACCTCTCCTGCTCCCAGCTTTCCTCAGTTGCCTGTTGTGTAGGGTTGAGGTCTTGTGGGCTTTTCCTCATCCCATTTTCATGTCCGTTGGTGGCGTCCTTGTTCAGCTTACATTTTAGCAGTCATGTTGCTAAGACTTTATAGGTATAGCTTCTGATATCACTAGGAGACACAATCTCATAGCAAACTCCCTGATCACCTGGCTTTTACAATCTTTCTGCTATTGGCTTTATATGTAAATACTGATCATTTTAATTACTTTTTATCTCTAAGATATCAAATAAAACTCTTTAGAGTGTTATATGAGGCCTCTATGGTCTGGTCCTTATACTCAGATACACAAAGTCTTCCACTGCTCAGTTAGGTGCTTTTGGGTACTCTCTTCTCCCCTCTGGAATACCCCCATCCTCCCAAGGTCATTCCTCTAGCCAGCTCCTTCTCAACTTTCCTACTTCAGCTCTGAGGTCAGCTGCTCTTTCAACTCTACCCAGTTCCTGTCACATAACCCCAGACACACTGCTTGCCTGTTATTACAAGCCACGTACTTTCAATACTTGTTGCAGTTTTGTTTGCCTTCTAACCCAGGTGCTCCCTGGGAGGGAAACAATAATTTCCAATGCCTGACATTTCGTAGGTCTTTTGCAGACTTAAACAGTGCCTTGATTTGGTTTTTTGTGGCCTTTTTGGTCTTACTTTAATCTTGCTTGTATGGAGAATAGGTCACCACAGCCACTGCCTGCAAACCATCATCTTCTGGCTCTGCTTCTTCATTACCCTAGTTCCCTGGTGAGACTGTAATATCAGTGCCCTCTGCCCGTAGTATGAAGCAGTGCTGTGATTACAGCAAGGTAATGCACATGCAGGGAAAGGAACATGTTGAGAAAATTCTCTGGCATCGTGGTTCCATTAGCTTTACAGGACAGTGAGAAACTTGCTTGGGCTGGGATTTGGTGCCCCAGGAGCTGTCTCTCCTGAGCCTTATTCCTTGCAGGAGCTAGGTCCTAGACTCATTACCTGCTCTTCATGCCCCAAAAGTCTTTAGCAGGGAGCATATCTTTAATTACAAATTTTGGGAATCACACATTTCTGTTGTCCTTTGTTCAGAGTACAATGGGCTTGAACTTGCCACGTGAATATACTACTCTTTTTATCTGATAGATTAACACCCACCCAGCCCTTTTAAAAGCCTTGACTTTTATATAAATTAAAAAAAATGTACGTGAGTGTTTTGCTTGTATATATATATATGTGCCACATGCATGCCTGGTGCCCACAGAAGCCTGAAGGCAGTGATAGATCTCCTAGAACTGGAGTTACAAATGTTTTTAGCCACCACGTGAGAACTGGGAACCAAACCTGGGTCCTCTCCAAAAACAGCAAATACCATTAGCCACTGAGCTATCTCTCTAGCTCCTAAACACACTTTTTATTTATCATTATTATTAATTATTTATGGTGCTGGGTATTAAACCCTGAAAAACTTTTGATATGCTTATAAAGTGTTAAGAATCATTAGACTTGTTGGCCTATTATTCCTATCAGAATAATTATTTATTAGAAAGTTACGTTATAAAGAAAGTTTTCCTTATTAAGATAAGTCTGAATTTGCATTTTGTTTTATGCAGGTGGTAATGCTAACTCTAGTAAACTGAAAGTTTCAAAGTGTTTAAATAGGATTTCAGATTGTCTATAGAAAGAGATTAGGATTGTACTTTTCTTTCTTTCCATAGTATTTCTACGGACTTTTGAAAAATTGTTTATATTAGTAGTGTACCTAGTTTTGAAAATATTTTCATTTAGGCTGGTGAGGTGGCTCAACAGGTGAAGGTGCTTGCAATCGAGCCCAAAGATCTGAGTCTGTTCCCTGGATCCACTTGGTAGAAAGAGAGAACAAGTTCTTTCAAGTTGTCCTCTGACCTCTACATGCCCTCCATGGACTGAGTGCGCACATGCTTACACACATGTGCAAGCAAATAAATAAACAGAACAATAAAGTAATCAAAAGAATATAATCTTTTAAATTAATACTTTTGGTAGCCACTGGTTTCTAGAGTTGAGACAGAAGGGACAGCAGAGCTGGTAGCTCTGTCCTTAGTATGGCAAACTGAGCATGGTTGGAGGCCACAACTGTTCCCTGTTAAGAACCATTGGCAGCTCAGCCCAGTGCTCATGGTCCATCCTGATGTTGTACTGCTCTATCAGAGCAGTGTTTCTGAGAATCCATTAAGGCACTTTTAATTTAAACACTTTCCTGCTTTTTCAGACCCAGCCATTCCTAGTGATGGAGATACACTTAGCACTCTCTCTCCTGCCCCTTCCCTCCCTCTCCCTTCCCTGCTCCTTCCCATCTACCCCCAACCAACTCTAGAGCATTACCTCTGCCTGCCATCACTGCCACTTTTTTAGATCAGGCTCTGCTGTGTCTCACACAAACCCCCAGCTTTCAAAGTTCTCCTACATTTCTTTCTACTCCAGAGCACTACCACATTCACAGTCCTAACTTTGTGTATATCTCCTAAGGGAGAAGCATCTCTGGCTTCTAAGAATGCTTTATGGGCTAGTGTCTGAGCTTGTCACTCTTTGTCTAGAGTTAGAAATGTGTTAGAAAATGTGTTCTGCTGAGAATAGCTTTGAATCCTAAAATGATGGTGGCTTAAGTGAAAAGAAGTTTATTTCTCCCACACGTTAAAGACGACCAGATGTGGGCAGGTGATGGCTTGCAGGGTAGCCCACAGGCCTCCTCCTGTCTGGCTGCTCTGCAGGTCATGTGGCTTCCATATCCTAGGTGAGTGCTCAAGATGCAGCTGAGACCTCTGCATTCCAGCCAGTGAGTATGAGAGAAGAGAAGCTGGTCTCTGAACTTTAAGGACACTTCCTGAAAGATACTAGCAATACTTTCTCCTACATGTTACTGGTTAAAGCTATAGTTAAAACTGGCAGCCATGTATAGTTGCAAAACACCATGCAAAACATGGTCTTTTAACCAGGCTGTGCCACCCTTGCATAAAACCCAGATTCCAATTGTTTCAAGGTTTAAATTCTGGGCTCATGTATCCTACAAGGCCCCACCTGATTTTACTCCTATTGTTTCTCATTCTTACATCTTGCATAACTCATTCTTGCCTCTGCTTTCTGGTCCTCTTTCTGGTCCTTGACTATAGTCAGGACTATATATGAAAAACTTCCTTCATCCTCGCCGTTCCTCACACCCCTTGCCCACACCATCCTTGTGTCCTGATGTAAATGTCACTTCCTCACATGCCTTTCCTTAACCTCTAAACCATAGTTCCCTCCCCTTTACTCTTTAAAACTGTTTTTCTTTCTGAGAATTCATCACAATTTATCATTTATATTTACAGAGTGATTACTTAACTAACACCATTTCCACATTCGTGTGTGTAAGTATCGTGAGGGCTTAGAACATATTTCTCTTACTAAAAACTGAACCCTCAATACCTAGTACTCAATAAATATATAATGTCTCAAATAAATGAATTAATAAATGACTTCAGATGAAGAAATGTAATGTCTTTCATTAAGCTGGCAACTTTGCTGTTCAGTGCAGCAAGACTTAGTTGTTGCTAATATGTTAAGATGAATCACTTTCCAACTTAGTCTTGTGTTTCTTTACTTTCACTGATTTATTATATCTGTGATTCTCACCTGCAGAATTGCAAACTTCCACGTAAATTATTTGAATGTAACTTTAAACAAAGCCTGATTTTTCCCAAGATGACCTTGTAAATAGAGAATCTGGAAAGTCATGTTTAGGTATGATATCTGGAAGTCATGCATGGGTCTACTTTCATTTTCGATGTAACCTGGTATCCTCTGGAATGGCAGACTTGCTGTCGTCAGCATTGAACCTGAAGTGATAGTCACCATATAATGGAGCCATCACGGTCCATACCAGAGAGCCTTATCTTAGGTTTGGGCTGTCATGAAAAAAGTAGTCTCAGCTGAGTACTGTACACATATGTGCCTTTAATCCCAGCTCTCAGGAGACAGGCAGGAAGATCACAAGTTTAAGGTCAGCCTCAGCTACTTAACAAGAAAACAAGACAATGAAAACCAGTTTCTTTTTTTTACCACTCTGGCTTGATTGCTACCTTTTTAAGTCCAAACCCTTAAATATCAGCTATCTAAGTAGTGTGTCATAATAATTTTGTTTTCCTGTTTTGTTTTTTTTTCCATTGAATTAATGTTATCATGTATAAAACACTGGCAAGGAATATTATGTTACAAAAGAAACCAACACTGTTTATATGTTTTCTTTCAGATTATTTTTAAAAAATATTCTGGAAGCATCTGGTGAATTTTTTTTTTTTTTTTTTTTTTTTTTTTTTTTTTTTTTTGCACCCTGAGTTACTGCTCTAAGATAAAAGATGACTCTGGGTGGTTACCCTTCTTTTACTGATAGAGAGTTCATTTACCATGGGAAAATTTGTTTTTTACTTTTTGGAAAACTGAAATTATTGCTTTCAGTAGCACTGTGATGGCTGGATTTCAGCAAAGATAGAAACACATACTTGAACATTCTGATTTGAGATCACAGCAGTGGTTCCAGAGCTTGCCCAGAAGCAGCCAATCATGAAAAGGATTTTTGTACTTCTTTGGGCCTTGGAAATATTTGAATGATAAGTACAAGTCTCTCTTAGCTATGTGCCATGTGAATTGATTATTGATCTCTTTTTAATCAGAAACTCTGATATAGCTGAAGATAAATGTTTTACAGGGGAAATCTAATGTAACAAGTGAAAGTACCAAAAAAATTAAAATTTTCAGAAAGTCTAGTTTGCTGCCTTTTTCATGGGTGTTTTAATGTAATGCTTCTGGTACAAAGCTTGACACACCTGGAGAGGTGTGATTTCAGTTTCTTGGGTGAACGTGCATTGTAACTTTTAAGAATAGAAAATGAGCATTAGGAGACTTTAAGTACTTTATTCTAAGAATCTTTTTCCTTTCTTGTACTATTAATTGAATCTATTGATTGAATCTACTATTGATTGAATCTAGGGCCTTATGTATCTTATCAAGTGCTCAGTTACAGCAACAGCCCTTGTCAATAAGAATTGAAAGCTAGGAAAATCGAGTTGGGTCATATTCACTCAATAAATGCAATTTATTTTTCATTGTTTTGTTAATTATGGCTGATATGAGAGTACTTTTCAAAGTACTTTGTTAATGTTTGGGGACTCTGTGATGCAGCTTCCATGAGGTTGCCATCCATGATGCGGTGGGACTTTATGGTAATGTGATTATTTTAAGGTCACCCATGTTCTTGTGAGTAACCCCTCACTTGCACTCTGTAAGAATGCCCAATTTAAAAAAAGAAGTAAACATTTATGTTCATTTTTATTTCATTTATTTTAGCAGATGTACATGATAAACTGCTTATCACTTTTATTCTGCTAGAGTCATTTGTAATGTCTAAAACTTTTATTTTTGGGCATTTTGACTAATGAGCAATTTAGTTTTAATGCTCTCTACATGTATGACATTTAATGTTAGTAATGTTAAGTAGATCAAATGTAGCCTCCTAAGGCCAGGTGTTCAGCGAGAGCACAGATACGATATGGTTGACCTTATCTGAATCACCTGTTTTGTGCATTCCTCTTTTGTGAAAGAAGTGTTGTGGAGTACATGGCCTCCATGAACCTTTCTAATTTGAATTTAAAGATCTCTGTGTGCCCAGTGGACATGCAGCTAATTGGTTCCTCTTCTCTTCTTTTTTCTCTGACTTAGGAAAAGAGGATTCTAGTGCTCCGGTTACAAAAGACGAGAACACCCCCGTGTCACAGGACACAAGAGCCTTATCAGAGAAGTCACTGCAGAAATCGGCAAAGGTCATTTCCTACAGATTTTCTGGGGTGCTCATCAGAACTATAGTTGCTCAGTTAATCAGAAAGTCTGCAGAAGCTTAAATTATGGGAAATGAATAGGATTTTTATAACTTTAAGAAGATGAGTATGTATTTATTTGCTTGATTTGGGATGTTAGTGGCATCTTAGGTGTAGGACCAAACATAGTTGGCTCTTGCTCTTAGTGGCACATGTGCTGTAAAAGGACAAGAGATAAAAAGTAAGACCACAGTGTGAGGCTTCCCATACCAGAGGTATCCATCATTGTTTACTCTGGGAATCAAATGGCTATACTCCAACCATCTTCCTGAGAGTAGTTCTCCTGCCTGCCGGCATGAGGAGTTTGCAAGTTGTTATACTGTGTGTATCCTGCTGTTGTTCATGGAGTTATCCAGAGCTTCGTCCAGAGACACTCACTCCTCAGATCTAACATGAAACTCCAGAAATACCAGACAATCCTGCCAGCACTTGTAAAGGAAAGTCACTGGGGCCCTGGATAGTAAATGGCCAGGGGGAAGGGCTCTTCTTTCACTCAGGTCCCTGCTCTCTCTTCCTACCAAGAAACATAAGGCAGCTGACTGGCTTCAACACAAGAGATCCCATGACAAGAAACTCCATGCTCAGAAAATCTTTTTCTCCTATGGTCCAGAGACTCCTCTTTCTAACTCAGAGGCCCCAGGCAGCTAGAGACCATAGTGAAAAAGTTTTTGGCTCCATATACAGCCTGACATGGAAAGCTCCTTTCTCCAGGACTTAGCCATTGGCTAGTAAGAACCTGCCTCAACAGGCCTGTGATTCGTATGGGCTGGGAATTCCTCCTTTGTAGCCTAGAGATGCTGAACAGCCAAGTAGTACCAGCAAGGGCCACCCTGTTATAAGACACTACAAATTGGAAGACTCTGTCCTTGAAGGCTAGAGATAGTCCTTCCATATTTCCAGGTGGCCTAACCTGGGAGATTCTCTTCTACCTCAGAGGAATAACTAGCAGACAGCAGCAGGAGTCCATTGTTACCATACAAACAAAACATATCAAAATGCTTTTGAAAACAGCATTATCACTGGGACTGAGGCCCACCTCATCAGGCTAAAGTGTGCTGAAGTGGAACAAGATTTCTGCCTGTCTGTGAGAGGTTTAAGTATGACCCAGAATCTCTTAAGGTGAGAGCCAGGAGGTTCACAATACAATACAAGCTCCTAAAGAACTGTAACAAGCAGAATGGTGGTGGTGCACACCTTTAATCCCAGCACTTGGGAGGACAGGACAGCCAGAGTTACAACAGAGAAACCCTGTCTCGAAAAACCAACCAACCAAACAAACAAAGAAACAAAAAACTATATCAAGAACCAAAACAATCTCATTAAATGAGAAAAGACATCCAGCTGATGCCAGCACCAAGATACTGGGTTCTCCAGCAAGAGCCCAGTAGAAGAGCTACTATAAAGATCTTAACAAACATTACACATTCCCTGGACATATTTGCGAAAACAGGAGATGTCAGCAAAGAAGTAGAAGTTATGTCGTAATTGAGAACAATAATTATTTTATGTTTAATAACATTTTTTATAGAAAGCAATTACTGTTTTGTTCTTGGGAAATCCTAGTATTATTTGTTTAGGCAAAGTATAATGTGGAACAAATACTTGGAGCTGTCCACCCCTGCTGGGCTGCACATATCTTTACAAGACATATGGAATGGTTATCAAAAGCATTCTCATCTAATTTATCCATTTATTCCATAGTCTCCCCTGCCCCCTCCTGAATACTTAAGCTGTTGCAACTTACGTATACGTCACTTAGTTTTGGAGTATCACAGAGAGCCACTTTATGGTGACCTCCCAAAGCAGCTAGGTCCAGCTATTTGGTCAGATAATGTCCTGCTGACTTTCTGACTGATGCTCATTCAGAACAATGTCATTGTCTTTGGTGTTTTCAGGTGGTTTACATCTTGGAGAAAAAGCATTCCCGAGCAGCAACCGGCATCCTCAAACTCTTGGCTGATAAGAACAGTGACCTGTTTAAGAAATACGCCCTGTTTTCTCCTTCAGACCACCGAGTGCCTAGAATTTATGTACCTCTCAAGGACTGTCCCCAGGACTTCGTGACCCGACCTAAAGATTATGCCAACACACTGTTCATCTGCCGCATCATAGACTGGAAGGAGGACTGCAATTTTGCCCTGGGGTAGGTGATCTCTGGCAGAAAACTGCAGGGCACAGGAAGAAGTCAGTGTGGGTGGGCTTTAGGTGAGCAGCTTATGTACTTTAGGTCTTACTTCTTTGCTAAAGCCTTGGTTTGGGTGCAGTTTGGCCCTTTTAGAAATTGCCCTTAGGGTCACCTTTATTGCTTGAATTACCAGGCAAACACCTTTTTTTTTTTTTTTTTTTTTTTTTTGGAGTAAAATATAAATATATTCTGAACCTCTTCCTACTATGTTATAAGTACCACTGGGACCCTTGTACTGCAGATAATTTCTTGTACTGAACAGTCTTAACTTTCAGGCCTCATGTTAAAATATGAAAATTCCCACCATATTTCAGGGAATCTCTGGCTTCTTTGCTTTAATATGAACATGAAGACATGTTTGAGTATTGGGCTTGTTTATAGTGATCTTAATTTGAGTAATGCCAAAGATTTCATATGTGGCATTGCAGGCTAAATTATCCCCCTGCAGGGAGGAATGAGTATACCGTGTTTTGATGGAAGCTGCCAAAAATATCAGTCTTACTTTAATGTATATGTCATGGTCCTTAGACTCTCAATGATTGCCATTTTATTTTGTTTGAAAAATCTGTTGGACCTAGTTGTCTCATAATTGCTACAGCCATTTCTTCTTCTAGCTAGTATTCATTTTGAAAGAAAGGTAATATTGTGGTAGCTATATTGACCCTTTATAATGGTGTCTAATTTTTGAATCACAGGAAATAAAATATATGTAATAATGTGGAAAAGTCTGCTTGAACAGTTACTTGTAATCCAGTTTAGTGGTCATCCAACTTGGCTGAGACCCTCCTGTGGATGATCTATGCTTACTAGAACCAATGCTGAAAGAATGAGCACTGGCCACTATGTGCTGCTTTTATAATATTTATTCTGCTTGTACATTCTTAATGCTTACTTAATTAAATCAAATCAAATCAAATCAAATCTGCATTTGACCAGGCATGATGGCCCATATCCTTAACCCCAGCACTGAGAAAATCAAGGTCGGTGAGTTCAAGGCTAGCCTGGGCTAAACAAATTTTGTCTCAACAAACAAATCTATCTATCTATCTATCTATCTATCTATCTATCTATCTATCTATCTATCTACTTATCTATCTAATATGTGTGTCATACTGATGCAATTTAAGAAACATCACCCCACACCCCCTTTCCAGTTAGGGGAAGATTGGAGTAATTTCCATGGTCTCAGAGCAATTTAGGAACCATTGTTCCTTAGAAACATGTTCCTTAGAAGCAACTTAGAAACCATTCATTTCTGCTCTCAAGTATGTGGTTGTAGTGTCATCATTTTTAAAGCTTCACTCATTGTCAAAGAGTGACATCAGCCTCTCAAACTCTAAATAGCCCTCTTCACACAGGGTTGCCAGTTTCTCACCATCAAATCAAAGGCCTGATGTTGGTTGTGCCACCTGCCCTTGTTGATTGTGCTGCCTTACTCTGTTGGGCGGTGACAGGGGAGGACTGCCATGTCAGAGCAGGAAATCCAGCTGTCTTTTATCTGCCTTTCTACCATATCCCATCGTACAGGCTTGATTGGTTCATTTCCTGAGTATTCAAGTCTAAGGGTGTAGTCAGGAAATCTTCCCGGTGTGAGTTTCTGAAGGACCTTATATATTCTTCACGCACAGCTGAGCCCTTATCTCATCAGGAACCCTTGGCTCAAGTTAAGTGTTGCAGCAACAGCAGCCACAAAAGGATTCAGGCCTTGGAAACAGCAAGTGTATCCACTGGTTCTAAAGAAAGAATATTCTAAAATGATAATTGTATGTTATGTAACTCCCAAAGTAAAGCTTGAATATAATCACGGTTAGATGAAAAACTATGGTTTCTCTATACATGTGTAATATAAAGATTCGAATTGTATTTCCTAAAACTATGCCTTCAAAATTCTTTGTGAAAAGATAAAATTTACTTAAGAAGTAAAGCATGACAGCTTTCCGTAATGAAGTTCTCAGATGGCGTCTGTTGCCCGGAGGGTAAGGGCTGCAGCTGTTGAGCTGTTGGCGGTCCCCCTGCTGTTTTGTTCTGGCTGTCACTTACTGATCTTTAGGAACTGAGGTCACTGTTTTTTGGTCTATACATGATGTGCTCCGGTAGCCTAGGTTTCCTCTCTAGTCTTTGCCAGGCTTTGGCGAGGAACATGAGGTAGTAGTTGCAGTGGGTGGGAATGGGTGGTTAGCTTCCACATAAAAAGTGCCTAAAAACCAAATTTAGCTAGGGTGGCTTCCTTCTGAATTTTTTCCTTGTGCCTGTGTCTATTCCCTGAACATTCTTGAGCTTCTCCCATGAAATTGTTACTAATTATTAAAAGTCAAAGTTATATTCCTTTTCAGTGGATAAGTTTATTTCAGCAGACAGCTAAGGCTGTGTGTGTGAGGTGCGGTATCACTTGAGAAGCACAGGGGTGAACAAGCTAGAGTCAGTTCTGGAAACTGTGACTAATAGAAAGCCTTGATATAAGTGGCAAAGGGATAACTTGATTCTAAGAAATGGAATCCCACCTGCGCTAATTTAAATAAAATTGGGATTACTATGAGAAGCTGGTGGTTCTTCTAAAACCCAGGGCAGAAATCGGGAGGAAGGACTATGAGAAACTCATAACTAATAAGGCAGCAGAAGTATTGCTTTTCTCTCAAACACCCTGACAAGACCAGTCACCTTTCTGCTTGTGAGCTGAGCTCCTTTGTGTCACTTTGCATAGCAGCCATTCTCCTGCATGGCAGCATGCATGGGCAGTCTGTGGGTCACATACTGAAGTCTGGTCACAAGACCAAATCCATGGGACCAACTTTAAAATAGGTATTTTCCTAGGTAGTAGCTTGAAGTAGATGTGGGATCCAAACTTCCGTGGCCTTCTGCCCCATAAGCCGGACTGTGAACTCTCTGGGAAGGAACGTGGAGAAAGCAGAAGTGAATGTTCTGTCTTTTTGAGTTCCCACTATAGTACAAAACAAAATGTTTTAAGTTCTTCCACAGAAAGAAAATAATTTTATGAAAGTTTAGAGGAGATAGAATGGGGAAATCTAGAATCATTTCTTAGAAGACAGAAAATTCTTTGCCAACAGATCTCTTGGACTGAGAGTCTAAAATGGGTATAAAGAGGCATGAGGAACAGCTAGAGATATTACAGGCTGTTTTAAGAAGCTAGAGGAAGTGGGAGAACCTGAAACAGGAGAACTGTGGAAGAGACAAGAGGAGTGAAAATATCTGGGGAAAAACAAAGGTAAATTATGCGTAAAGGAAAAGGTAGGAGAATCTTAGATGAACATCCAGGCCTTGGACTGGGTGAGAGGGTAGATACTGGTGGCAGTCTAACCACAATAGTGTCAGAGCAGCCTTGGCTTCCACCATAGGCTTCATTAATCCCTTGTTCTTTGCTATTTCCCTAGATGTCTGCATCTGTTCATGGCTCCGAGCCATACATGAATACTGTATTTGCTAGTAGTGACTTTCATCTCTGGTGAAAGAATTGTTTTTAAATTCAACTCAGTTGGCCACCAAAAAGTCTTACCTGACTCCCAGGCCTCCTCCTGGTTATTCTATGGCTTCTAACAATTTCACTGTTGTAGCTCAGATACTATTTGGATTGCAATTGCTTATTTAGTATTTTACTTGGTTATGAACCTGTTTTGATTGAAGATACCTTAGGATAAGTCTGGTCAGATGATTAGGTAGAAATGAAGGTGACCCTGAGGCCTGGAGACTGGTTGACTAGGAAATACAGAAGGATGAGGTGGGGTTTGGAATGGAAAATAATAAGAACCAAAATTCCATTACCTCAAGATCATTGCTTGGTAACAGCATATGATGAGTGTACAGAGCAGGTGGAAGATGTCAATTTTAGGAGGTACTGATATTTAACAAAAAAGAATTTAAAGGAATATGAACATTCATAGAATATATCAGTAGCTTTGGGAGGACCCTTAAGGAAGCCATTTGTCTTGGCTCCTATGTGCTGTAATTGCCTCTCTGGCATTCCCTGTGCCACTTTGGCACCTCAATTTATGGGAGGCTCAGAGGCCTTTACAGTTTGGAGACCCATGGTTGTTAGAGTTATTTTCTGTCTTGATGTCAGAATTGTCATGAGGAAGTCTCACTTGATTTCTCTTTACAGTATATCTACCCCCTTTCATGAATTATTAGGCTTGTAATTCTGTCAAAACCCCAAAGATAGTCTTAGTGAGCCCTTGCTGGCATTTAGGGACCACTGCTATTTGTCATAAATCATAGCATACTTAGTACTTTTAATATTTAGTAGTGGACTCTTGTCCAGAATAACCAAAGAGCCACATTGGCTTCCTCTCTGGAATGATTTGCAATTATGTAATGAGATTTACAGTTTTAGGAACTTCTCAACTCTCTTAAATTATCATTCCCTTTTGAAACTCTCACAGTGGCATCCATGCTGGTTTCTTAGACCTTTGTAAAATCTGCTACCCAAACTCTAAAGATCACTGTCTCAGCTCATCTCTTCTATGATGTTGTGGACACAAAGATATTCTGACCACTTTCTTCTACATTTCTCGTGTCCTCCCCTTGAGGATATAATGTAAGGATAAATCTTGAAGGAAATAAAAGAGTTTTATAGTAGTGACTGTGAGAAGCAAATAGTGTTTTTTGGAAACACTGAAGGCTGAGAATGTAGAACAGGAATGGGTCTAGAGCAAACTTACATATATCTTCGATTATTTAACAAATTTTGGGGACTTAGAGGAGGAAAAATGAATAGGTCAGTGTGGGAGTAACAAATACAAGAGACTTGTAGTTGGACTTGGGGCTGTCTGGATTTAACTTGAGGCTATTGTAGTGAGACATAGAGAATGGGTTGCAGCATTGCTGGTTTGAATGAGGGCAGCAAAGTCCACTGAAGTCAACAGCTAAACAACATGGAAGCAAACGAAGAGAAGTTCTGGTTGCTGTGATGTATGGTGGGGAAGAGGGTTGGGTAGAGTCTGCTTGAGTATTTCTGTCTGCTAGCTTTGTACTTAAAGGGCCAGTCTTCAGATAGTCAGCTATTTTTTGAATGATGGAAGCAAATACTTCTATTTAGATTTTGTTTTGTTGGTACAGGGTCTTACTATATAGCGCTGGCTATCCTGGAACTTGGTGTGTAGACTAGAGGGCCTCAAGCTCACAGAGATCTACCTGCCTCTATCTCCTGAGTACTGGAATAAAAGCTGTAAGCCACCACACCTAGCTTTTATTTGGTTTTGAAGATATTGAATTTTTTTAGGGGATAGATATAAATTGATGATGTGGCTAAAATTACTTTATGTAAATTATTTGATTTTAGTAGGAAAATGAAGTGGTGGCCAGGCAGCTAGATAAAGCAAATGGGAGAAATGAATGCTATGGAGGCATTGCTTACAAGCTTAGTACTAAGGAAAACAACTTTCTGCAATCATCCCCCTGCACAAAATGAGTATTTTGCTTTCTCAAGGGCACATTTCTCATTTAAATAATCTTCTACAGAGAGGCCTAGTTATATGACACGGTGAGATTTTTTTATAAGTCCTTTCTGAGCCTTGGCTGCATCTGACTAGGAGGCAAAGAAAAGTAAATCAGGCTGAGGAGGGGGCTTTTCTTTGTGTGACTATTGGGCTCCACCTGGTGGCCTATAAGGATTAGCTTGGGAAAAAACTGCATCTTGAAGAAGTCAAGGGAATGGAGGAGAATGGTCTTGGTACCAGCCTCTGTTACTGAGTGGTTGCTTTCCCAGACAACCAAGACAGCCTGTAGTCTGTGTACAGGAGCAGGAGCTCCTGACTCTTCATGCTGGCTGCAGCACCCTCATCCAGGAACAGAGTTGCTGGGGAAATGTTTGTTCCCACTTATCCAAACAGTGCACCCTAATCTGGCTGGAAAGACTATGGGAGTGCTGCTGGATTGGCAACTTTGAGCTGCTGCCTGTGCTGGATGCCCCCCCCCCCCGAGTCTCTCTGTTCTAAGATATACGAGGCCAGTTCTACAGGCTCATCATGCCAAGGAGGAAGCTGCCCAGGTGGGCGCTGTTGCTATTGCATCTTAGACAAGAAAAAACAAGAGTCAAAAGCCAAGAAGCCTCTCATGGAATAGTTTATAGAATTCAGCACCAAGAACCATATGCCACAGATTTAATAGGCTGTTTTGTATCAAAAGGTCAATTATGTAACACCTAGAATTTTTCAGTTGTAAGACTTCTATGGGTTGTGCTGTGGCCTAGACAATGTTAATTTTTTTTTTCCTAATGTGTGCTTTAATTTTTTTCCTCCCAGAAATTGGTTTTGTTTAATCTGAGTCTTAAGTTTCTCAATAAAGGAAAACAAAATTTCCCATTTAAAAAAATGTCTGCATGCTGGGTGGTGGTGGGAGCAAAGGCACACCCCTTTAATCCCAGCACTCAGGAGGCAGAGGTAGGTGGATCTCTGTGAGTTCAAGGACTGCCTGGTTTTAAAAAAAAAAAAAAGTCTGCCAAAGTCACCATCTCCACTACAATTCCTAATGTACCTGCTTAAAATGTATCTGTGTGGACTTAGTGTCAGCCTTCCCACACTCTGAGCTTGCATTCAGCCTCTAGTTACTCCCTTTGTAGCAACATTGACTTACACTTTTGCTTCAAGGCTTTCTCTAAAATCATTCAGTATTGCTAAACCTCATTTCTTGTGCTGGGTGTGGAGGCAAGAGGATCAGGGAATTTAAGGCCATTGTTAACTACATACTGAGTTTGAGGCCAGCCTGGACTGCATGAGCCTCTATCTAAAAGAAAAAAGGAAGGAAGGAAGGAAGGAAGGAAGGAAGGAAGGAAGGAAGGAAGGAAGGAAGGAAGGAGGAAGGGAAGAAGGGGGAGAGAGAGAAAGAGAAGAAAAAAGGAAAAAATGCCACAACAGCAAAAAACAAAACAAAGACTTATTTTCCACCCATTTGTTTATGTTTTTACCATTAAAAACATTTTCCCTGGCCAGGCAGTGATGGTGCATGCCTTTTATCCCAGCTCTTGGGAGGCAGAGGCAGACATATCTCTGTGAGTTCCAGGCCCAGTCTGGTCTACAGAATGAGTTCCAGGACAGCCAGAGTTACAACAGAGAAACCCTGTCTTGAAAAACCAAAAACAAAAAAACATTCCCCCTGAGATTCCATTCCTTACGTGCTGCCTTTTGCTGTGCCATAGTACTGATCTAGAACAGAAGGGTAACTTACCTTCTACTCCTGATTATAGAAAATAGTATGAACAATGTACAGCCATAGACATTGTTGTGTTTGCCACATTGTGTGGCAGCCAGGCCTTGTGTGGTTACTGGTGTTCTGGACCCCTGGATCGGCCAGTGTTTGTTCTCCACTTGTGGCTTCTCAAGGTTGTGATACCATTTTGTCTGCATGGAGTTTACAGCATGTGCATGGGTCAGTGTGCATGGGAGTGGTTATTTAAGGGCAGTAATGATAGAGGCAATGCATAAGAGAGTATGACCTGTGCATGGACTGGCTTTAAGGCTGACATTCAAAGAATATTTAATAGAGAAAAGTGACGAAGGACACTAATATTGGAAGTGGTTCTATTTTCCTTTAGGTAAACAGGTCGATTTGAAAGACTGTCTCTGTTATAACCCCTGTGTCTGTTGCTGGTCCCTTTCCTTAATAACTTTGTAATTTTCTTATCACTCAGGGCAGACAATCCGATGCTTCTTGTGTTTATGTCCTCATAGCTCCTCCTACCAAATGGAAGAAGCTGGTCTGCACTGTCTGTGCTACTTGTGTTTTAGGACCCAGTATTCATGGGGAAGCTCTGGTAGGTGAGGAAGATGTATGGTGATTGATAATCATTATAAATTCACTACTGAGGAAACACTTCTTCTTACAACTGTTATTGCAATATCAAAATTCAGAAAGTTTTCACTTTTACTTTTGAAATATATGCATATATATGTATATACATACATATACACACATACATATATATACTTATATATACATACATATATATATACATATATACACACATATATATCCATACATATATATCCATACATACACACATTAAGTGTTTACTAGTAAAATCATTTGAATATATACTATAGACAATGAAAAATTTCTAAAATTTCATTCCCAAGAATTCATTAAGGGTTTGCTGTGTATTCAATAAGATATTATCATAGAAATATTTGTTATTTGGGGGCTGGTGAGATGGCTCAGTGGGTAGGCACTGGACACACAAACCTGGTCTTCTGTATTTAATTTCCAGAGTCCATGTAAAGGTAGAAGTAGAGAACCAACTGCACAAAATTGCCCCTTCTGACCATTATACCCTTCTCCTGTTCTTGACTGCTTCAGGATATCCCACGTTGTAGTCCGTTGTAATAGTACTGTGACCAGTTTGTGGCAGTTCTCTAGTCTTTACTTGTTTATCCTGAACTTGAGCCTTTTGTAGAGCGCTGGCCATTGAGCTTGTAGAATGCTTCTCTCTATGGGTTTGTCTGATGCTATAGCTAGATCATATGTTGTATCTTCTGTTAGCTTTTTGAGACTTCTTCACACTGATTTCTGTGGTGGCTGAACCAGATTGCAGTCTCACCAACAGTATAAGGGTTTTCTTTTGCTCACATCCTCACCAGCATTTGGTGTTGGTTGTTTTCTTGCTTAGACATTCTGGCGAGGGTAAAATGAAATCCCAAAGTAGTTTTAATTTGCATTTCCCTACTTGCTAAGGATGTTGGACATTTGTAAAGATCTTTCTTAGCCATTTTTATTTCTTCTTTGAGAACTTCATTCAGATCCATGGCCCATTTTTAAATGGGTCATTTGTTTTCTTGACTCTTTGTTTTTTGAATTGTTTGCATATTCTGGATACTAATTCTCAATCATATGTATAGTTGGCAAAGATCTCTCCTGCTCTTTACTCTCCCACTCTTACTCTTCACTTGATTCTTTCCTTTGCTGTACAGAAATGTTTTAGTTTTATAAGGGAGGTCCCATTTGTTAGTTGTTGGCCTTAATTCCAGAGAGAATAGAGTCCTACTCAGGAAGTCCTTTCCCACATCCATGTGTTGTAGGTGCTGCCTGCGTTTTCTTCTGGCAGTTTCAGCATTTCATGTTTCACACTGAAGTCTTTGATCCATCAGAAGTTGATTTTTGTGGAGGATGATAGACAGGGATCCAGTTTCATTCTGCGGACATTCAGTTTCCCCAGCACCATTTGTTGGAAATGCTGTCTTTTCTCTTGTGTAGTTTTGGCCTTTGTCACTATGAGATGGCTGTAATTATGTGTTCTCATGTTTGGGTCTTCTGTTTTGTTCCATTGATCTACATGTCTGTATTTGTGCCAGTGCCCTGCTGTTTTTATTACTATAGCCTGTAATATAGCTTGAAATCTAGTGTGGTGATCCCTCCAGCATTGTTCTTTTTGCTCAGGGCTGCTTCAGCCATCTTGGGTCTTTTGTGATTCCATATAAATTTTACGATTTTTTTATTTCTGTGAATCATGTCATAGAAATTTTTAGGATGTCCATTTTGACAATAATTGTACCAATCCATGAACATGGTGTGTGGGGAGGGGAATCTTTCCATCTTCTAGTGGCTTCCTTGATTTCTTTCTTTAGAGATTTAAAGTTTTCACTGTAGAAATCTTTCATCTCCTTGGTTAGGCTTATTCCTAGATATTTTATTTTATTGAGGCTATTGTGAATAAGAGTGTTTTCATGATTTTGCCCTAAGTTTGCTATTAGTGTACAGAGAGGGTACAGTTTATTGTAAGTTGATTTTGTATCTTAGCTGAAAATTTTGATAATTTCTAGAAGTTTTCTAGTAGAATTTTTGGGATGACTGATGTACAATTATATAATCTGAAAATAAGGACAATGACTTCTTTTCCTATTTATAACTCTTTAATTTCCTTTTCTTGTCTTACTGCTCTAGGTAGTGCTTCTAGCACTGTGTTGAAAGGAGTGAGGAGAGTGCACATCTTGTCTTGTTCTGATTATAATAGGATTGCTTCAGGTTTTTCTTCATTTAGGATGATGTTGGTATGGATTTGTCATATATAGCATTTATGATGATGAAGTATGTGCGCCTTCTAGTCCTAGTCTTTCTAGGACTTTTATCATAAAGGCATGTTGGATTTTATCAAAGACCTATTTTGCATTGAGATTGTCAAAGACCTTTTCTTACTGAAATATTTATGTGGCTTTTGTCTTTAAGTCCATTTATATGATTTATTGCATTTACTAACTTATGTAGGAAAAACATGTGTGCACTGTCCTTACGTCTCCTATAAAGCTCAGAGACAGCAGCACAGGATTATTGGTTGGGGGAAAATGTGAGTTACAGTTTTCCTAGGGCTAAAGTTACCAATACTTAAGTAGTGAATAAAGGAAGGAATAGGAAAGGGGTAAAAGGGAGTTAAAGTAATAATGGAACAGAAAGTATGTTGGGTAGAGGTATGAAAAGCAATAGGGAAAATAGGATATTAGATCCAGAGAATGGAAGGACACATACAATGAGATGCCAGTTGCAATAGACAACTGAAACATAAAGTGAAAAAATTACTAATAATATAAACATTTTAAGTTAAAAGTAAAAACAAACAAAAATGAACAATAAAGTGAAATAGAAGGTATGTTCTTAGTCATTGTGTCTTCCTGGTTGGGCAGACCTATCCCCTGTGTTTGCTATTGTTTGAAATCTAAATTATTTTTCAGTACTGGAATTTTTTTGTTGTTGTTTCCTTTTATTTTGTTTTGTTTGTTTTTTGAGACAGGGTTTCTCTGTTGTAACTCTGGCTATCTTGGAACTCACTCTGTAGACCAGGCTGGATTTGAATACTGGAATTGAAGGTGTATGACACCACCACTCGGTTGGGGATTTTTCTTTCCTCTTTCTCTCCTCTTCTCTCATCTCCTCTCCTCCCCTCTCCTCCCCTCTCTTCTCCTTTCCTCTCCTCTCCTCCCTTCTCCCTCCCTCTCCTCCCCTCTCTTCCCCTCGCCTCCCCTTCCCTCCCTTTTCCTCCTCTTTCTCTTTCTCTTCCTCCTCCTTCTTCTCTTCCTCCTCCCCTTCTCCCCCTACTTTATTAATAAACTGAATTAAAGGTAAACACAGTCTTAGATTTGCAGAAAGCTGTCAAGAGGGACTAGAGAGGTGGCTCAGTGGTTAAGAGCACTTCTGAAGACCTAGGTTCTGTTCCCAGCACTCACACCAGAAAACTCACCATCACCTATAACTTCAGTTCCAGGGGATCTCACACTCTCTTCTGGCCTCCATGAGCTCACAATCACCTGCAACCCAATTCCAAGAAAGTACCCAGAAAGCAATACCATTTGAACTGCAGCATATCTACATGAAAGTTGTTTTCATGGTTCTGAAATTTACACTGACACTAAATGGTCAAAACCAACACTTTGCAAGATAAATATACAATCTACCAGTCAGTTTTCTGGTTGACTTTTGTTCAAGGGATTCTAATGTTTAGGAGAGATCAGATCTTAAGAGAAAGTAGATAGAGGGGAATATTTCTGGGCATCTAAGGCCCCTTTTCAACAGCATGACTGTTTTCTCCATGCTGACCTGTTAGATTCTTATCTTCTGCAAGCTCTTCAGTCTGTGCAGCTATCAAATATATCTCCAGTGGAAATCCATAATAAATTTATTTAAATGAGACACTTGAGAAATGTTCTCTGGGACTTAGTAAAATAAATGTTAATTATTACTAATAGGAACTTGGAGATGTTGATTACATTTGGAAGGCATAAGTAAAAATATAATTTTGCCTTTATAAGCCATGTTGCAATTTCATAAACAAATTAAGATTGTTTGGCCACAGTATATAACCTGGTGAACTTTGTTGCCAGAACAGAAAGCCCAAGATGGGAAAAAGAAATGTTTTTCTCTTTGATTTTAGTAATAATCCAGTGACTGATATGACTTAGGCGACAGTCACCATACTTGCTGACTGTTACCATCTTTCCCCTTCACACTTTCTTTACTACATATGTGGTCCAGCGGCCCATGCTGGTCATTCCTGTAGAGAACTGTCTCCATCTCTTAGTTGGCCTCTGCTTTATCACCTAGTCAGTTTTCAGTAGGTGTTTCTGACATCCTCATTCTCTTGAGATCTTATATTTGGAAAATTTTAACTCTGAAATCCAATGACTTTCCTAGAATATGTTTCTCTGATGGTTTTCTGTGTTAGTTGTTCCTGAGATATGGTCTAGCCTATCTGAAAATTTAAATTTCCTTTTATTTCAGGGATATTCTCCTAGTAATATATTTGAAAATGGTTTCTAGTTCTCCTATCTAGAACCGACCTTCAACTATGCCAGTGTTAGAACCCTTTGATCTGATCTGTGTATTAGGTGTTACTGGTCTAATTGTTCTGATTTTTTTTTTTAAAAAAAGAAGCAATTTTAGGGAGGTTAATTTTGGTTCATAGTTTAAGGTATCATCCATTGTGGAGAGCAGGAGCAATTGGGAATCAAAGAGTATGCCTGTGCTTAGCTCCCTTTCTCCTTTTTATTGAGTGTATTAAAATTGTACTAAATATTATGAATTATACCATTTTCCCAGCCTGTGGAATGGTGCTGCTCACATGAATTAACCTAATCTAAATAATCCCTCTCAAACATGCCCAGAAATTTGTTTCCATGGTGATTATAAATCCTTCTGAGTGGACATTCATGATTACCCATCAGAATCTGCTCTTTGAAAGGTTTCTCTTAAGTTTTTCTGAAATCTTTGTATTTTAGTTTCATTGCCCTCACTTTTGTGAAGATTTTTCCTCCACGACTCTTGTCATTTATAAGTAGTGTCTCTTTTCTTCTAGTGGCTGCCAGCAGGATCTCTGTGTATTCTCTCAGGATAGTTCTATTGTTCTTTTCTACTTATTCCTGAGGTCCCCAAACCCAGAACTTTGAGACTTATTCCTAAGCACTTGACTGTTGTTTCAAGTGTTTGGCTTCTGGGGTTGATCAGTTGTTGTACCCTTGTGTTCATTTTTGGTCATGGGTGTCATTTCGTGGCTGTTGACTTAGAGGATTTTTACTCTTCTTCCATGCCTTCCTTTAAACCTTCCTTGCTTATAGTCAGTTTTTTTTTAATTGACCATCCCCTATATTTAAATGTTATATAATATTTATATGATAGTCACTTATTGGCAGATGATGCATTCCAGGGCTCCTGATGGATACCTGAAGCCATAGATGTCACTAAACTGTACATACACAGTGGGTTTGCCTATACATATGTACTTATGATAAGGTTTAACATATTTATTAGACACAGCAAGAGATTAGCAACAGTAACTGGCCAAATGGCATTATCATAAAAATATGCTGTCATAAAATGCTAGAACCACTGCTCTTACAGTGTGTAGACATTATTAAGTAAAGTAAGTCTACTTGACTACAAGCACCGAGATGCAACACAGAAGTTGATCTGGTAACAAAGATGACTGCAAGTGACTAATGAATAGACTGCATGTACAGAGTAAGTACACTGGACAAAGGAGAATGCATGTCCTATTTAAGACCTAGCAGGATGGTGGGAGCGAGGTTACCCAGAATAGCATATGACTTAACATTTATGCATTATTTCTAGATTTTGCCATCTAGTAATTCCTAACCATGGGTGACTGTAGTCAACTAAGACCTTGCAAAATAAAACCATGAACAGGGGACTACCGCACTGATCCTTCAAAAGCTGAATCTTAGAAAATGCCTTTTGTCTAGGTTTTTAGGTGTTTTTCTACATTAAGTGTAGGATTACCACTTATGATTATATTGTATCTTGGAGAAGAAGCACCAAGCTTCACAGGGTGAAACTAGGATGCTTATTGTGGTCTAGATCTGTTTTACTTGCACTGGTACCTAGAGACCCACACATACAAGAGCGCATTTCTTACCATGTAGGTATAGTTGTCTCAAACTGTACTACGCCTCATTTTTTTTCTGCTTCTCCCAGTGATTATGTAGTGATCTGATCTTTATTGATTAATTA
Organism: Cricetomys ansorgei; assembly: GCA_026225945.1. Taxonomy (NCBI): domain Eukaryota; kingdom Metazoa; phylum Chordata; class Mammalia; order Rodentia; family Nesomyidae; genus Cricetomys; species Cricetomys ansorgei. The sequence continues at coordinate 23,049,895 of JAMJFZ010001796.1, forward strand.
TTTAGTGTAACTTAAATATTATCTTGAGTTTGAGGCCAACCTGGCAACATAGTAACCCCTGTCTCAAAGAAAAAGAAAAAGAACTGGAAGTGTCCTATGCTTCTGCATCATTTGTAACCGCTTTACATTATTGTAACCATTTTTACTTTTGAGACATCTCTCAGCTGTGTTGAATTTTGAAGAAGTCAATAGTGTACTTATGCCTGGTTGTATCAGTCAGGGTTCTTGTGCTCTCCATTTAAAAATAAAAGGAATTATTGTACACCTAGTCAGAGTCATAAAAGAGCACCACACTGGAGCTAATATTAAGCCAGTCTTTAAAGACAGGTATATGTTTTCTCCTATTTGTGGATCCTAGATTTTATGTAGATATATAAATCATGTATGCATATATAAGCCAGAATAAATAAAGTTAAGCATTATGAGAACACGAATGACATTTTTGTAATTAAAGTTTTTGTTTGTTTTGCTTTGTTTTGTTTTCACCCCTAATGCTGGGGACCCAACTCAAGACTTTGTGCACGTTCACAAATGTTCTGCCGCCAAACTGCATTTTCAGCTACAAGTAGGTCTTCATTGTGACACAGAGTGGCCTGACACTCTTTTCTTGCAACCTGGTTCTCAGATTCTGAACATTGACTCTAGAATACTAAGCCAGAAGCACCACTGTCTCTGGCAGGAAAACATGCTGTCTGCTGAGAGCTATCTCCTGATTATACCCTTCTAGTCAGTGAATTTTTTTGTTTTGTTTTGTTTCATGTATATTGGTGTCTTGCCTACATGTATGTATGGCACCCTTTGTACGAGGGTGTCAGATTCCCCTGGAGTTACAGACAGTTGTGAGCTGCCATGCGGGTGATAGGAATTGAATTCAGGTCCTTTGGAAAAGCAGCGAGTGCTCTTAACCTCAGAGCCATTTCTGCAGCCCAAGTGAATTCAGTGAATTTTTAAGATTTGCTTCTTCCAAAAAGCCAGTGTTGCATGAGATAATAGCTGATCTCATAGTACCTTATAAAGTACTCTGAAAATGTATGCATTGTTTTATTTATACAAGTGTGGTAGATAGAGCAAATGAAGATGGCAGTCACAAGCCCAGACTTAGAGTTTCCAGATTAGTGGAAAGAGGTCTCTCTGTCATGAAGAGCTTAGTAGACATAATCCACTGTCAGATGTCCTCCTGGCATCATTCTGTCATTGTTAGCTGTGACTGGCTATTGGCACATTTGTGTTCTATAAAGGTGGGAGCTGTGCCAACACTGATGAGAAGTTATTGTTGTGGAGTTAATTTCCTGCTGCTGTGTTCTTTGTTCTTAAAGCCCACTGAGGAAGCACTGAAGTGATTGGCGAAGGAGATCACTGACATTCTCAGGAAGACCCATGCAGCCATCACAGTGAATTGTTTCGCTGGGATCTTTTAGGCAGTATTCATTAGTTACTTTTCTTATTGCTGTGACCTAATACTTTATAAGAAGCAGCTTACAGTTCAAGGGGATGCAGCTCATCATGGTAAGGGAGAGTGAGGCAGCTGGCCATATTGCATCTGTTGTCAGGAAACAGAAAGATGAACACTGGTGCTCAGCTCACTTTCTCCTTTTAATTAAGTCCAGGACTGTAGCCCATGGGTGGTGTTACCCACATTCAGGGTAGGTCTTTCCCCCGTAGTTTAACGTTTCTAGGGAGCATAGTCAGACAAACCTATAGGTGTGTTTCCCTGATGATTCTAAATCCAGACAATTTAACAGTGAAGACTAACCACCACACGATATGAACATTCATACTCTGGCAGGCTCATTCCAATAGGCTTCTTAACCACACCTCTCTGGCCCATATGCCCTTGTTACCAGCCCTTTCGGGTCCCTATCCATCTGGTTAAACTTGTATCTACTGCCTTTTAGGCCTTTTTTCCTCAACTGAAATGCCTACAGATACGCTAGAGAGTTTCTGCCACGCTGCCTTTTCAGAGAACACACCTTCAAAGGGATAGGACACCATCATCACCCTGTACTGAGTCCTGAGTGCAGAGGGGTAGAGAGAAGGCTGCAGTGAGGATAGTAAACTCTCTCTTCGTTTCCTATATATCTTGTCTGTGCCTGTGGTCCAGCTCTCTAACTTACTCTTTCTCATAAATGCTCCAACGTTTCACCTGAGAGACTTATTTTAGTAAGACCCTAAATTTGATGATGTGATTTACTAACTTTTGAAGTTTTTCTTTACCCCTGTAAGAAACTCAAGACCCCGTCAATGGAAGTCTTTGTTTTCTATTCTTAGCCTAGAATCAAATCCAGAGATTGGGCTTATCACTCTTTGTCTATCCACTCTCTGGTTCTCCAAGCCTGTTTTTGTGAGTCCCTCTGTATCTTTCTAATAAACCTTCTCCAACCAAAGTTATTTTCTTGTGCTTGTAATCAAGAACCCAGACAGTTAAAGATGTTGTTATTAGAGGACTGGAGAGATGGCTCAGTTGTTAAGAGCCCTGGCTGCTCCGCCAGAGGACTTGGGTTTGATTCTTGGCGCCCACATAGCTGCTCACAACCATTGCTGGCAATGCTAGTTCCAGCGAATCCTAAGTCCTCTTCTGAACTCTGTGGGCACCAGGCACATAAGCAGTGCACAGACATTTAAGCAAGCGAAACACCCATACACATAAAATAAATTTTAAATAGACATTGATATTTGGACAAGTGTAGAAACAGACCCTTGAGAGCCCATGAGAATAATAAATAGACTAGATGACTAGGGAATAACTCATCCTGTTAGGTTTTAAAATACTAGCTAAACTTTAGTGACGATTTATTACCTTTCATCACTAGAATAAAGTTCTTTTTAACCTGAGTAGCAGCATTGTTCTAAGTAGCCTTACTCTACCCAAGTGTTTGGTTTCTATGTCCTTTAAGCTTCAGAGGCAGTGATAATAGCTCCCTCAAATCTTTAATGGGAACTTCTTTTTGGTGAGGACAGGTAAATGTTAGTCATTTTAAAAGATTCCTTAGCATTTTGAAAATTATTGGGACCCATGTTTTTAACAGTCTGGGTTCTTGGTTACAAGTAAGAGAATGGAACTCTGGAAAAGGAATTCCCTGGAAAGGTACTGAAGGGATTGCAGGAATGATGAACGCTCAGGCACGTGAGAGTGGTACAAAGATAATTCTTCAGTGCCAACAAGCCTAGACCTCATCTTTTATAAGGATTATTTGGCCGTAATGCTAGTGGATCCTACCTCTTCTTTTACAAGACACCATTGATGCAGATCCTGCTGCTTCCTTTGCAAACACTAAAAGTGTTTTCACTGCCATGGATGAATACTGAGAGCATCTCTTGTCTTTGGGGCACTGTCACTGCATTAGGAATCTTGGGTTGAGAGTTTAAATACGGTATACTGGATTCTGTTTTCATACACAGAGGGAGGACTTCCAGGAAACATGTAGTAGGAGACTGGTTATATCTGTAGTGGGAATTATACTCACTTTATCCCACAATATGCAGTGTGAAGTCCTCCCATTTTAATTTTATGCCTTGTTCTATGGCATTCACTAGGCTCTCCAAAACAGTGTTGAATAGTGTTGAAATGAACACTGTTGTCTTCTTGCTGATCTATGGGAAAGCATTTAGACTTTCAGTTTGGTATTAGATCCAGGATGGAGGAAGGAATGTATGCATACAGGTTCATATACGTGTATATATATGTGTGCATGTGGAAGCCTGACATTGGGTGTCTTTATTGCTACCTACCTTATTTTTGAGGGGGTCTCACTGAACCTGGAGCTCAACAATTTGGTAAGGCTAGCTGGCCAGCAAGCTCCAGGGATCCTCCTGTACATTCCCATTGCTGGAGTTACTGGGGCACATACCCGCACCTGACTTTTTTTTTTTTTTTTTTTAAGCATAGGTGTTAGGTTCCAAACTGAGGTTCTTATTTCCTACACAGCAAGTATTCTACTGGCTTAGCCATTTCCTCCAGATGTCTTTTTCATGGATGTCTTTTAATCAATTCGAAGAAGCTTCTGTCTATTGATCACATGCTTTTATTGTAAATGAATGTGAAGATTTTGTCAAATTCTGTTTCTTCCTCTACTGAGATGATTGTATGTGTTTTACGATTGTTACTAGATGAATTATATTAATTGATTTTCTTATGCTGAGTAAATTTTAAGTTAATTAGTATACTTTTTATGTAACATAACAGCTGAATTCTGTTTTAAGTATTTGGTAGAAACTATCAGGAAAAGCATCTGGACTTTGAGTTTTCTTTGTGGGAAGATTTAAAAATGTCAGTTTTTCTTTAATAGATACAGGGATATTCAGATACTGATTTATTGTTGAAGAATCCTGGGCAGTTTGTATCTTTCAAGGAATTTGCCTGTTTCATCCAAGATGTTAAATTTATTGGATAAAAATCACTAGTCACTCCTTTACCCTTCCCATACTTGTAGAATGCTAGTGATGTCCCCACTCTTACTATGATACTTGTAATTTTGTGTTTTTCCTGACCAGTCTAACTAGGATCTCACCTATTTTACTTTTTCTTCATGTTTTTTTTCTTCTGTCCATTAGTTCTTGTTTCTTTATTTTTTTCTTTCCTATTACTTACCTGGATACTAATTTTCTCTTTGTCTGAGTTAGGGTTTCTATTGCTATGATAAAACACCATGACCAAGGCAACTTATAAAAGAAAGCAAGCATTTAATTGGGCTTACAGTTTCCAAGGGTTAGAGTCTTGGCTGTGGGTTCTACACCACGTCCCTGTAGGGTGGACTGGTAAGCAGGTGTATAGGGACTATGGAGCTGCTCTTTAATGGCTTCTGTGTGAGAAGTGGGGCTAGCCCTGTTGCAACAGCTTCTGTATTCTAGTAACCAGGTCAAAGTTCAGAATTTGCTAAAAGTCTGCCCATATGACAGTTAATTTACTATTGTGTGCCTAAGAACTCTGGCAACCTGGCATACACCCTTATATAGAAAGCAACATTTTATTAATAGAAATTGAATGCCAGAGCTAGGCTCCTTGCAGGAAGAGATAAAGGTGGATTCCCTAATCATCCCAGTGGATAAATAGGAATATATTCCAGAGAAGATGGTTATTTTGGGTTTCCTCAATGTCCTTCACAAAGACAGCAACTTAAAGCTGGTATCATGTTTCCGATTTTCTGGATTTAACACATGAGTTCATACTTGTAATCTTTATGTGGATGAGAACATTTACAAGAGTAGAGAATTATCCATTTTATTTTTTATTTAATTAAAATATAATTACATTATTTCTCCATCTTTTTCCTCCTGCCCCTCCCATGCCCCTCACTCCCTCCCAAATTCATAGTCTCCTCTTTTTTAACCATTGTCATTACATATACATATAAACAAATAAATATAGAAATAAAACCTGCTGAATCCATTCGGTGTTGCCTGCATGTATGTTTCTAGGGCTGACTAGTTGGTATTGGATAACCAATTAGGGGGCTCATGCCTGGGGAAGACTAATTTTCCCTCTCTTAGCAGCTGTTAATTGCTTATAGCTCTTCATCTAGGGATTGGACCATGTAAGAGTTCACTCATTTATGTTTAGGTGTCAACTGTTGCTGAAATTATTTAAGTCTTCTTTAGGCAGCCATGTTGAAATTTCACGGGTGCAGTTTCCTTGTCAGAGCTAGAAGGCACAATCTCACAGCAGACTTCTTAGTTCTCTGGCCCTTACGATTTTCCACCCCTTCTTCCGTGATGTTTCCTGAGCCATACAGGCAGGAGTTGTGCTATAGATGTATCAACTGGGACTGACCACACTCTGGTCAATTGTACTCTGAATTTTAACTAGTTGTGGTAATACTCTCATTCATTATTGGTGGGACTATAAACCATGGACATCGGAGTGCAGAATTCTCTAAACGCTAAAAGTAGATATATCATATGACTGAGCTATTCTAGTCCTTGACGTATGCCCAAAAGATTCAGCATCCTACCCTACAGATGCTTGCTCAGCCAGATTCCCTGCCACTCTGTCCAGAATAACTAGGAAATAGAAACGAGACTTAAGTTCTAAATTTCCTTCAATTGATGGATAGATAATGAAAATGTGTAATATATATACAATGGGATTCTACTCAACTATAAAGAAAAATGAAATCATGAAGTTTGTGGGTAAATGGACAGAACTAGAACATCTATACTGAGTGAAGTAACCCAGACCCTGAAAGACAAACATCACATGTTCTTTCTCATCTCTGGTTCTTATCTCTGAATTTATTCATTTTAATATATTGAGCAGATGACCCATAGGTAATTAAGATACACCTTTTAAAAGACAGAACTCTAGTCATAATGTCAGGACTCCTAGTATATGCCATCTTGGTTTTGCTTGTTTGTTTGTTGTTTGGGTTTTTTTGAAACAGGCTCTCACTATGTAGTCCTGGCTGGACTGGAACTTGTTATATAAAGCAGGCTGGCCTTGAACTCACAAAGATCCTTGTCTGTGTACCATTATGCCCAGTGCCACATTGTTTTTAAAGAGCCAGTCCTAAAATGTGAGTGGTAGCTTGCTGCATGGCTGGATTGTAAACTTAAAATTCTCCATAATAAACATAACTTTTGTGTTCAGATAAAATACTCTCACTTGAATAGAATTGCAGAACAAGTATGAACTCCAGCTCTAACTCAGAGAGCATGAGCTAAGGTGTTTATAAGCGCTGAAGCTCACAATTTAACAGCAAGCTCAGTTGGTCAAACTTTTCTAAAGGAGTTTGCCAAAAGCATCAATGCAGACCTTCCACAACATTAACTTTGAAGCTGAACCTGGTGGCTCTTGCCTGAAATCCCAGCACTTGGGACCCTGAAGCAGGAGAATTCCCAGTTGGAGGGCAGCCTGAGCTATATAATAAGACTGTCAAAACAAAGGTGTGTGGGGCTAATTTTTGACTTCTCCATGAGGAAAATTATAGGAGCTCCAGGAAGTTCTGCCTTCTGCCTCTCTTCACTTAGTCAGAATTTGTTCTGGCAGGTACATTTATACTATAGTCATTGATTTCATATGGACTTTCTTAATAACTTATTTTAGAGAAGAGACAGGCCTACATTTCATTTGTTCACTAATGTAGTTGTCCACTCTATGCTCTATCCACAGGCAACTTGCTAAGAGTCTTGGGCAGGCTGGTGAAATCGAGCCTGAAACAGAAGGGATTCTGACAGAATATGGTGTGGACTTCTCTGATTTCTCTTCAGAAGTTCTTGAATGTCTCCCTCAAAGCCTGCCCTGGACTATTCCACCTGATGAGTTGGGCAAGAGAAAAGACCTAAGGTAAGCACTGAGAACACCTGGGAACAGCTATTCCTACGCTCTGTCTTCTCCTGTCATGTTTTTAGGGGCTGGGCTGAGATGGTTCCTTCTTTCATCCAATGCTTGGATTCAGTTGAAAGGCTGGTACTTCTGTGCTAGAGCTCAGCAAGTTATGGATTACCAGCTTAATCCAGCCCACTGCTTGAGCCCATTAACTGAAGATGGATTTCAGATGCTTAATGGTTTGAAAACTTACAGCAACAGTTAATAGGTATGAGTAGTTACTAATTGTCCTAAGACAATATGAAATTCAAAATTCTGTATTCAATCAGGATGCAGTAGAGCACAGCCATGCATGCTTCTTTGCTTACATATTGCTCAACCATTTTGCATGACAACTTCGAAGTAACTGCAACACTAGTGTCGTCTAAAAATATTGACCCTCTGGCCTTTTGCAGAAGTTTGCTTCTAGAATGGTTCTAGACCATTCTAGTTTCAAAAGATGCAGGTGCCTTTTTCTATTCTCTTCTCCTTGTTGGTCCCCAAAGTCTCATTTAAAAAAAAAAAAAAAAAAAGACAATGTTATCTAGTTAGAAGTGCCTCCTCTAAATGGGCCTCTCTAGGCACATAGCAGAGGATTCAGGACCTTGTGCTTAGAGTCTCATTTTAAAGCTTTACTTTTAGGTCTGGAATTTATTGGAAAGTACTTTTGTGGTATTTTTATAACAACATCTTCTTTGAAGATGTTTCTTCATTGTGGGATGTTAGTTCTTTTCTGATATTTCTCTTCAGAATTTGGTTTCAGTACTGGCATTCATTCTGGATGCCACATGGAGATATTTAGAACCAAGAAAGTTTTCATACAACCCACCACGGAGGCTGTGGAAGTTTTTGCTAAGGTTATCCCGTGTCAGAGTCTTTCCACCACACTTGCTTGCTCTGTAGCTGAACTTATGGTGCCTTCAGCTCCAAGTGTCCAGTACTCCACCAAGTTTGAGGATGCTTTTCTGCCCCCTCATGAATTGTATCTTTTTTTTTTTTTTTTTACTTTCTTGCCAAGAGTATGCAAGGAAAATGAGATAATAGTCTTTTTCTACTTGTCAGTGTAGCTGTTGGAAATACATGTTGTATTTGAACTCATTTGGCCCAAGTGTGGGCCAAGATGTTAGTAATAACCTGCATGCCTGAGTTCTTGCTGGTACATAGGGTATTATCCCCTTTGGGGCATTGAACCTGAACCTTCTGGAACCTTTGTTGCCTCATATACAATTAAGAGGTTGACTGTGATCTTTTACTGAATTTAGGACTATATAAAAAATTTAATGAAGCCAAGTACGGTGACACAGATTTGTGAACTCAGCATTTGTGAGTGAGGCAGGAGATTCATGCTGTGCCACAGAGAGTTCTAGATCAGTCTGAACTGCACCATAAAATCCTATCTGAGAAAAACAAAGACCTTGATGTTGGAGATGATGAAGATATTTCATGTAGGAAATTGTCAAAAAATTTAAAAGTGAGAAAAAAGACTAAAACCAAACAAAAGAAAAATGGAAAAATTAATAAAGAATGACCAAATGTAAATAATAATAATTATTTTATGTATAATTTAGTACTGATTAAAATTTAAATGTACCTTTAACCCCAAAACTTCACTTACAGAAATATATCCTACTGAGAGAAGTATGCAAGATTTATGAGCAAGGGTTTTCATTGCTGTTTTATTGTAAAGGAGACTACTAAGTCTATCAGTACCGGGATGGTTTAACAACCTCTGGTCTATCTGTCCGTATAACGTTCCCTCCAGCTCTGCAAAAATGGGACTGGATCTGTATGGTCTGTTCTAGAGGGAGACCATCAAATATTGGTGAATGAAAGAAGCAAACTGCAGGTCAATATGAATACGATCCTATTTTCTGTGAAGTCAATAATCCAGAGCTATGTAAATACACACATGTAAAACATCACATATATATGTGTGTGCGTGCGTGTGTGTGTGTGTGTATGCACATAAAAGTATACATATAGAGAAAATGATGTGGAAAGAAGTAAATCAAAGTGGTCAGATGATTGCCATGGGAAACTGGTTCAGGAGAACAACAGTAAGGAGGCAGGGAAGCAGTATTCCACTATTCACTTACCACACCATTCCATTCCTAAAAGTCTTTAAAATAACTTCAAGAAATCATAAATACAAATGTCAGAAAATAGATATATTCATTTTTTCTGACCTGATCGTAGCCTGCAGAAAAATACTACACATTTCAGTGGTCACAGGACCCAACGTTGCTTCAAGTATCCTTTTATGGCTCCTTCTTGCCATTGGCTTGGCCCTTGTTGCCTTCTGTGCTGAGCTATAGAATAGACCCTGCTCTGCAGAAAGCTTCTTCTAAGTCTAGCTATGCGCCCTGAGATAGGACCCAAAAGTAGAGGACCTTTGCGGATACTCTCTGCTCTAATGTAGTAACAGATTTTTTAAAATTCCTTTAAGTTTCCAATGTTTTCATCCTCATGTCTTGTTCCCAATTATGTTTCTAAAATTCAGATCAGATTTATTATTCTTTTACTTGTAACATTTTACGTGGCTTCTTGATATCTAAAATAGTGATCTCTAAACATTGATGAACATGCATTCCCACTAATGCATGTCTTTTTTAAATTGTAAAAAAAAAAAAAATACATTACTAATCCATTATTTATATTATAAACCCGAATAAAAGTAGAAAAATAAAAATGAAATTAATTTTAAATATTTTAATATTTCTTATGAAAGGTCTTAAAAATCCTGTGTCTTCATATTTATAATTTTACTTTTGATGAGAGAAGTTTAACTGGGTATTATTGTTGGTTTTTAACTTTGCCTTAACAACATGTAGTATGGAAATTGCATATCTTATTGTAAGTCCTGTGTTTTGTTTGTTTAGACAGGGTCTCAATATGTAGCCCTGGCTGGCCTGAAACATGGTCTATAGATCACAGTGGCTTGAAAGTGGCTTGAAAAATCACAAATCCACCTGCCTTCTGTCTCCCAAGTGTTGAAACTAAAGATATGCACCACCATGCCTGACCTAGTCTTGTCTATTTTGGCACTTGGTTTTAAGGATTATCATAAATAAATAAATAAATAAAAACAGACAGACAGATAGATAGATAGATAGATCCATCCAGGCAGGTGCTCTACAACTGAGCTATATATCCTTATTTCTATTTTTTAAAAGAAAAAAAAGTATTTTTAAAAGATGTGAGCTGAGTTTACTAACCCACAATACTAATTTTTTAGGTTCTATCCAATAATTACATCCAAATTTATTTGAAACTCAAGTAATAAATCTCTGTCCTTCCTATTTTAGTCAGTTCTGTGAATTGGTTGAAAAGTACTGCATTATTAGCTTTTGGGTATGTTCCATCTGGTTTTCGAGACATGGTCTCACTATGTAGCTTAAATTGGACTCTAGTTCTCCTGCCTCAGCCTTCCAAATGCTAGGGTTATAGGCACGCACCATCATACCCAGTGTTAGACATTTTTTAAAAGGGTTCATAATCCTCAATAAACTCTTCTAGTGACATTGTAAAAACTGGTTGTAAAGTTCGGGTACATAGTTTGGGTGTGTACATGTGAACAATTTAGTAGTTTGTACATTGATACAATTTTAGGCTCCAAGTAACATGATAGCATTTCAGCACATCTGTTAAAAAGACATGCAAGGCTCTGGGTTTGATCCTAGCGCTGAAAAAGAAAAAGAAAAAAAAAGGTTTTTTAATGTTCTTCTAAATATAAATATAGTAATTTGTTTTCAAGTTCAGTAACCCCCTTTCCTAATTGTTAAAGTTCTGTCTTCCCCTTGAAGGGACAATCAGCGGGTTTAGTTTTCTAAGTACCTCAGAAGGTTTGGCAGCCATTGTTGTGCAGTCACGATGAGCAGCGATAAGAAGTGCCTTTGCTGTGTTCTTGGTGCTGCTGTTGCAAAAGCACTGCTGTCACTGCTATTATCTTAAGCTTCTGCATCTTTCCAGTGATGTTTTAATGACTTACTTATGTTATAAGGGTTACTTAGCTAACCTAAATGGGGCCTGTAAGTCCGTGTGGCCAATACCTATAAACCACAATTGACTCAGGAGCTAATGAGAGAGCCCATGTTATGCATTCTTTTCTGGAATATTGATTGTTTCATCTGCACATGACATTTATCCTGATCAATACATGTAGTGCGGGAATTGGGGTTAATTCATGTACTTAGGTAGACTTGGTGAATTTCTTTTCTTTCTTTCTTTTTTTTTTTTACAATAAAAATGCATATAAAGTAAACTGTGCGACTCTACTGACATGTTTTGATCTGGTTAGCTTCTTTTCTTTGACTGATATGTGATAGATGTATTTAGTTTATCAACCAACAAATATTTGTTATGTGCCATCCCTAGACACTGGGAATACAGTAACAAATAGAAATAGATTTGGCTTTCTGCCTCATGAGTCTTCACCCTCTGGCTCATGTTAAAGGACACAAATGAAATACATTAAGCAATAGTCAGATACTTAAAAAATTTAAATAATTTGTTAACTTTAATGGAGAGAAGTAATTAGGATAAGTATTTGTAATAGCGTGATGCATTTTTCTCTAAGATTCTCATATTTTCAAAGCATTTTAAAAGCAGCATTCATTTCCTTGAATTTGACCAAAGAACTCAGATTGAGGCCCAGTGCTTCCTGAAAAGTTTCTTATATTGAATAAATTAATAGCCATTCTCCAAACTCCCAAAGTCACTCTCCTGTGTCTTTTAAAACTTTTCCTCCCTTTCTGCTGAAACATTTACATACACGTTATATGTAACATATATCTATCTTTATCTTTAGAGAATCAGGTTTATATTGCAGTAAAGTTCAGCAGAAAGTGACAGGTGCTATAATAGGGATATGAACACCCTGCTGGTCAGTGGTTGCATGAACCTAGAGCTAAGAATCAAGGCAATATTTAGGAGGAGACCGAAATTGTCTCCATTTTAGTGACAAGCTTTGGCTACAGAAAGGCTATGTACCATCAGACTGTGAGATGCTCTGGTGAGACTTGGAAGCCATCTGTAGCTTTGTGCTCCCTCTCCCCAGGTCACCCTGCCTTGGAGCCTGCAGCGTTCCTCTGGCTCTAGCTACGTAAGAGCTTCTACATACCCGTTTAGGTTTGGTATTTAACAATTATATTTGGAACAGAAAAGTTCCATCAATCTTTAAACCTCATAATCCAATTATGTCAGTAAAATTCCAGTTTTTTAGTCCAGTGGAATTGGGGTAATATTTTGCAAACTGAAGTTGAGAGAAATAGTGTTTATTTTGAAAAGAAAAGTGGTTGGTTAGCAATTTTTAAGAAATAAGGCTGGTGTGAACTTGCAGGGGCGATCTGGCCCTTCTGATTGGGCTCACTATTCTTTGAGATGTTTGGCTCTCATCTCTGGAGAATCCCCACTTCCATGGCCTAGACTTGTAGCTCTTTTTAGCAGGGCACCTGAGGTTAGACATCACCAATCCTGCAAATAAGTGGGGACCAGAAAAATACTGTGTCCCAGAGAACTGCTTAAAGCAGATTGTATCTGAAGTCAGAGAAATCCCAGGGTTATTTTTAAGACTGGCTGCATTTTTTTTCTCATTTCATTCATATTGTTTTGTTTCCTTTGTTACTAAACTAGAATAGGAAACTGAAGCTTAAAAGTTCAATTCAAGTAGAAAATGAAAACCTAAATACATTGGAGGGAAAAATACCATGTTAACCTGATTTTTATGTTTTCCCAATAGCTAGTATTATTGTGGACATTCTAATCACACCACTTTTTGGTAAAGTCATGAGCTTCATTGAAGCAGGGATGGTTTCTTTAGCTTTTTACAAGAGAGCTTGCGGTCTCTATTGCTTTACTATTCCCTCAATAAAAAGGAAGCCCAGTGACCTCCACTGGACCATTACAAATGTGAAACTTGGCACCTAAAATTGCTTGCTCTAAATTTTCCAATTGCTTTCTCTCTCTCTTTTTTTCCATTTAATGTCGTTCTGCCAACTAGTGATTTTATTATTATAAACAGGACATTGTATTCACTTTTAAGAAGAAATATGAAGCTGGAGGTAAAATTACAAACTACAGCTTCTCAGCTGCCAAAATAGAAAACAATGAGCTAAAAATATTGAGTACAGAAAGGGTGTTGTGGTAAGGAATACTGAAATATCTTCAAGGTGGAGAGTTCCCAAAGAAATTTTCTCCTTACTCCAGGTAAAAGCAACCTTGAAATAGCAACTTGAAAGGAGAGTCATATAATACTAACCTCTTTCAGGTCAAGCCTTTTGTGGGAAAGCTTTCAAACATAACTAACATTAAATGACTAATGATCTTACTGTTTATCGGGAAGTCCAATATGATTAAATTGCTATTTAGAAAAAGGTTCCTTGGGGAAAGCAGGGTGGCACCAAAGAAGAGAGCTAGAAGTCAGTCCTACTTCCCCAAGAGACCTTCCGGTGACTTTGGGCAAGTGAATAAATCTTGAGGACAAGTGGATAGGAGTAATCATTGTCTTTTGTAATGTGGAATTTTCTGATAAGATTAGACTTTTCCAAAAGATGCTGTAGGTTGTATGTTCCTTGGGGGTCTCAGAGGATCCCATGGGTGACGCCTGCATTGCTTGGGGTTTCAGTGGGGGTCATGGAGGGAGAGTGTTCAATAGCAAGTGTTTTTGGAAAACAACACGTTAGTGTGTTTCTCTAAACCTTTTCTCCTGGATCATCTGAAGGAATTGGTGTTTCATTGAAAATACTTCTAAATATGCTTAACTACACAGTTCAAACCTTTCTGTTACCCTTGATCTGCCTAGGGTTCTTTACTTCTACTCAAATGGAATTGCTGAATAGGTGAGGAGTAGTTCATCTAGTGTTGGTAGTTGTGGGCCCTGAGTGTTGAAGGTTTATGGGCTGAGCTGACAGGGGCTTATATTTCCAAGACCAGAGACCATAGTTCTAAGTACCCAGATTACAGGCAAACTCTTCTGTGTTCCTGTATCAGCAGCCCAGCACTCCGCAGCTTGTAAAATCCTCAGCTATGAGCAATAGCTAGCTCCAGCAACAGCTAGCACCACTTAGCATCACAGCAGTCAACCTTTGGGTTTTGGAACCCTTGGCCTTTCCATTGGTGGCTAGTGTTGTAGTTCTCATGCTTGGGCATCAGGACACCTGGCCTCCAATGTATGGTGGGTCTTAGTGACTTGAACTGGCAGTATCCCACACACTTTCTACCATCTGAAATTTTGGCCTTCTTATAACAGTCCCCAGACCTTACCTCAACTGACACCATGTTAGAGGCACCAAGGCACCATTCTGACCTAGAACCCAGCATGTAAACTATAATACCCACCAAAATGAAAACAAAAATCTATCCATCACAGTCCATAGTTTTAGGAAAGTCTCTAAATGTACTAACCTTGATTTTTGGCCTCTGTAGCTCTGCTTATTGCTTGTTCTTGCTAATTAAAGTATGTCAACTATGATAGGATTTTTATGCATAGAAAGTCAAGAACAGTAAGGTTCACGGCTGCACAATTTGGGCAAGTTCCCTGTGTTAGCCTGCCAGCCAGCAAATAAAGACTTTCTATTGGCTTTAAGAATCCTTGTTTTTTGACCTCACAACACTCTGTCACTTCCACAGTCTTTGTTGTCTGCTACTTCTTCACAGCCACACAATGTCACACTGCTGCTGCCAGCTCTTCTGCCTTTCTTCACATTACCAGCTCAGCCTTCTCTAAAAATAAACATCACAGGAGGCAACAGAATAGTCTCTTATTGGGCTTAATGTTGTAACAGTCAGGACAGGTACTTCAGATTGACTGAAGTGAGCTGAACAGCCAGGATATATAGCAAGGAAGGTGAGTGTGGCATGGATTGTAACATGCAAATGAGAGATTGTATTTGCACCAATTATAGCATAGCTTCCAATTCCACCACACTGGCTTCTTGTTGAGTTACTCATGTGCACTCTCTTCTTTCCATCTTGTGTGAACATAGGTATAAGGCCATGTAAAGCCACTGAGGCTTGTTTGCCTGGAATACTGCCTTCCAAGGCCAGTGCAGTTTGGAGAAATGACCTCCAGGAGCAGATGTTACAGCTTTAGTTGCAGTGTTTTTTGTAGTTGGAATGTCCTCAGAGTTGTCCTGAGCATTCAAAACAGCTGGCTTGCCCAGAGAAGGAGCTGATGGGTGGACAGTTTTTTTAACTCTATATTGCCAAGCATAAGAGAAGGGTTTATCTGCTACCTCTACTGTCATTCAAAGGCCTGAATGGCATTCTGGGAGATTTTGCTTATTTGGAGCCCAGGAAAATCAGTGACAACAAAAACAAAGCATTATAGAGCACTTACAGTACAGGCGTAAAGCTCAACACAAAGTAACATTCTCAACAGCACTTAATGGCCCTGGGAGAGCCATGTCTCTCTGATTGGTTTTACTTCCGGATCTCTCAGTGTTTTGTGTTTGGAAAGGCCTGCTGAGTTTAGTCAGAGACATCTTATCTGGGTTTGGGAGAAATAGTGACTATCTGCCACCTTTACCAGAGAAGTAAATGAATACCAGTTGTGTACCTCCTCTCCCCACCAAGACAAGGAAGGGCTGCTCTTTAAAGCTCAGTTACTCTACTGCCAATGGGATCCCATGCCATCATTCCTTAACTAGAGGGACATAAGATTAGATTAGATTGTTTGTACCTGTAAGAAGCTGTCAGAGTCATTTGAAGCTACCAGTAATATTATTCCTTTCATGTCAATCCCAGCTCACTGTTTGTGAACTGACAGGAAAACTCAAAGAGGTCCACTAAGCATTCTCAGTTGTGTGTACTTTCTTTATAGTTTGATAGCTCATAGAACTCATGGTAAACAACACTACTCTTAGAAAAGAAAAATAGCCAAAGATGAGTAGATTTTGTCCTGAACAGATGCAAAAATGCCTGCTGGCAGAGTTAATTTATGTTTTATAGTATAGGAATATGAATGTATGGGTAGATGACTAATTTGTACATATTCTAAATAAAACCTGTTGGAAATTACAATGATATGAAAAATAATTTCATGTAAATGGTTTAGGGTTTGAAACAAATGAGGGTGTAGAGAGCTGATTTTAGGGGTTCACAAGTCTCTTTGCTTTTCATAATAAGATTATTACTCAAATACAAGTAAAATTCAGATTTTAGACCCTTTTAGTTCATGGTGTCTTTCATAGTCACCAAGTGGTGGACACATTACCACTGTCTAATTCATTAACATCTCCACTATACCCAGGAGAAATCCCCATTATCTCCCACTCCACCATCTCCTTCCTGTTTCTAGCAGCTTTTAGTGGACATTCAGTTTTTATGATAGGCTTTTGCATTTTTTAGCTGGCTTTTCTTTATAATGTTTTCAAGTTTCACCTGTTTTATCGCATCAATAAGAACTCTCTAAATAGTACTGCACTATAGCAGTGTGACACATTTTGCTCTTCAGTGGAACATTGGGTAGATTCTACTTCTTCACTAGTACGCATCATGCTGCTGTGAGTATTTAGGTATGGGTTTTGCTGTGGATATGTGTATCTACTACTCTTAGGTATTGCTAGCCTGGAATTGCTGGGTCATGTGGTCAGTCTGTATTTAAACTTTTCAGTAGCTATCAAACTGCTTGCACATAGTTGTACCATTTTTGCAGTTCTACCAGCAATGCACAGCAGTCTATGTGGCTCCATCCCTCACCTGCACTTGTGACATGTACTTATGGCTTAACCATCCTTGTGAGTGTGGAAGTGTTATCTTATTGTGGTTTTGATTTTCATTTTTGTAATGACTGCTAATGCTGATCATATTTTCATAAGAATCTTGGTCATTCATAGTATCTTCTGTGAAGAAGTAGCTATGCAAATCCTCTGTTTATTTTTTTATTTATTTGTGTTTTTATTGTTGGATTTTAAGAATTGTTTATATATTAAAAATTCTAGTCATTTATCAGATATGAAAGTTGCAGATTTTCTCCCATTCGTTTGTCTTGTATCCCTTATTCCTCCTACTTCTCTCCTTCTCTTTCCTGTCTCCCCCCTTTCTCTTCCCTTCTTTTTCAGACAGGGTCTTGCTCTGCAGCCAAGGTTGGCCTCACACTAGCTATGTTGTCCAGACTTGTTTTAAATGTGTGATCCTGTTGTCTCAGCTCCCCAACTAACTAGAATTACAGGTGTACATCCCTTCTCTTCCATTCGTACTTTCTTGATAGTATTCTTAGGAGCATGAAAGTTTTCAGAGTTGGGGTATATAATAGAGTAGTAGTGCTTGCCTGGCATGTCCAAGACCCTGGGTTCAGTTTCCAGCCGCAAAAACAAAGTACAACAATGATAAAGAAGAGCAGGTGTTTCTAAACTTAATGACTGCCTTCCTGTGTTTTCTTATATTGCTGATACTTTTGATGTCTTATCTTAGTGATTGTTGGCCAAAAGATCACAACAGTTTACACATACTTTGTCTAAGAGCTTTAGAATTTTGTCATATTTATGCTTGTGATACGTTTTTAGTTTGATTTTTGTAAATGGCATAAAGAAGAGTCCAAATATATATATATATATATATATATCCAGTATATCTGTATATATACACATATCTATCTATCTATATGTATATCTATATATATCTATAACAGCAATACAGGAAAAGACTATTGTTTTTATTTTTATTAATTTTTTTGTGTGTGTATGGTATGTGTTCATGTGCGATGTGCATGTGCTTGCATGTTTGTGTAGAGGCCAGAAGTTGATGTCAGATGTCTTTTTCAACTGCTCTCCACCTTATTTTTTGAGTTAAGGCAGACTGACTGGCCAGTGGTCTCCAGGAATACCCCTATCTCCGCTTCTCCAGCACTGGGATTACAGGTGTTTACCATAGTCTCTAGCGTTTACATGGGAGGTGGGCCCAGATCTCAGGTCTTCATGTTTACGTAATAAATACTTTAGTTGGTTCTGAGTCATCTCCTGAACCCATTTTGGTTAATTTTTAAAGTTAGTAAACAAGGAAATAGGTTCCACTATGGATTTTTCATACATTTGCATCATTATACTTTGCTCTTATTTGGAAAAGACCTTTCTTGAGATGACTTTCCCACATTGGATTATCTTATCACCCTTGCTGAAGATCAGTTGGTCATAGTTGTATAGGTTTGTTTATGGACTCTCAGTTCTATGTTTTTGCTAGTACCTTGCCGTCTGGCTTACTATAACTTTGTATTAAATTTTGGAAGGGAGAAGCACAAGTCTTTAAATTCCACTTTTTTCCTTTCAATATTTTATTATTCTGAGCCTCTCTGTCTTGCGTTTTCCTTGTCAATTTGAGGGAGTAGGGAATAGAATCTTCTATTTTGTTAATAATTGTGTTAAGCCTTCAGTTAGTGTTGCCAACTTAACATTCTCTTCTCTGATGTCTTTCTCTTTGTTCAATTTATTTCAGTGATGTTTTATAACATTCAAATATATAAACTTTAGCTTGTGTTCTAAATTTACTCATATGTAAGGTTTGTTTGTATTGTAAATAAGACTGCTTTCTTAATTTCATTTTCAAATTAGCCTTTGTTAATACTTAGAAATACCACCGATATTTGTATATGTAAAATATATAACCTGCAACCTTCCGGAACTCATTTATTAGCTCTAATTATTTTGAATACTTTAGGATTTTCTTTATGTAGAAGTTCATGTCATCTGGTTATAAGAATGTGAGGTAAAATTATCAAGAGAAAGGGATTGAATGTCAGCAGGACCAGTGAGCTTTGTATAGTCCTATCTCAGTCTTCTATTGTCATGACAAAACACCATGATCAAGGCAACTTATAAAAGAAAACATTTAATTTGAGACTCACAGTCCTAGGGGATTTGAGTTCAGGGAGCATGGCAGCAGGCAGGCAGTATGACCTTAAAGCGGTAGCTGAGAGCTTATATCTGATCTACAAGCATAGGCAGAAAGTTAACTGGGAATGGTGTAGTGTTTAAAACCTCAAAGACCCACGCCTCCTCCAACAAGGCCACACCTCCTAATCCTTCCCAAACAGTTTCACCGACTGGGGACCAAGTATTCTAGCATGTGAGTCTCATTCATGGTTTAAACCACCACAGGTTCCCTGTCCGTGCCCTATCTCTGGAGTAGCCTTGAAAACCAACAGTTCTGAAGTCAAGGCAAGACAAGCAGTCTCATGGATATTTCCCTAGAAACCCCATAGAAATTGTTTAATTATAACTACATTAGACTTTACTCAGTATAAAAGCATTGCAACACCAAGGGTGTTGGAGATGGTGTTAGTAGCAAAGAAAACAGGATGCTGGCCAAAAAGGAAAAACTAAAAAATGAGATGTCCACAAAGGACTTTGGGAAAGCCTAAAATATTCGTAAGGGTCTACATAATTATTTCAAAAGAAAAAATGTTGACAAAATCCAGTACTCTTTCCTGAAACAAAGTAGAAAATAGAAAACAAAAGTACTGAACAAACTAGAAGGAAACAGTTAAATAATTTTTTAAGAGTTGTTGCATGTATGTAGTAATTACTTTAAATAGGTCATTCTCAAATCTCAAGTCTAGAATCTTTTTGATGCCTGGGTTGGACACAAAGGAAGGCATCATCCTGCAGAATGTTTTAGAAACGAGACGGGCTTGCTGATGAAGAGCACTGAGAACAGAGGATTTGAAAATAGAAGCCACAGAGTAGTCAAAGATGCTTGGATAAATCATTCTTAAGATTAGACATGCTTGGTAACCTAGTGCTCCTAAAAGTGCAATCAGTATAGGTAATAGCAACAAAGGAAATGCATTTCTCAAGTTCCCATGTAGGGACCTGTTCTGCATCCAGCCATTCAGTTCTCCCAGCAATTTTACTCTGTCATAGTTTCATATCTTGCCCACTTTGTGCATTCTTCCTCGGTTGCTAGGGACATTTTAGCTTCTATAACTTTGGTTTCTCCCTCTGGAACAATTAGGCACGCACTGCTCAGTTCCCCCGTGGCAGTTTGTTCATTTGCTGTCTTGTGTTCTAATTGAAATGTGTGCATGACTCTAAAATAACAAACTCCTCTTCAAGAGGAAGGTGGTCTGCTAACAGCAAAACCTTCATGTTATAACAGTTGACTTAGCAGCTCTGAGCATATAATAAATAGCATATGTAAGGAAGTATATATAAGGATAAAGGGAAGGAGAAAGAGGGGCAATATGAAGGTTTTAATTACAACTACAGGACCCTATTTACTCATAGAGTAAACTATTTTTTTTAGCAAACACTAGGGTTCATTCCTGTTTCCTTTTGATACTCTGAAGAAAATGATGATAAAACATAGTTTGGTGCCTTCAAAAAAATTGTAGTTCAGTAGGAAAATTAAGTAGGAAAACATAAAAAAGATTAAAATTAGTGTTATAAAATACTAAACACAACTTCAGTTTCTGGCAAAGATGGAGTGCCCCTATTCTTTCTTGGTCCTCCTCATAAATGAAAGTTTGGGGGTAAAAGAAGATTGTGAAAGGTAGCAAAAGAAGCTGCGGGTCTCAGGACTTGAAGAACAACATGGAATTCCTCCAATTTCCTCTTTGCTTCCTGTATGTCTCAGGGTTCTTCAGAAGTCACCAACCTGAGGTGTTCATGAAGCACAGAAAGGTATCGTTGAAAATCCTGCCTCCTCAGAGAAGGGAAGACATGATTTAGCAACGGAAGATGTTTTGGAGTACCACCCTAATGTCAGCCACACACCACCTGAAAAGCTCTTCTTCCCTATGCACACACAGAGTTCCCATGGGGCTGAGCAAGATGTTAACATTGGACACAAAGCCATTGGAAAGCGAGCAGTGATGCTCTAATTCCCACTCATGTGGTGATCATGGAGTCCAGCAGTGAGTTAATCTTCCATGCTGCTGACTGTGGACAAGCAGCACTCCTCTTCTCCCTTGAGGTAGATCTGAGAAAGTAGCTGATCTTTCTTCGGTGTGTGTAGAAGCAATTGGCAGCACTCTCGTTCTCTTGCCAGATAGGGTCAGCAAAACCAAGCAAGGAGCTGTTCTATGTTTCTTTCCCAAGACAGGGCTGCCACAGCCAAGGGAGGAGATAACCCCATTGCCAGTGGAATAGATACGTTTGAATTTCCCTACTGACCTAATACTGACAGAGCTGAACTTGGAGCAGATGATCTTCTAGTCCCTGTCCAACAAATGGAGGCTTCAAGTCTACTTTAAGTGAAAAAACAGCCCTCAAAATAGGAAAAGAGAAGAAAATTATGGATCTGATAAAGGACATATATCCAGAATATGTAAAGAACTCCTATAGTTTAGTAATGAAAGGTCAAATAAAATTTTAAATGGACAAAGAATGTAAAGATATATAAATGCTCATTGAACACATGAAAAATGCTAACATCATTCATCATTATGAAAATTGAAATCAAAACTACACTGAGATACCACTGTATAACCCAAGAATAGCTGTAACATAAGAAGTTGGTGTTGATGAGGAGCCCTCATGCTCTGCTCATGAGATGTGCAATGGCTCAGCCACTGTAGAAAACAGTTCCCAGTTCCTCAGAGTTAAGACAGAGGTGCCCTGTTGAACAGCATTTCTATTCCCACAGAACTGAAAACATGTCCACAATAAAATGTATATGAATGCACATAGTAACATTTTAAAAAATGTCTGTAACTGATGAATAGGTGAACAGAATGTGTTGCATCCATGAAGGAGTAGTATTGCCCACAGAGGATGAAGAGCTGATACAACTACAGTGTGCACACACCTTGGAAATATGCAAAAGAGGCCAGGTACAAAGGCTACATATTTTATGACTCTGTCTTATGAAATACCCAGAAAGTAATCCAAAGAGAAACTCTGTCTGTTTGTCTGTCTGTCTACCTATGGCTGCTAGGGGCTGTGGAGATGGCCAGATGGTGACTCTTAAAGACATTGAACGCCTTTCTTTAAGAAAGGAAAAAAAGTGTGTGTGCGTGTGCGTGTGTAGTGTGTACTGTGTGTAGTATGCGTGTGTGTAGTGTGTGTATGTAGTGTGTGTGTTTGTGTGTGTGTGTGTGTGTGTGTGTGTGTGTGTAGTGTGTGTTACATGTATGGGGTACCTATGGAGGTCAAAAGGAGTCATTGGATTCCCAGGAGCTGGAGTTACAGGTGATTGTGAGCCAGCCAATTTAGTGCTAGGAACTGAATTTAGGTCCTCCAGAAGACCGGCAAGTGTTCTTAACCACTGAGCCATCTCTCTAGGAATCCCAAGAATTCCTTTTCTTGGTGCTGAAAGTGTTTTAAAATTAGGTAATGGTGTTGATGACACAACTCTCTGCATTACTGAGAAACCTTTGAATTGTATGGTACAAAAGGATAATGAAGTTTATGGTATATGACTTTTATCTCAGTATAACTACAATAAAATGTCAACATGTATAAGCTACCATATCAAAAAATATCATACATTCTTATCTAAGGAAAGAAGCTGGAGGTGAGGGTGTACACCTATAATCCCAGCACTTGGGAGGTGGGGCAAGATGACTGCCAGTTTGAGGACAGCCTTGACTGAAATAACAAGTGCCAGGCCAGTTTAAGCTACATATCCAAACCGTGTCTCAAAAAGGTGGCAGCAAAACTGGGAATATATTTCCATAGTAGAGCATTGGCCTAGCATGTGTAAGACACTGGATTCAGTCCCTTGCACTGGTGTGTGTGTGTGTTGGGAGGGAGATGTTGATATAGAAAAGCATTTATAAAAGTCTAACATTCAATGAACTAACACATACTGGAATTGCTTAGTTCATAGGAAAAGAGAAAAATGTTAACTTGATAAAGACCATCTACGAAAACCTTTCAAAGACAGGCAAGATGAAAAAAATGAAACAGATAACCCATAAATAGAACCACACAAATGTGCCCTTTTGATTTCGACAAAGTAACAAGTAGTGCTGGAGGAACTTAGCAAACACAGGCTAATAAATAAGCCTTATCCAAATTTCATCCATGTGTAAGAATGACCTCAAAGTGAATCATGAGTTTAAATATAAAGTTTAGAATTTAAAAACTTACAGAGAGGAGCATAGGATGTCTACAGGATGTGCTAAGCACTGAAGAACTCTTAGATTTGAACACAGAAAAGCACAGTCCACAAAACAATACAGAGCATCTCATAGAAATTAAACATTTTTGGTTGGTAAGTGACCCTGATGAAAACAAAAGCTACAGACTGGGAGAAAATATTTGTGACTACATAGACAGCAAGGAGCCAGTAATCTAAAATTCATTAAGAACTTTAAACAGGGTGAGGGAGATGGCTCAGCAGATAAAAGTATTTGCTGTACAAGCCTTACAACCTGCGTTCCATCCCTGGAACCCAGTAAAACGTCACATGCAGTGTGTTTGTGAGTTTGAGGTCACTCTGGTCTATACAGCTAGTTCCAGGCCAGCTAGGGCTACCTAGTGAGACCCTATCTCAAGACAACAACAGAAAGGACTTTACAATCAAAATTTGTACCTTTAACTTTTTAATTTTTTTCCTACCTAGTAGTTTCTTTCTATTGTAAAAAAAAAAAAAGTATAATTTAGATAAATTTTTTTCAAACTTTTTGAAATTGATAATATATTGTATAATGCATACAAAAATAAAAACATAACATGATATAATTAATATGATTATAATTTTTATGGTGCAAGCTATTAAACCTAAGGACTTGTGCTTTGTACGTAACTCACATACTTTACCACTGAACTACATCCTCAGTTCCTTGATTAACAACTTCTCATTGTTGTTGTTGTTGTTATTATTATTATTATTATTATTATTATTATTATTAATATTGTTATTAGACAGAGTCTGACGATGTGGCCCTGGCTAGCCTGGAACTCACTATGCAGATCACTCTGGCTTCAAACTCATAGAGTTCTGCCTTCCTCTGTCTTCTAATTTCTTTGATAAAAGGGGTGCACTACCACACCTGTTAAAATTATTTTTAAAATTAGATAAAATAATTTTAGTAGTCCTACATTTTAATGAAACCCATGTAGCTGGAGGTTGTATGTATTTTATCCTAAATATCTAAAAGACCTATAAATATAGACACAGGTGAAATATATATTGTCTTTTATAATTTTTTTAAACTTTACTCTGTGTGTCTGAGTGTTTTGCCTGCATGTATATATGGCCACCATGTGTATGCCTGCTGCTCAAAGAAGTCAGAAGAGGGCATGAGATCCCTCATAATTATGGATGGTTTTGAGCTACCATATGGTTGTTGGAAATCAAACCTGGGTCCTCTGCAACCACTGAGTGCTCTCAACCACTGAGCCATCTCTCCAAGTCCATATATTAATTCTTTAAGACAGTTTAGCTTTATTTTTATTTTACTAACAAATTAAATTAGCTTATTGTGAATATAACATGTTAGAAACGTAGATGTACACATTTGTATCTTTCGACAAGTCAGAATTCATTGAATAAGAATAAATTCACAAGGTATAACAGTTTCAATTTCAGCACTTTGCCAGATACTCCCAAGCCTAGCTGGGAGTTCTCTGCCTGTCAGTTCTTGACTCACACATGGTCTGTTACCATCATAGTGGAGGATGTTTACCTCTTTATGAGGTTCAAGAGAGGGAGTTGCACTCTTTCTTCTGTCTGATGTGTCCTATAACTTCATGGGCCTGATTTTCCTAGTATGATTGTAATACTCCCAGGTACCCCTACTGTGTTACAGCTCTGAGGGGAAAGGTATCCTTGCAGTTGGGAGCCGAGGAATACCACAAAGTCACACCACACAACAAACCTCAAATGAGAGATTCATAGGAAAAGACACAGGAGGGTGGCTGCCTCTGCTCAGGAAAGAAGCAGTAGAGAACTGAGTGGGAGGCAGGCTTTATATAGGATTTCTTGGGAACTGAGCTTTCCAGTGTGGCCTGGGATTTGTAAGATTCTGTGGCTTGATCTTGGGGTGAGTTCAAGAATTGGTGATTTTGTGGCCTGATCTTGGGCTTTTTACTCTGTAGGGTGGAGCTTGGCCACTTGTGTCTGGAGGGGCTGCATCAGGTCATTATGCCATTTCAGGGTTCTGTGGGTAAAGCCTGGCAGTTGGAGGTCCTCAGGGGTGAGGCCTGGCTGATCTGGTTTAGAGGGACAGGGCTTATACCTATGGTCTTCAGTTACCATAAGTTTATAGGGCAGCACTGTTTCTGCTCCTGTGAATACATCATTTATCAGTCTGTGCTGCACAGATGGTGGTGTTTAGATGTCCATCAGTGTGCACAGTTTTCCTCCATCCTCAAAGTAGAGTAAAAGGATGCTTGTAAACTGGAGTCTCATAGGGCTGGAGAAATGTCTCAGTTAAAGGTACTTGCTGCTCCTGCATAAGACCTGGGTTTGGATTAAAGAACCCACATCTGGTGACTCTCAGCCACCTGTAACTCCAGTTCCAGGAGAACTAACACCCTCTTCTAGCTGTTTGGGCACCTGAATGTACATGGTATTTAAACTCATAGAGACAAACACACAAACATATTAAATAAATAAATCAGTCTCTCAAGGAGCACAGACTGAAAAAACAGTTTTTGACAATATATTAACTTAGAGAGGGACACAGCCTAATCTTAACATAGCTTATTTGTCTAAGGTTTACTTAAGGCATGTGAAGAGGTTAATTTAACAATTTTACTTAGTGTGACCAAGACTTATATCTGCAAGCAAATTAGGTATCACATAGACAGTATACAAATATGAGCCTCAAGGTAGACATGACTTAAAATATATACACACATCCATACATAAAAATTGACAAAAGCCCTCAATTTTTACAGTACTCATTTACCCTTTAAAAAGTTTAGACCACTGATCAAATGACTTCCTTCATTGGAATAAGCTCTCCTTATTCCTAAATCTACATTTCCCAGGATATGTATGACTCTCTACAACCAGAAGCAAATTTCTTCTATCTCAGGACAGAGAACTTAACCCAAATACTATTGAGAAGGGCTTAAGCAAAAGCCCAATTAGCCTGGTGGTGGTGGCACACACCTTTAATCCCAGCACTCAGGAGGCAGAAGCAGGTGGATCTCTGTGAATTCAAGGCCAGTCTGGCCTACAGAGCTAGGACAGCCAGGGCTACACAGAGAAACCCTGTCTCCAGCACGCCCCCCCCCCCCAAAAAAAGCAAAAAAAACAAAAAACAAATGCAAGTAAAAGAGTCAAAAGACTAGACTTGTTATGTCTGTTTAATATTTTTCCTTGTTTTAATAGCTGATTAGCAAAGAGGGAAACATCTACAAATAGGAATTTCTTTTACAGTGAATTTTATTTGTTTGTTTTTTTGGTTTTTTGAGACAGGGTTTCTCTGTTGTAACTCTGGTTGACCTGGAACTCACTCTGTAGTCCAGGCTGGCCTTGAACTCACAGAGATCCACCTGCCTCTGCCTCCCGAGTGCTGGCATTAAAGATGTGCACCACCACTGCCCAGCTTATAAAGAATTTTAAAATGATCAGATGAAATGTCAGGAAGTCATACTTTAGAGACTGTGGAGGTATGTTTTATGTGTTTTCTAACCTGATGCAGCCTTTCACTGAGGAAGGCAAGACCATTTTCTATGACCCCATGAGAAATCTTCCTTAGAGCCTTATGAAGCTTTTCTGTTTTATCAGGTCTGAGCCAGAACAGATATCCTAAGGAATGTGTTCAGTCCTGGATTTTGGCATCAAGTGTTACTAGGGAAATTGGGGTTCCCTTTTGTGGGTTCTTAGTCTCGTTAATAAAAAGAATTTTAAAACAGATTCAGAAGGAAGCTCAAGGACCATTTTATTAGAGTTTGAAAGAAAAACAACAAGGGCAGCAAGCTGAAAAATCCTTGCAGCTGCCAGGAGGAGGGAGATAGCCAAGAGAGAGAGATAGCCATGCCTTTTGAGTCAGGCATGGAGGTCAGAAAGCCCTGCCAGGGAAATCATGCTTAGGCTTTAAATTAAAAGAAGAAAAAGGGAAAGTTATGCTTTTTGAGTTAGAACTCGGAACAGTGAGCCGACTTGGCATAGTAAAGATTTGTGAGCAACTGCTTTCAGGGAGGGACTTCTGGAAATATAAGCATATTATCTCATTAACATGATAATTGATTTCTCCCATCGTCCTATAATGTCTTCATATGAATCAGCTTTCCTGAGAAGTGGTCTTCTAGCCAGTGATTGACAAGCCCAATGGAATGAACTCTTAGTATGTAATGCTCTAATCTTAGGGGAAGATCAGAATGCCATGTGTCCACCAAGCCCAGAGGTAGAACCCACATGCCATTCTTTTGACTAGGAAGCAGCAGCTTTCCCTGAATAGCCCTCAACAATGCCCTAATGCCCCATCTTTTCATATGGTATTTTAAATCCTAAGAAGGGCCAATGCTGTGTTTCTGTCTAGTGTTTGTAGGGAAACATGAGGTGTAGCCCAAAGTTGATCATGAAGGGGGAATATTTCCTCAATGGCCTCCAGGCCTGCTAATCCCTGTTGAGCCATCTCATAATAGCACACGAAAGAAATTTCTTCAGCCTGAGTTATTATGGGCTTTTATCCCAAGATTCCCACTCACAGCTCCCTTTTATCCCTTTCTAAGTCAGGAAAAGGTTAAGATGGGGAACTCTAGAATGTGAGAACTGGGTACCCAGCATACATGAAAAGAAGCAAGATGAGAAACAAAATGCTTAGACAAAAACACCACAATTAAGACAGAACATGCTAATAAACATTGTTACAAGACATACCTGTTACCAAACCTTGATCCTATCTATACTAGAAAAGATCCTCAGAGCCATTGACGCCTAGGTTCCAATCTAGAGCCTTTTTTACAGCAGAGATTTCTCTCAACTGCCAATAGCAAGTCTGCATAGGTTGAAGGGAGTAAGGTCCTTACAAGAGAGTTATTCTCCAACCTCCTAACGTGAGTTCCCAGGATCTAGCATCCCAACAGCTCTTGTCATTTGATGCCAGAATCTTGCCTTACAGCAGACATCAGAACCTGAAAAGTCAATCTTTTGTTTTGTTTTCTTAGATTTCTTCTCCACTGGGTATGTACAAATTTATACTTTCTTGTCAGATGAACGGAAGGAGCAAAACAATCCATAATGGCTCAAAAGATACCATCAAATAATAGGAATTAAAATTTTCCTGCATGACATCCCCAAATAAGTCTAAACAGCTCCCCAAATGACAGAATTCCAAATATACCTTGTTCTCTTAAGTTTCTTCGAAAAATTGGTATTCAAAACACAAGTATAATACCTTGTCCAGAATATGGGTCTGAGACGAGCCTCAAATTCACCACAAACTGCCAAGATTCACAAATGGTAAATAAAAATGATGCTCAGATGATGAGTTTTACCAGGAGTTTTGTAAATTGCAAAAACAAACAAGAGTGCTCTTCAAATGATACCAGAAAAGATGAGTCTCAAAGACCAAGACCCCTTACTTCTTTTACCAGTGAAATATGTTTTTATGTGTAGCCAAGTGCTGCAAGTGGGAAACGGTGTAGATTCCTTGGCTAGAATGTAAGTCCCTGCAGTTTCTAGATACCCCATATTTTCAGCACAGGGCCAGTTTGCCATGAAGTCTATGAGTCTTTTCCTCCAGGACACTTTCTACTGTCTGGTTTTCTAAAACTCTTTTATTAGAGACTGAGGTTCATTGCTTATGACTTTACAAAGAAAGGGAATGGTAAATTGGTAAAAGGAAATGTGTTTGTCATCTCTCCAGCTTGCCTATAGCAGAGTTACAACTTATAGAAAAGATGAGAAAGAGTGGTATGGCTGTGAGAAGGTGGATCACTCACACATTGGCATTGGAATTGCAATATGCAACAGCCACACTGAACACACTTGGACAGTTTCTTAATAAATTAGGCATAACCATCATACAAACCAGTAATTGCATTTCTGGGCATTTATCCCATAGAAATGAAATTTCTTTTCATAAAAACCTGTAGATGGATTTTTATAGCAGCTTTATTTATAATAGGTTCAAACTGGAGTCAGCCCAAATGTCCTCCAACCAGTGAATTGTTAGACAAACCATTATGATCTGGGATGGTCCTCATTTGTACATGTGACAATGTGGATGCATATTGGGGAATTATGCTGGGTGAGAGAAGTTAATCCTGAAGGTTACATTGCACATAATTCCATTTATGGAACAGTTTTGAAAAGTCCCACTTTAGAACTAGAGGACAGATTTTAGTTGTTAGTAGCTGTAGAAGAATGGAGCTCAGAGAAGCTGGAGCGATCGGGGATCCTGCAGTCAGTGGTTTTCTTCAGTGTCTTGATTGATAAGTGATGTTTCTATGAACTGTGCATATAAATAAAATTGTATGGAATGTATACATGTAAATGGGTACAAGTAGGAACTGGAAATCTAAATAAGGTTGGCTTGTGTCAGTGTCATTCTATATCTGACTTCTACCACTATAGGATAGTTTTGTAAGCTTTTACTATTTAGAACCTGGTAACGGAACATAGCATTTGTTTTTATTTCTCACAGCTGCCAATTAATCTATAACTATGTCACAGTAAAATGTTCCATTTCAAAATGGCAGTAGATAAACACAAGTGAGAAATTAACTGTTGTAGTGTGAGGAACTTGAAACTTTACACAGCAAGTTACTCTCCTCCTCCCTCCCCCAACCAAATAGGGTTTCTCTGTTTTTAACTCTGGCTGTCCTGGAAGACACAGCCTGTAGACCAGGCTGGTGTCAAACTCACAGAGATCCACCTGCCTCTGCCTCCTGAGTGCTGGAATTAAAGGCGTATGCCTCCACCGCCAAGCTACAGATGTCTCTTTTAAGGGCTCTGCTACACAGGGAGGTAAGGGGAGCCTGAGAAAATCAAGGTCCTGAAGATGGGTTAGGAATGAGGAGGGCTGGAGTGGCTGGCAAGCAGTGGGTGAGGCGCGCTTGAGGATATACACATTTTTGGACTCTTCTTTGGAAATTGCCTTCAGAGCCTGAGGCACATTTTCAACAATGGCAAATCTTCATCTTTTGAAAGTGGATTTGATTTTTGGAAAGAGCCAAGTAAGTTCAGAGCCAAAGATGGTAAATCAGGTGGATGATCAAGGTGGATAATTCAATTCTTTTTTTAAAAAGGAATGTAATTATAAAGTAGTAAAACTCATTTTCTTGTGAGGCTTATGAATTGACTTAGAAAGTGGTTCTTTAAGAATTCCAAAAACTGTTTAAACATTGTGACATTGTGTGAATGAGTACACAGAGTCCTTTACCTTGTGCAGAAGAGCTCTCACCTGGGGAAGCAACTGCCCTTGTTATATAGTCCCCTCCTCATGCTTACTTGCAAGTTGCCTGTGGTCCTATTGCCCCAGGGGGCGTCTTAGTGGAATTATCCCAAAGTTTATATATGTGAGAATCAAGAGTTTCAACTGTGATTGTTTAAACAGTTCTCCTGTGGTCTTTCAGATGTAATTAGAATTCCTAGGATAGGAGTGTTCCCACAAGCATAACAACACTTTAAATGTGTGTCCAATTATCCTTTTCTATAGTTGTATTTAATCGTCTCTTTTTGAAATGGTTACTTTGAAAATGTCTCTCAAACCTAAAGCAGTACTGGGCACGTAGGAGGTGCTCACTGACAACCCTCTTTGGTCTTTTCTGCCCTTGTGTTTGACACACATACCAAGAGGAAAATTCAGTTCCCTGGTAGATCATCTCTGTTAATACTTGGCCAAAAAATATTCAGGGTAAAAAAAAAATAGTGAATATAAGCAGGAGTTTGGAGTTTCACTTAGCCTTGCTAAATATGTCAAATATACATATACCAAAGCATATCATTTACTGAATACCTATTTTATACCTTCCAGTAGCATGTATTATCCTAATCACTGAGTCACCGCTGTGAAACACGTGGCTCCATTCGACAGATGCAGAGACTATGGCTCAAACAAGAGCAAGGTCACACAGCTGCAAGGGACAGAGCAGAGCAGGAGCTTGCACTCAGGTGTGCAGTCCTGGCGGCTCTCCCCATCCTCATATCTGCACCTTCGTCATCCATGTCCACGATAAAAAGAGCAGTCTATCCAGGAACTCTTCACCTCCTCTCCCTCACACTGAGAAAATAGAAATCGAAATCTTTTTAACTCCAAGCTCTTGCTGGCCAAAAGAGCAGTGTTCTAGTATTGTGCTTTATGGAATTTGAATGACGAAGGCAGTAGTTTTAAAGTTGACTTGTTTTTGAAATGGAAACCTGACCTTACAATTCATCTATGCCCTCCCTCTGCCTCCCGCACCTGGAAGGCTCACACTGCTCCCCGGAGTGGGTGGTGTGGAAGCGGTGACTGTAACATCCTGTCACGGCTTCCTTAATGAGAAAGCACGAGAGAAAGCCATGACAAGTTTGCCATTCTAGGAAACTTTCCACAGCTGTTGCTTTAATTAAGACTTTCTTTGGGCCCAATGAACAGAAACCACTGGAGCTCACTTAAGCAGAAAAGGGAATCTGTTTTAAGGTTCCTGTGGTTCCTCTCAGAACCTGAGGGCAGGGAACCAGAAACGGCCATGAGGCGGGAGCCCAGAAACTTCTCTCCTCCTCTTTACTTCTTCTGCTCTTCACTTTCCATTCACTCAGTGGAACCTCCTTTCCCTCTTCCTCCCTAGTGGGAAGGTCACTGTATTGTCCTGGCCCATCTACCCAGAGGGAGACTGATTGCTCACACCCCCATCAACCCAGCTCTTCCATGTGTCCCTGTCCCTTTCTCTGTCCCAGTGCTAGACTCTGTGGCCAGGCCCAGACTGTCCCTGTTCAAGTTCCGTGCTGATTCAGGAGAGGCCTTATAAGAGCAGGCAACCTGTAGGCCTACCACAGCTATGCCTACTCAATGTATTATTTAGTTTTGATTTTTCGAGACCAGTTCATGCTGTAGCTTTGGCTAGTCTGGAATTAGTCACTCTTGTCTTTATTTGTCATGCTACTTATTAATTTTCATGCCAGGAATTGCAAAATTTAAATGATTTTAATGTCACCTGGATGAAATCAAGAATGCAGAATTTAGGGTCTAGAGAGATGGCTCAGTGGTTAAGAATGTGTATTGCTCTTGCATAGGACCTGACTTTAGTTCCCAGCACTACACTGGGCAGCTCACAACTGTTTGTAACTCCAATTCCAAGGGATCTGATATTACCTTCTGGTTTCCATTGGCACTTGCACGCGTACACAATTAAAAATAAGTTTTGAAAAAATCTTTTAAAAAAGAATGTGGAACTTAAAAGTAAATTCGGCTTGGATTCTTACTTTGCCACTTACTAAGCATGTAATTCTTGTGGGTTTATCTGAGGCTTAGGTTAATATATATTCTTTTCCATGGTGTTGTGTTAGCTTTTAATAGTAGAACATATACAGTACTTAGCTTGGAGCCCTATATTCATTATAATTGGTCACATATATATTATCCCTTCCTTCTTTCTAAAGCTCATTAATATAAATTATCATACCAAAAAGATAAGTCACATAGGAAATAAATACTTCATTCTACCTGTGCCCTTGAATTCTCCCTCTTCCCACTTTCTTATTCCTTTTCATCTATCATTAGTTGAATATTTATATATTTATCATCCAAAGGACTTTGATCCGAAAACCTCAGGAAATCTCTAAGGCAGTCTTTCAAGGCAGTAGCTGGAATCCCCAAGGCATCACCAAAGGAAGTTCTACTCTCAGAGATAGGTTGGTGTTTGTGGTATAAGCTCTGTTAGGTGAAAACTGTTTGTGCCACTTCTAGCCTCTATTCTAAAGGTTGGGGTTAATGAAAGAGCACCCAAACAGATTGGCAGGCTGGCTCAACCTGTGTGTAGGCACACACCACCACCACCACCACCACCACCACCACCACCAACAACAACAACAACAACAACAACAACAACACAAAAGTCAATGTACTGGTGAGGTGGTTTGTTGGATAAAGGCACTGCTGCCAACCTTGCCAACGTAAATTCAATACATGACTCTACATGGTGGAAGCAAAGAACTGACTCTCACAATTTGTTCTCTGACTTCGCACACATGCCATGACATGTACATACTCAATTTACATAAATGTAAAATTGTATGGATTTTTAAAAAGAGAAGAGCCCAAGAGAATTAATTAAATCACTTCGCAGTCTTTTGGTCAAAATCCAGTAAAAACTTAATTCAGCAAATACTATTTCTAGTATTTGCAACAAATAGAAACAGACACTGTATGAATTAAAAAAGATTTAAGTGGAGAAAGTCTTTTCAAAGAGAATTAAGTATAGAAGAAGAGATGGGTCTCCACACATTTTCTCCCTCTCTCTAGATGCTTGGACAGAACTGATTCACTGAAGTCCCATAAGAGTGAAGGTCAATAGAAGTGGGGAAGCACTTTTGTTCCAGAATCCTAGTCCTAATAAGCTCAGCCCAGACACTGCCCAGAAATCAAATGCAAAAGCCACAGTAGGGGAGAAACGATAATCAGTCCAATCACACCCAGAAGACAGAGGCACCCCCAGCTCCCCACCACCGCTAGCCAGAAGCTTGATGTTTGAGAAAGGGAGTGTAATTGAGTTCTCTGTCTTACTTCATCCTGGTAGTCAAATGCTGAAGCATATGTGAAAGACAAAGCCAGAGCCTAGGTCAGTGGTTCTCAACCTGTGGGTTGCAACCCTTTGGGGGTTGAATGATTCTTTCTCAAGGGTGGTCAAAGACCATCTACCTATCAGATATTTACAATACATTTCATAATAGTAGCAAAATTACAGTTATGAAATAGTAACAAAAATAATTTTACTCTTAGGGGTCACTATAAAATGGTGAACTGTATTAAAGGGTTACAGCATTAGGAAGGTTGAGAACCACTGGCCTAGGTGGTGAGCTACTTCAGTAGGAATGGAAAAGTAGGAGTGTCAATTCAGGGCTGATCCAAGCTTGGAAAGAACTGGGCAGAGAAAGAGAGCATGTCTCAAAATGAATATTTTATTAAATAGGTGAAATGGAAAGATGGTGTTCAAGCGACATGAACGGGTCTCATTAAATCTGGCACAGTTCTGGAAAACACTGAGGTCATTTGCCAGTTTCCATTTATTAAGGTAAGAGGCTTGTAACATACTACATTTTAATGAACTTTGCTCTGTAAATAATGTCAATATGGATATATATTTTTAAAATGCCAAAACAAATAGCAGTTACACTTCAGGATGACCAGGAGCTCTGCTATCACTTTGTCTAAAGTAGACAGACCTGAGCCCCGAGGTACAGGCTGCGGGGGTTCCCTAGGCCTCTCCTTCACTGAGAAGGGGTGCAAAAGGAGCCTTCATTGCTTCAGTCTACCCCACATCCTTATTCAGAAAGGCTCTGCACCAGGCAGCAATTAATAGCATGTTTTCCTCTTGGAATCTAAGTATTTAACATTAAATCTGCCAAAAATTCACAGGCAGTACACCCCAGTCTGCTTTTACTTATAGAACCAGTTC
Organism: Cricetomys ansorgei; assembly: GCA_026225945.1. Lineage (NCBI taxonomy): Eukaryota > Metazoa > Chordata > Mammalia > Rodentia > Nesomyidae > Cricetomys > Cricetomys ansorgei. Next base: position 23,084,629 of record JAMJFZ010001796.1, read on the forward strand.
TGAACAATGCAACAGGGTTTGGACACAAAACGAAAACTTAAGAGACATAAAAGACAAGGCTTGGCTTTCCTCTTTACTGAGAAGAAAGACTTCACACTTTTTTTCCCTTGAAATTTCCGAAGTCTTACTTACTTCGGAGGAAGTAGTAATAGAGCTCCTGGTCATCCTGAAGTGTAACTGCTATTTGTTTTGGCATTTAAAAAATGTATAATCCATGTTGCCATTATTTACAGAGCAAAGTTCATTAAAATGTAGTATGTATCTCTTGTACAAGCCTCTTACCTTAATAAATGGAAATTGGCAAATGGCCTGCAGTGTTTTACAGAACCTCGCCAGGTCTAGTGAGACCCATTCATGTCGCTTGAACACCATCTTTCCACTTCACTCACTTAATAAAACATTCATTTTGAGAATACATGTTCCAGGCAGCTAGCTTCTCTGCCTCCCAGGAAGAATATTTTGAGGCCTCCCGGTGACCAGGGGATAAAAAGACTTGACAGGAAAGCCCTAGAATTCCTTAAGAGCTAGTCCTTTGAAAGATTCATTGTTATGGAATCTCCCTTTGAAAGAGACCACTTTATCTTGCTTTTAAGCATCTATAGGACAGACAGCATGTTCTGAAAAGAAATTCAGGGTAGTGTTAAAGGTAATCTAGTATGGGTAGTGTGTAATTGGAAGAATGATAGTTCCATTTTTATGGTTGCCATAACAATCATACAGTTGTGCAAAAAATGTGTATAGCTTTTATAGAAGAGAGATGGCACCATTGTGATGATTCTTCTCATATCAGAACAACTGTTTTCAGATCTGAAAAATAGCGGTGGCTTAACCCTTCCCCAGTTAGCACAGCATGTTTCCTGAGAAGCTTTAGGAGTTCCGGGGCTGTTGAAGTGCATTCACACTTGTATTTGCATTTTAGCCTGATAAATGGATTGAGAATTAAGGATGATGATTCTTTCAACAGCAGGTTCTGAATTCCCGGCTTGGGAATTCAAAGGATGTGAAAAATATATATATTGTTCCTCAAATAGAAATCTAGGAGAGATGTCTAGACATAGTTAATTCCTTGACTTTGTTAGTATTCCTAATTCTGTCCACTAGAATTTAAATCCATTAAATTCTGGCCTTTACTGCATTGTGTTTAGTCTCTGAAAAAGTCATGCTAAGATTTGGTTACAATTTCTGTTTTATTTTTACATGTTAACTCTGTTGCTTCTGGAACTTGTGCATCAAATTTAAAAGTGTAGTATATTTAAGTATAAGTATCTCCATGCATACACTATTTTCTTTGTCTATTTCCCTCCTATTTTTTGTATTAATATAGCCTCTCCTAAGGAAAAATACTAGGAACTTGACTTCAGACATATAAAAGAATAACCCATTTGATGAAATTTGATATAAAAATTCTGTGAACTTACAAGTTCAATGTAAAGTTGTCAGATTTGGGTGTGGTACATAAAATGAAGTCTCTTTCAACTCAGCCACTTAAAAAGAAACTGTTTTGGTATATGTGCCTGTATGTATGTGTAAGTGTACATACATACATACTTGGTTTTGAGATAGGGTCTCATTGTGTAGCCCTAGCTGGCCTGGAACTTTCTATGTAGACCAGACTGGCCTCTAACTCATATCAGTCTACCAACCTCTGCCTCCCTAAAGGCCATGTCCACCCTGTCCAGTGAACTATTTATTCTTAAGTTTTGTAATAGAGGTTCATTTGAAACTGGCCCTATTTCCCTTCCATCTTTTTGTCTTCTGTTCCTTTCTGCTGGGAAACCTTCCTCAGATTTCGTTCACCTACCAGAGCAAGAGACTTCTGACCCTTTTTCAGATCCTCCCTGAACCTGGACAGAACTCACTATGCCAAGACCTTCCATTCTCTAGCTCACTCTCTTTTGTAACCCCTTCCCCCACAGCGGGAAGCAACCAGATCAGAGATTTTACCCTACTTACCATGGCAGTGGAATTAAGGATTGGCCCTGGGATGGAAGAGACAGCACAGTTGGAAATGGTGTTCATGTGCACATGCATGCTGTACTATAAAAGTACAGAAGAATGTTCAGAGCACACACAGCCTGTGAATGTGCAGTGTAAGAATATCAACAGACGCACTTGTGTCTATCCACAATGTCAGAATTTATTGAATAGCAACAAATTCTCAAACTATGGCAATTACATTTACCAAGTGGTCCTGATTTCCCTTGATTGCCAGCTGAGGGAAACAGTTTTTCTTTTCTTTTCTTTTTTTCTTTTTTTGAAGACAGGGTTTCTCTGTTGTAACTCTGTTCTGGAACTCATTCTGTAGACCAGGCTGGCCCTGAACTCACAAAAATCTGTCTACCTCTGCCTCCTGAGTACTGGGATTAAAAGTGTGTACCACCACCACCTAGCAGTTTTTCCTTTTTTATTCCAGTCTTAACCACTAATATTAGCTCTAAGATTACTCAGTAACTGCGTCTATATCTACATACATATATACTTAATTTTTATTTGTCAGTATCTCATAGTCCATCTTACAGTAGCCTCAGTTTGATATTTAAAGTCTGAATTATAGAGAAACTACTACCAAAGTAAAAGAGAAAGAAACAGTTGTTCATAGAGCTTGGGATAAAGAGACTTTTGGGGCTTGGGGGGAAATCACCTGACACCCTCATTTCTGTTGATTATAGGTATACATGCTGTTTTCAGCTCTTAAGTCATCTGGAATAGGAAGAGTTCAAAGACAAGCTGTCTTTGCCCCCTCTGTAGATGCCCTCTTGGTTAAGTTTAGTGCCTTAGGTGAGCTCCTGGCACAGGTGGACAAATGGGAGGCTTACTCACTTCCTTCAAGTCATCTTCCTATGACATGTTCTCATTGCAGACTACCCAGGCTCCTGTGTTGGGCCATCATTGTAGTTAGCTGTCCTGCTGTTTCTTTTCTTTCTATGCTCTAGTTTCAATGCTTTTTATTTTCTCTCTCTTGCCCCACTAGAGTCTAGCTGGGTAGGAACCTTTGTCTGTTCTCAAATGGGTCCTGAACACCTAGAACAGTAGGTGCCCACTACATATTTGTTGGATGAAAGAACTCTTGCCTTTTTTCTCTTGGTTTCCAACACCTTCTTCATGTTGATGTTCCAGTGGTTCCAACAATTTGGGTTTGTTTTGGAAAAAAAAATAAGTAAAATTTTATGAAAAGGACTATAGTTATACACAGTTATTAACCATTTAGGGGAAAAGAAATGGGTTTATTTCCTGGGAAGTGTCATTTTTGAAAGATTTTGTGGTTTAAAGGAAATCAGTTAATCTTTGTGGCTAGAAAGGGTCTGAATATATTTTCTTAGTCATATTTCAGTTCAGCCTCTCACCATGCTTTGTAATGGTCAGAGGTACCTAAAGTTGAATGCATGACTAATTTGGTAATGTACTCTTCCCCAATGCCCCATCCCAAGTATGTAAGATGTGGGTTGATGTATCTCACTGGCTTGGGTTTAGAGGCATTAGGGATCACATTGGAACTGGAGTGAGCTTCCAATAGTAGTGATTCTGTGACTGTGGTCTCTGAAGTAATACAGTGACTTCTTAGGATATCTGTTTCTCTATGTCTGTATATCTCTAGATACCTATAGTTATCTGTAGATAGATAAATAGATAGACATATCTCACAGAAATTGAGGATGTAGATCAGTCATAGAGCAGTTGCCTAGGTCCTGGCTCAACACACACAAAAAGAAAGAGAGAGAGAGAGACCAGAAATTGATTGAATGATTAAGTAGAGGGAACAGGAAAACAACTGAATGATAAAGAAAGGAGGGTTCTCTAGGAGTAATTTGAGTTTTGAGCCATTTAAAAGTTTAAATCTCAAACAATAAAGTTAAATCTAAGAACTCAGGAATCCAATGCAAAAGGATTTTGAGTTCAAGGTCAACCTGGATACATAGTAAGATATTGTCTCAAAACAATAGTGATTTATAATACATTGAGTTTAAAAAAATTGTAATGATACATAATGGAGAGGGGGGGAGAAGACAGTTGGTTAGTTGTAGGGCAGAGCAGGACAGCAAAAATTCCTCTGAACAGCAGAGAGCCAACAAATAAATGTACAGTTTTATAACACAGAAAACTGCAGTTAAGTAAAAACATCCAAGGGTGCTGAGATCACTAGGTGAGTGGTTGTCTTTAGAACAGTATATGATCTGAGAGTCTCTTTCCATAGAAGACATTTTCTTTGTGTTAGGTAACAAGGAGCTATCATCAGTCAGCCTGGTCTGGCTATTAGTACCTTAAACTACTAGTCTAATGAGGCAGTCTGACAGTGTGCCTTTCTGATGGGATGCAGTATGAAGCCCATACCTCACCTGGGAGGTACTCAAAACATGCGCTCTTTAACCAGCCAACCCCTTTATAGCAGTCAACCAAATCTTCCTGTTCATTGAAAATATAGAGTAGATTAATTTGGAGACAAGGTTTTGTTCTGTTGCCCAAGCTGGCCTGGAACTTCACATTGTTGTTCAGGTTAGCCTCAAATTCATGATCACCTTGCTTCCAGTTCTTGATTCTTAAAATTACAGGCAGGTGCTACCAGATCTTACATTTGATTTATCTATCTTTATTTTTCTCTTCTATATCAATAAATCAGAACAGGTGACGTTACAAGGAAACTGGCCTAGTTCTTCTGAAATAGCAGTGTTCTGCTAAAAGACAGGTGAATATTAAACAGACAAGAGAGGTATAACTAACAAATACAGTGTAGAAGCTGATTTGATTCCGGATCAAGAAGAGAGAAAATTTTGAAGACTTCTGGTAGACAATTAAAGATACTTATGTATAATTTATAAACTGGGTGATAGAACACTACCTTCTTGGCTTAGACTATAGTATTGTAGTGCTATAGAGCGCCCTTCGTTTTCACACTCACATTGTAGTGCAGAAGGGCATGGAGAGTTCTGCAGCATAACACCTCCTGGGAGTTCAGATATGAAAAGAAAATAAGCCAATGTATAAAGGAAGATTTAGAGGGAGACAAAAGAGGAAGCAAATATGGATAAGCGGTGACCTCTGATGAGTTGTTTGGGGAAAAGGGGAGACTTGGGGTTTTGGTATGAGGCCCAAGATACCCTGGAACTTGTTATGTAGCCATGGCTGACTTAAAGCTCCTGATCCTCAGGTATCAGGCTTCCAAGTGCTGGAATTTCAGCCTTGAGCTACCAGACATCTCCTCTGGTGAGTTTCTATAGAGCATTTTACTGGAGCTCTTTCATTGTCCCTAGAAATTCAGAGGGAAGAAGGGCATGTTGAATTCATTCTCTGCATTCTCTGTGTTGAATCCATGGGTTGCACAATAGTAGCTGAGTTTTGTCATGTGGCATTTGCTCTAGAACAGAGCCATGAGAAGTCCAGTGGGTGAGTGAGCAAAAGAATGGAACAAGGAAGGTCATTTATGGTGGTTCTGAGCCCTGTTTCATCCTTGTCCTATAAAAAGTCAAAGAACCTAAGAACCACATTCACTTGCCAACATTTGCCAGCACTTGAGGCTGCCTTTTGTAGACCCACAGCTGAAAAATTCCTGGATAGGTAAAAGAGACTTTCCAAGAATTCTGTGCCATTTCTTTTTGTCCATAGTATGTCTTTGTGAATGTTACTTCATTACCAAGTGGAAGATAGAAGTAAAGGTTCGGTTGCAAGTGGACCATGGTCACTTTGTTCTCTCAGTAGACCTTAGACTTGTAACATTTTAAAAAGTCTGCATTTGTGTCAGAATCCTCAGCATCAGCTGTGTCAGTAGAACTGAGAGAAAAAATTGGTATTAAGGTTTTGGCAACTGCCATTTTAAAAAGGTCATTGCACCCCTTCCTACATGTGCTAGGAAGGACAGGCTGAACTTTGAATGGTGATTCTAGCTGTGACATGGTTACCAGAGGCTGCAGCTCTTACCTGGCTGAGCTCTGTGGCAGTGTTCTTGGGGATACAGTATCTTGGATAAGTATTCACTTTGTTTCTTCTGATATGTTTTAAGTGAAAACTTCTGTTTTCTCTATTAACTGTGATATCATCTAACTAAGAAATTTAGAATAAAAATTTAATTCTTTATCCTATTAAAGTTACTTCTTAAATTTTTTTTCTGTTCCTTTTTATCCATTCACCACCATTGACCCAGATCCTTCCCACCATCATTGCTTACCCCCAAGGAGACAAACCCAGAGTCATGGGCAAAGGAGGACCTCTATAAATTTTGTTAATCTGAAATGGTTCCCAAACCACAGTTTGTAAAACACTATTTTATGAGAAAAGAAGATGGGATGAAGACAGAAAAGGACACCCTTGGAAACAATAATACTGTGGTATGACCACAGGAGCCCATGCCAGGAAGTCATGAGTTCTAATCCTAAATCTGTTTCCCAAGGCATAGTGGCAACATTGAATGGAAAAGTGCTGGAGAGAGAGAGAGCCCTTTGGTCATTTTTTCATTCATCTCTTGAGCAACTTCCTCATTGCATGCATGCTCTCAGTGTTACAGGTACAGGTAAATATCTGCCAGACTTGGTGTTGTCTCTGGCTTTTCACAGTTGTAAGACCTGTACTTAAGTAAATACTAGTCTATCAAGGACAGTGGCCAGTACCATCAGAGAGGAGTAGGTCACAAGCGTGGGTAGACTAGAATGGAGGGCGCAGCTTCCACTCTGTAGAGTGCTGGAAATCTTTGTGGGAAAAGATGGCATCCAGATAGGTCTTAGACCTTGGAAATTGGTAGGGAGAATGTCCCAATATAGAAATAGAACAGACAATGGTTGATGAGAGAATAGAAGATATGTACAAATTGGGAATGTGAAATCTAACTAGAAAAGTGCCTGAAGGGCTTTGAATCCTAAGATAAATTTCTGTTTTATTCCTTAAGGAGCTGATAAAGGGTTTAGACCATGCACTTGCTACCCGCTAATTAATCTGACAATAACAGTGACCTTGAGGAGACATTTCTGTGATAATTAGTAGGGGTCATTGCTAAAATCCGTTGAGGTGAATGGTGACCAAGTGCTGTGGACACCAGGCAACTGCTTCCAGCTGAAAGGGTTAAAGATGATGACGTCTGGAGGGGCAAAGAAGACAGGAGCACCTAGAGGATGTGAATGACAGCAGAGCAGGAATCTTTCCCCCATGGTTATTTCTTGGATCTCTTGGCTGGATCGTAAGTGAATGCAGAAGGCTTTTAATTATTCTTCATGTCTCCTTTTCTAGAACCAAATGGCTTCAAGTAAAACAGACTGTCTTGGAAGTTTACTGTCCCTTTAAAAAATTCTGCTAACCCCTTAGTCACGTGCTTTCAGGTTACATAACTGTTGCTCAGAATTGGAATTCTGCAGCCTCCTGAAGTTCATTCTTTCCCTCCCCCACCTGGCACTTTATTTCCTGTGGGTCAGGTTTAACTTCTCTCTAACCATTGTTGCGGAACTCTTTAAATATTTGGACTCACAGGTTCTAAAACCTTGTAGGCCAGACTGCTCTCTGCATGTTGTGAGACCAAAGCCTTCCAAAAAGGGGCCAGTAAAATCTCAAGTTTGTTAGCAGAGTGAAGCATCTGGAGGACCCTCCTCCCTACCCTCTCTGCTGGGGCCAACAGCTCCCAGCCACTGGCCCACAACCAGAAGGAGCCCTCACTCACCATGTCATCCTGACAGGTTTCGAATCATGGAGATAATGGTGGGTTAAGCCACTGGGTCTTAGCACTGAGGACTGGGGCTTATCGGGGTCACTCACTGTTCCTTACTGCCTTGGTTTTCATAGTGGGAGAACAAGCCTAGAATCCACTTCTGCAGGAAAAGAAAAAAAAAAGTCCTTGTTGGAAGCATTCTGAGTTTGGCTCTGTCTAGAAGTTTGTCCTTAGTTCATACTGCATGGCTTTTTGTCCCAGCGTGCCCTCAACAGTCTACTCTTAGTGTATATGAATTTGTTTGTACTCTCTCTTTCCCCTCAAATTTTGCTTTGGCAAACTTTCAGAAACTATATGAAATGCCGTGACCTTAAAATTAGGAAATGTAGCTAAAGGTATCTTCCAATAGGAAAATAGGTAAAGCCAAGGTAGAAGCTAGAGCCTTCAAATAAAGTCTTCAGGAAGCAAGTTACAGATGGTTTTTCTGAGCCTTCTGGGAGCCAAAGCAAAGACAGAAATTTAAGCATAAAACATAAAAATTTATGCATCTGTGAGATCAGATCAGAAGACTGTTTCCTTGTATTGTGCCAACTTCACTCATAGTGTGCATAAAAGAGCGCTGATTGATCAGACTGGCTCCCGTGTCCATCATCCTTCCTGCAGTGAAGTAGCACGGTACCCTGTTGGCTTCTTACAGTGTCTTTCAAGGTGGGCCTAAGTGCTGCTACAGCCCCTTGTAGGCCAAAGGTTGCACTGGAGGTCTGTGCAGAATGTCCCATTGTAGGTCATTTATCTCCAAAGGAGCTCCCTTGCAGAACCTAGCTTCAGGGCGATGCTGTACCACAGAAGAGTGTCAGGGGCAGATGAGTCTGGTACAGATGTGTCTGTCAGGAACTGCTGATACCAAGTACTAAGAAGTTCCATAGTTAGGGAATCAACCCAGCATTTACAAATACATTGAATGTTTTCATTTAATGCACTAGAAACATTAACTAGAAGTTGTCAGTGTTCTATCAAGGGTACATAGTAATGTTTTCAGTGTTGAGGATCAAGCCTTGAGCATGAGCAGTTGTTCTGTCACTGAGCTACATTCCCATCTTCTCATATAGTAATCATTTTAAGCCTATTGCTTGTGTTATAGCTAACCAACTCTGCTACTATGTCAAAAAAAAAAAAAAGTATGGGCCAATCAAGCAATACCTATGAATTTATATAAATGAATTAATATAATTTTCATGTGACATGAACTCATAGTCTTTTGATTTGCTTTCAATCATTTAAAAATGTGAAAACTGGGACTGGAGAGATGGCTCAGCAGTTAACAGCACTGGCTGCTCTTCCAGAGTACCCAGGTTTAATTCCCAGCATTCACAAGGCAGCCACAACCATCTGTAGCTCTAGTTGCAGAAGTTCTGACACCCTCTTCTGGCCTCCGCAGACACCAGGCATACAAGTGGTGCATATGCAAACAAGCAGGTAAAACACCCATACATATAAAATAAAAATTTTTAAATGTAATAAAAATGAAAAAAACTGATGGTGACCTTCAGGCTGTTTGCAAGCAGGTGACAGGCCATGCTTACATGCAGATCCCTGTTCCTGAGAACCACTTGTTCAGCTTATCTTCATAGTAAGACCTTGAGTATTGCTCATTGTTCACTTTAACTTAGACTTTATGTTTCTGGCTTAAGAATAGATAAAACAGATCATGATGGAATAAACTACTGTTTTACTCAGAAAACAGCTGTGGGAAAGCAAGGAAAAATTTTTTTGCAAACTAACCACAGAAGCCATACTGTATTGCTGATAATCCGGTCTGTTTTAGGCTAGAAATGTCTTAGAAGGCATTAACATTCATTCATTGTGTTCATAGAAATGAAGGCTCCAGAGCTCCTGGAGACATTTACAAAGCTACAAATTACTAGTTAATCCTCCAAGTAAATTAATAAACCATGCCCCACCCAAACTAACAGCATTTTTTATTTTGACCTAGAGGAACATTCTTTCAGCTTCTTATGATGTCATTATGATGAAATAAAAGGACCAAACCACCCCTACTACCCCATGTGACATGTCAGATTTTAGTTACACAAGTATTTTTATTGAGTACTCAGTGTTCATGAAGCATTTGGCTAGGTTTTATGGAGGAGACAAAAATGAACAAGGAGCAATGTGTCCTTCCTTTACCTTGTGAACTAAGTTCAAAGTCCTCCCCATTGTACAGCTTATTACTGTAAAATCAGAATTAATTTAGTCTTCCTGGGACTTTCTGTTACTGTTCATCTAACATTTTATCTTACACTAGTCAGAACAGCTAAGATTTAAAAAAATAATAAATGAATAAATAAATACAGCAGATGGTAACATGGATATAAGAAAGTGGAACACTTCTTTATTGATGGTGGGAATGCAAACTGCTGCATTTACTATGGAAGCCAGTGTGGAAGTCCCTCAAAGAGCCAGATACAGATCTACCACTTGATGTAGCTATACCACTCATAGACAGATTTCCTAAGGATTTTGTATCCTACTACAGAGAAACTTGATTATCCATGTTCATTGCTACTTTATTCATAATAGCCAGAAAATGGAAACAGCTTAGATGTTCATCAACTAATGAATGGATAATGAAAATGTGGTACATACAATAATGTGGAATATTATTATTAGTGTTTTTATTCAGCTTGGATAGAGATGGAAAAGGGCCTTGTATTTGGGAGTTCAGGAACCACACAGCTCTGAGGTAGGGAAGGTGTCCCCAGTGGGAAGGTATCCTGACATTCAGGAAGCCAGGTACCACACAGCTCTGAGAAGAAGGTGCCCTGGCAGTCCCGAGCTCAGGGACCACACAGAGGAAGTGGGGAAGGCTTCTCCAGCTGAGCTGGAGTGTTACAATATAACAACTCTCAGTTCAGCACAGCTCCCTCTGCTCTGCTCTGCTCTGCTCTGCTCTGCTCTGCTCTGCTCTGAAGGGAGAAGCTTCCCCAGTGTTACAGCTCTGAAGGGAAATATCCCAGGCTGAGCTGAAGTGTTCTGACTAAGCCGAGGTGTTCTTTGTGCTTCTTTCCATGGCTGTCTCCACTTGGGAAGTTGTTCTTTATATAGTGTCCTTGGGGGAGGGGGCGCTTCCAGGGTGACCTGTGATTGGTGGGATTTTTTTGCCCTTATTTAGCTAGTCTGGAGAGAGTTGAGGCGTCCAGCTCAGGGCCATTTGTGTTAGTTGGGGCCACTTATGTGCTGCTCTGCCAGGTTAGGGGACCCTGGGGGGGGGGGAGCAACTTTCCTATGGGAAGTCTCAAGTCCCAGAGCTCCCCAGCCTCACAGAGCCAGACTTCCACAAAGGAAAAATATGGTCCTTGACATCATTTGGGGCTCATGGTAGGCACAGGTGGTGGCAGGATCCCCAGCAGGGTATCAAGGGAGCCAAGCAGCAGTCCTGAAAGGCAGCTGGCAGCTGGAGGGACTAGGCTGCTGGGAAAAGTCAGATTTGCTCCCTAGAAGAAACACAAATGGCAATGAGATGCCATTTTGGGCTGGGGGCAGGCAGCTTCCCAGCAGCCCAGTCCTCATCTCAGTCCACCTGCTGCCATGGCTGCCTGCAGGGGCCACTATGAAGCAGCTCATGGCCAGTTGAGGTGGCTTAGCTGCTGGACACCTGGAGGAGGCAGGGCCAGGAGGGCTTGGCAAGGGAGCAGGTCTGAGGTAGAGCTCCCTCCACATGGAGGGGTTAGTGGAGCCTCAGCTGTGGACCACTGAGGGGCTTCGGGACCCAGGCCCAGCTCAGTAAGTATAGAGGGCTGTGTAGAAGGTGGAGCCTTCCACAGAGCTGGGAGCCCCAGGCTGTGGGCTCTGCATGCTATGGAACTCCTGTAGGAGTTTTTTCATTTTCAGGTAAATGGATGGATCTGGAAATCATTTTGAGATAACCCAGTCCCCAGTAGCAGATATCACACATTCTCTCTCATATGTAGATACTAGCTTTGAATCTTTAGATATGTGGGTTTAGACTGGAGTACCCATAGAAGTCAGGAAACTAGTAAGGGGTCATAAGGGGGAGGATTTCAAGGAAAAGGAGGATAGAACACAAGTACTCTGGAGCGGGTAATGGAGCAGGAAGGGTTAAAAGAGAGTGGTGGGAAAAGGCTGGAGAGATGGCTCAGTGGTTTAGAGCACGTGCTGCTCTTCTAGCAGACTTGAGTTTGGTTCTCAGCACTCATATCAGGTAGCTCACAACTGCTGTAATGTCAGCTTCAAGGGATCCAGTGCTTTCTTCTGGCCTTTGTAGGCACTACATTCATATAATACATACATACAACGTACATCATAACATTAAATAAATAAATCGTAGAAGGTGGGAGGACAGGGTAGAGGGGAAATATGGGAAGGAATGACTAACACTAAAGATCTTTGAAAATGTCATATGGAAACATATGACTGTAGAAGCTTCCTAAAGTGTATACATATGCATTTATAATAGGAGTTTAAATGGAGTTATACACACACACACACACACACACACACACACACACACACACACATTAAAGGGTGTTGCCATTGCTCTCACCTCCAGAACTTGATGGTGAAATTCTATGGCTGAAAAAAAAAAAACAAATCAAATACTTGAGTTATAGGACATAGGAGATCAAGCGAGTACCAGTCTGGAAGCTCCATCTCACTGACTAGATTTCATAATGCTGGAAGGTTCTGTGCGTGCTACTGTGAGTGGGGTAAGAGAGTAATTCAGAATCTTACTCAGCAGTGAATCTTGAGAGCTATAGTAATGACTGGCCTGGCAAGATAAGACTACTCATGAAATAGCAGCACAAATGTTATGAACCAGTCACTTTCTAGTTGGATTTAAAGCCTATTTCACAAGATGGGATTCATACCTGGTACCATAAGCTGAACCAAAACCTTGCACCAGACTATGTCGCAGGCCGTAAGGGAGAACCTAATACTATTATTCTCCTAAATGGACATAGTAACAAACTGCCCCCTAAATTAATCTCTATACCCATATATTAGTACATCTCCCAATCCTTATCAGAGAAGCTTCTTTTTGCAGTAGATGGGGATTAATACAGAGACTCATAGCTGGTCAGTATTCAGAGAATAAGAGACTGGGGAGTGCCCAGCTTTAAATGGAGCATCTATATTACAGTCTCTCTCCACAAGTCTTCAGGGTCATTGCAGAAAAGAGAGCAGAAAGATTGTAGTGGATGCCTACAGTGAAACAATAATTTGCTGGACATGATTGCACCATGCACACTTAAACTGAAAGCACCCGTGACTGCAGCATAAGACCTACAGAAGATCAAGGGAGCTGAAATCTGAGCATGGATAAGGAAGGGTTCATGAAGTCCCAATCCTAGCTGAGGAGCTACTAGCAATTGGCTTCTGGGGAAAGGAAAATCAGTTTTCTTCAGGATTATGGGCCCTGAGAGGCTTCCTATTCACCAGTAGGTATTCCTATACCATACACATACAGGAAGCACTAAGGACTCTGTCTTTTTTTTTTTTTTTTAAGAGTTTGTCAATTTGTAAGGGGAAAGTAGTAGGAGTGGAGAGGGAAGGAATTGAGATGAAGGGGAAAGAGTGGGGATGGTTTAATCAGAACACATTATATGCATGTATAGATTTCTCAAACACTGGGGAAAAAAAAGAAAATCTAACACACACACACACATCACAATTTTAAATTATTTCTAGATGAGCAAACAGTAAAATTGACCTTTATTTGGTGTGCATGTCCATGTTTTAAAATCATGTATAGGTCTTAGATACTACAAACAAGATGAACAAAATTCTACACCCCACCACCAACTACTACCATACACCTCATTCCCAGGCCCTGGGAGCAGAGCTGTTCTCTGTCATTATAAGTCTGTACCTTCAAGAATGTTGAAAATAGAATCACACCAAGCAAATTGTATTCTTTCTTAGTATTTAATTTTCCTTTGTTACTGGGTATAGATTGATCCTAAGGACTCAGACTTGCTCCAACAGCTCTTCCACTGAGCTGTGTTCCCAGCCCTGTCTGTTTATTATAGTTTTTTGGGGGGAGAGGGACTATAATATACCTATATCATTTTATCTCTTTTCTTTCTTCCCTCCAACCCCTCCCATGTACAACCCTCCTTGTTCTCTTTCAAATTCATGGCCTCTTATTCTTAATTGTTATGTATGTGTGCATGTGCTCATGCAGTATGTATGTGTGTGTATTTCTAAATATATAAATACAACTTGTATGTATATGTTTTCAAGGCTGACCATTTAATATTGGATAACCGATTGGCATGCTCTTCCCTGGAGAAGACTAGCATATTTAGGCATGTTGGTGAGACTTTGTAGGTGTGCCTTCTCTGACATTTCTAAGAGACACAATCATATAGCAAACTACCAGTTCTTCTGGTTATTAAAATCTTTCCACTCATTCCCCGAACCTTAGGTGCAGAAGTTCTATTATAGATGTATCTATTGGGACTGAACTTCACAACTCTGCATTTTAATTGGTTGTGATTTTCTATAATGGTCTCCGTCTTTTTACAAGGTAAAGTTACCTTGAGGAGGGGTGAGAATACAGTTATCTGTGGGTATAAAGATAAATCTTTCAAATGTAGTTAGGAATTATGCTGGTTTAGTAAGATGGTAGTTGTTAGTTCTCCTCTAAGATCATGACTTCACTATACCCAGGTAGTTGGTTAGGTTTCTGGTACTGGGCATGATTTCTCTCTTGTTGAGTGGGTCTTATACCCAATTAGAGAGCTATTGGTTACTGTCAAGGTGTGCATGCCACTACTATATGCTGAGGGTTATCTTGCATGCCGTTCATGTGGTTTATAGGCATCATATCTGAATAGGACTGTTGATTGCTTCCCTCCCTTTAAAACTTACATGATGTCTTCTGATATCATGTAAAGTAGTCCCCAGGGATGAGGTCTTCCAGTCAGATCTAGTTCAGGTCCTCTTGGTCCTGTGTCTGAAGTTCATAGTGTCTTCAGCTTGCTGTAGTAGGTCAAAGGATAACTTTTAGGAATGGATCCTCTCTTTCCACGTGTTGAAGCAGGGTTTCTCTTTTTATTTCTGTCATACTGTGTACACCAGGCTAGCTGACCCATGAATCTAAGGACAGTTCTCCTATCTCCACTTCCCGTATTGCCATAGGATTTCTGGGGTTATAGATATATAGATCTATCTGGGGATATAGATATATGTTACCACATCCAGCTTTTTATGTGGGTTCTGAGTAAAGTACTTGGCTATCCCAGGGACACAAACTGTGATCTGGTCTGTTTCTGAGTAGAATTTAGCTAGGCTAACTATATGTCCCCAGCTGTTGTTTGTTTTTGTTTTGTTTTTATTTTTGTTTTGTTTTTGTATAATGTACTCCTGGTTCCTGTCCCCATGTCAGAAGCCAAGTAACATTTTTTAGCACATTGTGTTTACTTGGATGGGAGTAGGAATAGGAAAGTATGTGCAGCAGATCGTCGAAGGACTCACTTCCATATACTCTGTGGATAGGGAGACCAAAGGATTGCACACTCGAGAGGACCTTCACCTCCTGGAACAGAATTCTTGTTGGGAAGTGTCTTTCCTGGAACCCTCTCCTGGCTGTCTGAGGAGATCTGTTCTCTTCCAGGGCGAGGAGAAGTTGGTATCAAGTCATAGAGGGGAAGAAAATAGCTATCACCCCTCTACCTCTTCCAGTCTTACATTCCTTCCTCCTTAGAGAAAGATTGTAGATATTCTTTGCGGCAGAACATATGTGCAAAATGAACTAACTGTTCCTTAACATTCTATGACAGTAGTTTGTTTATGCTAATTATGTTTTCCATCTTTCCTAGAAAAGACTGTATCTTCACCATTGACCCATCAACTGCTCGAGACCTCGATGATGCCCTCTCCTGTAGGCTGCTCACTGATGGTAGGATGGAAATTCCTCTGCTTTCTGTGTAGTAGGCAGTCTGCATATCCATGTGCTACATTTCCATGTCAAGCTTCCTTGTGTTCCTTAGGTAGCTTAATGGGCAAAGATAGGTTCGCTTCATTCTTGAACTTGTCTATACAACCTAAAAGTTGAGTCCCTGTGGAGGCTCTGGTAAGGGCAAGAATGAGAAATGTCTTCTCACTAGCTATCTATGGGTCTTAGAAGAGGTACTTCTAGGCCTTGGCCCTCCTTTAGCTCCAGCATGGATATGAGGAATAGCTGGAAGACCCTATGGGCTCTACCCAAGAGCAACTGATATTTCCTTCAAGCTCAGCATGGAGGGTCCTCTGTCAAGACATGCTGTGCAGCGGGCAGCAGGCACACCTCCTGAGTCTAGCCCCACTACTCCTTGTAGCTCTCTGTCTACAACAGGTTCTGTTGACAAGATTGTGAATGGCAGACTGTCAAGGGCCTTTTAAACATTTTTGAGGACTGTTTCTGGGAAAAAAAGGCAGGGTAGGACTGTCTGTAGTAGGAAGAATAACAGCTGATTGTCAAAGGATATGTGGAGGATGTGAGGAAAAAAACCATTTCAGTTCCCTCCATGCCCACAGATAGTTTCCTGCTCTTTCTGGCCCTTTTCTAGAGGGGCACCTTGGTGACTACTGTGACCTGAAAATCACCTTGGACTAACATGGCCTTTGGTGGTGTACCCATGAGGAGTGCACATCTTTTTTATTTTAGTCTGCCACAGAGTATTAATGGCTCACCTTCAAAGCATGCATACCTCATCTTCCTCTGATGCAAACCTCTGTATGTTTCCTTCACTGTTACAATAAGCAGTGAAGATTTGTAGGCATAAGCCAAGAGACTGAACATGTTGCCTAAAACTGCTTAGCTTCTTTTAGTAGTTGCTCTCTCCATCTCCCCCTCAACCTGCTCCCCCTAAAAAAATCCTATGGATAAGGCTCATGCATGTTAGCCAGTGCTCTGTTACTGAGCAGAACCCTCAACACAGTATTCTCAGTTATGTGTTTCTATAATCTAAAATTAGAGCAGCTTATTTACAAGAGCAAACTTTGTTCCAGTGTCTTACATTCTGAGCAGTCTGCTGTGCACAGAGGCTTGAGCAAGCCTGCTCTCACTGCAGATCACACTCTCCAAAGCACCAGTGTGAACAGTGCCCCAGGCAGAAGCCTGGTGATGCTCGGTCTTCCTCCCCTTGGGGTTACATATTTTCTCTGTTAGTGGTTGAAAACAACTACTCTGTTTGTTCTCTCCAGTTTTATATTTGCTTATGGCAGAAGTCTAATACCTGTTTCTCTGTCTCTACTGGCCTCAAACTCTTGAACTTGCAGGAATAGCAGGGAGCTGGGATATGTCTTGCATCACTCACTTTGCACAGCTGCTTTATATCTAGTGTGCAAGTGTGCAGGCAAAGGTTTCATGGAGGAAATGGGTTAAAAAACACTGCAAAAAAAGCAAATTGTAGCAAATATATGCTTTATTTTGTCAGATCTTGGAAAACCACACAGACATTGTTCAGCAGGAATTCAGTTACAGTGAGGAAAATAAGTTATCGAAAAACTGAAGGAAAAGGAGAAGTAAGTCAGGAAAATGTCAGAAAAGCTTTACAAATGTAGGCATACAGACCTGGACTGGAGATGGGAACGAGGTCCCATGAAGGTGAGGGTGAGGTGGGATAGAGGTGAGGAAGAGAAGAGTCTGTGGAAACAAGTAGTGGAGGAGAGAGAAAAGACAGAGGTGGCTTAACCTGGATGATAGGGAAGTACCCACAGGTAGAAACCAGAAAGTCAGGAGGATATATGCTGGCTTAGGAGAGGCTATCACATGGAGTTGTCTGTCTCCTGGTGTGTATTTATACGAATTGCTGCTAGCTAACGTATTTTTAAAGGACAAAAGAATAAGTAATCTGAATAATAAATGATGTCATAAAAAAAGATGATGTCAGGGCAGGAGAGCTCTGAGGGAAGGTGAGCCACATGCTCAAGTGCAGAGAGTGAGCTTCCTAGGACGATGGGACCGCAAGCTATTTTCCTCTCTGCTCTACTTCCAAATGTTATAATGTGGTAATAGTAGCTTTATAATGCAAAAACTTTGTAGTAAAAAATTATGAGGTGCCAAAAATTACAAGCTGCCCAGTAGTTGCCCACTGCACCAGGCGATCAGACCCCTTCTATCTGCTTGGTATTTCTTGCATTCCAGAGAGACAGTTGACCTCTGTGCGTTTGGCTGGGCAGCAGCAAAAGGAAGAAACCAGGGAAGTCTTGGGAAAGGCCTGAGGTGGTCAGTCAAGCATTTTTATGGTGGCACTTCCACAGTTGGCCATTGTGACAGTTGGTTCTGCCAGGACCATTTATCCAGGGAGATGAAAAGCAAAAAGGCAAGTCCAGTTTGGATTGGGACGGGGTTGGCTAAGCTCAGGTTCCATTAGTTAGCAGTTCATGTCAATTCCTACTTAGAGGAAAAAATATTTACTGTTTCAAAAAGCAAATAATCTTTTCTGGCCATATTTATATAATCTATGTTTATTTAAAGAAAATATTGTATAAAAGTTATATTTTCCTTTGGTCCTACATAAATTATCTGAATGACTATTCTATGAAAAATCAAATACATGGACAGATAGAGTCTGCCATTGCTCACTCTCCCTTTCAGAGAGTCCTAGTGTAGATCCAGACCTTTCCTATCAGGTGTGAGATATAGGCAATCAATTGTATAAAGTATCAACATTAACTTAAAGGAGGAAGACGTGTTCCCACTTCCCTTCCAGAGCAGAGCTTCCACCGCTCATCTAATCTGGGATTCACTCCTTCCTTTAGCCACAAAGCACACCTAACGGGAAGGAACGCTCCCGGCAGTGTGGACTCTTTCACTTTTGCCTAAGAAAATATTTAATAACAAGTAGTGTTATAATGATATCCCAGAATCTAGTGACAGTAAATCCCAGCTCGGTATTTTATGGCTGTAACAGACTGCTTGCAACACACCTCACAGTTGGCCTCGCCGCTTTAGTGTGGGATACCATAGTTGTAAGCTCACCCTCTGGTGCTTTAATTACCCTTGCAGCATTCACTTTATTGAATATCCAGACTGCATTTGAACTTGTTACCTTAAAGGCAACATTCTGCCATAGATTGTGTAACTCTAAGGAAATTCTCCCCTGCAAGGATCAGAAATTCTGTTATCTTTCTGCAATTTTCCACTTGTTAATACCATTTATGCATCTCAGTGCCCTATAGGACAAATACAGTGTCTCATGTAAAAGCCCTTCTCAACAAGAGCTATCATTTATCTTCTAAATTACATCTCAGCTAAGAAACCTAAAATTCTTTCGTGTCTTGCTGCTAAAGTGTGAATCTGTTTGCCATGTAAAGGAGTCTTCCTGTCTCTGAAGTCTGGGATGTATGGCTCCCTGGTTTGCAAGCTCTCCTAGCAAGTTCATCTTTCCTGGACAGAGTTGGGGTCTGGGTAATGGGTACCCATTCTGCTCAGTTACTGCTTTTCCATAGTATCAAAGAACAAACTGTCAGGCAGACGGATCAAGCTTTAGTTGATTCTGAGCCACCACAATTCTACAGCATCTTGCTTTATAATTTGTATTCTCTAATGTTTGCTCTGTCATTGAACATGGCAGGGTTATCCTTGCCAGGCCTTAGAAGTGAGTGAACAGGAGAGCAGAACAGCTACTAATGAACTTGGATTTCTATTTGGAGTGATGAAAGAGTTCTGGAATTACATGGTTGATAGTTGCACAATTTTGTGAAAATATTTAAACCACAGAAAAAAATGAATGAATGGTGAACAATGAATGAATGAATAAGAAAAATAAATTAACAAATCTAAAGCCACTTATTCTTGATGCTTTCTGGAAATTAGAATTTATACCTTATCCATGACTAAGCAGGGATCTTAGTGGAATGTCCATCTGGGTCTCCATAGTCACATTCTTCTTGTCTCCTGTATGCTTTCATCTCTGAAGCATGAAATCCCAAATCAAAGTGCCCAGCTGGTGCATAGGCACCAGCACCTACCTGTCCCACCCCCCAATTTGACTCAGTGAAAGAAGGGCCCACATCCTACCCTGTAATAGATAGTACATCTGGAATGGATGTTTTCCACCTGCAAATCTCAAAAGATTGCAGTCTTTCTCTGCTCTCACAGATACCTCTCTCCTGGCCAGGTTTCCTGATTGCCCAGCTGTCTTAATTTATTTTCCTATTGCTGTGATAGAATGCCCTGACAAAAACAACTCAGGAGAGAGGGGTTTTATTTTAGCTTACTGTTCAAGGGACAGTGTGTCATGGCAAAGATATCCGGGCAGCAGGAGCTTAAAGCATATGGCCACATCACATCCACAATTAGGAAGGAGAGAACAATGATTGCTTGTACTTAGCTAATTCCTCCTTTTTATACAGTTCAGGATCCAGGCCCAAAGAATGATACAGTCCGCTTAAACTGTGTGTCCTCCTACTTCAGTTAACCTAATCAGCATAGTCCCTTTATAGACATGTCCAGGGGCTAAATACCGCTCACAGTGTCTGGAAGCTTGTCTACTAGGTGATTCCAGATCCTGTCAAGTAGAAAATGAACACTGACCATCATAAGATTTCCATTCCTTTACCAGGAAGCTCTGTTTCGGGAAGCTCACAGCAATCAGTCAATAGGAGCCAGCATCTAGAAGCAATTCCTGGGTGGTGTTCATAAAGTTCCTTACCACAGTAACTTCCCAATGGGTTATGAGTGACATTTGCCAAGAGTCTCTTGTCATAGCTGATCACCCCTAGAAGCATAGGGGAAGTAGGAACTAGAGAGAACTTGACCCTGCATGCCAGGCACAGGTTAGAGAACTTGATACACATAGGTTAGAAAACTTGACATAGTGGTGGTGACTTAAAAAGCCAAGGGCTGAGTTAGAGTGTCTGGATCTGCCACCAGGAGGAAAAGAAACTGAAGTCCTTTAACTTCTGCACGAGAAGCTGCTCATCACAGCCCCCACAGCCAGGCCAGATCTCTTCCCTCGCTGTGCAAATATAAAGATCCTATAAACAGATCATTTTGGTATTCTCCATTGTTAAGCTTGTCCCCAGTTCTGCCACAACTCAGGACTCTGCACTTCCTCCTCTGAGACACAGAAAGGAGCAGTCTGTGATGCTGCCATTGCTTCTTGTCCCCATTTTCCTACCCACACAGCTAGGCCTCAGAAAGCTTCATGAACCTACTTGTCCTCACTCGTCATTGAGGCACTTGGCACTGTTGTCTACTTCTCTTCCTCAAGCTCTGTCTTCTCTAATTCAAAGGGAATTGCTTGCTCTTGGTTTTGCATTGCAGATGGCAGGACTCTTCTTCACTGCCTACTCTCTGTGCCCAGAGAAAGCTATAGGACAGGTTCCCTTCTGAGCTTATTTCTTCGCTGTCCCTGCTGTCATACAGACATTGTCCACCACATAACCAAATGTTTTGGAAAAGACAGTTGTGGATTTACATTGACTACCTTCTCTTCTCAGGATTGTTGCTGGGGCCTTTTCAATCACCTTCCCTCCCTCACTGCTGCCAAGTATCTCTCCTGCATTGTACTCCCAAGGACCAGAGCATGTCACTTTTCTTCTGGAAAATCTGCTTGTACCTATAGACCAAATCCTACGAAGGCCTACCTAAAGCTAGTCCCCCCAACACACATACACATACGAGCAAGATAAAACTCTGAAGAGCTCTTTCTTCCTGGCAGAATAAATTGTTCCATTTGATCATATTAGCATGTTTTCTTCAGCAATGAACGTGGTTACTTCTGATTTAATTCCCCTTTTTTCTTGTTTCTCAGGCAGGGTGTTCCTTGGACATATGTATATCTCAAGTGTCATGCTTGCTACTCTGAACTTTAAAAAATGATTGGTGTTACCAGACCTAACCAGGTGACCTTTGGTATACTTACAGTATTTCCCTTCTTCCATTTTTTTTAACTTGTTTTTTAACTTGCCTTCTTCATTCTTCTTTCTTTTTATTCATAAGTTTGTGTTTGCTTTTAGGCTTATATCCCGATTTTTAAGCCTGCTTTACTTTTTATCCTAAACAAAATCTGTTTCTTTGGAATTGACATAGTCTTCCCTTGTTTCATCTCCATCTTTGGACTCATGCGATGCCTACAGTCTCACTGAATTCAGTCCTATGATTGTGCTGCCTCTTTGGCTAATGTGGAGATTTTGTTCACCTCATCCCCAGGGGTTTTTTATGTGAGTCACTGGATGCCCTACATGCTTTTCTCTCCACATGCCCACAGCCTTCCCTGGGACTTATACCATGTGATTCATTTTATCATTTGTCTGTTCCTGTCTGTATCCTTGCCATTTCCAACTAAGTAAGTGCTAACTTAAGTCTACTATGGGCAGAGAATTTATCTTACTTCTCATAAATGTCTTGAAGCTTAATCATATCTCAGCATTTTTTTTCCTGGTAAATATTCCATGTGTACTTGAGAAACACATGTTCTTTTCATTGTTGAGAAGTGTTTGATAAATATCAGTAAAGGCAGTGTTGCTAAGTTTTCCATGTCCTTGTTGCTTTGCTTTCTTCATGCCTGTGTTAGCTCTTCTTCACTGTGACAGGTATCAGAGAGAAACTGTTTTAAATGAAAAAGGATTTGTTTTGTCTCACAGTTTCAGAGGTCTCAGTCCAAGGGCAGCTACATCCATTGCTTTGGGCCTGCAGCAAGGTAAACCTTGGGCCAGTGAGAGTGTGTAGAAGCCAGTCACCTCATAGCTGTCAGGAAGCCAGGGCTGACTCTTCTGCAATATGTCTCTTTTTTCTCCAGTATCTTCTTTGAAATTGCTATAGATACTCGAACTAACTGTGTACAAATTGTATCTTTGTCCATCTTTCCTTCACCCTCCTTTTAAAAAATATGTTAGATTTTATGGGGAAATTGTGGACAGTTGAGAGTTCGGGTATCATATTCTCCTGTGACCCATGCTACCACTTTTAACATTTCTTTACATTTGAAGTGAGGTAATGGTAGATGTCTTGGTTTATTTTGTTTATTATCTCTAATGCTGTTGCCCAATTAGAGGATGAGATGAAAGGAAATTCAAGTGCTGAGGTGGATCTTTGGGCAAGTTTGAAAACATCATTCAATAGCATAATAGCATAAGTTTATAAAGCATTTTGTAGATATTAGACTTTCCTTTTGTCTGACCATTTTCACAATATGGAGTTCAACTTAAGTCTTCCTGTTATCAACATCAATATGAGGGTGTCAGAAATTTTTCTACTTATACTTTTATATACATTTTAGGATCTAAATTTGAGACTTAAAAAAAAAAAAAAGGTGCCCTGGGGACTATAAAGATGGCTCAGCAGTTAAGAGCATGTATTACTCTAGCAGAGGACCGATGTTCAGTTCCCAGCAGCCTTGTCAGGCAGCTTACAAGTGCTTATGACTCTGGCTTCAGAGGATCTGGTCACCGCAGGCACCTGTACTTACTTACATGTAACCACACATAGGCATGCATGTGTACACACAATTAAAAGTAATAATGAATCTTTTCTAAAAGGTTTAAAAACAGCTACCATGAAAGTAGCTTTATAAATCATCACGATACATATACAAGCAAAATTTTCGGTGTCTTAGAAACAAAAACATTTTAAGGTAGGAGTGCACATAGCACACACATTTAGTTTGCTTATTCTTTGAGGATAATGATGAATACTCAGTTGTATACTGTAGTTTAGCCTCTGATAGCTCTGACTTGGATAGATCAAATCAGTTTTAATGCAGAAAGCATTACTACATGCAAAGACTCACTAAATTATGATCACAAAGGTCCAATTCAAGAAAATACACTAATGATAAACACATTCATAAATAACTTGCTTCAAAATATATAAAACAAAACTTGACAGGAATACAAAGATGAGTTGATAAATTTTTCATTGCTGTAATTTAGTTTCATATACTTTTCTCAGGAAATGACACTTTAAACAGACCAGAAGTTCGGTAAAATTACATAAATTTAAGCCACACAGCTAATGTATGCTTCTTATAAGCTTATCTATTATACAGCATTTACAATTAGAGAATGCATGTTGTTCTTCTTAAGTATAAGATGTAGTTATTATTTTCTGTGCAAAGTAAAATGATTTTTAAATCTTTTAAAAATAATTATGAAGAAAAGTATTCTGGAAAATAAAATGCAAGTGGGAAATTAACCATTAGATTTGCCTTTTTAAATTTATTCTAACTTTGCGTTTAGTCTAAGACACAAAACAAACAGCCCTTGAAGTAGTACTGAACTGAGACCTGAGTCATACTAATATAACTCTAGCACGTGGTTTCGGGGCTCCTTTGCTAGGAATTTGGCTAGTGTCAGCTTAACGGTGAATAGCACTCCGCCATAGATTACACGGAGCACTAGTCATTGGCTGCGACCTTGCTGCGCAGATTGTGCCGTAAGAAGCTGACTCGTGTCCCAGCCCAGCTCTTGGAAGCACCCCTTGTCGTACGACTTCGCACAAGCTGTAATAAATCAATGCCCAAGTTTTACCTTTCTACAGGAAATTGTGGGTTATTTTATAAATAATTAGAATATCACTAGGAATCTACTTTATGAGTTTGTTTTCTGAACACTTTGTATAGAAACTGACTACAAAAAAAGTTCCTTTAATTTGATCCCCAAATTTACTTTAACAGGTTGGAATCTTGACATCTTTTGCAAAAATAAGAACTAGAAATCCCTAATTCTGAGACATTCTAATTACAAAAATAGGTTAGCATGGGATAGCAAGCATGTGAAAAAATTGCTCACAGAGGGCACAAATGAAGAAAATGATCATTTAAAAATAAAAACAGAGATTTAATTGATACCCTTCTTTGTTTTGTGAGCACTGTAACAACTAAGATTAATTTAAGCCTGAATTCATTGACTAAACTCTGTGACCAGAAATTTATATTTTTGGTTGTGAGCCTAACCTTTAACAGCTGAGCCATCTCCCCAGCCCATGTGACCAGAAATTTTTCAAAAAAGACACATAATTTGTCCTGCTATATATTTTCTAGCCATTAATTAAGGTGTAATTTCAAAAGATTAAAATTGCCTTAAAATTAGGCTGTTACAGCATCTATCAAAGCAATAGTATCTTGCCAGCTTCCACCTCCCTGTTTAGTAAACCAAGGGTTGTGTCAACTGGCATAGACTTTACTTCTTTAATGTATTTGTTAAATGTTCAGGCTGTAACTGAGTTCTCTCTTTCATCATGAAGCTCTCCTGAAGAAAGCTGGCTATAGCCGTATTTCTTCAGAGTGCACACATACTTGTTTTGGGACCACAAGAACAAAGACAGTGGCTTCATGAGGGTGCAGGGACAGGGAGGAGCAGTAGCCTAGGCCTGGACAGTGCCTCAGCATGTATGACAGCTCTGTCAGAAGCTGCTGCACCTACATTACTTATCTTTAACAGACAGCAAACACTTATAAATTCTGATTTTTCTTAAAGAAAATTAAATCATTAGACATATTTCAAAATCATCAGTCTCATACAATCAGATGCTTAGCTCATAATCCCACTGCTAATTGCAAAAAAAAAAATGTATTAAGAAAAATTCATTGATAACAATAAAAAAATCAACAAATTAAAAAATCTGATATACATTTTTCATTATACAGTTTCCAAATTAACAACAATTAAAGTTTAGCCATAACATGTTTCCTTCTCTTCCTTCCCTCCACTCAAAGATCAACCAGATGGGAGGCACAATTCAAAGTATACTTATTATGGTCCTCCAGTGCCTTGAAGGGTGTAAGTTACCTAGCTCCTATGACTGTCTATTCCATCCCGGTCTTCTACACAGAGAACCAAATGTTCCCTTCTTTAGGCTTTGGGGTTTTCACTCATGCTACTTTTCTAAAACCATGCAGGAGCCACTTAACCCTGGAATGTGCCTTGTTCCCCACAAGTGAGGCCAGGGTTGCTTAGAAGCCTTAAAGGCTTCACAAAAGGGAAGTGGCTTTCTCTAACAGAAGAAACCTAGATACCCAAAAACCATCTGTGGAGAAAGGTGGGCAGACAGCTGGTCACCATGCAACTGTTCCCTGTGGAGATGCTCTTCTGCTTGCTGACTTCAGTTGCTTACAGTACTTGTTAGCACTTTGCTTCAAAGGTTGTCCTAAAACCTCAATCAGTACCTCAAGCACAACAGGAGATCTTTAAAGAAGGCAGTGGCTTGCTTTCCCCTGCATTCAAATCTAGGTTCACTGGACCTCTACCTGCTCCCACACTGTGAGCACCCACCCACACCTTGATATCTGCCCCTTAAAAGTCTAGACCTAAGAGTCTCTAAAAAGACATTAGGAGACTTGTAAAAATTCTATCTCAGGACTTGACCCTTCTTGGGAAGAGTATCAATACGGAGGTTCATTCCTTTTGGAGAAGACTGTTCCTTTGCCTATGTCTGCTCTACAAACCACAATAAATGAATTTTATCTTGTTAACATGCTGCCTTAGCAATGTAAGAGAAGCAGGTCATCTGGTTGTACTATGTGGTAAAAGACTGGGTCTGCAGCATCCTCTGCTACTTCAGCAGCTTGAAGGAAACCACATTCCTTTGTGCTCCTTCCACCATGAGCAGTGTACTGTGCCTGAAAGCTTCCCCCCCCCCCCCCCGCCCCCCGCCCCCCCACCCCCCCCCCCCCCCCCCCCCCCCGTGCGCTCTACAAGCTCTCTTGACATTGGATAGAAAGGTGGATCCCAGGCTCTTGTCACATAGTTCACAGAGTGGAAAAATGTGCTTTCCAGCATCTTGGCACTACTATGTGGACTGACCTTATCCTGCCTGCAAGGAAAGGCTCACTGGGGTATATTTGTATCTCAGCTGCCATACTGTCAGATTCTCATCTAGAAGCTCATCTGACACAGATTTAAAAGATACTTTTTTAAGTTGAGTTCACTGAACATGTAAACTTTCCCCTTGTCACTTTTCCCTAAACAATACAACCAAATAACTATTTATGAAGCGTTTATAACACAGTAGATTTTATAGTTACTTAGAAATGATTTTAAATGAGGACATGCGCAGATTGTGTACAAGCACTGCAGTACTTTATAAAAGGAACTTGAGCATCCAGTCCCCAGTGGATTCTGAGAGAAGGCCATGTTCTCAGGCTCTTCACAGTCACTGTGGTTACCTGCTGGCTGTCTTATAGCTAACTACCCCTCCTGGCTGTTTTCATCTGGAGTTATCTTTTTTCTTGACTTTTTAGCTGTTGGCCCTGTCATGATTCTTCCATTTGGACATTCCAGGCCTTTTGACATTTGTGTATCAGGCAGAATGCTGTGATTTGAACCCTCAAATTCAGTCCTCCACAGTCTCTTAGCCCACAGGTTATTCTTTTCCCTGGTTCATCCGAACTGAATCCTAAAATGCTTTGATTCAGTAGGATGCTTGTCTTAAAAATTGAATACCGTGCTGAGAGGCAACTCACACAGAATTGGGAAAGTTTAATTTGTAATCTGTTGAAAATGTGCCTTGTGTATCTTTAAAAAATAAGATCCGCACATACCACTTAATTTCACCAAAAACTATCTATAAAATCTGTTCTTTGTGTTGAGAGGGGAACTGTATTCATTCTTCACTAGCTTTTGGAAGAGAAAATTTCCACTGGAGGGCAATTTCCCACTCATATACTTCTGGAGTTTGTCTTTGACATCTTCATGATGACCTGTGCTTTGAATGCTGTTCCTCCTACACCTCCTCCATGGGAAGTCATTTCTAATCCCAGTTCTGAAACACTGATTTTTTTCCTTCTTGAAATCTCTTATGTCAGAGGCATTCTGACCTCAGGCAAATCACAGGCAACCCTTATTTTGGTAGCAGGGCCCTTGATGAATCTGGGAAGAGCAATGGAAAATTCTGTAGGTCTATCGGCTCAGAAGGAAGTGCATGTCTTCCCCATTCATCTGGGGCACTGGTGACTGAACAACTCTAACTCCTTGATGGATGATTTTTTTTTAAACTTAATTGTACCTTAACTCAAAATATCCAAATAACTGAATAGCCATGCGAGGGCTTTGGCATGAAAGTGGGCTTCTGGGATACATGCCAATGTGCTCCTGCTTCAAGGAGAGGATATAAGTGGAAAGATTAAGTGGAGAGACAGCTCCACCCCTCTGAGTCTTATTCCTATGTTCCATTCAAATCTTGCTAGCCTGATTTCTGTGGGGTCCAGGCTTTGGAAATTCTTTCTTTCTCTTTTTTTTTTTTTTTTCACGGATGTCTCAGTGCACCTTGTTAAACCAAATTTGGACCCTGGCCGTCTGTTCATCTGCGTCCAGCTCTACTGGTTGGTTCCAGTTTTCTTGCTCATTAAAGCCAAGATAATCTGGCACCCACTAGCCAGGCATCCTCAAGCATCTGGCATCAAGGTAACCCTGGAAGCCAGTGGGGGGAGGCCCAGTGACCAGGCATTCCCAATCCTTAGTAAGAGACAATCGCAGTGCGCCAAAGGGAGCACTGGGATGGGAGCAGAGGCATGGGCTTTACATCCTGTCTTTACCTCTGCTGCCTCCAGAAGTTTAGGCATGTCTGTGATTCCCTGAAATTCTTTCCTCAGTCATAAAATAGCGATTTAAACATTGCAAGTATCCACCAGTTGCAAATTGCTAAGCATATGAAAAACTAAAAGAAATCAGCTTCCTTTTTATCTGTTGCAAAAATACAATGTAATTTTAACTATGCTAGCAGTAGCATATTCTACCAATGCTTCCCATAAAACTACAAGCATTGTGGTGCGTGCCTGCACCTCCAGCACTTAAGAGGTGGAGGAAAGTGGATTGGAAGTTGGAGGCCTGCCTGGGTTACCTCTGTAATCTTGTCTCAAGCCCAATGACCTGAATTTAATCCCCAGAACCCACACGCATGGTGGGGGGAAACAGCTTCCTGCAAATTGCTCTTTAACCTCCACAGATGTGCCGTGGTCTGAGCATAAGAATGTACACACTCATACACATACACACACACACACACACACACATACACACACTCACACACACTAAAGAAAGAAAGAAACAAACAAACAAACATTTTAAAAGGAAATAAATGATAGCTAGTATAACAAAATGAGAAAGAACAGAGTTCCTATTCCAAAGAAAAAGGTTGGCTTTCTGAGCCCCACACTTTCTGATCTCTGACACAAGGATAATGATATGTAACTCAGAATGGCTGGGAAAATTAAATGCAATAATCCTTTGAGTCCCTTGTGCTTAGACCTGTGCCATACAAACAGTAAGTGTTCAATTAATATAATTGATATTAACACAAAAGTGAAAAGATTAAACTTAACCTGGAATTGTACTAAGAATTGTACTACAAAAACAAATGTTCTGCTGCTATTCAAAAGCTGTGGTGTGAAAAGAATAGAAAATCCAAAAACATCTACATACATACATATGTAGTCACCCAGTTTTCAACACAGCTGTCACTGAAGTATAGTGAAGAGAAGGTTTTATTGATAAATAGTACTAGATCGAGTAGCCTGTAAAGGAGAAAATTGGGTTTTGATCCCTGCTTTACACTACACATAAAAATAAACTCCATGTGACTCATAGATCTACATGGGAAAGGGAAATCATTAATACATCAAGAAAATGGCAGAATACTAATATCTTTGGGGAGACAAAGATTTCTTAAGGTGGGTGTGAAAAGCATGAACCTTAGAAGAAAAGATTATGGTACACGCCTTTAATCCCAGCACTGGGAGGCAGAGGCAGGCAGATCTCCAGGACAGCCAAGGCTACACAGAGAAGCCCTGTCTCTAAAAAACAGAAGAGAAAAGACTGATAAGCTGGACTATCTGTTGCTTCGATAAAGTACCATAAGTTCTTTGTTATAGAACAAAGGGTTTATTTGGCATGTGGGCACGTGTGTACACACACACACACACACACACACACACACACACACACACACACAGCAGTTGATATGCTATTCATTTCTCAGATTTACATCTTTTGCATGTATAAATTATGAGTATAATTTTTTGTTTTGTTTACTTCTGTGAAATCAGAAAGTGGTTTCTGATTCATGTAAAGAAATGAATGAATGAATGAATGAATGAATGAATGAAATTGAGTAATTAAACCCAAAAGGTTATTTAATACCACTAGAAATAGCAAAAGGAAGGAAGGAAGGAAGGAAGGAAGGAAGGAAGGAAGGAAGGAAGGAAGAAAGAGAGAAAGAAAGATAGATCTGTCTCTGTAATTAGAGAAGAGCCCTTTCCAAGTTTTTATCACTAGGCTATAAAGTGGTACGCTTTGCCTCTCAGAATTCAAACTGAGAAAGAAAAATTTAATTTCAAGTGAAGGAAAGATTTAGGTTGAATTAAGCAATGGATAATTACACTCAACACAGTGACTAGACATTTAAAGATACATATATTCTTTGAGATATATAAAATTGTATATCTTTTAAATTTTGCTTTTAGAGACTAGTAATTATGTCTTATTAATAGAAAATAAAAAATCCACAAAGGCTGAGTGTGGTGGAGCCTGCCTGTAATCCCAGCCCTTTTCGAGGTTGAGGTAAGAGGGTGGGGAATTCAAGGCTAGACTTTGCTACACAGCAAATTGAGTTTGAGGCCAGCTTGGGTTAAGGAGACCTTGTTTCAGAAACAGCAGCATGAGAAAAGAGAGAGAAAAGGATTGGAGGAAGGGAGTGAAGGAAGGATAAAGCCACAAATGAGCACGAAAGTATGTTAAAATTCTGTTGTCAAACCTACGTGTAGGCGCAGTGAGCTCTGGAGGAGTGCCTTTAGCTGGGACTATACGTGTTCACTGCACCACAGACTACAGTAAGACTGGTCCCCAGGATAGCCATAAAATCTGAGAGGCTTTTGAAAATGCTTGGTAGCAAGTGTCATACATAGGCTTCCGCAAACTGGGGT
Source organism: Cricetomys ansorgei (assembly GCA_026225945.1). Lineage (NCBI taxonomy): Eukaryota > Metazoa > Chordata > Mammalia > Rodentia > Nesomyidae > Cricetomys > Cricetomys ansorgei. The sequence goes on from JAMJFZ010001796.1 coordinate 23,115,124, forward strand.
CTCATTTCTGGCTTGGAAACAGTTGTTCTGCTTGGAAAGGGTATGCCCAGTGCCCGAGGCCACCTTTATAGAGCCTGCTGGCGAAGTGTTTTAGTTGCCACAACCTACCAAGAGAATTGTCAAGTATGTCGGCTCCTGTTTCATGGCCTCCTGCCCGGGGTTGCAGGAAGTGGTGTGTGTACCGTGGACTCAGAGTTGTATGGAAGCAAGTGGGAATGGATGCAGTATTTTGTCAGTGCATTTAAAAAGTCATCTAAAACTTAAATGAGAAAGACATTTGTCATGGAAAAATTAGAATTTACTTTTAACCATGAAAAATTCACAGTCCTGTCACTCAAAGGAAACCCTTCCTATCATTTTCATATATCTCTCTCCAGGCACTTTTAAGCCAAACTTCCAGTTTTTATTTTGTTCTTCTTGATGCCTCTGAAAACAAATACAGATGTGGACCGTGAAGTCAAGAATAATCCTCATTTTTCCAAGTTCCAGAAGTCGTCATTGGGGATATTGTCATTCTGCTCTAAACTATAACCTTCTTTTGTCTCTGACTTCTCTTTCTTTTAAAACATGTACCTAGTTTTACTTAACTGGATTTTGTCCTCAATTTTTTTCTTTCCTTGGCTTCAACCTTGCCTTTGGGAGGGGGATTGTAGAGAATTTTGAACATGCACAATAAAACGTGTTGCTTCTGTAACACTTGAACCGTGGCCAGTCTTCCCCATTTCTACCCTAGCCACCCACCCTGCCTTAGCTCTTGTTGCTCTCACTCTTATCTAAGTTTGTAATCATCTTCAAGGGTCCTTTCCCACCCCTGAGCTTCACTGTCTTGGCATTGAGGAAGGATCAAATGTGTGTGCTCAGTGCTCTGTCCCAGGCCTGACCGGCTGACCCAGGCTTTCCCCACTCACTCTGGAGACTCCTGGAAATTCCCAGACATTGCCTGTGCCAGCCTCACATGTTCAGCTCCTAGTTCTCCTTCCTGTTAATGATGGAGGCCATTGCTCAAATCATTTGGAAGTGGAATTTACTACCTGGGTGTTCCTCTTCCATGCTGTTCGTATAAATTTAAACTGAGATTCCTGAGAATTAGATTGAACATGACAAAAATTGCTGTGTGGGCAGTTTCGTTGAGTACTTGCAGATTGATAGAGCCCTTTGTAACAATGAAGGGGAAAGGTTCTTTAAGCTGCCTGGTTCCAGAAAGTGAGCTCACCACTTAAGGAGTTTGTAACTAAAGGTTCTCTTTAACCCTTTGATGGGTAGCAAAAATAGAAAAAAATAAAAGAAATTCTACAAACTCTTCCAAACCTGGTCTTGAGGGGCAGCTGAGAAGCTGCCCCTGATAGCAGCCTCCTCATGCACACAGACCTTGCATTGCATGCAGATTTATGCATCCTGGAATTTTTCATTACTTTGGCTTCTAAGTTGAAGAAATATCCTCAAACCTTCATGGCCATGGAGTGCTGCCATGGCATGCCATCCCAGTGGTCAACTTTTGTGTGAGGAGATTACATAATGAAATACTGCACAGAGCTGGAATTCATCAGAGTTTGAATTGTCCTTCTTATCTGGGACTTTGCTTGTTCCAGCTAAAAGAGGGAGTTTGTTGGGTAGTCACAAGGTGATATAAGCCCAATTGTTTCTCAGATGGTTCAGAAGTACCAACCAAGGCCAGGGTCCGCATCCTGGCTGGGTGGGTTACCCAAAGTGAAGCCCTTACTTCTGACCATGTTCTCTCAGCCTCTTTGGTCAAGTTATCATTTCTGAGATCTCAGATCTGTCTTAAGACTTATAGGTTGGAAACACTGGTCATGGGGTCAAGAGGGTGATCCAGAAGCAGCATGTTCCCATCATAGGTTGGATTGGAATCCATCTAAGTGTCCAACATCTGCTGTCCAGGGGAGAAAAGGAGTTCTGTAGGTGATGCTAGCTTTCACTTCTGCCTGTGCTTATTTACATGGACTACTCACCAAACAGGTAATTAATTTCTTTGCCTCTCAACACATTCTTAAGATATCAAGACCACCTTTGGTGTTACTATTTGCAGTTTACTATCACCATAAACCCCAACAACAGACCCATGATATGCAAATGAGGCCAGCAGCCAAAAAAGAATGTGAACCTGGTATACTCAGTTAAGGTCCCTTTGTCTCTTACCATTCCCCAGGGTCTTCCCATCTCAGTTGAAATAAAATATACATGCTGCATCCTGATCCAGCAGGCCTGTCACCAGGCCTGTCTACTTCACTAGTCTCCTATTTCCTATCCCCCCTTCCTCTCTGCTTTCTCTTTGTTCTTTAACCTCCTTAAGCTTGTCCTGCCTCTAGCCCTTTGTTTTGGATATGTCCACCAGCCATCATTTGACCTGATCCATTCTACCTTGCAGGCTTTGATGTATTCCTCAGAGAAGCGATCATAACTAATGCCAAGCATTCTCTCCCATGCTGTTACTTTATCCAAAGTCCTTTCTGCTGTCTTAGTAGACTTATTTTTTAAAATTATTTATTCATTTTTATTTTATGTGCATTGGTGTTTTACCTGCATGCATGTCTCTGTGAGAGTGTTGGATCTCCTGGAACTAGAGTTAGAGACAGTTGTGAGCTGCCATGTGGGTGCTGGGAATTGAACTTAGGTCCTCTGGAAGAACAGCCAGTACTCTTAACTGCTGAGCCATCTCTCCAGCCTCTTAGACTTTTTAATCTTGTTGTTATTTACTTGTCACCATTCTCTCTTCACTAGAATACAAGCTTTACAGAAAGGTCCTTGCCTGTCTTCTTCATAAATGTGCCCTAGCCCCTGGAAAATATTTGACACATATGTGGTAGGAGCTTATCCAGCATTTGTCAAGTGGCTGAATGCATGATGGTGGTTGTCAAGAGCATGCTTGGAAGGAGTGTAATGACTGTGAGATAATTGAAAACCAAGCTACATGGTGTCTCACCTGAAGGAGAGGAGCTCCAGAAGCCCCATGCTGCTGGCTGCAATCACAGCTGTTGCTATCCTCAGCCCAACCCTGTTCCACTCTTTCTCTTAGCCAGATTCCTGTCCCCTAAGGACATGGGCTTGTTCTGAGCAGCCTGTGAGCTAGAACTAGAGCAGTAAATAAAAATTCTAAGCAGAGGTGTTCTGGTTTTGAAAGAGGAGGAAAAAACACAGACTTGCCATTTTTATCTGAAGATGAAGTAGGCTACACTGAGAAGTCCTGACTTTGAAGTCACTTAAAGGATGAAGACTCAGACTGGATGTTCTGTGTGCAAACTACCAAGGGACACCTGGCACTGCATGGCCAGTTAGACCAGCCACTGTCTGCAATCCTGCCTCGCAGAACCTCTTTTTTACTTTTGTGTTCATTCAGTTGATTTGAAACACTGACCGTATACCAAGCCTTTTCCTGGTTCTTCAAGCTGATTACAGGGTGGGAAAGTAACTGATAATGATCATGTGTTAACTGGTGTTGGGGGAGAGGTAATAAAAGTTCTAGGAAGGCACAGAAGAGGATGGCGGCAGAGCTTGTTCTAGGTTACCAGGACAGTCCTGCCAGAGAAAGCCCTCTTTTACCCTTAGATCAGCTGTTCTCAACCTGTGGGCGGTGACCCTTTCATGGGTCGCCTAAGACCATCTTCCATATCAGATATTTACATTACCATTCGTAACAGTATCATAATCACAGTTATGAAGTAACCTTGAAAATAATTTTATGTGGTTGGGGGGTCACCACAACATGAAGAACTATATTAAAGGGTCTCTCAGCATTAGGAAGATTGAGAACCACTGCCTTAGATGGAGTGTGAGGAACAACAGGAGCTGTCAGAAACAGGTGGGGAAGAACATTAATGTACACACACACACACACACACACACACACACACACACACACACACACACACACACACGGAGAGGAGTGCGACAGAGAGAGCAGAGTAGATGGAGTTCCAGGCTTTGGAGCTGTGCTGAGGAGACCCATCACAGTGTGGGGAGGGGGGGCTTGAGCATTGAAGAAGTCAGGAGCAAGAAAGTTAAAAGTGTCTGTGATAGACAGGTGTGAGGAGGACCTTTGTTGGTTTCAAATTAATTGCCACATAGTGACAAGATAGAATACTGAGAGGAGTGGAAGAGTCAAAGTAGCAGGACTCTGGGGAGTGATAGGCAGACCTGTATTTTGAACAGAGTACTGTCTTCTGTGTGGAAGATAAGTTTGTGAATGGCAATGAGGAGCTTGGAAGGTCTTCCTTAAAAGAAATGATGGTCATTCTAGGAAAGTGAAGAATGGGTGGGGGAGAGGTCTGGGCAGATTCTAGAAATTCGCAAAGTAGAGTGCAGTATGACTAGTCAGCAGAGGCCTGAGACGGTTCTGGTTTTCCTAGGGTTTGCTCCATGAAGGTGCCTTTGTTGCTTTAGTTGGAGTTGGGGGATCTCACTTACTAGAACAGTAAAAGGAAATGAATTTGCTATGGGGGAAGTCATGTGAGAGTTGCCTTTGAGGCAGCTAAATGGCACTTGCTTGTAGACTTGTGCATGTGTCAACCTGAGCTCAGAGAGGTCTGAATGGGTGGCAGAGTCAGGAGACTAAAGCCCAGAAATGAATAAATTAGATAGTGCAGAGAAAACAGGCTTAGCAGAAGAGTTAGCTTGGCAAAGCTCCGCGGAATGACACAAAGGCATGGGTGGGACAAGCAGAGGAGGAGTGAGAAGGAAAAGTCTCTGGGACTCAGATGCTACTGTAACCTTGGGGTTCACTGGCACAGCTCATTAGTGACCTGGATAACGACCACACATGCATCTGTTCACACTGCTAGAACAAAGTGCTTCGTGGCTCAATAGTATCTTATTTCTCAAAGTTCTAGAGACTGGGAAAGTCGAGATCAAGATACCTACAGCCCTGGTGTCTGATGAGGGCCCACAAACTTGTTCATAGATAGCACCATTTTGCTGAGCATCACTTTGCGTGGTGGAAGGGACAAGGGTACTGTTTCAGATACTGATGGTTTTTTGTTTTTATTTTTCTTTCAAGGATGGAACCTACAGCTTTTAGCTTTCCAAAGCAAGGGCCTTACCACTGAGATACCTTTTCAGACCCTGTGATCTCTTTTATGAGGACCCTATTCTCATTGGTGTGAGCTTTGACCTCATGGCCTCATCACCTCCCAAAAACCCTGTCTTCTGATTCTGTCATACTGGGGATTAGAGTTCAACACGTGAATTTAGAGAGGATACACATACTCAGTTTATTATAGCACAGACTGTTAGCTTTTGTGAGAACTGTCCTGCTGGAGCTAAGAAGGGCCTGTGTCACCAAGGCCCATTCTCAGAAGTGGTACAGGCACTCTCAAGTATCCCAGGTCTGGGAGGGCCTAGTCTTACCCTAGCTAAGGGAAGAGTGCCAATGCCTCCATCTCCCGTACCCAGGCCTAGGCAGTTCTTGATACGGGCCAAGCCTCTGGTAGTTAAGACAATCACTCTGCTTCCAGCTAAAGCTGACTGTCAGAGATTTAGAAAGGAACTGCTGGGGTTTCCAGGACTTAGTCTTCTAATTAAAGAGAACTGGAGTTAATGGCTTAGTGGTTGTTCCATAATCAGGCCCTGCTACAAGTAGTTAAGGAGCTTGGCAGTGAGACCCAAAAGAGCCTTCAGGGACAGGGGTGTGGCTGTGAACAAGGCTAGGAAAAGGACTTCTGAATCCAAAGCTAAGAATGTGGCTTCCCTTGAGTCATGAATGATAGGGAGGGTTTTTGAGCCGTGGCCCATTGAGACAGAAAATTAGGTTGTTTCATCTTGTCCTGGAAGTGACTGTGGGTGGGGTTTATGGATGGAGGGATGTGGGGGATAAAAGGAATAAAAGTCAGGAGTCAAGTTGGGTTGGATTTGGGGTTTATCACATCCTGGCTGGGCTACTTTGGACCAGTGATTTACAGCCTCCCTTAGCCTCAGGTGATTCATCCATGCAATCTGCTGGACATGGTTGTTGTCAATGTTAGATTGTACTCAGAGGCCATGGCACAGAGATATATTTTTAAAGTGGCCATTCCTGCTATTCTGATTAGCATTCGAAGGGACAGAGTTGAGCCAAGGCTTTTGTGTGTGATGGGCAAGTGATGTATCACTGAGACATGTCCCCAGCTCTGATTAAAATTTTTGTGAACATCATTGCCAATATTATGTTCATGTAGTTGTCATAGATTACAAAACACTCTATTTTCCCATCGATTACGCTTCAACCCACTCCCATATGCTTTTGCCCTCTATCATGTCAGTGTATTGTGTCAGTGCATTAGGCCCAGCCCTCCTTAAAAGGGGAGATTTTCACGTATGGATGCCTAATGTTGACATCAACTAGAGGCTTCATACTGTGTATCATGAGTTTATGCAAGAAAGCCCTTTATTGAGGCTAGAGAGACAGCTCAGTGATTAAGAGAACGTGTTTTTTCAGGACTCACTCAGACAACTCACAACTGCTTTATCTCTAGCCCCAGGAGATCTGACGTCCTCTTCTGGCCTCCATGAGCACTGCACTCATATACACATACTCATTCTCCCCCTTCAACCAGGGGTGTGTGTGTGTGTGTGTGTGTGTGTGTGTGTGTGTCCGTCTTTCTGTCTCTCTCAAAAATAAAAATAAAAATAACATCTTTAAAAAAAGAGAAAACCCTTTCTCATATGAGAGGCTTTTGAGATATAGAGCAAGCATCCACCTTGAGGATGGCCCTACCCCTGAGGATATGGTAAGGACACTGTTGAGAAGTGATCACACCAGTTGGGAAAACTGGATTTAAAGGGTGGTTTTTACGCCCTAGCTCTAGTCCGTTAGTGTTTACGTGGGAGAAGAGGTTCTGAGGCTCCATTCAGTTCACCCAAACCAGCGTTTCTATTCTTCTGAGCTTTGGGACCTCTATACAAAGTGGTACAGGCATGAATGGCCTTGGGAAATTCTTTCTCTCTGCTTCCATTGCTCCTCAAAATTCATGGGAGTTCCATTTGCCCCAGTAGATAGAAAACATTTTTTTTTAATTTTTCAGAAATCGTTTTATATTCTTTAAATATAACAACACAGAGTGTTCTTTTCTGTGGGGAATGTCCTGCTGGAGCTAAAAAGGGCCTGTGTCACCAAGGCATTTTAAAAAAGATGATACTCATGTCCTGACAGCAAACACTATCATATCTCACCTTTGGCGGTGCATTATTTTCTTTAATAGAAAAAAAAAAAATTCACTGCCATTGTCTCAAAAGTTCTGCAAGTTCACATTATGAAAATATATGTAATAAAATATTTATTTAGGGTTTTCATAAAAATGTCTAAAGTAGAAAATAAGAGAGTATCTTTTGCTGGGTTGAGAGGCTCTGCAGGGAATTCAGAATGAAATTCAAGTCCCTCAAATATATTTTCATTGGCCTCCACCATGTTTTATCTCCGGTAATGAACTCTTTGTCAGTTTGTCAATTTTCACTAAGTTCAGAAAGTTCATGTATAGTAACACAGAGCCCAAGTTCAAAATTATGGTTTATATCATGATGTAATAGTCATCTCTCTTTTCCTTTAGTCAATATTTACTTGTGAGGCCCACATATTACAATCCTGACTTCAAAAGGAGACCCTTTATTTTACCTTCTTCAAGTGTTGGTTTTAAATACTTAAAATATCAGAATTTAGAAGCTGGGCCATCTGAGACTTCTGCCTGTGGTCAGCCTGGAGTAAAATTCCTAGAGCATCAGGCATCACAGGCGGGTTCACTGCACCCAGCGATCTAGCAACGTAGTTGCGAGCCTATCAGAGTGAGGCTGCTTAACTTGGAGTCAGGCTGGTTTCTCCCACCTCTCCAGACAGCCTTTCCCTTGTGGAAGGTAAGCTCACTATATCACCCCACAGCAGCTGTTAGGCTGCCTTACTTGGCTTCTCCTCTGTAAATGCTACAAAGTTGTGCAGAAAAACCCAAAAAACACTCAGTGGGAGGATCTCTGAGTGTCAAAGCAATTGAAGAATAAATTCCTATCCTTTGCCTGAACCTCTTTATTTTAAGCACCCCACTTTTTAAAAACCAAGGGTAGAATTACCCCTTAGTGAAGGAGGGATAGGAAAGCAATAAAAACTATAAATGTTCCACATAAAATATCTAATGGGCCATTGAGATGGTCCAGTGGGTAAAGGCTCCTGTTCCCACGTCTGGTGATCTCAGTTCAATCCCCAAGATTCACACAGCAAAAGGAAAAAACTGATTCCCTCAAGTTTTCACCTAACGTTCGCATGTGCACCATGGCATGCTCACTGCCATCTACATACACGTATACATTAATAAGAATATAATTTTTTAAAGAAATTAAGAATTCTGATGCCTTAGGATTGATTACACAGGTCACCACAGGAGCAAATGGCAGTATCCTAATAAGCTCCTTGAGTTCACTTGGATATCAGATGGGACTCTCAATGAGTCAGAACTGAAAGAATATTCATTAGCTCCAGAATGGTCAAGTAGACAAATAGACTAGGTTCAATATCAGCTGGATCCTGGAGTTCAAATGAGGTCATCTTGGATTTCCCCTATTTCATAGACTTGTTATTTTCTATGTTGGTTTGAGTATGTGGATGAAGGTAGTTCCTGGCCACTGCAGGCTTATGCTGTCCCTCGTTTCTGAGTTTACAGGAGAGACCCTCTTGGATGAAATCTATGTTTACCCCTAAAAACAGACTCAGAAAAATCTATTTGGGTCATGCACTTAAACCAAGAATAGTCAAGTCAACAGGGATGGGATATTGTAGAACTGCATCGAATGTATGCTTAGTTTAAGCATCTTTAACCCTGTGCTTATATCTTCAGTATATCTATCTTTATTTAAGCTAAATGCTTATTTTATGAGCATATTGTTTTTAGATGTTGTCCATTTTATATTTCCATAAACACGTATATAAGTACATCCATGTATGTATTACATGTGTATATCTACACTTATGTATATTTATATTCATATGACATACCATATTTGAAAGTTGATAGATAGGACATTCAAAAGTGAATCTTAAGTTTATAAACTGCTTCAGTGGTCCTAAAGGATAGTCCTACCAACCTGGGTACTACCTCTTTGGTGGCCCTTGTAGGGTTGGAGCATTGGAAGGAAGAGCAGGAGGGCAGAGCAAGCAAACTGTTGATTCTACACAATAAATGTTGAGTGCCCAGTATGCACTGGTACCCTTATGGGAACTGAGCATAGGCAGTCAAGAAAGGCCCAATTTGCTGTTATCGTCAGAGAGAGGTAGACAAGGAACATGTAAGCCAGTGAAAATATGCTATGACACCTGGCAGGGATGAGAGTTATGGAGACAGACTACAGTAAGTGTCATTAGATACACAATAGGTGTTTAAACAGACAAGTAAAAGAGAGAACAGAAGAACCCCTTCTTGTTTGGAGAATCTCTTTGAGTGGACCCTTTTTAGGTAAAGAGGTTGCTGATTGCAGATCCCACTGATATAGCCCAAGCATAGAAAAAAGAACCAGCCAGGCAAGCTTTTGAATGGAGTAAGGTAAGATGTATTCAGAGTAGAAGGTTGCCATGGCAGCTGCATCCACAGTGTGTGAATGTAGATTGAAGTGGGACCATGCAAGGACATGAGCAGCAGGCTCAGGAATGACATCACCAAATGCTTGTTTAGAAGGATGACAGCAGAAGTCTGGAGGGCTGAGTGGATACAGAGGTGAGGTGGGCAGGTCAGACTTGGAGCTAACTGAGGACCATGGCCAATGGAAGTAGATGGAAGGCAAAGCTTCCATAGACAGTGCCTTGCAGATTTGGGGAACCAACTCATTTCTTGTGACCTGAAAAGATTAACTTATCACTCACTCGGCCTGACTTTTGCAAATGTACTGATGGATTTACTCAATGATAAAAAGCCTTTAGAATGGAACTAGCTTGGGGGAAATGGTGCTCTTGTTTGTCCACAGTAGAAATCTCTGTCTGTTTGGTATAGGATGAGGAAAGTGACGACAGCACAAACCACAGGAGCTAGAAGTAGCTGGCAAAACTAGATCAGTGACCCATGTTTCAGGGCCTAAACCTGAGGGAATGACGTATACCGTTGAAAGGATCCCAGGAGGGATTCTGCTAACCTTCCAACCAGGCTAATGTTTCTTCTTATTTGCTTACAGGAACCTTTGAAGTGGGCGTCCACATCGCCGACGTGAGTTACTTTGTTCCCGAGGGATCCTATCTGGATAAGGTGGCTGCTGAGAGAGCCACAAGTGTCTACTTGGTTCAGAAGGTACAAATCAGCTTTGAGTTTTCTAGATTTTACAAAGTGTTCCTGCTTAGTATTTGTTTTAATTTGTGAAGAATGTGTCTTTGCTGAATCTTTTCTCAGATCTAGCAAGGTATAAAATGTGGGCTTGGCACTGAGAATGGCTTGCCCTCTGTTACTGTATTTTTTTTTCATCTCAGGCCTCATCTTCAGAGTGGCCCTGTCACATAAGTACCTCCAACAGTGGTCAGCTTCAGAAAGAAATGAGGGAAAATACTTGCTTTCAAACTATTGCTCCAAGGAAGGGCCTAGGGAACAGCCCACACCAGCTGCTGGTTTTGTAGTTTGGTTGGGACCCACCACATCCAATCTTTTGTGTTACCTGTGGTCACTCTCACACAATAGCAGCAGAGTGGAATGAAAATTTACTATATATAATAGGCCTTTGAGAAACTGTTTCAATCCTTGTTCTAAATGTGGGCACCAAACCTGTCCTGATCTACACTTTACAGTTGGCCCACCCAGTCCCCAAGGTGGATACTCCCTCCTGTTAGATGTCCCTCACCTCAAATATGAAGGAAAGAAATTATATCCCTTCTAGGGGCTGAGAGATGACTCAATTGATAAAATTCCTGCCATGCAACCATAAGGACCTGAGTTTGCATCCTCAGCACACACATAAAAGTATACACATAAACATATAATGGCATGTGGCTATAATACTAGCACGAGTGGAGGGAGACAGATGGATCCCCAGGACTCACTGGTCAGCAAGTCTAGCCAATCAGTGAGTTTGGGGTTCAGTGAAAGGTTCTATTTCAAAAAACAAGGTGAAGAGTGATAGAGGAAGATGACCAATGTTGACCTCTGGTATTTACACATTTGTGCATGCACATGTGCGCACACACACACACATCCTATGTAGCTAGCGCAGCCTTACAAGTAACATGAGAATCCATCCCTTTAACAAATATTTACCAAGCATTAAATATCTACGAGGCATTGTAGTAGGTCTTGGAGCAGGCTGTAAGTAAAAGAACATATATAACTTGTCTCTATCCTCCACTGTAGTTCCTGGGTTTTTCCAGCCTTTTTGTTTTCTTGACAGTTTGCTCATCAGCTCATCTTATTTTGGGCCTGTGTCTTGACATTCACTTTCTGTCTAGCTCCCATGAACTCAATAGTTTGAACCTTCCCTCCCCAATCCCATGTTAAAAAACATGACTTCTTGTATTTGATCATTGACTATTCCCAGGAAAAATATCTGTTCCCTCTCTTGCCAACATATTCCGAGGCATTCTAGGAGATGGATATTGCTTGCTTGGCCTCTGCTCTCAGGTACCAGAGACTAGCCAGATGCCGCACCTACTCCATTCTGAGAGTTTCCAAGTGTCATCACCCAGGAAAGGAGTATAGCTTCCTAGTCTTTTTCCACTGCAAGCTGCCTGTGTGCTTATACTATTGTCAGAAGGAACACCAGGCTGTGAACTCTGCCTCACAAACAATGTATCCTAATAGTCTGGTTGCTGCCTCTCTAGCTTCCTATTTATTTTAGGTAGAATTATTACTGGAGTGCCCAACTGAAGTTCTGAGGTCTCTCCCTACAGAGGGAACCCACAGAGGACCAAGAAAGAAGTCCTCCAGGGTCTGAGGTTTTCACATAGCTTTGGGCCCAAGCATTTTTGTCCTATTTCTAAGACAATTTTCCCCTTTCTCTTAGTTCTTGCTGGCTTCTCTTGTTCCCTACACCCTTTGACAAACAAGGCCTTGAAAACATGTATTCCTGGCTTCCTGAATCCCTCCTTCATGGTGCTCCCCAGAAAGGTTTAGTCTTTTGGTAGTTATGTTGTCTAGATGCTGTTAAGGCAGGCCACAGAAGCATACACAGTTGTGAATGAGAGAGACCTTGTCTTAAGCAAGTTGGAAAGTGAGGACCATTACTCAGGGTTGTCCTCTGACACATGCAATATGGCATGTGCATGCCTGCACTCACATACACAAAAAATGCACACACGCGCACACACACACCTATGTGCACACCCACTGTTGATTGAACCTCCGTTCAACTTTGTCTCTTTTGGTATCCACAGTATGCATCTTGAAGGAAAAATGCATATTAAACTCCAGAGCCCCCTTCTTATCTTGACCTTCCTGAAAATACAGTTCTGATACTTGTAACTTGACTCCATTTGATCTCAGGCTGAAGGCATCCCATGTGTACTTCCTGCCTGACAGTGATGCTGGCCAGACCCAGCTTCTCCCTAGTCCAGACTTGCAAGAAGGAAGATGAGCTTCAAGATCCCTTGTAGCTACAAAAACTAGTGTTGTGATAGGAAGCTCAGTCTTTGAAGTAATCTCTTACATTTAAAGGCTGTGTCAATCGAGTCAGTGTGAAACACTCTACGTTTACAATATTGTAACTCTGCCCTTCAGGTCTGGTAAATTGATAACTTTACACACCATTGGAGCCTCTTCCTCAGAGCAAGTGACTTTCCCTTGTCTTACAGCTGCATTGTCCTTCATAACCAAGAATTGTGTTTCAGAATTAGAAACCAAAAGAATAAAATTGGATTAATAACCGAATGTTTTCCTTTCTGTTCCCTTTACTTTGGTTTTGTGACTGTCACAGTTCAAGAATCTCTTTGCCAGTTCTGGTTGGGGGTCTGATGGTAAACTCTGAAGGTGGGGAGCTTATGGAAGAAGGGTTGTGAGCCTCCACTGCCCAGCCCTGCCTCCAGCTTGGCAGGAGCTCGAGGTGCTGACCCACAACCTTGGACAGCAAGAGCTGTGCATTCTGATGCCTTTGAACCACTGCTCTGACCTTTCTTCCTACTCAGTTTTGTTTCTTAAAGGACTGTGTCCAGGAACTTTTCTGCTGTTTTCACTTTACTTTGCCTATAAAGGTCTTAAAAGCTGAGTGAGCTGCCTCTCCCCACTAGATATTCTCTGTTTTCTCATTTGGCCAAATCATTTTTTCCCAACTCTGTCACTCCAGGGAAGGGGGTTGGGCGTTCCGGTTGATTTCCCATCTAAAGGAAATGTGGCTCTGACTTCTTTTCATTGTGATGCTGACTTATAAGTGACGAATGGTCAGAGTTACAATCTAAGCTTGGTTTGGGGAATGAACCCAGAGAGTAGAACAATATACAGTGAAACCAATCTTGGGTCCAGATCCTAGCTCACTGGCTTAAATGAAATTCTTCTTGTTGAGATTTGACTCACAGCATAAGGATTCAGTAACTCTTGTTAACAAGGCAACATAGTCAAGAAAAAGATAAATTTAAATAGTGTCTGTTTAAATTTTTTTAAAAACACCCTTTCTTTTTGACCAAGATGGTTCTGTTAGGATGGAGACCACTGTGTCTGGACTTGAGCCTATTCTTTTCAGAGGCTGTTACATCTGCTCAATAATGACTTCCTTGGGAAAGAAATGCAATTTAATTTTAAATTTTGAGGTAATTAAAAAAATAAACAAGTGAATTAAGTTTTAAAAGTAAAAGAAAACCTAAACAGATGAAACCTAAACCTAAACTTTCTGTCTGCTGGCCCAGCCATGCATGTTATTTTAGGTGTGAAACAGCTCAAATGAAAGCTCGCCCATAAATCTCGAGGATATTTTATTGGTAGTGCTTTATAATAGAGATCAAAGATTGGGATTGGAAGCCTGTCTTCATGTAGAGTCCAAACAGTTTTAAGATGTTCCTTTCTGACACCAGCAGGTTGTCAGTGCTGCTGTTTTGTTAAAGTCAAACTGTGTAGCAAAGAGTTGATCAAATTCTGAATTCATAGAAGTGTTGATATGAAAAAAGAAACCCTTTAAGCAGAGATGTTGGCTGGCAAATGTATTGTCTATTTCCTTTAGGTTTCTTCAGTCGGTGAGTAGGGAGGTAGCTGAGCATGCCTTGGTGAAAACCTCTAAGACCTGAGAAAAGGAGAAAACACCAACTTGCCATGCTGCAGATCTGGGGTGCACGGAGGATGTGAGGGGACAGTTACCTGGGGAGCTAGCCAGTACCTTGGCTTAAAAAGACAGAATGTGACCTCTCGGACAGTGGGAGACCCCCATTACTTCTGAGTGTCTGACCTGATGTCACGGCTCATCCTTCCTGTTCCCCTGCGCCCGGATGATTGATTCTTCCCTTCTGTGGCCCTTTCAACTGGTCACAGGGCTGTCCTGGCTCACCCACTGCTGAACTTGGCCAGCTTGCCTGCTGTGGCTTTAGCAGATGTTTCTGCTCTCTGAGGTTCATGTAAGATTTTATAGTCTTGTTGGTACCCCCACCCAGCAGTGTTGGGCAGTGGTGTATTGACCTAAATGACCAGTTCCCTCAAGTCTCCCAAGCACTGGTCCAGAATGCTTAGAAAGTCAGGGTCCTGTCATTGCTTCTTTTTCTACAGCCAGCCTTTAAGCTCTGTCCAGACTGAACTTTGAGCTTAGGTCTGAAGCATTCCCCGGCTCTCTGCCCTTTTCTGCTGCCAGCTCTATCATTGTCACCACGTAGCAGTACTATCTACCAGCTGTGCCAGGTGTCAGGGATGCGAAGCTGAGAGGAATACGGGTCCTGTAGTACTGGTCCTGATCCTGAGGAGGTTGGCTCATAACAAGCACTTCCAATACACTGGGTTGCCTTGGCTACATAAGTACAGAGAGGAAAGGGAAATCATGTCTATCTGGGTTGGAAGGAGTTGGGGACAGCTTCTGCAGGAGTCCAGATGATGACACAGAAATCAACTTTTGAACAGTGTCTCACATCTTGGGAAAATGTCTAGATAGAAATGGGTACTGAAGGCCTTCCCCTCCTTCTTGCTGTGTGATAGGGATTTCAGGAATTGGAGGTGACTATCCAGCTAGACACTACACAGTACTGATAAACTCTTTAGAGAGTCTATGAGCAAGGGTCTCTGCCTATGTGGGGACAGCTACTCAAAGCTTCAAGGGACAGTAATGTGGAAAGGTCCTTGGTACTGATATCCCCCCTTATCCAGAGTGCTAAGTGAGTTTCTACTTAAAAGGAAGGTCACTCAACTGTTCTCGAAACTGAGAATAACCTAAAACGTGAAGGAAGCCCATACTTCTTAGTCTGCCACTTCAGGCCACTCTCCAACTTCCCCTCTTGGCAACCCCTGTAACTTGTACCCCAGCAAGGCTACACTACATACTATTGCACAAACACACTGCTTCTAAAGCTTTTATTTTCTGTTTATGTATGTGGGTGTGTGCCTGTGTGAGCTTCTGTGCACCACAACAGAGGCCAGAAAGGTTAGATCCTCTGGAACTGGACTTACAGGTGGTTGTGAGTTGCCACGTGGGTACAGGGAACCAAATTTGGGTCCTCTGCTAGAGCAGTAAGAACTCTTAACTGCTGAGCCATCTCTCCAGCCACTGAGGCAGAGAGGCAGGAGGCAGAGGCAGGCAGATCTCTGTGTGTTCAAGGCCAGCCTGGTTTAGAGAGTGAGTTCCAGGACAGCCAGAATTACAACAGAGAAAACCTGTCTTGGAAAAGCCAAAAAATAAAATAAAATAAAATAAAATGCAAGCTCAGACTGCACAAACCCTTGAGTGAGAGAACATTCAAATCGTGTCTAAACTATAGCAAGAAGTTCTGTCCTTCATGATTCCATGAAGAGCTTTGCCACTAGTCTAGGGGACTATAGACTGTATCCAAAAAGGAAAACAAGTGTCTACATTTGAACACTATAAATGGAAACAAAGAGAGTCACTTGGTAGAGATTTAGAATGCCAGCCCTTCAGGTACAGGCACTGATTGGGTGTCTAGAGCAAGAACGGTGGCAGTCACAAGATAGTGCCCAGTGGTCTGAGAGGTGAGGGGTGTAGAGAAGTGGGATGGTGGTGTTTTGTTTGAGAAGTTTTGTTGTTTGTTTTCTCGTTTAATGGAGAACAAGATACTGTTCTTACAGAAACATCAACACAGAGAGGGAAGAAACACACAAAGGGAGGATAATGCCAAACGGTGTGTTTGCATGTTTTATTGAAGAATCCATGGTGTCCAGACCAGGTATCAGAATAGAGGGGTCTGGATTCCAAGAAGAGGCAGGATTAGAGTACAGAGTGGCTAGGACTGTCACAGAAGCAGAGAAAACAGAAGGAAAGAGTGCCACGGGAAGAAGGACAGAAGATGAGGGGCCACCAAAAAAGGGAGTACAAGAAGGGCCAAGCCTGAGTGTCTGCTCATTCTATATTCTGAAAAATACATACAGTATAGGCTATAGAATATATATTACCTTCCATATGGTCATGTGCACAGATGAAAGGCATGAGCTCTTTATCCATCATGCCAACGTTCTAAGGACTGGGATTCCTTAGTGTTTGTGCTTTCAAGTCTTGGTTTGTAGAATCTAAAATTTCTGCAAGAAATGTGTAATTTTTGTAATTAAGGAACGAATGGAAAATAAGAAGCATAAACCATTTTGAAAAACTTCCAAGTGAAGAGATGGGGGTGTAATAGATGGGAGATGGGAGAGAAATAGAGTCTGGAGTTAAGAGAAGCTCCACCCTTGTGCTATGACCCTGGGGAACAGAACCAGCTGAGCAGGAAGTTCACTGGCAAGAGCTCCAGGCAGTTGGACCAGGCTTAAGACAGGGAACACACACCATGAGATAACAGGGGACAAGGGCATCCCTGAAAAGTTAGGGGAATTGGCTCAAGAGGATGATTCATAGAAAGTACTAGGAAGAGCCTGAATCTATCTTCTCTGTAGAAGAGTTGCTTTTCTGCTGAAAAGAGTGAGAAGATAGTAGGATAAATTGGAGGAGAGCAGTAACGAGTGTGAAGCCTGGGGAAGATGCTATCAAAGCTTGCCTGCTCTGCCATGGCAGGAGCTGAGACTGTTGATGCATCTGCACACAGCCCAGCGTGTTTCCTGCCACCATCAGTGTTCAGCCAGTAGGGTCTCAAGAACAAAGAAGGCAGACTGTGAGATTGGTTATGTGACTTGCAGTTACAACAGTGGGAGTTGGACAGCTGGGGAACTGTGATGGAGGTCTATGCTAAGCAGGGAATGTAATGAAGACAGGGCCAGGAGAAAAATATCAGGGCCCAGGGAGCATAGGAACTGGCCCTGTGCTGTTGGCAGCAGGGTTTCTCTACAGAGAGAGCTTTCCTGGTTATCCTCAGTGCTCTGTACCTCACTCTGGCCCCGAGTCTCTCCAGATACTGTGACAGGCCTTACACAACCCATATGCTGCATGGGGTCAGGGCACCTCTCTTCCTCCTTACCTGCCTGGGCAGGGATGTGAGAAAGTGACTTATGAGAGAGTGGCCCCATCTCACCAGCCTCTTCCACAAGGAAACCTGCTGCACTCTGGGTTGAGCAGGAACGCATGCACAGTGACCCCTGGAGGACCAGTGGATTTATGAGAGGCTGTGATGTGCCAAACCACAAATGTGATCATAACCTCTTAATTTCTTCTCCTTTGAAAGGCACAGGCCTAACCACCTATTTACAAAACTGGATGAACATGGACTGTTTCCTCTGAAATCTATCTGATTTCTTCCCCAAGATCTAGTAGAAAGTGTATAAGAAGGGCTGTCCCTTAAAAATTAAATGTAATTATGCTACCACAAATGCTTCATGAAACTTGAGTTCTTTGGCATCTGACCAGTGGGAGGAGCAAAGCAGTTTTGATAACCTGGGCAGCCACAGGGTGTGCTGGAAGGCTTTTTTTCCCCTCAGAGGGTAGCCAAAACTCTTCCCTTTTTACTGAAAGTACTAGTTGCCATGGACATTTTTATGTAAAGATGTTACTATAGAATTTTGTCAGCAAAGATTTCATGAAGTGTTTCTCTTTTTTTTTTTTTTTTTTTTTTTTTTTTTTTTTTGGTAGAGTACAGAAAAAAAACCAAAACAGGTTATTCATTTCATAACAGAAATCCGTCATCTGCATACTAATAGTGCCTGCTGTGTTGGGGGTACTAGGTAGAGGGACAAAGCCAGACCTCTCTTTGTTCTTGGGTGTTCCATAGCCTGGAGGAGAGGGAAGGGATGAGAATGCAATGTGCTCAGGACCTTAGAAGTGGTGTGGAAGAGCAGAGAGGGTGGAGTAAGTAGCTTGTTCTTTGGGACTGCTGCACAGCCTCTGTGAGATCAGAGGAAGTTACAAAACAGTACATTCTCTGCCTGGGGGCTTCTGGATAAGCCATGGGAATGGAAAAGAGCTGAATCTGGAAGCATACCCAAAAGTTTGCCTGAAGCAAAGTGTCCAGAAAGGTGTTCCAGAACATGGGAACACCATGTCACAAGCTGGAGCAATGAGCAGGCTAGGCAGGTGAAGAGTGGCGGTGGGAAGGCCCAGGGGCTAGAACCCTGTCGGCATTGCAGGGGAGTGCCTGAGCACAAGGCTGCATTGGGAAGACTGAGCCAATGGCACAGGGGCTTGGACACCTTGAGTTAATTTTATTGAGCATTTCAGAGTTATCTCACTTCTAAGGAAGCCTGGGTGCAGAATTGTCGTAACTTCCTGGGTCATTAAGAAGTGCTGGCCCAGGGTCTGACTTCAGGTCTCAGAGTCAAAGCCATCCTCATTTTCTTCTACCTGCCTCTTCCCTCAGCTACTTGATGGTCTTAGGACCTTGCGCCCTACTCAGCTCTTCATTTTATACATAAAATTTTATACCTGTACTTGTTTGTAGAAATAGATCAGGCTTAATTTATATTTAAATTTATATCAGGATCAATTAATAAAAAGAGTAGCTTTTTTAAAAATAAGCTCTTTTTAAAAATATTTTTAGATTTATAGAAAAATTGCAAAGACAGACATTGTCAGCATCTTCCATTGCCATGCTCTATCAGTCAGAGCTGTACTTCATCCTCTATTGGATTTCACCTATTATTCCATCAGTGTTTTCTGTTTCAAGGTTCAGTCTAGACCCAAAATACAGTGACTTTCTTTTGACAAACACTAATGCATGGTGTCCAGAATTATGTTACATTATCAGATGCTCAATCTTGTGACTTAAAGTATGACATTTACTTGAACAAATATTGTCTAATTGAAAAAGAAACAAAAAGATATTGAGCTCTGAACTAATCATTATACTAAGCATGCTGGATAAGCAGCCAATTTCCATAGAACACCCAGTATTGTCATCTGATAATGCAACCCAGAAAAAAAAAAAGCAGGAATGCACACCCAGCAAACACTAATGAACTTCACTCATCCCCCATAATAATGTACCACTGACTGGGTGACTTAAAAGAACAGACCTTTATTTTTTTACAGTTTTGGAATCTCAAAGTCTGAGTTTCAGGTGCTAGCAAATGTGGATCCTGGTGAAAACCTCTTCCTGGCTAGTACATGGCTGTGTCCTCACGTGCCTTATCTCTGCACCTACTTGAAGAGATGTGCTATGTATTCCTTGTCCTCTCCTCCTCTAAAATCATAGTTTTATATGACCAGATCCCACTCTTATGACTTCATTTAACTTTAGTAACCACCTAAAAACCACACCTCCAAATACTGTCAAGTTGGAGACTACAATTCAGTTCATAGATAGTACAAAGAATGGAATTATATGAACTCTTTGTGACTCAGTCACAAATCAGAATAACACAGAAACTCTACAGTGTGTTAGTGTAGATGCAGTTACACATTTAGGACACATTTTAAACTCACTACTGAAGTAGTGGATGCACTGAGGATATAGCTTGCCCAACATGCACAAAAGCCCTGGGTTAAATCCCCAGCACTGTGTAAACCAGGAATGGCCACGCACATCTATAATCTCAACACTCAGGAGGTAGAACCAGGAGAATCAGTTCAAAGTCACCCTTGAGACAAGACTAGGCAACACAATACCCTGTCTTAAAGCAAACAAACAAAAAACAAGCTAACAAAAAGTGTATGCCATCTGAGCTGATGGTATAAAAGATCAGACAAGAAAAAAGGAAACCTCAATAACACCTTCATGTACAAGCTATTACCAGGAGTTTTCAGGTACTCAGTCATTAGGTTTTTCTTAGGTGTAAAACCTCTAGAATACTGCCAAACAACTATAAACTTTTTGTTAATGATATAGGCCATGACTTCTTGGGTTTCCTCTTCCATCTCAACGACATGTTCACTATGGAAACAGTAT
The DNA here is from genome assembly GCA_026225945.1 of Cricetomys ansorgei. Taxonomy (NCBI): domain Eukaryota; kingdom Metazoa; phylum Chordata; class Mammalia; order Rodentia; family Nesomyidae; genus Cricetomys; species Cricetomys ansorgei. The sequence goes on from JAMJFZ010001796.1 coordinate 23,135,441, forward strand.
GGTACAGAAACTTCACACGGCAAGAGAAACGACTGGGATTTGTTTTGAGTTTACTAATAAAGAAATTTACTAATTTACATAAATATAGTGTAATAGCCCTCCCTTCCCAGTGAATTAGCACAAGGTTTTACAGTGTATGTCAAGTTGATCTATAGTAAATGGGGGGTGGGGGGGTGGATTACAATGCTATTTCAGTTTGGGAAAGAGAGTAGGTGGTAATAGTATAATCAAGAAAAATATGGGAGAAGGAATAGATTTGAAGGCAGAAGGAAGAGAGGACAAAGTATTTTGGTAGGGGGCACAGGGAAAGATACTAATTTGTCTCTGGTATTATAGAAAATGCGAATAATATTCAGTGACAGCTATCCAGCTATCTGTTACCATTTGAAAGTATATTAAAGTCAAATTATTTTATTAAAGGAAAATGTCATATGATCAGTTTTGGTTTTTGTTTTGTTTGATTGTTTATTTGAGACAGGGTCTCACTATATAACCCTGGCTGGTCTGGAACCTTCTATGTAGACCAGGCTGGCCTTAAACTCACAGAGATCCGATTACCTCTGCTTTCTGCCTCCCAAGTACTAGTATTAAAGGCGTGTCCACTATGCCCAACAAGATCAGTTTATTGTGAGATTAAAACATAGTAAGAAAGAGAAATTGTTCAAGATTAAAAACCTGCAAAATGGGGCTGGCAAGATGGCTCAGTGGAAAACAGTGTCTGCTACCAAACTTGATCTAAGTTCAATTTCTAGTAACTATATGGTAGAAAGAACTAATGCCCCCAAATTGGCCCCTGATCTCCTCATATGCACCATGGTATGTAGCAAAATGGGTGATTGGTTGGCCAATGTCAACATGAATTTATAAACTTCAGTGTCATAGTTACATTTTATTATTCAGTTTCAACTCCAGCATAATTTTGTAGTTATGGTATGTTAAATTACTAAATTAAGTAACTGATGATCTTACTTTGATAAAGCTCTGAGGAGTTTACATTCAGTCTTTGAGTTCTTAAGTATGTTGTTCAATCAGAATAGTTATGCCCCAAAGCCTCCATGCACTTTAAATATTTGTTTATTTTTATCTTATGTATATGAATATACGTGTACCCTGTGCATGCCTGGTGCCCACAGAGGCCAGAAAAGGTGTCAGATCACCTGGAACTGTAGTGAGCCACCATGTGGGCATTAGGAACTATAGACCCAGTTCCTCTGCAGGAGCAGCAAGTTCCCATAGCTGCTGAGCATCTCCCCAGCTCCCTCCACTCATAGACTTCAAATCATCTCCAGAGCACTCATAATCACTAATGCAGCAGTTGTATTCTATTGCTTGGAGAATAATGACCAAAAGCAAGTTATATGTATTTTCTACAAGTGCGATTTTTTTTTTTTTTAGAAGGAGAAACCTTTCCAGCCTTGATAGAGGCTAAGGCTCCAGAGATTGGACTGTGACCACAAACAGTGACAGTGTTTGTTACCACCTGACACCTTCTCTTCCTACTTCTCAGTGAACATTCCCTTGATTCAAGAGCCCTTGGCAGAGCCCGAGACAGTGTGCTCTTTCTGCAGAGACTTCTGAGACTGAACCTCCTTTACCTTTATCCCACTCTGGAAGCTCAAACTGGTCACCAAAGCTCTGCCTCTGGGCTGTGCCTGGGCTGCCTGAGACAAGCTCCTGAAGGTTGGACAAGGGTGTTCAGAAGCTCTCCTCTGTTCACAGGTGGTCCCCATGCTTCCCAGGCTTCTGTGTGAGGAACTGTGCAGCCTCAACCCCATGACTGACAAGCTGACCTTCTCTGTGATCTGGACACTGACCCCTGAGGGCAAGGTAACAAATTATACGTTGTCATTCATGCTCCACTTACCACTGTCCCACCCTATGTATCGTGCTAAGCACGCGCTATGTGCCTGCACTGGACTGGAGTTCCATGGTGGCTAGATGCAAAACATCTGGGGTAGCAACTGTGGGGAAGAAGACTAAGGACCCTGGCCTCTGAAAAGCCAGTCCTACTGAGGATGCAAGACTGACCCTACTCTCTGCCAGTACTTACCAGCTAACAGAGGGCACTGATTGTGAGGTGGGAGCCTAGCGTGAAAGTTGGGTTCAGTGAGGGTGGATGTGCATCTGGAAAGCCAGATAGGAGGCCAGGCATAAATGAATTGTGGGAGTCTGTGTTCTCTGACATATCCTGAGGAAGATGGTGGTGAGGGTTGCAGTATCCTGAAAGATGGCCGGAAATGCAAAGACTAGCAAAGATTAGGACAGTCACACTTCAATCAGAGGATAGAGGAGTAGAGGGTGTCAGCAAGCACTCCCTACACACAGGAAGGAAAGAAGATGAGTAAAGATGATAGATCCTTGGGAAAACAAGCTTCCTCCCTGAAATGAGCAATTGTAAACATCACAACAGGGTCATGTTTGTGGACCTAGGGCTTACTCAGTGCAGGCTTCTGCAGTTACCAAAGCTGGTTGCAAACACCGTGAAAGAGCATGGGAAATGTGTATGCTGTAATAATAAATGGAAGTGAAAAAAGATATTTAATTATAAAAAGGTTCCAAATAAAGATGGAAGATTAAATAACCACATTGATTTTCATTCCATCCCAAAACCTCACTAAAACAACAGTAAAGAGATTTAAAAAAAAAAAAAAGAAAAGAAAGAAAGAAAAGACATAAACCCACAAGGACAAAGAGAGTGGGAGAGGAGACAACAGCAACAAAACTTTGGAAGCAGGAGAACAGATGGATGAGTAGTAACTGACTTAGCAGTCCTGAGAAAGCCTAATCCTGAGCCAGAAATGGAGGAAGCCAAGAAACAAAAATTCAGAAGTTGACAGCACCACATAGCTCTGGGAGATGGGGGAAGGGTGGGGAGAGGAGGCTGGCACCAGTATTGGTGGAAAGTTCATTGAAAAGATTGACCCTCCTGGTCTTAGCAGAAGACCTAGGGATTTTTTTTCTCTATAGATAATGCAAATAAAGGGCTGTCTGAAGCAAGGACAACAAACACTCTTGTACAGTTCCTCAGTTCCAGAATTTTAGGTACCAGGCTTCTACCCTGTGAGGCAGGAGGTAGGAACATCTTTCTCTGAGGATTCTGAGTAATGAAGAATAAAGACTCAGTGTTCTTAAGGACCAGTCAGTAGCCCAGCACTGTCTGGTACAGTAAAGCGGCAGTAAACTTGACCTGTGCAGTAGGGTTAGCCTTTGGGGATTTCTTTTCTTTTTTTCAGACCTGGTCATACTATGTAACCATGGATAGCCTGGAGCTTGCTATGTAGACCATGCTGGCTTGGAGCTCACAGAGATCCTCGTGCCTCAGCCTCCCCTGTCACTATGCCCAGCTAAAGTATTTTACTTTCATGCTGAAGAGATAACCAAGTGGAAAGTGTCTTTCCTGAAGTCAATACAGTAAAGCACACTTACAGGAGAAAAACCCATCCTTGATACCCTTAGAGAATTTCTAAACAGAAGCTATCTAGCTACAATCGATAACTTAAAAGGGCTGGTTTTGAGAGACAGGGTGGAGCTTTTAGAAATTAAAAGCAGGATAGAAGAAATGAAGGAGATCCATGATTCTTATATGAAATGAAGTTGATTATCCCAGAATGAACAAAGAAAGGAAAATTAGAGGATCAATCTGAGACACCCAGCATCTGCTCTGCTCTGTTCCAGAAATCAAAGCAGAGGAGACAGGAAGAAATGCTGAACTAAACTATTCATTCCTAGAGGATGTGACTTTCTGGGTGCACAAAGCTCTTTGCAAACCCAGTGGTAGAGATGTGTCATCTCTAACTTATAAACCATCTTGCAGTTTCAGGATATAGGAGACAAGGAGAAGATCCAGAGGATGTCTAAAAAGGGCCAGGAGGAAGGGACACAGAGTAGATCAGAAGGCAGAGCAAGTTCAGACTTTCATTGCAGCCAGCCCTAGAAGCTTTATGATGGCATAGGTAAAACTCCCTTTCTAGAAGGCTAGGATCTCCATAAGATAGATGTACACAGCTAAGGCATCAGTAAACTGAAAGTCAAAATGCGTATCTTCAGGCATGTCAAGTATCACTTACAAAGCCCTTTTCCTGGAAGCTTCAAAAGGCCTTATTGTTGGGTCTGTGATCATAGGAGCTGAGGCAGGAAGCTTGTTAGTTGAAGGCCAGCCTGGGATTCTCAGAGAAATTATCTCAAAATAGAATGAGAAGAGAAGGGAAGGAGGAAGAGGTTGAAGAGAATGGATAAGGAAGAAATGTGAAGGAAAATAAAAAAGGGAGAATAACAAAGAATAAGAGGAAGAAAGCTGCTGGATTAGAGACATGGCTCTGTAAGTAAAAGTACTTATATGCAAACATGAGTGCCTATGTTCCAATCCCTAGAAACCATGTAAAGCTAGACATAGTGGTGAGTATATGTTATCCTAGTGTCCCTACCTTGACATGTGAGGCAGAGCAAAGAGAATCCCTGGAATCTCTGGGCCAAATGCAGCAACACAACAAAAGGACCTTGTCTCAATCTATACTAGAATGTAGGAACTGACTCCTGAGGTTGTCCTCAGCTTCTGTATGTGCACTGTGAAGGGAGTGCCCACATGTACACAAATGCACACACACACACGTGTGTGTGTGTGTGTGTGTGTGTGTGTGTGTGTACACTACATTAGGTCATAAGAATGGGACAATGGTCCAACAAAGTTCATGCCCATAAAAAAAAGGCACAGCAGAGAGCTTTCTGTGGAAGCTGACATGTGGAAGATGCTGCATAAAAGCAGCTGCTGAATTCAAGTCATGGAGACAGCCCTCAACCAGGAACTGGACTGGCTGGCACTTGATCTGGAACTTCTAGCCTTCAGATCTGTGAGAAATAAATTTCTATGGCTTAAGCTACTTGGTTTGTGGTATTTTGTTATAGCAGCCCAAACAGACTAACACAATATCAGATGAACTTTGTTAATTAGGTTACATAAAAATCTACTGAGAATAGACCTTTTACCCAGGCATGACTTTTTAGCATACATTGGCCATTTAGAAAGTACTAACTTAATATGCTGATCTCTAACTGTAGACTCATTCTGTTATATAATATTTTTAAAACCACATCATTGGTGTCTTGCTATTCTTATAGTTCAACCTTTTCAGTATTAGGAAACCCATGTATCATGTATCAGATACAGGGTTTCTAAAATTCTAATTTTGTGAAAGTTCAACTTATATTGATGAGCAATGTCAGTTGTTTCTTTGAAGTACTAAATAACCCAGACTAAATAACCGTGGTTTCCATGTCAGCTGTTCTTTCAGATAAAAATGGTATTTTTATAAGAATGCTATCAGTTCAGCTTATACCTAGTTATGTACATTTTTTTTTCAAAAGTCATCCTCCTGCCTCATAAAGTATAAGGAACAAATACAAGTACTCAGGTTTGAGACATAGCAAAATAATGAATTTTACTTGTCCAGTGAAAACATTCTAAATGTTTTTAGATGTTCTAAATGGAATTAGAACTAACTCTTTTTTCTTTGCTGGTGTGTGGTAAAATGGTGACTGCTGTGTCCTACACAGGTGAAATATTTTACCTGTCAAGGCTTCCAGATCATTGCTATAAATGGCAATATTAGAACAGGCTATGGAATGCCCTAGATTATGACTAAAAACAGTTTGGATCGCATAGGCCCCTGAATGAGACTCAAGGGCCCCTGAGAGTCTATGAACCATGTTTTGAAGATGAAGACTATTGTTTGGCCAAGGAAACGAAAATAAAACAGGTTTGAATCTGATAGGGGAGAAGGGGCTGTACAGGGAAAACAGTGACATGTCGTATTTGTATAACCACAGGAACGTACTGCTGCAGTGAGTGCTAACAGTTCTGAGACAGCTGCAGCCCCGGGCTGCGTAGTGAGTTCTAGGTCAGTCAGGGCTACATATCGAGACCCTGACTTAAAAACAAAAACAAAGATAAAACAACAACAAAAATGTTAGAATGATGTATACTTTCATTAAAAAAGAGTTCAAGTACATGTAACATAAGGAAAACATCACAGTAAGCCTCCATCCCTGTATCCCCAGATTCAGTACTGTCAGTACTTGGTCCTCTGTTAAGACTACAGTATTTTAAAACAAACCACAGACATGTCATTTCACTCCTGTGTATTTTGATATGTGCCAAAAAATCTGGGCATTTTCTTATATAACCACAATGTCCTCAGCATACCTAACGATGAATATTGGTGTCAGGATGCCATCCAAAACCTAGTTCATAATACATTTCCTTGGTTCTTTCCAATTGATTGGCCCAAATTGAGATCAAGTAAAGTTATACACGTTACATTTGGTTTTTATAGCTCTTAACTATCTGGTAAAAAGTTCCTTTTTAAGATCTGAGAGGCAAACATTATCTGAACTACAGAGAGAGAACTAAGAATACAGTGTGCCAGCAGCCATATTCTGGTAGACGTGGGAGCAAGTTTGGGGGTGGTGAATGGAAAATGACCAGAAGGAAATAAAACAGAATGCCAACAGTGGCTGTATTTGGATAGTAAAACTGTGAGTAATTTTTTGTTTTTCTTTTTTTTTTCTACTTTCTAATGTCTTTTAAAAATGTGAACAATTTCTATATTTTTATAAATACTTTTTTTTTAGAAACTGTAACTAAATAGAAAATAGAAGCCCATAGAAGCATCCTAACCTGAGTCAATTAGAAAAGAACACTGTTTCTGAATTGTGCTGCCAGGGGTAGACCTGAGAAATTGAAGCTGCCTGGTCTAGTGTACTTCTAGAATATAGAATGTAGGTACCATAAAAGAAACACTAGAAAAATGTAAACTCCAACACTCACTGGCCTTTGGGGTTTCTTTTGGGAAGCAGTATATGGAACCTAGGCCTTCTGCTTGATGAGGGCTGGAAGACAGGTGTAAAAGAGGCATGGGTTTACAAGGGTGCTGTGCCTCCAAACCACACCAGTTAGGAAGTATGAGGGTTGGAATTGTGGGCAGGGTGGTGAGGCAAGGCCCACTAACCACACTCTTCATTCTGTGACTACTCAAACACCCTCCCCAGGCCCAGTAACCACATGAGAGGTAGATAGTTGGTAAGCCCAGGGATGTGGTGACATCACTCACCCATAGTCAAGAATCCCAGAATGAAAGGTTCAACACCACACTCCAGGCCCAAAGGCTGCTAATCCAAGACACTGGTAAGGAAAGCCTGAGCGAAGCTTGAAACCAGGTGGGAGGTCAGGGTGCCATGAAAGGCCCTGGGGGCAAAGATAGCCCCACTTCAAGAGCCCAAGTGAGTAAAGAGGAGCACGTTCAAAGCCTGTGTGGCTGAAGCTCCAGGCTGAGTTTGCAGGTTGGGGTTGGGGGTCTTGTCTTGCTGTAGGGACATCAGGTTAGCAGTAGTGGTGCAGGGCAAGCAGCACCAGGCCACTACTGCTGTGTGGCCACCGGTCTCTCCTGGTGCTGAAGTGGAGAAAGCTTTTCAGTCTTCATAGGCTATTGTAATATCCTGCTTCCTAAGGCTGGCATGGCCTGCTATCAGAAGGCTGCCCCAACAGTTTTGTTTTTGTTTTTGTTTTAATGTGGATATTTTCAGCACCCACATGAAAAATCTCTACTCTCATTAAGCCAGTGCTGGTGACACTCCTCTTCCACATGAATATTCCTACCTTTCCCCATCCTTACAAGCTCTTCATTCAGTAAAAATGCCCCCATTGCAGCCTGAAAATAAGACCTTGTTCTCTGGCTCTATTAATGGCCAGCCCCTCAGACCTTAGGTCTCTGTGCCCTTCACATCCACATGGGGCAAGTCCAAGCTGTCCTACTTTTGCTGTGCCTCTCTTCAGTCCTCTTTCTCTTACCACAGTGGCTACCATAGTTCCAGTCCACATCACCTTATTCTGGACCTTCCAGTCTGTTTCCTCACTAGAAGCGGAGTGATTCCTTTATAGTATTTCTTAACTTCCTCTGACCACATGTCTTGATTAGCCCCCAGAGTCCAGTCTTTGGAGCATGTCTTACAGAAACTAGCTCTCTCCCTACATGATCATCTGTCGCTCACCTCCCAGGCCCTCATCTTGCTACCGAGGGGTTCGTTGAGCTTAACAGGAAGTTGTCACACTAAGACTCCATACATGCTTCTGCCCATTCCTTGAAGACCTTCCCCTCATCTCTGCTAGCCAGAAGCCTGCTTCTCCCTTGTGACGCAGCTAACATGCCATTTCTTCCAGGGTCAAGTCCAGGACCTCACACTGAAACCCAAGCCTTGTGACAGCTTAGCAGTCACTCATTCACTTAGTGAATACTGAGTGATGTTTGTTGTGCTCACATACCATACAAGGTTTTGAAGACCCCAGATTAAATCTCCATCAAAACAGAAGCCAGTCTCTACTGGTGGTAGAGTTGTTTCCTACATGTTTTAAATTTCTACAGTGAAAACATATTGCAACTTAAAAGAAATAGTCATTTTGAGATTTATTTTTTCTAATACGCAGATGAGGGCTATTGGAGTGTGTTTGTAGGGTGAGTGAAAGGTAAGCAGACAAGATGAGGAAGAAGTGACACTTTTGGAGCCTGGTTAAGAAGGTAGTGGTAGGCTCAGGACTCTCAGCCTATGTGGAAGATGAGCTCCCATAGGACAAGGACCCCCCCCATATCCCCATCTCACCTACCTTGAATAGAATGAAGGTAGAGAGCTGGGAATGAGGTTCACTAGATCGTGAGAAGGTGTTTAGATGACTGCCTGTCACTTCCCCAACGGTAAACGTCATCTGCTCCACACTTTAGGGCCATTTCTACCCCATCCTCTTCTCCTGCCAGACTCTTATGCCCATACCTGAGTTTTACTTTTCCCCCCATAGTTCAGTACCCTATAACCAGAAAATGTGTAGAAATCTTTTTCCTCGATTTCCACATCTGTTTCCACTGGCCCATTTATCTCGGTTGTCTAGTTAGCAGGTGGGCCCCGGGTAAGCACTTACATCCTCAGCAGCCTGTCCAACCCTATGAAATTGCATGCTGGGAGTTGAGCAGTGTCTCAGACAGCCCTGCCCTGTTTCCTCACAGCACTGCTCTTCATTCCCTTAAGGACCTCTGTGGACTTCCACGCCTTGCCACTGGCCTGCCGGATACCACCACTGAAAAGCTTGAAAGAGCAACTGTTGTGTTCTTCCTTGGTCACTGTGCTCCAAATGTAGGCTCAAGGTGACATGTAGCTTGGGGCTTCTGCTAAAAGCAGTGCTGGTGTTGTGTTTCATGCCCAGGCACCCTACTAGAGACCTTGCCTGAGCAGCTCCAAAAGGACAGTAGCTTCAAAGACTGGGTCTGAGAATCAGAGAGAAGTTCTCAGGATCTCTCCTCTTAGTCATTACCAGAAACAGAGCCTAGCTGGTTTACTTCAGACCTGTAGTGGCACTCTGCACCAAGGGAGGGTTGGAAAGAACTTCTGTTCCATACCCCTATTGTGTCCCAGTTTCCTGCTGAAGTCACCAGTCAGCTAGATAGATTACCTATGGTCACTTCAGAGGAACAGCAGAACTCAGTTGTGAACACTGATTATGTTATCAATCTTAGGGATAAAAATCAAAATTCAAAATGAAACATTTTCGAGAAATGAAATGAGACATTTGTTTTAGTAAACAACAGAATAGGTGGCTTACTAAGTCTTACAGCAAAGTCAGGGGCTTGTGAGCTGAGTGCCTTACTTACAGCAAGGACAGGGGCTTGTGAGCTGAGTGTCTGTCTTACATTCAGGACAGGGTCTTGTGAGCTTGAATGTCTGTCTTACAGCAAGGACAGGGGCTTGTGAACTGAGTGTCTATCTTACAGTAAGGACAGGGGCTTGTGAGCTGAGTGTCTGTTTTACAGCAAGGACAGGAGCTTGTGAGCTGGCTTTCTGCAGACCTGTTCTAAAAAGGACTAGGGCACTAGACTGACCTGGCAGACAGTATCTGCAATGTTTCCTGGGTCAAAATTTCCTCTCCTGCTTTCCACATTCTCCATTCTTGCTTCCTCCCTTCCCTCCTCTAGTTTCTTTCCTGTGCAGCAGAGATAAGCCTGTAAAGATTCCTCCTGCAATCCTCAGAAGGAAAGACTTTGAAGCTCACACCTGCTCAAGTGCCTTCACCCACTGTCATGGGAACAAAATTCTGTCTCCTAGCCACACCAGAGCCTCCAGGCTCAGCTAGAGTTTCATTTCCCTCTAGTAGGTGTATGTGGCAAAGACTTGGTTTCCTCTGCTTCCTTGTGTTTAGTTTAGAAGTTCACACAGCTGCCAACAGATCAAGATGGGAAAAGACCTAATGATCTTGGGACTGGAGGACAAGCCAGAGGAGTGCTAAGATTGTCTAGTTAACTCCAGCTTCTTTTCTATGCAAATGAGTCTTTTAGAGAGTTCTAGCCTATAAACAAACTGACTTAGAACCCAAACATGCTTGCAGACTTGGAACCAGCCCTGTGCTGCCAGAGTTCTGAGGCACACTCCTTAGCAGGCTCTGTCCTGTCCCCTACCCCCTTCACCCATCAAGAGCAAGCCTGTAAGATAAATGGGGCTGCTGTGCTGGGGTAGCAGAATTCCATTCTACCCTGCTTTCTCTTGCTAGAAGAAACCTGGGTCTCATTCAGTTACCTCAGGCCCCAATCAAGGGAAAGCCTAGTGAAGGGTACCTCCCCTCACCCTGAAGCCACCCCCACAGTTTTGGCCAGTTCTGAAAGGAGTCAGCTTTGTTTCCATCAAGCACCACCTGCCCTGTGCTGTCCCCCAGCTTCTCTGCTTTCTGCCCAGGTCTTTTCCACTTTCTTCTTGGCACCTTTGACTTGCCTTTTGGCCATGCTGGCCAGGATGGTCTTGCCTTATAGCTGTAAGAAGCAGCGACAATCAGCTCTCCCACCACCATGCCACACAGCCTGCTTTCATTCTAGTCAGGAAAGTGTTTCATTCTGCCTAACAGGCTTTTTGAACTAAGTGTTCTCTATGTGGAAGTTCAGAGGTGCAGAAGTCACTTCACATCTAGTTATTTAAAATTTTAAATTAGCTTCATTTTTGGCATCTTAATGAGGTGCTGATATTTTTCAGAGGATAAATTTTTTAAAACATTTGCATGAAATAGGACAAGATGTCCAAAGGTTTTGCCACACCTCTGTATCTATAAACTGTGGAAATGAATGTGTATTTGAGGTATATTTTGTTTCTCCATCATCTATATTATGACTTCTGCTATAAATAAATAATATGTATTTATTTTTTAAACCCTCAAGATTCTTTAGTCTGAATCTTTAAGTATGGACCTAAGAGTTTATGTGATTCTTGAGAATTCTCCACTTGTTTGCCCAGCTGTTAAACTGACTGTAAATCATCCCTCTCCCCGAGATGTGTCAAAATGATGCCCAAAGGCAGTGTCCTGAGCCTGGACCCGCAGGTCTGTTCTGTTTTTGGCCTTATAGCTATCAGGATGTAGGCCTGGAAGCAGATGCCTCCTTAGACGACTGTTTCCTAGCCATGTGCCTTCAGTCTGTGGCAGCACTGTACTTCACCTGACGTTCCGAACAGTGGTACCCCACCATCTGTGCTAGCTGAAGAAGGGAGAGGCCTGAATCCTGTGATTATGCAAAGGAAGCAGGGCATAATCTCCTCAAAGTTTTTGTTCATGTGTTTCCTCCTCTGTTTTCCCCCACCTTTTCCATGAAAAGCCCTTTGTCTTCCTCCACTTGCCCTGCTTATGGACTGGGTGTTGATGTGAGTACAGTTTTCAGATTGGAAATTAATGAGGTGTTTCATCAAGAGAGGCCTGCCTTCCACCCCGTGTGGCTGGCTGCTCCCACATCCCCTCCATGTGGGTCTTTGCTGCTTTCTCTGTGGGCAGCTGCCCCTGGCTGGCATCCTTCTATTGACTTTCCCCAGAGGTATTTTCAAAGCTGCTTTTCCCAGGCTAGGAACTATTCTAGTGAATGTCAGCTGTGCCTCCCACAAGTCCTGAGCCATGGTAAAGCCAGGCAGCCTTGGCTGAGGAAGGAAGGAAGTTCCAAAAGGCTCTCCTTTTTGTGTTTGTGAAGAAGACTGGCAAGGAATTTCAGGGATGCAGGAATGAAGTAGAGGAAGGGAAGTCAGGTAAAGGAGTTACGGGAACTAGCACTGGGGTAGAAAGTTTGGTAATGTCCATGTGGTGGGTGGAGAAAGGATATCTGTCTTGACTAAGAAGGAAACAAAGGCACAGAGATGCCCATTAGGCAAAAACAGGTGCTTCTAATAGAATAGTGCACTGCTAGTGGGCATGTGCACAGTCTTTGGTGAGGACTGGAGGACATATAATACACTTTAAGAACTCGTTAAGTAGCCGAGTAGTGGTGGCACACGCCTTTAGTCCCAGCACTCGGGAGGCAGAGGCAGGCAGATCTCTGTGCGTTTGAGGCCAGCTTAGTCTACAGAGTGAGTTCCAGGACAGCCAGAATTACAACAGAGAAACTCTGTCTCAAAACAAATAAACAAAACGCCAAAAAAATCCTTAGGGTTACACATGACTGCTAGGCAGGGCTCAACAATCAGAAGGCACCAAGGAAGCAAAGATGTATAGAGCCAGGACACGTGGGCTGACAGGTAGAAAGGCATCTAAGAGCCTTGTACAACTTGCTGCAAAATTTTGCGTATAAGTACTTAGAGTTCTCAGAGCAGTCTTTAGATTTTAAACCAGTTCTTGTTCCTCCAGCTTATGTGACCACAGGTATGCCTTCATTGTGTGGTAGTTACCTTCACTTGAACATCATCGACTAGGGAAGAGGTAGGCTACAGGAGGCTATATGCCAAGACCTGGGTGTAGGATGGAGTCCATGAGCTAGCTCACTGGAAAGTATAATGGAAACCCTTCCCATGGGCCCTTCAATGCAAGTCTCCCCTGTGGCCTTGCTTTGTGCCTAGGGAGTTAATGTTGTCTGTTGAATTCAGCCACAGCCTGGTAGAGTCTAAATTGCCTGAGGGCAGTAGCTTCTGTATCTCGTTCATCTATGTGACACCAGTCAGAGCACACAGTCAGTGTTCCATTGAGTGTATATGTATGAATGGCTAAGCACAATCATTCTGTCTTTGCAGATCCTTGAGGAGTGGTTTGGCCGTACCATCATTCGTTCCTGCACCAAACTGAGCTACGACCATGCCCAGAGCATGATTGAAAATCCGACTGGGAAGATCCCTGAGGAAGAGCTACCCCCCATCTCTCCAGAACACAGCAGCGAGGAGGTGCACCAGGCAATCCTGAACCTGCATAGTATTGCAAAGCAACTTCGCCAGCAGCGTTTTGTGGATGGTGCACTCCGTTTAGATCAGGTCAGTGTCTTTTTTGTTTAGTGCAATCTTGAGTTTGGCTTGTGCCTGAAACCCAAAGGTGAGAGGTAGCCTGGTCATTTCTTTCTCCCCAACAATTTCCCCTGCCGCTCCACCACACTGTGGTAACATGAGTTGTGGCAGGATGGCATCCGTGTTGGTAGTTCTGTGACTCTTAGCTGCTCTCACCTGGAGAGCCTGTGTCCAGGATTTGAATTCTCATTTGTTAGATGACATTGATGTGACAGGTGCCTGGGAAAAACAAGGGAGGAAGGACTTACTTTTGGCTCATGGTTTCAGAGGAACTTGGAACTTGACTCTATTGTTCATGGCCCACAGTGAGGAAAAAGGATACATAGGAAGCATGTGGCCCAATGGAGCTGCTCATCCTGCGGCAGTAAGCAGAGAGAGATAGAAAGACTGACAGACATGTGAAGGGCCAGAGACAAGGTATACTTCCAAGGGGAAACCCCCAGTGATATCAGTGAATCTAAGAGCTGGTTCTTTGAGAAGACAGACAAGTTTGAAATACCAACTAGTCAAAAGAAATAAAGAGGACCCAAATTAACAGAATCAGGAATGAGCAAGGAAACATACAACAGACACCAAAGAAATTGAGAGTTTCATAAGGGAATACTTTAAAAACCTGTACTCCATTAAGTTGGAAAATCTAAAAGAAATGGATGAGTTTCTGGATTCAGCCAAACCACCAAAATTAAACCAAAAAGAAGTCAACAACCTAAACAGACCCATAACAAATGAGGAGATTGAAATAGTAATAAAAAGCCTTCCAACTTTAAAAAAAAAAAGTTCAGGGCCAGATGGATTCACAGCAAACTTTTACCAGACTTTCAAAGGAGATCTTCAACCAGTCCCGCTTCAGCTGTTAAAAAAGCAAAGAAAAGAAAGAAGCAGAAGGAGCACTCCCAAATCCCCCTGTGAAGCTGTGGGTCTCTTTTTGTCACCAGTTGTGTCCCCTCACAAAGGCTTCTTCCTCTGTTCCCTACTTCACACTTGGTGTTCCCTGGCTTGGAGCCTGCCTTCTAGTCATCTCCATTAACAGTTCCTCCCTGATTCTAAGTGGCTAAACTGATGCTAATGATGACAGAATCTGTCTCGCTACTTCTGATGTCCTCCCCAGCTCAGGTCTAGCCTCTCCACCTATCTTCATAACTGCCCTAATGCCCCTCAGTATCTCACCAGTGCTTACCTTTCCTTCTGCATAAATCAGTGCTTGTTGCCCACTGCATGGTACAGAGGCTTCCTGGTGTCCTCTTTTCCCTCTAATCCACCGGGGCATTATGTGTGTGCTCCCAGACCTGGGTGTGCCAGTTGCACAGGCTGCTGTAATTATGCTTTGACTAAATATTAGGTGGACTGATCAATACAAGCCTCAAAAGAAAGCTGCTTCTTTTGTGAACACGTAAGTGTTTTGGAAAGACCTGGATGAGATAAGTCTCAAGAATTTCTCTTCTTTAGGTAAGACAGCTGTATAGGAGCTGGGAAATCTTAAAACCCAGGAGGCATCTAGTCTCAAGTCACTTTACAAATGAATTGTGGGACTGAGGGAGGTCTTCAAAAAATGAATTGGGTTTAGTTTCATCAAAAAATACTATACAAATCTAAGGTGTTGGCACACATGTATTCCCAGCACTCAGGAGGCTAAAACAGGATTGAAAATTGAAAGCCACATGACCTTGTGGGAAAAATACGAAGGAGGAGGAGAAGGGGAAGAGGAAGAGGAAAAGGAAGAAAAAGGAAATGAAAAAGAAAGGGAGAGAGTGAAAGAGAAGGGAAATGAAAAGAATGAATTTAGTTTTCTCTCACTTTGTAGCTCAGACTAGATTTAAACTCATGGCTAGCCTCCTGCTTCAGCTTCCCAAATGCTGAGATTACCGATGAGCCACCACACTAGGCACCAACTTTTACTTTTTAAAGTCTTACTGTTTTCAAAAATGGTGAAGAAATGTACATCTATGTAAATTAAGCTATAATACCAAATGTTAAGTTGTATGTTATGTGTGCCTGTTCTGCTTAATTCCCTTACCTACTTGACTTTTACAATGAAAAGCCAACTGTTACTCAAGCCCAGCAAATGAGATTTCTGAAGTCCCATTTCAAGATGTTTCCTCATCAAGTTTCGGTACCAAGTTCAACTTGATTAAATAGTCTGTGAACTGAGAGGGAGGGGAAAAAAAAGAAAAACAGAGGCAACCTCAGCTGCCTCCCCTTAGAGGAGGAGTGGTCATCGAGGGAATGACCACAGGTTATTGATGGAGGGCAAGCTGCTGGCATGACTGAGAATCAGAATTTTATTGTGAAAAGACTTTATATATCTATATCTCAGGATCCTCTTAACTCATAAATTAGAAGGCTGGGGTCCCCACAGGTAAATGAGTTGCTCATTGCCAGACATTCAAGTAGCTCTTTGTTTGGTTTTCCTCCATTTATTACACTATGCTGACATAAGAGAAAAAAAATAAAGTTTGTCTTTAAAGTGAAGGGAGAAACACCCTCAAAACCTAATTAGGTTCCAGTTAATTAGGGTTTGAAAATAATGAATTTGTGTTCCTGGAATTGATTCCTTAGTTCCCCAGAAAACAAATCTGTAGACCCCCACATTAGATGAGACATCAATCTTTGCAGCCAAGGACACTGGTGAGACCATTTATAAATCAGCTAAATGGCTTTATTCAGAAGCTCTGCATTTGTTCTCTTGTCCCTGTTGCCTTCTTTGCCCTCACAAGTTCATTTTCCTTGGTGCCTTTTCAGTGGCCTGCTGTTTGGAGTTGTTCTCTGAAGCTTTGTCTGCCATAGTTCACCGTGTCCATGTTTTGGGTGGCAGTTCTAAAAAAGCACATCCTTTTATGTCAGCAGCAATTAGAGATCAATCTTAGCAATGCAGAGGCTTTGCCTTTCTAGGATATCCATTTATTTGATGACCCTGAGACTGAGTAAGGGTAGAGGACCAGGCATTAATATGCTGCCTGTTTGCAGAGTCGGGAGCATGGGCTTGATAAGCACAGAAAAGCAAAGCAACTTGACCAACTCAGCTGCTGGCCAGCCTGAGAGAGTGAGCTTCAGCCCCAGCCAGCTGCCTGGCTCCAAGCCCTGGGGCACAGCTGACAGTCTTGTTCCCTGAGTCTGATGTGCTGCCTATGCTGGAAAGCAGTCTAGAATTCTGCTTTGAGGCAGAATAACTCTAAATGGCACTCACCTAGAGCTGGCCCCTGATGCTAACAAAGTTCTTCCAGAAGGTGATTCTTATATGTGTCACTGCCCGCAAAGCGACACAGGCCTCCAAGACCACCTTGTGATTCTTGGTCAGCTGAGTTGAATAATGACCCTTCTGGGTGGCTTGTCTCTGTGAATCCATGTTTTCTGCTGCCAGGGTAGTTCAAGGACTTGATACAGAAGGTCGCTTTACTTTAATCATTTGTTTACAATATATGTCTCACCTGTATCTTAAAAGGGAGCTCCCATAATGTGGCCCAGACTTATATGTATGTAGAATAAAAGAAATCACAGTGGTTTCTAATATCTACATCCTGCATTTGATGCAAGGGGAGCTGCCAGAGGGATTCTGACCCTCACTGACATACGCCTGCCTCCCTCAGCAGATGCCATGTAGGGAGGAAGATAGAACTGCCTGGCTTGGCTGCACATAAGACCCTGCATCCCTTTTGAGGTTCTAGCTTAGCTGTTGCCCTCAGAAAGGATACGATAGAGAGGTAGTGGTGTACCAAATGGATCCCCAGTACTATGACATCTTAGAAATACTGGATGGTGTCAGGAAACTCCACCCACTGCTTTCTGAAGCTCCCCTAACCTATTTCTCATCAGCTAGGTTAAGGCTTTTATGAGAAACCAACCAGGGGCTTGTAGAGGTCAGTCAGGGTCCCCCAGCAGGCAGTGAGAATGGTGACTCTATGAGTTTAGAGGGGCTTGGAAATCAAGAGAAGGAAAAATCAAGAGAGGAAAACCTGGAGCAAATTCCTACAAAGTAAAATAGCCTTTACTAAGTTCTCAGCTCTGTCATCCATAAAACCTACTTGACACAGTTCTGAGGCCCAAGCACCATGCAGTTTCTTTGTCAAGGTAGCCTTACTAATGGAAGTCACTCTTGAATACCCTGGGACTCAAGCTGTGGGATGCTGTTGTTTAACCCTAACCTAGGCTAGCCTTTCAGTCAGCATTGGCAGGCTTTCCCAGGAAGGGCCAGATAGTAAATGGCATGAGGTCCAAATGGCCTGTCTCTGTGACTCAGCTCTGCCTGGTAGTGTGAAAGTACCAAGTGCTCCAAATAAATGAAGACGGTTGACATGCAGTAAAACTTGAAGGTCACTGAGATTTGGATTTCATATCATTGTCATGGGCCACAAAATATTATTCTTATTTGATTATTTTTCAACTATTGAAAATGTAAAAATCCTTTTTAGCTCCTGGGCTACACAAAGCAGGTTTGCATTGGTCCACACATCACTGACCCCTGCTTAACTGCTTAACTGCTTTTCAGCCCTATTACCCAGTGAGCCTTTAGCAGCTCATTACCACTTCCCCAGGAAGCCAGGCTGGGTAATGGAGAACAGTTGGGCTAAGTGAGTTCTCAGGATGGTTCCATGCAATTAAGTAAATTATTCCTTTGATTAGTACCATGCTTATCTGGTCCAGTTGGGGGCTGGAAGTGAAGGAGTGACTTTAGCACCAGTGTTCTGCCCTCCTGAAGGTCCAGTCCTTTTAACTGGTGTGAAGCCAAAGAAGCAACACTCTCCTTTCTCCCCCTCACCTCCCTTGGCCCTCTGAAGGTGGGGACTGCTCCAGGAAGAAAAGGCTATGGGAAGCTTCTCTCCCTGAACCTGCCCTCAGTGCTAAACGCAGCATCATGCTCCTTCTCTCCACTACAGCTGCTTTCTCGCTGGCTGCTGGCTGCTCAGTGTTCAAGGGTGACATTAGATGCAGGATGAGATGGATGGGCACGTCCTTCTGGCTTTCCTTTAGTATTAGTGTCTGTGTCATATAAAACACGACATAGACCACGGCCCAGGTTCTGTGTTTTTTATTCAGAGAGTTCTTCACTCAGTATAATTTCAGAGAGCTGTTTGGAGGAGCTTATGTGTGGTAGGTGCTGGGAATGTGAGATGGGGAATGGTAAGTTTCAGGTATGGGGAGGGAAGCAGCAAACCACTAGACAATAAGAAGCACCAAGACAGACTCCATCCAGAATGCGGGGACAGAAGGGTATTGAAGGTGTTCATTGAACTTAAAGCTGGGGAGTGACTCCTGCCCCAAACTCAAGCGTTCATCCTTAGAATCCTGAAGAAATGTGTGTGCCTGCAGCTTACTGAGAACTTGCTGTCTTCTCTGATCTTCAGAGAACAGCATCTGTAACTTCAGTCTCTTTGTGCCTTTCTCTTCCTGTTTGTAATAGTGACTCACAGGAGTCATTTGTGTTGACCTGATATGAATATATCAGGAAAACCAACAATTTAAACTAAAGAAAATCACTGTTATTTATGCCCCTTCCCCTCAAAGAATGGTTCTGCTTTACTTTAGGGCTGTGACAGATGGCTCAGTGGGCTTCTGTTACTTTCAGAGCTTCCATTTAAATGTTGTCATCACGTGGCTTCACTTGGACATTTAGCAACTTGCTGGGTTTTCTACTTTCCTATTTACTACATTTAAAACATTCATAAAAGCACACTTTTCATTGAAATGTTCCCTCATTTGTAGATTCAGCTCTCTGTACTCAGTACCTGGACTCTCACAGATGGCAGGTAGAGTAGGCTCTGCACCTTCTAACACAGAGAATACAGACACACAGCATTCAAGGATAGAGTCTGGGACCCTTTCCTTTCAGAGTGACAGATCATGTTAGTTACTATGCATTAATTTCATATGGAATTACAGAAAACAATCATATTTATGCATCCCAAGGCATGGGCAGGAAACAACCTTGAAACTTGACCTAGTTACATATAACTAATTACAGCCACTTATGTGAGCTGATCACTGTCTGTGGCTTGTTAACTGGTGTATAGAAACTGGTGCACATTCTTCCTTGTCAGGTGAACTCCTTTGGGTGGCTTGTTATTACCACCTGCACTCTCCTACACTTATTCTTCCTATAGCATGGCACAGACTCATTTGCCACACTTCTCCAAACTTGAGCAAATCCTGTTTACCTTGGAAGTTGTTATAGATGCAAACTCACACATGACCACTGACTCTTGCTGGGTGGTGGGGTGCCCCTTGAGTTCTCTCTCTAATGGCAGGTATATTGCTTATGATTCTGGGAAGGAGCTGTGGACAGTGGAAAACAGACTTCCTACCCTGAGACTGCACATGAAGAAGAGAACATGTGTCCTTAGCACAAACACTGTGACAGAAGCAAAGAGAGCTGTGGGGGTCTGAGGCCCAATAGGGATTAAAGGGGAAGGATGGGATTGGATGGGATTAAAGGGGAAGGCCAACCTGATCAATAAAGCTGTGCCCACTGAAGAGCATGAGGAAGAACCAAAGGCAGTTCTTCCTCCTCTGAGCCAGTAGAGAGTGGACATGTGTCACACTGAAGTGGAAATGTCTTCATCTACCCCTGGGACAGTTTAGATGAAAGAAGAAAAAAAAAAAAGTAGCTAGGAATAGAGCCATGCCCCCACCTCCAGTCAGCTAGAATACTTCCCCACTCTCCACCCCTGATATTACCTTGGCTGTTGGCTGTCCTTCCCAGGCAGGGTGTAGGAAGGCCTGAAGCCGGAGCTTCTGCACTTGGTCAGCAGGCCTGTGCTGAGGCTCAGCAGAACACTGAGGTCTGCTTTCTAAGTAACTCTAGAAAGCAAGCTTGGCTCCTAGCCCACTTCTAGAAGCTTTTTCTTGCCTTCTGTTTCCTTCAACATGCTGAATGTCCAGCCTCATTTCTTCCAGACAAAAAAATGCATTGCTTCATACCTGCTGCTATAGCATCTGGGTTCACCTCTCTCTGGACCTGCAGAACCTGAAGACTGAAATCTTCTGCTTGTTCAGGTGGGGCTGGCCTGGTCAGTCCTCTCTCTTAGGGCCCCTAGCACTTCATGCCTGTCTTTGTCACATTGGCCAATTGCCTTGTCATCTTCCAACTGTACCCCTGTCTCCTCCCCTGAGTCTTTGAGTTCCTACAGGGCAAAGACCACATGATGTTCATCTTTGTATCCCCAGTTCCTGAACAGTGCTTCTTTTAACAAGCCATTTGTTCCTGATCTCTAAGCAGTGCTATGTATGCTGATCTTTTTAAATAAGGTGCTGCTAGCTACAGTAGGGAGAATGGAAACCAAGGCCTCAGAATAGTGTTTGCATAAGAGAGGTACTACGCAGTGTAAAGCAGGGCTGCTCTCCCCTGAGTAAATAAACTGGCTGAGTATTTGATTCTTTTCCAGGGCATCCAGCATGTAGAACAAGATGTAGTGAGGACCTTCTTGAGGTGGAGCTGCCTTGATGGATGTGAGGAGTCAGGAAGCTTCAGTGCCCCTGGGGCTGTCTGTGCTTCAGAGGTGTCCAGAGTATTTTGGGGTTCCTTCTCAGATTGTGATGTCCCTGTTGGGGGTGTCAGAACGGGCTTTCCAAGGTTCCATCACAGAAGGAAGATGTTGGCCTGGAAAGGCAAAAGGTACCAGATCCATACCTGCCCCCAGGAGATTCTGGATGAGCTACCACCAGCTGCTCCTCTCAGGCCCAGGATGGTGAGGGAGGAAATTGGATAGGAATGGCAGCCTCCAGTCTCTGCAGAATCTTCAGAGGAGCCCCACTTTGCTCAGAATGGAAATGGTTGCCATCAAACAAAAGTTTTCTCTTGGTCTTTGGGACTTTTTAAGAAAGGAAGAAAATTTAGAATAAAAAACTGGGTAACTCAAGCAGGCCTTCCCTAGCCTTCCCAGTACAGTGAAGAGGGAGAGAGGGCTCTTGTACTGACTAGAAAAGGTGTAGGAACTTCTGTGTCTTGAATAGGGCATGGCCAGAACCCTCATTTCCTCAGAGATGAGATTCTTTTATCTTAGTGGCCTTGACAGATGAAATGGAATTTGGCCCTTCTGGAACCTTGCCTTTTGGGTAATTGTACTCACAGAAGGAAACCCTGAGCCTCTCTTTTATTCACAGGACATATTGCATATCCTTGCCCTGCCACCATGTCATACTCACGTCAATTGAATGTGAGCCAGATAGCTACATAAGAAACATGGAATTCTTTGACGTTGGTAAAACTTGCATTGGAGAAAGGGAACCCTTGCAGCTGATCGCTAGATTTCAACCATGACTGCTTCTTGGGACTGGACCAGTTGATTTCAGTTTTCATTCTTCACTGTGCTGGGAACACTGTTTCCCAGGCCAAAATCTTTCTGTTCTGTTCATTGTCTGTCCTAAGCTCAGCTGCCACACTGAGTTTCTGCCACAGCAGCTTCTGCTGCCTTCTTTGTCACTCAAGAACCTGTGGGCATTGTAGACCAATGCAGAAATATCTGGGGGACAAAATACACAGCAGGTTTACTGGTGTTCTATTTTACCAAGCGAGAATGTTTTTCTTAACAGTTCACTTGCCAGGTTAGGGATACAACTTAGCTGTTAAATGCTTACCTAACAACATGAAGCCTTATTTGTGTGTGTGTGTGTGTGTGTGTGTGTGCGCGTGTGTGCATGCATGTGCACAAGTGAGAGTCAGAGGACAACTTGTAAAAGTCTGTTCTCTCCTCCTTGTAGGAGTCTGTTTTCTCCTTCTTTTTGTGGGTCCCAGGAATGGACTCAGACTTGGCAGTGGGCACGTTTATCCACTGAGCATCTCTCCAACCCTGAAGCAGTTTTTTGTTTTTGTTTTCTGTTTTTTGTTTTTTTATTGACTTGCTTGAGCTTGTCGTGACCATGTTTAATTATCATTTTTCTCATTTTGTTTATCTCAGAGTAGTTTATGAGAATTGGAAGAATCATACATCAGACCCAAATGTTTTCTGCTTTTTGATGAGGAGCAAATTGTGAGTAAGGAAGGGAAGCAAGTATTTTGCATGTCACATTTCAAGTCATTCAAATCTGAGCTGCAAAATACTTGTACAAACTGACCATCCTAGATACCACTTTCTGGTGTTGCTGTAGTCGGGATGGTTAAAGTTTTTGCTGCTGGAAATTCACTGTAACTAATACTCTTACACATAAAGTTTAAAAAGCTTAAAAATATAAACTCTTTCTTAAAATTACTAGATTGTAGGAAATTAACTTTTTCTGTGTTAATTCTTAAAATTAACTTCGGTTATTTTTATTTTTATTATAAATTAATATGTTTACATTATAAACATTTTAAAGTTATCTAGGAAATAGTAGCCACTGGCTATGCATCACTTAGTAATAGCACTTCACATGTACATGGTAGAGCTTTTGGCTTTCTGTGTGTTTTCGAGAAAGGTTGAACTAATTGAGGTTTTCCCATCAAGACACAATACTGTGTTGTTACTCTTCTCAGCAAATTCCGTTCGTGGCTTTGCTTTAATCTTTGTTTAATGTTAGATAACTTGGAAGTGTATTTGAGTTACCTTTTTTCCTTCTGTATCTCCATCAACTTTCAGGCCTATCTTTGCCAGGTCCGTGGAAAGCAGATTCTACATACCATCACTGGGACCTCCAACTCCATTTGCACAGACCCCTGCCATGATAACTATAATCACTTTTTCCCTGTGAAGGTAGAATTATATACAACAAAATCCACCATTTTTAGTGAACAGGTCCACAAGCTTCATATGAGTCATATGACCACTACTGTGGTCAAAATGTAGAATAGTCACATCACCTGGTAAACTCCCTGTGTGCCCCTTAGTAGCCAGACCTACTCACTCTCAGTCCCTAGTAAGCCACAAATGAGCACATGCATACAAGGGGCAAAGGTCAACTTAAAGTGTCATTCCTCAGGTGCCCTCTACTGTGTTTGTTGAAACAGAATTAGCTAGGTGGTAGTGGCAAACTCCTTTAATCCCAGCACTCAGGAGGCAGAGTCAGGTGGATCTCTGAGTTCAAGGCCAGCCTGGTCTACAGAGTGAGTTCCAGGGCAGTCAGAGTTACAATAGAGAAACCTTGTCTTGGAAAAAAAAAAAAAAAAAAGAAGAAGGAAAAGGGGAGAGAGAGGGGTGGGGGGAGGAGAAGAAGAAAGGGAAAGAAACAGAATCTCTCACTGGGACCCAGAGTCACCAGTTGGCTAGACTCGCTGACCGTAAGCCCCAAGGATCTTCTGCCCACACCCACCTCACCTCGGCACTGGGATTACCAGCATGTGCCACCACGCTGGGTTTTTAATGTGGGCTCGGGGGATCGAGCTTAGATTCTCAGCTATCTTCCTAGTACTAAGTTTTGAGAGTTCTTCTCATATCTTAAATATAGAACCTCTACCAGATAATGTGATTTTGCAAAAAATTTGTCATATCTTTTCATTCTCTTATTCTTTCTGGCTCATTTTTTTTTCTTTTCCTTTCTTGAACAGAAGTTTTTAATTTTGAAGTAGTCAATTTATCATTCTTTGTTCTTTTGTTACCATATCTAAGAATTTTTGTTCCGTTTTGTTTGTTTTGTTCATTTTGTTTTAACAGTTTCACTATGTAGCCTAGGCTGGCCTTGAATTCAAGACCCTCCTGCCTCAGCTTCCCAAATGCTGGGGTTACAGGCATGTACCTCTAACTTCTGGCATAAGAAATCTTTGACTAACCTAGAATTGCAGGTTTTCTTCTGGAAATTTTATAGCTTTGGGATTTATTTCTACTTTCTCTCTTCCTTTATAAACACATTTCCAGGCCCAGAAGTTTCTTTTGAAAAACAGTTCCAACAGCAGAACTGGACACACCTGAGCAGATTTGGGGTAGAGTCAGACCTGGGAGCCTTGCCAGGCACAGTGCCCTCCAGGAGCCATCTGCAAAGAAGTGTACACTTCATAAGTTACCTCAGGAGAGGCTTGTAAGCAGATCTTTGGCTGAAGACTTGGCATAAAACTGAAGGTCGTATCTTTTGAAACAGGGAGCAGGACGATAAGAGAAAAGGCTCTCAACTTTCTAGATAAATCCTCTTGACTGTCACAGAGTGGGATGTGAGTGGTGCCAGGCAAAGCTTGTCGATTACATGCAGACTCGCGTGTCAGTGACTCACTCAGTCATGTTTAATCTCTTAACTGAGAAGCTTTAAAACTCACAGTCAACAAGGCAACTCGTGGGTTCCAACTGCCACTGGAACTGGGTTCTCCTCTGAACAGCTGGAGTACAGTGTATGGGAAGAAAGCCTGCTGAGGGTAAGAGGCCAAAGACTGCTTGCCTGTGATGGATGTGCCACTAATGTTTGATAGAAATATGTGAAATGGCCACCTTCAGCCAATCTAAGTAGAGGCCTGCCATCTTCATCCATGGGAAAGTACCATGCAGCAAAAGCATTCAGAAAGCACTGATAATGCAGTGTCAGTTACTACTCAAGACAAGACCTAGCCCTGACTTCAGGAAGTGACGGGGTTCAGTGTGAGCATGCTGGAATATCAACAGGCCAGGCAGAAGATTCCAGTCCCAGTCAGGGAGGGCCAGTGAGAGAGAACAAAATGGCTTCTCTGAACAGATCAGGGCAGATCAGTGCAGTGACGTCATATTCTAAAATGGGCAGGCCTCTGCTGTGGCTGTGTCACAGAGGAGATATAACCAGGCTGATCTTTGAGAACCTCATCGAGTTGCCCCAGGCATAGATGTTCTCTTGATTTTAGTGTGGAAACTGTTGCCCACAGGAGGGGTGAAATTGGACTTTGGTTTCAGAACCCCATCTCTGGCAGCTCTGTAGAGACCCAGCTGGAACGGCTCGAGATAGGACATCACACAAGGCATTTAGAAAGTTGCAGAGATCATCAGACTTCAGACCATAGCTGACAGGAAGAAACAGGTGAGCAAGCCTGAGAAGGGGTCATCAGGATACTCATGAGTTTCTTCCTGCCCAGCAGGAGGATATGGGACTACCAGGAGAGGCCACCTGCCCAGAGAGGACAAACAAACATCTACAGGGTAACAGGGACATAAAAACTTTCTGACCCATTTTGTTCCTGTGAAAGCTGTGGGAGGTCATCATCCCTGAAGGTTTTGTGCTTCCCTCCCCTGCTAGACTAGCAAGACTAGCAAGCAACACAAAACCTGGTGAGGCCACTGTGAGCTGCCCAGGTACTTAGGAGTGGAGCAGTGTAGGACACTTTAAGAGGATACCCCACCCCCTGCAATGAGCCCAGTTGTTCACTGTGGGACTGGGAACACCAGCCTCAGTGTTGGTCCTGGCCTGATCCCCTTCCTCTTTACCTCCTGCTCACTCACTCTTCCCAGCTGAGTCTTCTCGCTTGTTAGAGAAAAAAAAAAAAGTGAATTCACTCCCAGTCCTTTTGAAACCCAATGTGTCAGTGATCGATGAGGCTGTATTCTCTAACTTCAAAGGAGAAACACTAAGTAGAGTGAATACTGGCCAGGGGAAGTTGAAAAGTCCCAGGGAGCAGGAGACACAGGAGTGACCCTGCCATCACAAGGAGTGCCCCCAGCCCACCCCTGCTGGTGCCATGCAGAAGCACAGACAATGCCACTTTCAGTAAATCATGACGGATCCTGAATGCCCAGTTTTGTCCTGTTTTCAATGAGCCGTGGGCATATTGCTTAAGATATAGCCAGCCATTTGTGCTGGGTTCCCAGCTACTCAAAAGCTCAACATTGAGTGCTCTCTCTTAACTGTATAATGGAGTCTTTGCATATGTGATTTGGGGGAGGTTTTTTTCAGATTTCCATAGCTAATCATAGTAGAGTGACCTGAAGAGTAATGCAGACTATTGTCCCTCTTCACCCCTGCAGCCTTTGAGTTATGCTGAGCTTTGGGGGTATCCAGGCAGCACTTAATTCAATCACTCATCTGACCCCTGCCCTCTTTCATATTGGCCACTCCTCTGAGCTCAGTCGCTCCTGGGGGGCCTCCTTCCTCCACCTTCATCCCCATCCCTACCCCCGCCCTGAATTTAAGCCCAGGAAATCCAGTGTTGCAGGGCCACTTGTTCTCATGAGGCTGCCCTTGTGGAAATGTCTATGTAAAGCACCCTGGAGAGGTCCCCATGCTGGAGTCTTGGGAACACAGGGAAAGAAAAACCTGGGGTCATTTAAGGGCTGGTGTGGTCATTTCCTTAATCATCTGTGACCGGCAAGAGCCTTGTTTTCAGTAGAGCTCGGAAGCTTCCTTGGCTCTCTGTCAATCATAACAAACAGCTAGAATTTATTGAGAGCCTTCCATTTGCCAAGTGCTTTCACACACTACCTTCTTTTATCCTCAAGCTCCATACCCATTTTTACAGATGAGGAAACCGAGGCTCAAGGCTGAGTAATTGGTTAGAGCACAAACTGGGCAGGACTACAGAAACATTTTTTGTCACTATTTCCCTTCTCTTGTTGGATGTAGATATCATGGTTTTATACTCTACAAATTTTAAAAATTGATTAAGTCCTCAATTTAGGACAACCTTGAAGTGCTAAAGTACTACATGAGTATATTTATAAAAACATTCTTGAAATGACAGAATACCAGAGAAGGAGACCAAGTGCGTAGTTGCTGGTTGTTAATGCTAATGGGGCCAGGAGGGAGGCCCATGTCCCATGAGGACCATCTGTGTCTGAGTGGCAATAGCAGCTACAAACATCCAGCCGTGTGTACACAGTGGCCAGATCTGGACACTCTGTGCCAACATCAATTTCCTGGGCTGTAACCATGTGAGATGGAACCTTTTGTGGGAATTGGGTGGTAGGGACATGAAAACTTTCTGGCCACCTGTTAGCTTCTTAAGTACCACAGAATAAAAGTGCCACTTAATTCCATTGTGTGGGACACTGGTACTGCCCCCTGGAAAATGACCAGATCTCAAATCAGGGGCCACATTCTGCCAAAGTAGTCCACACCATGCAACTTCCAGGGCCTATAAAGGGAACAGAATCTAATACATACCAGGTTTTAATGCCAATCAAATGTGAGCTGAGTCTCTACTGCCCCTTTTATGAGAAAGTGCTAAACTAGGGGTTGGATCTCCATACTCCAACTCCAGGGTTGTAGTTGGGGACCCAGAACAGGTTTCTCAAATGCTGTGACTCTCCCAGTTCCCAGCTGTCAGGTTAACTACACTCATCTCAGGAGACCATTAAGAGAATCCATAGGAGACAGTGAGATTTGTCAGCAGGTAAGCCTGGTGACCTGAGTTTAATCTCTGGGACCTACATGATAGATAGATAGATAGAAATGATTCCAGCATATTTTCCTCTGACATCCACACATGTGCTGTGGCATGTGCACCGGAACATACCACAGAATAAAAAATTTTAATGTAAAAAAATTAAAGTTTTTCAAAAAAAGACAGAATCTATCAGGAACACACCCTGCCAAACCTTTTTTTTTTTTTTCCTTAAGATTTTTTAAAGTTTATATGTACATGTGTTTCTCTCTATGTAAATACCACATGTGTTTGGGTGCCCATGAGGTCATACAAGGGTGTCAGATCCCCTGGAGCTGGAATTACAGGTGTTGTGAGCTGCCCAATATGAGTGCTGGAAACTAAACTCGAGTCCTCTAGAAGAACAGCAAATTTTCTTAACCTCTGAGCAACCTAGCCCTACCTCCAGCCCTAGCCCTACCACACGCAGCACAGAAAGACTGTGGTGAGCTCAGTCTTGACCATTTGTGTTGCAATCAAGAGTATGTCTAGTCCCATGATGCAGTCAGACATACCCAACAAATAGCCAGGCAGCAGTAAGTATTCTTTTTCTTTTTTTTTTTTTTTTTCTGGAGTTGGTGATTTATTTCTTCACTGTTACTCACTACTTTGCTGAAGATTTGGACTGGCACTAGTGGCACCCAAGTGGTCTCTATCTGTATTTGTTCTTTTCTATTGCTGTGACAAAATACTACAACCAAGACAACTTTAAAAAGAAAGCATTTAATTGGGCCTATGGTTTCAGAGGGTTAAAGTCCATGATGATGGAGCAAAGGCATAGCATCAGAAACAGCTGAGAACTTACATCTTGATCTACAAGCAGGAGGCAGATAGAGAGAGCACAATGGGAATAGTGCCAGTCTTTTGTAACCCCAGAGCCTGCCCCCCAGTGACATATCTCCTCCAACAGGCCACATCTCTTAATCCTTCCTGATTAATTTCACCAACTGGGCGCCAAGTATTCAAAATATATGAGGCTATTGGAGTTCTCATTCAAATCACTACATTACCTGAGACGGCTACAGGGCTTGGTGTTTCCTATCACCAGGAGTCTCTCTCATCACATCTTTCAGAACTTAACACAGGTCTGTTCCATGTAGTCGTCTCTACTGGATCCATCTCTGAGCTCTCACATGTAGAGTCATGAAAGTGCTGGCAGAGCACTTTTTGCCAGCCTTTATACTCTGAGCTGCACATGATGCCTACACAGTGCCCAGTGCCACAGACAATGTATACTTAAGCCCATGCCATAAGAAATAGAAATTAGACACAGGAGTCCCCAGTTCTTTTCTTCAGAGAATAGTAGTAGTTCTTGTGTTAATCTTAGTGTAGGTTGTTTCTTCCCTTGATTCCTGTCAGTCAGTGTGTTGATCAGCTGACCTAACATTTCTTATTTCAGCCTTTTCCATGCTCTGAGAGTGAGATCCTCTTGGCTCCAGTTCTGGTCTCATTACTGGTTATCTGTGTGACTGAGCCATGTAAGTTGGAAGGCAAACATTGAATGGGAAAGTAACATGCCTGTGTCTCTCCCTCCCACACAGATAGACTTACCTAACCCCTCTAGTCTCCACACCTCTGACAGGGTATATGAAGGTACCCTTCCCTCAGCCCAGCCTCAGTTAGACCCTGACTCTGGCTGGGCCAGTATGTGTAGCCAGTCATGGAGGCTGCATGTCCTAATACAAGGGAATGGAAGGAGGCTCCTTTGCCGGTGGTCCTCAACAAGAGTGACATCAGAGTGCCATTTGCTGTTCTCTTACTTCTTGAATTAAGAGAAAGAGAGTTTTAACACAGGACTCTTACAATATGGGAAAAGATAGCAAGTGAGAAACACAGACTTTAGAGCCAGGTGGGTTTGAATCTGTTTACCAGTTGGCCAAATGCTGATTTGCCTTGCATTAAGTAGTCAAGTTACTTTACCTCCCCTGGCATCCATCCTGATCTCCTTTAAACAATGGCCATGGTAACTGGACATGAGATGCTCTTGGCATCATTCCAGCTGCACAAGGAGCCTATGACTCCTGCTTCTTTTTTTTCAGGGTCCCACCTGGCCTTGTTTAAAGTGATTATTTAGTATAATCTTTATGGAGTTTACCCAAGGTAATCAGTTGGGACTTCTGTATCAGAACTTAAGCAGGTTGGGATGGGATAATAGCTATGAAAATACACAGTGGAGACAAATTTCAACTTGAGAATAAACGAGAATTTAATGGAACAGTTTTCTTGCGTTTGAACTGCCTAAGCCAACTCAGGCCATGCTCTAGCAGGTCGCTGTGGCCTCTTCCCTGCCCAGTCACCAATTAATGGACAAGTTGTTGCTGGAGGCAAGGTGCTGACTGAGCTACCACCATGGTGAGGCACATCTGCCAATACAGTGGGCTGTCTTAGGTTGTTTAGTTTGGGGATTTGAAGAAGGAGTGAGAGCTTATTTGGCTGTTTGTTTGGCTTGTTGGTCCATTTATTAGTAAAATTCTTGTTGCTTGAAACAAAGTCTCACTCCGCAGCCCAGTCTGGCCTCAAGCTTTCTGTTCTCTTGCTTCAGCTCCCAGAGTGCCACCATCATTAGTAGAAGCCTTGCTTTTGAATAGCGTAGCTCAGCTAGAGGTATATAATGTTGCCACAGGCTGAAGCAACCCTAGAGACCAGTCACCAAGGAAGAAGAATGGGGCTACCATGTGACAGTAGAGTCAGTGTCCACCCAGCCTGCTGTGCAGTAGTGTAAGTTCTGCAAGACTCCACTGAAGTTTGAGGCATAAGTCTCCCTGTTACATCCCTCAGAGAGTCCTGCAGAGAGGCAGTTGTTTTCCGAATACCGCTCAAGTTAAGCATGAACCCTGGTGGGGCCATGGTGACACATTCCTGTTTCAGATGGGAGAGGTGGGTAAATCTCTGTGAATTCAAAGCTAGCTTAGTCTGCAGTATGTTCTAGGCCAGCCAGGGCTACATAGTGAGACCCTGTCTAAAAAAGAAAAATGAAATGGAACCCTACAGTTGTGGAAATTGCTCAAGTTTCAGTGATATCTTTTGGACTAATTCAATAAGCTTGTTTCAGTATATCGCATTTCCTGTGTGGAGCTCAGCACACTAGCAAGACTGCCCCAGGCCTCACCACTACAGGATCATCACTGTGTGTAGGCCATAGCTGTTTGCCTGTGGTTGTCCTCATTTAATTTTCACAACAACTTCAGAAATAAATGCTGTCATTATCTCCTATAATTCTACAGAGTCAGAAAATGAGGTACAAAGAGGTAAAAGAACATAGGGTCACATAACTATTAGGAAGTAAAGCTGGGAATCAAAGCTGGATGACCTGAAGAAACCATTCTTCTATTCTAAGTAATTTTCTCAAGTTGGTCTGGGTACCCTGGACCTAAACCTGGGTTGCTCTATTGCAATTTACTTCTGAATAGCATGGCTGTGTTTCATTCCAGCCTACAGTGGCCAGCTCAGGGATTAATTTTGCTATTACTATTAGGCTTATGCAGATCTTACTATTGATGAGAGAACATATGTCACCGTACAGTAAAGACAAGAAAGGGGCAAGGCAGTTAAGGAATTCCAGTTCCCGACAGCGGAAGCCCAGGAACCTTGTCAAGCTGAAGCTTCCATAGTCTGGGTACCCTGGACCCCAACAAAGTTGTAAGGCCTGAGCACAATGAAAGAAGATAGAAGCAAAAGTGTGAAGCCTTTAGAATGCTACCAAGGCAAAGAAAGTTAGACTGGGGGAAGGATCTAGAATAGAATAGAAAGTTAGGCTTGGAGTATCACCTGAATTCTAGCTTTGGAGCCTCCACTGAAACTCTATGTTATATGATATGGAGTTAGCGGAAACAGTTTCTGCTTAATAAAGTGGCCCCTGAGAGTATTATGAACTTACTTTTGTTAACATTCAATAGTGTATATAATTTCTTTCTTAATTTCATCATTTATTTTGTGTGCCTGTATCTGTGTGAGTGAGTATACGCATGCCACAGTGTACGTGTGGAGACCAAAGGACAATTTATAGGAGTCAGTTCTCTCCTTCTACCATGTAGGTCCCTGGGATAAAACTCAAGTCATCAGGCCTGGCAGCAGGAGCCTTTACCCACTAAGGCTTCGCTCTGGCCTCTATATGCAGGATTTTTTTTTTCCTTTCCTTTCCTTTTCTTTCTTTCTTTTTTTTTTTTTTCTTCTTCTTTTTTTCTTTTTATTTATTTATTTTTTTCCTAGACAGGGTTTGTCTGTTGTAACTCTGGCTGTCCTGGAACTCACTCTGGAGACCAGGCTGGCCTTGAACTCAGAAATCTGCTTGCCTCTGCCTCTTGAGTGCTGGGATTAATGGCATGTGCCACCTCTGCCTGGCTATATTAAAGGATGAGATTATCCAAGGATTCTCTCACCACAGATGATTTATCACAGTTAGAGCAAGGCAAGTAGAATGTCTTTATTCCTTCCTGGATTCTGGCCCTTGCTGTGACCCTCCCTTGAACCTCTTAAATTTTGTTTAGTGTTTGCATTCCATCTAAGCTATAAAGTACCTGTAATGTATTTATAGTTCACAACACTCATGTGTTCCTTGGTTTTTGCCCCAGATAGGACAGCAGCTCTTAGGTAATGTTCTGTAAGGAAGTGGGCACAGGCGCAGGTAATGACCTTGGATAGGAATAACAACTTAAGGTAACGTCCACCTCCTAGATATCCATTCAGGATGGTTCTGAGAAATCTAGTAAGCAGTTGTAAGGTCAGTGGGAACTGTCTGGCAGAATGGCAGTAGAGTGGCTCTCATGCCAGGAGGTGCATCACACCCACTGGAGCAAGGAGCAGGCAGTAGAGGAGGGAGGGGCATATTGCCATCAAATGGTCCAAGATGGCAATGTTGTCATTTTGAATATGCTGTGCTTGGCCCTCTGGGAGGGAGGAATCCAACTAACCTAGCATCAAATCTCAAACCCTGACAACTGTTCGTTCTTATATAAGACAGCCTTCACTGCCACTTGTTCCTCATTAAGACATTTAAGGGATGCATAATGATTCTTCTAGAAGCACTGAGCTTCTCTCCCAACAGATATAGCAGGACTGGTTATAGATGCTTTTCTCCAATAGGCCTTAAAAAAAGGTTCCACATTCCTCCAGGAAACAAACCTCAGGACAGCCTCAGAGGAACTGGACTCCATGGTATAGGTGGAGCGTCTAAGGTTGCAGAGCCCACCTCCACCCAGACTCAGAGAGAAAACAGACAGGCCAAAGCTGCTGGCTCTAAGCTTGGCTTACATAACTCCTGACTCCTCAAGTCCCTGGAAACTGAGGCCAATTCCCTGGAAGATCATTCTGTTCTCTCCTGTTTTTTCAAGAAGAGAGCCAGCCTGATCACTGGCTCTGCAGACTGTGTGAGAATGTCCCATTTCCTTCTTCCACGAACTGATGCCATCATGGCCATTGTTTAGTCAGGTTCTGTTTGAACCTGCCTGGAGCTCATAGCTCTGCGTATATTTGGCTTGTATTTTAAAGAACTTTGCTTATCTTATGTGCACCCTTCTCTGTTTCCAAAAGGAGTTTGGGAACTTGCCACAAGTGAAATAAGCAATGAAGTGAGCACATTAGGAAGATGGGAAATCAGGAACAAGAAGAGAATGTGAGCTCCCAATATCTGTATGCACAGAGTAGGCAGCAGAGTTTTTACTGCAGTATCCCAAAGACAGAAGCAGTTCTACCTCAAGGAGTTGAGGGGGAGGAGGGTAATAAGCTAGATTTATATATAACGCGTGTCACTGAAAGTTGAAAGATGTCATTCCTAGTACTAAAGGCAGCTTCCCACACGAGACTTGATATTAGGAACATCAAATACACTTGCAGCAATGAAAACAAGCTTTACAGGCTGTGTTTTAAGGTGAGACTACAGGAATATGACTGAAACGCCCTCAAGGAGGGCCATGCTATTTGGAAGCATCAGCTTTCCTGGAGCCTCAGTGCATTCCAGGTAGAGTTAGAGCGTCACTGGGGATGTGACTCGGTTGGAAGAGCGCTTGTACACAAAGTGCAAAAATGTACTGAGCACTGGACTCATTCCTCTGTGCCACATAGACTGAGCATAGTGCATGCCTGTAACCCCAGAACTCAAGAGGTGGAAGTGGAAGGATCAGAAATGCAAGATTGACCGGCCACAGCATAGACAGATTAAGGCTATCCTAGTCTACCTGAGACCCACTTTATAATTAAATGACTAATTAAATAGGTAACATGCTTTTTTGTGTGTGTGTAGAAGCTACTTTGAAGTGGGGGAATCTGATAGAATCTCTGCTGTTCAGGACAAGAACACAAGGTTTAGAGTAGCTGTGTAGATACAGAACAGGAACATCTACGTACCAAGACACTTGTACTATATCTTTCCCATGCATTCAAGGAGCCATGTGCCACCTTCACAGTTAGCATTGGCCCCTGCCTATGGGAGTAGCTCTGACAGCATCAAGTGTCCAAACAATAGCTGAGCTGAGGTCCCAGCTGCGAGAGGAAATAGTTCTTTCTGGTAATTGCCCATTTTGAATAGGGTGATCAGCTGGTTCTCATCTGGCTGTGTGTGGCAAATGCAGACTTGCTCATCAGACCTTGTATTTACTGTTGTCACCTTGATTGAGAATTGGAGACCTGCAAACACAGGTTCCTAGGTGACTAGGTGGAGGCTGAGTGAAAGCTGCTGGGACCCTGGGACTGTTAATCTGCTGAAGAGGAGCCTAGAAAGGAAAACCAGCTCTTCTGATGGGTCTCACCAGTAATGGAGACTGAAGGCCACACAGGACAGTGGTAAAGCCCTGCTGCCCTGGTTTCCCTGTGGTGAATGAAGAAGTTGCCCTCAGAAGAGGAGGCAACTAGTCAGGTAGGCAGGACAACCATTACCATGACTGTTTTGCTGGCTGGTTCCTCCTGGATGAGAGTCTTCCCTGGGGACAGACCTTAGCTCTAAGACAGATGTGGCTTCTTCTGAGAAGTCAAACTTTAACATCGAAGAATCCTTGTCTTGTCGGTTTTAGTCTTAACAAGAATAGAACAAGCTTCTGGAACAAGGCACAGTGGAGTCAGGAGAAGTGGCCTTAAGTGAAAACACAGCTGTGGGCCTTACAGACTGCACTGCGGGGAGGCGTCATCCAGTGGGAGCGGCCAGCCTCGCTATAGACTTTCCAACACTAATGAATTGGGAACTCCATGCTGAACAGGATTTAGTTTGAGGGTCCCTGTGCCAGCAGATGGATGTATTTTTCTTGAAAGACCAAGGTGCCAGAAATCTTCATGATTACGTTACTGGAGCGAGGTCCTTTTTTGTGGTTTGTGAAGTTGAGCGTCAGGACTGCAGGATTCTCTTGCTCTTTCTTACTCTTATTTTTTCCAGGTCAGAACCAGAGCTTGGAGCAGGGAGGAAAATCCTGCTGAATGAGCAAGTTCTTTCTTAAAAAGCTCTTCAAGTCCAAAAAGACTTCAGTGGACTTAGGAGAAAGAAATTTAATACATTGCCATAGAATTGCTGTTAACCAAGTTAAAGCAAAGCCCACAGCATCTTTGTCTTATAAAAGAAAGCAAAGAGGAGATGGAAAAAAGAAATAATGCTTAGGAAATCCAAACCAAACAATGAAGACTAACGAAGGAAAACTAAAGATCACTTCAAAGAATGTGAAGATTCCCTCCTAATAAGATTTTTCAATTTCAAAACCTAAGCTTCAGGTGGGAGGGACTTTTCTGTTCCTTTCAAGTATGCTGTAAATGGCATTCCCCGAATGTTGGCCCTGTGTAGGATTGGCTACCTTCCACTTAAAGAGCAATGAGACCCAGGAGCTGGGGCAGGGGGCATCAACCATGGGAATCTGAGAGGCCCCAGACTACTCCTTGACCTAAGCTTGAACCTGAGTCCTAACAGCTAGCAAACTGAAGCAAGCTCAGCCTCCAGGAAAATCCAAGATGGGCTGAACTGGAGCAGTCCTGGCCAGAAAACCGCTGCTCAACTTTCACCACTGACCTCTCTTCTTTACATCTCTGTGAGGGATTGGGTTTCCAGATCACCTGCTTAGCCCATCTGCTCTATCCTACCAGGGCTACAAGTACATTCAGGTCCCAAGTGGAGGCCCTGCTGTCCATGAGCGGTCATCTTGCAGCTATTGTGGACAGGACAGGGGATTTATTGACTTTTTAAGTATTTATTTATCTTTGTGAATGTGTATGTACACACACACATATGCACAAATGTACCAATAACATGGCATGTGTGGAGGTCAGAGAACAACATTTGGAGTCAGTTCTTTCCTTGTACCATGTGGATTCCCAGAATTGAACTCAGGTCATCAGGCTTGGCAACAAGCCCCCTTACCCACTGAGCCATCTCACTACCTGCATGGAATTCCTCAACTTTTGCCCAAGCAAAAAGCACCAGCAGCTCTGAGCTTCTGTCTTTCTTAATAGATAGGATGTGGGACCCAGCTACCTGTGCATAGCATTCTCCAGGTTGGGTCATTTGGACAGAGCAGCTGTGCACCTGGACTGTGAAAGACTGACTTGCTTGCTGGCATGCACAATGACCACTCCTTCCTGTCCCGTTCCATCACCTTCCGTTGGTTATTCTTATGAGTGTAATTGGATCCACTGACTTCCCTGGGCTGGGATCCAGAGTAAGGCCATGAGCCTTTTACTAGTCATAGAAAACAACTCAGTGGCCTCCTAACCTCCTGCTTAGCCTTAGACATTCATTCTTTCCCTAAGGTGTTACTAAAGTCTCTTCCCAAAGCAATGGGATATGAGACCCTGAATGAAGCCCCATGTTTCCTCAGCCAACTAGTCTTGTGGCTCCTCTGAAGCCACCAACTGGGAAGATACCCTGCTGGTCTCCCTTGCCACTCCACTTAAAGCCCAAGAGACTCAACAACCCAAACAGGCTTGCACCCCATCTTCCCAAAGTCTGTGGAAAGACTCGCCGCTCCTAAGGGTTCCTGCCTTTGACTCAGCCTTGGTCCTATGGCCAGATGTCTTGCCTACCACCATCACAAAGCCTGAACAGTAGAGGGCCCCATCAGAAGTCTTATGTTCTCTCCTGTGTGGTCTCAGTCTGTTTCTGGAAGAAAACTCCCCCCCCCCCCCCCCCCCCCCCGCCCACGCACACCCCTTGAGGCAGGCTCTCTCTATGTAGCCTTAGAATTCAATACATAGACCAGGCTGGCCTTGAATTCACAGATATCTGCCTGCGTTTGTTCCTGAGTGCTGGGGATTAAAGATGTGTACCATCACACTCAGCAGATCTTCCATTTTCTACCCAAAGAAGATTTAGCTTGTCCTTTGTCAGGGTAATAGTCTTGCCTCTCACTCGGCCCCTTTCAAAGCCAGCTTTGTGTGACAGATGCCTAGAGAGCAGCCTTGTGAATGCCTGGAGGCCTTCACCTCTTTCCACCTCATTCAGTACCAGGGATCTTGTGAGCTGGAAGTGTCCATCAAGGAAGCCCATTCCCTGCGAGTCAGTGCTTCTGTTCCATGAAGCAGCTGCTTCAGGAGTGGCTACCATTCCTGCAGGACAACTTTCCACCGAGTAAGTCCCTGCGGGACTTCATTGTGGGCTCCAGGCTGGCAGAGATGGCAGCAACTAGGCCTTTTTCTGCCTTGGCTAGTATTGCTGTGGGAAGTATCCAGGAAATACTGTTCCTCTTCAGGGTGTTGACAGGATAGGAGCATTTTCTTGCTTCCCAGGTTTTGGGGCCCCTATTTTCAGTAGAGCTGGTCTTTGCTAAGTGTATCTGCCTGGCTGTCTTCTGCTGTAGGTCTTTGGTCCTTTTTCTCTTGGGAATTCCTCTGCTTGCTCTCTGGCTGGGAGATACTGGTGCAACTGCACTAGCATGTGCACTCAGTGTATACTCTCTCCTAGCTTGTAGGTTACACATCCCTTCCTGATCCTAGGACAAGACACTATTGGTATGGATGTCTGATCAGCAACTGAAAGGACCATGAGCTTCCCTTAGCACTGTCAAATCTAGTCTATCTCTGGAGATTGAGTCTGCTTTCCTCTGGAGTCCCGGGATGGGCATCTCATTAGGAAGAAGGAATGCCTGCCAGTACTCCCTCTGTGTCTGCTGCAGGGATCAGGGCGCTCATTCATTCATATTGAACTTTGCACTTGTAGGCACCTACACACCTGTAGAGATGCATAATGGCTTGGCTTCTCTGAGAAGCAGCATGTTACCATCTGGGTGAATTTCAGAGCTTCATAGAGGACTGCCCCCACCCTGCCCCATCCGTACCTCTACATTCCTTGGCTTTTCTCCCATCTCCAAGGCCGCACTCAATCTGCTGACTGACCACAGTTCCTGGTCCTCCCACCTCCCTTGTCTCCCATGGCTCCTCTCCTGGAGTTCACAAACACCTAGGAGACCGGTATAGCCCAGTGCTTTGCAATGTAGTGTAGACTTTAGTTCTATTGCTTACTGGCCAATATGGATCTAATACTTATCAAATCTCTCAAACTCATGGTAGTGTGAGAATTTAACAAGATCACCTGGAAGGTGCTTAGGACAGGTATACTTAATAGCTATTAGTTTTATACACATCTGTCACTCAGACCCTCTGCCTTATTTCAGCTGGGCTTCATTTTTCTTTCATGTCTGTCAGCACTTAAGTTTCCTGAGATACATCCACATTTTACCATATCATATTGTCCCTCCTTTGCTATTGTTCACCCTTCAAGCCTTTCTGGAAAGATCCAGCTTTGGACCAAACATTTCTAAGCAGTATAGATTGTTTTTTGTTTTGTTTTGTTCTTGTTTTAAATGGACAAAACCAGTACAGACCTGCCTCAGCCAGAAAGAGGTAAGTGAGGACAAAAGGGCAAAGGTTGCAGTCGTGATTAGTATGTTGTTGGGATTCATCTGCTGCACAGTAGGTTGTTTTGCTGTGTTTGGGGAAAGTTTCTTTTTGACACAGAAGGTCAGTAGGTAGCCCAGGATAGCCTTAAACATTTAAAGGCATGCACAACCACACCTGTCTATTTTTAACATTGTCCTTGTTTTTTTTAGCATGTATTAATTGTACACAATAATGGGTTCATTTTGATCTTTTCATACACTTACATAATGTACTCTGATTATAGTCACCACCCCCCTGTTGCTGTGTCTTGTTCCTGGTTCCCTTGCCCTTCCAAAATAGAAGCAGTTCCAATTTTATGTCTCTCTTTTTCAACCTAGATTCCATGTATGAGACAAGATACATTTGCATCTCTAGATCTGGCTTATTTCATTTAATGTCCATTTCCATGCAAATGACAAATTTCCATTCTTTTTTTGTTGTTCTTTTTCCATTCCCCATGTGTGCGGATACATGTGTGGATATATGTGTGAGTGGGTGGGTGTACAAGTGGAGGCTTGGGAGTCATCCTCAGTTGCTTTTCCACATTTTTTCTTTGAGGCGAGGTTTCTCCATCGAACCAGCACTCACTCATATGGCTGTTCTTTCAAGCCAGTTTGCTCTGGAGATCCTCACCTCTACTTTCCAGGACTAGGATTATCAGCATTTACATGAGTTTTAGGGATCTAACTCTGGTCCTCACACATGCACAAAAAGTGCTTTTACCACCAGACAACCTCCCCAGCCTTCATTCTTTTTTATTGCTGAATAAAACTCCACTGTGTGTTTGTGACACATTTTCTTTCTCCATTCATCTCTTGATGGGCCTCTAGGCTGGTTCTATGGAAGTGTTGTGAAGACTGGTGTAGTACAGATAAATATGCAGGTATCTTTAGGCATATATCCAGAGGTGGTAGAGCTGGATCATAGGGTAGGGCTTTTTTTTCTTTCTTTCTTTCTTTTTTTTTTTTTTTTTTTTTCCTTGAGGAGCCTACACACTGATTTCCATAGTAGTTGAACTAAATTCTTTTTTATTTATCTGAAACAGAGGGCTGGAAAGACCCAAGGTATACTCTGAAGGAAAAGCATGCCTTTGACTCCAGTAAAGTTCCTGGCTTTGTGGTAGTAAAGAAGGATTTGTTTCTGGTTTGAATGTTCAGTTAGAGGTCAGTAAGAGGACAAATCATTCCCAAGAGCATGTTTTACTCTGAGGGAGAGAGAACTTGTCCAGTATCTAATGGTGCAGATCGTTAGCTGTGTTAACAACCCTACAGGAGAAAAATCATAATAATGTATCCCCCTAACATTTCCCTGGTGATTTAAAAGCTCAGGGAATTTGTAAAGATGGTACTTGGCTCCACATTTGGAAGTGCTAAAGCTGCCTGAGCCCTGGGCTCCAGCAAGATGGATAGTAAACCTGCTGAGCTCTGTATAGTTCTGTATTCACCTGAGGTCTCCTTGCCAGAATCCTGGTTTCTGCCTTCGTCTTCACTAATGGAGTCTCCAAGTCAACATGTTCCTAACCAATCTGTGAACTCCCTTACTTCCCATCAGTGTAATATTTACTACCTGGTTGTTCAAATCAAAACCTTGAACCTTGATTCTCCTTTCTGTTACCATATCCATCATCACATCCTGTCGATTCTACCTTTAAAACTTACTACCATTTAGATCTCAAAGTGTCCATTTCTCTCCATCTTACCTACCCACTCTCCAGTCCCCACTCCTCATGGGCCTTCCTTCCCCAGTGTCACCATCCACTCTTGTCCTTGTATACGTTGGACTGAGCTTCACTAATCATCAGTTTCTGTAGCTTCTGCCCCAGGACCTCTATCATGCTTTGTCTTCTGCCCAGGGCAGCTCTTTGCTCCTCTCACCTGTGATCTAGTCACCCCTCCTTCCCACAGCCCTATTCTGACTAGGTGAGTTCATTTGCTTTCCTAGAAGCATGGTAAGTTGTATTTTGCACTCCCCATAAAGATTTCAAGAACTCTCTTCAAATTAAACTTCTGTATATTCCTGGATTTCCTTAGTATAGAAGTCTGAGGCTGTCCTCTCCTGTGATAGACGGCAGGTTCCACAAAGGTGACTCCTCGTTGCTATGGTGCTCCTATGTCCTCTGCTAGCTCAGTACCAGGCACAAAAGATGCTTCATGAATACTGATTACATGCCCAGTGCATAAGATGATCCTGGTGACAGTATCTGTTGATGGCAGAGTTCCTGTGAGGTGTGGGCTCTTCTTAGGGTAAGAGGCTCAAGTTCTCCATAACACATTCACTGAAGGGAATTTGATTTTGTTTGATTTCTCCATTCCATTGAGTCAAAACTCACGTGTTTTTCTCCTCTGTCTTTGTTTAGCTGAAGCTTGCTTTTACTCTGGATCATGAGACTGGATTACCTCAAGGATGTCATATCTATGAATACCGAGACAGCAACAAGTAAGCCACCCACTCAAAGGGAAGGGTCGCCTAAATATTCTGAGTAAGTGTAGCAGGCTTTCCGGCTCAGGCTTCTCTTACAGAGGATACTCAAACTTTTGCTACTATGTGAGAAAATGTCTGGCACACACATACAAAATATTTCCCCCACAAAGACTCCTTTGCCCTTAAATATAAAAGGAAAGAACTTGTATAGGGGGGCTGAGGCAATGATGCAAAAGCACTTATTGTGAAATTTTGAGAACCTGCATTTCAACCCCAGAACCCACATAAAGCCAAGTCCAATAGCCCAAGCCTGTAACCCCAGTATTCCTGTGGTGAGATGGGAGGAAGAAAGAAGAGAATCCTTGGAGCTCACAGGCCTGCTAGCCTGGTATACCAAGGGCCTCTGTGTCAAGCAAGGTGAAAGGTGAAACCCAACATTGAAGTTGTCCTCTGCTCCATGGCACATACTCATGAATATTTACACAATAAATGAATACACACAGCACACACATCATACATACATACACACACGCATGAAAATAGAACGTGTATCAGAGAGATGGTGATAAGTAAGGAGTGTGTTTAAAAGCTAACCTTCCTATTTAAGCTCCACCCTCCTTCCCACCCCATCCCACTGCTAATCCCTTGCCTGTGTATCTGATCCAGGTGTGATTTTGGCCTCGGTTGAGGCTCTGTCGTCACTGCCTCCATGCTTACTGCTTCTGTGGTGGTCATGTGGCTTTTGTAGTTGGGAAGTATCTGGGGGTGCACACAGATGAGAAGTGGTAGCCCTGTTAAAAAGTAGCTCCTGGCATCATTTTAAAGTGCCTTTTCTCTTCCTCAAAGACCCTGCCTCCCTGAGTGTGTATTTTTAGTGAGACAGGGACACTGGTGGTAAGTATGTTAGAGGGAATATGCCCCGATGTTGATGATGATGATGATGATGATGGTGAGGGGGGTACCTGCTCTACATTAGACTCCTGGGGACTGACATGTGCCATTCCTACTTAATCCTTATCACAGCCTGAAGAGAGGGCTTTTTATCACCATGCACTGCAGAAGCTGAAGCCTAGGGAACTCTGCCAGCTCACTCCAAGTAACCTGCATACACAGCCAACTTTAACATGGTTGCACTGGAAAAAGGCTAGGTGGAGACAGTTGTTATCACTCTGGGAAACCGTGCTCAATAATGATCAGACCCAGCCAGGATTGAGAACAGTGTATTCTGGTATCATTGTATTAACTATCCAAACTATGAAATCTTACCCAGTTGAAGGAATAGACTTTTGACAGCAGAAGCATTCATTACCTCTAAGAAGTAAAGGCCATGTCTTCTTCAAGAACTCACAGCTCAGACTGAGTAGAAGATAGATTAGTGGATACCCTTGTGACCACATCTGCTCTCAGATTGCCTTCTGGGTGTCATTTCTGTGTCTTTATATTTAGGCAGATGCTGTAGTTGCTATTGTATAACCCCAATTCCCATCACATGAGTCATAGGAAAGGTCAGCCCAGCATCCTCAAATGCCTCCATTTCTCTTCTGAGATGGTGCTACATCTAGAAGGCATTTCCAGTGCTTCTAAAAGCTGTTGTGTCAGAAATACCATCTTGGTTTCTTATCATGCTCAGGTCAGCAGCAAAGTCAGTCTGGGATTCTCTGGAGCCATGGACAAGATGGGAGAACTAAGCAGATTCCTGGGTGGCTGGGCAAGCTTTCTTTGGGAGTAAGAAACGTAAGTCATAAACAGTGTAGCATACCATTCTGCTTCCCTCGCATTGCTCTGCACTGCTCTCCGTGCCTTGCTGCCTGCTGATCATCAGTAGATGACAGCCTCCAAATGCAGGCTGTAGCAGCAGAAAATTTTGTTAAACAATTTTGGCTCAATTTTGGCTCAATTCTCTGCTCTTGGAAAAGCAGTTTGAGTTCTTATTTAGTAGAAGAGGGGTGCTAGCCCTGTTTCCTTCAAGTTCCTGTCTTAGTGGTACCATGTCCAATCATGACAGCTTAAAATGACTTTGAATATGATAAAGTTTTGCCAACCTTTGCATCCTGATCTGACCTAGCCCACAGCAGAATATCAAAGCAAGACAGGAATTTAGGGGTCATACATGTAAATAAGCCTTGGTGTCCTGCTACACTTGTCATAGAAAGCATCCATGGAGGAACTCACACAGGAGCCATGACCTAAAAAGTATAGCCATCAAATGGCTCAATACCCTTTTCTGACACTCTCTTGTTTGTCTTTAGGCCATTTTAGGGTCCATTCTCAATTCCTTGAGCCTCCAGTTTCTTTGTCTCTTCAGTGGGCAATTGGGTGCTCTGTGCAGGGAGGTCCTGCTAGCTATGCATCCATCACCCTCCTCAAATGCCAGATGTCCACAGCATCCTTCCCATATCCCAGCAGAACTGTCAACTTATGGCTTGCTTGTTTTCCCAGTACCAGCATCTATGTCTGGATCCAGGGCTGTAGCTAGCAGTGATCAGGAAAGAGGCTGGCACATGTAGTTCTGGTGGCCTCAGTTCTGTGTGATGTTCTCCATGAAAGCAGGTTCTTCCCAGTGTATGAACTGTGAGGTGAGCATGGAAGAACCCATGAGCCTGACTGTGAGTCCACACCCTTCCCAGGGTTCCACCATGTTTGTGTTCATCTTTTCATTTTTATTATCTAGAATGTCTAAGTCCAAATACGGAGTAGCAACAGTTAGGAAATGAAGATACTCAGAGCCCTGGCCCTCAGGAGCCCATGTTGCCCCAGATCTGTGGTGCCCCTTCCTGCTGTTCACTCTGGTCTGCAGAGGAGAGCCACCACGAAGCATCTTATATTATGAGCACATTTAGGAATTGTGGTGATAGAACAGGGTGTAGTGTGGGCCCCTCTGTTAGAGTCCTCTGGCCGTAAGTAATGTGTTCATTCCAACTTAGCTACTTTATGCCCGTTTCACTCCTTCTGCCAAGTCAGGGTAAGGCCCTTAACTATCATTTTTATCAGGCTTTTCAGGGTTACCCAGAGTAAGCTGTCCCATCTCTGGCATCTTTCCCAGGGGTGGTAAGTCCTGCATTTCAAGAAAACTCCTTCAAATCAGTTTTTATTCGTCTATTCCTTTTTCCTGGCCTCTTTATACAGTTCCTTAACTGTCAAAGCTTCTGCTTTGGTGTACAATCTCTTGTCCCTAGGAGACCCAGTACATCTTACGTCCTCCTGGAAATGGCCCCTACTATCTGATCTTGGGAAGGATAGACCACACTTGGCCTTCAACTGCTTGCCAGGACCCTCCATTTGTTGTTAGTCCTCTGCAGAGCCACTCTTGCCTTTCAGCCACCAACCAGCCTGACAGGTCTGTGCACACTGCACCTCCCAGAGCTTTCCAGTGATACAAAGCCTTCTTCCCAGATCATCCCCTAAATTTCTTTGAACCATTAGAATACCTGTTTGTCCCACAGACTATAACCATACCACATACCACTAGTGGCCTCTTTGTCCACTGCTTATCAGGTAATAAATGAGTCAGTCCCCTGACTCCCTTTTTTTTTTTTTTTTTTTTTTTTTAATACAGTGTTTTCTAGATAGCCCAAGCTGACCTTAAACTCATAATCATTCAACCCCAGCCTCCTAAATGCTGGGCTTACAGATGTAATCCCTGACTCTATCATTCTTCCTGTTTCTTGGGACAACTCTAATCTATCTGGGTGGGCTCACATCTGCCAGGAAGCAGAGGTCAAGACAGGTTTAAGGTGCCACTGATAACAATAAGAAAAGCAAGCAGGAAACTTACAGAGCAGCCAGTCTTCTATGCAAGCCTGGCCACCGGGAAGGACTTGTGAAATGGAGGAATTGGGTAAGGACTCCT
Source organism: Cricetomys ansorgei (assembly GCA_026225945.1). Taxonomy (NCBI): domain Eukaryota; kingdom Metazoa; phylum Chordata; class Mammalia; order Rodentia; family Nesomyidae; genus Cricetomys; species Cricetomys ansorgei. Next base: position 23,180,089 of record JAMJFZ010001796.1, read on the forward strand.
AGGATGGACTTACTTTTGAGTCACTTCAGCCAGCCTGTGGGAAGCCCGAGGGCCAATGCCCTTCATAGGCAACTCACTTCTTTGGGGCCTGGCCTATGTCTGGGCTTCATACACATGGGGTAACTGCTGGACATGACTCAAGACATAGCATCAGGAAGAGGGCTTCAGGGCAGATGCATCATCAGAACTGAGCAACCATTTCTTGGGCCATCAGCAGTTCATGCTGATGTCATGCTCCATGTTAGGGGATCCAAATGCACCTTTCCCTGGGTACTACCCTTGGGGAGGAAAGCAAGGGATTCTGGATCAAGCCCCATGTTTAATTCATCCCTCTCTCTGCTTGGTTCTTCTCTTCTTCCTTTCCCCTGAATAATCAGATGGGATATTTCTCAGCAGCCCCTGACAACTCCAAACCAGCATAAGCACTTCCCAGCATTTGGAAATGGCACTTTCTGTCTGTGCTTGGAGCTGTTGCCAGTTCCACGGGCTAACTGCAGTGTTACAGGGTGAGCACCTCCAGGCCTCCCACAGACGCAGACACTGCCAGGTTGGAATAAAGAATGACTTTCTTGTTCCTTGTGAAGGCCCAGGTTAGGAGAAAGAGGAGCTGAAATCAAGAGATAGAAAGGGCTTGCTGAGCTGGAGGCAGCACAGCCAGAGAAGTGCCAGAAGTGACCTCATGGGAACAGCTGCAGCTGGAACATGCACGTGGGAGTCAGCCACTCACAGTGCAGGTGTGGGCCTCTGTGACCCCCTCACAGCAGGTGGAGTTCAGCATCTTCATGACGCCAACACATCTCCTGTTTCCAGAGTTGAACTGTGGGGTGATGTCTCCCCCACACAAGGAAGATGCCTACCACGTAGGGGTATCCTTGGCTCTTCTTCCTTTTGCTACCTAGAATTAGATGACAGCAACAGCAGCCAGGATACATGGGGTACCAAAGCACAGTGTTTCATTCCACTTGCTTCCCCTAACAGAAGATGAAAAAGCGTGAATGTTCTCACTTCAAAGAAAGGGGAACCTGTGATGAAAGAAATGCCCTGCCCACGGTCAAGTTGTATCTAAGAAGCAGAGTAGGCAGACAAGCTTCTCCTAGGGTGCTGCCTCCTCTATGAGGTACACAGTTGGCATGAGCCCAGAGCAGCTATAGAGAGCTGATGCCAAGTTGCCTGGAGACAACTTCCCTGGGACAGGGAAGTCAGCAAGACTAGGGTAGCTGCTGCTGCATAGGGTTTGGTTTGTAGGACCTTCATGTAGGGTTGTAGTCTGTGCACAGATGACCAAGATATTGATCAGCAGGGCTGAGTCAGCATCCTTTTCCCAGATTTACTGGGAGAACCAGAAGAGATGGAGCTGAAGAGATGACGTTCTGAAATTCTTTCCCATGCTGTCCAGCTGCTTCTTGACCTCTCAGCTCTACTGCTCTCCTTCTCAGGCCAGAACTGTCCAAAGCAAGAAAACATGAAAGCCAGAAAAATGGGCTGAGTGCGCTGGCCACAGACCCGCCGTAGACCATCAGTGTATCTCCACAGAGACAGTGGCCCATGTCCCAGCATACTGCATGAAATAGGCATTCCACTATTTTCTTCTATAGTGAATACTAGAAAATTAATTTGTACAGTAAACTCACTTTGTAAAACTTACTTTGAAACCGTGGTGTACAAGAGAAAAGCTGCAGGCTGTAGGCAGGCAGTTCAAGGCAGTTGTCTTAGTCATTGTTCTATTGCTTGAAGAGACTATGACCAAAGCAACTCTTATAAAGGAACTCATTTAACAAGGCTTGCTTACAGTTGCAGAGGATTAGTCCATTATCAACGTGGCAGGGAGCATGGCAGCATGCAGATGGGCATGGTGCTGGAGCAGTAGCTGGGAGCTACATCTTGATCCATATAAAGCAGGCAGAGAGAGTACTGGGTTTGAGGTTTGAAACCTCAGAGTCCATCCCCAGTGAACACACCTCTTTCAAAAGGGCCACACCTACTTTCACAAGACCACACCTCCTAATATTTCCAAACAGTTCACCAACTGAAAACTAAAGCATGCAAATATATGAGCCTATGGGGGTTATTCTTATTCATTGTGGTGACAGCAATATTAGAAAATGAACACAGCTTAATGTGATGCCACAAGCTTGTAGTACAGCACGTAGAAGTAGAAGGATCGAAAGTTCAGGGTTCTCCTTGGCTACATATTGAGTTTGATATCAGCCTAGAATACAGGCGACCCTCTTTCCAAAAGACAAAAATAGAAAGAAAAAGAAAATGAATATACTCAGGTCAGGAAATAGACTATTAGAGCGCCCCCCCCCATCACCTCGCTTCCCACCTATCTCTCCTATTCAGAGCCTTCCTCATTCTTCAAAGAAAAAAAATGAACCATTCAGTAAAGTCGTCTTAATTTTTCCCTCTGAGTATTATATTAGTGAGAATTCACCTTCATTGTTGTGTTTGTGCTCTCTTCATTTTCATTGCTACAAACTTTCCCTTTAAAGTCTGAAGATATAGTTCAGGGATAGAGCACTTTCCTGGCATAGGCAAGGCCCTGAGTTTGATCCCTAACACTGTGATAAAATAAAGTAGTTTGAGAAACTATGAGAAGTTTTTTAGAAAATACTTTTATCAATTCTTAGAGACTATCATGTACTATATTTTGATCATATTCACCCCCAATTCCTCCTCCTAACTCCTCCCAGATCCATCCCCATCGCCATACTTCTCCCAACTTCTTGTCATCATTGTCATTGTTGTCTTCTCCCTCCCCCTCCTCCTCCTCCTCCTCCTTCTCCTCCTCCTCCTCCTCCTCCTCCTCCTCCCCCTCCTCCTCCTCCTCCTCCCCCTCCTCCTTCATAGTGCATTGACTCTAATTTGTGCTGTCCATGTACTTCTGGGTGTGGGTGACCTACCAGGAGCCACACCCTAAGTAAAACTGACTCTGTTTGCTCCCAGAAGCTATCAGCTGTTCATAGGTCCTCAGTTAGGGGTGGAGGCTCATAAACTTCTCCCCCCCCTCTCTGCTACAATGTTGCCTGGGCTTGATCTTGTGCATGTCTTATGCAGGTAACCATGGCTGCTGTGAGTTCATTAATGCAACAGTCCGGTCTTGCCCCAAAGATACTGTTTTGCTTCAGTCCTCCCTGATCTCTAGCTCTTTCTGAGATGGTACCTGAGCTTTATAGAGGGGTGCAATACAGATGTCCCATTTGTAACTGAGCACTCCACTGACTATCATCCACTGCACACACACAAAAATACTTCTCCGATGAACTCTGAGAGTTGTACTGAGTATGGATAGAAAGATACAAATTTAGAGCGCAGTTTAACTATATGTCCATTTAGCAAAATAAAAATTGTCGGTCTATCCCTGAGTTCTGTGAGCTCCCCAACCATGGGTTCTTGCACAGATTTACAGTACCAGGTATGTGTTTCCTCCTGTGGGTGGGCCTTAAATTCAGCCATAAAGTTATTGGTTACCCCATAACATTTTTGCCACCATTGCGTCCTGGGTCATATCTTACCACGCTGGTCATTATTGTAATTCACAGGATTCACAGCTAAGTAACACTACTGAAGACAATCCCCCACCGCAGTCTGCATAGCATCTTCTAGTGCTATGCAAGTTAGACAGCAGGGAGGAAGCTTCTTAGTATCAACTTGATTTCTCCATGTCCTATGACAAACGTCTATGGTGTCTTTAGCAGTAGGATCTTATTATCAAGTTCTGGTAGGTAACTGAACTGTGAAAGGGATTTAGAGCCAAGTATGATATAAACCCTGCATTTAAGTGGTAGAGGCAGGAGGATCAAGAGTTTAAGGTCATTCTTGGCTACATAGTGAATTTAAGGCCATCTTGAGCTATGTAAACCCTTGCCTCAAAAAAACAAAAACAAAAAACAAAAACAAAACAACAACAAAACCAATTATCTACTCTGCATTAATCTGATTAGTATTTTGGTTTCTGTCTTAAAGTTATTACAGATAATTCTGCTTATATATGCTTTTGGGTGCATATGCATATATTCTATTTGAGTGTAGTCCTAGGAATAAAACTGTTAATCCTAGAAATGTACCATCCGGGTGTGAAGAGTTCAGCCCTTTTCAAATATCCTGCCTGATTCTCTGTTTTTCTGCTTGGTGTGTTTTTCTGCATATTCAGGATGTGTACAGGAGAAAGCCTAAGGGTCCTGCAGTTCTTTACTTGGAGTGGGTTAACAGCGCCACTTTCTGGTTCCTGGTCTCTAGCCAGCCAGGGAATCCCTAGAGCTTTGATTCCATTGATTGTCACTTTACTCCAAGGCCATGACTGAGGTAGTATGATTCTAGAGTCAGTGACCAAGGTTCTCCAGATTTGGGATATCCACAGACAGAATCATCAGTAAACTATTCTTCTTTGGTTTTTTATTGGTAGTGTCTCTTATGGATCTAACTTTACAGCTGACCCTCCAGCCTTTTCCAAGGTTGTATAGACACTCATTCCCTGTGTGATGTCACTGTACTTAAACTCATACTATGTATGACTCCTTAGACTATGACAATGCGTAAATTAGAGAGATTAATACAAAGCCATCAGGAGAGTTGAGTTCCAGGCTTTCCTTAACATTACAACAGATAGTAAAGAAATTCCTAATGAATATGCCATATTAACATGCTAAAGAAACGTGATTCTACATGTAAGTAGGGGTTCAGAGAGATTTGTAAGCCCCAGAGCCCAGGGAACTTACGGTTCCTGGATTCCATGATTGAATAATTGAGGTTGCAACCCCAAAGATCACAAAGATACCCTAGAAGAGAATTGCTAATCCACCCTACCAGTTTGTTTGGCATTTGCTCCTTTCTCCAGTGGTCTTGTCCTCAAAATTCCCTATGGCCCTCTCATCTGCCCCCATCCTACCTTTCTCTGATACCAATTGCTAAGGATGCAGATCCAGATGGTCAAGGATGGCAAACTAGAAGAAATCCTCCATGCCTGCCTGCGTGCAACCCTAGAGGGCTGCATGTGGCTCTACACGGTCTCCTGGGTGAGCCACATACAGCTAGGCTCAGGTCTCTTAGGCCATTCTCTCTCCTGTTATTTGGTGCCAGGTGCTGTCCAGAGCAACTGCGGTCTGTCTGCTTGACCAGGCTGCCCAGGCTACAGGAAGAATCCACAACACTGCAGTCTCAGCTGCCTTGCTTGCAGTTTATGAGTCCTAGGCAGATGCACAGAATCTTTCTGTGCTCACTGAAACAGAAATTAAGAGCACACAGACCCAAATCTAGCAGTCCCTAGACACTGCTGGGAAGAGCTGCCATGGGCCTGAGAACTGTCTCAGTTCTTCCCACACTCCTCCCTTTGCAGCCCAAATAACTAACTAAAGATGATCCAAGAGATTTTCCCAAACTACAGAATTTCAAGGTACCAAGAACTGTCCCAACTAAAGGTTTATTAACTTTAACAAAGACTTTATAAAAAGTATGCTCTTAGTTGATAAAGGGTGGCATTAAATAACTCTTGAGTTAAATTGCCTTTGTTTAACCCTGCTGCTCCTTCTCCTTATTTGCTTATGATGAACTGCAGCTCTTCCCTTTCTGGGGAGCCTCCTGGGACTGCAGCTCTCCAGTGTGACTTGGAGCCCTCAGTCATTTTCTTTCCAGATGCTTTGTAGCACATGGGGGCATGCTCTCACCATTATGGTCAAAATTGAGAGTCATCAGCATTTTTATTGTCTCTGAATGTGTGCTGATCACAGCCATACTTTTCCTTCAATTTCCTGGCCTGACCCTTGCTTCCTTTGCCTTCTCTGGACACCTGTACAGGCACACATTGTACCCCACAGAGAAGCTTGAGAGCCAACCTCTGTAAGTGCATAGTCAGCCAGCAGCTTCCAAACCTGAAGAGGCTGTGATCTTTGGGCTTGTCCCCCAGTGAATGAACAGGCCTCACCATTGCTGTCCAGAAGATCAAGAGCCACAGCACCTCTATACCCACATGCTGGGCCAGACACCAGGCATGTTCAGAAGGTGAGAGTAGCAAGTGTGTCTACTGAAAACACTCTCCCAGGCAGCAGAGGCCTATGACACTCACAGAGTTAGCCCTACAGGAAACAAGCCTCAGGACTGCAGGTTGGGTCTGAGCCTGAAGAAAGGTGCCCATAGCCATCACCTCTGGCAGCTACCTGGCAGGTAACCAGGCCATGCTTGGCTTGCTCTGTTTTTGGCTGTGCTCTCTGTAGGGAGTGTTTCTGACCTGTCGTCACTGCTGCTCTCTGCTCTCTGTGGCATTGTGGCTTTTTCTTGGTGGTTGGGCAGGAAGCCTCCAGAGCCTGGAGGGATTGCTATGCTTGATGACAGACAAAGGCTACTGATGACTGTAAATCACTTAGCTGCTGCCTGGCTTATTTAAGGGGAAGAGGACATGTTAACTGTTTTGAGTGTATGTCTTTCTGTGGTAGGCACCCAATTGGGAAGGGATCTCACAGAGTAATTCAAGCTGTGCCCACTGCGTTAAATGGAAGGAAACATCCCATTTAGACATGGCTTTGCAAAACCAACCAGCAAAGCCTGGCTGAGGTACAAATCATAGGTCACCCCACTGACTTGGAGCCCCACCTCCCTGGGCATCCTCAGGTGACCCACCGTACCTCCAGCACTGCTGACCAGGCTCCAAGATGAGCATGTCAGAGGATGGCTAGTTGAGGCAGCACCACATTTAGGAGCAACTGTTCTGAGTGGGCAGATATGGCTTAGCCTTAGGTGTGGAGACTGTGTTCTCATCACCATGAACCTAAAGACTGTCTAGAGTTCTCTGATTCTGCAGTCAGGCCCCAAGGTGGAAGTGCCTCACTTGCCCTGTCAAAGCTTCTGTCTCACAAGCTGTATCCTCCTTGTCCCTGATTACTTCACAGAGGACACCTTGGCCATCTCCTGAGTGTCTGGTCTAAGCTCTGTGCTTACACAGATGTGTAGTGTTTTGAGCTATTTAGAATGATAGGAATACAATTGTTCGGTAGACTCTTGTTCTCACCTGAAGAGGTCATAGTCTTTGAAGAATCAAACCTTGTTCTTTAATGTATATACTATAATAATATCAACTAGACATAACTGAGTTTTTAATCACTGAGGATTATTCAAAATATTTATATTACCATGTAAAAGGTGTGTGGGGGGGGTGTTTTGTTGTGGAGATTGAATTTAGAACCTCACATATACCAGGCAAAGCTCTACCATGAGCTACATCCTTAGCTATTTTTAATTTCCTATTTTGAGACGAGGGCTTTCTAAATTTCCCAAGCTGGACTGGCAGTCTCTGACCTTGGAATCCTCCCTTAGCCTCCAAGTAACTAAGATTACATGCCCACAGCACCATGCCCAGCTGAAAATGCTCTCTCTGGGGTCTACTGCACAGCTCTTCTCAGTGCTGAGACCACGGGGTTGTAGGTTTTCATGTAACTTTGCTGAAGCCCTGCCCCATGTGTCTTCTCTCCCCATAGTCAGACCAGTTGCCATTGCACCGCTGTCTGTGTGCCGCTGTGAACACTAGGCCTGGTGAGAGCGCAGTATCCTCAGGAGAGGAGACAGTGTTAGAATTATCACCCCAGGTGAGGAAGAGTTATGAGTCAGAGCCAAGGATGCTCCACACAGCAAAGCACCTGTTCCACGCAGACACATAGTGTGTTTCCCAGAGCTGTGTTTGAGGCTCACCTAGTTCTGCACCACCTTCCACTCCCTGAGACTCCATGTGCTTGTGTTCCACATCTGCCAACTAAGATAAATTGACTCAACTACTACATGCTGTTTCCCAACCCATCCCATCTCATCAGGAAACACCTCCTTCCCTGGAGCCTGGTAGAGATGCCCACCACTTTAAGCCAAATGGGTGTCGTCTATCCTTCAGTGTACCTAGACTAGTCAGGTGGTCATCATGTTTTGTGTAAGAAATGCCATTCATTATTGTTCTGCTCATGAAGCAGAGTGCCCCTTTCACTCCCGCGTTTTCTCAGCGTATGTTCCAGTGCTGACATCATCAAACTTGAATTGGTTGTTAACATAACCCTCAGTCTCAGAACTCCCAGTCCCCTGCTGAGTACTGCAAGAGGCTGGTTCTTCCCTCTGCCTATTCAACTCAGTGGAATGTGAGTGCTTTTGACTGTGAGATGGAGAGTGCATATTAAAAGGCTTTGCTGATTCTCTCAAGATTCTGGTTCCCAGTGCTGAAACAAGCTTGGGGCCCTGCCAGGGGCTGCTGAGGAAACAGCCAGTTTGTAGTGCTGATGAAGTTCTGATAGAACTTCTGATGAGCAGGTGATCTGATTCCCTCTGCCCATCAGCAAGGTGTCTCTCCAGCACAGTTAGCACACTGGAGATGCTCAGCAAATGCTCAGTAGATACCTCTCCTGGTGCAAGCATGGCTTACTTTCCACCTTGTGTCCCACATCCTTAATATCCTTCGTTTTGTCCTAATCTCCAGACTCTTGTCTCCTTCATCTACAGAGATAGATGTAATGTCATAATGTCCATTGAGAATTCCTGATCTGAAAAATCCAAAACCAAATTCCTTACGAACTTCAAGTTTTAGATTTTAGGGCATTTCAAATTCTATAGTTTTGTATTAGGGAGTCTATTCAAATATTTCTAAATCTAAAAAATGAAATCTGAAGTACTTCATATACTGGAATACTTGGCAGTGTGCTATCCCCTAAGTTAAGAGCTGAGGAATCATCTACTCCCTGGAATAACCTAGAAAGGAGATGATCAATTAAATAGGCCACCTGAGATTCCACAGCCCTGTGGGGATCCTACCACCCTATGTGGGGTTAACAGCTCCCTTCCTATGCCCATTGAGTTAACAAGACCAGAAACCTGCTGCTGCCGTTAGGCTCTTGGGAAGTAAAGCTGCCATCCATGTGGGGATACCCACTCCACAGGCTCCATACCTACCACCATCATTCTTGCAGATCCTTTCTGTTTGGGCCAGCCTACCATGAGAGCCAGGCCAGTGCTGTTCAGAGCCCCGTAGAGCCATCCTACAACCAGGGAGAGGCAGAAATCATTACAAAGACCCTATATGTGGGTGTGCTACATTCCAGATAGATCTGTCCCCACTGCAGAACTTAGAAAAATGGCTCCTTCAAAATGCCCCAGAAAGCAAAAAGAGCTCTGGAAAATTCTACCATGTACCTTACAGATTAGAAGACTAATCATTGTGTGTGCTGTAACCGTAATGTAAACCTCATTTCTTTGCTTGCCCAGCAAACTTTATTAGACACCTGCTTGAGCCAAGCACTGTGCAGAACATGGAAATAAGAAAGGCCCAGAGAGCCCCATGAGGAAGACAGGTATTTAAAGCAGTATTTGTGACAAATAACTGAGAAAAAAGACATGACAAGAGAAATATGCTTGGGCTCAGAAATATAAGTTCATGGTCAGTTGACAGTGTTGCTGTGGGCCCACAAAAAGACTGAGCAGTTATGATGAAAACAAGGTAGAGCAGCACAGCTTACCCAGCTATAGCCAGGAAGCAGCAAGTGGCAGGACGGAGGAGCCAGAGACAAGGTACAGACCCTAAGAATCCATACCCCTCAGGACTTAGTTCCTCCTGAAGACTCTGCCACCTTCCAAAACAGTGTCACCAGTGAGGGACCAAGCCTTCAACTCATGAACCTGTGGGGTCATTTCATGTTCAAACCATACAGCATGACAAAAGAATTAGGAATCAGGTTCTCAGAGATACCCAGCCTAGGAAGGAAAGTATGTATACTTCTTCTTTCAGCTGGGCCCCATTTGAGACCCCAGGGACCCCAAGGGAGGCAAGCACTTTGTGAGCATGTGGCAGGGTCCTGTATCTTGATGTGGAGAGGACAAAGCAGGTGCCTGGGTGCAGCCAGGTGGAAAGGGAACCGCTTGTGCATGTGTGTCTGGTGCAGTCCAGGCACGTCAGGGAAGCCCAGAACTCGCTGGACGGGAACACATCCATTTAAAGCACTCTGAACCCAGTTCATAAAACCATGGGTCAATATTTTTAAAGTCACATAGCTAATGAGCTCTGCCAGACTCAACAGACCGCATCCCAGTGGGTGATAAGACAAGCGTTAGCTCAGAGGAAACAGCCCAGGCGGGAAGAGGCTTTTCTTAATCTGTTGGGTTTCGTGTTTATAGTAGAGCAGCTGTCCTTGGACGGGAGTTTTCATTTTCATTTATCAGGTCACCCACAAAGAAGGCTTAGTTACCATGCTCACCCTGTTTGGGTTTAAGTAATAACTGTCTACAGACAAGTAAAAATTCAATCAGGGCAAGTTCAGTAGGTCCTGTCAGGCCAGCAGAAGCTGTCTTGGATTCTGACTACCGAGTTCATGTTCCTGTTGTCCAGCAGGGGTAAGCTGAGAGAGCTATGGCAACTACCATCCCTAGTCCCCTAGCTAGCCCCAGAGAGCTCTGTTTTTACCCTTTAAAAAGTACTTGCTGCTTTTCACTCAGTATTTCTGTGAAACAACAAATTATGATTCTGATGTAGTTCACTTGGTCCCTGAACATTTTACCAGCATCCACCTGTATACTGGTCTCTAGAATCCCCAAACAAGCCAGGCCTAGATTCCCCACACCTTCCTTCTCAAGGGTCTGCTTGGGGTCTGCAGAGGAAACTGGTTAGAGGAAGGGGGAGGAAAGGAGATTCCTGACGAACTCAGGGAAGATGGAGAACCAGGTCCGAACTGGCCCTCATTGACTCCCTTACCAGTCAGGAGAAAGGAAGGAAGCAGTGCCCCTCCTCTCAGTTGCCAGCATGGCCTCAGAAGAACCTTTTTAGGTCCCCACTTTGAGCAGAGCATTTGTTGGGGGTTGGTAAGCTCTGTCACCTCCTGAGTCTGTGCTGAGATACCCAGAGGCACCTCCCACTCCTGCTAGCCTTCAGTGGCACACCTCAGGGGCCCAGGCTACAGCTGTAGGCTTGGGTCACACCATGAGGTGTTTTTGTTCTCACTCGCCCTCCACTGTCTTGGAGTAAAAATAACATATGAAGAAACATAAGGTATTGGTCCTTTGTAAACAAAGCCAATAATCACTGCTAAGACTTAAAGAGTGAGGTACATGCCTATAATACCAGCACTCAGGAGACTAAAGCAAAAAAGGTTTGCCACAAAATTGAAGCTAACCTAGTCTATGTAATATAACAAGTTCCAGGCAATCTAGGCTACATGGTAAGATGATGATGATGATGGTGATGGTGATAAAATATTTAGAGGCTGCCTACTGTGTCCCAGTCACTGTTCAAGGTGCTGGAAAATAAGGCAACTGAGCTGTCTGAGCCAGCCAGGTTAGTCCAGAAGAAAACAAGGGAGGGCAGGTGGACAGGTAGAGACCCCAAGCCAGGACTGCTGTGTAGAGAGGAGCAGAGTGAGCAAACTTACGAGGGCATCATTGAGAATGGCTTGTCCATGAACTGACAGGGTTGGGGCAAAACAAGGATGCAAGAAGAAAGACCCTCCAACCAGAAGCCTCACTCAACCTAAGTGTGCCTGGCTTGGCTCAGGTTGCCCCGAGCTATGCCATGGACCTCTAGTGAATAAGAAGGGCTGGTGCTTCCCTGACAGTTTCACAAGGGCTGCAGCTTCCAGGAAGCTCATCCTATCCCTCCTCCCCCAGTGTGTGGTGGGGCTATGGCTTACTCAGATACAACTCATAGTGTCAGCAAAGCCATGGAGAGGTGAGAAAGTGAGGATCATCTCCCTTGTACCCTCCAGACACTGAAACTTTTGGTAGGGCTCTGGGCAGTTCACCCTGTGGCTTAGCAAATCAGACAGCCCTGACTGTGTCCCTATGCCATGGTGCAGACCTTCTCCCATCTGTTCTGGTTTTCCCCAGAGCCTCAGGCCAGCACACAGAAATCAGGCCATGGCTCTGGAGCCATTGCAGGTGCAGTGTGCATAATGGAAGAGCGAGGGAGGCAGACCAGGCACTTGCTTCACTCATCCCAGGGCTCCCTTGGGGACTGAATGTTGTTCCAAGCACAAATGTCCCTCACTGGAGACGCACTCAGGCTCCTCCCACAGCCTTTGCAGGCCCAGACAGAGATCGCCTACGCTTCAGAAGGGACAGTTACTTCCAGTGTCCTCTTGATTGGATGGAACCAAACAATGTTGGGACACAAGTCATCCCTCAGACCCACAGGGCAGCCCCAGCATGCAGTCTAACTGTGCTCTGCCTCTGACTTGTTGTGGGGGTGGCTGCCTAGGTAAGCTGATACACAAGCCTGCCTGGTACAAGGGAAGGAAAGGGTAACATCCCAGACCCCAAAAAAGTATTTGAGGTTCTAGGTCAAATAAGGCTTCAAGTTCTTTAGGGAGAAGAGGCCCTGTAAGCATTTTGATTCCATGTGCCATCCTGGAGCAGGGCTCTCCAAACTTGTTTCTGTACCTCCTCCTACTTAGCACAGCCACTCAACTCCAGCAAGCCTAGTGAAGCTGAAGCTGCGGGTCTTGGTGGTGCCCCAGATCCGGGCCCTGACACAATCTGGAGATTGTCATTGTAACTTCTGAAACTCAGTATGCCTCTGTGCACAGTAAGACCTACAGTGTCTTTCTGGGAAAGGGTGTATAGGGTTGGATAGCAGGGCGCACACAGAGCTTGGCCGATTTCTTTTTTCCTTTCCGCCATTAGCGGCTTCATCACTCCAGGGTGACCTTGGGAAATGGAGCCCACTCCCCAGCGGCCCAGGCAAGAGCACTTTCTTGGAGGTGAGCAAAGCACACTTTCCATAAAAGCAAAGCAGCCGAGTTCCCAGGAGTACCTGGCTCCTCCTCTCTCCTATCTAGCTATCTTTTATAGTTGTGTATGTGTGTGTAGGAGAGAATCTGTGTATTCTGAAACACTCTTCTTCTCCCTTGAATATCTTAGCGCCCAAATTCTAGCTTTATAACCAAAGTTGATCCTTCCCAAAAGTCAGAGATGACCCAATTGGGTCCCCTGAGCTTGTCCAACCTCTGTTCTTGGTGCAGGTCTACAGAGCCAGCCTCATCTGCTTGGGCATGAGAGGGAGCCCTGGCCTTAGCTGAGAATCTGAGCATGGCCAAAAGCTGTTGGGGGCAGGCAGTGGCTCCCTGAGGTAGTGTGCTTCTGTGTGCCTTGGCCACACCTCCTCTAGCCAGTGGTTCCAGCTCCAGTGGAACCAGAGAAAGGCGCGTGTGTCAACATCACAAAGGAGCCAGCAAGGCCACACGGCACAAACTGCCACCTGGTTCTGCTTAGGGGCCAGAGCCGCTGCCCACGTGCAGTTCTGCCCCGTGCCTCTGTGCACAGAGCTGAGCCTTGGGAAGAGCAAGGCTTCGTGGCTAGCTTTACGCTGACAAAGGGCTTTCAGTGCTGTCAACCAGCTGGGAGCAATCCCTTCCCCCTCCCTACCGCAGCCACTGGGCCTCCCTTTGGCAGGGCCAGAGGGCTGCACTTGGCTGCCTAGCCTCTGGAGACTTCCTTTTGAACTAGAAAAACATGGCTCAAACGTGCCTCACTGCAGCAGGGCTCCGCCTGCTGAACCTATAGAAAGGCCTGGAAGAGATTCAGCCCCACAGACTAGAAAACCTGGCTCTGGCCTCACCCACAAGGCCTGTTATGTCTGGCTCCAGAGGCCTGCTCCTCTGGGGTTTTCCATGCCTGTGAACTAGGCCCCATTCATTTCCCTGTGGTTTCATGGGAATGTCCAAAACGTTGAGCAGGTTGCAGGGAGCCCAGGAGGAGAGGGGTCAGCAAGAGGCCCTAGTTGTGACGTGGGGTGGCCCTGTGGTCCAGCCATGGTGGGCGCCTTGTCAGTCTGTGCTGCTTCTCCTCCTCAGGTGCCCCACCCCATTCTCTGCAGCTTGGCCTGCAGCTCCCCCCCCCCAACCCCACCCTCAGGCCTCTACTTTCCAGTTCCCTAGCCACCAGCTCCACCCTGGCCTGGCCTCAAAGGGAACTGCAACAAAGATCTCTAAAGTTTCCCACCCCCAGTGGCCCTCAATTTAGCGCTGATCGGACCACTGATTTCCCATCACGCCCCATTCCCTTGCAGTTTTCCACCACACTACACTCAATTTGGGGCCGCTGAGAGAGCAGCAGGTCTCCTGTGAGGGTGGCTGCCGCCTCCCCACCTTGGGCTGCCCAGCTGTAGAAAAGGGGCTATGCTCCAACACACAGCTCCTGTGAGAGGCCCAGCAGCTGCCTTCACAGCTACTGAGGAGCCCAAGGGCTCCTGAGACCACAGTAAGGATGCACCCATGTGGGGAAAATTTGGTTTTCAGAAGAAATGAATTTGAAACTGGCTGGGAGCAATTCTTATCAAATTTCCAAGTTAGCAGTTTCACCAAGAGCTAATTGAACAATCTCTGTGAGTGGCCTAATTCCATTAGCATGAGATTCCCACAGAGTTCTGACAAGTGCCCTGGTGGCTGAAGGCAGAAAGGCTTTTCCTGTACTTGGTTTTGGTCTTTTGAAAATGGATGCTGTTTCTGGTTTCAGCAACAGACAGCCCCTCAGCTCTGGCCTTGTAGGCTTCAGTCCCAGCTCAGCTCCAGATCACTTCCGAAGCCACTTTGCAAGTGTTCTGGGTATGAAAGAGGGGAGGGTTAGCAGGGAGAGTGGATCTGGGGTAGAACATCCCAGAGGCCCCCACCTCCCTGGTCAGGCAGTATTGAGAGGCCAGGTGCAGAGGGGTACAGAATATGAAGGTAAGGCCTGAGGATGCTGGGTCTGGACAGGGTCTGCACTCAGCACCATGTCCTCTTGTTGTTCTCAAGAAACTGAGTTCTAGAGGTGGAAACAGCAGCTGCCCTGGGACCTGTTCCTGTCCTCAGACCACAGTGAGGTAGCTGATCCTGGCAGATGACATTGTCTCTTCTCTCTGCTGTCCAGTGGGCTCGACAGTTCCAGGGACAGGGCTCTCATGCCACTGCTCTGGGGTTACCTATCTGCCTTTTGGTACAGTGCTGGACGAGGAGCCCAGCAAATGTCGCATCTAGCTTCTCTGTCCCCAATTGGCTATAGGACTGAGCAGAGTCCTCTCTCCCCAACAGCTGCAGCAGGTGTCAGATGAGCACTATGACTTCCAGGGCCTGTGAGGGAACAGCATCCGCTGCTGTGGAGCAGCCTTCCTACAGGGAGCATGGTCAGGACAGAGATTGTAGACCCAAAGATTGTAGACTCTCTGCACTGACTTGGAAACTCGGACTCTATTGTGAGACATGAAAGACACAATGACTCTTCCCTTCTTCCTCCTCTTGGCCTGCTGGCTGGCTTCCTGCAAACTCTCTTAAAGCTGAGCCCCTGCCTCTGAGAATACCTTTAGTTTGGCTGACTCTACCACCCTAGTGGCTTGCTCCTTCTTGTCAGCCCCAGGGCCCTTTCCTACCCTTCCCTTTGCCTCTGCAGCATTTCACCAGGGCAGCCTGCTGCTCATCTCCATCCCTTTGCCTCATTCTACCGCTTCTACCCTCTGCTCTGACCCCCAGAGGGCCAGTGCACACACACCTTGCTCACCTGGCTCACTCAAGCCCTGTGCAGCTCCCTTACTGCTTTGGCTACTGTCTACCAGCCATGAGCTCCTCAGCCCTCATCCTAGCTGGCCCTGCTTGTGTCCCCGTCTCCAACCATCACATCTTTATTTGGAACATCTTCCTTGCTCTGCAGCCCTCCAGCTCCCAGGTGGGGTTCAGACCTCTACCCTCAATTCCTTACCTTCCACCTGGAGCTTTTTATGTTTCATTCCTGGTTCTTTGGCATCCCTTGGAATTAATCCTGCTTATGAGTATTCCTCCCTGTGGGAACATCTTACAGGAGGGTTGAGGTGTTCTGATTGCCATGGAAGCAGCCGGCCCCAAGAACACAGACTGCTGCTGCTTAGAGTCTGTAGGACTTGGACTGCCCTATCTACACATTAAGCTCCTCCTACTCAAAGATAACAGCATCCTACAGCCATAGAAGTAGCACCCAGGGTGTCATGAGGTCACAGCCAGAAAGGTGAAAAAGAAATCCAACAAAGAGACAGGCTGAGGCCTGCCAGCCATTACTGCTGTAAATAACTCTGTCAGTGTGTATTAGAAAACTAGTACTCAGTAGATGGGTGTAGGGAGTACAGAGGAAAGAGCAGGAGACTTGCTAGCTCCAAGTTACCAGCATGCCTGGTAGTGACTATTAGAGACTCAGAAGCACCTGGAGACTAGACAGGAAGAGCACTGGTGATAGGAACCCAGCAGTCCTACATCCTGAGTTGCAGCCTGATGTGATTTGTCCTAGGAGTCCTTCACTCTGTGCAGGTTGCTGAACGTCCACCCTGGTGCTAAAGCATGCACCACTAGGGATGGAGACAAGATATAAGACAAGGCCATCACAGCCATGAAGGCCAGGTGCTATGATGGGGACCAAGAGAATGCCAAGAGACAGTCCTTCATACCATTCTCCAAACTGAGTGATAGCCGAAGAAAATAGAGGAGAGAAGGGTGGCTCTAACACACTTGGATCTGGGCTGTGGGAATAGCACACAAAAAGAGAGAAGGCAGAAAGGCATCAAAGCTTCAGTAGGGCTGGAGTAGGGTGGAGCAGGAGAGAAGAGTGACACAGTCCAGACACACCCCATCATTTCACCTGCTAGGGGAACCGTCTACCAACAGTGGCCTCTGCTGAGAGGAGCAGGACCCTTTTTGGTATGAAGGCAACAGAGCAGTAGGACATGACAACTGGACAAAGGTGATGACAGTGTAGTGAGAGAGCAGGAGAAGCTTCTGGAAATTTACCCCAAATGGAACATTTCGCCCAGTCTTACATGCCCTGCTGCTCTAGGAAGAAGAAGGTTAGAACAAGGCAGGTGCCGGGCAAGAGGAACAAGGTCTAGGTCAGGGGACACAAGTTTAGTCTGTGCTGAGTACACTCATTTCCTAAGGTGAAGAGTGCCTGTAATAAAACATGAACAAGGCAAACCCTGCAGCTCATGGACTCTTGTATCTGTCTGTACCTTTCTCTTTAAGTGGTATTGGTACATGTCTGGGTAGAACTTGCCTTTTCTATGATATGGAATATGTGTCTGTGCATGTGTTCGTTGTTCATTGCTGCTGAGCTGAAATCCCAGGCTCAGCCATTCTCTTGGGTGAGGATCCTCAGCCCTGCCCCCGCCCCACCCCCGTCTCACCAGGCCTTTCGGGCCTTTCACCCTGATGTCCTGGCTGACAGCTTTCTGTCATAGCACAGTCCCATCCAAGACCTCCAGAGTTTTGGGGCCCCAGTGGCTCAGAGCTCCAGATGCTCAGCAGATGCCAGGCCTGGGACTGAGGCCCCATCTCTGAGGGCTTGGCTTGCTGTTCTGGAAGGTGATCCTGGCTGGCAGCCATTTCTGAGCCCCTATTTAGAGCAGTTGTCAGGCAGTTGCTGGGCTCCAGCTCCCCATCCCCAGCGGGGCTGAGTGATCTCATGCCTGTACGATGCTTTCCCGGGGGTGATGGTGGGGGGTGATCCTAAGACTGAAGGCAGGTGCCCAGATCAGGAGCAGAGTCTAAGCCATGGCAACCCAGATAGCCCTTAGCCACTTTCTCAGTCACATACCCTAATGTGCTCCAGCCTGGTTCGTCTGCCGTGGGATAGCAAGGACATCATCTGAATTCAACTGTGAGCTAATGTATGCAGCATTGCCCCTTTTCCCACAAGAAAGAACAGATCAGACTGATAAAACTCACTCGTCAGAGGCCCCACAGCCATCATTGCATCCCCAGAGCCTGTTTGCCCAGAACCCTCAGCCCAGGGCCAGCTTTGTCTAAGAAAGAAACAGCAACTGGGACTCCAGGGACCCCTAGACCTTGGGCCACAGGGCCACAGTTTATGGACTCTGGGACAGTTCTTGCCCAGAAGTTCTTGGGTTCTAAGCAGCTTCTGCCACATCCCAGTATCTGGGATGGAAGGTTTTGGGGCCCCCTGCTGGTTACAGTAAGAATTACCTAGGGGTAAACAGGTACCAACAAGAGGGCCCTTTGCTAGTCCCAGGTGAGAGCAAGGATCTCTGTGCACCACTCTGTGGGGTGACCAGCCCACAGGTGATCTTAAGCTCAGTGGAGCCTTGGATTATGGTGGCTTGGCCATGTGTCAGCCTGGTAGTTTCAGAGTTCCACTGGGGACCATCTTATAGCTCCTGGGGCTCCTGGAAGTCCTGGGGCTCTAGGGCCAGAACATCTGCCAGGCCCTTTGTGGTGTACACAGGCTTGCCCTTTCCCCTTCCACTTGCAAGTATGAGAGGATTTTAAGGGCAAGGTGAGGGAGAATGGTCCCAACAGCCTCCATCACTCAGAGAGTCGGAACTCACTGCTGTCTGGGCCATCCTGCTTGATGGCAGTGTTTAGGTCAGTGCTTTGATCTTGATAAACTGTTGTGGAGAGTTCACAGCTGATGTCTTAACTCAGAGGGAGAGAGGAAGGGAAGGATAGATGGACAAAGGGAGGGAGCATAGACAGATGGATATGGGCCTCTAATGGCAATGGAAACCATAAGCTCCAAGGAGCCCAAACAAGGCCAGCCTGTGCTTCCAGAGCCACACCAGGCTGTGATCAGAGTTAGCTCTGCACTTGTTTTCTCTAGGCCTCAGGTAGCTTTTGGAGCTGTGCAGATGTCCAGGGAAGATAAGTAGTAGAGTCATGGTCACTGGAGAAGCAGCTTGCCTGGAGTCTGTTAGTGCATGTTTCCCATAGTGGCCTCTCTTCCACCCCATCCTTTCTCTGTGTTTTTGTCCTTGTCCCTACATGAGCCCACAGTAGCAAAGCAGAAGAGCTCCTGTTGAGCAGGAGTCTGGCTCATCCCAAGATATTCCTGACCTGTAGATTGAGGCATGGAGTATCTCCATCCTGAGCCACTAGCCTAACCCTGCTCCTGGTCCTGCCTGCCCGCTTGCCATGTCCTGACAGCCCTGATGTGGGGCCCTGCTGCCACCTGCTGGCCTCACTCATAAACTGCATTCCTGGCTCAGCCCTGAGGTTATAAGGAACAGACTGTGTGCTTTGTCCACAGGATTCTGAGACAGCTTGAAGAGAAAATGAATGGACACATGCCTGGCCCACTATAGCAATGGCTGTAGAGTAGTCAAGTTCATAAGTGTCTGAACATTTGAGTAACAGCCTTAGCAGGAACAGACAGAGCATCTCAGCACTCTGGAGCCTGAGGCAGGGAGGATTATTAGATGTGTTAGTCATTTGTGTGGTGAATGGGAAGAAAGGAAAGCATTCACTGTGTCTTGGGAAGTCGATATTCCTGCCTAGTATCTGACCGAGAATATATGTTCCCTCTGTCTGCCTCTGCAACAGCCCTGTGATCAGATATTAGCCCTGTCTTACTTTGGGAAGGAAGATTGGGAGAAGTCTGTGACTCACTGAAGGTCCCACAAAAATGGTAAAACCAGTATTCAAACTATGTCTCGGAGACTTGGTGGTCCATGATGATGATTGGCAAGCACTAATAAACACAAGAACAGATTAGGTACTGGAGGCAAGGATGACCATCTAAAAAACTGTGGCTACAGATTAGCAGGCAACACAAAGGCTTCTCTTCTTGAGCTGGGTTTCCTGCATAGTTAGAGTCAGCAAAAGTCCCCATGACTGAGAAGTCTGGCATGTGTAGGCACCCATGACAGGAGCTAGGTATGCCCAAGCCCCACCTGATAGGGCCTGCACTACTGAGGCACTTACGTAGCCCTTGTTGTAGAGAAAGCTCCTCAAGGAGGCACCTTGGCAGAGCAGAGGCAAGCTGCCTCATAGCAGGTCCATTCTGGGCAGAGGAATGGTTCTCCCTCGCTATGTCTGAATTTCCTTCTAAGAGCTTATCTAGATGGCAGGTCTGACTAAGCATCACTACTCAACCTCCAGTAGGGGAATTTATCCCAGGCTTCCTCAGACACTGCCAAACCTGCAGAGCTGCCTCTGTGGGAGAAGCCCAAAGCTTGACATGCAACTTAGGGGAGTCCACTCTAAGCTGAACAAGGTCTCTAATGGCCTTTGTCTTCCCAGAGAGCAAGCTTTCCCCACAAAGGACATCCTGACTATAGTACTATTAGGATGCATACTCCCTTCCTGAAAGGCTTTCATGTTCAATTCACTTATCTTACCAAGGGAACCCCCAGGGTCAGGGAGAACAACTTGCAACCTGTCCAGGATTGGGGTACAGGTAACTGACCTCAGGGCTGGTTGATGCTAACTCCTACCTTGCCTGGCTTCCCGAACTCAGCACACTCCCTCCATCTCCCATCAATTTGGGCTTTGATGCTTTCGTCTTCCTATTTGGAACTCTATCCGCATGTACTTAAACAATGATTCTAATTACACTGGAGTGAAAGAAAATGAAAATGATAGCTCTTCTTACAAGTGAGCCCTAGAGGAAACCCAGCCACTCTTTCTACCAGAGATCTTTACTATGTGCCATCCCTGGACCAGGCATGACCAAACAGCATCTCCTTTCGGTAGAAAATGAAATATCTTTAGTCAGTGTTCCCTAGGAGTACCACACACACATTCACAGACCAAAAGAAAAAGTCATTATTGACAGGTTGGCTCTGGGAGAACCTGAGCATGGAGATGAAGGAGAAAGAGCTAGAAGAAATAAGTTTGACCAGATCATGGGGAGCTTCTTAACACTGAGAACTAGGGTGTAAGAGAACCAGCTGAGCAGAGCTTTTGGGACAGGGGCAGTGTCACCTGCCTCCAGGGTTCCTCTAGTTACTATCCCTCCCCCACAGGCTTGTAGAGGAGTTCATGCTCCTGGCCAACATGGCAGTGGCCCACAAGATCTTCCGCACCTTCCCGGAGCAGGCCCTGCTGCGCCGACACCCCCCACCACAGACAAAGATGCTCAGTGACCTGGTGGAGTTCTGTGACCAGATGGGGCTGCCCATGGATGTCAGCTCTGCAGGGGCCCTCAATGTGAGTGCTGGCGGGTGGTAGTGGGAAGCCCTGCTTGGAGAAAGGGGGTGAAAGCCTGGAAATTGGGCTGATAGTGACTTCTATATCCCATGTTGCCCCTCCTGTTCTCCTCTGCAGTGGGGAGGCTGGCAACAGCTACAGGCTCTATTATCAGGTCTGGACCAAAGTACGCTAATTAAGGTGTAGCTACTGGCATGCCTATAGCAAGGACTGGACTGGTCCTTGCTGAGCTGGGCTGGCCTAGAGCAAAGAATCTTTCTTAGAGGAAGTCATTTCAAGTGCCCCCTTCTTGGAGCTAAGCTTTATGGGGCTGCAGAATCACTGTCATGGCTCATCCCACAAAAAGGAGACCTTCCACCCATGCTCCAAGATGGGAGAGGGCAAAGGATTCCTCTGTTCAAGAGAGCTGGCCTGGTGGTTAAGATGGGAGATCTCAGGCCCATTGTATGCAATGGGCTATAGACCACTGCTCTTGCACCCTTCAGGTAGTCATCAGCCTAAGGCTGCGCCTATAGCCTGGGAACCCCTCTCTACCCTCCCCAAACTTGGGATCAGATGGTTACCAGGTAATGATCCCCAAGCTCCTCATACAGGTTTCTGTGGTTTACTTCTAGAAAAGCCTGACCAAAACATTTGGAGATGACAAGTACTCTCTGGCCAGAAAAGAGGTGCTCACCAACATGTACTCCCGACCCATGCAGGTAAGGAGGGCCTTACACACCTGTCCCTGATCCCATGAGTACCTGAACTCCAGCTGACAAGCACCATCTGCACACAACCCACCACTGTCTTGCTCTGCGCTGAGGCCTGCTGGATAGAGAGTTGCTGAGGGACACTATCAGGCAAGGGAGACTGCAGTCACACCTGGGACAGGCAAGCCCTGGGCTCCAGAAGAGTCTATCCTGTATGTGCAAAAGCATGCTCCAGCCGTCAAGGGCTGCTCTAGCCTGTGGCTGCTAGAGACCTCAGGTAAGAGAAAAGGTCTCCACATTTACTGCAGCTGCAGAGTCTGGCCAGGAGAATCAGTCTGCCCTAGCTTGAGACCATGTCCCCAGGCAGGTGACATGTAAAGTAAATAGTAAAGTAGATGGATGGGCTAGCTCCTAGCAGCCTGTCACAGCCCTCCAGGCCTCACTGCAGTCCCTGCAGGGCCTAAGCATCCTGGGGATGGGAGCCATCTCAGTAGATTGGCCGGTCAACTGGGGCTATAGGTACTAATGGGGTCAGTTATGGGCCCCAGCACCTGCCAGGATAGTGACAGGCCATTTTTCAGGGTCAGTCACTCTTGGCAGATTCAATCTGTTCGTGAGAGTCAGGTGGCCAAAGCCAGCCACAGCTGATTTATTTCCTGATAACTCCCAGCTCCACTAGGAATGGAGCCATCAGGGCCTTCAGGAGCCTGGCTGTCTGTTCCTTGCTCCCAACCCCCAGTGCCTGTTCCCCACTCCTGCCACAGGCAGTGCCCACAACAGAGAAGCTGAGTACTTTGCTATGCTCACCAGAAGCCTAAAGACTTCTGTCTGTACTCTGGAGGATGCTTCTGCCACCCAGGATTCTGATGGCAAGGAGTAACCAGTGATGGGACAGGCCCAGGCACAGCAGCAGCAGGGATGGAAGTGAAAGGAGTGAGGCCTGGTTCCCAGGAGACCTGCTGAAACAGGACACCAGTGCTATCCCTTTTCCTCCTCCCAGCCTTTCTGAAGAACTGAGCCCCCACTGAGAACAAAAGTAAACATGACTTACTGTGAAGACTATGCCCACTTTCTCCCAGACATAATTCAAGGCCCAGCAGGAGTTATACCCTGAATTCCAGGGCTATGCACAAGGAGTAGCCCGAGCAGGCTGTCCATTTGGCTAGGCACTCTGGAGCTTACAAGGGAGTGAACTGTCTCCCAGGCAGCAGCTTCTGATTCCAAGACCTATGGCAGGGCTGAGGCCAGGCTCTGTCTAGGTTGTACTGAAGCTTAGAGCTCAGTGGCCTTTTTTGCTCAGGTCTCTTAGACCTGTATGTCACCTTGGGCAGCTGATCAGAAGCAAACAGACATAGGCTATCAAGCCAATAAACTGCCTCCTATGGCTGGCATATGCTGGAGTATTATGGAACCAGTGGGCAAGTGTGACCATCAACTGGGCAGAGATCAGAGCCAGAGGGGATGGGATTGGCTCAACCAAAGCTGAGGAGCTCCTGGTGGACTGCACTCCTGTAGGGGTTGGCATCTACTCATGCTGGCCAGGACATGCAGTATCCTCATCTTCTGCTTGTGTCTCTAGTAGACAGTTCATAGCCCTGGGCCACTATAACTGTACGCTTCCCGTCCTGACACAGGGTGGCGTCCCAGATCCATCCTAAGAAGGATCAGTCCCCAGGCGACCCCCTGCAGCATTTCTGGAAGGGACTCAGCATCCCCAGGCCTTAAGGAGGAAGAGCCCTTGCACAGCTGCCCTGGTGGCTAGTCCCACAGAGCTAGAATCTGTCCAACATCCTGAGGGCTCCCAACACCCCATACCCAGCAGAGACATAGCTCTCTGAGCTGTTTCAAGCACTGCCCTCATGGACAGAGCTCTGGCAGCTCTTGGCATGGCTAGCATGTATCCTGAATGGGAAAGGGGTCTGAGCATCACCTGCCCTCCATGGCAGCTGATAAGATCCCCTTAGGTAAAATGACCCTGGCCCCAAGAGCCTGACTAGCTTTGATCAGCTGCCTAAAGCTTATAGGGGAGATCTGTACCACCTCTGCCAGGAGCCAGGCTCTGGGTCTCTGCACCCAGCAGACCCAGCCAGCCTGAGTCCCGCTTTCCCTCCAGATGGCGCTGTACTTCTGCTCTGGGATGCTGCAGGACCAGGCGCAGTTCCGGCACTACGCGCTCAATGTTCCCCTCTACACACACTTCACCTCTCCCATCCGCCGCTTCGCTGATGTCATAGTGCACCGCCTCCTGGCTGCTGCTCTGGGTAAGGGACATGACTTTGGCCTGGGAAAGACTTTGCCAGTCAAGAGTTACCCACTCTCAGAGTAAGTGACCAGAAACCACATTACTGTGATCATGGAGGTCCCAAGGGACAAAGGAACCTAAGTTTGAACACTGTCCATCCATACCTAGATGATAGGAGCCTGGCTGCAGTGGAGCTTACTACAAGCCTGGGACCATAGTTGGCCCCAGAGCCCTTGCCTCAGCACACAACCTTCCTCAGCCCCTGCACTAGCAACCCTGATCACCCTCTCCCCAGGCTACAGTGAGAAGCCAGATGTGGAGCCGGATACCCTACAGAAGCAAGCTGACCACTGCAATGACCGCCGCATGGCTTCCAAGCGTGTGCAGGAGCTCAGCATCGGCCTCTTCTTTGCTGTTCTAGTAAAGGTGAGTGCCCAGCATGGCCCCTTCCCCTACCATCCTAGGTATGCACCCACCAGGAGCCTGCATGGAGCACCAGTGCAGGCCCTCCCTGGGAGGATGCCATGACTAGAGCATTGTTCCTACAGGAGAGTGGCCCCCTAGAGTCTGAAGCCATGGTGATGGGTGTCCTGAACCAAGCCTTCGATGTGCTGGTGCTGCGCTTTGGGGTGCAGAAGCGCATCTACTGCAATGTGAGTGTGCCCGGTACAAGTGGGAGGCATGTACCCACAGGCCAAATGGAACCCCAGGAACTTAGCACACTCTAACTGTGCCCTTTCCTTGCCTGTGTCTATTTCCTTGTTGAAAACTAGCATATGTTCCTAGCACAGAGTGACCCATGGTAGTTTCACAAGCATAGAAGGTAGGATTAGACTGAGATCTCTGCTGCTCCCATCCATGAGCCATGTAGAGCCCACAGTTACCTCCCTCAGCATTGGGCTTCACTAGCATGTCACAATAGAGGGTCCAGACCCCTGATCCCAAGTTTGTCTGATAGGCCCTGCCCAGACACCCAAGTAAGTCTGCCTGGGTCAGGTCAGAACTCTCCCTTAAAGACCCAGACACTCAGAATATAACCAGTACAGTTTGGCTGTGTTTGGGGCCTGGGGTATTTTTATAGGAACATGTGGAAGGAGAGGCCAGAGGATGGCCTAGCACTGCTCTGAACACTGTGTCCCTGAAGAGAAGGAAGAGACCTGCCCTGCTTTGGCTTCTTCCCTGGATGACAATTTATTCAAAGTCCCCTTGGTGCCTGCCCTAATGTCAGCTGGGGCTTTACTTTAGCTGCTCTGTGGTCGCCAAGTTACTCCCTAGCTCCTGCCCCTGGCTTTGAACTCCTACATGCAGAGCACTTGGGGAAGTGTGGAGCCCAGCACTGTAAGAGACATGGGATTCATAAAAGAGGTAGAACAGGAGAGAGCCAGGCACAACCAGAAACATCAGGCACCACCTGTGGTTTACTGAGCAGGATGGAAGTTCAGTCCTAGGTCAGCTCTGCAGTTACCTGGCCCTCAGCCTGGGCTATTAGGTCTCTCACTAGCAGGGGGTGCACCCATCAGGGAGTTGGACAAGCCTAGGCAAACCTGTCCCCTCTGCTACAGTCACCACTAAAGCCCAGATTGTCCCTTTGTCTTGGGTTACCTTTGAGTGCTGCTTTGGGAAAAGTGACTTGGCAGAGCCTCCTAAAGCTGGGTGAGGTAGGCCAGGGCTAGAATGGCCCATGTCTCAGGTCAAGGAGATAGCAGCAATACAGATACAACAACTCAGGGGCAACAGATACAGAGCTCCCTCCAGCCAGTCGGAAATAGATCAGGCCAGAGGGCCACCCCAAGCAGGAGAACTGAAGGTGCAGAGGTGGCATCTGAAGCTCAGGGCCTGAGGCTTTGGTGTGTACACCCCCAGGCGCTGGCCCTGCGATCCTACCACTTCCAGAAGGTGGGGAAGAAGCCAGAGCTCACTCTCCTCTGGGAGCCTGATGACCTTGAAGAGGAGCCAACACAGCAGGTCAGCCCACCTCTGTCTCCCACATGTGCCCCGAGGTCTCCCTCTGTCCCTCATTTCTCTCCCAGCACTGTAGGCTCCCCCATAGTGTTTCAAACCCATAAGCAGAGGCCAAGCCCTGCACTTAGACTGCCAGGTTCTCACATGGGAACACCCACTGTAGGAGAGACAAGCACTGTCCCTCTCCCCCACCCCCTAACATAACTTTTGGACTTCTTTAAGAAACTAAATAAAGCTGTGGACCTTGTATCTCTCTTATTCCAAAGGCTGGCCCAGCCCAGCCTGTTCTCTTGATCCTCACGAATGTTCACGGAATGCCAGCATCTATATAGTGCCATCTGCTCACTGGCTTTTCCAGACCCAATGACTCCCATTTACAGATGGGCAACAGAGGCTTGGGGAACTAAGTGAGCCTCAGTGGTCAGCTGGGCTTTGATTACAGGCCTTTACCTACCCTGTTCTCTCCCTGTGTCTGGCTCTGCTGCAGGTCATCACCATCTTCAGCCTGGTGGATGTGGTCCTGCAGGCAGAGGCCACAGCCCTCAAGTACAGTGCTATTCTGAAGCGACCCGGCCCTGAGCGCTCCCTGGGCCTGGAGGAGGAGCCTGATGAGGAGCCTGAGGACTGAATACTAGCCCAAGCCAGGCCTGTGCCTGCCCTACCCTACTGGCTTTTAGGAATAGGACCTTTTGACACCAAAGGGGATTTTTAATTTGGTTTTTAACAACTCAGGGGTTTGTTTTTATCTTTTTTTTTTTTCATTTTATTTTACTTTTGCAGCTCAGTTTTTAAATGAACTGGAAGGGTTAGAGTGGGGCTGGGGGTCAGGAAAGGGAAATGCTGTGGCCTGGCCAGTGCTTCCCTGAGCAGAGAGGGCCCCAGTCCTCCTGGGCAGGCAGCCCCGCTTCTACCAGGCCATCCACTGCCCTTCCCTGCCCAGGAAATGGGGGGTTTCAGCAAATCAGTGTCATGGAATAAAATCAAGTGTGAAGTGCTGTCTGTGTAGATGTCATGCAGAAGCCTGGCAGCAGGGTACTCTGTGCACTCAGGGCAAGGGGCTCCCTAGGATCCACCACACAGCTGAGCTGGGGCCATCAGCTCAGGACCTTCCTGCCAGCTCCAGGGTGATTCACGAGCCTTGTGTGGCTGATTGATGCTGCAGCCTCCTTCTGGCTGATTAAAAATGTAATTAGTATGCATAGCAGGGAGCTGCCAGTCACCCTTCGCATGTGGCAGTGGCCATCCCTCTCCACCCTTCCTCTCTGCTGCCAGCCCATGGGGTCTGGGGAGGTGGGACTACAACCTTTCTCTCTTGCATACCATAGGCCAAAGCTCCCAGTAGCCCTGTTCACATCTGTGATATGAGTACCTCAACACCTATAGTTTCAAACCTGTTCCCGGCATTATAGTGGGATTGTGGAGATGGGTGAGACCAAGCCTGCCCGAGGACAGGAGGCCTTCATACTAGATCCCACCTGACCCAGTCACCTGCTTAGCATCCTGAGTACTGGTAGATTCTACCTTCATGGCCACTGGACAGCCTCTTCCCTAGGGAACTGGGCACAACCTACCTTCCTTCCACCTAATCAGAAAAGTATTAATTGGCTTCAAGAGCTGCTAGAATCTAGATTGAAAACCAAAGCAACCAAGGCTCTGTTTCCTGTGCTGACAGGATCTACAGGCTCATCTGATCTGGATACAGTGATTTTCTTCAAAGAAAGATTCTGTAGAGTGCCCTGGCAGGTTCTATACAGTGAGTGACTGGCTCAGCTGCAAGGATGTTGAAGCCCTAGGATGGGCTGTTGTTTAATGAGAGCCGAAGATACATCCTCACACCTGCCCTGGGTCCTTGCCTTCCTCAGTGCCTGTCCATCTGCCCATCCTGCAATCCCTAAGATGTCCTTCTGCTCCCATTCCCAGACCAACATATCTGGATGGGCAGATCAGTAGGGGATGGTGGTTTTGGTATCTGGGTAAAGAGGATTCTGGTGCTTCCCCAGTCCTAGATGCGAGACTAAAAGCCCCATCCCTCACATCCATGCCACCTTCTGAGGAGAAGCAGCTAGCTTCTGCCCTGCCAAGCCCAGGCTTCTATTGCCTCCTTTCACTGCCCCCACAGAGACTCTTAAGAACACTGTAGCTAGAGTACTGGTTCTCCCCAGACACAGAGGCTGCGACGCCTCCACACTGCCCCCATGAGGAGCAGCTGACCAGTCAGGAAGGAAAATTTTTGCTCCATGAACTTGCTTAGGGGGTATTTGCTGAACTAGAAGCTTCTACAGCAGGCTTGCTTCACCCTCAGGCTAGACATCATATCACTGGAACTCTGGGGCCATGGAAGCCCTGGATTGACCCCAACCTGTCTGAGAAATGGAAGTCTCGGGTCTCCATCTGAGGTGGTGCAACCGGTCTGTACCTGGCCAGGACTAGGCCCAGACACTTGTCCTACTCCATTGCCTCCCAGGTTCAAAGTCAGTGGCCAATCATCTTCCCACACCACAGAAGCTTAGTGCTTTGTGTTCATTCATTCAGCACGGAGTCAGTGGAACTTGTGTCTATGCACCACCGAGAGTGACAGCCGCTCTGTACCCCACACTAAGGGAATTGTTGACAGAAGAAATGACAGGCATAAAACCTCATCAAAAGGAATGCTCATTCATTCAGCTTTCCAAGACACCTGCCTGCCACTGCAGGCTGAAGTGTAGCACAGAGCAGGTCACTGGGTTGTCCTCAAGGGCCCCTTCAGGTTCACATGGAAGGAGACAGACACAATCTCATGCCATGAATGGGGTCTGGCAAAGCTCAGAAGCAGGTGATGGCTATATTCGCAGGGGAAGATGGAACAGGCTGTTGGCCCAGCATGGGTGAGGAGCTTGTAGCTCACCTTCCTGGGGCAGAGACAAAGCCTGTGCAGCAACATGGCAGGAATCCTCTGCAGCAGCCAGTGGGGACAGTCCAGGTGAGAGATGAAGGGCTGAAAGGGGAAAAGTCCGAAACTCCTGCAGTGGCAGGCCTCCCAGAATTGAGGGGCATGAGGACCGTAAGCAGCAGAGGGCGGAGGCAGCTCCTGGGGCTGGGTTTCCAGGGAGGCTGTGGAGGAGAGCTGAGCCACAGGGCGTTGGCTCGAGGTGGGCAGAGGGGCCGTGTGGCACAGCTGGGCTCTGAAGAGATGCTCCTGGAGAGCATACAGAGCAACCCCAGAGGCTTAGAAGAGGTGAAGTGAGTATTGTTGGGCTCCAGAAGAGGACATTGCCAGCCATGGGAGCCTGGAGCCAGCCAGATCTCCACTGCTGAAGGTCATCGTTACAGGTTCTGAAGAACATAAAACACCTGCTCTCACTACCTCCCCACAGACCACCAAAGGGCAGCAAAGAGCTTGTTTTCAGGGCTTCATTACGGAGGGCGTAAAAATAGAGCAGGAAGTTGCACTGGAAGCCAAGGGTGAGAAAATGGTCCCTGTTAGACCTGAGAAAGGCAGACAGTGGCCATCAACAAAGGGTGTCAAAGCAGCCTGCAGCACTTCACAATAGCTAACAAGGCTGGGCCTCTCTGGGGGGGGGGGGGGGGTAGAGAAAGATGGCTGCAGAACCAATATTGCCACTGTAGTAAATAAACTGGCCTCTTCCCCATACCAGCAGACAAGAGATCCGTCATTGAAGAGGTAAGCTGAGGCTCTTTGGGCTGGGGCTGCCAGGCCTGGTCAAGTCTCCTGCACAGGCCTCCATAAGATGCAGATTCCTCTGCTACAGGATCTACTAGCAGCAGCCAGGCAGGAGATTGCAAGCATCTTCCTGGGGGCTTCCTGTCCCCACGTTAAAACAAACTTGATATCAAAGCTTCCCCTAGTGAGATCCTAGCCAGATTTTTCATGGGGAATCAGTCTTCCAAATCCCTAGGGGACTTCTGGTCACTTTGTGAGTCCTATCTGTAATAAAGACAGCCAAGGACCTTCTTTTAAAAAGGAAAACTAGTTCTATGGAGAAAACAGACCACTCGAGGAGAAGAAAGTGTTAGACAATGAAATTATCACTGACACTTTCGAAGAAGTGAGAGCCACAGAGAAACAAGGACTAGAAGCCAGATGGACACAAAAGAAAGGGCTGGTGAGGTGACTTAGCCGTTAAAGTCACCTGACACCATGCCTACCACCCCGGGTTCAATCCCAGGACCTGCATGGTGGAAAGAAAGAAGTCAACCACTGCTCACGGCCAGAGTTGTGCTTCAGCAGCAACCAGTCATGGTTGCTATGTAACTTCCTCAAGGCATCTGTGGAGTGTTCAGAGACCAAGCTACCACAAAGGTGATCCAGTTGGCTGTTTGGCTAACTCAAAGTCCCAGAGAAAGATATAATTACAGGCAAATATGCCTGGCCCCTCACCATCTTAGCTTATTTTAAGGAAAAAGATGAGCATGGCAGCTCACACCTGTGATCCCAGCTCTTGGAGGCTAAGGCAAGAAGATTGCCATGCATTGGGAGGCCAACCTGAGCTACACAGTAAATACTAAGGCAGCCGGAGCCATGCAGCAAGACTGTCGAGAAGAAAGGAAAGATCACACTAAAGGGGTATTAGAATAAAAGCCCGTCATTAACTTTAATGATATTTAATGGTGCCCAATTATTTATTTATTTATTTGGGGTTTTTTGAGACAGGGTTTCCTTGTATAGCCTTGGCTGTCTTGGAAGAACTCACTCTGTAGACCAGGTTGGCCTCAAACTCACAGTGATCCACCTGCCTCTGCCTCCCAAGTGCTGCCCAATTGGTGTTCAGTTCTTAACCAGATACCTTTGGGACAAGTTGGGTTATTTTATGTCTCACACACCTAAAGGGTAGCAGCGGAGTGCTCAGGATTGAGTCAGGCCAGCACCACCAGGTATATGAGGAGTCCAGTCTAGAAGGTGCCTGCCTGGGGCAGCAGGAGAGTGCAGTGGCTCGGAGAAAGAGTCAAATCATGGGCAGACTCCAGGATTAGACTGGTACTAAGTACAGAGAAAACAATCCATATGTGTCAATAAGAAAAAGTATTGGCTCTGGGGGGGTTGCAAGGGGACAACAGTAAAAACAAGCACAGCCTTACTGATTTGTCACCTGACACTTCTGGCAACAGTATTTCCATGGCCATCCTAACATAAATACTGGGTGAGAATCTAAACTGCCCTGGAACCATGTTGTGAGGCTGGAGAGATGGGGAAGGGGAAGAGCCAGTTTGCTTTCTTCAGTGGGAAGTTGTGGAGGTTAAAGGTGGCTGCAGATTCTTTGCCCACCAACCTCCACCACCACCACCACACACTCCGTTCTTGTCCCTCCTCTTGAATCTGGACAGGCTCTTTGGCTGCGGAGTTCAATTACAGCAGAAGCGGCATTGCACTGTCTCAGACCACACCTCAAGAGACAGGTCACTTCTGCTCTGACCGTGAGAGCCCCACAGCCACGTGTGAGGGGGCTTGGGTTCCCTTGTTCACCAGTTTTGAGGCATCTTGGAAATGCATTCCCCACCAAAGCACCCCAGTGATGGCCTTATGGAAGAGACAGCGTCCCCATAAAACCTGTCCAAATGGCAGGCTTGTGCCAATTTTTTTTAAAAAATGGTTGTGTGTAGGCTATTTGGGGATAATTCATGACGAAGTATTAATGGAAAATATCAACAGATATAGCTTAAAATTGAAAGTGGAGAAATGGTTGTTTTATTTTTCTGTTGCTTTTCTGAGAACTGTGTTTTTTACAAACAGTGGCAAATATAAAAATTAAAAAACACAAGGTGGTTGAAGGGTTAGGGGAATGGCTCCTTAGATAAAAGAGATGAGCTGAGGTTCTGATCCTCAGAATTCACAGGGCAGGTGTGACAGCTGTCTGCAATCTCAACACTCAAGAGGCAGGCATGGATCTCTGAAGGCATACTGGCTAACTGGCTAGTTAGACTAGATCCTGACTATAGAGTGAAAAGCCGTCAGGGAAGGTACCATCAACTTTGGGTCTCCACATTACCCACACGCATGTGCACACACATGCAATAACAGATACCAAGAGGGGACAGCTTGCCCCTGAGATGGGAAGTGCTTCTCATTTTGTTTTAATAAACCTGCCAGATCCATTTGACACTTTACATCTATGTATAATTTGGATTTTAAAACCTCAAAGTAGGGGGGAAACTATTTATGTTTAGCGAAAATGGATCCACAATTGGCCTAAAAGCTTTCCTGTACATTCAGCAAGGAGTGTATTAAACAATCCATTATTCTAGTAACTAAGATAAAATCCCCGCTGACAAGCAGTCTGTTATTCCCAGACCATTAAAGTACTGTCGTAAAGTCTGCTTAAAGACATAGGCAGTAGACCTGGTGGTGACCAATCCTAGTTGCCTCAGTGGACCCTGCGGGTCCAAGTGACTGGCCTGAGGTCCAGGTGTGGAGCCCAGGGTGTGGGACAGCCCTGAGGCAGAGTGAGCAGGTGATGGGCTGAGAAGGATGGCATGGCAGATGACACTGTAGCGAGCGAGCAGAAGAGCTGGCCAGGGGCCTTACAGGACACCAGCTAAAGTCCTTTGTGGACTGAAATCACAGACATCAGGGACTAATTGGAGCTGAGATGAGGGTGAGAGAAATTGTCAGAGATTAAAGAATGAACTGTTCTCTGGTGGATGCCAGAGCAATGGCGATGCTTTGTGTAACAGTAAGTTCTAGAGCTAGGGGGTAGCTCCATCGTAGAGCACCTGTTTAGCATGTGAGATATCTTGGATTCAGTCATAGCACAGCCCCTGGAAAAGAAAGGTTCTAGAGAAAGGGGTGTTCTGGACCTTGGAAAATGAGCTTGAATTTGCACATAAATTGTGTTTATGACTTAAAAACTTAATGTGGGTCTGGAGAGATGGCTCAACAGTTAAGAGCATTGGCCACTCTTCAGAGGACTCAGGTTTGAGTCCAGTGGCTCAGAGCTGCTCATAACTCCAGTTCCACAGGGATCTGACACCGGTTCCTTGCTTCCTTGAGTACCAGGCACATATGTGGTACACAGACTTACATACAGGCAGAACTCCCATACACATATAAATTAAAAAAAAAAACAACTTATTACCGGTTTGTTAGCATATTCCTGTAATCCCAGCTGCTTAGGAGGCTGAGGCAGGAAGATAAGTTCAATACTGCCTTGGGCTATAGAGCCTATGAGTTAAAGGCCAGCCTGGGCAACTAAGCAAGACCTAGTCTCAAAACAAACTAAAGGGGGAGAGGTGCCTGGAGGCATAGCCAAGGGTGAGTGCTGGCCCGGTCTGTGTGAGTTCCCCAAGTTCTATCAACACTGCAAAAAATAAACAAGTGGTTGACTAAACCTTAGTATAAGATAATCTCTTTGAATCTTCTCTGCCTTTCTATGAGTTTTTTATGATTATCAAAGGGTTTCTTTCTTTAGTATATACAAAGTCACTTTAGGGGATGAGATCTGTTTAAGTAACTTATTTTACTTAAAAAGGTTGTTTTACTCAAACAGGTTCATGACTGCACTGTGTTTCTAGATGTTCATAAATTGTACATTGTACAGTTCTGGAAAGCAGTTAGCCAAATACTAAGGAAATGAATACAGAATAGGGGGAGAAACAAAGACTCTCCTTCAGCATATTTTACCTTAATAGATTTTCCAACTAACAAGAGCGCTGCTAAAATGAGATTGTCCTCCCGGCCCTTGTGACACCAAGTCACAGTGTGGCTTTGCATTCCCCATGCCCAAAGCACCAGGCGTCACAAAATCCGGATTCCATCCATGGCCTCAGAAGGATGATTTCGGGGCTGGAGAGATGGTTCAGCGTATAAAACACTCTCATGCAAGCCTGATGACCTGAGTTCAATCTCCAGAACCCATATTTAAAATTGGAGAGGGAACTGATTGCACAAAGTTGTCCTCTGACCGCTGCATGCACCCCATGGCATGCACACCCCTGCATTGTACATTGCAATAATAAATTCTAAAGGATGACTCTGAGCTACACTTGCCAGCTGTCTTTTTTTTTTTTTTTCCACCTTCAGACAGGGCCTCTCTACATACACCTGGCTGTCCTGGAACTCACTATAAAGACCAGGCTGGCCTCAAACTCACAGAGATCCACTTCCTCTGCCTCCCAAGTGCTGGAAATTAAAGGCATGTGCCACCATGCCTGGCCCTGCCAGCTGTCCTTGTTGCTGTCCACAACTGGACAGTGGAGGCCTTACCTGGTAGCTCAGTGTGGATAAATAAGAGTCAAGGGTGCCCAAAAAGTCACTTCTGCCAGGCACACTCCTAGATCCTCACAGGCTGAGACCCTCTTGGCTTGGCTGGAGCTGCAGTAGGGACTCAGTTGAGCACTGAGTCTCCTCCCCAGGGACCATGAAAAGGGAAGACTGTCTCTTGCCTTGGTGTTAGGTCAGTCTCCTTGCTGTTCCCACCCTGGGCTCCGGCTAGTTCTGTCCATGGGGACACCACATCCTGTATGGCTCAGGGTTTGACCTAACTGGGTCATGAGGTCAGTCCTCATGGTGATGAGGGAATGAAGGACTGACACAAGTACAGAAAAGCTGGGGTCGGGTGGACTGTGCTCGCTCCAAGGGAGGATATCAACTGCAGCCAGGAACCTCAGGCATTCACTTTATTCATCTGAGTCAAGGGGGTGGGTTTATGGTATACAGCTGAACAGGGGAGCAGATTTAGCTAATCTTGCGAGAGGTCTCTGTAGGGGAGCAGTCATCCCAGAGGAGGATAGTTTCTGCATTTACTGTTAAAATTCACATTCGGACCACAGGCAGGCTTTACCATCCCTCTGAGCTTTACCCAGTAAGGCTTTGCCACTTCTGCGGATTCAAGACACTGGAGTTTTTGATATAGCTGAGCCCATGTCAGCAGCACACATTCACACGGGACTTCACCTGCTCCTTACACCAAAGGTTTCCTCGGCTTTCCACATGGGGATGTGTATGCCGCCCCGGAAACAGAATGACCAAGGCAAGGCCCTGCCTTCAGGCCTCCATCCATCAGGACAGAAGGGCCGCTGTGCCAGAATGAGCCACCTCCTTTAACACTGGTCCCCGGCTCCACTTGCAGGCCCTCCAGGATTCCGAGGCTTGTTTCTTTGTCCTGAAGCTCAAGGGTATGGCCTCCTGTTCCTCCATCTCTCCCTCCCCACCCCCCTCAGTGCAGACTAAACCACGTGTCCACTAAGTCCCCATTGCAGCTGTGGGGTACAGGTCACTTGCCCATACTCAGGTGAGAGAGTCTAGGCTTGGAGAGGTGATATTTTGAAAGATAATCCGAAAATGGTGGAAGTGAGTGGGAGCTCACAACCAAAATTTCCTTATTAGATATTTTTTAATTGTGTGTGCATGGGTGTCTTGCCTGCACCCATATCTGTGCACCACTTGTGTGCTTGGTGCCCACAGAGCCCAGAAGAGGGCGTTGGATCCTCTGGAAGTGGAGCTACAGTCAGCTGTGAGCCTCCATGGGGATCCTGGGGATCAAACCCAGGTCCTCTGAAAAAGCAACCAGTGCTCTTAACCTCTGGGCCATCTCTCCTGCTCTGATTTCTTTCTTTTCAATTAGTACTTCTCAAAGCTCAGCTATTCATGTATCACTGTAATGATTTTTTTTTGCCATAGCCACATATAGCCTGTGGTCATATTTATTTAATGTTTTTCATTAAGCAAGATTAGGTTTTCCCGTGAAATAATTAGAAAGGGAAACATAGCTACCAAAAACAGAAGGCCAGCTGAGGAGGTAGCTGGGTTGGTAGAGTGCTCACCTAGCATGAACAAAGCCTGGGCTTCATCCCCAGTACCCCATAAATGGGTACTGGTGGTCCCTGACCATAATCCCAGGGCTCGAGGGAGGGGAAGCAGGGCCAAGAGTTCAAAGTCACCTCTAGCAATGCAGCAAGTTTGAGGCCAGCGGGCTACAGGAGACCATCTTGGAGGAGGAGGGGGTGGGGGAGGCAGAAGAAAAAAGAAGGGGCAGGAAAGGAGATAAAGAAGGTGGGGGAGTAACCAGAATGTATTATGTAAATGCATGAAATTGTCAAAGAACTAAATTAATTAAAAAGCAGGAGGACCACCATCACCAGCCATGAGAAGAAGGCAGCTGTGTACTTCAAGCCTGCAAACAACAGTGTCAGTTCATCGCCTGCAGGGCTCAGCTATAGTGCTTATCTCTGCTTCAAAAGAGATGGTAAAGTTAGCACAATATTAAAGATATTCAGGAACTAACTCAGATTCTTTCCTCGATATCATCAAAGGGGTGGGAAGAGGGAGCGACGATACTCACAGCACAGGCCCATAACCCCTGCGCCTGCGGAAGCTTGAAGACTCCATCTCAGTTAGGGTTTAATGATATTTAGTGCTCTGTGCTGGTAGCTAAACTAGCCCATCTCATCTAAAAGACCACACTTGACACATGAGATTGTCAAATCTTGGGAACGGGAGACTCTTTCAAAGACTCCAAGCTACTGCGTTCTGTTCCCCACTAAGTTCAGATGCGCGAGAATCTCAGGTTTTGCTGTTAGCATATCCAGGCCTTCCAAAGTCCTACTCTGAGCTTGAGTGTTTTCCATGCAGCTGAAAATAAGCCTACACTTACAAAGGGACAGACTCTGATGGCAAATTCAGCCACTAGCCTTTCAGTTCTTTCTTCACTTGATTTGAATTGATTTGAATTGAAAAGTTCTGGGACAGTTGCTTGGGTCCTGTTCCTCGCTTCCTGAGACATCCCCCTCTTCATGCCCATGTTTTCCTCACCACTTCTGTTCAAATTTAGTTTTCCTTCAGGTGGAGTTGGAGGAAGGAGAGGTGACCTGCCTGTGTTCCCACCCCATGCCCTTGCCACCCAGCTCCACTCTCGCAGAATTTCTGATCCCAAGGAAACAGAGCTGAACTCACATGCTACCCTGTCTTAGTTACTTTTTCATTGCTATAAGGAGACACCATGACCATGGCAACTTATAAACCCTTTCATTTGGGGCTCACAGTTTGAAAGGTTGAGTCCACGACGATCATGGTGGTAGCATGTCGGGCAGGCATAATGACAGGCAGGCATGGCATGGCTCCGGAGCAGTAGCTGAGCATGTCTATGCTAAGATGACAAGCACAAGGCCCAGTGAGAAAGCTAAATGGGAACAGCATGGGCATTTTAAATCTCAAAGCCCATGTCGCCTCCAGTGACACACCTCTTCCAACAAGGCCACACCTCCTAATCCAAAAATATGAGCCTATAGGGATCATTCTCATTCAAACCACCACAACCTCCTAAGGGCATCAGACGGGGTGTATGGGGAAGTTATAAACCCATTTACTACCTCTCTGGGTTCCAACAAGGCCACCATCTTCTACTCCTGCTGAGCCAACACCACCCAGGGTCTCTTGGCCACAGCATGGAAAGAAGAAACCCTCCTGACTCTTTCCATTCAGCTCTGTATTCTTCCTTCATGCTGTCATCCATGGATGGAAGGATCCACTCCTCCACTGTCAAGCACAGGTTATCACTGCTTGTTCACTACTAGCCCAAAAGGCACGCACATATGAAAAGCCACCTCACCACCCTGGCATATTACTTGTGCTCTGATGTTCAGGTATAAGGCACCGGCCACTGTAGACTCTCAGCTGCCGCTCTGTGTAGGAATTTATTAGATCGGCTTACAAGATAAGGTCAGCCATCCAACAATAGCCGTCTTCATGCTGGAGAACCGAGAACCGATAGCTGCCTAGTCCGCGGGACTGGGTGCCTCAGTAGCCCCAGTCTGGTCCTGAAGGAGTTAGCTTCCAACATCAGAAGCTGAGGTAGCAACAGGATAGACAAACTCACAGACAGGTTCATGAGCTCAAGAATAGGGTAGATGAGCTTGTAAACAGGGTACGGGAACTCACAACTGAGCTGTGAAGGCACGCAGGCAAAAAGCAAGAGCTTCTGCCCAGACCTTCTCTCTGGGCCATCCACATTCAGAATGGCTCTTCTCATTTCATTGAATGTAACCAAGCAGATCTCTCTCAGGCATGCCCAGAGGTTAACCTACCCTAGATAACCCCTCACATGTGTGCCCATAGGCTTGCTCATCATTCCAGATCCTGTCAAGTTGCCACTGTTACCCATCACAAGGGGAATGAATTCCTTTCTTGAAGAGTTCTGTGATGGCTATTCTTGGTTGTGAAGGATTTTTTTTTTTTCTTAAATCATTTGAAGTGGAAAGAGCCACTTATAATCCAGATCATCTGAGGTGGGAAGATCCTCCTTTAACCTGGGCCACACCTTCTGCTGGCAGCCTATTTAAAGGACATGGAAGAAGGAAGTTTGTGCTCTTTGGCAGCTTGCTCTAGCTGGCAAGTCTATCCCTTCACTGGCACATGAGCCTACTTCTTTGGGGTTCTGGCGTATACTGAAAATCAGCTGAGACATCCAGCCTTGTGGACTGAACAGCCTTGGACCTTGGACCTTCCATTTGTGGTCAGCCGTTTTTTGGACTAGCTGGACTAGTCCATAAGCCATTCTTGTTTTGTCTCTCTAGACAGAGTTTCCCTGTGTCGCTCTGGCTGTCCTGAAACTCGATCTGCAGACCAGGCTGGCCTGGAACTCGGAGATCCAAGTGCCTCTGCCTCCTGAGTGCTGGGATTAAAGGAGTGCACCACCACTACAGGACTCTGTAAGCCATTCTAATAAATCCCATAGTTAGACAGATAGATAGATAGATAGATAGATAGATAGATAGATAGATAGATAGATAGATACACAGACATTCTATAAGTGCTGTTCCTCTAGAGGACACTGACTAATACAACTACTGACTGCTTTAGTATCTTCTTTGTTCTCTTTTGGGGTCACACACACACACACAAAGCAAATGTACTACAATGGGCAACATTCTTCTGCGCCTGCTGGCTGCCCTGAGGCTGTTTAGTCCACCAGTGTGTGGAGAGCTCTAGTCTTTTGCTGTCAAGTGCTGGCATCTGACCTATGCCCTTTTAGATCCGTTGCTAATTTGGTCTCTGTGCTGGGAAGCCCCTTTTGTCAGGCTGAGGAAGCCGAGTCTCTGAGTGAGACTTTTCAGTGATCTTCCCTCATGATGAAAACGGGGAATCTGTTATTGGAAGAAATAGCCTTGGCTTAAGTATCTAAGCATGCTCTGAGTTAACCTAGCTATATTGTATGATCTTTTACTTTATTACTCTGGGTTCCTGAGCATTGCTGTTCTTGTCCCTGTGTCATTTTGTCATTAATCTCTCTCAGTTCTCTCCTCTAGTCTACTCTGGGTGATTCTAGAGGACTAGGGTCTTAACAGAGTGTAGGGTATCTGACTCCATGATAGCTGGTGGCCTCATAGGGAATCTCTTCAGAAGGTCACCACTTTCTGATGGAAGGAAGTCCAGCTTACCCAGAAGAGGCACCTAAGGGTGAGCTCACCCTGCACCTTGACCTGTCCACACTGCTTGTTGCTGAGGCTTCCTGGGACATGTAAAATGGGCTGCCTGGTCTACTGGTGACTCTCTAGGCAGGAGCTTCCACTAAGCAGAACACCTTCCTGCCCTGGACACTTCCCTAACATTGATTCTTGCTTTGACTCCCAAAGGAAGCCTTTGAGCCATATGTGGTAGCACATACAACCCAGCACTTGGGAAGTAGATGAAGGTGGATCAGGAGTTCAGGGTCATCGTTGGCTACTTAGCAAGTTCAAGTTTGATGGTAGCCTGGCCTACATGAGACCCTGTCTCTAAAACAACAACAAGCACCAATAAAACTAGGCAAATCTTCCTTGAGAAGTCCACACTCAACCTTTCTACTGGGTCTCACCTTCTTCCCAATCACCTCTTCTAACACCCATGCTTCAAACTTCTACTAAAAATGTCTTTTGGTAAACTCCAACTCTGCTACTTTTAAAGAAAGGAAGAAAAGAGAAAAGGTGAGCCCGTTTCGACACCTCACTGTCCCAGGTGCTGGCAGGGGAAGACCTGGTTCACCGCTTCCTGCTGCCTTGCTGGGCAGCATCACTTCTGCCGAAGAGGTCGCACCCACAGCAGAGTTCTCCTACAGTCTGTTGGCACACAGGCGCTGTTTTCTTTATTCCCCTAGATCTTATCAAAGGCCTTCATCCTCAAGTTTTTCCTTGCTCTCTGTTCTTTCCTTTTTTCCCTCCTTCATGGGAAAAGTATATAAATTTGTAAGCCCCAATTTAAAACACAAATAAATTAACAAAAATAACAATACGCTTCTAACCAAATGAGGCCTAAATCAGCACTAGACAATTTGTAGCTACTTCTACTCAAGGTGTGTGTGTGTGTGTGTGTGTGTGTGTGTGTGTGTGTGTGAGAGAGAGAGAGAGAAAGAGAGAGAGGGAGAGAGGGAGAGAGAGAGAGAGAGAGATTTTAAGGTAAGACTAGGACTTGGAGAGAGAGGCATCATTAATTAACCTATGAAAGGAGCAGCTAGCTTAAGAGTAGAAACACTCCCTACCGTGGGTTCATGTAACCAAAACAGAGCATGCTCAAGAAAAGCTCCAGAGGGGCTGGAGAGATGGCCCAATAGCTAAGAGTGAAGCAGAGCTGGATCCAGTTCCCAGCACCCAAGTGGTGGTTCACACTTGTCTGCAACTCTAGCAATGGAGGTCAGCAATGAAGGACAAGAAGCTGGTGGAAGGGGAGGGAGCCTTCAGAAAAAGAGTGAAAAATCCCAGAGTGTCAAGGAAGGCATATGGAATCGACGAACAAGATGGAAGGAAATGGAAAGATTAGGTCCTTTGAGTTAGAACTCAGAATAGCATGCAAGCTGCACTGTGCCCATGACTGGATAAGCAGCTATACTGGGGCAGGGGCTTCTGGAAAGCATGGTATGTTATCCCACTAAGGGCCCGTGTTAGCGGTCTCTAAAGGAACAGAACTGATAGAATGAATATATATCAAAAGGGAATGTATTGGATTGGCCTACAGGATCCAATCCAGGCAGTCCAACAAGGGTCGCCTCACACTGGAGAGGCAGAGGATCCAGCAGTCATTCAGTCCATGAGGCTGGATGTCTCAGCAGTCCGAATCCAAAGGCCTGGAGGACTCCTGCAGAGCTGCTGGTCTTCAGTCTGCATCGGAATCCTGGAGAAGTTGATTCTGATCTCCTTAAAGGGATGTCGTGGCGCAGGAAGATGAGCTTGCCGATGAGAGTGAGGGCAACAAGCAAGGTCCCTTCTTCCATGTCAGTGCTCTCCGCCACCACATGGGCCCCTGGGATCAAACTCAGGTTGTCAGGCCAAGTGGCAGAACCCTTTACCCATGGAGCCACCTGGCTGGCCCAGAGTTCATTCTTTTGACCAGGAGGGAGTAGCTTCCTTTATTGAACGTCAGAAAGCCTTGAGGCCTCCACTTTTCGTGTGCTGTTTTAAATCCTAAGAAGAGGCAGTTGTGACTTCCCCTCTCTGACATCACCAGGGAAACAAGAGGGGAGGTCCGAATCAGGTTACGAGGGACCAGCCCATCCTCAGTGACCCCTATGCCTGCTAACTCCTATAGAGAGGATGACCGCTGACATTCCTTCTCCCACTACAACATTCCCAACGGCTAGAGTTACAGCTGTACACCTTCATACCCAGCTTCTAATTTTGTTTAAATAAGATTAATCCAGGTATGGTGGCTAACATCTATAATCCCAGCACTTGGGAGACTGATGCAAATGGATTTTCATATGAGTTTGAGGCTAGCCTTGGCTACAGCATGAGAGTATGAGACCCTGACTCTAAAATAGAATAAAATAAAAGTACAACACGTCTTGGGGATTGTTGTTGTTGTTGAGTGTTTGTTTTGTTTTGCGTTATTTTAGACAGGGTTTCACTATGTAACTATGTAATCTAGACGGATCTCAGATTCATAGTGATCCTCCTGCCTCAGTCTCCTAGACGCTAGGATCACAGGCATAATCATAATGCCGGACT
Source organism: Cricetomys ansorgei (assembly GCA_026225945.1). Lineage (NCBI taxonomy): Eukaryota > Metazoa > Chordata > Mammalia > Rodentia > Nesomyidae > Cricetomys > Cricetomys ansorgei. Next base: position 23,221,770 of record JAMJFZ010001796.1, read on the forward strand.
AATGGCTTTTCTTAAAATAGTAAATAGTTATCTGCTCTTGGTAACTTTTATAAAGTCTGGCTTAATAAACAAGAGTCTTGTGTTTTATCAAAATAATTGCTTGTGTTTTTCATATTCTCTCTGTTGCTCGTTGGGGCGCTCTATCTATCTATCTTGGTCTCTCTTGCTCTTTGTTCTAGACAGGGTCTCACACAGACCTAGCTGTCCTGGTACTCACTAGCTCACTCTGTAGACCAGGCTGGCCTTGAACTCACAGAGGTTTGCTTGGTCTCTGCCTCCCGAGTGCTGAGACTAAAGGTGAGCACCACTATGCGCAGCTGAGTTCTCTTAATCTCTTAATCGTAGAGGCCACTGAGCACGGAAGTTAAACGCTGGCCAATGCATATTCTGCAAAGAAGGTCAGGAAGAAAGGAATGTCTCCCACTGCTCCCAAGAGAGGTCAAATGGGTGGAAAGACCCTGACCCATTCCAGCAGATGGCAGACTGGCAGAAGAAAATGGCTCAAGGAGCCAAAGGCCTCTCATTAGTCCCTGAAAGTCCCTGAGGAGACCTGACTGATGCAACGGCCAACGTTCTGGTGCTGTGATAAAGACCCATGTCCAAGGCAACTTACAGAAGAAAAGAATTTATCTGGATTCATGGTTTCAGATTCAGAGTCCATAACGGCAGGGGAGGCCTGGCGGCAGGGGCAGAAAGCTGAGAGACCACCTCTTCAACCACAAGCATGAAGTAAATGGATCCAACTGGAAACGGGGTACGGCTATACAATCTCCATGCCCCTCACCCCAAAGGTGGGCTGCCTCCAGCAAGGCTATACTCCCTAAGCTTCCCCAAACAGCGCCACTAACTGGGGACCAAATATTCAAGTACAAAAGCCCATAAGGGACATTTCTCATTAAAACCCACACACTTAATGTGGGGCATTCACCAGAGAAGACTGCTCAGAAATAGGTTTAAGCAGACAGAAAGTCTTTATCAGCCAACTGGCGACTACACTGGGTATTCTGGATCCCAGCATAAACCTGAGCTTTTCTCAGGATGAGCTTTTAAGCACAAAAACCATATTCTGGGTTGACATACTTCAGTTAATAAGAGCAGTTAGTAGAAGTGGAACTTCAGGAGCTAAAAAGCAAAGTTAGTGCATTTTGAGACTTTCCCAGAACTGTATGGACTTTGATGAATTAGGCCTTTGTTTTAGTTTTGGCAGCTGGTGCTGTCTACGTGCTGAGTCTTACAGCCTGAATGGCACTTCCATCATGGAGTCAGTTGTGCTAAGGTCTCAAGAACTAAGAAAGGCTGGGGCCCTGTCACACACGGATCTTAACAGTAAAAACATAAAAAGGTTTTGTCACCTGTGTGGTCCTTTAATACCCAACAGAAAACATAATGAGTAACAATATAGAGGAGAGCTGGGCTGGACTTATAAAGGAGCTCTAAGCTTGGCCAGCCAGTCAGACAACTAACAAACATGGAGGTCACTGATGATGAAACTGTATCCACCTATTGCCTTGATAGCACATCATTTTAAGAAAGGGAAGCATATCACAACTTCCCTCCTTGCAAATTGAAATGCCAGGGCTGGAGAGATGACCCATCAGTTAAGAGCAATTGCTGCTCTTACAGAGGGTTCGATTCCCAGAACATGGTGGCTCCCAGCCATCTGTAACTCCAGTACCAGGGGGTCTGACACCCTCCTCTTATGACCTCTGCACAGGCACAGACATATGTCTGTGTACATATTGTATACAGACATAAATGTAGGCAAAATAACCATAGCCATTAAAGTAAAACAATAATTTTTAAAAGATTATAAGTTGGAAACAAAAAAGGGGGGGAAAAGCAAAGGAAAAGGAAAAGATTAGAATATCACATGAAAGGGAAGAAGGTTAAAGTATCAAGCTTTGTTGAAGCCCATTACAGAAGGGCTGCTGCCTCCCCGTATGGCATAGCTTTTGTAAAATTAATTATTTTTCTTCTCTCGTACAATACATATCAACACCCCTCCTACCCTCCCTCCATTCCTCCCAGCTCCCCCATCTTCCCTCTCCTATGATATATCCTCCTTATCCCCACCCACTCATCCTCACCCCTGTTTCTCCCCATAGAAGAGAGCAGTCCTTTTAGGATTACTGTTCAAACAAGGCACAACAATATGGGCAAGGCCAGGAACTAGTCCCTACATGGAGGGTGGATTAGGCAACCCAGCTGGAGGAAATGGATCCCAAGGGCAGGCAAAAGCATCAGAGAACCCCCACATACACTCTGGCCTGTAGGTTCTCTGCAGGAACACTAAGCCAGACAATCACAAGACATATCTAGGAGACCCTGCAGGTTCTATGTCTGCCACTTCAGGCTCTGTGGGACTCTTAAGAGTGCTGGTTTGTTGACTCCATGGGGCTTGTTCTCCTCAAGTCTTCTACTCCTCTGGTCTCCCAAATCCCTCCTCCCCCTTGCATGATGTTTGGCACTGGGCCTCTTCATCTGTTCCCATCAGCTGCCTGTGGAAGCCTTACTGATGGAGACTGGGCTAGGTACCTATCTATGAGTAGAACAGGATATCACTAGAAATCCTCTCCTGGCTATCCAGTCTCTAGTTCCTGGCCTAGCCTGCAGAATCAGGCATGGGTTCTCTCCTTTGGCATGGAGTTCTGCCCTTTCCATTGTTCCAGTGGGTCCTGTAGGGAGGATGGGTTATGGGCTGAAGGTTTTGTGTCTGGGGTGGTGTCCCAGTCCTTCCACTGGATGCCTTGCCAGTTACAGGAGATGGCCTGTTGAGGCACCTCATGCCCCATTGTCAGAGGACCTAACCAAGGTCTCCATCATGGATCTAGTGAGTTTCTACTGCCCTCAGTCTCCAGGTCCCCCCACCCCCTTATGTCCTGCAGTTACGGTTGTCTCTCCATATATTCTTTCTCTCCATCCCTCTCCCCTCACCTGGTCTCTTCTCTTCCCACTCCTATCTTCCCCAGCCCACCTGCACCCTCTGTTCCACTTTCCCTTTACCAGAGAGATCCCTGTGTCCCCGCTGAGGCCCTCCTTGTTGCTTAGTCTCTCTGGATCTGTGGATTGCAGCGCCTTTGCAATTTGCTTAGCAGTTAATAACCACATGTCAGAGAGTACATGCCGAGTCTGTCCTCCTGGGCCTGGGCTACCTCACACGGGATGGTTTGCTCTGGTCCCACCCACTTAGCGCAGCTGTTTTATAGATGTGTGTCCTTTCCTTTGTCTCTAACCCTCTGTTTGTTTGTTTGTTTTCTGAGTCAGGGTTTCTCTGTCAGGGTTAGCTCTGGCTGTCCAGGAACTTGCTCTGTAGACCAGGCTGGCCTTCAACACACAGATCCTTCTGCTTCTGCCTCCCAAGTGCTAGGATCAAAGGTGTGCGCCACCACCACCCAGTTTAATCTACTCTCTCGAATGTGAATTCGGTCGAAAGTATTTGAGTTCTATCTCTGGCCTTGTGTAGAGACATGGACTTCTAGATTTTATTGTTTTTTTTTTTAAATGTGTGTGTGTGTGTGTGTCCGTGTCCACTGAAGCCAGAAGAGGGCATCAGGTCCCCTGGGACTGGAGTTATGGGTGGTTGTAAGCCTTCCAAAGTAGGTACTGGGTACTGAACTTGGGAATTCTGCAAGAGCAGCAAGTGCTCTTAATCACTGAGCCATCTCTCCAGCCAAGATTTGACATTTCTAAACTGCCCAAAAGATCATACTACAAAGGACATATTATTGTTCCTTTTAGGAGTTAATCCAACTGGGCCTGTCAATCCTCTGGACAGAAGACCGCCCCCCCCCAGGAAAGTTGAATCACTTGAAGACAGGCTAAGGAGATAGGAGGAATGATTTTATCCCCTTGATGAGATAATGTACATCCCAGAAGGCCCTCCCCTTGCGCAGTTCCTACAGAACCTCCCTGCTCAGCCTGAGGACTTTCACTGAGAGGGGTGTAACTTTTTCTTTCTTTTTCTTTTTAGCCCTCTTTTTTCCCCCCCCAGAAAGATTTTCTGCCTGCCTGCCCTGACAGGACTCTCTGGGCATTCTCCCTCCCTGCCAACTACACACACGCGCACACACACACACACACACAGCCTCGTCCCACATGCTTGAGGAGCTCTATGGTTGAGTTGGCCTGCTTTCCTGCCCTTAACTCAAGAATCGAGATTTCCCTCTTCCTCTTATCCATCTCCCTCCTCTGAGATTTACAGCTTGCCTGCCATGTTGCTGTTTTCCTCTAAAATGCTAGTAAAAACTTCCTGGAACTTCCTTCTGGGTCTGTTTTTAAATTCTTTTATCTAACCAGACTAAGAACCTACAAAAAGGAGCCCCCTATCTCCAGTAGCATACATGTTATGCCAGCTGTATTAGTCACTTCCCCGTCACAGTATCCAACAGAAAAAACTTAAGGGCCAGTAAGATGGCTCAGCACAGAAAACCGATTTCTGCCTAAACCTGGTGACCTAATTTCATTTCCCAGAACCCGTGGTGGCAGGAGAGAACCAACTCCAGAAAGGTGCTCTCTGATTCCCCACACACACCTGGCGTGCAGACATCCACACTCACAGCAATTTTAAGCAGCCAGCGATTTCCTTTCTCTCCACTAACAGGATCAACAGCCCAATGATGGCCACAAATATTTATAGAAAAATGGACTCCACCCCTCTTCAACCCTTAAGATTACAAGATGGCTGGGTGGTGGTGATGCACGTCTTATTTAATGCCAGCGCTCCGGACGCAGGTGGATCTCTGAGTTCCAGGCCACCCTCGTCTACAGAGTAAGTTCCAGCTAAGTCAGAGCCACACAGAGAAACTCTGTCTCAAAAAACAAACAAACAACTAAACAGACAATAAGATTAAAAGATGGAGATCCAAGAAAAGCAATGAGGTCAGCTGCATAGGGCAGGAAATGAGAAGTGCAAATGCATGGTGGCTGAGGCTCACACGACCCCAGACCAGGACAACAGGACATCATGTGACCATTCACCCAAGAAGCCACAAGACCACCTCCCATTGGCTGGGACCAACATGGCTGACCAAGATGACCCTTCACCAGCTTAGGCTTAGGCTTAATTACAGGGTCATCCCTACGCCATTATCTTTGCCCAGCTGCCTGCTCCCAATATGAATCTGATATGATACAAACAGCAGCTCTTATATAAGAACAGCAGCAACAACAGCAAGATGTGTGTGGGGACCTTCATAGTCTCTCACACACAAAAAAGGGGTAAATCAATCCGTTCACTGAGTGCGCTGGTGGAGCATTAGCCCTATAGGGCTCAGATGTTGTCTCCAGAGTCCATAACTACTGCTACTCTCCTCCTCCTCCTCCTACTCTTCTTCCTCCTCTTCCTCCTCTTGTTCCTTTTCCTCCTCCTTCTTCTTGACAGGGTCTCACTATATAGCCTTGACTGTCCTAGAACTCACTATGTAGACCAAGCTGGTTTCAAACTCACAGAGATCTGGCTGCCTCTGCCTTCTAGATGCTGAGATTAAAGGTGTGCGCCACCCTGCCTGGCTTTAGTGTCCTGAACTGTAAGGCTGTGGCTGCCAGAGGTCAGCTTCGCTGAGTGATACAACCTGAGAGGTTTACCAGCGCCACAGGAATGCTGTCATATACAAAGTAGAGCTAAATCTGAGGCCCCAAGACACACAGAGATCATCTAATTGGCTTTCCAATTACAATATGCCATCTGTCCACAGTCACCATGTTCCACTCATCCCTGGCCAAGTTATCTAAGGGGTTTTGTTTTACAGGATTTCATATAGTCCAGGCTGACCTTGAACTGGCTATGTGGCTAAGGTTGACCTGGAACTCCTGATTTTCCTGCCTCTGCCTCCCAGCACCGGATGGTAGACAGGCACTCTACACCTTGCCTGGGCCAGTCTTACTCAGCGACCTTTCCACGGGTCTCCTGAGAAGGTGGCCCCGTGGGCACAAGGGCCATAACTCTACGCCCAACTCCACCCAGATCTTTAATATGGATGCAGCTTCTTCAGAGAACTACAGTTCCCAGGAGGCATGTGGACATGGTGGGAGCTGAAGAGGGGCCAGCAGATGCTGGGGAGCAAATGGAAACCCGGGGTTCCAGGTCAGACCTGTTGCTCTCACAGTAAGGAGGTATGAGTGGAAGCTGCCAGTAGAGGGGGGGCTGCTATGGACAGACCTTAAATGGAGGCAGATTTTCTTTAGAAAAAAATTTAAACTATGCTTTTAAAAATTAGCTAAGTGGTGGTGGTGGTGGCGGCGGCTGCGGCAGCAGCATCAGCAGCAGCGGCGCTCGGCTTTAATCCCAGCACTCGGGAGGCAGAGGTAGGCAGATCTCTGAATTTGAGGCCAGCCTGGTCTACAGAGTGAGTTCCAGGACAGCCAGAGTTACAACAGAGAAACCCTGTCTCACAACAAAACAAACAAACAAAACAATTAGGAGTGGGAGTGGTGTAGCAGCAGAATTATTTGGGAGCTGGGGACACAACTCTGCTAGAACACTCACCAAAACATTCAAGGCCCTGAGTCCAATGCTGAGGACCACCAAAAATACAATACGATAAAATAAATGCAGTGTACCGTGTTCTTTTTCCTTTCCTTCCATTTCTTTTGAATTAGTCTCATTATGTAGCCCTGACTGGCCTGGAATGCACTATGTAGACAGGCTGGCCTGGAATGCACTATGTAGACCAGGCTAGCCTCATAACTCAAAGAATAGCCTCTGCCTCTGGAGTGCTGGAGTTAAAGGTGTGATCAGCCATACCCCATCGCCTTTGTTTTTTGAGACCAGATCTTCTGCAGCCCAGGCTGGCCTTAAACTCTGCATGTAGTCAAGGATAATCTTGAATTTATCCTCCTAAGTGCTAGGATAACAGGCACTCACCACCACACCCGAGTTCAGAGTCTTCTTTTTTCCTTTTTATGTAAAAAACAAAAACAGATTTATTGAATGTGCTGGGGGGAAAAAGAACAGTAGCTAGACAGGGTCTCCCTAGGAGGCATTGAAGGACCTGAACCCTCCATCCTCCTGCCTTGCTCTACAGAGTCCTGGGACTAAAGGCGTGTCCCACCATGCTTGACTGACTCTTTTTATGGTTGAACAATAGTCCATTGTGCTATGGACCATATTTCTCTGACACACTCAGCCGCCATGGATGGGCACAGGGTTTGCCCACACCTCTTGGCTAAAGTGAAGGATGCTGGACACCATGCACGCAGGGCCTGGCCACCGAATACACTGAGGCTGCATCACACACAGGCTACAGAAAGCTCCCGGTTCCTCATCCTAGGCTATGCCTCCAGATGCGCCAGGGTCTGTGCAGAACACTCACCCTGGGATCCCTCGACCTGCCTGAGGGAATAAGGGTAAAGCCTGCCGATCCTCAGGTAGATCCAGGTTTGGCTCGGGGCACTGCACCCACTCAAGCTGGCATGTTCTGGGCAACACCCTTATGTATTGTATTTATACTCAAACACAAGGACAAGGCTCTCCCCTGCCTGCCATAATAGCTTCAGACACAAAGCAAGCCATAGGTCAGTGGGGCCCAAGTAGCTTCACTCTTCCTAGACAATAGTCATTCTGCGAAGACTTGCTTTGATACCAACTTACTCCTCAAAGCCAGGCTGTGTTTCCAGCCCCACCCCAGAGTACATCCCCGCCCAACTAGGTCTCCGGAGTGACGGGTCCTGACATAGTGCAAAGTGCCAGTGCATAGTGAGCAGAAAGCTGAGCAGCTCTAGCAGCACAGGACACAAGATCCTCACCCTGGGGGAGGATGGGGGGGGTTCCTAGCCTCTCACCCCTAAGGAGGAGGGCAACCATGGAGTTGCATCTGTCAGAACCCCTGGCCCTGGCTAGCCTAGCCACACCCTGCCACTTCTCTCTAGCCAGCCAGGCTTCCTTTCCAGAGCAGGAGGGGTTGGGTCAGGGTGGAGCCTGGAGATTAGGGAGGGACACTGAGTTTTTCCAACAAGAACTATGTAAGTCCTAGCTCCCCAACCTACTGCCATCCCTCTGCCAGCCCCAGCCATGCAGAGAGCAGGAGCCTGGGTGCTGCTGCTGCTGGGCCTCAGGCTACACCTGTCACTTAGTATCATTCCAGGTAAGAAGGCTTCCCTCATGCTTGCTCCCACTCACAAACACAGCCTTCTGGCTGACACCTGCCTCTGCTCTTCCCTTGACCAGTGGAGGAGGAGAACCCAGCCTTCTGGAACCAAAAGGCAGCCGAGGCCCTGGACGCTGCCAAGAAGCTGCAGCCCATTCAGACATCAGCCAAGAACCTCATCATCTTCCTGGGGGACGGTGAGTGAGGCCTGGCCACCCTGGGTCCCTTGTGCCGCAGGCACCCAAGGCCACTGGTGGGTCCAGGCAGGCTTGGGGGTTCAGTCTTGACCAGGTTCTGCTCCTTCAGGAATGGGGGTGCCCACAGTGACAGCCACCAGGATCCTAAAGGGACAGATGGAAGGCCATCTGGGACCTGAGACACCCCTAGCCATGGACCGCTTCCCATACATGGCTCTGTCCAAGGTGAGTACTGGGCCACATGCCTGGGGATTGGGGGAGGGGCTGGAGATGGCTGGAGGAGGAAGAACCCAGCAGAACTGGAGGCCAAGTTGGCAACAGGACAGTGTGGACATGTCCCGGGAAGCAAGGACCAGTGTCTGCCAGCAGCACACAGCGGAGAGTGTCTCTGTCCCCAGACATACAGCGTGGACAGGCAGGTCCCGGACAGCGCAGGCACAGCCACCGCCTATCTCTGCGGGGTCAAGGGCAACTACAAGACCATTGGTGTGAGTGCAGCTGCGAGATTTGACCAGTGCAACACAACATTCGGCAATGAGGTCTTTTCAGTGATGTACCGTGCAAAGAAAGCAGGTAAGATGGGTGTGGAGGCTCACATCATCGATCCCACCGTTGGGGAGGCAGAGGCAGGCAGGTCTGAGTGCAAGGCCAGTCTGGTCTACATAGGGATGTCCAGGCCAAAGGGGGCTACATAGTGAGAACTTGTGCAAAATGAAACAAAACACAGGTGGGTTGGCGGCCAGGCTAAGGAGCTGGAGCAGACTGGGAGCCCTGGGTGGCCCACCTGCTTTCTGTTATTTCCAGGAAAGGCCGTGGGAGTGGTGACCACCATGTCCGTGCAGCACGCCTCTCCAGCCGGCACCTATGCACACACAGTGAACCATGACTGGTACTCGGATGCAGAAATGTCTGTCTCTGCAGTGCAGGAGGGCTGCAAGGACATGGCCACACAGATCATCTCCAACATGGACATTGATGTGAGTTCCAAGAGGAATGGGTAGGGGAAAGGTTTTCGAAGTGGAGCCCAGGAGCAGCCCTTCCCTGAAACCCGGTGGGGTTTGTCAAAAGGAGCCAGAGGGGTCCCAATTCTCCTGTCCTGACCTTTCCTAATCATAGGTGATCCTTGGTGGGGGCCGCAAGTTCATGTTTCCCAAGGGGACACCAGACCCTGAGTACCCAGGTAACGAGGCTGAGTTCGGAAGCAGGCTGGATGGACAAAACCTGGTACAGGAGTGGCTGGCAAAGCACCAGGTGACAAGGGCAGCAGGGGAGGGATAACACTAGGGCAGGACTGTGGGTCTCAGACCTCTGCGCTAAGACCGGTTCTGTCCCTGCAGGGGGCCCGGTATGTTTGGAACCGCACGGAGCTCATTCGAGCATCCAAGGACTCAACAGTGACTCACCTCATGGGTAATGAATGGTCCATTTCCAACACATCATTTCTTAGAAGGACTTCATCTATATATGTGTATCATGGCCCCTCTACACAGCATGGGATCCATGCATTTCTGTCCCTCAGGCCTCTTTGAACCTAAAGACATGAAGTATAACATCTCCCGAGACCCTACCCAGGACCCTTCCCTGGCAGAGATGACAGAGGTGGCCCTGCGCATGCTGAGCAGGAACCCCCGAGGCTTCTACCTCTTTGTGGAAGGTGAGTGGTTCTGCCTGGCAGAAAGGAGGAGACAGGGGTCCCGGGCAGGCTCGAGCATCCGCCCCCCATTACTGGTTTCCTGCAGGAGGCCTCATCGACCATGGCCATCATGAAGGCATAGCTTATCGCGCACTGACTGAGACGGTCGAGTTCGACTCGGCCATCGACAAGGTGGACCAGCTCACCAGTGAGCAGGACACGATGATCCTTGTCACCGCGGACCACTCCCACGTCTTCTCTTTTGGTGGCTATGTACCTCGAGGAAACTCCATCTTTGGTAGGCCATGGGACAAGACGGATGTATTAGTCAGTCACGTGGCAGAAAGGTCTCCTGGCCTCAGTTTCCTTTGTCTGTCAAATGTGTATGAAGACACAGTACCTGGCCTTGTAAGGAATTGGTGAAGATAGGCTAGTTATCACATGAAAGATGAGGATTGTGGTCTTTATGGGCTCCAAGCCAGTGGCAAAATGTCTCTCTCCCTGCAGGGCTGGGGGCCTCCTTCAATGCTCTGGATGGCAAATCATTTACCTCGATCCTATATGGCAACGGTCCAGGCCATAAACTCCAGAAAGGTATCCGACCGGATGTCACTGACAAAGAGAGCCGTAAGTTCTGTGGGGCCGCCATCCTTACAGTAGGGCTGAGGGCACTGGGGTAAGAGGCCTTCTGCCCTGAATACCTTGTTTTCCTAGGTGACCCCAAGTACCGGCAGCAGGCAGCTGTACCCTTGACGTTGGAGACCCACGGCGGGGAGGACGTGGCCATATTTGCGCGTGGGCCGCAGGCGCACCTGCTGCACGGAGTGCAGGAGCAGAACTACATTGCGCATGTCATGGCCTTCGCAGGCTGCCTGGAGCCCTACACCGACTGCGGCCTGGCGCCCCCTGCCGACCAGAGCGGTGCAGTGGGCCGGGCGCCAACCTCCACCCTGCTGTTGTTTCTCGTGGCAGGTAGGGTGCTGATGTTAGTGGTGTCAGCGGAACTCTGACTACCACTGGGCTGTACTCCAGGGTCCCACAGCTGGCTCCAGTGCCCCTCGCTATCGCTCCTCTCCGGACTCCTGCTGTCCCTCTGGTTCCCAGAACCTTGGCTCCAGGTTTCTAACCTCAGGTCTAACTTGAGTTGCAAATCCTGCCACCCCGCCACGGACTTCAAAAAGCCTCAGTGTTAACCAGCCTCAAACAGCTGCAGGACCAGACCACCGCAACAGGATACCCATCAGGCTAAGGGAATGCCACCCACAACCACCCCTGGACCAGCTCTCTGGTCTGTCAGAGATCTCAGCTCCCAGAAAATATGATTCCACACACTCAGTCATAGCTCAGCCTGTGTCCAGTACGTCTAACAGAGCTTGAGGAGGCTGATGCAGCCAAAGTTACAGTGGCTCTTTGACAGTTCTCAGCTGTCCACACTGGGCTTCAAATTCATGATCCTCCTGCCTCAGCCTCCCAGGTGCTATAATTACATGCATGTGCCTTTATGCCAGGCTTGCACATTGATGTCCAAGCAGAGAGTGTTTCCTTCATTCTCCTGGGATACTTTGCAATAATAAAATAAACTATTATACAACGGAATGGCTTTCCTGAAAGAAAAGCCGAGTGTTCAGGTCAGGGTGGCGTGAGAAATGGAAGCCAGGGGAAGGGGCAGGAGAAAAGGAACGGACAGTCGAGGGGACAGGAGCAGAGGAATGGGCAGTTGAAGAAGGATCACTGACAAGTGTTATGTGAGCAACACAGGGGCCCTGTCCAGGTTAGGGACGAGTCACAGCTCACAGACTGCACCTGGCAGTGAGCTTCAGGTTTGCAAGGACCAAACAGCCACACACAGCTCAGCCCTTGCCTAAGACCCCACCCTTTAGATGGCTGCAGAGGTAGGGCAGGGGCTCTACAGAGCAGATGGTGTATGAAGGCCAAAGTATGCAAAGGTCGTCCTGAAGTAGCCAAAGCCCCAGTCACACAGAACACGTTCCTGCTTCTGACTACGAAGGACCCTGATGGGTCACGGCCAGTACCCACCTTCCTAAAAACAGGCCACTCCAGACTCACTCAGTTGAGGGGCTCCTCAATTGACCTTCATTGGCTTCCAATACTTCTTAAGATGGGCAGAGACCAGTAGGCGCTCTCCAAAGTGGTCAGGGCAGATAGTTGTGGTCACACCTGCCCTGGAAAAAAACATCCAGGCTCCTCCTCACCATCCCAGGAGGCAAGGGAAGCTCCAGAGGACCCAGCTTCCCAGGCTCCTGCGGGGCAGTATCCAGCATGTGACTTGGGGAATCTGGAATTATTCTCTAGTGCTCCCACCTGCCTCCCGCAGTGTGGCTTTAGCAGAGAAAGGGAATTAGGATGTCACCAAGTGGGCAGGTCCAGGATGCTGGTGGAGGGGCCCTGAGGCAAAAGGAGCTGGGAGTGCAGGGGGTGGGGGTGGGGGGAGGTGGTGTCTGCAGCCTCACCTGCCAGAGGTGGAGGATGAGCTGGGACACCTGCTATAGGTACTTCAACACCTCCTCATCCTCAGAAAAGTCCTCCTGGAAGATCTGGTCCAGTATTTGAGTATTCTCAGAAAGGCCACATAGTAGGAGGAGAGACCAGAGAGGAGCAACAAGGGCACACCAGAGTCCAGGTGCACACCCCCTAGTCTATCCCTGGGGAGCTGCCCTCTTGAATCAGCCAATCCTTCTACTGCCCACCAGGTCTAGCCCACATTGCAGGGATCTGAGTGTCTACAGTTGTCCCAGCCTCACTGTTGTACACAGAGTCTGCTCTATGTGACATGGTGATCTGCGGTAGAGAACAGACTGGCCCTGCCCTGTCCCGGCTCCCTGTTCCAGACCCAATAATCCCCCAGCCCCTGCTGCTCACATTGGCCAGTCATCAGCAGGGGCTCCAGCTGCAGGATCTAGCTCCCAGGCCTTTTGCTTCCTAGCATTAGTTCTCCCCAGGCTGAGCAAGTGACCCGTGAAAACCCTGTAGGTGTCCAGGCCCTGCACTAGGACAGGCTCCCAGGAGCATGGAGGGAGGGACTTGACTAATGGCACACCAAAGAACATACAGTAACAGACCTACCCTTGGGGTCCTTCCTCCTGGGGCTCATCTTTCCTTGCACCCCCCATCCGAAGCCCAGATACCTCCTTAGTTCCCTTTCACTGATTAGACACATGTTCTCCCAGAGTGCCTGTTCTTGTCCGTTTGGGGAGGGAGACAGGGATCCAGGGCAGAGGACAACTTTCAAATTCTAGAAGACTTGCCAGACATTGTCACAACTTCAGAAACAGTGATAACCTTTCCTTCCAACCGAGGAGGTGGCTAAAGCCCCATCCACTCCAGTCCACCCTGTATGAGGAGGGCAGGGAAGCGAGTCCTTCCACCCTTCAACCTTTCCTAGTCAGCCTTCACTTTCCCCACATGCAGAGACATGCAGGGGAGGGGGAGTACCATGGGGTAGCTCTTGCTCCCTCCCCACCTGAGGGCTGGGAATTTTGGCTCCTGCTGCTTCACTAAACACTGCAATTATCCAGGGAAATTGCTCATTCCCTCCTCCCACGCTCTGCTCCTCCCTGTAGGTACTGGTCCAGGGGGTGACACACTCATGCAGGTGATATAGTGAGGAGTTCCTGTTGCCCAGGCTCACTGTGAGCTAGAAGAGGTTGCATTGATCCCCAGCTGAGCTTGTCCACAGCTGGCCACCACATGCAAATGAATGCAGCCATGGTTGACTGTGTTCAAATTTGTTGCAGTCTCTGCTGTCTTCCAGCTTCTTACCAGGTGTCTTTGTTTTCCCTGCCGGCCCATGACCCTCTTATCTGCTTTTTCCTTAAGAACCCCACATCCTCCCGGGACCTTCAGATAATAAAACCAAACAAGACCAGAGAACATGTGGAAACCAAAAGCAGAATAAACACCTTCATATGACAAAGACTTACAGGCCACCCGTGGAGAGCAACTGAGAAGCACAGTGCGTTCCATGCACCAGAGACAGAGCATCATCTAGGAAGGCCCAGGCATGCACATTCTGGAATGTAGCTTCAATATGATGGGAAAATTGTCACATTTGCAACCCAGGCTGTATGTACTAGCCTGGTCAGAGAGACCCTTCTTAAATAGCCAAACATTGTAAGTGTCCCAGCATTCATCAATAGGGATAAAAACAGCATTTCCAGGCAGGAAGTGGTGGGGTATCTCTTTAATCCCATCTCTCGGGAGACAGAGACAGGTGGATCTCTGTGAGTTCAAAGCCAGCTGGGTCTACAGAGTGAGTACCAGGACAGCCAGGGCTACACAGAGAAACTCTGTCTTGGGGGTGGGATGGGGGGTGGGGTAAAAGTGTTTCCGTAAGTAGCAAACCATGCAGCAAAAAATGAATGATAGCATGTTTATTAAATGCAAGACACACCTTGGAGTTTGTGGTTTCAGACCAATACTGTCTTAGAGTTACCATTGCTGTGGTGAAACACCATGATGAAAAGCAACTTGAGATGAAAAGGTTTATTTCACTCACAGTTCCATATAACTACACACACACACACACACACACACACAAATAAGTTATATAGAACATATATCAATGGCAATGAGGGCAGGAACTCACACAGGGCAGGAACCCGGCTTGCCTCCAGCCCAGTGTTATGGAAGCATTTCTCTACTGAAGTTCCCTTCTCTAAGATGACTCTAGCTTGTGTCAAGTTGACATAAAACTAGCCAGCACAACCACGGAAGTTAGTGGCACCTTAAAGCAAGTCATGTGGGTTTTTCTTTGTTTCCCAGTCCATATAAAGTTGAGTTTACAGTTTAAATATATGATAACATTATGTGTAAATAATGTGTGTTCCTTAACTTAAAAGTATGTTACAGAGCCAGCAAGGTGGCTCAGCGGGTAAAGCTATCTTCCACTGAATCTGAAGCCCACGTTCTATCCCTAGAAACCCACATGGTGGGAGAAGAGAACCAACTCCTGAGAGTTGTCCTCTGACTCCACATTCACGTGGCCATAGCCAGGTGCACATGCACGCACGCAGAGAGGACAAGCCATACACTAATGTAAAGGACCGCGTTACAGCCCAGTACTGTTGGTAATGGCAGGCATGGTAGCTCACGCCCGTAACTACAGCACTGGGAGCCTGACGCAACTGTATCGTGGGTTCCAGGACAGTTTGGGCTTTACAGAGCAAGACCCCGTCTCAAGAAAAAAAAATTACTGAGAACCACTGGGTGTGGTGCCACACGTGTGTGTTTTGGAGACTCAAGAGGCTGAGGCGGAAGGAGGCTGATACTGTGGTCAATTTATGCAGCTAGGAGAAATTGCCTCGAAAGTAGATTACAAGGGACCGCCCCGGCTTTCAGTGCATTGTAACCTTTTTGCTGGAGTTGAGGATGTGGTCTTGCTTTGGTTTTCGTAGCTGCTGACCATCTGGAGGTAAGGTGGCTAAAGGTTGGGTGGTTGTGGCAACTTTTTCAAATAGCTCAACAGTTAAGTTTTCCTTGTTCACTGACTCTTCTGAACACACACACACACACACACACACACACACACACACACACACCAGCATGCCATGCTATTTGGTAGCATTTTGTCCACAGTAGACCTTCCTTCAAAATCAAGGTAAGAATATATTATAGTTGGTAGTAGTGTGAGGCCCAAGTTCAATTCCCAGGACAAGCACAGGTGGGGAGAAGGGGAGGGCTGATCTTGCAAGCTCCCTGACACTTACCTCAGGATCCCACCATGAACATCCCTAGCTGGTAGCTCGATATAAAATGTTCCAGTCTCCAGAACAGTTTCCATTTCTTGTAAATTACCCAGCCTTGTGTATTTCAACAAACAACAGACTGGCATAGGCCCTAATTTTATCATCTGCATTCCAACACGGATAAGCGCCTGGGGAGAGTGTATCAGCATCTCTCTCGCCTGCTTGAGGTATAGTTGCCCTCTGCTCCCGGGTGACGACGGAAGAGGAAGAGTATGTCCAACAGAAGGGACGCTCAGCCAGGGGGCCGCCACCTGGAGATGCGATGACAGCGATCAGGATTCTGACAGGACAACGTCTTGTTCCTGGTCTCCTTTGAGACTCTCAGGGCTGGGGTTTTAGCTCAGTTGGAAGAGTACTTGCCTAGCGTGCAAAGCTCTGAGTTCGATCCCCCAGCACTGCGTAAAGTGGACACAGCGCACACACGTGCCTATAATTCTAGCACTCAGGTAGTGAAGGCCAGACCAGAAGAAGTTCAAGGTTATCCGGTTACTTGGCGAGTTCAGGCTCAGCCTGGGCTAAAGAAGACCCTGTCTCACTGTGGGGCTGTCGTGGGATTGTCACGCAGCTAAGTGGGTCCAGGGTGCTTACGACCTCAAGCTCTCATTCTGAGGAGCTGGCAGAAATGTGGCCCCTCCCCCTCTGCAGTCGCTGACAGACCACAAGCCACGACAGGACACCGCCCCCTCCGAGGGTGTGATCTGGTGTGATCACTTATTTATCTGGAGTTACAACTAAACTCTTCCGTATGAGGTCTATCCCTCCCTCTAGTCCCTGGAAAATACCTAAGCCGTAACCACAATATGCAAGAGGGACTGCCTGTCCTAACCAATGAGCTTCCACTGACGCTCCCGGGGTACAGAGGCCATCCCTCTGGCTATAAATATGTGAACCCTCCCGCCATTAAAGTTCAAGCCCTCTGCCCTTGGCTCCCAAGAATGGTTCACTCATTCTTATCAGCTCACAGATCTCCAATCTGAGACAGGATAGGTGCACAGAAAAACTAGGCCTCCGGCGCAGCTTCCTGCCTGGGAGCTGCCACTGCTGCTGTTGGCCACCTCAAGGAACTAGGAAGCTGAGGCGGTATCTCTTTCTATTTTTAACACAACATCTCCTGACCACCACCGAGGAGGACCTCACGGCTCTTGCTGCATCTCCCTTCTCTACCCTCCAGGCTTTTTTTTTTTTTTTTTTTTTTAAATATATCCACTTATTTTATTTATTTTTTTGAGACAGGGTTTCTCTGTGCAACTCTGGCTGTTCTGGAGCTTGCTCTGTAGACCAGGCTGGCCTCCATCTGCCTGCTTCCGGAGTGCCTCCCTAGTGCTGGAGTGAAAGGTGTGTACCATCACCACGCAGCTTCTAGCCTCCAGTTCCTTTGACCTACCTGGCTTAGTTGGAGCAGATGTTAGACAAAGACAAAAGAACCAGGCTGTCAACGAAAGGCCTACGATGTGTCCGACTGAATACCCTGTGCTTTCCTGCTTTCAACCAGGGAACCCCTAACTCTGAAGCCTGGCATGGGAGTGTGCAGGATGAGGAGGAAAAGATCTAGAGATTTGATTGTGTGTCTATAGTTGCAAGAGGTTGTGGTGCCTCGGAACCTCTCCCCCCTCCCCCACAAGCAGCAGAGAGGACCAAGCCTCAGGTCTTTGCTGCCTTCAGACTTTGGAAGTCCTCAGCCTCCTCAACTGTCTCTGTCTTGTCTCTTCCCACTCCTGCCTCCTGGCCTGCCCAGGCTGAAGAATCCCTGAGCCTGCCTCTGCTCTTCCCACGGCGGTGGCCCAGAGCCTGAGGTACACCCAACCAAGACACCCGAGGGACTGGCAGGATAGACTGCATTCCATGGCTGCTCACTACAGTGAGTCCCCGCCAGTGTGACCCCTGGGGAGCCCGAGAGACCTTGCTGTCTCAGCTCTGGAACCTACACAAATGTGCTCACTGGCGTTCACCACCAGGGTCTGCGCCATGTTGGTGCTGTGTATCTGGGACCTACGCAATGGACCGCAGCACCTTCGCTGAGGGCTGGCCTAAGTGAAAGGCCTTAACACGCCTCCTTCCCGTCAGCCAGCGTGGCATCGACTGGTGCCAAGACTTGTTTGTGTGTGGGGTGGCTCAGCACCACTCCATCTCCTACACAAGCTCAGTGATCATGGCAGCCACCCGTTTTACCACCAAGTCTTTTGTTAAGAGTGCCCACCTCCATCCCCACCCAGAGACTACCCTTCCAGCTGTTAGGAGAACAGGTACTGACATCACATAATGGTTTTATTTTCGCCAGGAGAATGGAAGGCACAGGAAAGTGGGAAATGTTCTACATCTTTATGCCAGTCAGCCACCTATAATCCTAGAACTTGGGAAGCTGAGGTAGAACGGCGGACTGAAATCTAAACTAGACCCTGTCTCAAAAAACTGGGAAAAAGTGTTCAAAGTGCAGGACCAGTGAGTTGAGAGGGAAGCCAAGTGTTACCATCACAGATGTTGGTAGGGGGCAAGACTCTCTTGTGTGCTGGGCCTCTCAGAGAAGACTGGATTGACGTGGCCTGATATATGGATCAGTGGATGGCTGTGTCTATGACCCAAGGTGCTACAGAGGCCAAGTCTGGCAATGGGGCTTCCCAGTGCTGGTTACTCAAGACACTGGGTCTTCAAGGCATGGGCTGAGTGGTGGCTGCCTGATGGTTCTGCCATAGCCAGTAGATATGTCTCAGTCTACAAGGCAGGAAGTGCTGTCAGGACTGAGGGCTGGTTTGATATTCTGAGATCTATGGAGCCTAAGATAGGGCTGCAGGATTGGCAACGGGGAGTTAGATCTGAGATTAGAAACCCGGAAGTGGGAATGAGAAACCGGAGGGACAAGTGGAACCCAGAAAACAGTGCTGGCAGGAGGCACTGCAACCAGCTATAGGACACTGTCCAGCGAGCATAAGTACTCAGGGTTTGAGTGCCACCACTAGCAGGATCCCAGCCAACAGCAGCACCAAGGTAGAGGTAGGGCCCTCTCTAGCCGCTAGGCTCTGGTCGGCAGGGGGCGCCAGGCCGCAGTCGGTGTAGGGCTCCAGGCAGCCTGCGAAGGCCATGACATGCGCGATGTAGTTCTGCTCCTGCACTCCGTGCAGCAGGTGCGCCTGCGGCCCACGCGCGAATATCGCCACGTCCTCCCCACTATGGGTCTCGCCGTCTAAGGGCACAGCCGCCTGCTGCCGGTATGTGGGGGCGCCTGCAAAGAAGAGGTGTTCAGAGCAGGTGGCCTCCACGCCTCCATGAATGAGCCTTCCTCCCTAGCCACTGCCTCATGTTGACAACCCCATTGGACTTACTGCTCTCTTCTTCAGTGACATCAGCTCGGACACCATTTTGGAGCCTGTAGCCCGGACCATTGCCATATAGAATCGAGGTAAAGGATTTGCCATCCCTAGCCTTGAAGGGAACCAGCCCTACAAGAAGAAGGAGTGACTTGTTTTCAGACTGAGTTACTTCTGCACACCTTCACCTTCAGCCTGGTCACCAGACCCTTCTACAAGGCAGCAATATCTGCCACCACCACCCCCAATGCACCTACCAAAGATGGAGGTCCCCCTATGTGTGTAGCCACCAAAAGAGAAGACGTGGGAGTGGTCCGCGGTGACAAGGATCATCGTGTCCTGCTCACTGGTGAGCTGGTCTGCCTTGTCGATGGCTGAGTCGAACTCGACCGCCTCAGTCAGTGCGCGATAAGCTATGCCTTCATGATGGCCATGGTCAATGCGGCCTCCTGCAGGAAACCAGTAATGGGGGGCGGATGCTCGAGCCTGCCCTGGACCCGTCTCCTCCTTTCTGCCAGGCAGAACCACTCACCTTCCACAAAGAGGTAGAAGCCTCGGGGGTTCCTGCTCAGCATGCGCAGGGCCACCTCTGTCATCTCTGCCAGGGAAGGGTCCTGGGTAGGGTCTCGGGAGATGTTATACTTCATGTGTTCAGGCTCAAAGAGGCCTGAAGAATAAGAAAATCTATGGTGAGCGCCAGACTGGGCACATGCATGTGCGCGTGTGTGCGTGTACACACACACACACACACACACACACACACACACTTTCCTAATGGAAGGGTTCCAGGGCAAGAAATGAGGGTTATTACCCATAAGGTGTGTCACAGATGAGTCCAGGGACGCCTGAATAAGTTCCGTGCGGTTCCAAACATACTGGGCCCCCTGCAGAGACGAAGCTAGTCTACTAAGCACATACCTTGAAACGCACAACTCTCCTGCTGCACCCTTTGCCCTAGTGCCCTCAATACCTGGTGCTTTGCCAGCCACTCTTGAATTAGGTTCCGTCCATCCAGCCTGGTTCCAGCCTGGCTAGTGTCTGTTGGATATTCCTGGTCTGGCATATCCTTGGGGAACATGAACTTGCGGCCACCACCAAGGATCACCTATGATCAGAGGTGAACGTGAGACCTCATTGATCCTCTATTCCCTCCTGACAGCATCTGGTCCCAACAGGTTAAGGGGATTCTTTTGGGCTGTACCTTCTCTACCCCCCACCAACTCCTCCGATACCCTGAAGGACTCAGAGCTCAGAGTCCTGAAGTCTACGTAGGCTGCACAGACTTCAGTGAATGACACCTTGCTCCAGCCCCAACCCCCTCACGTTTGGAGCTCACATCAATGTCCATGTTGGAGATGAGCTGTACAGAGATATCCTTGCAGCCCTCCTGAAGTGCGGAGGAGGGCATTTGTGCATCCGAGTACCAATTACGGTTCACGGTGTGTGCGTAGGTGCCGGCTGGGGAGGCGTGCTGCACGGAGGTGGTGGTCACCACCCCCACTGCCTTTCCTGCAGAAGATGTCGGGTGAGCCCCTCAGTACCCCAGGCCCACCCACTTCCCTAAGCCTTGTCCCAACTCACCTGCTTTCTTAGCGCGATGCATCACAGAGATGACCTCATTGCCCCGCGTCGTGTTGCACTGGTTGAAAATTGCAGCCGCACTCAAGCCAATGACCTTGAAATTGGTTTTGACCCCGCAGAGGAAGGCCGTGGCTGTCCCTGCGCTGTCTGGGATCTGCTTGTCTGTGTTGTATGTCTGGGAGACAAACTCTTAACTCAACTCTACTGGACATTACTCCTTGACTTCCTGCAACTTGTCCCCATTTCCCTGAGTCTGTATTCTTCCCAACCTCCCTCCTACTCTACCAGCTCCTGCCACCCTCTGAGGGAACTTGAGTGCCTCCAGGCTCACCTTGGACAGAGCCATGTATGGGAAGCGGTCCATGGCTAGGGGTGTCTCAGGTCCCAGATGGCCTTGCAGCTGTCCCTTTAGGATCCTGGTGGCTGTCACTGTGGGCACCCCCATCCCTGAAGGAGCAGAACCTGGTCAAGACTGAACCTCCAAGCCTGCCTGGACCCACCAGTGGCTTTGGGTGCCTGTGGCACAAGGGACCCAGGGTGACCAGGCCTGGCACACTCACCGTCCCCCAGGAAGATGATGAGGTTCTTGGCTGATGTCTGAATGGGCTGCAGCTTCTTGGCAGCGTCCAGGGCCTCGGCTGCCTTTTGGTTCCAGAAGGCTGGGTTCTCCTCCTCCACTGGTAAAGGGAAGAGCAGAGGAAGGATCAGACCGAAGGCCCGTGTCTGTGTGTGGAACACACACCTGAAGGAGCCTTGTTACCTGGGATGACACTAAGCGACAGCTGTAGCCTGAGGCCCAGCAGCAGCAGGAAGGCCCCCCACATGGCAGTGGCTGGGTGGTGGTAGTTGTGAGATGATGGTAGAAGGAGAATCTGGAATACCAGAATACCAGCTAAAGCTCTGGCTGCCTCTCCTTAAATAGGGAAAGACTTAGTTCCTCCTGGAAAGGCTCAGGATCCCTCCCTAATCCTCAGGCTCTACCCTAGCCCCACCCTTTCCTGTGAACCGAAGCTTGTCAGGCTGTGAGGAGGTGACAGGGTGTGGAAGTCCAGGCCAATGTCCCGAATCTGGGGCTCCAGGTGGGCTTCAGGCATCTCCCAAGTTAAGCGGGCATCTTGGGACAGCTGCTGTCGGAGTGAAGAGCCGTAATCTGCTGCTGCTGTGTCCACCAATCCTCCGATTCCTCCCAACACTCTCCTTGTCCCGATGAGCCTTTCCCCAACTGCCTCTCCCCTGGACTTGGGGCAGGTCAAGTACACAGGAGTATCGGCCAAGAGGATATTGAATTAGAAAGATGAGCTGATGGAGTCACATGGAGCCTTGTTTGTATCGAAGCTGCACAGAGATTTTGTCTCAAATAAAGAAAAGGCTACGTGGGCTAGCACACAGGAATTCCAGGCTTGATCCCCATTTCCACATCAACCAGTGGGTGTGGAGGTCGTGGGCAGTGCGTCTAATCCCAGCACTTGAGATGTGGAGGGAGGAGAGTCAGAAGTTCAATGCCATTCTTTTTGTTTTGTCTTTTTTGGGGGCAGGGTGTTGTTGTTTGGGGGTTGGGTTTATCTTTTTTCTTTTCTCTCTTTTTTCTTTCTTTCTTTCTTTTTTTTTTTTTTTTTGTTTTTGTTTTTGTTTTTTCGAGACAGGGTTTCTCTGTTGTAACTCTGGCTGTCCTGGAACTCTGTAGACCAGACTGGCCTCAAACTCAGGGATCTGCTTGCCTCTGGCTCCGAGTGCTGGGATTAAAGGCATGTGCTACCACCACCCAACTTTCAAGGTCATTATTACTATACGGGAAGATTTAGAAAAACATAAGACCCTATCTCAAAAGACAACAAATAGTCAAAAGAAGGTTGGCCTCTGGCATGAAATCCTAGCCCTGGGGAGGCAGAGGTAGACGATCATACTTGGAGATGAGCCTGGGCTACAAGAGATTTTGTCTCAAAAAACCCAAACTGAGTGAGGTGGTGGTGGTGCACGCCTTTAATCCCAGCACTCAGGAGGGAGAGACAGGGAGATTTCTGAGTTCCAGGCCAGCCGGGTCTACAGAGTGAGTTCCCAGACAGCCAGGGCTACACAGAGAAACCCTGTCTCCAAAAACAAAAACAAACAAACAGAAACAAAACCCAAACTGAAGCGGGCATGGTGGTGTACACCTTTAATCCCAGCGCTGCAATCCCGCCCTGGGTAGGTAGAGGCAGAAGATTTAGGATCTGCTCACCAGGACCCTCCCACACCAGTCTCCTTTTCTACTCATTTCTCATCATACCTGGACAACAAGTCTGATCCCCAAACCCAGGGCACCCTCACTTGCCACCCGGAGCACCTACCTGCCCCTCTTAGCCCCTGCTGTGCTTCCTGTGAACTGATGACGCTGCATCTATGTTTAAGGTCCTGCCAGATCCAGCATGAGAGGCTAAGGTGGAAGGCTCACTTGAGTTCATACACTTGAGACTATCCTAGGCAACATAATGAGTTCCATCTTGGGCTACAGATTGAGACATTGTATAATAATAATAATAATAGTAATAATAATAATAAATACAATTATTATTATTATATAATTATATTATTGCTATTATTATTATTATTATTATTATTATTATTATTATAATACAACAGTAAATTTTCCACAGGCTGCCTATGTGGAATGCGGATTATGGAAATGAACTGGGCTATCTTAGGCCTGAGAATAGCCACTTGTCTTCTGCTGTTTCGAGACAAGATCTCACTATGTAGAGCTCACTGGCTGGCCTGAAACTGACTATGAAGACCAGGTTGGTCTTGAACTCAGAAAGAAGCTGGTGATACCCAGTGATACCTGGCAGATATTTTTGCATCTGATAAAGTTCCTGCTGGCTGTTGGTAAACCTCAGTGGTTGTATACTGGTTGTGTACTCTGTGTACTCTGGTTTTGTACTTCTGCTCTCCACAGCCCTCCAGCTATGAATGTGACCAATTTCATTCCAAACCTAAGTGCTGAGATTATAGGCATGTGCCACTGAGCCTACCCTGTAAATTTTTCTTTTGAGATAGGGTCTCAATAGGATATCTACTATGTAGCCCAGGCTGTCCTGGGGATCCTCCTACCTCAGCCCCTCAAGTAGCTGTGTTACTGTGATAGGCAGAAGTGTGTGTGTGTGTGTGTGTGTGTGTGTGTGTGTGTGTTTCTCTTTTTTAATTTTTTTCTTCATAGGTTCTCACACTGAGACCAGGCAGGTTTCAAACTTATAGCAATTCTCCTGCCTCGGATCCCAAAGTGGTGGAATGAATGGGATTAACTTCCATATCTGGTTTTGGATGCTGATTAGTTTTTTGTTTTTTGTTTTGTTTTTTTGTTCTTGGTTTTCTTGACTCTAGATCTTATATAGCTCAGGCTGGCCAGAAACTTGCTATGTAACCCAGGATGACCCTGAACTCCTGGTCCTCCTGCTTCTACATCCCAAGTGTTTGAATTCAGGTAGATGCCACGACACACAGTCTGTTCTTGTTTTGATACAGGATCTCATGTAGCCTAGGTTGGTCTCAAATTTGCTTGTAGCTGGGGCTACTTTGGAATTCCTGGTTTTCTGCCTCTCTCTCTGGAGTGCTGGCATTACAGGAGATGCTACAATGGTCAGCCACAGGTGAGTTTGATTTCATTTTGGGTTTTTGATATTTTAAAGCAGGACCTCACATAGCCCAGGCTGGCCTTGAATTCAATATATAGCCAAGGACAACCCAGAATTCCTGATCTCTTACCTCCACTTCCTGAGTGCTGGGAGCATGGGCATATACCACCATGGCTGGTTTTATGTAGTGCTATGGGTCAAAGCAAGGATTTTATGCATGGCAGGCAAGCCCCTGGACAACAGATCTATGTCCCCAGCCCGCCTGTCATTGCTGAGGAAACAGGTGAGCAGTTTTGCAGAGTAGTGGTGCCACTTTACGCGCCCACCAGCAACACTCGGATGACTCAGTTTCTGCTGCATCTGAAATCAAGCCCACAACCTCAGTGTCAATCGGGTTGATCTCATTTATCCACTTCCCTCTGTGACCGATCACATTATTTTATCTTTTTAAGGACACCAGTGCCTCCATTTTGATTCTGCTGTTGCCATTTTCTTTGCTATCATGATAGGTGTACATACAGTAAAGAGCCTCGAACGCTGTTTTTATGGCAACTCTGTCTTCCTCAGCTGCAGTTTACCCTGGTTTCCTGAAAGTTCTTCATGTGCCTGCAGAATTACTGGAGACCAGGCACAGACCAACTGTCACCTGTGGTGGCCAAAAAGATGTTCATCTATACCCAAAGGCTATAGATAACCCAGCCACTTGGGGCCACCTGGACCCCTGTGTCCACCTCATGTCTGGGTCACCTGACTAAGGAATAACAGGTGCAGCTCTTCCATTGATAGCCCCACTGTGGGGTCAGAGATACAGGCCACAGAACCAGGCACACATGTGATCTCAGCACTCAGTAGACAGAGGCAGGGGCCTGGGGGGTTCAAGGTCATCCTTGGCTATGTAGTGAGTCCCAGAGAAGTCTGGGATAAAGTGCCTGGGGCTGTGGTTCAGTTGGTGGAGTGTTTGTCTAGCAAGCCTGGAGGCTGAGCTTCAGTACTCAGAGCCACGTAAACTGGCCATAGCGGTGCACGCCCGTCGTCTCCAGGCTCGGGAGTGGAGTTAGGATGATCAAATATTCACTGTGGAGGGATGCCTGGGTTACCTGAGACCCTGGCTCAAAAGAACAAAGCTGAAAACAAATCAAACAAAAACTCACAAATGAATATAGACAGTGAAGCATATTTTAATCTTTCACAGATATTGTAAGTGTGGGGGTGGGGGTGGGCCACAGCTCTATTCTACCTGCGGCTGGGGGAGACCAGAATGGTAGAATTAACTCCTGGGCTGGGCTCTCAGGATCTGCCTATTCTCTGTGAAGGATCTGGGGAGTCTCCTGCCTGCTTCTGCCCACCAGATCTCACCAGGACTACCCACTAAGAGCTTGGTGACAGCCCTTGAACTCAGGGAACACATGGTAGGGGCTAGGGATAGATGTGGACCACCAGAAGGCCCAGCATGCACAGGGAGCTCTGAGAGACATGGGGGCACCCCTTCCTCCAAGCAGGCACCCCAGGCACTCTCCACAGGAGCCTCCCCCAGGAGTAGGCAGCAGTGTGATCGTCCTGCCTCCTGCAAAGAAAGACTTTCATTTTGCTCCCCACCCCCACCTCGTGTCAGGTGCAGCAGCAGATCATGTGATGAGGGATCCTAAGCCCACAAAACCACCAGAGGTTTGCTAGGCAGGTATGAAGCACCCGGGCACTGGGGTGGGTTGTGTCTAGACATCTTGTCAACCCCTACCCACCCGGTGACCCTACTGCATCTCTCCTCTCAGGCCAGATCTTCCCATGCATTTAAGGAGCAGGGCAAAGGCTCAGTCACCCTCGTGGCTTCTCAACTTCCTGACTGAAGGGACCCACGGACGTCTGTCACACATGGCCAGTGCTGCCCACTGAGCAGTTAGGTACATTGTGTGGATGAACCAAAAGGAGTGCTCACCACAGAGCCTTGAGGGCCTGGCCATCTGCAGGGTCACAGGCTCAGTCAGGGGTTATATGGAGATTCTTTGTGTCACAGCAACAGAGAAGTCCCTGGAGCAC
Organism: Cricetomys ansorgei; assembly: GCA_026225945.1. Classification (NCBI taxonomy): domain Eukaryota; kingdom Metazoa; phylum Chordata; class Mammalia; order Rodentia; family Nesomyidae; genus Cricetomys; species Cricetomys ansorgei. The sequence goes on from JAMJFZ010001796.1 coordinate 23,247,974, forward strand.
TGGTGCCTTAATTACTACTGTGACTCTGGACACTTGGATCATGGCACTGGCTGCAAAGGCTCTGAGCCTCAGCCAGCTGCTGAATGAGGCTCAGGACATAGACAGCAAGGCTGAATTCTTCCCTGGCAGGCTGGAGCACACAAACTCTTCCTACTGGGTGGTGTGTGAGTGTTCTCCCTGGGAATCCCCAACTGTCGGGAATCCAGGAGGTGGCCTGCTGGGAGAGGAGCTAGGTGGAGCTGGGCTCAAGCAGAGCACGGGAGGAGAGTGTAAACAATTTCCCTGGTGTAATCACAAGATTTAGTCAGGCTTTGGAAGCCATAAGAGCTACCATTTAAGCAAGGAGATCAGAGGGAGAGACACTATCCCTGATAGAGGTGGTGTTACCTAGGAGTTCTGTGTGCCCACAAATCCAAGTTCAGGGTCCCAGAGTAATCACTCCCACCCTCAGCCCCATGGAAGAGCCTCTGTCTTGGTGCAGATCCTGGTGGCATACAGGGTATTCTAGGAGTATCTGCTCACCTGTTGGGGGCAGATGGTGTGAAGCTGAAAGCCACAGAAATCCTACAGCTAGAGCAGTGGAGGAGGAGGAGGAGGAGGAGGAGGAGGAGGGGGAGGAGGAGGAGGAGAATAGGAGGAGGAGGAAGAAGAAGAGGAGGAAGAGGAGGAGGAGAAGAATAGGAGGAGGAAGAGGAGGAGGAGGAGAAGAATAGGAGGAGGAGGAAGAGGAGGAATAGGAGGAGGAGGAAGAGGAGGAAGAAGAAGAGGAAGAGGAGGAGGAAGAGGAGCTGCTAACTACAAAGTATATGTGGCAGGTGTCCCAGCCGACCAACACCCCACAGATGAGGCTGCAGAACCCCCACTCCTGCACTCCAGCTCCTTGCCTCAGGCCTCCTTCACCAATGCCCTGGAGCTGTCCACTTAGCGATCTTTAAATTTCCTTTCTCTGCTAAAGCCATGCTGCAGGAGGCAGGTGGGAGCACAGGAAGCAGGTGAGAGCACTAGGGTGGGAAACCAGTGTGTGTGGGGGGTGTCACATGCTGGTGCTCACTGCGGCCCCACGGGAGCCTGGGAAGGCTGGGGTCCTCCTGAGCTGCCCTTTCCTCCTGGGATGGTGAGGAGGGATGTTTTCCAGGGCAGGTGTGATCACAACTATCTGCCCTGACCACCTTGGAGAGCACCAGTAGTTCTCCGCTCATCTTGAGAAGGATGTGGCCTGAGAGATGGAGGACAGCCATGAGTCCCAGGAACTGGCCCTAGTCTGCCTGTGCCAGGCCAAATGCCAATCTCACCTTCCGGCTGCCTGGTATAAGCGAGGGGTGCAGATGCTGAGCTAGTCACACAGCCCTCTCCTGGCCTCCACCTGAGAGTGGGGAGCCCCTTGATTCTCTGCAGTTTCTAAGCCTGGGCTAGGCTTGATCTTTCGCCATCATTTGTAGCCCCATGCTTCTTTGCTCCCTGCCCAACCTCCCCAGCCAGCTAAGGGATGGAGCCCTAGGCAAGGGCTGAGCTGTGAGTGGCCAAGCTGTTTGGCCCTCTGGAGTCCCACAGCTTTTGATCAGAAGGCAGATCCTGCAGGTAGAGACTCACTCCACTTTGTCGGTGACTTTCTCTCAACTATCTGCTCCTCACATGGAATTTCCCCCTGGTCTCCTAGTCTCCACTACCCACCTATCCACATGTACTCCAGGAATCCGGAGTTTTTCCTTACTAGAAAGTACTGAAGGCCTTGCCATATATAACAGTTCATTTTATTGTTGCTGTGTCTCCTTAAGGCCTGGCAGCCTCGAAGGTAAAAAATATTCTTTGTTCAGCATCTGTGTGCAGCCTGGGATGGACAGAGGTGGAAGCCGAAGGGTGCTTTGGGCTGTTGGCTGAAACCTCACAGCCTCCTAGACCTCTGCTTGGATTTGCTTTCATGAGAAGAGCATGGGGCAAACCAAGGCTGGCAAAGCTAAGTTACTTGGTCCCTGTGAAGGGTGTTGATTGAAGAGGAGTCTGGGGCATTCCTGGACCTGGAGCCTCCTGGGTACCATTCAGTACCTTCTACTCCAGAGGCAGCCAATTGAGAAGCGGAAGACCTGGGGCAAGTAATAAAGCCCAGAGTTTTCTCAAGAGGGTGGCAGCTAGAGGTGTGGGCTGAGCTGGTGTCTCAACATCTAGATAAGAGAACTACCAAGTCGGGATGCAATCCTAGGCAGAACTAAGGGTTGAGGCCACCAGCAGAGAAGGTCCAGAATGCAGAGGGCACTGGGTAAGGCCCCAGCCAAAGGAAGGGACCCTGAAGAGAATTAGTGGGAGGTCAGAGTAGTGGAAGCAGCAGGTGAGGGCATGAGACCTGGGGGGTGGAGCCTGGAGGAGCAACAGCTTAGTACTCCATAGCAGCCCCCAGAAGCTGCAGAAGTATTCCAGCCACCACCGTCAAGGCCAAAGGGGCGGTGGCTGGGCCCAGGCTCCCGGCACTGGTCTGGACAGCGTGGGTGGTGGCGGCCTGGTGGGCGGTGGTGGTCTGGTGGGGGGTGGTGGTCTGATGGGCTGTGGTGGTCTGGCGGGTAGTGGTGGTAGTGGACTGACCCGCCACATCACTCTCGTTGGCAGGGGGCTCCAGGCCGCAGTCGGTGTAGGGCTCCAGGCAGCCTGCGAAGGCCATGACATGCGCGATGTAGTTCTGCTCTTGCACTCCGTGCAGCAGGTGCGCCTGCGGCCCACGCGCGAATATGGCCACGTCCTCCCCGCCGTGGGTCTCTGACGACAGGGGTACAGCCGCCTGCTGCCGGTAGGAGGGGTCACCTAGAGAGACAGGGTGTTCAAGGGAAGCAGCGTCCACTTGCCTTAGTCTCCTCTAGTTGCACCCCAGTCAGGCAACCTTGTGGCACTCACCACTCTCAGTATCATTGACATTGGGCCGGTCGCCTGATCCAAGCGCATAGCCCGGGCCGTTGCCGTACAGAATGGAAGTGTAGGATTTGCCATCTTGAGCATTCAGTGGGGCCAGACCTGCATGGAGGCAGGGAGACACGTTGACCTCATAGTGACTTCCACTTTCGACTTTTGGAGTGTGGGTGAGCTCATTTTGCCTGCTCAACGACAGGTGCTTTTTGTGTTATTTTGACAGGCGAGGACACAGACCCAGTAATATCTGTCCCATATACCCAAGGCAACACCACCTGACACTGTCCCTTGGCCTACCGAAGATGGAGGTCCCCCGAAATGTGTAGCCGCCAAAAGCGAAGACGTGGGAGTGGTCAGCAGTGATGAGTGTCAGCGTGTCCTTCTCACTGGTGAGCTGGCTGGCCCTTTCAATGGCAGAGTCGAACATGACAGCCTCAGTCAGTGCCAGGTAAGCTGTGCCTTCATGGTGGCCTTGGTCAATACGGCCTCCTGCAGGAAGCCGGTGATGGGGGAGAGGCTTGAGTTTGCTCTGGGTCACTGTCCCCTCCCTTTTTCTGCCAGACACAGCCACTCACCTTCTACAAAGAGGTAGAAGCCTTGAGGGTTCCTGCTCAGCATGCGTATGGCCACCTCCGTCATTTCCTTGAGGGAGGGGTCTAGTGAGGCATTTCGGTAGATGTCATATTTCATTTCTGCTGGCTCAAAGAGGCCTGAGGAGCACAGGAATCCATGATGACCACTAATCTGGGAAGCGGGGAGGGGGGCTCATGGTGCACACACAGGCTCCAGTGGAGGCCACCAGGGAGGTGCTAGAGCAGAACTAGGGCATTACCCATGAGGTGAGTCACTGTTGAGTTCTGGGACGCCTGCATGAGCTCCTCACGGTTCCAAACATATTGGCTCCCCTGCATGGACAAGCCGGTCTTAGGACTTAGCCCTGAGTAGCACAGTCCTGCCCTGGGCTCATCCTTATCCCCTGCCCTCTAACCTGGTGCTTTTTCAGCCACTGCTGCACCAGGTCCTGATTATCCAGCCTGGTTCCAACTTGTTTGGAGTCATTTGGGTACTCCGGGTCTAGTGTCCCTTTAGGAAACATGAACTTTCGGCCTCCACCGAGGATCACCTTTGGTCAGAGTATCATCGCAGGTAGACTCAGGATCTTACAACAGACAACGCCTGTGTCCCCATTATGTCTGTGGGATGTGCCTCTCCTGGACTTTCCGCATCCACCCTTTACATGCACCCCATATGACTGGAGTTCAGGCTATTTATGCCTGAGACTATGGCCTGTCCAAGGTTCACCCCTTGGTCTAGCCCTCCCTCCAGGCTCTTGGAGCTCACGTCAATATCTATGTTGGAGATGAGCTGTGTGGCGATGTCCTTGCAGCCCTCCTGAAGTGCGGAGGCAGGCATTTCTGCATCCGAGTACCAATTACGGTTCACCGTGTGTGCATAGGTGCCGGCTGGGGAGGCGTGCTGCACCCTGGTGGTGGTCACCACTCCCACGGACTTTCCTGAAGATGACAGACAATCACTCAATGATCCAGGCCTGCCCTAGCTCCCAAGCCCAGCACCAACCTACCTGCTTTCTTTGCACGGTACATCACTGAAAAGACCTCATTGCCGAATGTTGTGTTGCACTGGTCAACTCGGGCTGCTGCGCTCACACCAATGGTCTGGTAGTTGCCCTTGACCCCGCAGAGATAGGCGGTGGCTGTGCCCGCGCTGTCCGGGACCTGCCTGTCCACGTTGTATGTCTGGGGACAGAGACACTCTCCGCTGTGTGCTGCTGGCAGACACTGGTCCTTGCTTCCCGGGACATGTCCACACTGTCCTGTTGCCAACTTGGCCTCCAGTTCTGCTGGGTTCTTCCTCCTCCAGCCATCTCCAGTCCCTCTCCCAATCCCCAGGCATGTGGCCCAGTACTCACCTTGGACAGAGCCATGTATGGGAAGCGGTCCATGGCTAGGGGTGTCTCAGGTCCCAGATGGCCTTCCATCTGTCCCTTTAGGATCCTGGTGGCTGTCACTGTGGGCACCCCCATTCCTGAAGGAGAAGAACCTGGTCAGGACTGAACCCCCAAGCCTGCCTGGACCCACCAGTGGCCTTGGGTGCCTGCGGCACAAGGGACCCAGGGTGACCAGGCCTGGCACACTCACCGTCCCCCAAGAAGATGATGAGGTTCTTGGCTGATGTCTGAATGGGCTGCAGCTTCTTGGCAGCATCCAGGGCCTCAGCTGCCTTTTGGTTCCAGAAGGCTGGGTTCTCCTCCTCCACTGGTCAAGAGGAAGTAGACCCAGGTTAGTGTAAGTTGGGGTGGCAGGATAATTCTTCTGTGGGAGTCAGAAAGGAGCCTTCTTACCTGGGATGACACCAAAGGACAGATGTATCTGGAGCCCCAGCAAGAGCAGCAGCACCCAGGTTCCCTGCATGGCTGCCCAGATAGGAAACCAGAGTACCAGCTACGGCTTGGCCTGCCTGGACTCAAGTCCAAGAAGGACTTTGTTCCTGGCTGTAAAGGGTCCATGTCCCTCCCCTAGATGCACAGTCACCTGGCCCCACCCCTGCCCTGTGAACTGATATCTGTCTGGTAAGGTGTGGCTGGGGCGAGGGATCCTATGTCTCCCCCAGGTTGGATGGGAATCTAGGGGTAACTGATCCTGAATGAGCCGTGTGTTGCTGGGAACACCCTCTGTGCATAGCTGTCTTGTCAAGGATTCCCCGCCATGCCCGAGAGCCAGCTGGAGCCAGGGTATGCTCTAGGTACTCAAAGTAGGTGGGATTCCAATCATCCAACCTGGGCCTGGACCTGGATTTGGTCCCCTGAATCCAGGATATTCCCTGATAGAGGGAAGGAGGCACAGAGAGTGGCCCAAACACTGTCCTCTCGCTAGCCTCGCCTGAGGCAGGCGACACACTCAAGATGTGGCCCCGAAGTGGCAGTTGTTCGGGACAGGTATGCTGATGAGGCTTCTTAGAGTGGAGGCCTTGTCCATGCCATCAGCTATTGGCCATGTGCTCCGCCTGCCCTGTAGACCCTTGGCTGTGTCATTTATGTGTATTTAGCCTGTGGCTGGAGCAGCAGGCTCAGGGGGAAACTGCTATCTTGGGCCAGATGTGGCACGTCTGGGTTTTTCAGAGTGGCCATCAAGCTTGTGTAGGATTGACCCCTGTTCCCTCAGGCAGGTAGATGGGGCCCAAGTCTATTATCCACGGGCACTGGGCACACCCAAGTAGCCTCTGATAAGGAGCAAGAGACAGGTTCAAAAGTATTTCTGCGATTTAGCAATCCCACTTCTGAGTGTACCCAAAGGAATGAAAGCAGAGGCTCCACAAGCTGCCTGTGATAGCCCATAATCCCAGCTCTGGCGAGTCAAAAACAGGGTTGAGTTTGAGGGTAGCCTGGACTACTCATGGAGACCTGTCTCAAATAAACAACAAAATTACAAAGTGTTACTTATGACATAGAGGCGGAAAGAAGGTCAGTGGAGTGAGAGAGCACGGGAAGAAGAGGGGAGGTAGATTAAAAGGGAGGAAACAGTAAAACAAATGTTTGAAAATACATAATAATAAAACCTTTTTGTAAACTAATAAAAATTAAAGAACAGGGTCAGTTGGTGTGGAGAGCCCCCTGACCCTGAGCTCAAGTTCTGCTGTGTGCATTCAGCTAAATCTCTTTTGGGACAGCTGTTGAGCAAGACTAAGTTGTAAAAAGACAAGCCCAGAGGCAGCTCGTTTCAGGGAAGTCAAAGATTACTTAAAGAGATCTTCTTCTTAATCTCACAAAGCAGGATGATGGCTTTAGGGTTAACTACAGAACAATAATGTTTTGTATATATTTTGATTTACCTTGATTGTAACCATGTGACTGTATCTATGCCTTCTACCTTGTGATCATCAACCTCATGCTTGCAAGCACACCTGGTTCGCCCCTTGTGATCGTTGCTTTGGAAACTGCACAAATGCCTCTGGTGGAGAAGGGTATAAAAATCTGAGAGAATAAACTATTTGGCCAGTTGGGCCCCTGTGAACTCAAGATACAGTGTGTGCGTGTTCCGGTTTTTTCAGGCCACCCTTGATCCAGCACCATCTGAACTAGTATGCTGGCCTTAAGAGATGGCTCAGAGGTTAAGAGCTTTTACTGTTTTTGCGGAGGGTCCAAGTTTGCCTCCCAGAACCCATGTCACATGACTCACAACTTCCTGTACCTCCAGCTCCAAGGAGACCTAATGCCTCTGGTCTCTACAGACACCTGAATTCACTTGCACACACCACACAGAGAAACAGACACATTCACATAATTTAAAAATAAAACAAATATTAAAAATGACAAAAATTAAAAGAAAGAAATAAAAAATCAGGGTCCCAGACAAATAGACTTCTGTCCTAAGATTGACAGCCACATCCCTCACAGGAACCAAGAATGGGGAGCAAGTGCTGTGTTTTGCATCTGGTGGAAAGGTGTCCCACAAAGGCTCAGGTGTTGCAAGCTCAGTCCTAAGTGTGCAATTGTGCTAGGGTAGGGGTGGGTGCGGTAGAATTTTTAACAGATGAAGAACAGTGGTGAGGTTGAACATGGGGCCGCTGCTCTCTGGAGAGATTAACATAGTTCCCCTGGGACCCAGAAGGATGCCACTGTGGTGGGCTGTAATGAAAGAGTAAGACCAGCGTCTCCCTTTCTGGGTCCCAGCTGACCCCGAGAGCCCCTTCTCTCACACCTTGTAGCGCTATACTGCCATTTGCCCTGTGACATTGCCAAGGGGCTCTTGGCAGAGTAGAGCCGAGATCAGCCAGGTTCTTGATTTTCCAAGTCCTTGATCTAAGTAACCCTCCTTTCATTATATGGCGCCCACCTGGGCTGCATGAGTGAGGGCTCTCAAGGCCCAATTATTGTTGGGGCTTCTTTCATGGAGTTGCAGAGAAAAAGGAGTTGGCTACTAAGGGGTGTAGTTTGGGTGGTTCCTTATTTTAAATGATGTATGGGGTTATTTTTCCTACTACCCATGTCCCTTCCCATAATGCATCTGACTTTAATCACATGTGCCTTCAATTATGCATAGACATAAGATGGTAAATATGGAGTCTCCTAAAATGTTTGAGGACACACTTTTGTTTTACTGCACATGTACCCAAACCAGTTCAGGCCAGATTGACCTTTCTATTCTTCATACCTAGGTATGTTTGGGAATACTCTTGAATTTGGTTGTTACACCAGCAGGAAATTTGTATCATTGTTCAGAGAGGCGTAGCCCGACACAGAAGGGGCTGTCCAGGGGTTCTGAGGTTGTTAGGTGCATTGTTTAGAGAAGGGTGTGAGCACGGACGTGCCAATGAGAAAAGGAAAGAGTCCTCAGTGGCGGAGCCCTTGCCTAACGTGCACAGCCCTGACGACAGTCAGGGCCCTTGACTGCAAAGCCAAAGATATTTCATTACCCCATAACTGCCGCCTGGAGTGTTGTGTTATCAAGCTGTGTTAGGGTAATTCTATTGTTTTCAGACTCATCAAGAAATATTACAGGGCCTGGGGTGTGCAGGCGTAGCTCAGTAGGTACAGCGCTGATTGCCAAGCATAATGGTTCAGGACTAGAGGCTGAGGCAGGAGAACTGCCAAGAATTCTAGACCAGTCTAGGGGGGTTGGGAAGTATCTCAGTTGGGGTACATGATTGGCATACTGAGGTCCTAGGTTTGTAGACCTCACTACTAGAAAAATAATTTAGTTGGCAAATATTAAGTACACATACTGATGTTGTATAGTTTGATTGTTTGATAGGAAACAATGGAACCGGAGCAACTGTGCTTTCTGTCCCCTTGAGCGTTCTTTGAGTTGGAACAGGGAATTCTTGGCTAAAGGTCAGAGATGACTAAATGGGCAAGTTTTAATCAATTAATTAGTCTTATATCAGGCTGCAGACTGAAGGGTTCAGGACATCACAGCCAATGTCCAGTCAGAAAGCCTGTGATGTGGCACATGGTGTTTTGAGGTGGAAGTTTTGACCTTACTATAGAGTCAACCTGCCATTTTAAAATTGCGCATCACTGTTATTGTGTGTGTGCAGAGGCCACAGCACCCACGCACGCGGAGGTCAGAGGACGACTTTGGTTCTCTCTGCCTTCCTGTGGGTCTGGGTGGTCGGTCCTGTGTCAGGCCCTTTCCCAGGGAGCCGTTTCACTCCTTCCGGAGTCACACAGCATTTTAAGAAACGCGTGGAGCGCTGGAGAGGACCAATGAGGAGCACTAAGCTGCTTTTCCAGAGGATTGTTTCCATTCCCAGCAGCCACGTGGTGGCTCACAGCCCTCTGTAACCCAGTTCCAAGTGATTCTGGGCCCTCTTCTGACCTCCATGGGCACCAGGCACACACGTGGTACACGGACATACATGTAGGCAAAGCACCCATACACATAAAAAAAATTTTTTTAAAAAATGAGATGGAGAAAACCCTGTACCTTTCGCCTGATTTCCCTGTGACTCCACCCACAGATACCATCCCCATGTTCCCAGTTGATGGGCGTATTTGTGGGGGGCTTGAGACTCTATCCAGCCTCGTCACTTGACTATACAGCTGCCACGGTGCTCAAGGTATCACCCAGCTCCATCCCGCCCAGACTCCGCTGTAACCTCCCCTCCTCCCCCCGCCATCCTCTGTCCTCCCTTATCTCACAGAGCTAATATTTGAACCAGCTACCTTCAGAATCTGTTGCGCCAGTGCGCCTGCCCATGCGAGGTCAGAGGACAGCTTTCAGAAGCTAGTGTTTTCTTTCCGCCATGTGTGTCACTCACACACTCAGATGTGTGACGTTGGCAACAAACACCTTCGCCCCCCAAGCCATCCCCCCACTCCCTGTATTGCTTTTAATCTTTGTGTTTTTGTCTTTGGAGACAGGGTCTCACTCTGTAGCTCAAGCTGACCCCAAACTCACTGTGTAACTTAGGCTGGTTTTGAACTCTTGACAGTCCTCCTGCCTCAGCCTCCCAAGTGTTCTTAGCCACCATGATTAGCAAGGAACAAGGTTGTTGTTTTTTTAATGAAGATGTAAGATAGTATTATCAATATTATAATAACTTCAATTTAGCTGGGTGTAGTGGCATCAATCCCACTATAAATCCCAGATTAATTTAATAATTATTAAATTAATAAATTAATATATTATATATTTATATATAATATATTAATGTATTAATAATTATTAATAATTTAATAATTCCTCAGGAGGCAGAGGCAGGTGGATCTCTGAGTTCAAGACCATTCTGATTGACGTAGTGAGTTCCAGACCATGAAGTGAGTCTTGCCTATGATAATCAATAATGATAATGATGATAATAATAATAATAATAATAATAATAATAATAATGCGCCAGAAATAATCAACTTCATTTTGTTAAATGATTTTTGAAACATGAACCCAGAGAATTAGGTGAGATGTTGGTCACACAGACGTTTGGCCTATTCTCTTATTTTATGTAATTGGGTCCCAATTTCCCCCCAGGAATTTATCCAGGGGCAACATAGAGTCTTAGCAGTCAGCACTACTTTATGCCCCTGACAGACTCAATAGAAAGGCTTTCATCCAGAAAAAAGAGTTTAATGAGTGCTGTCGGGCAGTCACAGTCCTTGCAGTAGAGTCTGGAAAGACACCAAAGTGACAGATAAACCTCTAATCATGTGTTTACTGGCCATACCAGAAGGATCTGACAAATGAATCGAAGCCAGAGTCCAGCAGCCACCAGGTGACCTCATTTGACCGCTCCATCCATGACCCGCAGCACTGTTTACATTTGCAGGGGTTGACATGAGTGCCTCCATTTTGATTCTGACACCATCACACCCACATTTGATGTTGCCGCCGTTTTGTTACTGATGTTGTTGTCAGCTATTTTGACAGGTGTGCGATACAGGATGTCTCTCATTGCTTGTCTCTGCTGTGCTGTCGCCCTCCATTATAGTCGCCCCGACTTTCCTGAAAATTTTCTTCGTATGCCTAGGCAGGACAGGATAGCAGGCACACACCGCCTGTCACCTGCAGTGATCAGAGGGTGCTTCATCCACAAAATCTATGGACGTAATCCAGCCATGTGAGGCCACCGGAGCCCCTTCCTCTACCTCCAGGCCTGAGTCACATGATTGCTGACAATCTTGTTTCTAGGGTCCAGGAATTGTGTAACAGCAACAATTCTGCTGTGGACTTAGAGATGTCACTCCAGTCCTTCCACCAGGGGGGAATCTTAGCTGGTGGTCTCATAGGCAGAAGCTGGGCACCGCTTAAGCCGAGGGGAGTAGACATTGCAGCCTCAGCCTATGCAGAGTGGCAGTGACCTGCACCCCGCATCCCTGTGATATACCATGTCTCATCTCAGGCCAGGGCCGCCCATGTATTTCCGTGATCTGGGGAGGAGGCTTGGCCACCACTCTGTCCTTCCCAGCCTGCCTGACTGAGGGGCCTTCAGCAAAGTCTGTCATGGGCAGCCAGGGCTTGAGCACTTGGGGGTCTTGTTTAGTGGTTGTGGCTGACCATGGATGCGTTGTGTCCTGGTTGTGGCTGACCATGAAGGAGTGCTTAGAGCAACCACCTGGAGACTTTGTGCAGCAGTACATGAAATTTCCAGGAGCAATTTAAACATAATTTTGGTAAGAACAAGCAAATGAGGTGAATGTTAAATGGGATAAACAATTTATAAATGTACCCATCGGGTTACCGGAATCAGTGGCTGCACTACTCGAAGCCAGTGTGCAGGGCACAGGAGGTGGTAGGAATGCATCAGGCTTATTCAGGGGTTGTCAACCTTGAGAAGACAGAGGGGCTGTTGTCTCAACTTGAGGGCTCAGGCCCCGACAGTGTTTGTAAGGAGGGAGAAGCAGAGCAGGAAGACTGTGTTCTGAAGAGTCAGTCTTCCTCCTCTAGGGCATGGACCTTTCCTTTACTCCCTGGTTGGAATATCGATGTGGATCTCAGTCTCTTGAAGCTAGTTCCCGTATTTCCGTTATTTTTTATTTCCTGAGACAAGGTCTACCTCTAACACAGGCTGGCATGGAGCTCATTGTGTAGCTCAGTCCCAGCCTCAGATTTGCAGTACTGCTCCTGCCTCAGCTGCCCAAGTGCTGGGGTGACAGACATGCACCCCAACTCCCAGGCAGTCGCCATCTTCACCATCGAGGTAGGGTTTCTCATCAGCAAAGCATTAAGAAGGGATAGTGGGGCAGGAGAGGAAGCCGCAAAGGGCACCCTTACACTTGGAGTTTCAAAGCCTTTTCAGGGCAGCGGCGGCGGCGGCAGGTGGGTGAGAGAGAGTCCCTCTCTTGCAAGGAGCCAGCACCCACATCAGATGATGGCTCACAGCCAACCGTAATTCCAGCTCCAAGGAATCTAACGCACTCTCTGGCATCCTTTGGCACCTGCACACACACAGGTACATAACCCACCCACAGACAGACAGACAGACACACACACACACACAATTAAAAATAAAATAAATCATTTTGTTTGTTTGTTTGTTTGTTTTGGGGTTTAGTTTGTTTTTTGTTTTTCAAGACAGGATTTCTCTGCTGTAATCAGCTGTCCTGGCTGCTCTCTCTACTCACTCTGTAGACCAGACTGGCCTCAAACTCACAGAGATCCGCCTGCCTCTGCCTCCCGAGAGCTGGGATTGAAGGTGTGTGCCACCACTGCCTGGCTAAAACAAGTCTTTTTAAAAAATCTCCTAAACCAGGCCTAGTGAAGATGCCTGAAATCCCAGTATTCAGAATACCGAGACAGGGGGATTTCAAATAGTAGGCCAGCTTGGGTAAATAGTAAAACCCTGTCTCAAAAAACAAAAACAGAAACAAAACTTTTTCAGTAACATGACATCTTAAGGTCACGTTATATCAAATTAAGTCATATTCATTAACCCTCTAGGCCATTTATAAGTAAGTGAAATGCCTAGCCAGAAGTTTGAGGTCTTGTTTCAAAAATAAACAAATGATAAAAATAAAATTCTAATGTTCAATTATCAAGCTTAAGTTCAAGGTTTACACACTTTTTATTAAATTTCTTTATTTTGTGTGTGTGTACGCATGCAAGCACGCCTTTGGGCCTCAGTGCATGGTGTGTGTGTGGAGGCCTCAGAACATCTTGTAGGTGTTGGCTCGTTCTACCCCATGGGTCTCAGGGGTCAAACTCAGGCCACTGGACTCAAAAGTATCTTTTACCTGCTGAGCTCGCTCCCTGGCCTCTTCATTTTATATCATATGAAAACCAGACCAATATATTTTGATCTGTTAGAAAACACATTGTGTCTCCACATTTGAAAACTGTGTTATTATAGCCAGGCAGTGACATAAGCCTGTCTTTAATCCCAGCCCTCGGGAGGCAGAGGCGGGTGGATCTCTGTGAGTTTGAGGGTCTACAGAGTGAGTTCCAGTCAGACAGAGTTACAACAGAGAAACCCTGTTTCGAAAAAAAATATGTATATGTTATAGGCAAGCGTGGTGATATATGTCTATAATTCCAGTGCAGGGTGCAGAGGCAGGATCGCTGTCTGTGAGACCAGCCTGGTCTATATAGTGAGTTTTGGGCCAGAGTGAGACTTCAAATCCCCCAAAAGAAAGGAAAGGATTGAAAAGGGAGGGGAATTTGTTTTTCTCTTTTTAAAAAAAGATTTATTTCATTGTTCTTATTTGCAGTTGTGTGTGGATACCCGAGGGGCCCAGAAGCTTCAGACCCCCTGGAGCTGGAACTGCAGTTGGTTGTGAGCCACCCAAGTATAGATGCTGGGAGCTTGGGTCCTCTGAAACTGCGGAGCCAGCTCTCTGGCCCCACGGGGAGGGAACTTCTAACACAGGCTCCTGAATGGCTGTCGCACAAACCCAAAAATAGGAAGGGAAACAACTCTGTATGTGAGGAAAGCGAGTTACTTTTTTTTTTTCACAGAAATCTGTGGAATCTAAAGGTGTACCGAGAAACAAGAAATTACATTACTTTTCGAGATAGCTTCTCACATAGCTCAGGCTGGCCTCAAACTCTCTCTGTGGCAGAGGATAGCCTCGAATCCTCTTGCGGTCTTTTCCTGGGTGTTGGGATTGTGAGTCTACATCATCATGCCCCTGTGCACACTGGGCAGGCACGCCACTGGCTTACCCACAGTCCAAGCCTAGAACTAGGCTTTTTTTTTTTTTTTTAAAGCTAAATCATTCATTGAGGATAATGGCTTCTTACGGCTTAAAGGCAGCAGGAATAGCACCAAGTGTGTATTATGGATTGGCTGGGTCAGAATCCTTTACCGGGATGTCAGCTCAAAAGCAGAAGAGAGTTGACCAAGCAGAGGCTGGGGTGGGTACTGGGTATCAGTGTCTCACTATCCACCGGTGTGGTTTCCCTCTGTGTGTGCAAGCGTTCTGGCTTTGGGATCTGTGATCAGCGGGTGGTTCACTTGCCCTGGGAGACGCAGAGCTGCCCTTACAGCCAGCATTACACTGTTGTCTAAATGTCTTGACTTTGTGGTTTAGCCTGGGTCTTATGAGGTGCCATGGCTGAGAAAACAGGGGCGACTGAAGAAACACATGATGCAAAGGCGTTGTTCACCCCTCGTTTTCGTCTTCGGCTTCATCAATTTATTTATTTTGGTATTTCAAGGTAAGGTCTCACCACGTAGCCCAGTTCGTCTCAAACTCATTGGCTGGCCTCAGACTCTAAGTGATAGGATTATGAGCCTTTGACCCTGTGCCATCGCAGCCATGTTTGGTCTGCTCAGACTAGGAAATTGGGAAGGATTTTCATCTTTTCAGCAATCAGCCTAGAAAGCTAATATTTAAGACTTCATTATTTTGCGTGTCATGCTTTTTTTTTTTTTGTTTTCCTTTTTCCTTTGAGATCTTTCTAATTACTCTTATCATGCTGTCCTGGAACTTGCTATGTAGACCAGCTGGCTTTGAACTCACAGAGAGCTACTTGCTTTTGCCTCCAAGTGCTGGGATTAAAGGCCCGAGCCACCAAGCCTGGATGGCTTTTGTTTTTGAAATAGGATCTCATGTAGCCCAGGCTGGCTTTGAACTTGATATCTAGCTGATGATGACCTTGAACTCCATATCTTCCTACTTTTACTTCCCTAGTGCTGGGATCACAAGGGTGTATGGTCACGTCTGAGCATCCTTTTAGTATTTTCTGCCTCTGTTTTCTTCCAAAATGGCCCTAGTTAACTAAGTGCTTTAAGCTTTTCATCTGCTTGACAAACTTCCCCAAAATAAAATTCACCCTTTCTTCCAATTCTTTTTCTTTTTCTGTTTTCAAGATGGGATTTCTCTGTAGTCCTGGCTGCCCTGGAACTTTCTCTGTAGACCAGGCTGGCCTTGAACTCAGAGATCTGC
This sequence comes from Cricetomys ansorgei, assembly GCA_026225945.1. NCBI lineage: Eukaryota > Metazoa > Chordata > Mammalia > Rodentia > Nesomyidae > Cricetomys > Cricetomys ansorgei. The sequence goes on from JAMJFZ010001796.1 coordinate 23,263,206, forward strand.
CTGCTTTTGCCTACCAAGTGCTGGGGTTAAAGGCGTGAGGCACCACCACCCAACTGGTTCCAATTCTTAATTTAAAAATTTTTAAATTACATACCCCCCTCTCTCTCTCCCCTCCTCTTTCTCTGTGTGTGTGTGTGTGTGTGTGTGTGTGAGACACCCCACAGCACACCAGAGGACAACCCTGTGGGATCGATTCCCTCTTTATGCCTTTACATAGGCCCCAGGGACTGAACTGAGATTGTCAGGCTTGGAAGCAAATGCCTTTACGCACTGAGCCATCTCATCAGCCCATTTGTCTACAGTGAATTTTGGGATTTTCGAAGAGTCCCTAAAAGTCCAAAAGACACATTAATAGACTTGCATTTGTATAAATGAATGTTTTGTATGAATGGATTTTGAATGCATTATTAATATATGGCCCAAAACTGTATGAGAGTCATAAATCTTAAGTCTGTGTCTTGGTTTATATTAATAGCCATAATTCTAGAGTTAATCTTTTTTGAGACAGGATCTCACTGTGTAGCCCCCGCTGACCTGGAACTTGCTATATAGTCTAGGCTGGTTTTGAACTATTGGTGATCCTCCTGCATCCGCCTCCCAGGGGCAGGGGTTAGAAATATGAACCATCACACCTGACTGCAATGTTAAATTTTGTAGGCTGCAGAATAATGAATGTCTCATTGTGAACTATCAGCTCTTTCTACATTGCTAGTTTCATTGGTCGGTTGCTTTATTCTGTGTCTTTCTGGACGCTTCCTGTATGCAATTAAAACCCTAAAGTGGTCTCTTCTAAGAGGTTTCTGGGAAGGATGAGGTATCTGAGAAATGTGAATTTTTAATAACTTCAGGCTGGAGAAGAATTTTCTAGGACTCTATGGCAGAAATTGGCGAGTTCATGAAACCACTAACGCAAAGCAGGCAGAACAAGAATTGGTGGATGTGAAACTGAATTCGTTAATAAAATAGCTTTGTGAGCTAGGCATGGTGATGCATGCCTGTAATCCCAGCACTGGGAGGCGGAGGCAGCAGGATTGCAAGATTGAGGACAACATTCGATGTGTAGTATGACACTATCTCAAAAATAGCAACAATGGCCCACACCAGTAATCCTTGTGCTCAGGAAGCTGAGGCTGGAGGATTGCACAAGTTAGAAGCCGGCCTGGGATACATCATGTGTTCCAAGCCAGACTACTGACTAATACAGTGAAAATATGTCTCAAAAGAAAGAAAGGAAGGAAGGATGAAAAACTAACACAGCTTCAAGTATTCCTAACAGATAACCGATAGAAGTGCTTATGTAAGTATTATCTCAGAAAACAGAAACTCACACTATGGCGTGGATATGGTTTATGCATCTTAGATGTCTCTCTGGGTTTCCTTTGTTGAAAGCAATGTAGTCCGCGGTGTGGCAATGGTAAAATGCAGTGGGACCCTTGTGAGGTAGGACCTATATACAAGGCCCTGGGATCCATCCCGAGCACCGAAAGGAGTGGAGAGGAGCAGAGGGCAGGAGGGAGGAGAAAGGAGGGAAGGTGGGAGGTGGTATTAGAGGGGAGTCATTGAGTCATAGAAGACACTATATTTGGGAAGCATTAAGGTAGTTCTCATGGGGCCTGAGTTACCTCTAGAAAGAGGGTTGTTTTGTCTGTCTGTCTCTGTCTGTCTGTCTTGCCTCTCCCCATGCTCTGGCTTCCAATCTGAGGATATGATCTGTCTCTTTAGAATGTGCCTTTGCTGTTATAATGCTGTGGGTCATAAGGTCCTCACCAGAGGCAACATAACATTGACACCTTGTCCTTGAACCTCGGAGCTGGAGCTGTGAGCCACCTCTTCTTTCTGTAGCTGTTAGGCTGCTGTGTTGCTCACCAAAGACGAAGAGGCATTTTTCATATGTGCAAACCCTGCCAGACCTCAGCAGAGGGAACCACCATCCTGGCCAGCGCCATACTGGACAGTGGAACCCTGAGCATCTGAGCTCAGGCATTATTGATCCAGAACTCCTCAGGTGTTCTATTGATCACATGCAAATCACAAGCAATCAAACATCCCCCACATAAATCCAACACCTGCAGACCGTACAAAACACCTAGACCTAGGCAGCCCCTCACCCAACAGTGCACAGGACAATTGTTTTATACGGAACTAGAAATAAGCTTCTGCAACATCTTTGCTTTTGTTTTCCTTTCTGTATTTGTTGTTTAAGGGAATTATTTTATTTTTGTATGTGTATACAATGTATATAAATGTGTGTATGTTGTGTGTGCATTGTTGTGGGGTATCCACCAGAGAAGACTAGTCAGACATGGATTTAAGCCAATAGAAAGTCTTCATTAGCCAGCCAGCGACTACACTGGGGGTTCAGGATCCCAGGGTAGCCCTGAGTCTTTCTCAGGGTGAGCTTTTAAGCATAAAACCCATATTCTGAGTAGATATACTTCAGTTAACAGGAACAGTTAGCCAGAAGCAGAACTGCAGAAACCAAAAAGCAAGGTTAGTACATCTAAAGACTTTTCCAGACTATGGACTCTGGTTTCATTTTGGCAGGTGGTGCTCTCTACGTGCTGAGTTTTATGGCCTGAATGGTACTTCCAACATGGAGTCAGTTGTGGTAAGGTTCGGGGGCCTACCAATGTCTGGGGTCTGTTACATGCATATGTGTGTATGTGCTAGTGAGTATGGGCACATGAATGCAACCATGAGCCTTCTGCCTTATGTGAGTCTCTCTCTCTCTCTCTCTCTCTGCTCTGAAAAATATGGAATGCTTCACAGATTTGCGTGTCACCTTTGCAGGGGATATGCCAGTCTTCTCTGCATCCGTCCAATTTTAGTATATGTGCTGCAGAACTGAGCATGAGACAAAGCCTCTCTTGATCACCGATACGTAGGTCAGGCTAGCTGGCCTACGAGCTTGAGGTGATTCTCCTGCCTCCATCTCCCATCTCCTACTAGGGACCACTTGAATAACAGATTCATGAACACTGGAATTTTCCTGGGTTCTGGGGATTTGAACTCAGGTTGTAAGGCACAGCAACCATTTTGCCACAGAGTCATCTTCCCATCTTAGTTGAATCTGGTCCCAAACTCTTAACAATTCTCCTGCCTCATGCCCCACCCTCCACTGGGAATTTCAGGCATGAGCCACCACAAGTGACTTAAGCCTCCTTTTTTCACACGCCTTGGGCATTCTACAAGGTTAGAGCAAGGTTAATGTGGACCCTTCAGCTAAAGAGGCTTGGGTCAATCTTCGGTTAATGTACTAGTTTTAAAGTCATTGATAAAACAAGAGCAAGAAAGTGTTCAGAATTGTCTGTTTTTTTCTCTGTTTTGCTTTGTTGAAGCTGGATCTCAGCTGGGTGTGATGGCACAAGCCTTTAGACCCAGCACTTGGGAGGCAGAAGCAGACAGATCTGTAAGAACACACTGCGAAGAGCCTTGATCTTCAGCGCTATCTTGCCAGCCCTCTTTGCTTTTGTTTTTGTTTTTGAGACAGGGTCTCACTATGTAGGCTGGCCTGGTGCTCACTATGTAGACCAGGCTGGCCTCAAACTCATAGGTATCTGTCTGCCCCAGCCTGAGTACTGGGATTAAAGATGTGCACCACCACACCCAGCTTTGTATTTTTGATACTTGACTGATTTGTTGAAAAAAATATAATGCCGTGAAAGGATGGGAGAGAGGAGGATTGCCTGACAACTGGCTTTATTTTTCTCAACCAGGTTTTAGGCATGCTGTGGTTTGCACCTAAAATGTCCTTGATGGGCTCGTGTGTTGAAGACTGAGTCCCCAGTATCACAACATTCAGAGGTGGGGCTTTGTTTCTCTAGTTTTTCAAGACAGGGTCTCAGGTAGCCAAGGCTGACTTTGAACTCCTGATCCTTCTGCCTCCACCTCCCAAGTAGAGAGACAGAAGGATTGCAAGTCCTGTCTTCCAGGTAAAGCTTTTGAAAAGGGATTGGATCCTGAGGCTCTGACCTCATCAATAGATTAATCTGTCCATGGATTTATAATTTGATGAAGCTACTGGAAGGAGGTGGGCACCATGCAGTTAGAGGAGGTGGGTCCTGGGGGATGAGCATGAGAAGGGTGCATGGTTTTCTAGCCCCAACCTTGCTCTCTTTCCCTCAGTGCTTGTTGGCCACTGTCAGGGAACCAGCTTTACTCCACCACACCCTTCTGCCTCAGCTAGGAATGGTGGCTCACGTTTCTAATCCCAGGAAGGGTGAAGCTAGAGAATGGATAGGAGCTGAAGGCCACTCTGGGCTACACAGTGAGTTCCAGGCCTACCCAGGCTGCAGAATGAGAGCCTGCCCCAAATCATCATCACCATCATCATCACCATCATCACCATCATCACCATCATCATCATCATCATCATCACCATCATCATCACCATCTTTTTCTCAGCTATTTTGCCATAGCAATGAAAATCGAAGTAGCACAAGGTATGTGAAGAGAAACTAAGAAAACCCTACATTCTGCTGGTTTTCAAATATCTTCAAACAAGCCATATGCCAAGACATGCAGACCAGGCAGGCAAGATTGCTCAGTGGGTAGAGGCAGTTACTGCCAAGCCTGACAACCTGAGTATGACTCTGGAACCCACATGAGCGGAAGGAAGGAAGGGACGGAGGGAAGGAGGGAGGAAGGAAGGGAGGACTACAAGTAATTGTCCTCTGACCCTCATGTGCACCACGAGTATGCACTTGTGTATGCACATTCGAACACACACATACACAGAAAACAATCGTTGAATGTGAATCCGAGGGTCTGTTTAGGGTTCTTGGTTTGCTTGTTTATTTGGGTGCTTGGGATAAAAGTGGGTCACATTAGGCAGCACTCTTCCACTGACCCAGCCTAAGGCATATGGCTTCTACAGGAGCTAGAGATGCTAAATGTGTGTGGAAGCATGGAAAATGCCACAAGGGAACATTTTCTAAAATGCTGCAAAGACGTCATCTGCACACCGTGATGTAAAGCAGTTAGGAATCACTTTCTTCCTGTGTTCCTGGAAACGAAAGCTACTTACTGGGCATGGGTGGCACATGCTTAGAATTCTAGCATTCAGCAGGGGGAGTTCCATAAGTTTGAGGCTATCTTCAGAGACCTACAAGTACCAGGCCAGCTTGGTCTAACATACCAAGACCTTGTCTTTGAACACAGCCCCAGACCTTAGTAGCCCCCAGGCCTTAACACCACTGACTCCGTGATGCAAGTGCCATTCAGGCTGTAACACACAGACAGCACCATCTGCCAAGCTAAAAGGCCTAATCCATCAATGTCCATAGTTCTGGGAAAGTCTAAAATGTACTAACCTTGTTTTTCAGCTTCTGTAGTTCTGTGGCTGGCTAACTGTTCTTGTTAACTGAAGTATGTCAACTCAGAACATGGTTTTTGTGCTTAGCTCACCCTAAGAAAGGTTCGGGGCGACACTGGGATCTAGAACAACCAGGCCAACAAATAAAGACTTTCTATTGGCTTAAACCTATGTCCAAGCAGTCTTCTCTGGTGAATTGTAGTAGTTAGCCTACTGTGCAGGCTCAGCCAGGAAGACAAGGAGGCATTTTTCATAGCTGCAAATTCTGTCAGACCTCAGCAAAGGGAACCACCGTCATGGCCAGCGCCTAACTCACAATGAACCGCCAGCATCTCCGCTAAGGTGTCTTTATGCTTTCAGAACTCCTCAGGTGCAGATCATAAGCAATCAAACATCCCCCGCAGAAATCCAACTCCTGCAGACCATACAAAACATTAAGGCCCAGGCTGCCCTTTTTCCAACAGTGCACAAAAACAATTATTTTAAGCACAACTAAAAATAAACTTCTACAAGACTGAATACCACACAACAATCTTAAGAACTGTTTTGTAAAAGAAGTGGGACATGATGGTGCTTGCCTACGATCCCAGCACTGGGAGGCTGAGGCAGGAAGACTGCAAATTCCAGTCTGCCTGGACTATCCAGAGAATTATGGCCATCATGTGCTACGTAGCTGGACCCTTTCTCAAAGCAAAAATAAGATGGGTTAGAGATATAACTTAGTGGCTGAGCACTTGCCTAGCATACACAACACCCTGGTTTAAATCCCCTCAAGATGATGATGATGATGATGATGATGATGATGATGATGTAGTAGGGGAATTCTTGACAGGTCCTGGTGATGAGGATAAAAAAGAGAGGAAAGGAACATATTTAACTTCAGTTTCTTCCCATTTTTATCTCTGTATTTGCGTATGTGCGCATAAGTGCAGTGCCCCTGGAGGCCAGAAGAGGGCATCAGATCCCACAGGGCTGGAGTTACAGTTGGTTGTGAGCCAATTTGTGGGTGCTGGGAATGGAACTAGAATCCTCTATAAAAGCAGCTAGTGCTCTTAACCTCTGAGCTATCTCTCTAGCCTCTTTATTGCATGTTTGTTAGTTGTCTGATTTGTCAATAAAATGAAGACACCACAGGTGCTGGCAGGGTGGTGGGGTGGGGAGCGGGGGGGGGGGGGGGGAGGCATGTGCGTAATTTTAGGCATCTTATGGTTTGGATCTAAAATGTGTCCCAAGGACTGGGAATATAGTTGAATTGGTGCCTAGCATGCACAAAGCCCTGGGTTTAATCCCGAGCACAACATAAAATTGAGTGTATTACATGCCTACAATCTCAGCCCTTAGGCAATAGAGGCAGAGGGATTAAAAATTCAAGGACATCCTTTGTTGGCTATATATCACGTTGAAGGTCAGCCTGGGCTACAGGAGACCCTCTCACTAAGTAAAATAAAAGGTCCTGAAAAGCTAATAAGTTGAAGGCTTGGCCTCCAACGTCCAGAGATGGGATTTTTGCATGTTTTGCTGTTTGCGACAGGATGCCCTCGAACTTGTTATATCGCCAAGAACTCCTGACCCTCCTCCGCCTACACCCAAGTGCTAGGGTTATAGGTGTGAGCTTTGATCTACACTTAATAAGAGTGTATGAAGGTTGGTCTCATTTTGCTGTTACCCTTTCAGCAAACTGGCTTAGGGAACAAAGCTGGCTTACCAAACTGTTTCCTGAGCCTCCCGAATCCCCCGGATCAAGGTAAGCCAGTTCCTCTGCTAAAGAGCAACAGGTTCTTCTGAGCTGTCTAACTTCCTGTATTTCTCTTTTGGAGCCTTCTGGTTGCCATTTTGGTTAGATGGTTATTTGACTATGGTTCACTATGACCCTTGAACTCTGATCAAGTGTTTTAAGGATCTTAATATATTTTGACAAACTTCCCCATATCAAACTCTAGATAGTTTTTTGAACTAAAGGTAACTTGGGAGTTTACCAGTTGGGGCCTACAAAGTCTAGAAGTATGTGTCTCTCACTTTGAAAAAGAGAAAATGAGCTGATTAGGCTTAGCTGTTCATGGGGGCACATTCCTCTAATTCCAGCGTGCGGGAGGCTACAGTAGGAGAAACTTGAGTTCAAGGCCAACCTGGGCTACATAATGAGTTCCACACCAGCCTGGGTCACAGAGTAAGAAGACTAACTTTTTTCTTTCCTCCTTTCATCTTTTTTTGAGAGATAGGGTCTCCCTACACAGCCCTGGCTGGCCTGGCACTCACTATGTAGACCAGGCTAGCCTCAAACTCTCTGAGATCAACCAACCTCTGTCAGGGATTAAAGCTGTGTGCTACCACACCTGTCGAGAACCCACTTCTAAAACCTCCCAAACAACAGCAAAATATAACAACTAATTAGGCTTACTTGATGTATTCAGTTAAATGGGAAAGTTGTCAAGGAATAAGTAATGATAAGCCTGGCAAGTTATATTTGCATAAGTGTGTTACTAATATGCATCTCAGAAGTTGGACAAAATTCATACAGATCTGATAGTCTGGCATACTATCAGTCATAGTCTGTTATCTTCAAGCATATGCAGAAGAAATAACTGAATTTCCGCGTTCACAGATGGTTGTTTACTGCATAATTTCCCAAGCAACCATCAACCTAAAGTGTTTTGTTCTCAAGGAGACCCACTGAAGAGATTCTCGCAACTTCCTGATGACTTTAAGACTGAGTCACAGGACTGCTGAGGAGTCCTGGGATGCTTCCCAAGAAACCAATTGGTCCTTAGACCCGCTAACTCAACAGGAAGCAGAGCAAGAGTTCATTAAGGCCAGGGGTGTGGTGCACGTCAGAACCCCAGCTCTCGGGACACAGAGGTGGGAGGGTTTATCTCGGGACACAGAGGTGGGAGGGTTTAGAGTTCTAGCCCAGGTTACATGTCTAAAAAAGAAGTTATTAAATAACCAAGAAAATACTTTGGTTCTCTCGTTCTCTCTCCCTCTCTCTCTCTCTCTCTCTCTGTGTGTGTGTGTGTGTGTGTGTAGAGATTAAACCCAGGGCTCCCTGCATCTGGGTAAGCACTCTACTAACTGAGCTGTATCTCCACAGCTACCAGTTTGTTTGAATTTTGTGGGACCTAGGAAGGCAGATTTTCATGCTATGTCAGAGAGTTCTGAACTTGTGTTTGAAAGCTAAGTTCTCAGCTGATGATGCTGTTTGGGGACTGGGTGGAACTTTTAGAACTTATATCCTAAACAGTGGATCTCGGTCATAGGGTGTAACCTTGAGTTTATAACCCAGGCCTGCTCCAGGTCCTGTCTCTGCTTCCTGATCTGCCGAGATATGAGCCCCCGCCCCCACTCCTGTGATCACAAACTCTGCCACGTCTACCCTGCTGCAGTGGGCTGTGTCCACTTAAGCCCAGTACCAAACTAAGCCTCTGCCTCTGCTGTTTTGCTAGTGACAACAATGAGAATGAACACAGCACCTGGATGCTCTGCTCAGGAAATGCTGTGTGCCCAAATTCAAGAGAAAAATAAACAGTGTCAGACGTGGTAGTGCACACTAATGAGAGGCAGAGGCAGGTGGATCTCTGTGAGTTCAAGGCCAGCCTGGTCTACAGAGCGAGTTCCAGGCCAGCCAGCGCTACATAGAGAGAGCCTGTCTCAAAGGAAGAAGAAAACAAGCAAATCTGCTTCGTGAGAAGGTAGTCCTTCCTGTGTCCTACAGCTATTAATCTCTTCCCCTGGAGGGAAGCGTGACTCACTAGCAGAGCCCTTGCCTGGCACACACAAAGTCCTAGGTTTGATCCCCAGGGCTGCAAAAAATAAATTAAAATATATACATAAAGCAGGGTGTGGTGGTACATGCTTGAAATCTCAGTAGTTAGAGTGGAGGCAGGAGGATCAAGAATTCAGGGTCATCCTTGGCAACACAGCAAGTACAAGGCTTGGGCCATATGAGACCCTTTCCCGAGGATCAATAGGGGCTGGGTATGTAGCTCAGTTGGTAAAGTATTTGCCTCATGCTGAGTGCTGAGTTTGATCCCCAGCACTGTATAAACGTGGCATATTGGCATGTGCCCCTAGCAGTTGGGAGGAAGGGTACAGGAGACTCAGAAGTTCAAGGTCATCTTCAGCTACATAGTAAGTTTGAGGACAGCCTGGGATATATGTGAGACCATCTCTTTCAAAATAAATAAAAACACATAAGTTGATCCAGCTGTGAATGTGCGTATTTGTAATCCCAGCACTCAGGAGGTTGAGGCAGATGGACTGTCAAGAGTTAGAGGCCAACCTGGGCTATATAGTTACTAGATGGCCAGATAGAGCTACAAGAACCTGTCTCAATAAGCCAAAAAATGAAGAAATACTAAATACATGCTAGTAAAAGTTTTAGGCTCCATAACTCATAGAATAGACAAAATGGTACAAATTGTAGGGAAATGCTGTAGCTTTCTATTCCCAGTCTGCTAAAATGGTTTATAATTGATGCTTGCTCCTGAGTGGCCCATACTCCTGGGAATATAGTCAAATCAACTGGTGTGTTTCCACCCCTGACAGGCCATTTGGATATTTACAGATGAACTCCACCCTACCATCACCCTCAACAGGGTGCCAGGGTGCAGTTGTCATGATTTGTGTGGTTTGGGTTAGATGGAAGCTTTTCCACCCAGGGCCAACACTACAGTGGTAGTCAAGCTATCAGGAAACATGTTTTCTGGTGAAATCTCCAGGGTCCAGGGAGCTCAGTTACTGCACTCATGATAAAGTGTTTAGTAAGACACTACGAAGATGGTGGTACCACTACTGACCAAATCACTCTAGTTCCCTGGAAAGGCTGAAAAGAACAGATACAATTTAAACCGAAAGTGGCGAGGTGTTTCATCATTCTGTGTGAGGAGTGAAGTACTGGGACACCTTTGAGCAAGAATCACACTGAGTGAGAAATCCCAATTCAAAAGATGACAAAGGCTCTCATCCCACTGGCATGATTTCTTGGAAAGGACAGCATTTTAGAACAGAAGGGTGGATTAGGGATTAGGGACAGAGGGCGGGGGTAGGAGAAGCCAGTGAGTGGCTGCAGAGGGGTCTTGTGGGTTTCGGCAGAGGGGATCCGGCCATGGTGGTGATATGAACTCACTCGGGTGATACAGCTGGACAGAAGCTGGATGTGGTGGTACATACCTGTCCTCATCCCAGAACCCAGGAGGCTCAGGCAGGACTGCAAATTTCAGGTGTCCGGGGCGACATCGGGTGACATTGTGAGACAAGCCAAATAAGGAGGAAAGGGAGGATGGGCATGGAGGGAGGGAGCTGGAGAGAGGGCTCAAGGGCTAAGAGCATTCACCACGCTTGCAGAAAACCTGAGTTGGATTCCCAGCACCCACCTCAGGTGACTCACAACCACACGTGACACTCAGAGGGATTCCACATCCTCCTCTGGACAACACAGGCCCCTGTACTCACATGCACACACCTACACACGTAATTAAAAATGAACACAGGTATTTTAAAATAAAGGAAGGGAGGGGGGACCCGAGCAGAATCTCCCATCTCCACACAAACTCACATATGCAAATAAAACGAGGGACATGAGAATGCTGTCTGAGGGCTGTATTGCTGCGGAGAACGAGGAAAAGCGCTCCCACTTTCTCCAGTGTGGTCAGCCCATCTTATTCTTTATAACTATAAATGCATTTACACTCATGCCAACATTACAACTTCAAAGGGCAATAGAGGCCGGCAAGATGGACCAGTAGGTAAAGGTGTTTGCCACACAAGCTTGGGAACCTGAGTTCCATGCCTGGAACCTACACAAAAGGTAGCAGAAGGGAGCTGACTCCACAGAGTTGTCCTCTGACCCTCACGTGGCATGAGAACCCACACATGGTGATGGTGATGATGGTGATGATGCTGGAAAAAGAGGAGGAGGAAGTTAAAATCTCAAAGGGAAATGGTGTGTCGCGGCTGAGCCTTTCTGACTGAGCACTCACTGTAGTAATGAACCTTTAACCTACAACTTGTTTTTTTTTTTTTTATTAATTAATTGATTAAGAACTTGCCCAGTAGCCAATCATCTCTGAACTTTAGCCAAGAATTTTCCTCTCCCGGAACAAAGAAATATTTAAGGACACGAAGACTCTAATTACTCTGATTTCCTCATTCAATATTGTACCGTGGATTGAATTATCATTGTACCCATCAATATGTGTAATTATTGCATGACCATAAAATCATTTATTGATAAACTTGAATTCATTTTCCAGGCACAGCATGCCAGCACAGAAGCAGAGGGAGTGATCAGGACCCTATGTGGAGGCAGGAGGCTCGCCTGGAGGTCCAGGCTGTATGCAGTGTTAAGGACCTCACAGGGCTGTGCGGTACATGGCCAGGGCTTCTTAAAGAGCTGAGATGCTGAACCCATGAGACAAAAGCGCCCCGCCTCTCGCATCTCCCAGCCCTTGCTTTTTCTTTGTTGTTTCATGGACATCATTAAACTGAAGCCTTTTATACTTCTTTTTTAGAAGATTTTTCTTACCCCTCCATCCATTTTTATCTTATATGTATGTGTGTTTAGGTGTGTATCTCTGTGTACTCTGTGTGTGTGTGTGTGTGTGTGTGTGTGTGTGTACAGCCTTCAGAAGCCAGAAGCAGGCATAGGATTTCCCTGGAACTGGAGTAACAGGCTTTTGTGAGCTACCATGAGGATATTAGGAATCGAATCTGGCTCTACTGGGAGAGCAGCCAGTGCTCTTAACCACCCAGTCATCTTTCTATCTCCTTATTTTATTTTCAATTACATGTATGTACATGTGTACATGTGTGTGTGCATATGTAAGCGCTGGTGTTCAAGCCATCAGATTCCTTGGAGCTAGAGGTACAGGCAGCTCTGAGCCTCCTGATGTGGGAGCTGAGAGCCGAACTTGGAGCTTGTGCAAGAATAGAATGTGCTCTTAACCTCTGAGCCACCTCTCTAGGACCTCACTCTTCTCTATGTAGGAAATTTTACGTCTCTTGATAGCACCCAAGAAGGACGAGGCAGCGTCTATGTCATGAGCTGATTGACTTAGCACGATCTCAAGGCTTGGGACTCTGCAGTGAGCTGTAGCTCCAACCCCCCTTCTCTCTCTCATCTCATGTTGGCTTTAATATATATATATATATATATATATATATATATATATATATATATACACACACATACATACATATATTTTTTTGAGACAGGGCCTCATTATATAGCCTGGCTGTCCTGGAACTCACTCTAGAGACCAGGCTGGCCTCAAACTTACAGAGATCCTCCTCCCTCTGCCTCCTGAGTGCTGGGATTATAGATGCTCATCATATTGGCTTTTAACTCACTGTGTAGCCATGGCTGCCTCCAACTCCTGAGTTCTGCAATTGCACAGAACAAATTCCCTCCCTTTCAGGCTAATGATATTCTGTTACTTTTATGGACTATTTCTTATTCTTTTATCCATCCATCCATTAAAGGCTACACGATGCATAATTCCATTTTTCATTGCAATAACAAAGTATCTGATAGTGGGGACTGAATTTAAAAAGGAGTTTCTTTACATAGGTTTGGAAGTCCAATGCCCTGACTCATGTGTGCTTGAATCTCATGAGGATTCTCTTCACTACATCACATGGTGGATAAGCATCATGATGATGTGGCCACTGGGGAGAGAGAGAAAGACCCCAAGGGAGCCAGAAATGAAGGAGAGGCCAATCTTGGTCTTTAATTATAACCCTCTTTAAGTAGGAACTAAGTAGGATCCCATGAAAAATACAATAACCCCTTCTAACAATATAGCTTCAAATGGCCTAGTCACCCTCCCTTCCACCACTTAAAGGTTCCATCACCACCCAGCATCACTACCACACTAGGGACCAAGTGGCACTATGAGTGTTTCTCATGGAAGATGGAGCTCTGTCTGTAGCCCCCATCTCAAACAAACAACGATGGGAAAAATCCCAAGTACTTGTACATGTCAGGCTGAATGAAAGGCCAAGTGGGCAGCAGGGCATCCAATGTGTCTCGTTTCCTTTGTCAGTGTGGCTTTTGGCATCAGGATGCCAAATAAAGGCCCCTCTTTCAAGCTGTGTCCAGCCCACCTACCTCCAGCACAGAACAAAGTGGAGTCTCCCAGGTCCTCAGGAGCAAGAGTACTATGTCTGTACAGGAGGTAGGTGGGCACCCTAGCAGTGCAGGGCACAAGCCCCTGGCCCAGAAAGCAGCCCAATAGCCTCCCACCTTACCTGGGAGGACACCTAGGGTTCACATGGAGCCTACTCTATCAAGACCCCTGGCCAAGGCTGGGACAGACACACCCTGCCGTTTTCTTCCAGCATGCAGGGGTTCATTCAGTTCACAAAGCAGGGGTGGAGTCAGGGTAGCCACTTGGATCCAGGGGAGGGGCATGGGACTGTCTAGGAGCAAAGTCTCCCCGTATTTAAGTTCAGGCGAACTGTGCTTTAGTTGGTGCCCTGGTGTCCCCACTCCCCATACGCTGCAGTCCCACCACCAGCCCCCAGCCATGCAGGGAGCCTGGGTGCTTCTGCTGCTGGCCCTCAGGCTACAGCTGTCACTTAGTGTCATCCCAGGTAACAGGGCTCCTTCAGGTGTGTGTTCCACACACAGACACGGGCCTTCGGTCTGATCCTTCCTCTGCTCTTCCCTTGACCAGTGGAGGAGGAGAACCCAGCCTTCTGGAACCAAAAGGCAGCCGAGGCCCTGGACGCTGCCAAGAAGCTGCAGCCCATTCAGACATCAGCCAAGAACCTCATCATCTTCTTGGGGGACGGTGAGTGTGCCAGGCCTGGTCACCCTGGGTCCCTTGTGCCACAGGCACCCAAGGCCACTGGTGGGTCCAGGCAGGCCTTGGGGTTCAGTCTTGACCAGGTTCTGCTCCTTCAGGAATGGGGGTGCCCACAGTGACAGCCACCAGGATCCTAAAGGGACAGATGGAAAACCATCTAGGACCTGAGACACCCCTAGCCATGGACCGCTTCCCATACATGGCTCTGTCCAAGGTGAGTACTGGGCCACATGTCTGGGAAATGGGAAAGGCTGACAAAGATCCAGGGAAAGAATGGCAGAGATGACCCAGGAGATCTAGAACCCAGTTAGGGCTCTGGGATAATGAGCAGGTCCCAGGCTTGGATGAAGAAATGTCTGCTTTGAGCCCAACTAGGGGTGTGTCTCTGTCCCCAGACATACAGTGTGGACAGGCAGGTCCCGGACAGCGCAAGCACAGCCACCGCCTATCTCTGTGGGGTCAAGGGCAACTACAAGACCATTGGTGTGAGCGCAGCTGCACGATTTGACCAGTGCAACACAACATTCGGCAATGAGGTCTTTTCAGTGATGTACCGTGCAAAGAAAGCAGGTAGGTTGGTGCTGGGCTCAGGGATAGGGGCAATCCTGGGGAACGGGGTGTCTCACCCCGACCTTTGCCTTCTTCAGGAAAGTCCGTGGGAGTGGTGACCACCACCAGGGTGCAGCACGCCTCTCCGGCGGGCGCCTACGTTCACACGGTGAACCGTAACTGGTACGCGGATGCTGATATGCCTGCCTCCGCACTTCAGGAGGGCTGCAAGGACATCGCCACACAACTTGTCTTCAACATGGACATTAATGTGAGGAATAAAAGGCAGGGGGAAGAGGCTGCGGGGGGGAGGGGGGGTGTCTCCAGGCAACGTGCAGACTGAGCTTCCTGGATCCCCCAGACTCTCTGAGGGCTGGTCCTGGTGGAGAGCTGGGGACTGATTGGAAAAGGAGGCCGAGGCTCTAAAGTCCACCTTCCTTGATCCTCTTTGACCACAGGTGATCCTTGGTGGGGGCCGGAAATACATGTTTCCTGCGGGAACCCCGGATCCTGAGTATCCGAATGATGTTAATGTGACTGGAACCAGGCTGGATGGCCGGAACCTGGTGCAGGAATGGCAGTCGAAACACCAGGTGACAGACACACAACAATAGTGGCCCAGCAGAGACCAGGGAAGGGCTGTGGGCCTTATCAATTGTTTATGTCCCACCAGGGATCCCAGTATGTTTGGAACCGTGAAGAGCTCATTCAGAAGTCCCTAGATTCTTCAGTGACATACCTCATGGGTAATGGCCCCACACTTCCTGTGTCGACTCCCCTCACATGGTGTCCATCGAACATGAGCCCATGTGTACCATGACTGGTCACCATCATTCTTTGCCTTTGTCCCTCAGGCCTCTTTGAGCCTGAAGACACAAAATTCGAGACCCAACGAGACCCCTTGATGGACCCATCTCTGGAGGACATGACAGAAGCAGCCATTCGAGTGCTAAGCAGGAACCCCAAAGGCTTCTACCTCTTTGTGGAGGGTGAGTCTCCAAGGCCACATGAAATGAGGAGACGATGGGCAGGGACAGGCTCAAGCTCACTTGCTTCCTGCAGGGGGCCGAATCGACCGTGGCCATCACCTGGGCACAGCTTATCTGGCGCTTACTGAGGCTGTCATGTTCGACTCAGCCATCGAGAAGGCCAGCCAGCTCACTAGTGAAAAGGACACGTTGACCATAGTCACTGCTGACCACTCCCATGTCTTCTCCTTTGGCGGCTACACACTTCGGGGGACCTCCATCTTCGGTAGGCCAGTGGACAGTGACAGGTGTTTTTGCAGAACTCTGAGCTTTAGTTTCTCCATCAATTTAAATGGTCAGAAAGGGCACCTGCCTTGTGGGGATCTAGCAAGGACTGCATTTCTGACCAGGCAAAAGGTTGGGGAGCATCTAAGCATCAGTCCTTGGGAGGACAGATGTCTTTCTCTCTTCCTCCATGCAGGGCTGGCCCCACTCCAGGCTCTGGACGGCAAGTCCTACACCTCCATTCTGTATGGCAACGGCCCGGGCTATGTCGGGACAGGCGAAAGACCCAACGTCACCGACACTGAAAGCCGTGAGTGCAGTGGTGTGGCTTGCCTGGGTGTCTGGCAGAGGGGACTCTGTCAGAGATCCTTTCCTTGAACACCCTGTCCCTCCAGGTGACCCCTCGTATCGGCAGCAGGCGGCTGTGCCAGTGAAGTCGGAGACCCACGGCGGGGAGGACGTGGCCATATTCGCGCGTGGGCCGCAGGCGCACCTGCTGCACGGAGTGCAGGAGCAGAACTACATTGCGCATGTCATGGCCTTCGCAGGCTGCCTGGAGCCCTACACCGACTGCGGCCTGGCGTCCCCTGCCAACGAGAGTGATGTGGCGGGTCAGCCCACTACCACCACCACCCGCCAGACCACCACCCCACCCCAGACCACCACCCCACCCCAGACCACCACCGCCCGCCAGACCACCCCACCCCAGACCACCACCCCACCCCAGACCACCACCGCCCGCCAGACCACCCCACCCCAGACCACCACCGCCCACCAGGCCGCCACCACCCACGCTGTCCAGACAAGTGCCGGGAGCCTGGGCCCAGCCACCGCCCCTTTGGCCTTGACAGTGGTCGCTGGAATACTGCTGCAGCTTCTGGGGGCTGCTATGGAGTACTAAGCTGTTGCTCCTCCAGGCTCCACCCCCCCCAGGTCTCATGCCCTCACCTGCTGCTTCCATTACCCTGACCTCCCACTAATTCTCCTCAGGGTCCCTTCCTTTGGCTGGGGCCTTACCCAGTGCCCTCTGCATTCTGGACCTTCTCTGCTGGTGGCCTCAACCCTTAGTTCTGCCTAGAGTTGTGGCTTCCAGGGCCCCTCCCTACCCTACTGTCCCTACAAGGGGACAGTCACCTCTGAACTAGCAGCCAGCCTCAGGCCCCCACAGAGCTCCTTCTCCCCAGGCGCCACGACAACCATGGCCCTGACTCTCCTGGAGCCTTCTGGTCTCCCCTTTCAGACCTCAGCGACCAGCCCCTAGTAAAGGAGAACACTCCAACAATAATTTGTGGGGGAACAAACATAAGCTCGCTGACTGGTGCTCCCGCAAGGTTGAATCTCTACAGGCTCTGAGGTATCCAGGACTTGGGCACTAGAGACCACAGGGAGAACCTGGCTTCTCACCATCCCAGATCCAATGCGCTGGCGAGAAGGCAGCTGTGCGGTGATTGCCAGCCGGCCTGGGCATAGTCCTTCCTTCCCCTCCTTGGGCCAGAGCCACACTCAGACTCCTTCGTGGGCCTAGCTGTACCAATCCACCAAGAGAAGATTCTAGAATCACTCAGCCCTCCCATGTCTACTACCCAGCTAGGAAATTCAAGGAGACGCACCCCACCTCACACTCAGGTCACCTCAGGCTGCACCTAAATTTATAAACTAAGAAAAGTCCCGATCTTCCAAGGCCTGCATCCTCCTAGGAAAGACGGGCAATAATAAAGTGTTAGGCAATACACAGCCAGTAATCGTTTCCTTTTTCTTCAGCTCAAGCCCAGAGCCTACTGCCTGTTAGGAAAGTGCTCTGCCACAGAGCCACATCCCCACCCTCTAGCAATGTCTCCTCCTCCTCCTCTCCCTCTTCTCCTTCTCCCCATCATCATCACCCTCACCCTCATTTTCTTCTTTCTTCTGAGATTCTGTAGCCCAAGCTGGCCTCAGATGTATGGCAATCCTCCTGCTGCAGTCTTTTAAACGCTGGGATTCTAACTGAGAGCCACACTTCCGGCATTCTAGTAGGTCCTTTGCAGAAGGAAAGCTCAGCGAGCCTGGAGCACAGGGTGCTGCACGTGAGTGGAGAGGTGGGTGGTGGGTGGAGGCCAGGCCAGGGAGAGACAGTTGGGCACGCCCAGAGGTGGGAGTTGGTCAGCTAGAAGGGAGGTACAGTTGTCATTTCTTTTTTAAAATAATTATTTAATTGTATCTTATGTGCATCAGTGTGAGGGAGTCAGATCTCCCTGGGACTAGAGTTACAGACAGTTGACAGTTGTGAGCTGCCGTGTGGGTGCTGGGAATTGAACCCAGGTCCTCTGGAAGCCCCAGACTCCAATCATTTCTGACCAGCGTTGAGAACTTTGTGGAGCACCGCCCTTGTGTAGTCAGGCTTGGCACCTGTCTAGCCTGCCCATGAGGACTTTTGAAAGAATTACATCAAGGTGAAATCAACAGTGTTTTCCAGTAAATTTTGCAACATTACAAATTTATTTGTACATTTATGAAGGTACAAAAACACACTTCACTCCCACTAGCAATATTAGGAAGATTGAATATGTTTCCTTATTTGCTAAAATCTTGATTTAACACTCTGGAACATCAATTTGAAGTCCTGGCTCTCGGAATAGTTTATTTCAATTCCGGATTTTAGTGGCTGTCATGAAAATATGAGCGCTGAATGGAAGAAAGCATCGTTAGCAGAGCTTCCAGAATCATCACACTGGTGTTTAAATTCCATCCACCAATTACGCAAGGCTTTTGTTTGGCTCCAGCTGATATATTTCTGTCTTCCTGGGTGTCAATTAGTTGCTCTTTCGACACAATGGAGAGGCATTACACGTTTATATTTTATAAATTTGTTCAAATCCCAAGGACCTCTTTATTTTAAAACTTGAAATTTTAAAAACAGCTTATTCTGAAATTAGATGGTGATTAATTATACCCAACTTTGTGAATGTTCTGAAAACCACTAAATTGTGTGCTTCTAAGGGGTGAATTTTATGGTATGTGTAGATCACACCTAAATTTTAAAAAGTAGATTAAATTAGTTTCTACTACCAAGCTTCAAGGTGTATGTGTGAGGGTTTTATTAGTCACACATATTGCTGGGGACGAACGAACAAGATGGCTCAGCAGGTTAAGGTGTTTGTTATTGCCCAACAAAGCAAGTTTGATCTCCAGAACCCATGTAAAAGTAAAAGGAGAGACTCAACTCCACAGCATTGTTCTCTGATTGCCACAAGAACTCCGTGGCATGCACAGGCACCCAGGCACGTGCGTGCACACAAACACACACAACACACACACAAATAAATAATTTAATTTAATTTCTAAAAATACATTTTAGCCACAGACTCAAGCCTCAGGGAAAAGCCTTTTCAGGAACTAGACTAGCGGCTAGCGGTAAGAGGACCAGAGCTCAGATCCCAGCACCCACATAACAAGCCAGACTTGGTCTCTCACATTCCTATAACTCCAGCACTGTGGAGAATGAAGCCAGGAGGATCTCCAGACTTGGTAGCTGTGAGTTCCAGGTTCAGAAACAGACTGTCTCAAAGGAATAAAGCGGAGAGTAATAGAAGAGGCTGTCTGCTACTCTTCTGTGGCTGCTCTGAATACTCTCACAGGTATCAGTGCATGCAAAGAAAATCCTTTTCAACCCTGTTGTCAGGCTCCCTTCCCTACCACAGGACGTTGTTAAAAGAGTCAAGAGAGTGGCCTTATTACTGTTTCATTAGAAGGACATTCTTTCTAAAAGGGCATGAGTGGGGAAAGTGCACTTATTTTTTTCAAGCTTTTTACCAAGTACCTAAACAGACAGCTCTCATCACCTTAATAAATGTCGGCAGATGCATCTTGCAGAAGAGCCAGGCATGGTGGTATAGGCTTACAATTTCTAGCACTTGGGAGGTGAGATAGGAGGATAGTCACAGGTTCAAGACCAGCTTGAGGTATGTAAGACAGTCTGGACTATATAGGGAGATATTGTCTCAAAAGAATGGAGAAAAAAAGAGAAGAAGGGGGAAGGAAGGAGAGGGAGGAGAAAGAGAAAAGGAGGAGCAGGAAGAGGAAAAGAAGAAAGGGCGGGGGAGCCAGGTGGTTCTACCTACTGGGGAGGCTGAGGCAGGAGGATTTCTTGAGCTCAGGAGTTCCAGATTAGCTGGGGCAGCATAGTGAGTCTGTGTCAACAGAAGCGAGGATGTGGCAGAGAAGGCTTAGAGCAAATTCAGGACACCTTCTAGGACTTGGCCACAATTATTCCTGACTCATACTTTCTGGTCTGGAAAGCTTTCGAGATCACACCCAACCTCATTATCAAGAATCACGAAGGTTCTGCCCTCATAGGACAATCTTGTTGTTATAAACTAACCCCACATCCCTTCATCTGATGGGTTCCCAAGCTTCTGCCTGCGGTACTGGTTCGACTATGGATGGAAGAGCGGGTGGGTGAGTTCACGGCACTGCTCTCCCTACACCCCGACTGTTACCAAGAAACCTTTAAAAAAAAAAAACTTTTGAAGGGGCTCTTCCATCAGTGTAACTTCTACCATGTTCCCCATAGGCTTTTATTCAACAAGGCATTTACTGTGTGCAATATATCTTCTCCTCTGTATCTTGCCTTTAGTGGTTCACACACAAAAAAGTGGTTTGTGTGCTTCATTACTGGAAGAGAATCCAGCAGATACCTTAAGCTGAGATGTGTTAGAAACATCTGTACTTTCAGTCAACTGTACAGCAAACCTCCCACACTGGGTAATTTTCTCTAATACTCGTTCCTTCCAATCAACGGCAATGTTTCCCCCACATCCTTCAGGAGTGTGTGCTGACAAAGATATGCCTTTCGGTGTGTCGACAGATCATTTACTGCTCATTGTTTCTGCCATTTTTACTGCAGCAGAAAGAAAAAGTGTTTGCCTGCTGCTAGGTGGTTTTTTTCTTTTGTCTTATGCTATTATGTAAGAAACTTTACAAGAGCTTTCCAAATATTTATCATTGCTTAGGGAAATATCAAAAGTCCTGGGCTGAGAGGCACATAGCTTTAAACATTGTTTGGAAAAAATTGCAAGGGTTTGTCTTCATGTTCTGAAGGCTGTTTTTAAATGTCTAGTGAACCATGAGGGTTTTATGCTGTCATTGATGAATATCTCAGGCATAAGGCACCCAGGGCTGAGGCTACACTAGGAAGGATGGGAGGGGAATGTTTCAGATAGTACTTTTAAAACAGTTTCTTTTTTTAACAACTCTCTCTGTCTGTGTGTGTGTGTGTGTGTGTGTGTGTGTCTGTCTGTCTGTCTGTCTGTCTGTGTAGGTCAGAGAACCAACTTTTAGGGAGTTGGTTCTCTTCATTCTCCATGTAGGTCTGGGGATTGAACCAGGGGGTTGGCACCTTTATCTGCTGAGCCATTTCAACAGCTCTCAAATAGTCTTATAATGTCTGCTGTCCTGCACTCTTGCAACATGGTGATGATGAGCATGTAGTTATTAGCCAACCGCTTCTCTCTCTGGCTCACCAGGATTATTTGTAGATTTTTGGCAAGGATCTTGTAAGTCACTTGGCCACCCTGGAGGAGTAGTTTGGTTAAAGCTGGATGACATAATCCATGAATCCACTTAGGTAGACACACTAAACTTGAATACACTGAAGTCCACAGAAAGTGAGTGAATGGGGTAAGGAAAGATACTGGATCAACCCTGGTTTGAGGCACCGTCTTGTTTCCCTTTGGGACCCCTGTAATTTCTATTAGGTGGGTGGCCAGGTGAAAGGTGAAAGAGCTCAGTGTGTGTGTGTGTGTGTGTGTGTGTGTCCATGTGCACACATATTCCTGCGGTGCACTTCCATATGCAGATACATATGTGTGCGTGTGCATATGGAGACCAGAGAATTTTAGATGTTTTTTCTCAGGAGTCATTCACCTTTTTCTTTTCTTTTTTGAGACAGTCTCTTACTGATTCAATAGCTCACTGAGTAGACTAGACAAGCCAGCATGTGACCATCCCAGGGGTCCTCCTGATTCCACCTCCCCAGAGCTGGCATTACATGTGTACATCTGTGTACCTGACTTTTTACATGGGTTCTGGGAATCAGATTCAGATCTTCCAGCTTGCAAAAACAGCACTTGATTGACTGAGTCATCTTCTTAGCCACATTTCTTGTTTGTTTGGCTTGATTGTTTTTAGAGAGTCTCATAGTCCAGGCTGGCCTTGAACTCCTGAACCTCCTGCCTCCATCTTCCTAGGGCTGGGATTACAGGCATGCAGCACCATGCTGGGTTGATGCAGTACTGGAGATCAAACTTAGAGCCTTATGCATCCTAGGTAAACATTCCACTGAGCCACATCCCCAGCACTGACATTACATATGAAGAGTGACTATTCCTGCCAGGGGTTGTCCATTGTACACGGTTGTGGCAAAGCATGTGACAGAAGCATGCCTGAAGATACTGTAGCACATAGTAGGCACTCAGGAGGGCATGGTGTCCTTTAGCTAAATCTCCAGGGGCCAGATATGCAGGGCTCTGGACAGCATAACTCCCTATCATGGTGATCACCTTGCCCCAGGTGGGGCCAGAGGGTACCACAGGCTCTGACTTCCTGTCCCTGCTCACAGACTCCTTCCAAACACTGACAGCTGGTGTAGAAAGTGCCACAAAGGAAAGAAATGGGCACAGCTGCCTCAGCCACTTGGGAGGATTCAGGCAGGTGCCAGGTGTGCCCTCCTCTTGCCCTTGCTACTGATGTTGCATCTGACACCAGTTCCAGAAACAGGTGCCTCTACCCATTAGCATTTGCATGACAGGCTAAGGCCCCTTGAGGAAGCCTCCTCACTATCCAGCCTCTGACCTTCCAGAGGCCTACAGAAGCAGTGTGGGGGTTCTAATCGCACCCCTAATCAAAGGTGGCCCCAGGGCCTACTTATTTCAACTGTTCCAAGCTTCCATGTTTACTAGCAGCACACAGGACAGCCTGCAGCACCTGAAAGCAGCTAGAAGTTCCCCTTGATATAACCTTGCCCACTGGGGATGTCAGCTTATGAGCAATGAGCACTTGGCATGATGCCAGGGAACCAAAATGGGGAGGAGCCTGCTGAACTAACCTTAAAGGAAAAAAATAGGCTTCTGCCCCAATAGTGAGGCCCCCCATTGACCTTAACAAGGAGGCTACCAGACCCTGATGTGATATCCTGCCTCCCCGCTTTTACATCAGATTTACAGACTTTCGCCATTGGTTAGCATGGCATCTCAGACCCTCTTTACCACGGCCAGAGCTCCTCAGGTGAAAAGAAAGTGCTCCCCAAAGAGCCACCTTCAGACATCACCTGACAGCAGCCCCTGTGTCTGTTTAGTCCCACAGAAAGATGGGAGAATCTTTTCCTTATTTATGCAAAGCATAGACAAGGAGAGATGCGCCTTTACAGCTCCATGTGACAGCAGCTTGGGGATTTGAGCTGCCTGCCGGCCCAATGAATCAGCTGTGAGCGGCTGCCAGAGGCTCCTGCGTGCAGGCAGCAGCTGAGGTCGCAGAAGCCAGGCGCCTGCTCTGCGTTCCACCAGATGAGCTCATGCTGGACTCTGGCCGGCCTGGGACTGAACCCAACACCCCAATGCATCACTCTAGGCACCTTGAACCTCATACTGATTACAGTGATGGGAAGGGCAGGGAGGAAGGGGTGTGTATCCGCTGTGACCCACCGAGTGGATTTACTTGTGCTACACCTGAACATGGTTTGGTAGGAATGTGACTTGAGCTGGTAACGTGGTAAAATGAGGCACAATGATAAGCAGATATGCTGACCGTTGTACCACCAACACACAGCTATGATGCGCAACGGAGTATGGGGACTATAACCAAAGGAGCATGCAGGAAGCCACCTCAGTGGTAGATTACAAGTAGGCAAAAGCTGAGAGTCCTCACCTCAGGAGACCCCCCAGAGGCTCCAAATGAACCACTATTCCTGCCACGTGAATAACCGTCAGAACAAAGGAATGGCTATCTGGTGAGAGTCTGGTAATGCCTGTGTGGGAAGGGGACTGTGGTTTGCCTTAGACAGAGGGAGAAGTTATGCTGTGGGGGGAGGGGCACCAGGACCCCAGAGTGCGGCTCCAACTCATCAGGACTGTGGGAAAGACCAGGTAGGCGGGTCAGGGCAGCCATTCTCTAGAGGGGAAAGGACCTTGGGAAATGGGAGTCCCCAGTCAGGATGGTACTGCAGGTGGGGACCGAGTGACTGCCTGGAAATGAGGCAGAGATCTGTTCTCCTCTGCAAGGCTGCCAAGGTCTCTCGGTCAGTTATGTGCTGTCCAAATCCATGGACTTCAAAACACAATGACAAGTGAACTTATAGAGTAAGGACCTCCCCGGGGAGGATGGGCTTAGTTTCTCATTGTCCTGAAACGTCTCAGAGCATATGAAGGAATTATAAATAGCATGATTAGGGGTGGGTTTTTCTCTGTGAATTCTCCCAAGGATCACCTCCTGCTGTCTGATTGCTGTTCAGTGGCCTAAACCTGGAGAGCAGGCTACTGATTCGAAAGCCCAGGGGGCATGGTTCCACAAGAAGCCCCTCACAGCCCTGGTGGGTTTAGAGGTAATGGAAATGCCTGCGACCCCTTTCCAAGGAAGCAGGAAAAAGAAAGATGCAAATTCAAACAAAAACTCTCCTCTTTTAGGGGTGGGAGAGAAATAGTTCTTGTCTGTACAAATAAATCTCTCACTGGTACAGAGATCATGGCGAATAGAAGGAAAGCTGGGAGCTGAAGTCTGGCCACTGTTCTGTCCTGCCCTGGCTCGGGGTGGCGCCAAAGGACAATGGGGTGGGCAGGGAGAGCTCAGCCTCTAGACAATCTGGAGCCAGCAGGAAGAAGAGGAAACTATTGAGTCCTCCCTTCCCATGCCCCCCCCCGTGTGTGTGTGTGTGTGTGTGTGTGTGTGCGCGCGCGCGCTATTATGTGCACGTGTGCAAGTATGTCTGTCTCTATTTCTGCCTCTCTGTCTCTCTCTCCCTCTGTGTATGTGTTGTGTGTGTGTGTGTGTGTGTGTGTGTGTGTGTGTGTGTGTGTGTGTGAGCATGCGCACACGTGCATTTGTGTGGGGAATATATGTGTGGGAGAGCACACGTGAGATCAGAGGACAAATTCAGGAGTCATCCACTTCATTTAGGATTGTTCTCTCATTGGCCTGGCACTTTACCTTACTTGGTGGGCTGGCTGGCCTGCAGACTGCCCAGCATCTGCCCCTTTCCACCTTCCTGCTCATCACTGGGGTTCTAGGTATGCCACCATGCCCAGATAGATCTACGTAGATCCTGGAGATTCAAACTCTGGTCCTCGCATTCATGAAGCAAGTGTTTTGCCAACTGGGGAGAACCACCTCTCCGGTCCTTCTTTTTCTGAAGCAGGGTCTCATATAGCCCATGCTGACCTTGGAACTCACTATGTGGCTACAGATAGCTGTGAATTTTTGATCCCCCTGACTCTGTTTCCCAAGTGCTGGGATTACAGGCATGCATTACCACACACAGTGTTTATGTGGTGCTAGTGCAAGAAAAGTGGGTGCCTAAAATCAGCTTCAGGAGAGGGAGAACTAGAAGGCAGAGAGAGAGGCAGGACATCTCAACAGCTGCACAGGCCACACCCCTCCAGCACCCCAAGAACTGTTCCTTCTGTAGGTCTGGGACTTGTCCCCAGTCTTATATGTGTGGCACACTAGAGACAGAACAGATTGGATGCTGCTCAGCATAAGGGTAGGTGGGTAGGAAGCGCCAGACCAAGCCCTAGGAACCCATCTCAAAGGAATTTTTATATGGAAGATCCTAGCTTCCAATACATTTGGGATAAGGTTCAGCCATTTAAAAAATATGGCACCCGGGGTCTTTAGTATTGGGGCACACTCCGGACAGATATCTAAACCAGCTTAGGTCAATCACAGGGGCGTAGATACTTAAATCTGGGCCCACTGAATGTGTTGAGCAGCCTAGGTCTCAGCGGCACCAAACAGTGGCCCTTCGGGGTGTCACACAATTCTCTGGGTCACCAAGCTGGATGTCTCTTCCAGATATCTTTCTAGCCAGCTTCAAATCCTTCCCTACTTGTTCAAAACAATATCCTGCCAAGCTGAGGAGTTCTCCAACATTCCTGGCCTTGAGGACCCAGTTGAGCTCATACTTGTGGACCATGCCTGGCAGCCATGCTGGGGCAGAGCAGAGGTGGTCCTATGAAGATGAAGCACTGGAGAGGGAGTTTGGGGGTGGCGGAGGCATGTGTGGATCCACCATCACATGTGGCAGTGAGCTGCTGTTGGGGGCACTCCTCATTTTTATGCTACTAGGAGCCCAGGGAAAGTAGTTATCTCCCTAAGGTCATGCAGCAGTAACCTCTGGGCTTGAGGGCCAGTCACAAAGATGGGTGGTGGAATCAGATTCAACCCAGAAGGCCCAGGCAGCTGATTCCAGAAAATGTTGCCAGGGAGTGGAGTAGCGCAGCCCCGGGCTGGGTATGCAGGCGGATGCCTGGAAGCTGCGTGCAGTTAGAATGACCCCAGCTCTTTATTTCCTGCTATTAAATGCTTAGTGGAAGATTGTGCTTGTCATCCCGTGTACTCTTTGCCCACTGTGCAGACAGCTCGATGGAGCTAGTCCTATCATTGCCCTTCTGGGCTTCTTGGCTCCTGTCATTATAGCCTACAAGAATCTTCCCAACCACACTGATGCTCCCTCACCAAACTGAACCGAATCTAAGGTGAGAGGTTCAGTATTGTACTGGGCTTACGTACTCTCCTCCGCCTTAGGAGATCTGATCATCAGTTCCCAGCTCCAGGCTTGGCTGGCCAGAGAACGGCCATGGCCTGTGCTGTATGTGGTTTCCTTACAGAACACACATGTAAAGACGCAGAGTCTGGATGCCTGAATGCAAGAGGAATCAGTAGTCAGCAGGAAGCCTGTTGCTGTGTCCATCTCTTTGGGTTGCAATGAGGTGGTCATTAGGGTCTTCCTGCAACAACAGCCTGGAAACCAATGACACTGGGCCACATGCCCAGGAACAGTCTCTAGGTCAGGAAATTTGTATCCTCTCCCAGCACCCCACTGTCATCCTCAGCAGAGCATGGCTGGATTGGGAAAGCTTGGCCCAGTAGCATCTAGCTTCCTAAGAAGGCCTGCTGCCCTGAGGCCTCCCTTGGCTGCATCCACAGAGGCAGAAGGGTTTGGACTTAAGCAGAGCTAGGGGATCTTGGGAGAGACAAGGAGGCTGGGTCTGGAGCCCCAGTTTCATCTAGACCCAAGCCAGAAGAGTGGGGTGAATCTAGCACATGAGGGATCTTAGACATCAGGGCCCCCAAATGCATAGATCAAGGCAAGAGGAGTGTCCTTCTATGCAAAGGGCATGGTATATATGCATCCCTTCGTGGGATCCACCTCCAAGGAGTGTGTCATGAAAATGTCCAACAGTGTGCCCTCTGCAGCCTTTTCCAACATCTGGAAATCCTGTGTGACCACCACAGACTAGGAGGAAGAGCTGTCCTTTGACTGGCCACTTGGTGGGAGGTCCATCTCAGAGCCTGCTCCCTTATCAGGGCCACACTATTGTAGCCCAAGCTTGGATAACTGGGACTTTTTAAATGTCACACGAGGCTGGGGACACTACGTGAGGACATCAGCAGATGCTGGGTGGCAAAAGACCGACTGCTGTGGTGAAATGGGGGACACTGAAGACAAACAAATCAGACTGAGAGGAAGGTCAGGTATCCCCTGGTCTCCTCCCTTGCAGACGTAAGGACTCTCAGGCTGCCTAAGGTGAGATCTTCTAACCTGGCACTCCTCTGCATGACAGGGCGACATCAGTGGGCAGTCGTGTCTGGCCCAATCAGTACTTCCTGTTTCCCTTCTCCACCTGCCACTGGTTATTCCTGGAGCCCTTCAGCTAATTGCCTACCATTATTTAACTCACACAGAAGCTGCAAAAGGCCAGATGCTACAGACAATGGCCCCAAGTCAATGGAACCTGGGGCCCCAGTCCCCTCCCCAGAGGAGAAGCTGACATCGAGGTATGGCTGGGACATTGCAAAAACAAACAAACAAAAAAACCTGCCTTTCCATTGCCAGAAAGTTCCTGTATCACCCTAAAAGTCAAAAGCGGGTCAGTAGGCCACAGGGCTGGACTGGGAATGTCCTAGAAGGAAGCTCCCTCGTGGCTGTGGGGGACAGGGAGAAGGGGGGGTCTGGGCAGGGAGGAAGCAGGAGTTAGAGATGTGAAACAGAAATTTCCAAAACAGGGGGAACCAGAATGTCTCTCCAGGGTCCCAGCTGTGCTGCAGGGCTGAGCCTCCCATCCAGAGGGACCCTCTATCTCCACTTGGTCTGGAGGCCAAGGTGATAGTACAGCAGCTTTATTGACCAGACTTATCAGCTTGAACACATCAGGGGGACCTGTACAGCCCAGTTCCAGTGGGAGTCCAGCTGCCTAGAGCCAGGTATGGGGACCTCATCTCTCCCCTTGAGTGCCCCCCAGAACCCAGCCTTACCCCTACTCCAGGCCCTTGATGAAGAAAAGGACTGCAGGGGGCGGGAAGACTGTGACATACAGGTTGGAAGGCAGGTAGACTTGGAGCCAGGCAGCATGGGGCTCATGCTGCCCCAGCAGCTGGTTGAAGTGATCCGTGCAGGGCAGTGGGGTGTGCAGGTAGGCAGGCAGATGGCCAGGCTCACCACACAGAGCATTTGTGGACAGGGTTCATGGAGAGTCCTTGGGACAGTGGAAGGCCCGGCCGAACTCCTCAAATTGGGACACACTGCCCAGGACCCTGGGGTTAGAAAGAGATCCCAGCAGTGTGAACTTTACTAGCCACCCCATCACTTCTTCTGGGTTGCCCCCTGCCCCTGTTTGTCCCCCTCTCCCCATGCAGACCCAAGGAGGGGACTGTCCAGGGAGGTGGGTGGGCATACCGGTAGTGCTCAGGCGCATGCTTGTCCGTTAGCACCTGCAGGTAGATGGACTGTGACCTTCGCTTGATGCACCAGTTCTGGGGCCCCAGCAGGCAGAGGGAAGGAGAGGAAGAGATGGAGCCAGGTGTCCATTGTTTATTCCTATCCCCTTCCCCCATACTCAGGTCCCAGCAGAAGCCCTGGCCATCACCTCCGAGAGGACAAGTGATGGGAGACGGGCTGAATCCTGGGGATGGTCACTTGAGGCCTGGACAAGGCTAAGACTGAGCCTGGACACTGTGTTCCCTGACCAGCTCCCACCCAAGCTCTGTCGGGTCTCCATCCAGCCCACCTGGGCAAAGGCAATGAAGAAAAGCTGGTTGTGTGTGTACTTGAGCCGGTGCAGCGGGTGCTCTGGGCCATGCTCCCGGACCCACTTCTGATAGGCCTGGGGATGCAGAGAGCAGGGAGCTGCTGTGACCACCTGTGCTGCACACTCCCCCTTCTCCATCCTCCACTAAGTCACCCTCCCAGGAGAAGACCAGCCCTTCTCCAGCCAGACCCAGTTATATCCATTCTGCCATCCATTCTGCCGTATTCCCTGCCTGTCCGTCCACCTTCCTACTCTGGCATATTGATGCCGGGATAATGCCACCCTGTCCAGGTAATCCCCTCTGCTCTCCCAGTGAAAGGAGTGTCTGTTTTATTCCCCCTAGAGAACCCTAGCCTGGGCCAGAGCTCATCAGGATGGGAAGGGAGGGGCCGGGTCCCTAGTCTAGGGTTTTCATCAGCTCCCACCTGTCCCCCAGCAGAGACAGAGAGTAGGTTGGGTGGCTCACATAGTAGGCCAGCTTGAGGCCTCCCATGTCTGCGATGTTCTCACCAAGTGTGTGCTTCCCATTCACCTGCCAGGGAGGAAGAGGAAGGGGCCTGCTGGCCTCCACAGACCTGGCTACCCTGAGCTCCTGCTCCTCCCCACTTCCCAGGGAATTCAGGAAAAACCTTTTCCTCTCCTTACACATGCACCCCCCTCACCCTTACACATGCACCATGTGAGTCTTCGTGAACTATGTGTCTATTTGTGTGCATGGGAATCTGGAGCACATGTGCAGATACCTTATTTGGGCACATATATGTGCACATGCGCATGCATGCTTCCAGTTTGTGGTTAGCCAAAGGGCCACTAAAGTTCTCACCCGCTGGTTGTAGACGGTAAAGTTGTCATAGAGGCGAACAATGCACTCGGCCTTGCGCAGAAAGCGGCTGTAGGAGGCCTCCGTCCACCAGTGCAACAGGTTTCCTGAGCGGTCATACTGGCCCCCTGTGGGCAGCAGGCAGGCATGCCAGCATGCCAAGACTGAGCCTCACCCTAAGGCCAGGCTGGACACTAAGCTTCTCCTCCCCCACCAGGTAATACCAGCTCATCTCTGACGAGTCTCCCCAACTATCTGTCCTCCCTCTCCCCAAGACCCTCTCAGACCTTACCCCAGTCATCGTAGCCATGGGTCAGTTCATGCCCAATGATGGTGCCGATGCCCCCGTAGTTCAGTGACCTGGACCCACAGCAGCAGGTTAGGCCCTAGCCCTCACCTGCCCCCTGGGAGTCCCACATTGCTGCCTAGGCCCCTGTCACCCCTGGCAAGTGGCCAAGGAAGCCTCAGCGGTCTGGGCATCTCCAGAGTCCTGGGCATGTGCCCTCAACTTCCTCACGGACTTCATGAAAGGGACCATTGGCACATGTCTAGCTGTGTTTTAGGAAATAACATCTTACAAAGTTGGTGGAGGATGTGAGTTAAAGGAAGCAGGAAGAAAACTGAGGACCCACTTGAGGACTAGGCCTCCTTCATCGCCGAGGGTCCTCCACTTTTGAAACACCTAAACAGGCCTAGAATGGGTAAAGGGTATCCTAGTTAGCTTTAAGGCTTAAGCTTGGCACAACATAGAGTTATCTGAGCTAGTCTCAGTGAGGGACTGCCCTGATCAGATTGGCCTGTGGCCATGTCTGTGAGAGACTGTCTTGATTAGTGACTGATGTGGGAGGGGCCAGCCCACTGTGGGCAGCACTCTCCCTAGGCAGGTGGGCCTAGTATGTATAAGAAAACAAGCTGAACACAAGCTAGAGAGCAAGCTGCATTCCTCCATGAGTTCTGCCCTGACTTCCTTCACCTGCTCTGATGCCCCTCAACGATAGACTGTAACCTGGAAGTATAAGCCAAATAAACCCTTTTCTTCCCAGGTTGCCTTTGGCAGAGTGTTTTATTGCAGCAACAGTGATCAAACTAGAACAAGGGTATAACCAGGAAGCTATTGCCTACAATTTCTTCTAAATAACCACAGACGAAATGAAATGGGACTATGAGAACCCAGGGTCTATGGCGGAAATTATTCAGTTCTCCCCCAGCCCCCACCCCTGGCCTGCCACCCGCAGACAGGCCTGATGGATCCAGCTGCATGCTCCCTTAAAGTTCCCTACTTACTGTGGGAAGTCAGGGTCATACAGCGTGGGCTGCAGGATGCCAGCCGGGAATACTAAGAGGAAGGTATGGTTAGTGGGAAACGCAGCCACTTCCGGGCCTACACCAGGCACATCAGGACACATCTCCTTACCCATTTGGTTCTTGTTGGGTAGGTAGTAGGCATTGAGTGCCTGTGGAGGGAGCAGCCACCTGTGTGAGGAGGCCAGGGTCACCTGAAGGGTACGCACCACTTCCCCCAGGATCCTTCAAGGTGGTCCTGATATCACAGCCAGCTTCTAACAGTGCACCCTCTGGTCTCCCCAGGGCCTTACTGTCCCCACCCATGCTCTACACAGGCCCATGCACCCAGCACCTCAGTATGCCCTCTCTTCCCTCATGGCCCTCCTTGACCCCTAGCTCAGGGCCTGGCACTCACGTGGATTTGTCCACCTCCTGTCGAATCTTCTTGACAGACAACTGGATACTGAATCGGATGCTGTTCAAGATGTTCTTGAAGTAGGTCTTTTCGTGGACCTCAAACTGCATGGGGATGAGCACTGCTCAGCCACAAGCTGGGAAAGGGCCAGGCCATTGGCTGAAGAGCCATGATTCCTCCTCCACATGTCGGGGTGGGCTTCCCTGGGGCCTGGAGGCAGTGAAATCCTGCCTACCTCATACTCTTTGTCTACAGCCTCAGGTTTCAGCAGGAAGTCTGGGTAGCCAACCATGACCATCATGTACTGGAGCTGTAGGTAATAAATCAGGACAAGGGGCCTAGGCCTCAGGAGACAGCCTCTCACAGGCAAAAAAGGAGCTCCAGGCTAGCCCGGGTCTGGGATCAAGGTAGGACAGATCAGACCAGGGGATGTCAAGTCCATAAGGGCATCTTTGCTCCTTTCTTCTTGTTATTCCCAGTGCACACTCAAACAATATCTGTGGACCCAACAACTGGGACTCAGACCCCGTCTCACCTTGGCCCGAGCAGCTGCCTTCGTCTGGGCGTCCATCCAGTCCAGCTCCTCCAGGCGCTGGCCCAAGATGTACTTGATATCTTCCACCAGCTGCTGGACCTGTAGAGTCAGAGGTCAGGGATCAAAGGTCAACTAAGGAAGCTTTAGCTCTGACCCCAAGCACCTGGCATCAAGGGTATTCCTATCATCTAGGACCATTTCTTCAGTACAGGGTACTATGCTGAGCACCAAGGAGAGCCATGGGAAGTAGGACCCCCTACACTCAGCATCACGACAGCAAGCTCTCCTCCGGGAAGAGAAAACCACTCCAGCACCATGCTATACAGTCCTAAGGTCATGTCTCCTGAGCATGGCTAAGAAGGACCCTCAGGGAAAAGGCAGAGCAAGCCACCTGCAGCTGACTGCATGCAAGCTTCCTGGGGAGAGGCCCAGGGAAGAACATCCCAGAGCCTGAGAGGCAACTAAGCCCTCTACCCAACCTGGGCCCGGAACCACAAGGGGAAGTACGGGGTCTTCCATTCTCCACACCGAGCTCACCACCTGCACCCCCACCCTAGACCCAGGGCAGCCTGACCTTGGCTTTACTGGCAGCTGAGAAGTGCTCATGTACAAAGAGGGCACCAAGAGCCATGCCAAAGTGGCGGTTGGCCTGGCCCAGGCAGACTCGGGCCAACTCCTGGGGTTTGTCACTGCCCTCCATCTCTCTGGCCAGCTCGTGCAGTGCCTCACGGAATGGTGGGGACAGGTGCTCACTCAGAACCACCACCACACGCCACACTAGGTAGTTGTGTAGGATCCTGGAGGCCAGGTAAAGCAGGGGGTTGTCCAGATAGACATGCAGGTAGGTCACCCACAGTCCTACCCACCTGTGCTCCAGTGCTGGGACAGGACCCAGCACCCACCCTGCCCCACTGAGATGGAGAGAGGTCAATGTAGACATACAGAAATGAATCCGAAATGCCCTGAGCCCCAGCCACACAGCAGAATATGATCTTACTACTAAGGAGGGCCCTTAAGCCTGACCCTGACGGGCAGCTTTGTTTCCCACTTCCTTTGGTGTGGGACACGGAACACTCAGACACAGGTGCCTAGGTGGACATCTCTTCCTCCCCTGGATGTATAGGGACAACAGGATTTCCCCATAGATCTACCCATGAGCAGTGTGACTTCAGCTACACATCCTTAGTGATGTCTAAACTCTTTTCCTCACCATCCTAGGAGGTGAAGGCAGTTCAAGGACATCCCAGCCTACCCAGGCTCCTACGGGGCAGCAGTGAGCACCAGCCTATGACCCAGGGATCTGGATTCCCATTCCAGTGCTCCCACCTGCCTCCGGCAGTGTGGCTTGAGCAGAGCCAGGGTGTACAAAGGTCACCAAGTGGACAGCTCTAGAATGACAGAGGGGGCCCTAAGGCAAGGAGCCATGAACACAGGAGTGCGTCTGCAGCCTCACCTGCGGGGTGTGGAGCGGATGAGCTGGGACACCTGCTGCATGTAGTCTGTGGCCAGCAGCACCACCTCCTCATCCTCAGAGAAGTCTTCCTGGAAGATTTGGTCCAGCAACCATTTCCACTGCAACTGTGGGGCGGAGGGCAGGGAAATGAGGGACAGCAAAGGGGTCAAAGAGGCAACAACAGCACGGGCATTGACAGGCATGGAAGAATTCAGCCATACCTACAGAAAATGACCTGCAGTCCCAATCCTCCAAAACACACCCACCAGGTCTGGGAATACTCACGTGGGGGGTGATCTTCTGCAGCTGCCCCAAAGTAACTTTGTTGTACATGGAGCTCACATCTCGACGGAGATCATCATATTCTGACACAGAGATCTGGAGTAGAGACCAGATAGACCCAGGCCTGACCTATGCTCCCTGCCCTTGTCTCAGTCCTGGGAGCTCCCAGCCCCTCCTGCTCACATTGGCCAGCCTCTGCTCCAGTTGAAGGATCTCCTGAGCTTTCTGTTCCACGGCGTCGGCTCCCAGTAGTCTGAGTAGACGCTCCATAAAAACCCTGTATGCTGCCAGGATCTGAACCAGGACGGGAGCTCCTCGGTTAGGGGGAGGGAGACACCTACCCCTAGGCCCCTCCTTTCTGGGTCCCTTCCTCTCCCGAAGCCCCACCCCCATGCCCAGACACCTTCTCGCTCTCCTCATCTTGAGCTAGGTATAGGGTTCTCTCTGGAAGGGTGAGCCCGTCCTGGTCAATCTAGGGAAGGAAACAGGGACCCTAGGTCAGAAGTGAATGGCCAGTTTTTCAAGAGTTCCCACCGAAATGTCACAAAAGAGATGAGCCAAACATAGATCCATTGTCACAAGCTTCGGGTGCATGAAAACCAAACCCCTCTCTCCATCCAGAGAAGCTAGCCAAACCCTCATCACTGTTAGTCTAGCCAGAAGAAGCCTTGGAGAGTAGACCCTTCACTCCTTCCCCAACAGTCTTCATTGTCCCCACCTGTAGGGACACCATAAGGCGTTGTACTGGAGTTGGAGCCTCTGGAATTCCTGGCTAACCCCAGCGTTTCAGGGCAGTCACCCGCTGTCCCTCACTCCCCCGAACCCCGCCTGCCTGAAGGCTGGGAATTGCGGCTCCCGCGGCTCGACTAAACACCGCAATTACTCCAGGGAAATTACTTGCGCCCTCCTCCCGCGCTCTGCCTGCGAGCGCCCCGCTCCTCCCCGCGCCCCTCGCGGTCCGAACCCACATCTCGGACACGGGATCCTGCGTGGGGGCACGCGGCGCCCAGGGTCCCAGGATTCGGGCGGGGTGCCGGGGCTGCGGGTGGGGTGGAGTGGGGAGAAAGACTCACGCGGATGACGTAGCGCGAGGAGTTCCTGTCGTCCAGGCTGACTGTGAGCGAGAAGAGCGCGGCCGCGCTGTACACGCCCTGCGCCTTGTACAGCAGCCGGTTGAGGTCCCAGCGAGCGGCCCCCGGGCGATCGGCCGCGCCGCCCAGGTCCCAGCCGCCGCAGTCCTCGATGACCTCGAGCATGGGCCTCGGCCCGAGCCTCTCGATCTCGCGCATGTCGAGGCACGAGCGGAAGAAGGCGCGCACCTTGCGCTGCGCAGCGCCGCCGGGGCCTCCGGCGGGTCTCGCCAGCAGGCGCCGCAGACGCTCCTCATTCTGCTCGCCGATGGCCGCGATCGTGCCGTAGGTGAGCTTGTCGTCGGGGATGGCGTGGCGTCGCAGCCAGCCCCCGCACGCGAACGAGTAGAAGTCTTGGCACGGGTCGATGCTGGCGTCCAGGTTGGCAGCCAGGAAGCGGGCGGCACGCGCGAAGGCCTTGCGTTCGGGGCAACCCTCGGGACAGGCTCCGCCGCCGCCTGCCGCGCCGGGTCCCAGGTACTTGAGAGCCAGCATGGCCGCCAGGATGGCGCAGAGGCCGGCGGCGAACACCAGCCCCGACAGCAGGCACACCTCGCGTCGGTTCCAGCGCGGCAGCCCAGCCCGGGCCCCGCTAGCGCTGCGCCCCATTCCCTTTGGGAAGCCCGGAGGCAGCGAGGTCCCTCCGGCGCCCCCGGTGCCACACCGGCTCACGTACTTGACTTCCTGGAACTCATCGTAGTGAGCTGTCATGGAATACGGGGCCTCCATTTCGTCGAGGCTGTGGCTGCTTCGCACCGCTTGTTTGGTCAGTTAAAGGCTGCTTCTTTCTGTGGGTTTTCTGGTCGGCGCCCACATGGCCCCCGAGTCGCAACTGTAGGAAAGGGAACACTAGCAGGCTTAGAGAGGCCCTAGAAAGCGAAGGGACCCAGAAAAGAAGGGGTAGAGGTTAGTTTAGGAAGATGGAGTCCACCCGGAATCCACAACCAAAGCTTGTGCCTGGCTTCGCTTGCCTCCCCAGGAAGAAAGAGAGCTCGTTCGCCATCAGCTCTTACGGGAATAGGAGCATTTTAACCTTCCTTCCCACGTCGGCATATGCCCACCACAGAGTTGGGATGTCCCTGACACAAAGCAAAACAGCACCGGGCACAAAGTGGGTCTTCACCAGCAACCTGTTTCCCTTGCCTTTGCCTTTCTTGCCCATCATCTGCTCCAGCCAAGGCCAGGTGGGGGAGGGGGAAGCAGAAGCCGGAGAAAGGAGGTGTGGTCAGGGGCGCCTCTATGCGGACCCTGGAGCCTCCTTCAGCTCTCCTCACCAAAGAGCAGTCAGACACCCAAACTTTGTCCTTGGGGAAGTCTTCAGGACCACTCCCAAGCCAACCTCCGACTGTTCCTTTTCAGTAGCCCCAGAGCCCACCAATGCGTTCCCCAAGCATCAGCTCTCTCCACCCGCGCCCCCTCCCGTCCCCGACGGCTCTGACAGAAAACCAAAGACTGGTTTCCGTCATTTGACACCCATTGCAGCCCCGGGCCATTCCTGGCGTCAACAGGTTCTCCCCAGAACCCAAAGTTGGGCGAAGTTTCACCCCCTTTGCTGCGCGAGTCCTGAGCTCAGAGTCTCCTGCGCCGCGCGGCGCAGCCAGCGGAGCTCAAGAGCCGGGTCCTGGAGTCGCAGCCGCAGCCGCAGCTGGAGCCAGAGCCGGGAGGACA
This sequence comes from Cricetomys ansorgei, assembly GCA_026225945.1. Taxonomy (NCBI): domain Eukaryota; kingdom Metazoa; phylum Chordata; class Mammalia; order Rodentia; family Nesomyidae; genus Cricetomys; species Cricetomys ansorgei. The sequence continues at coordinate 23,299,987 of JAMJFZ010001796.1, forward strand.
CAGACAAAGCCGAGAAGCTCGGCTCCGCGGCCGCGGTGGCCCCGGAGGTGGCTGCGATGGTGGCCTCGGCGGTTCCCGAACGACACTTACCCGGCAGGTGCGCGTCTGGGCCGAGCGAGGATGGAGGGGTCGGAAACAAATCTCGGCCTCAGCCGGAGCGGAGCTGGGCTGGCTGCGGCTCTCAGTGCGCCTGCCGCCTCCTCTGCCGCCGCGCCGCACCGCCCGCCAGCCCCGAAGGAGGGGGCGCGCCGGCGGCTCCACCCTCCTCCTCCTCCCGCCCCCTGCACCCCTCCTTCTCCCTGCTTCCCTCTGGGCTACCTGTCAGCTCCGGCAGCGCGGAGGTGGGGATGGCGACCGCCGAGACACGCTCCTGGGGCTGGTGCACCAGCTTCAGGCCCCGGGACTCCGGAGTCCCGATCTGTCCCGGGAGGAGGAAGCGCAGTCCCTTCTGATGAGGTGTCTCCACATGAAGCCACCTACCAGTCTGCGGTAAAGGGGCTGAAGCTGGAGATCTGGAGGCGAGAGGGCCGTCTGGGCCGAGTGCACAGAAGCCCAGGGGACTCCAATGGGCGGTGGGAGGCGAAGGTGAAGAGCCTGTATCTGCCCCGCACTGGGTGGTCTTCAGCATCAAGACTTCTTTGTCCTTTTAACTCACGCTCATGCCAGCCCACGTATGGGTTCTGGTTAGTGCAGTGCCCTTCACCTAGCTCCACTGGGAAGCCCGCAAAAAGAGGCTGAGGCTGTGGCCTCCTCAACCTTAGCGTTCCCTACCATCCCTGCCAGGAAATCTCTGGTCTAGGCAGGGAGAACAGCCAAGAAAAGGATGCTGTGGGCCGGGAGAGCGGGGAATCTTGCCCCATGTCCCTCAGCACTACACCTCACGAGACTACACGGGAAAAATATATCCACCTTTCCACCCCTTCTAGTTGTGCCTGCTTTTAAAACGTTGGACCTCCCTCCTTCCAGGAGGCAGAAACACCTTTGCCTCTCACCTGTATCCACGGGGTGAGGTCCACATGTCACAGAGAGCTAGGAACTTCCTGAACGACTGGTAACTGCTTCTGGAATTTGCTTTCTCTGCCTTACCTTACCGGTCTCCTCCAGTATCTCTGGCAAAGGACCACAAAGCAGCAGCAATACCAGCCCTGTGGCTCCAGCCTGCAACCCTGGCCTGAGCAGTGTTTCAGACATTGGTGGGTACCCATGTGACGGAATCCATAATGAGGTGAGACTACAGAGACGGTCCCACCATCCGCTTACCCTCCCCTGGGGCTGTTCTTCAACCAGCTACCCAGTCACTAGCCTCCAGTGGCCACTTCTAACACTAACCTGCCTGTCCAGTCTGTCTGTCTCTAAGTCCCACTCTCAAGGACTTAGCTCTCGCTCTGGCTATCCTAAGGTACTCTTCTGCCCTGTGCATTCTTCTAGGGTCCAATTAATTCTACCGAGGAGAGATGGAATTACGCAAAATGCCTTGTTTCTGTGAGGGGGAGGGGAGGGCAGGGCGGTGGCAGAGTGGCTCTTTGTGCTTTTAATCTGCATTTTCCCCTCAACATTCCATCTCCAGGAGGATAATTTTCCAGCCTTTTCAGGGCCTGATTGGTATCATTTCTCCAGCAATGACAGCTTTTATTTTCCCCGAAATGAATGCCGTGAAATTTCCAAGAAATATAAAAATGGATATTGTCTCAGGAAGCCGACTACTCCGACAGTAGCATGGAGGCAAACATGCTTCCCCAGGGACAGGAGGATGGGGACCCCAACCCTCAGTCCCTTCTAACGCTTCCTTCCTCCTGGGTCAGCCCTTGGACTCTCTTTTTCTAGTCTCCATTCCCACACTCAGCTGCCATTGATCCATTCATCTATCCCCCAGCCATGCTGTTTGGGCCTGCCTGTTCTGTTCAATGTCTTGTTCTCCGCACTGAGCCCTGAGCACAGGACCAGGGCAGCCAGAGTAAGCGTAGAATTGGGTCCTGTGACCACTCAGTCCTCATCGTCACCCTGACATATTCTGGGGCCAGGCCTTCCATAGAAACGGTCCAAAGACCCACCCTCTTCTCTCTCCTGTCTATCTTCAGAAAAGGAAGGTGAGTGAAGCCCTGGGATCTGAACTCCAGCTCCTTCCTTACTCCATCACTTTCCAGGATTCTCAGAGACCCTCCTTCAATTGCTAGGTGACCCCAGAATTGATGAGCAAGACAATACAGGACACGGCCATGCCCCGCTGAGTCCAGGAGAGCTCTGAGTGAGGCTCTAGAAGCCCATCTTGGGGAGAAGAGGCAGATGGCAGCCAGAGAAGACCCAAGGGGTGCGAAGGAGAGAAGAAAAGCATTTGGGAGAGGTTCCGAGCCTCCACATGAGCCAGAGGCGTATCCCAACTTCTCTGCTGAGGGGTGTCACTGGGTCTGGGTTCTAGGGAAAGCAGTAGCACTCTGGCGCTCCTGGAGAGCAGTATTCACACTAAGGATTCATAGCTATTGAGCATTCACTAAGGTGCTGTGTCTTGCCCTAAAAGAGGGCTATAGTCTAAAGCCAGACCAGCCAATCTGAGGCCAGGCAATGGTCAGACCCAGCTCAGCCCTATACCATGTGGGATAGAACCCTGGTTCTTGCAATGTGTCAACTCTGGGATACACCCCAGCCTCTCCCCCATCCAGCAGGTACCTGGTCTCCCAGCAGCTCTGTGATGTCTCCCAGGCCACAACCAGCTTCCTGCCCTCCGCCTGGCCTCCCTGGGCTCATCCATCCATTATTCACAACACAAAATGGATTTTTAATTTGAGAAATGAAATGACTATCCCTAGTGGCTGGTGGGGCGGAGCGGTCGGCTCTTAGAGGTAGCTGCACATTGCTGGCTGTGGCTCTTCTTGGGAAGGTGGACGCACACAGCAGGTGTTGGGGTGCCATGGGTGCATGTATCCCACTCATCACCCAGACCCATGCCTCCACTCATGCTGTTGCTGCCATTGACTGAGTTAAGAGTGCCCATCAGTCCTGGCTTGGCTCATGGTGAGGTCCTGGAGCAGTTAGAGCCTACCATCCAGAGTCCTGTGCCAGGCTCCTGGCTGGTCTATCACCTTTCAAAGTCTTGGTCTTCACTCCCTGATCATCTGGCTTCCCAGGGTTCAGCCCATCCTGTAATTCACAGCTCAAATTGTATTTGTTTAATTGTATTTTATTTATTATTTCATTAGTTAGTTACTGCAACAGGGTCTCACCATGTTGCCCCAGCTGGTCTGGAACTCCTGGCCTCAAGTGATCCTCCTGACTCAACTTCCTAAGTAGACTGGCATCACAGTCAGAGTACACAGCTATGCCTGGCAATGAATTGGCTTTTTTTTTTCCTTTTTGACTTTTTGGAGACAAGGTTTCCCTGTGTACCCCTAGCTGCCCTGGTATTCACTTTGTAGACCAGGCTGGCCTCAAACTCAGAGATCCACCAGCCTCTGCCTTTTGAGTGCAGGGATTAAAGGCATGCTCCACCTTGCCCAGCAATGAATGGCTTTTTAATTTGAGAAATTAAATGTCTTTCCCTGGTGGCTGGGCTGGCAGACAGAAACCAAAGAAGGCTGGAATCTCTCCCACCCAACCTATCCTAGGTCCCCAGCTGAGCTCCTACGGGAAGCCCCGACTCTTCACTGTGTCCTTTGGTCTAGGCAGATGCCTTGGCTTTCCCACTGGCATCAAGTCCCCAGTGCACTGAGTCACCCCTCACAACTAAGCTTAGTCACTTTAAAGTAGTCCTTGAGGCAGTGGACATGGCTGGCTTTGGCTCCCCCACCCCCACCCCTCCGCCCTGTGTGTGTGTGCTAGTGTGTTCATGTGTGCATATAGAGACCAGAGACCAACTGCAGGTGTCCTTCCCCAGGTACTACCCACCTTGTCTTTTGAGATAGGGTCTCTCATTGGCCTGGAGCTTACCAAGTAGACTAGGCTGGCTGGCCACAAGCCCCAGGGCTCTTCTTGTCTCCTACCTTCCCAGTATGAGTTTTAAAAGCATGGATACTGACACCTGGCTTTTTGTTTTGTTTGTTCTGTTCTGTTTTGTTTTTAACATGGCTTCTGAGAATTGAACTCTGGGCCTCATACTTGCCTGGAAAGTACTTTACCAGCTGAGCCCTTGCTCCCCAGCCCAGAAGTGGCCACTTCTATGTCCTTCTCTGTCCTTCCCAGTCTGAGTCTCCCCTGCTCTCCCTCTCACCTGTGCCACTCTCTAAGTTTCATTTCCCAGCACACAGCTGGCTCTCTTACACCTCAGGGCCTTAGCGTGTACTGACTGGAGCATCCTTCCTCTGTCACCTCTTGGTCAATTGTCAGTCATCTTTCTGGCTTTCTGGCCCACCTTCAAGTGGTTCCTCAGTCCTCCAGTCTGGACAAGTGCTATCTCTATGGGCTTGGGACTTGCCCTCCCTGAGTCCCCACCATACCGTTTTACACAGAGCCCAGCACAGAGACTCTCTAAATGGGCTCCAGGAATCCACCTGTGTACCTCCCCAGCACCAAGATTACAAGTTCTCCACCACACCACACCACACCACACCAGCTTCTAGGGATTGACTTCAGAGCCTCATGCCTACCATTTAAACACTTTACCATCTGTGCAACAGCCCCCCAGCACATAGAACAATGTTTTATGTTAAGAAATACATACATATTTTCTCGTTTCAAAAAATTTAAGCCGTACACATATGCAGAGGACAAACCTGAGGATTCTCCTTCGTATCCCGTCCCATCCTCAGGCCTGTGTGTCCATACCCATGTGAGCCCCTTGTCTGGCCCCACATGCTTGCTCACAATCACTGAGTGTCCCTCCTCAAGCCCACTCTACTTTTGGAGCAGCTCCACATCTGTGCCCAGAAACCCAGGCAAGGGCATCTTGGAGCTGGCTGGGGTCCAGCTGTAACCCCAGGTCCAGGACCTGAGCCCTAAGTGCTGAGAACAGGAATGTGCCAGGGCTGGCTTTACCCAGAATCCCCTGAAGGAGTCCCAGACCTTATACTAGGACCTTGACCTCCTGTCCAGACATCCTGCCTCCAAAGGCCCTTCCTGGATCTCCCTGTCTGAAGTGGCCCAGCCATCTTTCATCTGTTGCTCTGGGTACATCCTGTACCAGATTTGTCCCTACCTGACATTCTCCTGTGACTTGCTCTGTTCCCAATGGCAGCCTCCCTTCCCCAGTCTGTTGGGAGCAGATTTTTCCATTGCACCATCCATCCTGTCCAGTGAGGTCTGGGCACCAGGCATGGGAACTTGCCAACAGTGCAGGCAAGGCAGTATCAATCAGAGGCTGAAAGAACAGGGCATTAGGAAGTTGGGTTTGCAAGCCTGTACTCTGACAGCTAGGCCTCTGGGGCTCCCCATTTTGATGGAAAGGCAGACAGACAGCTCAGCTCTTGCAGCAGACAGAGATGAGCTGGGGGATTAGGAACTGTGTAGCATAGGACTTAACAGCCTAGGCACCCCTTCCTGCCAGGGCCACATGGCCATTGCCCATTACTGCAAGAAAGAAGCCTAAAGGACCCAAAAGGAATCTTCCTTGGCTCAAAGGGTCTCCAAGTCCCCTCCCTCAGCACTCCATCATTTCAAGTGATTGGGCTGAAGGGGATTGCTAGGTAATTAAAGCTGAGCCACTAATTGTTCCTTTTAGGAAAGAGAGCCTGGCTGCAGAGGGGAGAGGACAGAGAGTCTCAAGGGGCTAGGCCCGGCCCTGGCCCTGGGTGGGGCCTTCTAGAATGTCTATGTGTGTCTGAGGAAGGGGTGTAGACAGAGACTTGGTAAAATGGATGGACGACAAGAGCAGAATTCAGGACCCTATGAAGTACCCGTGTAATACCATGAATATCCATGCCTAGCTGTACTCTCTTCGCTCACCCTGGAGTCGTATACTGGGATGGAGCTTGGCAAAGGTCTTCTACAGTATCTTCTGAAAAGAAGCAGCAGGATTCCAGGACATCTCCCCTCCCCCCACATACACACCCAGTTCTGGGCAACAAGCCTTGGTGTGAAGTTCCTGCCCTGCCTTCTTCCCTGCCGGCTCCTGGAGCAGGCCCTCTGACCTTACAGAGTTAGCCAGCAGCTAGGTAGGTGTCCACCAGCTTAGAAAAACAGTCACATCTGGGGCTGCCATCCTCCCAGAAAGCTATCCCAAGACCTCTGCCACTGTTCCCAAAGGAGGTTTTCATTTCTGTCACTGCCTAACAAGCTACCCCAAAAAACAGCCATTAGAACACAGCTGGACTCTTTCACAGTCTCTATGTTCCTGGCCCAGGTGTGGATGACTACATTTTGTGCTCAGTGTCCTGCTAGACTTAGATCAAGGTGTCATCCACGGCTGTCACTCTCACCCGAGTGACAGAATTCTGTTCTTGTAGAATTCTGTTCCTTGTAGCCAGAGGATTTAGGTGTCTGGCTTGGCCTGACTGTCTACCAGGAACTGGTTTTAGCTACTGTGGGTCACCTGCATTTCTTACCTTCGGTATCCCCCATTTCTAAAGCCAGCAATGGAGAGTCTGCTTCACAGTGAACCTGAGCATCGACTGGATCACACTGAACAACCAAGAGAATGTTCTGTTCTAAAGGGCTCATTGATAGGTCAATACCTCCCAATAATTTCCTCCATTTTGAGGTCAATTCGTTGGACTCTTCATTGCATCTTCAAACCCCCTTCACAGAAGTATCCAGTTGTGTGTTTGATTGAATCCCAAGAAGAGATGCATGTGGACATTAGGGGCTAGAATCTTGATGGTCCCATAGAATCCTGCCACAAGGATCAGTCAATTTAGCCAATGTTAAAATATGAGCACTGAGCACTGATCTGACCTGGTTAGTTGTTTGGTTTTTGTTTGGTTTTTTAGTCAACTGGACACACACCAGGGTCATCTGGGAAGAGGGAACTCCAATTGAGAAGATGCTTCCATTAGATTGGCCCATAGGCATGTCTGTAGGGCATTTTCTTGGTTAATGACTGACATGGGAGGGCCTAGCCCACTGTGGTTGGTGCTACCCCGGGCAGGTGGTCCTGGGTTGTATAAGAGAGCAGGCTGAACAAGCTACTGGGAGAAAACCAGTAAGTAAGCAGCCTTCCTCCATGGTCTCTGTTTCAGTTCCTGCACCCAGGCTTCTGCGTTGAGTTCCTGCCCTCATGTCCCCTCCTGTAAGCTGAAGTAAACTTTCTTTTCCAAGTTGCTTTTGGTTGTGATGTTTATCACAGTGATAGAAACCTATTCCTCCAGGCCAGGCCCTGAACTCCAAGGCTAAGTTGTCTCGTTCGGTTCTCAGAACAATCCCAGGAGTGAGCACTACTATTCCCCTGTTTGGCAGAGAATGCAACAAAGATACCATGAATTTCACAAAGCCATATAGCTGATAGGCAGCCTGGCTGAAGTGCAAGGGTTACCCAAGGTCTGATCCAGCCCTTGCTGTGTGTTCTTGGGGAAATCATGCAACTACTCTGGGCCTCTGTTCAATGACAATGCTAAAATACGTTCTCCATAGAAAAGTCAAGATCCATAGTGAGGTCAGATCCACGCTCACATGATGAAAGGCCAGCAAGCTGTACCACCTCTCCCATAGCCAGTTGGCGTATGGATGCTGGACTGGCATCTGTAACCCTGATGAGATGAATGGGCCCATCCTTGATGCCTGCCCAACTATAGCCAGGCTGACCCAATCCATGACAATGCCTCCAGCATTGAGGCTGAGGGGCCTCCCAGAATCAAGGACCCCAAGATTAATGGCCAGGAATTGCTGCTCATCCTTGCAGGCTGGACTCTAGACACCTGAGTAACGCTTTAAGCCCTAGGCCCAGAATGGACACATGTGCCTGTGAGGTGAGCCTCTCCTGCCACTTTCTCTTCTCCGAGTGGCAGTTCTGGAGAGGGAGGCGAGATACAGAGAAGGCAATGGCCACCTGCTCCCTCCCCATGAGGAAAGCTGTCTGTCACCCCAATGGCCACCTCCCCCACTCTTCCCGCCCCCACCCCCACGCTTGAGCTGCCTCCCTCAGTAATGGGCTTAATCATAACATGCATTAGCTAGGGCCTGCTGCCTGCAATTACCACTTCAATCAGCCACCCACCACCCTCCACCTCCCAGCCTCAGGCCACCCATAGGGACACCCCACCAGTCCACCCCACCTCCCCCCAAATGTAACATAGAAGTCCCCAGACTGTACAGATGGACAGAGATGTGACCCCTGCAGCAGAGCCCTGGGGTGGGGCTGGTCAGTGGGCAGAGAGCCACAGCTCAGGGTTACAGGCAATTATTTTAAAAGCCTGTTGAGGGAAATGTGCTGCCTGCCCAGTGCAGCGTTGTCTTCCTGAGGTTATGTTGACCCAGGTAGCTGGCAGGCTGCTAGCACACAATGTGTTCATGTGCTGGTCGCACCACACAAGCACCAGGGCATCAGCAACGCATACAGACCATGGCACCCACCCAGACTTCAAAGAGTTGGCTACTGGCACAAAAGCCGGTCCTGGCTTTGGGGCTTTTCCTATGCAGACTCCTGCACTCTTTAGCCCTAACACCTAGTACTGGTTCCCTCCTACGGTGCAGGGAACAGAGGCGCTGAGTTGAACTGGAGGACTTCCCGTGACATCTAGCCTCAGTGCTGTATGGAGACTGGAGAGAAGGGCAGAAGGCGGGCCTGGTGCAGGGAGTGGAGGGGGGATGCTGTTGTGCTGTGATTCTCTCTAATTGCTGTTTTGCTGAGAGGTAATTAAAATGCCTTTTTATTTCACACGTCAGAGCCCTCGCCAGGCTGTGGAGAGGGCACAGGAGGAAGCCAGGAGGTGGAGGCAATAGAGAGCTAGGCGCCTGGCACATGCAGGAGTCAGAGAGGTGAAACACTGAGCCAGCCAACCTGCCAGGATGCCCCAGTCTGGCCCTTGGTCCAGGCCATGAGTATCCTGAGTGTGGTCCAGACCAAGGTCTGTGGAGCCCACCACAGCCAACAAAGGCCATGATGATGAAGTTAGCACCATCCCTATGCCTCCACCATGCAGCTGTTTTGCTAGCTGCTCAGCTTGTAAAAAGCAACTACTTTTGTGGAGACACAACCATTATCCCAGGAGAGGGGAAGAAAGAGCCGTGAACCCCTGGCTTCCCAGTCCCCCCTAGTAGGAGGGGACTTGAACTGGACAGACCCTAAACCCAAAAGCATTAGGTCAACCTGCCCATCTAGCCACATACCTGTCCCCTCCTAGGGTTCCACAGCCCTACTCTGACTCTCCTCAGAGTGGGAAGAGACACAGCCTTGAGATGCATATATACCATTAGGTATCAGCTTTTGCCTGCCACTCTAGAGTCTAGAGCCTATGTTTACCTGCTGACAGGTCCCTTTGGGGCAGGAGAATCAGGACTTGCACTGGCCACAGTCAGAACAGCTCCTAGACCTAGTCAGGGTCTTGCTAGAAAGCAAAAGGTCCCCTGCCTTCTCCTAGGGTGGCTGCAGATGGTGGGTTAACAGCATCTAAGCCTCACTAGTGCAGGAGCAGACCCAAGTCCAGCTAAACCACTCCTCTGTGTTTCCTGTCCTGCTCCATTCAACTTCCTATCTGCCTAGCCTGTCTTTTCCGTGTGGGCCTGGTATAGCATCACCTCATCCATATCCTCATCCACTCTTCTACCACCATCAGTACCACCATCCTACCATCGCATCATCTATCATCCTTGTCTCTGTAGAATTCATCATCATCTCTACCATGGGCATCAGCATCAACATCATGCCATCGCTATTCTGTCAACAGTGCTGTCAGCACCACCATCATCATCAGGGCTCACCTGATACCCAGCACTATCTAATCTCACTGAATCTTCAAAATAAGACCTCTGTGTTCTAATCCCTCCGGTGGAAAAACCAAGCCTTACAGCCAAGAAGTTTACCCAAAGCCACAAAGGCAGGATTTGAATCTCAACTGCTTGACCCGAGAGCTCCAAGTCATAATTGCTATGTACCACCACTGTCAGTCCAGAGGACTGGGCCATGTCAAAGGGGAAGGAAAAGAGAAGTCGGGATAGGTACATTAGGACTACTTAGGAAGCAGCAGAGATGGAAGTATACCCTGTGCGTAGTTCAGTTTTCTTAGCAGACAGCCACTTGTCACTCTGATAGTGCTTAACAGCCCTGCTCCCAGCCCTCCCCTGGCTGTGCTTCACCAGAGCTGCAGGGGAGGAATGACTCCAAAAAAAGCCATTAATACTTAAGCTAAGAGGGCGGAGAGATGGCTCAGTGGTTAAGAGCACTTGTTGCTCTTCCAGAGGACCTGGGTTCAATCCTCAGCACTTATGTGGTGACTCCCAATCATCCAACACCTTCTTCTGGTCTCTGCAGGTACCAGGCAAGCACGTGGCCCACATATATCCAGACAAAACATTCACACACATAAAATTAAAATAAATAAACCTTTTAAAAGATGTAAACTGAATTCCAGAGTTTTGTTTATTTTGGAGGTAAGGTACAAGTGCCCGTGCATGCAGAAGCCAGAGGCTGAAGTCAGATGTCTTCCTCAATTGCTCTCTATCTTGTTTTTGTTAGATTATATTTACTTATTCTATGTGTATGGGTGTCCTGCCTGCATATCTGCATCTGCACTATGTGCATGCTTGGTGTCAGTGGAGTTACGGATGGCTATGAGCCACCACGTGGGTGCCAGGAACAGAACCCAGGACCTCTGCAAGAGCAAGAAGTGCTCTTTACCCACTGAGCCGTCTCTCCAGCCCCTCTAACTTATTTTTTGAAACAGAGTCTCTCCATCTTCGGTGCTGGGCCTACACCGCATGCACTGCTGCGCCTGTTTTGTTTTTAACATAGGTTCTAGAGAATTGAGCAAGAGTCCTTAAGTATACATAGAATGCATTTTACCAACTGAGTCATTTTCCGAGTCCTGAATTCCAGCTTTGTCTCCAGCACAACAGAGGCCAGACTGCCCCATTTTGTGAGCCATGAGTAGCTCTAGGAGGCACCTATCACCAATGGTGGCCAAGCTGAAGATGGACTGTGTATAATTGGGACCATTGTAGCAAACATAGTGGGCCTGGGATTCCTAAGTTTGGGAGGCTGGGGTGTGGGTCACGGAGCTGGCATGGTCAAGTTCTGCTGAGGACCTGTCCCTGGTTATAAATGGCAGTCTTTCTGCTCTAGCCTCACGCAGTAGAGAACAGAGAGGTAAGGCAAGCTCATTCATATCTCCTCTTATGGGGACGAGAGTCCCAACATGAGGGATCCTCTCTCATGATCTAATCACTTTCCGATAATGTCATCAGTGCCGTAGTTTCAGCCTATCAATTGGAGAGGTGCATTCTCAGTTCTATTAGGTAATAGGAGCACTATTACCACGTAATAGACAACGAGCTCAGGGGATAGCAACAGCCCAGCCAGGCAGTACCCAAGGATACAGGATAGATTATGGCCAAGAGAAAACATTTTTCTCCCGAGCTGCCGGTCTTCACTCTTCAGCTTTGTCTGTCCCTAGATCCTTTTGGCCTTGGAGCATCAGTCACTTAGGGATGCTGTGAGAGCAGTCTCATCTTCGGTGTCCAACCAGGTCTTTAGTACACTGTGGTGTTTTCTGGAAGTATCTGGGGTGAGAGTCCTTGGGATACATGAGGGATGTTGGAGGAGGGATCAGGGGTCCCGAGGCCTATCAGCAGTTGATTCCCAGTTAAAGTCAAGGCTGACACCTTGCATCCTCCTGTCCACTGTGGTAGCTCTGTGCTCTTAGAGGTAAGTGATCCAGGAATGAAGGGAAGAGGCTGGGGACTCCCTAGGTCTCTATGTAGGGCAGGGGATGCCTCTGTCATGGGCAGTGGCTTGGCCTTTGGGCAAGTAAGGTCTTTGATTGTCTTTGTGTTCCCAGTGTGTCACATGGATGGAAGGAATGAGTGGAAATCTTAGGATTAAAACTGCCCCTCCAGTGGGTTGTGATCTCCAAGTGAGGCAGCTCTCCATCACTGGAGAAAACCGACTGACACCTCAGGCTCCAGTGAGAATGTTCTAGGTGAAGTCCCAGCACTGCCACTTACTCATTCGAGCAGGTTACTTGGCTTCAGATTACAGGGCAGGAAAGAGCCCTGTGCCATTGATGGAGGCCAGGCAATGGCCCAGTGTGGGTATTGTACAGCATCTCCTTCCAGGAACAACTGGGTATGGCAGATCCTAGTGCAGTGAGATATCCCCAAGGGAACAGGGAAGGGAGACAGGCTTCAGAGCAAGAGACTTGAGAAACTGGGTGTGTTTGGGGACCACAGAAGTCGTGGAAGGGTCTATGGAGGCCAGTAGAATCCGAGACTAGGAAATGAGTCCTCTGCCAACACTTGCTGAGCTGGAGCCCTCCTTGACTCTGAGCCTCAATATCCTCATCAGTTTTGTGGGAATCCCAACAGTCCAACCTCTCAGGGAATTGTGGGATTTACACAAGGCAATGGAATGAAAGTTCTCAGCAGCACATCAGGCAGGCATACCGTGGCAGAGGCTGAGCCACATACACAAGCATGCGAGCGTGTGTGTGTGTGTGTGTGTGTGTGTGTGAGTGTATGTGTGTGTGTGAGTGTGTGTGTGTGCAGACACACTCACACACACACTTCTTGTTCACATACACACACACGTGGATCCCCATGAGGGAGCCTTGGTGCCCCACCACCACCCTCACCATCCACCCCTGGAGGCTCCGGCAGTCATACTCACGGCTGTCAATGTTCCCTGCCAGCTAATGGACCAATTTTTTAGCATTACGGAGATTTGGCCAATTTGGCGGCCCTGACAGAAAGGCGCACGGAGTGAACAGTTGCCTGAGGCCGGGGTGGGGTGGGAGAGCTGAGGAGGATGGGAAGAGAAGGGGCTGCAGGCACTCCCACCTCTCTGCCTGCTCCAGGCTGAGGCCTCCTATTCCAGCGAGGGGAGGTGGAGCCATTGGGGAGATTACAGAGATAATTACCCCCACTTACAGGCCCCTCCTGTGCTAAGCACTTTGCATATATTTTCCTCTTTTAATCCTCTATAACCCTATGAGGCCATTTCTATTATTTTCTCCATCCTTTCTGGTGCGGAACTTAGGCACAAGGCACTGTGCTTGCTCAAGGTCATATGGCCAGAAAGTGATGGGAGTTGGAAGGAAGAGTTGAGGTTCAAAGCCAGGCCTTCTGTCACTGAGCTCCACTGTAACTAAAGACAGAGAATTAGGCCAGGGCCTCCTTAAGCCATCTACCCACCTTTGTTGCCCACCTACTCAACAGTGCCCAAGAGCCCCAGCCTCGGGTCACCAGCCTCTAACGGTTATATAGGTGGGTATCACCCACATGCCACAAAGGGATCCCTAATTTCCTTCTCCCTCAGACTGAGGGTGTGCCCTTATATCTCCAAAAAAAAAAAAAAAAAATCTCCCAAGCCAGCACACTGCAGGGAGAGGACACTGGAGCCCTATTCGGTAGCTGGGCTTTTCTCTTCTGCCCAGGCTGTGGACAGGGTCCCCCAAGCTGTGGGCAGGCCTCCCCTAAGCTGTGGGCAGGCCTCCCCCAGACTGTGGGCAGGCTCCCCCAGGCTGTGGGCAGACTGCCCCAGGCTGTGGGAAGGGTCCCCCAGGCTGTGGGAGGGCTCCCCCAGGCTGTGGGTAGGCTTCCCCAAGCCGTGGATGGGCTCCTCCAGGCTGTGGGAGGGCTCTCCCAGGCTGTGGGCAGGCTCCCCCAAGCTGTGGGAGGGCTCTCCCAGGCTGTGGGTAGGCTTCCCCAAGCCGTGGATGGGCTCCCCCAGGCTGTGGGAGGGCTCCCCCAGGCTGTGGGTAGGCTTCCCCAAGCTGTGGACGGGCTCCCCCAGGCTATGGGAGGGCTCTCCCAGGCTGTGGGCAGGCTCCCCCAAGCTGTGGGCAGGCTCCTCCAGGCTGTGGGCGGACTCCCCCAGGCTATGGGAAGGGTCCCCCAAGCTGTGACTTCCAGGGCTAGTCCTAGGGCAGTGCCAAGCTATGCACTCCACCTCACACCCTGGGCCCTTCTAGGAGCAAGGAGGCAGCTCTGCCAGGGAGGGAGAGGGGGCTGTGGAGGGGGAGGGGAGACCCTGTCACAGGCAGTGGGGAGGGGGCTGCTGGGCTCTGTGCATTAAGCGATCAGAGAGCACAATATTTCATTGCCGGCAATCGCAGCCAAGACATCAACTGCTTGGGGAGAGCAGCCTTAAAAGCCTTTTGATTTTATTTCTTCCACTTCATTTTTTTTTCTCCCTTCCCCTGCTAGTGTCCTTGACAAGGCTCCCTACCCCCTCTCCTACCCCTTCCCCAACCTGGGCTCTAATGCTCCTTAAGAGTCTGGCTGAGGGAAGCTGAGCTCCTTTAGACTTTTGCAAAGCTAAGGGCCTGCAAGGGCTCTAGCCCAGTCAGATTTAAGGCTTGCATGTGCAGGTGTGGCTGGGGAGAACCTGGACGGACGGACTTGTGAGCGTGTATGCCTCTCTCCCCATTGTGTGTGTTAAAAATTCTTACAGGTTGTGCATGCTCTATGTGGTAAGGCCCTCACCCCCAGGTCACCAGCACGTGCCCACAGAAAGCACTACACAAAGTAAGAGATACTGGGATGGGCGATGGTGCGGATTGAGTGGGGACAGCAGCAAATTCAAATGCCCAGGGTGGTGAGGACAGGAGACACCCTTAGGTGTCAGCCTACTCGAACCCAATCGTGAACCCACTGGAGATTCCCAAGGTCCTGAGACCTAGACTTGTGTAGGAAACAGGCACTGGCTCACTACAGAGTGATAAGGGCCTGCCAGCTCTCTGCGGGACACCTGGCCTGGCGCCCGTGACGTCAGCTACGGGCCGTGACGTCACCGCCCCGCCCCCGCCTTTCTCCTTCCCCCTCCCACCGGATGCTCCATCTCCGCTTAATGGCAGGCGACGCAGAATTGCACATCTGTCTTGTCGAGAATTAGTTAATTGAATCAGGCGCCCGAGCTGCCGCAGCGACCTCAGCCCTGGCCCCTGGGAGGGGGCTGGGCAAGGTGGGGGGAAGCTCAGCCTGGAAGGCCGCTGAGAGAGGGGGTTGCGGCTCACCTAGGCTGGGGCGGGAGACGCAGCGATGTGTGAATGTAGGTCAAAGTCCCCCTCGGCTTTCCCTACCCCCTGCACCATGAAGACCTGGGTTCAGGCGCCCCCAGGGGCTGGCTGCGGACCAGGCCTGGAGGGACAGTCCCTCGCATTAACTGCACCCCTGCTAGAGCACCCATTGCTGGTCTGTTCACATCCTTCTGCAGGAGCCACTCACATTGACATCCTCCATTCCCCTCCTCCCGCGCAGGGGCAGAGAAGCCCAAAAAGAGTAGCTAATTTCCCAGCCTGGAAGTGAGATTTTTTCCTCCCCGGTGACCTTCAACTTCTGAGAATGCATCCATCCCTAAATGCTGGGTGGGGTGATTGTCTCTGCTTGAGTATGGCCATACCTGAGTGGGACTGTGGGATGGGACAAACTGGGGTTGTTCCGTTGAAGAGGCTCCTGTACTCAGGGATTCCCACCTGGAGACCACGCTCCGTTCATTCAGCTTCTGCGAGGGTCTAGCGCTAGCCAGCAGGCCCTCTTTAGTTCATTTCCTACCTTTGTGGATGAGCCCTTAGTTTCAGATTCTTAGCTAAATGCTTGATCCTTGAGCAGTAGCCTCCCCATTTCACAGATGGGGAAGCAGAGGCCCAGGGAGGGTAAGTGGCTGGCCAAAGACCAACAGCTGCAATATGCAGTGGCCTGGGTTTGAACTCAAATGCTCTGGCCTTAAATGTCAGTCACTCTGTTACTCTGCCTCCCCCTCCAAGGACCACTTAGTTGCTAGGAGACAGCAAACTGGTGGTTACTATGGGAACTAGGCTGATGGGGAAGGTGGAAAGAGTTGGTGTCCAGACAGCAACAGGAAGGCTCCAGGTGGGCTCCCTGGCTCCTTCCGCACCCTTCATGTGGAGGCAGTTTTTGGCTTCCAGCTCTAGGCTCTGGGCTCTTGTTCCTGGGGCCCAGACAGCAGGTTCTGAGGAGTGAGACCAAAGGGAGGCGTAGTAGCACTGGACAGTGCATTGAGAACCACGAACCGTAAGGGAAGATGTGACCCCTCAGATGCAGAGGAATGGTAAGACCAGGTCAGGAAGCCTCACACTTCTGCTTCCATGACTGGTATTGGCCAGTGGTATTGACAGCACCCTCTCCTCGGGAAGCAAGAGCATTGCAGGGCAGGACTGTGGTAGGGCAAAGCCACCGAGAAGACTCTAGAGCTATGTAAAGTGAGGGTTCCCTAGGCCCTCTCCCATCGATAGAGTTGAGAAACTGACAAAGGTACAAAGCACTGAACCTGATAGACTTCTCTGTGTCACCCTAGACACATAGCCTCACAGCCTCTGTAAAGTGAGTATAGTCATGGTACCCTTCGCATGGCATTGTAAAATTGCATGAATGAATTCCAGGCTCTACGGGCTGTCTAGAGCATGGGTGTGTTTTTATCTTAGGTGTTCACCAGCACACAAAGTCCAGACTTGTGGACCCAGCTTTTTGTCCCTCCTTTCCTCAGGAGCACAATCACCTGTATGCCTTGCCCCCTGCTAGATATCGCAAGAACAGAAGCAGAAACAGGACTGTCCCCAGGCCCTCCTACTGAAAGCCGGTGCCGCAGTCTGGGGGCCCAGAGCTTGGGAGGCTGAGGACGGAGGAGTGCGCAGGCAGGGGTGTGCTGCAACTAAATTTGCTCATCCAGCCTGTCAGTCCCTTAATCTGGCCCCAGAGGAATAGCACGGAGGCTTCACTCCCGATGACAAACGAGGAGGGGAAAGGCCTGCCCTGCCTGGACGCTGGGTGAGTAATGGCCTTGCATTAAGATATTAGGTCTGGCCGGAGAGGGGTGGGGGGATGTGCTCCCCGCCTCTGCAAAACGGGGAATGGCTCTGAGTAGGAGGCTTGGGAAGGACCCAGCACTAGGAGGGCCTACGAATGGGGGAGGTTCCCAAGGGACCTGGGGAAGGGGCTGGTGAGAGACATCAAGAGGCGAGACAGAAAAGGAGAGAGACAGACTGAGACAGAGACAGAGACACAGAGACAGAGACACAGAGACAGAGTCCCAGGCAGAGGTGGCAGGGAGAGGAGGAAGAGTGTCCAGAGAGGAGGCTGGATACTCACAGGGTGTGAAGGGGCAGAAGGAACTGGCTGGACACCAGGGGCATCTAGACTCCTGGTGGCCACTGTGGCCCTAGACCTCTGGGGAGTGCCTTCTGGAGGCAGGGCATCATGGCTGGTACTTTGATGTCCCTCTACTTCATTCTGAGAGGACACTGGGTGAGTCTGGCAGCCCTAGAAGAAGTGGCCTTTGCTGCCGGACTGGAGAGGAGGGGACCTTATTCCCATGAGCCAGTAACTAGGACAATCACCCTGCAAGCCCTCCTCAGCAAACCCTGGCTGCCCATAGCTGTGCTCTGAGGAGCAGGGTTGGCTGGGGAGAGGGTCTGGGGAGGGGCGATGGAGCCAGGAGCAAGGTTTGAAGTTGGTGCAGCACAGAGGCTATGAGAACAAAAGGGAAGGGATGAGCTCCAGAGATGCCCAGGGGAAAAGCCCCTCTCTCTGCCTTGCAACCTCCCCTGGTACCCTGAGCTGACCTTCCCCACCAGGGCTCCATCCCTGTGCTGTGACACAAGCAGGGTGTGTGACAGCCTTGCTGTGCCATCTGGAGAGCCTAGTGACTGTAGCTTAGCTTCAGGAACCCCCCCCTGCCTAGAATAGGCAGGTTCAATAAACTGCATAAGGGAACCCTAATTTTATTTTCCCCAGGTCCTACCATGTCTGTGTAACCAACTTGAAACACAGAGCAAGTTCCAGTCTGCCCCATTTTTCTCTCTTAGAAGGGTCTGTCTCCCAGTGGTTCGTGTTCAGACCTGGGAAAGCATCCATCTCTTCATGCCTCAGTATACTGGTTTGTTAAATGGGCCTCCTGTGAAGCTCAGTGGAGTGAGCTGTATAAATATCTTATGAGATCACAGAGGTTACCCAGAATCCCAGCTCTCTGCTTTGATGCCCTCCGTCTCTTCTCTGCACCCGCAGGGGCACACACAGATTCAGGAGAGCCAAAATCAAGAGCCTCCGAGACTGGGGATGGCCAGGCAAAACTGGAAGGCTGGGGGAGGAGGGGGCTTATCCTAGGTCTAGGATCTTATGGACCGCAGAGTAAAGACCTAGGGGCCAACTATCACCACTGATCTGTACTGCCTGTCACCCCAGTCCAGCATCTCCCAGCTTCCTAGGTTCAACCTACTTGGTTCAGACCTTTTACGTCACAGACTCAAAGCCCTTAAGACTTGTTGAACAAAGTGCCGTGCAAAGATTGGGTGCATCTCAGTTGGTAGAGTGTTTGCAAGCACGCTCAGAGCCCTGGGTTTTCCATCACCAGCTCCTCATGAACGGAATGTGGTTGCACATGTGTGTTCCCTCAGTACTCCCGAGACAGAGGGAGAGCAGAAAATATGTCCTAAAACCCAGGAAGCTGGCCCCAGAAGAGCTACACTTAACCCAGAAGAGGATGATTTGGAGATGTAGGTCCAGTGTCGGGGTACTGGGCGCAGAAAAGCAATCCCAGATCTCAAAGCAAAGCAGATGCCCTTCTGCTGCGTAGGTCTGAAGGAGGCTCCTGAAGAGGAGATGGCATGGAGGAGAGCTTCTAACAAGCCTCACAGCTTTCCTGCTCTGACCCCTTGGATTTGTCCTGAGCCCCTTTTCTCCCCCAGACGGATCTCCCAGTGGTTCACCTTCAGACCTGGGAGAGCATCCATCTCTTTGTGCCTCAGTATAGAGTCTGTCTACAAGGTCCAGTATTCTGGACCTTGGGGCATCTCTCCCCAGGATTTCCCAAACCCTGCATCTCTCAAAGAGCCACCAGGAGGCGCCCCACGCCTGCAGGTCCCCCTCACTGCTGCTCAGCGAGCAAGGTCTGTGGATGGAGGAGGATCAAAGCCTCCAAGGAACCCCTGTTCCCTGGAGGGCCCCCAAAGTGAGGCTTTCCTCTTCACACCCAATGTTTCTTTCCCTGGCCGCAGCTAGGCCCCCATCGCTGAGCCGGCCACAGTGCGGAGATTGTCCCACAGGTGAGCCTGTCACCAGGGCTGCTCCAGCTTCTACCAACATCAGGTTTCTGCTCTTACCCGGAGCCCCCGCCTGTGGATTTCTCAGCCTCAGTCCCAGCACAGTGACCAGTGACAGCCAGGGTCTGGTTTGGCCTGCTCTGGTCCTGGCCACAGCTGCTGGGCCTCATCCCATTCCAGGTTTCCATGGAGCAACGGTTCCCATGTCCGCTTTGTTCAGACTCATCCAGCACATTAACACTTAGGCCTAGGCCACCCGGGCTGGAGGTCAGGGCCTGCAAAGAGAACACTCACCCACCTACCAGGGCTTCTTCTGGCTCCTTCAGTCTTCCATGAAGATTCTACCTGAAAACCACCAGGGGTAAATAGCTCCTGAATTTTAAAAATCATTACATTTTTCTTTGGTTTTTGTGTCTATGAACACATACCATGTCAAGTAAGTGCTGGTCAGAGGACAGCTTGCAGGTGTGAATTCTTTCCTTTCACCACGTGAGTCTCAGGGATTAAACTCAGGTCCTCAGGCTTGGAAGCAGCTGCCTTTATCCACTCCACTGTCTAGCCAGCCCCTAAACTGTATGTATTTTTGAGTATTTGCAAACTGGATATGGTGGTGCAGATGTGTAATACCAGCATTTGCTATCTGAGATGGTTGCCTGTGTGCCCAGCACCCTCTCGAGGATTTTGCATAGGGGACCCTGCTGAACCTCTCAACAGCCCTGTGAGGGAAGGCTGGGCTTGACTCCATTGAACAGATGTGGAGCCTGAGACTGGGGACCTCAAGTGATTTGCTGATGGGCTTAACAGATGACCAGATCCCTACTGCCCCATCTCTCTTCCTGAGACTTTCTTTTTGTACCCCTCCCCCCCGACACACACACACACACACACAGAGGTCTGCAAGTGGACCCTGAGAGCCAGGAGATCCATTCCAGCTGTGGTTAGAGCTTCCAGCTCAGGATAAGCTCCTCTGCACCACCAGGCTTGATGAGAGTCAGGCTGAGACTGGGTCCCCTGTACAGTGGCTGTGTCGTGCCACAGTGACCCTAGCGGTTGGCACCACAGTTGCCAGACCCTCTTCCCAGAGGCCCTGAATCTGTGCTGGCTCTGTGCCCGGGGTGTCACTCTGTTCCCAGGGGCTCCTCCTCATGGCGGCTGCCAGCCTCCCTCCCTGCCTCCCATTAATCATGTGTGCAGGGTTTATTTTCTCCAGCAATTTATTTCAGTAAATGCAATCTGGGTGTGCCTGCAGGTGGGCAGGATGCTCCGCTGCAGAGTCACGGAGCCTGGCTTTATTGTCAGGGTGATGAGCATGACTCAACAGGCAGCTCCCCCAAGGAAGACACCAGGCCTAGCCAAGCCCTGGAGCAGGACACTGGGGACCCAGGGACCAGTCCCACCCCACATTGCTTGATGACCCCTGGTTTCATGCTCCACCATCTTTTCCCAGGTGACTAAAAAACCGGGGGTAGGGAGGAGACTGTCATCTCAATCCTCAGCTTGATACAAAACCCAGATTGCGGGGAGGGCGCCTAGTTTCCTGATCCAGTTCCTCCTCTGTGCTGCTGCCCCCCCAACACTGCCAGACCCATCCTGGAGGATAAACCAACTAACTAATGCAAAGCCTGCCACCCACCACCACCATGTTTACAGCCCCAATTCACCTTTCTGGGTCCTCTTATGCGCCATCACCTCCTCTGGCCCTTTCTGGTCAGTGGATGTGGCAGTCTGAGGCTGAGCAGAAAGAGATCCCAAGTCAAACAGGAGCTAGGCTGCCATGGATCCTGAGTCAGTCCTCCCAGTTATCTGCCCATTTACAGACCTTGGAACAAAGAGAGGGAGCAATGGGCTAGTGACAGGGGCCGTCCCTTTTCCTTATACCAAGCCCTCTATAGCCCCCTCTAAGGCTCCCTATTCATGCAGTGCCAGCTCCTAATCTAAAAGCATCTACTTCCTTTAGGACCCCTAAGACCAAGGCAAAGCGGCAACACCCCCCACCACAACCACTCTGCCAGGTTACCCCACCTATCAAGTCTGCCTCTAATGCTGCAGATAATTCCTACTGTCGCAAAGCCATTACCCTGCAAATGAGTTGGCATGTGTGTGTGCGTGCGGGGTGTGTGTGTGTGTGTGTGTGTGTGTGTGTGTGTGAGTGTGCAGTAGCAGGCAGAGCAGGAGCACCCTTTCCTGCCTTGCTCTCTGTAATTGCCTCCAGGGATTTATTGGCTTTGTGTGCTGTCCCACATCTTCCTGGCCTTTCCTCTGGTCCATGCCTGGAAACCCAACTCTCTTGGTCCTTAGGAGCAGAGCCTGATGCTCTAAGCAAGAGCTGGGTGTAGCCTGCAGAGGGATCCTTGATATAGATGCAGCCTCTCCAGCTCTGTGCCCGGAAGCTGGAAACAAAAAGGAGTGTCTGGGGTACCCCAGAAGACTCTGTGACCGCAGCCTTCATACCTTGTTTTTATTTCCCTCCTACTCTGGAATCAGGGGCACAAGATTCCCAAGAGACACTAAAGAAAATCTGGTAGCCCTGGGTTCTCTTTTTTCCTCTTCGCTCCAGGGCCCCAGTCCCCCAGCATCTCACCTGCCATTTGCAGACCCTGCTCCCAGGTGCCATTGCAGCTCCCCTAACTCTCCATCCTACTCCCTAGTTCCTCACTGACAGATTCATCACTGATGAGGAGGCAAAGCCTGCACCCCAGCCCTCCCATTTCTAGAACCTTCCATCCTTGTGTCGGTGCCTCAGGAAACCCCTGCAGAGCTGGTAATGAGGAGGTACCTGGCCACAGAGGTTGGCCTGAGTTGTAGTCAGGAGAGGGGTCTTTAGGAGCAGGCACAGTAGGAGTTGATGTCTTTTGTAGAGATGCTACGGGCCTTAAACAGCTATGGTGAAGGTTTGCTACTTTGTTATCCCTTGAACTTCACGGAACTGTGTTTGTTTGGTCGGTGTTTGCCATCAGTAAATATTTAGAGGTGAAATACTACGTCAACAAACACTATATCATCAAGATGGTTTCTGCCTCTCATACCTTTTAAAAAATACTCTCAATGCTTTGTCCTGGCACACATGCTACCTACTGGTTTTAAAGACCCCCCTAGTAAGGCAAGGAAGCAAGGTAAAAAGTAAAGTAAAAATAAGTCTCAGCTGCAGAAGCTAAGCCATTTATTTGTTGCTGGGTGACATAGTACACACCTACAGTCCCAGCACCAGGAGTCTGGGACCTTGAGTTTGAGGCCAGCCTGAGCTGTGACACTCTGTCTTAAAAAAATAAAAAGAAGAAAGAAATTAAACATTATTAATATTAATGAGCAGCCATTATTTCCAGAAATCTCATTTTGCATTGATGCAGATAGAAGTTTAAAGACAAACTGATAGAAATTAATATTGTTATAAGAAGGGCTCTAACTGAAGATTTTTAATGGAATTGATGAAATTTAATTTTAGTTTATGTGGAAAGCATGTACAGAAGTGACCCTGAAGAGAGCCGCGTGACTCCGGTGAATGCCTCGTCAAAGTCTCTGCCCAACTCAAAGACTCCCACAGGGTTTCACACCACCAGGCCTCAAACTCCCAATGTAGACAAGGATGACCTTGAACTTCTGAACCTCTTGCCTCTCCTCCTGAGTGCTGGGAGGACTGCCCCTGTGCCTAGTTTATGCAGTGCTGGGAATCAAACCCAGGACCTTGTATATACCAGACAAGTACTCCTCAGCCCCAGAGTTTTTTTTTCTAAAAAGACCATCTAAGCCAGACATAATTGCTCACCCCAGTAATCCCAGTACCCAGAAGACTGAAGCAGGAAAATTGCTTTGAGTTTGAGGTAAGCCTGAGCTACACAGTGAATTCTAGGACATACTGGACTACAGTGAACAGTGTACAGTGTCAAAACAAAAAAACAAAACAAAAAACTATCCAATGTTAACAAAAAGATCTGAAATCCTGATCAAGAAAGACATATTACAGAGGAGGAAGGATTTGTTTGTTGCTTTCCTCTTTGACGAAGTACCTGAAAAAAGGCAACTCAAACAGTGGTTTGTTTTGGTTCATAGTTCAAGAGGGGCAGAGTCCATCATGGCAGTCATGGCAGTGCGAGTGAGAGGCAGCTGCTCCCAATGCCCTGCTCACACTGCCCTACTCACACTGCCCTGCTCACACTGCCCTGCTCACACTGCACTGCTTACACTGCCCTGCTCACACTGTGCTGTTCACACTGCCCTGCTCACACTGCCCTGCTCACACTGCCCTGCTTACACTGCATTGCTCACACTGCCCTGCTCACACTGCCCTGCTCACACTGCGCTGCTCACACTGCGCTGCTCACACTGCCCTGTTCACACTGCACTGCTTACACTGCCCTGCTCACACTGCACTGCTCACACTGTCCTGCTCACACTGCCCTGCTCACACTGCACTATTCACACTGCCCTGCTCACACTGCGCTGTTCACACTGCACTATTCACACTGCCCTGCTCATACTGCCCTGCTCACACTGCGCTGTTCACACTGCCCTGTTCACACTGTACTGCTCACACTGCACTATTCACACTGTACTATTCACACTGCCCTGCTCACACTGCCCTGCTTACACTGCACTGCTCACACTGCCTAACTCACACTGCTCTGCTCACACTGCCCTGCTCACACTGTCCTGCTCACACTGCCCTGCTCACACTGCCTTTCTCACACTGCCCTGCTCACACTGCCCTGTTCACACTGCCCCTCTCACACTGCACTATTCACACTGCCCTGCTCACACTGGGAGGATTGTGGCACTCATCTTTCTCCTTTTTTGAAGTTCATGACTCTGTTTCTTGGAATGATGTTGTCTACGGTTAGGATGGGTCTTCCCACCCAAGTCAACTCTTCCTGAAAATACCCTTATGGACATGCCCCTCAGTTTGTCTCCATGGTAATCCTAGATCCTGTCAAATTGACAATCGGTATTAGACCATCACAAGGGTTAGTGAAGATTCCATATCAGAGTTGAAGGTGTTCAGTTACCAAATATCAGAAAAACACAGATTAAACCATGATTGGAAAAGGGGAGATAGATAGCAGGATAGCAAGGATGAAGAGAGATAGCAGAAAGGAAAGGAAAAAGAATGAAAGACAAAAGATGGGGGGAGAGGGAGGAAGAGGAAGAGAAAAAGATTTCACAGGCCTGTAATCCTAGCTACTGAGGAGTCTAAGGCAGGAGGGTTATAAATTCCAGGCCAACCTGGGATACAAAGTGAGTACAAAGTGAGCCTGGGCAAATTAGTGAGACTGTCTCAAAAGTGAAAAGTAAAAAGAGAATAGCTGGCATGGGCATATACTTGTGACCCAGCACTTAGGAGGTGGAGATGAGGAGCCTTAGTGCAGAGCGAGTCTGAGGCCAGTCCAGGCTGCTGAAGACCTGGTCTCAAACAGAAATAAAGGGAAAAATAACTAACTAAGTAAGAACTAATAAATAACAATAACTAACTAAAAAGAAGGCTGGGGATATAGCTTGATGGGAAAATAATTGCCTAATATGAGCAAGGCCCTAGGTTCAATCCTTAGGAAAAAGAAAGGAAGAGAGAGAGGGAGGGAGGGGGGGAGGGAGGGATAAAGAGAGGGAGGGAGGGAAGGGACAGGTAGAATTCTGGCTGTGAAATGGTTTGTTTTCTTTCAATCACAGGTTGGACAGTGGTCTGCAGTGATATGAGTAGTGGTCTGGGTATGCCTGTGTGGCTGGCTGAGGCAGGGGGATTGCTTAAAGTTTGAGGCTAACCTGAATAAAAAGGGAAGGAAGAGAAAGGTCTGCCCAGCCACAGAGGTCTGCAGGCAGATCCCACCGCTTCCTTGCTCTTAACCCTTGGAGCCCTCAGCAAGCAGCCCAGCTTCAGCATCCCCCACTCCCAGGCATCACCCCACCTTCCCAGGTCCCTCCTAAAGCCTAGGGGAGTCGGGAAGGTCAGAGCGGGAAGCAGAGCCGACAACCTGAAGGGAACTCATAATCATAAGGAAGCCCCTTCTCAGCCACCCTCCCTCTGGGGAGCCCCCTCCCACTGCCACTACCCCATGTCCCTTTTCCTTTTCTGGGTCACCACATCTTCCTTGCTGCCTCCCTGTTCGTTTGGAGAAGGAGCACCTTAGGAACTCCCCCGAGACCCAGAGCGATGACCCTGACAGCCCCTTGCAGAAAGACGTGTGCCAACTGCGTCAACTCTGTTACTCTTCCCAATGGGGTAGACATCAAGCCATCTTCCGGATGAATACGCAGGCAGAAGGAGAAGCCATCCATCCCTGAGGGGCTGTTGTCACACAGCACCCACTGGTGCTTAAAACAGACAGCAAACCACATGTCTGGGGCCAGGGCCTCAGGAGGGCCTTGCTGTCTCCAGGCCCCTGCCAGGAACCTGTTCCCAGCTTGTCTCCTTCCTCCCTGAGTTTCTGCAAGTCCTTGTTCTTTTGTAATTCCTGCTTGCCCTGTCACACAGCCTTCGTCTTATGGCCTCTGTCTCTGTGTCACATTGGACTGGGCACCCAGACGTCCTCACGGCCCATGCTGCAACCAAGGTCACATTCTGTGGCAAGGGGGTTGGAACTCCAGCATATCTTTTTTGGGAGATGATCTGGACCCCAGCAGGAAGTGACTCAGCCAAGCTCACACAGGAGTGCAGTCAGGCCTGAGTCACAGCTGAGTGGCCTCTCAGAAGCTCTGATGTCAGTCTCCTCTCACATTTCCGTGCATCCTTGGTGAGTTCATGGCCACCACTGTGCCCATCAGGCCGGCTGATGCCAATGCAGGTGTCAGTGTAGTGAGTGGAAACACTGCCCCCACAAACCCTAGGGGTTTCTTAAGCAAGTTCACCCTTCAGTCCCTGCTTGCTCCTGCTCCTTTGCTCTGAGGCAGGGTCTCACTATATATTGCTGGCTGGCCTGAAACTCACTATGTAGACCAGGTTGGCCTCAAAGTCACAGAAATCATCCTGTCTCTGTCTCTTGATGCTACATTGGGATTAAAGACATGGGATACCATGTGACCAAGGGACTTTGTAATGCAGGGAGGGACAGGCCCTCTGTGACTATGTGGATGCCTGAGGGAGGGAGGGAGGCAAGGAGGGAGGGAGGGGAATTCTCTTTCCCCAGAGCATACCTGTAAAGAGCTACACCATGGCGGCTGGGGGAGGGCCTGGCCTTTCCTTCCCACTGTGCCTCCCTTCTACCCCATCCCTCACCCCTTCCTCCTCACCTGAACTCACAGGTGCCTCTTGAGAATCCCCTAGTGCTTTCTAGAGACACCAAAGAAAAAGCCAATGTTTCCTCCCTCCTTCCCTCTCCCCCTTCCCCTTTTTAGGATGGAAGCCCTGAGGCTAAGAGCTTGTCTCTGCCTTTAGGAGGGCCAAGGTAGAGCTGCAGCCCTCCATTTGCCTGTGAGTCTCTTGAAATAAAATACCACATTGCCCCTGTCACCCAAATTAAAATCATCCAGGAATCTCATGGTGTGGGCGGGGAAGACTGCTCTGATGACAGCCAAGGGAGAGCCCTACCTCCCAGGAAGAGATTTCACATCCTTCTGACAATTTGTAGGATCCTAGGAGTCCAGATAAAGATGGACCAGTGAGGGACAGAACCACATCTCGACCAGGATTGCTCGGTCATGAATAATTTACCTTCAGTTTAAACCTAAATCCCATGTCAGCACCTCCAGAAGCAGACTTGGAGGGGGGGGGTTACTGGAATCTTTATTTGTTCCCCTTCCCAAGGTGACCACATTGAATACACCTGCCTCCTTAATTGGTGCATTGGTAACAACCATCCAAGCCGAGCTTGTGGCTATCATGGTCCAGTCTTTTATCTTAAAACCTTCAGTAACACAGACTCCTCTCCCTCTGAGTTTGGAGCAAAGGAAGAAAATTAACTTTTTGTTTTATTTAAGAGATATGATCCTGTTTTGTGTCCCAGGCTAGCTTCCAAGTCCTGAGGCTACACAACATCCTGCCTGTACCTCCTGGAACTATGGGTGGGTGCCCTGCACTGGGCAGTTTTGGGAGGGCCTGTGATTGGGGGTCACCACACCTCACGCAGTCATTGCCAGATACAGGGCAGGAATGCAACTCAGAGCCACAGAGCACAGCTTCCTCACCTCCTGCTCTTCTGCCCCTATTTGCTTCATGGTGGGGAATGACGTGCAGGGTGCAGAGGGGACACAGAGGGACCTTTAGTGACATCTGTGGCCCCTGATTTCTCTTCTCCATTTTGCCATCTCCTCTTTAGGCACTACCACCTCATCCCACCCCACCCTCTTTCATGGAGAAGGCTGGCTATCTACACAGTGAAAACCCTCCTTACAGCCTCAGTACCTGCCCAAGAAGCTACAGGCTTAGAGATGGCCATAGGCAGAAAGGACAGGACACCTCAACGCACACTGTTCATCACAGGCATGTGTCGGTCTCAGTCCCGGTGCCAGGGAACAGTACAAGGATGGAGCAGTACGCACTGCTCCCCTACACGGGCAGGTGGCAGATGACCAAACTCACAAGCGCAGATAGCTCTGACTAACCTCTGGGGCATCTCAATTTGTAGGGGACAGATCTGAAATGATGTGATTTTGTTCCAGGTCCTGCCCTGTGCTGTGTGGGTGAGAGAAGGGTCTGTCCCCTTCCTGCCATCCTACTGGGCTCAAAGCCTTATCTATACCAGCCAGGCAGAGTGAGGAAGATAGCTCCAGGCTGGCATCTCTGACCTAGCCAGGCTATGGCAGGAGCCCAATAGCCACACCTCTTTGCTAAGAACTTGGGGACCACATGAGATTTACCCCGTGATATACGTAGGTAACTCTAATCCCTAGTGTCACTCAATACACACAACAATCCATAGCTAGCATTTCCCCCACCTTCCTGAATGCAGTGTGTTGGTAACAGAGGGGGAGGGGGAGGGGTACTGTGAGAAACAGTCTTTTTGAAGAGAGCAGAGCCCCTGGTTGCATCATGTCCCAATTCCTGTACTTAAATACTTAACCAGAGAGGCCCTGTTCCCAGCATAAATCAAGGTGCCAAGGGTTTGGTTTTGGTTTTTATCCATAGGCCCGGTCTACCCCAGGTGATGATGGATACCAGGACAGCTGCCTATTTATGGCCCTTCTTTCAAGACTCCCTTCTGCCAGATCAGGGTCGCAGCGGACTGAAAACAATGCTGGACAGACTGAGCGGGCAGGGACAGGGAGAGTCTCAGAAGCTGCTGGGTCCTGTGCTCCCCGAACTGGGCCACAGTGGGGCCTTTCATCTCCCGCCTGTGCCTCTTCCCACCCCACTACCCCAGTGCAGCAATTACAGCACAAATTAGGAGACTTTGATCATCTTTAGAAATGGCCACACGGAGGAAGGACACTGCCAAGCAATTAGGGGCAGAGGGGCTGGGAGTTCAGTGGCTTGCTTAGGGGGCAAGAATGCCCAGGACACCCACCCTGTCCCCTGTTCTCCTTCCTACAAGAGTGCCTGCCCCCACATAGAAATGAACTCCCCTGGGGGGGGAGTAGAAGCAGATGGGGATCCCCCCTCCCTGCCCCTGCCCACCAGTCTTCCTCTGCCTGGCCCCCAGCCCAACGGTCAGCTCTTCTTCTCCATCTCAGCCCCTTTGAAGCAGCCGCAGTAACAAGGGCTGCTTTGATAGAAGGGGGCTCAGAGCTGGGACGATGAGACTTCAAAGGTGAGGGTCAAGCCCACTACCTCATTCCCTCCTCCAGTCCTGGCTGCCCTCCCACGCACCCCCCCTTCTGTCCTCTATATAGCCCCAGAGCACCATTTCCCTGAGGGCTCCCAGGAGGTGAGGGCCAGGTGAGGTGTACACCACTAGAAATGAGGATTTAGCATAAGACAATAGGATCAGGTGATTTGAGGGACACACGTCCTGTGCCCAGGAAGAATCACAGGAGAGGGTGCCCTCCAGGAAGAAAGAGGACAGGGTCTCCTGCCTTGGCCCCAGGTCACCATGCTGCTGGCTATGCTGCTGCTGCTGCTACTGTCCTCAGACTCCCAGACTGCCCATGGGCATCCACTGTACATGCGCCTGTCCCCCAGCACCCTGCAAGGTGAGCCGGTCTGGTCTGAGGAAACCACTGGGATGGGAGGGCATAGAGGAACTGAGTACAAGGGCAAGAAAGATGAGCTTGCCACTCACATTTACGACAGGTCCTCCTGCCTACCTGCTGGGAAGAGGGGCCTGGAACTAGAGTATAGGAAGGAAGAGAGGGCAGCAAGCGCTGCCAAGGGTCTCAGAGTTAGCAGAGTTAGAAGAGCCTGTGCCACCTTGGTAATTCAGGCCCAAAGGTGGACACCTCAGCCACAATCACTGGGTGTTGTCGGTGGTCAGTGCTTTTCCTCGGAAGCCTTTAAGAAAGGAACTTTCTAGAGAGTCTAGCCCAATTCAATTGAGCAGTGGGGACCATCTGCTCCCTACCTCTACGTCCCTGGTGCTCCAGGAGTCTACCCTGCTTCCCCACAGTCTCCCTAGGCAGCGTTCGAGAAGACTAGAAGGAGGCTCTCTGCCAAGGAGGTGTGACTTTGTGTCCCATGTCCCAGCAGTTCTGTCTGCCCAGGGGACTCAGGCACTTCAGGCTGCCAAGAGGAGTGCCCAGGGGGCCATAAAGCGTGTGTTGATGGAGATCCAGCACAGACTGCGTGAATGCCAAGGTTGTATCAGCAATGCTACCCCACTCACACTCCAGCAAACTTACACTATTACAGGGGCTCGTTTTCTGTCCACGCCCAGCACTTCCTTATTTTTAGGTTCCACCCTCCTTGGAGTCAGACTCTTTTTGAAAATCCAAGTGGAAGGGCTATGCCAAACTTGAGGCATATCAGGGAGGTGGAGAGAGTATGGGCTCAGGTGGTCGCAATTCATGGCCGCTGAAATCGTACCTGTGTGCTAGAGGGTGGGCCAAGAAGGAGGTGGTTGAGACAGATGGCACTCAGGCCCAGCACAGGGTGGAGATCCGCAAGGGGACGACAGTGAGGCTCAAAGGATTGTTTCTCAGCAGGACCTGGACGCCCCAGATCTCAAGCATCTCTCCGCCAGGACTCACCCGAGCCAGGTAAGACTAAAAGGCTCCGAGGAGCAGGGCCTCGATGCTAAAACAACTAGAACTTTTCCTTCATGACGCCGTTTCTGCCATTCTAGGACCATGTGGCGAGAGGCACCAGGGTGTTTCCAATCTGACCCGGGCTCACGGCCGCATAGTCGGGGGCAACACGGCTCCACCCGGTGCCTGGCCTTGGCTAGTGAGGCTACAACTTGGGGGACAGCCTCTGTGCGGCGGTGTTCTGGTGGCTGCATCCTGGGTGCTCACAGCTGCACATTGCTTCGCCGGGTACGCCGTCGAGACCCCAGGCACCTGCCCGGCAGGGCCACACAATCCGTCTAACCAAAGCGTAGCAGAGCAGGTCTCTGCTGCCCCCTAGCGGAAGCAGGCTCCCAACTCTGGGTCTCAAAAAGCCTGCTGCGAGGACTCCCCCCCCCCAGGGTGGGAGGGCACCTTGCTGAGGATTCTCCCACTCCGGGGGGCCGCCCTTGCCCAGGCCT
This sequence comes from Cricetomys ansorgei, assembly GCA_026225945.1. Lineage (NCBI taxonomy): Eukaryota > Metazoa > Chordata > Mammalia > Rodentia > Nesomyidae > Cricetomys > Cricetomys ansorgei. Next base: position 23,330,600 of record JAMJFZ010001796.1, read on the forward strand.
TCCGGGCTGCCCCTGGGACCACAATAGCTACATTTGCAGGGCTGGGCTTCCGAGGGGCCTCACAGCACTTCGGTCCTTGATGAGTGCCACCGTCTGCTTGCTCTGCAGTACCTCCAATGAGCTTCTGTGGACTGTGATTCTAGCCGAGGGCCCCCAGGGGGAGCAAGCGGAGGAAATACAGGTGAACCGCATCTTGCCCCACCCTAAGGTGAGAAGACACGCCCTGTGTCCTCGGGGCTGGGAACAGCACTCCAACCCTGTTCCTTGACTTTGTGCCACCACTGGCTCTCCAGTTTGACCCGCAGACCTTTCACAATGACCTGGCTTTGGTACAGTTGTGGACGCCTGTGAGCCCAGAGGGGCCAGCACGCCCAGTGTGCCTACCCCAGGGTTCTCGGGAGCCTCCGGTCGGCACCCCCTGCGCCATTGCAGGCTGGGGGGCCCTCTTCGAAGGTATTGCCAGCTAGGGCCTGGGTAAGCTGCAAGTAGTAGTGGAAGAACCAGTGGCAGAGTGGAAATAAACTGAGGAGACGGAGTTTGGGGAGGTTAGGGTGATGCTCAATCTCACAAATGTGGAGGAACCCAGGAGGGTCAGCAGAAGGGGTACCAAGGCACAGCCTCTGCCATCCGAACCGGGTCTCCTATATTCCTTCCTGTAGATGGGCCTGAGTCTGAGGCAGTGAGGGAGGCCCGCGTCCCGCTGCTCAGCCCAGACACCTGTCAAAAAGCCCTGGGACCAGGGATGCGTCCCAGCACCATGCTCTGCGCTGGTTACCTGGCAGGGGGCATCGACTCATGCCAGGTATGAACTCAAAGTGACGGAGGCACTGGATGTGCTGTTCCCCATAGCAAGGTAGCCCCCTTCTCTTTGGGATCTGACAGCTCCTACCAACCACCAAGTCGTCGTTAGCAAAATGAAAACAAGTGGTAACCACAGAAGCGGCCAGAGCCACCTTCCCTACCAGGGACGAGGCAGGTATAATTCAGAGACACTGTGAGTGCATTGTTGGCACTTGTCCCTTAGGGTGATTCCGGAGGCCCTTTAACCTGTTCTGAGCCGGGCGCGCGCCCCAGAGAGGTCCTTATTGGAGTCACCTCCTGGGGGGATGGCTGTGGGGAGCCAGGCAAGCCTGGGGTCTACACCCGTGTGGCCGTGTTCAAAGACTGGCTGCAGGCGCAGATGAGCGGTGAGCACCCACTGCCGATGGTTTCGCGGACATCTCTGAGCAAGCCGGTTTCCATCTCGCTGCTCTTGTCCCTGGGGATAGGGGAAATGGCGGCGGGTGTGTATGTGTGTGTGTGTGTGTGTGTGTGTGTGTGTGTGTGTGTGTGCTGCGGATGAGTGGCTAGTAAGCCCAAACTCAAGGGGTGACCTCCTTGCAGCGCCCCCTTCCACTCGCGAGCCTAGCTGCAGAGAACTTCTAACTTGGGACCCGAGGGAAGAGGAGCGGTCCGCGGACGCCACAGGGCTCTGCGCCTTCTACGTGCACCCGTGCCCGGGGCCCGAGCGCTCCTGTGCGCGCCTGGCGCTCCAGCAGTGTCTGCAGCGCCGGCGGCGGTGCGGTCAGTCCGGTTCTCCCCGGCCAGGGTAGGGGCCCGGGTCCCCCTGGGACGGCCGCTCAGACCTTTGTGCACCCGCAGAGCTGCGCTCGCTGGCGCACACGCTGCTCGGCCTGCTGCGGGGCGCGCAGGAGCTGTTCGGGGCCCGGCCTGGGCTGAAGAGCGGGATCCCCGCGCCTGCACGCTCCGCTCCTTCGCTCCCGAAGCCTCCCGGCCACTCTGCCCGCGAACAGCGGCTGTACTCTGGTATCCGCGTTCCCCAGCCAGGCGTAGGCCCCAGAGTCGTGTTCTATCTCAGAGCCTTGCCCGCTAACCCAGGTCTCCCCCAGGATCGCAAGCTGCAGAAACCTGGTTCCAGAAGCCGAGGCCGGAGCGGCGCGCAGAAGCGAAGGGTAATGTCGCCCCCTGCCGGCCTTCTGGAGAGGCGCAGCCAAGAGGCTGACTAGAGAGATGGTGGGCTTGTCCACTAAAAAGCTACAAATGACCACAGAGAAAACCCGCTCTCTCCCTCTCTTAGGGGAGAACAGATGACTTTTAAGGGAGATTTGTGGCACTGAGCCCTCTTTGGTGTCATATAGAGGCACTCTGCTTGCATGATCACGGAACCTCTACCAGCCTCGGTTTCCCCATCTGGCCCTGGAATGTCCACCCCTAGCTCAGTCTGCTGTCAGTTTCCTGATAGTCTGGGGGAATCGTCCCTTCTTGCAGGCTGCCCTGGGTTGGAGCCCCTGCAACAGAAGTTGGTAGCTATTCAGCGGACACATGCTTGGATCCTACAGATCCCGACTGAGCACTTGGCCATGAACTTTTACGAGGTAGGTTCCCCGCTGCCGAGGCTCCTACGCAGTGGCCTGGGAAAGCTGACCTGACTGGACACCAGTGCAGCGAAGGGACAAGGAGGATCCAGCTTGGGAGTGGGGGAATGAGCTGGGATAACAGGTGGATGTGAAGAAAGGAAGTAGAGAGGTAAGAGCAGAAGGGCTTACGGCAGTATCCACCTGATCAGGAGATGAGGGACAAGTATCTAAGTGAATTCCTAGGCTCCAGGAGGAGGGAATGACTCCCAGGTCAAACAGCACTCAGGAGTGTGTTGGGGGTCCTGACCTTCTCCCTCTGCAGGTGCTGGCAGATCTGGGCTCCAAGACATTGACAGGGCTCTTCAGAGCTTGGGTGAGGGCCGGCTTGGGAGACCAGAGTGTGGTCTTCAGGGGCCTGGTGGGATTGGAACCTTCTACACTGGCTCATAGTCTCCCCCGGCTGCTAGTGCAGGCCCTGAAGGCCTTCCGCTCAGCTTTCCTGACAGAAGGAGAGCCCCGGGGACCCTGGATGAGTGTTGGACAGGGCCAGAAGCTGGGAAAGGAGCACCACCGCCAAGTCCAGCCTCTTGTCCCCTGACTCAGGCAGCCCTATGAAGGTCATACTGCCCCCAGGGGCTAAGGAGATTGTATGAGCTATGGAAAACTCTCATTATTCCAGTTGATCTTGTTTGTGTGGATAGAGTGGGGGTCCTATACCTCACGTGTCCTCCCAAATATGTCACTAGACACAGTTGCTTTAATAAATGTTATTTGTAATATACATAAAACCTCGAGCTTTATTGGGATGAGAAAGGGGGGCATTAGATGAAAGTGGGGCAGGGGCCAGCCTCTTGGAAGCAGTTAACAGAGACCAAGAAGGAGCTGGGAGGAACCAGGAGTGGTGGCTCATGATTGTAATTCTAGCACTCTGGAGACAGAGGCAGGAGGATTGCTATGATTTTGAACCTAACATGGGCTACACCGTGAGCTCTAGGCTAGCCTGGGCTACAAAGCGAGACCTTCAAAGAAACAAAGCCAGGGGCTGGGAGAGATAGCTCAGTGGGCAAAATACGTTCTGAACAAGAATAATGATCTAAGGTGGTCAGGTCCTGGGCATCCAGGGAAAGCTGTGGGTGCTGCAGCACACCTGTAACCCTGCGCTGGATAAACAGGGGGGCAGTGGGGACAGACATGGCTTAGGAGTTCACTGTCTGTTCTAGCTTCCCCAGGCAAGCTCCAGGTTCAGTGAACAGGCCTGTCTTGAAAAATAAGGTGGAGGTGTTCAGCTGGATCCCAGCACCAGCCTCAGGGGTCTCCGTTCCCCTGTGGCTTTTCCTGTTTCCCTCTCACTTCCCGAAACATGGCTCCTCTGCTGTGACTTTCTCAAGGTGGTCAGTGTCATGAAGGTGTGCAAGTCAACCATGCCAGAGGCAGTGAAGAGCCAGGCTGTGCTCTTCTGCCTGAGTGAGAACAAGGACACTATCCTGGAGGAGGGCACAGAGATGCGGCAGGTGACGTGGGTCAAACCCATGACACAATGCTGGCAGACCAGGACTGCTGCTGTGTCCTCAAGGTGCAACCTGAGACTAATGACAACAGGAAGGATGACCTGCAGCTCATCTTCTGTGTCTCTAAGAATGCCTCTCCCCTCTGCATAAGAGCAAAATGATCCATGTCAGCTGCAAAGATGCCATCAGAAAGCTGACAAAGGTCTAGCATAAAGTACAACAGAAAAGTACAAAGAGGCCAAGGACCACTGCATCCTGACAGAGAAGCTAGGTGGCAGTACTATCATCTCCCTGGAGGGCAAGCCATTATGAGCTACCTCCAACCCCTTGCTTAGAACAAAGAACAGCCTCAGACCTGCCTGAGGTGTTGCAGGTGGCTCCCTTCTTGCCAGACTCCATGGGCATCCCTTCACTCCTTACCAAACAGTCTCCCCTATCTCTAGAGCCTCCTCCCCTCATCCCTGATGATTCTGGCCTTCTCAAACTGCTTTCAACCTTCTCATTCCTCTTGGGTAGAAGCAGATCATGATCCCCCAGGCACCAAGTTTGAAGGTGGGTTGTCTGATCTATCCCTACTTTAAACTTCTATCCACAGTCATTACTCTGGGCTTTTCTGTCTAGTCTGTGTGTAAATGAAATGTTGTGGAAATGACCCCTCCTTGCCCAAGTGGATCCCCTCCCTTTTTCCTTGGTCTTGGCTACTCATGGGAGCAGGATTGGTAAGGGAATCTTCAGTTAAAATTAAATAAAAAAGAAAAGAAAGCTCGGCAGTGGTGGCACACACCTTTAATTCCAGCAATCCAGGAGGCAGAGGCAGATATATCTCTGTGAGTTCGAGGCCAGCCTGGTCTACAGAGTGAGTTCCAGGACAGCCAAAGTTAAAACAGAGAAATCTTATCTCAAAAGAGAGAGGGTGGGAGAAGAAAGAAAAGGAGAGAAATGGGCCGGTGAAATGGTTTATCAGGTATAGATACCTGCTGCCAACCATGACAACCCGAGTTTGATTCTCAGGACCCACATAATGGAAGGAAGCAATCAATTCCTGCAAGCTATCCTCTGACTTCTCTACACATGTGCTGTGAAACAAATACACACATGCACACACACACACACACACACACACACACACACACACACACGGGGGGGGAGAATAAATTAATTAATTAATACGATAATTTTAAAGACAAAAAAATGCACAAGTAAAGGCAGAGGGCTAGCAAGACGGCTCAGCGGGTAGCAGCCTGACAACCTGAGCTACGAGTTATCCTCTAATGCATGTGCACACCCACACTGACACACACACGAAGATCAACATTGTAAAAACTGGTAAGACAGAGATTGATGGACTTTGATCTCCACAGGCCCACACTCAAGCACAGACACATGTGTATACACACGGGACACATGTACACATGCCATACACATATACCACATGCACAAAAGAAGCAGGAGGCAGGGCAGCTGCTAACATGTCTTCTACCTCCCAAGTGGCAACAGCTGGTCTGTGTGTCACCATCCTATCCATGGCTACCAGCGTGCTGCACACACACACACACAGACACACACACACACACAGACACACACGCGCACATGCACACTCACATGCACAGACATCATCATCATCCTCATCCTCCCAGCCACCATGTGTCCACCAAACCCCCCACCCCCACCCTCCCAGCTATCTGTGAAAATCTCTGCCTGAGATCTTTGCCTCCTACCCTTGGGCTCCTGCCCTGGCTGGCAGCCCCCACCCCCTCATCACCAGCCTTGAAGTATCATATTGCGTTTCCGGCCTCTTCTCTCCAAACCCCCCGGGCCAACCCAGCACCTGTCCCTCCGCTGCCTCATTCCACAGCCAACAGACTGAGAGGAAGACATAAGCCCCAGTCAGAAGTGGGGGATGGCAGTGCCTGTGCCCACACTAGGGCTGCTGGCTGCCCTTGCTGTGTGTGGTAAGGGAGGCCATGACTCCCTACCTGGGGGGCGTCCATGCCCACCCCAGCCCCTGCTGCATGGTCCCTCCCTAAAATGCCTAATTCCTCTCCCACTTTCTAACAGCAGGTACCCCACTCCCAGGGAGCAGCTGGCTTCCCTTTGCTCTGCCCAACCCAGGGCTGACCCAGTGGGATCTCAGGACAGTTTCCTGGGGTCCCATGACCCCCAGCTCCCTGTCCCTCTCCCCTACCCTCCCAGGCAGCTGGGGCCTGAATGAGGAGCAACGGCTGATCCAGCACCTGTTCAAGGAAAAGGGCTACAACAAGGAACTTCGGCCGGTGGCTCGCAAGGAGGACAAAGTAGATGTCGCAGTAAGCCTCACCCTCTCCAACCTCATCTCCCTGGTGAGTGGGCCTTCCCGGGATGGCCTGGGCTGGGGAGAGGATGGAGAGAAGGGACAGTTGCTCAAGGCCTCATCCTGACCAGCAGCTCTTCTGTGAGCTATGCCTTACTATCCTCTATGCCAGACGGTGCCGCAGGCCTGCAGCCACCCGAAGCTATCGGCTCTGCCTTCCACTGTCACTGCTAGTCTCTATGCTCTCCCAGACTCACTTCAGCAGCCTTCTGCCCCCTACTTCTGTAGTCTTCCAACCCACCTACCAGGCATTGGCCCTTCCAGCTGTCCCGTGGGAGCAGACAGATTGGATACCTGGTGACTGGCTCCGGTAAAAGATCTGTGGGAACCTTTAGGGACAGCCATCTTGTCTGATTACAGAAAGAAGTGGAGGAGACCCTCACCACCAACATGTGGATAAATCACGTAAGGACACTCTGCTAAAGGCCCAGCCCCTTTTCTACCAAGGCCTCTGCTAGCTCTGAGAGCATGACCAAGAAGCCTAGGGTCCTCTGTGTAAAATTGCCAACCCTGTCCTAATTTTGCTCTGTTGTTGTTTTGAAGTAAGGTTCTCTGGCCCTATTTTCCTGGCTGGCATAGAACTTAGGATGTAGACCAGGCTGATCTCAGACTCACAGGGATTCATTTGCCTCCGGAGCACTGGGATTAAAGGTGTGAGCCACCACACCAGCCCAAATTCACATTAGAAGTCACTCCTGTAATCAAAATTTCAGAACTGATAGAGGTTCATAACATAGGAACGAGTCTGCCCAAGATGTCTGTGACAGGCCTGAATCTGACTGAACAAGACTGAACAAGAGTTCAGTCTTCCCCAGGGAAGTGAGGAGCACCAGGGAGGGTGTGCAGTGGCAGAGTCCACTTCTGATGTGGTTTTGGACTTCTAGGCCTGGACAGACAGCCGGCTACAATGGAATTCCACCGACTTTGGGAACATCACTATCCTGCGCCTGCCCTCCGACATGGTGTGGCTACCAGACATCGTCCTGGAGAACAAGTTGAGAGGAGCCCTCCCAGGCCCCCATCCTCATTCAGCTTCCCTTCCTTATGCCCTACCTCCAACCTCCAACCTGCCCACCTGTCTGCCTTCATCATCTCCTGCCTCCCCCATTCCTGCCAATGCCAGGGCACACCTGATCATGGTTCCTATCCCACAGCAATGATGGCTCCTTCCAGATTTCTTACTCCTGCAATGTGCTTGTTTCTGAATCCGGCGACGTGACCTGGCTGCCACCCGCCATCTTCCGCTCCTCTTGTCCCATCTCGGTCACCTACTTCCCTTTCGATTGGCAGAACTGCTCCCTCAAACTCAGGTGCAGGGGCAGTGAATGACCAGAATCCCCTCAGACTGTGGCCTTCCCCAACTAGCCCTTCCCCCTCCACCACCACCTCATGCCCTCAGAAACCCCGTCCAGAGATTCACGGTTACTCTTTGCCCACTGCTCTCTCTAGTTCACTCAAGTATACAGCCAAGGAGATCACACTTAGCCTGATTAAGGAAACGGAAGGCAACCGATCCTACCCCATCGAGTGGATCATCATTGAGCCTGAAAGTTTCACAGGTACTCCGGCAGTCATGGCAGACTGGCCCTGGCCCTGGCACATCCGTGCATGTGCACAGTCATGTCAGCACCTCACACGCTCACAGCTGGGACACACACATGTGCAGGCAGGAACAGGCATGCAGACATACCTATGTGTACTGACCCAAAGAGACTCCAAAAGCAGAGCTGAAGGAAACAGGGATCCCCTCACACACAGGAGGTACTTGTGAGTATGGCAGGGTCTCTGAGGATGGGTGTGGCTGGTACAAAGATGATCAGGCCTCCCTGCACCTACAGAGCCTGTGGGTATGGCTGGGGAGGTCCCATGGATGGGTATAAGCCACCGTAGACCATCTGTGACTAGCTTAGCTCTATGGGACGTCCCACTCAGCCATGTCCAGCAGAAGAACCCGTGTCCTCTGGTTTCAGGACTGGAGCATCCTACATGAGAGTTTTATACTCATCTAATAGTCACCCTAAGGAAGAATGGCCAAAAAATATCACTAGAGCTTTGGTTTGGTTTGGTTTTCTTTTTTCTTTTCTTTTCTTTTTTTGATTTTTCGAGACAGGGTTTCTCTGCTGTAACTCTGACTGTCCTGGAACTCACCCTGTAGACCAGGCTAACCTCAAACTCACAGAAATCTGCCTGCCTCTGCCTCCTGGGAGCTTTGGTTTTTAACTTAGAAAACAAACTCAAAGGGCATGGTAATACACATCCCTGTAATCCTAGAACTTGGGAGGCCAAAAGAGAAGAACTGCTCCCAATTTCAAAGCCAGCCTCATCTACACAGTGAGCTCCAGGCCAGCTAGGGCTACATGCCAAGACCTGTTTCAAAAAAACTAACAAAACAAGAAACAAAATTCAGTGTGGTGGTTCATACCTATAATCCCAGTACTCGGCAGACACCTTCTGACTCATCTCATTGGCTCCTGACAGTGATTTTTAAAAACTCTATCTTTAACTGTCACACTACCTACTTTTGACTTGTTACAGCTTTTAAAAAAAAAAAAAGATTTACTTATTTATTTTGTGTATTTGGAAGTTTTGCTTATAGGTATATCTTCACACCAGAAGAGGGGTATCAGACCCCATGGGACTACAGTTATGGTTGGTTGTGAGTAGCCGTGCGGGCGCTGGGAATTGAACCCAGTACTTCTGGAAGACCAGCCAGTGTTCTTAACCACTGAGCCATCTTTCCAGCCTCTTGTGATAGCTTTTAAGCCAAAACATATTTCTTTTTAGAATACTGCACAGCTTTAGCTTCTATTTTTATTTCGAGGGAGGGGAGAGAACAAAACAGTACAAACAAACAAAAGCATAAAAGAATCCCCAGAAAAAGTCACAGAGGAAAATGTCTTCCTCGGAGACTGAACTTGCCAGCCCAACCCCCAGAGGTAGACCTCACAGCACTAAAGACTCCTCCATGCCTCCGCTCCCTCAGACCCTGACCTGCTTTGCTCCACCCAGCCTCTCATTCTATCCTAAGTTCCCTTAACCCTGCAGGTTCTTTGATCCAGCTTGATCCCGAGCTGTCCTTGTATCTCCCTCAGAGAACGGTGAGTGGGAGATAGTGCACCTGGCAGCCAAGGTCAACATAGACCCCAATGTCCCGATGGACAGCACCAGCCATCAAGATGTCACCTTCTACCTCATCATCTGCCGCAAGCCACTCTTCTATATCATCAACATCCTGGTACCCTGCGTGCTCATCTCCTTCATGATCAACCTGGTCTTCTACCTGCCAGGCGACTGTGAGCCTCATGCCCCACTCCCTGGCTCCCTGGAAGCCTCTCCCAAGGTCACCTAGCATAGGTGTTCCAGCCCTGCCCCTCTCTTCGTGGTGAGGGGAGCAATGATCACAGGTGACATTGGGTATAAAAACTCAGGCAAGTGGCAGGGGACCTGCATGTTGGGGTTCAACCAGGGTGCCTTGGAACTGAGTGGCAGGGACTGGCAAACAATAGTTGGTGCTGATCACTTACTCAGTGTTGTACTCACAAGGTTTTGAGTCAGGGAGTTTGAGGTTAGGCTACTTGTCCAGATCACTCAGCTAATAAGCTGTGGAGCCAGGATTTAAAGCCAGTCACAGGATGACACACCCTAGAATGCTTATCATGCCATTGTGAACAGTGGTTGCAGAGCCCACCATGGGGGGACTTTGTGGACTCCAAGTGTGAGCTTCCAGCTAGGTCTGATTCCTCAGGTGGAGAGAAGACATCAGTGGCCATCTCAGTACTCCTGGCCCAATCTGTCTTCCTGTTGCTTATCTCGAAGAGGCTGCCTGCCACATCCATGGCCATCCCTCTGGTGGGCAAGTGAGTATAGCCCAGCCCAAACTATCCCTGCCCATGCCTCTGCCCTTAGTCCCCAGCTTCACACATGGTGTGTGCCTTCAGGTTCCTGCTTTTTGGCATGGTGCTGGTCACCATGGTCGTGGTGATCTGTGTCATCGTGCTCAACATCCACTTCCGAACACCCAGCACCCATGTGCTGTCCGAGGGAGTCAAGAAGGTGAGCTTTTGACTAAAGCTGGAAACCGTGTCCTGGCCAGGAGAAGCAGTGAGGGTGACAGGCCTGCTCAGAAGCAGCAGGACCAGAGTGAGGACCTGGGTTCAATCTTCAGCCCCACCAAACTTTAAAAAATAAGGGGCCAGTTAGATGGCTCAGTGGGTTGGAGCGCTTGCCACCAAGCTTGACCACCTGAGTTTGAACCCCAGGACCCATGCGGTAGAAGGGAGGATTGACTCCTGTGGCATGTCCCTTGCTGCCACAAGAGTGGTGTGTGCCCCCCTGCACACATATACACCCACATACACATACACATAAACAAATTTAATTTTTTAATTAAAACAAAATTTAAAAGTAAGCAGGTGAGGACACCGGGAACAAGGTGGTTGGGACAAAACTGTCTTTGCTCTCAGCCACTGAGGGCCAGCAGGCTCTTCTGAAACAAGTTCTCTTCTGCACGATGGCCCTGTAGTTCTTTAATGGCTTTTGCTTTAATTACTTGAAAGGAGAACTCAACATTTGAGCTTTTATTTATTTGAGATGGGGTCTTACTGTACAGCTCACAAAAAAGAGGGGAGCATGAGTATCTAGCATGGGTATACCGTTGGTAGAGTGCTTGCCTAGCATGCACAAAGCCCAGTACTGAATGTGAACCCAACCTGGTGGCACAGGCCTATAATCCTAGTGGGAGGGCCAGAAGTTCAAGGTTACCCTCAGCTACATAGTGAGTTCTAGGCCTGGTATACATGAGACCTTGTTTCAAATAAAGAGGAGAAGGAGGAAGAGGAGGAGGAGGAGGAGGAAGAGGAGAAGGAAAAGGAGAAGGAAAAGGAGGAGGCTGGGGTGTGGCTCAGTAATAAAGTATATGTTCAAACTCTTGATTATCCTGCCTCAGCCTTCTGAGTGCTAGGATTAAACCATGTACCCCAACCCTCAGCTTCTTTCTGTTTTTAAGATTTGTTTCCAGTGACTGTGTTCTGTGCTGTGCTGTGAGTGATGAGAGAGGGCTGAGAGCATCCTACATGCCAATCAGTGGGGGTCTGGGAAACAGACGATGGGGTCCGCCTGAGAGCTATGTGAGGCAACCACGGACATCAGAATGTGTAAAGGTCACTCCTCATTTGTGAAATGTCCATCTTGTGTCCCCTTGACTGATAAAGTTCTTCCTGGAGACCCTGTCCAAGCTCCTGCACATGTCGCGCCCAGCAGAGGAGGATCCCGGCCCCAGGGCTCTCATCAGGAGGAGCAGCTCCCTGGGATACATCTCCAAAGCCGAGGAGTATTTCTCACTTAAGTCCCGCAGTGACCTCATGTTTGAGAAGCAGTCAGAGCGTCATGGACTGGCTCGGCGCCTCACCACAGCCCGTGAGTGCTGGTAGCCTTGGGGTTTGGCCCATGTGTGAGAGGTGGGCAGGCATAGGCATGATTCCTGCCCATGGCCCATGTCTACAGGCAGGCCTCCAGCAAGCTCTGAGCAGGTCCAACAGGAGCTCTTCAGTGAGCTGAAGCCAGCTGTGGATGGAGCAAACTTCATCGTCAACCATATGAGGGACCAGAACAGTTACAATGAGGTGAGTGACCTGTGCTCACCATGGAATCAGATGTTCAAGAAGTATACCTAGATGGAGTGAATTCTGTCTTCCCCTCATGTACACATGCCCACTTAGATGAAGAGATGCATGGTGAGTAAGGGCCCCTTGGCATATGTTCTCCCAGGAAGGCAGATCTCCTTGGTGAAACCCCACAGCATCATTCTGGGCCAGGCACAAGCTCAGGGGCATACATACATAGACACACAGCCCCACCCCACCAGGGCATAGTCTAAGTACTTTGTAAGGTCCCTTCTTTCTGCTCAGATACTACAGATGGTATCAGATGTTTATTATATTTATTTCATTATTATGTTACATCTGTGGTGCTAGGATTTGGACTCAGGACCTTATGCACGCTAGGAAAACACTGTGACACTGAGCTACATCCTCAGCCCAACACTAGACCTTTCGAAGGCAGCCATATTGGATTGTTTACTCTTAGACAACTTTTTAACAGTTCTCCATCGTATCCTCCTGTTCATATATAGCTAGAAGCAGCCCTGAATGGCTTGGGCCCCCACTGAGAGTAAAGGTGGGTCCTGACCCACCCTATGTGCTACAAGTATGTGGTGCCCCCCCCAAATACATAGAAGCCAATCCTGTGTGCCTCCATTTCTGGGCCCTAGCTTAGAGATGTGGGCCTGCAGTCTGAGGACCTCCTTCACCTCATGGTGTCTTGCCCCTACTTGTAGGAGAAGGACAACTGGAACCAGGTGGCCCGCACAGTGGACCGTCTCTGCCTGTTTGTGGTGACACCCATCATGGTAGTGGGCACAGCCTGGATCTTCTTGCAGGGTGTCTACAACCAGCCCCCACCCAAGCCTTTCCCCGGGGATCCCTTCTCCTACAAAGAGCAGGACAAGCGCTTCATCTAGAGCAAGCATGAATGGACAGCCAGGGAGAAAGCAGTCTGAGAATAGCAATTAGTTCCTGGCCTTGTGCTTGCGCCTAGCTGATGCTATGTGGCTGAACTAAGGTCATGGTAGGAAGCGGCCCCTCCTAGGAGCAATTCCTTTCTAAATAAAGGAGAAGACACTTGAGATGGGTTGGGAGTGGACGTGATGAGAGCAATGTGGAGAGAGGCAAGGGGATCGCCTCAGGGAGGTGACCCTGGGACTGGCTTCTTGGATAGAGCACTGTAGTGGTCCCTCAGCTCGAGCCTCTTCTCTGCCTCGCTCCTGTCCAGGGCAGGTCAGAATGAGCTTCCTGTTTTCTTACCTTCCTTCCCCTACTTATCCCCCAACCTCGGGCTCCCAGTGTCCACCTGGGGCCCAATACGGGGCCTCCCTCTCCATTCCCCAGGGGAAGGTTTTCTATGATGAGGGGACTGTCTAGAGTGTCATCTGCCAGCCCTTTATTCCTTGGTCCTTCTGAGAAACTCAGGACTGGTGTGACAGGGTCACGTTTGGGACCAATTAAGCCCCCATAAGCCTGAGTCAGACACATCCTAGAACAGCAGAACCCTAACGTGCACTCACACCAAGTCCCTTCCTCCTTGTCTCCAGGCTCCCCAAACTAGGGTTGCCTTGCAATATTTGAGGCACATTTATGATAAAGAATTGTCCGTTGTTTATCTGGAGTTCAAAGTTAATTGTGTACCTAGTCTTCTTACTGACTACAGCCGTCAACCTATCCTAAAGGAAGCTGGCATTCAGACCTCTCCCAAGTCCCACCAGTCACAGGAACAAGGAGAGGAAGCCGGAGTGTAGCCTGCAAAGCCTACCTCTTGATTCACATCTTGAGGCAGCCCCTGACCTCTGTACCGGGCAGTTCCGAGTAACAAGTAGATGGGGTAGAGGTGCTGCTGTGTTTCTTCAGAGAACAGCTTCTAAGACAGTGCTGTTCTTGCTGAGCATGGTGGTACACACCTTTAATCCCAGCACTTAGAAGCAGAGGTGGCTCGATCCCTGTGAATTCAAGGCCAGCCAAGGCGTCACAGTGAGACTCTGGATATCCAAGACAAAGTGGCCCCTCCCTTCCACTCTCCAACTCTCTTTGGGAAGCCATCTACAGTGCTGAGACTGCAGGAGAGTCCACCGAACAACAGCCACATGGGGTCTTTCTACCCTTGGAGGACTCCAGATGAGAGCTGAGCTGCTTCCAGGTTCTGGACCCTCAGAAACTGTGTGGGATAATAAATGTGTTTCGGGGCACAGAGTTTGTTGTACTTTGTATCACTCATGTGATGATTGTCAGTAACCCACCGCTCCTGTTGTAGCTTTGGTTTTATCTCTTTTACGATGCTGGGAATGGAACCCACAGGCCTGCACATGCTAAGCAAGCGTTCCCGCCAGTTAGCCAGTTCCCGCCAGTTAGTTCCCAACCCTTACACCTGCACTGTCCAGCCCTTAGCTTCAGTTTCTTCACCTGCACTATGCATGCAGTGAGCCCCACTCACAGGTTGCTGTTAACCCTGAATTTGCTTGTCAGGGTAAAACTTAGGGAACTCCAAGAGTGGTTTCTTATCCTGGCCCTCATTTGTGGACTTGGGTTACAGGACACGGGCAGAAGGGTTGTGACCAGGACTCCTGCGTCCTAGCCTAACACTATGGCAGAGAGGAGTCCAAGATTGAGGGCGGGTGGCCCAACTATTCACCTCCTTGTACAGACATAAAGTCTTCACAGCTCAAACTATTTTCTCAGAGAGCAGTAATGTCATTTGGTCCTGACAGCAGCAGGTAAGGTTTTGAATCTTGAGATGTGATTGAGGAAAGCCCATTTCAACCCAAAACTGACCCTAGTTACTTCCAGAGTGATGTAATGGAAGGCGAAGTTCCGGATAAGCAGCTTGACCCAATACATACCAGACAAGCAGGTAGTCCAGGACTCCCCAGAATCACCCAGCCATCCCAGCAAAGGCCCTCATCTGCCCCCACTGGCTGCATCTCCTTGCCACTCAGCCGCACTGCTGGAATCCTGACACAAGGTGGCGCTGCTGGCAGCAGGCCCAACAACTGATAGGGCCCTCCTTGTCCCAGTGGAGGAGACTGTGGACACTCCGGAGGTGACAACCCCCAAATGCCACACTCAAACAAGGTGCCTTTTGCAAAGCTCATCAGCATCCTGAGGTGCGGTCAGAACTGGTCCTCCACAGTTGACTTGGAACCCTATCTCCTTGTGGCCCAGGATGTCACATTCATAAAGCAGCTTCCCAGGAGGCAACAGGGTAACCTGTACTTCCCAGTCCGGCAGATTGGCCAGTCCTCTCAACAGGTGGCGCATCCGGCAGGAGTGAACTAGGCTCCAGGGACAAAATGCAATGAGTCATAGCCACAGCTGAAGCAAGCAGGTGTCCTTTTTCTCACAGAGTAAGAATTTAGAGGTGGTGATGGTTGAACTGGCTTAGTTGTCCAAAATTCTAAACCCAAATTCTTGACTCCCACATCTCACTGGCCTTTTTACTCATGTTTGCGCCTCGGGTTGGGAGCTAGCTGCCACAGTTCCATATCTTACATCTATCTATGTTCTGGCAGGGAAGGGGCCTGCCATTTGTTGTTCTTTTTGTCATGAAGCAAAGCTTCCCCACCAGGGCAGTCAGTGGAGCAATTGTCTAGAATGCGCAGAGCCCTGAGTACCGTCTCTAGCCCCGCCGTGTAAAATGTGTCATCACAGTCGATGGGAAGGCAGAAGGCATGAGGCTCAGAGGCTCAACTTAGCTGCATGGCTGGCTTGAGGCCAGCCAGGGTTGCACAAAATTGTGTCTCCAAAAAATAAATAATTAATTAATTACAAAAGAGTAGGCTTTGGAAAAATGGGGGAAAGGGCAAGTGAGAGAGCTCAGTGAGCAAAAGCTTTTGCCACAAAAGCCTGATAGTTTGATCTCCAAAAGCCACATAGAAGAAGGAGAGAACACATTCTAAAATGTTGCTCTCTGGGCCAGGCATGGTGACACATGTCATTAGTCCTAGCACTTGGGAGGCAGAGGCTGGTGGATCTCTGAGTGTGGGGCCAGACTGGTCTGAAGAGTGGGTTTTAAGACAGCCATGCATACCCAGAGAAAACTCTGTCTTGAAAAGCCAAAAAAAAATTGCTCTCTGACCTCTGACCTCCATATGCACATACCATGGCATGCACAGGTCCCTCATACACATAATCATACAATAATAACACAAACTTAAAAGAGAAACCTTCCCACAAACTCCCACTGCTCACACCACTGAAGCATCTTGTCTTAGTTAGTTAGGGTTTCTGTTGCTGTGATCAAACACCGTGACCAAAAGCAATTTGGGGAAGAAAGGGTTTATTTCAGCTCACAGTTGCAGTCCATCATAGAGTGGAGTCAGGCCAGGAACTCAAGGCAGGAACCTGGAGGCAGGAACTGAAATGAAGTAGAGGCCATGGAGGAACACCGCTTACTGGATTATTTGTTCATGGCTTGCTCAGCTTGATTTCTTAGACAATTTGGTATCACGTGCCCAGGGGTGGCATTACCCTCCATAAGCCAGGCTCACTCACATCAATCACTAGTCAAGAGAATGCCCTAAAGATTTGTGTACAGGACATCTGAATGGAGGCATTTTCTCAACTGAGATTCCTCTTTCCATATAATGCTAGCTTGTGTAAAACTGATAACAAACAAACAACAAGCCAGGCTCCTTCGTGTAGTGTAGTCATGTAATGACTTGGTCAATGAGATGTGAGCCTGGAAAATAAGTACAGCCATCCCTCCGTGCCTGTAAGTTTAGTATCTGTGGACTGAAAATATGTAGATGAAAAACATGTGCCTGGACTGTGCACAGATCGACTTTTCTTGTTATTATTCATTGATCGATAAAGCATGACTTCCATTTGTACAGCATTGACACTGCATTAAAAACTGACTCCCCATGGGGACCGAAGAGATGTCACTAGTTAGCTTCTCCAGCCTTTGTAACAGGTGGTGGCAAGAGAGAAGCAGCTGGAACAAAGAGAGACCTGCACGTGTGCTTTTCTCTTAATTGGCTTTTCCTCTCCACACTGGACTCTCCCAGGAGACCACCCTGCCTAAGTGACTTGCCCTGCAGAGAATTGAAGCCAGCTCCCAGACTTCTCTCTCAGAGCAAACAAGCAGAAGTTGTTGGGGTGAGGGGAGAGAAGTCTAACATTCTCCCCTTTCTCTCCCAGACACCTGTGGCGAGGAAAGGGTGGATGGGGCTGGAGGAATGGTAGGTGGCCACTGCTCACACCACTTCCTGAGTATGCAGACCATTGCTGAGCTTTGACAAAGTGGGCTGGATGAGTGTTAAGAATTGGAGACACTGATGTGCAAAAAAGAGTGAGGGAAGTGCATTTGGGGGACACCAGAGAGCAAACAGTGGGGGCAGGGGTTGCTGAGGTAGAGAGGAACCTGTGGCTTTGGAGTCTTCGGAGAGAGGGGGTCTCTCAGGTGCATTGTGAACGAAGCCTCGTGAAAAGCAGGAGCCCAGAGAGATCGGACACCTAGGACAAGCCACCCACAAGGTATCTCAGTGGATGAGGAGTCCATGAGAGATGGCTGCCACCACCACTCCCTGCCCCCATCCATAGAGTCCTGTTGAAACAGCGAGGACTCGAGGCCCTTCAGGGGGCCAGGTTCGGAGCCTGACTTCCAGTCTCTAAAACATGCCTTAATGTCACAGATATCTGCTTGAGCGAGGAATATAGGCATTGGAGTTGTCCAGTGCCCTTCCTTGCCTGGAAGCTGCCCATGTGGTAGCACTTACAGACAGCACACTAATACATGCTGACCAGACGGCTTGGAATGATGACCACATGACAGGTGGCCCAAGAATTGGCACAGCCAGCAGCAAGTCTCTGCTCCCAGATCAGCCTCAACCCTACCCTTCGATGGTGAGAAGCCTAGAAGTAATGGGCTCATTCCCCAGACCTTCTTTCCCCTGTGGTTCCCCTCCTCTGACTCTGGGGACACATCCTCAAATCTGGCCTGCCTGCCCCAGTGGACCATATGTCTTCTTAAGCAGCTTGACATATCCGTGGGTCTCCCCAGCCTCCCACAGGACCTTCCATTACCTGTCTGAGAATTTTATGAATCACAGCCCCACTGACAAGCTGCTGTCCACAGTTGGCCTAGTCACAGGAACTCCCACATTCCAGATCTTTCTCAGTTCTCCTAATCTCAAAGCTTGCTAGGTCCTCGTCCCGTTTCAGGGCCTAGGAGAAGTTGCCATGGTCCCCTGACCCATGTCAATACAACAGTCTTCAATATGCTTGCAGCCTTCTTCTCCAAACTGTGACCTATGGGGTCACATGCCTCCCAAGATTTAGCCCCACGTGCTTGTAAATGAAAACAGGATATGACACTGTCGAAAGTTAGACACCTTGTTGGTGCTTCATTCCTGTGTCTCGGTCCAATGGAGTGAACCGCAGAGGAACGAGGTCGTTGGGAAAGGGTCGAGGTACTAAGGCATGTACCTTATACCTCATGTATAAGCCACACCTGCCCAACACCTCCACACCTCCCTGAGACAAAAGGAGGCTACCAGATCAGCCACTACTGGCCTCCTCAGCAATACCTCCTCTTCCATACCCAGCTTCCCTTTGCCATTTGCTAAGTCTCCTAGCTGGAAAATAGGCACAGGGCTGAAGCAACTAAGTTTGAGGGTGGGTTGCCTCCGTTGGGACTATTCCATCCCTCTTCCCTTGACTAGCTCAGGAAATCTGAGCCCAGCATTGTACATATCCTGGAACAGCTGACAAGGCTGTGGTCAGACAGCTGGTGGGGCCAGCTAGGGCTGCAGGGATGGTTGGGATGGGAATGTAGGGCTGACACATGACACCCCAGCCCATTCCACCTCAACCCCCGGACCCGGAGAGCCACTGTCCCACCCGTCACTGGGCAGAGCTGAGGCACCATGCATGGGGGCCAGGGACCTCAGCTCCTCCTGCCACTGCTGGCGCTCTGCCTGGGTGTGACACAAGGGCTATGAGACCTAGGGTGGGGTGTGTGGAAGAAACAGATCAGGAGTGCAAGACTACAGTGGATGGAGGGTCTGGGGGCTATCTGTGATCTCCCTAGCCCGAGCACCCTGAGTCTCCACCTTATCCCTCTGTGCCTCCCACTCCTATGGAATGAGTCTCCCTGTCCATTGCAGGGGCCCAGAGCCGCAATCAAGAAGAACGCCTGCTTGCTGACCTGATGCGAAATTACGACCCCCATCTGCGGCCTGCTGAGCATGACTCAGATGTGGTCAACGTCAGCCTGAAGCTTACACTCACCAACCTCATCTCCCTGGTGAGCTGCAGAAGAGGGGAATGATGGGCACCAGGCCCCCAGACTTGCTGGGGAGATGGAATCTAACAGAATCGGAACAGCAGAGGGTCTGTCCTACAGTGGGGAGGCCAGGGCTCATGAAATCCTTGTGGCTATAAGGTGCTGCTAAAGGGAGGCTGAGAGTCTCCTGGTTCTATCAGTATCTGGTCGAGACATTGGGTCCTTGGGGAAGAAAGGCATGGGGGACTTAGCCCTCTCTTCTGTACTCCAGAATGAACGAGAGGAGGCCCTCACAACCAATGTCTGGATAGAAATGGTAAGAAGCTGCTTGCTGAATCTTTCTGTTTATCACAGTTGTCCCACCCTGCCCCAACCTCTTGGGCCCTCTAGGCTGGCCTGCCATTCCCCAGCCCCATGTAGCCCAGGACAGAGGCCCAGCAACTGCCTCTTCATCTATAGCAGTGGTGTGACTATCGCCTGCGCTGGGACCCACAAGACTACGAAGGCCTGTGGATACTGAGGGTGCCATCCACCATGGTCTGGCGGCCAGATATCGTGCTGGAGAACAAGTGAGGGGGTTGGGGGCTTGGGCAGGAGGAGAAGGATACCAGGGTCTAGGAAAAGGAAAGTTGGAGAGAGAGAAGAGGAGAGCAGGGGGCTGCAGGGTGCCAGGCTGAGGGTGGGACCCCAAGCGTGGACACTGGCCCAGGGCCAACAGACTTGAATCTGGCCCTGGCTCCCTGTAAGGTGTTAGCCATCTGGATGGGCTTTTCCTGTCCCTGTAACCTGGAACCAATTTTAACAACTAGTGAAACAGTTAGCGGTCATCAGGACAGACACAAAATGGCTCATTCAGGGTCAGGTACTCTGCAAGAGCTTGATAGTGTTTGCTATTTTGCCGTTGTAGTTACTAATATGGAGAGAGAGAAGCAGAGATTACAAGATGGTTGTGGGGGTGCTGTTGCTCCCAGACCTCTGTACTCATCTCAGGTCCAGAGCAGAGACGACCTGAGGTTGCTGGGGTTGTATGAGTGGTATCAGATGAAGGTCCATTGTGGAAGGTTGGGGAACTGGTGCCCTTAGGTCTCATCCATGCAAGACAGAGACCTAGTTTGGGGCTGTGGGATCTCTGCCCACAGCTCTGTATGAACACTGGCCTATGCACACAGTGTGGACGGCGTCTTCGAGGTGGCCCTCTACTGCAACGTGCTGGTGTCCCCTGACGGTTGTATCTACTGGCTGCCGCCCGCCATCTTCCGCTCCTCCTGCTCCATCTCTGTCACCTACTTCCCCTTTGATTGGCAGAACTGCTCCCTCGTCTTCCAGTGAGACCACTGATGGAGTGGGAGAGCTTCAGGGAGCTAGCTGCTCTAGGAGGGAACTGGGTAGAGATGGGAGACAAGTAACGGGAGCACCTCAAGGCTGGGTGGCCTGGACTCATCACCTCCGGGCCTCTATACCTATCAGGAGGTGACACCTGAACATGTGCTTTTGCTAAGTCCTCTCACCCATTCTCCTTCATTGCTCCAGTTTCCTGCCTGTGTCCCAAGGGGAGACACTAATGTCTGGAGTATGTGGGTAAGAGCACCCAGGCATACCTATATACAGAGAGAACCATAGATGGGCAGGGCATTCTAGAAAAGAGAGACCTGGTCAAAGCCAGAATTTGACCTGAGCCACACATGGGAACTCTGGGTCTCAGTTCCCCCACCTATAAGCAGTAAATGGAGGACTTGGGAGGAGTTGTCAGGACTCTAAGAAGTCCTCTTATGGTAGGCTTATATTTCTACTTTATGGTCTTGGTAGCAGTAGGAAAGACAGAGTGGCCCTGAACCCTTTGGCCAGGCAGTAGCACTGAGCCCCAAAGGGCCTGTGTTCCCAAGGCCCTGCATGCTACCACCAGAGGTTGCTGGAGAACCCAGCGTGTGACACTGCATATGTCAAAGCCCAATGCCCGTAGCTTCCTTTAGACGACCATGTCTGCATCCTCATGAGCAGGCCTCCCTTGCTTCACTTTACCCTCTTTCTGCTCCTGACCTACAGGTCCCAGACTTACAGCACCAGTGAGATCAACTTACAGCTGAGTCAGGAAGATGGGCAAGCCATTGAGTGGATCTTCATTGACCCTGAGGCTTTCACAGGTAACCCCAGCTGGGAGTCCCTGTGGTCTGCTAGGCCAGTCCAAGGCCATGTCCTCCCACACACCTTAAGATGAAAACTACAGTGTTTCATAGACTATAGCTTTCAGAGGATCCCAATAGAAATCCAGGTATGGTGGCGCATGCATATGACTGAAAGTTTGAGGCTAGCCTGGGCTACACAGTGAGGCTGTCTTTAAAGACAACAGCAGGAGGGCTGGGAAGACAGACAGCCCAGTGGGGTAAAGCATCTACTGCAAATGCATGAAGGCCAGAATTCAGATCCCCATAAACCACATAAATGCTGGTTAGGAGTGGCAGCCTACCTGTAATCCCAGCACAAGGCAGGCAGAAACTAGAGATTCCCAGAGCAATGCTCAAGTGACACCCCTGCTTCAGTATAAAAGGTGAAGAGTGATTGAGGAAGACACCTCTGTCTTCAATATGTACACACACACACACACACGCATGCATCCACACATACTCATGCACCTACACACAGGAGTGTATACATACCTGTACACACACATGCATGCACACATGTATCACATATACATGCAGAAAAGGATCCAGTGAAGTTCTGAGTTTTACTACAATAATTACTCTAAATTTGGGATGGGGGGGTCAATATTCAATTTCCCATCCCACTTGTGTCCCTGTGTACTGGTGCTTAATAAGGTACATGCTGCCGCTGTGACTTGGTTGTTCAGGCCATACATTTACCCTGGTCACATCCCCTGTGCACACCACAGAGAATGGAGAATGGGCCATCCGGCATCGGCCGGCCAAGATGCTTCTGGACCCTGTGGCACCTGCTGAAGAGGCAGGCCACCAAAAGGTGGTGTTCTACCTGCTCATCCAGCGCAAGCCCCTCTTCTATGTCATCAACGTCATCGCCCCCTGTGTGCTCATTTCCTCTGTGGCCATCCTCATCTACTTCCTTCCTGCCAAGGGTACCTGGGCCTCTGGGAGGGCAGCAGCATAGAGGCCCACAGAGTGGGCCATGGCAGGCCCTGATCTCGGCACAGGGTGGCAACAGTCCTAGAACAGAGGGCAGTGGGCTCCCTGTAGGGTAAGGGATTTCTCAGGGGTTTTGGGGGTGGAGGAACATGCTCTGAGGGCATCTTGGTCATGGGCAGCGGGCGGCCAGAAATGCACAGTGGCCACCAACGTGCTCCTGGCCCAGACCGTCTTCCTTTTCCTCGTGGCTAAGAAGGTGCCTGAGACCTCCCAGGCAGTGCCGCTCATCAGCAAGTAAGCCCAGACCCCACACCTGCTTCCCACTCCTCGCCACCCCTACTAGGGGTCAAGCCATGGCCTTGCTAAGCAAGTGTTCCACCAGTGGGCTATATTCCCAACACCCCCTTCCCTTCCTGCGGCTTTTCACATGACCTTCCACCAGGGGACCTGAGGGAAGCAGGGTGGGTGGCACCTGGGTCTGAGGTGCCTAAGGGACACCCAGCCTCCTGTTCACCTGACCCTGGACAGGTACCTGACCTTCCTCATGGTGGTGACCATCCTCATCGTCGTGAATTCTGTGGTCGTGCTCAATGTGTCCTTACGGTCCCCCCACACACACTCCATGGCCCGGGGGATCCGCAAGGCAAGGCACTTCCCTGCCCATTTGGGCATCCATCTGTCCTTCCCAATCACCCTCCACATCCCTGTCCCTATTCCCAAATTCAGCAGCAAATCTATGTCATATGTATATTCAGGCCTAAAGTAGATGTATGATAATATTGGTGCTTAGGGACATTACATGTACTAACTTATTTAATCTTCATAAAACCCCTTAAGTGGGTATTGATGCATCATTTCCATTTGACAGATAGGGAAACAGAGACACAAAGAGGTTAAATAGCTTACCCAATAGCTTACCCAATATTACCCAGTTCTCAGAAAGCAGAGGAGAGAGGATTGTCCCAGCTGTCTGTGTGCTCTGTAGCCCACCTGCAGCAGACAGCTGAGAATAGCCTTACAAATGTAGATTCCCTGGGTATATCCCAGGTAGCCTAGGCTATTCTAGCAGGGGGCAGAAGGTAAGAATCTGTTTGAAATAAGTGCCCTGGTGATTCTGAAGGCCACAAATGCTTGGAGCCCCAGTTCTGTGTCTAGGAGAAAGTAGTCATCTGTAACAGGACCCAGTTGCTGCCCCTAAGGCACTGCCTGCAAGCCCACCTCCTGCTTGTGTTCCCAAGCAGGACCTACCATAGCAAACCCTCTACAGGTGTTCCTGAGGCTCCTGCCCCAGCTGTTACGGATGCATGTGCGCCCACTGGCCCCTGCCGCTGTCCAGGATGCCCAGTTGCGGATCCAAAATGGCTTCTCTTCAGGGTGGCTCATCACGACTCGGGAGGAAGGAGGCCTCTGTCTGCCTCGCAGTGAACTCCTCTTCAGGCAGAGACAGCGCAATGGATTGGTGCAGGCAGCACTGGAGAAGCTGGGTGAGGCCCAAGGAACACTACCCGGGACAGTCTAGCCCAGCGAATGTAGATGGGGCTGGGCAGATAAGTGCTGGACAAGTGTTTGAGTTGGGGAGAGGGGCCAGGTCTCTTGTGAGAAGCCACATTCCTGCCTGCTCTCTTCCACTGACTCTATTTCCCTATCAGAGAATGGTCCAGAAATGAGGCAGAGCCAGGAGTTCTGTGGCAGCCTGAAGCAAGCCTCACCAGCCATCCAGGCCTGTGTGGATGCCTGTAACCTCATGGCCCATGCCCGGCACCAACAGAGTCACTTTGACAGCGTAAGTTGGGGCAGGGTGCGCAAGTATCTGAGTGTGATGGGGGGACAGGATGAATGGGGTGTCCAGTTTAGGTTCAGGGATTAAAAAACGCAGAGCTGGGAAGTGGGAGGAGGAGGGACCACTAGGACAGAGACCATGAGAGAAGACAGGTTGGCCCTGGACAGAGGTGAGAAGGCTGAAGAGTAGAGAACAGAGACCAAGGAAGCCTACCAGTGAAAGGGCAAGCCAAGCCAGCTGCTGCCCCTGGTCACATCCCTACTCTACAATGTGTTGTTGCCCTCAGGGGAATGAGGAATGGTTCCTGGTGGGCCGTGTGCTGGACCGCGTCTGCTTCCTAGCCATGCTGTCCCTCTTCATCTGCGGCACTGCCGGCATCTTCCTCATGGCCCACTACAATCAGGTGCCTGACCTGCCATTTCCTGGAGATCCCCGCCCCTACCTGCCTTTGCCAGACTGAGCCAACTCATCACATCTGGGCCCTGAAGTCAGCTATGTCAGCTGTATTCTGTGTTGGGATCCTAAGTGTGTTCCCTGGGAAGTACCCAAACATCCCTGGGAAGAGACAGAGAAATAAAGAGACAGAGAGGGAGGAGTGGTGGGTGATGGTGTGGTCATTCAGGACTTTGGGACCAGCATCCACATGGCAGCAGCTGGCTCCTACTGGCATCAGTCTTCCACTTCCTACACTCCTCTGACATCAGCAGAGCATTTCTGATTCCAAGTCACTGTGAAGCCCTAAGGACTCTGATGTCCTTGGCTGGTTAAGGTCTTATTCCTTGAGGCCTGAGAACATTTCCTTCTGTCTTTTTGTAAGATATATATTTGTTATTTTTAATTAGATTTATGTGTATGTTGGGAGGGGTTTATGTGCATAAGAGTGAGGGTACCTGTTGGAGGCCAGCACAGGGTGTCAGAACCCTGGAGTCGGAGTTGTTGGTGGTAGTGAGCAACCAGACAAGGGGTGCTGGGAACTGAACTCACATTCTCTACAAAAGCAGCAAGTGCTCTTAACCACTGAGCCATTTCTCCAGCTCTAACATCTTCTCTTGGAAGAAGTTTGGTAAAAGATATGGGAACTCGCTTTTTAAAAAAGGAGAATCAGAGTTGGGTGTCTTCATTTCTAGCACTGGGGAGGCAGAGACAAGTCAATCTCTGTGAGTTTGAGGCCAGTCAGAGCTACATAATGAGACCCTGTCTCAAAAAGAAGGTGAGAGGTGAGAGTGAGAGTGGGGGTGGAGACAGTTCAGTGGTTAAGAACACTGGATATTCTTCCAGGGACCTGGGTTCAATTCCCAGCACCCACATGCAGCTCACAACCATCTGGAACTCCAGTTCCAGGGGATCCAGCATCTTCTAGCTTCTGCAAAACACACATTTACATGGTGCACAGACATATGTGCAAACAAAACACCCATATACATAAAATAAAAATAAACTTTTCTTTTAAAAAAGAAGTAAACTAGGAGCTAGGGGTGTGGAATATAAGTGTAGAGTCATGGCTTTTCTGAGGTCCAGAACTAAAAGTGTAACCCATTTCAGCTAGTATGTCTCTTATCTGTCTTCTGGGTGCCACAGCATCAAATACATACCTTCAGCAATACCTTCCTATTCATTTGATGTAATACACCCCCCTCCCCCATTTAATCACAAAAGATTTCTTGAGTTTTATTTTTTTCCCATTGTTAGAAATTCTTCACATTTTGGATGAGTAAGAGTCACTATTCACTTGACTCATGCTTCACATGAGCAAGCTGGGGTCCCAAGTAAGAGGAACTCCCTGGCATACTCCTTTAGGGCCCACATTCCCATCTCTGACCCAGTCTCAGACACTGTAAGAGAGATTCCCAGCCCTGCAAAGGCACCCTTCTTTCTTTCTCTTCTCAAAAGTCAGGCCACCTTGCAGGGCTGGGACCAAAGCCACTGGCCTGGCTCTCCTAACAGGAGAGCTCCCTCAGTCTCCCTTAGCACTATCAGGAAATAGGGTGATCCCCTGAGGTCTTCCCAGGGAGAAAAACATGGCCTTGCTGAGTGACCAGGGGGTAATCCAGGGAGACTGTTTCCTCATCTGTAAACACAGGCATAAATGTCAGTTTCTACCTCTTCTCACTAGTGATTCAAAATAAACTTCTAACAATGGGAAAAAGAAGATGCACAGCTGGTAGCTTTGGAGCTCCACCACCAACCAGAGGATTCAGCTTATTTCTGTGTATGTGATGTTTTTGGACAGTCCTTTAGGAGTGTGGGGGCAAAGACTCCAATTGAGGAGGCAATTTGATGAGTGAGACCTCAGATCTTGTTAAATGCCTTTTAAGGTCACCTAGTGCGACCTTCCCCACCACCACCATGGGGGGTGGGGTGTCTCATGTATCCCAGGCTGGCCTTGAACTCAGGATGGTCTGGATCTTCCTGTCTCCATTTCCTAAGAGTCAGGATTGCGAATTTGTTTGGAGTACTTTCTCGTCCTCCCCAAGCACCAAGGGCAAAGATCAGCTCTCAGAAATGAACACTTGGTACCATTTACTGAGGGTTACTGTGCCTGACATTTTGCCTGGAATCCATGGGAAGGTTAAAGCAGATGGCGGGCCGCGTAGACCCGATCCAATGCCACGCGACAGCGACGGCGAGGAACCGGGAGCACTCAGCCCGTGGAGACTCACGCAGCTATCCTCAGTCGCCCGTCAGGGAAAGCGGCCCCGCACCCAGCCTGCGCGCCAACGTTCCGCAGCGCCCCCCCCCCCCCCGCGCCAACCGGAAGTAGCCGGGCCCTTGGCGAAAGGACCCGGCAGAGCGGAAGTCACTCGGTGAGGCAGTGGCGACAGCGGCGGCAAGAGGATGAACAACAAGTTCGACGCGTGAGTGGCGCGTGGGCCACCCCCGGGGTCCCTTCCCCCAACCGTCCCCCGGGACCGCTCCCGCCGGGGCCGGGCGCGCACTCAGCAGAGCCGCTCGCTCCCGGGCCACCACGGCCCGAGCCTCCCTGCGCCCGCGGGCCCGACGGGACCGGGAGTGCGTGGTCCAGGTCGCGGGGACCCCAGAGCCGCTGGACCCCGGCGCGGCGCGGGCCGGGGGAGGGGAGGCCGCGCTGCCCGGAAGGAGATTTTCGGACGCCCCGCCCTGGTGGGCGCGGGCTGCGGGCGGCGTGGAGGGGCGGGACCTCGGCGCTTCGGGTGTTTCCGCAGCCTTGCTGCCTTCTCTCTGAACCGTCTTCCCTCCCGTCCTCGCTCTGCGTCTTGGGAAGGTCACCTCTCCCTTCTGAACCTCGGTTTTGTCTTCTGCAAGCGGGGACGGTAACAGAGCCCGTGTCGCAGAGTTGGGCAGCTGCGATGAGGTAATGGGGCAGCCGCGATGAGTACTGTGGCCTCTTGAGTACGGAATGCTTTTCATCTTCCTGAGACTCTTCCTGCTTCCTTCCCCCACCCCATCCCCTCCTGTTCCTGTCTTCCAACTCTTCGTGGCTGCCCACTCCTGGACTCTTTCCAAGTGCCCACTCTCATCCCTAATCCCAGCATCGAACAGTTGGGAAGTACAGAGAAGAAATATAAAAGTGTTTGGGGGCCGGGGGGGGGGTGCATTTAAAAATCATTTCGTTTCATTTCACAGCACTTAAGTTAGTATTTCACAAGAATTGCATCTTTCAGTAAATTGTAGTACTCCCTCCTTTCTCCAGTTTATAAGTAATTAATCTGTCTTCTCATTCAAAGACCTACATTTTTAGTTCTAGGCCCACCAGCTGTTTGACAGTACAAAAGCTCTCCAGTCTCTGAACTAACCTTCCTAGTGTTTAGAACCCGGCTGCTGAAGGATCAGATCACACTCTACAGTGCTTAGAGGTACAACGTGTAAAATGCTGATAATGAGGCATGAAGGTAGGGTGGAACCACTGGTTCTGGTGAAGCTGTATTCTTCAATACGGCGAGTTCTGATGTGCAGCCTCAGGAAGTACTGGGATTCCAGCAGTTGAGGCAGCTCTTTGGCAAGTTTCATGGTAGCTGAGTGAGCTCTGCTTCTTGAGAAAAGCTGTTGTCTTCTCCATCTTGCTGCTTTGCTGAGCCCCTCAGAATAGTAGCCTGTTGGTTTCTGATCATAAACACTGCAGTACCTACCTCCAGATCTCCAGCCCCTCCACCCTTCCTCTCCTTATTTGAACAAAAACTGCATCCTAAGAAGATAGTATTTAAGTCATCTGTCTTAAATAAGGGTAGTTATAATGGCCTGTCTTAGTCGCTGTTCTATTGCTGTAAAGAGACACCATAAACAAGGCCACACCTTCTAATCCTTGTAATCCTTTCAAGCAGTTCCACTTCCTGGTGACAAAGCATTCAAGTGTGAGCCTATGGGGACCATTCTCACTTTAATCACCTCAGCCACCCACAGGCATATCTCTAGATACTTCTTTTTTTCACTGTTTTAGGTTAGCATAGAAACTAACAGGTTCCTTTGGTTTAAGTGCCATTACTTGGTTCTCATTTATTCCTGCCCTCCACTATACTCCCCCATGAGCTTCTCTAGCTGGTTCTCTCTTCTAGTTGCCCCCACTTTGCATTGCTATTATATGTATTTATTGCCTTCTATTTCCCACTGTTTTCTTCATAATAACTCTGCAAAAGAGATCTTGTTATCTTTCTTTCAGTTAAGGAAAATGAGGCTTTTCAAAGCTAAGTAACTAGTACAAGATAGCCTAAAGGGCCAGCTAAAGTTTGTTCTCCAACTTTGTTCATGATTGTCTTTACCAACATTTTGCTGGGTAGTTTTGATTACTTGTAACTATGAGCTGTTGTAAGGAGTCCAAGTCTTCCAATGCCTGCCTTCTAACTTTGCAGGAATAAACAAAAATGAAAGCTTGCTTTCGTTTGAAATTAACAACTGAAGATCATGCCCTTGCCCCTAGTTTCAATTTTGTCATTTGAATTTTCTTGTGAAAACCCTGCAACTGCAGTTTGTAGACTGTTGTTCCATATTTGAAGTCTACACTCGTCATCATATCTCCTCCGAATTTTCCAGAATCCTTCTTACAGTGCAGTCTCCAGTAAGCGCAGTAGTATGATCTGATGGATAGAGATTAAAGAAGAGCTCTAACCTTTAATATGTGGGCTTCTGTGAGTGTAACCAAAGCTGGTAATAGCTTTAAAGGGTGGCCATTAGACCCAAGTTGCTAGTTTTCCTTGCCTTTCATGCTATTGACATGTAAAACCCAAAGATGCTCTCTTAAAAAATACAGTCCCAACTGTGATAAACTTGGTTTTCAGATCCTGGATTTTTGAAGTCCAGGCTTGATTTAGTCCCTATTTTTTATGGGTCCCTTTCTGTCATTAGCTTTTGGCCTATTCATGAGTGTTTCTAAACAACCTAATTTGCTATCATCTTGATTTTGGAGATCCATTAATTAAACATGTTTGTTTTATGTTTGTGCCTGATGCTAGAAATCCAGTGGAGAATTCGGTCAAGTTCCTACCTGCAGAGAATTAGCTTAGTCCAGGGGTGTTGGGAAATCACCTGGACAGAAGCTTGGAGAGCTACCCCAAGTGACAGTCTGGACGTGAATTGGGCAGCTTGAGTCTATGGAGTGCTACTTCCTCAGTATGGGCAGTACTTTGGCTCAAATCCAGCTTCCAGCTGGGAATAACAGCTTCTGAAAAGTGGGTTGTAAAACTTTTGCCTTAGGTGTAGTCACAGAGAGCGGGTTAATTGGTTAACTTCTCCTTCAAGAAATAAAAGCAGGCTGGGTGTGGTGGTACACGCCTTTAATCCCAGCACTCAGAGACAGGTGGATCTTTGTGAGTTCAATGCCAGCCTGGTATACATAGTGAATTCCAGGACAGCCAAGAGGAATGCATAGAGACCCTTTCTCATAAAACAAAAAGGGGGGTAGGTAGAAATAAAAAGCACTGGAGCTCGTTATGTCCTTCATTGGTAAAGCCCTTGTCTGCCATGAAGGAGATGCTGGGTTCCATTATTAGCATCACTAAAACTAAAGCAAAGAGCATAATGACACAATGAAGTCTATTAAAGGTTCCTATTTGCTGGCTTAGAAAGGAGTCCAAGGTGGCCTTGTAGTAACAGCATTGTTTTTTCTGTGCCTTAATTGTTTTTGCTTTCTTTGTGGTTCCATAGTAACAACTGAAGGAAAACCACTAGAAAGGAAAGGAACATAACATTTCTTGGGACTGGCAAAAATGAGAGATCCTAGGTGACTGTCCTTCAATCAAAACCTAATGAAGGAACTTCAGGCTATAGTAGGGATTAGGAGCTGAAAAGAAAACAAATGGGCGTGTCCCTAGGGTGTGCCCTTCAGAAGAGATTTGTTTGGGGTTGAAGCAGTAGAAAAATTCATGAGATGTTCTTGATCAAAAGACAAAAATTGGACAGTGTGTAGCCAGGACAAATAGAGATGTTTGTATTGTTAGAGCAGAAGATGGGAGTTTGATTTAACCTATATTGGGAGAAAGTGGGGAGTGTTTCCAAGAGAGAGTGAACTCTGAAGAGTAGTAAACCAGGAATGGAGGCATGACTACATGCTGAGCCTGGTAGGGGTGGGCAGAGATAAGGGAACTGCACTTAGGTGGTGGAAGAGGGGTGGAAGGAGATGTTGGGAACAAGCAGGAGATGCTACTGGGACATGCAAACAGGATGGACTTTTACACCAGGTTGAGACTGTATACCTGATCTCCTCAGTTCTTCCAGGACAGACACTCTGGTAGCAGTAAAATGCTTGGTAAATGTTGCTAATTTTTAATCCATGGGGTTTGTGCCCAAGGCAGGCTCCTTTTGAAAAGGAAATCAAACAATACAAGTTTAATCAAGGGGAAGGAAACTATAAGCACAGGTGCTGCCTCTGATGACAGCGTCACCACACCTCTCCACTTGCTGTGCTCCTCAGTTCCATTCTTCATTTTCTTTCTCTGGAGTGGCTGTCCCTTCTTTTGCTCTGACTCTTGATTCTTTTATGGATCCAATAGGTGTTCCAGCTTCTGAATCTTTGGTCTTTGCTCTCCTGGATGAAATTAATGTAGAGAGAGGAATACATATTTTGAAGAAGGTTCTGAGACATAGGATATTAAGCAGACTGGACTGTCCTTTGTTCTTTTGTCTTATCTAGTTGGGTCTTGACCAGGATGGGGATGAGGAGATCTATATCACAGAGAATGACCACTCGAGTATCCCCTACAATGTGGCTGCCACATGGGCAGAGCAGGCACTCCAACACATGACTAGTTCATCCATCCTACTATTGATAGGTGCATTTTATGTGTTAGGCGTTAAAGAATTGTAGCAAATAAGAAAATAAATAAACAAAAAAACTCACCAATTTCTAAATGCAAAATGCCCTACACCATGTTTCTGTGTCTGTGTAGGATGATGTCTGAGTTATAACTGAGGTGTTTGTGGTACCTGCCTGTACATACTATCATAGAACCCAAAAGATGATTCTGGAGAAAACCAGTAGGTAAATGGTCTAATTCTAGAGTGGATGCCATTCTTTCTCCCTTGTTTGTTTGTTTGTTTGTTTGTTTTTGTAAGTATGCATATAGAGGTCAGGGGCAACTTAGCAGGAGTAGGTTCTCATTCTAGAATGTAGGTTCTCAGGTCTGCATGCTTGGCAGCAGGAGCCTTTATCCACTGAGCCATCTTACCAGATTGAGCAAATGGCTCTTTTATCTTTGTGCACTAACCTCGTTTTGTCTAAATCTTGTGGGTCTTGGGTGGGTTCACGTTTGACTCTGCTTATGAGACAAGAACACATACATTTCTCCTTTTATTTTTCCTTTTTATTTAACCTTTATTCGGTGTCATCTTGTTCTGGGTGCCAGTAATACTGAATGATGTATGATACTACTCTGAAGAAACTTCCTGTCTCAAAGAAGAAATAGGCAGGGAGGAATGGCACCTTGGGCTGGAGGCGAGGGGTTTGCCAGTGGGAAGAGTTGTTGGGAAAGAGAGGAATATGGCATTGGATGGGATTCAGCTCCTAAACTCTTCTGAAAAACACTTTTATTGTATTTTGTTCTAGAGGATAGGTAATAAGGAAGTTGACAGTTAAGAGTCATAAGGATGTAGGTTAAATAACTAGATTCACATTAGAAAAGTGTAGAAGAGAGATTTGTGTCAGACCTGTTAGAGATTGATAATGAATTAGATGACTGGAGAGGAAAGTTGGCCTAAGGCATAGAGGGAGGACAGCTAGGAGAGAGGTGGGAAGGAGTGGATGTGGCAATATATATAGACTGGCAGGTTTTTAACTTTCAGATGTCAAAGGAACTATTAATCTAGAAATTCTCATTACTGGCTTATTTTTGACAACAAAAACCACCCCTTTAACTGCTTTGCTATGCCGCTGTTTTGAAACTGAAGGACTGTTGGCTAGAGCTCACAGGTTAGCTAATTTAATAGTAGTTTTTACTTAATTCTCCTGGTTTGGTTTCCCTTTTGCCCTTCTCACGGATACATCACATAGGCCTGTGATTTGCGTGACTTTTGGCAAATTACATGGTAGTTCTGTGACATTGTGGTTTTATTAGATAACAAAAATAGTCAGAATGACATTATTTTGCTTTTCCTCTTAGCTTAAAAGATGATGACAGTGGAGACCATGATCAGAATGAAGAAAACAGCACACAGAAAGATGGTGAGAAGGAAAAAACGGAACGAGACAAGAGCCAGAGCAGCAGCAAGAGGAAGGTATGTTTTGGGTTATATAATACAGGTGTAGTTTTACCACTGGGCATGAGCCTTGGTTATCTCATGGAGTTTGTTATCGGGAGATAGCAGATTAACTTGATGGTAGGTACTCTTTTGTAATCTCTCATTTGTTTTTAAAACAAAAAAGGCTGAGGGGACCTGGAGAGACTTCCTCCCTCCACATGTTCTTGTGTCCTCACTCAAGAACACATATATACATATAGAGACACAGAAAGATTGTGGGACTAGGGTCACAGCTCAGTGGGAGGGTATAAGGCCTTGGGTTCAATCTGTAGTACTGAAAAAAAGGGGGAAAGGTATGAAGAGGAAGAGAGAGAGTAAGAAAGAGGACATGGGTCACTAGGTGTGACCAAGGCCTGGTGGGTTCATGTATGGAAATGTCACAAAGAAATCCTTAGCATGCATCTATAATTAAAGTTTTAAAAAATGGTGGAATGTCTAAAGTTCATAAAGACTGCTCAGTAATTTAAATCCTACACATATTCCTATTTTAGACTCTTCAGTCAACAGTAGTACACATTGAAAGAGGTGTGGGATAGAGAGAATTAAGGAAATAAATACTATGAAATTTTCAATAGTAGCACTATTTATCTGAGAATTCTGAATAGCTGCCAAGCATACTCAGCATACTGGCATTTTCTGCCAGGTAGTAAGAATCCCAAAGGTGAAGGAGCCTATGGATCCGTGAGCTTATGTTCACTGAGCACTTACTCTGTGTCAGGTAGTGCCCAAGCACTTTGTTCTTCACAGTGACCCTTTGAGATGGTGGTTGCTATTTGTTCCTCCTGCAGACAGGGAGCTGAGGCACATGCAGGTTAAGGGACCTGCCAGTCTTTAGTAATGAATGTTGAGGAGGCAGAATTTGGAGTGGTCATATGTTGAGATCATGAATGCCCATGATATTATAAGAAAGTGTGTGAGCAGACTCCAGCACATTGCAAGGAGTTGAAATTACGGTGTTATTTTCAGTTGAGGTAGTAAGGTACTACACCTTAAAAATAAACGACCACCGTCAGACTGTAGCCCTGGCTGACTAGGAACTCAGTCTGTTAACCAAGGTGGCCTCCAACTCACAGAGCTGCCTGCCTCTGCCTCCTAGTGCTGGAATTAAAGATGTGTACTACAACATCCAGTAGGAGTGACACTGTAAATGTTTTCAGGGATCAGAGAAATGGCTCATCAGGCATAAGCCTGATGATCTGAATTCATTCCTTGGATCCCACTGTTAGAAGGAAAGAACCAACCCTGAAAGTTGTCCTCTGACCACACACACACACTGTGGCATACATGGTCCCACATTCTGTCTATTATTCTATCATAAACATGATGATAATTATAATTAAAAAGAAATAAAAACAAAAAAAACCCCAGGTACTGGAGAGATGACTTAGTTAAGTAGTTAAGAGCACTTGTTCTTACAGAGGACCAGAGTTTGGTTCTTAGTACCCATGCCAGATATCTCACAAGCCCTCTTTTCTGGCCTCTACAGGCACCCACATGCATAATTGCATATGTGTGTACACACACACACACACACACACACACACACACACACACACACACATACTCACACACACAAATCAAAACTTTAAAAAAAAAAAAGAGCAATACAATAAAATGTTTGCACTCTTAGCATTGGACTAACTTAACCTTCTGTATTTCCCAGGCTGTTGTCCCTGGACCAGCAGAGCATCCCCTGCAGTACAACTATA
The DNA here is from genome assembly GCA_026225945.1 of Cricetomys ansorgei. NCBI lineage: Eukaryota > Metazoa > Chordata > Mammalia > Rodentia > Nesomyidae > Cricetomys > Cricetomys ansorgei. The sequence goes on from JAMJFZ010001796.1 coordinate 23,364,936, forward strand.
CTTTTTGGTACTCTAGGAGAACCCCAGGCCGTCCCACCAGCTCACAGAGCTATGAGCAGAACATCAAGCAGATTGGCACCTTTGCATCTGTGAGTACTTAGTTGTTTGATAGAATAGTCCTTGACAGCACTCCTACCTGCATTTCTGTCACTGTTTATCTACCTTCTAGTAACCTGTTAAACATTCTGGTTTCCCTACTTGGCTGACTTGTGTTCCCAAGGTCATGTTTGTTCAATTCTTAGGCTTATTATTAGACATTCATAGGTAACATGTAAGTAATCTAAGTGTGGGAATGGTGGCTTTGATCAGAGAGCATAATACAAAAACAGAAAGGGGTTTTGGTTTGAAGTTTTTTATTTTAGCAGATATTTGTTGAATCCTTATATACAGAATGTCATAAAAGAGACACAATTTTATTGTATATGAAGTTGGACTCTGATAAAATTGTTTTTGTGGATGCCAATAATACAGAATGCTCAGGCTCCTTCTCACCCCAGCTTACTCTTACCTTCCTTCCTGGCTTGTTACCACATTGTAAATTTGGAGACCCTGACTAACTAATACCAATGTTGTCTTGTTCAACAAAGGTTTTCCTGTACTCCTATATGCTCTGAGATCAGTCTCTATGTGTAGAATCAGGTTTCTGAGAGTGGGTCTTGCTGTGTGGCCCAGGCTGGCCTGGAGCTTGCCACAGTCCTGTCTTGAGTGCTAGGACTGCAGATGTGAGCCACCACACCAAGCTTATCCATTTATTTCTAACACAGAAGCCATCACAGAAGTTTTGGTTGTCAGCTATGTAGGAATGTTAGACTAATTTCCAGGTACAGTGGCAGCTACGATTAAATATTAGGAGGATCAGAGAAGGAGATGGGAAAGGTGTTGTTATTCAGGTTCTGTTAAATTACTTTGAGGTAATTGAGATTATGAGTTGCATTTTTTTCTCCTATAAAGGAAAATGTCAAAAAAATATGTGAGTTTACCTCAAGAAAACAAGAGGATTTTATGTTTTGTTTTCTTTCCTTGGTGCATTGCAAGGTTTACCATCAACACCCTCAATATTCACTGGACACATGATGGAACCTAAAGTCTGCTGTCACATTTCACAGCATTAAGAAATGGCCTGTGGCTGGGCAATGGTGGCACGTGCCTTTAATCCCAGTACTGGGGAGGTGGAGGCAGGCGGACCTTTGAGTTAGAGACCAGCCTGGTCTACAGAGCAAGCTGCGTAAAGGACAGGACTACACAGAGAAACCCTGTCTTGTGGAAAAAAATTAAAAAGTAAAATTAAAAAAAAAAAAAGGAAGAAAAATGACCAGTGATACTAAATCCTTCCCAAAGAAGAAATAACATGAAACCATTTTCAAATCCAAAGCAGTAATTACAGTGTTTTATTTTGTTTTTGTTTTTATCTCTTTTTCTTTTTCCTTTCTTTTCTTTACTTTTTTTTTCCTTTCCTGTTCTTTCCAGAGACAAAGTCTTGCTGTGCTGCCTAGAAGTCACCATATAGACCAAGCTGGCCTTGAAATTTTTTACTCTTGTTTATGTGTATGTATATATATCAAACATGCTTGTGGGTACCTTCAGAGGCCAGAAGAGGGCAGTGGATTCCCTAGAGCTAGAGTTATGGGTGGTTATGTGTGTCCTGTTGTGGATGCTACGAACCACACTGGGAACCAAACTTCAGTCGTCTGGAAGCACAGCAAATGCTCTTAACCACTGACTGAGTAATCTCTCCAGCCCCAAAAGATGTCTCTTCAAAAGTTCCACTTCAAGTCAAAAATACTGTTCAGTGGCTCAGAATAGAGGCTCAGAAAGGACCTCTGAGAGCCATCACAGCTCCTTTCCTTATCATACACTTGAGAAAATAGTTCCTGGAGTCCACCTAGCACAAGGCCAGGACCAGCATAGATTGTGATTTTGTTTATTTTGAGATAGAGTCTTGCTAGAACTCAGCCTGGCTTGGAACTCATGATCTTCTTGCCTCAGCTTCCTGAGAAATTGCAGCCATAAGCCACATCCCCAGCACCTGTGTCAGGTAGCTCACAGCTTCAGGAATCTGATACCTTCTGGCCTTGTGGTACATGTCTTCAGACACGCACAATACATACACTTAATTTAAAAATTAAATAAATCCTTTTTTAAAAAGACATCTTTCAAAGTTAATGCTATTTCTTTTAATTATGTGTGTAGGGTATATGTCACATGAATGCCAGAACCTACAGAGTTCAGAAGCGTCAGATCCCCCTGTAGCTGTTACAGACAGTTGTAAGCCGCTCGATGTGGGTGCTGGGAATTAAACTCAGGTCCTCAGGAAGAGCAATATATGTTTTTAACCACTGAGATATCTCTCCAGCCCTTTAGTGCTATCTCGTTTCTTTTTCTTTCTTTTCTTTTTTTGTTTTTGTTTTTCAAGACAGGGTTTTTTCTGTTGTAGCTCTGGCTGTCCTGGAACTCGCTCCATACACCATATTGGCATCAAACTTCCAGAAATCTGCTGGTCCCTGCCCTCTGATTACTGGGAATAAAAGCGTGCACCACCACTGCCCGGCCTTAATGCTGTTTCTTAAGCTGTTTATTTTATCTCTCTTTTGGCTTGGGTACAAATTTGTATATTTTGCCTATAAGATCTGAAGAGATAGAACCATCAAAGTGACCTATCTAAACCAAAAGAAGAAAATTAGATTTGGCTCTATGAGTATATGCAGGTGAGGCCTTCTGGTGCCTAACATACCTTAAGATGGAAGGGTTTCAGTTGTACAGAAAGCTGGTACAGTTACTGCATGGTCGGGAGAGGTGCATGCCAGCCTGCTTGCTTTGCCACCTTAAAGCAGCTGGCTGAGGCCAGCAGTTTTCACCATGTTTTTTTGGATTTTTTTAGATTTTATTTTTATCTTATCTGTATTAGTGTTTGGCTGAATGTATGTCTGCACCACCTGTTGTGCAATGCCCAAAGAAGTCTGAAGAGGGTATTGGATTCCATAGACTGAAGCACAGGTGATTGTGAGCTGCCATATGAGTGCTGGGAATTGAACCTGAGTCCTCCGGAAGATCAGTGTTCTTGATCCTGAGCCAGCTGTCCAGCCCAAGTTTATTGAAAAGTGTTATGTGTTGTGTATTTTTGTTTTGTTTTGTTTTGTTTTTTTCCCTTTGATTAAACTGGATTAGCCAGGCATAGTAGTGCATGCTTATATAGTCCTAGCAATTGGGAGGTGAAGGCAGGGGGTAGATCAGGAATTCAAGACCAGCCTGGACTACAAGAGACCTTGTAGTCAAACCAAATAAAAAAAACTTTATGATAGATTTTTTTTTCTGATGTGCTCTTCTTTCTTTCCTGCTCCAAATGAAAATGTGTTCCCCAAAGGAGATAGCTGAGGCAGGGTGTCTTCCATGTTTCTGATCCGAGTAACACAGCATTGTTTGCATTCAAAGAAGAGATAAAGGCCTTGTGCTCTTGGCTCTTCTTCCTGTAGGTGGAGCAGTTCTGGAAGTTTTACAGTCACATGGTACGTCCTGGGGACCTGACAGGCCACAGTGACTTTCATCTCTTCAAAGAAGGAATTAAACCTATGTGGGAGGTAAGGACTGACACCTTTGGCTGCTTTGGGGAGCAGATTTGTTTTTTTTATTTTTTAAAAATGTTAATAGGCTGGAGAGACGAATCGGGTTGAGAGCACTGACTACTCTTCCAGAGGACTCAGGTTCAATTCCCAGCATCCACATGGCAGTTCACAACTGTCTGTAACTCCAGTTCCATGGGATCCAGACATACATGCAGGCAAAACACCAGTGCACACAAAATAAAAATACATTATTTAAAAAAATCTAAGTCTGTTTTCAAGCTTTTTCTCAAAAGCTGTAACACTATTTGATAAATCCTGGGAGCCTGCTCCTCACAAAAAAGGCATTGATGTAATTGCATGTATTCATGGGTTATGGCTGCAGGGTGACTTTAAAGATGGTGCTGAGACACTGTTGTGTTGCTGTAAGAGGCACCATGACCAAAGCAACTATATAAGAGAAAGTATGTAATTGGGGCTTGCTTATAGTTTCGGAGGTTAGCTCATTATCAGTCATGGCAAGGAACATGTTGGCAGACAAGTGCTGGAACAATAGCCGAGGGCTACATCCTGATCCATAGCAGAGAGAAATGGGTGGGGGCGGGATGCTGGGCTTGGCGTGGGTTTTTGAAACCTCGTAGCCCACCAGTGACACAGTTCCTCTGACAAGGCCACAGCTCTTAATCCTTCTAATTCTTTCGAATAGTGCTACTTCCTGGTGACTATAATTTTAGATATATGAGTCTATGGGAGCCATTCTTATTCAAGCTATCATAGGTGCTGTCTCTCAAATGGTATTATTATAGCAGTAAAGGCTTTTTAAAAATGTCCTTATTCCCATAGAACTCAATATCTGTGTGTACATGTATGTGTAATGCATTTGCTTAGAAGATAGAGGATTAAAGGGGTAAGAAAAAAACTTGAGAGTAACAGGAGACCCAGAGGTGAGCTTTGTGATCTTTTTGCAGAGCTGTTACTTGACTGTAGTCTTGTGCAACGCATCTTCTACTCCGGTGCCAGAGCTTTTTTTCTAGGGGGAAAATGTTCTAAAAGTTGTCAAAACCCTCCTTTTCCCAGCCCTTCTTGTTCACATATCCTTGACTCAGGGTGTAGACATGTTCCACCTAGTGCTTTCACCATCCTTCACCTGCTTTACGTGTTAAGTGTTTCCCTCAAGACCAGTTTGTGTTTCCTCTGAGGTTTCTAACCTCATATGCTCTCTTACCATCACGTGTGCACTGTTACAGTACTCATTAGACTGTGTGGCTGTGATTAATTTGTTGTCTGTCTCCTCTTCTACATTGTGTCTGAGTTAAGATCTAAGCTTCTATGTACTTGGTACTTAGTAACAGTCAGCTTTTAGCAAATGGTGACATATGGTCTGTGTTTGAAATGTGACATTGTTTCATTGGATTCCTAAAATAGTTCTGATAAAAGTGGATTATTTTTAAAAGATCTATTTAGTCCTTTTTAGAAATGATTTAGATCAAAAATGCCTGCCTTTTTTCTTTACTTTTTGTGTTCCCTATTTCTTCTCCATAACATTTAAATAACATTGAGTTGGAAAGTGACCAGACATCCCTGGTCTTCCAAGGTGTTCCTTTGGTATTCAAAGATGACACTGCGGACCAGTATTTCACCTTGAGGCTTTCTGTCTTTCTATAGGATGATGCAAATAAAAATGGTGGCAAGTGGATCATTCGACTTCGGAAGGGCTTAGCTTCCCGCTGCTGGGAGAACCTCATCCTGGCCATGCTGGGGGAGCAATTCATGGTTGGGGAGGAGATCTGCGGGGCTGTGGTCTCTGTCCGCTTTCAGGTAAGTCAGCCCAGGCCAGTGTTTTCTTGTGTTGTCACTGCTCTCATTGGTACCCCTGGTTGGTTTGATAATTCATTCTGTTCCTCTCTTAGGAGGACATTATTTCTATATGGAATAAGACCGCCAGTGACCAAGCAACCACAGCCCGAATCCGGGATACTCTTCGGCGCGTGCTTAACCTACCTCCCAACACCATTATGGAATACAAAACTCACACCGACAGCATCAAGTACGTGTTGGGGGGTTTGGGGGGGACAGGTCCCTGAGCTTAGCAGAAGTAGTTCCATAGTTGGGCCCAGACACATGTGATCATACATGACACTGACTTGTGGAGTAGGGACACACCAGCCCCCTCCAGGGCTTTGGCCACTTGCTGAAGTTCTTGTTAGTAAGGCTCCAAGGACCTATACAGTAAGGTACTGTGGAGCAGAGAGCCCTTCTGCAGAACCCCTGTTTTTCCTGCCTGGGCTGGCTTCATTTCTACAGGCTGTCTTGTCTTTCCTATGCTAACTACTACTTTAAAATGAAAGACAAAGCTCTTTCAGAAGTTTTTCATGGCTGTTTTTAAAGACAATTTCATTGAACAATAAAATCCTCTTCCCTGCCCACCCTGACCCCACCTTTGCATGTCTGTTTAACCTGTTAGCTTTAGTCTGTTTTCTTTGTCTTCTTGGGAGATTAACTTCTTATCAGGAATGGTGACTCCACTTCCTATGTATAGAGCTGAAGTCTAGAGGAAGTAGGGTAGATTATAAGAAAGGAGGAAGGAAGGGAAGATAGAGTCACAGAAAGAAGCTTTGTATCCCACTCAAGATAATCAGTGCTGTCCACATTGAGAATCATTGGTGAGGGCTTGCTTCTTCAGGAACAGGAACAGAGATGAGCTTAGGTCATTACAAATAGGTTGTGGGAGTGGCTGCCAGATCGTCTCAATGGTGGAAGGAAAGCCAGCCAGTCAGGAGTCAGGTCTCTTTATGTTTATTGTTTCCTGTGGCTCTGAGTCAGTATGTGCCTTTGGCAAGTCTCTACAACTCTGCTTCAGTTTCTCCAGCTATAAGATGGAATACAGGGATAAATAGTAAGGTTGTGGTAAGGCTGGCTTAATCTTTATAACTGAGGCTCCTCAGAGCCAGAAAGTCTTAAAGGACCAAGTATTATTGCTGTCATCGTAGTACAGGGTCATCATCATGCCATTCCTATTCAAGACTAATAGTGAGCCAGTAGCTGTGTTCATCAGCAGGTAGATTATGTGAGACTCTCTTTCCCATGCATTCATATATGATGCCATGGGTGGAGTTTGCGTATACCAGCTAGGTGCCAGTTTTTAACTGGTAGTACTGCCATGAGAATTGGTCCGATATTAGATGGCTGGCTCTGACTCACTGGGGCCACTAGCACTCATTTGCCATACGTGGCCCTGGTTGCTTGTCTCAGCAATCCTGTATTAGCACTATTTTTCTTAGAGTAGGTCTGTCTTACTCTCTGCTGCAGGATAGAGGTAGTGTCTGTCCTCCTGCTAGGTTTACTCCAAAGCTCAAAAGGTCTACATCTTTCCCTAAATTCTTGTTTGCTAGTTCCCATTTAACCTGGTCAGGAAAGGGAAGAGGTAGTTTCCATTCACTTCCCATTGTTCTCCCTTTCTGATACCTGGAAGCAGTTCATCTTGACTTGTAAAATCCCATGAACAAGTCCTTCTGGGACTTAGGAGCCTCTGGAACTCCTGCCCTGCAGCTGTAATACCCACCTCAAGACCTAGATGCCACTTTCCTTTGCTCCCCACTCTCTTTCCTCTCCCAATGAGCTACCTTTTGCACTTCCACTAGAATGCCAGGCAGGCTGGGCCCCCAAAGGCTCCTTTTTCAAAACCTCTGGAAGCCGCGATTGAATGTGCCATGACCCTCTCCCTCTCTGGATGGCACCATCATTGAAGCTGGCGTCATCGGAGTCTCTTGTTCTGTTGGCGTGCCACCTGGAAGACCCTTCTGTCCTGGACAAGAGGAACGAAGAGCATGTTATGCTTTGAGAACAGGCTGACAGCAGCAGCTACAACAACAGCTGAGATCACAAATAAATGGTGCTAAACCAGCTTGTCTCATGCTCTTGCTCTTTACGGTGCATCAAGATGTGGCCTTTGGATTGACTGTCACCATTATCAAGGGATGGCACACAGACTTCTCCATGAGGGCCATTCAGGGAATGCAGTTTCATATCCACAAGCCCATTGTATAGTCATATGGTACTTTATTCCCAGCCCGTTGTGGTCTGACATAATGAGGTGACATCTAGCTCTCACAGTAAGACCACACTTCCTGGAGCCAATTGTACTAGTTTCCATCTAGTTAGACTGATGGCTGGCCCAGAGTGGTGGCTGAGTTGAGGTCCAGCTTGAAAGTCTTTTAAGTGAGGGGGATCCTTGGCTTTTCTTCGCTAACTTCCATTTGCCTTTAGTTCATAGAAATCTCTTGCTTGGAGCTGACGCCCTGCTTCTGTCTGTCTGTGGCCGCACATACTTACTTTTTTGCTTTGTGCTAATGGGGTGTTCTCTCTGGTGCCAAAGCTGCTTGGCAGCCTCCTCCCTTTCCTGGCAGAGTAGATTGTCTTCTTCTTTGGTAGTCTTGCTTGGTGAGAGCCCTTCCTTCCTCCAAGCTCAGGGTTACTATGCCAGAGTCTAGGGTGAGAGGTGCCTTCATCTTGGGGGGATTTGCCTCTGAGGGAATCTGAATGTACACGTACTGGCCTTGTGAGTATTATTGCTTTGGCTTATGTGTGCGTGCAGCTTGGCTTTCAGGCCCTTAACCTGCATGGAGGGTTTCAGCAAGCTTTGTTAGCCACTCCTAAAACTAAAAAATTAAAAAGCATTTTTGTGAACTCTGGGTTACCCAAATGGGTGATAACTATACAGTTGAGTTTTCCAGAGTGCCTTGATCACTGTGGCAGCAGCACACTCCTTAACACCAGCTGGCTGGCTTAGTGTTTGTGTGGCCCAGGAGTGCACAAAACACACAGACCTTAGGCTCCATGTTCTGGGAGTTTATATGCAGTTGCTGCTTTATCACATCCTCCAAATCGGCTGAGTATCTAAAGAAAGGGGGCTTTGCTGGGATGTGGAAAGCCTATTATCTGTTGAGTACTTGTCAGACACTGGCTTTCTCAGGCCTTCTGCCCATCATTCACTGTGAGGTACATGTGTGCATTGTATCTGCACCAGTGAATAAACTTGATGCCACTTTCCAAAGTCAGAGTCTGTCAACAGTAGGCTGAGCTGAGACACCTTCAGATCCCAGCCACATGTGAGATGTCAGCCCTGATCCTTCCCTGGTCTGTTCCTTGTGTCTTGTTTAAACCAGCGAACAGCATCTGCTGAGACTTGAGAAAGCCAGCAGTAATGGTTGTCTTTCAAGTACCCTGGAAATTCGAGCTGCTGAAAGAGAGGGGCATGTTTTTAGGAGTTGCTCAGCTTCTTCACTCAAGCATTCCTCCAGCTTGCTCTGTTTCAGGCCAGTTTCTAGTGTCCTTCACCTGTTTGTCTTCCCAGCCTTCTGTAGTCACCCTGCCTATTGCCTTTTCCTGCAGCACACCTGGGTGAACCCGGAAGTATTCATTGCCCCACAGAGAATGGCTGCTTTGCTTGGTCCTTGTGTTGCTGACTATCCCTAAGAAAGACAAAGCTTATTTGCTTGTGTATGTGTCAGGTCATGGCTCTAGAACTTGCCATGTAGTCCATACTGGCCCCCAACTTCATACCACAGTGCTGGGATTAGAGGTATGTGCCATCATGCCCAGCTCCTGGCTCCTCTTAATGAAGCAGATTTGTAGTTGAGTTTTCATAGGTTTGGGTTACAAATGGCTCACTGCATCCTCTGCTTGAGGAGAAAACTCATAACACAGCTGGAAATCTGGAGCCATCGGGGTACTGCTGTCACAAAGGCAATTAACACAGCACTGCCATTTGAGAAAATTGTTTTTTGGAGTTGCCTCACTGATTCCTTGTGTATCTGATCTGGAATGGCAAAGGACTCTCTTCCCATAGTGGAGCACAGTGCTGGAGAAGACTGGTGGGACTTCTCTGCAGAGAGTAAGGGAGAAGGGGAGAGAGACAGGCCAAATGTGGAGACTTTCTTGACCTGGCCTGGCTATCATTGCATTTCAGCATTGAACTTTAACAAGCAGGTAAGGGCCAGCCCACTTACTCTGTCCTAATTCAGTCATAACCTGGTGCTGCTGGGATTCTTTAGCTTAATAGCTGTCTGACTTTGAATTGTACACTGTACCCAGATTAGTAGGTAGCTGGACCCCTTTCTAGGGCTGGCTGAGAGCAAGGTGCTGATACCTATAGGCTTTAGGCAGGGATGGGGAAGCATGGAATTATACACAAGTGAGCTCTACCTGTTCTGACAATTTGCCTTCTGGTAAGTGAGATGGGGTCAGTCAACCTTAAAGGGCTCTTTGTTGCTGTCATTGGAATCTGCTCAGAATTCCCAATAGGCTGTATTAATCTCTGGTTTGTTTGTTTTTAGACACTACAATCATAAGACAATTTTTAGGATAACTTCCTCTTTAAAGAAGAAAGTTTTGGTGTTACCTAATGTGCTTGGGATGCCAGGTGGAGGGAAAGTAACTAGAAATTCACACCTGGCTGGCCTTTGAGAATAAGAGTGAGTACACCAAAGTCTATGGCCAAGTACTTTATTTCCCCTGAATCCATGCAAGGAAATTTCCAAACCCAGAGTCTTTGTGTCTGAGTGTAGGGAATAGGAAGTCAGTTTATACTAGAGTGGCCTAGAAGGATCTGTGGAGTCTATGATTCTTCCAGACCTTCACCCAGTGAACTGTTATTAGACAAGTATAGTAGGAAAGGGCCTTTCTGGAAACAAAAAGATAAATGAGATGAGCTTCAACCTTCAACCCTGTTACGTGATTCCTTGTTAACCTCTAAGTTACTTAAAATAGAAGTTAAATCTTGCTGTTAGAGAAGTTCCCAGATCATTGTCTAAGCATTGAATTTCTACTTGTCTTCATTGAGAATGGAGGTGCCTCTAACAGCCCTTAGAAACTCAAGAGTACAACTCATCAGTGTCTCTCCAGAAAGAGTTTGGGAATTGACAGATTCTGGTATACTTCTTAAATAGTCTTAGGTCTTTCTTTGAATCAGTTATTATAAATTAGTAGCTTTCCTAAGGGGGAAAAAAACAAACGCTGCTCTTCTACAGAGGGGAAATACTGATGAAATGGAGGCAGACGTTGCCTCGTCTTTAATAATTTTACTTATTTTTGTATGTAGCCCTGGCCATCCTGGACTTCAGTATATAGACCAGGCTGGCCTCAAATTCACAGAGATCCACCTTCCTGTTTCCCAAGTACTAAGATTAAAGGTGTGAGCCACCTCACTCAGTTCCCCATTCCTTTTTTAAAAAGGAAAACTGTCTAGAGTGGTAATAAAATATATTAAATGTATAGTGAGAGGCGTGATGTATTGTCGCTCAGTGCTGTTACTACCTTAAACCAAGGAAAGAGTAATTGCCTGGCCTGCTGGCACAAGCCTTCAATCCCAGCACTAGGGAGGCAGAAGCAGGCAGAACTCTAAGTTTAAGGCCAGTCCAGTCTACGTAGCAAGTTCTAGGCCAGCTTAAGTTTGATATGTAGTACCCAGAACAATCACTGCTTTCAAACTGAGAAGTGGGTAGGACAAAAAGATGAGAGAAGTTGGATGAGGGCTTTCAGAACACTGGGGCATCTAATTGTCTCCTTTCTCATGGAGCAGCCCCCGAGGGCCTGCTTGTGGGATACTGGCTGCTCTTTGAGCTATGAATGTGCATACCCCCACCACTCACACTTCTAATTTCTTCCTTATCACATTTCTAAGTTATATTCATCAAAATTGTGTTACCTGGCATGCAAGTTATGATGAGCTGTTAAATGGAAATGTTAGCTGCCATGACCCACATCTTAAATCTGAAGATAAGACTCACATGGCTGTTTTCAGAAGCAGGTAGAATCTGACATATTTAGCATTTCAAGTTTAGAAGGGTTAGAAGTTTGGAAAGGTGAAAGCAGAGAAAAGGACATGCCTCTGTAGCATCTGTAGATGTCATAATGCTGGTGGATCCTTGGCTTTACCCTCAGGGTCAGGCCCAATGAAGAAAAGTAGCTTCCACTGCCTGTTCCCGGACCCAGTGAAGCAAAGGCAAGAGCTGTTGCCCTTTGCTGAAGCAAGATGGAGCTGTTTGTGGCCATGGCTGAGCTTCAACTCTGACCTCAGCCTCCCCTTTACCCCTGTTGAAGGAACACTGGCAAGTCCTCAAGGGAGTAGTGAAGGCTATACAAGCCGAAAATGCCAGCTGCCTGCCCGTCTAAGAAGAAAGCCTGCTTGGGGACCTCACCACTCTGTACCCAGCTCCCCATGTCTCCAGTCAGCATGGAGGGCATCAAAAAAAGTGGGAGGTGGGGTGAAGGTGTCTGCTCTCTGTTCAAAGCGTTTGATCTGAATGTGCTGTTGTTTTTGTCTCTGGTTTACCAGGGCCTGGGAGGAGTTTCATGGCCTGGTGAACAGCAGCGGCCGCTGATCGGACGCTACCCCTCTGTCTCTCACACTCAGGGTAGGGCCTTGTCTACCTTCTCTGTAACCCCATGACATGCCTCTCAGCCGTAAGAGCCCTCTCCCCAAGGGAATGCCCTCTTCCCATGTGTCTCCAGCCTTGCTTTTGCCAGCACTGCACCTCAGGGAAACATGGCGTTCCAAACTCTGCCTCCTTGGATTCTATGTCTCAGGGTGAACCCTGTATAGGCCACTAGACCTCATGCTTCTGTCTCCCAATTGACTCTGTGCACCAACAGATCTGATAACTCTTTCGATGCTAACATTTCATGAGGGTAAATGTGTGCCATATCTTCCTGTTTTGTTCAGATGTGGCTATTAAGCCCTCTGCCAATGTTCTGTGGCCAAAGGACAGTTCCATAGACCCCAATATGGATTCGATGAGAGGTATATCTCTCATTTGCTGGTGTTACTATCAGTTGTGAGGAAATGGTATTATAAATTCAGTTTCCACAATGAAAGTCAACAGGAGAGTAGGTTTCAGAGCTGTGTAAGAGACCATGGTGACAGTCAAATGACAGAGATAGGCCCAAAAGTAGGAAGGCTGGCCCAACTCCAGCATCTACCTGCCTGAGTATTTGCAGTTCATCAAGAGAGTGTCCAGTCCATGTCTGTCTCTAGCAAAGGGAACTAGGCAAGTTTAGCTGAAATGGGAGAAATACATTCCTCTACTAAAGCCTTCTAGATGTAGACGTCAAACACCATGTGCCTCTGCAGTAGTTGCTTCAGAAGCCCCACCACCCACCCCAGCCTCAGGAAGGAGATGAAGGTTTTTCAGAAAAGGAGACCAGCCACCCCCAGATGAGCCAAAAGAGGTGACTGAAGAATAGATGCAGGTGACTGCAAGTCTGTGTGCTCTGTGGTCCAGTGTGATTTAGGGTGACCAGTTGCAAGGTTCCTGAGAGTGGATGGTGTTCCCAACTCCCTCTTTGGTTTTTTAAATAGGTGGGTAGGTGCGTGTGCGTGCATGTGTGTGTATAACCTTGGCTGTCTGTCCTTTACGTCCATCTTGTTTGAGGCAGGGTCTCTTTGTTTTTCACTGTTTCATATGCCAAGCTAGCTGGTCTGAGAGCTTGCAGAGACTGTCCTGTCTCTGCTTCCCTTATAGAAACATGGGGATTACAGACTTGTACTATTCTGCTGGGCTTTTTATGAGTTCGAGGAATTCAGACTCAAGTCCTTATGTTTGTACAGCAAACACTTTGCCCACTAAGCCATCCCCAGCCCTTGTTGGTTTTTGAGACAGAATTCATGTACCCCAGGCTGGCCTTGAACTCACTGTGTAGTTGAGATATCCCTGAACCCCCGATCCTCCTGCCTCCCAACTCCTGGGGGTGGGGTTATAGGCATGAGCTACCATATTGAGCTCCCTCTCCTCCCCCAGACTTGAATAGTTGATCATAAATTAAATTTTGGCCAGGCATGGTGATTCACGCCTACACTCAGCAATGAGAAAGCTAAGGCAGGAGGATTGCTAAGAGTTTTGAGGCCAGCCTGGGTTATGTTGCAATCTTCTATGTCCTCCCTTGCCCCTTGGCAAAAAAAAAAAAAAAAAAAAAAGTCTTAAAACTAGAAACTTAAAATTACTTCTTCCTTAGCAGACACTAAATTCTTCCAAGAAAAATACCTTTGACTTAGTTTGGGGAAGTCATCCTTGCATATTTGCAATACTGTATTTTCTCTCTTTGTAGCCCCTTCATGTCTTTTTTATGCACTCGAGGGTTTCAGTGTCCTTGAAGCATGGGTTTAGGAGTCTGTTAAACCCAAACAGCATGACCTTCCCTCGTATTTCACCTCTACTGACTGGGTCTTGCTTTCATTGAGAGTGGTGTTCTAAGATGTAGATACCCTCCTGACGACACCTTAGCCTCTTGTCCCTTTCTTGCTTTACGCTGTCCCCTATACAAATGGATCATGATCTATACAGAAAGCTGATAGAAAAACTGCTGTTTAAATAACTCTGAACTGAGTAGGGTGGCGTACACCCATAGTCCCAGCATGGCAGAGGCAAGAGTGAAGTTCAAGGCCAGTGCGGGCTACATAGCATGACCTTTGTCCCCACTCCTCTGCAAAAGAAGCAATGGAGGTGGTAGCTCATGCATATAACCCAACACTTGGGAGGTAGAAGCAAGAGAATCAGGAGTTCAGGGTCATTTTCCCTTTCAGACCAAGCTGAAAGCCAACCTGTGCTTCATGAGACCCTGTCTCAAGAAACAAAAATAAACACATACATTTATACTCCAAATATTTTTCTCAAATACCTGCTATTTAATTATGTCTTTACATATTCTAAGACTATTTAAGTTTCATGATGGAGCCATGGCCTTTAATAAAAGTAACACTAAGTCGGTTGAGGGGATCCTGGTTACTTACTGACTGGGCTAGCATAGGCAGAACAGGAGTGTATGCTGTTGGTCAGTGCAGCTATCATGGGTGTTCAGCAAATTAGATTAAAATTCACTCCCACTGAACATAGGAAGATTTTACAACTTCTGAATCTTTAGGAAGAGAAGAGGAAACCAAAGCTGTCCACCAGGGTAGACTGCAGTAGCCAGGGGTGAGGTCAGATGTATGCAGTGTAGTAGACACAGTGAGCACCTCTTCCAAGCCAGAGCAGAGACCTGGGTGGGCCCAGCATTTACCTGAGGACCAGAGTCACTTTATTACTACCACTGGGCACCAAAGTGCCCAGAGTGTGGAGATAGACACTCCCAGAGAGGAAGGCATCCTTCTGAGGAACCACTTTGTCTTCTGTCCAAGGAAATTAACCCTAGCCTTAGTGCAGTTTCCAGAGTTAGAGCTTGAATTAAAAAGTGACTATTTCAAAGCAAAGAAAATTAAAAAGTCATTTGAGAGTATCTGGACAACAGTTTTCCCCAAGGTATCTGGGAATAGGAACTTAGGAACCAGTTTGGATGGTGATCTCTGGTGTTTCTGAGAGCTCCATCTTTTTGAACTTACAGTTCAGAAGGATTCTTCCAATTTCCTGTAGTGCTATGGGCTTGGGAACTCAGGTGTCTTATATGCTTAGGTGTTCCCTGAGCATAACCCATGCCCCATCACATCATGGCTAGGGGCTAGTTGTTAGCTGTTAGTGTTTTGTTGGTTTGTTGTTTTAGTAGTTGGTTGTTTTAGAAGTGCAAGCGCACAAAGATAGGCGTGGTGGCACTCACTTGTAATCTTAGCACTCAGAAACTGAGGCAAGAAGATCTTAAGTTTGAGGCTGGCCAGGTCTACATAGTGAGTTCCAGTTTAGCAGGACCACATCGAGACCCTGTACCCACAGCAAACCAAGGTAAAGGACAGAAGTACAGGAGAAGTCACTGACCACTGTCAGTGTCACTGTCACTTCTTGTCTACAGTGAGGAATGACTGAATGTAGTTCTTAGCTAGTCTGGGGAAAAACATGCCTCAAACTAAATTTGGCACTAAATGTTCTAAACTTACTGTTTTTAGAAAGACTGGACTGCAGCCAGAGGTCCTTGCCACCATCCACCTGCTTCAGTCTGTCCTGTCCTGGCAGAGCCTGCCACCTACCCTCATTGTTCTTTGTTTTCCTGTTAATCAAACTGGAAAGAGTCTCCTGGGTTCTCCTGGCTCTTCTACTCTTCTTCCTTTCCATCTTGCCAGTGGACCTTCAAGAGATAGGACTTGGTAGGTTTTCTTACTAGAAAGAGGCCCCGGATGGGAAGTATCTAGAGTGATACCTGATCGTTGAAGGAAAGTAGAGCAGAGCTCTCCGTGAGACTGCACAAAGTGGAGGCCCAACCCCAGCACTCATCAGTATTTACCTGCGCTCCTCTTCCTGCCCCCACAGCTGTGCTGGATCCAGAGACTCAGCTGCCCACCTCCTTATCCGGGAGACAAACTTCTGCCTCTCCTGAATCACTTTCCCATTGCCCTGCCTTTCCGTTCATCCTCACAAGAGCAGACTTGTTTCTGTCCAGCCTTATCTGGGCACAGAGGTGGCGCTGAGAGGGAAGAAGGGAAGCAGAGCAAACTGTGCAGTCACTTCATGTGGCATGTATAGAAGAGGTGTTGTCTGGAATGCAGGCTTAGTGACACAGCACATCAGCTCAGTTCAGAAAGAACCCTTGGGTACCACTTCCTCCTGCTTCTCTCTGTGGGACAATTTAAGATTCTTTAGCATCTTTTGCTGGCCTCTTGTGACAACTCAGAGGAATCTGTTCTTTTGAAAGGTTTGTACACTATTTAAAAAGATGGTTGATGGTTAGAAAACAGTTGATAAATGAGCCACAGGATCATATGTGTCAGTTAGAGAGAGGCCAGTGGACTTTGGAAGTCACACCGGTTGCTTCTCAGTTCCCCTAGAGCAGCTCACCCTCTCTTGGGGTACCGAATAGTTGATGTCTGATTGTGGGGCCCTCAGTCATTGTTAGCTTGCTTCCAGCAGCCAGTAGCAGGAGGGAACTGCCATGTGGCTACCTGAACATACTTCCTCTTCATTATCTATTGACTCTGGACTAGTTGCCATAGCCCAGTTAAATATAGCAATGTTAAAGAAGATCAATTGAGGCCACAGATCTACGTTGGCTCTTTCAAATGAAAAGGGAATTGGCTTCAGAAGCCCAAGTAATGAGAGTTTGTTTCAGAGTTTCTGGCACATTTAAACCCAAAACCCTGGGCTAAGGCAGCAGCTAATTGGACCTGAAAGTCCCCACCAGGGAAACTCATAAGATTTTGAGATTTGGGTGAGCTGTCACTGGATTACTAGTGTGAGATGAGAAAGGTAGCCAGTCTACTTGCACCCAGTAGAAGGCACATAAGACACATTCTGGGAGCACGCCATGTCTCCATGCTCCTCTTTCAGGAAGAGGCTTTTCTAGTGGCTCCAGGCTACACCCTCTGGAGATACAGTTCTGTGTTATACTGGGCTTGTGATGGGTGGGCTTGAATTGTTTATTGCATAGTCTGACTATGTCTTCCTCCTCCCTGTTTCTCCTGCCCACATGCCATTGGGTCCCTGCTGTCCCACCTTAGGTAACTGTGTGTTTCAGAGTTTCTTACAGTATTACATACAAGCAAATGAATATGTATATAGCATTTCTTCTCTCCACTCCACTAGTAGGTAGCTATCGTGTACCCTACTCTTGTAATCAGAGATTATTGGTTGATCTTGGAGATGTTTCCATGTTAGCAGAAAACCTCTCCTTTTTTTCTCTTTAAAGCTTCAGTATTCCATTGTGAGAATGTGCATGCATTAATATTTCACATGCCTTGGGGGAGTTACTAACCTTTTGCCTTTCGGAGCAACAGGCTGAAAGTTTTTTGCGGGGATTTGGAAGGCAGGCTGCCATTTGGCCTTAGACTGGCAGGGAAGGGCTGGGTGTGGAGAGCTGGAGAGCTGGTCAAGTCCTCCCATGTATGTGTGTGCTTATATCTAGATGCTCCATGTATTGAATACTCTATTTTCTCCCATTTTCTCTTTCAGGGACAATTCAAGCTTTCGAAATACAAAAATCACATTGTGAAAGTACACAAGCTGGCAATAATCTTTCTCTGTTTGTGTTTGTCTGAAATGGATGCGATGCTCAGGCAGTCCTTCTGCCTGCTCACTGAGGGGTGTGCCTGAGCCATGTACTCCCTTTCTCCACTCGCTCCTGGAAGACGGACTCCGCTAGACACCTTCCAGCATTGCTGACATTATAAAGTGGGGGAAAAATGGGGGAAATGTGACTTTGTCATAGACAAACACTTTTTTAATGGGGTTCTGTGCAGGAGTGCAGCTGTTTTCTTGCTGTGTGCTATCCAGATGCCTCTTGGCATCCTGCTGTACTCTCCTGCTGTGTGAAGGACTTGATGACCGACCACATGTATGTACCCTGTGCTAGGTCTGAGCTGAGAGTTGTCAGTATTATAAATGCTTGCACATCCAGGAACAGCCTCTGCTTAGAGTTGAAGAGAACCGAATGCCTCTTTTAGCTCTGCCGTTAAGTTATTCTGTGTTCCTCTCCCCCAAGCCCACCACTCTGAACCTGTGTTAGGATGTGACAACAGCCTAGGATTCTGTGTCCTTTGCGCCTTACACCTCCAGTTCCCTCCAGTGGGACTATCCTTAGGCACTGCAGCACTTAAATCGTGATCCCTGACAGTTTTGCTGATGAAACCTAAGGTATCTGCCCTGTAAAAGAAGCTGAGAAGAATGCAGTTCAATCAGAAGCTAGTATAATGTAGATCCCACCTGTGGGGTTGGAGCTGAGGGCAGAGACTGAAACCAGCCTCCCATACGAGCAGGACTTGTGTGCTGAGCATGGTTCTGTGGGGCTCGCATGTCCCTCATGGAGAAAGAAGTGACAGCTGGTTAGTGCCACGTAGTAACACTTAGTGTGTGGATCCTACAACGCTGAAACGAACACTGAAGACACGGCAGCCTTGCTGGGTGGTATATTGATGGCTGTGTCTGTCTGCTGTGGCTGGAAAAGACTTTCGGTCCTTGTCATCTGGATGTAAGCAAATTGCCGAGGTCATCAATACCCAGAAGGCTCCTGCAGGCACATACTCTTCAGAGAAGCTGGGTGATCTGAATCCAGGAGCTTGAGGCCAGAGAGGTCAAAAAAGCACCCAAGATCAAGGAAGAAACTGGCAGCTGTAGCAGCTTCAAGTAACTCTGTTGTACTGGGCTCTTTGGGAGCCGAGATGGCGGTACCTTAAATTAAGGCCTCTCTGTAAAGCGTGTCCCTGAAGCCTGAGGGTTCTCAGCCATGGCTCTCAGGAATTATGAAAGTAACAGCATCTCCTTGCATTCATCATACTTTCTTCCAACTTTCCAACTCCTGAGCCTCCTCGAGTCACTGCTGTTGGGGATACCTTTTTCTGAAAGAACAGAGTGCAGGGGCCAGCCGAGAGGGGAGGCGCCTCCACTGTGGGTGAAGCCATCTGAAAAGACAGTCCAGCAGTGATTGGAACTCCGAGGATCTGAAGAATGCGTCCTGGGGTGGTTGTGGCGGGCTCAGGCAGAACCGCAGCATCAGTGACTGCCAAGGGGCAAAGGCTGCCTCTGGAGGCTTGACTAAGGCAGGAGGCCTTACGTTTGCCTGTGCTCAGGTCACCTCAAAAATTCCAAAGAGCAGACATTTGGACTTGCCTTCCTTTGGGCATCTCTCTGGTTTGTGGGTTGGGTGTGCATACATGTACAGTGTGTTTATGAGTGAGGCCTGTGTCAGGCCTAGGGTTAGATGTTTTGCCTTTTTTTTTAAATCTTATTTGTTCAGATATTTGAATCTCCTATGTTTTCTAGAGCTGCTCATCTTTCTCCATCCTCTTGGTCTTTATAGTATTTGACAGTTGGTTTTTTTTTCCCCCTCCTATCCAAAGTATGCTGACCTGCTCTCATTAGAGGGAGGGGTTCTCACTGTCAGGCAGCATCTTAACCCCAGTGTTCTTCCAGGTGCTCTGCCTAACAGCTAGAAGGGGAAATTGAATAGTGAGTTTACCCAAACCACCCGTTCTTTCCAAACTAGCTGAAGAAGTCTCTCCATTATTTTGACTCCACTGGCCTCTGATAGGCTGAGAAACCACATGGCTGTGGTTATCATCTGTTCTCAAAACGGGAGGTAGAGGTCCGCTGGAGCCAGTGTGACCAGCATGATAGGTTGCTGCTAGAGAAGGGAGAGTCATGTTTGGTCGTTCTCCCTTCTGCCTTCATGGCCCCACTCCTCTTGAGAGCCTTTCTCTTTGTCCTTTTGTTTGTGTGTATGTATTTTCCCTGTGGCACTGGGTATACTTTTTCATCCAGAGAAAAGCTTGTCAGTGCTCCAAGAATGAATTTCCAAGTATTTGTTGGTGGGGAAGGAGCAGGGGCTGTGACAGAGTGATGTAGTGTTGCACTTTGAGAAGCTTGTCTACTGCAGTAATAAATGGAAAGTATCAGCAACAGCAGGCTGTGGACTTGTTACTACAAGGGACTTGGGGACACTAGTGGGTGAGTGGTACTAGCTCTGTCCTAGACTCCATTTGCAATGCATTCCAGAGCTTTGAGGGGTACAGACAGTGTTGTCAGCACTGACATAGACCTAGTATAAAAATTGTCTTTCTTACTCTTTTTATTTTGAGAGACAGTTCCATGTAGCCTAGGCTGGCCTCAAACACATAGTGTAATAGAGGTTGACTTTGAACTTCTGAGTCTCCTGCCTCTACCTTCCAAATGCTGGAAGTACAGGCATGTCCCCTCATTCCTGGTCAATTTATGCAATGCTGGGGATTGAACCCAGGGCTTTGTGTATGCCAGTCAAGTACTCTTACAACTAAGCCACATCTCCAGCCCTCTAATTGGTATTAGTCATTGCCATAATTCAGTTTATACTTTTGTTACTGTTTTGTTGGACAGAATCTCACCATGTTGACCATGCTGACCCTGAATTTACCGGAGCCTCATGCCTCTGGTTCTTAAGTGCTGGGATTATGGGTGTGTCCAGTCTTCATTCACATATTTAACATCAAAAGAATGCTGTTAATCATTGTGAACTCCAATAAGAAATATTGGAGTGAAGACCGACGGAAATTCAAAGAACCTGGGAGATGATAGATCCCAACACTAACCCTATAGAAATAGGGTTGTTTGTAAGTGGAGGCTGGGAATCCTACACATGTTCTCTGCAGGGCAGCGTTTCCCCTGAACTGCACAGAGCTATTCAGTGCTCTAGGAGAAGATCGAAGTGCCTCTGAGGCCCTGCAGTTGGCCTGGAGGAGGGGACCAGTGCCAGAGCAAGGGTCACAAGTGCCTGTGCAGTTGTTCATAGAAACAACTTTGTAGGGAAGCAGCACCTTTCAGGAAGGAGAGCTTTAGAAAATCTTCCTGAGCTTTTGAGCTGTCAAAATGAAGATTCTGGCTGGGCCTGGGAGGAACAACAGAGGACAGAAAATCACCTATTGGGGACTTGCCAAGGAAGTCCTAAGTGGCAGTCTTCAGGGTATACCAGCTGGCTTTTGAAGCTTCACCCAGCTATGGTATCTGAGGGCTTTAGAATGAACCTGCCACCTTGGAAGTTCAGTGATATCAGATGGTGTCAGCTGGTGAACTAGGTCCCAACAACCAAGCAGCCTGCCAGTTTTGGCTAAGAATATACTAAATTTCCAGTTTCTGGTGTCCTGCAAAAAATGTGCCATGTGTTTATAAAAGGATGGCTCTGTAGCCAGCCTTTCCTAACTGCACCTGCCAGGGAGAGGTAGAAAGGGATGGTGTGTGGCACCTATAAGCCCAGCAGGAAGTCTGAGAGGCACAGGGCAACAAGGGAGAAGCATCAGATCTCAGAAGCTCCAGCACCTGTCACGCCCCTGCCCTTCCTCCTGGGCCTAGCACTTACATTCCTTGCCTTCTGTGGCTGCCCACGGGACGGTCCTTCTCTGCAAGCTTCCCTGCTCACCAGACTGGCCTTGAGCTCCCCACAAGGTTTGTCTCCCCTCTCTAAATGGCTTTCCCAATTTTGTTTTTCGTTTGAGACTGGTCTTACTACATAACCCAGGCTGGCCTTGAGTCTCTGATCTTTCTGGTTCAGTCTCCAGGCATGATCCACCATGCCCAGCTGCAGGGCTTTTTTATTTAAGAAAAAAAAAAGAGAGAGAGAAGAAGAAAAAGAAGGAGGAGGAGAAGGAGGAGGAGAAGAAAAAAAAAGAAAAGAAAAGAAAAGAAAAGAAAAGAAAAGAAAAGAAAAGAAAAAAAAGAAAAAAAGAAAGTACATGCCTATAATCCTAGAACTCAGAAGGCTGAGGCAGAAGGGTCACAAATATAAGGATAGCTTCAGCTACATAGTGAAACTGTCCTGAGGCAAAACAAAACAAAATCCCCAAGTTAGACAAACTGATAGGTCCATGTAATGCGATATGACTCATCAATAAAGAGAAAAGTCCATGTTCTTGCTTACTCAAGAGAAATGGTTCTTTTTCCTAATGGTTAAAATGTTACATTTAAATGTTTTAACTACTGTGCATGTGTTTGTGAGTGTAAGAGACTGTCTGCAAATGTAGAGGTCAGGAAAACTTTTGGGAGGCAGTTTTCTTCCACTCTGGGTTCTGGGGATTGAACTCATTCTCAGCATCAGTGCCAGGCACCTGAGCTACCTTGCTGGCCCAAAACATTTCTTTTAACACACCTTAAGTATGAGAAAATGAAGCAAATACAAGACATACAGCATATCAAAGAGGCAGCCTCTGTGGGTAAAGATACCAAACCTGACAGCCTGAGTTTGATTCCCAGAATGGTGGAAGGAAAGAACCAACTCCTATAAGTTGTCCTCTGACATCCATATACGCTCTGTGGCATACATAAATAAAGAAAGAAAGATAGATATTTTTTAGGGGCGGAAGAGATGGCTCAATGATTAAGAACACTGGTTGGGGTGGGGGAGCTGGGAAGAATGGAAGGAGGGTAGGAGGGGTGTTGATATGTATTATACAAAAGAAGAAAAATAAATTAAATAAATAAAAAGAACACTTATTAGTCTTCCAGAGGACCGGGGTTTGGTTCCCAGCCCCTATGTGGTGGCTCACAACCATGTACAATCCCAGTTCCATGGGGATATGATGGTCTCTTCTGTTCTCCTAGGGCAGCAGGCATGCACATGGTACACATACATACATATATGCAGGCAAAACATGCATACACACAAATAAAATTTTTAAGTCAACTTTTAGAAAGGCAGTGGTCATTCATACCTTTAATCCCAGCATTTGGGAGACAGAGGCAGGCAGATATCCAAGTTTGAGGCCAGCTTGGTCTACAGAGTGAGTTCCAGAGCAGCCAGGGCTACACAGAGAGACCCTGTTTCAGGAAGGAAAAAAAAAATCAGCCTTTAAAAATACCATGTTTCATGTTACCCTAATCAAGAAAATCCTCCACAGATCTGCCCATAGGTTCACCTCCCAGGTGAGTCTAGATCTCCTTAAGTCGACAATTGTTTTACCCATTACCATGGTCTTAACAAAAATCCTGAACTCATTTAAATTAAACCCATTATTTTCTTTTTAAAGACTTCATTTTCCTTTAAATTGTGTGTATGCATCTGTGTTAAGCTGTGTGCATTTGAGTGCAGATGCCATTGGAGGCCAGAAGATCCTCAAATCCTCTGGAACTGGAGTTACAGGCAGCTTTGAGCCGTCCGATGTGGGTGTTGAGAACCGAACGCAAATCCTCCACAAGACAGCAAATAGTCTTAACCCCTGAACGTCTGTCCAGCCCCCGGCTTGTAATATTTTCCATTATGTAATGTGATTATAAGGCCGCGAGTTTCCTTTTCAACAAATCACTAAGGGCATGATGTAATGCTATCTATCCCTTTGTACTGTACAGTGGGTTTTTTTGTTTATTTAGTTTTACTGAATTAAGAACATATATAATTTAAAAATACTACTTCCTCAGTACTATATTAAAATGACTTATTCTATTTATACCTAACATCCAACAAAAATCGACTACCAAATGCTTCCAACAAGGCATCAGTCTGATACGCTCATGAATTGATTCTATAGGTATAATATTAGGTCATAATTTTAGTGTTTACTCTTTGTCTCACTAAACCAGGACATGTAAACACAAGGAGTGAAGTCATCCAAGGACCATGCTAGCTCTTCTGTTAGTTGTCATGGCTCTCCATGTGAACAAGTCAGAGCCCTCAAAAGGTCAGACACTCTATAACACAGATCCCCAATCCTGTGGCCACAGATGAGAGTGACAGATGGAGGACAGACACAGTGACAGACAGAAGGCATCCCTCAGGAAGTGTGCTACAAAAATGCCCCCTTCCTTCGCTGTGTTTGTTTCTCATGCTGAAAGTAGCTGTGTGCATTGGGTGTTTAAAACCTACACTAATGGGTTACAGACTGGTGAAGAGCACTGATTGCTCTTCCAGAACCAGGTTCAATTCCCAGCACCCACATGGCAGCTAACAATCCCAGGGGATCCAGTGTCCTCTTTTGGCATCTGTGGGAATTGCACACACATGGTACACATGCATACATTCAAGCAAACACATAAAATTAATAAAATCTCAACAACAACAAAAAAAATACAGGGTGGTGGTGGCACACGCTTTTAAACCCAGTATTCAGGAGGCAGAAACAGGAAGATCTCTGTGAGTTCAAGGCCGGCCTGGTCTATAGAATGAGTTCCAGCACAGCCAGGGCTACACAGAGAACCCTTGTCTTGAAAAACAAAAACATCAGCAAAAAATCCTAAGGTGTAGATAGCTTTGTACACTTGCTAGAGAGTGGTAACAATGGGATCATTCTGCAGGCTTTGTGGTGGTGATTTGTTTTGTTCTTAAAAAAATACTTATTTGTAGACTGAGTGTAGTGGCACCTGCCTTGATTCCTAGTACCCAGAAAGCAGAAGTAGGTGCATCTCTGTGAGTTCGGGGCCAGCCTGATCTCCATATCAAGTTCCAGGACAATCAGGGCTACATAATAGAGAGTCTGTCTCAAACAAACAAACAAAATGTAATTATGTGTGCAGGTATGTAGTCACGTGTGCAGGTGTGTACCCATGAATACATGTGTAGAGGCCAAAGGTCCACTTTGTATATTTCTCAGTTACTATCTACTTTATTGTTGTTGTTGTTATTATTATTAGTAGTAGTAGTAGTAGAAGAAGTAGTAGTAGTATCATTATTAGGGTCTCTTTGTAGCCCTGGCTGTCCTGGAACACTATGTGGAACAGCCTGTCCTTGAACTGTCTGTGATCCTCCTGCCTCAGCCTCCCAGCTGCTGGGAGATCGTCTTTGGCAACAAGGGCCACTGGCAGGGAACGACCAACTGCAGAGCTCACCAGAGTGGAGAAGTGCTCAAGTTCCCAGTGGCCAGAGTCAAGCCTTGACAGGGATGGAAGACAGCACCTGGTGCCACACCTTGAAAGTGAAGTGACATCAGCTGGGAAGGAAAAGCCACTCCTGACCCACCCTGGAAGGCTTGAAAGCAAGCCATCAAAAGACTAGAGCAATTTCCAAGCAAAGGGTCTGCTTGCCATAAAAGCTCCAACGCTCTTTAAAGGCCACAGCACAGTCCGCCAGTCAAAACCATAAATTTCACAATGTTTGGTATCCAATAAAAATTCCTTGACATAGGAGGAAGAAGCAGAGAATGACCTTCAGTTTGAAGAACAGAAACTAAATAGGCCAACAAGGGCAAAGACGCCAAATTTCCATTTTAAATGAATCCTAACTAACATTCCTTAGTGAAAATTGGAACTAGAATCCCTCTTCTTGGTGTGACTCACAACAATGGACCAACCCTGCAGTGTGACCTTGTTACCAAACCAGGTGGCCGATCCAGGCCCCCTTGCAAATTCCATTGTCACCTCCTCAAGAAAGCCCTCCGAGGCCTCCGGCGGTGTGCTCTTGCTGCCCTGTTCTTTGTTTCTTCCTTGCCATTTATCGCAGTGCTTGTTGGACATAAACGGAGGCCTGGTGTGTTCTTGAGGAAGCGGCACGTCTTCAGTCTTTAGATGAAGGAAGCGCCCTGGCTGCGGGAACAGAACGCTCAGACCGTCAGCAGCTGCTCTCCGAAGTCTCTCTTCAGGTCAGGAACTTTGGAGAGAGGGTGCCGCCTTCGAAGTGAGTCATTTCTGGGGCACAAAATGCAAAGTACAGCTGGTGCTCTTGTCGTCCTTTGACATGCCTGCGCTGTCAGCCCAGGTAGGTTTGTGTCAGGTCCTCACCGGGTGCGCGGTCATGCCCGGATGTCTCCACTAGAGGGCACTGCGGGATCCCAATTCTCTCGGGGCTGCAGGTTTGCAACCTGCGTCTACGTCTGCTCAGGCCGCTCTTCGAGAGAATCTGAAAACACAGCCTGGAAAGCCTGCGAGATTCACACAGCCTCCTGCGATGACGTGAAATCTGCAGTGGATCTTACCTGTCCATGAAAGAAACGGCTTCCTCACCTTAATCGTTTGAGTCTCCAGCACCCCATTTTTGTTTTGTTTTGTTTACTTGTTTGTTTTTAACATAAAAGTAAACAGTAGAATAGCTTTGCAATTACTTGGGGAAAAGAAAAAAGAACGCTTTTTCTGAGTGTAGAGCAAGGAAAGCGAAAGGAGGGAACTGCGCGGTAAGTAGAAGAAAGTGGAAGCACAGGACACACTCCGTCATCGCAGAACCGTGATACAAGCGAACCGGTAGCATGGTTCATCGATTGGACCTTGATTACATGAGCGTGACTGAAGCTCTTCCATTAAAAATCAGAGATTGCTTGTTTCTTAAAGATTTGTTTTTACTTGTGTGTTTCTGTGTGTATATGTGTCCGGGTACAGAAGGAAGCCAGAAGAGAGCACTGGGTCCCCTAGAGCTGAGGTTACAGGTGGTTGTAAGTAGCCTGATGTGGGTGCTGAGAACTGAACTTGGGTCCTTTGGAAGAGCACCCTTTGCCAGCAGATCTGCCATCTCTCCAGCACACACGCACACACACAAATACCATTTATTTTTAATCAGAAGTAGCCATTCAGGCAAACATATTCTGACTTATTCGGCTAGGACAAAGAATTCACACTACCATGGAGCTATGGCATTAGCTTCTGTAGTCGTAGGTGAGGAAGGGAGCAAATTAAGCAACATATACATTTTTGAGACAGGGTAACGCAGACTGGTCTGAAACTCAAAATCCTTGCCCCAGTTTCCCAAGTGCTGGGCTATAGGTGCACCAGGCATAGATTTTTCACATCAACTATTCTTGAATTTTCTCCTTTTGTGTGTGTGTGTGTGTGTGGTTTTTTTCAATGCCCAAGTATGCCAGGCACTGTCATGGGGATCAGGGATCCAAGGTGAATTGATTAAGGCCCTCTGAGAGTTTCCCCCAGTAGGAGAGACAGGACCAGAGGCAAGGTTTGATCTTCTTTCTCCCCCCACTTTCTGCTACTTGCTACCCGTCTATCTCCAGGCCACTCATCTCCCCTGACACCCAGCCTGCTTGTCACTCCCAAGATGGAAACGTTCTCACTCAGGGCGTGGGCCTGAGGCCCTTGGTCAATTTGATATACACCAAATGCTCATCTTTACCTGCACTTCTTCAGCAGTGACACAACTCAAGTGGGCCCTGGAGCATCTGCAGATGCTTCTGCAGGTGGGTGGAAGGCGAAGCCCCCAGGTCTGCTTCTCAAAGAAAGGAATTCGTGCAGAACTAAGGACTTGTGTCTGTGATGCTCATCGTGGTCTTCGTGATGGCACGCATGTAATCCTCTCAACTCTTTGTGGGATAAGAAACTAGGACCCAAAACACTGGCTACCTCTCCCAACCTTCTCACAGAGTAAGATCTCCAAAGATGGAAAAAGTAGGTGTTCTGGGGTACTTTATAGTTATGGATAATATTCCTGTAAGCTGCCCTTGTAGCACGTAAAGGATTCGCTTCCTACCTGTAAACAATGGAGTGGCCACCCAGGTCTCCATATGAATGAGCCATTCATTAACCTTAAGGCAGATGAAGGTTAGGCTCCATTCATTTGTATACTGAAGGGCTGGGTGGAGACTGGAGGATTTGGAATGAAAAAGCCCCTAGGGCTGGGGCAGGGAGGAAAAGCAGAGGATAGAAGAGGAATCAGGAGAGAACAGGGTAAGAGAAACATGGAATGAAGTCTCTGCCTAGCTGTCTGGGTATTGAATCCCTGAGAACTGGCATGGCTTGTAATTAATAAAGAGCATTGAGAAAAACCAGCGCTGGACTCTTACTAAGCGATTGAACGTTTATTAACAAGTGGGGTTGAGGTAGGAAAGGTAGAGAGTCCATTCACCACATTCCAGGAGGGGTTATTGAGTGCTAAGGAGTTAGTTCTCAGAGTCTCAGATTTGGGACATCAGATTTACAGTGAATAAATCTAAAGGAAGATGAGCTGTAGAAGGGGGAGTGGAGGGGGAAGGGAGGGCAAGGAGGAGCTTTCTAGGGGGGAATCCTGAGATGTCCCTTATGAGTCTTTTCTAAGCCTGAGGAAGACCACAGCTAATCACTTTGGTCCCCCTGGATCTTGAGAGGGGGCTGTGCACCCCACACCTTGCCCACTCTACCTTTAATATAAACCCTCTCATAACTAGAGGCTCCAGCTACCAAGAGAATGAGGAATCATGATTGAAGCCCAGCCCCGGGTGTGGGCCCTGAAGGCAGGCAGAGACCTTGGTGAAGAGCTGACTACTCACTAGCAGACACACACCCCTCAGCACACCCCCCTCAGGTAGAGCTGTTTCCTCCCAACCTTGGGGCTAAAGCTGACATCCCCTTAATCAAAAACTGTTCCAGCCAACAAAGCCATTGCTGACACTCAAGAGCTGGGACAGTGAGAGCCCAAATGGTCTGGGACCCTCTGCTTAGTCATTCCCCACAGCAGCTGGCATGGACAGGCTGTCTGAGGCCTCCTGCTTGCTATATTCCCCCAGGCTAGTGCTGGTTCCTGGACCCAGCATCCCTTCCAGAAGGCCCAGTACCAGCCTGATAGTAACCTTGTCGGTCCCTTTACCTGCATGGCCCGATATGTGGGTGGAGTGACACCCGCTAGTAGCAACAAGTCTAAATCACCTCAGCTTCATTCTCTTGAGGTTTCTGAGAAATACCCAGTCAGCTGGGCTTGGGGCACCCATGTACCTAACTTTGCCCTCTTTGAGCTTTTTGTTGACATGAAAACAAGCATGAGCCTTAGAAGTGACTAAGAATAAATTCAAAGGGAAGCTACAGGCTGAGAGCAAATGCCCACAATACATGTCTGCCAAAGGATTTGTGCCCGGAATGTATAAGGAACGTTTATAACTCAGGAAGAAACCATGCAATCGGAAGTGAGCCCAAACTCGAACAAGCATGGCACCAGAGAAGATATATGTAGAGTTAACAGAGCATTAACCAGCCTCATTGGTCGCTGGAAAAATGCTGCTTAAAACCACAGTGAGGCTGGGGGTGTGGCTCACTTGGTAGAGGACCCGCCCGGTCTGAACAAAGCCCTGCCTTTGAGTTCCCAGCACCACATAAATTGGCCATGGAGGCCACACCTGAAATCCTAGCTCTTGGGAGGTAGATGCAGGAGGATTAGAATCAAGGACATCCTCAGCTATATAAGTGATTGCAGCCAGCCTGAATTACCTTATCATAGGGAGGGAGGGAGGGAGGGAGACAGCTACACAGAAAGAACTATAAGGAGGAATCCTGTGTCTGGAGACTGAGGAAGGAGAATGGAGAATTTGAGGACAGCAAGCTACCCTGGGAAAATGCAGCGCTCTCTTCAGCTCCACACACTAATTTTGGAACAGCACAGAGAGGATTAGCATGGCCACTGTGCAAGGATGACATGAGAATCTGTGAAGCAGTCCATGTTTTAAAAGGAACAATAAAAGAGGTGAGGGGTGGGGCTTGGGGCTTGCCTCATATTAAACTGGGTTTGATCTCCAACACCACTAAACAAGCACAATGAGACCATGAACCCTTACTTCCCCGCTTTGAAAGTGGGAGTGTCTTAAAAATTGAAGCATTTGCTAGCCTATTCTCAGTAACAGAACAAAGCATGCGTCCACACAAAGTCACAAATACCAATTCTCAGCCCAGCTTACCAGTAACAGACCAAGCTTAAAACAGCTCTGGTGCTCACCATGAGCAATAAGCAACAAACTAGCTGTAGTCTATCCACTAGGCAGAGAGCTGCTACTTCCAAAGGAACAAAGTCAGACATACACAGCCAGAAGCAGAGAAGTGTGTCTGCCATGACTCTACTTATACAGAAGAGTGAGAGGCCCGCCCTTCACAGTCCCCTCGGTATGCAGTGGTTTTGCCTGGTTGGCTCCATGGAAGCCCTGCCCTTGTGGCCCAGCCTCCCCACCCCCACTCCCCCCATCCCCCAGCCCTCCCCACCCCTGCTCTGTGTGTGTGTGTGTGTGTGTGTGTGTGTGTGTGTGTGTGTGTGTGTGTGTGAGAGAGAGAGAGAGAGAGAGAGAGAGAGAGAGAGAGAGAAAGAGAAAGAGAAAGAGAGAAAATGAGCACAAAAGCCAGAGATGTCGGATTCCTGTAGAGCTGGAGTTTGGAGTTACAGGCAGTTGTGAGCTGCCTAACGTGGGTTCTGGGAAAGGAACTCATGACCTCTACAGGAGCAACAAGTGCTTCTTAACCACTAAGCCTTTCTATTCCCTTCTTTGTTGTCTTAATTATTCAAAATAAATAATTAACTCTTTGTGATTCAGTAAGGAATACAGCTGATTGTTTCCCCCACTATCTAAAGGAAGCACTCGGCTCCATCCCTAGGGCCCAGTCTTCACTCCACCGTCTTCACCTAGAGGCAGAGCTAGATGTGTGTGCTGTGGTACTGTCACCTGCAATAGACACAACACTGTGTGCAGCTCTTAACAGATGCGCATCCAGACCAAGGCTGGTCTTGTATACATTCACTACAGTACGTCTTCTGTTTTAGACCTTGTGGATATGTGTTGGTTTGCATGTGTTTGAGACAGTCTCACACAGGCACAGGCGTGGGTCATTGTACAGGGTTAGGCTTTATATTTAAATAGACTGAGGCTCCTGCTTCAGCTTACCCCTGCCTGTCTGCCTGTGCCCCGTCCTGTTTGTCTAGATTTGTCCCTGGGCGATGCTGTCAGGCATAAAGCGGATTTCTTTTTCCTGAGGTGTGGGACTACAGTCTCTGATCATCTGTATGTCCCTAGTCTTTGAAGCAACGCTTTGCTGAATGACACAATTTCTTTTAAGAGCATAGTCATTTTCCTTTAATAAACTTTTATTGAGGCACAGCATCATTCCAGGCATTTGTTGTGGCTTAGCACACACACACATACACAGAGCTTCTCAGCAGCCAACAGGCAGAAGACACTCTGTGAGCAGATCGATGCCTGGACCAACAAAACACTGTCTGCATGCACAGTGGCATTATCACCAGCCTTAGAAGAATCCTGACACAGGCTACAGCAGGGAGAACCATGATGACCTCAGCTCAGAGAAACCAGCTAGACACTCAAAAAGACCGATGCTGTCGGTATCTGCCTATATAAGGAACTTAGATGAGTCAAATTCCTAGAGACAGCATGGAAAATCAGTTGCCAGGGGCTGGGGAAGAGGGCAAGGAATTGTTGGTTTCAAAGGTAGTTTTTTTTTGTTTTTTGCAAAGGATCTCATGGAGTCTAGGCTGACTTCACATGTACTGTCTATCCCAGAATAATCTTGAACTCCTGACCCTCCTGTCTCAGCCTCCCAATTTCTGGGATTACAGGCACGAGCCACATGGCTGGCGTATAGGATTCTTTAGATCAATGGTTCTCAATTTGTGGGTCACAACTCCTTTGAGAGTCAACTCTTTCACCTGAGGCCATCTGCACATCAGATATTTACATTAAGATTCATAACAGTAGCAAAATTACAGTTATGAAGTAGCAATGACAATAATTTTATGGTTGGGGTCACCACAGCCTGAATTATTGTATTAAAGGGTTGCTGTAGCATTAAGAAGGCTGGGAACCACTGGTTTCGATGATAACTTTACCACAATTAAAAACATACAGAATCTAAGAACGGAAGCTCACACCTGTCACCTCAGCCCTTAGAAGGTCAAGGCAGGAGGATCACAAGTTTGAGGCCATCCTGAGCTACATAATAAGATTCTGTATTTAGGAAGGAAGGAAGGAAAGACATTGCCACCTTAAGCCTACTCTCAGGCACAAACCCAACTCCTAACATTTCTCTCCTGGTGTCAACTCTATGCAGACATTCAAGATGCCTTTCTGTGTAGCAGTACGTTGCTGTGGTGGCTCAGCAAGGAAGACAAAAGAGGCATATTTCATAACGCAAACCCTGCCAGACCTCAGCAGAGGGAACCATAGTCATGGCCAGCAGCATCCTTGACAGTGGAGCCCCGAGCGTCTGCGCTCAGGTGTTTTTATTGATTCAGAACTCCTCAGGTGTTCTGCTGATACCACGTGCAGATCATAAGCAATCAAACAATCCCACAGAAATCCAACACCTGCAGACAATACAAAACACCAAAGCCTAGGAGAGCCTCTCACCCAACAGTGCATAAAATAATTTCAAACACAACTAAAAATAAACTCCCACAACGTTTTTGAGCTCTTTTCTATCTGCTTACCTCCTTATCTTGCCGTGAAGTTTATGAGAACGATCCATGTTTTCATGTGCTCATTTTCGGGGCTGTGAAGCATCACACTGTATGAGTTTTACCATTAACGGGCCTGTGAGCTGTTTTCAGTTTGGGCTTTTATGAATAAAGCTATGGTGAGAGTCACATGCTTGCCTTTCAGTTCATGCCTTTCTGTTCCGTGTGTGCTGGAAAATCCGCATCCTCCTCCTCCTTTTCCTCCTGCTCCTCCTCCTCCTCTTCCCCCCCCTGTTTTTCCTTCTCCGGGTCTCTCTGTGTATGTATGTTTAGTGCTTGGCATCAGACCAAGGGCCTTGAATGTTAAGCCAGTGCTCTGCTGCTGAGCTGCACCTGTAGCCCTGTTGTTTTGTAAGGTTTTTGCTCAACATGATTTTGTCAGTTAATTAAAACTACCTGTAGTTCATTCATTTTAGTTAATATCCATGTTTTTTCTTACAACCATATAGCTCTGTGTGTGTGCGTGTGTGTGTGTGTAGACACGTTATTTCTTATTTGTATGTATGAAAATGGATGCTGTGTGTGAACTGGAGTTACAGGCAGTTATGAGCTGGGAACTCAGGTCCTCTAGAAGAGCAAGTAGTGCTCTTAACTAGGGAGACATATCTCCAGCCCCAGCTCTAAATATTTTTAAACATGTCTCCTCCTCTCCTTGTGATTCTGTGTGAAGTTCTCCTAATATTTATGTCCAGCTGTAGCAGGATTGCCCTCCCCTATCGTGGGTAGCATCGTCTGGTGACTAGATTCTAGTCCTTTGATGGTGGGGCAATATGAATTCCTCCTGTCTCAATGATCTGGGCCACCTCCTCTCATATCCTCCTTGCTCCAGAGATTTACATCCTCAGCCCTCCTGCTCTCCTTAGTACAGAATCCCACTCACTACCTGGTTTCCTAGGGACTTCAGCTTGCAGACAGCAAGTCGGAACAGCTCTCAGCCTCCAAAGTCTCTGGAGCCAATTCCCACAGGAAGTCTCTTCTTAGGCATCACTGTGCATCCTGATGTCTTCTAGAGAACTAGCACAACACCACATGAAGCTACTGTGACAGCTTGCCAGTTGCTAAATGATGGCACATTCATCCAGTGGGATAGTAGTCTGCCACACAAAAAGAAAAAAGGGTACTGATGGGTATCACTACCAGGCGAACTGTCACCACCCCAGAGTCCATAGGAACTGGGAGAATGGAGCTCACAAATGAGACGGACTAAGGTCTCATGCAATAGCCAACATTATTCAGAGCATCAGACACTTTATACTCTGAGGGCTAAGAAGAATCACATGAGTAAAGCGTCCAATCACAAAGACAAGCCACATGTGGCAAAAACATGTTTTTCCGTAGAGGCATATAAACATTTAATTGAATAACAAGAGCAAGCAATAATGAGTAATCTGAAGTAAACTCTCTCCTGTCTGATATACCTGGGAGGAGCACGAAAACACATTCCAGGAACAATTTCATGTTTTAAAGAAACAAGACTCATGTCTTCTTTTCTTGTAAACCCTCACAATTCTCCTCGCGTGACTCCATCCTTGGACTGTGTTCTGACACTGAACCTTAGAAACGATTTTTAAAAATGAGAGAAGTCAAACACAGGTTCATATGCGGCACAAATCTTTTTGAATAAAATACTTAGATTAACCAAATCTGTAGAGCTAGGAAGCAGACTGACTCTTGCCAGGGGGTTGGAGGGTTGGGACGTGAAATGGCTTCCTAAGAAGTTCGAATATTTTTCTGGGCAATAACTAAATGCTGGAGTTACTTGGAAGTGGTGTTTGCACGATGGTATGAATGTACCGGCTGCTGCTGAACTGCACATCACTTAAAAGAAAAAAAGGAAGGAAGGAAAGGAAAGGAAAAAGAAAGAGAGAGAGAGAGAGAGAGAGAGAGGGATAAAGAGGGAGGGAGGGAGGAAAAGGCCAGTTGAAGTAGCACAAATCTGTAATCCCAGGTCTTGGGAGACAGAGGAACGAAGATCAGAAATTTAAATCATCCTTAACTACCTAGTAAGTTCGTGGCTGTCCTGGGCTACATGAAACCCTGTTTTGTTTTGTTTTTTAAAAAGAAGAAGAACAACAAAATGAAAAAGCAAAGAGGGAGAAGCTAGGTTTCAGCTCACTAGTAAACTGCTTGCCTAGCATCCCCAAAGCCCTAGCATGGCACACATACACATACAAAGAGAAAGAGAGAGACAGAGACAGAGAGAGAGGGGGAGAGAGAGAGACTGCATGAGGTACGCTAGTCATCTTTCCATCAATGAAACAATCATCTGCAGCCAGGGTCGGTTGGCCCCATTGCTTGGGGTCTGCAGCAGTTTGCGGCAGGAATGATCATAGCAGCCAGGAAGCAAAGACAGACTAAGAAGCTTGGATCCCGACGGACCCTTCAAGGGCGTGTTGTCTGGTAACTTCTTTCTCCTAGATGCCACCTCCCTCCCACCACACCGCACTGTTGACTTGGTCTTTTATGCCACTCTTTCCAGCCACTGATTTAAGAGGGTTTATGAATTTTTGTTTTTGTCTTTTTGGTTTTTGAGAGGTTCCTGTGTAGTTCAGGCTTGAACTGGCTGTGCTGCCTAGGATGATCTTGAAGCCCTGATCCTCCTGGCTTATACATTACTGGAGAATACATAAGCCGCAGGGCTTTGTGCTTGCTAGGCAAGCACTTATCAACCGAGCTCCACTCTGTGACCTCCTCGCTGTGTGTGCCTTGTGTAGGCAGAGCATCTGGCCTAGCATGTGGGGGCCCTAGGTCAAATTCTCTGCACTTCAAGCTCCACAACACACACACACAAATGAAAAACATAAAAACAAACGTAAGACATGCAGGGAAGACTGGACTTCGGGAGGAGACAGGTTTGGTCTGTATAAAAGACCTGTCTGTTTGGCAGTGGTGGCAGAACTCCGAGGTGGAGGCCAGCCTGGTCTACAGAGTGAGTTCCAGGACAGCCGAGGCTACACAGAGAAACTGTCTCCAAGAACAACAACAAAAAAGTCCTACTGGACTTGGTTAAGAGGCTTAATTCAGAGAGGGATGGAGGGAAGCCAGTGCTGAGCTGCACAGCAACTGTGGGGTGAGTATAGAAGCTGCAAAGACCAAGGGCTCCAGACCACCCTCCAAGGGCTGAGCTGACTCTTCTCCTGCACAGCAGGAATATGGCCAGGAACCTAAGACTCTCCCCGCCCCATTTCGGCTTAGTGCCTATAGGAGAGCAGAGAGCCCTGTGGCTGCAGCTAATTCCCCACTCACTCTCTGCCAGCCCTCGAGCCTGTCTGCGGCGGTGGGGCCTACAGTTGACATCTGCTGGGCATTTCCACGTGTCTCGTTGCACACCACCCTCAGAGAGCTTGGTGTTATCCCTGTTGGGCAGGTGAGGAAACTGAAGCTCAAAGAGTTTAAGTGCACGTGGCAAAGGAGGTGATTTATAGCATGCCTCTCCTTCTCATGTGGCCACGGTGGAGAATCCCTTGTTCTGCGTCTACAGGGAAGAGTTAGGATAGAGAGGAGGGGAAAAGAGAGAGAGCAGGAGAGAGAGAGGTGACAGGAGTTGCACACTAGTTGGTTGTGTTGTTTCTGTATTGTCTGTAGTTCCGGGTTCAAATCCCAGAGCTTTCGAACACGCGAGACTCATACTCCACCACTGAGCAAGAGCCTCAGCTTTTATTATTTATTTTTTAGGCAAAGTTTTCCCTGTATAGCTCAGGCTGGAACCCACTCTACAGCCTAAGCTAGCCTTGGATTTGTGGGACTCCTTTATCCTCCTAAATTTTGGAATTACAGGCATAAATGATTACATCCTGTTAAGGCTTTCTTATTTTTAGAATTAAAAGAGGAACTTGACTTGTGCTTTATATAAAAACTGGCAGAGAATTTAGGAGATTAAATGAAGTGTGGTATCTCCAAACCTCTGTAAAAAAAAAAAAAAAAAGAAATGCCCCTGTCAGCAGGTGCCTACCCCACACAAACCTTTCAACTTTGTTCCAGTCCACTCTGAAGGGAGAGGCAGCCCCACCCACTCTTATGAGCTTCCTGTAGCCGGGGCCCCAGACTTCAATGGCACAGAATGTTTGGGAGCAGTGACGGCGTTTGGACTTACTTTTGGACTCAAGTCTAGCATCCACAGAACACTGGGTAGGTTTGGGTGGATTTTCACACACTGGAGTGACGGGGTTCAGAGGAGACAGAGCACAGACCTGAGTGAACCGCACTAACACACTCCCAGGGAGGGTCAGCAGAGGGAGCAGTGGGGGTAGCAGCTACCTCCAGAGCGGTGGTTCTCAACCTTCCTAATGCTGCGACCCTTCAATCTGTTGTGGTGACCGCCACCCATAGAGTTACTTTTGTTGCTACTTCACAACTGTAATTTTGCTGCTGTTATGAATCGTAATGTAAATATCTGTTATGCAGATGGTCTCAGGCAACCCCTGTGAAAGGGTCATTGGAAGTCCCCCAAAGGGGTCACAACCCACAGGTTGAGAATGTTGTCTTAGATGCCATTGACCTAGAATATTCCATGTTGTAGACCTGAGTTCACAAGTCTGTCACCTGTCCCAAGTAGCTATTGAGCTATGGGAATCGGCTAGTGTCAACTGAAATCGCCTTAATTGTAAAATAGACTCTAATAGACTGTAAACCCCCACTCCCAACTTGTTGCTGGGGCTCAAACCCAGAGCCTTGAGCATACTCTCCATCTCTACCACCAAACTACTTTTTAAAAAAGCGAATTTATTTATAAATGTTGTGTAAATATGTCTTTGTGAGGGTATGTACAGGTGAATACAGGTGCTCTTGGAGGGCATCAGGTCCCCTGGAGATGAGTGACAGGCAGTTGCGAGCACCTGACTTGGTCCCCTGGAAGCGTAGCCAGTACTCTGCTCTTAACTGACGTGGCTGTGTCCCCTCTCCCGTCCCCACTGAACTGATTTATGACGAATACTCCACATTTCAAAGTCTAAGTATGGAAGTAAAACTGACATAAAATAGCTTATTAATACTTCTAATATTGCCACATGTTGGGATGATACTATTTGACACATACTGGGCTAAAACTACTTTCATCGTGTGTGTGTGTGTATGTGTGTGTGTGTGTGTGTGTGTGTGTGTGTGTGTGACAGAGAGAGAGAGAAAGAGAGAGAGAAAGGATTGCTGGAGGTCTTAGAGGTCTACCCAGGACCTTGTGGATACTAAGCAAGCACTTAATTACTGGCCACATTCTGATCTTCTTTGACATGTTTTATTTAAGTTGGCTACTAGGAAATTTAAAATACTTAGCAGAGCATGATGGTACACATCAGTCATTCAATAACTTAGAAAGTAAAGGCAGAACAGGAAGAGTTCAAGGCCAGCCTTAGCTACACAGTAAATTCAAGGTCCAGGCAGAGCTATATGAAACCCTATCTAAAATAGTCTTGTGAGGTGGTGGTGGTGCATGCCTTCAATCCCAGTACCCAGGAGGCAGAGGCAGAGGCAGAGGCAGAGGCAGAGTCAGAGGCAGAGGCAGAGGCAGAGGCAGAGGCAGAGGCAGACAGATTTCTGTGAGTTTGAGGTCAGCCTGGTTTACAGAGTGTTCCAGGACAGCCAGGGCTACACAGAGAAACCCTGTCTTGAACCAGGCCCCCCAAAGTCTTTTCTTTCTGTTGGATGGCCTGACCATCAGTGCTATATGCATGTGGGCAGAGGGTTAAGTTCCTGAAGATAAAGGCACCATCACCTGTTCTATTAGACCAGTGGTTCTCAACCTTCCTATGCTGCGACCTTTTAATACAATTCCCCAAACACACAGAGCTGGTCAAGTGTTGAAGATGGATACATGGGAGCAGGAGAGAAGGATCCTAAGTGGGGTGGGACCCTCCTGCAGCCATGTCCAGGCTGTGGGAAAGACTGTCAGGTGAGGTACAAGAATGAGCATTGCTTACTATCTGTCCTGGCTACTTTCAGTGAACTTGACACAAGCTAGAGTCATCTGAGAAGAACCTCAATTGAGAAAACGCTTCTGTCAGATTGCCTGTGAGGAAGTCTGTAGGGCATTTCTTGATTAACGATTGATGTGAGAGAGCCCAGTTTACCGGGGGCGGGGGTGTGCCACCAGTGGGCAGGTGGCCCCGGGGAGAAAGCCAGGAACATCGCTCCTCCATAGCCTCTGATTCACTATGGGTTCCCTCAGTGACAGACTGTGGTTGGACATGTAAACCAAATAAGCCTTTCCTCCCCAAGTTGCTTTTGGTAGTGATGTCTCTATCACAGCAATAGAAACCTAGCTAAGACATCAGCTGTGATGGTGCATCTCTGTAATCTGCACACCGGGGAGACTGAGGCAGGGGGACCACAGGCTTAAGGCCAGTGCTGCACAGTAAGATAGTGCCTAAAAATTTTTTTTTTTTTTTTTTTTTGCCACTTCTTTCCTTTGGCATCGTCCCAGAGTCTCTTGGTTTTCTAAGTCACAGCCAGCTGACATTACCCAGGTAACCAAGGTCTGCACTAGGCAGAATCCTTGGGATGTCCCTGTGGTCCTTAGGCTCTGGCCTGTCCTCCAAATCACAGTTGTGGATTATCGGAGTCTAGGGGCCCCCAAAAGAATGTGCATCTTTTTGGGGGGTGGTACGAGCTGGTCTGGGAGGTCTAAGGCATCAGAACCGCCAAACTTTTGCTTCCACGTTTGGATGTGGGGTTACTAGGGGATTCTGTTGCAGCTGTGCCAGCTCTGGACCTCGGAGGCTGTGCCAGGAGCATCACAGGTGCAAGTCTGGCTAGCTGGCAGTGACAGGATGCAGTGTGAGGAGCAGTGTGTTGACAGCGAAGGACGGAATTTGATGCCAACCACCTCCAAATGACAGGTGTTCGAGCCCGCAGCTCAGTTCAGCCTCTCACTTCCTCCAAGATTCCAGAGGATGCTTTCCCCCAGTCCTTTATTTATTTATTTATTTATATTATTTAAGAATGTGTATGTTCGTGTTGGGGGTGGGGGGCACCTGAGAAGCCAGAAGGTGTCCGATTCCCTGGAACTGGAGGTTCAAGTGGCTGTGAGCTACCATGAGGGTGCTAGGAACCCAACAGCAATGCCCCCAAGAGCAGCCAGTGCTCTTAACTGCTGAGCCATCTCTCCAGACCCATCTTTTCTCTCATACTAACTGTAGTAAAGTACATTTGAGAAGAATTTTCTCCACAGAGCTCTGCCCAGATGTGTAAGAAAAACAAGTACTGTTGTCTGAAGCCACTGAGTTTGGAGATATTTTATTACATAGTAACAGAACTGGACAATAAGTACTGGATTTACAACAAGCTTTACAGTGGGCTTGGTGGTGCAGGCCTTTAATCACAGTGCTCAAGAGGTAGAGACAGATGAGGAGTTCAAGGCTATCCTTGGCTACATAGAAGATTGAGATTAGCCTGAGCTACATGAGATCTTGTCTCAAAACAAAAGAAAGAAAAAAAGGGAGAGAAACAAGAAATGCAATCATTTGACTTTCCCTATGAAATGGAAAATTCCTAAGCCACTCCAGAAGAATATTAGTGAAATGGGATCATGGTGCGATTCAATCAAAACGCTTCCAACTGTTCTAGGCAAAAACACCAACCCTCCTTACATTTCTTTACTATCAACATGGTATTTCTCTATGAGCCGTTCAATGTGTTTTTTGTTTTTTTTTTTTTTTTTTTCTTTTTTTTGGTGTGTGTGTGTTCTCTGTTGTAACTCTGGCTGTCCTGGAACTCACTCTGTAGACTAGGCTGGCCTCGAACTCAGTGATCCACCTGCCTCTGCCTCCTGAGTGCTGGGATTAAAGGCATGTGCCACCACCACCCAGTGCCTAATAACTTTTTAGAACTTGTTGGTCATGGTGTTGCACAGTTTGATTCCAGCACTAAAACGTAAGAGGAAGACAGTTCTCTGTGAGTTTGAGGCCAGCCTGGGCTACAGAGTGAGTTACAGGTCAACCAGAACTACATAGTGAGACTTTGCCTCCAAAAATATTTTATTCATTTTATGTATGTATCTGGATGGATGTGTGCTTGCCATGGGGAACATGTGTGGGGGTCAGAGGGCAACTTTTTAGAGTTAGTGCTCGCCTTCCACAAAGTGGGTGCTAGAGATAGAACTCAGGCTGTCACCACCGCAGCAAAAACCTTGTGTAACAATCTCCTCCAAGATGATAACATCCTACCCTGCATGGGAGCTCCTTAAACTGTGAGGTAAACAACATAATAACTTCAAGAATTCCCTGAAACTGACTGGATTCACGAGAACCCTCCTAGCCAGAGCAAACAGTCCAGCTGCAAAGAAGACTCTCAGATGAGATGAGCTGCCAAGACTCAGACAGGCTGAGCTGCCAAGAAGAATCTCTGAGGCCTCTGAGACCAGAACAGCAGCCTAGAAGGAGCAGAAGCCAGTGAGCTGTGGAGATTAGAGCAATGGAGGCATGTGGAAAGAATATTCCAACTTGTCGAGCTGCCGGCAGGCTGTGCAGTGTTCCCCAGGTACCAGCTTTGTCACCCATGCTGGGGTGGGCTTTGGTGATGCAGCTGTCTTTGAACCTTTTCTGCTCCTGTAAGTAACCCCAGTAAAACTCGTTGGTTCACCAAGTTGGACTTTGGTGGTATCTGGTCTGTCACGGGTTCCCTATCTAGCATGAGTAGACGTGTATTATGTCTCTTCAGTAAAAGTTTTGTCTTACACCTTTACCTACTAGCCCATCTTGCTGAACCCCTAATAGCTTTTTAAACCCTCTCTCTCTCTTTCATTCCCCTTCCTGCCAAGCATGAGCCACACCCCTTCTCCATAACCATTTTGTTTTGATTTGGTTTGGTTTTTGAGGTAGAGAGTCTTACTGTGTAAGTATATAAAATCAAGGCTTCTGTGATCCTTCTGCCTCAGCCTTCCAAGTGCTGAAATCACAGGCATGAGCCACCATGCCCAGGAAAAGTACAGATAATTTACCTACTTATTTTCTTGAACAGTTTTAAAACAGAAGCTACTTTGTATGTGTGGTAGAGATTGAACTCAGAGCCTCCTTCATGCTAAGCATTGGGACTCTGACACCTCCCTCCAATAATTTCTTTTTTAGCTTTGTTTTGAAACAGAGGGTCTTGCTATGAACCCCAGGCTGGCTTCAGGCCCTAGAACTCTCTTGTAGCATCCTCCTGAGTGCTGGGATTATAGGCGTTGTATCCCCATGCCCAGCTAATCGAATTGCGTTTTCATCAGAACACATGCAGGCTCTGAACCCCCGCCCTGTCCCTGAGTGCCCTCTAAGATTCTACCAGCGCATCCATTTTTGAGGCACACATCCCTCGGTTCATCACAGACACACCCTAGTCTTCATTCCAAAAGGGTGGGAGCAAAGCTGGTCCCCAGTGCATCCCCTACTGTCTTTACGAGCTCCTTCTCCGAGCTTGGCTGATGTAACCCCCATCAGCATCATCCTTCCTTAGGGAGAATGACGGCTCTACTTGTTTAAAAAGTTGCCTTATTTATTTTCAAGCCTTTTCTTCCCTCTCTCCCCACAGTGGTGGCCCTCACATTAAAAAAAAAAAAAAAGCCATAAAGCCAAAATACTAGCTCCATTGGTCTCTTACCTCCCGCAAATCGGGAGGTTCCCCCCCCCTCAATTTATTTATGTTTAGTATTTTTAGTTTGTTATGAAAACATTTTGATCCTACACGAAAAGCAGCCCCGCATTGCCCGGGAGCATCTCTTAACCCAGGGTCTCAGGGCGACGGCTGCCCTTACACACGCAGGGGGGCCTGGGTGTCAACCAGCGCTCCCAGTTCTCCTGTCTCGACGGGTCTCAGGCCACGAGCTCCCAGGTTGAAGCACTTCTGGAAGAGAATGGAACTGTCTGAACGGTTGACAGACTAACTCCCTAGTCTTTGCTACCGGTCCCCTGGGGACCACGAGGTCCCCGGTGCCTCGAGTGCGGATTCTGGGTGCAAGATCAGAGTTGATTTCAGCGTGCACGCCTAGACTGGGGCACCGGGCAGCCTCTAGTCCTCAGCCTCCGGAGGTTAGGCAGATGCGACCCCAGGACGCGCAGACACGCGCTGGTTCCCTGTCCAGCCTGCCGGCCGCGGCTCCCGCGCCTCCTTAAAGCCGCAGCTCCGCCCCGCCCGCCCCGCCCAGCCAAGGTTCTACCCAACCGCCGGGTCCGGAGTGACTCTACCCGGCGTCACAGAGCCCGCAAAGAGCGCGCAGCCTTCTGTGTCCCAGTGCCAGAGCCCGCGTCTAGTTCCACCACTCGCCACCATGTCCAGCGAGGAGCTGGCCCTTAAGCTGCAGCGCCGGTTGAGACTAGAGGCTTCGGTAGAGACCGATCAGGAAGGCCCCCAGCCTGAACCCTGCGCCGCCCAAGCCGAGGATCGGGACCCCGAACCGCCTATCCGGGCGCCCATGGCCAACGCGGACCCCGAGTTGAGCGCCCGGCTGAGCCGCAGGCTGGACGTCCACCAGGGCGCTGCGCGGTCTCGCCGCAGCAAGGTCTTCAACCCCTACACCGAGTTCCCGGAGTTCAGCCGCCGCCTCCTCAAGGACCTGGAGAGCATGTTCAAAACGTGAGCGCTCTCCCTGCGCCACCGAGGAACTGGAGATCGGGGACAGGGCGAGGGACGGGTGGGATGGTGCGGGGAAGAGTGCAGACGTCCAGAGGTGCACTGAGCATCTGGCCCAGCGCAGCCAGGTGGTGAGCACAGGAGTTCGTTGCGCGCTTTGGGGGACCTCGCCAAGGCTGCGCGTATACCTGAGAGTTGGGAGCCCTCTGTCCCGGGCGGAGCTCAGAAGTTCCCATTAAAGCTCCCTCCGGGGAGTCCCCAGCTCCTCGAGACCGGTCCCACCGCCTCCACCCACACGCCCAGAGATTTGCTCCCAGCAACTTCTAGGAAGCGAATCCTGGGCGCGCCTCACCTGCTGGCCTTAATTTTATCCCTCAAGGGAGAAATTAGCTGGCCTGCACTTTATCTTTTAAAACAAAGGGAAAGTTAATCCTTGTCTTCCGCACGGGGTCTGGTGGAGGCGAGCGGGGGGCGGGGTGGGGGGGGTGGGGGATGAACCAAGGCTGAGAACTTAGTTGCGTTTAAACTCAGAATAGACCCCGGCGTCCCTAGGCCAGTGCGGGGCGGGAGCCTCCTGTGGGCGTCTCCTAGTTGGTTACACCTTGCAGCCGGTTGGGTTGCAGATGTCCCTGGCTCAGGACTGGTTCCTGCCAAGGGTCAGTGGGATGCTGCTGGCTCCAGGATCACCCATCAAAAGAGGAGGGCATACAGAGACCCAGATAGGTGGCCTCTGGAGAGAGAGGTCTCTCCTCTGGCCTCATTTCCCCACCGGAAGAGGGAAAACAGTAAAGACCCTTGCCTTTTTGCT
Source organism: Cricetomys ansorgei (assembly GCA_026225945.1). Classification (NCBI taxonomy): domain Eukaryota; kingdom Metazoa; phylum Chordata; class Mammalia; order Rodentia; family Nesomyidae; genus Cricetomys; species Cricetomys ansorgei. The sequence goes on from JAMJFZ010001796.1 coordinate 23,408,331, forward strand.
TTGTTTTGTTTTGTTTTCGGTTTGCTTTCTCTTTCTAAGCAAGGTGTGGTGGCACTCGAATTTAATCCCAGTATTTGGATTTGGGAAGCAGAGACAGACGAGCTCTTTGTATTCGAGGCCAGGTTGGTCTATGTAGAGAGTTCAGGCCCGCCATAGCTGCAGAGTGAGACCCTGTCTCAAAAAAAAAAAAAAAAAATCACATTTATTTATTTATTTATTTATTTATTTATTTATTTATTTATTTATTTATTTGCTGTGAGCGTGTATACGTGAGAAAGTGTCATGGCACACTTGCGGAGGTCAGAGGACAACTTGTGAGGGTGGGTTTTCTCCCTCCACCATGCAGGTGTTGGAGTTTACTCAGGTGGTGGTCCGACCTGGTAGCAAGCGCCTTACCGGCTGAGCCATCTCGCCGGCCCTACCTTTGCCTTTTAAGTCCACAGTGTAGTACCACACCGAAAACGCCTCAGTAAGCTATTAATATTGTTTCCAGAATTGGACCGAGACCGGAAAAATGGCTAGGGGAGCGAAGGCCGCTGGCCAGGTCATGCTTGGGCGTCTTTAAAAGCGCTTGGAATGTGTTTGCCCGGGCAAGGAGGTTCTATTTAAAGGCGCTGTGGGGAGCACCGCCTCCACTACTCAAGCTCCTAGGTCTGCAGAGCCCGCACCTGCAATGCTCACAGCCTCTCTGACACCTTGATTTCTCAGTGCCTGGCTCCACTGTTTTCTGGGTCCAGTTTAGGCAACTCAGAAAGGTGGAGTTGAGACTAAAGAATGAAACTGGGTGAAGGTGGTAAAGCCAGGGGATAAACAGACAGTGGCTCCACAGAGACCCCGGTGATTTACCTCGGGTTTTACCTTTCATGGGAACTGCTCCAGCCTGGAAGCTCATCTGTGTAGCAATCCCTCCAGTCCTGGCAGATTCATCTTCATCTTTCTCTGTGGTCTCTCCAGCTTCTTTTGTTTTGATTGGGAAACACTCTTTGAAAGCCAAGTGTGTTAGTTGGCTGCCTAAGGAGGAGTAAAGTCCATCCGGTAAGGGAGGTCTTTGGGGTCAAGCGATGAGGGCACTGGCAAAGAACAGACACTGGCTCAGCATGGAGCTAAGGGGAGAGCTGATGGCCCAAACTGTGCCAGGCGTTTCCTCAGAGCTGTGCTGTCCATCTGAGTTCTAGGCTAGACCTTTTGACACTTGCAATAAAACGTAGCATAAACAAAGGGAAGTTATCTGGTTCCTAAAATGAAGCCTGAACAGGCTTCAGGTGTGACTGGATCTAGGCGACTCAGGTAATGAAGCCCTCAGTCATGTTTCATTTGTCTTTTACCCACTCCCTCTTCCCTCCCTCTCTTGTTTCTTGAACTAGGGTCTTACATAGTCCAGGCCAGCCTTGTGCTGGCTAGCTCCTGCTCCCCTATGCCCACTCCCACCCGTTCTCTGAGAGAGGGTCCCACTCTATAGTTGAGACTACTTGTGTATATAAACAAGGTCAGCATGTTTCTTGTTTTCTAAAGCTGGCTTCCTTTTTTACCCCCTTTTCTTTTCTATCCTCATTCTCAGGTGGCTCCTTCCCAGTGGCAGTAATGTGGCCACAGCTGCTCCAGAAAAGTCTAGTGACAAAGAACAGTCACAGAAGCAGTCTTCCTGTGCCCTTTTTAGGTGCACACGCTTGCTTGTATGTGTGCACATGCGCACATGTGTGTGTGTTTGTGTGTGTGTGTGTGTGTGTGTGTGTATGAGAGAGAGAGAGAGAGAGAGATTGGAAGATTGGCTCTTAGCCGGTTGCTGTGTTCAAGGTGAATTCATTTGCTCTCATTGGTCAGGACTGAGCCTTGTGCCTCTCCACCTTCTAAAGTAAAAGGTGCACGTGTTTTCCCACATCTGTACCCAGATCTCTCTCCCTACGCCTAATAGAAATGGGTTGCTCAGTTCAGACCTTCCTAAGTGTCCATGGGACTCAGTAATAAGTCATTGTCCCCAGCTGAGTTCATTTTCAGTGGGGTGCTTCTGCGGGGTCTTCTTGATCCGAGGCATCAGGAACTTCCTCCTTTCTCTCCCCCGGGGTCAGGGTCTCCCAGTCTGGGTAGATTCACTGTCTAGACTTTCCTAATGCACTCTGGTTTTAGCTCTTATCCAGCCTAGTGTCCCAAGGATCCATGACGCATGGACCAGCAGTGGGTAAACACAACCTCATTTTCCAAAGGATCCAGAGGTTCCTGTGGTCAGATCTGCCCAGCTGCTCTGCCTCATTGCCAGCTGCCTTCTTCCACCTTGAGCTGCCTCAGGGTGGACAGCTGGCTCAGAGTCCTCCTCTCTGTCTCCCATCAACTAGTGTTTGTACATGCATACAGGTGTGCTCTGCTTCCCTTACCCAGCCAGGGCAGGCCCTGGGCCCACTTCTGCCCTTCTGTCAAAGCCACTGGGGCTTGGGGATTTGCAGCTCTTCTCTGGTTGGCCATGTCACTTGTGCTGTAGGTTGGCTAGGGTTCCCTTTTCTCTGCCTACAGTCCTGCATGACTTTCTTTTATTTACTGAGACAGGGTTTTACTGAATAGCCAGGCTGGCCCGGAACTCGTGGCATTGCTCCTGCTTCAGTCTTCCAAGTGTTGAGATTGGAGGTGTGTGTGTGCCACTGTATTTGGCTCTGTATTGCTTTTTTATTCTTTTTTTCTTCTTTCTTTCTTTCTTTTTTTTTTTTGTTTTTGTTGATTTTTGGTTGTTTGAGACAGGGTTTCTCTGTTGTAACTCTGGCTGTGCTGTGCTGTCCTGGGACTCACTCTGTAGACCAGACTGGCCTCAAACTCACAGAGACCTGCCTGCCTCTGCCTCCTGAGTGCTGGCATTAAAGGTGTGGGCTGCCGCCACAGCCACCCAGCCCCTTTTTTCTTTTCTTAAGATAGGATTTCATATATCTTAGACTAGTCTTGAACTCACCCTGTAGCCAAGAACAACTTTGAACTTCCCGTCCTCCTGCCTCTAGCTCCCAAGTACAGGGCTACAGGCTTGCACGACCACACCCATTTATGCAGTACTGGGCATGGAACACAGGGCTTTGTGTATGCTAGGTGAGTACTTCATCTGCTAGGCTATACCCCTATCTCTCTGCAAGACTTTTAAAAGAAAATGTAAAGCTTTCCAGGTCCTCCTGAACACCCACTTGCCTTCTAAGACCCATACTTTGCCCATAGAGTACCACCTTGACTAATAGCTTTGGGCCAGACAAGGAAATCTCTGCACAAGGCCTTGCAGGGGAAGGGGACTCCTGCAACAAGGACTCCCCTGGATGCCAGTGATTCAGATCAACTGCTCTCTGCTCTCCTGGCCTGGTCTGCTGGGTCAGGGGCAGGTCCTCCTTACCACCCTTCTGCCCCAGCCTGTCTCCCATTGGATGGCTTCCTACCTTTTCCTCCTGGCTGACCAGCTGCTCAGGGAGGCTGTGGGGAGTATGACTAGGAGCAGGACTTCTGAGGTTCAAACCTGGCCTCACCTCTGCTCCCAGAAGAGTTCCTCTGAACAGCCAGCTTAAACATCTGTGTGTTTGGGTTCCCCTTCTGCCAGGGTTCCCCTTCTGTAGTTTGTGGGGAGCAGGTAGCTGATGCTGGTTGGGAAGGCTTACTGGGTTGATTCAGCCACTGACTTTCAAATGTTTATTTATTGCTTGTTATTTTTATTTTGGAATTAGTGTCTGATTCTGTATCCCTGGCTAGCCTTGATCTCAAAGCAATCCTCCTGCCTCAGTCTAAACACGGGGATTACAGAAATGAGCCACCACACCTGGCTTTCGTCACAGATTTTTGGATGATTACATGGTTGTCATTTAATCCCCATGAAATCTGTGCTGCCTTTTTTGTTTAATGATTCACTTCATCAAGTCGAAGGTGACTGTCCCTGCAGGGGTTTTTGTTTGCTTGGATGCGCCTTTCCTCTTTTGGTCCTTTGAGGCAGGGCTTCACTGAATGAATTGCAGGCTGACAGCACCACATCCATCGACAGCCTGCTCTTTGAGCTGTGTTGTGGTGGTGGTGTGGTCCTTCCACGGTCTGTAGGCAGATCACTGGCTCAGTGTTCTGCTTCCCTGAGGCTTCCAGAACTGAGTTCCATATCTTGGGTAGCTTAAAACAACTGCACTTTATTATTCACAGTTGGAAGCCAAAAGCCTGTGGTTCAGGTGTTGGTAGTACCCTGCCTGCTCTGCACCCCACATGTTTGTCTGTCCTATCTTCCCCCAACTCCCATGCCCGGTCTTCATCTGGCTTTTTCATGAGGCTTCCAGTCACTGGCTTCAGGGCTACCCAAATCCAGTATGACCTTATCTTAGTTTAACTTTCTACCTCTGCAAAGACTCGTATTTCAAACCAAGGTTGCATCGTGAGTGGACATGATATTGGGGGGGGGACGCGCAGGGATTCTACTTAACACAGGAGAGTGAGTGAAACAAGCCACTCAGTCCTCAAAACACTCTGGAGACAGAGTTCCTAGGAGGACCTCGGGTTTAGGACTGTGGGAATCTCAGACTCGCTTGAAGCCAGCAGGATGCCCCTGCCACCCCAGCCCCCTCTCCGTGGACTAGCCTTCTCAAAACCATCTCTTGTAGAAAAGCCAGCCAATGGAGCCTAGTCTGTCTGTGCTAGGAGTGCCCTGGCTTCAGCTGGGCCTGCCAGAATTTCACTTTTCAGTAGTTTCTAGATGCACATTCTGATGTCGCCTTCTCTCCCTGGGTTCCTTGCAGGGTGTAACCTGATTAGACCAGTACACACAAAACACACCCACTCCTTGTCAGGAAGCAAAAGGCTTACCCAGATTTACCCAGGCACAGCAAAAAAATATACTTCGGTCTTTTATATTTGATTTTCCTGTTTTAAAAGACTTGGCGTAAGGGTTCCTTACATTTTCAAAGCTTTAGATGTGAGGGTATGTGCGTGTATGTGTGGTGGTGGTGGGGTATCCAGCCTGGGAGCTTGCTGGGTTCTTAGAGTAGGTGTCAAGTGTCCTGAGTCCTAAATGGTGTGCTGGAGAAGAAAGACAACTTTCTAATGAGTGTATGAAGCCAGAGGCGTCGGCAGCCTGGCCAGAGCTGGTTGCCTCTCTGTTTCCAAGCGTGTGTGTCACTGGATAGCTGGAGCCAGAAGAATAGTGGCCTGATTTTAAAGGAAGGGTGAGAAGGGCCCAGAAGAAACTGACCCTCTAGTGTGTGTGCACGGCTGAAAGGCGATCAGGGCTGGCTGTGCAGTCGAGGTTAGACAGGAAACTTTAATTACCCTGGCTGCTCCAGAGGCCCCTGGCGAAGGGAGGTAATGGGGACAGCCACTTGCAGGCAGGGCCCAAGCACAGCGGCTTAGCGCGCAGCTGCAGTGCTTGGTGCTTCTGCTTGGTGCTTCTGCTTGGTGCTTCGCAGCCCAGCAGCTAGAGCTTGTGTTTCAACTCCCCGAAGAGAGGGAGGGGAAGGGGAGTGTCAGCCCACTGGAAAGTCGCTGTTTTAGAATCTGAAATGATGTCATGGATGCCCTGCCAAGGCCACGTTCTCTATCACCAAGACACCACGGACCACTGAAAATGTGGAATTCTTTATCCATCCCTCCCTCTCCCCCCTCCTTAGTCTGCCTAGGAGGAGGAAGAAAGGAGTGTGGGATGTAGATGATTGGATTTTTTTTTTTCTTCTTAGTTTTGGTTCTGGGGATAGAACCCAGGGCCTTGTACGTGTCAGGAGTACCCTCTACCACAGAGCTACACCCTCAGCTCTTCTGTATGGCTGAGAATTTTCACAGAAGTGAAGTGTGTTCTCTTAAGAGAAGAAGAGGGAATGTGCCTGCATTTGGGCCTCTTAATCTTTAATGCGAATTGGTTTTTGCCATAGAGGGTATGGGAGCCAGGGTGTGGATCATTGGTGGACCTGGATTTTATCTGCAGTGCAAGAGTTCACCATGTGCAGTGAACACACACACACACACACACACACATACACACACACACACATACACACATACACAACACACACACATACACACACACACACACACACACACACACACACACACACACACACACGGTAGGAGAGTGGAGAAAAACAAATGGAAACTAAGAACTTTACTGACTCCTGGATTGCAGCCCTTACCAGTAGTGACTCACCTTGAATTTAAAGTGTTCTCTCCAGCTCTGGGGCTTGTACGTTTAACACCTTGACCTGAGGGAGATGCAAGGGGACCCAGGGAAGTGGTCCTCTGAGGGCCTTGGTCTCTAGCAGAAAGAGTCATGACTGTCCCCCTCCCCCCCAGCCCTTGCTTCCCACCCCGACCCTCCCTCCCTCTTTCTCTCACTCTCTCTCCCTCTCTCCCTCCTTCCCTCTCTCTCTCTCTGAATCTGAATGATGCTACTTTGAAATGGACTGATGAAAAACCAGGCAAAGGTGATGTAATGGGTTTTACTGAGCTGGAGATTGCTCCCCTTCCCTATGGGCCTGTAATGGGGGTTCTGTTGGTGAGGAAAAGGAGGTGTCCCCAACTGTGTGCCTCTCTCCTTTTTGTGAGATAATGTACCGTGATTCTTGTGGGCCTGCCTGTGTGTTTATCCACCCGAGGGGTTCTAGATGGCAGTCATGGAGGCCAGCCACAGGGCACGGAGAAGCCTATTGCGGAGGAGGGGTAGCTCTTAGAATCCTTTCTCTTGGGACACTCATCTCTGTCTCTGTGATCCACATCTATCCCTGAGCTACACTCGGCTCTGGGCTACTTTATTAGACAAATTATCATTGTTGTGTGTGTGGTACCCATGTGTAGAGGTCAGAGGTCTTTGACTTACAGATGGGTCCCCTGAGGATCGCATTCAGGTCCTCTAGTTCGCATGGCCAGGACTTTCCCTGCTGAGGCATCTCACTGGCTTCTCTTGTTTGTTTCAGCCTGGAATCCTTTGCTTCTGGATGAAGGCCGGTTCTTTGGGCTTAGAGCTAGGCCTGGGTTGCTGGCGATAGCAGCAGACCTCCTTCTAGTCCTAGGCTAAGCAGGGCCTTGGGGACAGGGTGGAGACTGGGTGGAGACCTGGTGGAGTGGCAGGGGGGCTGCCTGAAGCTGTGCTAGGGTCTGATTCCAACTTAGTGACTCTAACTTCAGGTGGGTGTGGTGGCTGCCTGCTCTCTCTATCCAAGGCCAGTGGTAGGTCACAAACCCACCCTCAGCCTGCTGCCAACTTGGACTAGGAAGCAGGAGAATATTGTTCAGGACTTACAGGCTGTCCTATGCTGGTCCTTCCACCCCTTCCTGGTGGTGAAACAGCAGGAGAACCCTCCCCACCCCCCACCCCTAGTCTTTCTCCTCCCTCCTCCCTGCCACACTGCTTACTGAATACCCATTGTGCCTTGGGACAGCTCTTGCCAAAAATATCTCACTGCTGACAGCCCTAGCTCTTTGGCCATGGGGACCTGCTGAGTTCAGTCATGGCCTTGGGGAAGCTGGCCCTGGCTTCTGCCCAGCTTGGTCTTGGCAGTGACTTTCTCTGCCCCTCCCTCAGTGCTCCAGGCTTCCCTATGCAGGGTAGCCAGTGATACTGAGTGCTGGGCTCCCCAGCGTCTACTATATACAGGCTCAGTCTGTAACCATGCCCCCACAGGAACTCATCCCTTCCTTTCAGTGCTCTGAATTGGGTGCCAGCAGCATGCAAGGACTGGCCCTGTGAGTGGTGGACCTGGGATTTGAACCCAGATGGCTTGCACTCTGGTCCTCTGTGTCAAGAGCCTCCTTCATTGATGTCACTTCCACCCCAGGCCCCAGGCTTGAAATCATAGCCAACCCTTGACACAGGTCACTGCACTTCTAGCCTTTGCAGACTGCCTGAACTCCAGGTCCCCCTGCACCAGCCACCTCATGTCATACTTGGCCACATCTATCTATCGCACACGTTGCAGCCCTGGGGACCTTGCCTGAACCCGTATCTCATTACTTGCTTCTCTTTTCAGAAGTCTTTGTGGATTAGAGGCAGCATAGAACATTCATGAAACAAAGCTCAGACCTCCTCATTGCTGACTCCTAAGGCTCCCCCAACCTTCTCTCACTAGTTCTTCCAGCCTGTCCCTGTCCTCACTGGGCCAATCTCCCCATAGCCCTTGTCATGTCCTCCAGTCAGTTTCCAGCAGATGATACTTAGATCTTTCAGTTATTGTCTCTTGTATGGTCCCCCTCCTCCTGTTTTCCTGTGGAAATCAGCCATGTATGCGTGTGTGTATCTATGTATGAATATGTGTACGTGTGCATGTATGTTTGCTTGTTTTTTTGAGACAGGGTCTCTCTATGTAGTCCTGGTTGTCCTGGAATCCACTATGTACACCAGGCTAGCCTTGAACTCAAGAGCTCCTCCTGCCTCTGCTTCCCCAGTGCTAGGATTAAAGGTATGTGCCACCATCCCTGCCTCGAGCCATATATTTTAAAAGAAAAAAAAAATGTTTTGTAAAGACAGGGTCTCTTGCATTTCAGGCTGGCCTCAAACTTAGTATGTAGCCGGGGATGACTTTGAAGTTCTCATTCTCCTGTCTCCACTTCCAAGGGGAGGTGTTGGGGTTGTAGATGCATGCGTCATGCAGGATGTATGTGGTGCTAGGGACTGAATCCAGGGCTTTGTGTGTGCTAGGTAAGCACTCGACCAACTTAACTGCATCTCTAGTCAAGGATTCTTTAGAACTGAGTGTGACCAACGATTCTCAGTGGTCCTGCTGGCCATCAGGTGCCTTGCCTTCCTAGAGTCAGCCGCAGTTGCGTGAAGGCCCTGTGCATGGCTAGGGGTAACTTGTACCTTTAGCGGGCTCCCTCAGCTCCCTTCAGCAGAGCCACTGACCCACTCAGGCACAAGCCTGTAAGTGAGATGTGGAAAAAGGTAAATGACCACTTCTCAGGTTGTGCCCAAGATCGCGTGACCACTGAGTATGCAGTTGGGGCCTTAATTAGGTCACTGGTTCTAGCCGGGTGCACTAGACACCAAAGGCTGCTGGGTTTAAGGTGGTGCCAGCCTAGAAGAGGACACAGGACGAGGTCTTGTTGGCAGGGAGGAGTGGAGCAGAGATGGATGACTGGGGCTGAGGACAGGAGGATGGTGGCAGCCTGGGTGTACTCCTTCAGTTTGGAGCCGTCAGTCAGTCCTCACCTCACCTTACATTTAAGCTGGGCTGTGACCCTTGGCTGTCTCCAAGCCTGCCCTCCCAGCTTGCTGCAGGACTACCCTTCACCCAGGCTCTTTCCTTCCTGAATTTCCTGATCTGGGAATCAGGAGGGGTGGGGACTGCCTGACCAGCCCTAATGGACAGTGGAAAGCCTCTAGGGTTTGGGGGCATTGTTTCCCTAGTCCCCGATAGCATTAGTCCCAGGAGCACTTTGGTGTACTGAGTGACTGTTTTGTGTGATCACCCACTGCTTTTTTATTTTTTAAATCCCTGAGACAGCTCCTGGCAGGGGAAGTATACTGCCACTGCATGCATTTGGAATAAAGCTGATTTGCAAGCTGTTAATGTTGGAGCCCCAGGTAGTGGTACTGGTCTTGCAGGGTGCTAGACATACAATGAGTACCTTGGGGCAGTTTGGGTGGCCCTTTGGCTCCCTCTGCCTCTTAATGTTCTCTGTAGATTTCTAGGCGCAATATATAGATGTACAGGATGCTGTGGCCAACTAAGGCGTAATGTTTCCAGCTTCTGCTGGTCTTCAGCAGCCTGCAAAAAATGTTGATCAGAAGAGGAAGAGAGGTGCCAGAGGGGAGCCCTGAGGCACTGGCTGTGTAAGAGCAGGTGAAGTTGGAGTTCAAACTTGCTTTGTGCTTGCTACCCTACCTCTAGGCCACCCTCCCAACTCTTTCAACCTTGGCTAGGGCTGTCATATTCTCATTTGCTGGGTCATGCCCTCCAAAAATCTATCCTGCATTGGCACCCAGAAGAGAGGTCTTCCCAAAACAGACATCTCATGACACTTTGCTTAAAACTCACCATGACCTGCTCCTGCTACCCTGAGGAAACCATAACTCTTCCAGAATGCCTTCTGTGAGTTGACCCGACTCTCCCTTTCCAGAATATTCTTGCACTCCAAGACCACATGGCAACAGAAGTTCCCTTAACCCGGCTCTGCACATTTGCCTCTCTGTTGGCTCCCCGTGTGGCAGGAGACTCTCCGTGCTGCCACCTCACAGTGCCGTGTTTCCATTGTGTCTGCATCCCTTCTGGGACTGTCTTTGTGTTTCCCTTCTGCTCTGGAGAGGCCCTGGCACACGCAAGCCTAGTGATGAGGGAGTGAACAAACGAGCATTGGGAGCTCAAGAAAGCCAAGAGCTGTGGGACAGAAGTGACCGTGAGCAGCCTGGACACCAAAGGTTTTATGTTAACTCCGTCGTTGCTCTCAGCTCCTGGGAGCCAAGGGTCGTGCAGAGCCTGAGTGCTCTGAGTCTGGAGGCCGTGATAACCTGCTGGAGATCTGGTTTCCCAGCCTGCTGCAAATGGGAAGGTAGGAAGAACAGGCGATATATAGCTAGAGAGGACCCAGGGCACTGGGCACGGGCCTGTGGCCTCAGAAAGTCCCTGAGGCTAATTTAGAGAGGTACAGTTAGGGCCATCAGGTTGGGCCTCTGAGTGACCACTGCTGTGGGTGGAACCTGCAATGCCCTTTCTGACTTGAAAGGTACCTGTGGTCACACAGGAGCTGGCAACAGCAGGCTCTTACCCAGCGGGGCTGGGGCGGACAGTGGTTCTGACAATCCCACAATGCCCTTTTTCTACTGGATTCCCAGCTCTGGTCATTTGAAAAGACATGTGTTTCCAACAAGGCCTTGCTGTGAGCGTTTGCAGGATTATATGAGCCTATGAGCTGCATGCACCAGAAAGGACACTGTGAATGCTTTCCAACACAAAATCATAAAATAGTTAAAACCGAATTTTTTTGAGGGGCAGGGGGTCGCAATTATTTTTGTAACTTGATTGTGAGCTTCTGAAGCATGACTTTGTAGATGACATCATGATGCAGGATCAAAAGGTTGTCCTTGCTGAGGCCCCAGCTCCACCCACCCCTGACACTTTTTGGGCACAACCACCCTCCCAAGAAAGCCTATCTGAAGGGTCCCCGGGGAGTTCCTGATGTCGGAGCCTCTAGACAAAGGTTACCCAGCTTGCTTTCTTTCTTTATTAATGGCAGGGTTATTCTGGTGAGGTGAAAGCTAAGAAAGCCCAGGGGCTCTGTGCAGTGCAAACTGAAAGAATAAGCAATTCATGGGCTGGTGTGTGTGGGGGGGTGTGTTCAAAACCGGGCAGACACTAGAAACCAGCTCTTGCCCCCTCACTGCTGTCCTTTGAATAGCTGGGCCCCTTAGGCCAGAGACAGCAAGCAGCCTGCCTCACCTTGCCTAGTCCTCACCAATGCCCAATCAGCAAAGAACAGACAATCTTCCCCAGTGGATCTGGGACCCTGGCCTTGTCCCCAGTGGACTGGCACAGAGAGTCTCTTCAGACCCAGAATCGGGGTCGGGGGGAGCAGGTGATGGGTTGTATTCTACTCAGATGCCAACGATGACGAAGACTGGGACCGAGTTGAGTGTGGGCAGCTCTTTAGGGTAGAAGCCTGGAAGCCATCTACTTCCTCGTCTTGTCCGTGAATAGCAGCTCCTTCATAAAAAGAGTCCCTTGCCCTAGGTACTGACTCGTGCAGCACCGACTGGGGGTTATCTCCTTTGTACCCCTTGACAACTTGACAGAGCTGGTCAAATCTCTCCTAGGTGCCTAGTGGGGTGAGGCTGTCCTCTTCCTCCTGCTCTTTCTCCTCTCCTCCTCCTCCTCTTCAATTTTGTTAAGCTTTATTTATTTTCTTTTACGTTCATGAGTATTTGCCTGCGTGCACATACTGCATATGTCTGTGTATCACGTGCCTGAGGAACCTGTGGATGTCAGAAGAGGGCATCAAATCCCCTGGAACTAGAGTTACAGTTGGTTGTGAGCCACCATGTGGGTGCTGGGTCCTTTAGAAGAGCAACCAGTGCTCTTAACCACCGAGCCATCCCTCCAGCCCCGTGCATGTTCTTTGCTGGGTGAAATGGCTTAAGAAAGAAAGATTTGGGTTAAAATTTAAATCAGAGGCTATGTGTAATGGAGCTCACGCCTTTGATCCTAGCAGTGGGGATGCAGATGCAGGCAGAAATCTATGTGGGTCAGACTGGTCTACATCGTGAATTTCAGGCCAGCCAGAGTGACATGGTAAGACCCTGTCTGAAAATAATAAACAATTTAAGTCACAGGAAGGCATGGGGTGTAACATAGTCCTAGAGGGCATGCTTAGTCTTGGGTTTGACCCTGACTCCCTCCTCCCTCCAATCATAGGGACCAAAAGGAGGTAAAGCTGACTGTGGTGGCACATACCTGTAATCCTACCACTGGGGAGGCTGAGACAGGAGGATTTTGAGATTGAGGCCTGCCCGGGCTACATAAGTAAGCCATGTTCTGAAACAAAACGAACAGAAAGAGATACTAAGATGCTGGTGGAGGAGACATGGGGATCAGGGGACTTTTCTAAGCCTAAAAGCATTTGAAAGATAACCTGTTTGCCCCGCTCAATAAGTGTAGGGGTGAGGGGTGTCCCCAGTTGACCTTGCTGGGCCTAGTGACCTTAGGCTCATGAGTCACGATGGACTCCCATTTCTTCAGCAGCTGGACAGTGCCACCTCTGCAGGTGGGAATTCACTGAGGGGCTCAGCTGGCGAGACTGTTTCTCTGAATGTCTGTAAGGTGGTGATGGTAGCACTCTCTTGGCCAGAAACGACTTCTATTGCATATGCTGCTATTCTTGGGTACCATGCTGTGGGGCCAAACTCAGAGGCCACACATATCTAGACCTTATGAATTTAGACCCTCCTACCATTTCTGCTGGGCTTCAGATGTAAATTGCAAAAGATTTAATTCAGCTAAAACTGCTAGAGTCTTTCTTGGGACAGTAAGTGTGCCCTGTGCCTGTCATTAACCTCTTGCAGGTTGAGGGCTTCGTAGTTTAAATGTAGTCACTGGTTTTCTTCCCTCTCTGCTACTGTAGAAGGCTTAAAGTCCCTGCTTAAGGGGCTGGAGAGATGGTTCCGTGGTTAAGAGCACTGACTGCTCTTCCAGAGGACCTAGTTCTATTTCAGCAGCCACATGACGTCTACCAACTTGCCATAACTGCATTTCCAGGAGACCCAGTGCCATTTTCTGGCCTCCTCGGGCACTGCATGCACTTTGCACATAAATATACATGCAAACAAAACACCGATATGTATTTTTTAAAGATATTTTTAAATTTTTAAAACCTGCTTGAGAATCCCATTTTAAAACTTGACATAGGGCTAGTGAGATGGCTCAACTGGTAAAAGCACTTGCTACCAAGCCTGATGTTCTGAGTTCTATCCCAGAGAAAGGAGAGAGCCAACTCCAGCAAGTTGTCTTATGGCCTCTACCCAGCGCAGTGGCATACATGCCTCCTCCACCCCATGAATAAATGAATGTAATATAAATAAATAAATTGTTCATGGTTGCTCAGAGCTATAATGCCAGGATTCGGGAGGCTAAGCCAAGAGGATCACCCGCCAACTTGGGGCCAGTCTGCACTAAATAGTAAGACTATCTAAAAGAGAGAGGGGGGAGGAGGAAGGTGAGAGAAAAGAGGAGAGGAGAGAAAAAGAGGAGGGAGAGACTATACTAGCTTTATTCTGATCCACATGGCCGTTTTTATCACCCATTGAGCAAGGCCACTAATTGCCTCCCTGGTGAGGGCAGGCCCTTAGTGAACTCTTAATTAAGAGTGAGAGCAGGCAGCTATTATTAATTTGTTACAGTATTGTCCTAAGGACCAAAAGGCTTACACCGAGACAATACATGCAAAGCAGAGCGGTTGGACTTCCTGTCCTGAGCCCTTTTTGTACCATGAAGCTGTGTAAGTCACTTCGTGCTTTGAGGGAACAGATAAAATGGGGAAAACGATGAAAGCATGCGTGTGGAGTTTTGTTCTTCCTGCCTTGCAAACCTAGGCCCTGAAGGAAGTGACTGCAGACAGCTCTTGCAAAGGGGCACTTTGAAGACAGGGCTACAAGTCTGATTTTAAATGCCAGCTCCGCAGGGGAGGAAGAGGTCACTGATGTGGTCATGTTCTAGTCCTGCCAGGACTTCAGTAGGTGGCACTAGGCTGATGTTTCTAGCAGAAACAAAGGAAAGCAGCCTTGACTGAGCACCTGGGCGGGGACAGGGAGCTGGCCTGGTGCCTTTTTCCTTTCCTGCCATCTTGGCCTCAGAGATGTCCCTTCATGTCTAAAAATGCTCTGCTCCTGTGTCAGTCAGGTAGCCTCCAGCAGAAGAGAGACAGGACTCACTCTCGCCTCACCTTGGCTCTCTTTCATGCTTGGGATTACCCACCTAGATGGTGCAGGCTTCTGCTTCCCAGAACATACTTTTCAAAGGGACTGGACTGTAATCTTGGCCCCCTCCTTTCTAATTTTATCGTTATATTGGTTTTGAGACCCGGTCTCTATGTGTAGTTCAACCTGGCCTCAAACTCTTAACCTCCCTGCCTCTATCTCCCAAGCGTTGGGATTATAGGCTTGTAATCTCTGTGCCCTGTTTCTTCCCTATTTAAAAAGAATATTGAGGGGAGGGGGCCCAGGGAGATGGCTCAGTGGTTAAGAGCCATGGCTGCTCTTCTAGAGGACCCATAGAGGCTAACGACTGTTTGTGACTCAAGTCCCCAGGGGATCTAACACCCTCTTTGGCCTCTGCTGTCCCTAGACACACACGTGGTGTACATACATGCAGGCAAAATAACCATGCACATTTGTTATTATTTAAAAAGTAACTTGGAGGCTGGGAAGATGGGTCAGTGGGTAAAGCACTTGCCACACAAATGAGAGGACCTGGATTCAGATCCCCAGGACCCACATAAAGATGGAATCGGTAGCTTGTCTGTAGTCCCTATGACGTTATGATGTGGGAGGCAGGGACTAACCCCTGCTTTGCTGTCTTCTGACATACATACCATACACACACACACACACACACACACACACACACACAATGTGCGCACACATGCAATTATAAAAGAAGTTGGAATTGTGTTAAACCAGAGCCTAGCACTTAACTGGGGTTCATTTGAGCTATGTGAGCTTTCCGTTAGACCTGGAAGGTGCTGTTAGAAGGTCCATTAGAAGGTTTTCCAGGTCAGAATTCCACAAGAGAGTCAAGGACTGCTTTACTGAACCAGTCTCTGTGTCTAGAGGAGAGCCTCTGCTCAGACTGGCCTCGTTGGCAGCGCTCTCTAGGTGAGCATGGGGAAGGCTCCCCCCACCAATGGCTGAAGACAAGTCTCTGCCTTGTTTGTTGACCTTTACTTAGCACCTCATCCCCCAGCACACCCCTCTCTTTACACCTAATCCTTTCAGCTGGCCCCTCCCCCTCCTCTGTTTAACCATCATCGGGAACTTCTTTAATGCCTGGACTGATTTTGTCTTGACCACAGCACTGTCCGTGGCTCCAGTCTTCTTTGTAAATGTTGGAATGCAGAGTGTGAACAGAGAACAGGAGACATTTATCTAAATCCCAGCATCAGAGTTACTTCAGTGGGCCTTAACTGGGCCACTTCCTCAGCTTTTTGTGTGTGGGGTTGGGGATGGACCTAAGGTTTGGTGCATGCAAAGCAAGTACCCTGTCACTGAGCCACAACCCTAGACCCAGGGACAACCCTTCAAATGCAGAACTGTCACCTTCTCCCATGGAAAATCCCCAGACATGGAGTATCATGAGCTTGGGGAAAACCTGTGTGATCCAGTTCCCTCTTGTGAGTTTTGGACACATAACCTTATGGACAGGGTTCTGGGAAGTTCCACACTGTGAAACTTGTTGGCCTTGACCAGGACTCCGTGTAACATCCTGTTCTAGCCTGTTTATAAGAGCTTAGCTCTGCAGGATCAGTTCTCAGCAGCTCTCTGTATCTGGGGAAAGCTCCTCTCTGTATCTGGAGCCTTTGATCCCTGGGCTGCATCTGCAGACATTTGCTTCCCTGTCATTACCCTTGGTACCATCTACCACTGTCTTTGACTGGGATTTTAGCCTATTCACCTTCCTAGGGTTCTCTCACTGACTAGTCCCAGCCTCCCTGGAGTGCAGGGGATACACAGGATGGGCATCATGGGGCTGGTGAGAGGGTGGCTGCTTTTATGGGGCTTTGGGACCTTTGCCACCTGCTTTGCCGCTGTTGAGTATTGTCGCGGTCTCCTGGACTCTGCTCTCCAACAGCTATACCAAGGCGTGCTGCTGAATACTCTCTCTTCTGAACCTGAGCTCGAGAAGTTGACCTGAGGGTGGGGAGAGGTCTTGGTTTCAGGACCTTGCTGCTGCTGCTTCTTTTTTTCTTCATTAAAAATTTGTGTGTGTGTGTGTGTGTGTGTGTGTGTGTGTGTGTGTGTGTGTGTGTACAATGCCCTCAGAAGGTAGAAGAGCATCCCCTGGGACTGAAGTTATGGATGATTGTGAACCATCATATGGGAGATGAGAATAGAACCCCCAGCCCCTGGAAGGTTAGTGGTGCTCAGCTGAGCTGTCTCTCTAGCCCCAGAACCTGGCTTTTGAAAACTGTGGTAAGACAATGAGAATTTTTCATGAGTTCAGCTGTACCTGCTTGCAAAAGATCATCTCAACTGGGCTTGTGGACAGCATTTCTCTTACCCACCTGCAAAAAAAAGGTCCCAATGACAAACCAAAGTTCATCGTGGGTAATCAATGGGTTTATTAGGGTTACTTACAGAGCATGGGTGAAGGGTGAGGGGTTAGAAGTGTGGGTGACCCTAAAGTCTGGGCAGAAGTATGGGTGACCCACTGGAATATCTGCAGCCAGCACGGATGATGGCTTCCCCATGGCTGTGTAGATGGATCCCTATCTCCTTCCTTCCCCACCTGTGTATTCTAGCGTCTACCCCTCACTCCCAGGCAGGCAGAATAACATCCAACTGGTTGGAGGAGTAGCTGGATATTCCAATGAGGTCCCATGACCCTTTTGCCCCTCTTTCTATGAGCAAGCAGGCACAGCTGAACTGGTGAGCATGCTCACAGTTTGGCTCAGAGGCTAGTCCTGTACAACAGATAAACATAAAATTTAACTCCACTCTTTTTTAAATGGCACTTGGGGTCATATCCAGGGCCTTGTCCACTCTAGGTAAGCATCTGGACTTAAACATTCGGGTCTGTGCTGTCGTCACCATCATGTGGTCCAGAGCTTTTTAATCTAGTAACATGAACACCATCCCCTCTTCCCTCCTTCAGTCTGGCTACCACCACTGTATTTCTGTCTCTGAATTGGACTACCCTGGGTGCCTCATGGAAGTGAAATCCTTCAACATGTGTCCTATGTCTTGTTTCACTTAGCATGAGTTAATTCACATAACTTTGAATTTACTTCAAGTTCCATCCACGCTGTACCATGTATCAGAACTTCCCTTTTATTCTGCTCCATGGAATGTCCCATGTGGCATATCCATTCACACGCTGATGGACACTTGGGTCTCTCCCACAATTTAACTATTGTGGACAGTGTTTCTGTGAGCCTTCATTTACAAGTATCTATTTACGATCCTTCGTCTGTATCCATAGAAAGTTAAAAAATAAAAAACGGGGATGCGTATATATCAGAGTGGCAGAGCACTGGCCCAGCAAGTGTGAGGCCCTAGGTTCAATCTGCAATACTGAGAGAGAGAGAGGGAGAGGGAAGGGGGAAGAAATGGAATTGTTGGGTTGCATGGTGTGTTTATTACCTTGGACTCCTTGCTGCATTTTTATTCCTGGGCACCAAACCAGCTTTCTTTTTCCCCCAGTTATATCTTTTGTTTTATCAGTGGTGTGTGTGTGTGTGTGTGTATGTACCTGTGTGTACGTACGCACACACATACTGTGGCACTCACGTGGAAAATCAAAAGATAATTTTGAAGAGTTGATTCTCTCTCCCATCCATATGTAATGCTCTGGAGTGTCAGGCTGAGACCACCGTCCTCGGATGGCTCAGGAACAGACAGTTCTCTGATGGTCTGGGTATGTGCACCTCCGAGTCTCCCACAAGCACCTAATGGGAGAGCCGTGTTTACCTGAGCAATGGCATCATATTGGCCATGGTTTTCTGCTAGACCAACTTCACATCTGTGTTCCAAAAGTAAATGAGTGCATGTCCTCCCAGCGGTTCACATATGCCGAAGCAAACTGGAACACGGGAACACCTGTGCCCCAAGGTTCAAAGTTGGATCTCTTTATTAGTACAATGCATTTTGGTAAATCTTTCTTCCCTCCCCTGATGTCTTCCAGATCCACTCCCACTTCTCTACTCACCCAACTTTGTGTTCTTTTTTTTTTTAAACCCATCAAGTGCAAGTACAGTTTATGCTGCCCATGTACTCTTGGGCTTCCATATGTGACTTTCATTGGAGGCTGGTCTACCCACCAGGGGTCACACCCTTAAAGAAAACTCCCCCTCCTTCCCTCCTCTCCCTCTGTTCTCTCTCTTTCTCTCTTCCTCTCTCTCTCTCTCTCTCTCTCTCTCTCTTTCACACACACACACAACTATCAACTGCCAGTATTTCCATAGCTAGCTTCATGCCCACTCTCTTCTCCACGCTGGAATTTTATCTGGCCCAGGTCTGCATAGGTCTGTGCATGATGCTTAAAATACCCTTAGTTCATATGTACAGCTTCCCTGGTGTGTCCAGAAAACACTATTCCCTTGTGTCAGCCATTACTCTTTACAATCATTCTGCTCCCTCCTCCACCATGATTCTTGAGCCTTGGGAGGAGGTGATGCAACATAGATGTCCCATTTAGGGCTGAACATTCTGTAGTCTTATTCTCTGTACCTTGATCAGTTGTGGGCCTCTACTACAAAAAGAAGCTTCTCTGATGAGGGTTTCTGATACACTAATTTATGGATACAACAAGTCATTAGGAGTCGGTTTAATATTGTGTACATTTAGCAGAGTGATAGTAGCAAGTTCTCCCCTAGAGCCCATGGCCTATCTAACCACAGGTTCTAGGCTCCAGTAATGATGTTAGATATAAGTTTCAATTTACGGAATGGGCCTGAACTCCAATGAAAAAAGTGGTTGGTTACTCCCAGACACTTTTGCCACTATTGCACCAATGATCATGTCTTGCCAGGCAGGTCGTTGTTTTAGCTTAGGGAATTCACGGTTGGGCAATATTGATGACTCCTTTTCTCCCCTGTTAGTATGCATAGCATCTTCCAGCACTGTGAAATCCAGACAAACAGTAGAGCTGAAGCTTCCCGGTTAACACCGGCTTGGTTTCTCCATGTTCTATCACTCAAGTGTATGGTATCTTCAGCATGGCATAATTTTTTTTGAAGTTTCACATTTTTCATTTTTCTTTTCTCATATAGTACATCCCATCCCAACACCCTTCCTCCTCCCCACTCTCCACTCCTCTCAGACCCCCCCCCCGATTTCTTCTCTCCAAATCTACCCCCTCATCCTCCAAGCCCCAACCCCAACCTCTCTCCAAGAAAGAGCAGTCTTCCCAGGGTTGTCACTCAAATATGGCCCAACAAGATGGAGCAGGATCAAGAACTATTCCCTACTTCAAGGGTGGACTAGGCAATCCAGCAGGGGGAGAAGGGTCCCAAGAGCAGGCGAAAGTTCAGAGACACCCCTTCACACACACACTCCAATCTGTATGAGTTCTTCAGGAGCACCAAACAAGGCAATCTCAAGACATAATTAGGGGACCCAGCAGGTTCCATGTCTGCATCATTTTTAAAAAATAGATTTGACTTCTGAAGAGTCTCCTTTTTAAGATTTATGTTTTTAAGTTTTATTTTTATTCATTTGTATGTTCACGTCTGTCATGTGTATGCTCATGCCCACAATGGCCAGAAGAAGGAATCGGATCCTCTGGAACTGGAGTTATAGGTCTATGTAGGCTTTCTGATGTGGGTGTAGGGAACTTGGGTCCTCTGCAAGTACCATGCTCTGAAGTGGCATCATTTGTGATTACCAAAAAAAGGGGAAATAGCTCAGACATCTATTTTCATTGCTCCAGGAGTGTAACTCAGAGCCTCACACAATGCAGGTGAGAATTATAACCACTGAGTTACATTCCTATCCCTAGAGCTTTGATTATTTTAAGTAAAACAGTAGGCAAATTAGACAAACCCATGGAAATCATTGTTTATTTTGAGATAGGGTGTCAAGCTATGTAGCCCAGGTTGGCCTTAACTTGAGATATTTCTGCCTCGGCTTCCTACATGTTCGGGATTATAGGCATGGATCACCATTCCTGGGTACTTGCGTTATTTAGCACTCATATATCATCCTTTGATGCCTTAAGGTCCTGTGCTGGCCCATCTGGAAACCTGGAGGTACCTTGCTGTTTTCTAGACAGGGGGCACCCTGAGATTCTCAGAGGTCATCACCAGCCACACAGAGATCTTGCCTGTGTCCTTCATAGAGCAATCCTTCCAGCAACAAGGCTTTGCCCAGTGGGAGCTCAGAGGGCTTGGGGAAGAAACAGTCAACATAATAGGGCAGCAAATTCTGGCACCAGAAAAGGACACACAATGGATGCTACTGGGGAGCAGGAAGGCCACAGAAGAGGGGAGGGGTGCCTGTGTCTGCAATGGGTGGAAGGACACGAATCAGCCACCGCAGCTGGAATGGGGTATGTCAGTGTGTCAGGGAGTCCTGGGCTCTCCCCCAGCATGACAATGTGGGCTTTAAATACCACTGCCCACAGCTTAGATTTCCAGTTGCCCACAGACTACATTTCTTGGTAAATGGTGGTGGTTCTCAACAGAAAGTGCTTTTTCATTACACAGGTGAGGGCAGAGACGGCTAGTGAAAAGGACAGACTGAATATGCATTTAAAAAAGAATGGTAAAATATGTACAACAAAATTGACCATTTCTAGCTGGATTACACAACTGTAACCCAGCTCTTGGGTGAATTTGAGGCTGGTCTGAGCTACAGGGCAGAACCCTATCTAAACACACACACACACACACACACACACACACACACACACACACACACACACACACACGGGGTGGGGAGGTGGGGGTGAGAGGGAGAGTCTTGAGGGAGAGAGAAAGAAAGGCTGGGCCTGTGAGTAGTTGAGTGGTTAAGAGTGAACGTTGCTTTTGTAGAACACCTAAATTTGGTTCCCAGCACTCACATCAGGTAGTTCACAACCTCCTGTAACTCCACCTTCAGGGCAATCTGAAGTCTCTGCTTCAGTGCGGGAACCTCACTCAAGTGCAGGTACCCACAGACAGGTTCTCATACACCTAGTTAACAATAATAGAAATTAAGAAGACAGGAAAGAAAATGACCCTTTTAATCATTTACGTGAACATAGTTAAGGGGCATAAAGCATGTATACAGTGTTGCACCAGTAACTTGACCCTTTCCTTATCCCAGATTGAACCTTTACCCATGAAGCCACAGCCCCCCAACCCCAGAAAACACCCTTCTACTTTATGTCTGTATGAGTTTGACTACTGTCCTTTTGTGATTCACTTCCTGTGGCGTCCCTGAGGGTCCCTCATGTTGCAGCATGCATCAGAATGTTCTTGCTTTTTATTGCTGAAGAATATTCCATTCTGTAACTATTCTACACTACATTGTATGGGTGAGCCCATTTTGCTCAGCTGCCTATCTGTGCCCCGGACTCTTGAGTGGTTCCCAGCCCTCGGCTGTGGAGGCCCAATTGATTGATTCTTGTTTCTATTCTGTGGTGCTGGGGAACAGAACCCCGGGGGCCTCCTGCCTAATGCTAAGCAAGTGCTCTTCACTGAACTTCATCCCAAGCCTCTTATTTGTTCCTTTTATTTATTTGAGATGGAGTCTCTCTACATAGGCCTGGCAGTCTTGTACTAACTATGTAGAACAGGCTGGCCTGGACTCAGAGCTCTGTCTGCCTCTGCCTTCAGAATACTGGCACTTATTTTTTTTCTTCAAAGCAAGATGTTCAGACCTGAGCAACAAGGGGATTCTGAGTAGCAAGAAGTATGAAAAGGACTCACTGGGAAGGGAGCCAAAGAGCCCTTGGGAAGTCCTGAGCGGCCATATGTGTGGAGAACAGACCTGGGTAGGAGGTCATCCAGAGCAGTTACCTAAACATGGCTGACTCGAGGAGAAGGGGTCAAGGTAGACTTCTCACTTCATGAAGCTGGTCTTATTCCTAGGCAGGGGTCCATGGCTAGCGTGACAGCAGAGGGCTGGGCCATTGTGGGAAGACAGCCACCCACACAGCTGTGACTGCTCAGACCTGGAGATTAGATGAGTGACCTGGAAGTAGACTCAACCACGCCCACTCCACAGCCACAAAGACGCAAGACAAACAGGAGGGTGGAGGAGGCTGCCAGGAATGGGTGTGGCCAAACTCTGGGATGGTGGCCACCAGGAAGATCTGTCCTCAAGTGTAGCATGTGTTGGGTTTCAGAGCATGTCCTACCATATGCCCAGAGTCCAGCGTTTGGAGGTGTTGGGTTCGTGCTGGCCGATTGAAAAGAGATAAAGGAGAGAACAGACGTGAAAATCAGTGTGTTGAATGAAGTCCATTTTGAGAGTGCAAAGCACAAAGGCAAACTTTTTACTAAAAGAGGATCCTTCTGACAAGGTAGCCTTGAGGAGTCCCTTATGGTGAAGTGGCCCGAAGGGCTCTGCAAAGCAGGAACATTTGAGTTACAATGAAACCAAGAGAGTTACATGAGCAGGAAATGCAGGAAGCTAACATGTGTCACTTTGTCCTGACCTCACCTCCTTTGACCATGCAGGTATGATGCTGGACAGGATGGCTTTATTGACCTGATGGAGCTAAAGCTCATGATGGAGAAATTGGGTGCCCCCCAGACCCACCTGGGCCTGAAGAGTATGATCAAGGAGGTGGATGAGGACTTCGACGGCAAGCTCAGCTTCCGGGAGGTATCTATGGCCTGCTGAGCCTGAGAAGACCACAGCCCCTGAGAGCAAATGGGTTTGCCTCTTGAGAGTACTCTTTGGATGAATATTTAATCTTCAACTCAGCTTTTGAATATATCTTTTGTAAACTCTGTGGGTGGCATGTTCCTATAATCCCAGCACTCATGAGTTCAAAGCTAGCCTCAGCTACATAATGAATTACATGAGACCCTTGCCTCAAAAAAAAAAAAAAAACTTTCATGGTTGCCTATGTCTGTAATCCCAATATATGAAGGCTGAAACAGGATTGCTGTGAGTTTTCTGCCTATAAGCCACCATGCCTGACTTCTTATGTAATCTATTTATTCTCAGTGTGTCTGGGTTTTATTGGAATTGGGATGTTTCAGTTGGACATGATGTCATATAACTGTGGCAACACCCTAGTGATAGGATAGCAGAATCAGACCGTCTTCTGTTGTCCTGTTGTAGGTCCTGAATCAGCCAGGTCCTAGAGATGGAGAACAATACTCTTTTTGTTTGTTTGTTTGTTTTTTGCTTTTCAAAACAGGGTTTCTCTGTTGTAACTCTGGCTGTCCTGGAACTCACTCTGTAGACCAGGCTGGCCTCGAACTCACAGAGACCTGCCTCTGCCTCCCACATGCTGGGATTAAAGGTGTGCACCACCACCCGGCTAAGGGCAATACTCTTAACCACCCAGCCGTCTCCCCAGCCTCCTCTCTCCTGTTTTATTCAGAGGCCACCCATTGGTGACCTGACTTCTAGGCCATCTTTTGATTATCTTCCAGTGTGACCATTTCTCACAGAAGTGGACATCCAAGGCTTGGAGACCTCCAAAGCAGTTTTATCAGCTCTTGGCCTCCTTAACAGGCTCCAGTGACATTCACACACTCCTCTGTGAGCTCAAAGCCCTATCTTGGCCCTGTTTCCAGGTTGTCCCAGCTGTGTGGGCTTGGAAGCGTGAAGGACATGTGGGTATCGAGACCCCACAGGCTATACCTGCTCTGTGGATTGACTCCGCTGCATTTACCTGTGGCAGAAGCCACCTGGGCTTGCAGTCAGACCTCAAGCTGTCATCTTGTGTTCATCTCTTGAGCAGATTTTACTTCTTTTCCGGAGACAGGATCTATCCCAGGCTGGCTGCAGACATGGGCTCCTTTTGCTTTAGCTTCTCAAGTGCCAGAACTGTAAGCTTGTACAGTGCCTGGCCACCTTAGGGTCCTTTTTGGTCTTTTGAGACAGAGTCTCACTCTGTAGTCTAGACTAACCTAAACCTCACTATGTAGCCCAGGCTGGCTTTGAACACACAGCAATCTTCCTGGCTTAGCCTCCTCAGTGCTGGAGATTATAGGCATGTACCACCATAGTCCATTGGTGTTCTCTCCCTCTCTCTCTCTCTCTCTCTCTCTCTCTCTCTCTCTCTCTCTTTCTCTGTGTGTGTGTGTGTGTGTGTGTTTGATAATACACTTGGGGAGAGTTAAGATAAGGTATTTAAAAAGCATTGTTTAAAAATTATTGTTTTGTATATATGAATGTTTTATCTGTATGTACATCTGTGTATCACATGTGTGCCTTGTGCCTTGGAGGCCAGAAGAGAGCATCAGATCTCCTAGGACAAATGGTGAGCTGGCGTGTGGGAGCTGAGAATCAAACCTGGGTCCTCTACAAGAACAGCAAATACCGTTAACTGCTGAGCCATCTTCCCATCCAGAAGGCCAGGGACTTACATAGCACGGGCTGGCCTCAAACTCACTAGGTAGCTGAGGAAGACCTTGAACTCCTGACCCTCTTGCCTCTACCTCCTAAGTGCTGATATTGCAGGCATGCATCATCACACCTAGCTTTACCCTTGGGGGTTCTTATTTATTTATTTATTTATTTTACCTTATTATAGTACGGGAGGATACATATGTGTCCCCATGCATGTGTGATGATCAGAGAACAACTTGGAAGACTCAGTCCTCCTCTTCTACTGTGTCAGTGCAGGGCTTGAACTCAGGTTGTCAGTCTTGGCAGCAAGCCCCTTTACCTGTTGAGCCATTTTGTCAGCCTACCCTTGGGTTCTTGACACATCCTTTCTTTCTATCGTGAGTTACCTCCTTTGTCCTAAAATAAGCGGTTTATTTCTGTCAGTTGCAAAGGAAGAGCTGTAACATGGGAAGTATTTGTATACCACTAGCCACAGGCATGAAGCTAAACATTCCCTGTCTCAGGACAGCATTGAGGCTTGTAGCTGAAAGCGCTTCTGAGCTATGCTAACTCCCTCCGCCCTGGGTCTTTGTTCTCTCTGCCTCTCCTTCCCTCCCCCTTGCCTCAGAGTCACAGCTCGACACCATGCCAGTCTTTGTGGACTGTAAATAGGGAAACAAACAAGGTTGGGCAGCGAAGGGACTTGTCATTCAGGGCCGTGAGTGGCTAACTACAAGGGGTGAAAGGCAAGTGCCTGGAACACTGGATGTGTCCGGGCTGAACCGGATTTTCTTTTTCTTTTTTCTTTTTTGGCTGGCTGGGTTTCAGAGACCCCTGAGTTAGGATGGGGGATGCTGTCAGTCATTTATGGAACTGGCAGAGTGAGCTTCTGCAGTCTGGAGTCTCAGACCTCAGGGATCAGAGCGAACGGTGCTGGAAAAGGCCTGAGGAGGAGCTACCGTTTCTGGTGCACAGTGCCCTTCTGCGGATGGATGGCTGCCACCTCTGCTTTGATTTTCTTAAATTACGGTTTTTGTTTGTTTGTTTATTTTTGAGACAGGGTTTCTCTGTGTAGCCCTGGCTGTCCTAGAACTAACTAACTCCCTCTCTCTCTCTCTCTCTCTCTCTCTGTAGACCAAGCTGGCCTCAAACTCTGAAACTGCCATTCTCTGCCTCCCGAGTGCTGGGATTAGAGGTGTGGGCCACCACCTCCAGGTTTTAAATTATGTTTTATTTACTTATTTTGTGTTAAGGGAAGGGGTACATGGGTGCCATGGCATACCTGTGGAGATCAGGGGGACAATTTCCGTCACGTGGGCCCTGGTGATCAAACTCAGGATGTCAGGCTTGGTGACAAACTCACTGGCCCTGATTCTACTTCAGAGGTGAGGAAACTGAGTCTTGGGGAATGGAGAGTCCCTGGGTGCTGAGCTAGGACAACACTCCCTCTTTCCTGAGGGGTCTTCCTGAGCCCCTGAGAAGTGTTGCTGTGGAAGGCAGCTCCTCACAGAGACCCCCCAGTATATGAAGTGCTTTAAGGATGGCTAGGTGTTCGGCCTGGTTTCTGTTACAGTAACAGAACGTCCCAGCCTGGATTATGTATATTTATTTTATATTATATTTATAATATTTTATATTTAGAAAGAAAAGAAGTTTGTCTTGGCCTATGGTTCTGGGAGTCTCAGGACACGGCACCAGCCTCTGCAGAGCTCCTGGTGCAGGCCGGGTACTACTTGGACTCAGAGTGGAAAGCGCAGGGCAGGTGTGGAAGAGAGAACATCAACAGGAGACAGCCAGGCTCCCTGTGCATTCACAGCCCCCAAGGAGAGCATCCCCCTCTCAGTGGCTTATTTTCCTTCCACCTCTCACTTTGGACTAGGGACCAAACATCACAGGAGCCAGGTACTGAGGAGCAGGCGTGTACTCCACACCACAGCTCATGTTTACAATGCCGAAGTCTTTACTGCATCCTTCTCTTTCACAAGAGGAGAGAGCTGAGAAGCAGCTGCTGCCGCCCCTGTCCCCACCCTCCTGGCCTCCACCCCATTGCTAGGGGCTGGCCTCCTTTAACTGGCTATTTTCGCTCCAGCCAATGTGCTGGCTCTAAGAACCTGCTGCAAAGGAGTCTTTGCCGTCCTCTAGTGAGAGAGTTGGAAGCTGCATGTGGGTGAATGTAGCATTTCTGTTCATCCAAACAGCCCCAGGGACCTCAGGGAAGCTACAAGTCCCTGCACAGCTCACTTCATCTCTTCGGTTAGTATTCACCAGTGTCCACAGCAGGGTGAGGAGAGCAAAGCAGGCTTCATAGGGAAGACACTAGTTAAAACACCGAAGCATTTTCAGGAGCATTGGAAAGCCTGGAGAAAGCTTCCAGTGGTTTGGACCCATCTGTTTACAAATGGTGGAGTGTTCATAGAAATTGCACAGTGCTCATTAGGCAAATAAATTTGTAATTTTTAAAGATTTATTTTATTTTATGTGTATAAATGTTTTGCCTGCATGTATGGATGTGTACCACATGCATGCCTAGTGCTCATGGAGACCAGAAGAGGGTGTCAGATCCCTTAGTACTGGAGTTAGATGGTTGTGAGCCACTGTGTGGGTGCTGAGAAAGAAGCCTAGTCCCCTGATAATATAGCAAGTGCTCTTAACCACTAGTCCATCTCTCCAGTGCCCAACCCCAACTTGTAGGTTTCTATAGGAGCAAAGCTTGACATCCCGAGTGCAACCCCTGGTACCCACATGGTAGAAGAGAACCAATCAAGTTGTCCTCTGACCTCCATACATACAACATGGCCTGCACATTCCTGACTATCAACATATGCAAAAATGAATAAAGTACAATAAAATAATCTTTAATAATAGGTTTATTTTCTTTATTTGTTTTGGGCTAGAGTTTCACACCATAGCCCACACTGGCCTAAAACTATTAACAATCTTCTTGATTCTGATGTTACAGGTTTTGAGACACCATGTTAACTTCATAAAAATTACTTAAAGATGGGAATTAACTAACCAGAAAATAGCCCTGGGAGAGAAGGCTAGGAAGAGGAGAGACTGGTATTTAAGGATTTATTCTGTGCCAGATGGTGGTGGCACACACCTTTAATCCCAGTACTCTGGAATCAGAGGCAGGCAGATCTCTGTGAGTTCAAGGCCAGCCTGGTTACAGAGTTCCAGGACAGCCAGAGTTGCCACAGAGAAACCCTGTCTCGAAAAAAACAAAAAAACAAATTTATTCTGTGGAGCCCCTAACACAATTGCCCTCACACATTTTGAATGTGGAGGAAGCCAGTGGATCACGTAATAATGTGGGGCTTACTAAGTAACTATCTGGAAGAAAATAAGGTTAATGGTTACCTTCAGAGTAGAACAGAATACATTTCAGAGATTAAATATTTACATGTTTAAAAAAAACCATAAAATTACTAGACAAAAACATGCCTGTTTATGTAACCTTGGTGTCGGGGAAGGTTTCCAAGCCTGCCTCTCTGGTAAGAGGAAAGAAAAAGATCTGACAAACTTTATGTGAAAACTTTCCCAAATCAAAAGTTACCGGGCATGGTGGCATATGCCCGTGGTCCATTCACTCCAGAAGCCGGCATGGAGTATCAGATGAGACCAGCAACATAGCGAGACCCTCTCATCTCAAAGATTAGTAAACAGGGGCCTGGAGGGATGGCTTGGTGGTTATGAGACAGGCTGGCCTTCGATCATAGGTGAGTTCGATCCCCAGCACCCGTATGAGGTTTCACCGCCATCTGTAACTAGATCTGAGGAGATCTGGCGCCCCCTTCTGGCATCCCTGGGCATGAACATGACAGACATTCACAGAAGCAAAACACCTATACAGGTAAAATTAAGAAGAAAAAAAAGAGTAAACAGAGCCAGTGTGGTGTCACACATCTTTAATCCCAGCACTCTAGAGGCAGAGGCAGGTGGATCTCTGTGAGTTTGAGGCCAGCCTGGTCTACATGCCGAGTCCCAAGACAGTCCCAGGACTATGTAGAGGAACCCCGTCTCATAAAAGAAAAACAAACAAAAATAATACGAAGGGCTGGTGAGGTGACTCAGTGAGTAAAAGCGGGTGATGTCAAGCCTGAGGGCCTGAGTTCGAGCCCGGAGACACACGTAGTGGAAGGAGAGAACTAACTCTTGAAAGTTGCCCTCTGACCTCCACATGTATGGCATGCGTGTGAACAAATAAAATAACCATAGCCATAGCACACTGAAATGGCAAGTAGCAGAGCTGACACATTTTAAATATGACAGGGCCTACAAAGAGCTTTTAGTGAGCCACAAGAAAGATAAGCAGTCTCATGTAAAAACAGAACATAAGAGATATTAAAGTGTGTGTGTGTGTGTGTGTGTGTGTGTAGGGGGGCAGCGGGTTGGCTCAGTGGGTAAAGGCCAAGCCTGATGCCCTGAGTTTAATCTAAGGGACTCACCTGGTGGAAGAAGAGAATCAACTCCTGTAAGTTGTTCTCTGACCTCCACAGGCAAAACACCAAAAAAAAAAAAAAAAAAAAAGTGTATAGTAGGTGAGGGGATGGCTAAATGGCTGGAGGCTCAGCTGTACTCGCCATGTAAGCCTGACAACTGAAGTTTAGCCCTGGAACACGGGTTAAAGTCAGGTGTGTAAGCATATGCCTGCACTCCTATAGGGAGGTGGGAGGTGGGACAGCAGGAGAGTTGGTGGGAAGTGTGAGGTGAGCTAGTCTTGAGTAGATAGTACAGCAGCAGAAATGGGACAGACCCTGCTCAGTCAGGTGGAAGGCAAGAACTGACTCCTGAGAGTTGGTCTTTGACCTCCTCAGCATGCCTTGGAAATGTGCATGCCTACCCTCTCTATAAATAAATAAATAAATAAATAAATAATAAATAATAAATAATAAATAATAAATAAATAATAAATAAATGGAAAAGTATGAGCCTGCCATATACCTTTAATCTCAGCACTCTGGAGGCAGAAGCAGGTGGATTTCTATGACTTTGAGGCCTTTCTGGTCTACATAGCCAGTTCCAGGCCAGCTAAGGCTACATAGTGATTCCTTGTCTCATACAAATACATACAGATAAATAAATGAATAAATACTAGGTTCGCAGGCTTATTCCTCCATATCTAGTTTATGCAATGCTAGGGATTGAACCCAGGGCTTCTTGCAAGTTAGGTAACTGGGCTACTCTGCAGCCCTATTGTGTGGAGTTTTGAGGGATAGATTCCCAACAGTGGCATTAATGGATGAGGAAGAAACCATTTAATTCCATTAATTTTTGGGTGCTGGGTCCCTTATACATACTAAGCATGTGCTCTGCCACTGAGATACGCTCTTAACTCCATGTTTTTGGTTTTGATGATCTGGTAAGGGACAAAATAATTTTCCACATATACACAGACATAGACATCCTTTTCTAGGTTGGAGAGAGGGCTAAGAGTGCTTGCTGCTCTGGCAGAGGATCCAAGTCCGGTTCCTGATACCCATGTCAGGCAGCTTATAACTGCCGTAACTCCAGCTCCAAGGGTTCCAGTGCCCTCTTCTGAAGTCTATGGACACCTGCACCCACAATGCACTTCCTTCCCCCATATGCGTGTAATTGAAAAATAAAAATAAGTCATTTCAAAGCCCGCTCTTTTTAAATGCTTGGCAAGAATGTCATTTGCTCAGGCCACAGGGATTAGTATGGATGTCTTGGCGAGGCAAGGAGCATGGCAGCAAACCTTCTGTCCTCCCTCCCACAGTTCCTGCTCATTTTCCACAAGGCTGCAGCTGGGGAGCTGCAGGAGGAGAGTGGGCTATTGGCATTGGCTAAGCTCTCTGAGATTAACGTTGCCCTGGAGGGTGTCAGAGGTGCCAAGAACTTCTTCGAAGCCAAGGTAAGTTCTGTCCCTTCCCTACACAGCTACCGCTCTTCCTTTGCCCTACCCTGGGGACAGGCACTTCCTGTCCAGTGACCCATTAGCTCACTCAGGACAAGGCTGTGCCATCCATACAGGTACTGGGAAATGAGATTGTGTTCTCACACTGTCTGGAAACTAGGCACAACACCGAAGACGCCTGGTCACACGGGCTCCAGAGGGCGTGTGGGTCCCAGACTCCAAGACGCTCTCTATCTAGATTTTGCTAAAGGCTTCCTTTCTACCTCTACCCGCAGTTGAGTTGTTTCAGCAGTTCCCCCTTCTTTGCATCTTAAACATCTGGGTTGGAGGGCTGGAGAGATGGCATAGCTGTTGAGAGGGGTTGCTGCTCTTGCAGAGGACTGGAGTTTAGTCCCCTGCACCTATATTGGGCAGCTCACAACTCCTCTAAGGGAGGGCCAGGGAATCTTGTGCCCTCTTCTGGTCTCCATGAACACACACACTAAATGTTAAGGGTTAGATAGGTGGTTCAGGCTTAAGAGCACATACTGCTCTTCCAAAGGACCCAAGTTCAATTTCCAGCACCAATATCAGATGACACACAACCATCTGTAACTCTAACTCCAAGGAGAGTTGACACCTCTTCTGTAGGGACCTGCATTCTCATGTGTGCATTTGCATACACACTCACACATTTTAAGATAAACAATCATTAAAAATAAATCTTTTTTTTAAAAAAAATATAACATATAGATTGGAAACAAGTAGATGAGGAGTCAGGGAAGGGTATCAGGGCGGCCTGCCCCAAAAAGATGTTTGCGTCACTGAAAGTGGTCAGGAGGTGGGAAGACCCCATGACCCTGCAAGTTCACAGTCATTGAACATTGAGGCACCTTCCCAAAGCTAGCTGCTGCCACCCTTGTCCCTGCAGAGCACCCCCGCAGGCACACAGACAGGAGAGGCCACCATACCCACTACCAAGCAGAGCAGGGTGCAGTGCGAAGGGCACACGCTCCCTCACCAGGCAGCCTGAGAACAGATATGCCTCCTGGACTCACATTGTCACCCTGGCCTTGTTTCCATTTGTACAATAGAGGTAACAACAGGATTA
Source organism: Cricetomys ansorgei (assembly GCA_026225945.1). NCBI lineage: Eukaryota > Metazoa > Chordata > Mammalia > Rodentia > Nesomyidae > Cricetomys > Cricetomys ansorgei. Next base: position 23,439,909 of record JAMJFZ010001796.1, read on the forward strand.
AATGAGCTTACATGTATAATGTTAAACAACTGCCTGGCTCATAGGGGAGCAGTCAGCATGTAGTCCAAGCTGATAGGATTGCATGCTTTCCAGTCGGTTGCCAGTCTCTAGGGGACTGTGAGTTTCTTCTAGGAGCTTACCCAAGGACAGAGTGACCTTGGTGGCATCCTGGCCTGTTAGCTCTAAACAGGATTCCATTCTCAATTGTCTGTGCCGCTTGGAGATAGACTCTGCTGGCTCATTGACTCCTCCTAGCACGGACCAGTATTGACTTCTGAGACTCAGGAAGAAGAGGACAGAACATTTGCCTTCCTCAGTGGCCCACACAGTATGGAGAGGAAAGCCAGTTACTCATTGACACAGTGGGTAGAGATGAGGAAAGGGTTCCCTCTGCTGTGATGGAGCCTCTCCAGCCGTGAGTGCTGTCGTGTTTGCAATCTCTCAAGACTTCTTGGGAAGGGTCCTTGGGTTGAGGCCTGAGTGCAGCAGGACGGGCCACTGCTGTGGTGTTCTTGGCTAAGTGCCCTAAGTGAAGCACATCAGTCCTTGTGACTGTATCTTATGGGCATGCAGGACCTGCCGTGACTTGCCTAGGATCCCTGCTCCAGCCCCATCCAGTCCTTCAGACGCTGCTGGGAATTTTTCTTAGAACCCATAGCTCCCTTTACCTAGAGCTCCATCCCACAGTCTCTGCCTTGGACTCACCTTCAAAGGGAGCTGGCCCCTGACTATCCAGGCCTGGAAAGGCCCCTCTCCTGAGTATATGTATTCCACGTGCAAGTGGCACTGTTTTATATCCGTTCAAGGTGCTCTTAGACATGTGCAGGGAGAGCAGCAATGCATCTATCCGTAGGACAGTTAATACTCTGTCTCCAGGACATCTCCTTTCTGAGGGGCTCGTGTACTTGGCAAGGATTTTCCTGGAACACTGCTAGGGTAGAAGCAAACTGGACACAGCCTAAACTTCCATTATCAGAGACACGTCCATCGTGGCCTAACCATATGTCTGCTTCCTCTGCAGCCATCACTGATTGAGGCGAGGCTATGTAATACATGTAGTCAGATGTCCAAAATAAATCAAGCAAAATAGTAAGTGTGACACCTGATTTTAAATACTGAATACAGCCTAGATAATTATGTATGGAAGTATTAGTAATGGTTGCATCAGGAGACTCATTTTTATATTTCTGAAGTGTTGTAGAATCAGTGTGCATTATTTTTATAAGGAGGAAAGATGAAACGCAGAAACAATAAACTTTTTCCTACCGGCTGCGTTTATACGTCTGCCTCCTCGACCAGACTCAAAGGCAGAGTAGGCGTGCTCTCTTTGTAATTACAGCACCCGGTGTGTAATGGCCCTCAATAAGCCTTTGAGCAGATGACGAATGGAGGGAAGCACCGCTTGGATTGGAGAGAGGCCATAAAGGAGATGACACTGGTGACAGATGTTCCAAGATGAATGGGGATTCACCTTGTAATCAAGGAAGGGAGGTGTTCTGGTCATGGGAACTGCAAGCTAAGGCTCCAAGGCACGGAGGGCTGGGAGTCCTGGAGGCTGGGGATGACGGGGATGACACTGTGTGTGTGTGTGTGTGTGTGTGTGTGTGTGTGTGTGTGTGTGTGTGTGTGAAGGGGCAGGGCTGGTGCCACAGCTGGGAGAGCAAGCCAACATGCAAGTGTGGAGACCTGGGAACTGGAGCAACCCTTCTCACCCTTTATCCTGAGGTAGGTGACTCTGAGGGCAGATGTAACACCTGGGCTGAGGAACACTTGTGGACTGGCCTCCCAGGCCTAAACCAGGTCTCTTTAAAACTTCTTTGGGTGTGTGGGGAGATAGGGAGGGGAAGCTGTCAGGAAGCATGTGGCTGATCCAGCAGTGCAGGTGATGTCATGTGCAGCCAGGCTAGGACAGCACAGCTGCAGGGCCCGGGGAGCCCTGAGAGGTGTCTGAGCAGGTCTGGCACCGGGACAGAGGCCCTGGGAGAGGTTTCTATAGGTGCTTGGGGGAGGAATATTAGTTTGTGAAGCCTTGTGATAGTGGGACCAGGGGCAACATAAAGACACACAACTTTAGAACTTCCGTGCTTGTGACTACCTTATTGGGAGTTTGAGGAAGACCAGCATAAGGTGTGCATTGAGGGGGGGAGTTGGGATTTTTCTATCAGGGAAGCCCCTCCCCCGAGTGGGTGTGGTTTGAGGAGGAAAAGTGATAACTGGGCTTTGGTGTGAAGTCCAAGATAGCTTCAGGCACAGTAAAGACAAGCGTGAATTTGATGGGAATGGCTGCAATGTCCTCCAACCATGGCCACATGGAGGCTTAAAAATATCTGTGTGTCTCACTATAAGGATGGGGATATTAGATACTGAGGGTCAGGAAGCAATTCCTCCCAGCAATGGCTGGGTTTTCATAGCCCCCTCCTGGGGCGAGGCTCCACATGCCAGCTTCTCCCTTCAAGAAGGGAGAAAATATGCATCATGGCCACGCAGCAACACAGACGGTAGGAGCCTTCTTCACAAGTACACGTCGAAGCATCAGGAGAGTGGCCACGAGTAGATCTTAGTGGTGACTGAACTATGGGGCAGGCTTGCTTTTAGGTCTTCAGGGAAGATGAGGTCATCAGAGGCCCAAGGGGTGCTGGAGAGAAGTGCCGCTTTACTGGACAGGAGCAGTTTGGGTTTTTGTTTTGTTTTGTTTTTGTTAATTATATGTGTATGTCTGGGAGTGGGAGTATGTGACCATGACTGTAGGCGCCCAGAGAGGCAAGAGGTGTCAGATGCCTCTGGACTCACACGTGGTTTTGAGCCTCATGATGTGGGTGCTGGGAATCGAACTTAGGTCCTCTGGAAGAGCAGAATGTTTCTCCTAACCTCTGAGCCAGCTCTCCAGCCCTAGCACAGGTCTCTCCTTCTACCATGTGAGTCTTACAGAGTGAATTTAGGTTGAAATTTGGCAGCAAGCCATCTGGCCAACCTCCAGTAGAGATTTTTAAGGGATCAGATTCACCGTGTTGAGCTGATTGCATTGGGACGGGACAAGGATGGACCTGGTAGGAGAAGGCCTGAGAACCAAGTCTCCATTGCAGATGCCTGGGCAGGTGTGACGGTAGTTTGGGATTAGGTAAGAACATCTTTGTTTGCTTCGCAGCCTCTGAGAGAGGTCAGTATGTTTTATCAGGGAGAAATTGCCAAGGAAACACAGAAATAAAAAGTGAGATGACTGGGAAGATAGGTTTCTGGGTGGGGGTTAGGGTTCATGTGCTGGTTGTAGAACCCAGAGACAAGATGAACTTTTGTGGTGGGGAAGAAAGATTCCCAGGTGAAGAGGTGAAGTTTCCCTCTTCTGCTCTCCTAGCTAGGAATGGGGCGGGGTGGGGGGCGAGTGCTGGGTCAGACTCTCTCCCAATTTCCAGGTTCATAGCCATCCCCCTGGAGGTGGGTGGTGTTGCCCCATTTAGGTTTTTCTGTGTGTGTGTTTGACTTGAGACAGAGTCTCTGGTAGTGTGGGATGTCCTTGAACTTTTGATCTTCCTGCTGTCACCACCCTAGAGCTGGGAATACAGGCATTTGCCATCAGACACAACTGCTGTCCCAGCTTGAAGATAAGGAAGTTGAAGCTTAGACAGTGGTTCTTTGGTAAACATTTAGCAACAAACTGTCATATAATCCTAGCATTTGGGAAGCAGAGGTAGGAAGGTTAAGAGTTCAAGGCCCATGTCTACTTCTATTGTCTACGGCATTCAGGATCCTCCGTGTTAAAAACAGAAACTAGCCGGGCGGTGGTGGCACAAACTTTTAATCCTGGCACTCGGGAGGCAGAGGTAGTCAGATTTCTGGCCAGCCTGGCCTACAGAGTGAGTTCCAGGACAGCCAGAGTTACAACAGAGGAACCCACCCTGTCTTGAAAAACCAAAACCAATAAAAACAGAAACTACGTATGTTTGCTCTAAGTTTGTTATAAATTCTGTTGCCAGATTGTGATTGCAATGGACAAAAGAAATGGACTGGAATGTTTAGCCCAAATATTTAGGGCTGGAGAGAGAGCTCAGTGCCTGCTCTTCCGGAGGACCTGAGTTTGATTCCCAGCACCCACATAGCAGCTCACACTTGTCTGTCTTCCATTCTAGGGCTTTCAAAGTCCTCTTCTGGCATTTGCGGGCACCAGGCATGTGTGTGATGCCCAGACTTACAAGCAGGCAAAATACAAAATAAAAATAAAATATAAAATACAATTTTTAAAAATAGTTTCACTATGAGTGTCAGTTCATGGTTTAAGATAATTCGTAAAGAAAAAAGTGAAAGATTGAATACTGAAACTTCAGGCTGGATGTGATGGTACTTGCCTGTAATCCCAGCCTGGGAGGCTGAGATGGGAGATTTGCTTCAAGTCTGAGGCTATCCTGGGCTACATAGCAAGCAGCAGGACTGCCAGACCTACATAATGAAATTGAGTCTCAAGGTATGGGGGGGTGGGGGCGGTGCTTCAGAGAGAACTCAGTGGCTAAAGTGTTTTGCTGTAGGTGGGATCGGAGTTCAGATCCCCAGAACTCTTGTGAAACAGGACATGTTGGCACACATCTATAGTCTCAGTACTCTTGTGGCAAGAAGGGAGGTGGAGAGGAAATCCGCAGAAGCTACTGGCCCAGCTAGCCTGGATGCAGAGAAGTGAACAAGAAATAAACCTTGTCCCAAAAAAGGTGAGGGGAATACAAGTGTCAGAGGCTGTCCTCTGACCCCCACACACGTGCACCACCAACAGAGAGAGAGAGTGGTAGAGAGAGGCACACACGGGCAGAGAGACACACAGAGAGGGAAGAGGCGGGTAAAAACTCCAACCTCGTCACTTGATGTGCTGAGCAATCTCTTGTTGATGATTCCAAGTACCAAAAAGCCGTCCTGTCAATGTTCATAATGCAAAGGCAACAGACAACACGTTTCAGTTTTCAGCTGCACTTTTAACATTTTCCCACCACATCATAAGATTGTGTAGATGGAAACAGTAAAGCCCAAAATGTGTAGCCTTGGCCGGTCTCCACGGTGTAAATATTCATGCTAAGACTGAGTCCAGACTCTCAGTGGACTGTGGATGCATGTGGAGCAGGGAAGCTGTTCACAGCCCACCATGTCTTCACCCGGTATTCCCACTTTGGAGGCACAGCCCTAGCAGATAATCGTAAAATGTAATGGGATAGCCAGAACGGGAAGGCCTTCAGTACTCAACCCTTTTGCTTTTTGGTGCAGTTGATTACAGATTCATGCAGTTTAACGTTTCATAATGACTAACTTTATGAACAGCTCAGACATTCTAGGAATGAAGCAGTTGGTTTTTGAGTAGTTATAAGCCAGCTCCAGCATACCCTGGGGTAGTGGGAGGACTACATCTCTGTTTTTCTTCCGACTGAAGGAGACAGAGATGGGAGGGGTCAGTGATCACTGTGAGGAGAGAGATGACGAAGAAGGATGATTCCCACTGAAGACCCAGCTCTGGCCGGATCTAGCCACTATCGTTACTAGTGGTTTCTGTTTGTTTGTTTGTTTAAAGATGTAGTTATTTTTACTGTTTTTATGTATATAAGTGTTTTGCCTGCATGCATGTATGTGTATCACATGGCTGTAGAGGCCAGAAGAGTGACCAGAATCCTTGGAACTGGAGTTTTACATGGTTGTGAGCTGTCATGTGGGTGCTGGAAACTGAACTTGGTTCTCTGCAAATGTTCTTAACCACTGAGCCTTTTCTCCAGATCAAAGAGATTTATTCTTTAAAAAAAAAAAAAGAAAAGAAAAGTGTATCCTGAGCTTTGAAACATGCATACTAAATTATGGCAGTAAAGGTAGGCCTTAGTGAGAGGGGTAGGCAGATGTGACAGTGTGCCAGAGGGAGTTAAAGGCATAGTTGGCCTTTTGTGTGCATGACAGGGTTGTTTCCAGAAACCTCAGACGAAAAACATCTACATACGCTCAAGGCCGCCCATATAAAACGGTATGTAGGGCTAGATGGATAGAGTAGTTATCAAAGTACTTGCTTTGCAAGCACGAGGACCTGAGTTCTATCCCCAGACCTTACCTGAAGAAGAAGAAGCCAGGGATGGTGCTGTATTCGGATTTTTGGGGTTCCCTAGCCAGCTAGCCTTGCCTACTTAGCGAGCTCCAGGATAGAACAGGGATGACGATGACGCCTGAGAAACTACAGTCAAGGCTGTCCCCTGACCTCTGCATGTATGTGGACACGTGTACTCTCACATGTACATACACATGAGGTGGCATATGTTTGCAAATAGCATATGTACATCTTCTCATATACATACGTTTATACAGTTAAGTGTTGAGGAATTTAGAGATTTGTTTTTATTTTATTTTATTTTTATGTTATTCAATTTTATTGGTTTTTGAGGTAGAGTCTCATATGTAGGCCAGGTTGGCCTCAAATTTGTAATCTTCCTGCCTTTGCCTCCAGAGTGCTAGGATTATATTTGTGCACAAACATACATGGTGAGATCTATTATTTTCATGCAAAATACGCACTTCTGTTACTGGGCTTTACCCACAGCCTGATATTAGTATTGTTAGAACATGGACAATAAAATAAATAAATATTATAACAGGTAATATAAATAAATAACAAAAGAAGGTTAGCTTATGCAAAAAGATCATGTCATGTTCATTTTCTGAAGCCACTGAGTTTGAGAACAAAATCAGATAAGAATCACAGGTCATGAAAAGTTTTGTTTCTATTTTGAGACAGATTCTCATTATGTAGCCCTGGCTGGCCTGGAACTTTCTGTGTGGAACAGGCTAGCCTTGGACTTACAGAGGCCTGCCTGCCTCTCTGCCTGTCGAGTGCTGGAATGAATAAGTCATGTGCCACTACAGTCAGCTAAGAAAAAGTGTTTATATTAGGAACTGTAGCTGGAAGGGGAAAGAATAGGGTCACAATATATTGTATTAAAAAATTAAAAATAATTTAAAAAGAGAAATGTAGCTGTGAGAATCTTTTTTTTTTTTTTTTTTTAGGGAGGCGGGGTTCAAGACAGGGTTTCTCTGTTGTAACTTTGGCTGTTCTGGAACTCACTCTGTAGACCAGGCTGGCTTTGAACTCACAGAGATCTTCCTGCCTCTGCTTCCCAAGTGCTAGGATTAAAGGTGTGTGCGGCCGCCACCACCACCCAGCAGCTGTGAGAATCATAAATTAAGACCATATGTGGTGGTGCACACCTATAATCCGGTGCTTTAGAGATTGTAGAATAAAAAGAAATGGAACATAATGATAATATTTAAGGAGATTCACTCTAGCTGTTAAGTTTAATACACGGTAACAAATTTAATAGTGAAATTAGGAGCAAAAGGGCTACCCTAGTTAAGAGCAGATGCTGCTCTTCCAGAGATCTAGAATTCAGTTCCCAGCACCCACATCAGGTGACTCACAAGCACCTGTAGCTCCAGCTCCAAGGGATAAGGGATCCAGTGTCCTCTTCTGGCTTCCCACAGGCACCCACACATATGTTCACACACACACACACACACACACACACACACACAATTTTATATTTTTATTTTTTTGGACAAGTTTTCTCTATGTCCTGGAACGCACTCTGTAGACCAGGCTGGCCTTGAACTCAGAAATTCACCTGCCTCTGACTCCTGAATGCCAGGAATCAGATAATTTACTTAATTAAAAAGAAATTTATATTTATTTTTGGTACTAGGGTTTTAATTCATGGCCTTATGCTTGCTAAATACACAAGCGACCAATGAGTTCTACCTCACAGCAATGCTTAAAGAGCTTCAAGTGATATTAAACCATGTGTATGGGTGTGGGAACAAGCATAGCAGCCATTGAAACAGGATGGCAAATAAGAGGAATAGATGTCTTCATGTGGGATTTCAGTACATGAGACATATAGGAACAATAGTGAACTACCCACAAGAGATTCTGATAACAGCTGGCCTAGCGGGACAGGGTTTTAAGATTAGCTACTTGGGCAGCTGAGACAAGAGGATCACAAGTTGCCAACCTGACCCTGTTTCAAGGTCTGACACAGCACAAGGGGAGGCGCCCAGCCTTGGGAGGCCCTTCCTAGGCTCAGTTCCATGTACTGCCAAAATAGATAAATCAATAAATAGATATAAAGAAGTAGTTACACACAAAAGAAGTCAAAAAATAAATGTAAAAAGCAGTTGGCTAGCCATTTAAGTAGAGGAATTTAAAATCCCTGATTTGTACCCTCTATTTAAAAAATGGGGGTCTGGAGAGAAGGCCTTGTAGTTAAGAGCACCATCTGCTCTTGCAGAGCACTGGGTTCAGTTCCTAGCACCCGCATGGTGGCTCACAACCATCTGTAACTCAGTTCCAGGGAATCCAGTGCCCTCTTCTGACCTCCATGGGCACCAGGCAGGCACATAAATGGTACGCATACATACATGTGGGCAAAACATTCATACAGGTGAAATGAAATAAAAAAAATCTAAAATGAGGAGCATGTATGTGTGCGCATGTGTGTGCATGTGTATCAAAGAACCAAATGAGAAAGCCAGGTATAGTGTCACACACCTGTCATCCCAATATTTGTGAGATGGAGGCAGGAGGATCAGAAGTTGAAGACAAGTTCAAGGTCAGCCTGGTCTACATGAACAAGATACAGAAGATCCACATGAGAAAAGCATAAAAGTATTAGAAGGAAATACAGAAAAATGGGTTTAGAGCATTGGAGGCCTTCTTTGATGTGACATAAAAGGCAAGAGTAAATGTCTGATAAATTACATCGAGATTTCATATATTTTGGAAGGCCGAGATAGTTTAAAAGACTAGTCAAGAGAGGAGGCAGTTGAAAGAGTAACAAGGGACTAATATTAAGTCATGAAGAGAAAAACAGCTGAACATGAAAGTAAGTAAAGGATCCAAGTGGGTAGTTCACCAAGGAGGAAATAAGAGGAGATGCCAGTACTTTCTATCAGATTGGCAAGGAAGTGAGGATGGTCATGACAAGCTCGCAAAGTATACGTGATCCGGTGCTTCTGGTCCATGATGGTGGAGGCATAAATCCGAGCAGCTACCTACCTTCCAGGGCTGTGTAGTAACCGTTAAAACCACCTATACACCCAGTGAGCTGTTGAGAGATCATACCAAGTGTGTGAACCAATCGGGGGGAGGAAGGGGAGTCAGTTCTAGAAAGCAGGGTTTTTAAAGGGATATATCTGACAAGGTATTACTATTATTACTATTGAGGTGTGTCTCATGTGTCCCAGGCCATATACTTCTAATCCTTTCTCTTTACCTCCTGAGTTCTGGGATCACAGGCTTTCACCACCACATCCAGTTTTATGCAATACTGGGAACTAATACACGGGTAGACAAGCCCTCTATCAACTGAGCTATAACTTCAGCCCTACTATGGTATTATTGAAAAGAAATCATTAAGTTAAAAAAAAAACCCAGAGAGTATGAATCCCACTCACAGCATAAGCAAAAACATGTAATACTTATTTATTTTAAAGACAGGATCTCACACTGTAACTCTGCTGGCCTTGAACTCAACAATATCTCCTGAGTGTTGGGATTGCAAGTGTGGGTCACCACGCTTAGCTAAACATGTAGTGTTTTATAACAGTGCTGCCAAAGCAAGCCAAAAATGTGATATTTAGAAGTAAATTTAGAATGACTGACTGAAAGAGAAGTTTTTAAAAAAACGTACTTTATTTTTTCAGTTACTGAGGATTGCACCCAGGGCCTCATGCAGGCCAGGGTAAGTCCTCAATCACTGGACTGTATTCTAGCCCAGGAGTAAAATGTTGATGGGAACACAAAAGCAGCATTGATAAAAACCTGCTGCACTGGGGCTAGAGAGATAGCTGAGCTGTTAAGAGTACGTACTGTTCTTCCAGGGGACCCAAGTTCACCTCCTAGCATCCCTGTGGTTCAGAAAGCTGTCTTATAAAGATTTCCCCTTGCAGCCCTTTATCAGAATCTCAAGCAAAGACACCCCCTCCCCCCACCCCTGGCCAGGGCATTCACTTTAGTACTTTCGCCTAGAGCATAGCAATGTTTCGTTTTGTTTTGTTTTGTTTTAAAGTTTTTGTATTAATTCTTTGAGAATTTTATACAATGAATTTTGGTCATATATGCCCTCAACTCCTCCCTTTAACTCTTTCCAAATCCACCTCTTTCCCTCCACCCTACAACTTGCATCCCTTAAAAAAAAAAAAAAAGACTGCAATTTGTGCTGCCCATATTCTGGAGCATGGTTGACTTACCAGGAGTCACACCCTTAAAGAAAATGGACTCTCTCTCCCAGGAGCCATCAACTGGCCAAAGTCCTCAAGGATGGGGCCTTATAAACCCTTTCCTACTCCATGCTAGAATGCCGACTGGCTTGATCATGGGAGAGTCTTGTGCAGGCAACCTCAGCTGCTGTCACTCTCAACCTCCAGTGTACCCTGACATCTGGCTCTTAGTCTTTTCACCCACTCGTCCGTGGTTGTCCCCGAGTGTTGGGGAGGGAGTGTGACCTAGGTGTCCCATTTGTGGCGAACACTCCATTAATCACTTACTCTCTGCACCTTGACCAGTTTTGAATTTCTGTGTCAACCGCACTCTTCTGCTGCATAAAGAACCTTCTCTGCTGAGGTCGGAGAGCAGCACTGATCCTGGTTCAGGACTGGTTCCCCAGAATGTAGTGAGATTGTTGTGAAGCCAAAGGAATGTAAATGTGAGAATGAGCCTGGGGAAGTGGCTTCATAGTAGGTCTTGCCCACCATCTTGAAGTAGTGGACACTCACTAGTATCCTGAAGAAGAATCTAGAAAGAGCAAGATAGAATTCAGAAGATAGAAGCCAGTAGAAGCCAGCCACAAGTAAAGCACTGTTATCGACACCCAGCAGTAGACTTAAGGACCAAAGAAAGAGGTGTCATTGGAGCCCCTGTCCTCAGCAGTGCCAGATCCCCTTGTCCAAGGTTTGCACGGCCACTGCAAGGGCTTGGGTGCCAGTATCCCCGTACCCTTCCCTGCCCTTACTGTGTCATCTGTTTGCTATTTCTCTGCAGGCCCAGGTCTTGTCATGCTCCAGCAAATTCGAGGCTGAGTTAAGAGCTGAGCAAGATGAGCGGAAGCGGGAGGAGGAGACCAGGAGGCTCCGCCAGGCAGCCTTCCAGGAGCTCAAGGCTGCTTTCAGCACATAGTCCGGCCAACCTGTCCCATGACCACAGCTGTTCCTTACAGGTGCCTCTGAGGAGATGACCAGAATTTTCTCATTTTTACCCCTGCTGCCCTGTGCCTGAATTCCCCCTCAATGCCCCAGGCCTGTTTCTTAGTGCCTTTGGATGACCTGAGACTCTTTCATCCTTCCCAGGGTCCTGGTCCCTTGCAAAAGGCTTGCCAGCTGGCCTTTCTTGCCTCCACTCCTCTGCCCTCATCTGTCGCCGAGATTGTTTCTCTTTGGAAATCATCCTTCTATGTCAGAGAGTCCTTTTGGTGCATCTGTGGTCCTCAGAGGACATGTTGCCCATTTTCTCGGGTGGTTCTTCCCTGAGGTCCTTGCATTGTTTTCTGGCCAGTGACTCTCTTGTCATTACACAGACTTCTTTTTCACCATCTTCCATCCTAGTGTGATGGTGGGATCTGAAGGAGGACTTGGGGGTCGAGACCCATCCCTTCTCCAACCAGGTTTGCTGTCATTTAGCCTGTCTCCTGGCCCTAAGCAATGCCTCTCATTTCCCCTCATCCTTTGCTTCCCGTTTCAGCCATTTTCCCACTCTTAAGTCCTTGACTGTAAGAATGAATTGTTGGAAATAATATTAATGAGTAGAAGGATATCTGTCACAGAGTGGACCCCTGAAATTCTCAAGTGATATATCCAAGGTCTTTTGAAATCCCAGAAGTCATGACTGTCATCCAGTGCTTGACGTCAGCTCCAAGGATCTGAGGGAAAGGCCCTCTCACCCATGAGACAAGTTTTTGTATCTTGTGAGTTTTTGGGATTTCTCACAAATATCAGGGGGGTGTATTTTTTAACAAAAAAGTTCCTAATGTCATATTTATTACTTCTCTTTTGTAACCTCTGTCTTTACAATAAAGAAAACATCTGCCTTTCTATCTTACAGCTGTTTCCTTTTAAATAAATGTGCAAATGATCTTTGCCATCACACCAGCGTGCCATTGATCTTTTTTTAATTCAGGGATGGAAGAACTTGCTTTCTGTGGGGTCTGTTCAGTCTTGAGCTTCTGCTGACATTGAGTTCCTAAAGTGTTGGTAGACATAGGAACAGGATGGGTAGGGCTGGGGGTGTAGCTCAATGGTTGGAGTACTTGTCTAGCATGCTTGAAACCCTGGGTTCAATTCCACCACCACATATAACCAGTCATGGCAGTACATTCCTGTAATCCCAGCACTCAAGAGACAGATGCAGAATTCAAGGCCTTGGTCACCCTTGGCTATAAAGTGAGTTTGAGGCCAGGCTAGGCTACATGAGACCTTGTTTTAAGAAATCGAACAAACCAGGTGGTGGTGCCATGTAGCTTTATTCCTAGCATTCAAGAGGTAGAGGCAGGCAGATCTCTTTGAGTTTGAACCAGCCTTCTCTACAGAGTGAGTTTCAGGACAGCCAGAGTTACACAGGGAAACCTTGTATTTAAAAAAAAAAAAAAAAAGGCAAGAAAGAAAGAGAAGAAAGAAATCAAACTAGGACTGGGAAAGTGCATTCTCACCTGTGACCCACATACTAAGTCACCTGCTCTCCCCTTCCCACCAGTGGGATGATTTCATCTACCAGTAAGATTCTCTTGCTTTTAGATCCCTGGAAACTCTTACTAGGGCATGGCTTTAATTAATAACATTGTCTTTGGCATAGCAAATTTAGCAAATATTTCACACTAAAGAAAGAAAATGATGGGTAGGCAGTGTAAATCCCACCGGTCAAGAATAAGACCATCAAAACAATTTTGAGCCAAATTTGAAGCAAACTTTAATTTATCAAATACTGGCAGGAGATAACCAACTCCAAAAAGTTGTCCTAGACCTATCTGGGAAGAGGAAATCTTGATTGAGAAAACGTATCTATAAGATTGGCTTAGGCAAGACTATGGAGCATTTTCTTAATTTGTGATTGATTTGAGAGGGCCCAGCTCATTGTGGACGGTACCAGCCACCCCTAGGCAGGTAGTCCTGTGGTGTTTTTAAAAAAGCAGGCTGAAGACAAGTGGTGGTGACACATGCTTTTAATCCCAGCACTCTGGAGGCAGAGGCAGAGTTCCAGGCCAACCTGGTCTACAGAGTGAGTTCCAGGACAAGCCAGAGTTACAACAGAGAAATACTGTCTCGAAAAACCAAAATAAATAATAAAAACAAATAATAAGAATAAATAATAAGTGTTAGGTTTCCAAATGAGCTCATGTAGACACTGAGAGATATGTATGGCCAAACAAAGCAGTTTATTTTCTGCAGGTTACATGCTGATGTCGTCAGGGCTGTCCAATTCAAAATAAAACATGGCACCCCCAAATGTGTGTGCACAGGGGTTTTTAGGTGAAACAGCAGTCACTAGGGGGATCTCTCCACTTGGTCAGGACCTGAGCATGGGTACTTACTGGATTGGCTCATTACATCCGGTAGGGAAGGGAGGGGTTCTCGGGAGAGCGCAGTGCTTGAGGCATGAGAAAGCTCTAATTGGCCAGCAGCTGGCTTTGGGCTTTTGAGAATTATTGGTGACTCCCTAAGGTCAGGGCCCACCCATCACAAGGGGTTGCCCTGGTGGTCCTCTCAGAAAGAAAGACAGAGAGAGGGAGAGATAGAGAGAGAAAGAAAGAAAGAAGAAAGGAGTTAGGAAGGAAGGAAGGAAGAAAGGAAAAGAGAAGGAAGCAGGCTGAGTGAACTATGTGGAGCAAGTCAGCGAGCTGCATTCCTGCATGTCCTCTGCTTCAGTTCCTGCAGTGACACCCTTCCTTCCTTCCTCTCCAGGTTGTTTTTGATCACGGTATTTTATCACAACAATAGAAACTCTAAGATAGCCAGTCTGAGGCATCCTGGGCTACATGAGACACTGCCTCCAAACAAACAAAAAACCCGAGAAAAAAAAAAACAAAACCCTCAAAAACAGCAACAATTAAAAAAACAAAACAAAACAAACAAACAAAAAAAACCGCATGTCTTTTTCTTTTTTTACAAACTGGCCAAAGTAAGAGCTAAAACTCTCCAGTGGTACAAAATATCCCAAATATCAAGTGATAGTTTTTAGGACAGAAGGTGACATACATAGGGCCAGGTGACCACAAAGAGCAGGGGTACAACGTCTTTTTGCCCTCTTGGTCCATATTCAGTGTCCTGCAGAAGTTGCTCCCTTCCTGGCTGTCACCTCTGGTTCCCAGCCTCCATCTCCAGGGCCCAGGCCCAAACCCAGCCCTTTCTGGTCGTTCCCTGGGGCTCTTCCCAGTGACCTGACTGGTTTTTCTACTCTCCTTTTGCCTGATTGTCTGCTGTACATCTGGGATACTCTGTGAAATGCAAATCTGTTCCTAGCATCTCCTTTCAATTTGACCCCTGTTCACCTGGCCCATCTGCTACCCTCCTACCTTCCCTGGGTCCCTTGGATCTGAGATGAGGAGCAGTTCCTGGATAGTCTTGCACAAGCTGTTTCCTCTGCTCGTTTGTGCTCCCTCCTCCCTCCGACTAGTGATCTACTTCGAATTGTTGACTCAGTTCAGAATGTCTTCAAGAAGCTTTCTCGCTGCTCCTGGGAGAGTAAGGAACACTTTAGGACTCCCTTTTCTACCTTGAAGCCTTTCTCTGTGGTGCTCCAGGCACGTGGGCATCCTGCAGGATTCCTCTCTGTACTTTGCCTTCCCGATAGAACTATGAGCCTTTAAAAAACACACATCTATTTATCTGTTTGCTTGTTTGTGTGTCAGAAGACAACTTGCAGGGGTCCGTTCTCTCCACCGTGTGATTTCCTGGGATTGAACTCAAGCTGTTAGGCTTGGCAGCAAGCACCTTGCTTTGCTGAGCCATCAAACTGGCACAGCACTAAACCTTTTTGAGGGCAGGAAGTCTGCCCTGTCTAACAGGTAACCAGCAGCTTTGTATGTAAATTTCACGAAGATACGACAACTTTGTTGAATAGGTAATGTCAGAGAATTTCCAAGCACCTGCGTTACAATAATGAAATACATAAAATCAAGGAGCTTTGCAAAGAAGTTTATAAGAGCACAGTGTTGGCATCATTTCACTCCGTTGAGGGCTCTGATTTGAGGCCATCAGCATAGCAGGGTCAAGTGTGGGTTAGAGGACTCACGAGCCAGGATAGAACTTCCAGAAGCTATGCTAACAGTTCTCTCAGAACAAATCCATTGGCCCCTGGAGGAAAATGTGAATCCCTTCAGAAGGCCCTGCTCTCAGTGACCAAAGGACTGCCCATCACACTGTTTTTGATATGTTTTTGGAGACAGGATTTCTCTGTGTAGCCCTGGCTGTCCTGGAACTCACTCTGTAGAACAAGCTGGCCTCAGACTCAGAGATTCACCTACCTCTGTCTCCCGAGTGCTGGGATTAAAGGTGTGCACCACCACGGCACAACACTTTTTTGTACGGGGTATGGGGGAGAGATAGAGTCTCATGTAGCCCAGGTTGACCTCTAACGTTTTATGTAGCTGAAAAATGACGCTGAACTTCTGATCCTCCGGACTCTACCTCCTGAGTGCTGGGATTACAGGCATGCGCCAGCATATCCGGTTTATGCAGTGCTGATGATCAGACTCAGGGCTTTGAGATGCTAGGCAAGGACTCTACCCACTGACCTATCTCCTCAGCATTATGCTCTGCAATTTAAAAAAATATGTGGATAATGTTTTGCCTGCATGTATGTGTATGTACCACCTGGTACATATGTGTGCGCCTGGTATCCTTAAAAGTCAGAAGAGGGCTTTGGATCTCCTGAAGCTGGAGTTATGGATGGTTGTGAGACACCACATGGGTTCTGGGAATTGAACCAGAGTCCTCTGCAAGAGCAACCAGTGCTCTCAATCATCAAGCCGTTTCTTGAGCTCATGTCTGCATGTCAAAGGTCCCATAACCTCAACGCCACCGTACTGAGGACTAAGTTTCACACTCACACCATATCTAAACCCAGTCAGGCCTTTGACACGTGACCCTTCTCTGAGAGGACAGATCTGAAAGTGAGGGACAGCAGACACTGCATATCCGTCTGACTGCCCACTTGCCAAGCTGCTTCTTTGAGAAATAGGAAAATAAAGCAACTGAGTTTTTGCCTCTGCCTGGTGACACTGTGTGATATTCTAAGATTTAGACTCAAAGGCCTTTCTAAGCCTCCATATTCTTACCTGCAAAATGGAAATGATTAACTACCTGGCAGATCTCATGGCTGGATTAGTAGTCAGGACCTGAGTCCCCTCTCTATTGGCCATCCTCCACAACCGCAACTCTATCTCCTCCTGAGCTTTGGGTCTCTACATTTAGGTTCAGTGGCCCAGGAATGTCCAGTCCCGTCTGTTGTCCTTGCCCCAAGTGCAGATGTCCACTTACCAGCATCTCTGGTCTGCTGTGGTGGAGGTGGTAGGAGAACACTACCCCCATCTGTCTGCTTTGCTTCCATGCTCGCTGCAGCTGACAACTGTTTATCTCTCTAGGCCTGATCATGTGACCTGATACTGTGGTTTTTGTCTCCTGATGATGTGACTCTACCTGTGCACTAGGCCAGATTGCCCACTTGGCCTGACTATAGAAGAACAGTAGTTCCATAGAAGAACAGTTAAGTTCCATAGGTATCTAGCAGTTTCCGTGATGGCTGTGGAGTGCTGGAGGACCAGCGTAGGGATTCATAATGGAGGTGTGTGCCGAAGATAGGTATCTATCTATCTATCTATCTATCTATCTATCTATCTAATAAGATAGAGTCTCACACTATAGTCCAATCTGGCCTTGAACTCACAGCAATTCTCCCACCTCAGCCTCCTAAATGCTGAGATTACAGGTGTAAGCTAGCATAGAAGGCTGACAGGATCTTTTTAAGGGTCAGCTTCTTGTCTGTTTTTCAGAAACCATTTACTTTTACCATGTGTTATCAGCGAGAGGGTACGTTGTTCCCTCCTTTGCTTGTATGTTTGAGATAGGATCTCCTTATATAGCCCATGCTGGCCTGGAACTCATGATCTTTTCTGATTAAGTCTCCAAAAGACCGGAGTTGCCAGTTAGTAATGAAATCCAGCATGACACCATGCTGGGTCAGCTATTGTCTTTTTTAAAGATTTATTTCTCCTCTCCTTCCATCATCATCATCATCATCATCATCATTATTATTACTATTGTTGTTATTATTACTACTACTATCATTTTGAGATAGAATCACTTTATGTAGTCTTGGCCGCCCTTGCCATGTAGACTAGGTTGGCCTCAAACTCCCAGAGATCTGCCTGTATTTTTATTCTTTTTAGATTATGTGTATGTGTGTATGTTTGTGTATGAGCATGTGTTAGTGTAGGAACACACAGAATCCAGAAAAGGGTGTCAGATCCCTGGAGATGCAGGTGGTTTTGAGTCTTCCGACATGGCTGATGGGAACTAAACTCAGGTCCTCTGGAAGAGAAGTGCGTCATCTTTAACTGCTCAGCCATCTCTCTAGGATTGCTATTATTGTCTTTTTGAAGGGCAATTTGATGATTTTTAACACTGAAATTTCTACCTCTGTTACTTATTTCTGCATTAACAAACCATCTGATGACTTAATGACTTGAAATAATAATTAACATTTATCATCTCACAGAGCATTTGAGGGCTAGGGATTTAGAACCAGTGTAATAGGGGGAGTCTGATTCAGGGTCTCTCATGTGGCTACAGTTAAAATGCCATGTGGATTGCTGGCATCTGGGCTTCACTGGGGCTGGAGAATCTGTTTCCAATGTGACTCACCCTGTAGTTTAAAGGTTGGTGCTGGCTGTTGGCAGCAGGCCTTGGTTGCCTGCCACGGGAAACTTCACTGGACTTCCTGAGTATGTTCCCAACATGGCAAAGCACTTGCTGCACCCCTGGCCTTTCCCCAAGAAAAGGATGCCTTTTGCTTTCAATGTCTGTTTGAGTAGGTGTGTGATCCACCTGTGGACAGACTGCCTGATTGTGGTCAAGGGTTTTATTGTCAAAAAGAACACTGACTGGGGTGGATTTCAACCCAGCACAAGTACTTCAAAAGAGTAAAGTGTAAGTCATTATGGCCTTTAAGATGTACCTTCAGAAAGCAGCACACTGTCATTTCCCCAGTATCCCACTGATTACAGAGGTTAGCTTTATTGAGAAGAATCAGCAGGAGCCGTCTTGGAGCTAACCATTATAGAATCAGTCAGAGTTCTTAATCACCAGTAACAGAATCTAAGCCAGACTGATTGAGACAGGAAAAGAAGCGATTGAGAAGACATTGATGAGCTCCCAGAATGTCTAGCAGAGGGAGGGGGGCAGGGATCAAGCTAAAAAAATGGGCACGAGGCCAGGCAACTGGGACACGGGCCAAGAGCGCACCGTGGCAACCAGCCAAGAAGAGCGCCTCTGCCCTGGCCGCTCAGAACTCTGTGGTGGTGCGCTTCTTCGGGTCATTTACTCCAGACCGAGACTCTGAGGCTAAGCTCAGTCACGTGCCCACAAGTTGGAGCTGAGGGATAGCATCTGGATTTTTTTTTTTTTTCTTCTTCTGTAAAGGAAAGCAGGTGCTGCTTCCAATCGACATTCTTGCTTTCCCCAAACACATGGGAAAGTACCCCAAGTGCAGAAGTCACTAGAAAGTGCCAGGTGTCCGCTGCTGAGGCACTCATGGGTTTTGTTTGTTTGTTGTTTTTAGACAAGGTCTTCACTGTGTAGCCAACGCTGGCCTGGAACTCACAATCTTCCTGCCCTGGCCTCCCTGGCACTAAGATAAGAGTGTGCGTGGCTGCTCCCGCCTTTCTTCATGACTTTGGACCTTGGAATATATTCTGTAGGTAAAAGGTAAAAAGAGAAAAGGGAATATATTTAAGGGAACATATGTAATATTCTTTCTTTCAAAAGGTATATTATCTGAGAAGGTCACACATGTATACAGTGTATTTTGATCATATCCACTTACCTACGGCCCCGTGTTCATCCTCACAATAAAACACTTGACAGCAATTAGGCAGTCTGTCTACAGGGAGATCACACACTGACACCTAAAGACATCTTGTTCCTTGGGGAAACATCAATGTGCATGGTAATGTTGCATGCATTGCTTGTCTGTTTTAGATGGGAGTCATAAAACCATGTCTCAGCCCAAGAAGATCAGTGAGCTTCATTACAGCAGTGACCAGGTGGGTTTTGGAGTAACCATTGTTTTCCCAGAATGAGTCCTGCTGAAAATGCAGGAGCCCATTGTGCCTGTTCATATAATCAGAATTTGGTACTGGGGGAAGGGGACTCCATGGTCCTGTAGGTCTATGTGAGGAAAGATATTCAGTTTTTTCCCTTTACGTTTTTGAATTCTGAAAAAAAGTGTAAAACTCTGTACGTAGATAATGCTTTCAAACTATAATAACTACTATCACCATCACCGCTATTATAATTTTTTAAAAAATAGGGTCTTTTGTATCTCAGGCTGGTCTTGAACTTGACATGTAGTCAAGGATGACCTTTAACTTCTGATTCTCCTGCCTCCACATCAAATGCTAGGATTTCAGACTTGTGCGATCATGCTTCATTGATGCCAGTGGTTCTCAGCCTTCCTAATGCTGTGGCCCTTTAATACGGTTCCTCATGTTGTACTAACCCCCAAACATAAAATTATTGTCTTTTTACTTCATAACTGTAATTTTGCTGCTGTTATGAATTGTGATATAAACATCTGATATTGCAGATGATCTTAGGTGACCCCTGTGTGAAAGGGTTGTTTGATCCCCAAAGTGGTCTCGATCCACAAGTTGAGAAACATTATTTTATGCAGTGCTGGGGATCCAATCCAGAGCTTTGTGCATGCTAGGTAATCATTCTACCAACTGAGCCACCCCCCCCCCAACACACACACATACCACTGATATTCTTAATAATAATGACCCAGATCTGGTGCTGGGCATGGTAGCTCATGACACTCAGAGGCAGGAAGTTCAAGGCCAGTGTTGGACACATAGTGAGTTTCAGGCCAGGCAGGGCTACATTTGGGAAACTTGTCTCCAAACCAACAAACCAAAACAACGAGAATGAGGGTGAGGGATAGTAAGCATGGGAACACTGGCGGGAAATGGGACATTTATAATCCCAGTGAGCAGGAAGATCAAAAGTTAAAGGCCATCTTTGGTTACATACCCAGTTTGATGTCAGCTATCTGTCTTAAGAGTTTCTATTGCTGTGATAAAACGCCACGACCAAAAGCAACTTGGAGAAGAAAGGGTTTATTTCAACTTACAGTTCCACATTACAGTCCATAATTTAAAAAAGTCAGGGCAGAAACTCAAAACAGGGCAGAAACCTGGAAGCAGGAACTGATGCAGAGACCATGGAGAAACAATGCTTACTGGCTTATTTCTCTAAGCTTGCTTAGTCTGTTTTCTTATACACCCCAGAACCGCCTTGCCCAGGGTTGGCACCATCCACAATTGGCCGGGCCCTTCCGTATCAATCATCAAGGAAGAAAATCCCTGCAGACTTGCCTATAGGCCAATCTTATGGAGGCATGTTCTTTGATTACAATCATTTCTTCTGAAGAGAACCAGTTCCTGGAAGGTTTCTTCTGACCGCCACACATGCATCATGGCATGGATCTCCTCCCCCAACATACACAGTAAATAAATAAATGCAATAGAAAATTAAAAAGAACTCCTTCTTCCCAGATAACTCTATTTTGTGTCAAGTTGACATAAAACTAGTCAGCACACCACCTATTTTACGTTGTGTGGCAAACTTTTCCCGGAGAGATACAACACACGTGTCTACTCTCCTCAAACAGGAAGCCCATGACAAAATACAGACACCATCAAAGTGCACCGTGGTTTACCAATGAATTTTACTGGGCTGGCTTCAGGAATATAGGTGAGGGGTCCTTACAGGAGCAAAGATGACTCAAAGACAGCTGCACCACCAAAGCCCATCCCAGCACGGGTGACAGTTCATGAAAGCTGGGAGCCTGAAGCACACAGCACAGCCTGCGGGCAGCTCCACAAGTTGGAGAGTGTCATTCCCAGGTGGCTCAGTATGTCTAAACCTCTTCCAGGCATTGAGGTTAGTTTCTGCTTCTTCCAGGAGGCTCCTCTGGTCAGAGACTCTTCCTTGCAGGTTGGCTAGTCTGAGAGTGACTCCCAGAAATTCTTAGGGTTTACTCTTGGGAGGGAGGGACCTTTTGAATCTGGTCAGTTTCAAGGACTTCCTGACGTTGTTTTGAGTTGTTTACTTTCCTTTTTAAGGCACTTCCTTGGGAGATGGAATGTTTTAACCTTGGAGGAAACTGCCACAGAACACGTAGACTATGTGAAACCATGTCTCAACCTTACATCTCCCCATAAAAGGAAAAAAAGGCCAATGAGACAGATCAGCAAATATATTGTCACCAAGCCTTATGACCTGAGTTCTACTCCTGGATCCTATGTGGTAGAAGGAAAGAACCAACTCCTGAAACTTGGGCTGTGGCACCCACACATGTGCACGTATACACCAAGTAAGTGTAATAATTTTTTTTTTTAGAAATAAAGAGAACAGAGTCTGGAAGTAGTGATGTATGCTTATAATCCCAGCATTCAGAATGATTTTGATTTGGAGGCCAGGTTGGGCTACAGAGTTCTAAGTCAGTGTAGGTTACATAGAAAGACATTTTCTCAACCTCCCTCCTGAACAAATACACAAGATGATGTCTCAGTTCCTTTTTCTTTTGGTGTGATCAAATCTCTCAAGGAAAACAACTTCAGGGAGATTTGTTTTACTTCCAGCTCAACATACAGACCATCATAGATGGGAAGTCAAGGCAGCAGGGACTTGAAGTGCTGGTCACATCCCATCCACAGGGATGAATACATGCTGCTCTTTATTTCTCTCTGCTTATTGTACAGCACAGGATTCTGGGCAGTGAATGGGGCTGCCCACAGTGGGCAGGTCTTTCCATCTTGGCCATTGTAATCAAGATAATCCCCTACAGGCATCTTTAGAGGCCTATCTCCCCTGTGATTCTAGACCCTGGCAAGGTGACAGTTAACACTAACCATCACAGATGGGAATGTAAGGCCAGAAATAAAATTAGAGGAACAGTTCAATGGTGTATGAGACCTCTTTGGGACAGTAGAAATATGAACTCCTAGACATGCAAAAGATTGAGAAAACAGATAATGTTTTAGGACATAGCATGGAGCATTAGGTGAAATAATGTTTATTTTTTCAATTTTTTTTATGGCTTAATTTTCTTTGGCATCCAGAGGTTGGAAAAGAATTAAAATATCCAAGAAGTTTTATACTAAAAGTCTGTTTTTCAAAGGTAAAAATGGATTTATTTCCACAGTTACTATCTCTATGACCTCTCTTGATGTTTCCTCAGCTCTCTGGTTTGTTATCTCCAGACAATCTTCCCTGTGTGTCTTCTTAGTTTTCCAGGCCAACCCTCTGAGAGTCCTGTGTTGGTCAACACAAGTTTGGTTTTCCATTACTATAACAAAATACTGAAGCTTGGTGACTTTTTAAAGAAAAGAGGCTTATTATTTTACCCACAGTTTTAGAGATTAGTAATCCAACTAGCCTAGCACAGACTCTGGCAAGGGTCTCTATGGTGTGCCACACAATGGCAATAGCATCCTGGGGGGGCGGTATGTGTGAGAGGGAGAGTGTGAATGTGGTGAGACAGGAAGCCAGAAAGGAAGGTGATGCTCTTTCACCCTCTCGGGACCAATCAGAATCCCGTAAAACTACCTTAATTCCTTCCAGGGAAACACCCTAACACTCCAATGAATTCTTGTGAGGACCCAACTCTTGAAACCACCACTTCTTCATCTTACTTAGTGGGGCCCAAGCTCCCAACGCATGAGCCTTTAGGGAATAAATCTCATGCAAACTCCAACCTGAGTGCAGAGATTGCAGGCCTAGCTTTATTTCCCCATTTTTATAAGGGTACCAGCCATACTGGGTTAGGGCTTATCCCAACTCATCTCATTTTATCTTGAGTAGCCTTTGAAGACCTGTCTTTGGATAAGGTCACATTCTGAGGTACTCGAGGTTAGAATGTAAGCATACTTTTTTTTGAGACACATTTTAATCCATAATCATGATGTTCCAGACTGTTGCTGTGAACAAATTACTCTAAGACATAATTTCAGATGTCCATTTTATTATGCTGATGGAGTCAATGGATCAGGAATTCAGACAATGTGCCATGAAGGTGTTTGTCTCTCTTTCATGATGTCTTGGGCTTTCATGCCCTGGGGTGACCTGACCTGCAGGGCTAGATTCATTAAGTGGCCTTTTCTATTCAGATGTCTGGCTGTTGGTGCTGGCTGTATACAGCAAAGTCTTCAGGTGGGGCTGTTGATAAAGAAGCCACACACATGGGCTTCTTTTTATGGTTTAAACTCAAGGCAGTCTTCTAATTAGCCCTAATTGTCAATTTGACACTGTTTAGAGGAATGGCTTTCCCATTGAGGAATTGCCTACATGAGATTGGCCTGTGGGCATATTGGTGGGGGATTGCCTGAGTTGTAACTGATTTTGAAGATCCTGGATCATGTAGGTGATAAAATTCCCTGGGCAAGCAGTTCTGGGTTGTATAAGAAAACTAGCTAAGATTGGGCCTAGGAATGGGCCAGCAAGTAACCCTCTTCTACGGTTTTTGCCTTGAGTTCCTGCTTAAATTCCTACAATGACTTCCCTCAACAATAGACTGTGACTGCAAGTGTGAGCCAAACAAATCCATAAGTTGCTTTTGGTTGTGTTTTATCACAGAAACAAAAATGAAACTACAGCAGGCAGTCACGAGACATTTGGTCTTAGAAAGTGATAGCTTTGCTTCAAAAAAGACTTTAGGTAAACAGGATGTGTTACCCCTCATAATCTAGCATTAGGGAGTCTGTCATTTCACTCCTATTACTCCCTGGTATATAGGGACCCAAGGGAAGGGAAGTTGACTCTACTTCTAGAAAGAGCAGGGAAGGTTCTAGAAGATTATGTCAAATGGAAGATATTTCCAAGGCCATTTTAGAAAAAATATAAACTATCACAAATGCTCAGCCTAAGTTCATTACATATTACATTAATTTCAGATTGAACTCTTGAACTCCACTCTCATTTGCAAATGATCTTTTATTCCCAATGTTTGTTTACTAACAATGATGCAGTAAAGCGGAAGCTGTTATTTTCCCTAACTATAACTGTTGTTCTGCTGTTACACACTTGGTCTTAGCCAAAAGACTGAGAAGTGATGCCTGCTGTTGTTGTACTTTAAAAATCACTCTTTGGTGAAACATGAGAGAGAGAGAGAGAGAGAGAGAGAGAGAGAGAGAGAGAGAGAGAGAGAGATAATGTGACTTAAAGAAGAAAAGGAATGTGTTCTTCCTGAGGAGTACATGTGCATAATTTGATTATATAGGTATCTGCTGAGCATTTACCATGTGTCAGGATGATGGCAGCTGCTGAGGTGCAGAGGTGAACAATGCAGTATGAATAAAAGCAAGGGTTTGTGTCAGCTTTTATCACCAACACAACTGTCATCATTCCTTAAGATTTGGTTCTTGTTTTCTGTATGCTTATAAACTAGGAAGGAACGTATGACCGAGGCACTCTGGGGGAAAAAAAAAAGCAAAACAACTTCCTGATGAAGTCAAACTAATACCACACAACTACTGATCCCTTTCCAAGCGAAATAAAGAAACACCATCTTTCCTTGAGAGCCATATCCTTGTTTAGCACGGTCAGCATCTCCTGGAAACTGGCAGTAATACAGATCTCCAGTGGACCCTTCGGACTCCCAAGGTGCTGAGAGTTTTCCTCTTCTGCCCGTATTTCCCCTTTCCTTTGTTCCTTCTCCTTGTATTAGTTCCCTCTCTTGTTGCTGTCATAAAATATCCTGAAAAAGTCTGTTTAGGAGATAAAGGGCTTATTTTGGCTCACAGTTTAAGTGTACAGTCTACCTTGGTGGGGGAGTCGTGATGGCAGGGTCTTGAAGAGGCTGGTCACATTTCATCCAAGGTCAGGAAGCAGAGTGTAAGGAATATTTTGATGCTTTCTCCTTTTCGTTCAGTCCAGAACCCCAGCTCATGGAAAGGTATTTCCCACTTTTCCCACATCAAAAATATAATCTTGATAATCTCTCACACACTTGCCCAGAGATTTGTTTCCATGGTAATTCCAAATCCGATCAAGTTGACAGTCAAGATTAACTAGCAGTCAAGTTATTAAAAATGCCCTTTCATGGCTGAGCGGTGGTGGCACGTACCTTCAATCCCAGCACTCTGGAGGCAGAGGCAGGTGGATCTCTTGTGAGTTGGAGGCTGGCCTGGTCTACAGAGTGAGTTAGTTCCCTTCCCTTCCTTTCCCTTCTCTCCCTGAGTTAACAGCCAGAGTTAGAACAGAGAAACCCTGTCTTGAAAAAAACACCAAAACAAAACAAAACAAAAAACCAAAAAAATAAAAAAATAAAAAAAATAAAAAAATTAAAGGGTGGTGGTGGTGCTGGAGAGATGGCTCAGCAGTTAAGAGCACTGGCTGCTCTTCAAGAGAACAGGAGTTCGATCCCCAGCACTCACATGGCGGCTTACAACGGTCTGTACTCCTGTTCCAGGGTATCTGACACTGTCACACAGACATATATGCAAGCAAAACATCAATGTACATAAAATAAAATTAAATAAAATATATTAAAAATACCCTTTTATATAGTTTGACTTTAAAAGGGAATTAAGACTCAGGGAGGGAGGCAGGGGGAGGTTGGTGTGTATATTTGTTTCCGGGTATTGAATCCAGGGCTTCCAACAGGCTAAGTATGTGCTCTACCACTGGACTCTGAAAATCAAGTTTTCAAAATTTAATTATCAGATAAAGACATTTAAGTATGTTTGTAAAAAAAAGAAAAAGTTGATTGAAGAACCATATTAAAAGGGCTGGAGGTTGCAGTTCAGTGCTGTGTGTGAAGCCTTGGGTTGATCCCAAACACCAACGGTAAATAGGGGCACAAAAAGACTAATGGCACCAGAAAGACTGGGACAATTTGAGATGGTAAATGTACCGGGTTTAACAAATACAAGTATAGGATGTCCAGCTAAGTGGGAGTTCCAAAAAGACAGTGGATAATTTCCTGCCTTCTGTATTGCCATCTTTCCTATCTGTTATCTAGCAACCCTAAAACGGGAACGTAGTATATAAACGGGTTGTAGGCCTGCAAGTAGTGGGAGGGAGTAGAAACTTTAAAACCTTTCCCAGCTGTCACATCCCAATACTCCAGAATGAATTCCCACTTCTACCAGAAAGGAAACTGCTTTGAATTTCAGCCTCACCATCTGCCCCATGATGGACAAACTGGCAGTGAAAGGCTACACCAAAAGCTGTGGAAAAGTTCTAGCTTGGAAAACCAGCTCCTAAGTGATGTGGAGATTTCTGTACTGCAAACCGCCACTGGATTGGGTGCACAGGACAGTGAGTCATAGGGCCTTTGGCCCGGATCCAGCTCGGGACACCAGCTCAACTCTAGGGAGGGTAGGAGCTGCAGCCAAAAGCCCCACTGTGCGCCTGCGCTGCTGCTGCTCCGCCCTCTCCCAGCCATGCATCCGGGTCTCGGGAACGGGCGTGTCCTATCGGAGGGGCGGGCCGCAGAGGGAGGAAAAGATGTCGTGGGAAGCTGGAGAGCGGGGAGGGAGAGAGGCGGGGATGTAGGCGGGACGGGGGGGCGGGGCGGAGCGCGGAGTCACGTGACGCGCGTGGCGACGTGTCGGCCATCTTGTGTTGTTGAGGCTGAGGATTGACTTGGGTTCTGAGAGACTCCTGTCCCGGACCGCAGGTAACCAGTGGCTCGGTGTGTCTCCCCTGTCCGCGGCCATCCCGCGCCCAGGCCCCGCCGCGATGCCCCGAGCCGCCGTGGCCTTGCGCCCACCGTCGCGTCCCCGCTGCTCCGGCCCGAGCCGGCCGCATGGACACAGTCAGGCTGCCCGGCAGCGGCCGCGGCCGGCTGGGGGCGTCAGACATGGGGACAGGGCAGGTGCGGGGTCGGCAGGAGCCTCCACCTTTTCGAGGGCCGCGGCGGGCACGGGCGCATCCCAGCGAAGGGCAGCACCCTGCCTTCGCCCCCGTGGCATCGCGGGGGGAAGCCTAGGAGAGGAGGCGGGAGGCGGGGTGGGCAGTGTCAGGCCGGAGGGCTCGCCTTCCTCTGCCCGCTCCTCGGGGCCGGCCGCCCGCGCAGCCTCGGGGTGCCCGGGCTAACAGCTGCTGCGAGCCGACAGCTGCTCCTGCCGGCGCTCCTGCCCGCACCTGCCCCAGGGAGGTGCGCCCTTGCCTTCCCCACCGAGCATCTGGACTGGGGAAGACTGCTTCCATACCGGACGACTGGTCTGGAGCAGGCCCCAGGCGAGGTGGAGTTATAATCTGATCCTGGGACTGAGAGAGGCTTGGGAAAGTAGAGCCTGGGTCAGCTCCTGGGACCCGAATGTTCACACCGGGTTGAAATGGGCATTTGTCTTATGTGTAAGCAGTTTCCCACGAAGCACTCTTGAACACTTCAGATTTGTAGCTGAAATATCAATCAGTCAAGCGAGCAGGGAAGGGGAGGGTATGAACGAAGCAGGTTGTGTGACCGCGTTTGGGAAGCAGTAACGTTGCTTTGCATTTATCTAGTACTGTCTCCCTCTCACCTCCCGTTTTCTTGAAAGTCAAAGCACTTAAACACACCTAGTGGCTCTGTTTGGATGGTAAGTATTCCAATATAACTTAAGAAATTTAAGTAAGGGACTCGAGTCCCTGATGGCTTCCCACCTAGTTACTATATACCTTGGATTATAGGTAGTTTTGGCTCAGTGTTGTATTCAGGGACTATAGTCTTTCCTTATGTAGTTTCTCCTGTTTAGTAACAGTGACTTAGATTATTAAAAAAAAATCCTTTTTATACATTTATACATTAATTTTCATCCTTTTAATTTTGTGTCTCTGGCAGAATTTGTCCATTTTGATTAGAACACATACTTTCTCCTCACTTATGTTTTCCAAGTGTAGCAACTTTTGGATTGCTTAAACTGGAATGTGTACTTTATTGTCACATTAGAAGACACTAGAAAAAGATTTAGAAGTGGCATGGATCTGGAAAAATAATCATAATTCTTCCCTTGACATCAACATTGAGAAGTTATAGATCATGTTAGTGATTTGCCAGAAAGGGAATGACCATACCTTTTTTGGAATTTGACAAAGGCCTTAGGGTTTTGTGGCTGGGGAAGAAGGGGCTGTATACTATATGTTGCCGTTCATTCTTTTTTTTTTTTTTTCCTTTTGAACAAACTTCAAGTGCTTAATACAGTGTTGTATGCTGAGAGACAAAAACTTCTGCTTCTGTGGCACTCATTTCTAGACCGCTAAATACTTAAAATTATACAAATGCTTCTTGATGTAATGATGCAGCTACATCCCTTAAACAGATTGAAAGTTGAAAATATTGTAAGCTGAAAATGCATTTAATACAATGCAGTCTACTGTCCATCATAACAGCAGAGGCTCCCATAGAATCTTATTTCCCTCGTGTGATTATATGGCTAGATTGTATGTGATTTTTGTGGCTCTCTGGTCCTAACCAGCAATGCCACGTATTACTAACTCAGGAAGAAGTCAAAATTAAAAATCTGAAGAATGATTTCTTATGAGCCCATATTGTTTTTATATCATAGTAAAGTGGAAAATCTCCCCCCCCCCCCAAGACAGGGTTTCTCTGTTGTAACTCTGGCTGTCCTGGAACTCACTCTGTAGTCTAGGCTGGCCTTGAACTTACAGAGATCCGCCTGATCCGCCTGCATCACTGTCGCCTGTCATAAAGTGGAGAATCTTAAGTTGACCAATTCTGTGCAGGGACCATCTATGTAATGTAGGAGTAATTGATGTTGGAAAAAGACAAGATAGGGAGGCAGGATAACAGCTGTGAGAAGGGCTAATTTTTAAATTTATTCCTCTGAGGAGAAACCTCAAATTTGAGGAAACACCTCTTAGGTAGAGGGCAAGATGCTTCAGCCTAAGAAGCAAAAGAGGCAAAGATCCTGATGCAAAAAGACAAAACTTCAGCTTGCTGGGAAGAACACAGTCTAGCCTGCAGAGACTGGAGTGAGGAAGAAGCCAATAGGAATGTGTTTACACACCTCTTTGAAAGGAAGACCAGATGGATCATTCACTGTTACAGAATCTTTTCCCTTGTGACTGTGTGTGTATGTGTGTGTTACTGTGTAACCCAGGCTAGTCTCAAACTTGCCAGTCTCCTGCCTCAGCCTCCCAAGTGCTGAGATCTGTGGAAAATCTTAGAAAAATCAGAGGCTTGAGCCGAGATCCCTCACCAGCATTCATTTAGAAAACTCAGGATGCTCATATATTTTAGGGAATTGCAATGAGTTATCTTAAAAGTAAATTTTTAAGATGTGATTGGTGTTAGACTACCTGAAAATACTTTTCAAAAGGAATGGCTTTTAAAGAAGGGCATCCCAGTTTTTTGGGATACTGTAGCAGGAGCACTGCAGGCTCAGGGACTACCTGTTAACTTAGTGAAACACTAAGACTCAAGAGAGCTAGGAATATAGCTCAGTGGTAGATCACTTGCCTAGCATGCCTGATGTCCAGGTTAAGTCCTCAGTACTGCCAAAACAAAACAAAGAATTGGAAATTTTAGAATATTTAGAAATGTAGGAAAATGAGGAGTTGCTCTTGGACACTGATGATTAAGGAAAATAGTCAAATGAATCAGTATTTTAACTCAAATTATACATAATTGACTAGTAAAGATTTTCTTGTAATTCTCTGCAGTCCAGCCTAGTTTTAACTGCTCAGGGACCTCTTCCATGATTTCTGTGGGTACCCCTTACATCATTTTGCTTGAGCGTTTTCTGTTTTTTCCCCCTTAATCTTTCAGACTAGTTCTCAAATTAATCTGATGCTTAAAAGACTGGAGAGAATTTTTTTGTGAGGACCGCCTAGCTTATTTTTGTATTCATAAATGACCAACACAATAATATTTTTTACCTTACCTGATAAATTTAGTATTTTGACTTTTGAAGCATTTTTTGCTGATGAAATGTCAGTATGAAAGATGATTTATAGTAGACTTGCCTCAAAGTCACATGAAGACAGGAATTAAAAGATCAGAATATGAATGGAGCTTTACAGCTAAAGAGCACGTAGTGATACAGTGCTGAGGAAGTGTTTTAGCTAATTACATCTACTTTGTGTTCCCTTGCTGAATTTTGAAATGACATTTCCAAATGATAAAGTCTTTGATGTCATCCGTGTACTTGTTCTCATGACTCTGCATTTTAATACTCTGTACCTGTATTTTCTTATTGTTGACCTCACAATGGAAGTTATATTGGTAGTAATTGCTGTCTGGGAAGACCTTTTTAGGTGGAAATATAAACCGATTTATTCTTGGCCCTTCTAAAAGATCCATGATTTTTGCCACTGAAAAAACACTTGACTTTTTTTTTTTTCCCTGTTCTCCATTAGCCCCTTGGTATTAAATTTTCTGTACTTTCTGTTTTATTCTATAATTGGACCAGCCTCATAGGTTGATTCTACAGTTTATATTGGTATTAATCTACGTATCTTAGAGGCAAGTTAGAGGTCCCATTTTCCTTCAACAGTTTTGGATTTTCTTTTTGGTTGTGAGCCTAGTCTTTAACGGCTGAGCTGTCTCCAGCCCTTGCATTTTCTTAACATTACTTGTTCATTCATGTAAAAAAATCTAAACTTTTTTTTCAGTTCTCTCTTGACCCTCATTAGTAATTTTTTAAAGTGTGTGTTTGTATGTATGTGGATGTATGAATGCATCCATGTCATTGAATGCCTGTGGAGGTCAGAGGACAACTTGTGGAAGTTGGTTTTCTCCTTCCACTCTGTGGGTTCCAGGGATTGAACTCAAGTTATCGGGTTTGGCAGCAGGTGCCTATATTCCCTGAGCCGTTTTGGTGGCCCTTCTGTTAGTGTTTTCTGGTGATGTTGTAGAGTTGCCATTGATTTTTGATGCCCTGAAGAATTGTATCATAAAAAACAAATTCTTTTTATAAGTGCGCTTTATTTTTTTGTTTAAAAAATATTTGTGTTGTGTTTGTGGAGGTCAGAGGACAACTTTGTGAAATTGGCTCTTCCTTTCCAACATACAGGCCCCTGGAGTTGAAACCTAGGTCGTCAGGTTTAAGGGCATGTGCCCATATCCTTTTAAGGGTCTCACAGTTGTTGTCTCCGTCTCCCCCCACCCTCCACCCCCAACAGGAGGCCAAGTAGATAAACCAGCCTTGAGCTATGTAGCGGAGGATGAACTTGAACCTCTTGATCCTCTTGCCTCCAGCAGAATGCTAGGGTTACTAGCCTGTGCTCCCCCCTCCACCTAGTGCTGGGGAATCAAACTCAGAGCCTGGTGCATGCCATGCGAGTACTCTTCATTGAGTTAATTATATACATCTCCAGCCCAGAACTGAATATTCTTATTATTTTTAAATTTTGTCATATTCTCATATGAATGAGAATTAACACTAATTTCATAGGATTAATAAATGATACTATTGTTGACTTGCTCTTAATTTTGTGTGAGATCAGGAGAAAGGAGAAGAAATCTGAAAATAGATAGCTCTTTAAGTTACCAAACTTAATTTTATAAAAATATTTTCCAACCAGCCATGATGGTGTAATCCCAGCTCTTGGGAGGTAGAGGATAGAGGATCAGGAGTTCAAGGTCATTCTCTACAACATAGTGAGTTGGAGGTCAGCCTGAGCTACAGGAGAGAGAGACTGTCTCAAAAAACAAGGAAACAAAACTGTTTTCAAA
Organism: Cricetomys ansorgei; assembly: GCA_026225945.1. Taxonomy (NCBI): domain Eukaryota; kingdom Metazoa; phylum Chordata; class Mammalia; order Rodentia; family Nesomyidae; genus Cricetomys; species Cricetomys ansorgei. The sequence goes on from JAMJFZ010001796.1 coordinate 23,471,854, forward strand.
GTTTTCTCTTTGTAGTATAGAACACCGTTTTGTTTTTTGTTTTTTTTTTTTTTTTGTTAATTAAAAGGTTTTATTAACTTGCGCTTAGGAGATACCTTGGAGTTTATGTTTTTGAGTCAGGTCTGTAGGAGAATGTGTTGTATTACCTAGTTCTACCCCCTATATTCCTTTCCCTTTTAAAACATGTAGTTTATTGAGTTGGAATAATGGCTCAGCAGCTAAGAGCACTTGCTGTTCTGTATGAAGACCTGGGTTCAGTCAGTACCCACATCCAGTGGCTCACAACTGCCAGTTCCAGGGGGTGAGACACATCTTCTGGCCCCTTCTGGCACTGCTGCCCACATGCACACAGACATACACATGTACATATGAATAAATATTTACTATTTATTAATATTTAATAGTTTAGATTTTAAGGTTATTGTTGGGTGACCTTTAGGACATTGCAGCATGTCTACTTTTTGCAGAATTAAAAGTGGACTGTTTTCTCAAGGTTTTTTTTTATAGCTAATAAAATTGTCAATTTTTTTAATTAAAAATTACTATTTTAAAATTTTATGTGTTTATTTGCTTGCATGTATTTCTGTGTGTCACGTTCATGCATGGCGCCAGAGGAGGGCGTTTGGAGTCCCTTGTACTGGATTGATAGATGGTTGTAAGCTGACATGTGGATGCTGGGTATTGAACCTGGACCCTCGGGAAAAGAAGTTAGTGCTCTTAACCACTGAGTCATCTCTCTAGCCCTTTGAGATGAGCTCTTGCTGTATAGCTCAGGCAAGCCTGAGTGTCATGATCCTCTTCCTTCTTTGCCTCCTCAGTGCTGGGATTACAGGTATGTGCCACCATGCCTGGTCTTTTTTGAATAGCATTCTTCTCATTATTTGATTTTAGCTAAGAAACTATTTGAAGTTGTGCTTCAGAACACTTTTTGTAACTGCAAATTTACTTGTGAGGTTTTAAGGTACACAGCATTAAAAGCAGGCTGTAGTGATAGATGCCTTTAGTATCAGTATTTGAAAGGCAGAGAAAGGTAGGTGGATTTCCAAGTTTGCAGGAACTACATGGTTGAGACCCTGTTTCTGAAATAAGCAGGTTGTGATTTAGCAGCCGAAGACACCTGAAGACTTTACTTTTGGACATTTTGACAGCCGTCAGACTTTTGGGGAATGGGGGATTATTTGCATAGGATGCATACTGTTGTAATACTGTGTTGGTTTTTTTTTTTCCTTCCTACTGTCAGATATGCTTTAATGTTAGTACCAGAGCCCTATAAAGTAGTATTGAGTGGAAACCCTGAGAAATCACTTCCTTGAGTCCCCCATGGTGCTCATTGTCATTGTCACTAAATCACTTAGAACTCTTATTTAAGATATGTACTTTTCCATCTCTATAGAACTAGTGAGATTCTTTAGATGTAATGGAGTCTACTCTGTTGTTGACTTTGGTTGTTGTTGCCTCCTGAGTACTATAGGCACGTGCTACTGTGCTGGGCAGAGGGTCTGATTTACAAACATACCAGATATTCCTGGTATTTTAATCAGGCTTGGAAGCTATTTCCTGTAAAAACATTCATGAGAAAAACTTGCTCTCTTAAAGTTTACTGAGATTGTTAGGTAATTTACATTATTGCTTTTTATTATTTACAGTGTTAAGAAGACCTGAAAACGTTTGCTGAAACCTCCTGCTGTGAGATAGCAGAACTTTTGAACAGGTAAGTTTGAAGAGAAGCACACAGTTGAGAGTTTATGCCAGTAGTCCTCTGTCCCCTAAGGATTTAAGTCAGGACCTTGTGGTTTGCTAGGTAAGTGTTCTTCCATTAAATTTTATCCATAGCTCCCAAAAAGAGTTGATTTTGCTTTTAGGTTTCAGTTTTTTTTTTTTTTTTTTTTTTCCTCCCATTATTTCTTCTGAGGTTACAGATAATGAGAAGAAACTTCTGTTACCTTTCAGATCCTTTATGAATCAGAATAACAACTCCACCCCTTTTTTTATTGGTCATAGCATGACTTTGTGTTTTAAGCTTGTTGTAATGGTTTTTGATGACAAGGAATAGGAAGAACGATGTTTTGAGGGCAAGTCTTTCTCTTTAGTTTTAACTTAGATGTCCTGAAGATGTAACACATATGCATCTGTTTTGGAGAATGAGGCCCAGTAAGTCTCACCATGCATCAGTATTGGGACCTCTCAGTTCATTAAACATTTTTTTTTTAATTAAAAATTACATTTATTGCCAGGTGGTGGTGGCACACATCTTTAGTCCCAGCCCTCAGGAGGCAGAGGCAGGTAGAACTCTGAGTTTGAGGCCAGCCTGGTCCACAGAGAGAATCTAAGACAGCCAGGGTTACACAGAGAAACTCTGTCTTGGGAAAAAAAATGCATTTATTATGTTGTGACATATGTATGTGTGTGTGAGTGAATGCTATGGTACTTGTGTGAGGTCAAAGGACAACTTTGATGGATTGGTTCTCTCCTTTGATCATACTATGTCCAGGAATCATTGAATACAGCTCATCAGGCTTGACAGTAAGCACTTTTTTTCTAGCTGAGCCATCTCTCTAGCCCCAGTTGAGTCTTTTAACACAAGTTCCAGATTTGGGGACAAGGAAACTCTGGATAAGGGTTTAGTAAAGTAACACCAACAGGTGAAGGCAACTCATGAAGTTGTATAGGATCTGAGGGTTCAGAATTTATAGATGATACATGATTACAGACTGTAATAGTACCAGGCCAACCATAGACCTCCCATCTCAACCAGAAACAAAAGAAACAAGAAAAGAAAGTGGTAGTAAAGACTTAGCTGTTGGGGAAGATGAGCGACATAGTATAAAATTTAGAATTACATATGTATATATTCTAGATTATTTATTCTATATATTATATATATAGAATTATATATTCTAGATTATTATTAGGAAATTCAGAAATAAACTTGTTTTAGTGTGGTGTTAAGGGTCTAACCCAGGAAATTGGGTATGCCTAAGCACATGATTTATTTCTGAGCTACATCCTTTGTTCCTTAAGTAAACTCTGTGTGTATGTGTATGTATGTGTGTGTGTGTGTGTGTGTGTGTGTGAGTGAGAGAGAGAGAGAGAGAGAGAGAGAGACAGTATACTAAGGATAGCCTTGAGTTTACAATCCTCTTTCCTCTGCCTTCTGAGTGTTGGAATTATAGGCATGTACTAGCACTATCGCATTTGACTTTAAACTTTTTTTGGGGGTAGGGTTTCATGTAGCCAAGGATGGCCTCAAATTTGCTATGTAGCTGAGCCTAGCTTTGAATTCCCAGTCCTCCTGACTCTATCTCCCAAGTGCTGTGGTTATAGATGTGTGCCATTGGAAATTTTACGGTGTCTGCTCCCCTCCGTTTTTTTAATTTAAAAGACAGGATCTCACAATGTAGTCTTACTGACCATGAACTGATTATGTAGAATTGCAGACTGGCCTAGAGCTCATGAGTAGTCTTCTTACCTTTGCCTCACAAGTGCTAGAATTAACAGGCATGCACCACCATCCCCAGTGTATGACAACTTCTCTCTTATATTTTTGGTTGTGAGCCTAGCCTTTAATGACTGAGTCATCTCCCAGACCATGGCAACTTTTGTCAATGGAACATTTTTGAAGTCTTATTTTTGATAGCTTATATTGACTTCTAATTTTCAATTAAATTTTTGTTTTTCGAGACAGGATTTCTTTGTTGTAACTCTGGCTATCCTGGAACTCATTCTGTAGATCAGGCTGGCCTTGATCTCACAGTGATCCACCTGCCTCTGCCTCCTGAGTGCTGGGATTAAAGGCGTGCGTTGCCACTGCTCAGCTTTCAATTAAAAATTTTTTTATAGCTGGGCGAGTTAGTGGCACATGCCTTTAATTTCAGCACTTGGGAGGCAGAGGCAGTCAGATCTCTGAGTTCAAGGCCAGCCTGGTCTACAGAATGAGTTCCAGGACATCCAGAGCTACACAGAGACATCCTGTCTTGAAATAAACAAAATTTTCTATATAAGTGTGGCGCAGGTGCCTTTACCTGCCGAGACCTTTCTCTAGCCCATGTTTCTAGGTTTTGTGATGTCAAGCCTAGGAATTACTAATAAAGTGATATATTTATGTAACAGTAGGCCATGGATCTGACTTCTTACTGTACTTTTTTTTCTGGCTAAAGATGTTTTGGTATGTGCATGTATATATGTATGGAGACATGCTTGTGTTTATGTGTATGTGGAGGCCAAAGATTGACATTAGGAAGCTTCCTCAGTTGTTGTCTGTTGTTTTTTGAGACAGGATCTCACTGACCCCTGGAGCTCACCAGTTTGGCTAGACTGGCTGGATCGAAGTGCATCTGCTGTACTTGACTTGACATGGGTGCTGAGAGTCCAGAGTCAGGTCTTTATTCTTGCCTAGCGCATGCTTTACTGAAGTACCCATCTCCCTAGCCCACAGTCTTTTTTTAGTTAGCAGATTATAGCTGAAATTATTTTTAAGGTAGAAGAGTCCTGTCTCAAATGATCTGTTTTCGTAACTCTGCACATTGAGTTAAGACATACTCAGAATTTCTTGAGTTTTACAAAGATTTCCACATGTTCTGTGTAAAACTTTTGATAGGCCTTTGTTATCCTTCTTTGCATGGGCTTGAGGTGAGATGATCAATCATATGACATGTATGGCCATGTTGATGGCACCTAGTTTTTCTTAGGATGATTTTTTTGGTTTTGTTTTGTTTTTTTGAGACAAGGTCTGGCTATATGGCTTTGGCTAGCTTAGAACTTGCTATGTAGACAAGACTGACCCCAAACTCACAGAGCTCTGCCTGCCTGTTTCCCTCTGCTGGGATTAAAGGCATATGCCCTCACAATGAGCTCTAGAATGATAAATTTTTATCCTTTCATCAATAAGAGGACAAAAAGAAATATTTGTATATTAATCCAAAGCAATTGGGGAAATGATGGTAACAGTAGTTACCTTTTATTAGAGTCATCTTTAATGGCTAGCATGTTCTTTTGAGGAAAAAAAAATTTTTTTCAAGTTGTTCTGGGCCTGGAGGAAGTCTTAGGATCGCTAGTCTCTTCAACATTTGGTCCTTAGATTCTAGAGACTGACAAATCGATCGGCAGTATGGTCTTGGTACTTTCTAATTGGTACATCATGGTGTATCTGTGAAGGAGATAGCCATATCCAAGGGCTCTCAGCATCATCTGCTTGGAAATTGGCGGAGCAATGGTCAAAGCATGCCCATTGTGTAACTGGATGTAAAGCTGTCACATAAGAGCAGTGGTCAGAGAGCCTTAATTTGGGTTTTGGGAACTGAAAACTTTTTGGAAGATTCCAAGCCCCTTACATCCCTGTTTCTGAGTATAGGAACATGCTCTTCCTTAAAAGAAGGTTTACTATGATGATGGAAAGGGATGGGAGTTAGTAATGGAACAATATGAGGAAGATTGAGGAAAGGCGGGAACAAATTACTCTCAAAAAAAAAAAAGACAGGAAGGTGTATTAGGCAGAATTCTCTAAAGGAACAGAACTGGTAGAATGGAAAAAAAATACTGTGTGTGTGTTTATATATATATATGCTATATTAGATTGGCCTAAAGGTTCTTATCCAGGTAGTCCATCAATGGCTGCCTCACACTGGAGAGGCTTAGGATCCAGTAGTTGTTCAGTCCAGGAGGCTGGATGTCTGAGCAGTCCTGAAGGCCTAGAAGATTCCTGGAGAGCTGCTGGTCTTTAGTCTGCATATGAATCCTGAAGAAATTGATTCTAATATCACTGAAGGGATGCTGCAGCAGCAGGATAGATGAACTTGCCAGCAAGCAGGCAAAAAGCAACTTTTTGTTTTTCCATGCCCTTTAGGTGGACTGTCACCAGAAGGTGCCTCACACATTTAAGGTGGGTCTTCCTGTTTCACATAATCTGATCAAGAAAATTCCTCACAGAAGTGCTCAGTAGTTTGGGTTTTAGTTGATTCTACATGAAATTAAGATTAGCCATCACAGTATTGAGGGCTATTTCAGTATATAGTAGAAAGCAGAGAGATGTGTTTAATTTTCTGTCCCTTTATTACCCAAAGGTTTAATTGGAACCTTATTTTCCCAACTATAAGGTATATCCCAGGAAAGTGTGGGAATTAATCTAAAATATCTAAGCAATTCCTGGCATGAAGAGGCACTCAATTAGTGATAGCTCTTATGACCTTTTATGATTATTACTATATAAAAAGGTAAATCTTGAAATCTAAAGTTTTATATATTTTTTAGAAGTTAAGTTTTTTTGCTTTTTTTTTTGTAAGACTATGTGTTTTAAGTGTTTTGCATGCATGCGTGCATGTATGTGTGTGCACCACATATGAGACTAGTGTCTGCTTGAGGAGTTCAGAAAAGGGCATTAGATTCCATGAAACTGGTGTTATAGATGGTTGTAAGCACAGTGTGGGTGGTGGAATCTGAACCTGTGCTCTCTGCAAGAGCAGTAAGTGCTCTTAACTGCTCAGACATTTTTTTTTTTTTAGCCCCTTGATCTTGTTTTTTGAGACACAGTGTTAATCTAGTTTTTGAGCTTGTGGAGGTCTTCTGGTCTCTTCTTCCTGAGAGCTCAGATTACAGGCATGCACTACTGTTTAAATTTTTATTTTAGACTTGTTTGTTTTTATTTTTATGTGTATGAGTATTGCCTGTATGTGTGTGCACAGCATTCATGCCTGTGCCTGACGAAGCCAGAAGAGGTCATTGGAACCCGTGGAACTGGAGTTATAGATCATTGTGAGCTGCTATGTAGATGTTGGGAACAGAACTTAGGTTCTTTTAACCATTGAACCATCTAGTTCTATGCACCATCATTTAAAGTATCTTTTTGTTTTTTGTTTTGGAAAACTAGGTCATACTATGTATCCCAGGCCATCCTGAAAATTGTCATTTAGCCCAGACTGTCTTCAAACTCATAATTCTCTTGCTTTAACCTCCTATGAATATACTGCCACGTCCATTTTTTAAAAATTCATCCTTGTAAGTTTTGAATAGGCATGTTACTGAGTTCTGCTTATAGGCCTTTAATTTTTTTTAAACTTTTTTTTTTTGTACATACATGTATGTGTATGTGTGTGTAGCAGGACAGAGGACAACTTGAGAGAGTTGATTCTTTTCTTCCATCATGTGGGTCTCAGTGGCACTATAACCTCCTAAATTATCTTGAAGGTCCCCCCCACCCCCCCACCCCCCGCCAAATCCCCACGTGTGCATGGCTCCCTACCCCCATTTTTTAATTCAGCAATTTTTTTTTACTGAATGAATGTTTTGTCGTGTATGTGCCTAGTCCCTGTGGAGGTCAGAAGAGGATATTGGGTATCAGATTTTCTGTAACAGGAATTACAGGTGACTGAGCCACAGTGTGGGTGCTGAACCATCTCTCCAGCCCCCAGCTCTCAATTCAACAAGTTCTTAAATGTTTGCTTTGTGCCAGTGGCTGGTTAGTGGTGATTAGAGCCTATACTGCCCTATGAGGCTTAGTGTCTAGTGGGAGAGGCATCAGCCGGTCCCACCAAACTATTTCAGAATATGAAGTCTGTCAGTTTTGGAGAAAGTTATGTTAATTTTTTTAGGGTTTATTTTATGTGTATAAGTGCTTTGCCTGTACGTATTTATGTGCACCTTACGCATGCACTTCCCAAAAAGGCCAGAAAAGGCTGTTGGGAAACCCCTGGAATTGGATGGTTGTGAGCAGCCATGGGGGAGCTCAGAATTGAATCCTTTGGAAGAGCAGCTAGTACTCTTAACTGCTGAGCCAACTCTCCAGTTTGAGAAAGATAACAGTTCTAAAACTGTTGTGTTGTCACATTGATGGCCACATTGATCTTTTATGCCCCTTGATAAGCTTTCCAAGGTGTGTTTTTGTGTTTTAATTTGTTTTTTTAAGGCAGAATCATGCTATGAAACCCTGGCTGGCCTGATACTCATTGTTTAGCCTTAGCTGGCCTGGAACTCACTGTGTAGACCAGGCTGTCTTGAACCTGTTGAGTTCCTCCTGCTTCCTGAGTACTGATGTTACAGGTGTATGTCATCATCTTGCATGGCTATTTGTTTTAAATTTATTAATTTTTCTTTTATTGTGTTTTCTTCTTTCTCTGAGGTATATGCTAATTTAACAGTGCTGGGGATTAAACCCAGGACTTTGGACATGCTAGGGAAGCATATTACCATGGTCCTCTCTCCACTCCATTTTGATCTTAGGACCTGCCTTAGTGAGATTTCTGCTGCAGTAACAGAATACTCAAGTTTACACCACAATTTATTTGACTCTTGCTTTGGCCTGGGAAGTTTAAGAGTATGGTACCAGCATCTGTATAGACTTTTATTTAGGCTGCATCATCCCATGGTAGAAGGCAAGAGGGTGAGAGCTAGCGAGCAAGGGGATGACGGTGGGGTTTGAACTTGCTTTTTATTTTTATTTATTATTATTTTTTGTTTGTTTTTGAGACAAGCTTTCTCTGTTGTAATACTGGTTGTCCTGGATCTTACTCTATAGATCAGGCTGGTCTCAAACAGAGATCTGTCTGCCTCTGCCTCCTGAGTGCTGGGATTAGATGTGCGTGCCACCTGGCTTGAACTTGCAACTTGCAACTTGCTTGAACTTAGTGATGACTAACTGCAACCTGGTTAATGACATTAATTCATTCATACAGCAGAGCCCTCTTAATTACCTCTTATGACTTGTGTTGGGGAAATTTCCAATATATGAACTTAGGGGGATGTATTCAAACTGTAGCAGGACCTGTTTACTTCCAAAAAGTTACTGAAGAAAACCCAACAAAATCTCTCAGTTGCTTTTCTTGTAGTAATAGTCTCTTTGTTTTTTTTGAAAATAATGACTCAACTCTAATAATCATATTTTCCTGTTTTTTTTTAATTACAATAATCCATGAAAAAAATAAGCAGTTTAGTTGATCTGACTTTCTTGATGACATTATTATGTAGCCAAATTTAGTGCTTTATGCTTATCCTATTCTGTCAAAAAGATTATTAAAACACATATGTAGTAGTATGTTGCTGTGATGGCTCAGCAAGGAGACAAGGAGGCATTTTTATACATGGAAGCCTTGCCAGACCTCCACAGAGGGAACCACCGCCATGGTAAGCACCAGCCTGGACAGTGGAATGTCGAGCGTCTGAGCTCAGGTGTGTTTATTGATTCAGAACTCCTCAGGTGCAGATCATAAGCAATCAACCCCCCCCCCCCCCATGCACACAGAAATCCAACACCTGAAAATAATAACAGAATGCAAGACCTAGGGTAGCCCCTCACCCAACAGTGCATGAAAACATTTTAAACATAACTGAAAATAAACTTCTGCAACACATATACATGATATTTTTTTTCTGATTTGTCAAACAAGGCCTTAAATAAGGTGCTATTTTCCCCCTCTTTTGTATTGCATATTGCTAGTGCAGTTTGTTGTTACTAACTGAATGATGTCATAGCATCAGCAATAGTACCTCTCATTGCATGGCTAGTACATGTGCTGACACAGAGTTAAAGGCAAATAGTATTTTAATAGCACTATGGTGGAAATAGTTTTGACGTTACAAATATTCAATATTTAAATTTACACATTACACTGAATTTTAATTTTGTTGGCCCCCTCTTTTTGAGACAGGGCCACATGTATTCCAAGCTGAACTTTGTGTGTCTATTTTCTGAGTGCCAGGATTACATGTATGTATTAGTTACTACTTGATGCTAGGAATTGAACCCAGGGCTTCATAACATGAAAGGCAAGCATTCTACCAATTAAGCTATATCTCTGGCTCATACACTGAGTTCTTAAAATGATTTAAAATTTGCTTAAGTTATAATACATAAAGCATTGAGGTTTAAATATCAATATTGCTAGAGATTGAACCCTGGGCTTTGTGCATGCTAAACATGTTTTTACAACCTTCCTTGAAGGTTTTTAGGGCTGAGGAGGTACAAATTTGTAGAAGTTAAGATCAGTTATAATTCCCTTAAAAATAATAACAGAGCTTGTGTCATGATTACTGTCCTGTCAATCCACATTGGCCAGGACAGGAGGTATGTACAAGTATGTCTATTGAACATGCGGGATGTGACTAGGGTGATTGGGGAACTTTTATTTATTTACTTAATAGTAGTTAGTAATTCAGACTGGTCTGGAACTTGATGTGTAACCTGGGCTGGCCTCAAACTCATAGTAATTTTCTTTCATTTGCCTCTTGAGTGCTAAGACTATGGGAGGGAATGTGTTAATCACACTTAATTTATTTTTACAATAATGTTACAAAATGGCTGGTTATGTAGTTCAGTAGTAGATTCTTGGCATGCACAAGATACTGGATTCCATCCCTAGCATCACCAAAAAAAAAAAACCAAAAAAAAAAAAAACTCCAAACCAGCAAACAAGAATTCATTAAAAAAAGTTTAGTTTTTAAAGTTATAGCCTTAGTTTCTTTTGTTTTTATGGTAGGCCTTAACACTTGTAGGTTTACAGAAAATTGAGAAAATAATAGTGATTTCTCCCATGTTGACATCATTGTTTCTGTGATACATTATTATAGTTAGTAAGCCAATATTGATACTTTGTTGTTAAAGTCTATCATTCTTCTCCTGTTTATTTAGTTTTTATCTAGTGCCTTTTTGGGGAAGAGAACATTCTGGACACCATATAACATTTAGTCTGTATCCTTATGTTTCTTTGGCTCTTTGACTGCTTCCTTTGTTTTTGATGTCCTTGATGAGTTTTGTACTGTTAGACGTTTTTATAGAACATTACTGTATTAGAATTTGGCTGGTGTTTTCCTTATGATTTGGTTTGTGTTGAGTTTTTGGTAAGAAGATCACAGAGAAAAAAGTGCCATCTATATCATACTAAGAGAGCACTTCAGAGGTAAAAGAGGCAGGTGACTCTCTTGAGTGAGTTCCAGGCTAGTCTGACATAGTAAAATCAAAGAAGAAAAAAAAAGAAGAGAGAGAGGAAGAGAGAACGAGAGAACACACTGATAGCATGGTTTATCACTCTTGATAAATTCTATTTTAAATTAAACTGTGGTTACTTTGTTACTTTGTTTTCCCTCTTTCTGCTCCTTTCTTCAACCCTTCCTACACAGCTCCCCCTGCTCTCAAAGTTATGGACTCTATTTCTTTCTCTGTGTCTCTCTCTCTCTCTCTGTCTCTCTCTCTATCACACACACACACACATACACACACACACACACACACACACACACGTGGAAGAAGGGAAGAGAGAGTATAATGCTATATAATATCATTTGTATTCTTCCTTGAGAAACTGATTTTAAATTTTTGGAACCACTTCCTGTAAATAAAGTTAATTAAAAAAAATCAATTTTTGGGGGGCTGGTGAGATAGCTTAGTAGATAAAGCTTAATGATCTGAGTTCAATTCCTGGGACTCACATGGTGGAAGGGGAGAATCAACTCCTGCAATTTGTCCTCTGACTTCTACACATGTGTATGTGTCTGGAATTTGGCTGTGTAGCCTAGGCTAGCCTTGACTTTTTTATCCTTTTGTCTCATCCTCCTGATCCCTGATTGCAGATATATGCATCAGATCTAGCTTTTTTCAAATTTAAATATTTGAAAATTTTAAAGTCTACTTAAATTATAGCAGTACTCTTAATTTTTATTATTACATTTTATGTGAGTAAGCCAATATGAGTGTTCTGCTTGTATGTATGTCTGTGTACCACCTGTGTGACTGGATCCTCTGGAACTGGAGTTACAGACTTGTGAGTCACCACATAGGTGCTGGGAATCTAACCTCAGTCCTCTGTGAGTGTAGCCAGTGCTCTTAACGGCCAAACCATCTCTTTTGTTTATAGCTCACAAAGAATTAGGTTTCAGAATGCTTTTGTGTATGTGTCTGTGTGTGGCTGCATGCATGCCATAGTATACCTGTGGAGGTCTTGAGACCAGGATCTTTCTGTAGCTTTTCTACTTCAAGTGCTAGGCTAGCTGACCTGTGAGCGTCTGGGGACATTCCTGTCCATATTTCCCATTTAATTTAAAGAACACTGGGATTATAGCTAGGTACTACCATGCCCAGCTTTAATACGGGTTCTGGAGATTGAAGAAAGGTACTTACGCTAGGGAAGCAAGCACTTTATCCACTGAGCCAGCAACTCTTTGTTGTATGTATATAAATTACAAATTTGTTAGGAAAAGAATTCCCTATGGTTTTAATTTTCAAAAGTAAATAGGGAGCTGGTATTATGACTCAGTGGGTAAAGGTGCTTTCTTCCAAGCCTGACTACCTGAGTTTGATTCCCAGAACCCACATGATGGAAGGAAAGAACTGATTTCTAGACATCCTCTGACCTTCACACACACACTCTCTCTCTCTCTCTCTCTCTCTCACTCTCACACACACACACACACACACACACACACACACACACACATACACGTTTAAAAACAAAAAATAATGGGCTGGCCAAATAGTTTAACAGGTAAGGATAATTGTCACCAAGCCTGACCTAAGTTCAATTACTGGAACCGGCGTGCTGGTTCCCCCTTCCCCCAACTGATAAATAGATATAATTTCAAAGCAAAAGTAAACATTAATTAGTTTTGGATACACACATGCATGATCTTTTAAAATGTGTAGCGTATAGTCTCTATATTCTATAACTTCCCCCATAGTCCTTATAATGCCTGTTTTTTATTCAGCTTTTACAAGGCTGACATCTTTACTAGAGATTGTCCTTGTATTCCTTATTCATAATATATCCAGGTAATCTGGTTAGGTGTTACCAGATAATGTTGTCTGAATCCATTAGATTTTAATATTTTTTTATTATGTACATTGGTGTTTTGCCTGCATGTATATCTGAGGGTTTCTGATCCCCTGGAACTGGAGTCATGGACAGTTGTGAGTTACCATGTAGGTGCTGGGAACTGAACCCAGGTCCTCTGGAAGAGCAGCCAGTGCTCTTAACTGCTGAACCATTTCTTCAAGCCCCCCATTACGTTTTTATATTGGGCCAAAGAATGTATTTTATTATACATTTCCTGTAGAAAACCTCTTAAATGTTTTTGTACATGAGTTATTCTCTAGAAGTTGGGTCCACTGGGAAAGAGGTAAGAGACTAGAAGAACTTGGGAGAGAGATGTCTTGTCCCTTCAGTTAGTAATAATGTTCCAATAGGAAAAATGGCTTTTACCTTTTTGAAGTTTGGAATTAAAAAAAAAAATCAGCCAAGATTATCCTTTTCTCCCAAAATAGATACCTTTTATTGGAAATCAGAAAAAAATGCAGAGTAAAGGAAAAATGAAGAAGTCCCATAAACCTTGAAGATTTGGTGTCTTAAAAATTGTTCACTCATCAGCAACATTTCAACTTTATCAAGTTCTACATCAGGAAGCTACTTGGATTTGTATTTGCTTTTTTTTTTTTTAATTAGTGATTAGAATGGGGTTTTATTAGTTTAAAATTCATTTGAAAATATTATTGATAAGACATTAAAAGAGATAGACTAATGGCAAATGCTGTATTTAATTTTTTTTGGAGCAAGATTTTTGTTGTTTCTTCAGGCTAGCCCAAAACTTATACTCTTTCTGCATTAACCTTCTGAGCTGGAGTTAGACATGCACCACCATGTCCAATGGGAAAAATAGGTGTTGGGTATTCCCTACAACCAGTCATTCTCCTCCGAGAACTGTTGCTTATATTTCTTGTGTATTATTTCACGTTTTTGTGTGTGTATGTGTTTGTTTTATTTGCTTATTTGTTTGTATTTAAGAACATATAAACATGTGTTTTTCAGAAAAACTCTGTTTAACGTTTAAGTTAAAAATGATCTACTAGGTTAGGCTAGTATTTTAACAGTTTTTAGTTGTAAGATAATAGATTGATCCTGATTTAAAAGACTTACAATGCTGCACATATGTTACAGGTAAATCTGCCTGTTTAATACTACATAAGACATTTGGTAATGTGTATCTCAGTATAAACTGTCAACTTAGGTAACGTCAAGAACAGTTCAAGGCTTGGCTGTCACCATTGCAGCCCTCTGTAGCTTGTCCTTTATGCCACAACTACAGGATAAGTTGCTTGTACTGCTCAGTGTCTGAGCATGGCTGCTGTCTTGCTGCTGGACTTCATTTTCTGTTCCCTTTGTCACTTAAACTGTTTAAGCCTTCCATGGTCTGTTATCCATTTAGTTTTGTGTTCTGCTGTTAAAAATCGTGTTCCTTTTTGAGAACTTTGGAGTTTCTTTAAAAGAAATTTTTTTTGGTTTGGTGTATATGGGTGTTTTGCCTTCCTGTATGTCTGTGCACCACATACATGTCTGGTGCCCATGGAGGCCAGAAGACAGCAATGAGTCCGTTGGCAGTGGAGTTCCATGTGAGCCACCATGTGGGTATTGGAAATTGAACCTAGGTTTTCTAGAAGAGCAAACAGTGTTCTTAGCCATTGAGCCACCTCTCCAGTCCTTTTAGTTTCTTGAATGTAGTGCTCCTCAATAGCCCAGAACTCAATAGGGACTGGCATTTGGTAGGCATTTGATAAATAGTTTTGATTTGAACACAGTTGGCATATTGTAATATAGATGCTTTCTTTGTTTTAGGTTTTAACAAAGTTTTCATTTTTTTTTCTTTAGAGACAGAGTTTCTCTGTTGTATCTCTGGCTGTCCTGGAACTCACTCTGTAGACCAGGCTGGCCTCGAACTCACAGAGATCAGCCTGCCTCTGCTGGGATTAAAGGCATGTGCTATCACCACCAGGCCAAAGTTTTTTTCTTTAGGCTCTATTAGCCCACTTAAGACTTTGGACACTCAGATGAGTAGCACTGACCATTTTACTTTTTGGAAACTGATTTGTTCATGTTGACTTAGTAGTTGTTTAGCTAGCTTTGGGAAGTTATAGTAGTTTTGATCAATAATGGTCCTCACCTTTTTTTGTGTTTTGGGAATTAATTCAGGACTAACACCATGTGCCAGACAGGCTTTCTTCCACCAAGTTACACAATCCTCTGTCCTTTCAAAAATCTTGAAAATTTTCATATAATCTAAGTTTGGATTTATTACATTTTTGTGTGGATGTGAGTGGGTGTTGTTTTGAGTGCACTGGTTTGTGTGTATGTGTGTGTGTGTGGGGCCAGAGATTGACGTCTAGTGTTCTACCCTGCTCTATTGCTTTCCACCTTATTTTATGAGACAGCTTCTCACTGAGCTTGAAGCTCAATTCCTCTTTCTCAGCCTTTATTTCCCCCAGAGATGTTGTTACAGATAGATGATGCTCTCACCAGCTTTTATGTGGATGCTGGCAGTCTGATTCTCTGTCACTTAGCAAGTACTTTACCTACAGAATTATCTTCCCATATTCTAATACCTGTTTTAATGTTTGCTGCATGAAACTGCTGTTATGATCTGAGTCTGTGTGAAGTCCCTCCCTTTGTATCTTTGTGTGTGCAGGTGCATATTTATGTGTCAGATGTGTTTGTATGCATATAGATGCCAGACAACAACCTCAGCTGTTGCTCCTTAGTCACATTAATTTTTTTTTTTATTTGTGCCTCTGTGTGTATATGTATGAAAGTGTATATATGTGTTACAGCACACATGTGGAAGAGGACACCTTCCAGGAATTGGTTCTCTTCTACTGTCTGGGTTCTGGGGATGAAAATCAGGCCATTGGCTTGGCAGCAATTGTCTTTATAAGCTGAGCTGTTTTGTTAGCCCCACTTTTTTTTTTTTTTTTAAAGACATGGCCTCTCATAGGTCTGAGCTCATTGATTAGGCAAGACTGGTTGGCCAGTGTGCCCCAGGGATCCATTTGCCTGGGGCTCTGCCTCCCCAGTACTGGAATTACCAATGTATACCACTATACCTGGCTTATAAAATGTTGATTCTAAGGTTTGAAATGCTTATAAAACAATTTAATGACTAAGTCATCTGCCTCACCATGTCTCTTAAAAACTTTAGTTGATTTAAAGGTATAATTGAAAAGTTAAAAATAACATGAAACTGGGAGTGAGCACTTGCTTAGCATGCACCATACCTTTTGGGCTTTACTGAACACCGCTCCATCCCCGCAAAAGACTCCCATCACAAAAATGACAGTATGGAACTGTCATTTTATAGACAACTATATTGAGTGTGTATGTTGAACTGAACTGAAATGAAATGGATTTCTCACTCCTGTAATTTCAGCACTTGAGGGACAGAGAATAGAGGATTAGAGATCAGGACCAGCCTTACCTACTCAGTGAGATTTTGTCTCAAAACAGGGAGCGCATTGTATTAAATATCATTTTAAGAACTGATTTTGGGGATCTGCTCAGTTTTAAAAACATAACTATAGGTTATTTAAAGCAGTGTTCACTGATGATGGTAAAAAACTTGAAATCCCTATTTTTATAAATATCATATAATAACTTTTAAAAAACTGTGATTTGGACCTCAAGAGATGGCTCAGTGACTAAGAACCATTGCAGAGGACCCAGATTCAGTTCCCAGCATCTACATAGTGGCTTACAAATATCTGTAACTCCAGTTCCAGGGAATCTGATCATCTTTTCTGCCCTCCTTGGGCACTAGACATGCCTATTGTATACATATATACATGTAGACAAAACATTAATACACAAAAATAAAATAATTTTATCTAAATTTTTAAAGGATTAAAAACAAAATCATGACTTAGTTGTATATATGTTAGAAATTTGACCATTCAGCTATACTGAGAATGCATGTTTGAGAATAGAGTATGTAATGGGGTTTTCTTTGGAGACAGTCTCTTGTATCCCAGGGTATCCTCTAATTTGCTGTGTAACTGAGGATAACCTTGAACTTCTAATCTTCTGCCTCCATCTCTCCAGTGCTGGGGATTGCAGACTTGTCCCATTATGCCCCCTGTTTATGAGGCCCCAAGAATAGAACCCAGGACATCTTCCATGTTAGGCATCCCCAGATCTATACTGTGATTCTAGCTTTGTGGAAATTAATAGCTAATCCACCCTTTCCATTAGATATTGGTGAACATAAAAAGGTATGGAGCTGGGTGGTGGTGGCTCATGTTTTTAATCCCAGCACTCAAGGATCTTTGTGAGTTCAAGGCCAGCCTGGTGTACAGAGTGAGTTCCAGGACAGCCAGAGTTACAACAGAGAATCTCTGTTTCAGAAAACAAAAAACAAACAAACAAACAAAAAAAGTATGAAGAGATACTTTCTAAGTTTTTAACATGTTCCCTTTCTAGGCCAGAACTTCAGAGTAGGTGAGAGTAATCATTGATAAGGTGAACATGGTGACAGCTGTATCTCCAGAGGAGAAAGCTAGAGATGAAATTGAGTTAGGTAAAAGTTGTGAGCTATATAGGTGTCTATCCATATGGCCTTTCTCTACCTGTAACCTCTAGCACAGTGTACACTACATTTGTCTCCTGTGCTTGCCACCCAGGTGTATTTTTGTTTTGTTTTTGAGACACAGTAGCTAGCCCCCAACCCACCAAGGCTGCCTTTGACCTCCTGATCCTTCCACTGCCACCTCCCTAGGAGGCCATGAGAGAGTGCCTAATTTCCTGGAACTGGAGTTAAAGGCAGTTTTGTGCTGTCCTTTGTGGGTACTGGGAACCAAAGGAGCAGTATGCGCTCCCTATTGCTGAGCCGTCCCTTCAGCTTCCCAAATTGGATTTCTAAAAAATTTAATTATTTTGGAGATAGGATCTGGCTATGAAGTGCTGACTATCTTTGAACACGTTTCTTCCTTTGCCTTTATAGTGTTCAGGTTGTAGGCTTGCACTGCCTACCAAATCTAGCTTAGAAATTTTGTTGTTAATTAGATGAGTTAAAAGAATTCATACTAATGAAAGGATGTAAGAAGACTATTTAAGAGTAATCGTTGAGAGAAAAATAACTAAGTGAAGGATTGAGGCGAGGAGTATCATATAGTTGGCTTTTTTAGTGTGATTGACTAATAAACTTTCAATACAGTGGTAATTTCATCAGTTGCTACCTGTTTTGAGGTAGACTTACTCAATTGATTTAGAATGATACACAAAGTAATAATAAGTAAAAAAAAAAAATCAAAATCAAACTTGTAATTTGGGGCAGGATAGGTGGGTCCTTTCTCCCAAGATCCCCAGGCCATTTGGAAATTTGTTCTCATTTCTTTTGTGCCCTTTTTGCCACTGCACATTAAGTAAGCTGAGTTCTATCCACAGGGACTTAGTAGAGACAGCACTTGAGTTTACAGTTAAATAAACCATGGATATTTTAGAGAAAATTAGGAAGGAGAAAAAGGAATATTTGGGTCAAAAATATTCAGGTAGTACTAGTCATGGAGGAACTATGAACTGGTTTCAAGACAAGGCAGTCTAGAGAAGCAGAGGAACTTGGTGGAGCTGAGTCCAGAGTCAGCATAATATCCTTTGTTTTACAAATCCAGAGCTGTTTCCCATAGGTCAGGAGGCTTATAGAGGTTTGGGTTGAAAATACTTGGTTAGATGGGGTTTGAAATGATGCTCTTGGGTGTGGTGGGGCACACAAAGCAGACAGATCTCTATGAGTTAGGAGATCGAGGCCAGCCTGACCTACAGAATAAATTCCTCAGGGCAGCCAAGGTTACATAATGAATGAGTCTGTCCAAAAAAAAAAAGTGGGGAAGACTATTCTCATTTCAGCACCTAACTGCTATAGCTTTAGAAAAGACCATTCAGAGATAAGGTATAATTTCCATTTCAACTAATTTATAATTCAGAGGAACTGTGTAAGACAATTCCTCCAGAACATGTAAGTCCATTAAACTCCCTCTATTTAATTGATTGTGAAGGAGCAGTCTGGGGTCTAGAACTCAGGACTGAGTGCAGTGCTTAAGTTAGATTTCCTCCTTTAATTCATAAAGGAAAAGGAGTGGATCATTGTTCTGTTTGCTTCCTTGATAAATTGCTTTGTCCTTAGAATTCTCCAGAAGTGTTTATACCACTAGAAGAAAATTCTAGGGAACCATGTTATAATTAGTACCTGGGTTTATGCTTGGGGCATTTGGTGTTGTTTTGCAATACCTAAATGTTTACTAAATGTTTATAGTCAGTTTGATCAAATATACTAGACCAAGATTTCCCTGCTCATTTATTTTTTCCCCCTAGATGCTCCTTGTGTCTAGGGGCTTCTCTTATAGTTTGAGACTGCTGTCTGGAGTTGAGCCCATATTGAACTCTAGCAGTTCTATTTGTCTCTTATATTAATAGCATCTGTGGAGTTTGGTACTTTGACAGCCTGTGTGATCATATGTGATAGCCTTTATAGTAAGTTAAAGAGGAAAATAAATAAATTGCTAAGTTTTTTTTTTTTTAAATTTAGTGTTTTCGTAAAATCCAAATAATTTGATTTTTTTAGTCAGAATCTGCTTGCTTTATAAATAGTCTAATTTATACCCCATCTTGCTTGAGAAATGTGGATCTACATTGAGATAGGCAGAGGTCCCCTCTGGGTAGTAGAGTTTGAATTAGTGGTTCAAAAAGCCTTTAAGGTTTAAAAAAAAAATGGCATGCCTTTAATCCGAGTACTTGGGAGGCAGAGGCAGGTAGATCTCTGTGAGTTCAAGGCCAGCCTGGTCTACATGGTGAGTTCCATAATAATTAGGACCATGTCTGTCTCAAGAAAACAAAGCAAAACAAAACTAACAATAATAACAACAAAAAGATTTAAAAAATGCATTTATTTTATGTGTATGAGTGTTTTGCCTGCATGTATATATATGCACCACAAGTGTTCCTGGTGCCTGTGGAAGCCAGAAGAAAGGCATTTGATCCTCTGATATAGGAGTTACAGACAGTTGTGAGCCACTATGTGGATGCTGGGAACTTAACCTGTGTCCTCTGCAAGAACAGCAAGTGTTCTTCTCCACTGAGCCATTTCTCCAGCCTCTAGATATTTTGTATACAAAAAAAGTCTTTAGCAGTTGATGCTATCCTGATAACTCTATTTAGTAACCAGGTGATTTCACATACTTGGACAAAACATACTGAACTGATAATGGCCGTAAGGTAACTGCTGATTGGTATGCAGATTACTTGTTTTAACAGTATCTTAGTCTTACATAATTACTCAAGTTGGGATGTATTGAGAGTTTAATTAGATCTAATGTACATACTCATGTGAAGCTTTTAACCTTAGGCATTATTTAGAACAGCAGTTCTCAACTTGTGGGTCATGACTCCTCTGGGAGTTGAACAGCCCTTTCGCAGGGGTTGACTACAGCCATCTGCATGTCACATATTTACATTACAGTTTATAACAGTGGCAAAATTACAGTTATGAAGTAGCAATGAAAATAATTTTATGGTTGAGGGTCACCACAACATGAGGAACAGTATTAAAGGGTCTTAGCATTAGGAAGATTGAGAACCACTGGTTTAGAAAACATTCTAGTTGGATATGTTGGCACACATTTATAATATCAGAATTCATGAGGCAGAGTTTAAATCTAGCCTGGACTACATGGTCAGTCTTGTCTCAAAACAAAACACAAAAAACAAAAAATAATACTCTTAGGAAGCCTGGCACAGAATTTTCATATTTTGTATTTCTAAAAAGAACACTTTTAGAGAACTTGGGAGATAGCTCTGGTTAAAATGTTTGCCATGAAAGCCTGAGGACTGGAGTTTGGATCCTCAGAACCAATAGAATTGCTAGGTGGGAATGGCAGCTTATCTATAATTTTAGCCTCAGAGGCCAGGGCCAAGAATCTCCAGATGAGTCTGGCTAGGGAGACTAGATGCTGGTGAGCTCTGAGTTTGATGGACTCAGTAAACATAGTGGAAAAGACATGAAGGATGATTCCTAATGCCAACTTTGGGTGTCCATACATGCAAACATGCAGGCTCAAGTGCAGTGCACACACCACAGGAAAATTGAAAAAGAAAAAAAAACCCTTTTAATTAAGGGAGGCTTAATATGTTTTTATTATGCAGTCATTTTTGTGCACTTAGTTGGTAAAGTACTTGCCATGCAAGCATTGGGACCCGGTTTAATCCCCTAGAACCATCATCCAAAACTTGGGTCCAGTGGCACATGCCTATGATTTGAGCACTGGGGAGGCAGGAACAGGAGGATCCTTGAGCCTCGATGGTCTGGCCGGCTAATCTAACTAAATTGGCCAGCTAGTCTAACCAACTTGGCCAGCTCCACTTCAATAAGAGACCTTGCCTCAAAAAGTAAGCTAGAAAGTGATTGAGGAATATACCTGATAGCTACCTCTGGCCTTCATATATACATTTGTAGGAACGTAGTAGTCTCCTACCTCTTCCCCTTTCCCAGCTGTGTAGCAATAGTATGTCATTCAAAGTGATGATGTAGTCCCATTACTATTTATTTATTGAGACAGAATCTCACTCTTGTAATCCAGATTGATCTTGAACTCAGATCTTCCTGCCTTAACCCCCAAGTATTGGTATTACAGGTATGCTAAGATTACAAATGTTCTAGAATTACAGGTATGTGCATGCTTGGTTCCACTATTATCAATATAAAAATTCAGTGATTTGATGCTTTGTAAACAGTTTTTAAAATGTATTTAAAATGTAACAGTTTTTCTTAGAAAAGGGGGTGTGGGTTTGGCTGTTTTTTGCCATTTGAGTCTGAGCTCTCAAAAGCTGCTGTTTCTTTTCTCACTGACAACTTGACTCCGCCCCTCTGCTTCTGGCCGCTAGATTTCTAACTGGTAATATTTTTAAACCTCAGTTAGCTCATAGGGTTAGGTAGGAAAGAGAAACTTTTACAGCCCTTTTCTGACTGTCTTACTCTATGTCTGGGGAAGTGAACCAACTCTAACCCACTCTGTTTCAGCTTCTCCTAGCACGGCAGTTCCTGAAAAAGATCTAAATTGTAACTTTTCTAAAATCCCAGTTAGTCCATTTTATCTGAGTCTTATTTCTGTCTGCTTCCATATCAGCCTTATTTCTGCCTGCTTCTCCTATCATCAGCTTTTGTCCTCTCTCTTTCTCTGTATTAGAGCAACAGTAACTGTAACTCTGTTTCAACTGTCTGTGTCCCTCTTATATACCTCCCTCCAAGCTGTTTTCCAGAAGTCCAAGCAGCATGCAATCACAAGGGGGGAGGGGCTTTTCCATGGCAAAGCTTCACTCTACAGTGCTTGTCACAACTTAAAAAGCAATATAAGCAGTTTTTAAAAGTTTTTTTTTTTTGGCATTATTGTTACATATATATGTGTGTACTGTGCACACTTGTGTGTTCTGTCTGTGTGCATGTGTGTGCATTTGAGTATGAAGGCCAGAGGTGGATGTTTGGTGTCTTTCTTAGTTGATTCCCATTTTATATTTTTGAGACAGGGTCTCACTGAACCTGGAGTTTACTGGTTTGGATCGACTGGCTGTGTAGCAAGTCCCAGGGATCTTCCTGTCTCTGTACTTTTATAACATGTGCATACAGCAAAACTGTATCAATAGGTTCCTCCCTAGGGCTTATGATCTGAGCCTTCTGACCAAGTTCATAGTACTGGCAATAGATTCTCTTTTTTTGGAGCAGGCCTCAAATCTAGTCAGAAAGTGGCTGGTTACCTCTGTCACTTTCATGCCACTACTGTACTAGTGAGCACATTATGCCTAGTAGATTGGTATTACAGCATTTAGGGTTCACTGCTGTAATAATACCATTAATGGCTTTTCTCCTTTAGTGGCCTGCATAGTACCTTCTGGCACTATGAAAACTAGCCACCCGGGAGGGAAATTTCAGGTCAGTTCCACCTTGATTTCTTTACATCGTATAAGCAGAGTGTGTTGTGATTTCAGTAGTAAGGTCTTAACCATTTTGTTCTGGTAGGTAAAAGAGCAATGGTAATAGCCTCTGTTATTTTGGGGGCTCTTGAGTTCTCCCTAACTCTGATATTTTCATTTAATAGCCCATGTCTTAGAGAGGAAACATTACTCACTCAGGGCATCTATGTTCAAAACTCCACCCTTTAAAAAATGTATTTTTAAATTAGTGGGTTTCTGTAAGCATTTTTATGTGTCCAAGCATAAGCATTTTATGTTTGGTTATCACCCTCCACTCCATTCTCATCTCCATTAAACTTACTATTTGCTTGTCTCCCCTCTACCCCCCTTTTTTTTTCGACAGGTTCTCTTTACATAGCCCTGTTGTTCTGCAACTTACTATGTAGTCTGGCTGGCCTTGAACTCAGAGATCCACCTGCCTCTGCCTCCTGAGTGTTTGGATTAAAAGTGTTTGCTACCATGCCCAATGTTTTATTCTTTTTTTTAAAGAGGGGACCCACCCCCCACCCCTCACCCCTGGTTCTTTCTGTCACTGAGTGCAGTTGATTCTTGCCTCGATATCACAAGTACTTGGGACTTCAGGTTTAAACCACTGAGCCTGGTCATTCTTTAACTCCTATTTACTTTAAAGTTGCTGTGTTGTGTGACCATTTGGATTGTGCAGTTTCATATATGAGCAGCAAACCCTAAAAACTTACTTGTGCTTGTTTTCTCTCTTCCCTATTTTCTACCTTCTCCCCCCATACCTGACTTCCGTCTTTTTTATCTTTCCCTTCCCCCATCTTTTTTTATTTTTTACCTTTGTCTTGCTATTTCCTATAAAGCACCTGGATTTATTTCTCTATGATATATGTCGTTGTTTTGCTTCCTTTGTGTTACATTAAAATTATTTTGAAGACATTTTTAGGGGTAATTAAAACCAAAATTGGTCCACTGGGATATAGTTGCATCCCAGTCATTGGCAGTTGCAGTATGCATCTGTTTAGATCCATTTTATTTTATTTTATCTTATTTTATGTTTTATTTTATTTTATTTTATTTTTTTCCAAGACAGGGTTTCTCTATTGTAATTCTGTCTGTCCTGGAACTCATTCTGTAGAGCAGGCTGGCCTCAACTCGAGATCTGCCTGCTTCTGCCTCTCAAGTGCTGGGATTAAAGGCATGCACCACCACCGCCTGGCTCCCATTTTAATTTTAAAGAAATTAAAAATGGGAAAGATGACTGGGGCTATAGTTGAGTGGTAGAGTGCTTACCCAGCATGTGTCGGGGCCTGGCTTCAATCCCCAACACCACATGGTGATTGATGGTGGAGCTATTGGAAGAAAATGATAGAAACTATCATTATTTACTCTTACTGCTCTAAAGATAAAGGAGAACATCCTTAGTTTGACTCCAGGGCCCTGCATAGTCTGTTTCTAACTGTCTCATGTTTCATTTTATTCCATGCCTCCTTTACCAGATAAATGCAACAAGATGAAAGGATTTACTCATTTCACTTTGCCAGTTGCATCGCTATAAATAGTCATTAAAAAAGCCCATTCTTAGGAATTATGAGATTATTTGTTGCCTAACTGTATGTTCTGGCCTGGAATTCTTCGCTTTTTCTTGACATTATTTGACAAAGATGTGTTTTTTTTTTTTTAACAGGTTTCTCCACATATAAAAATCTTTTAAAAAAAATACGGAGAAGAATGGCTGCAGAAACACAAACACTAAACTTTGGGCCTGAATGGTGAGTTTTCAGTTTGGATGACATAACATATTCACTAGTGTGACATGCAGGTGTTGGGTGGTATGTAAACGTGCATATTTCTGAGACTTTGTTTCATGTGTATAGTTAAAAAATGTGACTAGCTTATAGTAACTTATATTTGGTAAAGGACTACGTTCTCTAATAGAATTTTTTCATGGTTTGGTTAGATGTTGATAATAAAATTAAAACTCTCTGTAGTTCCACCACCCTAGAAAATTGTTTATTTTTGTGTATGTGCCTAAACAATTTTACATAACTATAATAGTAATGCTTTAATATCTGTGTTCTATACAGTGTTTTATGCTATTGATATACTTATTTAAAAATAGTTTTAATGGAAGCATTTGAATTTTTTTTTTTAATTGATGGGCTAGGCAGGTGGTCCAGAGTTAATACTGGCTATTAGCAGTAGCCCATCTAGAGCTGAGTTAGCGTTTGCCATAATAACAATTAATTGACCTTTGAGTCTCTTACAGATATGTTTGGACCCCGAATATGGAATTCTCATGGAATTTTGAGATCCATCACATTATAGTGTGGCTTTCCCCCCCTCTTCTTCTTTCCCCCCCAAAGTTGGTGATTGAAGATCCTCTCTTCAGTGACGTGAATAATGATAGTTAATTTTCCATTCACACTTGGAACAAACCCCTTTGGTAACGTCAAAGGCAGTACTCAAAGCAGAAATTGGAGTAGTATCAGCATTCTTTATGTTTAGGTGGTGGTTTGTAAAACTTCTGTAGGAGTTCCCTGTTAGAGGAGTCTTGTGAACTCAACTGCTCATACACACTTCTTTTGATATGTAATTGTTAGGCATTTTTAACCTTCATAGTTAGCATTTGGATTCTGAAGGAGAAAGCATTTGAAGTTCTGAGAATCGACACACTGCCTATAGTTTGAGTTTATTTTGAAAATGTTTATCTAAATAATGCTGCACCTGTTTCAGTTATTTTATACTTAAAAAAGAATTTTCTTATTACTAAACACTGTTTCTAGAAAAATCAGAAATTATAAGTAAGCAAGGAAAAGATATAATTACCTTAATTTGATCCTTAGTACCCACTGTAAATATCTTGGTGTTATCTTTCAAAGTGGTTTTATGTATCTTAATTGTGTATATGTATATTTAATTTTCACAAAATGGGATCAACTGTGCATTCAATCTTGTAACCTTTAAAACTAAATCGAAAAAAAATATTTTTCAATAAATGTTTTTTTGGTTCTATTTAATATTTTCATTGTATAAATGTACTATCTTTTAACTAATTTTCCACATGTAGCATGTAGAGGCTGTCTCAGCTGTCAGTATTATAAAAACATTTTGACATTCTTATAGCTAAATCTTTATTCACACCTTTACTTATTTTTAACCAGGTGGATTTAAACTCATGCAGTCACTTTGTAAACCATTATGTGTGCAGCTGTTCTGCCATTATTAATTACTTTTCTTTGTACTTATACATCTTTACATGCTTTTCTTTGTAAAACCATGATTAAAATCATTAAGTAATTTTAAAGAGTTTTTTTTCTTAAAGCATCTTGCTAATAATATGTAATAACAAAAAAACAAAAACAAAACAGAAAATTTAGCCAAAATCAAAGAACTAAAAACAAAACAAAAACAAACCAACCAAACTAGTGATATTCTTGAGTTTGGTTAGTTTTTTGTTTTTTTTTAAACCATCACTGGTTGGCACATGGAATCCTCTTGGAGTGTTAGGTAAAGTTTTTGTAAATAAAGTTTTTTTATTGGAAGACAGCCATGTTCTTTTGTTTCCATATTACCTTGATGCTTTCCTGCTATTCTGGCAGGAATGAGTAGTTCTATCAAAGGTTCCCTGGTTCTCATAGCTTGTGCATTTTCTCCTTGGCCCTCTGTAGAAAGTTTGCTGCCCTGTGACGTGTGCTGTCAAACATTAAATCATTTCTAGGTATCTCTTTGTCATTGACTCAGGCTGTCAGGAGTGCCTTACATGTCCCCTTATTTGTACCCTGAAATACTGTTCAGTGTTTAATTTGTCAGTGTTTTATATAAAATTTGAATTGAGGTAGCTTTAGCAGTTGGTAGTCGTCAATCAGTCCTGTCCTTTTAAGGAAACTTCTAGCAGTTATTACGCTAATCCTATAAGCATTGGTACTTAGGAGTCTTTACTGAGTTAGTTGAAGTTCAGGTAAACTGAGGAGGAGTAGAGAGCTAAGTAGACACAACTTTACTTGCACCTTCCATCAGTTCTTTTCAGCCAAGATAGTTTATGAGATCTTTAAACAATTGAAGTAATCTAGAAGTAATCTAGATAATCTCTAGGTAAGCTAGAAAGCGGCCTATGATTGGAGGCTGCTGGCTTTTTTCTTCATATTAACACATTTATTATGAATCTTGATGTGAGGAACTGTGTTCAGAATGATTGAGAATCAAGGATTAAAATGATTATGTTGAGTCATTTTGTAGCTCTGAACCATACAGAAACATATAAATGGCATTCTTTATACTGTAACCATCATTCTTGTAATGAATAATGAAAAACACAACGCTTAATAAGAGATACACAAAATGAAATTTTATTTTTTAAAGCCTTTTCTTTTAGGTTTAAAAAAATATACTTGTAATTGAAAATGTCTCCTTCCATTCCTCCCTTCAGTCCTTATCTGGGACAGTTGTGTTGATAGAACAGTGAAAATTGTTGGGGGAGAATTTCACCTGTATAGCCTTACTAAGCCAACAGAATCATTAAAGTTGTAGATTGCTATTTAGGATAAAGAAATACATTACAAATTCACCAAAATAGTGTAAAGGGATATGACAGAGTTAATGAAGAAAATCATTTCTAGGTATAAAACAGTACTCAATTTTTAAACACCGTTCTTCAAATGTTACCACTTTAAACTTTCTGACTGTACAGCTTGTCCCTCTCCCTCTTACTCCCTAATTCCTTTAGTGGTCTACACCAAAATGTGAAATGCTAAATACTTTTTTGCTCATAACTCAGCCTCTAGCTCTCACTAGACTGTGAGCTCCATTGTGAGCAGGCATTTGGTCTGGATTGTTGTATAGCTTGTTACTACTGTAGCTCCAGTGCCTGACTCGTAGGCACTCAATAAATGTTTATTAAATGAATGAGTGAATTGCTGGAAAGTAAAGTTGTTTTCAGTGTTTTGTTATTGTAAATGATGTATGTATACTTCTGAATGATTTCGTTTATATTCTGATCATTTTCCTTGGATTAATTCCCTTGAAGTAGAATTGCTAAATCAAAATTTTTATTTTTAATTTAAGGTTTAGATGACACTGCACAGATTGACCACCAGAAGGATGTGTGAACTTAATTCACTTCCTCTGTGTGTTTATGTTGTCTTTGACAAAACATTTTTGTTGTTATTGTTGATTTTTTTTTTTTTTTTTTGAGACAGCTTTTCTCTGTGTAGCTCTCTTTCTGTCCTAGAACTCTCTCTTTAGACCAGGCTAGCCTTGAACTCAGATCCATCTGTGTCTGCCTCCTGAGTGCTGGGATTAAAGTATTATCTTGATAAGTTATTTTGGTGTTTAATACTTTTGCTTTAGATTAGGTATTTTAGAATTTTTTTTTTTGTTGGTTCTAGTAAAAGAAGATCCAGAGGAAACAGTAGTATGGAAATAGAAAAGGTTAAATTACTCATAATCCTACCATCAAAGAGTCTTCGCTAATGTGGGTTCATGCTCTACTATTCCTTTTCTTTGCAGATATGTACTTTAAGACATCTAAAAATCAAGTTTTACTTGAGAAAAATTTAAGGATCAGAGATCTACAAAGATAATTCTAGATGATTTTGTTATAGAGAGAATAATTATATACAGGTACACATTGATTTCTGGGAAAGACACACAGGAAGCTTCTCTGGGGATTCCTTTGTCTCATTTTCGTGCTCTCAAGGAAGTCTTATGTTGTTGTTTACTAAAGAGATGGAGAGGGTCCCCTCTAGAACTTTGTTTATTACACCTTTGTTAAAGTAGCTAGCCATTTTTCTGTGTGTCTCTTTTCTCAACGTGGCTGCCTTAGGAAGTAATTCTACTACTAAAGACACTGTTATTTCTCAGTTTTGGCTAGTCTTTTGAGTTAATGCCCTAGAGTTATTAGTTAGGCACTCCAATAAAGTTTTTGTTAAATTCAGGCATTATTGGAAAAGGTGGGTAGGGGCAAGAGAATGTAAACCTGGAGCTGCTAGATTACTGTCCATACTCTGTGAAAAAAATACAAGTTCTGTCAAATGGAATGTGTTATTTTTTCTAGTTCTCAAAAAGGTCTAAAGGAACAGTGAATGAATGCAATCCAAAGAAGCTGTGTTTTAGAAGATAATATTAGGATTTTTTTTAAACCCAATGTCAAGTGCCTACTGCGATCCAACACCCCACCCCACCCCACCCCACCCCACCCCACCCCACCCCACCCCCAATCTTTGTGGCTTTGTGTTACATTCTGCTTCTCTTTCCTGTATTTACCAGTTAACCTTTGTTGTCTCTAGTGTCTTTCCTCTTCTCCATTCCTGATAAAGGTTCAGAAAAATATTTAAATATTTCTGACTGCAGAAGGGGTATGTTTAAAGACAAGGCTGTAAGATACTGCAGATTTAAGAAGTAAACTCTGAGACATTTGCCTTTACTGTTTTGTGAAGTGTGGGAGAGGTGAGCTTGGAAGGCACCCTTTCATGTAATGTGTTGGAATTTTGTTTGGCCATTGTATACCATCAAAGAATCAGAATTTTATTCATATTTGCATTTGAAATGAGGAATGTGGAAGATAGAATACTAGTAGTTATTTTGTTCAAGATGCTTAGAAAAATAAAAATGTGAAAAAGAATTAGAGACGGTGTGAGAGATTTAGGATTAAGAAAGACATTATATGTATAGAAGATGGAAGATGAAGTGTGAGCCCTGAGGACAGAGGTGATGAAGAGATGGGGATTAAAAAGCTGATGATGAGTAAGGTGTTGGGCATGTTGGACCCCGTAGACTATATGCAGTGTGTATGAAGACCTGTCTCTAAGGGGAGAGGTCATAGCATGATTAGAAAACCAAAAGCTTATGCAGAAGTGTTTTTTGATTCCCAGACTATCACACAAATACAGACAGACATTCCAGATTGCTTTATAAGTTAAAATGTAGATTTTGAATAGTGGTAAGTGAAAGTTACCACTTGGAGAGTATTGTGGAGTTTTGGGGACGTCTTGCTACTGGTCTCTCTCAGGACTGGGCTTGTAGGCTGAGAAGGTGAAGGCTATAGGATTAGGTCATTTCCCTTGTTTTTTGCAGTGTTAAGGTTATTGATGAACTTTGTAGAGCAAAGTGGTAAGAGAAGCCAGATTGGTTTTGAAGTTACAGGGAAGTAAGGAAGTAGAAAGAAATTCTAGAATGAAGAAAGACAAACAGTACAAAGCTAAAAGTGAGGTGCTGTACTAACGAGTCACTGATAGATACATATTTAAAGACTAGGGAAGAACACGGGAGATCAGATTTCTAGAAAAGAGGCTTGCATGGAAGAGATAAAGCTCATTGGAGGGCTTTGGGAAGGAATATCACTCACATGTGGTTGAGCTTTTCCACACATCTTGGTGAAGGGGACTTGGAATCGACTATTGAATCAGATCACAGTGGTTAGTCCAGCTCAAGAAACGATCTTAATTGTTTCAGTCTTCACAGACTCCGGAGAGGAAACTGATCATGTTATTGTTAGAGGGTATGGTCCCTACAAGAGGTGTTTGGTCCTCTTTGGGAAGCCTTTGGTGGGGTCCATTGGAAGGGTCAGGGTGGTAAATGAATTTGAAAACTTGGTGTTAGGAGATATTTTAAGAAATTAGGGCTTTTAGGCTGTAAATGAGTCTCTAGTAAGAAACGGTGATTGAAGCAGTCACCAGGGCTTTCACGGCTTATGTGTGCCCTCTGGTGTTAGAACTATTGAAAAGCATATTGGCTTAGTATGATGTGGAAGGTAATTAAAAATAATTTCTAATATTTTAAAATTAATAACTGGCAAACAAATTAGCTATTCACAATAAAATTTTGGGGTCTCATTAGTATAGCATAGTTATTTTTTGTCAAAAACCCTAGGCTTGAATCTTAGCTATTAGTCTCTAGCTTCACTTCCTTTTTTTGTCATTTTCTTTTCGGTTTCGTATGCTTAGCCAGTGCCCTATGTCTGAGCTTCACACTTACTTTGTGGCTTTTATGAAGCTTAACTTAGAGCAAGTGAGCTAACATATACATTTCCTAGCTTCAGTTCTCAAGACACAAACTACCTACCTTCTTTTCTTTTTTTGGACAGGCCCAATTTCATTTTTTTCCTTTTCTCCCCCATCCCGTGTGTGTGTGTGTGTGTGTGTGTGTGTGTGTGTGTGTGTGTGTGAGCACACGCGAGTGCATTTGTACATGCCCATGTTTATGCACATGGGGATCGGGTCATCAGTGAAGGTCTTTCTCCATTGCACTCCAGCTTATTTTTTTGAGACTGGTTCTCATCAAACCTGGAACTCTTTGGTTTAATAGATAGGTTGTCCAGTAGGGCAGCTTCTCTCACCTCCCCCATCCTTCTGTGTCCACCTCTCCTGAGCTGGGATTGCAGGTTCATGCCACCACACCTACCTTTAAAATATGAGTGCGTGAGGATCTGGACTCATGGGCTTGCACTTGCCTAGCAAGTTACTTACCCACTGAGCCATATCCCCAGCAGACAGAACCCAACTTCTGAGATTCTGATTGGAAACATGCCCCCCCCCCCCCAACCCCTTTCTTGTTTTTGAGACAGGGCTTCTCTGTAACAGCCCTGGCTGTTCTGGAACTGGCTTTGGGACCAGACTGCCCTCGAACTCAAAGAAATCTGCCTGCCTCTGCCTTTGGAGTGCTGGGATTAAAGGTGTGTGCCACCATGTCTAGCTGGGAAACAGTTCTTGAAAGTCATCATTGGTTGGCCCACTCCTTTGAGGTGTGTCTTTCTGTTTTAGTATGTCTTTTTGGACATTGAACCACATCTCTCAAGAATTTGAAAGGAAGCAAAGACCAATTCAGTAGTAGTGTACTGAGCACTCCTGGTACTTCCTTTGGAGAAATGAGGGTTTCTGGGACTGATGTAAGAAATTATCTAAAATGACTAGAACACTTTGGTATGAGACAGAAAATAAGCTGTTAAGAAGACTTAGTAGGTTCATGTCCCAAGGAACCTGCAGGAGCCACTTGAAGAGTTTCTTACTGGTCAAAGATCAGATAGTGGGAACTTTGATAAAAGTAGATTCAATGAATTTAAATATATTAAGGAGTAATTTGTTACTGTTAGATGTTATTTTGAAAATAAGACTTTTTTTTTAATCCTTTGTAAATTATAATGTTGGGTCACTGTACCAAATAGTTTGAGATGAATTTCTCTTTGCACAAATGCTTCTAGAAAAGAGAAGATGTGACAGAATAGAACAACTTGGCAACAACAGTGAAGTTAGGGATCCAGGCATTGACCATCAGTACATGCTATCAGTACAGAAAACTAACCAGGCACTGTGTGCTTCTTGATGGAATAATACACTCCTACAGGAGAAGAATTGCCAAAATAATAGAACACATCTTATCAGGTCTTTGCACCAACTCCCAATTTAAATTAAATGGAAAAGATAAGTCTTAAAAACCACATCAATGTAAGAGCAGCAAGTTCAGACCTCAAAATCTTTTTGTGATAATTTATATATTAAAGGATAGGCCAAATCTCCCTCAAAATAGCCTCAGATGCTTAGTGGCATGGAACAGAGAGCCAAGTTGGTCATAGATGCTTATTTTGGGCTTGAGAGATTGGTACATTTGAGTTTGTTATATATCTTTAATATTTCCTTGTATGTTCAGAATTCCTTTACTAATGTATTGTTTTCTGCATGTAAACATGTTTTTATGTTTACTATGCATGTGCCATTTTTGAATAATAAGCAAATAGTCTACTTTAACTGGTCTTCATATTTTTAATGCTTAGTAGTTTGGAAGATATATTTTAGGATATCTGTTGAATTTTCCTTTAGGTTATACCAGCTGAATTAAAGTAACTTAGTTTATTTCAGCTTTAGTATCTGATACTATACAGAACTTTGGGTAGCTCCAAACTATCAGCTGTTCCTAGTGTAGTAGGACCCAGCCAACCAACCTATCTATCTACCTTCCTTCCCTCCGTCCTTCCCTCCCTTTTTTCCTCCTTTGGGTTTTTTTGAGACAAGATCTCTGTGTAGTTCTGACTGTCCTGGAACTCGATACATAGACCAGGCTCGACTTGAATTTACAGAGATCCTCCTGCCTTGGCCTTCCAGGTGCTCAGATTAAAAGATGTGTGCCACTATGACTGGCTAGTAGGAACTTTCTTTTGCTAGTTTTGCTGAATATCCCCTTCCTGTCTTGGACCTTTCTCTTTTTATAACATTATTTTGGGCTAGAATACAGCTCAGTTAACCTGCCTAGCTGCTGGTGTGAATACAGCCCTGGGTTTGACCCTAGGCACTGCCTAAAATTGGGCCTGCTTCCAGGCTTGCATTTAGGAGGTGAAGGCAGGAGAATGGGAAATTTGAAGTCATCCTTGGCTACGTGGTGGTGAGTTCAAGCCAGCCTGAGCTGTATGAGACCTTGTTTCAAAAACAAACAAATAGCCCCATAAAACAAAATCCAAACCCCAAACTATTACATCATCATCATCGTCATCATCATTATTATTATTACTATTATTACTGTTATTATTGTAGTACTGAGATTCTAACCTAGGGACTATACTTACCATTCAAGAGACACTTAACAATAATTTTTTGTAAGTTTCTGTATTTAGCCTTCTCTTTTATGTCCCATACTTCATTAAATATTTTAGCTAATACCAAGTGGCCAAAAAGCTTTTAAGTGTTCTTGTTTTTGTTTTTGATTTTTGAGGCAGGGTTTCTCTGTTGTAACTCTGGTTACCCTGGAACTCACTCTTTAGACCAGGCTGGCCTTGAACTTACAGAGATCCGACTGCCTCTGCCTTCTGAGTGCTGGGATTAAAGGCATGTGTCACCACTGCCCGCCTGATCTTTAAAAAAAGAAAAGAAAAGAAAAAAAAATATTGTGTGTATATGCACACATGTGCATGTGCATGTGCACATGTGTGCTCTGGCACATGTAAAGATCAGAGGACAACTTCAGAGTTGGTTCTCCCTTCACCTTTATCTGAGTTCAGGGATCCAATTCTTGTCTGCAGGCCTTTGAGCAAGTGTCCTTACCTGCTGAGCCATCTTGCTGACCTATAACTCAATCTTATGAGCCCTGTTTGAGAGTTTCTATTTAGAGCTTCATACTTTTACCAATGCTTGTTATTATTAAACTTACTGATTTTGTGTGTGTGTGTGTGTGTGTGTGTGTGTCTAATGGTCCCCAGTTTTGTATTTTGGCACAAAAAAAAGTCTTATTTCCAAACTTGAAGCTTCTTAGAGATAACTGTGGCACTTTTAGGTGTTGTAATTGTCAATTTATCACTGATTATCTAGCATTTAGTGAACTTCTCAGTGTGCTATGGCAGAGGCTTGTTTTAAAGGTCAGAATCTTTGCTACTTAGGATAATGGAGTTTTTGCTTTTCTTGAGAACTGCAGTGAAATCTCACACTGTATTACACAAAAGGTGTAGTTATCAGAATTTTGTCACTTCATTTTGTTTTCTGTGTTTTTCCTATTTAGGCTCCGAGCTCTGTCCAGTGGTGGGAGTATCACTTCTCCTCCTCTTTCTCCGGCCCTGCCAAAGTATAAATTAGCAGATTATCGTTATGGCAGAGAAGAAATGTTAGCACTTTTCCTTAAAGACTACAAGGTAAGAAAATGGAAAAAGAGTTGAAACAAGTATGGACCGTGCTACGTATTCTTTTTCTGATTAACTCCTGCTTTTTCTGTTTTACCTCTTTCCTACATTAAAATACACAGTAGTTAATAGTAACTGACTGATGTGCTGTTCTTAGAGGAGACCCATGATGTCATTATGGGAACAGGTGGCTTTGTGGCAGCAGAACAGCCAACACTGTTGAGAATAGTGTTCTTAATAGTTCTCCATTTCTTTCCCTTCTCCCTATTGAAGCTCTTACCTTCCTTCTCAGTTGGGGTGTAGGAGTGAGGAAGGAACAGGTTTCCTTTTCCTATCCTCTTTACATCAAACAGAAAGGTTTAATGGAGATAAATCTTGAAACGTAAGCATTGCTTCACTTAAAAAGATTCAAGATGAAACAGTATAATGTAGACTTTTCTTATCTGCCTAGGGAAGGTAATATCTTTTGTTTTTCTCAATAGACTTTGTTTTAAATTTATTAAGGGATGGGGAATCTCAAATTTCATTTGTTAAGGGCAGACACAGTTGCTCTGAAACTTTCCTTAGCATCTACTTTAAGTTAAATGTGGTGATTTTTATTCCTCCGTTCTGTACATTGGACTACCAGACTTAATGCCAAATCCAGAGGAAGTGGTTTCTTTAGAGGAGAGGGTGGGTAACTGGAGTATTTTATTTTTTGAGACAGGGTCTTACTATGTAGCTAGGCTGGCCTAAAGGTCCCTGTGTAGACCAGGGGGACTTGAAATTGAAAGAATCCGCCTGCCTCTGCTTCCCCTGCTGAGATTAAAGTCGTATACCACCATGCCTGACAGTGACTGGAGCTTTTAATGTAAGTACTGCATAATTAACAGATGTTAATTGTAATTGAATAAGCTTTAATATATTTATAATAATCATTTCTAGAAAAGAGTGTCTTGTCATGGGTTTATGTTCTTATAGTTAGAGAAATAACAATCTTATGGCCTTGTGTTTATCACACAGATACCTTTTGACCTTCTGGAGAAAGAATTCCTGCCTATCCTCCAGGAGGAGCCTCTGCCACCATTGGCTCTAGTACCCTTTACAGAAGAAGAACAGGTTTGTGCTTAGCTTTGAGGCTCAGGTCTAACTCTTGTTTCTTTTGCTAAGGTATAGATATGGAAAGTCATTAAGTCCTAAGGATAGTCCCACATGAACACAGGTTAACATCCTTACTGATGCTTGGCATGTAGATGGCTTTGAGTTGCCAAGGTTTTGCTTAGATTCTGAAGTTATTGAGTATTATGCAGAGAGGAGGAAATTGTTTTAGAATTTTTTTTTTTAAATTTAAAAATTTTGTGTAATTTTTATTTGTATATGGGAGTTTTGCCTTTCATGTGTGTCTGTGTACCACATTGATGCCTGGACC
This sequence comes from Cricetomys ansorgei, assembly GCA_026225945.1. Taxonomy (NCBI): domain Eukaryota; kingdom Metazoa; phylum Chordata; class Mammalia; order Rodentia; family Nesomyidae; genus Cricetomys; species Cricetomys ansorgei. The sequence continues at coordinate 23,507,570 of JAMJFZ010001796.1, forward strand.
CCCAAGGAGGCCAGAGAGTGCATCAGTGTGACAGATGGCTGTGAGCCACCATGTGGGTGCTGGAACTGGATCCCTGTCTTCTGGAAGAGCAGCCAGTGTTCTTAACTGCTAATCTGTCTCTAGCCCTGTTTCTAGATCTTTAAGGACAATGGGAACTATCCCTTATAAAATACTCAAGCTGAGGGGAAATGTTTCCCCCTATCCCCTAAAAAGGAAGGGTAAGATCATCTTTGCAGAAAAACATATTTTTTTCCACAGGTGATTGCCTACCTGAATTCTCACCAATGAATTCATTTAACCACTTAGAACATATCTGATACTTCTCTGTCAGCACTGTGCTTGGTGGTTCCTTTTTTATGGGTATGGTATTAATGTTGTAAGAAAGTAAGATTATTTGGTCTTGTTTATGTAGTGACTTAATTGTATATAGATGGAAGGTTGATTTCAAAAGTTTTATAGATACTGCACTACAGAGGAGAAGTGAGATTTTGTTGGAATTTCGTATTCCACGTTAAATGAAGAATTCCCTCAGTGATGGTATTTTTTTGAGGTATAGTGTGTCTTGTAGCTCAGGCTGGCTTCGAAGTTGAAATGTAGCCAAGGATAGCCTTGAACTCTTGATCCTTCTATTTACCTCCAAGTGCTGGGATTACAGGCATTGAGCAGCATGACTGATTTTATGCATTGCTGAGGATCATACCAGAGCTTTGTGCATGACAAGTAAACATTCTGCCAGCTGAGCTGCAGTTCCAGCCATTTGACTCCTCTTTTTTTTTTTTTTTTTTAAATAGCTTTGAGAAAAATCCCCATCATAAAAATGACCCTTTAAAATTTGGAGACAGGGTCTCATGTAGGCTAGCCTAACCTGACCTTGAACTTCCTGCTTAGCTGAGAAAAACCTTGAACTTCTGATCCCACCTCCACCTCTCAAGTATTGGGACTATAGGTGTATATCATCATACTTAGTAAAATCCACCATTTTGTGTGTGCAAATACACATGCATGTACAGGTGCATGTGGAAGCCAGAGAACAAACTCTGTTGTCATTGCTCAAGTAGCGTGCACCCTTTTTGTTTATTCTTATTTTCAGTTCCCAATTGCACATATGAATGAATGCTTTGCATATTGACCATTTTGACCTTCCATCTCCCTACCACCCCATCCACTCTACCCCCTTCTTACAAATCTCTCTTGAATCTTCATGATTGTGACCTACTAATATTAACTAGAGCCATCTGTGACTATGGGTTTGGAACTATCCATTGGAGCTTGGTGAGTTAGAGGGTGCACAACTAGACAGTGATTTCCCCCTCTCCCAGAATCTGTTAATAAACAGCAGTTCAGAAGTAGGATAGGGCCCTGTGAGTGCCCTCCTCCCCCTTACTTTACTGATTGTTGATAGAACTGGCCTTGTGGGCTCAGTGAAAGTAACTACAGTTGATATAAGTTGATGATTACAGTAGTTTTATTGAGTCTAGGGGATGGCAGTTCTTGGCCCTTCAGGCTCTTTTGACTATAGCCCCTCTTCCTCATTGTCACTCTTAGAGAGGCTGACATTAGTGACTTGTTTAAGGATGGGCCCACATTCTTGGCTTATTTTCTGCTTTTGGGTAATCCCCACCCCCTGTTTTTTTGGAGACAAGGTCTCTCTGGATTAGAATTTACCAAGTAGGTGTTGTTAGCTGGCTGGCCAGTGAATCCCAGGGATTTTTCTTTTTCTTCCTAGTTTTGGGATTCAAGTATGTACCAATAAGGTTGATAGTTTTTTTTTTTCACTTTAATATGTATTTTAATTTATTTTTTTAATTATGTGTGTGTGCTTTTATGCGGTATGTGTGCTCACATGAGTACTTGTGTCTGTAGAGGCCAAAGGTCAGACTCCTGGGAGTTAAAGTTATAGGTAGTTGTGAACTGCCTGACATGGATGCTGGGAACTGAATTAAGTTTCTCTGGAAGATCAGTATATACCTTTAACCACTGAGCCATCTTTCCAGTTCCAGTGTGGCAGTTTTTATGTAGGCATTGGGGAATTGAACTCAGCTGCTAGTGCTTGGGCAAATACTTTACCAACTGAGCTATTTCTCAAGCTCCAAACTTACTATTTTAATGACTATACACTTCAGTGGCATTTAGTATATTCACTAGCGTTCCGTAGTTAATATTGGTGTCTAATTGTAGAACATTCTCATGGATCTATCCTCCCTTCCTCTTTCCCTCTTCCTTTTTTCCCTCCTTTCTCCCTTCCTTTCAGGTCCTTTCAAGATTTCTTTCAGGGTCTTGTTATGTAGTCCATTTGACCTCAAAACTCTTGACCCTGCTCTTCAACTTCCTAGCGACAGATAGTAGACATAGACAGGAGTCTGTCTTAGAACAGGCTGTATAATTTATATTAAGATAGCACAGGAATTTTTATTTTGTAAATTTTTTCCTCCATTAGATTTTTTTAAACTTGAGAGAGAGACAGAGAGATTAGAGTGTCTGTCACACTAGCTTTCAACCTAGAATTTTAAATTTGGTACTTGTAGTTCTAAATTGTTTATCTCTGCTTATATTCTGTTTTATAGTATGGAGAAGACTCATTTTCCTAGTGTCTATTGTAGAATGGTTGGATGTGGTTGTGATTTTTTTTTTTTCATTGTAGGTTATGCTCCAGTGATGTAAGATGTGTGTGTGTCTGTATGTGTCTCTCTGTGTATGTACGTGTATTGCTAGAGATTGGATCTAGGGCCTTACACATGCTAGGCAAGCACTCTTGTCATGCTGCTCCTGTTGTGATCATTTTTGTACTAGTGTCCTAAAATAGTGAAATCACTGGGTTTTAGTTTTTTGCAGGTTTTAAAAACTTTTTTAGAATATTGTCCAGTAGGTTTCCATAGCTGTTAGATCACGTTCACTCCCAACCTTCATTTTGGTATAGGTTTTCTAGTTCTTGGTTTTTAAATTTTGTCCAAAGTAAATGGTTGCCACAGTTTTATTTCCCTTTTTTCACGTGCGCGTGTGTGAATGCGTGCGTGTGTGATAGCTGTTTCTCTTCATTTGATACAGGGTTGGCTATGGTTTGTTATATATAGCCTTGTATTTTGAGGTATGCTGCATCTGTTTCTAATGCCTCTAGGACTTTGAATGTAAAGGCATCGATTGAGATGATTATGGGATTGCTGTTCTTAAGTTTATTTATATGATATATTATATTTACTAGTTTGGATATGTTGAACCAACTTGCGTATCTGGGATGAAGCCTGCTTGGTCTTGATGTATGATCTTAATGTGTTCCTAAATTCAGTTTCAAATATTTTGCTGAGCATTTTTACATCATTTAATATTTTTACATACTTTATTAATGAGAAAGAAATCAACTGGCTTAAATATAAAAATGTACGGGGATAGGGAGATGATTCAGTATAGAACATGATTCCCCAGAACCCACATAAAGTTACATACAATGGCACATACCTGCAGTCTCAGCTTTTGGAGGTATCCTAGAGATCCTAGAGGATCCTAGAGACTTGCTGGTCAGCCATTTTAGCTTAAACGACAATCTGGGTTCATAAGAGATCTTGTCTCAAAAAAATAAGTAGTAGGGAGGTAGGAAGGAGAGCTGGCTCAGTGGTTAAGAGTGGCTATACAGCAAGCATTAGGAGCTGAATTTGGATCCTAATAGCCATCCAAAAGTTAAGCATGCCTATAATTCAAGTGATTTTGGGGGCAGACAGGAGGATCACTGGGGCTTACTAACTGACAGCTTAGCTCCAGTTTCAGTAAGAGACCCTGTCTTATGGAGTAAGCGGAAAATGATAGAGCATGATGCTTTCATCTAGCCTCCATACAAGTGTATACCTGAACATACATGTGCACATATACGACATACACACGACACTTGTTTGCTTAGTTGTGTACACATTCTCATTCTCTCTGTCTCTCTCACACACACATAGTAATAAAAAAGAGAAAAGGAAATAAAAAGATGTCCCATGCTGCTGCCTTCTGTATGGATGCATGCACACACACTTGTCTACTCATACAATAATAATAATGGGGCAGGAAGACGGCAGATGGCTCATCAGGTAAAAGTTCTTGATATACAAGCCTGTGACCTGAGTTTAAAAAAGCCAGCTGCAATGGCACAAATCTGTAATCTCAGCTTTCCTAAGGGCAGAATAGGAGGAAGAGATGGGAGAACCACCTGGAAGCTCCCAGGTCATACTCTGGAGTATGAACTACAACAGCAAAAACAAGAGGGCCAAGGAGATGCCTCAGTGGGTAAAGGGTCCTGCTGCCAGACCTAACAGCCTAGGTTTGCTCCCTGGGACTCACATGATCCTGAAGTTAGATCCTGATCATTAGATCTTGAAGTTGTCTTCTGCCCTCTAGATGTGGGTGGGGGTGCAGGTATACCTTACACACACAACACACACACACACACACAACAACAACAACAACTAAAAATAAAACAGTAACAATAAAAAGATGTATTAACAGAATAAAAGAGGTCTGAACAAGGTGGAATGCAAGAATTGACTCCCTGAAGTTGTCCTTTGACTTCCGCATGTGACCTTGGCACATACTTTACCTGCCCCACCAAACAGATAATAGTAAAAATGCAAAACTGTAAAAGATGCTGGAAAAATAAAGTTGAAATGTACAAAACAATATATAATAATAATAATAGAATAATAGAAAACTCTTTGCTCTCTTCCCCCAGCATGTGTCTTCCTTCCCAAAGGTGTCAGTGTTAGTGGTATATATAGATACATATGTATTTTTTGAGACTGAGTCTCTATATTTCTCAGGTTAGTCTCAAAACTTGTGGACCCAAGTAAGTTTTCTTTCTTCCTATGCAGGGATTACATGTGGGCATCACTGCCCAGTTGTATATTTTTTCAAGTAACATGGATTTTCCTTTTTATGCAAATGGCACTGTGCAGCACACATTATTCTGCTTTTCTGACAAAAGCTGGTTTTATTGAAAGAATTCTTTTCACATTGGGAATAAGCTTCTTTTTAAATTTATTCTCTGTCCATGGTGGTAAAGTTGCAGGCCCTTACCCCACTGTATTTATCTCATTGTTCTTGTTGTCTCTGAAATTTTCTTTTCTAGTGCCAATCTTTCATTTACTGGTTTATAGTACTTATATGAGCTCTTTATATTTTCAGGTATTTTGGATAGTTTTTCTTGATAAATATTTGAAAATTCTTACTATATTTGTAATTTTAAATTTAGCTTAAGTTTTGGGGAGTGAGCCTAGGGCCTTCAACATGCTAGCCAAACCCTCTACTGTTAAGCCCCTTACCAGCCCTATTGTATATCTCTCATGCAGTTTACTGGCATTACTTTGTGAACTTTCTTTTTTGGGGTGGTCTTTATATTTATTTGAAAGTATAATTTTTTTTTCTTAAAACAATTTCTAGATTCTAGAGACAACATTGACCAGAAAAGCTTTGTTTGGGAACGCTTTGATTGGGAAGATGATTTACTCCTCGTTAAACATGCTGGACTTTGAATCAAAAGAATGAGTTGGGAAATCTCCCATAACATTTCTTAAGAAATCAGAATGCAGTCAATTGGCTACATGAATCATTGGGAAAAATGAAAGATTATTTAACAAATACTGATTGAAAATCATTGGTTAACAACAGTGAACCAGTTACTGGAAATAATTGAATGTTGATTTTTTAAAAAATATTGTTTAAATTAAGAAATAATGTCATCTTTTAGAAAATAGTAGAGAAGACTTCCAAGCCTATGCTGTTTAAATTATTCATTATTGGCTAATATTTAAATTAGCTTCCATGTTTTGCTTTTATAAATGGTACTGCATTTAGTGATCTATTTACTTAAGCTATTTTTTTTACATGTGTAAGTAGTAGCGTTTTATGTTAAAAGGTCTGGGCATTTAGATATATGTTGAGAACTTGCCTTTTAAAGAAATTTAATCAGTTTGTACTTCAGCAATAATATGTGAAAATACACAGTTACTGTATTCTTACACATGATACATTTGGCTTTTATACATGTGTTGCATGGGATCCTGGTATACAAAATGCAAGATTAGTATTGATCTTTCTTTAAAAAAATACTATTATGTGTATGTGTGTTTTGCCTGGGTGTCTGTCTGTGCATCATGTGCATGCCTGGTGCCCACAGAGGTCAGAAGAGGGCATCTGATCTCTTGAAACTGGAGTTCCAGATGATGGTAAGCTGTCATGTGGGTCTTCTGCCCCACTGAGCCATCTCTCCAGTCTCAACTTTCCCTTTCCCCCTTAAGTATTGCAATATACTGGTCAAGATTTTGGTACTTCATAGTCTTGTTTAATTTTAGTAATGCCAAGAGGCATATTTAGTAGTCTACCTGATTTCTTTTTAATAAAAGGTAAGTTAATGTGTATGTATCAACCACTTTTTATTAAATTTTATTAAAATATAGCTTGAAATTGACAGTTTTTAAGTTAGGTATTTCCTCTTCACTTTTAGTTTTTAGTTTTATTATAAGTTTTTAGTTTTGAGGTTTGAGTGTCATCAAAGAAAATCTGACTATACGACTAAAGAAAACAACTTGATTTACATTGGTAGTTTTTAAAAGTTACTTGAACAAATTGCAGTGAACAAAATTGAGAAAAAGATAAGCAGTAGGGAAAAAATGGTGCTCGTATTAAAATTCAATTATGAAAACAATGAATTTTAGTCAGTTGCATGTACTTCAAAGGAGAGTATTATAGATAACATTTTAGTTGATTTGGAATTTAAGAACATCAAGGACTACACACTTAACTTTTGGTTGGTACTGGGAAATGAACCCAGGACTTAGGCACGGTGGCCAAGCCTCTTCTCTTCTCTCTTCTCTTTTCTCTTCCCCCTCTCCCTTCTCCTTCCCTCTCCCCTCCCCTTTTCCCTCTCCTCTCTCTCTTCTCCTTCCTTCCCCCCTCTTCCCTCCCCTCCTCTCCTCTTCTTTCCATCCCTCTCTCCCTCCCTCTCTTTCTCCCTTCTAGATCTGTCCTGGAACTTAAGGCAGCCTACCTTGGAATCCTCAACCTTGGAATCCTTCTTTCCAAACCTCCTGAGTTCTGAGATTGCTAGCATGTACTATCTCAACCAGCCTAAAACTTACTTTGTACTTCCTTACTAGGTGGGCTGGTGACTTCAGCCATACACAAGGTTCATTTCCTTGTTATATCAGGCCTGTGCACATCTGTGCAAATGGGTGCTAGGTTCCAGGTGTACAAGATTCACTTAATCTATTACAATAGTTTTGTTTAAACCCTCTTAAAGAGCTCTCTATTAAATGTCTCAGATTTTATATTTTGTAGTTCATTTGAAGACTTAATATTTCTTGTTACTTTTTCCTAAGCCTCTTTTATTTAATTTACTCAGATGTATCTGTAGACATATTTTTAACTCCCTGTTCTCCTATTTTCCCATGTGGATACCTACTTACTACTCTAGTTGTGTTTGATTATATTCCAGATTGATTCTGGGTGCAATACATGTTTATACCTGTGTGATTGGGGTCACACACATGCACATACCCAAGCACACTTATTCACATGTTTAACAGATACGTATGCACACACAAGCACACATGTCAGATGATTGACCTCAACTGTTGATTTTTGTCATTCTAACAAATAATGTTCGGGTTTGTTAATCCACATTGTTGAGTAGAATCAGGCACAATGGGCATCTTTCCTTTTTATCATGTTACTTTTGCTCCAGACCTTTTAATGACAGTCTTTTCTCCTAAAAACAGACATTTGCCCAGTCCCAAACTATGAATCTCAGTGAATCTCAGTTAGAAAGGCAACTTTTAAAAAGTACCAGTTTAAACTAACAGCCTTTTACAAAACTTTCTCTCCTGCCTGTTTTCTTTGTCTGCATCTGGATATGTAGGATACATTTAGTTTGTTTTCTTGAATAATATTTCCTCAACAAACAAAGCTTTGTGTAAGGCAATGGTTGTCAACTTTGCTGATCCGCAAGGTCAATTTGAAATTGTTTCCAGGCTAGCCTGGCATACATAGCAAGTTCCAGGGCAGGCAGGAATATGTATTGAGACTCTTATTTCAAAGACAGAAAGAAGAAATTATCTGGTAACTAGGTTTGAATGATCTTTATACGTCATGAAGTTATAGTTTCCCATTGCTTATAGTAATTAGATACCATTACATTTTATAGGTGCAGTGGGAGGCGGGGAGGAACAATATAGTTTTGTGTGTTTTATCCATTTTTTCTTTATTTTTATTTTTATTTTTTGGCAGAGAAACTTTTCCATGTCTGTAAATAGTGCCGCTGTCCTGCGATTGACAGGACGAGGAGGAGGAGGAGGAGGAACAGTGGTGGGGGCTCCTAGAGGTCGAAGTTCTTCAAGAGGGCGAGGTGAGCTATGTGAAAAAAAAAATTACGGAAGAAGAGGAGGAGGCTAGGGAAATCACTAAATACGTCAATGCCTAATTGAAAATCAGACCGAGTGCTCTTTGATGTTGACTGCAAATGCTTGAACGTTTATTTTCTGCAGCATTTCTGAGATGCCTTCTCTACAGCCTCTGCTATGGAGAGGAATATGTTTCTAACTGGGTAGGCTGAAGCAGGAAGGAGTCTAGACAGTAGTCCCAGTTAACTCCTGAAGAGCAATTATTGTCAACATTCTTCATCTCTGGAGCTTTGTGCTTTGAGAACTAGAGCATCCTAGAGGGTTTCTGTTGCAGGAACCACACTGAAGTCCCTGTGGACTTCCTTGCTATAGCATTTTTATACAAGGGCTATGTGCAGACATTGCCATAGTCAGGTATTTTGTGAGAGACATCTCGATACCTTTTAGAGAGTAGACCTCTGGGCAGAACAAAATATAACCTTTTATGCCCTTTTTAAGACAGTTTTTGATTTGCTGTTACTCGTTCTTTGTCATTCCCTATTTTGCATTCATTGGTTTTCTGTTAAAATTGTTCTTGATGTTTATAATAGATATTCTTCTTTCAGCATGAAACCCTGTGTGGGTTGAGTCATAATGTTAGTCCAAACGTGTTGTAGTTTTTCTCTAAGAGATGCTTTAGAAGTAGAACTGGATGTCAACAGTGGCCAAGGCTATCGCCTCCACATTATTTGTGGGCACAGTTGTGGATATGGAGCTCTTAAATTTTTTTTCAATTTTATTCATTTCAAAGAAAATTTGAAAGTTATGTATGCCTTGTGAATAATTTATACACAAATTTTTTAAATAGAGAGTGCATTATTTCATTGTGACTTCCATGCAGATTTGCGAACAATGAAGAGGCTAACTAAAACTTCCATTTTTTTTCCCCCAGATTCATTGTTTTGTTTTTTTTCCTTTGTAATTTGTCTTTGCCTAGAGCAGTAGTTTTTAACTTGAGTACTGTTGGTAGACTTGGCTCTAAAACTTAAAGAAACAGCATTGCCACAGACATTGAGGTAGTGAGAGTGAGGTGTGTCTGCTTCACGAGCTGTGCCTACATCGTCATTGTCTGGGAGTTGTGCATACAGTGGATGACAACGATTTGGAGATAGAACTGACTGATCATGGTTCTGCCTTCTCTGTGGGCATTTCCTGTGTTTTCCTCCTGTGGGAGGCAGTGAGAAGAGGTCTCGTTCTGGCAGCTTCCTCTCCTGTGCTCTTCAGGTCACGCCAGAGAAGAATTTCCTTATTCAAGAGTGCAGACCACACACATCCTCCACCTGGTCTCTGTAGGCTTTAGAAAAACATTACATATTAAGAAAGGAGCAGAACCTGGGTGTGGTAATAATGCACGCCTGTAATCCCAACACTTGTGGGTGCTGTCAGGAGGGTCAGAAGTTCAAGCCCAAATTTCAGCTATATTGAGGCTTTAAGGCTAGCATGAGCTACATTAGACATCTACAGCAGCAACAACCAAACTGTCCCCCCAACCCTTGAAACATAGTACCCCAAAGCAACACCAAATAGAAACAAGTGAAGGGTTGATGAGTTTTCCCCGTTTTTAGGTTTTTCGAAGTGTGAGTTTTTGTGATCAGAGTTTACATAAACTCATAGAAAAGATGAGTGCTGTGATATACAAGTAGTAAATTAATACACTAATGTTGAAGGAAGGGTACAGAACTAGTCAAATGGATACAACAGCTTTGTGAAAATACTTGGAATGCTATGGTCACAGTGGCCTATGATGTTTGTGGCTTTGCATTTCACTAATTTTAACTTACTGGCTAAGTAATAATTGTGGCTTCTCTTTTGATGTAGTATCTCTTTCCAACTCAAGGAAAAACTCATAAACAAATCTACTAGCTTCTAGACTTCAAAATATTGTATCCTCGTAAAATTTAAGTGAACAAATGGTTAGTGGGAACAGTGTAACATTGTTATCTTTTTTATCTGATCTGGATGTTTTAAATAAAAATCCATAAACTGTCAACTACACCATTAGCATTATTAAAAGGAAGCGTATTTTAATTCATAATTTTAATAGGGTAAAATCTCAGATAATAGGACAGTTCTTAAAGCAGTGTTTCTCAACCTTCCTAATGCTGGGGCCCTTTAATACAGTTCCTCATGTTTTGGTGACCCCTAACCATAAAATTTTCATTGCTACTTCATAACTGTAATTTTGCTACAGCAATGAATTGTAATGTAAATATCTGATATGTAGGATGGTCTAAGGCAACCCCTGTGAAAGGATTGTTCTACCCCCAAAGTGATTGTGACCTACAGGTTGACAACTGCTGTCTTAAAAGTTTAAAAGATTGATCCATTATGTTTTCTTGCTTATTCTTATGTATAGAAACCACATTTTTTAGATGATTTAAATGTGATAAGTTGAAAAGCTCTAGAATCAGGTTCTGATTATAATAGTGCCTCATTAGTAAAGCTTCAGTCACGTAAGCAGGGCTAGGGCTAACACCAGTTAGAACTGCAGAAAATATTTTGTGTGTGTGTGTGTGTGTGTGGTTTTTTTTTTCTGGGTCACAAGAGCTGTATTTTTATACTCATCAATTTCAAGACTAAAATGATTTCCTCAAAGTGGTTCTGTGTAATAGGTTTTCCAAGAAAATTATTTTAAAAAAAACTATTTAAAAAATTAGATGTTTATGTCTATGTGTGGGAATTTGTACTTGAGTAAGGTGTCCTCAGTGTCCAAAAGAGGGCGCTAGATTCCCTGTAGCTGCAGTTAAACTACTGTGAGCCATGCAGCATGAGTACTGGGAGCCGAACTCAGTTCACTCATGTGCTGCTGGGCCCATCTCTCCAGCCCTGACAAATTATTCTTGAAAAAGAGAGGGGGCATTTTTCCTCACCCTAAAATCACTGTTGTGGAGGAATATTCTCATGTTAGAGTAGTTACTATTAAATTATTTTAGAGTTTTAAACAAAATGTTTATGTATTCTTAATATGAGGCAGAGAGGAAGCTACTTAAACTGTAAGTTGACATCAGGTTGACTTAAAGTGACATTGATGAAATAGGAACATAACTTTGGGATAAGTTGAACTGTGGACTTCATTTCTATTTTATAGACTAAGTGGATGCTTAGACTAGTCAAGAGAATATTCTTTGTTCTGAAGATTACCCCTACGCAATTTTGTGCATTATTTTAGTTTTCATAGGAGTTGCAGAAGTACACCTGTAATCTGAGCCAGTTCCTGATAGATTATGGTAAACAAGTAGAAGAAGTATAAGTATGCTTGAAGTTGCTTGCTTCATTGTACTCCTTAGACTCCATTCTTCTGGGGCTGGGGATGTATTTTTGTGGCAGAGCATTTAACTGGGATTTGCAGTGTGGTGGATTTGTTACCCAGCACCACACACAAAGTTCCATCATTTTCTTCTGATCATTTTACTCTACGGGAGAAATTGAGCTAGGGACAGTTACTATGGTATTTTTAGTAATAAATACACCCTAGACTTGTAGACCTCCTCTATTTTTTTTCATCTTTTTCATGTGTCGGATATGTTAATTGAGAAAACTGTATAGAAAGTATAAAGCAGAAAATGCATACTGCTTGCTGCTCTGGTATTTGTATGTATATCCTTGACTCTTGGTTGTACAGCAGTGCGTACAAATACCATTACACACACACACGCGCGCGCACACACATATTTCTTGAATATGCTTTTGTCATTCAGTAGCAAAGGGGTTTGCGTTAACACCAGTGCCTTATTTTTGGCTTCATATTGTTCTAGGATGTTTTTAGCAGAATTTATTTAGCCAACCATTATTAGGTTGTTTCTAGTGTTGAAATTGAAGTGTTCATTTTCATACACATATGTAGCCATGCCTTATTTAACAAGATACAGGCTGATAAATACTTAATTAGGTGATTTCATTTTCATTGATGTGTTAACAGTATAATTTACACACGCTTAGATGGTTTAGATTAATCACTTGGCTTGACCTCTTGATAAAATTAAGAGACAGTGATTATAAGATGCTGCTGTTGGCAGTGTAAATGGGATATTGTTTTACAGTAAACTTAAAGTAAATACACTTAAAACATATTGTAAATTTGCAATCAGTAACATAGCCGTTCATTGTTACAGTCATATACTGTGTGTTATATGCTGTCAAATATGCCATGTTTTTATGTGCCTGGCAGCACAGTGCATTTCTTTAGATCAGTATCACCATAGATACTTGAGTAACATAAGTCTCTAGTTACTATGAATTTTTCAGCTCCAATATAAACAGGTTGAACTGTGGTTATTTTTAATAAGTAGTCTATCACTGGTTCAAACTATATGTAGTTTACATACTTGTGAGTGCCTCTCTCTCCTTTCCTTTTTTCTTCTTTACCCTTCTCCATTTCCCTTTACTTTTCTGTCCTTTCCATATTTCTCAGGCTTTTTCATTCATTCTTGATGTAGCGCAGGCTGGCATTGAATTTTTGATTCTTTGCTTCAGCCCCCTGAGTGCTGAGGTTGTAGGTGTGCTTCGCCACACTTGACTCTGAGGACTCTGGGATAAATTCTGAGTAGAGTTGAAGGTTGATAGCTAGTAAACCAGATAGCCTTCATTAGAAGCACGTTTACATTTGAATTACAAAGCCTCTTCTAAGTCCTTATACTCCAACCAGCTCTGTGATTTGATTTTATTGTTGCTGTTTTCTCACCTCAAGATTTAACTAAAGTATGAAGGATGCCTTTTATCTTGTAAGAATGCAGTTCACAATACTGAAATTGTAAAATTGACTCCTGCTATTCTTTCTCTGGAATTAGATAAAAGTATTTTATTATGTTTAACATTTTCTACTGTAGTTTCTCTCTACAAACTCTCCATATTAAGATTTTCCTAGTAGTTATTGCAAATAATCCACTAGAACATTTAATTTGTAATAGTTTTTTGAACTTCTTAGAATTTCACTGTTTGACCTTTTTCATTGAAGAACTTCATGTTGATAATGTTCAGGACTGGGATTCTTTTCAGTAGTGCCCCCACTCCCAACCATAGTTCTGCTATAGCAGAGCCATTATAGGCCTTGCTAAATGCTTAAATGTAGACATCCTGTGCTGTGCAGAGACATACCGAACCTCGATGTTGTGATGTCGAACATGTGCTAGCTGTTGGTTTCTGACTTGCTCCCTCCCCCCTGTTTTCTTATTTTCAGGCAGAGGTAGAGGTGAATGTGGTTTCTACCAAAGAAGTTTTGATGAAGTAGAGGGTGTGTTCGGGCGAGGAGGTGGCAGGGAAATGCATAGATCACAGAGCTGGGAAGAAAGGTAACTACAGTGTTCAGATTGGAATATAAGGATTTCTTGGTCTATGAAACTCACTCCAGTGGGATTCCCTAATACTTACCCGCAATGCTGATTTCTTGGCTGGCTGAGAGGAGATTCTTGAGTTCAGACTATCCTGCACAATTTAGCAAACTCCTGACTCAAAGTAAAAGTGGACAAAAGGGCTAGGAATATAACCCAATGGTATCTCTCTGGGGAGATTCAACCCTCAGTACTCTAAACAAAACAAGCACACTGTGTTCCTTCTGTGAGCAATACAGGGTTGCATGTTCCTGTGATCCCAGCCCTTGGGAGGCTAATGCAGAAGAATCAGGAGTTCCAGACCAAAATGGGCTGCAGAGTGATATCTAGAGAAGTATAGAGATTTGGGTGGGTGGGAGGACCCCCTCCCAAGAAAGAACATCCTCAAAACACAGAACGTACCCATTTTCTGCTTTTTACAGAGCTGAAGCCTCTGTGTACAATCACAGAACTCCATTCAAAAGTATTAATTATTAGAAAGCAATTGTGGTTAAAAAAAATGTAAATGATCCTTGTTTGAAACTGTAAGCACGAATAGGTGAGTAAATTAGTGTAAGCATGGATGATTGATTTGTTATTTGATTAGCAGTCAGTGAGAAATGCTGTCATTTTGTTGGTTGCTATGACTAAATGCATCTTAGGGTTTCTGTATGATGTCTGACAAGATAAATGAGAGCAGTTGCATAATGCTGGATGAAAGGAATATCCATTGTAGTATTTATCATATAAAAAAATGGAATCAGCCCAAACAGATGATAGTGCCATTAGATAATGAATTTTCTACACAGTAGAATATAATATCATATAATCAATGAAGTTAAGGATGAGCCCTGATCTGAAATCAGGGATAGAAGGGCTAGGGTTATAAAAATCTTGCCCAGCATCCCAAGGCTCCAGGACCACAAACAAAGGAAATTTAACAATGAGGGTAAACAGTGTCAAAGTAGTATATAAAACAGTCTGGCATGTTTCTAGCTAAATGAATAATATTCTAGTCATTAGAAGCTAATTTTTGGTAGGTGGCAGGGTGGAATTTGTGCTTTCATCATTATGCTTTTCCTGTGTTTTTCTAAATATTAGGTAGCAGAATTGCTATTGATGGAAGTACAGGAAAGTGATGGATATTATGATAGGAAGTCTATGTTGCTTTCAAGCCTTTTTTGAAATTTATTTTGTCTTTTTAGGGGTGACAGGCGGTTTGAAAAACCAGGAAGAAAAGATGTAGGTAAGGTTCTTACTGTTTTGAAATGCCTCCTGAACGCACCTGGTATTAGTGTTTAACAAGGTCCTTACAGAAGGATGAACTTATTAGAAATTAACTCTGTTTGTTCCCTGCACAGATCCAGTAGATGGCACTCCAGCATTGCTTTCATTTAGAGTCCTGTAGTTCTTAAGGCCTTCCTTAGGTGATGAGTACAACCATTAAGATTTACTTGACTTGATGTTTTAGGGTTGTGTGTTTTCTGCAAGGCATGTCTTTTTAATTAAGACTTGTTGCTGAACTGAAATTCCTAATCAGGAGCTAATCTGGTTACTCCTTTTTTATCACAGAGAATATCTCCCAGGTAAGAAGAGAGAGGGTGCTGGGACATTGGCTTTTGTGTGAGAAGGCCAAGGCTAAAACTGAGTATTCTTACTTTAATCAACTTTTGGACTATTTTCTTTTATTGTGTATGTGTGCATCATATGTACGCCTTACCATGCATGTGAAGGTTTTGGAGTTGGTTTTGCCCTACCTTTGTGTGGTTTATGGGGCTCAAACTCAGAAGCACTTTTACCTGGATGCCATCTCGCTGGCCCAGTTTTCTTTTCTCTGTGTATGTATATTTCCTTGTTAGATGTCAGCAGCCCTTTTCTCTGTATATGTGTATTTCCTTGTTAGATGTCAGCAGCCAAATAAATTGCATAGTAAAGGTATCTACTTTAGAGGAACTTAAGAAAAGACGACTTAGTGTTTATGATGATTTAGTCAATTTGTAATGTTAAGATGGCTTTCAGACTGATAAATTGCTGATCTACATTAATATTTGGTGGGAAAAAAAGCACCAATTCACAGTATCAATACAGATTTGAAAATTTTCAGTTTCTATATTCCTTCAAACACCAAGAATGTTCTTAAGAGTATGGCTGTATCTGATAGCGAGTAACATTTCTCATAAACATGTTCACTATAAATACTGTTCACAGACTGAGGCGAGTGTAGAAGGCTTTGTCAACAAGGAAGTTAGAATGATCAGTTTCATTTCACTGCTTTCATATAAAACTCACTTAAGGATATTTGTGATTTAAAGTCTTTATTTGTTAACAGTGCATTGGGAATTCTTGGTTCTCCTTAATGAAATGACATTAAATGAGTATCGCATGAAGAAATTTGCGTTTGACTAGGTAGTTTATTGTCATACTTAGCCCATATTGTAGACCATTTTGCGAGTGCTTCCTGGTGAGATTTGTTAGGACCTTATCCCATCCTTATCTGATTCAGAACTTTAGAAGCATTATTTTTATGTGTATATGAGACTCTGTATAGTGTGTGTGCAGATGCCCACGGAGACCAGAGAATTTGTTGGATCTCTTGGACCACGAGTTATGGGTGATGGGAACTGAACTTAGAACCTTTGGAAGAGAGCAGCAAGCAGAATTAACTGCTGAGCCATCTCTTCAGTCCCTGATTCAGCACTTTTGCTCTTGATTGTGGAGAAGTGATGAAGGGTAGTTAGGTACAAGATTTGAAATCAGAAGGTCATGCTTATTCTAAGCTCTCATATTGCTTATTCTCAAAGTAAAACGAGAAGATAATATCTTTAGGATAAAGTTAAATACAAGTATGTGAACACACTTATTCATTGAACAAATATTGAATTCCTAAATATGTCACAAGCCTTATGCAGGTGCTAATGTTTTCTTTGTAGGATATTGTTAGTTGCTGGTCAGATTTTCAAATCATTCAGGGCTGAGAGGAAGTAGTCTGTGGAGTAGGAGAATTTGGACTTGAGATCAGAATTACGGTGCAACAAAACCCAAATCTAATGAAATGGAAATTTAACAGCAGGAAATGCAGTCTTATATAAATAAATTACAGAATTTAAAGTATGGAGAAACCTCTTACAGAAATACTCAGCCATTTTTCAGATGACCTCATGTTAATCAGCAGTACCCTTACAGCTCAGGGCAGTAATTACTAGACCTAAATTACCCTCAGTGAGCCAGAAGATTGAAAGCTCATTACCTTTTATTTATGTGTATGTATGTGCACTTGTGTGTGGATGCCTGTGGAGGCCAGAAGAGGGTGTCAGATCCCATAGAGCTGGAGTTTCAGGCAATTTTAAACCACCTGATATGGGTGCTGAGAAACTCTGATCTGCTGCAAGAGCAGTGAGCCATCGCTCCAGCAAACACCCCATCCCCCATTGCCTTTTTGTGTTATTAGATAGCCTAAACTTTGTGCTCACTTTTGAGATCACAGTTTGAAAAAGAAGGGCCGTGCTTTGCAGTTGGAGGCCAAGACTTGAAGCCTTGTGATGGTGACTGCATCAAGGAAATGGTTGTTTGGCTAGAAGACAAAACTGTAGGCAAGACGGAACTTGGAGAAGGGTTTGCAGGGTCACTACAAATACTGGTTTATAGATAGATCATTTGAGCAAGAAATAAGGTTTGATCTGCATGAATTTCAAAATCTGAACAATGGAAGGTACTAGGGGCAGGTGTTACACACATTCTTAAAATGATCTAACAGTTTCTGAAATTATTGTGTGCCTTGGGGGAAGTAGTGAGTTCTCTTGGTGAGATTAGCTTGTTTTTGTTTTTTGTTTTTAAAGGCAGAGTCACTATTTTCTCTGGCTGAGCTGGAACTCATTATGTAGACAAGGCTAGTTTGGAACTTAGTTATATATGCCTCTGCCTAAATGCTGGTATTATAACCATGCCTGGCCCAAGCATAGCTTGTTTTTAACTTTCACACCTTAGTGGCAGGAAAGGATGACTCAAAGTTTGTTTACTTCTTTGTCATCATATGTTACCATATGAATCTAATTAATTTGCCTAATCAGCCTCTATTTTAAAGTTTAAAGATATTTTGTACTCTGTCTGTGTATGTCTTTGATAAGGTGAATCCCAGTTAGGCATGGTGTTGACGTTTAATCATAGCACTTGGGGCAAAAGAGGTTGCTGGCAAATGACTTTAAGTCCAAGACCAGTCTGGTCTAAAAAAGTCCCCTTCCCCCCAACCTGACAACAACAACAACAAAAAGGTGAATTTATAAATGTAATGAAATGTAAAAGTGTATGGTTAAGGAGGATAATATGCTGACTGCATGTGTACTAGACTATAATACAGTGGTTCACACACATCTAATAGATTGCTTTGGTAAGGTGGAAAGTTTAGCTTAACTGTTCAAGATTCTGATCTTTCTGTTTTTGTGAATAATTGACATTTGTTGAAAGTAATGTAGATTAGAATTTGCTAATATACAGAACCCTCCAAAGATAGAAGTACTAATTTGTTGAGAAAAACTGGTGCATTGATCACTTGTGGCATCAAACTAAGATAATTCAGTTATTAAAGATACCAGAATGACTTGTTTTTTTTCTTGAGACAGAGTCTGTCACTGAGCCTGAAGCTGTTTTGGTTAGGCTTTTAGCCAGAAAGTTTCTAGAATCTACCTGTCCTGTCCCCTCCCACCCCTGTTTCTGAGGTTACAGGTACATAGAGGCATCTCTTGCCTTTTCACATGGATTTTAGGACTTGCACTCAGGTCCTTGTGCTTACACAGCAGATGCTCTTAACCAGTGAACCATCTCCCCAGCCTCAACTTGTTCCTTTTAAAATTAGAGAAGGATCATACTGTATATTTGCCTTAAAACATGTATTTATTTATTTAGATGCTGGGGATCAAACCCATTGTCTTGTGAAGACTAACAATGTGCTCTGCCACTGAGCTGCAGACATGTGTTTGCTTTATATGTGAAAATAAATGGATAGAATTACAAACATCTGGGTAGGAATCATGGCTCTCTTATGACTGTCCATGGGAGAATATACAGGTGGAAAAAGGCCTGTAAAATTAAATTTATAAGTCCTGTTCAACAGAAATTGATTGCTGCACAGGGGAGATTAGTTCCTGTAGTGGTCATCTTGTAGAATACTTCTGTGAGAGTGAAATGAAAATTATCATAAAAAGCAAATGATCCTCATATCAGGAGGCTTTGCCAAGTATGACACCTTGTGCATTTTATGTGAAGTATCTGAAAATAGTACAGTATGCTTTTTAAATCCATTAATGCAGATACCTATCAGGTTGAATTGCAAGATATAGTATGTATTTGGGGATGAAGTACCTGGAAATATACTCTAAGAATAAATCTAAGCTGAAGGTTTTGGTAACTGCTTGTTTTCAAGAATAACTGTACATGGTTGTTAAGTGGTCTTCATTGTTGAGTATATGAGTTCCAATGATTTTTCTCCTTGCATTTATATTCCATATTCCTGAGGGGATAATGGTCTCTTTGAAGAAAACTTAATCCTGAGAACTATGATTCTTTGAAATAAATAAAAGAATTACAGACAATTCTCCAAGAATCTTTCTGATTCCTGAACAATGATTTTGGATTACCATTTCTTTTAAAAATTATTTCTAGTTTATGTATATGACTGTTCTGCCTGCATGAATGTTTTGTCTGTACACTGTGTGTGTGCCTAGTGCCTGTGGAGACCAGAAGAGGGCATTGGATCTCCTGGAACTGGAGTTAAAGAGATGGTTAGGAACTGCCACCTGGGTTCTGGGAATCAATCAAAGAGCAGCCAGTGCTCTTAGCACAGAGTCATCTCTCCAGCCCCTTCCAACAAAATTTTCTTTTGGTGTGTGGTGATGAAGTCATATTTAATTTTCAGATGTCAGATTTTGTCTGATTAGTAACAGTAAAATAAGATTTATCTGCCTTAATTGGATTACATGAAGCATCTGTAGGGAAATTTGGGTTTCAAGTGTCTTAATGTATTTACTGTCTCCTCATGAAGCCTGATAAACTTGAAATCTGTGAGTGACGTAGTGTTCTTTAGGAAGAAACAGTCAGAGGAGTCTCAAATACGGTTTTATTTTAACAGGTCAGATCAATCTTGTTAAGGGGAATTCCTCCTGTTTTTATCAGCAGTCTTAAAATTGGTCTGCCTGCCGCAGAAGAGTGTATGCCTGCAATTTTTAAAACAGCAAAACTTCATAATAAATAGGTTCTGTGTTCTTAATAGTCTTCTACTATTATCAGTCTTAGGGCACTTCAAAGTGTTCTTTATTTTCCTTTCCTTCTGTCAAAGAGTAGAAAAATGCAACTTGCTGCTCTCTGTAACATTGATTACTTAGCATTTATTTTGAGATGATCCTGCCTGGGTGGGTCATCCACCACAATGAAAGTTAATCTTTTTACTTTTCCCACTTGGAAATGTAAGAGAAGGAGTACAGCTACAGATCTCTTTGAAACCTGATAGTCTGATTTTTTGGGGGGGGGGTTGTTTTGCTAGAGGGTAGCTCAATTTTTTAATTGGAATGGAAATTAAAGAAGTGTCTTAAGCTGGATATAAAAAAGGGTTCATCTTAGTAAATATAAAATAAAAACAGGCAGAGAAAGCATAATTTTCATGAAATATTAGACTTGGAAAGAAATAATAGAGATCTTCTAGTCCAGCCTCCTACTGGTGAATAAACACTCATTTTGTGTTTATAGAAAAAACTATTTGATGTTGGAAACAGGAATTTGGGGTTGAAAATACTTTGTTACCTAATTTTTTGCTTTATCTGTTTGGAGTTTTTTTTTTTTTTTTTTCCCCTAATTGAGTTATATCTTAATTAAACCTTTGTATCCATAGAAACTTAAATACATATTTGTATTTAGGATGTTTGTAGGACTTTTCATTGAAAGGGTTATGAGTACAAAGATAGTGCTTTTACTTGGAGTGGAAGCAGCTCAGATGACTAGGTGATTAGCTTTTAGATCACTACTTGAATATTATGCAAGTAAGATAGATTTTAAAATAGTAGAAACATGCAGTTTTGCATTTCTTTTCCAGAAATTCCACCCTGCAAGTTCTGTCTGGGCCAGAGCATTTCTCACTTGTTCTGAATATTTTACCACAAATACACCTGTTTGGGTGTTATATTCAAATGCTTTTGTGATTATCTATAATGCTTTTGCAATTATCTTCTGTACTTTTGTTCGTAGCTGTTAAAAAAAAAAGGGAGAGATAATACTTATCCTAGTTTTGCAGTTTACAGAACGAAAGGAATGATGTTTGCTCTCTTGAAAAAATAAGAGTTGTAAAAGGATGTTCACTAAATATTGTGAAATCAGCTTTCCACCCAGGGAGCTAGGTTTGAAACTAGACTGTTGCTTCACTTCACAGATGAAGATGAGAGGTCCTTTACTTAGAGTTCAGCTGTGTCAGCCTTCACTATCCATTTTATCTTTGTTACTGATGCCATATTACATATTGCAGTACGAATACCTATCAGATTGAGTTGCCTTGATTTGAGCAGATTACCACTGATATAAACTTGGTAATGTAGACTGTTTTGTTTTCAGGACTGTGTATAGTTAATCCATTTTTTTGTGGGCGTAGACATGATTACTATGATGTAATCAGCATTGAGAGAAAAAGGAAACATTATATACAGTGAAGAAAAATAGCTGCATAACTGGCTGGATATATTACATTAAGAAGTGGGATGGTGTGGATGAGTCTTATTCTGTCAGCCCTGTTTCAGAGATCTGAAAATTGTCAATGCTTTGTCCATTGATACAAATATCTAGATCAGTCCTGTGTGGACTCTTAGAAACCACAGGAGTTGGATGTTCAGGAACAGTCTTGTCAAAATTCTCCATCTTGACTTGATACTCACCTTTGGAACCTCGAGTCATCAGAGCTGCAAAACGGTGATATAACATGATCTCAGAGGGTAGGTAGGATGTTCTCCTTTGACAGATTTCCCCAGTGCCTTCTTGCATTGCTGAGAGGAACACAACTAATTCAAAGTGTGGAAGATTCTCCTGCTGGAGCAGGGTAGCCAGAGGACTTGATGGTGTGATAGTATGGTAGTAGGTTAGCGGGAAGATGAAGAATGGACATTCCTCAGAACTGATGCCATCAAGGTGGAAGTCCACACTGGTCTGGTAGAGCTCACCATTTTCTTTTTCCTGATAGAGTACAGCTGAGACTCGAACACTGGTCAGAGGACTTGGCCGGGTGTTAGCCACTTGGAAGATAAGATTAGGTTTGCCATCTTTGTAGGCTACTACTGCTAAGTCAGTGAAGCGAATTGAGAATGCTCTATTTTTTGGCCGTGCAATCTTCGCCACAAAGGCACCTGAATTAAAAACCATTGAAATGTTTTTGTTTTTGTTTTTTTTGTTGTTGTTTTTTTTGTTTTTGTTTTTGTTTTTAGATTGGAAAACTTTAAATCTAAATACTTTTTCTGAATGGGAAGAGATGTCAAGTAGTTGCATATTTCTCACTTAACATTACACTGAGTTAGGAAATCATCCCATTGTTAATTTCAGTGAATCTTACTTAGCTGAATTTTTCAGAGTATGTATAACATTTCTATTAAGAAACAACAAAAACTCATGCTTTCAAAATGAGTAAGAAAAAATTGATTTGTTATGAAGAAATGTAAAACTGTATCTTGTAGGTTACAAAGTTCATTTTCTACACTCATTTTCTTACTTAAAAAAGTAATAGAAAAGACATTCAATGTGGTTACGACTGTGTAATGTGAAGTAAAGTGTAGGTTCAGAGCAGGATGATTTAGAAAAGGAGAAGGCTGGAAGAAGGAATGACACATTAAAGAATTTTTAACTTTGAAACTTCTAGAAGGCTTTTTTTTTTTTTTTTTGAAACTGGCTATAAGGTGATTAGTGTACCCTTTCAGTACATACACCTTGAGCCCCACCCCCAGCTGTAGATGAGGGTTTCCTAACCATTCTTGTTCCACAGAGTCTATTGGCAGGCTGGTAAAGCATATGCAATTGTTATAATTATGTCTTCTTAAGATTTATTTTATGTGTATGAGTGTTTTGTTTGCAAGTATGTATGTTCACCATATGTGAGGCCTGGTGCCTGAGGAGGTCATAAGAAGGCGTTATTGTAAGCCGCCACAAGAGTTCTGGGAACTGAACCTATGTCCTCTGTAAAAGAGCAACAAGTGCTTGTAACCACTGAGCCATTTCTACAGATCCCATAATTATGTTGTAAGTGCTTAAATGTTAAATCCAAATAGAGGAAGTTGAATATAATGAAATTCAGTTAATATTTGTAAAAATACACAGTATTATATATGCTGTACTAGTGCATTAACAAAATCTCACAGTGAGTTATACTGTAATTCTCAAGTGTTGTTATTTGACTTGAAATGCCTGATTCTGTTTATACCAAAGTTACTTATAGTGTGGGGCTATCCATCCATCATCTACCCACCCATCTATCTACCTATCTAATCACTATATAATTTAATATGCATATCATATATATTTGGGTATAACTTCATAATCGAAGAGAATGGCAAATTTAATTAGGGGTTAATGTAAAAGTTTAAACATTTTCCCATCTAAATATATAGATTGTCTTAAATTTATCTAAGAACTGAGCCAGTGTGAGCATTTTTACAGAAGTTAAGTGATTTGTTTAAGGTTGTAGAGCCAGTTGGTAGCACAATGGGTCATATTTCATGATGCCCAGCTTATCTTCTATTAATCTATTAGTGTGCTTCTTTTTAATTGTGTCTGTCACATAAAAAGAACTAGCCCTATTAGAGGGAAGAATCTTACATGTTACCAGACATATTATATTAGCAAATATTTATGGCTATATTCACAGTGGATTTTGTACGTATCTGTGACTTTAAGACATGGTGTTGAATGTAGTGCTTTGGGCTTACTTGTATTGAGTGAGTGGTATCAGAGGAGAAAGTTTTCCAATAAGAAAGAAGATAAAAAGTCAGATTCTTCTTTCAGGTAGCATAACGGTTAAAATTTGCTTTTAACATACACACTATATTATTTAGCAAAATAGTGTCTGTGAAAATTTACTTTTAGGCTTTTTCTTATTATTATTTTTGTATAGTATATTCCTGCAAGTTAATGACATATGGCCCTTTATTTCTTACATAGTTCCAGCATTATTTATGTATTTCTATTGTTTGTCCCTAGATTATTTCTTTTCTTTCTTTGGCATCACCTGCTTATAATACAAATAAATTATTTATAACAGACTTGCCTATAACCAATTACATACTTTATAAAAGACTTGTAGCATTTTTTTAAAGAAGACAAAAATAATTACCTGTGATAAAAGCCTCTAGCATGAGGCCTAGGAGCATTTGTATGGCAAGTAAGGCGATTGCACTTGGACAGTCACCACTGGGGTACATGGTACCATAACCAATTGTAAGTTGCGTCTCCAAGGAGAAGGAGAATGCAGCTGTGAAACTGGTGATGTACTTCACACAGATAGTGTGATTTTCAGGTGGGGCATCGTGATCCATTTCCAGATCACCATTCATCTCAGCTAGAATATACCAGAGCACTGCAAAGACAAGCCAGTGGACAACAAAAGAAGCAGAAAAGACCAGCATCATCCAACGCCAGCGCATGTCCATTAGGATTCCCCACGCATCCCGAAGATACACAAGACCTCTTTGAGCACCATCCATTTGAAGTGTGCTGTGGCCATCTTTTGTGACCATCCTCCGGTATCTTTGACTTAGGAGAGGAGCATTAACTTTACAATTACTGCTGTCCATCTCAGGCTATAATTCTCTGAAACAAGAATAAAATAGTTAGTCCTTAACCGACTTGGAGTTAATATTCATGAATTCTGAAGCTTTCTTACAGTGTTTACGTAAGAGGACAGTTACTGCTCAAGTCATTTGTTAACTAGTTGTGTATTACTTAAGGATATTTCTTATACTTTCCTTGAGTGACTGTCAAAATACCATTTGATACTTTCGTATTTTAAATATTTCTAAATTCTAAATATATTTTGGAATTCCAGAAGGTGAAGCTTATGATTTGCGCTTTTTTTTTAAAACACCTACATGTCATCTTTGCACAAATCCAGGCATTAAGTATTTTTTGAGTTAACTATTATTTTTAAATAACATTTTTATAATTTATTGATTAATTAAAAAGATTAAGTTTAGTTATGTAAGTATTTTACTCTATAAATAAGTAAAAATTATTTGGAAAGTTACTACTAGACTCTCTACAAATATTTTATTTTCTTGTAGTAGCTGGTGATTGAATCCAGAGCTCTAGGCCTTGGGCATGTTAGGCAAACATTCTCCATTGATGTGTAGGTCCCCAAGCCTCTGAATGTTTGGAAGCCAGACTTAGTGCTAGGGCAAGACTTATATTTATGTTAAGCTTTTAGAGATTCACAGATCCTTTTTATCATTCATTCATTGTGTTTGTGGGGTGTGTGTGTGTTTGTGTGTTCCATATTGTGCTTTTGAAGGGCAGAAGACAATTTGTGGGAATCAGTTCTTTTCTTCCACCTTGTGAATTTAAATTCAGATCATCAGGATTAACAACAATCACCTTTACCCACTAAGCCATCTTACTGGCCCATGATAGACAATTTTGATGCATTCCTTAGAATTAGCCTATTCAAAACTTTGTGAATAAGTTTTATTTTGCCCTTATGGGTGTATTAATATATTCTTTCTGTCCTCGATGGATGAATAGCTGTGGGGCATACACATTCTTGCTTCATACTAATTCTTGGCAGAGCGAGAAATTCCTGGCTGGAACTCTGGTAAAGCACTTGCCTAACATATATAAGGCCTTTGGTTTAACTCTCAAAGGGTACAACCCTTGCACTTCAATAAAAGACATCCTAACTAGATGTATCTAGATGGATGCCTCTTGTCCTTGGTGCTAGGAATGGGCTCTGGAGCCTGTGCATGTTGGGTAAGTTTTCTCCACTGATCCTCCTTCTAGCCTGAGTAGCTTTGAGACTCAGTAAACCAGAGAAAAAGCCTGAAGTATTTAACAAGCAAAGATAAATGTTAAAAGGTCAAATGACAGTTTTGAAAAGTATAATTTGTTCTCTTCTGTGAACAGTTTTCATGAAGGGTTCAGCTTTTCTCTATATTGTCAGTGAACATCTAATGTATGACCAACCTTGGACATGATAAGTATATATAAACATCAAGACATTTGTATAGTGACTATCAGGAACAAATCAGGAAAGATGGCCTTGCTTTCATTAAGGGTGCTTCTTTAGAAGGAAGATACCTTGAGAGTGCTTTGTACCCACTTCTGCTTCCCTCATCCCCACTCTCCCATTTTTGTTTCTTTAGGTAGCCCAGGCTAGTGAATCTGTATCTCCTGCCCCAGTCTTCTCAGTTCTAGAATTACAGCCATGTGTTATCAGACCTTGCTGCTTTCTTCCTTTTGAATGATACTTTGAGGAAGGTACTGGATCCACATGGAGTGAGGTTGCTTGGTTTGCTGGATCGGTCTATCTAGGGGCTCTGGGGTTTTATAGACTGTTTTTCTGTGTTATTGGGTTTGGACATTGGACAGCTAGGTATGTATGACTTTCCCCTTTGTCTTGAGACTGTTGTAATCTTTGGTTATATCTGGGCCATTCTTTCGTATTTTTTTCTCAGATTTGAGAGAGAGCTGATTGAACACTGGATAGTCCTCAATATAGATTAGATGGACATTTCAGTTTCATGTGGTAGACTTTAAAAAACAAAACTGTTCATGTTGTATCACTTACTGCCTTAGCAAGTTGTCATAACCATTGAGTGTATTTTTTGTTGTTTGGCAAGTGCTGACAAGTGGCCACACCTCAGCCCATATTGAATACTCCTTTTTTTTCTTTTCTAGATTCTTAAAATATTTTAAAAGACCTGTTCTCTTTTATTTTAGAAACAATAAACTCTTTATAGACACTGTGCTAGATGCTTTCATACTGTCCACTTCCCTCTTTCTCTGTGTTAAGAAGATAGACATGATTTTCTCTGTTTTTCATATGGAGCCACTAAAGTCTATAGAATGGCTAGAAATGATACATATTACATGAGGGCTTTGTATTGTTGACCTTGTCTGGCTAACAACAACAAAATCAGTTAATTTACTTTATTTTATTTTCTACAAGAAGCTGTGTATTTAGTATTCATGCTGTACTGTATTCTAAAGCTGGTTTCTGATGGTTCCTAGCCCCTTTAGTAGATGCTCTTCTTGCTCCTGTAATTCAGGTAACTAACTGAATCATGTCAGCTTCATACATGGCTCTTACGGTGGTAATGATTCATTATAGTAGCTGATATGTATTGTTTATCCTATGGTAGTACCCCAAACTCAAACAAAGTAGTAGTTGCTTTATTGTTGCTCATAATGCTCTTTAACTTTTATAGTAATAACTACTTATACCATTCCCATTTTCTTATTTTCATCTTTTGGCTTTTTTGAGACAGGGTTTCTCTGTTGTAACTCTGGCTGTCTTGGAACTCACTCTGTTGACCAGGCTGGCCTCGAACTCACAGAGATTCACCTGCCTCTGCCTCCCAAGTGCTGGGGTTAAAGGCGTGTGTGACCACTGCCTGGCTCCCATTTTCTCATGAAAGTAAGGTACAATAAATTTCCTGAGATCATAAAATTAGCAACTACTGAGTATTATTCCCAAGCATAGCCAAGTCCAAAATTAGTCTTAAAAACCAAAGCATTTGACCCCCTCTGGCCTTTTTGAGCAATAGTTTGTTTAAGAACCACTAAAGGCACTAGGGATGGTAGCACAGGCCTTTATAAAATCCCAGAACTCTGGAGGCAGAGGCAGGGAGATTTCCCAGCCTCAACTGCATAGTGAGCTCTAGGCCAGCCAGTACTGCATAGTGAGACCAGGTCTCAAAAAGCAAAAGCAAGACAGACAGGAAACCAGGAGCCACTAGAGAATATTAGTTCTTAGGAATGGTTATTAGGTTCAGACTTAGGATTTATAGGTAAAAAAAATCTTCAGTTAAGGAAGACTTCTTTTAAGACTTAAAAATTAGTACAATCAGAATTATTACCTTATTCTGCGAAACAGTAAAATAAAACAATTTGGAGAGGGGCATCTTATGCAGCATTGCCTTGAACATATTTTGCCAGAGAAGATGATTATTATTAAATATTGTTAACATGTTTTTATAAAAGAAATTTTAACATAAGAAGGAAGGCTATAAATAGTGAAAAGATAGCAGGCTTTGTTGTTCTTTCTTATGCCTTTGTGGGACTGGACGCTGGTATTTGAGCTTTTGGAGCCGTTGTCCTGGTGTCCTAAGGCCTGCCTACATCTCAGAAGCA
Source organism: Cricetomys ansorgei (assembly GCA_026225945.1). Classification (NCBI taxonomy): domain Eukaryota; kingdom Metazoa; phylum Chordata; class Mammalia; order Rodentia; family Nesomyidae; genus Cricetomys; species Cricetomys ansorgei. Next base: position 23,535,636 of record JAMJFZ010001796.1, read on the forward strand.
AAGAGGATTAAGTTGACCTGGAAGGAGAGCCTTTCTATGTGCACTTTCAGCACAGTTATTTTCACTTGGGTCTTTTTAGGATTGCTGTTGGTCTATGGTTTTTGTAGCAGTTTTTTCAAGGCCCTCTACAATTTCATTTTTTTCCCTCTAGCAACTAAATAACATGGAAAAAGCCATGGGCAGGGAAGTCAAAAGGCCAGAATCAAAACAGCGAAGCATTTTTTGGTTTTTGTTTTCCCCCACGAAACCTTGTTGACTTTTGTTTGGTATCCAAATTTTGGCAAGTAGTTGAGAGAAATAAAATTTTGATCCTCACCTAGTAGATTAACCTGATGCATTCTTATAATCAGTCACTGCTTTGTAGTGCAAAGAACACAGGATAGAGAACACGGCCTGGAGGCGCTGGCTCTGTGTGTACATAGCTCTGTCATTTTGGGCAAGCTACCATGTCCCCTTGGCCAAATATCATTAGGTTAAAACAAAGAATGTGGTTAAAAGAGAGATTAAATAACATGATCCCTTAAAAATCTTCTAGTTTGTAAGTTTATGCCTAGTTTTCTCATCTGATCTTGTTTCCTAAGGTTTCTATATGATTTTATATCTGCTTATATGATCTTTAAAAAATTTCATTGCTGTTGCCTGATGTCTGTAGGATTTCTCCCTTTCCCTTCTATTAAATGTCTGATGGGCAGACATTATTATATTTCCAAATAATTTTATATTCTCACAGACGTATGAGTGCATAAATGTCTGTCTCCTTCCCTCCCTCCACCCCCTCTCTTTTTGAGACTGGTTTCATACAGCCCAGGCTGTCTGAAGCTCAGCAATTGTAGCCAAAGATGTCTTTGAACTGATGCTACTACTTCTGTCTCCCAAGTCCTAGGATTACAGGTGTGTGCTTGTCTTGACTATGAGTGCATTTTGAATGCATTTGAAGTGCATTTGAAGCATTGCCTTGATTTAGACTTTTGTGCGATTGTCTTGAACTGATCACAGCAGAAAGTAGAATAGTCAAGTGGAAAATTTGTGTGTGTATCTGGGTGGGGGCCGTAAGATATTTATGCACTTACAAGTTGTTTGATTGGAAAAGTACTTCTTTTAAAAATGGTAGTTTGATAGCGTCTTTAATCACCAAAATAGCAGTGCTGCTTTGTCCATTAGGTGGTAGCCCTTAAACTTACATTTTCTATTGCTGTCCTTTTAAAGTAGTGCTGTATTCCTGTTCAACAGTTAAGATAGAGGCTGCACTTAGAAACACTAAATGAAAGCAGTGTTTGTTCATGCCTTATGCAAACACTTTAAAGGCTGTGTTGAAAGTCTCATAAGCACCTTTCCTGGCCCCTATAATTAGGGCAAACAATGTGAATTTTAACTCCATTATGTAAGCTCAGAGAGCAGTTCATATTTTAATTTTGTACATACAAAATCTATTTCAGTAGTAATTCTCTGCTTATAAAGAAATTTTAATGAGGATATACATCTTTTGTGGATTAAGAAAATTAAAAACAATGGTTTATTCTTTCAGTATTTAATTTCCATATGCTTAGTTTGGGTTTTTCTAATCCCATCAAAAAAAAATACATTCTATATTTTTAAAGCCACTGAATTTTATCTGTGATCTTTTCCCACTCATTTATATATTATAAGGAAGAATAAGTATGCATTTGCTAAAATAACTGAGAGCTAAACTTTCACTAATGCTTTCAGTATGGTTATTTGCCAATTCTAAAATTCAAGGAAAAAGAACAAAGAACAACTATGACTGTACAGTATAGATAATGTCTCCTTGTAAAATTCTATTGTAAGCAATCTTGCTCTGTTCCTATTTGCTGTAGTTTCCTTGCCTGTTCCCCTAAAGGAAAGAATAAGAATGAAAATTATTTCATGTACTCACCAGTTCTTTTGTGGTGTCAGCCTACCAAGTTCTTAGGAAAGTTAGCAGAGTCTTGTCTTTCTGATCAGGTGGTTTTAACCTACAATGTAGTTTGTAGGTTTTCTTCTTGGACTGGCTTTGCAGCTTACATTCCTGTGTTTATAATGTCGTGAGGGCTGGTTTCAGCTGAAGCTGATGTGATTGGTCACTTAGTCTGCAGGGGGGCCAATTAGCTCTGATCATGTGGAAAAGAATGCTGGTTTGTTAGGAGGTCTTTCTTTACCCAACACAAACCTTAACAACTCTGGAGAAAGCCTCCAGAACTGACGTGGAGAAGGGGTGCATATTTTTCCCTCTAATCAGGACCGGTTTTTAGTAAGTTTGCATAATCTTATTTAAGAGTTTATTTGAAAGTTCAAAGGGATAAAATTCCCTGCAAGATTTCCTTTCAGTCCTCTCTCCTTATATTGCCTTTTAAAGTGTGAGATATCTCTTTCACTAATCTTTTTCCACCATTTCTTGAGGGGAGATTTAGTTGGGTAAGGATGTTTAGGTATAATTGATGAGTTGATTTTTCTGGTTTTCTTATCAGATCCAACCCATCAGCATGGCTACTATTAGTTTCAGAACTAATAGGTATAGGTCATTTAGATACCTGAATCAGTGCCCCTCTTCTTAATTGCAAGGGAACAGACTTTGGTTTTTGTTTGGTTTTAAAGCTGTGTAGTAAGGTTTGACTAGGAATGTGATTATTTGAATGTGTACTTTTCTTTAAACAGTACCCTGTGAAAGAAGGAAAGGGCTTTCTTAAGGCTTGCTTTCATGATCCTTGGGGTGGGGGGTGTCTTGGTATGTGTGATGAAATAGAATACAACAATATTCAGGGTACATGAACTGTAACTGTACTGAATTTGTGTTTGCCTGGGAAATGTCAGCAATCCAGCTTGTAGCAGCCTCTACATGAGCTGAGAAGTATGGCCTTGTGTAATGCCTAGTGAGCAGTATTTTCTCCTCCTGTGTTAGCTGCCAATTTTAAAACTTTGATCAAATGTTACACATAAGAGGATCTGAGACACAAAGACAACATTTGTTTGAAGTAAAAGCTTGAAAAGGCCTGCTGGGAAAGTTATGAATGTAGACCAATCTAATGCTACTTAGGAAGGGAAATCCGACTTTGGATTCCTCTCCTTCCCTTCACAATCTAAAAAAAAATACATTAATTCCTTCTTTGTTTTATTAATGCCAGACATTTTAATACAAGTTTAGACATAGCACTAGTAACTTTGCCCTTCAGAACCAGGGAAGAATCAAGGTGAGATTCAGATTTAGAATTTATTCCTTACATGTGCTACTAGGAGTTTGTGTATCATTTTCCAGCTAACTGATTGAGGAAAAACACCTAATTGAAGCAACAAAAACAGTAGAGCAAGTAGTGGGACATTCTTTCCCAAGAAATTAGCACACTAGTGTATTTGCCACTGTCTTGAACAGTAGGTAAGGCAGAAAAGAATGTCATTCAACTTAGGGACCCCCCCCCCAAAAAAAAAAAACAAAAAGATTTTGACCGTATTGTGTGCTGTAGTCTTGAACTCATGATTCCTCCTGTTTCTGCCTCCCAAGTACTGAGAATACAAACATGTACCATCGTGCCTGACAGACTTTTTTCAATAATGTACTCTATTTCAGATTGTATTGACATAAAAATGATAAAGTAAATTAATAAAATGTCTTCACCAGGTGTGGTGGCTCATACGGATTCTTGTGAGTTTGAAGCCAGGTTCAGCTACACACACACACAACGAGCATGCACCCACATAATGACTTATATGAGTTAGTTTTCTGATCCTGGGTTGCTTCCAACTTGAAACCTTGCTATGGACAGTGATGATTACTTATGGTTGACTGTGGATGTTTTACATTGATTCTGGAGTTAAGCGTTCCCAAGATAGTTACATGAGCATCTAAATTATGAGTTGATGCTGTCAGCTTGGTTGAGGTGATATTGGTAATGGCACAAAAGAATTGCCACTTCACCCAAAACACATAGTAGGTATGCACATAGTAGGTAATTGGAGTTGGATCTAAAGCATCTTTTGTGCATGAGCATCAATGTTACTGTTGCATTGGTTGATTTGTTTTTTATTAAAAATTGTAAAGATTATACCAAGTGCCACAAACAAGTAAATTAATCTTTATTAGATCCAAATCTCTGTCCCTAAAGGTATTGATTGATGTTTTAGCGAATGTAGCCTACTACACAATCTACAAATAACACTTTAAAATGACAGAGGATTTGTTGGAGCGCAGTATCTTGACTACTCTCCCATCTTCTCCATCGTACTGTCTGCATGTATTTTTAATTTTGTGGTAAAAATACCTAGACTCTTTCGAGTTTTGAGTGTTGAGAGATAACAGTCAGCACACTGAGAGCATGGGAGCTGATGGGATGAGGACTTATGCCCATGGCTTGAGGTACTTTTTCAGGGACATTCTTAACATGCTGCAGCTTCTCTAGTCTTTGTTCAGCCAGAAGTGACTATGTTTTCAGGACTGTACTCTCCAGCTGAGCAGGGGTTAGGCTGCAGAAGTTTAGAGACTCCTTGTGTAGACTTTAAACTTCTATTTTCGCCACTCTGGAATTGTATTTATAAGTAAATACTTAGAGCAAGGGGAAGTAAGTGTTCGCACTTGATGGGATTCCCTTTCACTACTTAATAGAGAAATATAAAGTCAGTTGCTACAAAAATTTGCACATAAACAAGCTTCAAAGTCTGTCCCATAATTCCGCTTTTGCTTTTGGAGATTGGGTATTTGTGAGCTCCAAGTTTCACAGCTGTAGATTTTGTTGGCTGAGTGCCTCTGTGCTCCATCTGAAGTTTTCCATAAACACAAGTTTTGGCTGTGAGTCAAACACGCACACAGGTGCCCTTTTACCGCTCCTTCTCCTTAGGAAGTCCGCACAGTCAGGCCAGGCAGAAATCAGCGTTCAATTTTAACTTAATTTTTAAAGAATCCTAGTTCATCTTAAATCTTAATACATTAAAGGAGAAACAAGTATATACTGTCATTGGAGGATACTACTTGTACATAATATACTACATGCCTTAAGTGATTATGATGTAAGAACATAAAATATTCTGTAGGTAATACAATTTCCTGGTAAAAACAGTCCTATTTACTATATTGAGCAGAAAAAAATTTTAATTGATATCTTCCTCTCTCCCTCCCTCCCTCCCTCCCTTCTTCCCCCTCCCCTCCTTGAAGATCATAGACACCACTAAGATTCTGAAAACCTTAGACTGTTTGCCCTGAAAAACAAAGCATCCTTGGTCACAGCATGCTTCCAGTCTAGGGACTCAGCCCTGAGCTCACCTTTGATCGTAGCTTGGGAACAGCTGCTTTATCTAGTCTCTTTTCCAGTTCGGTGTGTGCAAGCCTCCCTGGTGACTGCCTTCCCCAGATATTCCAGGCAGTTTCTAGGTGTGTACCAGCAGACAGCAAGCATGAGGGCTGTAGGGGTAGGGGCATATTCCTATTGCTTGAAATATTTTTTTCAAAGAAAATTCTAATCTGCTGTAGTCTTTCCAGTCTCTTACTAGCCAGGAGCTGTGCTGTTTCCAGACATATATTCACAGACTGTTCCATTAGATTTAGATTTACTTTTAAATCATCTTGTTTATAAATTGAGTTTTGTTTTGTTTTGTTTCTTTTTTGTTTGTTTGTTTGTTTGGTTTGGTTTCTAGAGACAGGGTTTCTCTGTTGTAACTCTGGCTGTCCTGGAACTCACTCTGTAGACCAGACTGGTGTTGAACTCACAGAGATCTGCCTGCATCTGCCTCCCAAGTGCTGGGATTAAAGGTGTGTGCCACCATCGCCAGGCTTATAAATTGAGTTTTAAAAAGAAGTTAACCAGAGTGCTTCTTTGCTCAGCTTTGTCATAGTGCGGATATATTATAGAGAATAATCTGAGTGCTAAGAAGGGCCCATGTGGGTAGTCCTCATTGTAGCCCTGGCCACCATAGAACACACAATTATTAGACATGAAAAGAGCACAAGATAGCGTCTTTTAAACTATCTGAGAATAACTTTGATGTTTGTCATTTAAGTTCTGTCATGAATGCACAAATCTACCAGGTGTGGTGGTGCATGCCTTTAATCCCAGTACTTGGAAGGTAGAGGCAGTTGATTTCTTGAGTTCAAGGCCAGCTTGATGTATAGAGAAAGTTTCAGGACAGCCAGGACTATACAGAGAAACCCTGTCTTGTAATATTAAACAAAACAAACAAAAAAGAATACACACAATCTATAATTCTTTAAAAACTATTATACAAGTGAATCTCTTTGACATTTCCACTTGTTTACCCAAATTTATACAACCAGATACCTACTTTAATTAGGTCAGAAAGGATTCTACTAGTGCAATTCTTCATTCAGTATCAATTTTAGTTTAGTAGTATTTGAAAATGTATTTTTGGTACAGTTTGAAGCCACATTTTTCTTAAATTAAGCTCTAGAACAAAACTTCTCTATTGAAGAAGTTGTTCTTAACCAATGTCTTTTAGAAATACACATTTTGAAATGATTTCTGTGGAAATATTGAAGTAAACTTAGTTCTGCTTATGGATGTTGACAAGCCACCCCTGAGTTGTACCACCCGCAGCCCTTTTGGAGCTTGGCAGACTTAAATCCTAGATCTCTTCTTCCTGTTTTGGTTTTTCTAGACTTTCTGGCTCAATGAGCTTAGTTGTGAGTAAACCTCTGAGAGTAATGTTATAGAGATGGGTTAGGAGGTTGCAAGCTGAGGTTCTATTTCTGATTCATGACTCAGCTATGTGATCTTGGGAAACCACCCCACAGGTATCCCTTTCCGCACAGGAACAATAGAGGTGGTGAGGTTTAACTTAATCTCCTGTGGTTATTAAGATCAGGTGAACTATATCAGTGCATTGTATCAAATATAATGTATCAGGTCCTTTATTTCCATGTGTATCCCTGATCTATGGCCTAGGAGGCAGGTGCTGTGTTCAAGCCTGTCTTTGTAATACTGTGTGTTTAATTATTGTGTTTGTTTATGGAAGAGGCATCATGTTAACTTTCACTCAAGACTTGATGAAACAGTCAAATGATGAAGTAATACCATTTCTTTGAGGAAATACATGGTAGTAATCACAAAAGCTGAATATGATATATATCCAAAGAATCATACCTATTTGCTCAACAAAATTTGTGTATAAGAATGTTCATAAATGTACAGTTCATAATTGCAAAAAGCAAGAAACAGCATAAATTGGCAGCAACTGTTCATATAGTGAGATCCTGTATACCAATGTAGAAGAACAAGCTATTTTTCAGAGGTAGGTTAATATTCTATTTATATAAAGAAGTTCAGGGCTGGCGATATAGCTCAGTCGGTAATGGTGCTTACTGTGCAATCCTTATGACCTAAGTTAAATCCCTGGAGTCCATGTAGAAAGATGGAAGGAGATAACTGACCCTATAGAGTTGTTCTTTTGACTTCCATATGTGGGTTTTGGTTTGTGTGCACCCCACTCCCCAAATGGCAAAATTAAGAAATCAGGGTAGTGTATAGATTTGGAAGAACTGATTGTGTGTGTGTGAAGATTTTTGACAGCTGTTTTTTTTTTTTAAACTAAGGTGTTGATTTTACATAATCATTTAATGAAAACTCAGTGAAATACACATTTGTAATGAGTCCATCTAAACCGTTGAACTTCAATTAAAGGGTTGGTTTTTTTTTAAAAGAAGAGAGCCAGAGAGTGAGGTCTATTTATAAGTCATTGAGTATTTTCACCCTTTTATTTTGAAAATGACTGAGTCCTGAAGGTTGAATGTGGGATTGTAAGGACTTTTGTCATTCTGGGTTTCCTTGGTTTGCCAATAATTTGTAACTGAAACCTTTCTATTTCTGTTATTAATATGTAATATTTAATATGTGAAAAAGTATAAAGCAATGTTTAGATTATTCATAATAATTACCACCATGTAACTAAAATTTGAACTCCATTACTGGTTTGCTAATGTTCATGTGAATTCAGGCTTCTTCATATCCTCCCCTCAAATGCAAAATGTCTAGATATAATTGACCTGTTGGCATTATAGGAGATGAATAATCATAGAGAAATACTCGCTTTCAGAAGTGGAAACTGGGACTATAAAGCAGCAGGAGTGTAAATTTCAGTGACAATGTTACCCAGGCTCTGTGATTCTGGTCTGCACCTAGCTACCTGCAAAGCAAAAGCTGAAGGGTTAGTTGAGCCCAACTGTTAGAAGTGGATGGAGAACCTAAGTGCGGAGGGAGAATGCTAACCGTGTCTGCGTGTGTGTGTGTGTGTGTGTATGTTTACTGGGTATTAATGCTGGCCTAGTTATGTTCCCAGCTCATTTGCTCTTGCTCCCTCTCTCACGTGCTCTCTCACATGCTCACTCTCCGGGGTGCTCACCCCCTCACTCCTTCACTCTGGTTTCCATCTCACTGTGTAGTGTAGCTCAGGTTGCCTTGAACTTTTTGGCAGTCCAGTTTCAGCCTTCCAGTTTAAGATTGTAGAATTACTAGTATTACAGTGATTTTAATTTTTATTTAATAAAGCCTCTAATAGTTCTATTAGGAAAAGTGATAATTGGTGTTTGGTGAGTTCTGCATTTTGCCATTAGTGCTATATTGCTTACTTTGATATGTTCACTGTTCTCAAAAGCTCCAGGTAGAAAAGCAGATGATGAAAATGAGTGGCTTGATTAGCTCAGCCATCTGATTAGTTCTCACAACTCAGTATCATTTGTAACTTGGTAAAATTATTCCTCATTGCTTTCATACTCAGATACATTAAAGGTTTCTTCTAAATTTCTCTTTTGTAAGGGTAGCTACATTGTTCATGGAGCCATATAGCAAATATAGTATATTGTAAAGTATATTGACCTCCATTAATCTAAGCAGAAGAGCTGGGAGGTCTTTTCATGCAAGGAAAGAGTATGTCTGTACTTGAATCTATAAATTTGACTCAGTGTGCTATAAATTTCTGTTGAGTAATCAGGAGATTAACACTTGAATTCTGCTATGCTATTTAATAATATATTAGCATAATGGTATATGATTCTAGATAATTCCTGGAGGTTATTTATTGAACCTCAATGTGTTCAGACATAAAATGAGAAAATTAACTTCCTATACGAAGAATTGGAGATTCAGTCAGTTAAGTGAATATTTTTGGTCTTTGACTGTGTAATATAGATAACCTCAGAACTTGGCTGAATGTTTTTTGTTTGTTTTTTTTTGAGTTAAAGTCTTACTTAGCCCAGACTGATTTCAGTCCTTTATATGAACTCTTGATCCACCTTCCTCTACCTCCTGATTACTGGGATTATGCTGTGCTACCATGCCCTGTGTGAATGAATGGTGTTCATGTCTCTACTTTGGAAGTAAGAAGTTAAGGAACAGCTTCATTTATTGGCTAAGTGGCTTGGGCTCTAGTCTCATGAGACAGTAGTAGAATTGTCTGCCTACTCTAGGCATGTTAAGATTCTTCGGGTTTGGAGCACTTTCAACCTTACATTTCTGGAAGTAAAGAGCCTCAAGGCTTTGTAATGTGAGCTTTGCCATAGGTACCTTGTGGTAGCTGGCTTTCTTTAGAGAATGTTTCCAAGATGCTTGAAGAGAGAGAGGCCTTTAAAATTCAGAGCTGGACATGGTGGTACACAGCTTTATTTAATCCAAACATTCAAAAAGGCAGAGGAAGGCCAGCCCAGTCTACATAGTGACTTCCAGAACAGCCAGGGTTACATAGTGAGATCCTGTCTCCAAATTTAGATTCAGAAGGTGTATCATTTCAGATATATTCTATTTTTTAGTAGTAAATTCAGCTCACCTTTAAGGGAAGAATATTAAATAGATGACAGCAGGTGGGCATTAGTGGGAGGTTTCTGGAAGCTGGTGACCACAGCAACAAGTGCGTAGTGATGTCCTCTAGCAAATAATGGAAGACCTTTCTCCCTTCTAAGAGTTGTTTTTTTTTTTAAATTACATTTTAGACCTCTTCCCCCCTTCTCTCCCCCCCGCGCTCTCTCACACACACACACATACACACACCGTGTGTGTATTTGTATTTGTAGAGGTCAGATTAACTTGTGGAGTGTTAGTTCTTTCCTTCCATCATTTGGGTCTCCGGGAGTCAAACTTAGGTTTTTAGGTTTGATGGTAAGTACCTTTACCCACTGAATTATCTAGCCACCCTTATCCTAAAATGTTTATTATTTAGTTAGATCTAAAAACCATGCGGACAGACGGCATGTTAAATCTTAGTCTGTATAAAATATAAGAAGATAACTAGAAACAAGGATTTTCCCATTGGATTCCTTTTTTAAAAACCTTTTGTTATGGTTTAATTGAAAAGATTTGTCACCAAGAGAATGTGTACCTGTAACTGTTGCAGACGGAGGGTTTCAGTACTCTTCATTTTCAACTCTTGAGATGTGTGATGTTCGGAGTTATGTGTTATCACATTATCATATACAGTATGAAATTAAGGAATGTTTGTATACTTGACAATTATCTTCTTTTAAAGTGCCAGTTTAGTTTATTTTGTCCACAATTTTTTAAATCATTAATGTAATTCTTATGATGTTGTTAGACAACATAGCTTTAAATTCTGTCCAAAAATTAATTTGCCATATTCTTATATTGCATAGTAAATAAGACTTTATAGCACACAGCTTTCACTTCAGAATTTCCAACCTTTTTTTTTTTTTATTTTAATTAAAGTGGCTGAAATGTATATATTTCCTGATTTGGGAGAATCACCTAGTTGGTTATATAAGTTAAGGTATCATATAATAAAACTGTCATTTTAAAAAAGTATAAGCTGATAGGGAAAAATTGGCAAGATGCACTACAGAATAGTAACATTATAACTCCTCAGGGGACGTGTGTAGGAGTTACATGTACATGACTAAATACACATTTTAGAAGATTTTATAAGAAACTAATGATGGCTGTTCTTAGTTCTGAGGACTAAGTCTCTGTAGAAGGGAGATTGGTTGGATTTTCATTCTATGCCTTTTTTTGGTAAAGGATTTATTTTAATATTTTATGTAAAAGAGTGTTTTGCTTGCATGTATGTATGTGCGCCACATGAATATCTGGTGTCTGCACAGATCAGAAGAGGGTTTTGAAATGCCGTATGTGTGTTGGGATCAGAACCAGGATTCTCTGTAAGAGCAACAAATGCACTTAACCTCTGGACCATCCCTCCAGCTCCTCATTCTATTATGCCTTTTAAATTTATACATGTTATTTTTGTTTAACAAAAAATTGCCCAATCTATGAACATTCAGCTTTAAGAAAAGTGTAATAATTGTGAATGTATGCAGTTAGTTTATTAATGCTTTTTAAACATTGGAAGGAACAGAGGAAAGTTTGATTTGAAGTACTACTTGTTTTTCAGAATCTTTACTGGTAAGAGCTCATGTTAACTTGCCATATTTTCTTATTTTGTTTATAGGGAGACCAAATTTTGAGGAAAGTGGACCAACATCTGTGGGGAGAAAGCATGAATTTATACGGTCAGAAAGTGAAAATTGGCGAATCTTTAGAGAGGAACAAAATGGAGAAGATGAAGATGGAGGTTGGAGATTAGCTGGATCAAGAAGGGATGGAGAGAGGTGGCGGCCTCACAGTCCTGGTAAGAGTTGTGTTGCATAAAGCACAAAGAAGCTGAAATAAGAGCTTGATTAAAAAACATTTGGGATTTAATAGAAAAGGAAAATAGTTTTAAAAAAGAAATCATTTATGTTGCTGCAGCCGTCCTGTTCCTATGGAAACACTTCAGCAGAACAGTTCCCCACACATCCACTCAGCTGATTGAAATCACTCTTCTGTGTTCCTGGGGCGAATAGTCTGCTCTAATAGGAAGCACCTGCCTGCATCTGCAGTACGGGGGAGGGTTTCATTCAATTTGCCTACCTCAGTCTTTTAATCTATCTGTACCTTTCCTTAAAACTTAATAGGGGGGATTTTAAAAAAACAAACTTACAAATGTATAATTATATGTTTGGAATGAATGTGTGTTGTCTTCATGGGTATTTTTCCTGAACAAGAAGGATTGTTTTTCTATTCTCCTCGCCCTCCCTTGAAAATGTGATTTTTTTTTTTCCTCTTATTGAGATATAAACTTTAAACTCAGGTCAGAAATGATCACAAGTTTATTCTTTTGTCCTCCTGACCTCTAAAAGAGAACAAGAATAGGAATGATTAGTTAGTTTCTAATGGTTCAAACTGTTCTTGGGCATTAGCTATGCTAATAATTAAAGACACTGGTGCTTTGTGAAGCTGCTTTTCTGCTGAACTGCTGCTCCCATCCTCATGATGCTCAGATGTACTGTAGCTTGAATCGTGGGGTCACACAGAGAATATGTGTCTGCCCTCTGAAGCAGAATATCAACTATATGCCAGAGAAGCTTACCTTAGTAGTGGGTACTATAACAATGTAAGTATTTTTCTCTTTTTAAAGTCAAGTTGTTAGCCAAATCTCTAGCCTAGTCTGACACACAGTAGCAGATATTCAGTTTGTTTTTGAATGGTATGTAGATAGAAACATAATGGAATTAAGGTAAAAGTATGGTGAATATACCAAATATGCCAGTTCTTCACAGCTGCCTCTTGGGTAGGTTTTCTGTCATGAGAGGGCATTGTTTATATCATAGGATCTAGGCAGTGCTCATCAGTCTGTATCCTAGGCAACCAAGTGTCATAATTCTCTTGAAGGCATTGTGGCATTTTGTGCTGAGCTTGCCTGTAAGGAGAGGGGTTGTAGACTTATGTTCCCAACAAGCATTCAGTGAAGAATGGACAGAATCTGGGCTGAAGGAGAAGAGAAATTCCAGCTAATCCAAAACAAACAAGGTGAATGTTTTGGAAGATGAACAGTGCTTCTGAGCCCAAGTGTGCGATGTTGAATCTATTAAAGGGAGTTAGGTCAACTTTTAGTGTCATTTTCTACTGTTGTCCTCCCCCAACAGCTTAGAATTTGGTCATACAGTGTTCTGCCTCATCTTTTCTAAATATTTCTCCTTCATTTGTCTTTCATATTAATTTTGTCTTCAGCTCCACAATCTACTCCTGCTCCCCTTGTCATGTATTTTTTTAAAAGACGTTTTGGGGGATAAAGATAGATCTCGGGGTGGGGGCACGCTCTTGTGCTTTTAATTTTTTTAAAGACTACAATTTAACTTTTAAACCTGGCATATTGAAAGTCTAGTTTGATTATAGGTTAACTTCCACCTTTTAGATTACAGTTAATCTTCTTTTAGAATTTGAGTAAAATTTTAAATATAATATTTTAAACTGTCTTTTGAAAATGTCTAACTCTATTCTAGATGTAAAAGCCCATAAAGCTGTGGTCAGCCTTAATGAGTTGTCTGCCTCACTTGCTACATTTAATTTCATGAGCAAAATATTACTAACTCTTGGTAAGACAACTTATGGGATGTAGTTTTACTAAAGCAGGGCTCACAGCTGGATATAGCTGGAGATAGGGCTCAGAGGATAAGGAAGCCTCCACTCTGGGAGATGAACTTAGGAAACTCAGTAAGAGGGAAACAGGAGCTGAGTGCCTAGAAGGATAGATTCCTATCAGTGTGCATACTTAGACTGTTTAGAAATGATAGCAGTGGACAGCCGACTCTGGAATCCAACATTTGATCATGAAGGCTCCTTTTGAGTAATGGCTCTAGGCTTACATTTAAACAATGAGTATATAAAATTCTGGGTTCTCATCAGGTGTAAATGTTTTACATATGGGAGGATCTGTCTTGTTTTGAACATCTTAAGTGACAACCTGTATTTGGCATCTTAATGTTTTCCACAATGTTTTTTAGATTGCTGGTTCTAGCAAATTTGGTTTCAGGAGTAAGAGCATTTCACTCTGGCCTCATTTCTCCCCTGTATCTCTCAACAGAATGAGAGTCAAGACTAGAAAATTTATACAAGTTAAAAACCCACCTTTTTACAACTCTTTCTGATACGGGTTGGACAGATGTAGCAAGAACTTCCCTTTTCCTTTTAGAAGACTACTTCTGTCCTAGAAAAATACCTTTGAGTAGGCAGTCTCTTTCTGTTGCAAAGCAGATTCAGTGGATTAAGAATATCCCTGGTGGTGTTAGGAAGAAGTATGAGACAAGGAAAGAAGGAAGGGAGGAAGTGCGCTACTGTGGGAAAGCAGCAGAGGATGCAGAACTGGTCGGCTCTGCTTTGCCACTGAGCCAGTTACTTTTGTTGTTAGAAATTAGGAGATTTGCCATATAAAATCTCTTGCATCATAATCTGTCAGTGCTGAATTTAATTTTTTTTGTTGGAGTTCAGAATTACAAGTGAGAACCTAGCACTAGTGATTAGGCACAGTGAGTTTGATATTATGAGTTGAGACAGAGAGCAGATACAATTCATAGAGTGTTTTTGTGGGAAGAAAGGAACTGCTTTAATACCTACCAAAAAGAAAGCATGAACTTCAGTATAGAAAGACATCACCAGTACTCTCTTAAGTCTTGGCCAGGAGTAGGCCATATAATCAGCACTCATTGAGTGCCTGATTATTCAGAGTGCATACTTTGAGTAAAGTATCATTTCAGTGTGCTTGTTCTAAATTTATCTTTGAAAGCTTGGCTTTGTAACATGCCGCATTACTTTGAAGGTAAAAATCTCTGTTGTCACTTAGTGACAGTAAATGCCCTAAACATTTACTCAGTTCACCTAATTTTGTCTTCAGAAAGTTGATCCATTAAAATTTAGTTGTAAGTATAGTTGTCTTTACTTCCTACCCATGTTTTTCTTTTTCAAATACTGTCATGAACCTTTCCTAAGGTTTCTGTCTCCTCCTCCTCAACTCAGATGGCCCTCGTTCTACAGGCTGGAGGGAACACATGGAACGCCGCCGGAGGTTTGAGTTTGATTTTCGAGATCGAGATGATGAGCGGGGTTACCGAAGGGTGCGCTCTGGCAGTGGGAGCATAGACGATGATAGGGATAGCTTGCCAGAATGGTGTCTAGAGGATGCTGAAGAAGAAATGGGCACGTTTGACTCTTCTGGAGCATTCCTATCTCTAAAAGTAAGAAATTTGTTTTAAATGCCAGTACAGGCACTGATCTTACACCAAAGCCAGATATGCTGGTGACCTTTGGTTTTATTTTCTTACTACAGAAAGTGCAGAAGGAACCTATTCCTGAAGAGCAGGAAATGGACTTCAGGCCTGTGGAGGAGGGAGAAGAGCGCTCTGACTCTGACACCAGCCATAACGAAGAGGCCAAAGAACCTGATAAGACAAATAGGGAAGAGGGAGAAAAAACAGACAGAGCAGGAGCCGGTAAGGCCCATTTTTGTTTTCTTGGATCCCCGTTAAACAGAAACCTTCCTGAGTTCATTTAAGATTACTTTACATTCCAGAAGCAAATGAGGAAACGCCCCAAACGCCGTTATCATCTGCTAGACCAGGTACCCCTTCAGATCATCAACCTCAGGAAGCACCACAGTTTGAGAGGAACGATGAACCCAAAGTTGAACAAATGGAAGAAGCTGAAGAAGAGAATCAAACAGAAAATAGTCTCCCAGCCAAGGTCCCCAGCAGAGGGGATGGTATGTATTTGTGAGAGTAGATGCTAAAATGGGATTCTGCTGAGGCTAGTGGTCACTGGTGTAACAGCTTTTACTTTAACCTCATGGAACTGTTTGCAGGAGTTGAATGATTAGAATAGGTATTATTACCAGTAAATGCAGTCAGATGTTGCTTTCCTCTCTCAAAATTAATGAGAACAGGGTTAAAATCTTCAAGAGTGGGGATAAGAACCTCACTTCCTAAGATGATGTAGCTGTCTTGATTGCCCTCGCACATTTGGTTAAGCTCCTATGTACTGGTTGGATTCCTTCTAGTTTCATATATTCAACTTCACACCAAATGCCATTGTCCCAAGGGAACAGAAATAGCACCCGGGCCAGTCTGGAAGCCCATCATCACCTTTGCTGGGAAGCAAGTTTTTACACATCTCCTCTAGTGTCGACTATATTTGCTTGGCTCATACACTTAAAAGCACCATTACATTGTAATGGCTGATGTTGCAGGATTGGATTTGGCTACCATACGAATTTGTACTTATTAACACAGGCTGCTAGACTTCATCCGATCTAGCATGTGAGTCCCTTGCAGTTTCAGCATCAGACACTTTATCTCCTCCATGGTGTACTCATTAGGTCTTGATTTGTGCCCTATTTTTTGTGTTTGTGCCTCTCTTTATAGCTGAAACTTTATTCCCTCCTAGTTAGGTTGTTGACTTCTGATTCTTAGTAACCAATGCTATTATATAGTCAACATAACAATGTTACATGTCTATACCTAACAAAACAAAATTATAAAGATTGAAGTCCCCCCCCCCATTACATTAATATATTGAGGACTTGAACCAAACATTTGCTTTCAATCTTGAACAAATTAAGAGATAACTGCATCTACATATGTGTCGTGGAACTTATACCTCTCTTTTTCTTTTTTCTTAGATAGTATTTTCTTTGACAATTTCATGTATATATATACAATGCATCTTAATCTCATGTACCTCCCAACTCACTCCAGGTTCCTTCCCCAACACTTCTCCCTTCTGCCTCACATCTTTTTTTTTTCTAATTTAAATTTAAATAATCCGCTAAGTGCAGTTAGGTCTGCCCACATGTACATATACATGAGGCCGACCTCTGGAGCATGTACAGTCCAGAAGCAATCATACCCCTAAAGAAAAAAAATGATTTTCCTTCCTCAACAGCCATCATCTGCTAATTTTTCAGCTAGGGGAAAGATTTTTGTGTCTTGAGACCTCTTTGATTTGTAGAAGTTGTTTCTTGGTTGTTTTGTGGCTAGTAGAGAAAAATCTTATCCAGGAGACTATGGAGTCCAGTCTAGATGTGTATATTTTGAGAAAACTTAGTAGATGTGTATTGGAGGTTAACATTCCAGATGTTTAGTCTCTAGTTAAATAGTGTGCCTATCAAGAGCCCAGAGGAAAAACGAGACTTTACTATTAGCAGACCCTTGGGATGTTTTAGGAGCTAGGTAGTCTTCAAAGAAAACCTTGGAGTAGGAAGTAATATTTTGAGGTATAGATAAAGCTGAATTAATTGAGAGAACATTGTAGTACCAGGGAACAGTGAAACTACTAAAGTGAGAAAATGGGACTGATTGATTGAGTCATAGGCAAGAATAAACTGTTGCTGCTGCTGCTGCTTAAATTTTTTTATTACATTTATTCATCTGTGTGTGTGTGTTTGTGTGTTTACATGCACATATGTACCTATAAGTAGAAATAAGAGACTAACCTTCAAGAATCACTTCTCCCATTCTACCATATAGGTTCTGAAAATTGAGCTCAGACTGACAGGTTTTTTTATCAAGTACCCCCATACCATTGAGCCATCTTGCTGTCCCCTCAGGGTAATCCCCTCCCCCTTAAATATAGGTACTATGTATGCTAAGAAGTTTGATAAAATATGGTTGGACTTCAGATTTGATAGCTTTGTGTAGGGTATCTCATGACTTTGAGCTACTTACTATGTGACCTGCTGAACTTCTGAGTAGTTACAATGAGGTAGGCAGTGTACACGTAGAGTGAGGTGGCAGCAGATGGTATTTTAGTCAAAAATTGACAGACTTAGTTATTAATTGTATACATCAGGATGGGAAAGAGGCAAAGATAGCTGAGGTGGCTCAGAAGATTGGGTACCAGGAAACAAATGAAGAGTCCATTTGAGAGAGAAATGATTAAATTCAGTTTTGAACATTGACTGTGAAATATGAAAGAGAATGAGAGTTGACCAGAGCGAACTTGTAAATGAGGGGTCTATTGCTGGATGGGAGAAGTTTTGGACTAGAGAGATAATAAGAACTTAGAGTTCAAGTTGGGTCCATTGTAGAGGGGGTATCCTGTCTATCAGGTGTAGATGGTGGTGATGCAGAGGCAGCATGTGTAGTCTGAACTTTAAAGTTTGGCAATGCTTGAGAGGAGCAAGCATTTGAAGAGACTCTGTGGTTGAACAGCCAAGATTTTAAAGGAGAAACTATAGTTTGATTGAGTTACACCGTCTTCCACACTTGTTTTAGGAGCCTGCATACTACTGAGAGGTCTGAACTAGGAACCAAGGCAGAACCACTTTTACAATTTGTAGTCTTAAGAAAAACACCCTGCACTGTTGAGAGAGACTCTTACAACATACATTGTATTAATTATCACTTGAAATAGGTACTTAAAATGTTTTCAATAAAACATCTTTCCATTTTGATGAGACATGTCTTTGAGAAGCTTTGAGCATCTTAATGTCTCTTACTATTTAGAGGCCTGTTACAAAGAATGGATTAGACTGACTATTGCCTCTAACTATTGGATAGATGGTATCATGACATAAGGTAGACCCTTAGGGACCTTTAAGCTCTCTGTCATTCTAGGGAGAAATACTACATTCCTCCATAAGAAGTAGCTTCAGGATTGACATCTCTCTTGGGCCTACACAACAGACTGCTCAACTGAATAATGTAGAGTTAACCTTGAGAAATTCCAGATTTCTAAGAACATTCACTACTCTACATTCTTTCCCTGTAGAAACGGTGCCTGCCTCCCAGCAACCCTTGACACAGCTTCCTCCAGACACAACCTCTCCTCTTCTTATCCTTCCACCTCCTGTTCCCACTCCTAGTTCTGCCTTACGGCCAGTTGAGACAGCAGCCATCGAGGCTCCTGGTCTGGGCAGTGTTTCCACAGAGCCAGATGATGAAGAGGGTCTCAAACACTTGGAACAGGTAAAATTGGTGTTACTTTTTATCATCTCCCCTCAAACCCTTAAATTAATATCCCAATATAGAAGTTTTGTGCACTAGATTTTAAATACTGGAAAAGTTGTTTGGTTATTTAATGTTTGTGTAATTGTCTTTCAGATCATTTCATGCTTTTAAGTTTCTGCTATGTAGTAGTCATTATGTCAGGTTATTTTCTGCTCTTCTGAGACTGCCCTTAGCTGTTTTCTTTTCTTTTCTTTTTGGACATTAATGGAATGCTAAAAATGGTGAATACAAGCAGCTGTGGATGGTCCTTGTGTTTTTTTACTTCAAGTATAGCAGGGAAGTTAGTTAAAAGCCTCAGGATGTTAACATTCTTGTTCTTGTCTATGTTTTCCTAAAACTGTGTGTAATATTGTCACATGTAAAATAGATGATAGAGTTGGTTTTCTACAAAAATGATTTTTCTTTCCTTCAGATGACATGGTTATAAGGAAATGTAAAAGGAAGGAGTAATGACACATTCGTGAAACTTGTAGAATAACTTACTTGTAATTGTATTAATTGAGTCTTTTGTTCTATTAACATCTTTATACAAACATGTAGGTTTGTGAAAACAATCTAGAGTGGGCCAACAGCACATTTTAAAACTTATTTGAAGCCTGGATTTTGATCCATACCAGTTTGTATTTCAATCCAGTTGGTTTATTTTGGTTCTTTGATCTATATTTTTTTCTCCTATAAAATGGGATCAGATTGTTAAACGTCTTGTTCCTTGCATGTTGTCTTTCATGGATCAAGTAGTCCAAAAACTGTTATCATTATTATTAGATGTATAATAATAATTCAGGATAATTTGTTTCCTTTATCCTTTTATCTTCTCTAACTAGCAAGCTGAGAAGATGGTGGCTTATCTCCAAGACAGTGCACTAGATGATGAAAGATTGGCATCAAAACTGCAAGAGCACAGAGCTAAAGGAGTATCGATTCCACTGATGCATGAAGCAATGCAAAAGTGGTATTACAAAGACCCTCAGGGAGAAATCCAAGGCAAGTGGCCTGTGTGCACTTTAAATACTGAAGTGTCTGTGCTTTAGCTTCTAAACTAGTGATTTTCCAGCTAGTGCTCTGTTGTTGATATATCTTTTGATTCTTTGGTGACCAAAGATCATAAATGTATTATTTTAATTAAAAATTTTGGGGGGGATTTCTAGATAAATGACTCAGCAGTTAAGCACTCGGTCACCTTCCAGAGGACCCAGACTTGATTCCCAGCACTGACACTGTGGCTCAGAACCATCAAGTTCTAGGGAATCCCACTTTCTCTTCTGACTTCTGTGGACACCAAGCGTGCAAGTGGTGCACAGACAGGCAAAACACCCATTTACATTTTAAAAACATTTTTTAATGCCTAGAAAATATTGAATTAATCTATATGTTCTGTAAATTTTTATGTATAAAGTATTCCAATAAAGAATGCTATTTTTTTTTTCTCAAGGCCAGATTTAGTCTAGTTGGGTAAATGATTTGTAATTTGCCTTAATTCAGTTGATTATTGCTTGTATTTTATATTTTTATCCCACAATCATTAATCTTCATCAGAATATAACAAAAATTGGAGAATGTTTAGTTCTGTGTATTTATATTCTCTAAGCGTCAGTGATGCAAAGCTATCAAATATTAGCTATTCTGTGCATCTGACTTTTTGACACGTACCTAAGTTGTTGCAGAGGGTGGGACAGTTATGCTGCTTACAGTCATTAAAGCATTGATGACAATTTGGGATATGTAAAAGTAGAGGTTAGTCAAGAATGAAGCTCAGCAGCAGAGCACTTGCTGAGAATAAGCAAGGTCCTGGTTTTTAATCTCCAGCTCCATGAAACAGAACACTGTATATCAAAACTTATTTTTGTTGTATGTAGTAAAAAAACTATTTGTCACTCTTTGAGGTAAGCTAAGATACTATAAAAATTTGTATGAACATGAGACCAAGGGAATATATTTATCTTTGAGCTTGACAAAATTCTCATTGCCCTTGTTTTTAGGTCCCTTTAACAATCAGGAGATGGCCGAATGGTTTCAGGCAGGCTATTTTACTATGTCTTTACTGGTGAAGAGAGCATGTGATGAAAGCTTCCAGCCTCTTGGTGATATCATGAAAATGTGGGGAAGGGTTCCTTTCTCTCCAGGCCCAGCTCCTCCTCCTCATATGGTGAGTATCTTTCTGCTGGCCTGGGATACATAATAGATACATGAGTACTTGTTTCTTTTTGAATGACAACCCAGGGTTTCAGAGGAGAAAAGAATGGTTGTTAGTCTTTCTCTTTACTTTCTTTGAAAGTGTAATTCTGGCTGGCCTGGAACTTGCTCTGTAAACCAAGGTTGGCTTTACATTTGTGGCCCTCCTGCTCCTACTGAGTTGCTGGGATTATAGGCATGAGCTACCATACCAAACCCGGTAGTTTCATAGAAGGAAACTAAAATGGTAATGGATCTTTTTGAATGGGAGAGTTGTATCCTAAATAGTAATGACCCTTTCAATTATTATCGTTCATTTGTGTGCCTGCACTTATACACTATGTAAAATCTGCCAGTGGCTTTCTAGCTGATAAAGAATGAGACCAATATCTTATCCTGACCTAACTACTAGGTCCTTCATGGTCTGCTCCTTCCCTTTCAAAGTTCATGTCAAAGCTTTTATCTGCTGTGTTTCAACATGGTTGCCTCTGTGAATTTCTTATTATCTTTACTTAAAATACACATTTTTTTTTTTTTTGCCCTTCTTATCTCCATTTCTTTCTCATTTTCTGGCTCATAAAATTTCTTATATTTGAAGCATGTTCTACAATAAGTGCCACTAGTGTTAGGATATTTTGAGGGCCTAAGCCTTTAGCTGGGAAATACTTTCTTTTGAGGCTGGCGTTTTTCAGTAGAGTTGCTAGTGGGGGGTGGGGTGTGTGTCTAGGTATATGTCTGTCTAGGCTTTCTGTGTTTTAAGTTGGAGTGAATAGTGGCTGTCCATTCATAAAAATAATCATATTTATTTTAATGTGAATACTGGATTTCTTCAGTAATCCACCATTGACTTATTCAAGTATATTGAGAGCTACCGATCACATTTTCATGGTAGGTTTTTGATAGGTGAAGATGAATGTGATACATCCTTTGTCATAAAAGGATTGTGAAGGCAAGCTTGCTGGCCATCATGTTTTCTCTTTGATGGTTCAAACATCATATTTGAAATTTGTTTCTTTTAAATCCCAAGAGCAATTAACAGTATATATTATAGGTTTAATTTACATAACGAATTTGAGTCTCATTTCCTGTCTTGAAGTTGAGACATACATCTTTCATGTGTCAGGAGCTAGAAGCTGTTCACTTGGTTCTTGACATGTTCTTACTCCTTGTCCATTTCCCAACTTGTGTCACAGGAGCTAAGCCTCAGTCTGTACCCTTACCCTGAGTAGCACTGATAAGAAGAGAGCTGACCTGGTATTCTAAAACCCAGGTTTTTGAGTGAAGTAGTGACTAGATCTAGAATACCTTACTTCGGATGTCTTCTGAATTTAGGATGCTTCCTGCCCTAACATATCATGTATCAGATGCTTTATTTCAGACTATAATCAGTATGTAAGAAACATACAA
The DNA here is from genome assembly GCA_026225945.1 of Cricetomys ansorgei. Taxonomy (NCBI): domain Eukaryota; kingdom Metazoa; phylum Chordata; class Mammalia; order Rodentia; family Nesomyidae; genus Cricetomys; species Cricetomys ansorgei. Next base: position 23,557,969 of record JAMJFZ010001796.1, read on the forward strand.
ATTCATACATGATTTACCTGGGTTTATAGTCTGTTGTCTTTGGCTTTTATTTTTATTATTACATATACTTTCCTTTGTCTCTATTTTAACTTTACAGAACTAGATTCTTGGCCAAGTTACTGAAGTTGATTTTGAAATATAAAGGAAATACTACAACCTGTGTTTTCCAACTTACACTGTATTAATAGCAATAGAAATAATTTGAGGGAGCAGTTACCAAAGATTTTTTTTTCTTATTTTCAACATTTTAAGGATATTTGTACCCTGGCTTTATGAATTGATTATATGCTAATTCAAAATTCTATATCATCCCATCACCCATTAGGTCATTTTACTTTTTACAATAATATCCCTTTTCTCTGGTTTCTATATGATCTTTAGAACAAGCCACTAAGATTTGGAGTGCTGGGTAGTTTCTCAGGTAAAATTAACAGCTCTGTAGAACACTGTTCAGCATTTAACTCGAAGTAGTAGAGGATAGCACCTGCTGAATACGGACCTTTTGTGGCTTATGCTGGAAACACCACCTTATTCCACTAGGTGGCATTGTTTAGTTTTAAAGATGGTCGGGGGAGGTTGTTAAGGGTTTGAAGGGTGAAAGGTTGGAGTAAAGAACTAAAGGTTTTGGGTTTGCTGTGTTGTGTCAGGTGTGTGTACTCAGTGGTTCTTATGCTCATTACCGTTTATTTCATGGTGCTTCTCTCTGTACTTCTTTTCTCTCAGGGAGAACTGGACCAGGAACGCCTGACCAGACAGCAGGAACTCACTGCCTTATACCAGATGCAGCACCTCCAGTACCAGCAGTTCTTAATACAGTAAGAGCAGTGATGCAGTAGGATGCACTGCAGCACCAAAGGAACCTGAGATAGAGTCTGCTCCCAAGTCTCCCCTTCTATAGTGAGAACTCAAGGCTTCTGTGATACTTGAGTAGCCTACTAGTGACATGTGTACCACTGTCATCTAGTTTAAGTTGTAACTTTTAAAATGCTAGAAGATTGCAGAAAATGACATCTAGTTGTGATTTTCAAGGTCTTTAGTTGCTGAAGAAAGAGCCAACACACATTTTAAGAACTAAGTACTTTCTGAGGGGCACAGGAAAAACAAACAAATAACAAAACGTAGAGGAGTAGGTGGGAAGAAGTTAAATTTTATGCTGTTAGGAATAGTTTAGACCAATGATCAACTCACTAAGGTCATATCTCCCTTTTATTTTTGTTGTTACTGAGATGGAACTTAGGTAGGTAGTTCTGACTGCCCTAAAACTCATGCTTTGGAACCTTGGGTCCTGAGCATTGGACTCAGGGAAAAGAAGTAACATTTGTGCTGGAGTGGGAGTTGGCACAGTCTTCCTTGGTGGCCTGCTGCCTGTTTTAAGCAAAATATAATCCAATCACTGACTTAACCTGTTTTTAAATCACAAAGGCAGAACCAAGCAGTTGCAGTGGCAAACCTAAAAATATTTACTATTTGGAACTTTCACAGTTAGTGGAAAAAATGACTTAAATTTCCAAGCTGAAACAAAACTTGAGACTTTTTATAGAGGTAATTTTATTTTGTAGAGTTTTTCATTTGGAAATAGTAGTTCAGATTTGTTTTTTGTCACTTAGAATCTGGGAAAGGATTGGTACCGATCATCTTGTGGGTGTTTGCCAGTTTTTGACATTTCGTGATACATGCATAGCACATATCACAGTGTCATTCGTTTCATATGTATATGTACACATGGATCTGTTCTTCAGATACATCATTATGAGTTCTCTCTGGAGTGAATTATAAATATTTTTTGTGACTATTAGCACATAGAATTGTAAATACACTTTTGTTTTTTGGTTTTTTTCAAGACAGGGTTTCTCTGTTATAACTCGAACTCACAGAGATCCGCCTGCCTCTGCCTCCTGAGCACTGGGATTAAAGGCGTGTGCCACCCCTGCCCTCTGTAATTATATTTAATTGTCATTTCTAATTGTGGTTTTGGGAGATGAGTTAGATTTTGTCTTTCAGACACGTGAACTGTATGTGGGTAGATGGGTTATACTTTTTTTTTTTTTTTTTTTTTTTTTTTTTAACTTGAAGACAACAGTATGCACAGGTTTTGGCTCAACAGCAGAAAGCAGCCTTGTCATCTCAGCAGCAGCAACAGTTAACTCTTCTTCTCCAGCAGTTCCAGGCTCTGAAGATGAGGTTGGTGGTCATTCCATCACAGTGTGTGTGTGTGTTTGAGAGAGAGAGTTAAGGAGAATAAAGAAATGTTGGTATAATGTGAGTTTCAGCATCAGAATATTCCCACAAAACTTGTCTTCATACTGTTAGTATAAAAAGTGTGACTTGAAAATTATATAGCTAGAGGGGTGAGCATTTACTTACAGAAGATAGAATTTTTTGAATTGTTATCGTTTAAGCCATGATGATAACACTTGGAAACGAGTAACAAATGATCACAGACTGAGATTTTAATTTCTTTTTTACCCATGACATCTGAAAACAGATTGATAAGGTACGCAGGGTCATGATTTACTGGAATTCCCAAACCATTCAGGGAAATCTGTGGACAAAGCAATCACGAAGACAGTTTTTAGTTCCTTCTACTTCAGTTTCTCCTTCAGGATGTTTGTCTCAGCTCCTGAAATTATATCGGCAGTTAATGTTCCCAGAGCTGAACCTGTCTGTCTTGATCAGAGTGCTTCATATTTTTCATGTGAGCATTAGCCCATCCTGTGAGGTACTCAGATTGAATTGATTGATTGGTTTTTCAGTACAGCATTTCTCTATGTATCTCTGGCTGTTCTGGAACTCCTTTAGTAAGACTAGGCTAGCCTCAAACTCAGAGGTCCACATATCTTTACTTCCCAAGTGCTGGGATTTAAGGCATGCACCACCTCACCTTGGTCTCTATTTTAAAGATAGGCAAACTGAAATATCTTTGAAGCAGAAATGGAGTACAATTCTTGGATGTCATTGTTGTTTTAAGGGTCTCATGTAGACCAGAGGTTCTCAACCTCTCTAATGCTGTGACCTTTTAATACAGTTCCTCATGTTGTGGTGATCCCATCCATAATATTATTTTCATTGTTACTTTATAACTGTAATTTTGCTACTTCATGAATTGTAATGTAAATACTGATATGCAGATGGTCTTAGGCAACCCCTGTGAAAGGGTCGTTTGACTGCCAAAGGAGTTGAGACCCACAGGTTGAAAAACTCTGATATAGACCATGCTAGCCTTGAAGTCAGAGATCTGCCTTTCTTCCAAGAGCTGGGATTTAAGGCATGCACTACCACATTTAGTTTTCATCATTCCAAAATAGAGCCTAATTCTAGCAAAGCAGAAGCAGGTGGATCTTTGTGAATTTGAGACCAGCCTGGTCTATATGGTGAGTTTCAGGTCAGCTAAGGCTACATAGTAGGACCCTATCTCAAAACAAAAAAACAACAACAAAAAAAAAAAGACCACACACACACCAAACAAAACAAAACAAAATCTAGACAACAAAATGATAACAAAACGATTTCCTAGGCAGATAACTGAGAAACCTACTAATAATCTAGAAATCCCTTTTATATCTATCTATATAAATATATAGATATATAGATATCCTCTTTATTTTCCAAGTGACAGGAGCACATTGTCTTTTTATTTCCCTTTTGCAGAATATCTGATCAGAACATCATTCCCTCAGTAACTAGGTCTGTGTCAGTGCCAGATACTGGCTCTATATGGGAGCTTCAGCCAGCAACCTCACAACCCACAGGTAAAAATTTAGCTTTGCTTATAGTGGAAATTAGAATTTAAAATGTAATAATTAATTATAGTTCATTTTTTAAACTGTTCTAGATTGATCTATTATTACTGAATTTTAAGAAGTTAATTCCATATTTAGCAGATCCAAAAAAGGATTTGTAGAAAGTATTTAATATGTAAATTGTTTGAATTGTGTGAGTCAGGTTCTGTTTTTGTTGCTCCAGCTAATGGCTTTATTGTTGTTATTATTGTTTTTTGTTGTTTTGTTTTTTGGTGGTTCTGGCATCAGTCTCCAGATCCTTCTGTGCCAGGCAAGGACTGTTCCACTTTGCTAAATATCCAGCACTGAAAAATCCTGGTCTTGATCCCATAGTGTGGGTGTGCGTAGAAAACTTTAAATAATGATGTTCTCTCCATTGGAGAACACTAATCTTGCAAGTGTTCCAGAATTTTAGAGAAATACCCATTTTAAATGAACACCTTCCCCATGTCTCTGATTTACTTACTTACTTACTTACTTACTTACTTATTTATTTATGTGTATCAAATTTGAAAACTTAGCAGTTGAGAGTTTTAAAATCTTGATACTTGGCGGAATAAGCTCTTTCTGGTTCATAAGGTCTAATACTTAACAGAAGTGGGAAGTTTGAATAACCAATAGTACTCATAGGAGAGATCAGTTGGCTGTTATTCTTAGGAACCATGAACTTTGCCAGGTTTTTTTTTTTTTTTTTTTTTTTTTTTTTTTTTAAGAGTTGTTGAGCCATCAAGGAATAGTTCTGGAATTGACCCTGCAGAGTATGACAGTAGAGGGCCTAGTGTCTTTCTTCCCAAAGAAGAGATAAAGGGAAAATTTTCCTACTGTGTCTATATCATTTTTTATGTTAATTAATGCATTTGTTTATTATTTGTTTGTACATACACTCATGGGTGCCACAGAACACTCAGAGATTAGGACAACTTGTGGGAGTTGGTTCTCTTGATTTAATATGTAGTCAAGGCTCACAACTTGTGAGCCCTAGGAGTAATATATGGGGCTTAAAATAGAGTAATAGAAAAATAGAGTAATATATGTGGCTTAAATCCAGTGGTAAAATATTTGTCTAGCATTTGCAAGACTGTTAAATCAATTACCACAAAAAAGAATAATAGAGAATTAGTGTCAACAAACTTAACTAACAATAGGAAAATAGAATCAGAAGCCTTTATTGTTTTGTTTTTCTTTGAGACAAGGTTTCATGTCTTGATTTAGTATGTAGTCAAGGGTGGCCTTGAAGGTGCGATTCTCCTGTGATCTCTACTTCTAGAGTGCTGGGGTTACAGAAATGTGTCACCATGTTTGGCTTGGAACCCTTTATATTTACTTCTACATCTGGCCCTGTGCTGTCTTTTAGGTTTGTCAGACCAAATATAATTTCTAAGACCTGCCCAGTCTCCAAAGAGATACAGTTTATATTACAACCATAAGATGAACAGTTGAGTGTCATTTGATAAATTTATATTGTGCAACCACCTGGCTCTCTACTAGAAATCTGTCCTCTGTAGAATCTGGTATCACTGGAATCGGAATTGTCGTGTTGTCACATTCTTGCTGTGTTCCTTTTGACGTTTTAAAACTAGTTCATCTGTAAAAATGGCGACATATCAGGTACTTGTATGGAGCAATGAAAGGGTGAAATTGGTTTCTCAGTAAATGTCTCATACTACATTTCATTCATGATGTATTGAAGAGTATCGATGAGAACCTTCTGGCTTAGTTTCTTTTAAAGCAAAACAGCCAGACATACTTGTAATCTTACTTAAAGTACTTGCACATACTTGTAATCTCAGCATTTGGGAGACTGAGGTAGGAAGAACTCACATTCAAGGCTATTTAGGACAAGACGACCCTGCGCACTCCTTCCAAAGACAGAACAGTTGTATGATGGAGTTCGTTTCAGGTTCAGGAAGCAGATCTTTTCACTGTGCCTGTGGTTATGTGACTGTGCCACACTCTGGGCCTTTCTCAGTTTTGCCTTTGTCTTACAGTTTGGGAAGGCAGTAGTGTGTGGGATCTTCCCCTGGACACCACGACACCAGGCCCTTCCCTGGAACAGCTTCAGCAACTAGAGAAGGCCAAAGCTGCAAAGGTCTGAAACTTATTCTTCATAACTGTGCACCAATCTCCCTCCCTCCCTCCTTTCTAACTACCTATTTTCTTTTTAATTCACCTCTACTTAGCTGGGATAAGTACATTTGTATTCTATCTTTTTGTGCCATCTTCTCCCTTGAAAAACTAAAGACCTCAATTAAAATTAGTATTAAGTTACTTAATAATGATCATGGTCATATGTGTATTTTATTCACATTATTTATGATATGATTATTTGTCAGGAATAGTGTTAAAAATTATCTGCTATGTTGTTTATTAAATTCTTGATCTGTGTCTTGCATTCCTGCATTGACTCTTTGTAGTCATTTCCCAGTATCCTCAGGGATTAAACTGAAATGTTCAGCATGATTATTAGATTCTGGAGGAACTAGGAGTCTTGAATTAGAACTTGCCAAAAGAGGATGTCTATATCTGCGTGGTATGATTCTAACAATTTCTCGCACCCCAGAAGAGTCACACTTAATGCATCTTATATCCCGGGGGGTAGCAGTTTCTTTATAGAATCCAGAGTATGGAAAGGTTCACGTTGAGAGCTGTCTCCAAAAATGAGTAAGAGACTGTAGTTCATTGCAGTCCTTGAGTTTAGTATCTTCTAGTTCCTCAGTGCTTTTTGCACTGGGGACACATAGGTAAGAATGAGATTTTTCAGGTAGTTTACCAGTCCTGTGGTGGGTAAGGAGATATAGACAAGTAGCAGTTACACTTAAGAGTATATGGACTGCTGCCCAGCTTAGAGATGCAGTGACACGTTTGAGAGTCAGCAGTTCCTGAATTCATTTACACTTCAACTAGTAGGGGTATGGTTTTGTTTGTGACATGATCTCAGTATTTTAACTCTTGACTGTCTTGGAAGTTACTCTGTAAACCAAATTGACCTTAAGTACTAGGATTACAGGCATGTGCCACCATACCCCAGCATGGGCTTTCAGATATGAAAATTAAGTTGCAGTTAAAGGAAATAGACCTGGCTAGATAGTTTGAGAACATTCAAAAGTCAGGAAACAGCTAAGTAACTTCATCTGAATTGGAGCCAGAGTACAATCTGAGGACTAAGATGAGCAGGGCTGTCAGGAGTGCCCTGCACATTTCATGGTAGAATGTATTTTCATGATAAGGAATGCAGCCAGATAAGCCTCTCTCCCCTCACTCCCTCCCCCCTTTACTGATCAGTTTTTGAGCTGAGGAACGCAGATAGAGACAGAGTTGGGGCAGCTGTAAGACTCTTGGAATATAGGTGAGAAAAGAGAAGGCCGAGTGTAGTTGACAGAGGTGAGATTAGTAAGCCCTGAGTTCATTCCTAGCAGCCCTGCCTGCTGGTAGTTGTTGAAACCTTAGAGTCACACTGTCACATTCCAGTCAGAAGTGTTTTGTAGGGACAAGTAAAGAAATACCAGACATACATTTCAGTACACTTCTGATGTTACTCTCATATTGCCCACTTTGTGTCCTACGTGTTAGAGATGTGGTATAATGTGATGTCGAGTGAAGAGGTGGCCTCAGTGGGAGGACCATGCGTGTTGTTCAGAAGAACTGAAAAGTGATTACTGTGCCATGTTGAAGCTTAGAGTCCTTCCAGAGTTTTAAGGCCCCTCCTCCCCTGCATTGAAGTACAACAGGGTACTCTTGAGTGAATGGCAGCATCTGCACCTCTCACCAGTGAAATTGCTCAATGCTTTGGGGTACTCCTATGCTTGCTATCAAGTCGATGAAAATTCTCTTTCATCATCCAGCTAGAGCAGGAGAGAAGAGAGGCAGAAATGAGGGCAAAAAGGGAAGAAGAGGAGCGAAAGAGGCAAGAAGAACTCCGGAGACAACAGGAGGAAATTCTTCGGAGGCAGCAGGAGGAAGAAAGGAAAAGACGGGAAGAAGAGGAACTTGCTCGAAGGAAGCAGGTATGTCTCTCAGGAAGCTCCACACATAGGAGAAGCTCTTGTCTTCTTGGTGCTATGCTCCTTCCATACCAAGAGGAATGGGGAGAGAAGACTGTAATAGCAGGATTAGAAGACTCAAGTCGCCTTCAGAAAGAACTTGTTTTTCTACAAGTGCCTGCTGAAGGGCCAATCTTCAGTCTTTTAATTTTTCATAATTTACTCATAACTTAATTAGATTTCAGAAGTGCTAGCCTTACTGGTAAAAATGTGAAGCAGTTTTGGTACACAGCATTACTTTTTTTTTTTTTTCAAAGTCAAATGTGCTTTTAAAAAAGAAAAGCCTTGTGATAACAGTATAAAACCAGTGGCATCATACGTGTTTTACTGTTGTGAGCTCACCACCGTCCAGTTGCAGGATTGCCTCATCTTCCCAAACTGAACATTCTTAACCCATGACACAGTGACTCTCATTTCTTCTTTTCCTGGCCCCTGGTGTCCACATTCTTCTTTCTGTCTCTGTGATTTTGACTACTCTGGGTACTTCATGGAATCAAACAATAGTTGTCCTTTGATGACTGACTTAAATTTGTGTCATTGTAGCATGTGGTCAGAATTTCTTCCTCAAGGCTAAATAAATTTCTGTTATATGTAGGTAGCACATTTTGATTAACCTGTTCATGGACTTTTGGAGGACTTCCATATGTATATTTTGGTTGTTTAAATAATGTTGCTGTAAACATGAACATACAGATAATTGAGTCCTTACTTTCAACTCTGCATATATACCAGAAGTATATTTGCCACATCATACATAAATTCTGTTATAAAATTTTTCACATGCCTACTTGCAATGCATAAGGGTTTCGTGTCTTTTTGTCTTTTCCAACACTTGTTACTTCTGTTTCTTTGTTTTCTTGTTTTTGACTGTGATGCTTGTGCTAAATATTGTAGTATCCCATTAGGATTTTGATTTACATTTCCCAGGTTACAGTGATATGGAGCATCTTTTCACATGCTCAGTCATTCAGATACACTTTGAAAAAAAATAATTATTAAGACTTCTGCCCTCCAATCCATTTTAGCTCTTTGTTGGTGATTAGTATTTCAAAAATGGGGAAGGAAAACCCTCTCTATATAGAACTGTGTAGTTATCCTTAGGTAAATCTTTCGGTTGTGGGACCTCTTTACAAACTTAAAATCCTCAGATGCTCATGCAGACTGTGTGTATGCTTACAAGCTCTGTCACTCGTGAGCACCCTGTCTAGATGACTTACTAATCCACATGTGAGACTACCATAGGGAGTTGTGCTGTCTTATTAGGAAACAATGACTCAGGATAGATGTAGTTTTTATCTCTCAAGTATTTCAATCTTGGGTTGAACTACTAATAGATAACAAAAACCAATCATGTGATTACTTAGGAAATATGTGTCATTTATACTTAGTGTTTCATAGCCTAACTTTTGACATTAATGAATTATGTCATCATTTCATGCCAAATGTTACTCATGTGCATAATTCTACATCATTATACTTACTGGCTGTATGAAATTTTTCCTTCTGAATTTACAATTTAGCTAGTTCACTGTTGTTGAATATGAGATTTATTCCCAGTGTTGTACTGTTACATAGGATGTTCGAAGGTCCTTGCAAAGCCTTTATTTTTAACCAGTGAAGCTTACTAGTTTTTCAAGGTGTATTGTCTCAGTTTGAGGAATTCATTGTTCTTAACTTGCTTGGTCTGCATTGGAGTTTTTATAGACTCCAATGGAAGATTTCACTCTGATGGCCCAAAACATAGCTTTTAGTCACATGTTTATCCTTGTTGGCGCTAAGATGTTGTCTGTGAAGAACAGAAAGATTTGTAATGAGAATTACACTATGCATCAGCATAAGGAAATAGTAAAGGGCTGGAGACACTGCACAACAGTTAAGAGCACCGACTGCTTTTCCAGAGGAATCGGGATTTGATTCCGGGCACCCACATAGTGGCTCACAACCATCTAGGGCTTTCACTGCCCTGTTTTGCCCTCTGAGGGCATCAGACACATGTGGTACATAGACATACACACACACACACACACATACACACACATGACGTATGTATGTGACATATATGTATATGGCTTTTCACTAGGTTTTGATGTCTATGTAGATCTGACTTCTTTATGCTTTATATTTTTAGTTGATTAAAAAAATAAGGACTAAAAGTACCAACAGAGAAAGCAAGGCCTGTGTTCTAATATCCCATCTAGAGTCAATGGTAAATATGTGACTAGTATCCAAGCCGAGGTAGACTTCTTACTGTATTGCAGTGTACTAGTATTTTAAATAGTTGGCTTTTTGTTTATTTTATGTCTTTCGGAGACAAGGTCTCACGGTGAAGATCAGGCTGGCCTTGGAACTATAGAGATCCTCCTGCCTCTATTTCTCAGTGCTGGGATTCAAGGCCCGCACCTCCATAACCAGCTCTGTTTTTCACTCCCAGGGTTTCTCTGTGTAGTCTTGACTGTCACAAACTCACTCTGTAGACCAGACCTTGAACTCAGAGATCTGCTTGCCTCTGCCTCCTGAGTTTTGGGATTAAAGGTATAAAAGGTATTGAAAACCACCACCGCCTGGCTTGTTTTTATTCTTAATATATTAATATGTAATTAATATATATTCTTAATTTGCATTAAGTACTTTTCTCTTGCAAAGGTACTTTTCTCTTTAGATCCTGTTTGATACTTACAGACTTAGCAACACATGGCCTGTTCTTCAAATCCTACTAGAGCCAGGGTTTCACACACTTCCACCCTGCTGTTTTCTTTAGGAGGAGGCTCTTCGCCGCCAGAGGGAGCAAGAAATTGCACTAAGGCGACAGCGAGAAGAGGAAGAGAGACAACAGCAAGAAGAAGCTCTTAGAAGACTGGAGGAGAGGAGGAGAGAAGAAGAAGAAAGGCGGAAGCAGGAAGAACTGATACGAAAGCAGGTGGACATATATTTTCTGTGCTGTTTGGTTTTTAAAGCTAGGAATTTATAATTAGGACAGGAGGCAGCTCCTCTCAAGCCTTCTCAGGTTGCTGGCAATTACCAAAAGAAACCTGATGGCTCTGTGGCTTGTTACTTCTGTCTGTATTCTTTATCTCTTCAAATGAAAACCTGTTTTCTGAGGGAAAAAAGAAACGTGTCGTACTGATTTTCTTCATCTCTGTGGTAAAAGCACAAAAGATGTGGAGTTTTTAAAATTCATTTCTTATTTTTGAGATGAAGTCTCATGTAGCCCTGTGTGGCCTGGACTCACTATTTGTAGATTAGACTACCCCCAACCTCACGGAGCTCTGCCCACTTCCGCTTTCTAAGTGCTGAAATTAAAGGACGTACCAACCATTTAAAAAACAAAAAACAAAAACATAATAGCACGGATTTCTGGGCTTTATTCTCTTTATGCTTCTTTTGGTGGCATGCTTTAAGACACTTAAATTTTAAATTTTTGGTAATGTTTAGTTTTTCTCCACTAATTAAAGTTTTAGCTTTCTTAGATGTGGAATTTTTATATTCTGTATACATATTATTTGTTAAATATATGTTTTATATGTATGTTCCCTTAGACTGTGGCTTATCTATTTCCTTAGTCCTTAATAGTATCTTAGAATTTTAGAATTTTGTGGGGGTTTTTTTGAGAATTTTATACATGATTATATTATTTTTACATTATTTACATTATTTCCACCCCTGCCTTTCCCCCCTCCAACTCCTTGTCCCCTTCACCCTTCTTGAATTCTTGACCTCTTCTATGGCTGTTTCTATATGTATGCACACAGAAACAACCTCCTGAGTCTACCTAGTGTTGTTCGTAGGTACCTTTGTGTTTAGGGCTGACCACTTAGGATTGGGAAACCTATCGGGGGCTTGTCCCTGGAGAAAACTGATTGTCCCTCTCTTGGGAGCCATTGACTGCCTGTAGCTCCTTATATACAGGAGGTTAGACCTTTTGAAATTTTTCTCCATTTATGTTGGTATGTTGACTGATGTGGTCTTTTCAAGTCTCATGCAATCAGCCATACTGTTGAGAGTTAATGGGTGCAACATCTGTGCCGTGACTCTATGACACTATCTCACAGCAGCTGTCCTGATCCTTTAGCTCTTAGAATCTTCCATGGTGTTCTCTGAACCTTAGGTTCAGGAGCAGTGTTGTTAAAAGTCCATCTTGAAGGCATGTCACACTCAATAATTCTCTGCATTTTGATCAGCTGTGGATCTCTGTAGTAGTTTCCATCTGCTGCCCCCCCCCCCAAAAAAAAAATTGGTAAGAGGTGAGAACTGTACTTATCTGTATATAAGGATACAGTTAGAAGCTATAATGGTTTAGAAAAATGGCAGTACTGGGTTCTCTGTCACGGTCTATCACCATTTTAGCCATAAGTTCTTTGCTAGATTTATAGTAAAAGGCATGGGTTCAGTCCAATTAGATGTCTGTTAGTTACTCCCAAGATGTAATTGCCACTATTGAACCACTGAGAATATCTTTCCCAGCTAGCCATTGTTATGGTTTATAGGTTTAACCTCTGGGTAAACCTGGCAGCCTGCATGACACCTCTGATACTATGAGAGCTAGTCATCCAGTAGGAGACTTACAGGTTTGTACCAGGTTGATGTCTCCATTTCTGTTATCAGAGTGTGTTAGGTCTTTTAAGCGAAAAGTTCTCACCTTCCAAGTTCTAGGAGGCAGCCCAGGGTAATGGTAATAGCTTATATTGTTTTTGAGGATCTCTTGTAGTCCCCTGACCAACAACTTAAAGGGAAATGCTTCTTGCCTGGCACTGGGCTTTTTGTTAGATTGTCTGTGGCTCCTTGGTGGTGGGAGCAATATTTCTCTGTGTTGGGTAATTTGCCTGTGTATCTGTCTGTCTGTCTGTGTCTACCTACTTACTTACCCATCATCTGTCTAATCTTTTGTTTTCTTGTAGCTTTTTCAAACATGCTCCTCCCTCCCTCTCCTTCTGTACCCTACTTTTCTCCACCCTAGTGAAGTCCTCTCCCTACTTTTTCCCTTCCTCCCTTCATAATATTTGTGTCCTACTATCCCCTTCTCTAGAGCTCCTTCTCCCCTACTTCCCACATGGTTCTTTCTATCTTTCTGGCTTCTATAATGTAGTATTATCTTTTGATGTGTGATGTGAGTGCAAGTACATGTGTACTATCAAACAAATATGGAAGTCAGAGGACAACTTCTTAGGAGTTGGTTTTCGCCTTCCATCACAGGTTTCAGGGATCAAACTCAGGTTGTCAGTCTTACATGGCAGGTGCTTTTACCTGCTGAGCCGTCTTGCTGTCCCAGAGTTAGATAATTTTAAGTCTTTCCTTATGTTCAGAGAGTATAGCCTCTTAAGTTCTCCATGGTTTTCAAATTTGTTGTCCCATATTTTGGTTTGGTTTATAGTGTATCTTGGTGAACATCCTGTGTATATTTGTATGTCTTCTCTTCAGCAATTGAATATAATTCTATAAATGATAGGTCAAGGTGATTAACACTCAGATATTTTCTTTTCCTTATTTATGTTTAGTTTTGTCACTTGCCATGAGAGACATGCTAAGATTTTATTTATTCATTTCTCTCTTTAGTTCTGTCTTTTTGCTCTTGTGTTTTGAATTCTGTTAGTAGTTACGTACAAACCTGTTGTTCTGTTTTAAGAGCTTGTTTGTAAGTTTAGTGGGGAGGTTCAACTACCCTCGATTGAATGTACATAAGGTCACTGGAACCCTGAGCGGGGAAGGAGACACCAGCTTAAACCACCCAGATTAGCCAAGCAGCTCTGGTGATTAGTGAGGTTAGAGATGTTGCAGCCAGTTTGTCCTTACCTCCTGTTCGTTCTGCCATCTTAATGAACCTTTTAATGTTTACAAAATGTTTTTAGTCACATTGTTTGTCTTACAGTCTATTAAGGTGATACTATGTAACCACTTTAAGTTTTTGTATTTGCAAATGGTGTGTATGTAAAATTGTCTTCTTTGTATATCTACTGATTTGAAAAAAAAAAAGATTTGTTTGTGTATCTATGTGTATTTGTGAGTATATGTGCACATGTGTGGGTACATATACCTGTGCTTTCACGCAAAGGCCAGAAAGAGGGTACTGGGTATCCTCCTTTATATCACTTTCTGCTTATTCATCCCTGTACCTGAGACTTACATTTTCTTGACTAAGTCAGAAGTCAGCAAGCTCCAGTAATTCTCCTGTCTTAGTCTCCTTCTAAGCTGGGTTACAGGCATGCACAGGACATCTGGCTTTTTATATGGATGCTGGGGTCTAAACTCTGGTCCTTATAATTAAGTAGTAGGTGCTTTTAACTGAGCCATCTTTCCAGTCCCTTTAGTGACTTCAAAAAAAAAAAAAAAGTATGTGTGTCCATGTCTGTGTGTGTGTGCGTGCTCATGTGACCACACATGCTCAGAGGCCAAAGGGGGACATTGAGTGTTCTACACTATCATTCTCTGTCTATTCCTTTGAAGCAGGCTCTCTGACTGAATCTAAAGTTAGTCTGGCAGCCAATAAGCTTCAGTTTTTCTGTCTCTTTTTCTGTTCTAGGCATCATACCCAACTTATGTGGGTGCCAGAGATTTGAACTCAGGTCCTCATGCTTAAGCAGCAGCAAGGGCCATTACCCACTGAACCATCTCCTCTAGGCCTAGTGGGGTTTTGTTGTTTTTTGTTTTTGTTTTTGTTTTTAAAAACATAGAGTGAACCCTGTGATCATGAAGCTTACAGATTCTTACTGTCTTGGAAAGCTTTGTTTAGGTAGGTGTTTACCTTGCTGAAGGTTATCTTAGAAACTGTCTTCCTTAGCACTAATCTGCAGTAGAGCTGTTGAACTCTCTTCTCAGTTCTTTCAGCTACTCCATTTTGGTCTAGTTCCTTAGCACTACCTAATGCAATTTGGGTTAACCAGTGGTTGCAACAGCTTTGAGGGCTCATCTCTTGTTTAGTCTTTCCACCATCGCCCTCTGCAGTTCCGCCTTCTTAATGTACAGTTGCCCTCTTTGTCCCAGAACTCAGACTTTTGCCCTCTCATGACACTTAGACTTTGTGAAATTGGATAGTCCCCTGAAGGGAGAAAAGTTGTAAATTATTTGTTTTGCAGTGTGGGGATTTAATCTGGGGTCCTGTATGTATTAGACTAGAGTTCTCCCACTAAGTCTCTGACCACAGATATATGTTCCACTCTGGCAGTGGTCTGAATGGAGGGTTATTTGGAAGAAAGGGTCGAGAGGAAATTGACCTCCCAGAGGCTCACAGCCAACTTTGGCTTAGGAGAACGCATTATCTGGACAGGATAGAGCATTGCAGGCATAGCAAACCAGCTGCAAAGGTGAGGGGGTACTGAGGTAAGTGAACCAGAGATATAATGAGCTGGTTTTGAGGGAAGCAAGCTGAAAGCAAATGAACGCAGGTGAGGGGGAAAGTAGTAGAAGGTAAAGAATTAGTTAAGGAGAGATGTTGTGAAAAGACCCTGTGGGTTATAAGGACTGGGAGTCAACAGTGTAATTTAGTGATTTTTGAGAAGTCACTTTGGTTCTAGGCCTGGCTGAGGCTCTTGTTGTAATACCTTGTTCTTGCCAGGTCTTAGTGGCTTCTTGTGGAGCACCCTGGAAAGCTTGCTCAGCCTGTATAGTACTGAAATGACATTAGGAGACTGTCAACGCAGGTGGCAAGTTGCTTTTGGGATCAGAGCTTTCACCACAGATCTTCTAATTGACAGTTCTATAATCTGTTAAAAGTTGTGTCCTTGCGCACACTAGGCCTTTGTGACCCCATAAGATCTGCTACTTCCTAATGTCATCCTAAACAGGGTTTTTTGCTATATCATTTCTATACACCATCATGATTGAAACCTTTAAAAGCAGTATGTGGGTTATCCCCTCTACAATTAACAAAAAAAAAATTCTCTTTAATTTTTCCTTCTGGAAAGGAAGAGGAGGCTGCCAAATGGGCCCGGGAAGAGGAAGAAGCCCAGCGTCGGCTGGAGGAGAACCGGCTACGCATGGAAGAGGAGGCAGCCAGGCTTCGGCACGAGGAAGAGGAACGGAAACGGAAGGAGCTGGAGCTGCAGCGGCAGAAGGAGCTGATGCGCCAGAGGCAGCAGCAGCAAGAAGCCCTCCGAAGGCTGCAGCAGCAGCAGCAGCAGCAGCAGCTTGCACAAATGAAGGTATAATCCTAGACACAAGAGGAGCTATTTGTGTTAATTAGTATGTTGAGTATTTGGTTCATCAACAACATAGAATGTGATGCATACATGTTAGGTGTTTAAATGAAAGGCACACATATGATAAGGATGGGACAAGTAGTAGTACAGGCGCAGACAGGTCAATCTGCTTGGTGTTTTTGAATGAAGTGCCTCCCCTTTACCATTTCAGCACTGCTGACAGAAAAATCAAAGAAGAGAATACTCAGCAACCTGGGAGGGCAGGCAGCAGGCATGACAGCATCCTGCTTTTTGAGTGGGAATCACAACACAGATCAAACATAGTTGCCTTTGGGGGCTTATAAAAAATTGGGTAAAGACAGGCCAAGGATGGTGGCACAAACCTTAAATCCCAGAACTCAAGTGACAGAGGCAGGCGGATCTCTCGAGGCATAAGTCAGCATGGTTTACATAGCAAGTTTTAGGCCAGCCAGGGCTATAACCCTACCCCACAGTCCCCCCCAAAGGGTAAGGAGGTAGAAGATTCAAAATAGTGTTTGAAGTTGAAAATGAATACTAAGAGTCTGCTAGAAAGGGTCTGGTGGTGGTGGTGGTGGTGGTGGTGGTGGTGGTAAGGGTGAGTAGGAAGGACCAGTGGGAAAGAACTGCCTTGAATAGAGTTTGCAAGCCTGAATTTGTTAATGCCCAGATCTAAAGGGTATTGGTAGAAGCTGGAGTATGGCAGACCAGGGATGAGGACTGCTCATGGAATCAAGTGGATGGAAAGGTTAAGAGTGGGGTTGGCAGATACACTCTGTAAACTTAATGTTGATCCTAAAATTAAGTTTAGTCTCCCCTGTCTCCAAGGAACTCAGAGGTTAAAGACGTGAAGAGGGACTCAGAGTCTGGTGCAATGAGCAGAGAGGAGGAGGTGGCATT
Source organism: Cricetomys ansorgei (assembly GCA_026225945.1). Lineage (NCBI taxonomy): Eukaryota > Metazoa > Chordata > Mammalia > Rodentia > Nesomyidae > Cricetomys > Cricetomys ansorgei. Next base: position 23,574,835 of record JAMJFZ010001796.1, read on the forward strand.
AATAAGGAGTAGTTCTGTGTAAGACATGCAAATTATGAGTGGAGCCCAACAAGCTTGTGTTTAAATAAACTCTTCAGGGCTCTCTGAGATTTGGAAAAATATGAGTCACCATTCATCTATGCTATTTCCTGAGATAAGCCAGCTTCCAAACTGTCTTTGTAGGGATAGAAAGAACTTTCAAGTTTAATGGTTTGTTTTGGGGATGAAGTTTATGAGAGAGGCATTTCAGTGAGCAAGGCTTGAAGGTAAGAAACACTCCAGATCTCTAGGGAACATCGTGAAAGCAAATTACTAGAGGTGGAGAGATGGCTTAGTGGTTAAGAGTGCTTGGTAGCTACTTTTCCAGAGGATCTGAGTTCTATTCCCATTGACCACATTATGTGACAGGCAGACATTATAACTCCAGCTTCAGGAGATCTAATGCTTTCATTGGCCTCTGTTGGTGCTTGTACTCATGTACTCATGACCTACACAATCACACTCATGTACATAGTTTTAAAGTAAAATCAATCTTTAAAAAGTAAATTAAAAAGCTTGTCCAGAATATGAAGAACAAGTATGAGCAGGGTCCCTAATGTCATGGGCTATTTATACTCTAGTAAAGGATTAGAACTTAAAAGGTGTGCAGAACACTAGGAATAACACTAAGGTTTGCAGGAAAGCTAATTGGAAGATGAACTTGAAGGAGACAAAACTGTAGTCAGACAAGGGACAGAAGTCCTAACTGAAGCCTGTTTACTTTGAAAGATTGGGAAGGAGGAGTTGGCAATACCATTAATTATTGAGTACTTACTTTTCTTTTGTACCATAGCAACAGTTTTCCACATGTCATATCATTTCATCTTCAGAGAGTTTTCTTACAAAGCTTAGATGTTGATAACCTGTATTTTACTGAAAAAGAAGAGTGCTAAGAAACTAAGTCTCTGGTTGAGCCAACCAAAAGTTAATTACAATTTAATTAATTTAAAAAGCATTTATTTGTTATATGGACTGTGCATCTATGCCTGTGGCATTAAAAGAACAACTTGCAGGAGATGGTCCTCACTTTCTCCATGTTTGCTGAGGACTGAGCTCAGGTCATGAGGTTTGGTGGAGGCCATCTTGCTGGCCTCAGAAGATCTTTTTAAGAGCCCATATCACAGGCTGCAGTAACTGAGGTAAGGGGGAGACAAAGGTGTGGATAGTTCTTATCTTGTGTACCTATTTTTTTCTTTATCCAATAAAGATTTGAGATAATTTATAAATAAGTTCTAAGTGAAGTTAAAGATAGCCCCTACCCTCTTTTTGTCTGTTAGCTTCTCTGGACCCTCTTCACCTCATCAAAGGCCTGCTTTGAGAAAAGTGCCCTACCGGTACCATATTGGGCCAGAATAAGACCTGAGCTTGTTGAACTGGGCTGAGGACATTCTGTTCACACCTGCCGCTCTGTCCTCCTACCAATAGCTGTTTCTGCTGTAGACTCATTCTTAGTATTGTATGTGCTTTGATCCATGCTCATGTCTTACTTTTATTAAATTCAAAAATATGGTTAGCTTTGAAGACTTTGTTGCTCTTTTTGTTTAAGAGCCAAAAGATGCTTCTAAATTAACCTTTACCATTTTATTGGCAAATAATTCTCTTTAGAAAACCAGGCTTTGAGAATTCAGGTTTTAGGACCACATGTTTATATTCTGTTTTGCTCATTAATTTAAAGGATAGATAAAGTAGAATTATTGATTTAAAAGCAGCTTAATTTTCATGACTAGGGCTACACAGTAGCCTGGTTGTTAGCAACAGCTCTCCTTTGTGAGAGACTGGATGAGAACTGCCTGGGCGCTTTCTTTTGCTGTCTACCTCAGCCTTCCGTTTATAAATCCTGGGCTGGGCTTTAACCCTCACTAGGTCCTTACGTCATGTCCTCTGTGGCCTTTATGGATTAAAAACCTACAACTAATTTAGTCTCTCTTTGTTACTCCTTTTGATTTTGACTTTGTCTTGCTAGATGTGTCAATGCTCGATGTAAGAAATTTTGACCCAAATGGAAGAGCAAGTACTAATACGTGTGTGTGTGTGTGTGTGTGTGTGTGTGTGTGTGTTTAATTGTTTTAAAATGAACTTAGGTTGGGAGAAATGAGCAAAAGAAGCAAGCTTCTTCTCAGGAGAGAATAGTGTAGAAAAGGAATTTTTAAAAGAACATTGTAAAGAAAGAGAAAAGAGATTCTGACCCAACTTGTTACTCTTCTTTGTTTCCTGACACACTCTACCTTCCATGTTTGTTGTTTTTAGCTTCCCTCTTCTTCAACGTGGGGTCAGCAGTCTAATGCGACAACATGTCAGTCCCAGGCCACGCTGTCATTGGCTGAAATCCAGAAGCTGGAAGAAGAACGAGAACGGCAGCTTCGAGAAGAGGTAAGCAATAAAAATAGCCTCGTTCAGTATTTCAGGAGGCTCGGTATGCATTATGGGCTAATGGCTCTTGGTGATGGTTACTATCAGAATTGCTCTGAGCCTGAATTTGACCCAGTGTTGCTAAACCCTGTAATCTGTGGTTTGGGCCCTTTGGGATTAGGTCATATAATTATTTCCTGAAACTTTCTACTATAGCTTTTCAGCTTTTATTTAATTCATAAATAAAAGTAAATAGCCTTATACCTGTGAACGGACATATAGACAGCACTAATGTACTGAAGTGGGTTGTTTAAAAAAAAAAAAAAAAAAAAAAGAAGAGGAAATGCGGTTTGGAGAAGAGCTGGAGTGGGTAGTGGGAAGTAGATGTTATCAAAATACATTTTATGCATGTATGGCATTCTCAACCAATAATAAAAAACATTTTAAAAAATACATAGGTTGTTGAGAATTGTGGGTGAGTTTTGCTGCACCCTGTCTTAGTTCCTTTTCCTGTTCTTGTGTTAAGTTATTCTTGACAGAAGCAATTTAAGGGAGAAAGGGAAGTCAGGGCTGCAGGAACTTGAAGCAGCTGGTCACATTGTATCCACAGTCAGGAAATGGGGATGAATACATTCTTAGGCTTAGTTCCCTTTGTCCATTACACTCAAGATCACAGTCAGGGAATAGTGCCGCCCACAGTGGATGTGTCTTCTCACCTGAGCTACAATCCAGAGATCTGTTGTCCCTATGGTTCTAGATCATGTCAAGTTGACAGCATTAACAACTGTCATATCCATTTGTGATTTTGTTGTTTTGAATGCAGGGCACATTTCTCCGTAGATGCTATTAGGTCCTCTGACTAGCCCAGAAAAACTTGTAATGTGACAAAAATAATATCTCTGCTTTTAACTCCATACCTGAAAAACATTCTAGGAAAGGAAGGTTACAAAAGAGTGGGAAGAGTTGGAGAGGAGGGTAGGAAAATAAGTTTTTGATAGAAAGGGAGATGATTAATTCAAAAGGCCTGCTGTTAGATGTCTTGTTATTTGATTTACTCATTTCATAGTTGGGCGTACAGCCAACTATAAAACTGATGAGATGCTCTGCTATTGTGAATCTGCCCTCTAGCTAAGGAGAGACGAGCCACAAAAATTAAGTAAACTATATGGCACTTTAGAGGGTGAGAAGTGTCAAAGGAAGAGAATTACTAGCAGAAAGGAGAGGAGAGAGAGGGCATGGGAGTTTTGGTAGCACTGGGGATGGAATGATAGACTGGCCATGCTTAAGTATTGTGCCCTGCAAAGGCCTTTAGACAGATGATGTAGTGTAGCATCCTGAAGAACATGCTTTATGTAACTAACACTTGAGACAGAGTGGTTTGTTGGAGAAGGTAAGCTGTCATGTTTGGATCTGGGTTGTTCCATTCTCTGAACTAGGCAGCTGCAGATACAATGAGTTGTCAGTATGTGTGCATGTGTGTGTGTACGGTGTATTCATTCTCTATAAAAATATAATATTTATATTGTAAATTCTCTATAAAAATATAATATTTATATTGTAAGTACAATATATTATATATATTATATTATATTGTTTATATATATAATATATACAATATATATTATATATTATATTGTTATATATATTATATTGTTATATTATATTATATATATTATATTGTTATATATTCTATATATTTATATTGTAAGTATAATATAAATATATAACAATATATAATAACTCAACATATATAATATATTTATAGCAAATAATTATATGTCATGTAATTATATAATTATGCATATATTCTAAACAGTGGACAACATCCAGTAGATTTTCTCTACCTTAAAATTACCTTATTTCTCATTTTAATGTAAAAACAAAAGAAAGGATTAAACTTTACTTCTGGAATTAACTTTCTTTAAAGGGTTGTCGACCCTTTTTCCCTGTTTTCAAGACTAGAAATTGTAATGATTTTAGTCTGTGTTTAGTGAAAAGTTAATGTGAACAAGAATCAGAGTTCCCTGCAAGGCCCCATGTGTGCTGAGTAGGAATTCTGTTGCTGAGCTGTACACTGGCCGCAGCCTTCTCTTGCCTGCAGCCGCTTCCCAGTAGCTAATGTTATCTCACTCTCTGCTCATCTGATTCATGTTGATGGAACCTTTCATTCTCCCTATACCTTACAGAGTATGAAATGCTGCCATGCCCATATGTCACACAGGGAAACCCAAGATGATGTTACTTGCTTTGTCTTCCCTAGAGCACCCTGCCCGAGGCTTTCTAACCTCTTCAGTTTGGACATGCTCAGTGCTGTGCAGCTCTTGATCTTTTTTTTCTGCAGTTCCTGTCATTTGCATGATTGCCCTAGGTGGATTTTCATTTCTTCTCTTTTCCATCTGTCTTTGTATCTTCATTGGTGGGCACATTTCTTCGGTTTTATCATTTGGTTCTTCTGTTGAGCTTTTAGCATATACTATCCTGTTTTAAATTCCTGAGTTCTTGGGAGATTATACACACACACACACATACACCCACACACACTCTTAGTGAATGCTCCCTCAATTCTGTAGGGATATTATTTGATGATATCTTTTTAAAAAACTAATTCAGAGCTGGAGAGATGGTTTAACTGTTAAGAGCACTTGCGGATCCAGCTCCAGGCGATCTAGTGCCCTCCAGACCTCTGCTGGCACTGTGTGGACATGGTGCACATATGTACATGCAGGCAAAACACTCATACACGTTAATTTTTTTCAAAACAATTTCTATTTTCTCTTGTTTGATTTCATTGAATTTTAGATATTTATTTTGGTGCCTGACTTTTTTCTCAGAAGCCTCTGTTAAGTGTTTAGTAATTCTGGGCTATTTGTTCAGAGTCTCAAAAGCTCATCTGTACATGCCATATTGATGCAAGTGTTTTTTTCCTCTGGGCTGTTTTGTTGAGAGTGCCTTCCTTGTGTGTTCACTTGTGCTAGTTAATTGACTGTAGTCTATTAATCTGTGTTGGTCTTTCCAAATTGAAAACTTGTTTCTGCTTGGATGAGAGAGAGGAGACAGTTGCTCAACTGAACAGGTCAAGGGAGGCAATTCAGGGTCTCACTGCTTCTATTTGGTAGCCAACCTTCCTCTGAGGTACCGTGTTCCTGAGCTTTCTCTCTAAACATGCCCATTTATCAGCTTCCTTCATCTCTGCCTCAGTTTATTGGGTATGCTGCACTAGTCACTAATAATCTGCTTTCCAGCCTTATATCTTTCTATCTAGATAATTTTTGTATGTGCACACGTGTACATATGCATAGAAAGATCAAAGAACAAATCAAGTGTTTGTTTGCTTTCATTTTTGTTTCTGGAGACAGTATCTCACTGACATGCAGCTAGCCTAATCGTCCTGGCTAGTTGCCCTGTCTCCACCTCTGCAGTGCTGACATTAGACATCAATCACCTTACTTGGCTTTCTCATATGGGATGTAGGGACTGAACCCGGTCCTCAAGCTTGCAAAGCAAATACTTCACTGACTGAGCCATCTTCCCTAGCCCTGCTTTCTATATTTAAAATCTGTTCTGCCTTTGTTGTCCTTTCCCGATTTATGCTTTTAAAGAAGTACAATGTAGCAGAGCATGTGGTGTACACCTGCCGTCTCAGTGTTGGGGAAGCCATGGCAGGGAGGTCTGGGGTGCCAGTTGGGCTGGAACCTAATTGAGCTCTGTAGAGTGAAACCCTATCTCAAAGCCACACACCAACCCATAAAAAGTTTGTTTACTTTCCTTTGGTGTAACTTTGGGAATTAAACATTCCATTTCTGTGCTTAACCAAAAGACTTCCTCATTTGTAAGAAGTAATTCTACAGTTAGTCTGTTGGTTTTCCTCTCCGCACCACTTGCTGTTTATATCTTAATTTAGCCAAAAGAATTAACCCCTTTGAGTTTGTCTAGCTATTGTGTTAATGTTCTGTAGCATCCTGACACTCGTAACTAGTGTGAAAACAAACCCCAAGTTGGCTGTTCTTACCCACTAGCAGAGGCGTCAGCAGAGGGAACTCATGAAAGCGCTCCAGCAACAGCAGCAGCAGCAGCAGCAGCAGAAGCTCTCAGGCTGGGGGAACGTCAGCAAACCTGCAGGTACCACCAAGTCTCTTCTGGAGATCCAGCAGGAAGAGGCTAGGCAGATGCAAAAGCAGCAGCAGCAGCAGCAACAACAGCACCAGCAAGCAAACAGAGCCCGGAACAGCACGGTGGGTTCCTTTCCTGAGTGCATCTGTGGACTGCTTTCCATTATCTATTCAAACTATTTCAAACTATCTTTTTTAATATTGTTAACCTAATTTTGTTTTTTTGTTTTTTTTTGTCTTTCTAACAGCATTCCAACCTGCACACCAGCATTGGGAATTCTGTGTGGGGCTCTATAAACACGGGTCCTCCTAACCAGTGGGCGTCTGATCTAGTCAGTAGTATCTGGAGTAATGCAGACACTAAAAACTCCAACATGGGGTTTTGGGATGATGCAGTGAAAGAGGTGGGACCTAGAAATTCAACAAATAAAAATAAAAACAACGCCAGTCTCAGGTAGGGCTCATAACGATAATACCTGTGTACCTTGGGTGGTGGGCGGGATGTTAGATGCAGTTCTTTCTTACAATTTCATCTGTGCTGAGGCACGTCAGTTGTAATTGTGGTGATTGCTTTCTACCTGGTGAAACACTGGCCTTTGTTCCTTGGGCTTGTCCTACTGTTGAGCACTTAATCTCTTCCCTACTGCCTGGTGACTGCCCAATAATAAGAATAGGGTATCTTTGTTGTTAGCATTTCTCCAATGTTTCCCTAGGTAACTTAGTTTCCTTTTTCTCTTTTTTTCCTAATTTGTATTTTAAGCTATATTTGTACTAGAATGAACGTTTTAAATACTTCTGTCATGGTCTTAAACTTCCTGTATGAAAAATTAGTCCTGTTTCATCCTCATCTTTCTTTCCTCAGTAGCCACTGTTGTTGAATGAACATGGGTTTGTCATTATATTCATGAACTCTGATCCCAACACTACCACTTATTAGCTGTGTGACCTTGGGCAAGAGAAAACCTCTTTTGGGCCTCAGTTCCCTCATGGGTAAAATGAAGATAATAACTTTGTGAGTGTAGTTGTAAGGAGTAAACAAATAACACTGAAATAGTAAAGTGCCTGGCATATAGTAAGTACTTAATAAATGGTAGTGTTTGTCAGAATCTTTTTGATTGAAGACGTGAAGAAAGTAAGCACATTAGTTTATTGCACTTCTTTGCCAGGCACTGTCATGCTCCAGGCCTTTGTGCGATTGTCTTCATTACTTATAACCGAAGGAAGTGTCAGCACCATTTTGCATATGAGGAAACTGAGGCTTAGTAAATTAAACAGCTTAATAACTAAGTACATGTAGGAAGAATTTTATTATTTTCTCAAAATAGAAGCCCTGTATGTACAAACTAGGCTGTTAGTTGAGGTTAGTTTTTGAGGTGTGTCTAGTCAGAATATCTGATTCTTTTTTTCTTGTGTGGAACTAAGAATTGGCTTACTGGACAGATACCCAGTTGCCTAAACAGTATTAATGGTATTGTAGTATAATCACATAGTAACAGTTTCTGGGAATATAATATCGCCCTATTGTTTTGCTTTAGTAAATCTGTAGGTGTGTCTAACCGGCAGAATAAGAAAGTAGAAGAAGAAGAAAAGTTGCTGAAGCTCTTTCAGGGAGTAAATAAAGCCCAAGATGGATTTACCCAGTGGTGTGAACAGATGCTTCATGCCCTTAATACGGCAAATAACTTGGATGGTAAGAATTGGGGAGGGAATCCCAGCATGTGGATTGACAGAGCAGGACCTACAAAGAGGTTGGCAGGTTGGAACAGTGAGCCAAAATGTAGAGGATGAAATCTATGGGGCCTAAGTTCTGTACCTTCTGTTAAAAACTTGACTCTCATAGTATTATTTATGTATGTATTATTATGTAAACAAAAAAATCTGTAAAGCTATGCTCAAATAGATTATGGAGTTACCAGGATGTAAATGCCAGCTCAGGCTGCCTTAATTATGTACGGGAGAAAGGAAGTCATAGTTTCCCATTACCCATTTCATGGGAAACATTTCCAGCTACATTATCATGTCTAATAGTAAGTTAAATGTCATAGTTGGGAACCAAGGTCAGCCTGGCCAGTAGGGTACTAAGGCGATGTGACATCGTTCCCTTCCTGCTTTGGGAGGAAGTGATGGAAATAGTGATAGTCAGTAGGCTTGCTTTGTAAGGGCTGAGGCTGTGCAGAAGTAAAGATTTTAGCACAATTTAAGAAAAGCATGGTTGTAAACATGAGCCATTTACAGAAAGCTAGCTCCTTAGGTGGACGTTAGTCCCTTTTCCACGCCTAGATAGCCAACAGTGACTATTGGTCATACTGTAGAAGGAATGCCTCCGCTTATAGACCAAGGTGATAACTGGCCTAAAGCCAGTCAGCAGTCTTTTAACACGGAGCAGTCGAGAATTGACAGGCTCCTTTGCAGCATTAAGACATTAGCTGAGAGTCTGAAGGCCTTCAGAGAAAACAGTTTATATAATAGTATTGGCTGCTATCTATTAAGCACCTACCATGTGCTAGGCACTAGCTGGGCTAACATAATGTTATCTCAGTTCATTTTTTGCTGTAAATTTTGGTGATACCTTTATAAAGTAGGTGATATTATCCCCATTTTATAAATTAGGAAACAGAGGCTCAGAATGGTTAAGTAACTCATCAAGGTCACACAGCCAGCAGACTTCAGAATCAAGTTTTAAACCCATGTCTGTCTAACTCTGGTGTTTGTGCTTTTTTTCTGAAACCACACAATTTGTATTTTCTACTTGATGCTCTCTAAAACACATAAAACCCCAATTAGTTACAAGTTCCAGAAGATACAGCTATATAGTAACTGCCATGGTAGCTGGTGTCCACCATAGCACTTAATAAATTGAATTAAAGGAAAGAAGTAATGAATCCCTAAGTTACTTTAGTCTTAGGCAGATAACTGTCAGTCATTGTAACATCTAATTCCAGCCAACATAATCTTTAGTGAAGTTCAGCATGTGTGATGTCTCTTTGTTTGACACTGATATTTTGGAAAATTGTGGTACTGTGATGAGGCTCTTTCATCTGTATTAGGCAGATGAAGGTATCTACCACAGCAGCGGCATAGTTCTCACGTTTCTGTTGTATGCCTGTGTTAGTGTGTTGATATATAAAACTGGTTCTTTGTACATGGTGTTTATTTCATTTTTACTGTCTTACGTCTTCTCCCATCTCGTATTGCAGTTCCCACATTTGTTTCTTTCTTGAAAGAAGTGGAATCTCCGTACGAAGTCCATGATTATATCAGGGCCTATTTAGGAGATACTTCTGAGGCCAAGGAGTTTGCCAAGCAGTTCCTTGAGCGCCGTGCCAAACAGAAAGCCAACCAACAGCGTCAGCAGCAGCAGCAGCAGCAGCAGCAGCAGCAGCAGCAGCAGCAGCAGCAGCAGCAACAGCAGCAGCAGCAGCAGCAGCAGGTATAAAGTGACACAGTGTACACAGTACCTGTGAGTAGGAATGCCTGTAAATGTTGAGAAGCCAGAGAAATTAAACGGATATTTTACTTTTATGTATTCACTGACCAAAGCTTTTCAAAATGTATGTGACCTTCATCTTTTCGGAGTATATATCTGTGTAAATGACTCAAGAGAGCAAATATAGCCAAGGTACCCTAGTTTCTTTTCATGTTATACGTATGTTTAGTCAGACTGCAGATCCCAACATGACACATACATTGGATTTATTTTTAAAGCTTGAGGTCTCCTGTGTTCATTACTACAGCAATGTCACTGTATATATGGGCATGACAGGTGTTTCATATGCTGTTGATGGGGATGTGAAGAGACAATTGGTGTTTGTTCCTTGTTGCAGCTTTATTCTATAAAGTCAGACTAGGAAGTTAGGGTACAGTCATCACCTCTATGGATTATATGGGGTTAAGTTCTGTGAGCCTCTCATTAACAGATTCTAATTAGCACATAATTTTGTCTTGAGATTTTGTTTTTATATGTTGGTTCATTGACATACCAGTGCAAGTTGTTGTCCTCACTTCTACAAAACTCACCTGCACATCTTCTCCCTAAGGTGTAGCACAGTCTCCTGTGCTGGGAACACTAGATAGCACCTAAGCATTAGACTCAGAGGCCATAACAGTGAAATCACTCACAAGAAACACGAAGATGTAAAAATGTTGTGCTAGATGACTAACTGAAAGGAACCTGCTTACAGGGTGTGAACTGAAGCAGGCAGGTGGATGCTCCCTTGACCCGCTCTAATTGAAAACATGTGCCTTGTGTGTTAAAGATTGTTTTGCCTCTAAGCATATGTTCTCAGAATGACCATAAAAAATAAAGCTACACAATTCAGTGAATTTACGAGGGTTGGTAGTAAGTATATGTTTTCTGAAAGACAAGTTGTCAAGGTTCATAAAGAGTCAAAGATATTCATATCCCTGAGCCACATTGTTCACTGTGTTCAATCACTTCTGGAGAGATGTCGAAGATACAATGTAGCTCAAGGCATATGAGATCTAGGAGAATGGCAGGTGTCAGTCCCAGAACATGACAGAACAGCTGTCTCAGGGCATTGAAGGAGCACATAGTTTGAAGTAGTGCAGGAAACACTGCACTTATTGGGGAGTTTCCTCTAGGGCTGAAACAGCAAGGAAATGCCACCATATCATATGGACCCTGAGCATATCCTTCCACAATGCTTTCTGACCTCCTCCTCTGATGTTACCACCTGATTTTTGAACTGGCTTCTTGAACTAAGTTTCTCTAATAAAGGCAGCAGTAAGAACAAAGGATTAGTGGACTGTTTTATAGTCTACCCAGCTAGCAGAAGTATGTGGGCAGTACTTTGGTATCAAATCCCTTCTGGGATTGCCAATATGTGTTACTTTAGTCATTGATGGTATACTGCCAGCTGGTTCTCAGCTTGTCCTTTGACCCTGTATACTAAAGAACAAAGACATTTTCTGCTGAGTCAGTCATGTGTGTGTGTTGCCATAGTCTTGAGGCCTATTGATGGCCATATGCTGTTTTGCATTTCTTAATGGATGACACATACACTGTATCTGCTAGAAAACTTAGGACAGCCATTCTGGTATAGCTGGAGTGAAAGCTTGGAGTTCCAGGAGAGACTTTGTAGAGATATCAAGCATCAAGTTGTAAGTGAGGACTGGTAGCTCAGTGGCCTCTCTCAAATTTTGTATTGCCAGTACTGGTTTAGGCTTTTTTTTTTTTTAAATAATTTTAAATTATGTAAACTTGTGTGTCAGTGGACAGGTACCCACAAAGGCCAAAGCATGAAGTACCCTTAGAGCTAAGAGTCACAGGCAGTTGTGAGCTGCCTGGCCCTGCTGCTGGAAACAGTGTGCACTCTTCACCGATGAGCCAGCTCTCCAGCCTGGCTTTTTTTTTTTTAAGTTTTCCCTCTGTGTGTGTGTGTGTGTGTGTGTGTGTGTGTGTGTGTGTGTGTGTATATGTGTGTGCACTATATGGACGTGTAGATAAGAGAAACTTTCCCTCTGTGTGTGTGTGTGTATATGTGTGTGCACTATATGGACGTGTAGATAAGAGAAACTTTCCCTGTGTGTGTGTGTGTGTGTGTGTGTGTGTGTGTGTGTGTGTGTGCGCGCGCGCGCGCAGTATATGGACGTGTAGATAAGAGAAACTTTGGGAAACTGGGAGAACACTGTGCTTTGGGGCATGAACTCAGGCCATCAAACTTGTGGCAAGTACTTTTGTCCTGTGAGCTATCTCATCAAGATTTTTGTTTTCAGACTCACACCTCATAAGGGGAGGGCAAGGCAGCCATTCTCTTAGAGCAGTCGACATCTACATGCACTGTATAATTGTAGCTGTGCTGTTTTGTTTGTTTCACAGGACTCTGTTTGGGGGATGAACCATAGTACACTCCATTCAGTATTTCAGACCAATCAAAGCAACAACCAACAATCCAATTTTGAGGCTGTTCAAAGTGGCAAGAAGAAGAAAAAGCAGAAGATGGTTCGAGCAGATCCCAGTTTATTAGGTGAGAATAGACCTGGCGTTTCAGCCAGGGTGCGGGTTGGGGCTCAGGTGATCAGATCAGTAACTCAGGTACATTGCTACAGTCTTTCATGCGAAGATTCATTTTACTGACTGGTTTTAAGAGAAGTGGGTGGTAAGTCCTGGTCATCTAGGTGTAGATGTGCCCCACGTGTTGGGGTAAGCAACTAATAGTATGATGGTCCTTTAAACTTTAAAGCACTGCTTCGCGTTTTGTACAAAGAATGGTAACAGATGACAGTAAAGCTAGTTCACGCGTTCAGATGTTGAAAGAAGCAGCGCTTGCTATATCCACGTACTAAAGGCCCTGGGTGACTTGCGCTGCGGGACGTCCCAGTTCTCCTGACCGCTAGACCATAGCTCTCGGCCGTTGAGCTGGACGACAGACTTCTTCCATTCTTTGGGGGTAGGTGCCTCCCTGTCCAGTACTGAGGACTGTTGTCCTCCCACACAGCAGCTTCCTAGAAAAGCAGGAGCCTCAATTAGGACTCTGAAGGACGGGCGGGAATGGTGGGAATTGTTTTTCATAAGTGCTGAATGTAAGTTGCTGTGTTTCTTAACTTGGCCTAACCCACAAATAGTGATGAAACTCAAATTATTTTCTGTTTTTGAATATGAAGTTAATATAAACTTGGCTGTCACAGACTGTTTTTTCCCTCCTTATTTAGAACATTAATATCAAACGTGGATTAAAAAGTATAAAGCTGTGACAGAAATAGGTGAATAGATTTCTAATTGTAGTTCTAGCCAAGAAGCCCTTGTGATTTAGCTTGCAGGTTAGAGATTGCTTTACAGACGTGGCCTAGTTGTTTATGTCCTTTGCAGTATGGCCTTGGTCTTCTGCCATGGATTCCAGAAAAGAGGAACTTAACCCTCCCTCAGAAAGGGAGTGGAAGATGGATAGATAGGTCCTCTTAGAACTTACAGACTCCATAATCCTGAAGGGGAAGAAAACCAACACTTAAGGACAAGTAAAACCTCTGAGGGAAGTGTGGGGCTCATGTGGGCTAGCTTTTCATGTGAAAATCACTGCCTACCTAAGCCTACTTCTGGGAATTTGATTAAAATTGCTCATTTCTGTCCTGTGTTTATTCTTTTCCTGTATTACTTTTCAATGTATATATTCCCTGCAAATTTATACTTGGAGAAAATTTTAGAAATGTCAAATCTATGTACATACTACAAAAATAGGTTCCAACTTGATCTGTAAGTATCCACTCAGAGAACAGATTCAAAGGGAACTTTAATTTTGAAACAAACCATGAGAGGGAGCCCCAGCCTTGTTTCACATTTGGGTGTCCTTCACTCTGTTCTGTTCATAATAATTTCAATGGTTCCCGGGTGGCCAGTGTAAACCATTTGGGGATGGTAAAATACACCTTGCAGTTTCCTCCCCATTGTGCTTTCCTTTCCTACAAGGACAGTGTCTTAACCCTAAAGAACCCATTCAAGTGAGTGTTCTAGACCTAGTAGAAAGGAAGTGCTGGGGAGCAGCAGAGTGGGTGTCTTTTGTGTTGCCTCGCTTTCGTGGCACCCACCATCTGCTGTTTTGTGAAGCCGGGAGACAGTTTAGCCTGACTGAATTTTAGGTCAGTTATGTCAGGCCATGTCTGCTAAAAAGCCTCACCTGGTAGCCGAACGTTAGAGCATCAGCGAGCCTTTATTTCTCCACAGGTTCCTCTTCTCTTCATTAAAATTAGCTGATTTTATTAAAATTAGTTGATTCACGCAACTCATTGTTTCTCTCATTTCATCTGTTTTTGAGATGTGAAATCAGACAAACCTGCTTCAGAATAGTTACTAGCTCATTTCATAGACTACTGGTTCTTAGGTTTTTAGAGTTACCAAATAAAATGATCACCTCAAAGATACGAACAGTAAGCCTTTCAGTATTTCCAAGAGAAAGAAGGACCTGCGGCTGGGATGTGGGTTCACAGTTGCTGGGTGGGACTTTAGGTGGGGTTTGGTGTCCTTGCCTCTCCCTGTGTTTGGCCTTCTCAGACCCCACAGCCTTCTTGGCTAGTAAACAGGCTTGTTTATTTTTTTCAAATCTTATTTTTGAGTCTGTTAATTAAGCTATTTTATTATGTAAGCCATTTTTGTTTGTTACTGGAACATTTCAAATGTGTATTTATTTGAAAATTTTAACCCTGAAGTACAAAAATGAAGGCGTGAAAAACCTACCCAAACCAACAACCGATTTTGGAGTGGAGGGTGTTGCTTGTTTGCTTTTGGTTTTCAAACAGCAGCTGAAAACAGTTGAGGATTCATCCAGGGCAGAGGAACTGGGAAGCTTTCTGGGAGTCACTCACTCCCAGGAGGCCTGCTCACTAAAATTTTTATCAACTTGTGAAAATGGATTTTACTGGACAACACTAGTGCAAGGCACTCCGGCGACAGGTCGGCGGTGCTCCTGAGCTCACTCCATCTCAGACTGGCCTCAGGTCCTTTGCTCCCAGGCCTGATGCTTACCTTTCTCGGTTCTTCCTTCAGCGCCTAGTCTAGTGTGAATCTTAGGCATAAGAGATTTAAATTCTTGCCAGCTGCTTGAAGTTGAACCATTTGGCTATCAGAGCGTCGCTCATAAACTTACTTTTTCTTGTAGGGTTTTCAGTCAATGCGTCATCAGAGCGACTCAACATGGGTGAGATTGAGACTCTGGATGACTACTGAGTGTCTGCCGCTGTGCCAGCCTTCCCTCTCCTGCCTAGCGACCATGGGTTCTCCTCGGACACAACCTGCATTCACCATTTGCTCTCTGTCACTCTGCAACAAATCACAGAACCAATCATCTCAGGCTTTTTTTTCTAGCCCTTTGTGTCCAAGATTACTTTAAATCACTGTTGGTGAGCACCACAGACTGTACCTAAGTGGACCAGACCCTTTGTCTTGCGGGTGGCAGTTGGGATCGCTCCCCAGCAGGGCTGATATTGGCAGCACACATCCACTGTGCGTTGATTTCATCTACTGTCTCCTGAAAGTGTTGGGATCTGCCAATAGCAGATAACTTTTTCTTGTCATTTTTTTTGTTCTGTTTTATTCTTTGTCCCTACCCCTCTACCCCACCCTCAATACAGGCAAAGGGTCTTTAACTGGTGCAGTCATGAAGAGGGGTAATGGTTAATAGACATTAACAAAAAGATGGCAACAGAAAGCTCCCTGGACTGTGACTTCACTGTTGCCAGAGCCAGGCAGAATTCTCTGTCTGGGGGTTGCACGGCCATTGCTAACTTGGGGATTGCATCAGAGGCCCTAAGGAGTGGGTATTGGCTTGTTCGATGTTGCACACCCCTCATCTGTTCTTTCTGAATATCTTTTCAGAAAGGATTCATGTTTTTTTCATTAGATAGTGACTTTCCAAGCAAGCTGAGTTCTCCCCTGACTTACTCCCAACATTACTGGACAAAGGAAACCCTATGGCCTGGGACAGGGACTTCTAATTTTCCTTTCATATAAAACCTGATTTTCTCCCTCATAAATATTTTTACTTCAAAGGACTAGGACCAGTTTGTTTTGGGCCCTTCTGTGAAAATTTGTCTCGTTTAAGAGGCATCTTTACCATATGTATGAATTTGTGTAATTTCAACTCGGATAGGGATAAACTTTTGTTTCCGATAAAAGCTGGGAATTTCATCTGTTCCTCAGAGCACCAGGTGCATGTTTTGCCATGGCCCCTGAAGAGGTTTTGTGTAAAGATTCTGGGATGGCAAGTTGCTTGCCTTTTCTGAAAAGAGAACATACAAAACCTGACCATTGTTAAGACCTTCATCCATGGAAACCACTATGCAGGAGGATGCAGTGGGCTGGAGGGAGTGTGCAAGAATGGGAGCAAGAGGCCTGCTCCCACCCTTTCACATCGAGTAGAAATGTACTCATGCTGTATTTATAACAGACTCTGACTGCCTCCACCAAACACCTGTAGATGTCCCCTGGGACGGTCAGTCACACCTCGGCCGGAGCTGTGGGCCAGCTGTGCCTGTGCAAGAGGTGGTGTGGTGGGCAGCTCATAGGTGAAGCACCTTCCCTCTCATCGCAGTGCCTGGAGAAGGCTGGAGTTGTTGCTCTGAGAGCAGTTTGGTTTTGGAGGATTATATTTGGTTCCTATTTTTATTATTTTGGATCACCGTTCTCCCTATCCCTTCTTGCCTCTCTCCCTCCTAAACGTGTACAATAACTATACAGAGACTGCTACAAACTTGTAAATAGTTTTTGGATCAAATAGCATAAGGAGATGGGGGACCATTAAAATGTGCGACTCCCACTCTCCTTTGCTTTGTAAATTCAAAAGGGGGGGGTGGGGAAGAGGGATAGTTAAAATGTTTACAAAACTTTAAGCTCCCTCGGAACTTTTGCCAGTGTGGAGGAAAATAAAAAAGAACTTAAATAAAATGTGGTTGTGGTCTCTCTGAGCATCCCTTGTACTTACCTCTCTTGAGGCTGTGCTTGGCGTGAAACCCTCTTGATGGCAAGGGACAGCACAATGCCGCAGGCCCTGGAGATGAGGAGGCAGCCCGGGGACACGCCCACCGGTGGAGCACTGGCTGGGTCTGGATTAGGGAGGCAGCGGTCCAGATGAATGTTGGGAAGTCTTCCTTTGCTGCTACCTTTGTGCTGAGCTGTGGACTGGAGACCGAACCACAGACCCTCAGGATGTCCTTCTCTGAACTTGTCCAGCTCTTCTAAGTCCAACTCTGCTTTTTGTTCCAGCAAGATGAAAATAAATTTAAAAACAAACTGAGAGTAGAGTGGACATATTAGGAGAACAAATCCATTTTAGTCATGGAACATTCCATTTGCTCAACCAGGAGCCCCTTTCCCCCCCTCTCCCTGTTTGTTAGTGGAGAACACCACTCTTCTGGGAACATTTTTTCATCTCTTGATTACGCTTTCTCATAACTTTTTGCTCACTCTTAACAATCACCATTTACCACCTCAGTTTCAAGTAATTTGAAATTTTGAATTTGAAATTCAAATAATTTGCCTCAGTTTGTGTAAATGTTATGCAAGAAAGTGACTTGAAAAGTATATGTTGTGTCAGTACTGGTGTGATTTCCCCTGAATGTTTTCTGTCCAGGTGGGCTTTAGCTTGTCAGTGCAGAACCTTCAGATACTGAGAACCAGTATGTTTTGTGAAACAAAAACTCGGGGTTTTGTTTTGTTTTTGTTTATTTTTAAGCAAGCCGGTGTTCTGGTCGCTGTTAACTCTAGAAATTGTCAACAAATTAGAGCAGGTACCTCACCATGTTGGTAATTTTTTGGTTGTGAGTTAGAGAAGGGATCATCTGGGTGGTTTGTCATGCAGTCCCGTAATATTTGGGTGTCACCTGGGACTGCTTGCTGCTCTGTAAGGTTTGATGAAGTGGACCTTGCAGGATTGCCTCAAGTAAGTACCTGACAATTTGGGGCAGTAGGCTAGAACTCAGCTGATGGTTGCAGAAGCTGTTACCATTGGCTTTGGAGGGAGTGTGGACTTGGCGGGTGATTGTAGATCCTCCTCCCATTGGGTTTCTTTTGATACTGTATTTGATTCCAAGGGCAGGAGCATGGTGTCTATCCTACTCACCTTGATGGTAAGAGTGGCAAGGCTACATTGCCAAAGAATAAGTAGTCATTTTGGGTTAGACCAGCATAAAGTGAGTTTATCCATCTCCAAGTTGGTGGGGGGAGGTTGTTAGATTTCTGGATCATGATACTTCTGTGTTAATTTTTGAAAATGATGCATATGTGTGTGTGTGTACATGCCATTGTGCATGTGTGAAGGTCAGATGCTCTGGTCCTCAAGGCCTGGCAGCAAGCACCTCTAATCACCTGAGTTTTCTTGTCACCCCCTAAATTTTTAGTGCAACTATTTTATTTATATATGCACAGTGTAACTAATACATACACATAAACAACACATGCCACCCTGTTTTAAAGTGGACATGGTGATGATAGAATTGGTGATAAAATTATTAGTCAGGATAAAAAGCCCATGTGTGAATCTAATTGAAATGAGTGATGAACATTCTTGTGCAGTAGGATGTGAAGTAGGCCTTCATCAAAAGAGCAGCTGGCTTGCACAATGCAAACTAGACATGCATCCTACACAGAAGAAGTTGGCCATCTTGATGAGTTACTTAGGACACCATAAAAGCCTAACTTTGGTGCTGGTTGACTTTGGTTAATTCTTGGTATCCTAGTTTGCTTCTCTGTTGCTTCTCTGGTTTTGTAAAACCAAAATCAACTCAGAAGAGGTTATTCATAAAGTTCAGGTACCATTTATCATTGAGGAAAGTTGGGGAAGGAACCTGGAGGCAGGAATTGAAGCAGAGACCATAGCAGGATGCTGCTTGCTGGCTGCTTCCCGTGAGTTGCTCAGCTACTTACACCATCCAGAACCACCAGTCCAGGGTTGGCACTGCCCACAGTGTGCTGGGCCCTCTCACAATCAAGAAAGTGGCCCACTTGCTTATGGGCCAATCTGATGGAGACATTTTCTCAATCACTTTCCATCTTCCCACATGACTGAGCATTGTATCAAATTGACAAAACTAACATTACCTGTAGGCCGGTTTACAAATGACAAGGCTCAAGTACATAGGTGAGGTGCTGCATCTCAAGTAGGGAGTAACCACTATTTTAGATGCCTTTAACTGATGCAGGGAAACATAAATCTCCAAGGCAATGTAGCATGGGTTCCAGAAAGTTTTCACTGTAGCACTAGCCTCTATTAATCCTGTCTTGACTTTGGGACTGTGGTACTTGCTTGGGATCTTGGGTTGTCATCAGAGACCCTTAAGGCAGCCAGATGTGTGATACTCATTTTCAGATTTTGATTCCTTGGGAACAGTGATCACTTACAGCTTTTGATAACGCTAGTGATGGAGAGAGTCTAAAACCTGCTCGATGGGAATTTCAGCCGTAACTTTTATCAGTGAAACTAGAGTTTCCCCTGTGGGAAACACTGATGCTGAGGACAGGAGGTGGCTCCTACCTTCCCTACAGCTGCTCTGAGCTGCCATTGCTGCTCAGTTACACATCAGCATTACACAGCGCTGCAATCTGGGGATGGAATTTATATGATGGTTTGGGCTATCTTGGTTCCATGCAGTTAACATTAGGGAATGGACAAGACTCTTTAAGGATTATTTACTTTTTCCCAAATGCAGGCCGTTGTCCCTTTTATTGGCAGATTGAATTCCTCCATTATATGAGAAATAAATGGTCCTAAAAATAGTCAATGGGTCAGTGGTGGGTTTGGTTGCATATAACAGAAGAGGTCAATATTTACTAACAGGTGTTTTATTTCTCAAATGGAATTGGAGGTCATCAGTCCAAGGGTTATGTCGACTCTGGGAGGGACCTGGATTCTTCCTGCTTTATCAACATGACTATGGCATCCATCCACAAGGTTATTCCTGGTCCAAGGTGACTGTTGGAGTCTGTCGTCATTCCCATATTTGAGGCAGGAAGGAGTGGGCAAGGCAAAAGCTTAGGTAAAAGTTTGTTTCAAGGAACTTGCTTGGGAGTCCTGTTCAGCATCTCACACCTTACCAGGTGGATGTGTACACCGTAACTACAGCTAGTTGTAAGAAAGAGTACTTGCAGTCCTAAATGCCATTGGAATTCTGGTACTAAGAGATGGGAGATGTGGGTGGTGTATTGGCAGTTACAATAGCTCCAACAGTTGTCTGGAAGCAAGAGAGCTGTGTGAGGTGGTTGAGTTTGTGCAAACTGACCTTAAGAGATACACGTAGTGCTTCAACAAGTTGACCTGTGGATCAAGACTCTGTCTTCCAATGAGAATATTCAGAATATTCTCTGTTTTCTGTTCTTGTACAGGGTTGGGGATCAAAGTAGTTTCTAGGTGACTCAACTGTGTATAAATTACCCAGTTCTGCATACAGTCTGGAGTTTGGCAGGAACCTGTGATCTGGGTATTGGTCCTATAGGGTATGATGATGGCAACTTCTGTGTTTGTTTCCCTGTCTGTGGCCTGAGAATATCAGGGAGTGGAAATCAGCAACTTGAGTCTAGTTACACAATAGAGTCCCTAGCACTTGTATATGGTGGAAACATGACTTGCAACCGGTTTACAAGTGACAGGAGTACATAGGTGTGAGTACATGGGAAGTAGGTGAAGTACTGCATCTCAAGTGGGAGGTAACCAGGTAACCACTATCTTAGATGTCTTTCAAATGGTGCAGGGAAATCTATCTCCAAGGCAATGTGGCATGTCAGAAGGTCCCCTGTTTGCATTAGCCTCATTATTAACTGCTCTTCCTGTGTTGTCTCTGAAACTCAGTATCCTTACCTGTCAGATTGTAGGGTACTGGCACAGGTCATCTGAGGAACTTGAAACTGATCCAGTCCCAAGTTTTGTCAAGGATCTAGAAGGCCTACAGCCAAGGAGAAGTCAGTGCCATCTTTGCAGACACTGGGTCGAGTCTGACCTTGTGGTTTATTTTTCTTACACATTTAAGTATAGTAAAACTTTGGGGAAAAGGTTTCTTTGTGACAGCAAAGCTTTAGGCATAGCTACATTGAAACTCCATAGCAAAGTAGCAAAGCTTCTGTGACCTTTGCAATAAGAATGAGTTCTATTTGCTGATAAACGGAGCTCAGGGCAAAGCTTAAGGAGGAAGGATTTGTAATAAGCATAAGGATAGATTCTATTGGTGGAAGATACCAAGTCCATGGGGCCTCTTTCAAAGGAATGGGTTCTATTCTGAGAGACAAAACTCAGGATTGGAACCAGAAGGCTGGCTCCATAGAATACCAAAAAGATCATCAGGTTGTCAGACAACATTCACACCAGCCTTCTGGGTGGAAAAGCATCAAATCCTTCCCTTGAAGAAAACAAAAAGCCTTCATGTTTAACAGTAATGGATTTTCTAATGTTTTCTATGAGCTATGCTTCCTACAGAGGTCCATGTCCCAGAATTCTAACCTGGGATGGGGCCCCTGTGCTTGGAAACTTTTTCAATACTCACAAGATTCTAAGTGAGTGGTCCCCATAGCCAGCCATTCCGAGAGCTTCCCTTCAGCAGCCTTCTAATGTGAATGAGTTGTGTGAACACCCAAGGACTGTTAGCACTTGGCTCCTTGTTGATGCATGTTGAGCCACCCTTTACAGTTTCACTGAAAGAGACTTAGTGCTTTGAAGAGACTCCATGACCAGTTCTTAAATATTCAACTGGGGCTTACTTACAGTTCAGAGAATTAGTCCATTATCATCATGGTGGGGAGCGTGGCAGCATGCAGGCAGGCATGGCACTGGAGCAGTAACAGAGTCCTACATCCAGACAAGCAGGCAGCAGGTACCATTGGGCCTGGCTTGAGCTTTTGAAACATCAAAGCCCACCCCCAGTGACACTTCCTCCAACAAGGCTACACCTCCTATGGCTTCTCAAGTAGTGCCAATCCCTGATGACCAAGCATTCAAATACATGAACCAATGGGGGCCATTCTTATTCAAACCACCACAGAGACCCAAGTTAAAATGCAAGCATGTGACACATGTAGAGGGACAGGTACCTACATGGACGTTCTGAGTTTGATCACATAAAATGGATCTTGAAGCAGGCCAAGGTCCCATCATGAAAGACAAACCATTCTGTGTAGTAAAATAATAAAAGTGTAAGAAAAATTAGTGTTAGATGAATTGAGACCAGATTGGAGGAGGGAACTTTACTCTGAAAGAGTAGACTGGGATGCTCCTGACTCCCAATTTTGTTTTGTTTTTTTAATTATTGCACCAAGATACTTGGCATCCTAAAGACTAAATATATCACATCTAATACAATAGAAGTCTGTATCCACAATGTGTCTGTGTGAGAAGGAATTGAACTCCTGCAGTCCTGTTTGGGCAAGGGGGTGGGGTGGCAGTTGTGGACCTTTTGACTGCTCTGGAAAGCAGCTCGAGCTCTTGGCTACTGAGCCATCTCTCTATCCCTTAAATCCAATTTTAAAAGTCTCCCTGTCTGTATGTGTTTCTTGTGATTTTTCTTCTGCTTTTCCCCCCTGTTTTGTCCTATTCTGGTATTATTAATATTATTATTTAGATAACTTTATTCTAATGAGCGAGAGAGAGATTTGGGTGGGTGGGTAAATGGGGATGATCTGGGAGGAGTTGGGTGAGGGGAAACTGTAATTAGAATATAGTGTATAAAAAATCAACTAATAAATTTTTTAAATTGTTGGTTGCTTATGTAACATTTTTGCTACTATTACACCAGTATATCCTGCAGGCAGGTCACTGTTCTAGGCCAGACGGTTTGTAGCAGAGTGATATTAATGATTACCTTTCTCCTTTAGTAGTGTACAGAGTAACTTCTGTCTGATGGACATCTAGGCTGTTTCCAGTTTCTGGCTGTTGTGAATAGAGCAGCACTGAACATGGATACACGCTAAGTATTTCTTAACTAACCAGTAGATTATATACCTTATGCCCCTTACCATTAAACACTTTTCAGTATTTCCTCAAAACAGTCTCATCCTTACCTATACTGCAGCTATAAAAATGAGGAAATTGCTGGGCAGTGGTGATGTACTCCTTTAATCCCAGCACTTGGGAGGCAGAGGCAGGTGAATCTGAGTTCAGTGAATCTGCTGAGGCAGCCTGGTCTGAAGAGCAAATCCAGGATGGCCAGGGCTACACAGAGAAACCCTGTCTCAAAAAACCAAACCAAACCAAAACGAAAAGATTCGGAAATTAATGGTATAGAACTATTTCAGTATCTAGGCCGTGCTAATATCTCAACAGTTACTCCACCAAGAGCTTTAAATAAAGCCCGCACACATGCGAGGTGTCACTCATGACCGCTGTGCATGCAGTGGTCTTGTCTCTTGAATTTCCTTCAATTTGGAGCAGTTAGTGGAGAAGCCTAACTGCTTCTCACACCTTGCATGTTTCAAAATGCAGAACAGTGATTGTCAGAACGTGTCCACTTTGGTTTTATCTAGGGTTTCCTTATCATTTGACTGGATATGCAGTTTCGAAGGGGCGCTACAGAAGTGACCCCCAGGTCCTGAGTACATATGTTGGTTTAAGCCATTACCTCAGTAACTTGCTCAAGGTAGAGTCTGCAGAGTGTCTGGTTTGCTGTCTTTTTTGGTAGCCAAGAAACACCTAGTTCCTCATCAAACCTTTCTCTACTAGTTTACACTCCCTGCTCGAACAATGCTGCCAACATTCCTTTGACACTTAGAGTTACCATTCTGTCATCAAGAACTTGTCATACATTGCACACATACCAGCGAGGCTGTAATCTGATATGTGTTTTTTTTTCACAAACTGTCTGTCTGCAGCTGGCTTCCTTCTGTGTCCTTTTGCCACATCTGGGCATTTTCTCTTTCAGTGTCATCTATTCTCAACTCTCCTTTCCAAATATGGAATTAGCTAGTTTCACATGTCTATGTGTTATCTTTATGTTTAGAGCTCTTGATGGCACCGCCACAGAATCATCCTACTCTTTCTCCCTCTGTATCTGTATTTTCTTTCTCCACTATGAAAAATCTGGCTTCCATCATCTTCATTGTATGAATCACTCTGGAACAACATGGGTCTGAACTGCGTGGGCCCCCTTTGAACATGCATGGATTTTTGAGGGAGGTTTCTGAGAATATGAAAAAACAAACAAACTTGCAAACCAGATAGCCTAGAAACATCAGGAAAGAAGAAAAGGTGGGTCATGAATATAATCTTTTTAAAAATTACTACAAATAATGCCTAGCCTATGATCAAATTTATCAACACTGCACACGGTATTGTATAATCAAGAAAAATGTGAATAAATGTAAAGATGCCATATTAAAATACAACCACATAAAACCGATGGTAGTACATTCTGTGGTCATTTTACATTGCTTACAATGAGTTACAGTGCTGGGAGCATCTGTTAAAGCACTGTGTGACACTAATCATCCCCACAGGAACAGTTCTCTCTCTAGTCAGTGGTGGATGCCAGTAAAATCTCTCACAGTCCTCTTGTATTTCCTACTGGCTATAATGCGCACACACGACATGTCACCGAATGGTTTGTTACCAGTTTGGCTTCAGATTAACAGCAGGCCACTAGTGGTTAAGTTTTGGGGAAACAAAAGGGTCAGTACCTCTAATATCAGTATTGTCGAAGAGTCGATTCTATTTCCTCAGTTGCTCAGCCCTATAATACTCCAAAGTAGTTTTGTAATTCCTAATCTGTGCCGCTGTGAGAGACAACTTGGCAATAGAGCTCAAGAGGACTCCTGCTGCCTAGTAATGTTCGGGCCAACAGAGGACTGCGGCTCCATAGGGTCCCGCCGCGTAGCGATACGGTAGCCATCTTCTATTGCACACCCTCTGGTATTTGTACAATGATGAAATTGCCTGATGATGAGCATTTGTAATGGTATCCTATTGCAAGGGTTGCTTTGCTGTAGTGACAGAAATAACTTGGGAGTGAGTAGCAGTGGGAGGTCGGGGGTTGGGGAGAGTTAGCAAACGGATGAGTGAATTTAGTCAGATGAGGAAAGTATGGAGCCTATCTCAAAGGAGAGCAGCAATACCCCCTGGCTAGCAGGGGGTTCCTTTCTAAACTGCTGGCCTGTGAGATGTGGTTGTTGGGAAACTTTATTTTTAGTTATGTTTGAAATTGTTTTATGCACTAATGGGTGAGGAGCTATCCCAGGTATAGGGCGTTTTGTATTGTCGACAGGTGTTGGGTTTCTATAGGGGTTGTTTAATTGCTAACAATCTGCACATGGTATCAGTAGCACACCTAAGGAGTTCCGGAAGAATAAATACACCTGAGCTCAGACACTTGGAGAGTACCATTGTCAATTGAGTATGGTGCTGGCCAGGACAGTGTTTCGCTCTGCTGAGGTCTGGCAGAGTTTACAGCTACGAAAATGTCTCGGTGTCTTCCATCCTGAGCTACCACAGCAGCATAACAACTACAAATGGCGCATCAGTGTGGGGCACTGACATCACACCAGCTAATCCAACGCGGAGAAAGCAGCAACGGATGCCTGGTAAGATTTCAAGAGCCTCTGTGTCCTTTGTTGAGGATATTATCATGGGAGAAAGAGAGTCAATATCTCCATGATACTCAGTTAATTAAAATGCTACTACTGATCCAGGATTCTGAGACAGAGGCCTGGACATGCAAACAGGGTGGATCTTGAGAACAGGCATCCTCTTGAGAGGGAACTTAGCAGGTGGAGCTCTATGTAAACAAGAATAGGCTGCTGCCTCTGCCAGGGAGGCCTGCACACGTGGTGGTGTACTCTTAGAAGTGTCTGTTCTGCCCTAGTATCCCCACTCAAATCTCAAGGTCTCAGTGACTTAAGGGTCACCTACAAGAACTGACAATGCTATGATGCAACTTAACACTGTATTCTGCAATCTGTGCAATTAAATTTGGGGCCTGACTTGCAGTCAGGAAGCTATAAGAATTAAGAAGAGACTCATAAAAGGTAACCAGTTCATGGCATTGTCCTTCTGATCATACCACCATAAACGTCCATATCTAATTGGCTTTTAAATCATCTGCAGTGAGGGTGGTGGCCCATGTCTGTAATCCCAGAACTTGGATGAGACAGGAGGATTGCCATGAGTTTGAGGCCAGCCCGGGCTACAGAGTGAGATGTTGTTCACACACACACACACACACACACACACACGCTCACACATGCCCACACACACACCATAAAACTTTTCTTCAATAGTACTTGATAATAAACTATAAGCCTACATATGGTCTGGCATGTTATGTCACCAGTACCTCACTTCCACCGGCAATGAGGTCTTAACTGCACTTGAGGTCAAAGGGAAAGCAAATCAAGCCAAAAATGGATCTCTGAGGGTCCCTTTCCTGGGACCACCCCAGGTATCTGTCAGAGGAAACAGACTAGTCCAGGTATCTCAAGCAGAAAAGACGCACTGGAAGTTTGCTGTAATGATGTTTAAGGTCCATCTCAGGGCGGGGGTCTTGAGGTTGGTAGCCCATCCCTGCTTCCTGTCCTGTCTCTGCTTCCCAATTTAGATGTGAGCAAGCAGCTTCCAAGGACATGAGCTGTCTGCCACTGTGCCTTTCCCCATGACAGACTGTCCCCCCTCGAACTATGAGATAAAATAAAACCTCCCCTCCCAGAAACTGCTTCTTTTAGGTGTTTTTATCACTGTCATGTCACAGCTTGTGTCACAGTTGCCTAAAGGGGGTCCAGGAGGCTGACATGCAGTCTTCTGTGGCTGCGCGTACTGCTCCCACCACCGAACAGTCTGTCACTGTATGCACAACAAGGTGCTGTCAGAAATCTGAAGCAGACCCGTTGCTCCCACCCCCATCCCAGTGCCACTTTCCCACTGGTGAATTCAACAGGAAGTCATCTGGGGCCACACTTCAGGCAAGGAAGGAGAAGGTGGGAGCTGAGACACGGCGAGCGGATGAAGGAACAGGTGAGTCAGCCTAGTAAATGGATGCAGAAGTCCCAGTGAACTGTGTTCATACACTAAGTTTCTGTGGGATGAAGCATGGTACTGGTGTCTGGGAATCACTAGGGAATAAAATCAGCCCCTGGTGAAGCTGGAAATGTGGACCAGTGGTTAAGAACACTTGCTGCTCTTCCAGAGGACCAGGACTCAGTTTCTAGTACCTACACAGTCCAGTTCCAGGATTCAGTGCTCTCTTCTGGCCATCCTGAACATCAGGGATGCATGGGGTGCACAGACACGGGGGGGGGCACATTTTGTACATTTTATCTGAAAAAAAAAAGCTTCCATATGTGTTACACTGGATTTTTATCTGGAAGATACAAAAGTATCCTAAAAATATTTTTAAAGTATTAGACTACTCAAATACATTAGCAAAAGACCCACAACCAAACCCAAGCAGACTCAGCCAGTTAACTTGTCACAGGCAGGAAGTAACACATAACTACCTAGGCGAGCACAAAATAAAATGGCAAAGCTGGGAGATGGCATGATAGATAAAGTCTTTGCCACCCATGCACGGGGACCGGAGTCGGATCCCGGCACCCACATGAAAGCCAGGGGAAGCAGGGCGGCCTGCCTGCGATACCAGAACTCGGGAGGCAGAGGTGACCCTGGAACAAACTGGTTCAGGTCATTGGGTCAGCAAGCTTGGGGTTCAGTGAGACCCCACCTCAGTAAATAATGTGGTACGTGATTGAGAAAGACATCTGATGTCAATCTCTGACTTCCTTATGCATGTGCACAAGGGCATGTGTGCCCACATGCGTGAGAACATGTACACACACACAGAACACCACACATACATACAAAAGGAAATTTTTAAAGTCCGACAACAGGAAGTGTCCGCAAGGACACAAAGCAACTGGGACCTCAGACTGTTGCAGAGTGTGAACCATGTGCTTGCCTGCACTCGGACCCGGAAGGTTCATGTTCAGACACACAGCCACGAGATACTGGCATCCACAAAGGAGGATGTGCAAGAATGTGGAAGCTATGTTCGTAGAAGCCCCAATCTGGGAAACTGCCCTTGTCACCATGGATGGGTGCACCATGACACACTCTTATGGCTGAATATTTCCAGAAGTAAACACTAAGGCACCAATGTGGGCGAGTGGCAGAGCAGAGAAACTTCAGGTACGACAGGTCAATTGTCTGGTGCTCTCTGGGATCAGAGAGCCTCACTGGCATGCTGGGCATACTTTTGATGGCTGGGGGAGGGGAGTTGCTCATGTCTATGTGATACAAAAGCTCATCAACTTGTAAAACAAGATTTATGCACATCTTTTATGATTTGGGTATGAAGTGTCACCCCAAAAGGCTCATGTGTTGAAGTTTTAGTCCCCAACTGGTGGTGCTATTGAGCAGTGATCGGAGTATATGAGAATGGTAGCTTCCTCGTAGCTATATGATACTGTGTAGGCTCACAAGGAAGACACGGGTGGGAGGGTGCTTTCATAGATGCAAACCCTGCCAGACCTCAGCAGAGGGAACCACGGTCATGGCATCTGCCATCTTGGACAGTAGAACCCTGAGCATCCCAGCTCAGGTGTTTCTATTGACTCAGAACTCCTCAGGTGTTCTACTGATAGCACATGCAGATCATGAGCAATCAAACATCTCCCACATAAATCGAAAACCTGCAGACAAATACAAAATGCCAAGGGCTAGGCAGCCCCTCACCCAACAGTGCACAAAACAATTATTTTATACATAACTAAAAATAAACTTGCTCAACGCTTCATCAACGAGTTGATCCATTGACGAGCTCAGCGCTGAAGGAAGCGACCTAGTTGGAAGAAGTCGGCCTTGGAGCACGCCTTTCAAAGTGTATCTTGTTCCCAGGCTGTCTCCCTCTCTCTTCACAGCGGCTTCCCCCATCACTGCCACCGCTACGATGCTCTGTCTCCCTGTACAGCAATGGGGCAAGCCGACCGGGACCCTGGCCCCGGAAACCATGGGCCAAACCAAACCTTTGCTCCCTTTAAAATGCTCGCTCAAGCATTTTGTCACAGCAACAAAAGGCTGATTAATATGCCTATGAATGTTTTTCCTCTGAAAATTAACACAAAGGGAAGAAGAATATGAAAATTTGTAAAATTTCCAGTGCTAGGAAGAAATTTTAAGTGACGTGATGGAAGGGTGGGGGCTGACCAAGCCGAGACCTGGAGGTAATGACGTGAGCACCTGGCCAGTGTGTGCTGCTTTCCAGGCAAGGAGAGAGTGCGAAGGCCCTGAGGCACAATCCACTATCCAGCAGCTGGAACATAGAGAGGGAAGCCTGGCTCAGGGAAACCCTTAATTTGGCTTTTTGTTTAGAAAACTACAAAGTAGAAGTAGCAGGGCCTCTGGAGCTTGAAAGTGGGGGCAGAGGGAAGAGCCTTTGGGAACTTGCATGGTGGGCACACCTGAGAGACAGGGGGCCTGGAAGTCCATCTGTGGACTCGGGTGGTATCATGGAGGCCAGGGCTTGGTCACGAGTGTGAACTCAGCAGCTGCTCCACAGAGCTATCAGGGAGGCAGTGAGCTGGACTCTGGGCCAGGCCCAGGCTAAAGGTGAAACTGAGTCTCAGGATTGGAGGGGAGAGCTAGAGCAAGGGGGCAAGAGAGGACATATGCATCCAAAGACTTTTCTGGAAAGAGCCTAGAGCAGCCAACACTACAGCAAGTGCTCCCCGGGGGCTGCAGAGATGGCTCAGTGGTTAAGAACACCGAAGGACCTGGGTTCAATTCCCAGCACACGCAACTCACAACTGTCTTTAGCTTCAGTTCCAGGGGATCCAACACCCTCACACAAACATACATGCAGGCAAAACACATATCAATGCACATAAAAAACCCAAGTGCTCTTGGTCCCATGCAGGCTCTTGGGCCACTCAAGGGCACAGTGGCCCAAGGCATTTGTAGTGCTCAAGGTCCCCGGGTGAGGCTTCTGTCCTGGGAAGTCCAGAAACTTCTCACTTCCAGTGGCCCAGGGATTCATGTAGGAGGTGTGTATTGCATGTGTGTGTGTGTGTGTGTGTGTGTGTGTGTGTGTGTGTGTGTATAAGAGAGAAGAGAAAGAAAGGAGAGGGGGCAGAGGCAGAGAGGGGAAAGGAAGAAGAGAGAAATAGAGAGGCAGAGAGAAATAAAAAGCAATTTTCTCCATCCCTCTCCAGGGTGGGGCTGTTTGGTAGTTCAGGATAGCAGGTCTGTCTGAGCGTTTGCTTTCTCCACCCCCCCGCCCCCTCCCGCCGTGTGTGTGTGTGTGTGTGTGTGTGTGTGTGTGTGTGTGTGTGTCTGCGTGCGTGCGCGTGCATGTGTGGGGGGCGGGCACGGTGTCCCAGGAGGACAGAGTTTGCATTGATGAAAACCTTCCCAGCTCTTTGAAGCCTCTTTCCCTCTGCCTGAGCCTAGCCGCCCAGTCCTCTGTGCCCCACATACTGCTCACTCACTGCCAGGATGGCATCTTGTCTGGCCCTGCGCGTAACGCTGCTGCTCGTCTCTGGGGTCCTGGCCCCTGCGGTGCTCACAGGTAAGGGGCACAGGCCCTTAGTTTTGCTTCCACCAACTTCTCAGGGTCAACAGCTGCCAAAGGGGCCAGATTCTCTAGTACCTACGGGGCACAAGCCCCTCACAAGAGGTGGGATGCCCAGCTGTAGTGATTACGAGGGCTCCCACAGTGCTGGCCGGTAAGGGCTGAATAAGATGGATGTGTTAAGGAATTATTAGCAGCAGGGATGGGTGGCCATTGAAGTTGGAGGGCAACCTGGGCATCAGGGCCAAGGACATTTAGTCATCTGAAGTTCTGGGAAGAGTACTTTGTCACTAGAACACTTGAAGGCTTCCAGACCTGGAAGACAGGAGGGCTTATCAGACAGAGGGCTAAGGGCTAAGGGGCCAGAGACCCAGGAGCTGGGAGGAATACCACAGAGACTTGTGAACCCTTTAAATTCCACAAACCCTTCCCTGCTGGCTTATGACTGGGGTGGTGTCCCCACGGAGGTAAGTACTTCTCAGAGTCCTTTGCAGAACAGCGAGGACACTGGACAGAGACCGGATAGCTGCATCTGGGGTCTGAGAGGCTGTGTGGTGGGGCTGTGCCAGGTCAACTTCAGAGCAAGCAGGGGCATAGCCACAGGTAGGCCCTGGTCTGCGTAGATATAAATGACCCTCAGTTGTCCAGTAGTTGGCCCTAAGGACAGCCTGCCTCTGAGTTCCCTAATTGTCTTACAGCATTGCGGCCTGAACTTTAGGGGTGTCTGCAGGTCTACAAAGGAGAGAAATCACCTCTGTTGTGAAGGCATGGCCTAGGAATTCCCAGCCACATTCCAGGAGGCACAGCGATGGTGGTCTGTGGGCCTTTCCGCTTCCCCTCAGCACCCTGGGAAGTAGCTTGAGGCCCAGCTCTGGCCCACCTATCTCATACCTCTCCTCACCTGCAGGAGGTGACACTCACCACCCTGCCTTCCTCAAAGGGGATGATGAGAGCTCACCAGCTCTGACATGCAGGGCTCTCCTGAGGCCAAGTGCCCAGGCAACACTCAATTGGTGTTCAAAGCTTAAGCAGAGTTCCCTGTCCCTCAGCTAAGCCCAAAGCCATCCTTGGGAGAGCCATCTCTTCCCACAGGCTGGGATACTCCCAGCTTCTGGGGGTGGGAGGAGTGCCCAGTGATGTAGCCTGAGGTACCCCTGATGGTAGGAGATGTGACTTACAGCGCCAGATGGCATTTTCCATTGCCTAGGACCCAGGGCTGAGACCCATGCAGCCTCCTGGCACACTGAGGCTGTCACCTGGTGGGCCCTGCAGCTTGGGCCTTCTATGCGGCTTCCGCCCAGGTTCCTGATGCCTCTTCCAGCCCAAGCCTGTACCAGAGTCCCGGTCAGACTACGCACGCACGACTTTGTTGGGTGGGCTTTCTGCTCACACAGAGGCTCTGGGAATAGGACCTCAACTTAAGTCACTGCCCTCTTCCTTCCATGCAACACCCCCAAGAGCAGGCAGGCCCACAGCAGGCATGAGCATGCCAACTCCACCTTGAGTCTTGGGGGTTCTGGCTGCTCTGAGGGTGGGGAGATAGGTCCTCAAAACCAGCCCTGGACCCACAGGTCAGAGTAGGTGTGTACAAGGTCCATGGTGCCTGTCTCTCTCTCCTGGGCCTCCTGTAACAGGAGAGAGACGGAGTACTCCTGGGGTTGAGGCTCAGGCCAGCCTGCCACCCTCCCTGCCTCAGCCGGTGGCCACAGCCGCTGAGGTAGGGGAGCAGGCCAGGTTGAGTGGGCAGGAGGCCAGGGTGGGGATGAAAAGACTCTTCATGGCTGCACAAAGGCCATCTGTGTACATGGGCGCCTGGCCTCGGGGCCTGTGGTCAGACCAACCGTTGAACAAACTTATTTACCAAAAGGCAGAGCAGCTTGGGGTGGTGGGGCCAGGGGACAGGCTGAGGTGTCCAAGCTGACACCATGCGCCCTCCACCAGAGCAGAAAGTCCTGTGACATTGCTCACTCACGTGGTGTATGGATCTCCTTGTGGCCAAGGTGGACAGAACCTTCTCCTGCCACATCTCCCTTCCCTACCCACACTTGCTGTCACTCACCTCCTCCCTCCACACCCTGCTCCCAGCCCCTCTTCCTCCTCCTCGGCCCTCTCCAGCTGGCACACTGGCCTACAGCTTCTGGCTTCCCAGGAGGACTTGGAGGGAGCTGTCTTGTTGCTCTTTCTTACTATTCCAAGTCTGGAGAACACTGAGTGCAGAGGAAAACAAGATAACTCCCGGGCTAGGGATCACAGAAGCACCTCCTTCCTTGGTAGGTTGGGACAAGCTCAGTCCCTGGCCAGGAAGCAGGCAGCACTTAGGCTGGCTAGGCCTGGTACCCAGAATCCTTGGGCAGCCTTCCTAGCCAGAGGCCTGGCACTGGAGGTGAGCTTTGGCCAGTAGAGGTGGGAGGTGCCTGCCTGCCTGTTTTTGAGTGTGTTGTGAAGACAGGACAGGCAGTCTACGAAGTTCAGACCCCAGGGCCTGCTGAATGGCAGGCACCCTCAGGGTTTTTCTCTGCCCAGCCCTGGGAATCCGAGGCTAGACTGCTTGAGGCTGAGGCCCTTACACAGGGCTTTCAGGCTGTAAACCCTGCCTTCTCTAACCAGGTCACTTTGCCTTCTTCATATAGTGCTTGTCATAGTTAGTGGGAAGCTGGCCTGGGTGCCAGCCCAGAACTCTATGAGAGGAGGCCTCCAGAAGTGGGCAACTAGCGTCTTTGGGAGGCTTTTGCCAGTCTTTTCTGGAAAGAGGTTCTAGTTTGGGGAAGCCCCAGGGCACATGACAGTAGTCCCCGCCTACAAATTGAGTCTCAAGTTTGGCCCAGGCTTGTGAGGAGCTTCAGGATGGAGCTTAGGGAGCCGGGGATCTGCCCAAATCTTATGGTGAAAAGATTCCAGTTTTTCAGAAAAGTTGTAAAATTGTCTACTGAACCCCAGCACAGACTTTACCTAGCAGTCCCCAGCATTTGCCCCACTGTCCCTAAGCCCAGATGCAGAATCAGTCTGCAGTTGCTGACATCATCTATCCCGAGCTGTTCGGTTAAGAACAAGGAGACTCTATTTCTCATCCAGAGTGTGGCATCAAACTGGGACAGGAACCTGGGCACTGTACTAGGCTCTAGCCATACCCAGAGTCTCAGACAGGACATGTGATTCCCTCCCCTGTCCTGGTCCAGAACAAACCCTCACAGTTTCTTCTCCCGTCCAGACCTTGGCGTTTTTGGCATTGGTTATTTTGAGGCTGACTGGCGTCAGGATTTTGCTGTTTGTTCTGTCTGCTCCCGGGTGGGCACTATGGGCAGGAACACTCAAGTCCCTTGGGTCCTCCCTGAGCAGTCCCTGAACCGAGCCTGTCCATAGAGGGAGAAAGGTACCCAAAGATGGAGCCCTTGGCTCAAAGGAGTCCCAAGGCCCTGCAGGTTGTAGCTGGACTGGTAATAGAGATGCAGCTTTGCTGGAGTCTCTTGGTAGACACAGCCATTACCAGCCTGTTCAGGGCTTTGCCTCCACTTAACCTGAGCCTTGACTTTCTTGCCTCTAATTAGAGATAAAATGGTCCCTATGCCACCAGCAGTTGGACTTAACAAGGTAGTGGAAGGATACCCACTTGGCCTGTGTGAGGGGCCTGCTGGGGGCTGAGTGTCCCTGAACTACTTTTCTTCCTAGTTGAGATCAGGGCATGGCAGGGACCAACAGGGATGCCAGACAGACAGGCTGAGGGGAAACCCTAGAGTCTGCTGACCAGCGTGGTCTTGAACTTCTGTCTTGGGGAGGAGGTTGGCCCAAGGGTGAGGTGCTCTGGGCTTCACAGGCTGGGCTCCTGAGAGTGGTGTGTGTTGTAGGAGGGAGGGCTGCTGCAGGTGGGAACATCATGCGACTCACCCATCCTGTGCTTCCTGTATCCTCTGGGATGCCTGGGTATCCCAAACCACGCTGACTCCCAACCCCAGAGGCAGAGGATGCTTGGTGAAAAGGCCATTCAAGGACCCATGTGCAGACTGAGACTAGTACCTTCCCCTCAGCAGCCTCCCCTCATGCAGGCAGCAATATGCTGACTTGGGTTGGGGGAGGCGCTGTTAGAGACCCAAGTTTGGCCTCCTGATCTGAGGCTGTGGGGCTGCTGAGCAGGGCTTGAGTGGGCCTCTCCTGGCCTTTACCTGAATACTTGAGGTGCCTGAGTACCTCAAAGGACTTCAACTCTCAGCTTTTGCCCCAGGTGAAGGCTGAGCTACCTCTGTCCTAGGAGACAGAGGGATCCCCATTTTGCAACTGCCCCTGTCCCCCTGCCTCTATTAATCTGTCCTCACATGACCTCAGAGTTCAATGTGTATTCTGGGGTGTGTTCTGGGTCACTCATGGGTTGTCTCCCAGACCAGGAGTGAATTTCCACCTTGTGGAATAGTGGGAGTCGGGGTGCCGAGCCTGAGCTCTGCATAGAGCATCTCTCAGTTGATCTGGTGGGGAGGGTCAGTATCCCTGCTAGCAGATCACCTGACTCCCGCTGCCTGTCCTTGGTTTTGCAGCAGAGGGTCCTCAGGAGCCTAATCCCACCCTGTGGAATGAGCCCATTGAATTGCCGTCTGGAGAAAGTCCCTTGGAGAGCACCAGCTCCAGCCGGGAACTTGCAGCCTCGGGCCCGCCGGTCCCCACCTCTGCACCAGGACCAGAGGACAGCACCCCTCCCTCACGGGTGGACCAGGACGGAGGTAGGGCCTGGGCGGGCCAGGGAAAGGGGAGGAAGAAGGATGAGATGGAGACCGCGGGAGGAAGAGTAGCTGAGGGGCAGGGCCTGGGTTGGACCTGGGGGCGGGGAGGGAGTTGGAGTGTGTGACACGGTCCTCTGTCCTCCGCAGGATCGCTTGGGCCCGGCGCCATTGCGGCTATCGTGATCGCTGCCCTGTTGGCCACCTGCGTGGTGCTGGCACTGGTAGTCGTCGCGCTGAGAAAGTTTTCTGCTTCCTGAAGCCAATAAAGGAGCCGCGCCGGCCCGCCCGCGGCGACTCTGCACCCTTGCTCCTCTTGGTCCCTTCCGTGTCCCCGCGTGCGTGGGCCCGCGTGCTGGTGCGGACAGGGGCGGGGGCGTGCTGCCGGGCCGCGCCGCCTGCCTGGGGCCGTGGGTGGAAAGCTCTCGGCGGGGAACGTGTGCGCGCGTGGCCACGTGCGTGTGTCGTGCGGGAGTACACGGGAGCGCGGGCGTCTGCTAAGAACCACTTGCTGCACCCCATCCCACCCCACCCCTGCCGCAGTGGGCTTGAGGGCCACGGAACTGGCCTCTAGTGCTTCCCAGGGGGCGGGGAAGCAGAGCGGGAGAGCTTGACAGGTTTATCCTCTTCCTTGAGACCACCTGGAAGACGGTGGACTTACACAGATGGCAGTGGCCCTTGACTCAGGCAGGAGGGGCCATATCCTTATTCAGAACCTCAATCCTATCCCTTCACCTCTCCTTCCAAGGCTCAGAATTTTCCTACCCGTAACCACACACTCTCCTGGGGCTCCGGGTTAGTGTATATGCTCACGCTGGGGCTGTTCTTCCTTTTCCAGATGACCCAGAAGTTGCAGAACACTCTGGGATAGAATTGGGGGTGGGGTGGGGAAGAGATGGTTAGGTAAGCCAGGGCAGGAGCTGCATCCCTCTGGTTTGCAATGTGGCAAGGTGTCACACCACTTCAGGAATGCTCAAGGGTCTGAGGTCTCAAGGTCACCAAGAGCTGTCCTGTGACCTGTGGGATGAGCCTACAAAGTCCAGTGGCTTGAACTCAAGGCCTACTCTGGGTCAGGCATGGTGGCACATGCCTGCAATGCCAGTACTCAGGAGGCCGAGGTGGGACTGGGAGTTGAGACTGGGAACAAGGCCAGTCTGGGCTATATTGGGAGATGGTCTCAAGAAACAAAACAACTGGAAGGCCTGTTCCGGTGTAGAGCATCTTCTGGCAGATGGACAGTGCCCTGGACATTTCCGTAGGATGGAAGTGGGGTGGTCACTCTAGGATAGAAGCAAGGGCAAATATGGCTGGCTGTGCAGGCTTAGATGGGAGCAGCAGTCTCTGGGGAACCAGCTGCACTGAAGGACACCCAAAGTCAGTATCTGGACCAGGTAGGGAGTCCAGGCCCCAGGCCTGGGGTCAGATCCCCTGAAGGACCACTGCATGCTGATCCCTAAGGGTTCCTGTGGCATTGGAAAATGTGTACTCATGCTGCAGCAGGAGAGGTCCCCATTCCCTCAGCCCTTTCTTGAGTCTCTCCACAAGCAGAGGTCCAAATCCATTCCAGCTCTGAGACCTGATGTTGGCTGCTCCCTCTGCGAGCATCTGCATCCCTTCCTTGGGGAGAGGCCTCTCCTAGGCTGGCCTGGAAGGCTGCTCCTCTCTCCAAGCCCAGAACCAATGCCTCATCCGCTGTGTGCATGGGGCAATAGAGAATAGGCCTCTACCTCATTTTATACAGGATGCTTCTTTTAATGCAGCCAAAAATGATATTTGCTTTTCTCAAAACCATGACCATAAAGGATGCAGTGACCAATTCATTCTGCACAACACCTGGGCTCCTTCAGGGGCCAGGAGACACAAGTGACAGCTAGCCCTTCAAGGAGCCAGGGATGGCATGAACCCCCAGCCAAGCTGTGGGAGGCCTACTGAGGGCGGGGCTTGGCCGTGCAAGAGAGGCTGGTGGAGGCACAGGGTGGGGCAGGCAGAGTCAGCACTGCTCACCAAGCTCCCTCAGGCAGGGGTGGCCCATTGGTGTGCCTGGGAGACTCCTAACAGCTTCCAAGTAGGGAAGGACACGTGCAGTTCAGGGGATCCTGACAGTGGTCACCTGCTGCCTGCCTCCTGCCAGGACCCTTGTGTGGACCTCTTCCAGTCACAGAAGGTCTCTGGAGCATGCCTGCTCCCTTCCAGCTCCGGGAGGCTGGAGAGGAGGTGGTGTAATACTGCTTAGCCTTTCGCCTGCAACTGCCTGCGTGTTAGCAGCTGACCAGGACACTAGAGCCCCCACTGTGAGGGCAGGGGCAGTGCAGGCCCAAGTCTCTCCTGCTGCCTGGGAAGGCACTGGTCTTTCCTCCCTAAGGCCCTCTGTGTCTGCTGGGGTCTCTCCTGGGCCTGCTGTCCCCCTGCCCACACCCTTCCTTCAGGCTGGTGCCTGAGCTGGGGTTCATTGCCGATTCCGGCTGCCCAACTTCCTGCGGTCTTTATTCTGGCTGCGCTGAGGGTCCTCCATCTTATGGACTCGGAAACATTCCTTGAGGTTCTGGGAGCGGATCTTGGGGTTCAGGATCTCCTCTGTCATGGAACTGGGGAACCAGCCTCTTTCCTGGTCATGCAGGCGCTCACCAAAGATCCACCCTGCAAAGGAGGCAGTAGGGTCAAGGGCTCTAAAGGGGCAGGGTGAGGCAGGGCTGGGGCTCCCTCTTAGCTAGGGTTCCCTCTGTATGAGAAGCCACGATTGAGCCATACTCAGGAGTTAAGGATTCCCCAAAGGGTAGTGGCTTAACACCCCACCTAAGCTTGGATTGCCTCTACAATGTGCTAGGAAGCACATGGTGTACGAAGAAACAAACTTCAGGCTCTCCCATGAGTGGGAACCTATTTCTGAATCTCCCTAGGCTGCCCCCTACCAGGACAGGAGACTTGAAGGGCCACCTCTAAAAGAGGCATCTAAAGGACCCATGTAGGAGACAACTGGCCACCAATTTGCCAAACCTGGACAGTGAGCTCACCCTCTCTGTGGGCATATTCTCTCAGAATCTGTGGCCACTATAAACTGGGGATAACCTGAATCCTCAAGTGCCCTCCCTTCTCTGCTGTTTCTCCTCTCCTAGAGGAGGCTCACTGCCAGGCTCACTGTTGAACGGCCTGTCCCTACCCAGGTCAGAGGTGTGCCTTTTGCAGGATGCCTTGGGAGGGGTGTGGGGCAGTGTATTATATTGGGGAAAAGGCCAACAGAGGAATGCTGTGGGGATCACTTGGCTTTCCGACCACGACCTGGGACAAAAGAGAAGATGGGGGGGGGCTATGTTCTCCTCAGGTGTTTTGATTGTCTCTGTTGTAATGACATAGAATTCTCACACTGTTCCCAGACTACCCATAAAATTTCAGGGATCCTTCTGCCTCTGCCTTCTCAGTGGTGAAATAACAAGTGTATACCATCAAAACTGGCTCCTCCTGGGGTTGTGACCAGGAAAAGTTAATACACGAAAGTGGGGATTGGTGAACAAGAGAGGGAGCTAGTGTTAAAATGGGCAGGAGCTACAGAAAAACTCCATTTGTAGCTAATTAATTCTGCCCGCCATCCACAAGGTGGGCAGGAACAGGGCTTCTTGCCCGGTGGTCACATACATCCCCAGAAGTGTGTGGCCAAATAGGTTGAGTCAGGGTCAAACTCCGTCCTAGGGGAGGGTAGAGGCCAAAGCCAAGGCTGGGAAGGAGGTAGAGAACTACCTGTTAGGCCTGCTGTAAAGGGAAGGAACTTCACAGCTCACAGGAAGGAAGGAGGGCCCAGAAGGCCAAGGGGTGCTGGGCCCAATGCTCAGGAAGGATGTCCTGGATAGGCCAGCACCAGTGAGGATTCTGGTCTCTGCCTGCTACCTGCCAACTGTGCCATCTAGTCATACACCCAGGCTATGGTCTTCCCTCCCCTGAGAAGGGCATGGCTGGTCAAGGTGCAGAGTCCCCGGGGGCCTCACCGTCCTCTGTCTTCTCCAAGATGTTCAGGATGTCGGCCAGTTCCAGTGTCAGCTCATCGGGCTGCTGGGCCACATATGGGTGTACACACTGGACCTGGGGACAGTCTGCAGGAGGGGACAGTGTTATGGTATGTTCTCTATCACAGGTTCCGCCCTGCCCCACATCCAGACAAGCAGGGACGACCGGCAGACAACCAGAGACAGTGCTGCCAGAAGCAGGTGGCCAGAAGCAGAAGTAGGACCTGGAACCGCAGAGCAGAGAGGAAGGTCCCCTCTGAGAGGGAGGAGCTCACATCCCAGGGAGCCCTCATTGGACTACCAGGAATTCCAGGGAAAGGGAGGAAAGGATTCACTAGTCATGATGGGGCTCTCAGCCTAGAAGGTCCCAGGTGTGACCCTATGAGCAGCTTGGGGCAGGGACAAGCCAATAGGCTGGGACAGTAACTTCATAAGGCAGCCAGGCTTATGCTTTGGGTCTTCTATGAGTTTTAGACTACTGGAAACTCCAAAAGAACGCTGGAGTTTGGCTTCAGTATTCTGCCACCTGACTTAAGATGCAAGAACTTCTGTTTCTTTCTTAACCATACAATTCGAATGAAGATTAGGCAGCTAGTGTGCACTGAACTGGTTGGTATCAGGATAGATTTCTGTGGGGCACTTCATTTTCCACAGGCAGTCCAGGAGCCCCGAAGCTTAGGCCCAGTGAGTCTCAGCCAAAGCTGACTGAGAGCCCCCTTTCCAAGTCAGGGACTCACCCAGCAGCCGGGATGTAAAGGACACGAACTTGGTCCTCCTGTTGGGGGCCAGTGAAGTCATCCAGCGTTTCATCTCACTCCTGCATAGGAAGGCGATAGACAGTTAATCAACTGCAGAGCCAACAAATTCCTCCCCAGGGTGTGAACTTAGGCCTCCAGGGCAGCTACATCCTGAGCCTGGCTCCGGGTTACAGCAGGGCAACTAAGCTAGCTGCACATTCCTTCCAGCTCAGAAGTTTGAAGCCAGACAGTGTGAGGAATCACTGTGAGGTCCTGGAAGCTAGCTCCCTAAGGTGCATTGCCTTGAAGCCAGTCTCTCAGCTGGGGCAAAGCTGGGAAATTATTGTCACTTCCTATTAATCCTGTGAACTAGAGCCTGGGGCCTCAGCGGGGCAGGGAACAACCCCTGGTGGGCTGTGATGAGGGGTAGCTGAGCACAGAGCAGGGAGAGGAGGCTGGCTGGGTGAGTCAGGAGAAAGCCAGGGCTGTGGTCCACAAAGCGATTTCTACTGTCTTACGTATCCCCTGAGTGTTTGAGGCACAGGAGCAGCTGTCCTGGCTGCTCGGCCGTGGGAGATGGATTGGAGGCCACACAGAGAGTGAACAGGAAGGGGAGGAGGGCATAGTGGCTCACTGGCATATCAGCTGGAAGCATCCCCTTTTACAGGATGGACTTGCTCTTCTGTGCACTCACAAATCCAGGAGTGAGCAGCCATCCCCTGCCACCCACAGCCCACAGGAAACTCTAACAGGGCCCTCATGGAAAGGAGGGATGCTGAGTAGTGAGGCAGCCTCCTACAGATGTGTGTTGAGCCCTGTTTTACCTGGGAAAGATGGACCTGTGAGTGGCATTGGGTGTGGCTCGTGGCACTGGGCACTCACTGGGAAGATGCCTTCAGCATGTAGGTGGCCTCCCGGTCATCTGCATTTTCCAGCAGCCGCAGGATGAACACGTTAGCCAGTGTTTGGCCCTGGTCCTCCAGTTCCTCCACTCGAAGCAGGCCCCTCGGGGCAGAGTCAAATACCTGGTACTTGTCTCTGGGAACAAAGGAGATAGGAGAGACCTGTTGGTCTCAGGAGGACCTTCTGGCTGGCTGGAAGAACCAGCATACAGCCCAAGCCACTCTTCACCTCCCCTGGAAAATCCCAGCATGTCTGTCCTCAGCTCCTTAGGAGAGCTCCCATCCTGGGGTGTGGCAGGGCAGTAGCCACTTTACTGAGCTCGGAGTCAGACACTGTGCAGACTTTCCATGTTTGCAAGAGGGAAACTGAGGTTCAAGGATGCTCCATTGTGGCCCAAAGCTGGGCAAGAGGAGAGCAGACCTTTGAAAACCTGACTCTAAAGACAGCTACACTGTTTCCTCATTACCCTGCATCATGGTCAAAACAACACTGGGCCCTCTCCAGTGCCCACCAGGCTCACCCAGGGATCTGCCGGCAGATCACCAGCAGGTCATTGAAGAGGAAGAGGTAAATTTCTCTGAAGAGCTTCTTGGTCCGCAGGGTGCGGGAGGTCTTGGGGCCGGACATCTGCTGCAGCTCGCCCTGCTTCAGCAGCCACCGGGAGTGTGAGATGATGGGCACTGACTGGGAGGAGAGTGGGCGTCAGGTGCAGCACCCTTGCACCCTCTCGAGGGTCCTACAAATGCCACAGCTGGAGTAAAGCTGTGAGACATAGTGTGCAAGGGCCGTGTGGGGCCATTGTACCCCCTGCTACCTGCCAGGGTCCTGGCAGCAAAACAGCAGTGGGTTCGAGTTTGCATACGAATACATGTGCCCCTTGTGTGTATGTTGTGCATGTGTGTTCGTGTGCTCCTGTGCATGAGTAGTGTATCTGTGTGTGTGTTGTGCTGCCTCTGTACCTATACTTGAGCTTCTGTGCCTCTGCTTGTGCACTGGTGTGTGTGCATGCGCATGATCATCGTCCCACCAGGCTTAACTTGTTTGATATAGCCTAAGAGGTCAAGTTCACAGAGGAAAGGAAAGAATGATGCCCACAGGATGACGAGGTCGGGTCTGCAGATGGACAGTGTTCTCAGGGACAGGAGCTGGGTACTCTGCGGTCATCCCAGCAAGTGTAACCCCAGAAGGTATCAGAAGACCCCTCAGATGTGAGGGGCTGGGTTCAGCTCACAAACTCTTCTGACCTCTGACTTCTGGGACCCTTTTAGTTTTGCTCATGCTAGACAAGTGGTCCTCCACCCGAGTGACATGCACAGCTCACCAGGGCCTTTGGTAGGCACCATGTGCCGATATCCAGGTCACCAGAAACCCAGAGGTAGGGAAGTAATGTGCAAATCTTTCAGCACTGAGAATCCCTTGAACGGTCCTTAATCCAATACGCTGACTGCTCAGGATCCTGCCCGTGGAAACAGTGTTGGATTCACAAAGGCAGGCAGCTATAGGCCCCACACAGCTCTCAGAAGGTAAACCTGGGCAGAGTACAGTGCATGACATCTGGCTTCCCTCCCTATGGAGGGTGGGCAGGGGTGCGGGCTGGACCACCTGTGCCTCTGGGGAGGGTATGTACCTGGTAGCTGGGCACAGGCTGACCCTGAGCTTTGGCAGCTCACCTTGATCTTGAATTCCATCTTCTTCTGAATGCTGATCATCTGTTCCGTGCGGCTCATCTTCCGGACACCCTCATTGCATGCCTTCACCACCTGGGACAGGGAAGATATGTCAGGCCAGCCTGCCAGGGTGTCCCCAGCTACCACTGTGACCACTGTGTCCGGCAGTGACACTGACTGGCCAGCCTCAGGTTGGCTGGGGTGCTTTCTTCACTGTCTGGAACCAAGTGGGATACCCTGTGGTCTAGAGGACAACTTAGCACCTTGTCCTTGACTAGAAAGCCAACCTCCCCGACCAAGAGGCAGAGGCCTTTCTTCTCAGCTAGACTGGAAGAGGAAAGGCTCCTCGGATTGGCCTCTTACTCTCTTTCTGGGGTTACACAGGTCCGCCATCTCCCTGAGAGGCAGCTGGGAACCAACAAGCCAAATAATGCTGCATTTCCCTAGATTTCTGGGCCTCTATCTCCAGAAGTAGAGCCTTCAGTGGCTCACAGGGTCTAAAGATGGAGCCTGGCCTGATATGGGTCAGTGATTGGTCAGTGTTTGCGAATCAGTGCAGAGCCCAAGGAAGAGACTATGAGGATGTTCCTTGCAGTGTTGCTTAGAATGAGAAAATCTGTCACCAACTTAAACTGACCACTAAGTAGCATTGACTGAAGCACAATGTATCTGTGTTCCCAAGGGCTATGACATCATTAACACGTGCTCTGAAGACACAATCTCTGTTTGTAAAGAGCACGGTGGATATGTGTGTGTGTGTGTGTGTGTGTGTGTGTGTGTGTGTGTGTGTGGTGTGTGTGTGTGTGTACATGTATGTGTATGGGCTTGCAGGCATCTGCTTGGGAGTGCTGGCCACAGCGTGTCTGCAGGGAGTGTGGGTAGCCAGACATCTTTGCTATCTTTATTTTGCTCATGCTCATTCTCTGAATTTTCTTGTATCGGATCATCAATTACTTCCATGAATAAGGAAAAAGAAGCCCTTCTTACAAAAAAAAAAAGTAAGCAAGAGAAACTGAGTGTCTCTTTCATCAAAAGGAAAAGAGAGACAAAGGCAGAGAAGAGATTAAAATAGGAAGCATGCCTGGCTCTGGCTGTCTGGGACTGCCCTCTGGGGCTGGTGGGCCTCTCATAAGACCAGTCCAGGGCTAGAAAGAAGTCAGTCATATGATCACTGTGAGGAGCCAAGTGCACGGGACAGCACTCGAAGGGCACGCAAGGCCAGAGAAAGCTGTTGATGTCTACGGACAACCCATCCCTGCCACAGGGGTCATCTGAGGACCAGGCATAGGATAGCACTCCTTGGCAGGGCCCTGGGACAGAGACTACAAAAATACAAGCTGGACCCTGGAGGATGGGGTTGGAGCAACGGGCTGCAGTGGGCATGGGGATTGAAACAGAGTTCCATGTTGGTGCAGAGCACCAGCAGGTATTTCCACCTCCGGCTTGGGCGCATCAACAGAGCGCTTGGTGAAGGGGTGAGGTGCTGTAGCGGAGGCTCTGACGAGTCACATCGGGTATGATTTTTTTTTTTAACCCCAGTGATTTTTGTGGATTGCAAAGGTAAATCTCAGACTGAATGGAATGATAAGAGGCCAGAGTGACAGGGGAGGTCGATAGGGTTAGTGGTCCAAGGGGAAATGGCTCCCTGGGGCACACAGCAACTCACCATTTCTAGCTCCTTGTGAGCATCCAAGGCGGTGCCTTCACGCTCAGACCTCTCTTCTACTCTCTTCAGTATGTTCTGAAGGCAGGATGGAGAGCTGTGTTACCTCGTCTCTTCCAGCTTCCCCTCCCATCCCCTCCCTGGCAGAGGTAAGATCTCTCAACAGTCTTAACAGCTGCCAACATAACCCCGCCCTGGATGGAGAGCCAGGCCATGGATGGATGCTTGGGCCCAGGATGATAGTGGGAAGTCCAAGCCTCCATAGGATGGGTCCCAAGGGCCTATAAATACTCTGTCTCATGCAGAGCCACCAGCCCAGCAAGGGCAAAGCATAGAGGTGGTGTAAAGTAGCAAGGGGCCCCGGTCACTCAGGCAGGGCCAAGGCCAGCTTTGTCCCCAAGCGAGGTTTACACAGGACACCAGTGTCCTCCCTCCCTTCTTTCTGGGATGGTCACTGAGACCGAGTCATCATGATCCCGGGGATTTGCTGACTTTGGTCTCTTTCTATAAATGCCCTTTGCTCGATCCTTCAGTTCCCTTCAGTTCAGTCACACTTGCATTGCTTCTCTCTCCTCTGTGCACTCCTGCCCTCATCTCAGAGCAGTCGCAGTGAACTCTGACGAATGTCAACCACATCAGGTGAGGACGGAGCCCAAGACCCCAGAGCTCTCTGTCCGCGTCTGTGCATTCCTTCCCATCATGCTTCTTGAGCGCACTGTTGGCCCTTCTGCTATGAACTTTGCATAACCCTAACCCTAACCCTAACCCTAACCCTAACCCTAACCCTAACCCTAACCCCTAACC
Organism: Cricetomys ansorgei; assembly: GCA_026225945.1. Classification (NCBI taxonomy): domain Eukaryota; kingdom Metazoa; phylum Chordata; class Mammalia; order Rodentia; family Nesomyidae; genus Cricetomys; species Cricetomys ansorgei. Next base: position 23,619,756 of record JAMJFZ010001796.1, read on the forward strand.
CCTAACCCCTAACCCCAACCCCAACCCCAACCCCTAACCCCAACCCCTAACCCTAACCCTAACCCGGGACCCTTTGAACATTCAGTTTTCGCTACTTAAAATGTTCTTTCTTCCAGATGCAGCTGGCTCTTCTGAGTCTCAGCTTAAATCTTCCTGTCTTTCTTGACTTCTAATTGGCAGTAGCCAGGCAGGCACCCTTGTCTGGGCCAACTCATCTCTTAGCCTTCACTCACAGCTAAGCCCACTTACAGCTTGTGTCTGTCAATCTTTCCTTCTGGAATATAGCTGAGCCCTCACTGCTTGGAGCATAATAGGACCCTAACTGACTCTTGCTAACAAATGGATTCCTTAAAATACAGCAGGAAGATGGAAAGAGTGAAGGTCTGGGCAGGAGAGGCCTGCAGAGCAGAGGGTACTGTCAGGGGTCACACCTGGACCAGCAGCTTGAGTCGAGTAATCCTCTGGAAGGGCAGGATGAGGAAGGAGGAGAAGGGCAGGCCCTTGCATTTGGGGTCCAACTCCAGCTGTGCGATCAGCTCCCGGAAAGCAGCCTTCTCCTGTCTGAAGATCCAGACACAGGGGACTGTCCTTGAGCTCAGGCCCCAGAGGTGTGAATAGGAGATGCTTCCCCCACCCACAGCCTCCCAGAGACCAGACAAACCACAGGCACATGCTGAGCTCCATCTCCCTTTCCTTCTCCTTCTCCTTCCCCTCCCCATTTTTTTTTAAATGGAAAACAAACTGTTCATGTAAACATCAAATAACAATAGTGGCTTCATATGCCAGGCCATGAAGACTTGGCAAAACATGATTTGTGTGGGAGGGATAAGAATCCCATTGTGGCCAAGGCTATGAATCAGACATACAATTAGATGACTTCACCCGGCAGGAAGCCGTGGCAAGGTAAACCCACGTTCTGATGCAGCGATGGAACCGCAGCAGGCTCGAGGCACCTGCCAGGGGAGCCTGTGCTATTTTTGACAGGTGGGCTTGGCCACGTGGCACAGCGCTGCTGAAGGCCAGGGAGACAACTGCCAGAGACTTACTATAGGGCAGCAGGAGGTGTCAGGGCAGCCACACCGCGCCAGCTGCTAGCGGGGCCAGGGGGCCTGCAACTCCCAGGGTGACAAGCTACCCTGAGGACTCTTGGGAACTGCAAGACACGAACACCTACCTACTCTGCTGGCTGCTTGTCTTTTGATCTGAAAAATAGTACCCCAAATCTCTCCACTTTCCAGTTACTGAAAAGCACCCAAATACCTGGATACCCAAACTTTAAAAGTCATCAAATCCAGATGCTAGCATTTGGACACTGGCCATGCAGCACACAGAGACCTTCTTGGCACATCATCTACAATGGAGCCTAGAAGCCAAGGGGAGCTCTCTCTGCTCACACATGACTGCTCTAGAAACTCTCCCTTGGACAGCTACAGGGCTGTTCCTTAGCAACAGTCACAGAACTGCCACCTTGACCCCAGAGCTTCTCAGCAGTAGTAGCTGCTGCCATGTGCCAGGCAGAGCTTGCCAACCCCTCAGGCAACTCATGTAGATTTGTCTGTCCTAAAGAGGCCCCCAACCTTGCCTTTGTTCTCAGTTCATTCCAGGGACCCCCATGCCTGTGCTGTGTCTGGGACTGTAAACCTGGTCTTGCTTTCCCAGTATAGGTTCCCTTTCTGGAGATTCTTTTATTCTTTACATGGGTAGGTACCACAAGGGAAGCCCTTCCCTGTGGTGCAGAGTAAGGTCATGAACTGTGAGACTGGCTCCCAGTTCACAGGCATCATGACATGACCAGCTAACACTCCTTCCTGCCCACCCTTGTCTTTTTCTCTACTTCCTATGTTTCCAGCGTTTGGGACCTTGGATCATCCTTGTGGCTATACATTTTTTTCCTACAGAATACTACTGGCTGCTCTGGACAGCTTTAGCTGACTCTCCCAGGGTCCACTTGGATTAATGGTTTTCTAGTGGTACTAAGATGCTCAGGGAACATGCTAGATTTGGATGCCATCAAGAGCTGGGCCAAATTCTATGACTTAATGTGGTCCTGGGGAATGCCCAGGCCATGATGGCTGAGTCCAGGCAGGGTATACTCACAGGAGCTGCTTGTATGTCCTCTCCTGGTAAGTCTGGTTACTGACATAGGTGATATAGACTGAAAAGTGGTCAGCTGCATAGCGGTACACAATGTCGCACACGTCTGAGATAACAATGTTCTCCTCCATGCGGTGTTCCAGCTCCAGCAAAAACCTGCAAGAGGCAGAGGCTGGGCTGAAGGCATCAGGAAACCAGCATCCCTGGCTGGACAAGCCAGCACACTCACTGACCAGGTGGGTGGGACTCTGCACGCTAGTGGCACATCTGAGCACAGAAGGGGTCTACTGGTACGTTTGCAGATGGAACAGATTGGTAGTCAAGCTGTGCCTCATGAGAGTCCCCTGGATGGCAGGCAGGGATTGGATGAACCTAGACTGATCCCACGTCTATCACTAATGGACGACAGTGGCCTACACATGGGCTTGTAACACGGATGTCTCTAGGTCTGTAGTCTGGAATTTTTCAAATTAAAGTTTGAGTTGACATGGAAATAGCAAGCCCAGGGATCTCACAGGATGGTCTCCTCAGTGAGCCACCGCCTCCAGCCACTGATGACCACCAGGAGGGGCAGAGACTACAAAGAGGAGGCAGGTATCAGTGCAGAGGGGGTGACTGGAGGGTCCCTGGCTTCCACTGACACCCAGTGGCCCAGGGATGTCTCTGCCACACCCTGCCTCATCTGAATGTGAACAGCTGGCTTAGCTGCTGCCCTGGTTGCTGGGAAGTGATAAGTGAGCCCTTCATGCAAATTTCCCTCATCCTCCTCCACAGGTGCTTACTTCCTCCTTCACCCAGATCCAACTTCAGGAAACACAGCCCCACATCCCTTCCTGGACTTTGGGCAGCCTCATGGGAGAGGGGAGGGAAGCAGGATTCTGCGCTCCCTGAACTGGCCTGCAGGGGGGTCTTGGGCTTTGGAATCTCAGGATGAGCAGTTGTTCCTAGATGCCCTTGGATGCTGTCAGGAGACCCACACAGACTTGCTTGTGGGTTCCTTGCATAAGATTCTACTCAACATCACTCCAAACAGTATGGGAGAGTCAGTACCACAAGGATGCACAGGGCTCAGAGGCTGACGGGAAGACACCCAGGGGGATCCGCTGGCCACCCTGCTGGGGAAGACTGGGGAGCTTTGGATTTACATCTATATGTGTGCGCACTTGTATGTGTATGTGTGCATCTGTGTGGAGGTCAGAGGTCAACCTCAGGTGTCACTCCCCAGGAGCTACCCACCTAGGTTTTTTGAGATAATCTCTTGTTAGTTTGGAGCTCACCAATTTAGTTAGACTGGTTAGCTGGCCAGCCAGCCCCAGAGATCCTCCTGCCTCCACTTCCGGTGAGTGCTGGAGGGCCACCCTCCCTGCCCCGCATTTTACAGGAAACAGACCAAGATTACAAGCATGCATGCATCATCAGTCACAGTTGGCTTCTTTGGTGGGTTCTGGGGACTGAATTCAGGTCCTAGTTCTTGCAAAACAGGCACTCTACCCCCTAAGCCATCGCCCCGGTGCCTAGATTTACAGCTTTGTCCATCTTATTTCTTTATGTAAAGTCCAAAACATCCAAACGTATGTATAGAAACCCAACTGGTGATCACTGGACCCTGGTTTCAGCCACCGACGGGCATGGAGAAGAGGTGGAAGGAGGTGACACTCCAGTGCTCACCGCTCACTGACAGCCATGACATCCAGGACATTGGAAAAGAGGATGTGGGCCTCGGAGGGATGCAGGATCTTCTTCAGCCGCTCGTTCTCCATGAAGTGTGACACCAGCAGGTTCAGGCTCTTGTAGTAGGAGGCCTCGGAGGTGACCAGCTCAAACATGGCCTGCGGAGACACAGAGGAGCCCTGTGGTTAGTGCTAAGGAGAGCGTAGAATGTTCTCGGATGCAGAGGCCCTGAGGCTTGATGTGGCAGATGTGTGGCAGAAGCCAACCCGCCCCAGTGCCAAGGGGAAAGCGCTTCATTCGTGGGAAGCACACTGTCATACTTTTTTCTTTTTCTTAGCTTTTGAACTATCTGAAAAATCCTAAATGAGCCTCTATTATTTCTTTTAGGATCTTATTTCATAATGCAATCAAGAAAACCATTTTCATTTTGAAAATGAGAAAAAGAAACTCCAAATCTACTTCAGCCTCCAGGGGCACCCTTCTTCTGTATCAACACTGTTATGTCGACTTACCAAAGTGATGAACTCAAAAGTACCCAGAGCGCTGCAGAGCCCAGGCAGCAGGTCTGGCTAGCTTGCCTTTAGTGCTTACAAATAACTTACCTTGAAACCAGTGAGAGCCAAGCCCACTGTCTGCTCAATCACTCACCACTGTCTCTTGACCCAGGGCTGATTCAGATGCCGGAAGGGACAGTGTGGCAGGTTGAACTGTTGACCTAGTCTCTCCAGGACCAGCAACTGTGCCCGTGAGGGTCTCCGCAGTTGGGCTGGAATGGGAGGTCTTGAGGTAAGACCGTTCTGGGTTCAGGATGGTCCCACCCCAATGCTAGGTGTTTAGTTTTGTTCCTGGTGCTGTGACCTGACAAAAATATCCTGACAAAAGCCACATTAAGAAAGGTTTGTTCAGCTCACACTTCCAGGTTACAGTGCACCATTTCAAGGAAGTCAAGGCAGGAACTTGAAAAACACAGCCAAGAGCATAGAGAAAATGAATTACGTTTGCTTACTCAGCTCACTTTCTCCTCTTTTATACAGCCCAGGACCCAAGTTCAAGGACCAAGTTCAAGCAACGGTGCCATCAACTTTTGGTCCAGATCGTCCTATGCCAATAGACCGTAAAACAGCATACCACAGTCACACCAGCAGGCCAACCTGATCTAGGCAATCCAGGTGATTCTAGATTGTGTCAGTTGACATTTGAAACCCACCATCACTCTAGACATCTCCATAAAGGGGAGTGGAGAGGGAAGACACAGATACATAGAGGATGGAGGTGCGGCCCAGGGTGTCTCTGGAGTAGCCAGAGACTGGAAGAGGAAGGAAGGATCCTTCATTGGAGCTCAGGAGGGAGTGCAGCCCTGCTGAGATCTCCACTTCAGGTTTCTGGCCATCAGTTTGGGTATGTGGGGGGTAAATTTCTATCATTCCATGGCAGCCAGTACAGGATAGAAACAAGCACATCAGACGGAGGGCAGCAGCAATGAGCAGGGGGCTGGCACTGCAGGTTCCAGCTCCAGACAAAGAGCGAGGGAGGGAGGGAAAGAAGGAGGGAGGGAGGAGGTAGTGTTTGTTCCCAGGACACACATGTCTGGGTGAAGGTGGCTAAGGTGGGTGATGGGTTTCCCATGCTGTCACATTTAATCCTCAAGGTCCCCCAGAGGGGACATGCAGAAACTCCTGTTTCCCCATAAGAAAGCAGATGCAAAGTGGTGAAGCAGACAGGATTAAGTGGGTATTTCCAGCCACTTCCTCCCTGTGAAGCCCTGTCATCCAGCGAGCCTGGTGAGGCCCTCTGAGATAAGGAATATATTTGAAAGTTGGAGATGCCCTGAAGCAACAATAAGAAAGTTCACAGAGACATTATGGTCACCCCAGACCTCAGGACTCTGGTCTGCACTTGACTCGAGACAATGCCAGTCAGGGCTGAGATGCCATGAGTCGTGGCCCTGGGACCCGGTGCTGGCTGGGAATTCTTCTAGCCCAGACAAGAAGGCCACACTGAGTATGACGTTTTCTGGAAGCTTCTCTGCTACAAATGCTGTTAGTAACTCACCTTCCTGCTGTTGAATTCAATTTCTCAAAAGAATGTTGAGATAACGGAGCGAGCCCCAAGCACATGTAATCAACACGGAGGCACGGAGGCAGATGGCACGGTTCTGAAGGACGCCGTCAGAGACACCTGGGACTCTATTTGCAAGTGCCCTGACCCACCCTGCTGATGATAGCTTTTGTCCCAGTGACTATAAGGACCAGGTTTGGGGACAGCAGGGACCAGCTACGGTTGACACCCAGAAGGCTTTGTCCTGATGCTGACTGAGCCTTTCACTCCCTCTTATCCACTTATAGGCGGTTAGTCATCTGTGAATTTTCCTTGGCCAGGGTGCTTGTCTTTATTTAGCACTTCATTATTTGCCGCACCAGTGTAGCTGTCTTTTCTTTATCGACACTGCTTTGACACTCTGCCGCTCAGACCTTTACGTGGCTGTACAGGAGAGAAGATGGGTCGGGGGATGTAGCTCAGTGGTAGGGTTTTTTCCCTACCATGTGGAAGGCCCTCTATTTGATCCCCACTACAAACAAAACCCAAAACAAAAACCTTAAAAGAAATAAGAGATGAGGAACCCAGGCCCTGTGTGCTCCTCACTTAGGCATCCATTCAGCCATCTGTGCCATGCACTGGCCGGGCGCCTGCTATGTCTGGTGTAGCACCAAGCTCTAGCAGTGATCACGGTACCACGGATACCACTATGCATCTACGTCCCAGGGGAGCAGAGAAGGGCAGACAGAGTGACACCCTCAGGCAACATCAGGTAGTGAGGTGTTCCAGAGTGTGTGTTTTGGGAGATGGTAGAAACTTCAGGACATGGGGCTTAGCCTGAGGAAGTGGTCCCTGGGGGTGGTCACTCCTTGTCCTAGCCTCTTCCTGCCTCTCCCTGCTTTCTGCCTGGTATGAGCTGAGCTGCTTTGTTCCAACACACATTCCTGCGGTGGTACCCAACCTGACCTCAGGCCCACAGCAATGGAGCCAGCGGACTATGAGCCAGACCCTCTGAACCCATGAGCCAAAATAAATTCCCCCTTTCTTCTTTGAGACAGCGCCTCTCTACATAGCCCTGGCTGTCCTGGAGCTATGTAGACCAGGCTGGGCTTGAACTCACAGACATCATACCACCTCTGCCTCCCTAGTGCTGGGATCAAAGGCATGTGCCATCATGCTGGAATCTTTACGTCTTCTCAGCTAACTTGCCACATTGATGAAAAAGTGACTATGTGTGTTTGAGTGTGTGTGTACGTGTTTGTTCACATGTATATATATGTATGAATATGTGTATTCATGTGCATGTGTGTATGAGTGGGTAGCTGACAGTCAACATGAGTGCGTGACTGTGTGAATGAGTTTATGTATGGATGTGTTTGTGGGTATGTATCTGTGTGTGTGTGCCGAGTGGGTGGGGGAGACTTACAGAGAATGTAACACAACTTCTTTTCAGCAGCTGTTGCTATAATTCATGAATTAGCCAGTTAGCCAGGCTGAGCACTAGTGTAGCTTCCCTCCCTGGAAGCTGCTTTGTTAGCCTGGTTGCTAGATGGTATCCTCAGAGAACACCCAATTAGATTGACCTAAATTTTATGAATCACAGCTTGGTTCCCCAATGGTCCTCTTAGATCTCAACTCTTCCATTTGTTAGCTGCCAAAAACCACGAGACTCACAGGACGCCCTGCCTGGATTCTTTGTGCAGGCTAAAAGCTGGGTTAACACTTGCTGTTTCCCAAAGGGCCAGTCCAGGTGGCTCTGTCGTTGATGGGAACTGTGACATGTCTGCTTGCTGTGTGCAGCTGGGCTGCCAACAGTCCACTGGCCATGGTAGTTGGCCGGCCCTAGCTACCAGTGACAACTGCTTGATCTTACTAAATGAGAATGGCAGCTTGTGCTCCTTGGGTGGTTTCAAGAAGCGAGGTTCAGTTACAGAGCACAGCCCGGGGCCCAGTATCAGACAGACCATCTAGGCACTGTCCACCAACTGGGCATTGCTTTACCTAAGGGTAGAAAGGCACTCTGGCCAGAAGGGCAAGGTGGGTCTGTCCCAGGAAGTGAGGTTGGATTGAGTGGCAAATGGTGGTAAGAAGGTCCATTCCCAGGGATGCCAACCAATGCCCTTCCATAGCAACACTGGGCACCTGGGGAAGGGGACAGGATGGCGGTGAGAACATGGGAAGGGGGTGACTCTCCATGTTACAGGTCCCTGCTGAAGAGATCCAGTGAGGCCCGTCAGGTCCCTGTTTGTGTCCTCAAAAATCTGGAGACAGTGAGGAAGGTGGATGCTCTGGAGCAGGCACACACCCCACATATACACAAGCATACAGATACACACACACCCCATATACACAAGCACACAGATACACACACATACCCCACATATATATACACAGACAGATACACACACACCATATATACACATGCATACAGATACACACACACCACATATACACATGCATACAGATACACACACACACCCCACATATACATACTTAGACACACACACACACCACATATACACACATACTCAAATACACACATACACACATACCACATATACACATATTCATAAATACACACACACTATACACATGAACACAAATATACACACATACATACCACATATATACATACATAAATACACACAAATACACATGCATACAAATATACACACCACATACACACCACAAATACACTACACACACACCCCATACACACAGATCACACATATGCACAGCACACATACACACATATACCACATACACACACACAACCACACACAGACACCACACACACACACACACACACACACTACACACACACACACAACCACACATATACCACAAATACACTATACACTCATACACACACACACACACACACACACACACACCACACATACACACACACACTACACACACACACACAACCACACATACACTACACACACACACCAGACACCACACACACACACACTACACACTTCACACACACATACACACATATACCACAAATACACTATACACTCATATACCCCACACACACACACACCACATACACCATATACCACACACACACCACACATATACACACACACATACACACACACCCCTTTCTCTGCCAGGCTGTGAGAAGTAGCCATGTGTTGGGTCTTCTGAGGTCCCCTCACTCCCCAGCATATTTTTAGATTTTTCTTTGTCTAACATAGCTTTGTTCTCCAGTGAGGGGAGACCCTGAGTCAGCACCACACCCCTCTGGACACCCACAGACATGCTCAGAACTAACTTGCTTCGGGGAGAGGAGGCAGGACTAGGGCCAGAGGCCAGGAGTGATGGTTAGTAACATCAACTTGACAGGATCTAGAATACCTAGGAGACAAGCCTCCAGGCATGTCTGATGAAATGTCTAGCTTGGGTTGATGGAAATGGGAAGATCTACCCTCAATGTGGTGGCACTACTCCATGCTTTAGAGTCCTGAACTGAATAAAAAGGAGAAAAGCAATCCAAACACCAATGTCCATCTCCCTCTGCTTCCTGACTGGACACTGGCCAGCTCACTCACGCTCCCGCATCTTGCCTCCCCCACCATATGAACTATATATTTTCACATCGTGATCCAGATTAAACTCTTTTGTTGGTTTGCTTGCTTGCCCTGGCTGTCCTGGAACTCACTATGTAGACCAGGCTGGACTCAAACTCACAGAGATTCACCTGCCTCTGCCTCCTGAGTGCTGGGATCAAAGGCGTGCACCACCACTGTCCAGCTAAACTCTTAAATTGCTTTTATTGAGTATTTTGTCACAGCAACTAGACCCTCCACTGATGCACCCTGGCTGCAGTGCTGCCTATGGGGCCGAATGTGGCCTTGGGACTGGCAAGGTGTTAGGTGGGGTCTACTGGGACTGTCCTGATTAAGCAGTTTCAGAACCAGAGGAGCCCCTGGCAGGGGAATGTGAGGAAGAAGAGAGATACTCAGAGAAGGGGGAAGAAAACAGTGGAGGCAGGTGGAAGGAACAAGAGCCTGGAGCTATTCTTGATTGTCAACTTAACTACAGCTAAAAGTAACTAAAACCCAAATGCCTGGGCATACCTGTGAGGGAATTTTTCTTAATTAAAGTGGGAAGACCGGCCAGGCGGTGGTGGCGCATGCCTTTAATCCCAGTACTCAGGAGGCGGACGCAGGAGGATCTCTGTGACTTTGAGGCCAGCATGGTCTACAGAGTGAGTTCCAGGACAGCCAGAGTTACAACAGAGAAACCCTGTCTTGAAAAAACAAAGAATAAAAAATTAAAAAAAAAAAAAAGTGGGAAGACCCACTTCTAATCTGGATCTTTAAAGTGGGAAGAGACATCTTTAATCTGGGCCACACCTTCTGCTGGCAGCTATATAAAGGACACAAAAGGAGGAAGCTTTTGCTTTTTGCCTGCTTGCTCTCGATCTTGCTAGCAAATCCATTCCTTCACTGGCGTTAGAGCCTACTTCTTCAGGATTCCAGCATATACTGAACACCAGCTGAGACATCCAGCCTTGTGGACTGAAAAACTACTGGATTCTTGAAGCTTCCATTGGTAGACAGCCGTTGCTTGACTAGCTGGACCGCAACTAGTTTATTAGAGTGTAAGCCACTCTAATAAATCCCATGATGTGTGTGTGTGTGTGTGTGTGTGTGTGTGTGTGTGTGTGTATCATTCTATAAGTTCTGTTCCTCTAGTCTCTAGCGTCTAGCAAACCCTGACCGCAGCACTTGTCCTGTTAGACAGGGCCCGCTGCCTCGCCATCCTCCGTGTCTGCTCCCTCTCTCCCACCTGTGAGATCTATTTTTTGCACTTTGTCAGCAGACTCAAGGCGGAGCCATTTCTCTCCAGCTCTTCACCTTAACTGTCTTCTTAAAATCCAGGCTCTGTACTTCACCCAGATTTGGACATCAGCTTGGCTCCTTCCAACTCCCTGAGTATTTGATGTTCAAATCTCCAGGGTGACCTCTGTGGGACTCAGAACCAAGGGCCTACAGACCAGGGGCCGAAGATACGTCCTCTGGCCGCCTTTCTACCTTCCTCACATGAAACAAAAGCCCCACCTCAGGGTCCCCAAGGGTCTTTTTTTTATATCCTCTCAAGGGAGGGCTGGGCTGATTCAGATAATGGGCTTAGACCTCATCGGAGCCCCACACAGGAAGAACAGACAGCCTGTGTTTCTCCCTGTCTTAGGTATCTAATGGTGTGATGAACACCATGACCGAACAACTTGGGGAGGAAAGGGTTTGTTTCACTCCCACTTCAGTCACAGCCCACCATTAAAGGAGGGCAGGGCAGGAACTCAAGCAGAAACAAGAGGCAAAAGCCATGGAGAATAATGCTTACTGGCTTGCTCTCTATGGCTCATTCAGCCTTATCCCCACCCACTGTATGCCCAGGGGTGGCACCACCCACATGGGCAGGGCTCTCCGTATCAATCACTAATTAAGAAACCGCCGGCAGGCTTGCCTACAAGCCAGCCCATGGAGGCATTTTCTCAATGGTGGTTCTCTCTCCTCAGATAACTCCAGCTTGTTCAAGCTGACAAAAACAAAACAAAAGAAAAATCCATAACCAGGACACCCCCAAATCCATAAGCTGAAGATTCAGTTCCCCACGTGACTTACTTGAAGGTGCTAATTAAGGTCAAATGAGGTCAAAGTCTGTATTTCGAATGTACCCAAAGGCCGTGTGTTGAAGCCATGGCAGCCATAATGTTCTGCCTCACCACAGGCCCAAAGGCAACTTTGCTAACTGACCAAGAGCAGAAACCTCTGACACCATTACCTAAAACTAAGCCTTTTCCCCTTATATATGATTTATCTCAGATATGTTGTTACAGTGAAGAACAACTGGCTAACATTGTAAGCAGAGAGAGCTGCTTCACCAGAAAACAGCTCTGCTGCCACCTTGGTAGTCTTAACCTTCCAGTGTCCGGAACAGTGAGGAAATGACTTGTTCAAACCACCTTGTGTGGTTTTCTGTTCCACAGCGGGCTAAGTTGCTTCCTGGTTTTCCATCATCTCGAAGAACTCTGCTCATCTCCAACCTCATCCTTCAGGAAGTCGCTAAATCAAAGACTTTAGTAAAGAGTAGGGATGGGGGCAAGGTGACCTGGCTAACTGAATAACTTGCAGACGCTTTCATGCTACATGTTATGAATGTAGCATGCTTTTCATGCTGTCATAAAAAGGCCCTGCTGTCAGAAGTGTGCAGGCAAACGCTGTAAGAAGAGACTGTTTTCCACCTCACTCACAAGCAGGAAGAAGCAGATAGATAAAGGGCCTGCAGGAGTCAAGGAGCTGGCCCACTCACACATGGCTGGGGTGAGGAAGATGCAATGGGTGCATCTTCCACAAACTTTAAGATGTCTCCCCTGCAACCAGAAATCCCACACAGCAACTGCAATGCCCTCAGTACTGAGATGAGCTTGCATTCTGTTTCTACGATATAACGGATGACCTCGATATGTAACAGATCTGAGTGCAGTTGTCCATCAACAGGTACTGCCTACACTAGGGGACAGCTACACAGTAAGCCCCACGAATCTGAGGGGAGAACAACAGATGTGGAGAGATGTGATAAATAGCTCGCTTAGTGAAAAGAAACCAGGTTCAGAACAATAGTCTATCCGCTACATAGCAAACCATCTTCCTCCCTCCTTCTTTCCTTCCTTTCCTTTCCTTCCTCCCTCCCTCTCCATCCCCTCCCTCCCTCTCTCTCTTTCTTTCTTCCACTTTGAACATGTGTCGCCAGAGGAAGCAGACACCCCAGGGATAGGGACAAAGAGATACTTTCCCTGTTTTGAGATTTTATTTTTTATCTTGTGTATGAGTATTTGCCTGATTGTATGCCTGTGCATCACATGCGTGCAGTGCCCGTGGAGGCCAGAAGAGGACACCGGATGTGCTGGGATTGGAGATACAGGTGGCTGTGAGCCTTCATGTGGGTGCATGGAATTGAACCTGGGTCCTCTGTAAGAGCAGCTACTGTTCCTAACCGCTGAGCCATCTCTCTAGCCCCAGAGACACTTTTGTCATTTTGGGACTCTATATCAGGTTCACAAACTATTAATTCAAAAGATAACTTCAGAACATTAAGTGTATTAAGTGTCAATTTTGCTTCTTTGCTGGAGTCTTTTTTGCTTGCTTTCTACAGCAGACAAATCAAGAATGTGATGTTTTAGGGGGCAGCTGCTGGCCACCTAGAGCAAGGGGCCAAACTCTCTGCCCCTTTCCATTTAGGACTTGTTTGCAGTGTTGTTGGGGTTTTCTTGATTCAGGGGTCTGGTAGGATGACTTCATGGACACACACACACAAGCACACACAAGCACACACAAGGACACAAACGCATATACATGCATGCATACCACATAATTAAAAAGAAACAAGTCTTAAAATTCCATACGATTCAATGGAAAATAACCTAACAATCATAATTTAAGTTTTTCGTTTGTTTGTGGTACTAGGGATCCAACCCAGTGCCTCTCACGTCCTAGGGAAGTGCTTTATCATTGGACTACAACTCAACTAATGATTTAAGCTTTTTTAGAAGTCCACTATAGAACAACATGAGGTATTTTCCTTCTAAAATAGTTTCATCCTTTTGGGGAGGGGTGGAAATAATTGTCTGCGCTAAAGGTATCAAAAGAGAGTGAAGAAAATCCAAGTCTGGTTTCAGTGCCTGAGCAGACCCAGACTGTGGCTGACTGCATCGCCTTCCCCAGAAGGATGAGGACCATTCCTGCCTGAGCATGCTGGACCTTGCTGACAATCCCATCGCCAGCTGCAGGCCACTCCACCTGTGTGCCTGTGTGTCTACGCTACCCAGAGATCCTCAAACGCCACTCCCTGCTCATGTTCCCAGTTCTATCTAGCTGCCCCCTAGATCAGAGAAGCCCTTGGCAGAGACAGGGTCCTGAACAGAGTGGGGAGACAGGCCACCACGGCCAAAGCAACAGCCATGCCAGGCACACCTGGCTTCTTTCTTTCTCTCCATGCCTGGTGTTGGGCATGCGTTGACAAGCAGGCTGAGGTTCTGGTGGGTGGAGAGCCCCACCCTCCCTGGACATTTCTCCTCCCTGCTCTGTAGTCTCCTTCCACTCCTTCTCCTCCACTTTCTAGAAAAGTCCTCCCCTGCACCCTCCCTGTTGAAACACCCTACATGTTTTTTTCTTTTCTTTTTTTGAAGCTCAAGGGTAATTTTATTTGAGTTCAAAAGAAAAGCTCCAGGGCCGTAAGCGGTAAGTCTCTGAAGGTGCTGAGAGAAGAAAGATGGAGAAAAGAGGGGTGAGGGGCATGGCATTTCAGTTACGTCAGCATGAGGGTTGCTACACTGTAGTCAAGGAGTCACGTGGTGAGGGAGGGGCTTTAAAGAATGAGCGAGAAAGCTCACAGCACAAAAACCAAAAACAACAAACAAACAAACATACGGAAACTCTGGCCAGCACCTGAAAGAGACAGAGAAGACACAGAAGGCAGACAGGACTCAGAAGGACAGTCAGACCCAGCTGAGCCTCATAGTGGCTCCGAGCCAAGGCTTCAGAGCAAGCTGGCAAACAAAGTTCAGTGAACCGCCTCCCCCACTCCCCACCACCACGGTAGCACTTGCTTTCCGAATGCAGCTTCTACTTGAAGCCGAGGGAAGCACACGATTTTGTTTTAAATACTGATTCTTCTAGGACCAAGTTAGATCCAGGCTTATCCAAGGTTTTCCTGGGGATGAACGGTCATGGGTACCTGTCACTTACGTAGATAAGGAAGCACCGCCACACACAGACTTTGAGGGTCCCAGAGGCTGACTGTCTCACTCAGTATAGACTGGAAAAGAGGTGTGAGGGGCTGGAGAGATGGCTTAGTGGTTAATAGTGCTTACTGTGAAATCATGAGGACCTGAGTTTGAATCTCTATTCCCATATAAAGACTTTAAAAACAGATCTTGCCACTGATTTGAAGAATAAAATCTGAACATCTCAGGGCCCACTGTGTGTGTGTGTGTGTGTGTGTGCGAGTGTGCGAGCGCGCGTGTGCGTGTGTAATCACTGTTGAATATAGCCACTACATATCAGCTTGGCCTCACTGATTTTTAGATATACCAATCTGATCCATGGGAAATTACAAAAATATATAAAAGAGGGTACTTTCTTTTGTTTTTTAAATTACATTTTACTGAAGGGTATGTGTGTATGCCACGCGTGTACGTGGAGGTCAGAGGATGACTCTCTGAAGTTGGTTCTCCACTTCCAGCACGTGGATCTGGGGGATGGATCAGGCTTGGTAGCCAGCGCCTTTTCCTCTGAGCCGTCTCGGCCATCAGCCTACGGTGGTTGCGACGTTCTACTATTTGGAAAACATTGCATGCCATGAATATTCTCCTACTTAAACTTTTTGAAAATCTGTACTTAACTTTCCTTTCCTTCCTTCCTTCCTTTTTCCGCCCCTCCCTTCCTTCCTTCCTTCCTTCCGACCCAGGGCCTTGTTCATGCTATGCAAGTGCTCTACCACTGAGCCCCACCCAGGAGCTCTGTCTAGTTGTACACAATCTTTCTACACAATTTCCTCATCATTGAGTATTTAGGCTTCTCCCCTCATTCTTCTAATTTCTATGGGACGAGACATCCTAATAATAAATAAATAAATGCTTGTGTACATGCCTGGTTTCTTTGCAATACAAAGTTCCAAATTGAGAACCATTTGCACTGGGGGACCATGCAAATGTATTTTTTCAGGGAGCCTTGGTACAAATATTGCCATGCCCTTATCGACTGTGTTCGATGGGCTAGGGGAGTACTTCAGTTGGCAGAGGGCTTGCCTGGCATATATGAAGCCTTGGGTCTAGCCTCCAGAAGTCTGTAAATTGGCTGGGGTGGTACAGGCCTGTAATCCCAGCATTTAAGAAGTGGGGATAGAAGGAAAAGAAATTCAAGGTCATCCTCTGTCATTCTGAAGTACAGAAGAGAGCACCTTGATGCCGCCTTAGCCTTCATTTCCTAGAGTATTAGTGAATCCGACTTTCCACTTTTTGTATTTACTTAGAGGCTATTCATAGTTCTTTTTAAAATTATGTATGTGCATATTTGGGTCTGTGTGTATGTGCACACGTGTGCAGGTACCCACAGAGGCCAGAGGCATTGGATGCACCTGGAGCTGGAGTTACAGGCAGTTGTGAGCCATCCGATATGGGTGCTGAGAACCAAACTCAGGTCCTCGGCAAGAAGAACGTACATTCTGAACCATGGAGCCATCTCTCCAGCCTCTTGTTCTTCTATGTGAACAGCTTTGGCCATTTTCCTCTGAGTGACTCGTCTTATCATTATTGACTGAACTCCATAGCTGCTTGGAATCTGGGTCCACTAACAAGTATGAAAACAAGACGCTTTTGTCCTTATCTCACACCCTTCCTTTTGTTTAAGACAGGGTCTCTCAGTGGCCCGGAACTTCATTAGTTCAGAGCGTTTTCAGGGATCCATTATGGCCGTGCTACTATGCCTGGGCTTTTACCTGGGTGTGGGGACCTGAAGTCAGGTGTTCACACTCGGGAGGCAAGTCTGCTATCCAGCAAGCCGTCACACCAGCCCCATCATCATTTAATGCATGGAGCATTGCGAGTGCTCCCCAAATATGGCTCAGGACCAGGAGTTCACAGGACTTTCTATGCAGCGTCCTCACCGAGGTCACTGAAATAGCCTGAAATTGTAAAGCTTACGTTTCCACCCCAAGGGGAGAACCCTGGAAACATTTATGATCTGAAGGTTTGTTGTTGTTGTTTTGTTTGCCTTTTTTTTGTTTGTTTTTTTTTGAGACAGGTGTCACTCTGTAGCCCAAGTTTGCCCAGACTCGCTACGCACCCCCAATAGCTGTCTTATAACCAGGAGAAAAGCACCACCCACTGGTGAAGGCGCCCTCTCTACAACCCAGCCACCTCCCGAACCCAGAGCCAGGCCTCGTGTGAGCTTTAGGGGGACACAAGCCATAGCAGGGCTCTCCTGGCTCCTGCCATTGCTCTGCACACATCATGAGAATTTCCAAGTTCAAGATTAAGCAGGGGCCCCTCAAAGCCCCCAGGCTTCTCCCTCTGCTCCAGTTGTATTCCTTCATGAAAATCCTTTGTTCACTTCCTTGGAAAATCTCCCAGCCTGTTCATGTGCTTCTTCCTAATCTTCTCAATGGCGTCTTAGGTAGGAGGAAGAGAGGGTGCTCCAGTGGGTGGAGCCATGACAAACCGGGCCCTGGGTCCAGTAGATTGCCATATGCCATGCAGTACTATAGGAGAGAGACACAGCAGGGACACAGGGACCCTGAAGAAGAGCCATAGGGTAGTCTGTGTAAAACACTCATCAGATTCCAAAGATCTAGTGCAATGAAAGAGAATGTAAGTCGCTGCATTAAAAACATGTAGGAATTGAACCCAGGTCTTCTGGAAGGGCAACTTCTGGAAGGTTCTTAACTGCTGAGCTACCTCTCCAGCCCCGCTTCTGTTTCAGTTTGAGGCAGGCTCTCATGTAGCACAGGCTGGCCTCTAACTGTCTATGTGGGTGATGATGACTTTGAACTCACAGACTTCTTGCCTCTGGCCATGATCTGTTGGGATTACCAAGAGGCGGCATGCCCAGTCCTACCCCTTTGCTGTTTGTCCCCTCATATGAGATACACAAAGGATACTCGTCTCTGGTTAGCTCCATTTGTGTTGGAAGAGGCTTATACTGCGTCTCAAAGTTTTAAATATACAAATTGATCTAAGTTTCACCTAGCAACAACAATCATCTAAAGTCTTGATGTGGCCCAGAATGTCAAAGTTTAAATATACCTCTCCTTAGTTCTGCCAGACAGGACACACAGGTGATCCCTAGGTAGTCCTTCAGAACTACTTCCTTCCCCAGATCAGAGCTTGACTCAGCTGACGCAGACGGGAGCTAGACTCTGGTTTGGTCACTAGCTCTTTTGGCATCATGACATGATATTGTCCTCTACAGAGTCCATACTCCAGAACTGCACAAGCAAGTTACAAAAAGATTTCTCTCTTTCTCTCTCTCTCTGACACACACATACACACACACACTTTTCTAATAAGTAAGCTTATGATTTTGTGTTGGAATGCATTCATAGTTACCTAGAGATGGATACAGCCTGTGGGCTACAATAGGCCTTTATGTGTCTTCAAAATTATATTTACTCTCTCTGTCTCTCTCTCTCTGTCTGTCTCTCTCTCTGTCTTTATCTTTGTTTATATGTGGGCGTATGCATGCTATTGTGTGTATAGGCCTTAAAGGAAAAATTCCTTAAAGGAATTCATTTTCTCCTTCCACCATGTGGGGTCTAAAGACCAAGCTCAGGTTGGCAAGCTTGGAGGCGAGAGCCTTACTCACAAAACTATCTTGCCAGCCCCCACACCCTTTATATTTAAAGAGATAGTTTTACAATTTGCCAAGACTGGCCTTGAACTCTTCAAGACACAACCTCATCCCATCCTGATACAGCTACCTGAATGGCTGGGCTCTTTTCCTTCTCTCTCTTTTCTTTCTTCTGGAGAGTATCTCAGATAGCCCAGGCTGACCTCAGACTCCATTCGCAGTGGAGGCTGACCTCAAACTTCATACACGATAAGGCTGACCTCAAATTTCTTGCTGTTCTTCCCCCACCTTCTGAGTGCTGGAATTATGGCAAGTACCACATCTGGGCTTTTCTGCTTTTTAAATAAACACTATGAGCAAAAGGTCTTAGGCAGTGGTTCTCAATCTGTGGGTCAAGACCTCTTTGGGGATCAAATGACCCTTTCACAGGGGTCACCCAAGACCATCTGCATATCAGATATTTATATTACAATTCCTAGCAGTAGCAAAATTACAGTTACGAAGTAGCATCAAAAATAATTTTATGGTTGGGGTCACCACAACATGAGGAACTGTATTAAAGGGTCTCAGCATTAGGAAGGTTGAGAACCACTGACTTAGGACATCAGTACAGTAGTCAAAGTTAAGGAAGGGTGGGGCCCCAGAAGCCTCAGCTGCATTGTGAGCCAGGATACAGGCAGTGGCTTCAGGAGTGTGTGAGGGTGGGAGAAGCTGGCAAGGATAGAGAGAATGGAGTTTGGAGTGCATCTTGTTGCCACCTTCTGTGTCTGTGTCCATTTCTAAACTCTCACAGCTAAGGGCAAAGGGTTCAAGTGTGGCTCAAAGATAGGCTACTCGCCTGCCACACACAAGGCTCTGGGTTCAATTCCTAAGGTGCGCACTCTACTCTCTACCACACTTGCCTGGAACTCACAAGACCAAGACTGCTGCTCAACAAAACCAAACGCTTGTTGCTTGTTTCCGTTACTGATAATTTCCCATTGATTATTTCTCCCTAGCCACCAACCACCGTGCTGCCCACTGACTCACTCTACCTCCTTGACCTCAGGGAGAGTGGCCTGGACCTTCATACAAAGGGTCTCTTGGACTCTCACCCAGCCAGAATCCACGTGGCCCCCAAATGTGGGAAGAAACACGGCTGACTGTGCCACCTGCAGAGGACTGGAGTCATTTCACAGTTACCGGTTCTGTACCGCCTAGGGCTCCGATGTCACCATAACCAAACGCAGTCACCCTAACAAAACAGCAATGCTTCTAACACTCAGCACTGGGCACTGAGCCAGAAAGTGGCTGGGAGGTTTGTGACCCATGAAATGTTTCTTTCCCTGTTAGATAGACAAGTTCAGCCCTGAACTGCTCTGGTGAGCCAGCTGGGTAACTCAGCCCCTCTGGGGACCCCTCAGACTCCCTGCACCTCCTCCCCAGGCTCTTGTGTTACCTCCTGAAGTTTGATCTCCTCAGGCTGGAGGATGTCCAGCACACCACTGCTCTGGATCTCAGGAAGGTCTTGCCAGAGGTTGAACCTGGAGTGGGGGTTGCTGAGCAGGCAGATCTGAGGCAGAGCTCTCCGCTCAGGTGGGCTGGGCAGCTCCTCCTCTTCCTCTTCCTCTTCCTCCTCTGGGGTGTCTTCCCCAGCCTGGGATCCATGCGAGTTGCTTTGTATTTCTGCATCCTGTTGCCTCCGGGTTTCAATTTCTTGGAGAGTTGATTTGTCTCTGTACTCTTGATACAGGAGCCCTGAAATCAAAGCATTGCAACAAAGACAAGAACAGGATGTCAGAAGAAGGTCCTCGTGAAGCCCCACGCACACACAGAGAAAGCCAGCACGT
This sequence comes from Cricetomys ansorgei, assembly GCA_026225945.1. Classification (NCBI taxonomy): domain Eukaryota; kingdom Metazoa; phylum Chordata; class Mammalia; order Rodentia; family Nesomyidae; genus Cricetomys; species Cricetomys ansorgei. The sequence continues at coordinate 23,639,752 of JAMJFZ010001796.1, forward strand.
CCTTGGCCTTAGCAGGAGGCTCTAGCCCTGCGGAAGAGACCACCCGTTGCCTTTATTTCTGGGGAAGATCAGCATGTGCAAGTTTGTTCTGACAAGTAAAGAAATCCCTGAATAGATTCAAAATTGCTTTCCCCCACACACTAGGAAACAAAAACAAAAAAACAAGAATACAAACCCTGATATATTAATTGGTTTACATACACAATTGACAGAAATGTCTCAATTATGTTTCAATATCCCAGCAGGGTCCTTTCCCCAACTTAAAGATCTCAATATTAAACCTTAAGTCCATACATCCCTGGACTGGGAGCCGTCGCGAACTTTCATGTTGAATCCGTGTCTCATCAACTGTGAGTCCAAAGGGAAAGGTTTCTGCCACTCACACTTGATGGAGTCGTCCCTAACCAATCACATTTAAAAACAAATGTGACCCAAGTCTCACAGGGAGACTAGGGGTGCGGCTGAACTAGTGTAAACACAGCGCCTAGCAGAAAAGAAAAGAAATAGACATTCTGGCTGCAGAGGCAGCAACACCTGCTGACAGGCTGGGAGGAGGGGGTTACCCCGAAGGTCTTGTAAATCAGGTAGAACTCTGCCCTGAGGCCTGTGCAGACCCCAAATAGGCATGCTCATGTGTCTGCATGCATGGCAGAGAGGACTGGGCCCAGGGCAGCCCCCAGGACCAGGGCATCAATTAAGTGGGGGCAGGGCAGAGCCAAGAAGCTAACTCATGGCATGGTTACAAGGTAGAAGACTAGCCCTGGCAGCTGGCGGGCGCTGGATCATGAACAATTTTCAGGTAACCAGCTTGGCAAGAGGCCTGACAGTAGCGCTGGTAGAAGCAGAGGGCTGGGGTGATAGAGAGATGCAGGTATACTTGAGGTGTCAGGGGAGGCCCATCAGGTAGCTGGATACACTGGCGTGGAGCTTGAGCCCTGGAAAAGGTACTTTTCCCAGGCAAGCTCCAGTAAGTCCTTGCTGTGGAGGCAGCGTGGACGTGAGCCACAGTTCCTTTTCCAGGAGGACGTCTAAACAAGGGGAAAAGGAGAAACTGATCATCGTGGAAATCCTGACATGGCTGGATCAATTGCATTTGCTGGCAGGAGTCTCATAAATCCATCCTGTGGATTACATTATTTGTTTCCGACACTTGGTGATTCTATGACTCTACATTATGAAGCCTTTACAGCCAGGCAGGGCAGTCCTGACTTCAGAGAAATCAGAACCTGTGTTTTTATAGCTCCTTTATTTGCAGAATGCAACGTGGAGTTCATTAGCCAAAGGGATGCTAATGAGCATCAGAGTCCATGACAAACTCCACTGAGGTTGATGATCTCCAAGGACGGCCCAATGTCACCGCAGAAGCCAGTTCACATGCACACAGTTATGCTTGTTTGAGTATGTTGGGGTGTACATGCATGTGTATGTACATGCATGTGGAGGTGCTGGACACCTTGAGTATTTTTCTTATTGGCCTGGGACTCACCAAGTAGGTTAGGCTGGCTGGCCAGTGAGCCCCAGGCATCTTGTATCTGCCTCCTTGGCACTAAGATTACAAACACGTGCTGACATGCCTGGCTTTTAGAGGGTTCCGAAGTCAAATCCAAGTCCCCATATTCGTGTGGCCAGCACTTTGCTACCTGCCCAGCCCTCCAGGCTAATTATTATCCACGGATTCTAACTTTGCTGGTGCTTCCTGGAGGTGACTTAGCAGAGTGGGTACAACATGGTTGAACACCTTTTAAAGTCGCCATTTCCAACCTTCCCAAAAGCGTCCAACTTAGCATGTTTTAAAGGCTCAGAAACACATCTTATGCTACAGCCAGCAAACTGTGGGCAAATACTACCCCAGACTTCTCAGCAGTGCATGTGCTGGAAGGAGACAAAAATACCATCACTGTGGGTAGCTGTGTTGAAAATGGTATTTCTGAAAGTGTTTCACAGTGGACGCCGCCTCTTCTCTGTCCCCTCCCACCCCTGCTTTCCACTGGGGAGGGGAGGGCTGGTCTGGACATTGTGCTAAGGAAGTGGGTGGGGACTGGCAGAGGCTCTCTCCAGAGGTGATGGGTCTTGGAATCTGCATTTGACTCAACTGGAGGACCAAGGGCTGAATGTTCACACTTCTCCCCTTCCCCCAATTCCTAGGCTGGGATCTAAAGCCCAGTGTGACAGAGTTAGGAGGGAGGGCGTTTGGAAAGTGGGTCCCATGGGTGGAGGGCACTGCACTTTCCTTCTGCCATGTGAGACTCTTAGATGATCCGTGAAGCAGAGAGAGCAGCCCTCACCAGATGCAGATTTGCTGGGGCTGAAACCATTGACTTGCAGCAGAACTCTGAGGAAAAATATCTGACGGTTAAGCTTTGGATGCTCGGTCTCCACTGGTGAAAGGTGGCCTCGTGGAAGGTAATTGAGTCAGGCACCTCCTCTTAAAGGTTCTATCAGATCCTTAGATCAAGAGCGGAGTTGTTCTAAAACCAACTGTCTAGTCTTGGGCACCTCTAGCTTCCCTCAAGTAGTCTCCCTGTGACGCCATTTCCTGTGTGTGGCAGAGACCTCATCAGGGCCAACAGAAACTGGTGCCTTGCTCTTACACCTAAAAACGTGAGCGAAACAACTTCTTTTCTGATAAAGTTCCCAGCCTCAGGTATTTTGTCACAGCAACACAAAATATACCAAGACACCCAATCTAAGATACGGATTATTATCCTAGACCAGGAGACAAAGGGGATATTTTCAAAGGGTTTCTTAAAACAGTATCTGTGGCCCCCATAGGCTCACATACTTAAATGTTTGTATCCCAGTCTGTGGATTGTTAGAAGGGATTAGAAGGTGTGGCCTTGTTGGGGAAGGTGTGTTGCTGGGGGTGGGTTCTCAGGTTCCAAAAGCCCGTGCCAGCCCAGTATCTCTCTCTCTCGGGCTGCTGCCTGCCTGCCTGCCTGTGGATCAGGATGTAGCTCTCAGCTACTTGTCCAGCTCCATGCCTGCCTGCCGCCGGGATGATAATGGACTACACCTCTGAAACCGTAAACAAGCTCCCAATTCAATGCTCTCTTGGTTGCCTTGGTCGTGGAGTCTCTTCACAGCAACAGAACAATGACTAAGACAGTATCCATCCCCAGGAGACACAGGAAGACAAACCACCCTTCCTGCCTTTACAAACCTTGGTTTGAGGATGTGGAGCTGTAACAGCCACCTTGTAACACAAAGCCCAAACAAAGGAGGGATGCACAAGAAGCAGCTGGGTGGTTCTGTGGGTGAACGAACCAACTCCTGAGCTTTCTACCTCTCCCCTCATTAAACAAGATGGACCCTTTATCTCTGGGTATTGCTCCTTGCAAAGACTCAACACAAGTCATGTTAGAACTTCTCAAAGGGCTCCATGCTTTTTTCCTGAGATGTACACCGGCTCCTACCCTCCTGGAGTTACAGTGATGACAACTGTCTCACATACCATTTTTCATAATCTTTCATTATTATTTGTCTTTAATTCTAATTTCCATATAAATAGAAAAGATTTATCTAGTGCACCCCTGTCCTCAATGGACAGTTACCGTCTCACAGTAAGCACACCTTCCGAGGGATGTTAGCTTCCCTGTCAAAGCTCACGCTTATGCGATATGCAGGCCATGCAGAAAGGCTTTGTTCCTGTCTCTTACCGAAACGATCCATACTGCTGTGGTCATGTTCTGTTAGAGGGAGAGCCCCCCCAGCTCCCCAGCCTCTCTCCCTACCCCACCATTCAAAATCTGTCTTCCTGAAGAGAAAGTATGTTTCCTTTAACTCTTCCAAGCCTACTTGTAAAACGCAAGCTGCTCACTTATTCTTTAACAAGCAATTTGTTAAAGAATAAGCACCAAGCACCATGTTAGGTGCCAGAGACAACAGGCAAACACACTCACACCCCCAGCATCCCAGCATGACTGGTAGTGGACCACAGAGACAACTCCAGAGTCCGTGTGGTTTACCCTCAGGCAGCAATCCATCTCCTTGCCTCCTGCTCCCTCCTCCCAGGGCCGGGATAGGACTCTCCCTGGAAGGAGAGTGGCCTCCCCAGGAAGATTCCCTACAGCTGGGTCTGCCCCACTTCCACCCTGGAGGAGACACTGTCCCTCACAGGGTTTGGCAGTGGACGATAATCATCACATATCATATATTCATTCATACACACACACATGCATATACACATATATGGGAGTTTTTTCCAAAATCTAAAATTCATATTTAAAAGAATAGACCGTTGATGGCTCTGACAACATACCAGAATGTTTTCAAAGCATCATTTTCTGATTAACAGGAACCACTGACGGGTGGCCCAAGTGGTAACATGAGAGATTGTTTGATGTCAGATGAATTATTTTTTTAAATGTGAATGCTTCAGCTCTTGGGACACCTCAATCCTCCAAGGACTCACAGGACTCCCTCCCAGCTCTGGAGGGGCAGGCCCCCAGTGCTGTTGCCCTGGGTCTGTCCTGGGCTACCTTCTGAAAAGAGTCTCATCTTCTGGGAACCTGTGGCCCCTGGCACTACTGACTCTATCTTTCCTCTCGTGCAAAGAGGGCACAGCCAGCCCCATTCTTACCAGAACTACTGAGTGCAGCTACAACTCCAGGCCACCTTCTGGATCCTCCCAGGACCTCTCTGATGAGGTCAAGGAAGGCTCCATCCTCTCTCTCCAGCCAGGCTACTCCATTCCCTGTCTGCAGGCAGAAAGGGCCGGACCAAGAACGTTCTCCAAGACACATCAGAATCAAAACCCAGCATAGAGCCTCAAGCTTGTAACCCTAGCACTCAAGTTCTCAGGGCAGGAGGACTGCACGAGGTCCAGGCTAGCCTGGGCTACTGAGAAAATTCTGGGCCAGCCAGGGCTGCAGTGTGAGACTCAAGTCTCACAAACGAACCACAATCCCCGGCTAAATCAGCCCAGTGGTGCAACACTAATAAAACGTGGCAGTTCTGCCTAGGAAACCATTAGAACCATGTCAGAAGCCTTGTGTCAGCCCAACAGCCAGGGACCCAGGGACTCTACCAGGCTTGCGTGACCCAAATGAGGCGCTGCCCGCCCGGGACCCACCTATTTGTTCGATGAGGTTTCTCCAGGAGTCGGCGGGAATGGGATGGATCATCTGCAGGGCCTCCGTGAGCGTGGTAGGGCTGTCGGTGAGGGCCGGGCACTCCTCGGGTGTGGTTCCATTTCCAGGGGTGGAGGACGACTCGCTGCGAGAGAGGGAGGAAATCGAGGGCTGTTTATTTTTAAGCAACGACACACCACGGATAGATTGCAAAAGGCGACTGTCGGCAGAAGCGGCTGCTGGCCAGGAGTACTGCCCTGCGCGCGTCCCAGCCGAGGGGGTCACAGTGGCCGCCACGTGTCCGGGCCGGGCGAGCCTTACAAACCCTTTCTGTCACCATACCAGGGCGCGACGGGGTGATTCACTCCCACACCAGTCCGCCCAAACATTCATGTTTTTTGAGCTCGCGGGCAGGCGTCGGAAACTTGGCGTACCCTGGCCGCTCCGCAGCGCGGAAGGCCTCCCCAATGGTCCTGCCAGCCCGTGGCCACCCAACGCCCTTCGCTGTCGTGCGCCCCCTGCCCTCACTCGGGGTTCTGATCCTCCAGTCCCAGAGAGTTGGAGCGCAGAGAGGGGCGCAGGACGAGACGCACGCTCTCTGGTCGTCCAGGGAGAGGGTGCAGGAGGACACCCCATGCGGGGACGGGGTGCTAGTGACCTGGACCAGGACGCACGGCTCCCCACTCCTGGGGTGGGGGGAGCGGAATGCAGGTCCGACGGGTTAGAGTTAGTGGAGGACATCAAGAGCTCCGGGGCCGGGGACCCTGATAGGCCGCAGGGGTCTGGGAACATCGCCCAGGGCGTAAGTGGGAGGGAGCACGCGGGGATGGAGCGCGGGGGACCAGGATTCTACGGGTCCTCACCTGCCGGGCAGGTGTCCCGCCGCCGAGTCGCGCGTGTCGCTTTCCGAGGTGGAGCTGTCGTGGTCCACGGCTCACAGGCGCAGGCGGCGCTGAAGGCTGCAGCTAGCAGCTCCATGGGGACCGGCGGCGGGGCAGGCGCAGGGGCCGGTGGGGGGCCGCGCGGGGAGCCCAGGGCCCGGCCAGGGGCAACGCGCGGGCTCCGGAGCAAGGTCGCAGCGCGCGCGGCTGGAGCCGGAGCTGCCGCCGCCGCCGCCGCCGCCGCTGTCGAGCGCTCCCGCGGATGCGCGCGCGCCTGGAGGCTCCCGGGGTTGCCACGGCAACGGGGGAGGCGGGCCAGGCGCGCGCGGCGGGGGCGAGGCCAGCGGTGGCGGAGTGGGGGCGCTGGGGCCCGGTGCACCCGGGCCAGGGGACGGTGACACCCCACATGGACCGGAGCCCCGCGGCGCCTGCCTCCCCCGCGGCCGCTGGGTGCCGGGAGACGCGGGGACAGAGGGATCCCGAGTTGCCTCTGCCAGTTTCCCCTCCTGTGGGTGAGCGGATTGCCGCAGCTCCACCCCGGGTTCCTGGAAGGCTAGGGCTCGAGGACCCTCTCTCTCCCATCCCTTGATCTGCGGGCCTTGTCCACACCGGGGACCCTTTGCAGTTCTCATTATGGCTGAGTCTCCTGGATCTGTGTCTCTGTCACTCAGCCTTGGGAATGTATACCCTCTAATCCTAGTTGGAGGGGAGACAGTAGTGTCTCCTGCACTCCTGTTCTTGACCCTCACGGTGTGGGGAGGACCCCAGTGCAGATGCCGCTCCCTCACTAGGTCTGTCTGCTGTACCAACCACTCCCAGTGACTCCCAGACGCTGGCAGGCTGGAGTTCAGGAGGAGGACCGAAGTTACCTGAAACCGCTGTAGGATTTCCCTGCCTGACTCCATTGATCCTTGAGATCTGTGCCTTCCTGTTTGTTAGCTAGTACAGCGCTCGGATAGCGCAGATAAGCGAGAGAAGTTAGGTGAGTGGAATAGCAGGAGCTCAGATACACTCTGAGGCAAGGTGAGCGTAGGCTAAAGCACGCCGCAGTCCCTCCATCAGAGAATCCATCATGCTGCCAGCTCTGGAGTAACAGGGAAGGGCCTGCTGAGGGCTTGCTGCCCAGTCCCCTCAGCTGGAAGTCTGCCTGCTCCTCTTGATGGGAGTCCAGGTGACAGCTGCCTTTGTCTGATGCAGTTATGGCCAGTTTTGTAGGCACCTGGGACTGAGGGTGGGGTACAGTTTCCCCCTGCAAGGCACCCCTCCACACTTCCCCTGTGGGCAAGGACTGCTTCCTGGGATTTTGAGGCAGCCATGTTTTTTGGCTTTGCCTGCTGTGTGTATGGGTATTTTGCTTGCATGTATTTATGTGACCAATGTGTTTCCCTGTTGCCCTTAGAAATCAGAAAAGGTCATTGGATGCCCTGGAATTGGGATTATAGATGATTGTGAGCCACCCCGAGGATGCTGGGAACTGAATCCTGGGTCCTCTGCTAGAGCAAGTGTTCCTAATCACTAAGTTGCCCCTCCAAGCTTTGCTAATTCACGGATGACTAGATGGGAGTCAGGGCTAGACAAGCATGAGAAACAAGGAAGTTTGCATGAAAGAGGGTTATTTTGTTGGGAAGGGTGATGGTCAGTTTTAGTTGTCATTTGACACAGCCTAGTGAAAGGATTTAAGAGCCACGTATAGGGGGAAATGCCTCCTATTGAGAAATGCCTTCCCAAGTACAGCCATTAACAGTACTCTTCAGTCTCCTCCCCACCCACAGGGAAATGACCATTAAGCTTATCAGCAGGATTTGTCCTTCCCCAGCATACCGGGAGCCACCCTGTCTCAAGGACGGCTAGTCCAAGGGCACAGGTTGATCACGCCCCCCCTGGATCCCGCGTGCGAAACTCCCAACCAATGAGTTTAACAGAGAGCTCTGAGCCAATCACAGCTCCACGAGCCCCCATCCCCAGACCCCTTCCCCCTAAACCCCATAAAAGGGCTGGGGAGGAAGGGATCGTGGCCTGCCATGCTCATCTCCTGCGTGGGATAGGTGGGACCCGGAGCGCACCGGTTAATAATAAATGCCTCATGCGTTTGCAGTGGTTCGTGTCTCGTGGTTCCTTAGAAACCTGCCCGGCTTGCCCTAACACTAGCATCACAGGGCAAGGGAGTCTCAAGGAGGGGTTGTCAACATCAGACGTGTCTGTGGGGAATTGTCTTGATTAGGTTAATCAAGGTGGGCTGTACCATTCCCTGAGGTGAGTCATGGACTATGTAAGAGTAAAAACACAAAAACCAAACCAAACCAACAAACAAAAACAACTGAGCTAAGTATCTAGGCATGCACGTGTGCACACCTCTCTGCTCCCGACTGTGGTCTAGGCATGCACGTGTGCACACCTCTCTGCTCCCGACTGTGGTCTAGGCATGCACGTGTGCACACCTCTCTGCTCCTGACTGTGGATGTGATGTAACTAGCTGTTCTAAGTTCCTGCCTTGACTTGAGCTAAAACAAACCCTCTCTGCCAAATTACTCTTCCTCTGGATATTCTGTCACAGCAACAGAAATGAAACTAAAGCAGGAGGGATCTGCCATTCCCAGGTCGCAGGAGTTGGAATGATCCCTGTCTCTCCCTAAAGGGCATTAGAAGTGGCAAAAGCCCCCCCCTCCCTGACTCCCAAAACTACAACTCATCCAAGTCCCTGAGACACACAGTTCTTTCAAGGCCTCATGGGAGCTGAGAGACAACTCCCAGCATTCCTCCCAGACTGTGCACCTGCCTTCTTGACTCCACCCCCTGGACACTGCTCCATGCAGCCTCTTCCCTCTACAGTTTTATCTGCTCCGTGACCACCCCTTCACTTCCATGCCTGGCTCTGCTCAGGCTGCCATGATGAACTATCAGAGATGGCATGGCTTCTGCACAATGGGAGTCTATCATTTACAGTCCTGGAGGCTGATGTCTGAGGTCAGGGCGGGGCAGGCTCTGGTGAGGCCTTTTTGGGGCCTACTGTAGACTACTGACTTCTCATTGATTCTGGCAGAAAGTGGGGTAGGATGTTCTCTAGGGCATTCTAATCCCATTTACGAGGGGACCCCTCTCTCATGTGGTAGAAGCTTCCCAAAGGCCTCCTGTCCTAACAGCACCATGTTGTGGGGATCGCTTCAACATGTGAATCTGGGGGACACAAACATCCAGTCCAAGTATTCTTCCATTGGAGGCCCCAACCTAAATATATTTCTGTACCCTCAAATTACATTTAATACACTCAAACAACACAACAGTCAACTCCCAGCATGGAGCCTAAAGTCTCATCTAAACCAAGTGTGGCAGGCAGGCTAATTTGGTAGTGTAGTGTAAGGCTCTGGGTTGGATGCCCATGCGTAGGGAAAAGGAGAAAAGCCAACCATAAAGGGTTAAGTATGGTTAGGACTCAAGGTCTGGGTTATCATCAGGTAATGTTTCTCACCAGTTGTGAACATCTGAAACCAAACAAGGTATGCCCTTCTAAGTGTAGTATCTGGACAGGAGGGGGTCCATGGCCCAGTTCCAGAAGGGAGAAAGAGGAACGAAGAAAGAAATGACAGGTCTCAAGTAAGAATCCTATTGGGATGGTCTGATTTCTTTGTCGGCTTGACTGGATGGAGAATCACCATGGAAACACAACTTTGGGTGTACCTAAGAGGGTTTCCAGAAAGGAAGAAGATCCACCATGAATGTGGGGAGCACCATCGACAGACTGAGGTCCCAGATTTAATGAAAATGGGAAAGCTAGCCAAGTTGCTTCATTCATCTCTGTGCTTCCCGACTATGGATACGGTGTGGCCAATGGCATCATACTCCTGTCACCCACCATGACTTCCCTACCACGATGGACCGCACCCTCAAACTGTGAACTGAAATCATTCCTTCCTTCCTGAAGTTGCATTTGCTGAGAGTTTTGTTTTGGAAGCAAGAGCAGTAGCTAAAACACCCGGTTAAGCAAATTCCATAAGATCTGGACACGATTTTCTCTAGATTGTGGCTCTGCCTTGTACATCACTGGAGAAGTGACCTGTCCTCCCTAGTGGCAATGTTGCCTTGCTGCTTAGTGGGGCTGGCCCACGCTGTGGCTCTCTATGGTCTGCACCCATGCACCACCAGGGTTTGCAATGCCCATCCATGCTGGAGCTCTTTCTGTGCAGGAAGGTGCCCTGAGGGATGAGAGTAGAGGCAGCTCTGCCCCAGCCTAGGCACTCTGTCACTAGCCCAGGGTCAGCCTGAGAGCCAGCCTCAACTTGTGTGCCTCTTGGCATGTGCTAAGGGCTTATTAACCTCCCTGGGTCTCCAAGAGCCCTCAGAGCAATCTCTTTTTCCTCAGTATCTGAACTGTTAAAGAATATTTCCTCTCAGGATTTCTGGACTTTGCTGGCAGCCTGCCTAACTTCAGGTTCAGTGAGAGACCCGTCTCAAAGGCACGAAGTGGAAAGTGATGGATCAGGACAGCTGATGTCCTCCATCAGCCTCCGTGCACTGGTGTACAGGCATGAACACCCTTCATATACACATAACACACACACACCACTTACATACATAGGTAAATAAAAATAATTTTAAAATGCCTTTTCTCAGCCTTTCTCTCTGTCCTCTTCCTAAGCTGAGGGTTTGATTTTAGACACTGCCAATAGAGTTCTGTGACCTGAAGTCGACTCCTCCCCCTCCTCCTGTAGTCACAGCCTCCTACCCCTAGCGCTCTCCAGGCAGGTGGACACTGCCTCTTCCCCCTGGGCTTTGGCCTGTGCACACCTTCCTAGGCTCATTAAGAACTATTCCCTCCTCTTGGATTCTGCTCCCTCGGTGATGTCTTCCATCTGGAAGGCTGCACCCACCAGGCCCCTCTCCTTCACCACCAGCAGTGGCCGATTGGCACTGTCATGCTCTAGGAACCAGGCATCCCTGGGAAGACTATTTCATGGGCTCTGAGCAGGGCCTTCTGATTTGCACGGCTCTACCCCTTAAATCCAGCGTGACACTAAATGGAAGCTGTCACCTTCACACTCTGCTGCACCAAAGAATAAAGACTCAACTTTTCTAAAAAACTGAAAATACCACGGTGAAATTACATACATTAACATGAATATAATAAAATCTTCCAGTTGAAAAATAAGCTAAAAATATGCTCCTAATTATAAAATCAGTTTAGAGACTCAGTGAGTTCTGAGGCATGTAACCTTAAGCTAAATTCCCCATGTTCTAATTCCCATCATATTTAGGGCTTATTAGGCAGGCTATTATTAAAATCTCTACCTCGCTGACATTTTGCTCTGAATCATTCACACAGTAAAACACTAAGAGATATTTCAGATATTTATAACTGGCTGGCACACAGTAGGTTCTCCATATATTTGTATGGATAATTAATTTAATGATAAGTTTTTTTTAAAGAAATATTTAGTTTTTTTAGGCACTTTGACTTAGGATTATTTGTCTTCTTTGGTTACGAGTATTGGATTTTTCTTTATATGGCAACCCCGGCCTTGGGGCATCTTTGTTTTTGTTTCCTGAGTCCAAGGTCTCGTAAGTAGCTCCTGACAGATTTGGAAGCACATTGTGATGGCTAGTGTCCTAATTGTCAACCTGACACAATCTGGAATCATCTGACAGAAGCCTCAGTTGACGAATTGCCTACATCAGGTTGGTCTGTGGGCGTGTCTGTGGGAGACTGTATTGATGTAGGAGGGCCCAGCCACTGTGGGCAGTGGGGTTCCTCAAGCAGGCGGTCCTGATCCTCAGAAGCTAGTTAAATATGAGGCAGGGAGAAAGCCAGAAAGCCAGCAGGCAAGCAGCACTCCTCCGTGGTTTCTGCTTTAAATTCCTGCTTGAATTCCTGCCCTGGCTTCCATCAGTGATGGATCATTACCTGGATGTGCAAGCCAAAAAAAAAAAAAAAAAAAAAAAATCTTTCTTCCTCAAGTTGCTTTTGTCAGAGTGTTTTATTACAGCAACAGAGAAGAAACTAGAGCAGTTAGATTATTCTCATCTCAACACAATCTAGAATCACCCAGAAAGACAGTCTGGATAAGGAATGCCTTGTGGGCATGTTGGGGACTGTCTGGGATGACTTAGTTGATGTGAGAAGATCCAGCCTGAAAGTGGGTGCACTGTTCTTTGGTTTGGGTCTTGGGTTGTATAAAAGTAGAGAGATCTGGCTGAGTACCAAGCCTGCTCTCTCTCTCGCTCTGCTTTGACTGTGGATGTGAAGTGGCCAGCTGTGTCACGTTCCTGATGCTTGGACATTCCCACAGTGATGGACTGTGAGCTAATAAGCCCGTTCTCCCTACGTTGCTTTTTGTCCGGTGTTTTATTATGGCAACAGAAAGGGAACTAGGTCACACATCAGAGTAAGTCAAGATAATTTTTGTGGAATGAAAGACTGTAGTTTATTTTTCTGAATAGGGGATTAAACCAGGGTCTCTTGCATGCTAGGCAAGCAAGCACTCTACCTCTGACCTCCCTGCCCAGGTCTGAGAGACACAACTTTCTACATACCCATTTTATTCTCGGGGTCACATTATACACCATCAGGCTATCCTGTCTCATAGGAAAATGTCTTGTGTGTGTGTTTTAAGTATAAAGGATAAAGATATATTTTTGAATATAGATATGTTCTTCCAATACACATTTCAAACTTCTTAAAACTTGCAAGAGCTTAGTCAGTACCCTACATCTATAAACACAATTGTTTATTCCTGCTGCTTCCAAACGATCCTTCTACTGGTTGTGAAAGTCACTAAGTTCAAAGCACTCAGATATCAGCTGTTAGTCTACACAAGATTGCAGCCCCAAGAGGAGTCCTGACATTTTTTTTTTGGGGGGGGAAGGGGCAGACACGACGATACAATATACTAGCTACCTCAGGAAGGAGACTCAGAAAGCCCGACATGGTGAGGAGATGTCACCCCACGGGCTTTCCAGCAGTTCCTTGTTATACTGAAAGCTGGTCATCTCATCATGGAGATACTCTATACATTGGAGATCATTGTATGTCATAGAAATGTTGTAAGCAAAATCAGCCAAGTTCTGTATAGAGAATCCAACCTACCTCGAGAGAGGTCTAGCTTTTGCCCAACTCCTCTGGGAAGTGAACTCTGAGCTGTTGGAGGGCATGGCTAGGGAGTGTGTTTGCTCGTTTGGGAGCCTTAGGTCACTTCAGATAAACGGGGTGCTGGGGCACAAGGTATGGATGGGTTCAGACTTCAGAGGCTGAAAACTGAGATTGACTAAGTAGCTATCAAATCCCCATGTCCCCTCCCTACTCAAGAAAACACACACCAAGGCTCAGGTGAGGTCTTCTGGTTGGCCTTTTCCTCCTTCCCTTCCTTCCTCCTTCCTTCCTTCCTCCCTCCCTCCCTCCCTTCCTTCCTTATTTCCTTCCTTCCTTCCTCCTTCCTTCTTTCCTCCTTCCTTCTTCCTTCCTTCCTCCTTCCTTCTTCCTTCCTTCCTTCCTCCTTTTTTCCTTTCTTCCGTATGCATGTTGTTACTCCTCGTCCAAGAAAATCAGTGCTGTCCCAGGTTCCGCGGGGAAGAGTAGATGATGGGTGGCTCTCTGTGCTTGGAAGTCCCTTGGCTCCACCCTGCTCATCTCGTCCCTCTGCTGATTTGAATGTGTTTCACGGCAGCTACCACAATGTGAGTTTAACAGCTATCTGTGGAGTCTATGAGTGCACCCAGTAAATCATTCAAGCTGAGGGTAGACTTGCAGGCTCCAGTGGACCTGGGGCTGGCCCCTCAATTTACTATAATAAAGTATAGCAGCCTCCTTTCCCACCAACCTCCCTTGCTGCTCTTTCCTCTCCTTCTATCTGCCCTGAAGACACCCACCAGGTGAGTTTCCTTCAGCTCATTCATCCCATACACCTGTTATGCCCAATGGCTTCCCAGTGCCTTACTGGCAATTCACCCAGTGAATTACTGGCAATGCCCAGTGAGGCTGAGGGCAGTGGGGTCACTTCTGACAACTCCCACAGCTGGGCCCTTACCTCTGTTGGTACCTTCTGTTACCCCTGAACTTCTTGGGGACCACTGTGAGCTGTGATTATGTCACTTATCTCTGCAACCCTAGCCTCCTGCATATCTTGGGGCCACTGAGAGAGACTGACAGTAAACACAAGGAATGCAACTGGGCCTGTGCTGTAAAGCCTGGCATTAGGCTTTCTCCTTCCATGGTGCAGCACCAGTGGTGCTTGCAATGCATCTTGGGGATCTTTGTCCAAAGGCTCCTTCAGTTGGCTTTACTGGGAAGGAGTTGTTGGCTCCTGGAATGAATGCCCCCAACTAAAAGGAGGGGGCTGTAATCTGTTGTGGGGAGCTCTCAAACCCATTACAGCTGGACATGGTCCCTCTGAAAAGTGCATTGCTTTGGTTTTTACCTTTATCAACATGGTTGCTACTCTGGGAGGTTGTGCTTTAGACTAAGTGGGGGAAAGGCTGGAGGAACGAGGAGAGGCAAACAAACTCTTGTCTGGCACAGAGAGATCTTCCGAGCTCTGGGTGGGTTTCAGTGACCATGGGAAGCAGGCCTGACATCCTTCATACTGCCACAGAGAATACATTGTCTAAATCAGTAAGAGGTAGCCAAGAATTTTGTTGTACTTCCAAATGTACAGGGCAGTGTGGAAGATGCCCCTTGGCTGGCCAAGTGTCGGATTTCTGAGGCATTTTGGTTATGCACGTGGTCCCAGTATCTTTAGAAGCCTAGGAGGTAAGCAGTGCCCATATTTTCAGTTATGAGATGCAGTCTTCTCCATAATGCTCCCCCCAAACTCCTAAATGAGATTCAACACTATTTGTGTGCTTCCTGAAATGGCGGGAAATAAGGGAGGATCTGAGAAATGGGTTTCTCTGGAATATTCCTAACCAAGGCACTAGCAGAGTATGGGGATATTGCTTGTAGGTGCTATCAGAGGGCTTTGACCAAAAGGAGAATCCCGAGGCAGGGGTGAGGAAGGAGGGGACACTGTAACTCCAAGCATTGAAGATGAAATGAGGGAGTTGTCTAGATGCACATAATTCATGCTGTAGATTATAACCACAACGTCTAAAGAGTCTTAATTAGAATAATCACTCCTCTCCATTTAGAGTGATCCATTTGGAACAGTACTGTAAAATATACACTCATCCAATTCAGACCCATATTGCTGAAAGCACTTTGCAAGCTACAGTTTCCAGTACACAAGAGACAGTGACATCGCTGTTGCAATTTTGTAGGAGAACACATAACTCATTGAGATGGAGATAATGTTGCCAGAAGCATTCGCACAGTATGGTGAAAAGTCTTGGTCCTCCACTAGCTTGCTAGGTAGATGACGATGACCTTGAACTCCTGATCTAACTGCCTCCTCATCCCAAGTGCTGGGATTACAGGCATGCACCACCATGCTCTGGTTTTTATTTGGTGCTGAGAATTAAACCCAGGGCATCATGCATGCTAAACAAGCACTCTACCCACTGAACAACACTTTAAGGATGAAAGATGAAAGAAAAACTTCCCATTAATAAAGTAAACTTGAAAGGCTGGCATGTAGTTAAGAAAATTAAATCATTAGAAATCATTCCTTGAAGGTTACTAGTAACTGCATTTTAGACAAGTCATAAGCCATGGGGTAACTTCTCATTTCCTTTTGAAACAACCCCCTTGCCCTTACTACCCTTCTTTCCTTGAGTCATCAGCACCAACTGCTCAAGGGTTTAGTGTCCTGTAGAAAGATAAGTATGTTTTTTGAAGGAGATAAGCCATGTTAGAAGATGTTAGAGACAAGGGGAGGTGTGCCATCAAAACGCCGAGTCCCACATCCTTGCCTGCCTCTCATCAGGCTTACAAAATGGTTTTCTTTCCTGGATTCCAAAGCTTTTAAAGCAGATGTTTCAAAGAAAAAGTGTGACATCTCAAAAGCATATTTGAAATACAACAAAGGGTTTTTAAATGCAGAGCTGTTGGTCGCCAAAGCATGCATGGGGACCCCGGAGCGCCTCTGAGAGTGTGAACGGGCCAACTGGTCTGACTTCCCTGAGGGCAGCCGGTGACACTGTACTGCAAATCTGTGATTGTTCCAGCTCTACAGAGAAAACAATCTACTTCTAGGAATATATCCAATGAACTATTATGTCTGTGCAAAAAGAAATAACTGCAAGGATGTGCTATTTATAACTGTAGCACTTAGAGTCATGTAAATATCCAGTCACTGAAGATTAACTCAGTGTGTGTGTGCGCGTGTGCATATGCACGTGTGTGTGCATGTGCATGTATGTGCCCATCCACGTATGTATGGAAGCCAAAGGTCAATGGCAGGTGTCTTCCTGAATTGCTGTCCACCTCTTTTTTTTTCTTTCTTTTCCTTCCTTCCTTCCTTCCTTCCTTCCTTCCTTCCTTCCTTCCTTCCTTCCTTCCTTCCTTCCTTCCTTTCTCTCTCTCTCTCTCTCTCTCTCTCTCTCTCTCTCTCTCTCTTTCTTTCTTTTTTTCTGAGACAGAGTCTCACTGAGCCTGGAACTTGCTGATTAGGCTACAGTGGCTGGTCAGCAGGGCCCAGAGGGATCTTCCTGTCTGTGCCCAGGGCTGCTGAGGTCAGCTTTTCACATGAGTGCTGAGGGTCCTAATGATTGCATGGCAAGTACTTCACCAACTGTTTTCTGCCCAGTTGACTGTTTAAATAGTGGCATATCTCTCCCATGGAACACTGTATAGTTAGAATGATGTTTAATACTCTAAAAAGATGCCTATGTAATTTAACACATTATATGTATGCCTACATATTTTATAGCTTAAAAACAAGTATTATGATAGTCCTGGCATGGGTTGGTTTTTGTCTTTGGAGACAGGCTCATATGTTGTTGCCCATGCTAGCCTAGAATTCAATATGTAGTCTAGGCTGGATTTGAACTTGTGGTTCTTCTGCTTCAACCTCCCCCTCCCCCCCACCTCCCCAAACTCTGGAGTATAAGCACAAACCACTACATCCAATTTATTTTGCTTATAAGTCAACTTTTAAGCATGGAATTTTAAATATGCGTCTGTCCTTTAACATTAAAGGATTGATGCAGGGGCCAGTGAGATGGGTCGGTGGGTAAAGGTGCTTGCTGAAGGAGCCGGGAAACTGAGTCTGAAGAAAGGAGAGGACCATCCCTACAAAGCTGTCCCCTGACCTCCACACTAGTGCTGTGGCATGTGGTCCTGCTCTGGCACATGACATGTGCACACACACTGATAATAAATAACTGGGGGAGGGGACTCAAGAGCAATCACCAAAAGCATTGCTCCGTACTTGGCTGGCTGGCTGGGTTCTGAGGAAGTTTTCTTCTTTGTACTCATGGGTTTAATTTTTTCTCCTACAATAACCGTGTCACTTACATAATAAAGGGAAAAGTTACTTTAAAAACAACATCAATCTTTTGATGTGCATACATTTAGAGCCTGAGTTGAAAGTGTGCTGTAACCACGGGAGATCAATTTACCTGGGAAAAATATCTCAATCTGTCACATCCATCAGTCTCTGAAGGGACTTCAGTTTCCAGAGAATCATGAAGCCAGATTTTACAGTAAGCGATTTCCTGGCATACTTAGCATCAGGGCATTTACCAGATACTCTGATCTGTCTGGTTAAAAAAAAAATACAGTCCCTTCCAGAAATTGCCCTTTTCTTTCCAAAAATTTTGGTGTAGGAGTTTTAATCAGAATGCTGCTTCCATTTGATCCAGAGCTGTGGTGTCTCGGGGGCACTTACTATCTTGCACTGAAGGTGGGGTCCCCCAGCACCCCTGGCTCAGGTCCCTCCCACCTTCTTGGCAGATGCTTCCCTCTTAGGAAGCCCTGTCCCAGAGGCAGAACTGGGGGCCTCTCAGGACTCTAATCTTGCTTGATTGGAAAGTTAATTTGCTGCCCTACTGCACTGCACTTAGAGAGAAGGGATGGCCTGACTGAGTCTGAATCTTTCCTGGGCTGCCAAGCAGGGCGCCTGGTTTATCTCCCGAGGCTCCTTGTACATCTGCTGATTGAGGCAAATGGTGGTGGTGGTGGAAACTCCTCCTTGTACTGCCCAGCAAAAAAAACAACCACAAATGCCATCTTACTAACAAATTTCCTTCTAGCCTATTCATACAAATTTCTCCTTCCAGCTTCCTTGAAAGAGTGAAGAGTCCCCTTAGCTAACACACTATTATTTTCCAGGGACAAAATCTGTTTGCCAACAAGAGTCGACTCCACTCCTGCTTTCCTCCCTCCTGCCCGTCTGTTCCTTCTTGGGACTGGCCAGTGGCTGCTGCCTTTTGTGCTTTTAAAGCCACGTCTCATTTTTTCCACGCAGCCTGTTAAGTTCTTGCTGTTTCTAAAATGTTCAGTCCTTGGAGTGGCTTTGATTTGTCACAGTCAGCGTGCTTTCCCAGCCTCTCCCTCTGCTTAGCTCAGGCTAAAAAGATGATCCACGAGGGGCTCTCTTCCCTCCTTTTTTTTTTGTGTGTGGGGTCTCAGATGAGGGTCCTTGACTTGGGAGAAGCACAAGCACAATCCTAAATGGAATTGACATTCCTTCTTGAGAAAGGGGCTCCAGCTGTTAGCAGCTGTGTGTCCTCTAAGTGATGGGCTCATCCCAGGAGAGGGGCAAGTCTGTTCCGTGGGTGTGAGTCAGAAAAGTGACAGCACAGAGTGGAAAATTCCCTTCCCTTGAAGAGCACCTTAGAGCATGCCTGCTCCTTCTCCAGTCAAGCCCCATGCTCCTTGTGGGTGGCCATCGCTCCAGTCTCTCAAAGACAGGACAATCTGAAATGTCTTCATTGAAATCTATTGTGATTATAAAGGCAAAAGTCAGAGAAGTGCTCACCAACACATCTTTCTGTTGAGAGGACAAAATCATCCAAGCTGTTACAAAGGGGAATCGAGCAAAAACTTCTAGACACATGCATGCTTTTATCCCAGAAATTCTATTCTAGAAATTTCCCTGAAGGCTTAACCCTAGAATATGGAATGACACATACACACAAAGTCAGTTCACTGTGGCACCATTTCTCAAAACTTTATGTTAGAAACAACCTAAGTCCCCACTCAAAGAGGACTAGCTGGACAAACTGTATATCTTTATACGACCTAGTGAGATACAGATGTAGAAATAGTATGAGAAAGGGCTCACCAAACTGAAGCAATCTCCAATGTTGAGCTGAAAGAAGCAAGTGGGAAAGAGTGTGTGCAGCTGCTATTGTAATAGAACTAAAGGAGAAGATGTTAACTGGCAAGATGGCTCAGTGGTAAAAGCACTTGCTGGCCAGGCAGTGGTGGCACATGCCTTTAATCCCAGCACTCAGGATGCAGAAGCAGGAGGATCTATCTCTGTGAGTTCGAGGCCAGCCTGGTCTACAAAGCAAGTTTCAGGACAGCCAGGACTACACAGAGAAAACCTGTTTAGAAAAACAAAAACAAAACAAACAAACAATACTTCCCCTAAACAAAACAAAACAAAGCACTTGCTGGCAAGCTTAAGGACCTGAGTTCAATCCCCAGAACCCACATGGTAGAAGGAGAGAACTGAATTTGTCAAGTTGTCCTTCTGATCTCCACATGCACACTGTGTGTGGCATATGCATGCAGTCACGCTAGTACACGCACACACACACACACACACACACAGATATAGATGATAGATGTAAAAAAAAGACTCAGACACATATATCTTCACCGACCCCTCTCTCAAAGTTATAACTAATAAAAATGACCACTTCCAGAGCAGAGACACCAACTATGGCTTTCCTGAGTGTATCCTTTGATTTGCAGGTATTTTGTCTGTTTACCAAGAGACTATGTGAAACACATGCATGACTCGGTGAGATCTTTGATCACAATCCCACATGTGGAAATCTTTTGTGGTCATCAGGAGCATCTGTGCACAGTCAGGCATTGGCTTTCCTATGGAATGGACGTGGCAGGCCACTGTGACTATGTGCAGGGGCATTCTTATTCTTAGGAGCTGTATGCTGGGTGTTTAGAGGTGAAGACTTGGGAGTCTTGTTCACTTTCTCACAACTCAGAGGAAATAAAAGATGGAGAAAAATAGAACCCAAATATGCAAGGGGCTGCCATCTTTTGAGTCTGTACTGAGGGCACACAGGAATTTAATGTACCAGTGTGTCAATTTATAAGTTTAATTTCCTTCCTTCCTTCCTTTCTTCCTTCCTTCCTTCCTTCCTTCCTTCCTTCCTTCCTCCCTTCCCTCCTTCTACCTTTCTTCCTTCCTGCATTGGGGTTAAATTCAGGGGCCAACACACACTATGCAAGTGGTCTGATGAGCTAACAGTCACAGACTTTTTTTTTTTTTTAAAAAACTCTGTTTATTTTGAGAAAGGGTTTCTCTAAGTTACCCAAGCTGGCCTTAAACTTGCTTGTACTTGCACTCAGTCCTTGAAGTTAGGATACATCCCCCTCAGTTCTTGATGTGGTTGGGATTACAGATCTGTACCACCAGGCCTATCCTATAAAAAAACGTCTTTATAGAATCTGGAGAAGCCTGGCATGGTGGTATATTTCTGTAATCCAAGCTTTAGGAGGCTAAGTAGGGGGATCACAAGTTTGAAGCCAGATTGAGCTGCATAGTTGAAAACCTGTGACAAAAAACAAAACAAAACAAAAAGACAAGCAGGAGCCGGTGAGGTAGCTCAGTGGGTAAAGGGGCTTGCAGCCAAGCCTGACTCTTGACTTGGATCCCTGAGACCTGTATGATGGTAGGTGAGAAATAAGTAAATAAATAAATAATTTAAAAACATAAAGTCAGGGAAGGGCAGGAGGTTCAGTGGGTTCTATTCTATCACCCATCACCTCAAAAATCAAAGTTGGGGGTCGGAAAATGAAATAGAGAAATGGCACCTTTGATGCAGTCAGGTGGCATGCACTGCGATATGAGGGGTAAGATGCGGAGAGCCGACCATACAGGGATGAGAGGTGAAGAGCTTCGTCAGTTCCCAGCCACACGGGACCTCGGGGTACCGGCGCCTGCTGGAAAGTGGGCCCCACAAAGGAGGACTTTCTGTCCCTTTGAATCTCTGCTAAGTCTGCAACGCTGTACAAATCTGGGATCACAGCGCATGCTCAAGACTAACCTCTCAGCCAATGGGGGCACCTGGAGCGTCTCAGGGCTCAGCCTCCCTATCTGGCTTCTGAGCGTTTCATCTCCAGGGCCTCTTAGCTGAAGATTAGGAGCAGTTTTTGTTGCTTCTCTATGTTCTGATGTCAGGGAGGTTCAATCAGTCATCAGTGTCTCCCTGGTGCTCTTTCCAGTATCAGAGATTTGTTCCTCAAGTGCCAGTTTGCTCAATGAAATCAATGTTTTGCTTTTTTTTTTTTTTTTTCACTTGTGAAGTTGGTTTTTAAGTGGTGTTGTAGTCTGGTGAACAATTTTTTCGTGTCTTTTTCTGGCTGCAAGTTTTGGATGTTTATGTTTTTCCAACGGGCTTGTAAACCCAGTGTGCTGTGTTGGTTACATGAATATTTTACATATATTTTTAACGTGACCCACTTGAAAGGAACCAGCTCTGTGAACCAAGATAGCAAAGAAGGCCAGCTATGGTGGCACATGGCCGTTCTGCCAGCACTTAGGAGGCTGAGGAAGGTGGCCAGTTTGAGCCAAGTAGCCAATTCCAGGCTAGCCTGTGATGCACAGCAAGACCTCATCTCAGACAGACAGACAGACAAGCAAACAAAAAACACAATAAAGGAAAAAGCAGTGATGGGAGCTGCTGTGCTCTGAGCATGAGCCGGGTCCAGCTTTGTAGCAACCATCCTTCATTTCTCCACTTGCCCTGGAGGTGAGGACCTCAAGTGGTCCAGCCCTCGCCTCCACGCTGGCAAGGCAGCTGAGCTCCAGAAACCTCTGTTAAGCCATGGCTGGTCCAGTGTTAGGGTTGGAGGAAGAAACTTACATCACCATGGCCTATCTCCCAGACGGTGTAATCTGCAGCTGCTGCTGTCAAACCCAGACCTGCCTGTCAGTTCAGCCTTTTCTTCACAAATATATGATTAACTCCATCCACATGCTTCAGAGAAACATGAAAGGGACAACAGCTGATGAATTTATATTGCTAGCAGCTCGGGGTGAAGATATTATTAACCAAATGACTGTTGTATATCCTGTGACTCTCCAGAATTCAGGAGGTCAGAATTCAGGCCCCATGTGTGACTGTGTCTGACCTCAAAGACCTGCTGTACAGTAGGCCCAAAGAGTCAGATTCTGAGAGAGGCTGGTGGTCCTACCAGGCCCTTCTGGAAAGGTCTCTGAAGAATTTGTTTCGTGGACATTCCTGTCAGTGGCCTGGCAAATGCCTTTTGAAAAGTATTGGATCAATTACATATTTGAATTTATCTGCTTCTGTTTTCTTTGTTAAAGATTTATTTATTTTGAGTGCCCTGTCTGCATGTACACCTGCATGCCAGAAGAGGGCACCTGACCTCATTACAGATGGTTGTGAGCCACCATGTGATTGCTGGGAGTTGAACTCAGGACCTCTGGAAGAGAAGTCAGCACTTCTAATTTATCAGTTTAAGAATTATCTTTGCTAATTATGGGAATTGAAGAGCATATTTCGGAACGTGATCACGCTAAAAAAAATTATTTCAAAGAAGCAGAGTTGAATACTGGTGCTTTGAGTCAGGTTCCGGTGAGATTCAGGCATAAGAGAGAACTTTCAGAAGCCCATGCGAGGCTGAAGCAGGCCTAGGGGTAAGGAAGAAGCCCAACTCGTATGCCATCTTGAAGTCCTTGGTCTCAGCTGCTCCCTGGAAAATACAGAGTTCATCCCCACCTGCTTTGAAGATGCAGGCAGCAAGCTAGTCCCTACCTAAGGGCTGTGAGGAGCTGGGGCAGGAGGATCAACTGCAGGGATCCCATCAACAGGGACCAGGAGAAAGTGGGACTCTGGGAGACACAGTGCCAGCCTTCATAGTACCATTCGCATATAACGGATCACCTTCTGTTTCCAATCTCTAGAAAACACTGCCAATCCGTTGCTTATTGAGTGCTGTGTAAAAATACCTTGAAGACTTGCATTTTTTTCTCTCCATTAGCTTTTGTGGACCACGAAGCTGATTCTGACTCTTATGAGCTTATGGGCAAGCTGCTGGCTAGCTCTGCAGGCTCCCCTTCCAAGTTCATGTGCCAGCCATGAGCTGCCACCTCAGCCTTCCTCACTGCTGCCCTTCCCTGGGCTGCCATGGGAGCACACACACACTGCCTCGTAGAGTTGGGGATCAGCCAGTCTTGCCGTTATCAGAACTAAGCTCCACCCGCTCTTATGGTCAGCCAGCCGTTCTTGGGTGTGAATGTTAGTCTGGGGTGGGCTCCTGCATGGCTCTTCAGTCTTTGCCAGAAAAGTGATTAAGGCAACCAGTGGTGACACTCCCAGGAGTAGGCTGTCTCTTTACCCCCTCAGGGGAGTTGTGAGCTGCCTTGCCAGGTCCCTCTAGTGGTCCTGTGGAACCAGCTACCTGCTCTTTGATGGTCTGTCTTGAGTGGAGCCCCAACTCATTTCTTTTTCTTACACACAATTAGCTCTCTTCAGGCTAGGGAAAGGCAGGCTTTCTGGCATACACGTGACCTTGCAACCTGGCAAGACTTGAATCCTGGCATGGTCATTAAACTCTGTCAAATAGAGCATGCTATTATTCTACACCGCAGAGTCGAGGTCTTAATTTAAAGGTTTGACGATCACATGACGGGCAGTGTCAGGCTGCAGGACTGACAGCAGCAATTACTCCAGTCAGAGAGAAAAAAAGAAAGCAGGAGAGTTCATATTCCCTCTTAGGGCTGGCTCATTGTGCAGGCTCTGGAATCACCAGGATACTGACAGCCACGTTTGTTGCTCTTTCTTTGGTCTCTGCAGCACTCCCCTGAATCTCTAACACACGGGGACAAACCCAGGACATTGTTCAAGGGTGAAGTAACTCCTGTTGGTTCCTGTGCTTCTGGTGTGCCACTGCGAGCGAACAGGGGACTCTGAGTGGCAGTGTTTCAGGGGTCTCTCACAACAGGCCAGGGACGCAAAACTAGAAATGGAGCTCCTTGTCTACACTTCCACAAGGGAAGAAGGCTGGAGGGAAAGGGAAAATGAGTGAGCCTCTGTACGTATCCCAGATGCCTGGCGCAGCAGGGGGAGAGGACCCAAGTTCCCCGGAGTATAGGCTGTGAAGCCATGCAGGATCTTAGCAGGGCTCCAGCAGAGGTGGGGACGTGAGGAGGTGAGGCTAAAGCCTCAGGATGTGTTTGCCTGATGATTAGGGCAGGTCTTTAAAAAAATGGCCAGTAGCTGAGCATGGTGGTGCATGCCTTTAATCCCAAGCAGAGGCAGGCCGATGTCTATGAGTTCAAGGCCAGTCTAGTCAACATAGGGAGTTCCAGACCAACCAAGGCTGCATGGTGAGACCCTAATTTAGGACATAAATAAAACCAACAGTAGGTAGGGCTGACAAGGTGGCTTAGTCAAGTACTTGCTGAGCAAGCATCAGGACTTGAGTTCAATCCCCAGGACCCCTAAAGAAGTTGAGTGCTCCAGCGCAGACCTGGAATCCCAGTGTTGGGGATGGTGACAGCAGGATGCCTGGAGTCCAGCTGAGTTAGTGAGCTCCAGTTCAATGAGAGACGATGGAGAGAGATTAAGGAAGACACCCCGAATTAATGTCTGACCTACACACATACTGCAACCAGTGGGTCATCCTTAGCCGCATATTGAGTTTAAGCCTAGCCCGAGCTGCATTTAGGTCCTGTTGAAAACTGAAATTGACAATAAAAACAGCCAGAGGAACACCACCAAGAGCTAGAAATGTGTCTGTAATTCCAAGAGTTACACAAGAGCCATTCCACTCTCAGAGCCATAGAGAAGCCCAGGCTCTTCTGGCTTCAGAGCCTCTTTATCGAGGGACCACTGAAATGGTTGGCGTCCTCGAACGGGACATGCTTTTCTTGATCCCTCGGCACAGGATAATACTTTCAAAATCAGAAACTTTCTCCATCAGTGCTGTTAACTGTTTCTTATTGTTTTGTTTTTTGTTTGTGTGTTTGGTATAACTTTTCCTGGGATTCCCAATCTCAATCTGAATGGATAAAAAGCAGAGGGCTCTATGAACAGAGTGTAGGAGTCTTTGCTTGGTGACTGCTGTGTGTTCTAGCCTTCTACTGTTTACCCTCACAAGACCATCTCTCCTGGGACATGCTTCTGGTTCCCCTTCTCTTCTCTTCTCTTCTCTTCTCTTCTCTTCTCTTCTCTTCTCTTCTCTTCTCTTCTCTTCTCTTTTCTTCTCTCCTCTTCTCTCCTCTTATTTTCCCTTCCTTCCCTTCCCTTTTATCTCCTTTTCTTTTTCTCTTCTTCCTCCTTCCTTCCTTCCTTCCTTCCTTCCTTCCTTCTTTCCTTCCTTCCTTCCTTCCTTCCTTCCTTCCTTCCTTCCTTCCTTCCATTCATCCTGTCTTTCTTTTTTTTTTTTAATTTTGAAACAGAGTCTCTCTATGTACCCCTGGCTGTCCTGGAACTCACTATGTAGACAAGGCCTTGAACTCTCATAGTGATCCCTCTGCCTGTGACTCCTGAGTGCTGGCATTAAAGACACGCACCACCATGCCTGGCTAATGATTCTGCTTTCTGAGCCTGCCATCTTCTTGTTGCAAAGTGTTGGATCATTGATCAATTGCTTTGAACAATTTACTTTTGACAAGGAGCTAGTGATGATGTTCAAATAGCTTTGATTTGAGCCAGCTGCTCCTACACAGCTGCCATGATAAAAAATCAAATAAAGCCGGAGGATGGTTGGCACATGCCCTTTTCTTTAAAGTGAAAGATACTTAACAGTTGACATTGACATAAACGTCTTTATGAAAGTTTAAGAAGTAGGATCGAATCCTTCACATCCCTGTAGCTTGCTGAGGGGATGGATCTGCCCAGGGCTGCCTACATTGGTCTGGGTTCACTCCAGGGAATACAAAATTTCCTTCATATGTATGTGTGGTAGTTAACACCGATTGTTATCTGGACAGAATCTAGACTTTCCCAGTGGACAGTCATGAGGTGTTATCTAGATTTAATTAGCTGGGGTAGGAACTGGGCTGGGGTCTTGGACTAACTAAAGAGGAGACAGTGAATTGAGTGTGAGCTTTCATGCCTCTTTGCTTCCTGACCACAGAGACAGTGTGACCAGCTGCCCCAATGCTCCTGCTGTTGTGCCTTAGCCATGGACTGTACCTTCAACCTGTGAGCCAAAGGAAATACTTCCTTGAGTTGCTTTTGTCTGGTACTTGGCCACAGCAATGAGAAAGTCATTTTGCTCAGTTTGAGATCTTGTTGTGCTTTCTATGATTTCTTGGAGACTTTGCACTTGGGGCACGATGCTTTGTTAAGCCTGGCATCTTTATAACTGTTACAAGGACAGAATTGTTATTGTGGCTTCTAAGACCTTCTCCGAGCACAGCTGTACTACCCAGTGTGTGTGTGTGTGTGTGTGTGTGTGTGTGTGTGTGCGCGCGCACGCGCGCGTGGGTGTGTCCATCCATGTCCCTGCACTTCCTGGTTTCAGACTCAGCTCTTGCCTTTCTGCTTTTTGCTTTGTTTTGAAAGGGAGTCTCGTGTAGCCAAGGCTGGCCTCCAACTCACTATGCAGTCGAGGATAACCTTAAACTCTTGCTCCTCTTGCCTCTGGAGAGCTGGGTTACAAGGTTACTCCAGCATGCTCAGTTTATACAGTATTTTTGCTGCTAAACAAACACTCTACAACTGAGCTTCTGCCCAACCTGTATAATTATTGCTAATGACAAAGGAATGAGTGAGTTCCATTAGAGTCTTTGCAGTTCTCAGCTCCTGTACGCTCACCTACCATGCTTGGCTTAAGGCAGAGACAGCCAGAGAGCAGAATTCACCTCCAGGGTCACACCAGAGAGGGGTGCTTGACCTTCTGAAGCCCATATCTCTAAGGCAGTGGTTCTCAACCTCCCGAATGCCACGACCCTCTAATACAATTCCTCATGTTGTGATGACCCCAACCCTAAAATTATTTTTGTTGCTACTTCATAACCGTAATTTCTCTACTGTTATGAATTGTAATGCAAATATCTGATATGTAGGATGGTCTTAGGTGACCCCTATGAAAGTGTCATTTGACTCCCTAAGGGGTCACGACCCCACAGGTTGATAACTGCTGCTCTAAGGCCTTGGTAAAGGGGACAAGAATGTATCTTCAACATCAGGAAGAGGAATAAAAGATTAGAAATGCTGAAAAAAAGGCACAGCTGTCAAAAGTATATGAAATTAGCAGCATAAGCTGTGAAATGTAAATTACAGACAGTATAAAAATAGAAAGATGTTCAGAGGTGAAACCCAGCCTCCCTTCAGTCTCCACAGCTGAGGGCCCGGGATGTTCTGATGCTCTAGTCCCTTTGCTGGAGATCCACAGAATGGGACAGTCCATGGAGGGTGAGGGTGGGGACTCAGCTGGCATCCAGGTGGACTAGGCAAGTGGTCTTCATTTCAGCTGGCACTGGAAACATGGTTATAAGGCAAGGCTGGCAAGTCCTGTGTGCTGGATAGTTTATGTCAGCTTAACACAAGCTTAAGTCACCTAAGAGGAGGAACCTCAATTAAGAAATGCAAGCATAAGACCAGACTGTAGGCAAGCCTGTAGAGTACTTTCTTAATTAGTGATTATCAGAGGAGAGCCCAGCTCATTGTGGGTGGTGCCACCCCTTGGCTGGTGGTCCTGGTTCTATAACAAAACAGGCTGAGAGCACCATGAGGAGCAAGCCAGTAGCAGCACCCCTCCATGGCCTCTGCATGGGCTCCTGCCTCCAGGTTCCTACCCTGTTTGAGTTTCTGCCATGACTTCCTCCAGTGGTGAACAGTGGTATGGAAGTATAAGCCAAATAAACCCATTCTTCCCCAAGTTCCTTCTGGCCATGGTGCGTCATCAGAGCAATAGAAACCCTAACTAAGATACCCTGTGACTCAGAACGCTGCTTCCCTGTGGCAGCCACTAGACCATACTTGGGGACACTATGACAGGGCTTTGTAAGGGTCTTGGTCTGCACAGTCTTGGGCCACTACTGATCAATTTGCACAGGTGTGTCTCTGAAAATTCAGAGGCAGAGGGTTTCTGGGTCCCAGCCTCTGCTGGGAGTGTGCATGTCTCTGGAAACCATGAGCAAGACTCATATAGTCCCACTCAGGTGGGAACAGAATCTGGCCCAGCCTGGCTGACCTTCAAGCTTATACAGTCAATACCGTCTAGGCTGCCGTGATGGACAGAAGGAGCTGATGGCTCTGCCGAGTTCCTGAACAATTAGACATGGTGTCAGGGATCTGATATCTGGGCTACTTCTCTGAAGAATATGCTTTTTGCTTTTCTTTCTTGAAGTTTTTTCTGTTTTTTTCAAATAAGTTTTAGGATGTGGCACGTAGCTCAGTATCCATCCTGAGTATGTGTGTACCGGGCCCTGAGTTCTAGCCCAGAATGACCAATAAACAAGTAAACAATAGTTTTAAAAGCTTTCAAAAGTAGACCTAATTAAAGGAAAATTAAACTTTTATTATGGAAAATTTCAAACACACTCACGAAGACGGAAAAGAATGAGGAACTCCTCACCCCGCTCCGCCGAGCCCTGACAGTCCTCAGCTCGGGCCTATGTTTTATCGCCACTTCCTCCTACTCCTTCCTCAGCCTGGATTATTTTGGAGCAAATGTTGGACATCATCTTGTCGCATCCAAAATATTCCAGGAAGTCTCTCCAAAAGATGCAAAGACTTGCACATGGCTGAAACATAACTATCATACCATGGGGATGTCCAAGGAAACAATCATTTCTTAATGTCATAAAATAATCGGACCTGAGTCCAAAATTTCTTGTCTTTTAACACTCTCCCCTCCTACACACACACCAGGTTCGCAGTGTGTTGGCTGAAAAAGGAATTTAAAGGTTTTACATTGCAATTGGTTAATATTACTTCTTAAATCTCTTGGGGCTTGTTTACACTTTTGTTGTATTTTATTTTAAGAAACTTTCTTGCTGTAAGACTTTCTTACAACAACCCAAACAAGCACTGATGAACAAGCTGCCCCCCAGAGTAACTGTTTGTGCCATTTGTATGTTTCCATGGAAACATGGTTTCTAATATGGAATCCAGTCCTTGCCCAGCCTCAGAAATTCAGCCTCACAGTGCCACACTTGAGTCTTTGGCAGCACTGGAGAATTCATGTCAGTGGCCATGTTTGAGATGGATCAGTGGATAGTGGTCATAGTAGTTGATAACAGGAAGTCCAGCTCCACCTATTAAGTTATGTAAGCAATAAACCATTGTAGGAGCAGGCAGGAAGGGGGAGATGTAGCTTTGGGTGGTGTAGCTGCCTGCAGCTGGCATGGGGGACTCCAGTGATGCAGGTTTATGTCACCCATGCTGGGCCAGGATTTGCTGGGTGCTCTTGCCTGATGCTCTTGTGTCCCTGCAAGCAACCCCTCACCCATCTCCTGCAAGTAATCCCAAGAAACTCATGGGATCACTGCACTGGATTTAACAGAATCATTGGATCTGCCTTTGCCCTTTGTATCTAAGACGAATAGAAATATGCTCCTCTGGAAAAGTCAGGCAACACATAGTCTAATGATGATGTGTTATAAGTAGTGTGTATAATGGTGCTCAACAACTAGAAACTTCCTTCCAGTGTCCCCGTGTCCCTTGCCTGTGCTTCCCTCCTGCCGCCTCACCCAGCATCATGTCAGTCCCACTGTTAGACGGTACACAAAAGAGAAACACAGCTGAAGAATACCTTGGGTGAGGCGCAGACAGTTCTAGAACACGGACGGCAGGTACTGACCTTGAAGAAGTGATGCACGCCCCATAGCAACACCACCCAAGCTTCTCAGAAACTAGACGCCCATGGCTCTTGCCACCATCCTGAAGACCCCAGTCTCCTAATCCACACCCTTTCCTGTCCCTACCCCTGTCCGTGGCTTTTTACCTCACACACATTCCCTTCAGTGTTCACTTGTGTGTGAGACCCACAGCCCAGCTGATGACACTAAACACACGTGGTCGCGTGGCTCTCCATGACTTTTCTTTTCTCTTTTAAGATTTATTTTTGTGTCTGCATGCTTGTGGGTACGTGCAGATGCGTGAAGAGGGCACCAGATCCCCTGGAAGAACTGGAGTTACAGGCAGTGGTGAGCCACCATTTGTGGCTGATTGAAACCAAAACCATCTCTTTACCACTGAGCCATCTCTTTAGGCACTCTCCTTGGGCCTTACAGACGTAGGTCCCATTTTTATCTCCTGTTCCTTTAGCTAATCAGCAACCAAATTCTATCCCTTTACAAGTCTTTCTGCTCTAAGAAATGCAAAGGAAGTTCTCATTGGCTGTGGAGAACAAGGTGAAAGGTCATGTTGGCAATGGCTGCCATTTAGGTTATGGCCAGACAGGGAGAAGAAGCTGGTCTGAAAAGAGAAGCAGAAGAACAGAGCAGTTCCCAGGAGAAGGGAGGAAGGCCGCAGGGAAACTGCCCGAGCGTTTCTGGTTCCTGACAATGTTTCAGTTCCAGTGAAAATAAGCTTCCTTTCTCAGACTTAAATTCTTTGAGATTCCAGGATTTTTCTAGAATTAATTACTTGAGCAAGTTTAAATAGGTTTCTGATCTTTGCAACCAAAGCAGCCTGTGCCTGGGAACAAAACAAGATGTCCACTGTGGCGCCTTTGATTCAACACCGCCGTCAAGGGCTTCCTTGTCAGGGCTATAGAGCAGGAAAAACAAGGGCCCAGAAGACTGAAAAGAAAGAAGTGAGACTGTATTCACAGAGGGTAAGATTCTGTGCATAGAACACCAAAGTGACACACAAACAGAGTGAAGAAGCAGGCCTGTCAGGATCCCAGAATACTCGACAAGCTTGTAAGAATTAGTTACATCTCCCTATCTAACCAGGCTGATTGTATTTTTATGAACTATCAATGTGTTTTGTTTATCAATAAATAATTAAAACCAGACACACAGAACACTAGCATTTAAAATAAGATTAAAAAGCAAGAAATAGCTAAGGACAATTGCAATATGTATAAAACCAGGCTGGGGAGATGGCTCAGTGGGTAAAGCACCTGCCATTCAAGCTCGAGGACCTGGGTTCAGGTCCCCAGAATCCATGAAAAGCCAGACACAGCATCTCTCATCTACAATCCCAGTGTCTCCATGGAGATGTGGGAGGCAGAGACAGGAGAATCCGTGCAAGCTCACTGTAAGCCATCACTGTAAGCCAGTAAGCAGGCTAGCTAGCCCGGCTTACATAGGGGTGAACAGCATGAGACCCTGCCTCAAACAAGGTAGAAGGAGAGGAAGACTGACGTCATGGGCTGTCCTCTGACCTCCACAGGAACACCATAGTCACACACATAAGCACGCATATGTTCAAGAACACACATGCATATATGAAAAGCACACACAAGGATTAAGAACATGTATAAAACTCTCCTGAGACCTACAATTCATCACTGGCTTAGTTTTTAAAACATCTAAATAGAGGGGATATTCATAACTAAGTAAGTTGGGGTATATTTATGGACTGAACAATATAAGGAGTCAAGAATCCCCAAATTTATCTGAAAGGATAATGCAATTTTAAATGCAAGCCCAACAGACATATTTTTGAGAGTAGAAATTGACATCCTGATTCTTACATTTATATGAGAACACAACTTAAAATAGTCAGGCCTGTCTTTAAAAAGAAAGAAGTAGGAGGACTCACACTACTAGATTTTAAGCATAAAGCTACAGAATTTAAGACAATGTGGTACTGGCATTGGGGTAGTCAACGAGATCAATTAAACGTCTAGAGACAAGCCTACCTGTGTGCACAGAACGTGGTGACTTAAAGCCACACCCATGAACTGGTCACGGCGGCTCATACTTGTAACCCCAGCACTTAGGAGGCTGAAGCAGGAGCATCCTGAGTTTAAGGTCAGTCTAGACTGCGTAGTGAACGCAGGCCAGCAGGGGTTACCTAGCGGGACTCCTGTCTTTTTTTTTTTTTTTTAAATGAAATGCAAAAAGTAAGGAAAAAGTAAAAGCAGACTTTACAAAAAGCAAAGTAAGAAAAGAAAGAAAAAGTAAAAATAAATGACAAGGCACAGGAGCAGAAGGCCCTTGACGTCATCGGCGCTAAAGCAGAACTCGAGGTACGAACGTCTATGGGAAGTTAGGTATTTGCCGGACAGCAAACACAATGAGAAGCAATGCGAGAACAATATGGAAAAGTGAATATCATCGAAATTAAAAATGTATGCTCACTAAGAGGCATGAGAATGATGACACACGGGTGGAAATATTTGCAATATGCATCTCAGGAAATGAGCCTTTTGTTTTGTTTGGTTTGGTTCTGGATTTTTCAAGCCAGGACTCATTCTATAGCCCAGATTATCTTGGAGTTCACTATGTAGACCAGGGTGCCCTTGAATCCACAGTGATCCTCCTGCCTCCGTGTCCCGAATACTGGGATTGCAGGTGTGATCACCATGCCTGGCTTGGCCATGGAGTTTTTTATTTGCATATAAAGAACTACAAATATAAAAATAATAAGCAAGCAATGGGCAAATGATCTGAATGGGTACCATCCGGAAGGAAGGAAGCGGAGAGCCAATAAATCGTATGAAGGCACTCAACCTAGTGGTCATCAGGGAAATATAAATTAGGGAGGTCTGAGAAACTGCAATCTGTTAGAGTAGAAGCCAGTATACAGAGGGACAGAAACAGGATTAGTGTGAAAACGTTGCTTTTCCCAATGTCCTTTGCGAGCGGAAGTGTCACATAACGGTTTTAGCAACAAGATGTAAGCAGGGTCAGTTAGACAGCCTTCAAAAAAGCCTCTTAATTAAAAGAAAGGCAGAGAGCTGACAAGAACTATTCACCCCTTCCATTCTACCCCCCAATCTATACCTGTGATGGCTGGAGCCCTGGCAGAGTCATCTTAACAGATGACAGAGTAGGGCATTAGAAAGAGCCTAGATCCCTGAAAGCATGAAGGAATTGCAGTCAAGATCTTCAGACTTCTTTTACACAGGAGCCATATAGAGACCTACTGTGAGAACTGAGTCCTGTGGCTTTTTGTTACAAATACTGTGCTAAATAGTTCTATGTCAACTTGGCACAAACTAAAGTCATTTAAAGAGAAGAGGGAACCTCAATTAAGAAGTGCCAGCATAAGATCAGGCTGTAGGCAAGCCTATAGGGCATTTTCTTAATTAGTGATTGTTGGGGGAGAGTCCAGCCCATTGTGGGTGGGGCCATCCCTAGGCTGGCAGTCCTGGGTTCTATAAGAAAGCAGGCTGAGCCAGTAAGCAGCACCCTTCCGTGGCCTCTGTATCAGCTCCTGCCTCCAGGTTCCTGCCCCGCTGGAGTTCCTGTCTTGATTTCCTTTGAAGATGATGAACAGTGATGTGGAAGGGCAAGCAGAATAAAGTCTTTCCTCCCCAACCTGCTTTTGGTCATGGTGTTTCTTCACAGCAATAGAAACCTAACTAAGACAAGCAGCTAAATTTCAATTCTAACTGATGCAATTCTCAGATACCCAGCAAGTAAGAGCACAGTGAATAAATCGAAATCCCATCACACTACGTGGAATGGCTGGCTGTTCTGTACATGTGCAGGAAACGGTTTAGAACATCGGCGTTTGTAATACATGAGTAGACAGTGAACAGAATGAATAGTAAGGCCTGTCTTATGGAAAGAAAGCGTGCGTACAATGCACAGGAAGAAGACCAAACACATAGTGTGCAATTTATTAAAACCTCTCTAGGGTGGTGGCACCGTAATCTTTCTTTTAGTGTACATAATATCCTCAAATTCCTATTTTGTGATAGAATAGTTTTTACAAAAGGAAATTGTGGATTTAAAAAAAAAAAGCAACCAAGTCATTGTGAGAGAAGTAAAAACAAGTTGTGAGTGTTGCTTGAGTGGTAGAGGGCTCATTTAGCGTGTGGGAGCCCTGGGTTTGATCCCCAGCAGCATGTGAACCAGGTGTGGTGGTGCACATCTGCAATCCTGGCACTAGAGAGATAGAGCCAGGAGGATCAGGAGTTCAAGGTCATGATTCAGCAGGTGAAAGCACTTGCCTTCCAAGACAAACAACTTGAGTTGAATCCTTGGAAAACCCAGTGGAAGGAGAAAACTGACTTCTGAAAATTGCTTACACACATAGACACACACACACACACACCAAAGTCATCTCTGGCTGTGTAGTGTGTTTTGAGGCCAGCCTAGGTGATATAATACCCTGTTGCAAAACAAAACAAAACAACAACAAAAATGAAAAAGGACTCCCTGTAGCTCTGAGGAGATCTGGTAGTGGCTGGTAAGCCTGCCATACCCATCAGTCCCAGCCCCTTCTGGGCTTGTACAGCTCACCTGGCTTCCCGGGCTCCTGTACCCCTCTGTGCTGGTGTTCTCCAGGGAGGCATTCTGCTGTGGGGCAGATTCAAGGCCAAGGGTTCATTTACAGATTTCCTTCTTTCTGGCGAATCTGTGGCATTTAAAAGATGGAACAAGTTAGAAAATATTTCAGGCAAATCTGTGACTGACAGTAGTGATTGTCACCCAGAGAAAGAGGTAGAGTGAGGCCAGCTCCTCCTCTAACTCTCCAAAGGAATATTTATGTGTATGATGTGTATACAGAGAGAGAGGGAGGGAGAGGAGAGAGAGAGAGAGAGAGAGAGAGAGAGAGAGAGAGAGAGAGGGGGCAGTCTGTGGAGAGGGGGTATTGGAGATACAATAGCAAGCTCACATGCAAGCCTGGCTGATGTTTAGAGGATCACAAAGCTTCTTTTGTGAGCTCATTTCTCCTGCATAAAATCATTTGTAGCTTGTCAGTGTCTTCACATGTACTCTCAGCCCTGAGTCCTAATCCACCGGTAATCAATCACATCAGGTCTAGAGTGTTGCATCACTCCAGCGATGCTGCTGTAGCAGGGGTCACATGGGCACATTTTCAGCAGATGAAAGGGAAAGCCCTGAGGCTTCGAGCTCCACTCTATTCACAGTGAACCCAGAGTGCCCGCTGTCTTCTGTCCTTAGGGCACAGGTCAGAGAAACCTGGTGGCCAGGGGCATGTGGTCTGCTTCTGCTCCCCTCCCCATCCTGTACAGAGAAGCAGAGCTGGCATTCCCTTTGGACCCTGAGTCGAGGAATCTCTGGTGGTACTGGACAGTTAACTCCAGAGAGGAGGAAGGATTTACTTTAACCACCAAACTGTGTCTATTGAGACTGACTTATCTGTGGGCTGAGCACCAGAGGCACTGTTGTAGGTGACAGGGAAGGACTGACCCTGCTCTAGTCTCCATTTGTCTCCCATGCTTGGCTCAGGGAAGCGCCAGGTCCTCTCCTTATACACTTGTTTTACTCCGCACCCTGATCTCAGACGCAATCCTCTGGCACTTTCAGGATTCTGGTGAAATGTCCCCAGAGGCTCACATATTAAAAGCTTTGTGCCCAGCTGGTGGCGCTATTGGGAGCTGGTGGACACAGGAGGAGGTGGGGCCTGGGAAGAAGCCCATCATTGGGCCATTTTCCTGGAAGGGTTATCTGTTTTTAGACCTTCCCCCACTACCTCTGACTGCTTCTTCCTTACTCTCCTCCACTGTACTTTCCTAGATACCCTGCCTCATCTCTGGCCACAGCAAAGGAGCCTGCCAACCCTACTGCAGCCATGAGCCCAAATATACTTTTCTCCCTTCACATTGCTTTATCTCCATTTTGTAGCAGCAATGGACAGCTGATGAACGTACCTACCTTTTCTCCCACCATAGAAGGACCTGTTCTGGCATCTACATGTATTTTTCTACACTGTACACTCCTGCTCTGTCCAGTAGGGCAGCCACTGTCCACGCATGGCTCTTGTGTACTTGAGATACGGTTGGTGTGACTGCAGAAGTGTGCTTCCCATTTCATTCAGCTCAATTTAAACACAAACACGAAGGCAGAGCGGCCGTTCGATGATTGGAAAACTTCTAAGACTATTTGGAACGATTTGGGTATGTAAATTGACTTTTTTGATTGTACATTTTTTTGTGAGATCTAAATCCAGATCAAGTATTTATTTCCAGTGAGGATTTGGCAAGTTAACGCAAGGGGCTGCGCTAGAAAACACTCAACAAGTTTTAAAGACTGTGTACACTAAGGACCTAAAGCAGCTCATTGGTAAGCTGTTTTCTTAAGACAGGCTAGTCTCAAACTCTCACTGCCTCATACTAGGACTGACCATGCCCGGATCGATGATAATTTTTATACTGATTATTAACGGAGGAGACAGGGATAATGTTTTGGAAATATTATTGTATTTAATAAGATACACTACTACAGTAAACTTTATTCATTTCTTTCCCACTAAAAATCTTTTAGATTTATTTATTTTATTTTATGTGTATGAGTGTTTGGCCTGTATGTATGTGTGTATGTCTGTATGTATGTCTGTATGTACGTCTGTATGTACACCACATGCATGCCTGGTGCCCACGAAGGTCAGGAGAGGGTGTCAGAGCCTCTGGATCTGAAGTTTTGGATGGTTGTGAGCCACCGTGTGATGCTGGGAACTGAACCCTGGGTCCTCTGAAAGAGCAGCAAGTGCTCTTAGCCACCGAGCTATCTCTCCAGCCTAGCCCTTCTTTGTCATTTTTCAATACGGCCACTGGAAAATTTAAAGCGACATGTAATTGGCATGTTTTGTATTTTTATTGGGCTGCATAGTTGTGTGTGTGGTGTGTGTGTGTGTGTGTGTGTGTGTACGTGCACATGTGTATATTTTTATTTTATGTGTACGGAAGTTTTGTCTGCATTTGTATCTGTGTCCTGTGTATGGAAGTGGCCACATCACAGGCAAGAAGAGGGTGACAGATCCCCTAGTAACTGGGGTTACAGATGATTGTGAGGTGGCCAAATGGGTACTGGGAACCAAACCCAGGTCTGGCCAGCCAGCCCCAGGGATCTCCTGTCTCTGCCTCCCTAGTGCTGGGATTACAATCCCATGTCACTATGCCAGTGGTTTTATCCGGGTTCGAGGAAATCGAACGCAGGCCCTCATGCTTGCATGGCAAGCACTTTACTGACCGAGCCGTCTCCCCAGTCTCTGGGCTTCACAGTTCTAACTTTCTCTATCTGCACAGGCTTTGGACCAGAAGGTTTGGGGTAAATGATGCCATCTCTCTCCTGGCCTCAGTCTTTTGTTATTTTGTTTTGTAAAGTGTACGGAGATATGGTAGGAATACCTCGCACAGCCACTGAGTCCTGCCTTCTCTCTGGACCTGACGTTGCTCATTTTTTTTCATAATACCTATATTAACTACCTGAGTTTCATACAATGTATCTTGATCACACCCTCTTTCCATTCCTCCCTGTTCTCCTACCATCCCAGCCCTGTGCCCTTAAACAAAAACAAACAAACAAACAAACCAAAAACCAATAACATTAAAATTGAGTCCTGTGTGGCAGGAGCATGGATCACAGACATCACCATGGTTCCTGGAGGCAGCAGGCCACTCTGATCATGGACATTCACCTGGCCCACACCAGCCCAAGATCAAGCATGATCAAGTTCAACCTCGAAGTTGGGCCCCAGAGTCCAAACACACGGGCACATGGACCCAGACTTCCTGTAAGCACCCGGACATTTTCTCACAGGCACTCAAACATCCCTCAGGCACTTGGGCATACCACAAGCACCCAGATATCCCTCAGGCACCTAGACATCATATAGGGCATCCTTAGCTCATCTTTTAAGACTTGTCTGAAATGCTGTCTCCGTGATGCAGCCTTTCCTGACTCCACCAGAAATGTCTCATTTGACTCTACCACCTCGACATACACAGCTAGCAGAAAAGTGACATTGCCATGATGTTATAGGTTCTTCAAAGGGCAGAAGCTCCAGCTATGTGTGCAAGTCCACTCTTTGCTTTTGGTTTATGGACATGTTCAAACACACACAGAAGTCAAGAGAGTAATATACAGCCCCAAACAGCAGCTTTTGCAACTGATATTTTAGGCATTGCAACTCTGTATTCATTCTATCTAGACACAGGATTCTCTTGGTGTTCGTGGTAGATTGCAGGCACAAGTATTCCTAGCTTCAAGTGGTAAAGTCAGGGACCCATCTGTTTCCCTGGGCTGGCCCTGTTGTGCTGTGATGACCACATGAAACTGAGTCTAGCTTTCCAGGGGTTTGAAGGCTTCTGCCCTGGCTCTCCAGGATCCTCTGTAAAAATCAATGTCTAGACTTCTGGAGGATGATACACATGTGGGTGCAGTGAGCTTCCAAAGCTGAGAGTCTCTGGGCTGTAACCACTGAAGATGTTAGCCAGATTTTCCCCACCTCCCATCCCCATAAATCACCAGCAGACTATGGATATCAGGTACACTGACTTAGTGAGGGGGAGCCCCCAGCTAGCCCCCAACCACAATCAAGAAATGGCAGTATGTCCCTCTCTTTTGGAGGGCTTCAGGCTGCAAAACACTCAATGCAGGGTTTAATGAATATTTTTGAATAGTCACAGAAGGAACTGGTCCTGAAGCTGAGTCGTACCTCCAAGACACAGGCACATTTTCTGAGGACAGCTGTCATACCTAGGCTTTGGGAAGCCATCTCATGTTCTGCAATCCCAACATGCTCCCTTCTAAGATCTGAGGGTGGCCTTGAGGAACGGTGTCTACAGCTGTGTCGTGCCCCACTGACAAGCTTCTAAGTTTTATTCTGTGCAACAAATATGTGTGTGTGTGTGTGTGTGTGTGTGTGTGTGTGTGTGTGTGTGTGATAAAATGTGACCAGAACCGATGCAAGAGAATCTGGGGTCTTGCTGCAAAGACACCCCAAGGTTGCAGTCTCATTTATATTCCTGACAGCTGAAACCCCAACACTCACAGGAACAGAGGACAGTTATAACGTTATCAGTAAAGAATTTCATGTTCACAAATGACCCAGGACACGGACAGTGCCATTTCCCTCCTAGAACATATATATGACTGGATGACATGATCGTGTCTCTTAAGGAGAAGCCTGTCTTATTGTATGACCTGAGGTGACACTCTCCCTGAAGAGGGCATATTGTCATACTACAGGAAGGTGAATTCTTTAGATAATGTCCCCACATGTTCCACCTTGCTGGACCCACTCCTGACCATTTCCAATGCTGTTTTTTTCTTTTGTTTGAGGAGACTCTGAGCACCAGTAACTCACAAGACACGTGTGACCTGGTACTGACCTGCTTGGTGACTGGCGCTCTGTTCATACATGTCCCTGGTCCTGCGTTTGTGTCTCATGGCACGATTGAAGATGGAATTCCTCTGGATTGGGATGCGGCAATGGGGTTCTTCATCTTGAGTCTCCTCAGCAGCCTTGGGTGCCTCCCTGTTCTCCGGAAGTAATTCAGGTCTTGTCTCAGCTGGGCCATGATTGCTTTTCCATGAGCTGCTCACTGATTTCCTCTGAGGTTTTTCCCAGTCTTCAGAGTCTTTGGTCTCCATGGCAATAGACCTAATGGTTTCTCAGCAGAGCTGCTGGGGTCAGTAACCGCCCCGACTTCATCAGCTTTCAGTGCTTTAGAATAGACAGAGAACAATTGTCAGTTAGAGTCACTGGGCTAAGTAGTCCATTCAGAGCTTGGAATCCTTTCCCATTCGGGTTTGATGAGATTTAGGAGAATCTGCACACCCCACCAATTGCATCTTTGTCAATGAAAGCAGCGCAGACGGCTCATTTGGAGGCAGTCACGTATCACTGTATAATTGAGGCTTGTTTGTCCTATTCATAGGCGGCACTTTAAGGAAAGCGCTTAATGTGGTTTGTATAACTAACTTTCAAGTAAATAATTCCTGAATAACTGTAGACGAAGAGAGCACCAAAACAGTGAGATAACTCTAGGAGAGCAGTGGGAGGAGACAGCCAGGGCAGATGCAGGGCAACGGGTAAGGGGTGCTGGCCTTGATATATCTCACAGGGACCCATTTATATCTGAACAAATGTGAACTCCACGAGGACAAGCTCTCCCATCATCTGGTGGCCAAGTCCATCTGGGTTAGTGGCCTCTTTGTGTAAGGAGCTTCGTCCCGTGGGCTGGAGTCACAGAGAGTTTCTTCTCTCTATGGCAACTGTCTAATACATGTCATTTACACTAACAGGAAGCGGAGGTGCAGTGGAGCGGCCCAGGACTATTCAGTTAATCCTAGCTCCCTCTGGACACGGACCTCCTCCCAGGATGGGGATCTGAGGTAGTGAGGGACCTGAGGGGCCCTCTGAGAATGGGTACCACACCGGTGGAACAGTGTTCTGTGTTGAAGCCATGCAAAAGTCGTGCATGGAAGCTGGTCATAGGTCAGAGTCGCCATTGCACTGTCTGTGGGTCACAGCCTCGGGGACACTTGAGCAGTTTCATTCCTTCTTCTACACATAACGGGAACAGTGGGAAGTGTCCTCGGGACCCATGCCCTTCTTACCCAGTCTTCTCCAGACCAGCTAGGGTATTAGCAGTAGTGGGAGTTTCCCTGGAAGTGGAGAATGGCTTTGTTCAAGGCAGATTTGAGGCCTGGAGCCCACACCCCAGGATCATCCCCTGTGACACATGCAGAGGGACAGCACCCCCTTTCCTGTCTGCCTGCAGGTGTGCTTGCATTCCACAAACAGTCTTGCCTACACATTGCCAAGCAGATGCAGGCTGCATGGAGGGCAGAGGAGGCAGGGACTCACCGGGAAAGGCATGCCTCAGAGCAACATGGCTTGGCGCTGGAATGCTACCTGAGTTCATGGGGTCTGGGGGCTTCCACTTCTACCCTAGATAGCATTTCTTTTTGTTTGTTTTATTTTGGTTTTCAAGACAGAGTCTCACTATGTATCCCAGGATGTCCTGGAACTTGTTATGTAGACCAAGCTGGCCTTGAACTTGTGGAGATCTGCCTGCTTCTGCCACCCAAGTGCTGGGATTAAAAGTGTGCACTACTATACCTGGCTTAAATTTTTTGTTTTGTTTTGTTTGAGATGGGGTCTCTCTACATATCACTGGCTGTCCAAGAACTCACCATTTCTTATCCATGAACATACTGTGTGATACATACTGTGAGGTCCCTGACCAGTGAAGTGTAATGCTGCTACCTCAGGTGTCCAAAGGAGGTTGTTGCAGTGGCTAAAAGACCGTATTGAGGTCAGATCGTTAATGTTCCATCCCTTGTAAGAGTTCCCAGAAGGGATGACACTAATAACCGTGTGGAGGAGCCCCAACCCCGGCAACACCAGGAGATGATTCCCGTAACATCGAGTTCAGCCTGAGTCACAGGGGCTGTGACCGCAGTGAGAGCTAAGGTCCCCGAGCCAAAGTCAAGAACGAGTGAGAGAACAAGGCATCTGTCCCAGCCAGATGAGCAGGGACCTGCCCTTGCTGACTAGTGGAGAATATTTGCTCAGGCTGCTGGGACAGGCAGAGAGGAATCAGTGAATCAGGAGCAACTAGGTCTCCCTATCCTCTGGGGGCAGAAAGGGAGGCTGGGGTGAAAACCACAGCTAAATATAAGGCAGGGCCTTGCAGTTCAGAGCTTTTTCCAGGTGGAGCAGCTGCATGAGGACAAAATTCAGTGATGCCCACCTCCCCTGACATCTCTTATCTTCCCCTGCCTGCTCTGCCTCTACCTCACACCAGCTCCTCCACTGAGGCTATGCTCAGCTCCAAGCTGGAACTGAGACAACAGAAGACAGGGTCCTGGGGAGGAAAGAGGTGAGGGTCGGTGGTATAAGGGCCACTGTGTGGAAGATTCTGAATTTTGCAGGTCCTTGAAGAGACTGATGGATGCATCAGGTATCAGGATTTTAAGTCTAGGGACCAAATGACTGTGCTGAGGTATGGCAGGGTGTGGCAGGGTGTGGCAGAGTGTGGCAGGTGAATGGATACCTGAATCTGGGTCTGGGAGAGGAAGGGAATGTGAGAGATCCAGGATGGTGACTCCTGGGGGAAAGCAGCCAGAGCTCTGATGGTGGTGGCCAGGGTAACCATGGGGAGGCCTGTCAGAGACGTGGGTGGGGCACATGGTTTCAGCGTGACAGGTTGAGGAGGAGAGTCCACAGAAGGAGCATCTGATGGGAGCTGACTTTAGCCAGCTGCCATCTTCCTGCTTTGACCAGGCAGGATCCAGAAGCCTCAGTGTGGGCATTTTGGCTTCCCAGTGACAAAATACAGGAGCTCAAGATCTTTTAAGAGCTGGGTGTGGTGGTGCACACCTTTAATCCCAGCACCTGGGAGGCAGGTGGATCTTTGTGAGTTCAAAGCTAGAATGGCTTTTATGGCAAGTTTCAGGCTAATCAGGGCTACATAGTGAGACCCAATCTAAAAAGAGAAAAGAATTCGTAGAAAGAAAAGGTTCCTTTGGCTTGTGATTTTAGAGGTTTCTGCCCAGGGCTGATTGGCCCTGCTGCTGTGGACCTGTGCTGAAACAGCACGTAGTGGTGGGAACACTTGGGGAGGTAATGACTTACCTCACGGCAGCTGGAAGGGAAAAGACCAGAAGGGGCCAGGACTCTGACATTCTCTTCAGAGGCATGTCCTCAAAGACCCAACTTCCTCCCCCCGGGCCTCATCTCACAATAGTTCTGCCGCCTCCAGGTTTTGCTGCAGGCTGTGGACCTGGGACACATTACCCAAACCCTAGCAATTATGGTCACCATGTTATAGTAACATCACTGTGGGGGTTGATCTTAGTTGTCAACTTGACAGGACGTAGAGTCACAGAACAGACAACCTCTGGGCACGTCTGCAGGGGCTTATCCAGATTAGGTTAATTAAGGTAGTCAGACCCACCCTTAGCATGGGCTGAGCCATCGCATGGACTGGGGTTGTGGACGGAATGAAAGGGAGAAGTGGAGCTGAGCACCAGCGTTC
Organism: Cricetomys ansorgei; assembly: GCA_026225945.1. NCBI lineage: Eukaryota > Metazoa > Chordata > Mammalia > Rodentia > Nesomyidae > Cricetomys > Cricetomys ansorgei. The sequence goes on from JAMJFZ010001796.1 coordinate 23,682,609, forward strand.
ATCGGTCTTGGCTTCCTGCCTGTGGCTGCAACATGGCCGACCAGCTGCCTCAGCTCACACCTGCCGGCCTGACTCCCTTGCTTTCTCCTTGTCCTTGCTTCTTAACAGGTATTTTGTCACAGAGAGAAAAGTGGCTTATGTGTCATTTTAATCTGCATTTTTACAAATTGAAGCCAGATTTACATAGAGTAAAATGGACTGTTTGTATTTTATGAGTTGACCAGTGTGCATAGTTCGTGGGGTGCCCCATCAAAATACAGTTCCTTTATTCCGAGGAGCTCCCTCGCACCCCATCACAGCCCTAGTAACTGTGCTCAGTGAGGGTTTCCTGGTTGTCTTTTCCTGACGGAGGTGGAACTATGTGGCAGGTGACCTCTTCATCCTGTTAGTCCTATATTTTCAAATCTGACATCATTGTCTGGCCAGCGCTGGTCATCAGTATTCAGTGTGTGCTGCCTATGGACATGTAGACGCCCTCAGGACTTACTGCCAAGGGCTCTGAGCTAGGGCTAAGGACCTGGGTTCAAATCACCTCCAGCTGCCTTAACATTGGGCAAGTCAGGCTTCAGTTTCTTGTCCAGGACACAGTGTCTGTGGGGGTGCGGTGGGTGGGTGTGAGTGCTATGCTCCACAGCGGCACTGCTCAACATGTAGTCTTGGCCCCTTTGGGGGTCAAATGTCCCTTTCACAGGGGTCACCTAAGACCATCTGCATATCAGTAATATTTATATTACTGATTTATAACAGAAGCAAAATTATAGTTGTGAAGTAGCAACGAAAATAATTTTATGGTTGGGGGGTTGACACAACATGAACTGTATTAAAGGGTTGCAGTAGGAAAATTGGGAACCATTTCTCCGCAGCTTCTTTTGGCTAAAGTTCTATGATCTAGGGAAGCTGAGAAGATGCCTGTGGGATGACAAAGACCAGGGCTAGATCATAAGCTCTTCCAATAAGTCTTTCTAAGACAGGGAGGCTGTGAACCCTGAGAGAATGTGTTCTCAGATCCGACCCTCTTTGTGGGGCACAGAGAGGGAGCAGAGGAAGAATCTGTAACCGTCTATGGAAATCCATCTCATTTATACCTCCGCGGCCAGCTGATGCAGGCAGTAGAGGTCTAAGTTTGGGGTCTTGTAACTGTGTTGATTATTCTGTATTCACTAACTGCTAGAAAGCCCAATCACCCATCTTCTTGATCATCTACAGTTTCCTTAGACTCCTGAGTAGCTTTGAGCCCTGGGTCTTTCCGATCCAGAGGTGACTCGTGGGGACAGCTTTGTGAATGAGAGTAGGGAGGGGCTGAGGGTGGAGCTTCCATTTACTCCACAAGCATTCACTGAGTGCCTGCTGGCCTGCCTGACAGGTCCTTATGTCCCTATTCCCTGCTCCTTAGGGATGGGACTTGGTCTGGTTGGTCTGCTGTTGGCCCTCTGCTGGGCACACAGTTGTGCATGGTAGACCTCTGCTGCCTACAGCAATGAGTGGATCCGTGAATGACCTTTGTCATGCCCCTTAAGTACTGTGTGAGGTCCACAGTCATTAATCTCACCTTGTAGCCAGGGAGCTTCATCCCCAGAGTACTAGTGCCGTGCCCAGGGCCACACCATTGGTAACTGGTGTGGCCAGGATCACACCCTGTGTGTCTGACTCACAGCTCGGGAGACTGTGGTCCATACACAGCCAGGGTGAATCAGAGCCAGGAGTGGCCATCTTTTACGTGCCTTGGTACTTGAGGACATGAGCCCAGTGTGACTGTTAAGGCTCTCAGAGCTGGGCCGTGGGCCAGGGGCCTCCTTGGTGAGTCAGTCAGTGTCTGGGAGAGCAGAGCACTTGGAAGGAAGGTTATGGGGGGGCAGCAGGGAGCCGGCTGCAGGCCTAGCTATGGCATGTGAAGCCAGCTTCTGGGGTGAGGAGGCCCAGCGAGGAAAGGAGGCTCCTGGTCAAGATCCTTTCAGACCCCCAAGTTCAGAAATCACCTAGAATCTTGTTGAAGATTCTGTTGTAGAGGTCATGGTAGGGCCCAGACTACATTTACGACAGGTTTTCTGGGCATGCCCATCCTGCTGGTCTGTGGGCCCTAGAGGACAGAACGCCAGCATTTGTAGCAGATATGAGATGGAAAAGCCAACTGAGTGAGCCATAGCTGCCATTGCCCTTACTCTAGTGAGGCCTGGGGAATATTGCGTATCAGAGGCAAATGGTGGTCCTCAGAAGTAGGGAGCTGGGACAGGAAGCAGGGGCAGGAGACAGTCAAGCTGCTGAAGTAGGTACTGCCCTTGTTACTGTTTTTCTATTTCTTCTCCTGGGAGTAAAGAGGTAGGAGCCAGCCCCCATAGAGCTGAGAGCCTTCAGCAGAGTCATACAAGGGACTCAAGTACCCGCTCTACAGTAGGCTGCTCTGGGTGTTAGATAGGCCAAAAAGAGGAGTCTCTGCCTCCAAGACTCACAGGAGCTATCTGAAGGAGCAAGTGGCTCCAAGGGAAAGTTACAGTCAAGAACAGGTCCAGGAGGCCAGAGCTCAGAGGACAATCCCAGGTCAGGGACATCTCCTGATGTCAGTCATCCAAACTGGGCCCATAAACCACTCACAGAAGACCTGAGATGTGTGTGTGTGTGTGTGTGGAGGGGGGGGCTGCTGTTCAGTGAGCACCACTGAGGGCTTACTAATCTCCTTAGAGAAGGGACCCAGGGCAATATGTAGGCCACACAGGGATACATGTGGCTTTTGAGAGAGAGAGAGTGACTCAGAGGCAAAAGGAGAGACATAATCATACTTATGGTTTCCCCAACCCCAGGTAAAAGGCAGGCTTACCTTAGGTTATCAACAACAGAGGCTTTGGGGGCAGGGTGCCAAAGCAGGGGTAGGACTTGGCAGGAAGCTTATAGCAGCAGGAGGGGTGGGAAGGCAAGCGACATTTCCAGTATGGCTGAAAGTCCCTTCCAGGAAGAAGCTACTGGGAAGAGCCCTGTGTCCTGTGAGCCACACACAGTGTTCAGAGAAAGGTTGGAGTTGGGCCCTGGCCAGAAAGTGGCTGATGGAACTCAGGGAGCAAAGAACAGGAGGGGATAAAACACCCACAGGGAAATATTCTTGGAAAGTTAAAAGCTGAAATTTTTAGAAATTGGGGTACTAGCAGTGGCAAAGGGCCAGAACGGGGGGGGGGGTTTGTCAACAACCTGAGGGTGGGTGTCAGACCAAGGTCTAGAAGCCAGCTGGTTCTGTCTATGGGGAAAGCCCCACCTATCTGTGGTCGTGTGAGCTCAGCGTAAGGAGTTGAAGTTAGAATGCCCAGAGCTGCCAGTGGGGAGAAACGGGGTCTTTTAGAATCAAGACCAGGGCCAATGCATAAAGTACTCTTGATGCTTGAAGGAGCTGAGACTCTTTCAGGTGTGTGAGGTGGGGCTGCTGGCTTGGGAAGAGGACTGTTCTACACTTGAGCAGACACTTGAGGAAGGAAGCCAGGAAGATAGGGAAAACACATGGAAAACTTTCCAAGCAGTGCTTGCTGCCTCCAGAGGGAGGGAGAGGAATGGATGGACACTAGTTTTCCTTGAGGCTGTTCAGCAGGGGGATAAGAGAGAGAGGGAGAGAGAGAAGGAGAGAGGGAAAGAGAGAGGGAAGGAGAGAGGGAGAGAAAGAGAGAGAGAGAGACAGAGAGAGGATTGAATCCACCCTGACAAGGTCCAGTCCAGAGCTGGCCTTAACCAAGATGTGACCTGGAAGATCACTTAAGAATCACTCCAACAGCTCATTGAAAACTTACTTAGCAATCATAGTTTCTTTCTGCTTTGGTTTTTGTGGTACAGTGGATGGAACCCAGGGTCTGGGGTCTGCTAGGCAAGTACTTTATCCCTGAGCCACACTGCAGCCCAAACTCTAGTTTCTAACCCAAGCAATGTCTTCTTTTTAAAGCATATTGAGGTCTAAGAACCAAGCCACCTGGCCCCTAGACTCCGGTAGCACCCACTTCTACTGCCTGGCTGCTGCCAGCTACACATCCCCCCAGTCTACAGAACAGGGAACAGAGTAGCAGCAGATGATACACTCACATGCAAGAAAAGTGATGCGTGCTCAGCACTCAATGAGTTGGTACAGAAAGGTTGAATGGATTTCTATCTGAAGGAAAGAACTGAGATGCCAGAGTGAGGTGGGATAGAAGAAACAAAGCCAGAGAGCAGGAGCAAACCAAATGTCCCTGTTGGCAAAAGGTTGGGGCTGTGAGTGGAGCTGGGACTGCAGAGGTCCAAAGGCAAAGGGCCAGCGTGGGACACGGAGGAAGAAACCTCAAAGCCCATCACCAGTGACACACCCCTTACAAGACCACACCCCTTAATCCTTCCTAACTGGTCTACCAACTGGGAACCGTCTGGTTCAAATACATGACCTTGTGGGAGTCATTCAAACCGCCATAGCTATGGGCCGACAGAGGGTTGTTATCCTAAGCATAACAGGAACTCAAGCAGCTTACAACAGAAAGGCAAATAGCCCAATTTTTTAAAGTGGGACCTAATGTTTTAAAGGCAAAGGACCTAAGTAGACATTTCTCAGACGAAGACATACAAATGGGCAACTGATATATGAAAAAGTGTTCGACGTCATTAATCACCAGGAAAGTGCAAATCATAACCACAGCCAGATACCACTGTACTCTGGTTAGTATGCTCATTAGAAAGAGATAAATGAGTAGGTGAGGGCATGGAGAGAATTAACCTTTACTCGTGGTTGGTCAGACTGTAAGTCCTTACGGCCACTATGGAAAAACAGTACGGAGTGCCTCAAAAAGCCATATCCATGCAAGCCGTGCACAGATTTTTGTGGCAGTATGAGTCATCACTGCAAAAGGTAGAAATGCCCCAAATATCTATCAACTGACTAAAAGATAAAGAGTGGCATGCCATTATAGTTAAATATTCTTCAGTCTTAAAAAGTTAAGTGTCGGTACACTCTATATCATGAGTGATCCTTGAACACAGTTTGCCAGGTGCAGGAAGCCATTCACAAAGGACCACACATTGTAGACTGCAGTTAGACGAGATACCCATGACAGGAGACTCCACAGACACAGAAAGCAGGTGAGTGATATACAACAGCCATGGAATTGTTCATTCTAAATGGGCAGATTGTGTGACACTTCAATAAGGTCACTTAAAATAAAAAAGATATCAATAAAAGATTGGAACACTGATTAACAGTTGTGAAAAAAATCCATTTAAATCCTCAAAATAAATCTCTTCAAATAAGTTCCAAAGGAACTAAAACGTGAAAGTGTTTCTTCAAAGCACAGAGTGTTTTTAAGAAAGAACCTAGTGCTTCTAAGTCTTGTGATACAAGGTACTGGGAGCGGAGTGTGATACTGACTGTGCAGAGGGAGCCAGTGAGCTCCTTCCCTCCCCTCCGCCTGGCCCCTCCCCTCCGCCTGGCCCCTCCCCTCCGCCTGGCCCCTCCCCTCCGCCTGGCCCCTCCCCTCCGCCTGGCCCCTCCCCTCCGCCTGGCCCCTCCCCTCCGCCTGGCCCCTCCCCTCCGCCTGGCCCCTCCCCTCCGCCTGGCCCCTCCCCTCCGCCTAGCATTCTATTAGAGCTTCCTGCTGCTCGACTGTAGTGGAGAAACAAATCCTAGGGTTAATACAAGCTTTCAAAAGAGCTTCTGACTAATTTGGACACAATCTTAGAGGAGTTCAGGAAGGAGAGATGGATGGACTTTCATGTGCCCTGGAGTGGAGTGTCTGGACAGTGTTTGGTAATGATTATCTTGGGATAAAACTCCTAGTAAGTATAGAGAGGAGTCTTTTCTGTGTGTCCAAAGAGCTGCGGGTCTGAATAGATAGCGAGAGAAAATGGGTCTTCGACAGGGCCCAGATTTCTTCAAAAGAATAGTTTAAGCTGGGTCTACACACCTACAATTCCAGCACTAGGAAGTAGAGGCAGGAGGATCAGGAGCTCAAGGTTATTCTGGGCCAGATGAGGCATAGAAGTAAAATAAAGAGCAGATCTGAATCTATTCCACCTTCCGCTCTGTAGTGTGCAAAGCCGTGAGGATTCCTTGGCGCATGACACCAGGTTCGTCCCCCAACCCAACCCCAAATAGAATAAAACATGTTTGGTGGTATCAGCAGTGAGGAGACAGAGTCACAGCCCTATGCTGTCACCTCGTCACCCTGACAAGTCCCCCTCATCTTTTAGGGAGCTTCTCTTGGGCCAAATGAAGCTTTGTTGACTGTTGGAGAAAAGGATTTCGGGCCTAGCCAGCTTGAAGCAGAGTTGGATATTTTTATTAAAGATATTTTAGGGTAGACTTAAATATGAGAGTTCAGAGGAAGAGAGACGCTCAGAAGAGTGTAAGACATACCTGAGGTGGCACAGACTCCTCAAGGGAGGATCACAGTAGACTGGCTACAGTCATACACAGTCTTTGATGGCTCTCGAACTTCTTAAAAGGTTGCTAGGAAATCTTTCTTTTCTCTCTCTTCTCTCTTGATAATTGAGATTATAGGGTGGATCCATAGGCACTGGGATGAGCTATCATCTGATAAGGTAAAACCAGGAGCCGCTAGAATTGCGTAAAGTATTTAGCATGCTTCCTTCCCCTGGAGCTTTTGGTGAGGTTTCTTGAAAATTGCAGGTTATAGTTGTTAACTGTGCTGGAATCCTGTTGAGAAGCTTCAGTCAGACTTCAGGGTGAGGGGCTCCTTTCCTTTCTTTGGTCTCCACGGTTTTCCCTGTCTTTTTATCCTGCCTCACTGGGACCCTCTCGGACAGCAGTTCTCAGTCTGTAGGTCACGACCCCTTTGGGGGTCAAATGGCCCTTTAACAGGGGTCGCCTAAGACCATCTGCATGATCAGATTTTTACATTACAATTTATAACAGTAGCAAAAGCACAGTTAAGGAGCAGCAACAAAAATAACTCTTATGGCTGGGGGTCACCACAGCATGGGGAACCGTATGATAGGGTCGCAGCGTTAGGAAGCTTGAAAACCACTGCTCTAGGACAGAGTTTGTGACTGCCCTCCTTGGTGATTGAATGAGGCACCACCTCCCTGGAAACTGTATCTACACATCAGGAGAGGTAGAGCAGACATATTTACCAAAAATGGCAGCATTCATGTGAGCCGTGTGGGTCAACAGCTTCTGTCTGGCTTTAATTAGCCAGCCAGCCTGGCCTTGAGGCAGCTTTAGGTTGAATTTGTGAAAGGATAAAAGTGCCCAGCATTTGGGTTTGTCTGGAGCATGTCAGCAGAACCCCTGGTCCTCCCCGTGGGATCAGGCTTCAGGTTGAAAGCACACCAGTGCTTCTCGTGTACTCTTGTGCATTTTAATATTAAAACAAATGTCGGTGGGCTGAGCCGAGTCCTTCTAGGTCACGGTGCCTGTATTGAGTGTACAGATTGCCGACTCTTTACTGATAGCTGAACACCTGGTTGTAACCAGACCCAGATTCCAAAGGCATTCAGGATTGCTGTTCCAGAAGCTTCCCAGCGTCTCCTCCCTGCCCTCAAGGATAATGACTGCCTACAGCGAGGCTTCCGGTGTGTCGGGATCTTGTGTGAGGTGCTTGTGAGATTTGGCCGTGTTGCTGTGAACTGCCTGATTGTACTTGGTTCTCAGCCTCTCCGCAGTGGCTCTCACCTGGGTGCCCTCGGAGTCCCCTGGAGAGTTTTGACTCAGGAGTACTGGTCTGGAGTCCCAGAGCACACACATCTGAGAAATCCTCAGAGGTGGATCTTCCTTGAATATCTCTTTCTGCCTGGAAGAGCATCCTGGCCTTGTTGCCGCTGTTCCTCTTTTCAGGAGCAGCATGTGACAGTTAGGTGAGAGAGTAAGGTAGAGAGTGACGTCTAGAAGATCTTTAAAAATTAGTATATGAAACAACAACAAAGATGACCCGTAAAGAGGAAGGCAGGAAAACCTAAACAGAGGCCCACTAAATCTAGTCCCGGGCAAGGCAAGGCAAGTCCCAAGGCAGCCTGCGGTTCATTACAATATATGAAATGTAAACCCCTGGTGGAGATTCACCATGCTGTTCTAGTTTATTTCTGTTGCTGTGATACCTTAACCAAAAGCAATATGGATAAAAGAAAGAGTTTTTGTGACTTGCAATTCCAGGTCACAGTCAAGGCAGAAACTTAAAGGCAGGCCTGCTTGTTATTCCATATAACATTTACCCTGACCAAGGAACTCACTTCACAACCAATGAAATATAGCAGAAACCACAGCAGGTGATGGCTCACAAACCAGCTTATACTCAGCTTATTTTCTTTCTTTTTCACGACCACCTGCCAATGGGATGATGCCACCCATAGTGGGCTGAGCCCTCCTGCATCAATTAACCATCAATCCAATCCCACATAGACATGCTTAAGGGCCGAGCTGATCTAAGCAATTCCTTAGTGGAGGTTCCCTTCCCGGATAATTCTAGGTTGTGATCAAGCTGACAGTTAAAGCTCACTAGAATAGATGCTGAAGAAACACGATGTGTGAAGTTATATATAGAATTACACCTAATAGAGCATGCTCAGAGAAGCCTGTGCTATACAAAATCAGTCTTGTGAACCGTAAGATCCCTCTCCCCGTCTTTTGTGCATTAAGACCAATTGCGTTGTTTAATGTGCTCTACCAGCTTCCTGCCTTGTAGTGTATATCTTTTAAAAAACAAAACAAAACAAAACTGTATCTGCATCTGTTGCAGCTGTGTTTCTCCGATCATTTTTTAATTCTAGGACTCCAAAACCTGGAGTCCTACTGGTGACCTCTGGACCCCAATATTAACCAAGTGGCATCCCTAGACCAGGTAGAGACCACGCTAGAGTCCTGCTGTGACACTGGCCTTTGTACGTAGCCAGTTTAACTTTGATGGGCTTTGGGGCCTCCTGGCTTATCATTAGTCACCCAAAACAGATCCCCTCTGGAGTGTACAAGCCTATGGAAGAGATTTCCAGGTACGATTGTGTCAGACCATGGCCAGAAGTTTCACACACAGCAAAACTTGATCTTTCCTTCCCCTACCTGTGACACTGTCACTAACTTGTAGGTCAGTGATAATTTGGGGTCAGAAAGTGGTAGCTGAAAGGACTAGGGCCCCCTCCTTGTGGGCAGACCCTGACCTTGCATGATGTCGCCATGTTTTTTTTTTTTTTTAATTGGTTGACCCTGGCATGCCAGAATGTGCTCCCTGGAAATAAACTGCTTTGTATGGCCATACATATATCTCAGTGTCTACTTGAGCTATTTTGGGGACCTAACTAACAGTAGCCAAGACAGAGTCTTCTGGAGAGGGAGCACTGAGACTTAGTCCTCATGATTTTCCCACACCGATGGGGGAAATCGAGGCTAGCTGGCTGCTGGAATTGTCCAGTGAACCACCTTGTTTCTCACTCACTCCTGGGACTTGAGAGTGTGGTAGGGGCCATCATGGGTTCTCTCTCAAGCTCTGAGAAAGCAGTAATTTGCCCAAGGTCATACAGCTGGGAAGAGGATGAGGAAGCATTAGAATGCAGGTCCCAGAACACAGGAGTGGCTGCCAGCCACACCGGAGAGGGAAGAGATTCCACCAGCTGAGAAAATCTAGTTGCTCTTACCAAAGAGCAAAGGTCTGGGCCAGAGGCCTAAGACTAGATCACAAGGCTAATGAGCCTTCTCCATTTATCAGACTCCTACTTCTACACTGTGCACCTCCCCCCACCCTAGGGAGCCCTGGGCAGCCTATCAGATAGGGGTGCAAGGCAGATGTCAGTGTGTCTGTGGATGCCCCTTCTCTCTGATGCTTAATGAGTGCTGGGCGAGGCAGGGGTCTCCTGCTAGATCTTCTGTAGCCTAGTGCGTATGGAATGAGCCTGCTCATCTTTTTCGGATATCCAACCCCCTGAGATTGGCAGAAGGGAGAAAAGGTGTTCCCCTCAACATGCTTTGGCAGGATTTGGGTGGTTCACATCCGTGAGGCAGGGTGATGCCTCAGACCAAGCTCATGGTAACAGGCTCAGCATGGTTCCCTCACTCTGAGCACCACTGTGTCCCTTACTGAAGCCAGCCTGTTCTTCTCTTTCATGCCCCAACAGAGCAGGCAGAAAGGGATTTCCTGGCCTCCCCATCGTCCCGAATATGAACATACTCTGATCTGGCCTCTTCCTCCTGGGGGCGTCTGTCTGTGAAATGACAGCCCGAGGATTAAGAGAGATCATGGTGCCTCTCTTGATGCACAGGCAAGGCTTAAACAAATCTCCTAGGTTACTCTTTTTTTCTTCCTGGATAAACAAATGGTCCACTTACGTAAATTACTTTTATTTCTCTGTGTGGAAAGAATCAAAGATTGTGAAATCATATATATTGTGCAAAGGTTGTTTGAAAAAATAAATCGAGGGATTAAAGGCTTTCCACTCGTCTCTGAGTGAAATGTATTCTGTCTCTGCACTGTCTGATGGCTGGACTGAGAGCCAGTCCCCTGTGAATGTGCTGGGGACAGCAGTTCCTCTCAGCGGGGGCTGTGAGGAAAGGAAAGACTCAGCCTTATCTCCAGTTTTGTTTCTTTGGTTTTTGTCATTGTTTGTTTTTGAGATAAGGTCTTACACCATAGCCCAAGCTTGTTTAAAACCCGCTGTATACCCAACACTAGCCTCAGATTCACGGTAACCTTCTGGCGCGCTGAGAATAAAGGCTTGAGCCAGCACTCCTATAGGCCTATTTTTTTTTAGAGCAAAGCTGTCTGGATGTGATGGCTCAAGCCTTTAATCCTAACTCTCAAGAGGCAGAGGCAGGAGGATCTCTGTGAGTTTGGGTCTAGCCTGGTCTACATAGCTAGTTCTAGACCAGCTAGAGCTACATAGTGAGACCACCATCAAAAAAAAAAAAAAAAAAAAAAAAAAAGAGAGAAGAAGAAAGAAAGAAAAGAAAAGCCACTGGTTAGCAGGGTTTGCTCTGCCTCTCTTATGTATTCCCACCCTTAGACAGGGTGTGATCCTTGGGAGGAGTGACCTGGGTACAAGGATCAAGCTAAGGGCCAGCCACTCAGGCCACAGCCCTTGGCAAGTGCCACACCCACTGTGGGCAAGGCTGGCTATCCCGGCCAAAAAGAGGAGTCCTGTGAAGTTCCTGGCCTCACTGCAGAGAAAACAGATACTGAGAATGGAAGGTAGCCTTCCCATGGCCAAACAGGGAAGTATTCGGGAACTACCTCCCTTCCCTGGGTCTTTGTGACATTCTGAGGATGGGCAGTAGGCTGAGTTACTGTGACTCACCCATTGGCACACATTCCATGGGATTCACAGAGGCCTGACAATGTCAGGGTCGATACTGGTTTCGGTCTGTCAGGACTGCCACAACAAAACATACAGGACCCTTTGGCTTGAAAGAAAATTATCGCTTCCCAGCTCTGGAGGCTGGGAGTGTGAGGTCAGGAGGCCAGCGAGGTGGGTCTCTGACAAGCACCTGCTCCTGGCTTGCAGATGGCCCTTTCTGTTTGTGTCCCTACATGGCCTCTCCTGCTGTGTTTTCTTCTAAGAAAGGTGTTGCTCTCAGCATGGGCCCCTAGTGTCCTTCCCTCATCTAACCCTGAGCCCTGGTAGTCCCATTTCCTCGACCATCTTACTCAGGGTTAGGCCTTCGGCAAAGAGATTTTGAGAAGACAAATGTGAAATGTTGGCACTGTAACCATGGGAAAGGACTGAAAGTAAATGATTGATATTCAGGAATGCGAAAAGGAAAGGAAAAATCCCCGTGACAGCAACAGGGAAGAACTTTCAAAGTACAGTTGGGAGATTGCTCTGAATAGGGCCCCAGAAAACCTCAGGTCTGGTCCCCTCCACTTGCAACCCAGCACCTGGCACAAATACACTGCACCCCAAGGCTTGAGACGCAGGCCCAGAGCTCGGGATTGGTGGGCAGGTCAATTCTTGGGCGCCACTGTCTCTTTAATGTCTTCTATTGGACATACAGCCACACTATTCTTTCTCAAAATCCGAACTCCACTCACTCCGCACTTCTCGGGGCTTTCTTACACCTGTGTCTTTGAATTGTAATTCCTGTTTTTTTTTTTTTTTTTAAGTATGTGTACTGCCGAAGTCAGCACCTGAATTACAATTCCTAAAGCCACAAGTAAGCTCTTTTTTCCAATGTTGGGAGTTGTTTTAGTCAAGATTCTAACAAAACCAAGAGGATGAATATATGTGTGTGTATATATATACACACACATATATACATATATATGCATGGACATATATAATCAGAATTAAGTGAGCTTTAAAATAGTAATAACAGCTTTAAAATAGCAATGATGGCCAAACCACACCTGAGATGCTGAGAAGCCCGTACTTGGTCCTTGAGGCTGGGTGGCTCACTCAGTTGGAGTAGTCCCAGAATAGCTGTCTCTCGCTGTTGGGGACGACGATCACTCGGTCCACAAGGTGGGGTGCCTCAGTAGTCCCAGTGTCAGACTTCCTTTCTCTAGCAAGTACCCTTTGCTCCAGCAGTGATCATTGAGAACCTCTCTAATAATCCAGCCTGTCCCTGTCCTTCTGGTCACATCTCAAAGGCCCCTATGGGAGCCAGAAACTGGAGGACGAGGAGCAGGAGGAGGTCTCCAGCCTCTCATTTCTGAAGCCCTGCCCCACCCCTACTTCTTTCTCTTTCCCCTTCCCAGCATCCTCTTGCCTCAGTTCCTGAGAGAAATCTTCTTCTCTGACCCGTGTCCACCCTCCTTTTCTTTCTTTTGTTTTTTTCTGGAATGTTCACATCTGTGCATTCCTTTGGAACAGGCTCCACATTCTCTGAAGCCTGCACCCTCCAGCCCTGTCCAGCCCTAACCAGCCCTGTCCAGCTTGTCAGCCTTGTTTGAGGGCTGTTCTGAGCAGAAGCATATTCCTCAGTCCTCAGGACAGCCTTCTAGGCACCAGGACCTTCTCTTGCAGATGCCATGAAGAAAGCTCATATTTATGCTGGAAGTTTTTGCCGAGAACCCAGAAAATGTCCAAACCAAGACCTTTGTACTAAAACACCATGTGTCATGCTTCTGCTGACAATGTGGATGTGTGTGTGTGTGTGTGTGAGTGTGTGTGTGTGTGTGTAGGATAGGCCAGAGACAACCTCAGGTGTTGTCCCTCAGACCCCATCCAACTTGACTTTTGAAACAGGGTCTCTCACTGGCCTAGAACTCACCAAGTGGCCTAAGATGGCTGACTAGCAAGCCCCCTGTCTTCACTTTCCCAGTGCTGGGATTAGAAGCCCATGACACAACATCCTTTTATACATGGGTTCTGGGGATTGAACTCAGTTCATTATGCTTGTACAATAAGCATTTTACTCTCTCTGCCCTCTCTCCTTCCTACCATACCTTTATCTGTTTTTTGTTGTTTTGCTTTGTTTGTTTTTTTGAGGAGGGATTTTGCTAAGTAGTCCTGCTTGGCCTGGAATTTGCTTATTAGCCTAGGCTGGTCTTCAGATGTTTAGAGACTTATAGAGAGCTATCTCTGCCCTTGCCCCTCTCCCGGCCCCCTCCTGCCCCCCCCACATCCTTCCATCCCCTACTCCATACCCTCCCAACCCCCCCAAACCCCACCCCTACCCCACTTCCCCCACCCCCACCTCTACCCCCACCCCCACCTCCACCTCCTCTGCCTCTGCCTCCCAAATGCTGAAATTATAAGTTCGGTCTGCCACATTCAGCCTCCATACTGACAACTTTTAAAATGCCTTTTCTAGGCCCTGCCTGGTCCACCTTTGTCCTTTCCTTCCCACCGTCTCCCTTTCTTCCCATTAGCTTTTGCTTTGAAAGGCACTCCGGGTCTCAGCAGAGCTCCTTCCCTGGAACCAGAGCCACTTTAATAATTTTTGAGTGCTTACTTCATGCTAGGTTGTGAGAAGTCAGTTCCCACCTGTGACTCCTTGGGACGCTACCGACATGGCACCCAGCTCCCAAACCTGGACTGCTGCTCCTTGGACAGCCCCACCTTGCAACACCACCTGCTCCTGGCACAAGGCTGCTACTGCCTTGCCCCTTCCATGGTCTCTCCAACCTAGTGGTTTTTCTCCAAGCCTCCATAGTAGCCTGCTCACACAAGTATAGGGAACATCTTCCGAGCAGAGTTCACAGGGAAATGATACAGGCTCAGATCTATACCAGGCCCAGGACATCACCAAGGCAGTACCGGACAGCCAAAGATTGTCTCCGTGTACTCAGGCCTCCGGCCCACAGAGTAGGGTGGTTGGTGACACATGGTCCTATCCTTGACCCACAATCCTCTCAAGGTTCTGGAAAGGGCTTCTCTGGCTTCTGTCATTTAAAGATGAGGAAGCAGAGACTGCACCAGCCTACCCACCAGAGTCACCCTGGGCAGGTGCAGCTTTTTCTCAAGGATCTGTCTAGTTGAAGACTCCCTCCCCTTTCCTCAGACCACCTTTTTGCCAGGACATACATTTCTACTCTATCATAGTGCTTCCTCCTTTAAACTTAGATGAGACCTTGTCCTGAAATGCTCCCCGGGGCTTCAGCATGGGCCAGAGCCATCATGTGGACGGATCCCGTTTGCCATTCTGGAAGCCTGTCCACAAAGCTGATGAGCATCTGGCTGCTGGGGTTTTGTACTCAGCTGCCTCATCCTCTCCCAAAATGATGAATCCTTCAGCCTGGCCTAAAACATTTCTCTTTCTTCAATCCCCAAATCTTACTCTCTGAGTGGCCCTGGGACTCCTAATATCCTGCTTTTGCTGTCATGGCAACTCCTCAGATGTCTCCCTCATGTGGGACAGAGTGAGGGGGAAATATCCATGGGACTGTCCCTATACCCAAAAAGCATGGGTCTATAGCTCCAGCAGAAAGTAGCCACACCCCAACCCATCCTTGTGGGTTCTCAGCTGGAAGATGAGAGCCTTCTGACGTCAGATCTGCCTCCTCTAGCTCGCTGTGTTCATGAGCTCTCTATTATGACTAAACTGAAGAGAGCCACATTCCCAGGCCTCCCAGTATCTGGGACTGTGGTAGAGACACTCCAGGAAGGTTCTGGTGCAGGAGATGCAGGTCCCAGGGAAAAGCTCTGGATGGTAGAGAGTGTCAACAAAATAGCAGATATAATTGATTCAGCATGTGCCAAACAAAGCTACGAATAGACATCTCTGTAAGTACGGATATTATGGGACATTTGATGCAAACGATCTACACTACAGTTCTGTTTTTGACTATTAGTGATGTGGTTTTTACCAAGTTGAAACATTTTAAAGGGCCGTTTGTTTCTTCTTAACATGTACTTAGAAGATATATTTAAGAAAGTCCTAGTTTCTCCTAGTCTAGTCTCAATAATGCCTGCCCAACCCCAAAGATGTACACATCTCGAGATTCAGGACCAGTGGCTCTCTGTGAGTTTACACTGCAAAGGGACTCTGCAGATGGGACAAAGCTGAAGATCTTGGGATAGCGAAGGGATGCTGGGCCCAACGTCATCACAGGAGCCTAAGGAGAGAAGGTAAAAGAAAAGGAGAAAGGCTGGGGGTTGCTGTGCTTCCGACATTGAAAATGGAGGGGAAAGGCCAGAAATCAGAGTCTCTTAAAGGCCTATCTCTGCAGAGGTCTTGATTTGAGCCTAGAGAGACCCATTGTGAGCTCTTGTCTACAAGAGTGGTGAGGTGACACCGATGTGTTATTTAAAGCCACTATTTTATGGCAATTTGTTACAGCAACAACAGGAAGTTAATACCTTCGTCCTCATGATGGAACATGACATCCATGAAGTTCATTACCATCCATCTCCTCCAAATCTCTTCCAGCTGCCAGTTACCAAGTTTTTTTTTTTTAATTAGACTACCAAGATTTATCTAGAAAAAAAATTCTTTTATTTATCGGAAGATGTTCATCACTGGAAGGAAGCAATCACTGGGTCCATCATGCTGTCCCTCAAGCAAGAGTTGGGAACACATGGGCTTCTGGCACCAAGAAATAAGCAGGCTCCCAGTGGCCAGACTCATGTGCTTGAAGCACCTCAGTAGATTCTTCAAAGACAGCCAGTTCTCTTTAATTTTTTTTAGATTTACTTAATGTATATGTACAAATATATATATATATATATATATATATATATATATATATATATATATATATATATATATATTATGTGTCTACTTGATCCCTTTCAAGGTCAGAAGAGGAGTTTGATCCCTTCTGGACTGAGTTATAGATGGTTGGGAGTCATTATGTGGGTGCTGGGAATCAAACCCAGGTCCTCTATGAGAGCAACAAATGCTCTTAACCACTGAGCAAACTCTCCTCACAGTCTTTTCTATTTGAAGTTTCCTGTGTGCATGTACATGTTTAGTGCTCAGTTTGCTAACTGTATGGACTGATAAATTCTCTTCCAGCAGCTTAAAGTTAACATCTATATTGAAAAGGTGAAGCTTTTCTTCCTCAAAATGTATCAGGAAAACAGCAGCTAACATTCTGTGATTTTCAAGTGCCTAATAAATGGCATCTCACTGAACGCTCAGGATATCCAAAGACAGGCAAGCCTAGGGAATAGCTTAGTAACCTGGGACTCCACTTGGTTTGGGCTATACACTCACCTCTCTGCAAATAATACACTTAGCACCCAAGACCATTACCTGCAGGCACGTGCACACATCTGAGCAATGCACTGTGCTAGCAACCTGACAGCAACATAGGACTTGCACTTGCATTGAGATACACACACACCCTTCTCTGAACAGTGAAGCAAGATTCTCCTTCCCATGACAACTATCAAACTTAGATTCTACTCACCTGTACTCTAGTTATATCTTGGCACCAAAGTAGGAAGTATATTCCAGCCTAGACTAGTTTGGGGTGGATGCACGTTAAAGCAAACTTTTTCCTCTGAGTGAACTTTTAGGGAGAACTCCCTATTTACCATCTTATGCTTATGCAGAATTGAGTATGCATATGATTAAAATCAGATGCATTATAGGAAGGGATGTGCACTCTGAGTAGAGACTTACATAATCCAAGCCTGTCCATCAAAACAGAGAAACATCTGTGCTACACACCTTAGCCACAACTCCTACCTCTCTTGAACTTCATAAAAGGAAGCCCTAAACACTAAGGGGGCTTTCGAGCATGCTTTTGCTCATGTGGTCTGCTGTACTACTGTATTACTCCTTTGTTTTGAATAAAGTTTCCTTGTTACTTTTGAAAATCTCGTGTGCCTTTAATTCTTTAAACATACATCAAAACCTTGGAAGCCCCTGGCCCAGATCCCAACCCCAGTAACATATAGTTGTTGTTATTGTCCTTGTCCTGCTTCCCCCATTTTTATAGAAAGGGACATGGACACCCAGAGATATTAACTGACTCATTCAAGGCCAGTCAGGAAGTAAGGGGCTGGTATTCAAATCAAGGCTGCCTGCCTGAGGCAAGATAGTTCAGAGCCTAATTTCTCAACTGTTTCTTGCCACCTTAAATTTAAAACTAACAGCCACCAAGAACAAATAGCCTTTCAGAATGGTGGAGAGGAGCTGGGATGTATCTCAGTTGGCAGAATGCGTGCCTGGTACTCCTACAGCGTTTAATCCCCAGCCAGCATAAAGCAGGAGTGGTGCAGTCCTGTAATCCCAGCCCTCCAGAGGTCAGGGCAGGAGGATCAGAAGTTCAAAGTCAGGATGGAGAGATGGCTCAGGGATTAAGAGCACTGGATGCTCTTCCAGAAGACCCGGGTTCAATTCCCAGCACCCACATGGCAGCTCACAACTGTCTGTACCTCCAGGTCCAGGGGATCCAACCGACACCCTCACACAGACATACATATTGGCAAAACACCAATGTACATAAAGTAACAGTAAATTAAATATTAAAAAAAGAAGTTCAAGATCATTCTCCAATATATAGCCAGTTCAATGCCAGCTTGAGATATCTGAGACCTTGTCTCCAAACAGGGAAAAAAATGATGGAAAATTCAGAAAGGGACCCTAGGCTTCCAGGAGATTGGCTTGGTCCTCTACAGCTGGTGGAGAGTTCAGTTCCTGCTCTAGCTGGTTGTGGGGGTCCATCAGGTACAGATTAGGGCACAAACAGCACAAATTGGCATCCTGAGAATGCCCAGAACAAGAGAATCAGGAACAGGGCCTCACCCTGCAGGGCACCAACCCTGATGTTCATCCTACAAGATTTTGGCCAAACTCCCATGCAGCTTCATTTCGACAATTTCTGTGACATTGCCTCCAACAAATACACAGGTCAGCTGTGTTTCCCAAAGACAACCTAGGGTCTGGTTCTCTGGGAGCCTCAACAAAGTGTCACTTGGACCCTATACTGCAAACGCTTCATTTCTTGATCTCAGCTAGTAGCCTAAGAGGGCCGAGTGCAAGAGATACTGCTTTTGACTCACAGCCTGCTCCAAAGAGGCCAGAAACCTATGAAGAGCTGCAAGCGACTGTGCTGATAATTTCAGACACTAGGAAGACTTGTCCCTGGTCCAGACACCCTTTTAAGTCCCAAAACAAAGGATCTGAGAACACTGTAAGGGTCAAAGCTGACTTCCTAAAAAGGAACTCCGCAGAAAAGAAGGCTTCGGTCCAATGTCCTAGTATCCACCCAGGAATGCTTCTTTTGAAACATGGCTTTATAAGTGCCTGTACTTCCCTGCGTGGGTTTCCAACTAGACAATGTTCAGGTTGAACTAAGATCCTTGTACTGAGTTTCTAAAAACTAGAAATAGTTGAAGGATATTTGCCCAATTAGTGGAGATCTGTTGGATGTAGGAATGTGAATCAGCTCTGGGAGGGAATCCAATTTCTCAGTCTCCTCTGTAGACAGTAAAGGGGGACGACGTGGCCAGGGACTTGAGAGGGGCGCTTGGGAGATCACCCAGAGCTCGAACTCTTTCCCTTTTGAGTCAGAGAGGCACACTTGCTAACTGGCTGAGTGAGTGTCCCCTGAAGCTGAAACTCTGAAGGGAGATGGCTTTAGGTTACCTGTGAGATTGAGTGCACGGTGCAAGTCAGTGCAAGTCAGCTGCTGGTGACTGACTCTACTTCAGATCAGACCTGGGGCCAGAGTTGTTGTTGTTGTTGTTGTTGTTCTTCTTCTTCTTTTTCTCCTCCTTCTCCTCCTTCTCCTCCTCCTCCTCCTCCTCCTCTTCCTCCTTCTCCTCCTCCTCTCTTCTTCCTCGTCGTCCTCCTCCTTCTTCATTTTGGTTTTTCGAGACAGGGTCTCTCTGTTGTAACTCTGGCTGTCCTGGAACTCACTCTGTAGACCAGGCTGGCCTCGAACTCACAGAGCCTGCCTCGCTCTGCCTTCTGAGTGCTGGGATTAAAGGCCTGCGCCACCACTGCCCTGTGGGGCCAGGGTTCTTACACTCAATGTGACCTTTCTTCCTTATCCTCTCTGGTCCCTGACCCAGAGTTCCCAAGCTTCTCTTGTCCCTTTCCTCCATGCATTGTTCAAATGATTTGTTCTGAAGAATCTGTCAGGAGACACTCTCAATAGATAGATAACAAGCCAGCAAATCAATTTTAGGCTCTTTAAGGGTCTAGATGAATAGTTCAAGCTAAAGTCTGCAAAAGACCCCATGATTGATGCATGTAGTTTCCACCAAAGGTGAAGATGGTAAAGGTGGAACCAGCCAACTGTGTCTGCAAGTGAAAGGCGTAGCTCCCAGGAGGCACACTGTCACCATGTACAGAGCCCCCACCCTAAGCCTGTGAGTCCCATGGACAGAAATACCCTCCACCTTCCCCTGCTTCTGCAATCCTATACACCCAGCATCCTCTGCACAGGCTTCTGCTTTCCCCAGGAGCTTCCTGTTCTACTTCATTAAGACCTCCTGCACCTCATCTCTAGGAACTTGAAGCATTCAACTAGAGCGAATGTGGGAAGTTACAACCTTAGTTTCAAGTGCATACAGCCAACCCATCAGCTAATTTCCCAGCAGAATCTCATTGCAGGGCATTCTGGAAAATACCACTCACCAATTCAAACTCATCGTGCTGTCTCTGACAGCAGGCCTTTAGGGACCACTGCCACCTGTAGGAAACAGGTCAGGCTGAGAGTCTCCCTGAACATTTTCTCTGCTCTAGAGATCGAGATCCTTCCCAGGCCTGATCTCTCCCAATGTGGACAAAGTGATCAAAGCCAAGAACACAGGATAATTTACCCCGGGGCCTGGGCTGCTCTGCCTAGACACTTCCTACCAAGGCCATAGGTGAGAGCCCTAAAGAGACACCCCCAGATGTCATGGCCCAAATCTCTCTCCATCCTGTGATCTGGTAGCCATCCCTGGAGCGAAGCACATCCTTTGCTCTGCTCATGGAGGGGCTTCCAGCTGGCCTTTGGATTGGGGTACAGAATTGTTTCATCTCCTCTTCCAGCCTGATGGCCACTGTCATCTACTGTGTCCCCAACCCCGCTTCCAAGTCTCATAAGTACAGGTTCAACGATTCCTTGATGAGCGAATAAAGGAATGGAGGTGTCACTAGAGAGTAACTTCAGAGTGCCAGAGCATGCGTGTGTGTGTGTGTGTGTGATATCATATAGGGCACACATGTGACATATATGACACATAACACACACACACACACAGGACAGGTCTCAAGATCTCACTTGACAGCCCAGGCTGGCCTTGATCCTTTTGTCTCTGCCCCTCAGCACTTGGATTACGTACCTACACACCCACCTCTCCCTGTCAGAGTAAATTCCTTGCTGGTGGAGGTGATAAAGGAAAGGACACCTATCCCAGGAGAAAGAATGTCTGATACAGGGCTGGCAGGTTCACTCCGTTCTTAGGACAAACAGTGGCTCCTGTGTCTGGTGGAGCTATCAAGGCTGGGTGGTTGGATCTGGCCACTCTGCGACTCTGGGACAGTCACAAGTCTTGGCTGGGTGGTTTGTCTACTGGTGAGATCTTGGTGGGCTAAGGCTAGAGCTACCAGAGACAATGAACAATTTGAGGTACACTGGATTTCCTATAGGGACCCCCTATTCCTGGGGATGGTATCCATGGAAATATGTGCTGTGGAAAGAGTGGGCTGACACGGGTCCAGGAAGGTGGCCTATTGCCCATTTTAATGGCCTTCGATGCTGAAGTCTCCTGGGAGACACTGGCTTCTACTTTCCAAGGCTGAGTAACACCAAATGTTGGCCAGGATGAAGAAGGGGACAACTAGGTGGAAAACCAGAGACAGGGGAAGGTTGAGGGCAAGGAAACACGATAAGGACCCAACCGGAGCCTCAATGTCTCTCTGCATCAAGACAATCATTTCTCTCAAAGCAAGACATTGGTCACTGCTGAGACAGCAGAGCAACTAAAACTACAGGCCCTTCCAAGGCCAGCTCCTGCCGCTGATGGCTGTGTGAATATTCCAAGTATTGGTCAAGACAGGAACTAAGAATCTTCTGTTGTTACTTCCAAGAAAACTTTCCCCAACTGAGTCACGTCATATTTTAGCTTCATGCCCACCGAGCACACAAACCTGGAAGCTTCTGAGGGTAGGGTCTTTTGTCCTGAAATGGTCCCTGAGCAGGAGGAGCTGTCACTTGGTAGCTGTGACATCTCTTCCCCTCAGAGCGCTCTGTGACCCTGAGGTTTGAGCCATCAGTACACAGAAATCACAGCCCTTCACAGTCTACATATACATCTACAACCAGGGTGTGCACCAAGGGAGGAGCTCTTCCTGGAGGGCTCCTCACTGCTGTCGCTCTGAGACTCTTAATCAGTTTTTGGTAAGTGGCCCTGCATGTTCCTGTGGCACAGGGGCCCTGTGAGTTACGGAGACATGTCCTATAGACGGTATTGTCTCCCTCGTCCCCACAGACAGGGGTAGAGGAGCTGCAAAGAATTCCCACCCAGATTCACAGATGTTGAAACACACCGGGGAGGGGGACTGACAAAGCCAAGGTGGGCTGGGGTCTCAGGAGGATAGCCAGGACCTCACAGGTATAGCTGGAACCTTCCAGACTAGCCACGTTCTCCCACTGAGAGTCTGGTTGCTTTCTCTTTCCTGGTTCTCTCCCAATCAACGCTTGCAGCGCTCTGCACTTCTGCACCATCACAGCTCTGGTCTACGCCTTCTTAGATCTCCTTTCGTTAAAATACACACGCATATATTTTGCTTACCTGCAGTCAGAAGCTCCTAGAGGCTGGGCCCCCTCATTAGCTCTTCCTCTTCTTCCTTTTCCATCCACAGTCCTGTCCAGGTACCTCAGAGCAGACCTGCGTGTCCCAGTCAAATGATCATACTCCTGACCCTGAGAACTACAGCCAGGAGAAGCCTCCCTGGAACATTTCTGACCTTCAGACCTGCCTCAGCCATAGCTGGCACCATTCCTGTGATAGGCACTTCCTGTCTGGGTGTTTACCTTTCTGGGTGCCCTGAGCCCCGGCAGGGTGGCAGCCACACACCTGCCCAGAAGCCGGGCAAGGTGGGAGGTGCCACTGGAGAGAAAGTTGGGACCTGGAATGGCCCTGGGTGCAAGGTAGTATTGAAAGCTGACTAAAAGGGAACTCCTCAGAACTGACTGACCTGCCCCCCTGAGTCTGAGATTGGGAAAGGGTTCAGGGTCCTCTGGGGTTCTAGTCACTTTTGTGTATGAGTACACGTGTGCGCAGATACACACACACACACACACACACACACACACACACACACACACACACACACACACACGTGCATGTGGAGGCCAGAGGCAGATGCAGGGGTCTTCCTCTATTGCTTTCCACCTGACTTTTTTCTTACCTGGTTGATCAGCCAGCCCCCCAAATCTCTCGTCTGCACCCTCCTGTCTCCACCTCCTTTCACGGAGATGAAAGGAACCCACTTTCATGCCTGTTCTTTTATGTGGGGGTCGGAGATCAGAACCCAATTCCTTGTGAATATATGACAAACACTTTGCCGATGGAGTCAGCCCTTCTAATCTCTTCTTTACATGATCATCGGGGCTCAGCTTGACTGCTTCCGGGCAGGGGACGCCAGCTGCTCTGTGAGAGGTCTGAATCAGTTATTACTATTACAGCGAATTATTATTACTGACAACTTCCTTCTGCTTGGGGTTGGCCGCATGGCAGGCACTGAACAAAGCATATTGCATAACCTCTCTGTGTAGCCCTGAACTCTCACTACTAGTTGAGAATTAGATTTAAAGACATATATGTTTATAGACATTGATAATCTTGCCTACAGCCGCACAGCTAGGAAGCTGCTCCAGGATTTAAACCCAGACCAGCTGGAACCAAAACCTCGGCTCTTAACCCATTGCCTTCATTTATCAATTTTAATAGCCACACTGCTCATATTTATGTGAGCCTCACATGAGCTATTGTCTTTGTGACCTACCACTGGTAACAAATTAACCCAACCTGCACTGCCAAGAAGCAAGGCACACTTGTAATCGGGGCTTCTGTGGGTCAGGAATCTGGGTAGGGCTTGGCTGCATTCTCTGCTCAGAGAATGGTTGGAGTCAGGGTGGCTGACAGTCATAGCCTCTTTTCAAGGCTGTATGGGGAAGGCTCCTCCTCCAGGCCTCATGAAGTTGTTGACAGATCTGCATTCCTCCTTAAGGGTTGCTGGACTGAGGACCCAGTTTCCTTCTGGACATGGCTGGGTGCCTTGCTCTGTCTTGTTTGTTTGTCTCTCTGCCATGGCAGCTTGCTTCATGGAGAGTGCAGAAGACTCCAGGAGATGACAGTCACAGCCTCTACCCCACTCCACCCTGTGTGTGTGTGTGTGTGTGTGCGGGGTCTGTTGTTGGACCTGGAGCTAGCCGATTCCATCTAGTCTAGCTAGCTGGCTTATCCTGGGGATCTCCGGTCTCTGCCTCCTGAGCGCTGGGAACTGCCATGCCCACCTAGCTTTCATGTTCTGGGGACCTAAGTCCTGTCCTCATGTTTGCATGCCGAGCATTCTATCAATGGAGCCATCTCACCAGCTCCGCAGACTCTTGTGATGTGCTCAGGGAAATGACATTAAGTGGCATCCTATCACTTTGCCGTGTTCTGCTTGTCAGAAAGCATTAGGTCCAGCCCACCACATATTACAGTAGGATGCAGATGCAGGAAGTGGGCATCACTGAATCTCAGAAGTCTGCCTAGGGCGGCCATCTGATTGCCACAAGTGTTGGTTTGTGAAACCAACTGAAACCCAGATGGAAGCGATCACTCATCCATTCATCCCTTCTTTTTAAAAATAAAACATCTTTATTCTAATTAACTCACAAATCAAATATTACATAGCTGGATAAAGCAGTCACTCAAACACTTGCCCAGTCGCAGCCCAACCAAACACACACAGACACACAGACACATTTATTATCAATGGATTTTTATTTATTTAGAAAGGCTATTCTGAAGCCAAGAGCTTCTCTTAGAGCTTTAGATCTTCACTGTTAAATGCATTTTTATTCATTAATCCATCAATACATATCAAACAAACAAACAAAAAATAACTAAGACACAGCTAGTCCACTCTCAGGCATATGCCCCCAAACTCCATATCCTACTTTGGAGATATTTGTACATCCAGATTTATTGTTATTTTATAGCAAGGGAAGGGGCTAACCTAGATACCCACCAACAGATGGATGGATAATGAAAACATAGTGCTATTAGTGCTACACAAAATGGAATATTATTTGGGTATGAAGAAAAGTGAAATTTTCAGGAAAGTGGATGGACTTGGAGAGTATAATATTCAGGGAGGTGACCCAGACTCAGAAAGAAAAAGACTGCGTGCTCTCCCTCAGATGTGGGCCCCACACATAATGTACACATGTGTATGCAAACAGAAAGTAAGTGTGTGAATTAATTTATTTAATGGTCTCCATTGTCTTATGATGAGGAAGCCAGATATACAGGGGCTAAATAATTTGCCCAAGGTCACATACATTTTCCTGAACACACAGAAATGCTGGACACTTATTTCTATAATAAATACACATTTGTTCAAAATCAAGGTCAACTTCCAAGTGCCACAAATGAATAGCTAATTCTAACAGCTAATCACCTGATGAACTATTATGTACAATCTCTACGGCATTTGTTTTATTTATTTGATTTAAAGATTTATTTTGATTTATATGTATCTCTGTGAGCATGCTGAATTCATGTGGGTGCCTTTGGAGGTCAGAAGAGTGTGTTGACTTCCCTGGAGCTGTAGTTAAAGGTGGTTGTGAGCCACCTGATGTGGGTGCTGAGAACTGAACTCAGGTACTCCGTGAGAGCAGTAAGTGCTCTTAACCACTAAGCCATAGTGGTCCAGGCCCTCCGTTCTTCCCTCCTTCCTCCCTTTCTTCCTTCCTCCCTTCCTTCCTTCCTTCTTTCCTTCCTTCCTTCCTTCCTTCCTTCCTTCCTTCCTTCCTTCCTTCCTTCCTTCCTTCATCCACGCTCCCTCCCTCCCTCCTTCTTTCTTTCAAATCTGCATACATGCATGATGTGAATGTATATGTATGAGAGTATGTTTATGTGTGAGTGTGGGCATGCATGTGCCATGGCATGTGTATGGAGGTCTGTATAACCTTGAGTATTGGTCTCACCTTCCACTGTTTGAGACAGGGTCTCTTGCTGTTCACCATTGCATATGTCAGGCTAGCTGTCCCTCAAGCTTCCAGAGATTCTCTGCCTCCCATACCACTGTAGGAAGGAGTGCTGGGACTTCAGATGCATGCTTTACATGGGTTCTGGGGTCCGAACTCAGGCCCTCAGGGCAAGTGTTTTACTCACCAAGCCACCCCATCCTTGTGCTTTAAATGAATGCATATGAGAACACAAGAATCTGAACCTGTGGATGCAACAGGAAGCCTGAAAAAGACTTGTAGTGCAGAAGTTAAAAAATGTCTCAGGCTCCGGAGAGAAATGAGAATTACCTACACAAGCTGGAGTCACATATGGCTTAGCTACTGATGATAATCAGAAATCTGAACATGGAACTGAGAAAGATATTTGAGAGTCTCTGAACCCTTGCATATAGGAAGAGGCGACTGTGGGGGAAGCCTCTGTAACCCAGAACACCAGTAAGAACAATTCATCACACCTGAGAGATGACTCCCAGTGAAGAAAACTGTAAAAGGCAGCCTAACATGAAGGGAAGACACTCAAAGAAACAGGAAGGGTGACAAACAGGGACATGGAAACAGTAGAAAAAACAGAAAACACAGATTTTAAAAGCAGATGTGTGAAATTTTTATTCCTACTATGATTCCAGAGTATTAAAACTAAATATTTTCTTTTTTCTGTCATAATAACTGAGCAAGCTAGACATCTGTAATATGTGAGCCGACTGAAGGAGAAGGGTAGAGCTGGTTGTGTGGGAAGACGGTAGGTGTCCTGGGTGGTGGGTGTTCTACTGAGGCTGCCGGGACAAAGCTCCACAGTGTTAGAGGCCTTAAACAACAGAAATTTACAGTCATACAGGCTCAAAGTCCAAGATAAGGGATCTAAGAGGTTTGGTTGCTTCTGAGGCCGGTCTCTTCTGAAGTCTAGAACTGAGATGCCAGCAGGTTTGGTTCTTGGCTTTCAGATGGCTGGATTATTTGTGCCTTCGTGTGATTTTTCTTTCATGTGTGTCCAAATCTGTTGTGTAATATCCTCTACTTATATGGCATCAATCAGATCCCAGCCCATGCTTCATTTTGTCTCACCTCCTCAAAGACCTCTCTCCAAATACAGTCACAGTCTGAGGCACGGCAGGTTGGGTCACGGGTTTAGGAATTGTGGGGTTACTCAGTTCAGTCCACGACTATCCAAACTCCTCCGTTCTTTTACTTTTAAGTCCAATTCTACAGATTTCAGATGGTGTGACATTGGTCTGGTTGCCTTGTTTTCTCTTTTGTAAAATGAACATGCATCTTTTTCAAACAGCATCTTTTTCATAGAGTTGCTGTTAGAATCAAACAAATCCATGCATATAACGCTCTTAAAAATAAGCACAGAGCTGAAAGAATGATTCAGCAGTTAAGAGCACGGGTTGTTCTTCCAGAGGACTTGGGTTCAATTCCCAGCACTCATTTGGCAGCTCACAACTACCTGTAACCCCATTTCCAGGGGATCTGACACCCTCGTCTGCCCCTTTACAAGTACCAGGCATGAGGTAGACATGTATATACACGCAGGCGAACACTTCTACACATAAAATAATAAAATAAAAATATTTAAGTACAAAATATTTAAAGAAGTAAAGAAGAAAAATCTATGAAAGAAGATTAGGAAATTTCTGTGGCCAGAAACTGTTCCTTCTGGGGAACAGAAGGGTGATGGTCAATCTTCTGTATCTTTCCCATGTCGACAAAGGACCGAGTTCCTACCTAGGAGGGGTCATAAGACTCTCTCTACCCTATCTATTGGTCAGAGACAAGGCTTTGGATTTCTTATGGTGGGAATTAGCTGGAATCCCTGTATCATAAGTTTAGTTTGAAATTGCCATACATCCTAGAGAACAGAGATTTTATAAGATCAAAGAACAATGTTTAAGCAAAAGTAACCAATGGCCAAGAAAGGCTAAGAATCAGGAAAACCTTGGCCACATTTATTTCAAGAGAGTTACCCTTCTGTGGTTTGCTCTTGTGGGGAAGGGATGGGAGGGCGGGGTGTAATCCCTTGGACAATTAAACGTTTCTTGAAATTTTGTTTCTTTTTATAAAATCAAATTCAGAGAACAAATGAGAAATTATAGGACTAAAAATATTAAGGAAAATTCTAACTAGCTGGGTGTGGTGGTGCACACCTTCAATCCCAGCACTCCAGAAGCCAAGGCAAATAGATCTGTGAGTTTCAGGACAGCCTGGTCTACATGGCAAGCTCTAGGTCTCCCAGGGCTATGCAGTGAGACCCTGTTTTTTTTTTTTTATTTTCATTAAATAAAAATCTGACCTAGCCACAACTTTATTATTATTTTTAAACAAGATTTTTGACTTAGTGATTTTGGAAAATAGGCTTGAGAGAAGTCTTGAGTAAAGCATCGGGAGGTAAAGAGACAGAA
The DNA here is from genome assembly GCA_026225945.1 of Cricetomys ansorgei. Taxonomy (NCBI): domain Eukaryota; kingdom Metazoa; phylum Chordata; class Mammalia; order Rodentia; family Nesomyidae; genus Cricetomys; species Cricetomys ansorgei. The sequence continues at coordinate 23,710,513 of JAMJFZ010001796.1, forward strand.
AATATGAAAAAGATGTAAAAGCAGTCACAGAATAAATTACAAAAAAGCAAGAGCCATGTACCGGGGCCGTTGTGAGAGAGAGAGCTGAAAGTGGGGGAGAGGGAGTGTTCAAAGAAATAATGAACGAGAAGTTTTCAGAGTTAGAGAAAGACGTGAGTTCTATGTTTGAAAAGCCTGCTGGGGCCTGGAGCAGTTCGGCAGAGGTCACACCTGAATTCACAGTGAACCCAGAACACAGCCACAGGATGCCAGAGATAAAGGGAAAATATCCCAAATGCCTTCAAAGAACAGCAGATTCCACACCAGTGGTGACTTCTGCCAGCCAGGCAGGGTCCTGTTACTATGTGGCTTCTTCCCTTCCAGGGATGTTGACTCTGCCTCAAAACATTTTCCTTTTATTCTCTGGGCTACCTCAAGGGGTCCTCCTGACCCCATTTATTCCCTCATTTCTCCCTCCGTGAACTGTGGCCATCTGCCCTGCTGTTGCCCAGCCTTTGCTAGCTCAGTTCCTCCCATACAATTAACAGGCAGCTCTGAGACCTCTCGTGACTGTCCGCCTCTTCCTTCCTTGTGAGTGAAGTGCAGGCTATGCTGAATGTGCTTAACAAAATTTTGTTGAGGCAAATTAGGAGTTTATATTAAGAGATTTTAATGTAGATTTGAAGTACTGGGGTTAAGAGGAAGGTATCGAGGAAGAGAGACATGCGGCAGACTATGGATGTGTGCTTCTCAAAGGAGAATCACCCAATGAATGTTCTTGAGCAATCTGTCACTCTTTTAGACCTAAATGTAAGTTAAATTTGCAGTAGGAATCAAGCCCATCTGCATAAGCTCACTATTTTTCCAGTTGGTGACCCAGCTAGGGTAGAGTCAACAAGCACTCTTAAGCCATGTTTTAAGCTTTTACGTGTCTCCACATGTCCATGTGTGTGTGTGCAGGCATGTGGCCAGAGGACAACTCCCCCATTGTTATTCACATGCTACCACCTTCCTCTTTTATTCTTAATTTATTATTATTGAGACAAGGTCTCTCTATGTATTTATGTAGTCCTGGCTATCCTAGACTTGCCATGTAGACCAGGCTGTCCTTAGACTCACAGAGACTCTCTTGTCTCTGTCTCTTGAGTCCTGGGATAAAATGGGTGCATCACCATGTTTGGCAACTGTCTGCCTTATTTTGAGATGGGGTCTCTCATTGTCTTGGAGTTTAGCTTACTGATCAGGCTAGGCTGGCTGGCCAGAGAGCCCCAGGGCTCCTCCTGTCTCTGCCTCCTCAGTGTTGAGATTACAAGCACGCATGACACCATGCACAGCTTTCTACGTGGACTCTAGGGACCCAACTCTGGTCCTTGCGCTTGCTGTACCCACTGAGCCCTCTCCCTAGTCTCTTAATCCATGTTTCAATACTTTAGTTAGATAAGAGATGGGAGGGTGTGCTGAAGTTGTCAGGTCCTTGTGTTCCGGGAGGATGGACTGTACCAGGAAAGCACAGTAAAGTAACAGAAACAGAGAGAGTTTATTAAGGAAGAGAAAGACACTCCTGAGGACAGGAGTGGGCTAGGTGCCGGGGAAAGAGCTCTGAAGCACTAGACAAGGAGTCTCATGACCCTTCTAGGTCATCTCCATAACACCCACCTTCTCTCATCTCTGTGCATTGTGTGCTCTTCTTAGTGTGCTCTGTGCTCTCTGGGGCTTAGGCAGGGAAGGATCTCCAGATTTTCTGTCAGCTTGCTTCCTCTGTGTTAATCTTGATACCGATCTCTCCCTATCTCTATCGGGCTGCCATGACTCCCTCCCTCCCCGTGAGAGGGGGGCTATGGTCCCAGACAGCTTTTGGGGGAGCAGAAAAGTGATGGTCAGTCAATCTTCTGTAACTTCTCCAATGCTGATAAGAGACAGAATCCCTGTCTAGGAGAGACCTCAGCCTCTCTCCTGCTTTATCTATTGGTTGAAGATGAGGAAGCCCTAGATTCCCCGTAGTAGAAGCTGGCTGAAGTTGTCACTCACTACAGAAGACATAGTTTTTTACAGGATTAAAATACAAGGTTTGTGTGTGGGGTTTTGAACTCGAATGCAGGGCCCCCGGAGCCCTGGAGCTAGAGCTATGGGCAGTTGTAAGCAGTTTGATATGGGCGCTGGGAAGCTAATCCAAACCACTGAGCATCTCTCTAGGCCCTAATTTATTTCTAAATCCTTTTCAGCAGCATATTTGTACATAACACACTGCATTCCACATACTTCCTGGCATCTCTCCATGGCTACCCTCTTTCTCCCCACCCAATTCCTCTCCTCTCCTCATCCTCCCTGCCCTTTCCTTCTCTTCTCTCCCTGCTTCTTGCCCTTCCTCATCCTTGGCCTTCTACCACGCTCCCCGGCCCTGGGAGAGGGTGACTCGATGTCCCTTCTAGGGCTAAGCATTCAGCTCCCACTTACTATCAGCACTTTGACCAGTTTTATTCCATTTATCGAGGCTGCATTGTAGCATGTAGTTCAAGAGACACCATGTGGAAAGAAGTAACAGGACCTTGGGAGTCAAGAGGAGGGTCCCTCTCACCTGCCTTGGGTCCTCAAGACCCAATGGGTTGGAGCTCTGCTTCCCAGCCTGCCTAAGGGCCCCTGGCAAGTCTGAGCACAGTCACAGGAGAATTGGGAGAACCAGTTTGAATGTCCAGCTCTTCTGCAGTTGCCTTGGCTGAGGTTTACATCAGTTGCCTATATTGTGATTCTCCAAGACCTTCTCCAAGTCCCTGCCCTGAGCACATCAGAGGTTATTTCTCTTACCTCTCAGGATAAGGTCTGCCTCCTTAAGAGCTCTAAAAATAGTCCCAAGCTCAAGGCTTGGTACTATTGGCAGCAAGGATCAGAGAAGGAACTGGCTTGTGTGACTAGCTAGCTGTGGCTCCTTTTTTTTTTTTTTTTTTTAAAGACCGTTGTTCAGGTTAAAAGTGAGAGCAAGTGGGTCCTCCCATCCCTCTCCCATTTTGATTAAAAGTCTTATCACCTGAGGCATTATCTCCATACCCCAGGGATAGGACTGTCCACAGTGAATGAGCAAAGAGGACTTGGGAGGAGTTAAGGTATGATGAAGCAGAGGCAAATACACTACAGTCGTAGAAAGTGAGGACCACAGTAAATTAGGAACGCCTTGTTCCCGACAGCCTGCAAAGCTGGTGGGCGTTAGGACCCTGTGGGCCACAAAGTCAGCATTTGTGGTGCCAGTGCCCAAGCTTAGAGCTGCATCTGTCTGAGTCCATCATTCCAGTCATCCTATCTAGGGCAGCTGGGAAGGTGAAAGAAAGGAAGAAACTATGGGAGAAAGGAAGACAGGATTGTAGGAGTGAATGCTAGCAGAACAGGGGTGCAGTGCATGTGGACCCCAGGCAGCCTCGGGGCCATCACTAGCTTTGCTGGTCTCTACCTGTGGCCATTTAGATGTTTGTGTGAGCAAGGGCCCCTCTTTACGCTGTGGCATTCAGCAAGGCGAGATCGAGATCGCCCAGACCTCACACTGGGCTGCTATGGGTCCTGAGGACACAAGCCCGTAGGCTTAAAAAAAAAAAAAAAAAAAAAGGTGGACCCCCAGGCAGATTCCTTTGGTCTACAGCTCTAAAGGCTTGGCAGCTGCTAGCTCATGCATATGCCTGGTTGCCTTTGAGTGAGCTTGGGTAAGGTCTCCTAGGGCAGGAGAAAATTTTAGGAGCACACCCCTGGCAGCAGGAGCTGTAAGGAGAGACAAAAGGGGAGAGGACAGGCGCCTCCCACACTAGCAGCCTCCCACTGAGCTTGCCCCCCAGAAAGTGAAAGAGGGTGCACAGAAGAAAGAGATAAGAAACAGCCCGGATCCCATTTTCTGGCGGTATCCTCTGTTAAAGGCACAGAAGGGTGTTTCAAGGGCACCCACGGACACTTCCAGGTTCTCGTGTCCCAGGACAAGGACAGCATCAAGGACACAGGGTAGGTAACTAAAGCAGTTTACTAAGAAAGAAAGATACCCTTAAGAGTGGGGATGGGCCAGTGAGTAAGGCCAAGAGTGACTCTTTTTAACACAGTACCCACCATTTTGGTATACTGCAGGCATTTCTCAGCATGCTGTTTGTCACATGTCGCTTACAACAGGAGAGTTCTCCAGTGCTTTATATCGACTGGCTTATTTCACATATTAATCTTGATGTTTCTCTGCACATCTTTATTCTTCTGTCACATAAACTAACAATGGAGTTGGTATGTACCTGGAGGAGTACAAGAAAGTCAATAAACGTCATCTGCAGCGCTTTTAGTTAAAACAGATCACTGATGATGTTTGTTTGCTTATTATAAATCTGGGTGTGGTGGTACATGCCTATATCCCAGTACTTAGGAAGCTAAAGTGGGAGAATCAGGAGTTTGAGGCCAGTCTGGGATGCGTAGCAGGCTCACGGCCAGCTTGAACTATGTTGGAGTGAGACCTTGTCTCAAAAAACAAAGAAATGAATAAAAATTACATAAAAAAATAAAATAAAAAATTATTCTACAGTCAAAAGATATTTACTGTGTTTTATTTGTGCCACCGTGCTAAGTTTTGGGAATGTAGTAACTCATATTTTGTTTGGTTTTAGTTTTTAAACAGATTTTTGAGCATTCAGTAAATTTACCAAAGCGGGGACCTATGTGCCACCTTGTGACCTACTTTCTCTTGCATCATATAGCATTTAAACAGAACTAACTCTTCTTCTCTTTTTCTTCCTCCCTTCTTTCCTTCCTTCCTCTCTCTCTCTCTCTCTCTCTCTCTCTCTCTCTCTTTCCTTCTTCCTTTCTTATCTGTGGCTTTGCTGAGGCAGATACTCATTCTGTAACCCAAACTGGCCCAGAACTCGATCTGTAACTCAGGCTGACCTCTTGTGAGGACACTGCTGCCTAATCCCCTAAGTGCTAGGATTACAGACCTGAGCCACCATATTCAACCATTTCCTTCAACTCCTGTACTTGATGTACTCTGAAACAACTCTTCAAGGATCCATTAGTCAGCTGGTGGGAAAACAAGGGATTGTTTCCCACTGTTTTATTATTGACTTCAAAAACATTACCTGACCTGTGCATGTATGTCTGAGAAGGAAATATATTTGGGCCCTTCATGTGGGCTAGCCTTTGGGTAGTATGGTGGTTTGAATGAGAATGGCCCCTATAGGCTCACAGATTTGAATACTTGGTCGTAAGGGAGTGGCACTACTTGAAAGGGATTAGGAGGTGTGGCCTTGTTGAAGTAGGTGTGGTCTTATTGGAGGAAGGATATCATTTGGGGGGTGGGCTTTGGGGTTTCAAAAACTCAAGCCAGGCCCAATGTCTTTCTCTTTTCTTGCTGCCTGTGGATCTGGATGTAGATCTCTCAGCTACTGCTCCTGCACCTTGTCTGCCTGCATGCTGCCATGCTCCCTGCCATGATACTAATGGACTAAACCTCTAAAACCGTAAGCAAGTCCCAATTGAATGTTTTCTTTTATAAGAGTTTCAGTGGTCATTGTGTCTCTTCACAGCGATAGACCACTGACTAGGACAATGGAGCTCCAAAGAGGGAATCCCAAGTCCGCACTGACTTGACTATCTTTCAGAATTGGTGTGAGAGAAGTCAAGGGAAAAGGACCCAGAAGAGGCCATACTCTCTGTTCAGGAGGCAGGCAGGCGGGGCAGACCTCCCAGGAAGGAAAAGAGCTGAGTGTGTGTGCTTACCTCTGAGCTAAGGAACATTCTAGACCTGACCGGCCAATGAGACGATATCATGAAAGCACTTTGTCCAATATAAGAAAAGGAAGAAAAAAAAAAAAAAAAGAGGAATCTCTCTCCCTCTTTCATCAAGACTAAGACAGAAAATATGGTTTGAAACCAACTTGACTTTAGTTGCCTTTTGATATGTTCTCTTTTCAGCCCATCCATGTCCTTTGAAGGATCAGAAAGAGGTTGTACATGCTTTTGGCTGTGTGCCCCAAAGTGACTTGTCCCTCTGGGACAGGCCATGGAGCCTTGGACTTGGCGGGCCCAGAAGATAAGAGTTAATCACCAGAGGTTGTTAAAGGTCAGATGGGCTATCTGGCCCAGTCCTCATGGATAACAGCCATCTGTCCATCAGTGAATGGAGACACCAACGGTGTGTCAGGAAGTACTCCAGATGAGAGCAAGCAAGGCATTCAAGATCTTTGCTCTCTGTAGGCAGCTGTTGAACAAGAGAGAGGGGGTGGGGTGGGGATGAGATATGTTGGGGATGGACATGGCCACGAGAACATGTGTGTGGGTTTCTAAAGAGAAAGGGAAAAAGGGAGACTTTTAAAGGCAAAATGAGGATTCTGTAGTGTTTTTTGAAGTAATTCTTAGCTATGAGTTAGTGAGAAAGGTGCCCTCGATCCGAGGTTGGACAGCCTAGTTGTTCTTGCAGTATTTTCTGTGTGAGCTTGAGCTGGCCCTTGTGTTCTGAAGAGTCTTTTCTAACCATTATCAGATATGCATGCAGCCCTGTTGGTTGGTTTTTAAGGTTTTTTTTTTTTTTTTTTTGTTTTGCTTGGCAACTTGACGCAAGCTGGAGTCATCTGAGAAGAGGAACCTCAATTGAGAAAATGCTCCTAACAGAATGGCCTGTAGGTAAGCCTCTGGGCATTTTCTTGATTAATGATTGTTGAGGGAGGGCCCTGCCCACTGCGATCTTTGGGCAGGTGGTCCTAGAAAGTATAAGCAAAGTGAGCAAGCCACAAGGAGCAAGCCAGTCATCGGTGTTTCTCCATGGTTCTGCCTCCAGGTTCCTGCCTGGAGTTTCTGCCCTGACTTCCTTTAGTGATGGAGTTATGAGAGTTATATGGTGAAACAAGCCTTTTCCTCTCCAAGTTGCTTTTGGTTGTGTGCTTATCGTGGCAATAAAGAAGCACACTAACAACACAGGCATGAGAGTTCCCTGCTTCGGAGCTTTCTGGCTGATACAGTGTTATTGTCAGGGTTTCACAAAGGGCACTCCATTCTGATTCAGAGTTCTTTCATGCAGCTTAGGATCGACGTGAGGTTTTCTTCATGTTCGTTTTTTTCAGAGAACTGGAGGGTCTAACATGTCATTTGGCTATCCATAGCTGAGCCAGAATGCCAGCCGAGCTCTATGTGGCTCCAACCTGTTCCTCTCCAGGAGCACGACACGTTTCCTAACCACAGGAAGTCTGTTCCCAGTAAGCACATGTTGCTCAATGCATCCATTTGTAAGCACATTGCCCTAGGTCATCTCTGATTCAGGAGTGACTGAGATGGTAGCTGTCAGACTTCTTTGAGACTAATCAGAGGCTACATTCTAATTAGGCCAAGACTGTGCCTAGACGCTGACATTGTCCCTGATGCGTGACTCGTGAAATGAGTGGGAGGCAAATCAGAGGACTCCCTTAGGTGTATATAGGCATGGACTGGCAGAAGGGTTGAGACTGGATCCAAGGCCAGGGGACTACAGGAGCCACAGAAAACTTCTAGAAACCAGATTCCCACGGCCTCCGTCCATATTTGGATCCCGCTTGGCACACACTCCGTGAGGTATGGCTTATCTCTAAATTGACCCACATGTCCCTCTGTTGACATAAACAGGAATTCTTGCTGCCTGGGCATCGTGTGAGGTGATGTCGTGTGTGGGAAGGCATCCAGTGAGAACAATTTAAAGAGCACGCCAGTTCACTGTACCTCAGCCCTGATGGTGGAATACACACCTTCATGGGTTCTTGGGTACCTAGAGGGCACATAGGATGGGAACGGGTTGGGGGAGGGGACTCAGATCAGCAACTGAGCAGCTGATTCTACTTTTGAATGACTCTGCCCTGAAGATCTAAAGAGCGTGCTCAGTGTGTCAGGTCAGTGTGCTTTAAGGCCCCATCAGTTTAGGATTGGTGTCCCACCAAACACTGGATCTAAGTGGAGTTGCTGAGCTGGCCGGGGATGGTTTTTCTTGGGGAAGAGGCTGACCATGTTTTGGGCTGATGGCCCTGCCTGCACAAGGCTGCTTCGCCAATGCTGTCACTTTCCTGAGGCAGACCACTGCTGTTCCTTGCAGAAAAGATGCCATTCCTGGGCTGGGAGCAATAGGCAGGGTCCATCCAGAAACAAACAGACAAACAAACAAAAACCCAACCAGAACAAAAGCTTTTCTGTGGAAAGCAACATAGACCTGTTCATTCTTCCCCATAAGTGCTGACATGAGGCTGCTTTTTGGGGGACCTGGAGGGCAGGGACAGGGTCTGGTTGCTTGTTTTTCCTGGCACACTGAAGGTGCCAGTTTATGAATGATCATGCATCTCCTTGCAGAGAGAGCAAGTGAATGCAGCAATGGGAGCTCTGGCTTTGCAAGTTATGTGCAGGGCTGAGCCCAAACAGTAGAAGAGGAGGCAATAGGACCTTGGGCGGAGTGCCTTTGGGGTGTGTGGATTGTGGAATCTGGCAGATCCAGGCTCTGAGCCACGTGCTTTCACCACCTGGGGCTGTGTACTTGTAAGGAGCCCACCTACCACCTCCCTGACCCACTTCTCAATGTCCTCTCCTCTGTGACGGAGCACCGATGCCCGATTCTGTGGGGGTGAGGGAGAAGTGAGCATTCTCATGAAAGATGCTCCGAGCTCAGGGGCCTCAAAGCCACAGCAGTGCTAGTCAGCCTTGGGTGTCCTTAGGGGTCCTGCATGAAATCACTGTTGCACGTCCTTTCTGGTCTACTGGCGATTTCTCTCATTGAACACAATTTCCTCTCATTGCTGGCCCACTGTACTAAGGCTTGACTTGTGCTGAGACCCCTCTCTATCCTTTAGCTCTCCCCATCCTATCCAGGCTCGTTCACTGCTGATGGAAGGGGCCTCTGTGACTGCCTCACATACCTTCCGGCTTACTATGAGAAGAGAGAAACTTTTGCCCAACAGTGAACGATCTTTTAGGAGTAGACTAAGGTCCAGAATCGAGTTTGATGTACGGGGGGGAGAGTGGAGGGATGCTGTGTGGGTGGGTGAATGTGGAGGCCTGAGGTCAACCTTGGGTGCCACTCCTCAGGGTGAATCCGGGAACTCATACTTTGGCTAGGGTGGCTGGCCAGGAAATCCCAGGGATCTGCCTGCTCCTGGCTTACCAGGGATCGCAAACGCACCCAGTCAGGCCTGGCTTTCTAGACTGGTTCTTAGGATAGAGCGCAGGCCCTAATGCTTTCACGGTAAGCGTTTTATCGACTGGGTCATTTTCTAGCCTCAGAATCTGAGGTTTTGGCTCTTGACTCGGTTCTGTTCCCGCTGCATCAGCTTGAAGCAGCTGTCAGTCTTTGGAGGCAGAGCTGGACCAAGGTGTCCCAGAGGGCCGTAGAGACTTGCTCTAGTGCAGACGATGGAGTTCGGGTGTGCCATTGCCCTAAGCTCGGCTGCTTAAGCGCTGGTGACCATGGTACCGATACCTATCACGTGGGGTATCAGGAGGGTTAAATAATGAGTAAATATTTGTAAGTAACAAAATTTGTAAATACAGTTCACAAGGATTTCTAGAAAATATTGGATACTTAGAGAACACAGAGCATTTTGTAAGGACCATCTGGATATTTGATATTATTATTATCATCATCATCATCATTATAGAAGTGGGAATTTGGCAGTTGTTAGAATGTGTGTGAGATTGGGCTGAGGGGGTGGGTAAGACATCTCATGCTGACCTTGAAGACCTTCCCCACTCCCAGGCTCAGTCTCGTCTCTACTGTACAGGGATCGACGCTTGGCGAGATTAGCACCCTCTAGATGGACTGGGATTAGCAGGTATCTACTGTTCTGTTGCCTCCACTCCAGCATCTCTGAGCCTCGTGCGCTTACAGAGGGCGGGGCATCCAAGCATAAATGAGGTAACCAATGTCAAATTCTCAGCCAGACCCTGGCCTTGCCAAGCATTGTGTAGATATTGGCAAGAATATTGACCTTTTCATGCCTCATCAAATGCTCCATCAGAACAGGCTTCTTGGCCTATTTTATTTCTGGTCCATTCCAGGTTCTGAGAATACCACATGGCCCCGTGATGGGAATGACTGCATCTGTTGCCATCCTTACGGAGGTTAGAGACTAAAGGAGGAGTTCGGAAAGCAGCCATAGACATTGTAGAAACCATGACCCGGCTTCCCGTATCCACACTGACCAGGCCTGTGTAGTTTGTTTTCTGTCGTCGTGATAAACACCACAACCAAGGAAAACCCAGGAAGGAAAAAGTCTGTTCAGCTCGCATTTCCCCATCATAGTCTATCACTGAGAGAAGCCAAAGCGGGAGCTCAGGAACCGAAGCAGAGGCCGTGGAGAACGTGCCTTCTGGCTTGCTTTCATGCTTTGCTCAGACTGATTTTTTATACAACTCAGGCCACCTGCCCTGAGGGTACCACCTATAGAGGGCTGGGCCCTCCCACATCACACACCAGTCAAGAAGACAGCCCACAGACATTCCCACAGGCCACGTTCTCTCTTCCAAGGTGGCTCTTGTTTGTGTCAGATTGACAAAGACTGACCAGCATGCACTCCTGGTCACATTGCTTCTGCTGCCCTGTCTCTACGAGAATGCACCATCACCACTCCAGTCACTATTGTCTGCTTCATCCAGATTTTTGTCCGTTCTCATATAGAAAATTGCAGAGGTCTCACCTTCCCCCCTCCCCCTCTCTGTCTCTCTCTCTCCCTAAAACTGAGAAAGGGACTTTCTTAGAACTAATTAGATTGGATCAATTGCCTTACCTAAAAATGCCAGAATCCTTCCAGTTGCCTCCAGGCTGAAATCTAACTCTTGCGGCTAATACGGCCATGCAAAGACGCTCGGCATCCTTAGTCGCCATGGAACACAGCACAAAACCTACACTGGGGTGTTCCCACAGCTACTAGGACATCTAGAACTGAAAAGACACAGTAACAGGTGCTGGCAACAGGGTGGGGGCACTGGGACTCCCTTCACACCCAGGGAAAGATGGAAGTGGTGAAGTTAATGCAGAAGAGATTCAGAAGTAACTCTGTAGAATGCTCATCCAGAGCCCTGAAGCCATGTGCTTGATCCCCAGCACTGTTGGCACCATAAGCCAGCTGTGGTTGAACATGTCTGTAATCCTAGTACTTGAGAGGTGAGGGCCCGAGGGCCAGGAGTTTAAAGTCGTTTAACTACATATTGAGTTCCAGCCTATTGGAAGGGGTTTTGTTTTTTATTTTTATTGAGGCTGAAACAGATGAAAAAGTGGTGGTCTTTTGTGGTGGAAAAGTGGCCTGGCCTTCAGGAGCCGGGGGACCACACAACGCCAAAGGGAGAAACCTCCCTGTAGAGGTGGTGCAGTCCTGAAGGGAGACTACCCCAACAGGACCCAGCTCGGCCCAGCAGAGCTGAGGGGAGGTGTTCAGCGCTGCTTCTGGCCAGGTGTACCTAATGTTGCAGCTCTGAAGGGAATATCCCTGCTTGAGCTGTTCTTTCTTCTGGCCCAGCCCAGGTATTCTTCATGCTTCTCCGAGGCTACCTCCACTTGGGAGGAAGGCAGCAGCCAAAGCTTCACTCCCTCCCTGCTCTTTCTCAAGAGTCCTGAAGCCTGCTCTTTTATGTAGTCCCTGAGGGGGTGGGGGGGGGGGCAGAGCCTCCCAGGCTGGCCTGTGATTGGTAGAATTCTTTGGCCTGTGATTGGTGGAATTCTTAGTCCAGAGAGGGATGGAGGGGGTCAGCTTAGGGCCATTTGTGTTAGTTGGGAGCACTTCTGTGCTGTTCTGTCAGGTTGGGGGACTCCACAGCCAGCTGGGAGTGGGGTCCCTGATAATTCCAGGGGAGGAGCTTTCTTATGGGAGGTTTCAAGTCCCAGAGCTCCCTAGCCTTGCAGAGCCAGACTCCCCCAAAAGGGAAATATGCTGGCTCCCTAGTGGTCCTTGGCACCGTTTGGGGTTCCTGGTGAGCACAAGGGATGGTGGCCAGGCCCCTGGGATCCCCAGCAGGGTGGCAAAGGAGGCAAGCATTAGCCTGAAATAGCAGTTGACAGCAGGAGGGGCTCGGTTTGCTGAGAAAGTCAGATTTGCTCCCTGCAGAAACACAGATAGCTGTGAGGTTCCATCTTGGGGGAGGGAGGAGCAGTCAGCAGGGCAGTCCTCACTCAGGTTCTCCTATTTGACAGTTAGACAGTGGGGGGGGGGGGTGGGCCTGGCAAGGGGGTGGGGCTAAGGCAGAACTTCCTCCACAGGGCTGTGGAGGCTGATCATAGATAAATGTGAAAGGGCGTGTCAGGAGCGTAGCTCTCCACAGAAGTGGGAGCCTCACACTGTAGACTGTGCTGGGGGTGGGGGACAGAACCCTCCAGAGGGAGCCCTGGCCTGTGGGCTATGTCTGTGGTCAGGCGTAGGGGGCAGAGCTCTCCAAAGCAGAGCCCTGCTGGTTGTGGAATCTCAACACAGGCCAGCCATGACAGCATACAAGAGATCTTTCAAAATAGTAAGTATGTCAGTAAATAATGAAGTACAGATGCATGCTGCAGCATGAGTGAATCTTAGAAACAGCATGCTGAGAGAATGAAGCCAGATACAAGGACCATATACTGAATGACATCTCATACAAGTGGAAATGGGGTGGAGAAGAATGGACTGCTCACAGTTCCAGGGTTTGTCAGGGGACAAGGAAAACAATCTGGAATTAGATAGTGGTGATGTCTGCACCGCCGTAGGATGTTCTCTTGAAATGACTGCATGACTCTCTAAGAGGCTGAATTGCACATTGTGTGATACTATGCATCCCTTTCGAAAATGGAGAGTGGTCCGTCTCTATAGTACGGACCACCATCCAGGAGCTGCAGAACTAGCTGCACTAGTTCTGGCCAGAGGCCTCCTTTCCTCTCTCAGACCCCATCTTCTCCTTTGAACCGTGAGCCACAGCTCCTGTCAGTCATACCCCCAGGTTCAACCCACTCGTCCCTCTCCCGGGGTTTGTTCGCAACCCCGCCGTTGCTCTGAAGTCGCATTTCTCCCTTTGAGACCCAAGGACTAGCTCATACTTCTTTTCTGGTTCCTCTTAATGACTCCTCTGACTCCGTTTCTCAAGCTGCTTTGTGGATGTCCTCGACTACCCTCCCACACTGTACACTGAAGGCCAGCTCACTAGAATGGAGAAAGTTTTGGCCCCATGGACACCCTAAAATCAACATTTAAGTTTGAATATACGATGACTACAGAATTTCCATTAAGGACCAGCTTTTCAGTCTTCGATCAAGTTCCTAAAACACTGAAATGGCATCTTTCTCCTCAATTTTTTTCTTTAAATTGTATTCAGCTCTTTCCTGTTAAATTTTATGATGATTATATCCATAGAGTGAGATCACTACAGGCCTAGGTTCTGTTTTGTTTAGCCCTTCTTTTTGTTCTGTATTTTGAGACAGAGTCTCAGTCTAGCCCAGGCTAGACTTCCAAACACTCTTTCTGCCTCAGCTTCTCATGAGCTGAGCTGTAGGAAAGAGCCACCAAACCTAGCTTCAAGTCTTATTTTATTGTTTTTGTTTTTATTTATTTTTATTTTATATACATTGGTGCTTTGCCTACCTTTACGTCTGTGTGAGGATGCCAAATCACTGGGAGCTGGATTACAGACAGTTAATGAGCTGCCATGTGGGTGCTGGGAATTGAACCCTGGTCCTCTGGAAGAGCAGCCAGTGCTCTTAACCACTGAGCCATCTCTCCAGCCCCTCAAGTCTACAATTAAAGCAAAGATTTGTCTCCATCCACCGAACATCTTTTCCTTAGTGAACATCTGCCCTTCTAAATCTTATTCTGCTGCATTGTCCCAGTAACTTTCATTGTGACTTGAACAATAGACTGGTGGGCTACACCTCTCAAAAAATGTTAAAACAAATTTTAAATGAATAATTTATTACATGGAGAGAAATGTAGAAAAGCCCCTGCCTTCCACTTGCTGGCCTGACTCTTTCATTTCTCCTCATGTTGTGGAAAAGCCTTTATAGGAAACTAGTGGCTCCCTCGGCAGCAATTTAAGGCTTCTGAAGTCATTACCCTTAGAGAGAAGGGGACGGGTGCTGGGGTCTCAGTGTTGGTGCAACAGACCCTGAGGGTCTCACTCCGAGCTGAAACAAGGGGTCATCCATTCTTACGTTCTGGGTAGGCAGGTCATCAAATACAGCTTTTGTGGAGGCTAACCTTGACAACTGGTTCTCTCAGCTTGCAGGTGTTATTCTGGTTAAGAAGTTAGTCTACCTGAGGAGACCTCTGCCAACTCTTTGTCATAGTCACCTAATTATCCTCTGCCTTCCCTGTTCTTTTCAGCAAATATTGCTGTTTATTTTCTTACACCTCTAGGGCTGCTCCTAGCCCCGTCAGTAGGCAGAGCCTATCTCCCCAGTTTGCCTCAGGGTGGCACCCACACAGTGGGGGCAGCTGGTTTATCAGCCGCAGGCAGCTGGGGGAGCAGAGCCTGGGGAATGGAGGCATTTTTTTTTCCTCTGGAACAGCTTTCTAGGGCTCTGGAGTTATAAAAGGCTCCTGTGTGTCATTCCCTGGCAGTCGGACAGCTGCAGAGTGAGCGCCACTCAGCAAACTCTCCTACTCTTCTCCGGGTTAGCAGCTGAAAGTTGTCACAAATCTTTTGTGAGGGGAATGGTTTACTTATGGCAGAAATTTAGTACAAAACACACTTTTCTATGGAGTGCTGCCAATGCTACAGCGCAGCTGGGAAATGGGGTCTTGGGTTATGAGAAAGGAGACAGTCTTTTTAAGACAGGCCACCCAGACAGGACTAGGCTTTGGACAGGCCACCTGCGTTGGTGGGTGACTCTGGCCCTTGGCACAGGTATGACAGCTGACAATGTGTCTTCTCTTCCTGCCCAGGTCTCAGGCCCATGGCTACCTGCTCTGTCCTGCAGAAGGAGACAGTGTTCCAGACAGGAGTCTATTCTTACAGAATTCCTGCTCTACTCTACCTGCAGAGTCAGGAGATCCTGCTGGCCTTTGCGGAAAGGCGAGTGAGCAAGAAGGATGAGCATGCAGAGTTGATTGTCCTGCGAAGAGGAAGCTACAATGAAGCCACCTACCAGGTCCAGGTAAGGCAGGACCCAGCTGCAGTGGCTCCGGCTGGGATGGCTGGACACTCACCTACGTGGTGCCGTGTGCAGTGAAATCAGGCATAGATCTCACAGAACACAGGGGCAAGTCCATTCCTTGATGACTGAGATGTAGAGGGTCCCTAGAAACCCATCCAGGGCCAGGGTGGCAAAGGCGTTCCAGTGCTCAACCTAGACCTCACTTGGGTTCACCAGGAGCAAGTCTTGTTGGCTGACCACATGCCCCATCACATGACTGGCTGACTTTCCCAGAATCCTTGAAAATCCAAAGGAGGAGCACTTCATCATCATTTAACAGGAGCAGTACCCTTTGAGGGAAATTAATCTGGGGGGCTGGGGGGTGGATGACTGTATATGCCCTCATAACGTTACTTTTATTACAACTACATGGTAATATGGCATCAAAAATTTTTTTTGATCAGCACCTAGTTGTTATACATCGTCATGGCGCTTGAAGAAGATGGGCCTGGGTCCAGGCCTGGGTCTGTTCCTTATCCAAGGATCCAAGAGATGGTCTTAGGCAGCTTGGTACATTTTTTTTTAAAGAGTACATTTACTCGCTTGTTTGTCTGTGTGTGCATGCACTTGAGCCAGTCGGTTCCGCCCACTGCACCGCGTTGGTCCTAGAGATCGAACTCAAGTCATCCATTAGGCTTGGTGGCATGTGCCTGAACTTACTGAACTATCTGCTGCCTCCCGAGTGACTTTTGTGTCTTTGGAGCCTGGCACGCCATGGGCACTCTGCAAATAGCTCTTGGTGGGAATCAAAGTAACAGAGCCTTCAGGGAAGGAAACTGGAGGGAGGGGGGAGTAAGGGAAGGAGCCTGGCTCCTGCTGCTCTGGGTGCGTGGTAATTGGTGGGTGAAATAGTTCCTTCATGACCTTTGACTCCATCCCTAAGATACATCTCCCTGTGGACCCTCGGAATGGCTCCTGTCATTGTCACCAGTAATTTCAAATCTGTTTCTCCTCTCCTGTCCTCCCATTCAGTGGCAAGCTGAAGAGGTGGTGACCGAAGCCCAGCTGGAGGGACACCGCTCCATGAACCCATGTCCCTTGTATGACAAGCAGACAGGGACCCTCTTCCTTTTCTTCATTGCCATCCCGGGGCAGGTATCAGAGCACCAGCAGCTCAAGACCAGGGTTAATGTCACGCGGCTATGCCAGGTCACCAGCACTAACAATGGGAGGACCTGGAGCACCATCCAAGACCTCACAGATAGCACCATTGGTCACTCCCACCAGGACTGGGCCACATTTGCTGTGGGTCCTGGGCACTGTCTGCAGCTGCAAGACACAACTGGGAGCCTGCTGGTGCCTGCTTATGCCTACCGGAAGCTGCCTCCTACCGAGACTCCTGTACCCTCTGCCTTCTGCTTCATCAGCTATGACCATGGTCACACATGGGAGCTAGGCAACTTTGTGTGCAACAACTCACTGGAGTGCCAGGTAGCTGAGGTCTGGGCTGGAACTCAGAGGGTAGTGTATCTCAATGCTAGGACCTTCCTGGGAGCCAGGGTCCAGGCACAGAGTCCTAATGGTGGCCTGGATTTCCAGGACAACCGGGCAGTGAGTAAGCTTGTAGAGCCACCCTCAGGCTGCCATGGAAGTGTGATTGCCTTCCCCAACCCCAGCTCTGGGATAGATGCCTCAGACACATGGCTGCTCTATACCCATCCTACTGACTCCAGTCAGAGGACCAACCTAGGTGTGTACCTCAACCAGAGGCCACTGGATCCCGAAGCCTGGTCAGAGCCCACCCTGCTGGCCATGGGCAACTGTGCCTACTCAGACTTGCAGAATATGGGGCCTGGTCCTGATGGCTCCCCACAGTTTGGGTGTCTGTATGAATCAGATAACTATGATGAGATCATTTTCCTCTTGTTCACCCTGAAACAAGCTTTCCCAGAAGTGTTTGGTGCCCAGTGATCTCGTTGCATGTGGCCCAAAGGGCTCCCTCTTCTTCAAAACACCCATCCCTCCTTTCTTTCAGCATCCTCTGGACTTTTGAGTCTGGCTCTCATATCCCTTCCTTGGGAGTATGCAGACAGTTTAGTTCCTTGGTTCTTTGCAGCCTTTGTTGTTCCAGCATCTTCAGTGGGTTCTATTTTCAACCCGGAAATCAAAGGAGCCTGGCTTTCCTAAGCCCAGGGAAGCTGGAGACAGTATACACAGAGGCTGTCATTCATGTTTGTTGCCACTATGCTAGCTTAGCCTGCCTGCTTCCCTGTTCCTAGGTTTTGGGTAAATCTTAATAAATTACCCAACCCAGCTCAATTCTTTCTTGAAAAAATGTTCACAGAGTCCCCAGGGAAAGGCTGAGGCAAAGAAATGAATTAGCAGAGACTTCAGTGTGTGTGTGTGTGTGTGTGTGTGTGTGTGTGTGTCCCCTTACCAATGCTTTAGAGTAGACAGCATCAGAACACTTGATTGACCAGCTAAGTTGTTGTATTAATCTCTGAGGGTTGTTAAAACAAACTACCTCCAGCTTGGAGGTAGGAAATAACAGTTCTGCAATCCCCAAACCTGCAAGCCATTTTTCTGAGTGGCTCTGGGACAGGGTCCCCTCTTGCCTCCTCTACATTCTGGTGGCTTCCAGCGGTTCCTGCCATTCTTCAGCTTATGGCTGCATCACTCCTCCCTTCGACTCTGTCTTCACATGGCTGCCTCCTCCTGTTCTCCCCTCTGTCACTCAAGACAAATGCTGGTGGGTTTAGAGTCCACCAGATGATCCATGATGAGCTCATTCCCAATATCCTTCATCGAGTCTGCAAAGACACTTTTCCTACATCAAGTTATACCTACAGAGGATGGGCACACAGGCCTTTCTCTTCTGCATCGACACAGACCAGACACAGACCAGGGCTCCGCCCAAGTTCCAGCCCCCTCCAGAGGGCCAGCTGAGATTGGCAGAATTGCTTACCTGTCCTATCAATGCATCCCTTGCCCCCCAAACTCCCGATAAATACACACCCAAACCCTTGTAATAAATTGAATTTAGCCCCCACTGAGTGGCGCTTCTGGAAGTTCTTGTATTCCGTCTACTCTTAAGGTTCCCTCCACCCAAGACCCGCTGAAGGTGTCCTATCCACGGCCCGGCCCCTCCTGTGGCCCCTCCTGTGCTTCCTTCCTGCTGATCAGATTACCGGTAACTGGTCACACAAATGGTACCCCGATTACCTTGGGTGAGAGGGAAGTGAGGCCCTAAACGGACTGAGGAAGAGAGAAACCTACAACCAGAGGTGTGTGTTTCCTTAGAGGAGGGCAGCAGAGCCTCCTGGAATGCTGCCTTTCCTTGTGAGGTCTTAATCCAGCCAGCTAGAGGGAAAGCTGGGTCCCTCTGTTTCTGGGATTCCCATCTGATATCTTACAAAGCATTCAGAGTAGGGAGGATAAGACCTGGACTGAGCTCAGGAGATGGAGGGCTTGGAATGAAGTCAGGCTGTGGCCATGGAGATGATGAGGGTAGATGATCCCACATTATACTGTCCAAATCCAGATACTCTGAGAGTGCAGGGGGTTCTAATCACTGTTACACCAGGCAACAGATATTACCAAGACTATCCTCAACAAGCTGGGAGAGTTGGGGGAGCCACAGCTGGGGAGCTTTTCAACAGTTCTGATGCCAGGGTCTCGCCTAGTCCAGCTGATTCAGAATCTGTGGCTCTGAGGCCCAGGGAGGGTTATTTCATCAAAATCATGTTATTCTACTGAACACAAAGATTGAAAATCATGAACATATGTATTCCTTCTACTTTTAAATACAAACGCCTAAATCTTCTAGTTTGAATGTTTTAATTGGTTTGGTTAAAGCTGAACTTATCCATTCACCAAAGACAGTATTAAGAGAGTGAAAACAAAAGCTATCAACAGAGATATTTATGACACACAATCTGGCAGAGTACCCCTGTCTATGAGACAGAAACCAATAAGAAAACCAACCAGTCCAATAAAAATGGGTAAATGCCTTGAACAGACTCTTTCCCAAAGGGTACATCCTAAAGGTTGCTAAATACATGGGGAAACACTCACTACCCCATTAGTCCTTGGGGTAATGCAGATTAAAACCTAGCCACAAAAACGATTAAGATTTTAAAAATCAAAAGCAGCAAGGATTGGCAGGGATCTAGAGCCATTGGGACCCCTATACATTTTTGGAAGCTGGTACAAGCACTTTGGAAATTTGTTTGGTAGGAGTCCCTAAAGCTCCACATGCCAATCTGTGATGCCATAATCCCAACTCTGAAACGAACATCCGAGAGAAATGGTGGCCTGAATCCACTAAAGGTGGGATGTTGGTCTATAGCAGAGAAACAGTCAACCCAGAAGTAATGCAAGTAATGCACGTGTCAGAGATTGAACAGACAACTGGTATACCAAACAACAACCAAGGAATGAGCCGGTACTTCACTGTGTGGCGTGGGTAACTTCCTCACAGTGGAAGCCAGCACAGCACACACTTGACAAGAGAGTGCCAACTTTACTATTCCCATGAAGGAGACAGGCAGAGAAACAAATCTACAATATGTCAGTTAGGAGACTGCCTAATTCTGATGGGGGAGCCATCACCTGGAAGAGAGGACAAGGGAGAATTCTGGGTGCCGGAAATGCTGTTGCTTCACCTGTAGTTAGTTGGGTGGGCGGTTCCACAGCTGGCTTCTGTGAGCTGTGCGCATCCAGGTTGCATAGCTGACCTAACAAAAAAGAAGCTGAAGAGAACAAATTAACTTTGACAGTGACATATTATACTGGATTTTAAAACTCTGGAATGGAATTTAATTTTTTGGAAGAATTTTAGATTTTTAGAAAAGTTACAAAGACAGAGCAGAGTGTTCTTGTGTACAGTGCACTCGGTTTCTCTCAAGCTGAAATCTTACATAACTGAGGCACGTTTGTCAAACTGAGACATTCCTACTGGTGTGAGACTAGTAACTCGACTCTGGACTCTATTCTGATTTCACCAGTTTTTCCCTGAACGTTATTTTCACTAGCTCCAGCATCCAAATCAGGATGTATTCAGCACATTTAGTGGTAGAGTTTTTACTTTAACAAATTTATGTCCTTGGAGATTTTATGTATATTGGTCCAGCAGGCCCTGCCCTCCCATATCTTCCCCTAAAAACACTTCTTAAACAAATAAATGAGTTAAAAATAAGCAAATGCAAAGAATGTGTGCTTCCAGCCCAGAATATAGGTGTGCAAATGTCAAGAGTACATTGGCCTGTGGAGCTCAAGAAAGTGGACTCTAATCAGTGACACCAGCACTCCTGTGCAGCTTATGCCACATTGTTGGGGGATTGCTGGCCAATCTTGAATATAGTGCTCCTGGTGTGTATGTGTGTGTGTGTGTGTGTGTGTGTCTACATACCAGAGAAGTGGGGAGTGAATACACATGAGTTACTAGTGCATATTCGTCCCCTGGTTCAAATTTGAGAACGATTCAACATCTGTCTGGTAACCCAATAACCAGGTTGCAGAAGCAGCAGGAACCAACACATGTGCATCAGCACAGACCATTGGTAGCTAGAGCTCCAGGTTCAGGGGGCTCTTGACCACCTCAATTCTGAGCAGCTACATCTAAGAATTCCCTCTCTTAGACACCATCTTCAATATTACTCTCTGGTGATGTGTCCAGGTCGGGTGGAAGGCACTGAGAGAGGCTCTCTGAGCTGGAGAGGGGACCGTCAGCAGGAGCATCTGCCCCTGGGGGATGAGGCACCCATTCTGGGTGCTGTCCACACGTAGTCATCAGAAATGGTCTATGCTGCCTTACATGGCAAATGGGACTTGGCAAACATGACTCAGTTTATCTGGATATGGGGAGATTATCTTAGATTAGCCAGGTGGGACACCATACAACCATGTCCATGTGAGAGGTAGACAGAGGGACATTCTGTAGAGGAGATAGCAATAGGATCCCCAAAGCAAGGTACCATACCACTTTTGAGGATGGGGAAGTGGCCAGAGCTCAGGAAGTCTGAGAGTGTGGTGCTGGGATTGGAAAGGCAGGGAGGACTCTGCCCAAAGCCTCAGGGGAGCCGGGCGCTGTAGGCACCTGAACACTAGCCCAGAGACCTGACATTGGACTTCTGTCCTTCAGAACTGTGAGGGAAAAAAATTCGCTGCTTTACAGAAATATAACAGCTGTGTGGAGGCTGTGGTACCTGAGCTGACATAAAGCTATGGCTTTCTTGGCCTGTGGAACTCAAGAAAGTGGGCTCTAATCAGTGACACCAGCACTGAGTGAAATTTGTTAAGACGGGAAATGAAAAGATTACAAGTCCTGTTTTGGTGAGATGTATCTTAGCCGTATCAGATTCTGTGTAAGAGTTTTAATTATTCCAAAGGTACATGTGCATTCATATGTGTGTTTACATGCATGCACATAGAGTCATGCACGTATACAGGTGACACACAGACACATGCATATACAGGTGTGTACACAGAAACACACATGTCACATGTATAATTATGTGTGCATGCATGTACTCACAGGTACACAGATGTATACATACAAACATAGGTATACAAATATAGACACGTACAGACATGCACAAATATGCACAATGAATTGCACACATGCAGTCACACATACAAATACAATGCATGCACACGTGCAGTTATGTGTTCATACTTGCACAATCATGAAAAGAGTTTCTGCTCTTGGATTCTCTTCCCACAGAGACCAGCTTCTCATGTCAGTTTATGTCATGAAGGACCATATTCCCTAAGCAGGTCTTCTGCCTGGACGCTTGTGCCAGGTCCCTTCCTGATGAAGACTTTCCTCTTCATTGAAAACATTGAGGAGGTGTATGGTGAGAAAGAGTCTGAAGTCAAGAAGTTGCCAGTGAAAAGCATGGCAGAGAAGCCAATTGCAACATTTCCAGGGTGGTCACCTTGAAGTTGCCCAGCCTGGCCCAGCAAGAAAAGATGAAGGGTGGTCTTCTCAACACAGCAATGCTAGTAAGAAGAATCTGCCTCTCCCAGGTGAGCAGGACTAACTCCATCAACATGGCTGCCACGAAGAATGATTCTGAGAGATAAAGCCATAGCAACGAGAAAAGTTAGCTCTTTAGAGAGGGTCGTGACCCTGAGGCCTGTTATGTCTGTCTGATTTACTCATTTGGCAGGTAGGTAAGATACTATGGTAGTTTGAATGAGAATGTCCCTCATAAGGCTCGTATATTTGCATGCTTGGCCCCCAATTGGTAAAGTTCTTGTTGGGGGAGGTGTGGCCATGTTGGAGGAAGTGGATCACTAGAGGTAGGTTTGAGGTTTCAAAAGCCCACAGCAGGCCCACCAAGTTTAACTCTCTCTGCCTGCCTGCCTTCGGATATAAAGCGCTCAGCTACTGCTCTGGTACCATGCAGGCCACCATGCTCCCTGCCATGACGATGATGGACTAAGCCACTGAAACTGTGGGCAAGCCCTCAATTAAATGCTTTTATTTTGAAGAGTTGTCTTGGTCATGATGTCTCTTGACAGCAACAGAACACTGACTAGGACAGATGGGGTCTGATGACTTCCTCCAGATCACATAGTTAGGGGCAGGGCCAGGAAAGCAGCTGGGTTTGGGAATCCTAGACCCATACCTCTGCATCTGTCTGAACACCATCGCTGTCTGAACATCCATAAAGTACAAGGGTTCTTCAGGTTCTGAGGTATAGGGTCCTGCTTGGCCTCCCTCTGGAGCCTGTGGGCACTGAACTCTGTCCCTGCCTTTCCCTCATCTCCTTACCCGATGAAGGAGAGCTAGCAACTGCCGTCAGCCACTCTGCACATTCACCAGCCCAGATGCCTGGACTCAAGAGTGTGAGGCTCTGAGATACGAGATACAGATTCGCCTTCCCTCACTGACAGCCTAAGAAGGTGGCAACACTCACAGAGCCAGGCAGATCTGGGAGCACACCGCCACCCGCATCGCATCTCACCCGCAGCGAGTGAGGAAGAGAGGGAAGGATCCAGCATTCAAATGTGCTGCTCACAGAAGAGGTGCAAATGCTGACTGTACTTTTGGCAAGGTGCTGCTTTTCCAAAATGCCATTTTTTTTTTTGTACTGCTTTTAGAGAGGCTTTGAAGCAATAGGTGCCAAATGTTTGAAGATAAAAAGATCCAGGGGGAAAAAAATATATCCCACTGGCCATATTTTCTTCTGGCTTTTAACCTGATAACTTCCCCCTTTCTCCCAAACTTGATCACATTTCAAATCATGTTTTCCTTCTTTTCCAGCCTGATGTGTAGTGAGTGTGCCCTCCTAAAGACAGTAAGAACAACAGACCCAGCATGGATTACTTAACCACCCCCTTTTCTGTTAGATGCCGGGGCCACCCCTTTTTTTTGTTATAAATGACACTGGAGGGAACATCTTTGAGGACACATCTTGTTCTTTATTGGGGGTTGTTCCTGTAAATCAGCCCCTCTAACAGGAATTATTGAGTCAAGATAAACATCCCAAAGCTCCCGAAACACGTTCACTAAGAGGAACACAACTCCTGATCTAGAACTAAAATGTCACACAGTAGCCTTGCAAACCTTCAAATACTGAGTTTCCTGAAATAAGGACACCTCCATTCATTGTTGCTGAAGTCATAAATCACAGTCCCTATTTTCTTCCCGGTGCGGTGGATAATCCAGGTAAAATACCTAAAGTGGACAAACACAGAATGTTCAGCTGCTACCCTTCCTCCCTTCCTTCGCACCGGAAAGTTGTGGGTGGGATAGTCGGGGCCTCCGCCGGAGCTCCAGGTCAGAAGACACCCTGGCAGCTGCCCCACCCGCCTCATACTGCTTCCTTACAAGAGGGTTTTCCTTTTTTTCTAAATCTTCCAGGGATGTTCTGACTGGAACTGGATGTTCAGACTGGTTTTGACTGGATTCTGATGTGCTGGCTTCTCAGGCCTTTTTCTCCTTGAATCCAATCAGACGCGCGTTGCAAACTTGCATGTTTTGTACTGTATGAAGGAAAAATGTCTGAGGACTGCCACATACCAGGTTTCAGGCCTTTGTGGTCCATGATCCTCCTAACAACCTGCTGTCAGTGGCCACTGCCATCACCCCACGTTACCAAGGGAGAGACTAAGACAGGAGGAGTGGCCTCTTGCTCGGACCTCACAGGCTGATGAGAGGCCAGGTCAGACACCTATCTTTTTCTAATCTAGTCACGGAGGAACAGGACAAGGGCCTGGGGAAGGTTGGTCCTTAGGTAAGTATCATAGTACATAACAAGAAGGCCCTAAGAAATCCCAGCATGCTCTAGGAGGGACAGATTGTTCCCTGATGTGTCTCTAAAGGCAGGCTCTCAAACAATACCTGCTGAATGCACAATCAAGGAGACACACAAGGTTCTGACTTGGTCCCGGAATACAGAGGGGATATGGCAGTGGAAGAGCAGAAGAGTGGGGTCAGGAGGGTGTGGCCAGGGGCCAGGGGAGCTTGGTATGATGAGCGGGAAGCTGGCATTGTATCCCAGGACAGAGCAAAACAGACAAGGGTTGGATTTGGCAGACTCAAAAGTCAGAAAGACAGTCCTGGTGACATGTGAAGAGACGGCAATGGGGGAAGATGCCCAGGGAAGGTCCTCTTGGAATAGCACAGGGACAGCGATGCAAGGACAGATGGAGGCAAGGCCTGAGGGAAGCGAATCCCAAGGCATTCTAGAAGCTCCATTGGATGTGGGTGGCGGGAAGAGGTGGGATGAGGATGTCACCCTTCGGCTTGGAAGAAGCCGCAATCTGGATAGGTGATGCATGTGGAGGAACAGGCTTTTGCGTAAAGATGGGAGATTTCACACGAGTAGGGTGTAAATGCCTCTGGGATTATCCACACAGGCAGCAAGTGGTGTGGGTGGGAGCCCAGAATGAGGTCGGGCTAGGAACACAGATTTGCACGCTACAGGTTAAGAAGGTATGGAGGGCGGGGGGTGGACTAGACAAAAGAAAAACCCAGAAGCAACAGCTAGGAAACTTCCTACACAAGATCAGGGAGAAGATCATGATCACAGAGAAACACAACACTGGAGGAGCCTAGAGGATTGTGGGAGAGAACAAGAAGCTTGCAGAGTCCCTGGCTAGGCTGTGCCAGAGAGGGTGAGAAGGGGGCTTCAAGAAGTTGGAGAAGGTTTTGGTTAGATCAGAGGAGAAGACAGCTCCTGGTAGGAGGTGATGACACCATACTACCGAGTGAGGACAAGCAGATCAAAAGGGTCTCCAGTTACTCTAAGAGACAGGGTGACAGCAAGGCAAAAAGCTATGGTTCTTAGTCTGGCTGTTGACCTCGGGCTCGCCCCTATGGGTTTTTATTTGACCGGTCTGGCCAGATGCCTTCCATATTTATTGCTAAAGCCAAGACCCTGTGCCAAGGAAGGGTCTTAATTCTTAGTTTTCAGGA
This sequence comes from Cricetomys ansorgei, assembly GCA_026225945.1. Taxonomy (NCBI): domain Eukaryota; kingdom Metazoa; phylum Chordata; class Mammalia; order Rodentia; family Nesomyidae; genus Cricetomys; species Cricetomys ansorgei. Next base: position 23,735,958 of record JAMJFZ010001796.1, read on the forward strand.
TACAAAACATCTTATACTCATTCAAAAGGGGATGAGCATGTTGAGGAGGAGAGGAGAAAAGCCAGGAGCGTGAGAGCTTTGGGAACCAGTCCCAACTTGGTGATGAGGGTACCTTGGAGAAACAGAGCATGTGGGGATGGGGGACTGGGGGCAGATGTGGATGCAGAGGAGAGTGGCCTGGGAGACTGGCTGTTCTTTGTGGGCAGCAAAGTGAGAAGTGTAAAGGTCTGCTGGTTCTGGAAGTGAGCTGGCTAGAGGAGAAGGAAGACTCAAGATAGGGAAGGGAGGGCTTTGGTGCTCCCCAGAGGTCTAGAAGTGGATGGGGCTCAGCAGAAGTCAGCTGTTTCTCTGGAGCGGTCTATATTTGATATGGGGAGCCTGGCTAGAATATCTCAGGACAGGGATGGCAGAAAGGGACTGTGAGGAAGTCCAGGTCCTGGGTCGCAGGTGGGGCTGTGGACACTGTGAGGGAGAGTGAGTGTATAGGAATGAGGACTGCAAGACTGTGGGGGTGGAGCAGAGAACGGGGCCAACAGAGACTGGGGGCTGGCCAGAGGAATGGAGCAAGATTTGGAAGCCATGACTTTGCTTGCCTGTGTTCCCAAGGCTATAGAGGTACTATGGGTAGAGCTGGCAGAAGATTCAGGGCTCAGGTACAGAGTAAAGGAGACTCCTGTCTAGTCTCTGGAAGGGAACGAAATAAAGAAGAGAGGCTTAAGTGGTTTCCTAAGTCTTTGAAGCCACAGGATATAATAGTCTGAGTTTCAGAGCTTTGGGAGCTTCCAGACAGAGAGGACTCTGGGAGAATAAAGACTTCCAAGCTGAGGAATCAGAGGCTAGCACCCAAGTCCTGCTTATCTAATTCAAGGTCTACGACACCCAGTCCAGTCCTGCAGTTGTCAGATGCGAGCTGGGAGCTCCAGTCTGCTGCTAATTTTCAGACTGGTTATCTAATCTCTCTGGTTCTCACTTTCTCATGAAGACAGAGGTTATATCTACATGGCCTGGATGAGGTAACTCAGACACAAATTTTAGTTCAGAGGAGGAGAGAGCTGTTGCTACAATCCAGGTATTTTTTATGGGGCTGTGGAGACGGGGCATTTAAGTGGCAACAAAAGCCAAATGAGGTCATAAAGCTGGAGTCCTAACCTGGTAGGCTTGGTGGGTTGAAAGAAAAGGATGGAAGCCACGTGGGGACAGATTGAGGAGGGAACTGCCTGCTAGCCAGGGCGATAGCCCTCACCAGCACCGGTCAGGCCAGCACCTTGACTGTGCATGTCCACCCTTGAGAATGGCAAGGAATAACTGCCCATTGCTGAGTTGTTGAAGTCACTGTCCACGATATTTCTGTCATGGAGACTGAGCTGACTAAGACAAGTGCCCACAATGTGTCAGTGTGGGGGTGAGAGGAGCACATGGCAGGGAAAGTGCTCCGGGGGCGTGGCATGCTCTAGGCTCGGGGGAGGGGCAGAGAAGATGCTCAGCATTCAGCAGGTGTCAGACATGCTTATACTCCAGGGTGAGGCAGTAGCACACCCAACCAGAGTGGAGAGGCATCTCAGAAATGTTTTTTGAGAAGTTTGGAGCTGCCAATAAACTAGCCGGGGTATAACCCCGGATACTCAAAAAGTCTGCTGAGGATGTGGCAGGTGGCATGGGAGGAAGAAGATTCTGGAACCCACAGGGAGGGTTTCTGGCAGATCAGTTAAGGTAGCTGCTGGCTGAGGAGGCAAAGAGGAAGAGGTAAAAACTCTGAAACTGGAAGCAGCTGACACGTAATCGCCACGGAAAGCGGGTAGCTGTTGGCAGAAAAGGCGTTTAGGAAGCGCTGCAACGGGCCCTGCCAAGGGAGGCTGTCATGATTCACACTTGGGAAGTGCTGGAGAGCAGAACAGAGGTTGGAGGAGGTGCGGGCCAGGCGTGGATGGCTGCAGCTGCCGCCTAGCCTGGTAGCCTGGCAACCGTGGTGAGCTGACCCCTCTGGCCAGACTTGACTCAGGGAACGGAGTCCTGGGGTGGGAGAATGGATGTCTTAGGAATCTGCCACCAGACTGAGCCTCTTCAGAACAGTTTTCCTGGGTGGCATTCCAAATCCATTTCCTGGTCCCTTTTTGTTTAATATTGTTCTATGAATATTACCTTGTGTCCCTAGGAGTCCTGAGATGAGCTCTATTGTGGATACAGCGCTTTCTTCCTCAATTTTTCTCCAAGTTGATCCCACCCAGATCTCCTTGTCACTGCACGGTCTGTCAGCCTCGGGGAGCTGCTCACAGCCAGGCTTCCCGTTCAAGCATGTCGTGGAGCAGTTATAGGCGCCATGAGTCCTTAGTCCTCTTAGGAAATGGCCTCCATTCCTGTTGGTGACTTTATTTGAAAAGTGACCTGCTGGACTAGAATAACACCTAAGTGCTATTCAGGCATGGAGGCCAGAGTTCAAAGCGCCCCCTGGTGGTGGGAGTCACAAGGTTCAGACCTTAACCTAGGGCTTTAGAAGTTGAAGGTCAAGTGTTCTTTCAAAGCAGGGTTGTTAACCAGTGGTGGTGCTCACTGGTGCTGGCTAGCCATGCTTCACAAAACCTCTCACCCATCGGCAGAGATGTCTTCTCACTTTACTGAGATACAGTGTGAGATTTGGATGGGTTTAAATGTTACAAAGCTGGGCTTCAGACTCTGGCCCTGCTCCTGGGTATAATTCTGGATCTGATTTGTACTGCTGCAGTTGAGTTTTCTTAGGTGCAGAGGGGAGATAGGGCAAACTGATACCCCCATTATCCCATACTAAAGGCAAACCAGTTCCAGGAAGCCGGCCTAGTGTTCTAAGACCAGTTGCAATGAACTCTGCAAGCTTGAAGGAAACCCCTGTCTGCAGAAGCCTGCTAGGACTTGCAGAGACCACCCTGAGGATGTGGTCCTGTAGCTGAAACAGAAATGGAACTGGAAAGGGAGATAGGCCAGCAGAACACGGTTCCCTGACTGAGGCAAATTAGAGGGGGTGCGGGTGTTGGGAGGGACAGAGAGAAGATTGGATGGAGAGAGAGGAGGGCTAAGGGAGTGGATAGACAGGAAAGAGAGACGGGGGCAGATGTGAGGGAGCCGTTCCAGCTCACAACCAGGGTGCCATCTCCTCATGAGTGCTCTTGGCCTTTGACCCGGAAGAAGCTAATGCAGTTCTGTGATGCAAGAGAGGCCCCATGGACCTAGAAGTCATAGCCTGCTGCGTGTGTCAGCTGTGTGATGTACCCTGATACTCTGAGGGTCACAACAACAAAAAAATGATACAAGATTAAATCGGGCACGAGAGAAAATGATGTCATCAAGACGCTGGCTCACTGTAGTACAGTAACACCTTTTTAAAAGTGGGGTGCAACATAAAATAATGGTTAAAAAGTATAGTGTGGTAAATACTAAGATAGTAACATAGCTGTTTATTATCACTCAAAATATTTTTATCATTATACAATTTCTGTTACACACCAGTAATACCAGTATTCAAGAAGCTGAGGCAGGAGGATCCCATGCTTGAGGCCACCCTGATCTACATAGCCAGACCTTGTCTCAAAAAAGTCAAATAAATAAACAGATATGTTACTCTGGGCATAACTGCATTGCTCTGTTTTTATACAGCCCGCTGTGCAGTGAGTTTGTCACCATCAGCCTGTGGGGATGTCCAAGGGCTAATAGTGAGTCAAAGCTCTCCTTGACTCTGGATTATCTCATCCTGAGAGCGATAGGAGTTTGGGTGCTCCTCACTTCTTAGCCCTGACCAGAAGCCAGCTAAATCATCAGATATGAACCTTCACTGAAGCAAACACGCTTGTCTGCCCCGCAGGCTAGAAGACACAGACTCAAACCCCACACGCAGGCGACGCCACTCCCAATGTAGGATTCCTAACCAATGGGCATTCTCGGGGTCACCAACTCCTCCTCTGCTTGTGTCCCTATATACGCATCCTACACCCTGCATTAAAAAGGAGACGCCCCCTGATGCACGTCCCGAGCTCTTGTGTACTCGTTCGACTCATGGAGGTCCACCAAAGACAAGGTTAGGATGCTGTAGGCCCACGGCCCAGCACCACCCCCACCGTGTCCCCACATCCCTCAGCCTGGAGCTGGCCGAGGGCAACCGCCATACTCCTGTGGCTGGGACACAGGCATGGCGGGAGGATTCCACTCACAGCTACACGGCCTGACCCCAGCGAAGCAAGTGATGCACCGCCCTGTGTCATCAGGGTGCTATGACATCACTAGCAATCAGACATGTTTAGCTCCATTATCCCGTTAGAAGACCCCTGATGACAGGGCATCACCAGTGACATTGTCCCACATGTACAACCATGCACCACATAAGGGTACTTCAGCAGCTGAAGAATTGCAGGCAATCTGCGTGAGCTGCCTGTGGAGGAAGACCACTCACTAGGTGAAGCTTCCCTGCTCTGGGACAGATGTGTGAAAAGACTTTTCATCCCTAAGAGGCCAAGTCGATGTCAAATCTAGAGGTTTTTAAAGACAGGAAAGATGGCTCGTTTGGGGTCACGTGGCAAGTTACAAGTTGATCCCTCGGAGTTCTGGCCAGACGAGTGCCTCAGAGCACTCCAGTTCATTAATAAGCACACACTGTCGGCGTCCTACAGGAGTGTAAGGCATCCCACGTGACGCAGCTTCTCTGTCAAGATGCCTCACCACTTGGCAAGCCAGAGAGGTGGAGAAGGACAGGCTGGCAAACACCACACCTTTCAGGGTTTGTTTATTATGGTAAACATCCCTCCTTTTACTGGAGAATCCCAACCCAATATTTAAGTGGCGGTCAGCCTTCTGCTGTGGTTTGGAATGTCCTCCACAGGCTCACTTACTCCCCTGTTGGCGGTGCTGTTTTGACAGCTTCTGGGAATTGACTTGGAGATGTGGAGCCAATGGGTTGCATATCAGCCCTTTATGGCAAACTCTCTGCTTCTTCATCCACCAAGATGTTGCAAACAGTACAGCCTTATACCCTCACCCCTGCCTTCCCCACCACAATATACTGTACTCCCTCTAACTGTGAGCTGAAATAAACCCTGCATCCTCAAAGTGCTCCTGTTGGATATTCTGTCACGATGGCGAGATGGACTTCTTTGATCCAGCCAATGACCAGCTTTTAAGTCCTGCTCCCTGGGCAGAGCACAGCCCAAGCTACAGTTGAAGATGATGCTGTCAATGCTGTGACACAATTCTCGGCTTGCAACATCTATGATCACATCCAGAACTTTGCTCAGGCTTGAGGTGATGTCACCAAGAACTATATGGATGGCATCTAGAAGCCACTTGAGAGCATCACCCACGACCTCAAAGGTCAAGATAACAAGGTTGCAAAACTCATCAGGGCTAAGGCTGAGGAGGTGGACACCTATTGCAGGAAGTGGATGAAGCTGGCTCCAAGGAGCTCCTGCAGGTGTTTCTGAGCAGGCAACCAAAGACAGCCCCTGCTCCACAGCCAGAGGAGAGGAAGCAAGAGAAAAGGAGCTATAGGAAAAGAGCCATCAGGCCATCCACAGTGAATGGCTTAGTGGAATTCTCCAGAACCCAACACTGAAATGTTTGCACTCACACACATGAATGTTCACGGTGCCCTATCTGCTAGCAAGCAAATCCATCATGAGAGCAGAAGAATCAGGCAAGCACCATGAATGTGCCTCTGGAAAGAGTGGCCCTGCTTGTGTCTGCTAGGGAGGATGCAGGCCTTGCCATTGAGAAGACATGAGAGCCTTGCTGTCACTCAGTCTCCTGAAGGCCTGGCATCGGGGACAAGATGTGGAGGTTGATAAGAGCAACATTAATGATTCTCACCCTATATAGTCCTAAGCTAATGTGTTCATTCTTACCTGGTTTTTTTGAAAAAGAAATTTAAGTAAAAAACACAATTTCTGAAATAGAGGCATAGAGAGTAATTCTGTGTTGTCATACAATGTGTTTGTTTTTAAATTATGTTATTACAAAGTAAAAAAAGGTTTTAAAATCCATTTTAGACATACATTTTATGGTGTTAAAATAAAAGGCAAAAGAATGCATTGTTGAATAGAGACAGGAAGATTTAAGACCCTATTTTAAACTAGAGTGTCTGGGTGGGGTGTCTCAAGACTGTAATTCCAGCATTCAGGAAGCTGATGCTGGAGGATAGCCACAAATATAAGGCCAGCCTAGGCTACTTAGTGCATCTCTGTTTCCCAAAATGAACCAATCAAGCAATCAAGCAAATAAAAGAGTCTCCCTACCCCCATTCCTAAGACGACATCTACTATACACACTTTTAAAACAACAGCTGGGAATGGTGTCATGCATCTGTAGTCTCAGTACTTGAGAGACTGATACCGAAAGATCCTCATGAGTTCAGGCCAGCCTGGGCACATAGTAGGTTCCAGGCCACTCTGAGTTACTTATTGAAGTTGTATGTTGCTGTGGTAGCTCAGGATGGAAGACACAGGGGCATTTTTCATAGATGCAAGCCATACCAGACCTCAACAAAGGGAACCACCATCATGGCCAGTGCTATACTCAATTGACAGTGGAACCCCAAGAGTCTGAGCTCAGGTGTTTTATTGATTCAGAACTCCTCAGGTGTTCTACTGGTAGCACATGCAGATCATGAGCAATCAAACATCCCTCACAGAAATCCAACACTTGCAAACAATGCAAAATGCCTTAGACAACCTCTCACCCAACAGTGCATAAAACTGTGCATACATAACTAAAAATAAACTCCTACAAGAATATATAGAGACCATGTCTCAATAAACAAACAAAATAAAATAAAGCACTATGGGGCTTTACCCTCCTTCCATATGTTAGAACAGAAAATGTCAGCTTCTGCTCAGGGACATCATAGCTCCTCAGACCTGAGCTAAGCCTGCCTCCCTCCCAACAGCCTACTAAGCCCCACTTAATAGAAAGTACCTGCACATGAACTCTACTTAAAAAACACATATACCTAGGTCTTCTTCCATAAAAGTCCTGGAAACCATCACATCCTAGAATTTTCTCTAGGCTTTCCACACTGCCAGGACCCTTCCCAAAGTTGGGACTCTTGCTTTGAATATCTGAAAAGTCACACACATGTACTCACCCATGCTCCTCTGCCGATGCTTCCTTTGGGAGACCCAGAAAGTTATCCCACAACAACCCCGGGTTCTATTGAGAAGGGTCCTGTGGAAATCCTGGAGAGGGGCTGATCATTAGGTAGGGCAGGCAGGAAGCTTCTTAGCCTCTTGAGGGATCGTGGGGGACTTGTAGGCCCATGGACAGTCAGTGGATAATTCAGGGAAAGGGAGGTGGAAGATGGCAGCTGCTCTCTCAAATGTTCTCCTGTGCTTCACATGAGCCAGCTGCATGGTCTCCTGCATGAAGAGGGTGGGAGCTGCTCCAGATTGGAGTGGATCATGAGATAGTACAGGAAGATGCCAGCAGGGGAGCCTGTGAGTAGAGAGACGGTGGGCAGACATCACCAGAGCCCACTGGTCTTAAAGACCTTAAAGAGCCCCACCCAGCAAGAGGGATTCAAAAGCATGGGCCAAAGTCTAGGCCATAGCAGGTTGTTGTAAGTGGTCTCCAATGGCCAGCATACACATACAATGAGGGAGGTTGTATGATCTAGTTGAAGAATCCATTGATGATGTCCAAATGTGCAAAAGTGTAGGTGGCAAAGATGCCAGTTATGCTACTGGTACCCAAGATGAGAAGTTCATTATTGGTGAAGTTCCAGATTACAGCCCATGGTGGTTCATTTCCACTGTCAGTGTGGTTGAATTTGGAATCGCCTGGGAGACACAGTCCCAAGCGTGTCTGTGAGAGGCTTTCCAAAAAGGTTGAAATGGGAATGGAAAACTCACCCCGAGTGTGTGACACCATCCCATAGACTGGAGTCCTGACATGAATGAAAAAGGGAAAAAGGAGGAAGGCAGGGGAACGCTCGTTGTTCTCTGCTTCCTGACTAAATGCAATGTGACCAGTCACCTCCTGCTCCTGCTACCATGCTTTCTGCATCAGCTGCCTCCCTCTTTGCTGTAACAAACACCTGGCAAAAGCAACTTACAGACAGACAGATGGATGGGTTTGTTTCAGCTCATATATGAGGGGATACAGTCAGTCCATCATGGCAGGGAAGGCGAGGCATAGAATGCAGCTCTGGCCATGCATGCAGGATGGAACCTCTGGTCACTATGTCCACAGAATGCAGAGAGGTGACTGCAAGTCTCCCCTTGTTTTCTCCTTTTCATTCTGTCCTGGGCCATAGTCCATGGAATGGCGACGCCCACATTCAGAGTGAGTCTTCCCTCCTGTGGTGGCTTGAATGAGAACGGTCCCTACAGGCTCATATGTTTGGATGCTTGGTCCCCAGTTAGTGGAACTGTTTGGGAAGGATTACAAAGTGTGGTCTTGTAGGAAGTGAGGCACTGGAGGTGAACTTTGAGGATTCTAAAGCCCATGTCAGGCCCAGACCTAGTCCCCTCTCCTCCCTGTTCATTGACTGTGGATCAGATATGAGCTCTCAGCTACTGTTCCAGCATCCCACTGCCTGCTGCCATGCTCCTCGCCTTAATGATCATGGGTTAACCCCCTGAAGCTGAAAGCAAGTCCCCAATTAAACACTTCCTTTTATAAGTTGCCTTAGTCAAGCTGTTTCGTCACAGCAAAAGAACAGTAACTAAGACACCTCTTCAGTTAGATCTCTCCCTCACAGACACTCCCAGAGTTTGTTCTCTAAATGTGTCAAAATCACATCCAGTTGACAATGGACATTAACCATTAACACCTTCCCTGCCATGATGCCCTCAAACCTTGAGACCAAACATGCAGGGTGGCAGCCCAGATGTGTAGCTATTCCATCTAGGTTTGTATAAGAACATTTCATGGTGTTCATGGAAGATAGACAATGCCTTTCTTAGAATATATTAATGTTCAGCAATGAATAATTGTATCAAAATTTAGTGTATATGGATTTAGTTGGCTTTTTTTCCCAGTGCTTTGTAATTGAATTCGGGGCCCCATACATGCTAGGGACTCAAACATTTTACCACTGTGCTACATTTTCAGCCCATATATGGATATACACATCTACCAACATATCTGTTAGATGAATAGATGATTGAAGGATGGATAGATAGACAGATGGATATTGGCTCTCCAGTAACTCAAGAGACAGGTAAGTCCGTGTCTGTCAGGCAAGAGTGGATGCTGAAGGCAGAATGTGAAGGTTCTCTACTGATGAGCCCCCCTCTTCTCTGGAGGATGTCAGTCTTTCTCTCTCTCAAGCCTTTGGATGGGGCCAACCACAGTTATCTATCCATATAAGAGATATACTGACAGATATGTAGATCCATGTTCTGGCTGAGAGTAGCTCAGTAGAGTGTAGTTGTTACGCTGCTGTTGCAGCTCACCAAGAGACACAGAGGTACATTTCATAACTGCAAACCCTGCCAGACCTCAGCAGAGGGAACCACCTTCACGGCCAGTGCCATACTCACAGTGGAACCTTGAGCGTCTCAGCTCAGGTGTTTTTATTGCTTCAGAACTCCTTAGGTGCTCTACTGATAGCATATGCAGATCATTACCAATCAACATCCCCCACAGAAATCCAACACATGCAGACAGTACAAAATGCCAAGGCCTATGCATTCCATTTTCCAACGGTGCATAAAAACACTTTAAATATAACTAAAAATAAACTTCCCCAACAGCAGAGTGCTTACCTAGAATGTGTGAGGCCCTAAGTTCTGCTCTCAGATCTGAGTAGATCCGTATATATTACATACTGATGCAGTGATGCACTGCTTAACAACTGTCCCTTCTCATCCTATGAAATCCATTCTGTCCTAGTGGAAGGACCCCTAGGCCGGTAGGTTGATAGTGTCCCCATTGAACCTGTCTTCTAGCTTTTTCCAATTATGTTGGACTCCCATGAAAAGACCAAGCCTATTCCTGTACTCTGCACTTCTGGGGCTTCAGACACAGAATCTGCTGCCTGGCACCAGCCCTGGAAGCTGGCTTTCCAACACAGCTCTCTCAGTAATTCCAAGAGCTCTAGAGATAGCTGAGTTCCCAAGTCAGAGGCCTTCAGACTGCCCTGTTGCTGTCACTAGCTTGACTTCCCAGAAAAATTCCAAGCCTCCCTCCCGTGCCCAGATACTGGCCACAGATAGCAGGGGTGCCCTAGCTGAGACTGGGACCATGTGAGTCTCAACCTTACTTCTCTCCCTCAAATACTATCCAAACCTCTGCCCCATTTGAGAGGTTAACAAATTACCCAAAAGAGCACAGAGACTCATACCAATAAAGTCATATTGGCTTCCAGAATGACCTGGGGAACAGGTCATTCCTCTGTGTGAGCCTAAGTACCAAGTGCAGTAGAGGTGTGTCAGGTGCCTTTTAACCTCTGTGACACTGCCAACATAACCCAGGCAGTGACCCCTCCCCTCTGGACACTCCCTTCTAGGGAGCCTTCTTCTCCAATAGCAGCTGGGAATCCGGATGCACAAAGCCCACAGCTCCTCCAGTCAGCATCCCTCCTGCCTCCCATCCCTGCTGCCTTGCTATATTCCCCAGGTTGATGTGAAGTCATGCTGGGTATGCAGTGAACATTTCTGGCACATTGGGCTGCTCTCCTGCATGGAAGTCTGGGCTGTAATCATCTTTGAAAGAGATCACCATAAAGAGTGGGGCAACTATAACCTAAAATGTTAAGAGACTGGATAATGTGTTGTCCTCCATTTATTTATAAAATTCAAAATTTATTTATAAAATTCAGAGCAATAAATTCAACATTACAAGAAAACAAAATCCCAGCACTTTGGAAATGGGGGCAGAAGGATAAGAGTTCAAAATAAGCCTCTGTCTTATAAAAGGATAATTATTTTATAAATTATTTTATAAAATTAATTATTATTATTTCCTTACATGTTCTAGTTAAGTTGGGCATTGTGATCACGAGCAGAGCAAAGGCACATCAGCAGGAGTCATTGGAAGCCATATTCCCAGGTGGCCTATGAGTGGACCAGCCAGCAATGTGGGAATGGGCATAGCTAGCAGAAAGGCATGGGAAATTAGGAAGCTACACGGTCTCAGATTCTGCAGAACTGTGGTTCTGTGAATGAGGCAGCTCCTACCCTCAGTGCTCAGTGGAAACACAGAATCAGCCAGGTCAGTGTACAGAACAATGCTAAGACATCAGGGCTGGTGTCTGGCCCTGTTTAGGGAAGTAAAACAGAGCATCATTAAGACTCTTCATCTGCGCACGTTAGACTTTGAAAATTTGTTGTTCCTTTCCTTTATCGCCATTATTCCTAGTAGCCACGGACTCCTCACTTCATCCCAGATAGTTCTGTGAACTTACGGCATATTAAAATTGAATTATTGATGCAGACAAAAGTCTACAAAAGACATAATCTCTACTCAGGCTCCACCTACCTTCAGAGCAACGTGGATGTGTGCAGGGATGCATGTGTGTAGAAAAGGAAGAAAAGAAGGGATGGGCCTTGAGAATCAGGGCAGCATAAATGTGCCATATGTATGTTATGTATACAGTGGGCAATCTTATTGAGTTCAAAGGTAGCCGGGTGTGTTAGAACACACCTTTACTCTCAGGAGACAGAGACAGGCAGGTCTCTGTGAATTCGAGGCCAGCCTGTTCTGCATAGCAACAACACCACACAGGTAATGGTAATGATCATCTAGGGGTAATGAAGGCTGAAGAAGTGGGATGTCATTAGTCAGACTATCTATTGCTGTGACAGAATATCTAGTATAACAAGAAGGGTCAGTTCATCACTGCGGCAGGTATGGGGGTGGCACAAAGCTGTCTGCATCGTGACAGTGGGCATGTGTTGGAGGAGCTTTTTAGGTTGAGAAGAGGGATACAGGGAGAGTCTAGGGCAGGAGAACCCTCAAGGGCACAGGCCCAGTGACCTACTCCTGCCAACCTTTCACCTCCTCTCAATGACTCAATAACATGCATTCATTAAGGAATTGATCTATCACTAAGTCAGAGTCCTTGTAGCCTGATTCTCTCTGGAAATGCCCTGGCAGACACTCCCAGAGATGTACTTTACTGATTTCCTGTGTGCTTCTTAGTCTAATACAGTTGGCAGCTAAGGTTAGCCACCAGAGGAGGGATGCTGAGATGTGCAAAGGGGACTTATCTGTCAGTGGAACAGTCCTGGATGTTGAGTTGGTCAAGACACAAAGGGACTCAGACTGTGTTGGATCTGGATCCTTGTGATGGGCTCCAGAGGCTCCGGGGATAAGGACAATGAAGCGGTTGGCAGAGGTGTTCAAGGAAGAAAGGAGAAGCGTTCAAGAATCATGTAGCGCATGTGGTGGACAAAGACCCCCTAAGAAGGAGTTGGATGAGGGGTTGTGATGATGAGAGGCCTCCATGATGGGCCCGTTACAGCATCCTCAGTGCCCAGATGGTTGGACAAAGGCAGGAAGTGAAAGTGACCTCCTGGGACCACTGTCCCCTTCCCTCTGGCTCAGGACCTGGCTGGAGAGGCCTCTGAACAAGAGGGTTCTCTACTCTCATGCTCAGATTTCTCACCAGATGTGCCCTGCAGGCCCCGAGGCTCCATGTGGACTGACATGAGCACAGCCCCCAGGCCCTCCACACGCTGAGCTCCATTCAGAATCACACCCTGCAGGTTAAAGAGGAGAAAACTGAGGCTGAGAGTGGTAAGGAGCTCAGCCAAGCTCCAGCGGGGGAGTCGCCTGGCTTGGGTCTGTTGTCGCATCTCACAAGACAAGGTTCCTGTGTCAAGTGAAGGACCACCGCTTCTGCCACAAGCCAACACTTTCCATTTCCCCTTGGTGGGCCAGGCCTGAGGAATGAGATCACTCCGCTCTGCGGTCCAAGGGATAGTGGCTACCTTAGAGTCTGCAGAACTCAGCTGTTACTAAATGCTGACCTTTGAGAGGTGAGCAAATGTGGCCGTGTCTAGCCACAGAGGGCGTGGCCTCACTGGCCATTTGGGCTGCTCAAGGCAGAACTCAAAAACAAATGTCATCCCAGTGGCCAGCTTGCCCCATGGGGACATTTAAGTCCCTCCATGAGCTTCCCCCCCCCCCACAACTCCATAGCAGAAGGCCAGAGGAGTCAGGCTCTGCAAGTGTCTGGACCAGAGATGCAGGACCAGAGTGCTGCCCATAGGGAATGGGTAGCCACAGAGTGAAACCCTGGCACAAGGCTGTCCCCAGACACTTGGAGTCCTCAGGAGGGTGGCAGCCAAGATTCTCCCAGCGCAGGAATAGCATATGTTTGGATCCCTGGGAGCATGCAGTGAGGAGAGGACAGGGTAAGACTATGCTCCCTCCATTTTGCTCTGTTATGGGCACAGGCCTTAGTTCAATTTGAGAAGCTCTGCTCCTTGGGTATTGTTCTAATTTCATTTCTGTTACTGGGATAAAGTACCCCAACAGAAAGAAACCTAGGGAAAATGGTTTGCTTTTGCTTACAATTCCAGGATATAGACCACCATTGTAGAGAAGTTACAGAGGAATCCTTATGGGGAGCTTAAAGCAGCTACTCGTATCATATTCACAGTCAAGAGCAGAGAGAAATAAATGTATGCATGCCACTTGTTCGCTTGTGCTCAGCTTAATTTCTCCACTCACACAGTTTAGAACTCACTGCCTAGGGAATAGTGCTGCCCACAGTAGGCTAGGTCTTCTGACATCAGTTAACTTCATTAAGACAGCCCCTCACAGACCTATATGCAGTCCAATCCAATGTAGACATTCCCTCATTGAGACTCTCTTCCCAGGTAATTCTAGGTTGTGTCAGGTTGACTACTAAACCTAACCATCGCAGGTATATTGGGGTGGTACAGAGAGCCCTTGTGGGTATTTGCAAAGGTTTCCAAGTGGGCTATTCCTTTGGCCCATCCACAAATGCTAGGCCACACTTTATGAAACCCTATGCTAAAAGCTCCTATGCCTTCCTCCATGCAGAACTCTGGCTGATAATGGAAGCTTCTGGAGGTTGAGACCCATTCAGGGAAATTGAGAGACAGTGAGTGAGAGGGTGGGGCAGGCAGCCAGTGGCTGGACTGGGTGGGAAGGTGGATGAGGTCCCCCCCCAACTTGGTTTCTATAATGAGGAAGTTCTCTGCAGCTCAGTTTCCTCTCCCTCGCCGAGCGCCCGAAACAGGAAATCAGTCAGTTAAGCTGGTAGTAGCAGCAGAGGCAACTTCTCAGAAGCAACAAGCAGCAGGTCTCAGCCTAGGGCCCCTGACTGCTCTGCTGGAGTGTCTGTCCTGGGAGTAGTTGCTGACCCAGCCCAGGAGGCCCATGCCTGCCATGGTCCCTGGGTGGAACCATGGCAACATCACCCGCTCCAAGGCAGAGGATCTACTTTCCAGGGCCGGCAAGGACGGGAGCTTCCTTGTGCGTGCCAGTGAGTCTATTCCCCGGGCCTACGCTCTCTGCGTGCTGTGAGTACCCCATCTTTCCCAATTGTCAGATTCAAGGAACCCTAAGGGGTGACTCCAAAGGGGACCCCCTGCAATGGGTTGAATTAGTCTCATGTCATAGGATGGTGGGACATGACTAGCACATGGTTACTGTATGGAGAGGCTAGAGGTGGGCAGCATGTCAGGCCCACTGGCTTTAGACTTTGGCTTTGGAGTTTAAGGAGTTATGTATGACAAGCTGTGCAGCGCTGTGGTTCTCCAAGTCATTCTGGGCCTGGCCCACACTGCAGCCCTCCGTGACCTGTGGCTCCCTTGGCAGGAGCCATGGGGTCCTCGCTCTGAGCCAGGGAGAAGCTTGGGCCTGTCTGGTGGATGGTGTTTTGGAAAGCCTCTTGATCAGAACAAGTGTCTCTCAGGGACCCAGGGAAGAGCAACAGTGGGAAGATGGATCCCTTCCTCCACCCAGCTACGGTCTTGGAGCTAGTTCTATTTGGGGAGCTGAGTCTGGAGTGCATTTAATCAGGAAAGGATTCCTCACCAAGAAGTTTTATTCCAGGCTTTGAGCATAGAGGAAGCTTCAGTGCTGCTCTTTGAATGCATCTCTGTCCCTCCATGCACCCAGCTGTGTCCCCACCCATCCTGGCCTCTGCCCTCATGTTCCCCATGGGAACTCCATGGGTTCCCCCCACAGCCCATCTGAAGATGTTGCTGAATGTGCTGGTTATCCTAACAACAGAGGAAACAGCCACTTGCTGAAGGTTCCTTTTTAACAGGCCATCTGTCTGGTGTCTGAGGAAAAGCCCTTACCCCTACAACCCTGTGGTCCCAGCTTCAGGCTGGAACAGGGCTGGGACACATTCAGGAAGGGTGTGTCCCCTTGAACATCTCAGGTAGCATTTGACAGAATGTCCCTGGGCTGACAGAAAGATCTTTCTGAGCAGCCAGGGCCCTCATATCTTCATGCAGGAGGGAAGTGGGTGAGCTCTGAGCTCTGACTCATGCTGGGACCTGCTGTGCTAGGCATTTGTTGACTGGTTTCATCTTCAAGACAACCATGAGTGTGGGTCCTATGAATACCTAGATCTGCAGATGAGGAGCATGAGGACCGGACAGGGCAGGGACCAATAACAGCCAAGGCTAAGGTCATTTGGTCCTAGAGACCACTATCTTGTGCTGCCCACCTCCTTCTGCCACTATGAAGCTGGGCATGCCAGTGGACTAGGGTGGAAGCAAGAGAAGCTAGGACAGTGGTTCTCCACTTGTGGGTCAAGACCCCTTTGGGCATCAAATGGCCCCAAACGACCCCTTTCATGGGGGTCACCTAAGGCCATCTGCATATCAGACATTTACACTACAATTTACAACAGTAGCAAAATTACAGTTATGAAGTATCAACAAAAATAATTTTATGATTGGGGGTTGCCACAACATGAGAAAACATAGTCACAGCAGTAGAAGGTTGAGAACCACTGAGCTAGGGGTGTTCTCGGAGTTAGGGTGGTACTAGAAACCAGCACAGGCTCATGACTGGCTGACCATTTGTGCTGGTATAGTTAGCAGCCAGCTTCCTGCACACCCACCAGTGTCTCCGGAGAAGAGCTGCAGGTGGTCAGGACCTCCCCCAAAGCACCATCCCTTGGGGAATCTATAAGCCAGGGGCCCTAAAGAGGGCAGAAAGGTACTTTTCAGCATTTCATGAGCTCAGCCTGACTCCACTGGCCTGAGTACATTTGTTTTCGGCCCCAGTGGGACCTTGGTCAAGGGCAATTCTGTTGGGAATTGGCTACGGACTGAGAGATTGGTGTGCTTGTATTCCAGATGTGCCTTGTGGTGTGGGTGTTGGCAGCATCTAGAAGGCTGAAGTCAGAGCAAAAAAAAACTTGAGTCAAGCAGGGGTCTTGTAAGACTTTTAGGCTGACAGCCTCTCACCTCTCTCCTGTAAGTCAGTTGCCTTAAGCTCCTGCAAAGCCAAGGTGATATGGAGATCTTCACACCAAATGAATGACTATCACAACCTCAGTGTGTGGAATAAAGCATCCTTTCATGCCAGAAAAAAAAAATGCAGGAAAAGCATACGTTTTAATTTGAAAATTTGTTAGAAGCCAGTCCTTTAATGCAAAGAGACTTAACTTCCTGAAAAACAAACTTCACATCCTTACTTTCCCCTTTCCCCTGTGGATGGTGGAGTCTCCCCCACCTCATCCTCCACCCACCAACCGTCTGCCCTGGCCAGAGTCCAGGCTCCTGCCAGGGAAGATCAAGGCAGCAGCCTCAGGGCAGTGGCAGGGGAGAGGACAGAGATGGGACTGCAGAGTAGAGATGGGGTGCAGTGTGGAGGTGGGGTACAGGGCAATAGAGTTTTCTCTAGTTCCAGAAGTAGTAGATTTGACATGTAAGCCATCTTCCTGGACACCAACCAGTCTGTGGACTCTGGGTCATGTATCTGTGGGCCAGGAGCTCAATGACCCTGCAGCTTCACCCATGTCCCTTCTTGTGACTGAAGGGACAGCATCAGGGGCCCTTACCTGTGGCTTGGGTGTGTTTGATACTCTGTGAAGAGTGCAGTCTTGTAGGGAGGGCCTTCCTGCTAAGAGATTTACTGGACACAACCGGGAAAGGGAGGTAAATGCTGTATCACCTATGAGACAGGAGCACACATTCACCCCACACCCTGACCTTCATTTCCTTGAGAGAGGTCAGTCCTGTCATCTACTATCAAGCAAGCCTTTTATCTCTTCAAAGTCACTCAGAGAGCCTTGGTTTAGGGAAGCCTGCAGTTATACTGGGGTCCCAGAGCACTGGCCTGGAGAGACCTTGCTAGTATGATTAAGTCCTAGTCTGCCTTCCTTGAAAGGGACTGTGAACCCTTCTAGGTAACCCTGTGTCACCGTCACTCATTTCTACTCGGTTCCCCCATAGTGAGTTAGCCATGCTCCAGGGAGCCTGTGGGGACCTAGATGGAATATTGGCAAGGTGGGTAGAGGTCTTTTAAGAGACTATGAGGCTCATGCACAGGGACAGCGAAGCTGCCTGGTACTGTGTGCTGCAAAGAAGATAATGCATCTGAAGGTAGCTCAAGCCGATGCAGGGTCTGCGGGTCAGCCAGGGAACTTCTCTTTGCTGAAGCTTCATGGGAAGTATTTGAGCGATGGCCCAGCACTTGGGCACAACCTGCTCTTCCTGAAAGAGCTGACCAGGACTGGACAGAGCCCATATTCAACTAGGTCAAGTTGGCTGCTGTCCACATGGGTGACATTCCCCACTGAACCACTTTGGAGTGATCTGGCCTCCTCCCTTGCAGGGAGAATGTGGATGCCTTTGGTCCAGCCAGATATGTGAGGGATTCCCTCAGCTTGTGGCCTTCCATAGTGCACCCAGGCCTGATGGTAGAGTAAGGGTCCGTCCCAGGGACAGAATACCACATAGCCCTAGTAGCCCCGGTGGTGCAGAAAGAAAGGAGGGACATTTATCACCAAACTGACCTCACATTTGAAAGAAATTGTGTGACCAGCCACTAATAGAAGAGCGGGTTCCAAGCTTGCCAGAAGTGATCAAACAGGCTAGGTTTTCAGGACTAACGAGAGTAGGGTGAGGACCTGTATCTCGCTTGTCCTTCGGTGAGGAGAGAAGAGCTGCAGAGAAGGGGAAGGGTCAAGGCACAGACTGTTCTGAGTGTGCCTTCATCTCTCTTCCTCCAACCTCCTTTTAAGGTTTCTATAAGGTTTCCACAGCTTGCTAATGACTTTTGTGCAAACGCAGTGTGGCCTTGTTTTCCATATCGGGCATCGAAGGCAAATGAGGTAAATGCTGGCACAAGCAGAAGCCAGGGCTGGAGGCCCCTGGGCTCCTGAGGTTTGCTTGACATGAAAAAAGACCAATGGCCTTGCATGAGGATGATGCCCTTGAAGATTATTTCTGTTTCCAAGACTAGGAGGGGGCGCTGAACCCAGGAAAGCCTATTTAATCATATCACTTATGTGACGAATAACTAGGTTTATGCTCATGCTCACATCCTGGAGATATTTCTTAGATACAGGGCAGGCACTGGCTTAGGTGTGTTTTGCATGTCTGCTAACTGCATATGTTAATTCACCTGTTCAAGGATGTTAGTGCTTCTTAACTTAACAATTCCATCTCTCTGGGACACAAGGGTCCTGCCTCCCTGCCTCAGAGATGGGAACAAGAACCCTGTTGTTGCTCCTCAATTCATGCCAGACCACATAGTCCTGAGAAGCAAGATTCTGGAGCTGCCTAGAGTCTCCTGTGTTGTTCTGGTAAGACACCCAGAACCCCAAAGAGGGACTAGCCAGGCTTACCGTGCTTCAGTTGAAGTTAATGCACACACTGTAAGTCACCCATCCACATGCTAGTTTGTGGTCCAGTGGTCCTTAGGACAGTCATGTAGTTGTGCGACCAACACCACTGCCTAATTTCAGAGCATTCTCATTGTCCTCAAAGGACCCCTGTACCCATGAGCAGCTGCTTGCTGCTCCCCTTCCCCTTGACCCCTACTTTCTGTCTAAGGATTTGACTGACCTGTGCATTTTATATATGTGGAATTATATGACATGTGCCTTTCGGTATCTGGAGTTGCTCACTTGCCACAATGCCTTCAAGCTCCTCTGAATTGTAGCAGACACTCATCTTTTGAATAGCTCCCTGATAATCCATTGTATGGATATAACCCATTCACCTGTTGAAAACTCCCACACTGCTTTTACTTTTTGACTGTTATGACCACTGCTGCTGTGAACAGTCATGAACTAGCCTTCGCGTGGATGCCTGTGTGTAGCAGTCTTGAGTGTGTCCCTGAGACACAGGTCTGGGTCATATGGTCCCTTGATGTTTAGCATTTTGAGGAACTGCTGAACTCTTGTGCTCAGCTGTAGAACACTCTCACCAGCCATGTGTGAGGGTACTGGTTATTATCTCAGTGTGTGTGTGTGTGTGTGTGTGTGTGAGTCAGAGGACAACCCCAGGAGTTGGAGTTGGAGAACTTTTGTCCTTTCACCATGTGTGTCCCAGGACCTGAACGCAGGTAGTCAAGCTTAGTGGCGAGTTCCCTTTCCCTCTGAGCCCCACCTTTTTAATTTTTTTTTCTGAGACAGAGGTTCTTAATGGCCTGGAACTTGTGTAGGTTAGGCTGGCCAGCAGAGAGCCACCAAATCCAGTTTGTTGTTGTTGTTGTTGGTGGTGGTGGTGGTAGTTGGTTGGTTTTTAATGTACATTCTGGGCACCAAACTCAGGTTCTTAGGCTTACAAGGGAAGCACTTTACCAACACCGATCTCCCCAGCTCCTTGCTTGTCTGTGTTTTTGTGAGCTGCAGCCTCGTGCAGCCCAGGCCAGCCTGGAACTCTCCCTACTATAATGAAAATTGGCCTTGAACTCCTGATCCTCCTGCCTCCACTTCCTAAATGTGTTGACCACCACATCTGGCTGCCATTTTTATCCTACCCAGCTTAGTGACTGTGAAGCAGTGTCTAACTGTGGCTTTAGTTTGTATCCCTAATGTTAATAATGCCAGTTGGTCATTCGTACGCCTTCTTTGGAAAACTGTCTATACAGTCTTTGCGCATTTGAGTAACTCTATCATTGAGAGGTTAAGATAGGAAGGCAGGAGTTACGTGAATATCCCAAGGCTAGCTGGAGTCAAGGCAGAGTGCACCCACAACGTGCTTTACACATGTAAGATTACAGCTGGCCACTAGTCTTAGGAGCTGAAAGCAAGTGGTGATGTCTCAGAAGCAGAGGAGCAGAGGACCCATCTGTGAAGAAAGTTCCACAACCGGAGAGGAGAGCCGTGACAGTGTCGCTTCCGGGACTTCCTGAAGGCCTCTGGGAGACACGGAGCTGTCATGTGGGGCCTCCACAGAGGAAGTGCTCAAAGCGATTGAGTCAGGAAGAGGACTTCAATGATGCAAGAGTGTCTGGTGGCTGCTACACAGCCAGGGTTGACCGGCTGGAAGCCCGAGCGGGGAGGGGCCTGGGCACAGACGCAGAAGAAAGAGTGCCTAGGGAAACAGAGGAGAATGAAGAAGGCTAGAAGGCAGGCCCCTGTAACCTTCTGATCTTAGCTCCCACTTAGTAAGGAGGTACTGGAGGGATGAAGTCCTGTGGCCGAGAAAAAGCTAGACAGGACACAACGTTCTATATGAGGGAGCCCCGTGTTGGTAGCCGTAGTGGACCCCTGCCCTTTGGGGTCAGATTTTACAAACGCTACAGATTTGCCGTCTTGTAGAGTTACCTCTGACTCTTTAGACACCCCCTGACAACCACATTTGTTGTTGCTGTTGTTGCCATTACTTAGAAAGCCATCTTACTGGGCTGGGGAGATGGCTCAGTTGGTAAAGTGCTTGTCTTGCAAGAATAAGGACCTGAGTTCAATCCCCAGAACCCACGCACACACAAAATGCAAGTGTGATTGATGGTGCATGCTTGTAATCCCTGCGCTGGGGAGGTGGAGACAGGAGGGTCCCTGGGGACTGAATTAATGAACCCAAACCAGTGAGAGACCCTAACCCAAATAAAAAAAATAGTTATCTATCTATCTATCTATCTATCTATCTATCTATCTATCTATCTATCTAGATACACAGACAGAAAGGTGCTATCTGAAGGAGGACACTCAAGATTGTCCTCTGCCCTCTAATTTATAAATGTACGTTTGTGCCCCTTTCACAGATACATGGGGGGGCATACTATTAAAAAGTACCAGAGCCCATCAGTTTGGGTTTAGTTTGCAATTGAAATAATACTGTGGAGGGCTGGCCAAAGGAACCTTCTCTGCAGAAGGGGAATGCTCACCTGGCCCTGCAGCTGGAGTGGGAAGGACCTTGAAATACACAGTGAAGTCTTCTTTGGAAAAACAAAAAGTGGTATTGGCTGTGTGTGCTGGAACACACATGCAACTCCGCACTCAGAAAGCTGACGCAGGAAGATTGCCATGACTTCCAGCTCAGCCTCCCAGGCTCTATGGTGAGACCCGTTCTCAACTTAACCCTCACAAAGAGTTCTTAAGCATAAAGTAAAAAGGACAAAAATTAAATAAAAGTCATCACCCAAGCACTCCATATATATGTAATCGTCACCTGATGCTATACATATCCATCATATACATGTACATAGGTATGTATACAAATACGTCTCATTTGTAGTCCGAGGTTTCCTGCAACACAAACCTTCCCCCACTTATTTAGAATTTCTTCCTAGTATCACCATTGCTGGAGCAAATATTTCTTTTGCACACTTGTTTCATGCTTTATGGAATAGTTTCGTGGATTCTTTGACATTTGCCTATTGGCAATCTTGCTATAAATATGGCAGCAGCAAGGAAGGTCATCCAGCAGAATTATTACACCGTTACTGGCTGCAGGTCCCCAGGGACCGATTAGATAGATCACAGAGCAGGGACCTTTGAAGGCTGTGGGTACAGAATGGAAAGGCGCTTTCCAAAAATTTTTACTTAATTTACGCTTCAGGCAAGCGGCACCAGAGAGTGCCCACCTCTTTGCAATATCCTATTCTAAACGTTGTTATATCTAAGAAAGTTATAGAGTCATAAGGTGAAAGGTCACCCACGCTCATTTTTGATTTACGTTTGATTGCTGATCTTGTTCGAGAGCCTTGCTGGCCTTGAACAAGGCTTTTGTGCATGGTCCTCTCTATTCTCCTGGACTCTTTTCTTCAACTAAAACTATATTCAGCTTGGAAAGAAGGATTGATATGAGTTCCGGGCCTCCATGGACTATATAATGAGGTCTTGTCTCAGTAAAAGGCAGAGTGGGGCTGGAGATACAGCCCAGTGGTTAAGTGGTGGCCTGGTGTGCGTGAAGTCCTGGGTTCAACCTCCAGTATCAAGGAAAGCTACACACTTTGTTACCTGCCTACATGAGTTACCTGTGTCATGTTTGTTGCAAATATATTTTCAGGATGGTTTGCCTTTAAGCTTTACATTCTCTGACATGGATGGATCTTAATTGTTTGCAAAATCCAACATTTGTTTTCTTTTGTGGCTTCTTCCGTGGGTTTCCAACACAGAGACTCCTTCTGCATGAAAAATCCACTCATAACGGCTAGTTCTGAGTCTTTGTAGCTAATCTGCAAGGGTTTGGGGAGGAACCTCTAGGAGTTTATCTAATTGCGCTGGGCCCCAGCCTCCTCCCAGCATAAGAGGATCCGCGTGGTAGAATCGCCCCATGTGTTAACTGAATAGCGTATATCATGTGTTCAGCACCCCAGCTATACAAGCCGGGGCAGTGGCTGTGGCTGTTATTTACTATTTTTTATTGTTCACATTGAAAGCTTAAATACTGCTGGACTTAATTTAATGAATGGAAAATGATAAAGACTTGTGTGTATTTTCCTCATGTAGTCATCTTTCCCCAGCCTCTTATTAAATGATTTATTCGTCCTCCTTTCATGACCCCTTTGTCTGCCTTGTACTAAATCTTACAAAGCTATTTCTTGGCTGTCTATCCAAGTGTGTCCCTCTACCCCACCACTGATACAAAGACATTAGTATAATTTCGCAAAATGTTTTGATATTTCCTTATCTATTATACTCAAGTGTTTTTCCAGGTAAACCAGATCTTTTTTTTTCAAGTTGGAAAAAAAAACCTTACTGTTGTGACTTTGATGGGGATGGCCAGAGACCCTAATGTAATCTGTGAGCTTGGCATTTTAGTGATATTCAGTCTTATTATGTTATCCCTTTGATTGTATAATATTTTTTCATGCAGACCCAGAACATTTTTTTGTTTTGGCCTCTGCTGCTGACTTCATATTTTTGTGACTGCTGTAAATGATATGTTTACCCCACAGTTACCGGTTCATGATAGCTGATTGCCTACAAGGAAGTTTATGCTTTCATCTTTTATTCTGTCACTTTCTTTGACCATTCCTCATTAATGTTTCAGCTGCTTCTTTTGTCTCTTCTTTTTAAAGAAACCTTATCATCTGTGGTATGTGCGATACCATGCACGCACACAGATGTGTAAGCACACGTGTGTGTGTGTGTGTGTGTGTGTGTGTGTGTGTGTGTGTGTGTTTGCCTGTATATGTTCCTGGAGGTCAGAGGAGGACATCTGCTATCCTGGTCTATCACTCTCTACCTTGCTCCCTTGAGACACTGTTACTGAACATGGGCTTGTTGTTTGGGGCTAGGCGGCCTGAGCAGACCCAGCAAGCCTTCTGTATCTGCCACCCACCCCAACCCCAGCACCGGAGTTATCGATGTATGTGACCACACCTGGATTTTTTTTTAAAATTTTGACTCAGGATCTCACTATGTAGTCCTGGCTAGTTTAGAACTCAGAGATGTGCCCGCCTCCCAAGCTCTGGGATTCAAGGCATGTACCACCACATAGGCTTTATACCTTGCTTTTTTACATGCGTTCCGGGGATCTAAACTCAGGTCTCCATGCTTGGAGAGCAAGCGCTCCTACCCGCTGAGCCTTCTCCCCAGCACTGGCTTTTCTGAGTAGACCTTCACGTTATCTACAAATCAGGATCATAGTGTTACTCACTTACTCAAATTCATACCTCATTGCATTGGCCAGTATTCCTAAATTAATATAGTGGAGACTATTGGAAAAAGAAAATGTCTACCTTAAGGAAACTCTCATATACCCTGCCAAAAAAGTCTTATCTTCCCCAAGTTGCATTTTTTTGGTCAGGGTATTTTATTACAGCAACAGATGGAATTAGGACATGTGAATTCTGGGGATCCAGATACCTCTTCCCCTAGGGTCCCCAGGCTGTTTTGAAACAATGAGTTGTTTTAAAGACAGAGATAACTCCTTTATGTCATTTCTGGGGTTGGGGCTCTTTTTTAAGTGGTGATATATTTTCGTAGGTCTCTTTCAGACAACTGTGGAGGGGCAGCTTCTTTTAGAATCAAAAGTTCATTCCTTCCAAAATTACCTTATCAAACAAACAAGCAAGAAACAACAGGGATGGAGTAAGAGATCCTTGAAACCAACAAGACCTGGTGGTACTGGCCCAGCTGGTAAACGGGCTGTGACTGATGATAGATGGGGGCTCCCTTCCAAGGGCCTTACCCTTGTGTCTTTGCTTCTTACAACTTTAGGTCAAGGAGTAACCACTTGGGTTCCTACTACGGAGGAGGGTGCTCTGCCTGACTTTCCTCCACCTCACCTGTTGGCCACCTGGAGCTTCCTATTTTCTCTCTTCTAGCAGGGCCCAAGTAGACAATGGATGGCCTCTGTTAACGCATCGATTTTAGCCCCATGGCTCCAGTGTTTGTGAGGCTTGGGGTAGTAAGTGTTAAACACTCTTGCTTCCTAGGGCTTATGTACATTTTCTCTTACTCTGTGTTTCAAAGCCAAAATGATTTGTGTCCCCTCTTTACTAGGGCGTGTGGATAGGGTCACTATGTAGCTCAGGTTGGCTTTGAACTCTCTATCCTCCTGCTTCGGCCTCCCAAGTGCTGGGATTATAGGTGTGTAGGGCCGTGCCAAGCTCCAGACGGTTTTCTGAATGCAGACTTCCCAAGGTGACTGTCTCCTATCCTGTCTTGCCCAGAAGTGTTCAATATTTAGCTAAGAAAAGTGAAAGACTGTTAGAAATGAGAAGTGACACATAGCAAGAGTCACAATGGGGTGTAAAGCAGTTTCAGGAGCAGATCTCGGAGTAAGACAAACGCTGGTGTCTGGCCTCCAAGTTAGATTTCTCTGCCTCTCTGTGGGGCTCACTGTGGTGAAAAGTATTTCTGGACATGGTTGATATTGTCTGGCCAGGAATCATCAGACTTGACTAGTTTTCCTCCCCCCATGTGATTGTCCTCTCACCGTGAAACACAACTTCTCATGACATTTTATTTCAGGATTGTCCAGAGAAACCCCCACACCTCGCCCACCTCCCACCCTGGCAAAGGCAACATCCCACTCCTGCTCCTCCTTCAGGATCAGCTCAGGACAGGTCTCTGTCACTCAACACCAATGGAGGAAGTCGAGTGAGAATTCTGCTCTTAGACCTCCTTCCCTTGAGAACGGAAAATGTCCTTTGATAACAGATCTGGATCCCCAGTGATGATACTGGCAAATTTCTTGACAAATGGAGTCTTGCAGCAGAGAAGGGTCAAGCCTGAGGGCTGGTATTAGCACCCCCATATTGTTAACAAATCACTGAGATGAGCTGACAAGGACTGGTCAGACATATTGTCTCCGGAGAGCAATGAACATGCTGTGCATGGCCTGCAGAAGCACGTGTCTAACAGAATTAAACTGTGGGATCTTTGCTTTCAATATATCTATTTCTCCACAGACTTGAGGATCAAACCCAGGGCCTCTCAAACACTGGGCAAGTGCTCCACCATGGAACCACACCCAGCCTGCTTTCAACATTTTTGTATGTGTGTAGAAGGGTGTTATACATCCATATGTGCATGTGTGTATGCTATGTGCATGCACATGTGGACACACTTGTCATGCATATGCACACGAATTGGCCTGTGCACACATATGTATGTAGGCACATACTGCACGTAAGACCAGGGAGAGGAAGGGAAGAGGCCGGCCTCCCTGTGGAGGTTCCAGAACACTTAGAAATGTAATTTTGGACTGATATTTTCATAAGGGTGATGGTAATGATGCTGTATAGGTATTGACAGATCTCAGGCAGGGTCATCTTGAGATGTTCCTGTTGTGTTGGGTTCTGCTTTTGGCCTTAGTCACTTGAGGCTGTTTCTTTGTTTCAGTTTCTAGAACATCTAGAAAAGGCCAGGCCAGCTTTTTCTCCCCCACTTGATTAAAGTAAGGGGGCTTTCCCCTTTTGGAGCAGCTACGTCTTTGTCTCTCTGTCCTTTCTTTCTATCTATGAGTCCATGTGTGTTCCCTGGCTCCTTGGGGCTCTTCCATAAGAAGCTGCCCTCAGCCAGGGAGAGCTGTTCTTACCCTCCCTCCTTTGCTTATCTGTAGGAGGAAGTGTCAGGGCTCCTGAGAGATAAGCCTAGAGCAGGGCAGAGCTGGCTCTACAGTCCCAGGCCTCTGCACAGGGTTGAGGCTAGGAGCCATGGAGACGGATAAGGAGGTTGGGAGGTTTCTCTGTGTCTTAATGATATCTCTGAGAGGTGAGGTGACATGGGGACAGACGGTGGGGTGGTGTTATCACTTTAGGCTGTGGAGATAGGCTGGTGAGGTGGAACAGAAAGATGGCATGAAAGTCAGGAGAGAGAAACTTTCCCATGGGGGATGAAGCAACAAATTTGTGAAATCTTCCAAAAGCATTGCTCCAAATTTTCTTTAAGTAGATATGAATTCAGAGCCATAAAAATAAAGATTATAAAACTGGCTCCATAAAATTGTAAAGTTACAGAGCTACAAAAGATAACCAGCAAACATTGTTGAAATAAATAATTTCAAAATGCACAGCAGCACGGATCAGAGTTTTGTAAATAAGCACAAGACACACACACACACACACACACACACACACACACACACACACACACACAAAGCAAGGCAAAGATATGAAAAGGAATTCAAAGAAAAAGAAACAGAAACAGCCAAGAACAAGAACAAGCCGAACCTTTCTTTCTCAGAGGGAGAGGCATATTAAAGCAAGCCGTCACTGTTCTTCCTCTCTCAGATTTGCAAAGATTAAGAAATCTGATAAGCCAGTCAGCAGGGTGTGGGGAAATAGACACTCTCATATCCGTTAAGAGGAAGCAGAAATGTCAGTCTCACTGGATGGTGGCTGGTAGTCTCTATCAAAATATAAAATGTCTGCAAGACATGGTGACTCACACCTGCAATCCCAGCACTTGGCTGAGGCTGAGGCAGGGGGATTATCACAAGTTTGAAACTGGCTGTGGCTACATGAATGTGTACATGCGTGCATGTGAGTAAAACACCTATGTCTTTTTGTCTAACCGACTCTGTCTAGTTATTTGTTCATCCACAATAACTAGCAAGTGCTGACGTGTGTGGTGTCCACTGAGAGCCAGGCACTATTCCAAAGGCTTCCAATACACACATGCATTCAGTCTTCCCGGCAGCAAATAGATGTGGCACTGCTATTATCTTCATTTTACTGATGAGGAAACTGAAACAAGGAGTTCATTCATGTATGCACAGATGTAGGAGCAGAGCCCCATTATTTATAAAGGCAAAACATTCAAAATAACCACCACCATTACCACCACCAGGCCCCGGTCAAGGAGATGACAGTGTATCTGTGTGACAGAATGCTGACAATGTCAGTGAACCGTCTTTCTCAGTTGACGTGTCTTGGTTACTTCCCTAGTGCTGTGAAGAGACATCACCAACCAAGGCAACTTATAAAAGAACAAATTTATTAGGGTTCTTGGTTCCAAAGAGTTAAGTCCGTGATCATCATGGCAGGGAGAATGGCAGCATGCGGGTAGCTGAGAACTTACATCCTGATCCTTTTGAAACCTCAGTGTCCACCCTCCAGTGACACACCTCCTCCAACAAAGCCACACCTCCTAATCCTTCCTAAACAGTTCTACCAACTGGGGACCAAGTGTTCAAGCCTAGGAGGGACATTCTCATTCAAACCACCACAATATGGAAGACCTCAATGATATTTTATGAGGAAAGCAAACTTCAGAACAACATAAATCATACTGTGTATTTTGGTGCCAAGTAGGGGGAATGAAGCCTCAGCAGAAGATAGGTACTTGGGAGCCTCACCTTGACCAATGTGTTCCCTCTGCAGTTGTATCTGAGATCCGGTCACCATGACACCATCTTGCTGAGCCTCTGGGAGCTTTAGTTCTTCAAACATATCTCTTGCTTTATTCTCTTGGCCAATACAGCAGCTAAGAGATTGAGGAAGCCCTCTAGATGATAGACACATTTAGATTAGACCCATGGCTATCAAGCAGAAACATAAATAGCATGTCCATGGCCACTCTTTGCATGCTGAGGGGGTGGGAGAACGGTGCTGCCTGCAGTGCTCTGAGACGTCAGGTTCAGCTCCACCTCAGAACACCATCATCCCTGATGTTTAGAGACTCCCCGAGCTATGTCAGAGAGCCTTGCTCTCTCTGGTACAAACTTTGTTTTCCTGCATGGTTTCTAAAGTTGTCTTTGGTCCATTTCAGGTTCCGGAATTGCGTTTACACTTACCGAATTCTGCCCAATGAGGACGATAAATTCACTGTTCAGGTAAGTCCTGAACCAATTTGTGCCTGATCTGGGGCACAATGAAAAAGAGGA
The DNA here is from genome assembly GCA_026225945.1 of Cricetomys ansorgei. Taxonomy (NCBI): domain Eukaryota; kingdom Metazoa; phylum Chordata; class Mammalia; order Rodentia; family Nesomyidae; genus Cricetomys; species Cricetomys ansorgei. The sequence goes on from JAMJFZ010001796.1 coordinate 23,764,589, forward strand.
AAGAAAAGCAGGCAGCCAGAGAGTAGCCTCAATGTGAGGACCTGGAAGAGCTTAGTGTGGACTGAGTGAGTAACAGTGACTCTTTATAGATGAAGGTCGTAAGAAGACAGTTAGGCATGCCAGGGATCGCTGGTAGCCACGGCTAAGAAAAGGACATGATGGTGAAGGAAGCCAAGGCACTGGATCCATTAATTTCTTTGACACAGATGAGCAAGTATAAGTGGTCCAGGAAGCAGAGAGAGGTGAACTTGCAAGAAAATTGGAAGATTAGATGAGACAATGCCTTTAAACTTGCATATCTCCCTTCTGTCCAATGCCGATAGTTGTGGGGTCTGAATTCACTGTATAAAGACAAAAACACAAAGCCATAAAGCAACTCTATTTATTTATTTATTTATTTATTTATTTATTTATTTATTTATTTATTTATTTATTTATTTATGGGATATTCCATGGTGTACATGTAGAGGTCAGAGGACAACTTGCAGGAGTTAGTTCTCTCTTTCTGCCATGTGCGTCTGGGGAATTGAACTCAGATCCTGAGGCTTGGCAGCAAGTGCCTTTACCCACTGAGCCATTTTGCCAGCCATGGCTGAACTTTAGAGGAAAAAAAATTAACAGTGCCATTGAAGTCTGGAAAGACCACCTTAGTACAGTTTGTGTGACAGATATAAGGGCTTTGTGTGACCACAGTGTGTGGCGGCTATGTGATGTGGAAGGCGAAGAAAATTTGCTTCATTAAGAGTACAGGAGGGTGTGCAGAAAGGAGGAGGCAACAGTCTCAGTGTCCTTGGTAGAGGAGGGGACCGTGTCACTAGTTCACAGGGACCACAGTAAGAGCCACAACAGCATGTGGCTCGCATCTGTCTGAGCAGTGCAGTTAGAGAAGACAAGCATCTAGGGCACCGTGTCACAAGAACAGCAAAGAACAAAGTCTACAGGGTTTAGTTGAAAAGAAAGCAGGCGTGGGAAGCGGGAGGAAAGGCACAGTGGTGACTGCAAGGCTTGAGGAGAAGAGGTAGACTCACAGCTGCCTTTGACAAAACGCATGGCACGGTGGTCAGGCTGGGCACAGTTCATGCTTCCTTCTCCCTCTCACGTGTGCATGGGCACCAGGATAGAAGGAGGGCTGGCTGGAAGGTCTCAGTCTAGTCTTGGGGTACCTGTCTCAGCCCAGTCTTTGGTGGAAATCACCAGGATAGATGTGGGTACAATTAGGCAAGCACTCTTTTCAAGGTTTTGGCAGATGTTCAGATGTTATCTGAACGCTCCCTTAGATGTGGACTCCACAGGCTGGCTCAGGGAAGGCGGCTTAGGCAAGCAGTGGGCCTCTGAGGTCTCTACGTTTTTCATCCAAATCTAGGACTGTGTGAACTTTGCCTGGTGGCATGGGGTCCTTCACAGGTGGCTTCCTGCTAGGAATCAACTCTCTTAAGTTAAAAGTGAGTCGGTATCTTTGATCTTTCTCCCCCTTTGTGGTTTCTTCTTTTCCTTCAAAGTGATGAAAACTTTAAGTATGACTGGAAAAGACGTGACTTTGTGGCTTCATGTCGAGGGTTTGTGCCCACAGCGTGTAAACCCGTAACTTTGCCCGTCTGGAGTCTGTGCCCACGTTGTCTTCACACTCTTGCTGTGGTGGCTTCCTGTGATGCTGTAGATGACCACAGACCTTCAGTGGTCCTTAAGTAGGAGCTTCAGTGGGTTTATGGGGCTCACATCGACTGACTTGTGAGAGGACCACCATCCTTGATGGCCAGAAGGGCAATAGAGAAGCCTGGGGCTTGGGACCAGAGGCACTGGGGCCCTGGCTGGGTTCCATGTCAGTGAGTCAGCTCTTCTCTGTGGGTTTGCTCCTCCCCTGATGACATCAATGCCCGTCTCATCTCTCAGTCCCCAGAAGGAATCTGATTGGCTCGGCCACCAACAGCTTTCTTTGCCTAGACCACTCACAGGATACTACCGATCTCTGTGTTGCTTGGCTGTTAGGAAGCAGGTGCCTGCCCACCACTGATAGATGGGGACAGAACATAGCCTCCTATGCTACTTTACCCAGGGCAGTGGACGGACAGTTTTCACAGAAGGGATATGGCCTTGCTGGATGTAATTGTTTTCAATCTTGTACTTGACCTGGGACCTTCTTGGTCACTAACACCAGCTACCTAGGGGACAGGAAGCAATGGACTGAGATGGTCTAGGGAAGTCCCTACCTGTAAGGATATCCTTTCCTATTAAAACAAAAAATAAAACATAACAAACATAAAAAGTGGCAGAGATGATGTTCAGTTGGTAGAGAGCCTCCCTAGCATGTGCAGCCCAAAGTTCGATTCCCTAGTACTGCGTATGCCTGGCATAGTAACATATACCTGTAATCATAGCACTTGGAGGGTAGGGGATGGAAAGTCAGAGTTATCCTCAGTCACACGGTAAATTTGAAGCCAACCCAGACTACATGAGACCCTGCCTTAAAAAAAGAAAAGAAGAAAAAAAAGGAAGGAAAAAGGAAGGGAGGAGATGATAGATAGATAGATAGATAGATAGATAGATAGATAGATAGATAGATGATAGATAGAGATGGAAGGGAAAGAAAAAAGGAAAAAAAGCTAAAATATATGATAGCACAGGACTACTAAGCAAATCAAAGTTCACACCCAGTGAAGCCAAGCCAGAGCTGTCCTTCCGGAAGCGCCTGTACTGGTCGCTGCTTATTTTAACTCCAGTTCCTCTTTTCATGTTGAAACAAAACCTTACACTCTTTCCTGAGCTTGGCCACAGTTTCTATATAACTCATTCCCTACACCTGAGTCCTTGTGGTGTTGCCAGAAGCAGGAGCCAGGCTGAGACATTGCACTGTGAAACACCAAGGGCCTTCACCAACACCACCACCACCCCCAGATCCTCTCATGGGAGACCCTTGTCAAAAATACACATTCCATCCTCGATCAGTCCGTACCTCATGGTCCAGAAGGTCCACAGTCGTGGGGAGCGGGACCCCAGGACTCAGGGACTCTGCTCTTACTCTATCATTTATAAACCTTTTATAAAGTCAGTGATGGGAAGCATGGTGGCAGAGCTTCACTGGATTCTCTTGTTTTACACGCAAACGCCGGGGATCTACAGAAACTAGGGTTCCAACCCTGACTCCAAGTTAAGCCTTCTTTCTCAGGGCTCAGAATGTGTTTCAGACATGAATGGGTGCTGAAACACTTGAGCGAGATGGGACCCAGTACTGTTCCACGGGTAGGTAGCAGGCAGTGGTCTCTCTGAGATGGGCCCTTCCTCACCTGCTCGGACCATATTTGGTCATAAATAGCACTTGGCCATGTGTTCCATGCATTCAGGATTTTGCAGCCACATGACTTTGTTCAGGAACTTCTGGGAAACCAAACAGGAAAGTAGAATGTCACATTTTCCCCACTGTGGTCACAATTCTGTGAGTGGGTAGGGAGCGGTCTGCACGGAGGCCATGGCTCCCTTCACTGCCCCCATTCTTAGTAGGGAGACAGTCGTGTCCAGTTCTCGGTAAGGAGGGAGACAGCCAAATCTATTTCCTCAGTCTGCAAGGTGAGAAAAGAGCAGAAAAATGGAAGAAAATGACAAGGAGAGAAATGGAGAGGGAGAATATTATAAAGAGAAGAGACAAGGAAGACACAAGGAAGAGAATAAGAGAGAGAAAGAGAAAGACAACGTGAGAAGGAAAAGCCTAGAAAAAGGAAGGCTTTGGATGAGATGGGAACAGTTTCTACAAAGGAAAAGAGGTGGGTGTGGGACAAAACGCTGCAAACCTGATGGGTATGGATCTGTTCTATTAGGGTTGAGGGAACGTGTCTGTGGAGGCTGTCTACCCCAGGCTCTGCTCTGTGTGCCGTAAGCAAGGATCTGCAGCGATCCCAGAAGACTGTAAAGTAGTTTTGAAACAGGTCCTCAGACCCAGAGAATCTTCTGGATTAGAGTTCGTGTGGACATCCTCTGGGTACTGTGAGAGGCCAGAGAAAGGCAAGATGCTCATCCCATAAGGCCCTGGGTTGCCACACCCAGAGATGGGATTCTTGTGAATCCTGGGTCCTTCCTGAAACTACAAAGGAAGTGACTCTCCCCTCTGGGAAGCGGCACCCATCTTGGGCTGCTGACTTCAGAATGAGCTGTTCACCTAAACTGCCTTCTGAAGTAGCTTTGCTCCCTGGGAAGCCAGGGAAGGCCTGAGGCAGAACAAGGAGTCTCAACAGATAACAGCACTGTGGCTGAGGGAGGCTGCAGGGCTCTGAGCAGCCTTTAGACATGGTACCCTTAGCCAGGTCCACCACTGAAGCGAATAGGGGCCTCTAGGCCTCACTTACTGCCTGGTGCTTCCTATGAACAGGAAGAAAATAGCCCCAGCTCATAACTCTATCACCCGGATATCTCTGAGAACTTCCTGTCTCCGCTGAGCTGGCAGTGTGTCAGGGATAACGGTTGTAAAAACTGGGGTACCGTGCGTTTTCATGCACGTTGAGAAAACGGGAGACTCTGAGATGATCTTCCCCACAAACACTCTTTCAAAGAGATAAAACCTTAGTGACAGAGCCTGCCACAATCAGCGTAGGTCAGACTCAAGTTCCTGGTCCCTGGTGGTGTCTGTCACGTTGCTCTGCGCAGTGTGGCATCTGGAGAAGGGACAAAACCACATACTGAGAGCTGGCCTGTCACAAGTGTCCAGACGGGTGAACGTTTGAGCCGTTGTTATGAAGTTCAGGAAGCGGGTGGCAGCTGTTATTGTTCTGAGTGGTCACCGAGTGAAATGAAGATTCCGTCTGAGCCCCTGGGCAAAGGATCCGGCTCGAACACACACTTCCTGAAGTTGCACAAGGAAGGGCACAGAACAGGCTCAGGGCCTAGCATGGCCATGTGAGGACAACAGGGCCTCTTTGTGTCGTGGCAGCCATGTTCTGAGGTTCTGCATTTTAATTTTTTTTTTCCTGTCTGCTGCAAATATGGTCAGATCTATTTTCTAACCCTTGGGCTATCTCAAAACATCTTGCAGCTGGGTTCATATTTGAAAGGGAAATTCTTAGGACCAAGTTTTCCTTCAACACTCCCCAGAGGTGCAGTTCTGAGGCCTCTGAGAACACAGAGGGACTGAGCCCCAAGCACCAACTGAAGGCCCAGGCTGTGCTCCGCCCATGCCATTTTCCTCCCGTGGCTAACGTGTGGATCACGTTGAGCTTGATCACTTTGCAAACTCGAGTCTTTCTTTGACTCAAAGGTTTGTCTTGTTTGACTTTTGTTGGTGGTGTTGTTCCAGCTCATCTGTTTTATTGTCTCAGATTCTGCTGAGAAGGCTAAGTCTCTCTCTCATTGGCTGGCTTTCTAGAGCACCCTTACTCTAAGGAATAAACCCAACTCACCTCCCCCTCCGGTGTGCCTGTGGGAAGTGTAATTCATTCCCAAGTGTTTGGGGAAAGTATTCATTCTATCTGCCATCTCTACCTCTAATGACTATCCTTCTCTCCCCCATCGCTACACATCCCCAGCCATCTTGTTGCTATTTCTCCATAACCCAGAACCTTCTGGTCCGCTTTGATTTACTGGAAACACTGACCTTTCTTGTCCTGCACAGCACAGAGCTGACACTGAGTCTTGTAGCTGACGGGCTTAGACCAGGGAACCGCATGCAATGGCAGTCAATGAGATGTGATGCAGAGGGCTCCATGGGTAGACTATTAAAAGTCTTTCTTAGAAACAGGCACAAGACAAAACGGCTCCTTTCCTTCCAACGAGGACATAATAACTGGAGTTGCTGCTGCATTCTGCAGCCATGAGGAAAGATAACTGGAGAGTGAGGTGACTGTGCAGATAGATGGCAGAGCAGAAAGATAAAATGATCCCAGGTCCTGAATGGTGCCATTGGACTAGCTGCACAGAACTAACACGGAGAGAAGCTGGCTTGCCTAGGCTTCCTGTGAGTGAGATCATTCTTTTGTGTGTAAGTACTTACAGGAGTCTCTGTTACCTGCAGATAGAAATACCCTAGCATATAAGGTTTGGTCCACTCTAGGGGAATCTCGAAACAGAAAGTATAAATCTTAAATTGAGCACCAAGTTTCACTGCACCAAAGGCCCACAGGCCATGATCAGAAACAAGCAGCCTCTAATACACCTCCCTTCTTAGTCCTGGCCAGCCCTGTGCTGCCAAGATCAGTGCTGTACCACCCAGGCATTCCTAATGATTTGTCTGTGGGCTCAATATCCTATTTCTCTAACTCAAATCAGAAAAAGTACAAAAAAAATCAATCACCATGTTAGCAACCTCTGCGCCCTGGGAAGACATCTCAATTTCTGGCTCTCTGTGAGATGATTTAGTTTCTCATCTCAGCTTTGCCCTTTGAGACCAGGTGCCACTCAGCATTGTATTGAACAGATGAGAGTCTTTCCTCCGGGGAAATACGGCCTCCTCCAGAAAAGCCCTGCTCGGTCACTCATGCACACTTGTGCTGGGGGGAGGGGAGGGTGCTCACTCAGTAAAGTGCTGGCCACAGGACCCTGAGGACCTGAGTCCATGGGAAAGAAGGGTACAGCTGCACGTGCCTGTGACCGCAGCAGGGGAGTGGGAGACGCAGAGATGGTGGATCCTGGGAGCTCATCGGCCTGCTATTCTAGCTTAACTGATGAGCTCTTGGTTCAGTGAGATCCTGTCTCAAAAATAGGGTGTCTAGGAGTCCCTGAAAGCCTTGGCTGGTAGCCCCTTCCTCTGTCCTTCAAGCCAGTGATGGTAGTCAATACTGTCTCATGATGCCAGTAGCATGGCTCCGTGGTTATTCTGATTAATTGGTATCCTTTCCCATCTCAGATCAGAACATGGGCAACCTTAACTCACTTGTGCTGTATGACAGCTTGTTCACGGGTCCTTAGGTGGGCACATGGGCATCTATGGAACCGGGTGGGGAAGCCATTATTCTGCCTCCCAAAAGCAGCTACGATCATGATCTGTCCACTCAGATTTCTTATCTATCTCCATCTTGAGAACAGAAGACGTATCCAACTGAGCTGAGACCTTGTCTGTCTCGGGCTGAAGTGCTAGAACACCATCGACAGCCACTAGGTACTCAATAAATATTGACTAAATGCAGGCACCTGTTAAGTACTCAATGACTATTGGACACATGCAGGCATGATGGTGCGACTCTCAATCCTATGCTGAGAAAGTAAAGGCAGGAGAATCCCTGGGCCTGACTAGGTAGCCAGCCTAGCCAGATGATTGCGCATACAACAAACCTCTGAAGAAAGGAAGTGAGCCATTGTGTTCTAATATTCTACAGCCCTGTCCCTAATGGTATTCACCAAGGTTCCCTCGTTGGTGCCTTAGGACCCCTCTGCAGCTAGTCCAACTCCAGCTGCATCTGGGATGCCACCGGGGCAGTAGAGTATCTACAGCCATTTGCCAAGCTCCTTCAACAGCTGCCCTGGCCTGCCCTTTGAGGCAGCTCCTCTCTGGGCTGGCTCCCAGGGCCAAGCACACCTGCCTGTCGGCTAGCTGTCATTCCTGTCTCTCAGAGTTCCTTGAGAGTTTTACAGAACATAAAGAAACAATGTAGAAAGAAGAGTCACTTGGGGATGTAATCAAGGGTAAAAGTATGCCAGGCCCTGGGCTCTGGCAACATGGAAATAGTGATTGAGTAGTCACAGCTCATGTTCCCAGGACTGTGTTATCTGTATACAAGTGGTCCCAAATGTTGGGCCCAAATTCTTAACAGGAGATGATTTAAAAGCTGTACGTATATCTGTCTCTTTCCTTTTCTTTTTCTTGTGATGTTAAGAATTCAGCCCAAAGCCTTGCATACCCTAAGCAAGTACTTCTCCATTGAGCTACACCCATAACTCCCCCAGAGTGCATCTAATGACAGATATTTTGCTTGTGTGAGTGGGGGGGGGGAGGAAAAACAGAAATAGTAAAGAGATGGCCTTCCTTGGTGGTGTGTGGTAGAAGAAGGCTTCCTTAAAGTCATGTCAAACACAGGAGGAGAAACAGACTGACAGGAACATCTCCTGTCCTAATTTCTCACCCACTCTTCTACCCAAAAACACACAGCCTGGCCAATGAGCCCAGCCTTGGCCGTCTCCAGTCCTCAGGGACACCTCCCCCAGGCTGTCTGCCCAGGGCTCAGTAGATTCCCTTGAGATCAAGGAAGAGTGGCTGAAATAATCTTGACCTGAAGATGAAAATGAGCACACAGGAAGAACAACAAGGGGAAATTAACATGGCCTGAGAGAAATGGAGAAAGCAGTAGACTTCCAACTGGAGGGGTCCATGAAGGCTTTTACACCACCTGGAACCTATGCATACGGTTAGGGTTAGGGTTAGGGTTAGGGTTAGGGTTAGGGTTAGGGTTAGGGTTAGGCTAACATCTAAGATTGCTGTGAGTCGATACATGCTGTCTCTGCTTCTTCTTTAAGGAAAGTAGAAAGCAGGAATCAGGGCGTTCAAATCGAAAATATGAAAAACAAGTAAATTCCCCTCGCCCCAAGACCAGTTTCCCTTCCTGGGAAAGTATCAGTGTGAATACATTTCTCTCAAATGCAGCTGTAGAATCTGTAATGTATTTGGCACCTTAAAAATAGCACCGCAGCGTGGCGAGCAAGCCTCACCGAGGCGTTCTTTAAAGGTCTGTGGAGGGAAGAGCTGCAAAAGTTCAGGAATAGGAGCTGAGTCCGTGGCTCGGTCTGCAAAGCACAAGGACCCGAGCCAGATCCCCGAGAAGCCACATAGCAGTGTGTGGTGTGTTGAGTATGATGGCAGCGTCAGCACTAAGAGGCAGGGGATCCTGGAGCTCGCCCAGCCTAGCCAAATTGATGCGTCTCAGGCTAATGAGGGATCCTGTCTCAAAGATAGAAAGAGTATTCCTGAGGAGGATGCCTGAACTACCTTCTAGTCTCCACAGGAATGCATGTACACATGTACACAGACATGTACATGTCTGTATGCACATAAACACATACATGTACGTAAATATACACAAACAATATGAAGAAACTATTGCCAGCCCAACATTACCAATATAACACCACATATGAACGAGTAAACAAATACATAATTTTTTTTTTAATTTGGCAATAATTACGCGATGTCTGCTCAGCTAAACAGTTGTGTCTGGTTTGAGCACACTGTGATTCCTTTCAACAGCTTTGGGGGCTGTTGCTTAGGAACAGACGATACAGGCTGAATGTCCCTTGTCAACTAGGCGTCAGCTGAGGGCAGAAGAGGTTTGACTTTAGGACTTTTTTTCTCCCCTAGATGTTGGAATCTTTGTGTGTACATAAGGATATCTCTTGCAGCCTGGACCCAGATGAAAGCACCAAATGCTTTAGTTTCGTGTAGGCCTTACACAGCTAGCCTGAGGGTAACTTTCTATGATACTTTTAGCATGCCTATATTTTGACTGAGACCTGTCACATGATGTCAGGTGTGGAATTCCCCACTTGTGGCATCTGTTGGTTTACTCAAAACATTTTGGATTTTGAAGCATTTCAGATTTGGGGTTTTCAGATTCGAGGTACTCCCTGTCTTAGTCACTGTTCTATTGCTGTGTAGAGACACCATGACCAAGGGAGCTCTTATGAAAGAAAGCATTTACTTGGGGCCTCCTTACGGTTTTTGATGGTTAGTCTATGATCATCATGGTGGGAAGCATGGCAACACTCAGGCACACATGGTGCTGGAGAAGTAGCTGAGAGTTCTACATCTTGATCTGCAGGCAGCAGGAAGAGAGAGGCAGACTGGGCCTGAATTGGGCTTTAAAACCCAAAAGCCCACCCCTAGTGACACACTTTCTCCAACAAAGCCACGCCTCCTAACCCTTCTAATCCTTTTCAAATAGTGCCACTCCCTGAGGACTAAGCATTCAAAGACATGAGCCCATGGGGACCATCCTCATTCAAACCACCACCGCTCTGTAATAATTGATATAGCAATAGCATCATCACTTGAGTCCTCAGAAAAGTGCGCGTGTATTATACGTAAAACCTCCAAGGCAAAAACTGGATGGCAGGGTGATCTTTCGATTCTTCGAATCTTATTAATTAGTTGTTGATTACAGTTCGGCGAGCTGCTGGCCTCCTGGGAGAGAAGGCTCCCCTTAGGATGGAGCTCTCCTGGGTCAAGTGCAAGCTGGGGCTGTTGGAGAGAGAGCCTGCCTGTTTACAAACAGTTGCTTCATGCACACACACGGTTTCTTTTGTGTTTCTTGTCTTTGCTTTTGTTTTTTTTTTCTTCCACTCAAGGGAAACACGAACGTGCTTTTAAAAATCATTCTGACAAGGTCTGGCCAAATGACTCAGATAAAGGCACCCTTCCACACAAGCATGACCACCTGAGTTTGATCTTCAGAACATACATAAAGGTGGAAAGAGAGAACCTCGGCACAAAGCTGTTCTCTGACACACACACACACACACACACACACACACACACACACACACACACACTGTGGAATGTGTGTCCCCACTCCACATACATAAAACAATAGCAATAATAAATAAACCTTTTACAATAATTTCAACAAACCAAAGCACAAAGAATAACAAAGCCTCACCAGGCTTATAGCTCAGTGGAAGAACATTAGCATGCAAAAGGCCCTGGGCTCCAACCCTGGAACTCCTAAACAGTCTGCCTGCGCCATCCTCCTCCCCACTCTGAACAGGACTGGCTGCTAGGCTCCTTTAGGCTTTAGGCTTGGTTTCAGAAATGAAGTGATACCATACCTCTTACCCTGCAGTTTGCTCTCTCCTCTTATCAACTGTCTGACTTCTATCCAGGTCTCCTTGCACAAGGTCACCCTGGTGCTTCCTAGCTGATGAACAATAGCAGAAGGACATCTAGAACTTTCCTTTCTGGTGTTGCTATTGCTGTAGAAGATAAACACTGTGATAAGTGAGGCCTGTACAGACCCCTACACACACACACACACACACACAAGCTTTCTCTACAAAGAAGGAGACCTACATTGAAGGAATGCTTATTTTTATTGTAGATTCGGTCAAGTCACCTTTCCTAAAACTTTGTCAAGTGAGCCTCCTACCCGGTATCTCTTAGCACCTACCAAGTCTCCTCCATCTCAATACTGGACATTATCAGTGTCTGTAAGTTTCCTCAAGCAACGGTGAAATTTGCATTCTCAGTATGTTATTTTGCATTTCCCTTATTAGAAATAACAATGAGCCTTTTTTCACAAATATACTCCTCGTTTGCATTTCTTGTCTCTTAACTTGCATGTGTGTTTTATCAATATTCTCCTGTTTTCTTTTCTTTGTTTGATGTTCTGTTTGTCTGTTTGAAACAGGGTCTCATTTGTCTCAGGTTGGCCTCAAACTTACGTAACTAAGGTTGGCTTAAAACCCCTGATCCTTCTGCTTCTGCTCCCAGTGCTGGAATAATAGTTGCCCATGCCTTTAATCCCAGCACTCGGGAGACAGAGGCATGTGGATGGATCTCTGTGAGTTCGAGGCCAGCCTGGTCTACAGAGTGAGTTCCAGGACAGTCAGTCAGAGTTACAACAGAGAAACCCTGCCTCCAAAACAAAAGAAAGCAAAAAAGACAAAAAGAGAAAGAAAGAAAGAAAGAAAGAAAGAAAGAAAGAAAGAAAGAAAGAAAGAAAGAAAGAAAGAAAGAAAGAAAGGAAGGAAGGAAGGAAGGAAGGAAGGAAGGAAGAAAAAAAGAAAGAAGGAAAGAGAAAGAAAGAAAGAAGGAAAGAGAAAGAAAGAAAGAAGGTGAAAAGAAAAGATCCTCCCTCATCTTTCACATTTGTCTTTCCTGTCACAGTGGGGCACCAAGCTGATTGTCCCTCACTTGGTTAAGAGGGCTGTCGTCAATAGGACAGCCAGCAACCAGAGTTACAACAGAAAAACCCTGTCTCGAAAAACAAACCAAAAAATATTTTTGGGTTACCCCACGCTCAGATTCAACCTTTTCCTTTTTTAAAATCTTGGTGGGGGATTGCTGGTGAGATAGCTTAGCAGTTAAGAGCACTGGCTGCTCTTCCAGAGGATGCAGATTCAATTCCCAGGACCCACATGGCTGCTCACAACTGTCTGTAACTCCAGTTCCAGGGGATCTGACACCCTCACACCAATGCACATAAAATAATTATATATTTTTAAAAAAATCTTTTGGGACTGGAGAGATGGCTCAGCAGTCAGGAGCACTTGTTGCTCTTTCAGAGGATATGGGTTTGAGTCCCAGCACCCACATGGTGGCTCAGTCATCCCTGACCCCAATTTCAGGGGACCCAACAGGCACACATGTGATATGTATACATGAATGCAGGTAAAATATTCATATACATAAAATAAAAATAAATCTTTAAAAGATCTTTCTGATTAAAAATATGCTATTCACATATTTGGTATGTTAATTTGTGTTTGGCTAGTTTACTTTTTTAAAGTTGTTACTTACTAAATTATTGTGTGTGCTGTTGTTATATATATGTGTAATATGTATGTCATTTATGCTACAGTGCAGGTTACAGCTGGAGGTCAATATCTAGTACCTTTCCTTGATCACTCTCTTCCTTTTTTTTGTTCTGAAATGGTGTCTCTCACTGAACCTTTAGATCATCTATTTTTTCCACTAGGCTGTGGGACCAGAGAGCTGCTGCCTCCAGCCCCCACCACCACACACCACCATGCCCTGCTCTTGATGTGAGTTTTGAGGAACTGAACTTAGGTCTTTGCACTTGTGCAGCAGAAAATGTATAAACTAAATCATCCATCCAGCCCCTGTCCCGCCCCCCCTTGTCTGTAAAATTATTTATAGTCTACCCTATCTTGCAAAAAAATTTAAACGGAGGCTGAGAAATAGCTCAGTCAGTTTTTGCTAGTGCTTGCCTGGCACACACAGAACCAGTGATCAGTCCTCAGCACCAAATAAAACTGGGCATGGTGGTACACACCAGCAGTCCCAGTACTTGGGAAGTATAGGTGGGACAAACAGAAGGTCAAGGTCATTTTCAACTAAATAAGGAGTTTGCAGCCAGCCTAGCAACACAAGATTCTGTTTCAAAACAAAAAAACAAAACAAAAAAATCATTTATTTTAATGGGATGTTTTCATGTGGATTCTGGGTCTTGTGACTCACCAACCTCAATTATTGGGAGAAAATAGTATCTTTTTATTTTCTAACACTGTATCATGTTTTTATGTCAAGTTTCTTTATTTTGACATTTGCTATAAAATGGGGAATATAACTCTTCCCAGTGACTCAGCGACCTCAGATAGTAAACAGTCTGCCCTTTCCTGCTGACTCATGGTTCCTCAGCCTGTACGCTGATTTCCCACTCCATCTCAGTCAGGATTTATACCCCTCCTTCTGCTCCACTCATTGACTAATCGCTTCTTGCGATGATGCAGTGATGCACATCGGTAGCAGTGCTGTTCTCTGTGGCCTGTTTCTGATTCCTGCTCCAGGAGGAGGCTCTAAATCAAGACCAGGAATCAGAGAGCATGCCTGGAGAAAGACATCAACCAGACAGTGCCACAGCAGGACAGCAAAGGGGGACAGGATGTGGGTAAATATGATGAGGTAAATATGACAGGAAGTGGGTAGATGTGATAAAGGTCAGAAAAAGTCCTGTGAGAAGGTTCCATCCACAGTCCACTTTGGACGTCTTAGGTAAAGTTGAATGCTAGGTGGTCAGCACCAGACACCAGGAACTCTCAGATGATAACCTAAGAACTGTTGCATCCCATAATATGTTTTTTTTTTTGTTGTTGGTGGTGGTGTTTTTGTTTGTTTGTTTGTTTGTTTTTCGAGACAGGGTTTCTCTGTTATAACTCTGGCTGTCCGGAACTCACTCTGTAGACCAAGCCAGCAGTGAATATAATGTTTCTTAAAGGAGAAAGAAATCTGCCTCCTAGGACCATCCCTTCTCACAGCTGGTTCTACCCCTCACAAGACACAAAGTCTTGGCAATTTGGAGAATAGGCAACTGCCCCTTTGATGTTCCTTCAGGTCAAACTCGCTGAGTCCACCATTCTGTATGCCCTCCCCTAGCCAACATTAGCTTCCGGGTTGTGTAATGCCTTTACTCACGCCGTATTTGCTGTCAAACTCCCCTCTTCCTTGTGTGTACCTCTACCCGCCTCCACTCAGAACTCTAGTTTGGTTTCTCTGAAGCTTCACATCGCCAGAAACAGCATATTACTTCTAGTTTTGAGGACTGCTTTCTGCTTCTGTCACCCAGCAAGCTGGAGACACCTCCCAGCTGGGTGGCAGCCATGTGTCAGTAAGCTCATGCTGAATCTGAACAGCTGATGGACCAGAGAGAACCCAGGCAGACAGTTTCTTCAATGATGTAGCCAGGTGCCTGTGCTCCTGTAAGTAACCTCTCACTTTATGCTCTCATAAACAATCCCAATTAAACTCGTCAGTACACACACATGCACACACACACACACATAGACACACACATACATACATGCACACACAGACACACAAACATGCACGCACACACACATAGACACACACACATGCACACACACACACATACATGCACACACACACATAGACACACACACATGCACACACACACATACATGCACACACATAGACATGCACACACACACATGCACACACACACACGCGCACACACACACATAGACACACACATACATACATGCACACACAGACACACATACATGCACACACATAGACACGCACACACACACACATGCACACACATAGACACGCACACACACACACATGCACACACATGCACACACACGCACACACACACACACATACACGCACACACACACATAGACACACATACACACACACACACATGCACACACATACAAACACACACTGAATAAATGAGACATAAAAGTAGAGTAGAGATTAGAAGCAGAAGGAGATCAGCAGAAGTGTGAGGGGAACAACAGAAGGTAATAGAAGGTGAATGTGATCAAAATACATTATATATGTATGAAGCCTGTTATGTATAATTAATGTATGCAATTCTAAAATATTTAATAAAGAAACTAATCTGGGAGGCAAGCAAACATACACTGGCCTACTATACAAATAAAATATGAAAAACAGGTTCCACAGACTAGATTGGTTCCCAGCGCACACCCACAGGTTCCTAGACCTCTACATGCTTTGTGGTGGTCTTTGGAAAAGTGGCCTAAGGACCTTACCCAGAATCCACATCAACCCACTGAACTGTGAACTGCAGAGTAAGCCATCTCACCCATTGTGAAAGTCACAACTTCCCCCATCTGCCCTTCCCCTTAGATCCTCCCTCCCCACAGTTCAGCTTCTTGTTTAGAGATCTCTTCCTTCCCTGGGATGGGGCTTGGGTGTCACAGCAGAGGTGAAACTACAGCCCCTGGCCTGGCTTGGCCTCTGGTCCTAGGTTGGACCATGCTTTGCTTTAGTTCCTCAGGGCAGCAGGAGGCTTCAGTGGTGACTTTCGGTTCCTCTGAGCACTGGTGTTCACCCAAGTCACTGTCTACTAAAACTCCTGGCCCCCAGAGGTCTGGGGCTCGCCATGCCAGGGTGCTGGAGGGCCTGTGTCTGTCATGACAGTTTGCCATGCAGAGAACACTTTGTTCTTGTTCCTTTCCGGCATCTCTCAGCCTCAGACAATCCCACCACCCACCAAAGCAGTCTGGAAGCTTCCTGTTTTGGTCTGGGCCTTTGCCACCTTTGAGTGGGAAAATCTTTGTTCTTCGCTAATGCTGCTTTCCCTCTGCATTAACCTTTCTGTGGCCACTGTACTTTTTGTTGTTGTTGTTGTTGTTCTTGATTCAACATTGCTTTCTAATATTGGGTCCAAGCAGAAGGAAAACCAGGTATGTACAGGAGGCCCAACCTGTAGGGACTGGAGAGACGATGTTGTCAAAGTGACCAGCGTCACACTTCCTGTGACATTGGACAGCCATTCTCCAGTAAGGAAAACAATGCCCCAGTTTGCATCATCTACCAGTGTCTGAGGTGTCAACATTTCTACCATGGCGCCCACTGGAATGGTGCTGCTTTCAACAACTAGCTCTTGAAATTCTTGAAGAACTGGGAGTTAAGCCAGTGGCAATCATAGGTAACAACCCCTGTATTGTGTGGTGTAAGCTCAAATCGGAAGAGCTACAAGATCCGCCCGCCTATGGACTTTGAGGATCTTTATCAGAGCCTCCTTGTCCTAGTTAGGGTTTCTATTGCTGAGATGAAACATCATAATCAAAAGCAAGTTGGGACAGAAAGGGAATATGTGGCTTACACTTCCATATTACCGTTCATCACTGAAAGAAGTCAGGACGGGAACTGAAACTGGGCAGGAACCTGGAGGTGATGGCTCTTGTCCTGGACTTACAGCCGTAGATTACTTAAACTCTTGGCTGAACAGGGCATACAGTCCTGTTCATGGACAAGGAGACTGCTGTAGCCTGAGAGCCGTAAGTATCACACTCGAGTGACAAAATGCTCCAATTAGAAGCAACTTGAGGGGAGTAGGTTCATCCGGGCTCACGGTTTGAGGGGACATGGTCCGTCGCTGTGGGGAAGCATGGCGGCGGCGGGAGCGTATAGCTGAAAGGGATGGATGCTGGCCAGCCGGCCTTATTGAATCAAGACTCCTCCCCATGAGGAATGGTCCTTCCTGCATTCAGATGGGTCTCTCGCCCCCAGTTAATCTTCTCTGGAAATGCCCCATCAGGCATGTGGAGAAGTGTGTCTACTAGGGAACTCTGAGTCCTCTTAGTGTGGCAGCGGTGATTCACCGCAATGATGGAGCCTTGAATTTGTGGCTGATATCATGCTTTAAAAACTCAGTTGTGTGCATTAAAAAGGAAATCTGAGACTTTATCTGAAAACGGGGAGTTTTAGTGTCTCTTGACATTTGTAAATTCTAGAAACTCTAGGTCTGTGCTTCCCCATAGGCGATAACTGGAACTAAGCGGAAACCTCTCCTTCAAAGAGTAAATCTCCGTGCGCCACAGTCACCACCTCTCCCCAGCGCCTTACACTGCCTACCTCACGCATATTGAGCCTCAGGTTTTATGCTTTCCCCAGGGTTACCTATTCTTGCCCAATTCTTCTACATTTATTTTTTAAATGTATTTATTTATTCAACAGGGTCTCACTCTATAATAGTTATAGAATAACCCAAGCTTGCCTTGAACTTACTATAGTACCAACTTATAGTACCAACTGGTTTCCAACTAGCAGTGATCCTCCGAGTGCTTGGATTACAGCTGCGAACCATCATGTGTAGTGGGGCACTTAGAAGAAACTTTTATTTTGGTTTATTTAAAAATGCAAAATGGCGTTTGGACTAGGTTTATGTTCCCATCCCACAAGTGATGGATGATTATGAGTTTGATTTGATGCTGGTGGCTATAATTGGTTAGGTGCAGTTGTTTTGGTACATGTAGCTTGTTCTTAGGTTCGTGGGAACTTTTGCTTAGAGTATGAAAGGTCTGAAGCCCCGAGAGCCGGTTTGGGTGTTGGTTGGTGGTTTGTTGATTGGTTTGCCCATTGTTAGTGTGTCGATTCTTGCACAGAAGAACACAGGTTGGAGAGACTGGGTTTGCAGATAGTGAGCTGAGACGGTAGTCTGACTCACTGTCAACTAGTCCACTTCAAGCTTAGGATAGCCTAACAAGGCTGTGAAGATTTCTACCTTTCTCTCTTTCTCTGTCAAGGCTTCCTGCAAAAGCCTTGAAATTTCTTTCTATCCTTCCTTTTTCTTTCCCTAAATCCAGGGTAAAAGATTGTAGTTTACTACCACAATCATGCTTTGCTCTTTCTCTGTATTTAATCAAAGGAAAAAAAAAAAAAAAAAACTGAAGCCCAGAATGTTTTGGCAATTAATTCAGATCAGAAAGCTAGGAACCAACCTTTCACAATCAATTTACATAATCAGAACCATAGCCCGTGCACACCATAAAGCAGTGACTTTACAAAATGATTTAATCCTTTCTACTGTATAATATGAATATATGACCCTCATCTTCCTAGGCAACCACTTAAGGAGTGTCTTCTATTTGCATGTTTCTTATAGAATGTTTTGTGTGCAAACATATTTGACTCAAGGGATTTCCTAGGTCTCATATTCTGTTTTCTTTTTCTTCACCTTAGAATCCTGGTAAGATTTCTTCAAATTTTTAAATTGTATTTATTTATTGTGTGTATGCATGCACATATACCACGACACATATTTAGAGGTCACAAGACAACTTGTGGGGGTTGGTTCTCTCCTCTGCCTTGTGGGTCTCAGAGATCAAACTCAAGTTGTCAGCCTTGGCAGCAAGTGCCTTTACCTGCTGGGCCTTCTTGCTGGCCCTGGAAGATTCTTCCATGTTGCTGCATACCGATCTAACCCTTGTTTCTGCTGGTGGGACATCCCGTGTGTGCTTAGATCACCCTCATCTGTCCAATCTTCCAGGGACGCTCACACAGGCTCCCTCCAAATCTTGCCCACCATATACTAACCTGGGATGATGACCCACAGAGATGGCCCAGTGTGAGCCCTGGCGCTACAGGCCAGGAGGGAAGCCGCTCTGTCATGGGATCTGTTCATATTCACTTGCCTGAACTATGCCCTGGCTGTGCTCTCAAATGGCTGCACCATTCCACCTTCATAGAGTTCCTTATACAGCACAGGTGTGGAGAGAAAGAGGGAAGCTTTTCAATGTGTATTATCTACCAGGAAATAGTGCACTGTGAATGGAGTTCAGAATAGGTATCAGATACAGGCAGTGAAACTGGAGAATGGACCTCAGTGTAGGATCTCAGGGACCAGAACCAGGGACAGGTCCAGCCTTCAGAGATTTCTGCAAGCTGGTCCCCACCTTATACATTTCTACAACTTTCTAAATATGGTGCTTTTGGCCTGGGAGTAAGCACTCAAACCACGAATCTGGTGGGAATAATGTAAATTTAAACCTCAGCACCCCCTGAGAGCACTAGACCTCCCAGAGCTTCTGCCCTGACCATTTTTTACTAGCTTATGGTATCCATTGATGCCCAGAGCCAAACCTGAGCTGGGTGCTTGTCAGAACTCAGTTATGGCATGTGAGCAGTCTGTTAGCCTGCTGAGCTGCCATCTCTAGTCTGCTCTAGCCCACCTCTGGTGCGAAAGGGTGATATGCAGTACATCCTGGGAGGTAGCTTCCATGGGCAAGGACTGTAGAGGCTTTGTGGGCGGTGGAGGGCACCATGATGAGAGAGCACCCAAAGGGGACTGGAGACCCACACAAGGGTGGGATGCAAGGAAAGTGAGTCCCAGGCAGCTGGAAGGAATGTGTATAAGTTTGAGATTCATTCCTAGTAACAATCCCGGTAATAAAATGAGCTGAGTAACCTTTGACCAGCCACTCAGTCTCTCACAGCTTCAGTTACCCTGGGGCCAGTGAAGATGATTACATCATGAAGTTCAGCAAGAGGAAGATCCTTAGGAAAAGCACATTCTCCCATGGTCTGTGTTTGTACATAGCCTTTGCAAGACTCTCCATGTTGCCTACTGTCACATGGACAACCCACTAGGGGCCCCACTTTAGCTTTTATGCTAGAATTAAAAGTGGTTTATGTTCCTCTCCCCTTAAAAAACTCTTCATGCTTACAGTGAACATTGATTTTTCCTCTCCTGGCTTATACAGTCTGGCTGTCACTGGCTGATCTAAATGGGCTCTGCTGGGTCAAATTGGATTCCAGGCATCTGGTCAGATCTGGGTCTGCTTCTCATATGTTCTTGGCCTAGGATGATGGGCATCTCTTCTCATAGAAGATTGTAGGTGTCAGAGGTGCTGAGGAGAAACCACAGTGCTCTCTAGTCAGAATCAATGTGTTTGCCCACATTAAGTTGGCTAAGACAAGTCACATGTCCAAGTCACTGATGGGACAAAGACATAGATCTCTCCCATTCTAGTATAAGATGTTGCAAAGCCCTGGGATGAAGGTATGGATTCAAGTATGCTTTTCCACAGTTGCCTTGCTAATGTGAGCCTTGGAGAAAATGCAGAGATGGTTTCCAAGGTAGCTGAGGACCTCAATGGGATGCAGAAACAGTTTCCATAGGTAACCGATGACCTCACTGGGGTGCAGAGACGGTTTCCATAGGTAACTGAGGACCTTACTGGGATGCTGGTATGAGGTACAGTGTCTAGTTTTCTGCCCTAACTCAAATGACAAAAGACTACATCTTGTCCCAGAGTTTCCTTGTGGTCCTGAGGGTTACTCTGTGGAAAAACCTAGACCATACACTGACAGGTGGCATTGTCCTCATTCCCTTCTTCCATCTTGTGGCAAGACCAAAGAGCTCAGATGAAGTATCTAGAGCTGCCATTTCAGTATCAGCCAGGGATGTTGCTTTCCTAACCCTAAAGCTCCTTTGATATGAGATGCAAAAAGTACTCCGTAACGTAAGCTGCTCAGGTCTTTAAGGAAAGTTGGGGACTTAGTCCACAACACAGATTCAGAGATTGAGGGGCAGAGACCCCAGTGATATCAGCCTCCCAGTGGGGATCACAGCCCATAGGAGATAAACCTGAAGGAGTCCAAGTAGATGCTGGTATCCTGAGTTCCCCCAGCAGGATGATGCCAGGGGCACCCTGTAGAGTGCTGAGAAGGGGTCTGTCTGCCTGAGAGATTAGGAACCTTCCAGGTCTGAGAGATAGGAACCTCGGCTCTGAGAATCAGGAACAATGAGGTGAATGGAGACATAAGGGCTGGGGATGGGGGATGGGATCAGAGCCCATACTAGGTCATCCCACAAAGTCTTTCCAAGAGCATGTGAGCAAAAATCTGGAGAGCCCAGCTTCACAAAGTTAGGGGGCATAGACTAGGGAATACCCCAAGGTGCTCTCTTGTACAAGACAGAGCCTGCCCTGGTGGACAGCTTGGTGCTCCCTGGATATCTGAGGCAGGAAAAACGGTTTCTTTGTGGCTCCAGTTTCAGGGTTGGCCCCGTGTCTACTTTCCTTCCTTTAAAGTCCAAGTGTCTTCCCTAGACCTGTGTGGCAGTCCTTTCTAATCATTCCTCTCAGCAAACCTGCCTATGGTTTTCAAGTCCTCAGACCTGTAGTCTGGGAGTCCTGACATGGGGCAAGCCAGTAGAGACAGGACTGTGCCCAGAGAAATTAATGCCAGCCTGCTGCCCCAACCTTCATCTCCATGGGGAAAGGAAAAACAGGGTCCTCCCAGAGAGGCTCCCACCAAACCCCACCCAAAACATCCACTGAGCCCAACAAGCTTGAATCTTCCAGATCCTCTCTGGCCACCTTGTTCACAGTAGCTTGTAGCTCCCTATGTCTGCTATCTGCACCGCCCCCCACACACACTCACTCTTGACCAGGTGAGTGCTCTTCAGACTCCCACCCAGTCCTCCCCTACCCTTTTCCTCATCTAAAAATGCCCTTCTACATGCTGTTCTTCTGACAATGTCACTGACCACCTAGGCAACTTGCTCAAGCTCTCTGAGACTCGGCTTCCTCATCTGGAAAGTGGAGAGGTCATTCCTACCTGTGCCAGACACACCACGAGTAGTTAGCAAGTGTCACATGCCTGGCCATTCCTGTTCCTCTGGCAGTCAGACGGCATGTGATTCCTCCCTCCTTTCTCCCCTGCTGCTCACTGGATGTGAATTCTCTGTTTGGAGAGTAGATTTTTCAGCTGGGAAAGACCAAGGAGGGTCCAGGAGAATCCTCAGAGGATCCTTTCTTTACCTGCTTTGTATCTTGTGCCACCAAGAGCTTAACATCTGTCCCAGTATCTGAGGATGGATTAGTCACTGATCCAAAGCAAGAAGTGAGAGAAGGTGAGGAGAGTTTTCTTCTCTGGATCCATGCTGCTCCCCCCAATCTGCTGCCAGGCTCTCCATCCACATGCCAATCACATCTTGGTGACCCAAGTCCTACAAACTCACAAAACCAGCCATCTATATGGCATATAGTGGCTTAGGTTTCCTATAGCCACTGTGCCTTACTCAAGAGTTTCCCAGAAGAGTTCTGAGGTACCCTGAAAGAATCATTCCACACATCCATGCTCTGTCAGCTCCTGTTGTGTGGGTCTCCCATGGGCAAGACCACTTCCATCACCCCACTGTACAAGGAGAACACCAAAGTCTCTGTCCTAGCTCAAGGCTCTATGCCAGGTGCCAAAGCCACCTGCTCACCAGTTTGCCAGGTTCTTCATAAAGAGAGGGGACAGCATAAGGGGTCCAAGCCATCAGTCTTTAGCTGTTACCCATTTGTGACAAATGAAGCCTGTAGGTCCTGGGAGAGAACATAGTAAGGCTCACATCGACTTCCATTCTTCTGCCTGTCTTCTCCCAGCCAGCCAACCTCCTACCCACTCCTACCTTGCTCCTGGATGAGAGGACTTTGGCAGGAGCCCAGCTCCACCACGTCCAATTGCCCACGTCACCATGATTCTCCAGCCCCAGCCCAACAGCTGTGCCAATTAAGGGGGCACTGGCCCTCCCCAGGCAATCCTGAGAGTACTGCAGGTGAGACCACAGCCTGCATTCTGTGGAAGCTTGCCTGGGCTGTCACCACCCCCTCGACTCCATCCACTTACACAGAACTACTAGGCTCTGAGATTGTTTATATGTTCTCAGTGTGTTCGAAATATTACAGTTGTCTGAGCACCGTGGACGACCCCAGATAGTTGCAGGTTTTATACAAAACCTCTAAAGTGTGTAAATCTGGAATGGTTTTACGTGATCTTTTCAAATTTGACACTTTTAGACAAGATCTCTTTGAAAGCCCTTTCCTGTGTATACATGTGTGTGTGTGTGCGTGTGCATGTGCATGTGCATATGTGACACGCCTGCACATTCACATGCTAAAGAAATGATCTAAGTTATGTTAAGTGATTCTAAGAATGCTTTTTATAACCATGCTGAGCTAAAAACAAAAAGTGGTTGCATGTAACCAACTAAGATATAGACCATTTCCAGTCTGTTGTCTTTTTTAAAAAGATAACTTATTTTAAAAGTAACTTGACTTAGGAAAATTTTAAGAATAGTACAAAGAATTACATATTCCTCTCTCATTTTCCACACTGAGCATTTTAACATATAATATGCTGATCATTCTCTCTCATATTATCATTCCTGTTTTTCTGAGTTATTAAAGAAAGAGTAAGAGCTTGACAATGCCCTATTATCTTTCTCTTCTTCATAGCCACATTCAGACATCAAAATCAGGACTTTAACACCAATCTACCACCCAATCCCAAAGCTCTATTCAAATTTCTCCAACAGTCTTAGTGCCAATATAAAAATATCCTATTTGAATATTTATATGACCATAATTTACATACATAAATAATTTTCCTCCTAGACCAATGTTCAATCCAGAGTTGCATGGGACACACACCTGCCTGTCCATTTAACGCTCTGGAGCTAGTTACGCTGATGTGATGTTCCTTGTTTCACAATATTGACTTTTTTTTTTTTTTTTGGAACTAGCTAATAATTTTTATAGGCTGCATCTTGATTTGAGTTCTTCAGGGCTTTGACCGTGACTGGGTCCAGTTCTGCATTTCCGCAGGATTTCTCGGCAGTGACGCTGTGCTCAACACTCCTACTCAAGGAGACACACAGGTCGCTTTGCTCTCTTGTTGGAGTAAACTTTGAATATGTAGTTAGGATGGCATCTGCAGATTTCCTCTTTGCAAAATTATTATATTTATTATTTAGGGTCTTCATATTCTCCCCCCTTCTCTCTCCCTATCTCTCTGTCTCTCTGTCTCTCTCTCTCTCTCTCTCTCTCTCTCTCTCTCTCTCTCTATCTATCTATCTATCTATCTTCCCCTCCGCCCCCACCTTAGAATTGAAACCAGAGTGTCACACATGTTAGGCACTCTGTCACTGACTACATCCCCAGTCCCAGGAATTCAAGGTCATCGTAAGCTACACAGTAAGTTTGAGGCTTGTTTAGACTTTATGAGTCTCTGTGTAAAATAACAAAAATAAAGTAAATAGCTGAAGTCAGGCATGGCAGCACAATTGGTAATCCCAACACCCAGAGGCTGAGGCAAGAGTTACAGTTCAGCTGGGACTAAGTAATAAGACTCTGTCCTAGGCTAGAAATAAAAGTCTGGGGTAGATTGCTTGCCTGCCATACTCAAGGCTCTGAATTTGATCACCAACAGTATAAATAAAATGAAATTAGAAAATTCAACAGAGAGAGAGGAGAGAGAGACAGATAGACAGACAGACTCTCTCTCTCTCATACACACACACACACACAACTATTTTGTGGAAGCAGTCTGAGGCTGTCTAAATATCTCATCCCTCAAACCCTCACCCCCCTGGTTTTAGCATCTCCTGGTGAAGCTCGTCTGAATCAGTTATCACAATGATGGCTGCCAAATGCTGGCTGCCTCTTCCCGTCATTGGTCCAATAGTTATTAATTGGCATTCTACCGTGGGAAGAGCTTTCCCTTCTGATTTATTTACATAAAGGTAGACGTGTGAATTCTCACGTTACTCAGTGGCTTATAACTATTTATGTTATTCGTTTTGATGTCCAGATTGTGCTAGCTGCTGCCTCCCACTGTCCTTCCAGTTGGTTCCTAGCTTTTTTTTTTTTTTTTGACAAATTGTCTTCATGTTCAAAGCATGGCTTTACTCTCTAGAACCAATAGATATTACAGGCTCTACAGAACCTTCCCCGCCTCAGATTGTAGGCTGTTAGCTGACTGAAAGGACCTTTAGATCTTTCTAATGAGGGAAGATGTTCAGCACCCATGATTTTAATAATAAGTGTGCTCATTGCTGTCAGTGTGCCATCACATCTAGAAATGTGTGTGTGTGTGTGTTAGTGTGTGTGTGTGTGTGTGTACATACACTTTCATACTTTTTGCCTGGAGCCATCTATATGTTAAAGACAATGAGTTTGAGGGGCTACAGAGATGGCTCAGCAGTTAAGAGCACTTTCTGCGCAATCATGAGCACCAAAGTTCTCATCCTAGGACCCAGGTAACGAGCCACACATCCCTGCAAACACACATAACCCCAGCTCTGAGGGAGACAGAGATGGAAGGGTTGGGGGGACTTGCTGGCTTCCAGTCTTGTTGAGAGGGGGAAACATGAGCCCCAGGTTCTCGGAGAGACTCTGGAGGGAAGGAAAGTGATAAAAGAGGGTACCTGACACTCGCCTCTGCCCTTCCCACCCCAGCCCACCCCACCATGACACACACTGTCCCTTTAGCCTGATTGTCTCCAACGGCTTTCCAATCTCTGGGTAGATCCTTCTCTCAGTCTCCACTGTGTCTTCAGCCCCACTACCCCTGTATCAGTCTGCACCCTGACCGTCTCCATGACCCCAGCTTAGAAGTTGGCTTGACTACTTCAAAGGCAATGAAACAGTGAAAATGTGTTTAGAAAAAAAGGGGCGGGGGCCAGGGGGAGAAGAGCTGGGCATCCATCCCAGTATTTGGGAGACTGCAGCAGAAGGAACTCATGTTCCAGACCAGCATGAGCAATGTAGTAAGTGCTGTTCCAGCTTACGCTCCAGAGTGAGGTTCTATCTCAGAGAGAGGGGGAAGGAGGAAGCTGTCTTCTAAGGGAGTAACCCTCTAGAGATACCATTCTAAGCCTTATAATTGAAGACAGATTTCTGAGCCCAAAGCACCCTCCAAAAATATTCCCAGCCCAACCTTCCCTTTTCCCAGGCCCCTGGTTCTCTCTAGCTGGCCATGCCTCCTTGTTGTGTTAGTGTTCTAGCAGTGGTGGCTCCCCATCCCTGACCTTCTCTCTCCCTAATTCAAGTACCACGCCCACTCTTGCCCCACACTGCAACCAGAGTGATGTCAACCAGGCCAGCTGTTGGTGGTTCACAACCATAATCTCCACACTCAGGAAGCTGAGGCAGGTGGATGATGACTTAAGTCAAATCTGGGCTATAACGTGAGAACTTGTATCAAAAGATAAGTAAAAATTAAAACATCAATACATTTATTCTACATGTATACACACCCCAGTTCTTAAATTCTCCCAGAAGTTTCAAATCACTGTTAAAAAATTTAAATGCTGCTAAAATCTCAGAAGCCCAAGAAACAAACCGTGCTCTCTCTCCCCTTCTTCACCCATATTGGGTCTGTAATTCTCAGGAAGACATTTGGTTGAGGCAAAGGCGGTGACTAGACATTGAGAAGGATCCTGATGACAGAAGGGAGGTAGAGGAAACCACCTGATGGCTGTGGAGATGGGAGAGGGCAGAGGGACCTTCAGGGAGGGAGCCAGGAAAAGGTGGGTCCCAGCCACAGCGATAACCACATAGGAAGACGGCAGACATTGGTTCACAGTGTGTGCTGAGCAGCTCAGAGCAGACAAAGACCTAGCCAGGCCACTCCTACCACCCCCAGCATCGCTCTCTGCTCCTCTGTGTAAGCTGGATCCGCGGAGCACTGCCAGACCTGGATGGAATCTAGCCCATGCCTATTCCTCCTTCACCATCTTTCCAACTTCCGTCGACCCAGGGTCCTAGCTGAAGAGCAGAAGTAATGGGAGCAATCACTCAGCACCCCTCTGCACAGCAGCCACTGTTCACCCCTGCCTAGGCCCTATCTTCTGGCTCCTCCTTGGACTTTGAAATAAGTATTTCAGTATAGTGGGACGGTACACAGAGCTTTCTGTTTGCTTTGGCTTCTCCACTTCGCACTTCCCACCATCTATAGAATTTCCATGGTAACTGGATAGGCTGGCCTCAGACTGGCTATGTAGCCAAGGATGGCCTTGAATTCCTGATCCTCCCACCTCTGCCTCCTGAGAGCTGACATTTCAAGCCTTTATTCCAGCTCTGAATATTCTTTTCGATCTAAAACGAAAGCTTCCCAAACCTTCAGGAGTGACCACCCAGAGCACCACGCTTCCTGTTCGGTGGCTGGCAGACTTCCTCTGCTGTGCCCAGTCTTATTTCAGTTCTGCATTTAGAGATGGCAGACAGTGCTGACATTAAAATTATCCCCTGGAAAGTTTCAGCTTGTCTAGGCTCTGACCTCCCTGGCCTGCTCTCCCTCCCACTGCGGGGGTGTTTTCAGTTATCCTCAGGACTGAATCTGGAAAAAGAGCAAGCAGTCCGAACACCAGTTGCCCTTTGTCTTAAAGATACTAGTGCCCTTCCTCTTCCTGGCCCTTTACCCCATTCCCATCACCCCCCCCAACCTCCCCCCCCACACACACACAGCGTGCACACACCAAGGCAGAGGCAGGCAGGGGCAGAGGCAGAGGCAAAGGGAAAGGCATGACTGTGAGGATGAAGCCAGCCTGGCCTACAAATTGAGTTCCAGGATGGCTAGGACTACACAGGGAAACCCTGTCTTGGGGGAGGGGAGAGAAAGAAGTGTTATTTCTGGATATTCTTTATAGACATAGTAATTAACTGAAGGCAAGGAAATATACTATATTTTGTTTTGCAACCAGAACTCACTCCTACCTTATTTTCTTATGTGTGATTTTTGATTCTAAACATAAATTTATGTCCAGTCTATAGATTAAGCAAATTCCAAAGTGAGTTCTGCCTCAAGCCTGGAATATCTCAGTTACAAGCTCATTTAAATTAGCAAAAGCTTGGGCCTGAGGATGGGGTTCAGTGGAAGGGCACTGCCCAGCGAGTACCCTACCCAACACCATGATAAAAATATATTTTTTTTACTGGACTTGCTCATCTTCATTTTTTTCTACATCAAGCTGCCTGCCACGTGCTCTAGTTGATCTGTTCCAGAGAGAAGGGATTCATCCCTGGCAGGTGGGAGGGGAGAGTCACGGTGGAACAGGACTCTTGAGGTTTATTGGTGTCACCTTCCTAAGGAGCAGAGTGAGGGTACATCGATAAACAGCAGCACACAGCTAACACGAGACCTTTGGGGTTCCTTCTCCATTTCAAAATGACTTGATGTATCTTTTAAGGAAGGCCATAGCTGCAGAATGAGGAACAAAAGCTGGCGGTCTGGACGTTAAGCAGGGCCACGCCCCTCCTCTCTGAGTCCCATGTTCTATTAGACGCACAGCATTGCCCTCCATCATGAACTTACATACTGACAACCCTCTATCTACACTGAGGTCCCCTGGGCTTGTTTATTTGTTTATTTAATTTATTTATTCCCCTGGGTTCCCATTTGGTTTAGCCGATGGGAGCCCCAGCCAGGTGACAAGAGGGTAAGAGGAAGATAGTGAAGAAGGGGAGTGGGTGGAGAACCCATGACCCAGATGCCTCCCTGCGGGAACCAGTACACCCCTCTACAGAGGCCTCCACTCCTGTTGGTGCTCTCTCTGGGTTCCAGCACTACCCCTTCCCCAGGAGCCTTTGAGAGTGAAGGTAAACTGCTTCCCTCTATAGCTAGGTCTGGGACTTTGCACCCCTATCTACCAAATTCTCCCAAAACTCCAATTTTATGTGGCATCCGCTTCTTGCTAAAATTCCGACTAATCCTAAGACAAACTTTCTTGACCACATTTAAACCCCCCACCCCAGACAGGGTTTCTCTGTTGTAACTCTGGCTGTCCTAGAACTCACTCTGTAGAGCAGGCTGGCCTTGAACTCACAGAGATCTGCCTGCTGGGATTAAAGGTGTGCACCACCACTCCCCAGCTATCACATTTTACATTTTAAAATAGTTGATAAAGCACCACCTTTGGGATTGTTGTGAGGAAAGGGTGTACACTATGTCCACCCCCCCCACACACACATACACTGTTTCTCTGTATCTCCAGTCCCAAACTCATAGAAGGTATCTATCCTAGTTTTGTTTCCTGTTGCTGTAATAACAAAAAGCAACTTAGGAAAGGGTTTATTTTTACTCACAATTCCACATTACAGCCCATCATAACAGGGAAGTGAAAGTGGCAAGCACGTAAGCAGCTAATCACATCCACAGTCAAGATCAGAGAAAAATGAATGTATGCATGCTTATGTTCAGCTCGGGTTCTCCACTCTTATACAGTCCAGGACCCAAATCTAGGGAATGGTACCTCCCACAGTGGGCAAGTTCTTCCCAATCTTCTAAAACAGTGCTCCCCTCCTGAATCCCAGCCCACAAGCACATACATACATGGCACAGGCCAACCTGGTCTACACAATCCCTCGTTGAGGCTGTCTTCCTAGGTAGTTCTAGTTTGTGTCAAATTTACAAGTAAAACTAGTCACCACAGTCTAGACATCCTCTAGGCTCCAAATTCTTGCCTGTCATTCTGGTCCCAAAGTAACCCCACAGAGCCACTAATTGCCAAGCTCCTCAGATTGCCAGGCAGTATGGTAGATCTAGACAGAATATACAGACCTGGCTTCTGCCTGAGGGGGCCTCAGGCAGGGGGATATGGGCAATATCTCATGTGGGAAGGGACCTCTAGGCTCATTACTGAAGGACATTCCAGTTTCTCCTGTTCCACAGTCAGTACACTGCCACCTCGAAGACCACTCCCAATTGTTGGTTTAGACTTAGCTGGTTTAGACTTATTAAACTGCACCCAATTATGGCTGCTCTTTGCAGAGCCAGCCATTCACTGGCCACCTGCCTGGACACAGGGCCTTTAAAGCCCGTCTTAAAAATTACATGTCATGGGTGGGCTACTATTTTCTGTGGTATATGGACAGAGGCACCTGCCCACCTGTATAGACTTCATTCCTTGGTCTGCTCCTGTGTGAACTAGCTCACACCTTCTACAACTCCTGCCTTATACTATGGCCCTTTCTCTGGAGTGTGCTTTGAATATAAATTCCTCATGGAGAAGCTCTGTGAACGCATCATGTCTTATTGCCAAGAGCAAATACATACGAAGACAGTGTTTTGAATGGTGCCAACAAGAGCCCCTTCCTCTGGCCTGTTGGGAACCCTACCTTCACCATCTCCTCTGCTGCCTGTGGAAACAGGCTACTTCCTGCTGGCCCATAGGCCATAACAGGTCTCCTTCTCTATTGAAATTGACCTCATGGAGATTTGCTTCCTCAGAGGGCTGCACACTCTTTCTTAGTATTGACATTAGGAAGCACTCAGAGCTGTCCCTGACCTGACTCTTGGGTAGCAAATCTACCCTGTAGTGAGGCTACAACAGCTCTGCAGGAACCTTTCTCTGTCGACTGGAGTCAGTTGCACCTGCCCGTGTGCACATTCACTGCACACATATATAAATAAGTGGGTTTTGTTGCTATGCATACCACAAGTGAGGTCATTTATAAAGAATAAAGTTTAAGGACTGGGGATGTAGCTCAGTGGTAGAGCGTCTGCCTCGCATGAGCAAGGTCCCAGCCGAACACACACGAATAGAGGCTTCCAGCTTATTTGGCTCATAGCTCTGGAGGTGGGATGCCTAGGAGTAAAGTGCTGGCTCTGTCTCGTGAGGGTCTTCTTGGTGCACCACAACATGGCACAGGGCATCAGATGGCCAGACAGCAAGTGTGAGCTCAAAGAGTCACTGACACCATCATAAGGCCCCACCCTCCCAGAGGCTTTACCTCCAAACACCATTTGCATACGAATATAGGTATTGCTGTGGAAGGTAGAGGAAAGCCTCCCTCCTCAGAAGTGCCATTACAAGCTGGCTCAGGCACCCACCCAAGTGCCTGCTTCACCCTCCTTGAAGTTTGAACTCAACCCTGCACTCCCTGTCTTCCGGGAAGCCTGTGCCACCTAACCTGTCAGCAACTGCCAGTCCCTGTTCACTGTGACAGGCCTCTATGACTGGTTCAGCAGCCAGGGAGGTGTGTCTGACTAACAGCTCTCAGCATCCACAGCTGCTTCCAGATCCTGCCCCCACCCTGCGGGATTCCCTGTTTGCTTAACATGCAGCCTGTTCACCCACCGTTACTTATTTTTTCTGATTAAATATGTCTACAATTTAATAGTGCAGTATAGTTCCAGTTTCTATTTGTTTTGTTTTGTTGTTGTTTTTCCTGTTATATAAAACCATGTGCGTTTCAGCTTGGGCACCTCCTAAACCCCAAATCGCATGCGCTTTCACACAAGCGGTCCTCAGACACTCTCTGCCCCTCACCAAGACTCCTTTCCCAGACTCACACATGGGTCAGCCCACCTTGGATTTCTTTGACAGTCATACTCTTTCCAAATGCCTATTGGTATGCCACCATTAGCCATCACCCCCTGACAGGGCCGCACATACTGCCTTAACTGACAGGAGTTCACAGGTCTTGCATCTCGTCAAATTATTTTTGTTATTCCATTCTTGTTTGCATTTGAACCATTGAAAGAAAGAAAATTCTGGAAATCTCGGCAGCGTCTGCCACTCAGGTGGTTAACAGTGCTTACAGGAGATTGTGCAGCATGGGGCTTTGAGAAGACAAGGGAATTTATTGAAGAGAATAAAGAAACGGTTTTGCCAAGCTCTCTATAAATTTACTGAAACAGCCTAAACCATATAACACACACACGCAAACACATATACGCAGGGTTTTGTGTGCAGTGCTCACGAGCACACAAGTCCCCTTGAAGAGAGAGAAGCAGACAGAGGGAGTCAGAGCACCCGAGTCCACAGGGACACCTGACTGTGTATCCTCTTATGGTTTAGAGACCCAGGAGCCAGGGTTCAGAGACACCTGAGAACGTCCCAGTTGTATCCGTTGTTTGCCCTGCTTCTGTGACAACACACCTAACAAAAGCAACTTGAGGAAGATAAGGGTTAATTGGGCTTACAGTTCCACGGGACACAGTCCACTGTGGTCAGGCAGGTACAGCAGGAGAAGCAAGGGGCAACTGGTCACACCGGTGCACAGTCAGGAAGAATAATGAGTGCTGGTGTCAGTTTGCTGTCTCCTCTCTATTCATTCCTGGACCTCAGCCCATGGGATGGTGTCATCCACATTTAGAATTGGTCTTCCCACCACAGTCAGCCTAATCTAGATATGCCCAGAAACTTGTGTCAATGATGAGTCTTATTCCCATCTAGTTGACAAGATACCAGAATCCATTCGATTTACCTATGATCATCCTGAGCCACCAGGTCAGGTCCTACCAAGCCTCCCAAATCAAGCCCTCAAACTATCAGCAATAGGGATCTGATGTAGAGGTGATTGAGTCCACCACCTCCTCGCCCTCCTGTGAGGACTTTCTAACCCAAACTCATCTCCCTACTGGTCTTGTTTACCATAAGCACAGAGTCTTGTTCCTTTCAGCAAGAAGGTAGGTATAGCCCTTAAAGAAATAGTTCAGCCTTTGACGTCCAAACCTGAAGATGGTTATGAGAGTCATTATTAAGATGATAGGGGCAGCTAGACATGGTGCCTCATGCCTGTAATCCTAACACTTGGGTGGCTGAGGCAGGAGGATTGTCATGAGTTTGAGACCAGCCTGAGCTACGATGTAAGATGTTGTCTTAAAATTAAATAAAATAATAAAACACGGGAGTGGCTCAGAGGCAGACACTTGGTGTTTGGGGGCCCAGGTGGAGGGGTTATGGTCCTGCAAAGCCACAGAAAACTCACTAGAGAAAAGGTATATGTGGTACCCAGCTCTTTTCCTGCAGTAGCTTGGTCTCCTGCTCCAATCTGGCTTCCTGTAAGGATGGTGTCTTAACAAGGGTATGCCTAGATGGCTGGAAGGATGTCTTGGTGGGGACTGGGCTGCCTTTTCAGGGAAGATCTCAAATTCCTAGCTGGAGTTCCCTCTTGCAGCAACATATGAAAGAGTCCTGGTACCAGAGTGTTAGAACACTACAGCAGAGTTACCTCCACCCTCAACAGCAGAGGCACAAACCAGTGATGATTCCTGTGCTGCTTTCTGACTTTTGATTAAACAAACATAACGAAGGGCTGGATATGTGAGTAAGTGGTTAAGTGCTAAGAGCTAGAGCTGTGCTCGCAGAGAACTCAGGGTTCAGATCCCAGCACCCACACCCACATGGAGGCTCACAGTGATCTCTAACTCTAGTCCAAGGTATCCGATGCCCTCTTCTGGCCTCCATGGGCACTGCATTCCCATGGTGCCCACGCATACATGCAGGTCAAACATCATACACATAAAATAGTATTTTTAATCTTAAAAAAGTACCTAAGTCTAGCATGGTAGTGAATACCTTTAATCCCACACTCGGGAGGCACATACCGACAAATCTCTGTAAGTTCCAGGCCAGCTAGCGTTACATAGTGTTTCGGGGACAAGTCTCCCAAAAATAAACGAACAAAATATTAAAGCAAATGAAAAACATTATAAGAATAAAATTTCCTATGTTTAAAAGTAATAGCCGATTGTGGTGGCACAAGTTTGTAATTTTAAGCGCTTGAGAATCTGAGGCAGGAGGATGGTAGCAAGTTTGAGGATACCTTGGGTTACACAAAGAGAAACCACTTCAAAAACCTTAAACAAACAAACAAGCAAGCCATGTGTGGTGGCATGTGTCCTTAATTCCAGTTACTCTGGAGGTTAAGCCAGGAGGATGAGGATAACTGAGTGAAACCCTGACTAAAAATAAAGTTTAAAAAGGCGGGCAACAACCATGGAGAGTGACTCCCACTTGTAGCCCCAGCATCCAGGAGGCAGAGGTAGGAGGTGCAGTGCAGTGGTAGGGTGCTTGCTTAGCCTGCGTAAGGAAAGCCCTGGATTCAAACCCAGCACTGTAAAAATAAATAATTAGTAACCAAGTGGTCTGGGCCTGGGCGTGTCACTGGTGGTAGAACTGGCTTTGCATGTCTGAGGACCTGAATTCAATCTTCAGTGCCAAAAATAAAAGATAATTTTTAGAAATGGTCTTTGTGGGGGGGAGCAAAAATAGCTCTGTTCACCACACACACACACACACACACACACACACACACACCTAAACTATTAAAAATAGAACTCTTGGGCCTTTGAGATTACAGGTGATTTCTTTTTAAACAACTGTATTTTCTAATTTGTTATATTTGTATAGCAAACTACTTATAAGAATAATTTTTTAACAGATGGAAAGAAAAAATAGTTTTAAAATTACCCCTATTTGCACCTTCTCAAGAGGCTCCTGGGAGCCACAGGATGTGAGCTGAGGGTGGAGAGCCTGAGGGCTTTTCTGAAAGACGGTCACTCCGAGTCTCTTCAGTCTCTGCTGCAGATGGCCTCTGTGGCTGAGTGACATTCTAGTTCAAAAGCGTCCTGTCCCGGACTTCTGTCCTCAGGCATCCGAAGGTGTCCCCATGAGGTTCTTCACGAAGCTGGACCAGCTCATCGAGTACTACAAGAAGGAGAACATGGGGCTGGTGACCCACCTGCAGTACCCTGTGCCTCTGGAGGAGGAGGACGCCATCGACGAGGCTGAAGAGGACACGGGTAGGAAGGGGAGGAGGGGACGGCAAGGGTGGGAGGTGCCAGCGTGGCTTTGCTGTCTGGTCTCCAAGCGCTTAGAGATGAGAGGGTCCTGCTGGAGGCGGCAGGGTGTAGACGCCAGGTGTAGACTAGAATTCCCGCTCGACAGGTTGTTGCCTTTGTGGCTCTGGGTGACTTTGACTCTCTGAACCGCAAGCTTCCTTTTAAAGAAATGAGTCTTTCAGGATGTCACAGGATCAGATGAGCCCATGAGAGGAACGCCATTCATAGTTGGCAGCAGACACTCCATGAACACAGCTGCCCTCAGTTTCACTGTTATAACGAGAACAGTGAAGGGGTTTCTTGCACCTAAGTGGGAGGATGCTTCTTTATATACCGTTATTAAAGGCAACAGAAATGGCCGTGGTTGTACACGCCACTGGCAATCCCAAAAGTTTGGAGGCTGAGGCAAGAAGAGCACAAGTTTGAGCTAGCCTGGGCTATGTAGTGAGACACTGCCATCTCTAAAAGGGCTCCTGAAATACGTTGGAAAAAAAAATGTTCCTAAGAGCCTGTGAGGGGCAGGTCCACCCTTGACATTGCACAGGGACGAGACCTACAGAGCCAGTCACAGAGAGACAGTTGTACAGAAAGCCCTGCAGCAGGACACCTTCCTTAATCTCAAAGGTTCCTTGTCTAGCAGAAGGCCACAGGTAACATCCTGGGCCCTGCAGCTGCTCAGTGTGCTCCCTGCAGGCTCCCTGGGGAAGACATTAGACCAGCAACGCTGAGGTCCTGGGCCTGGCTCCTGCCTGTCCCTGGTGAGAATGTGCCAGGCACGTTGGAGGCATCCTGTTCTACTGTAGTCACCTGCCCCCTGGCCCCACCTTCTGCCTCCTTTGTTTTTCTTATTCAACTTAAGCCACCTACCAAAGGGCAGCTAGGAGAACCACCTCACCAGCCCTGAAGAAGCAGTAGAGGAAGGCCAGGCGACACGTGTCACCACAGTCCCAAGCCTGCTGATGGAGACTCAAGCAGGCTATGTCTCCTCCGACAGGCTTTTAGAGACCAGCAGCTGTGGTTCATCTGGGGCACGTGGCAGCCTTGACCTTGTCCTTCAGACAAGTCCTCCACACTTCTCCATTCTCACTTCCCTTGGGCTACCCTGATGTTCTCAGCTTGCCCTGCCCCTGAGATGCCATCGGAAGCAACCCCCAGTGCTTCCTATAAAGGCTCTGTAAAGAAGCCCAGTCTCCTGACCTTGACTTCACTTCCCAAAACAAACCCCAGCACCTGGACTAAGGTGTCTGATTTGGCTTGGGTCTTCTCTAAGACCTCAGTTCCCAGGGCCCAAAATAGACTTGGAACCGTCTTCCTCAGCCCAGAGAGGGAGAGGAAGGGACGTGCACATACACTGAAGGAAAAGTCTCCTTGTTCCTGCCACCTGGGCAGTGCTGTGGCTGGAAGCCAGGGCTGCCCTCAGGGGTCAGGAGGGGCATGGGCAAGAAGTCCTGAACCTGTGCCTTGGTGCACAAGAAGGAAATTTGGAAGGAATGGGCAAGGGTCTCAGTCTCTCAGGCCAAGGTCAAATTGTTTGTTTGATATTTCAGGTTCCCCAAGAGAAAGGATGTCTTACTTTCTAAATTTGTTTCTGGGGTACTAGAAGGGGGAAAGGAGGCCTAAGGCTGGAGGGAATGGAGAAGGAGGGCAGAAGTAAGGGAGAGAGAGCAAGAAGTCTAATAGGCTTGGATCCCTGACCCTAAAGCCTGGCTATACTTTGTAGTTCCAGCCAAGTCATCTTGCTGATCTGCCGACTGGTCTGTCCAAGGCCAGCAATCCTGCTTCTCAGACCCTGTGATTCTCAGGGCCAACTGACCCCGGCAGATCTTTACTGAGCAGCATGGTAGGACAGACCACAGCCAGAGGCCCCAGGTCTAAGGATGGTGAAACCAGGTCTGCTGAAGAGTTCCCTATCTAGTCAGGGAGTCTGCATGGAATTAGGAGGAGTGGAAACCCCTGGACAGACCGGGAGCTGGAACTTGGTAGCCTGGACCTCACAGGGCTGTGGTAGAGAGGTAGGCAGGGCTCTGTAGACCCTCACTGATGACATTTGTTCCTGCTGTTCTCCGATAGAAAGTGTCATGTCACCACCAGAGCTGCCTCCCAGAAACATTCCTGTGTCTTCTGGGCCCTGCGAGGCCAAGGACCTTCCTCTTCTAACAGAGAACCCCCGAGCTCCTGAGGTCACCCGGCCCAGTCTCTCCGAGATGCTGTTTCAGCGACTCCAAAGCATGGACACCAGTGGGTGAGTCCCTACCTGGCGGGTCCCCTGGGAAGCTGGTCTGTGGCTAGTATCCAACATCCTGTGCCCAGGCACACACAGGCCTAGGCTGTGGGGAGCAGAAGGCCTTCTCATTTATCCTATTAATAGTAAAGTTGAAAGGTAATTCCTATATTTTTCTTGTGAGATTTTACGATCTCCTTGTGTGCCAAAACTTCTCCATCATTATCTTTTTTTTTTTGGTGTGTGTGGGGGGGTTTTCTCTTCTCCTTTTTCGCTTACTTTTAAAGTTTTGGAGCATTTTTTCACATTTATAATTTTTAGGTCTTTCTGCCCCGTAAGTGCAAAACTGCTTTTCATTTAGAAGGTCCCTGTTGTGTTCTGTGGTCAGACGGAACCCCCACGCCCACGGTTGCCCACCTTCCCAAATTTTCCTCATGGAAAAAATCACTATGAGGCTGGTCCTGCCTGTTGTGCTGCATCCCACCATAGTGAATTGCAGGGGGAACCTCTCCATTCCACAGGCACATCCTAGTCTCAGAAGTGGTAGTCCTGAGTCCCAGGAAATCCAATATGGCTGTTTACGTGCTCTCTTTTCACACAGCTTTTGGGGCCCCAGGATGGCACCGAGAACTTATGGCTTCATTAAAGAGTGCTCAGGGCTAAATGACATTATTCGTAGAAGAATTACATCTAGTCCTGGGGAAATGGCTGGCGGGTGAGAGCTGGAGCCCAGGGACCACACAGTCCCTGGGGATGTATGGTGGTGGTGTGGTGATCAAGTAGTGCAGCCTGGTAGAAAGGGGACAACTTGAGCTCCAGAGTTGGAAACACAAGGACACAAACATCTGTCCTTCAGCCCCATATCTTTGTTAATTGAAGAGACCAGGCCAAATTAGGTGTGTGGGGGAGTTCAGGCCACTTGAACATCCACTATTTGATCTTACATTCTTGGTCCTAATCGCACAGAGAAGCCAGGCATGGTATTTGTATCTGTAATTCCAACACTTGGGAAACCAACTGGATGTGGTCTTACGTCTATAATGCCAGCCCTAAGGAGGCTGAGGCAGGAAGATCAAGAGTCCAAAGTCTGGACTGCACAGGCAGATCCTATCCCTCCCCTACGACCCCTTGTCCAAGGAAACAAAATCAATAAATACATTGACATCTCTCTATACTGTAGTGCTCTGAGTCACCTTTGACTGTGAAACTAGACTTGGCATGAGAGTCATACCTATTTATTATCTCTAGGCTAGATTGTCCTTCCAGCTCTTTGATTCCAGATATATGAGCTGAGGAGACAGAGAATTGACCCCTCCCTATGTTTCTGAGGACTTTTTTTTCTTAAAAAATAATAATGATAGATACATAGATAGATGATAGGTAGGTAGATGACAGAGAGATTAGATGGATGGATGGATGGATAGATAGATAGATAGATAGATAGATAGATAGATAGATAGATAGATAGATAACCATCTCCCAGCTCCCAGCCCTATCACTCCTTCCAACAACACTCCAAAGTGCTCACCTCAAGAGGTACTCTCACTGGCTCCTACTTGGCTCTGATCTACTCTTCTGCCTCTGGAGTCCCACCTGAGGGACCCCGTCACACAGGCACACAGATCTCCGGAAGATGTCTCAGCCAGAGATTGTGAATCCTAACTATGTCACTGTTGTGGTGGCAGGTACTGGAACAGGTGAAGCAGGCTTTCATTTCCTTTTGTTTCTCAGGCTTCCAGAGGAGCATCTGAAAGCCATCCAGGATTATCTGAGCACTCAGCTCATCCTGGACTCTGACTTCGTGAAGACGGGAGCCAGCAGCCTTCCTCACCTGAAGAAGCTGACTTCGCTGCTCTGCAAGGAACTCCATGGGTAATGGAGGCCCCGAGGGAGGGATGGCGGGAGCTTCAAGGTAATGGGAGCCAGTGGATAATGGCATCCCCAGAGGAGGATGGCCACAGCAAGAGAGGCCCTCATTAGAGTGACCCTGTGTTCTCTTCTCTGTCCAAATGTCTCTCTGTTGCATTCACAGTAATTGGACAGTAGGCGGAGTCCAGAAAGCTCCATGCTTGCTTGAAGCTCTTTTAGAATCTGAACTCTAACTGGACTGGGGAAGGTTGCTTATTTGTTTGTTCTTTGTTTTTGTTTTGTGTGGGGGGGTCATATATGCATACTGGAGATGCAGGGCCTTGTGGATGCTAAGTAAGTACTCCTGTCTTAGTCTTTTGTTTGTTATTTGTTTTTAACTCAAGTTAATTAGAGGCAGTTTCTCCGTAAAGAAAAGTGGAGGATGCTGTCAGCTCATTTGCTTGGGACCTGGTCATATTTATACAAGGTGGGGAGGAGAGGGAGAGGGGGAGAAAGGTGGGAGAGGAAGAGACAGAGAGATGCATGTGCCATGGTGTGTGCGTGTGTGTGTAGGACAGAAAACAGCTTCGTGGAGTTGTTTTCTCCCTCTACTTTTATGTGGGACCCAGGGATTGAAGTCAGGTTGCCAGACTCGCACAGAAGCACTTTTCCCTGCGGAGCCACCTCTGCAGTCCCATATCAAGACTTCTGTCACCACTCTTCCCCCTTGCTGCGGCCTCCACATCCAACAAAGGCACTGGCAGGAGGTAAATTACAGTCATCTTGTGTGTGGGCAGTGACTGCTCAAGTCTTCCACTGACCGGAGTTTTTAAAGTGAGCCAATTCATCAAAACATCAATTCTCCAAAACTGCAGTCATTCAATGACTGACCAATTGGTAAAACTTATGATTTTTTTTTCTAAATTATTTTGATTGTATATTTTGAATTTCATTAACGTTAAAATGAACTTCAAACATAAACACACCTTGGAGCTGGGCATACTGGTCCACACCTTTAATCCCAGAATTTAGGAGGTAGATAGAGGCAGATGGATCTCTGTGAGTTTGAGTCCAGCCTGGTCTACATAGTGAGTTCCAGGACAGCCAGAGTTACAGAGAGAGAATCTGTCTCAACAAACAAACAAACAAACAAAGCATAACTACACTTTTATTGTTAGGAAAACAAAAGTCAGACTGGTCTGCAATGTGAGGAATTAACAGGGAATATTTTAAATTCTTATAGCTTGGTGTGGAAAGGTAACACCAGGAAAGGTCTGAAAGCAGTCCCAAGTAGCCAAACAACCCCCTCACAAAGGGCAGGAGAGCACTTCCCACTATTGAGGGCTTGCAGCTGGCCTGGGCTGTTTTGTGCTTTGTACACTTATTCTCTGGTGCTCTACCAGTCTTAGCTTGGTTAATATTCAGAAAAGAGTCTTCCGTCATCAGTAATCTAATTCACCCTTCTATTTAAAGGCTCTTAAAGGCACATGCAGTGCATTTGGTAAATGTGATAAATAATTTCTCTGACAAATCAAATGGTCGTCAACTTGACCTGACAATCACTTGTTTGAATGAACTGGCTTTCTCAGCTGTTGTACGGCTAGACACAGAGGCTGTCATTTTTACAGGTCTCCATCGTATATTTTGTTTCATTGTTACGAATCATGTATCCTGGGGGGAGGAATACACCAAAATGGCCTTTTCTTTAAAAAAAAAAAATATCATTTCATGACAGCTGATAACAAGCTGTCATTTCTGCTTGGACACAGATCCTGATTTTTGCTGTGTCCTCACTGGGCTTTGCCTAGACCCTTCCACAGTTCCCCACAACACAGAGTCCCCCAGGACCTGCCTCACCCCATCACTATGGTGACAAGAGCTGAAGTGCCTGCTTCTCTGGCACATTATTCCCCTGTAAAAAGCTTCCATATCTCTATCTACTGAACAATTAATTTCAAGTTGTTCAAGACACTGGAATGCTCTTAAACTTCTCCGCACACCTTTCTTCACTTTTATAGATTGGAGATTTGGTTAAACGGGAGGAATGGGACGACTCGTCTCCCGCTCCCTGTGTCGTCCCTGCAGGTGTATCCCATAGCAACTTGGTGCTGAGACCACTGATTAGACAGGACAGGCGTGCTCACTCGTCCCTTTGCTCATTTGCTCGCTTCCCCTCCGGCCAGCACTGAGGGCCTTCTCTGCATCCTGTTCTGAGAACGTCAGCATACAGAAAGCTGCAATTTAGTGACAGATTACACAGACAAAGGCACCCGGGGCTGGAGAATGACTCAGAAGTTAAGAACATTTACTGATCTTGCAGAATACCTTCAGTTCCTAGCACCCACAGGGAAGCTCGCAACTCCTGTAACTCTAGTTCCAGGGAATCTGATGTCCTCTTCTGATCTAGTAGACACAAGTCACACACAGTGCACACACACACTCAAATATATAAAATAAAAAAATTTTAAAATATTTTTAAAACAAAGGAACCATTTACATACATGTTCAAATAGGCAAAACTCCATTTGAACATTTATTATTTTTCTTTGTAAATTTATTTTTATTTCTGTGTAGTTGTGTGAGTGACTCCCTATCTGTATCTTAGGAGTATGTGCATGCACGTGCCCATAGAGACCAAAGAGGGCAACCGAGGCCTTGGAACTGGAATGATGGGAAGCTGTGAGCCACTCCTCATGGGTACTTAGAATCAAACGTGGGTCCTCTACAAGGGCAGTCAGAAGTCTTCACTGCTCAGACATCTCTCTAGTCTTCTTCTAACTTTTATTGTTATTATTATTTTGTTTATTTGTTTATTTAGGTTTTTCAAGACAAGGCTTCCCTGTGGTAACTCTGGCTGTCCTGGAACTCACTCTGTAGACCAGGCTGGCCTTGAACTCACAGAGATCCACCTGCCTCTGCCTCCCGAGTGCTGGGTTTAAAGGTGTGCACCAACACTGCCTGGCTCCTTCTAATTTTTAAATTTTAAAACTCATCTTTCTTCTTTTTTCTTCTTGTTGTGGGGTCCTTTTGATCCAATTATACTGACACACAACTTGTTGAGAGAAAAGAAAGTTTTATTGAGTTCAAGCATAAGAAGAAAGAAGAAAAAGAAAGAGAAAGAACAAATACTGGACTGACCAGAGATGCAGCCTGAAATGAGTTCAGAGCTACGACACCATCTCCAATTTTTACAAATTATCTAAGCTTGAAAACATAAACATTTGTGCCAACATAAACAAAAATTAGTTTATATTTTTTAACCAATCAGAAAATTAATAATTAGGGTTGAGGTGTTCACAACCCCAAATGGATTATACATTATAATCCTCAAGTTTCTCATAAGATGGTCAGAATGACAAAAAACTCAGAAATGGAACAGCTTAATTCCTGGTAAAACAAATCAGGGCCAGGGTGACTACAACTGAGAAATGACACATCTCAGTTCCCAAAACAAGCACCCAACCATCATTTTGTTTTGGCTTTATTGGTGAGCTCTGAAGGACAGGGGCTTTTCTCATTTTCCTGGGAACTTGAACTTTGTCTCTGTTTTAAAATGGATTTTACAGTTTAAGATGGCATTGGTTCTGCCACTTCATACCATTTCACTTCTTTTTGAGAAAGACTCAATACATAGGCTATCCTGACTTGACCTCTCTCTCCTCTCCTGCCTTAGTCACCACAAGGTTTAGTTTATAAACATACTTCACTATGTCCAACTTAAAAAATTCACTTGTAAGCCCAGCACTGTAGTAGTCAGATGGGAGGATCACTGAGGTTGGCTGGTCACCAGCCTGGCGTCAAGTTCAGTGAGATATATACCCTGTCTCAAGGGAATAAGGAAGAGGAGATAGAACAGGGCACCAGACATCCTCCTCCAACCTCCACAGGTAAAGGTGCACATACACACTCATGTGTGCAACACACACACACACACATACACAAAGAACATTTTAATGAGCAAATAATTGCTCCCTAGTAAATTCTAATGAGAAGTTTCCAACTATACTGTATAAGGAATTGCTAGAGAAAAGATAATAGGGAAATAAAAATTATAAATCACTTTATAGTGATATCTAATCCATCTAGAATGGAAGTAATGTAACAAAGCACAATGCCTGGATTAAATAAAAAACAGTGCAATAAGTAAAGTTTATAGCAATATATGAAAATGACAAAATTTCCAACAAAAAGTTGGTGAAAGAGATAGGCAGTTTATTCAAAGAGAAATACAGTGGAAATCAACCACAGGAAAATACTTAAAGTCACTAGAAAATATATGAGGCCACTCAGGACCCTAGGCATGCTCATTGTTAAAGTATGACATCAATATGCACAGTTAAAAAGTGAAAATCAAGGCTGGTCAGTGGTAGGGTGCATAAATAGTCTCGACAAAGCCTTGTGTTCAGCCACAAATGCCATTTAGACCACGTGTGGTGGTGCGTGCCTGTCATCCCAGCACTTGGCAAATGGAGGCAGGAGGATCAGTTCAAGGTCATCCTCAGCTACACAGCAGGTATGAGGCCAGTCTGAGTTACACTGAGACCCTGGAGCAGTGGGGGACTAGAGGTGGGGGAAAGGAGAGGGAGAACAAGAAATCAGTGAAAGCAGTACAGAAAGCAGTCAGGATGCTGTACCAGTCACAGTGCTGGTAGTCAGGCCGTGGTGGTGTCACAATGGTTGGCAATGTTGACATAAAGCCAAGATTTCTGGTTCTTCTAATCTTGTAGTTGGAAATAAGAAAAGAAAGGCTACATGAACAACAGTGTCCAGAATAGTCTTTATAATAGCAAAGATCTCAAAGTAATCCAAACTTCTAGACACTGATTTGGGCATACCTCTTTACAGCTCACTTTGAAAACTTCAGAATGTTAAACATGTAAAAAAATATGTACAGTTTTTTTAAATATAAAATACTAAGTGAAAAATCAAACTTAAAATGTCCCACTATGCTTTAAAAGGTTTAACAGTAATGAAAAGAGAGGGGAACAGAGAATCCATAAAGCCTAGTTCTGAAATTCAATGGACTCAATACCCTTCAGCTCCCAGGAGACCCACATCTGAACCCAAGGAACCCTACCCAGCAGCCCAAAGTTGAATTATTTGTTTTCCTTTGCCTTTTTCTTTTTTTAATTTGAGACAAGGTTTCTCTGTGTTGTCCTGGCTATCCTGGAACTCACTATGTAAACCAGGCTTGAACTCAGAGATCAGTCTGTCCCCTGAGTGCTGGGACTAAGGCCTGTGCCACCACACCCAGCTTCCTTTACCATTTTAAAAAAGACTTTTATGTGTGAGTACAGTATTCATATTGTTGTGCCCAGTTTTTGAAATCCCCGTCCTCCCCAAGTACCACCAGGAGACAACCAGTTCTGATGCAAAAGCAAGGAGCCTTTATTCTGCAGAGCAAACCAGTGCACTGGGGTCTGGCACCACCACACAAGATGGCCGACCCCAAGCAGCTTCCTGCAAGGGTTTTTAAAGGGAGTAGGGGATCTCTGATTGGTCAGAACCCAGGCATTGGATTGGCTTGTTAAATGTTACATGGTAACAAGGATTTCTGGGAAAGCGAGTACTTGCCATTAACAGAGGAGAGGTTGGTGCCTTTACCACTAGGGGCGCCAGGCTTTTCATTCCCCCCTCTAGTTGTACCCTGAGTCAAATCTTTGACTCTCTAGATATGGTTAATTGGGATCTAATAACCATCAGGTACATGTATCTAATTTAAGATGTTAATGATGCAAGGGCCCACAGTAATTAGTGGAAACAGAAAGTTCAAAGGCCCTGCATTGGCTGACATTAGAGTTACTATCTAGGGGGAGCCTAAAAATGACAAAGGGGACCAGTCATTAATTTTATTTTAGGCTCCCCTCTTTGTTTTAAAGCAAATGTTTTATCATATTGTCAGCTTAATAAATCTGAGTCTATTTGGCCTCAACAGGTAACTTTTTGATGCGTCAATAGGCACTATACGTGCCATGTCCCCAGTCCTAGGAGTTTTCTTTTGACAAAAGTTCCAGCCTGAGGAAATGGGACATTGTAATCTCTTAGACTGCTTCTTGCTGAAACTGGACATTGTAGTCAGGGTCCCCAAAAAGGTTGGTATTAGTCAAAAGCTGGGGGTAGGGGTTAGGCAGTGGGGTACATCTGGTTCGCTGACCCCGCTGAGTGGACAGGGGTGGTCACATCATCTGGACTGACCATCAGCTCTCAGCAAGTCCAGGACTCACAGCAGTTGAAGCAGTTTGATTCCTAGATGGTGTCTGTTAGCCAAGTGGTAATCTGTTAGGACAGATTAAAACTAGAGGCAGAAAAAGCTTACAGAAGCTTACATTTGGAACTTTCAGCATTGAAATTCACACTGTAGAAAACACAGCTAACAGGTGTTTGTTAAACAGCCAATGGGAAGCACCTCAGACTCGAGCCTATGAAGGCACTTAAAAACATATGTTTTTAGGGACTTTAAAGTGGGCCATAATTTACACAATACAGAATCTGTATTTTAGTCAGTTAATATTTGTATATAGAGTACAATCTCATAAAAAGTCCTCAAGTAACCAAAACCAGGATAATAAAAATAAGATATAAAAACATGCTGTATACCACTAAGACAAAAATATGTCATT
Source organism: Cricetomys ansorgei (assembly GCA_026225945.1). Classification (NCBI taxonomy): domain Eukaryota; kingdom Metazoa; phylum Chordata; class Mammalia; order Rodentia; family Nesomyidae; genus Cricetomys; species Cricetomys ansorgei. Next base: position 23,809,539 of record JAMJFZ010001796.1, read on the forward strand.
TTTAAATGTAGAGAATGGTTCTTGGCTCCCTCTAGCAATGAAGTATGATTTTATATATCCAGTAGAGAAAGGAGAAGCCAAGCAAGCCTCTAGACCTGGAACAACCCAGACAAAAGCAAAATATACTAGCTTATCAGAACATGTATCCAGGATTTTAATGTTATAATTCTGAACCTTTAGAGTTTAAATTGCTCTCTTATACCTTTTAACTTTTACTTATATATCTTAAACTACCTTTTCAGAACTTTACAACTTATTTAGGCTTTTACATCCTCAGACCTTCAAACCTTTTTAAATCTGACCATTTACCAGAGACATGGGTTGTCATTAATTACTGAGAGTGGCCACTTTAAGGCAAGTTTTTTTCTCAAATGAAGGGACAGTAAAAGTTGCATTTAAAACCTGTTTATCCTTCAACATGGAGCCTGTTAGCAAGACAATCCTGTTTGTCTTATTCAGAAAGGGACTCTAGTAGCCTCAGAGGGAGGAGCTGGTTGTCTGTTGCTGTTAAACTAACAGAATTACAGTTAGCCATCAAAGCCACCAGAGATCAGGGAATACTAAACTATAGCAAAAAGTATAACTCAATTATCTTGTGTTAATTAAAATGACAGAGACTTACCCATACCTAGACTGATGACCATGGAGTTTCCGTGTTCTCTGTGACCTCATGGGGAATGGAGGCCTCAAGGCAATGACAGTCTTCAGTTGCCAGGCCAGAAGGTACCTTTTTGTGGAAAAAGACTCAGAGGGATCAGCCTCTGCTCTATCCAGCCAAAGCAGGGTGATCTGCTCTCTAGTGTCTTGTTTGTCCACTGTTTAGGCGGGTCTATGGACGGTGAGGCATTGGGCAGTTTTGCCCAGTGGTGCATTACCACAATCTAGGTGAGGTTGCTCTGTCTCCCCCCCCCCCATCTGTCTTTTCTGGAGGTGTTGGGGTCACTGTTAGGATCTGGGGTCTCTACTTTTTATAACTCCAATTAAAAGCCATATTCAGCAGATCTCTGGGGGGTGAGGGCCGTTTACGTTAAGTATCTCTTATGTTGTCTCTAAGTATATCTATGTTAACCAAACTTTGTCTATTTATTTTTTAGATGTCAGTCTCAGGCCCAACATAGAAAACATATACAGTTCTCTCATACCCAAAATATTTAGGTTACTGTATGAGATACAGTCAGATAAATAACAGGTGTAAAGAGATATTAGATCTACTGTCAAGAGTAATAATCAACCTCAATCTTTTATCTCCCCCATCCCTTCTGTGTGCATTTGAGATAGCATTTTACTATGTATCCTAGGCAGTCCTTGGACTCAAAACAATTCTCTTGCCTCACCCTTCTGTGCAGGAGTTCGGGCCTATACCACTGTGCTGGGCTCAGAAATAAACTTTTTAGTGAAAAAGTACTTCATTTAACCCAGGCAACCTAGACTGCTGGCATCAGACTCAGTGTGAGATCACAAGCACTGTGAAGGACCTCTTAAGAGAGCAGTGAACTGGCTAGAGAGTGACACCCAGGCAGTCTGCACAGAGAACATAGAACCAGAGATGGAAATTAACTCAGTGCTAACAATAACACAGGGACTCACTCTCAACTCCAGGCCATCAAAGGAAACTGGTGCTACTTAATGTAGAATTCTTTGGGAGAAACACTGGAATCAAAACAGGCTTTCAACCTATTTTCACTGAAGGCTAATCACAATTAACAACCATATTATTTTTAACAATCACAATTTTAGGGCATATATATCTAATAAGGGTGTTTGTGAAAATTAAATTTATTTCTATAAGGAACTAGAGGTGACTGACTAATGGTTACTGTTGAAGCTCCTGTTAAAAACAAAACTTTTAACTTATAACTGTAATTTACAGAGAGACTGGGAACTTTTCTTTCCTGGCCTTTTTATAGTGTACCATTACAGATTATAATTTTTTATACCATTACAGAATATTATAGTTTTTTATCCTATTTTAATGATTAAAATAGCTAAGGCTTAACAAAGTTAGCAGAGAAGCAGATAAACACACATCTTTATACCTGAATAGACCTTACACAAGCAAAGACATATTTTAGGCCAGTGGTTCTTACTCTTTCTAATGCTGTGACCCTTTTAACACAGTGTTCGTGCTGCAACAATCTCCAATCATAAAATTACAGCTCTAATATGATCTGAAATGTTGACATCTTATATTTAGATGGGCCCATATCACTTCCACCAAGAAGGGTTGAGAACAGTTGTTGTTTCAAGTTTTGTTTGTTTGTTCTGCTGTACTTCTTAGGTCATTGTAAACATTTTTCAAACTTAAAATGTCCCATAGCCTTCTAAATTCAAATATCTTAAAAGCTGTTTTTAAAAAAATCCAGTTTCAAATTTTAGCTTTTTGTAAAATTCCAAAATTTTCTTAAAGTAGTTTAAAACCTTCCAACTTTGTGTTTGTAATATCCCATAGTGTAATGCACTTTTTTTTTTCCTCAGCAGCATTCTGTCTTTTAGGTCTAAGCCAGCTGTTCCACTAGAGCTCAGATATCACAAGGCCCTTCAATTTCTAAAACTGCAGGTTCTTTTACAAACTTCAGTTGTTTCTATTTGTTTCATTTTAATCCCTTTATTCTTAAACTGAAAAAGTTGGCTGCCAGCACAAGGTGCATTCCTGTATGAGAATACACAGAGATATAGTTTTAATATCTTATTAAACACTCTTCTTAAAAATCCTATCTTTATAAACCTTAATTTCAGCATAGAAAAACACCCTACAAAACCTATCTTAGTCTAGAATATCTTAGATCTATTGTCTCTTTGATCGGTAACATGTTGGCTGCCTTTATTAAAATAGTGGTGAAGTCACATGGCCATTTGTCTTCTTTGACCCTAGTAAATATGACAAATGCCTTATTCTCCAAGGGAGGCAGGCAAGATGGCTGCAAACCACGCGTCAGCAAGTCATATGTTGTCCACATCCCAAAATGGAGTCATGCCATGTGGTACTCAAGATTACTACCAACCACAAGTTACAAGCTTAAGTTAATATTCTCTTTTTAGATTTTATAGATTTTAAAATTTGATAGCTACCCATAGAGCCACACGTTTTACCAGAAAACACATCGTCATCCACATACACAGACAAACCTTCATGCACACATAAAACATGAAACATAAACCACATCAACACCTAGACTAGAACAGAGAAGCACCAGGATTTTCGAGCTCCATTTCCAACCTGGGCTGGTTCACCCTCCTTAGGCAACCTGGTGGTTCCCCCACTCCCAGGAGGTCACTATATTGATGCGGAAATTAGTGTGGACACCTGGTAGGCATAGCGCTCTACAGCCCAGAACTCCTGGACTCAAGTGATCCTCCTGCCTCAACCGCCCCAGTAGCTGGGACTACAGGCATGCGCCACAGCAACTGGCCTACCTGGTGACTGCCAGCCTGTTCTGACCCAGGCATGGTCCCACTGCATTACTCCCCTCTCAGTCCACTTCACATCGCCACTGCCAGCGGGTCCAGGCAGCCAGGGCCATAACCACAGCTGCTGTAGCACGCCCGGCATTCTTGGAAACCAGATCCATGGCCTTTCCGCTCATTGTCCACTCCTATAGCTGGCCCTCCATACGCATATGGCGCAGCTCGGGTTCCCAGCACTGCCACTTACCCGCAGTATGTGAGAGGAGCTGGCTTGGCCATGTTGGATCTTGAGTGCCACACAGAGAAACAGACAAACATGAAATAGACAAGACAGTGGTACCACACAATTTGGGCTTCATGCTGCCCATACATCTCTCAGAAGTTCTCAGGTGCCTAGGCAAAAACTGGAGGTGAGACTCAGCTACATGCCATTCACAGGTGCCACCCACAGTCTCTAAGCTCAGAATACAGTGGGGCCTAATCTCTGGAACCCCTTCAGACGGGTCTGAAGTGTCCTCCAGAACCCGTGGTTCATGGTCTGCTTTGGGGGCATCACCCCCAGACTGGTCGAAAATTCAGAAGCAGCCGCACACAGAAACAGGATGAGCTCAAATACTTACTGGCCATTATCCGACTCCACAAATTGGGGTTCCAGGTGGTATTGGGACTACAGGGAATCCTGGATGAGCGCCCAAATGTTGTGCCCAGTTTTTGAAATCCCCGTCCTCCCCAAGTACCACCAGGAGACAACCAGTTCTGATGCAAAAGCAAGGAGCCTTTATTCTGCAGAGCAAACCAGTGCACTGGGGTCTGGCACCACCACACAAGATGGCCGACCCCAAGCAGCTTCCTGCAAGGGTTTTTAAAGGGAGTAGGGGATCTCTGATTGGTCAGAACCCAGGCATTGGATTGGCTCGTTAAATGTTACATGGTAACAAGGATTTCTGGGAAAGCGAGTACTTGCCATTAAATGGAAGAGAGGTTAGTGCCTTTTCCACTAGGGGCGCTGAGCTTTTCAATATCATTCCCTTTTCCCTCTCCTCTCTCCAACTCTCCCTTTAACTCTTTCAAAATCCTACCTCATATTCTTTATTATTGCTACATATGTGTGTGTAAATATATATAAATATATATATGTATAAATATATAAATACATTCCACTGAGTCGATTTAGTGTTGTTCCTATGTTACATATTTAAAATGTGCTTTCCAGAAAGCTGAAGAGATGGCTCGATGGGTAAAGTTCTTTCTTCACAAGCCTAAGGACCAGAGTTCAAATCCCCAGTTACCGTATAAAGGCTAGATGGGTGTGATGGCTCAGCTAGGATCCTGGCATGCATGCAGAAAGCAAAGACAGGGAGTCCTTGGAGGCATGGAGTCCCTGAAGCAAACTGTCTGGACAAACTAGCTGCACTGGCCAGCTCTGGGTTTATCAAGAAACTCTACCACTATAACAGAAAGTAGAATGTGATGGAGAATAAACCTAATATCAACCTCAAGCCTCCATGTGCATGTGTAACACATGGGTGTGCCCACATACATGCAAGCAGACATACAGGCACACACCATACAAGGACACACATAAATAATTAAATAAACGGATAAAAAAATTGATTTTCCAGACCAAATCATGGTAGAACCCAGGCATTTGCATTTTTAATGAGAGGTATGTGTGTGTGTGTGTGTGTGTGTGTGAGAGAGAGAGGGAGAGAGAGAGATTGATTCTCACAAACACTGTTTGGGGAAGCATATTTCTAAATGAAAGTAGTTTGTGTTTCCAGATTGGAATTTTTTACAGGCTACATAGTTCTGAATGGGTTATGCTCCAGTCTGATAGGGATGGAAAGGACTGGGGTCTGAGTGGGAGGGTGGGCCAGGCTGACTGGTTGATTGATCTTTGCCTGGGTGTGTCCTAGGAAGGGTTAGGGTTTTTCCACTGGGGTGTGACCTGTCTGCATCTAGGGTCGCTATTGCCTTTGAGTGCTTCTAGTTCTCACTAATCCTTGAACTTTACCTTGACCCTCTGCTCCCAGGGAAGTCATCAGGACCTTACCATCCCTGGAGTCTCTGCAGAGGCTGTTCGACCAGCAGCTCTCCCCAGGCCTTCGCCCACGACCTCAGGTAAGGGACTTGGGTTTAGAAAGATGCAGTTTCTACACCAGGGAGAGAGAAGAGCTAGCTAGTATCCCAGGGGCTCTGAAGGCGGATGGAAGGACTACCCACCCATGTTTGCTAGCCTAATGTAAACATCAGGTGGGTAGTGGGGGTGGGGGTAGAATCCCTAGCACCCTGCCCTGCTGTAAAGACGCTTCCTGCCACCAGCTTCTGATTTCAGACAGTGCTCCCATCAGACAAACTGCCTAGTGTTGGATGAGGAGGCAAGCAGGAATGTCCATATTTCTCCTCCAAAACTGGAAAGAAAGGAAAATATGAGGTCCCAACATTCTTCACACATTAAACCCCAGAGGCTGCAAGATGGTGGTGCCCCTCCTCCACAGCTGCTATGGCTAGGCAGGAGACAAGAGTCAAATTAAGCATATAAGGGCCAGGACCTCGCTCCTTATATTACAGCGCTGTTGTTAAAAGTGAGAACATGAAGTATGAAATAGCACAGCATGGTCTACAGGTCAGAAAGGGCGGCATCTCCAAAAACATAAACATTACTTGCTGTAAATTCTAAGGACAGCAAATAAAATAGACAACTAGCCCTATTCTGCTTCTATGTGTGTATTGTTGATTGGCTTGATCCAGCTCTTGTCTCCTGCCTTAGCCTCCAAAGTGCTAGGATTATAGGCGTGCGTAAGCCTATTGTGTGTGTATGTGTTGGGGGGGTAGTGATGAGTGTGTGTGTTTGGCACATGTGCATGATTGTATGTGTACACACGTGTGTGTGGATTGCATGTGAAGGCCAGAGGTCAATGTCAGGTGTCTCCACCTTATCCTCTTTATTACATGTTGTCTATTTATTTCACGTGTGCACACACTCGGGCTTCATGAGCATGTGCCACAGCACAGATGTGAAGGCGGACTTGCGGGAGTCAGTTCTGTCCTTCCACCGCCTGAATCCCAGGATCAAACTCCAGTCCTTGGGCCTTGGCTGTAACCTTTATCTAATGAGCCATCTTACTGGCTCTCTACCTTATCTTTTGAGTTAGCAGCTCTCACTAAACCTGGAGCTCATTTAGATTCACCTTGGCTGGCTGGCCAATAAGCTTCAAGGATTAAACCCTCACTCCTTCCCCACCCCAATTCCACCTCCAGGGCTGGAGTTCCAGATGCCTGCCACCAAGCCCAGCTTTTTCCTGGATGCTGACAATCCAAACTCAGCTTCCCATGTTTGCATGGCAAGCACTTGACAGGTTAAGCCTTCTCCCCAGCCTCTTACCCTAGTCTTTTAAGTGGGGGAAAGGCTATAAACAGGATGCTCACTGGCAATAGGTAGGAATAGACCATATTGTCGCTGTGCTCTGCTGCTGTGGCTCAGCAAATAAGACAAGGAGTCATATTCACAGGTGCAAACCCTGCCACACCTCAGCAGAGAGACTGGTCAGTGGAGTCCTAAGCTCCTCAGGCGTTTTTGTTGATAGCACATGCAGATCATGAGCAATCAAACATCTTTCACATAAAGCCAACACCTGCAGACAATACAAATGCCAAGGCCCAGGCAGCCCTTCTCTCTGCCAAGGCCCAGGCAGCCCTTCTCTCAACAGTGCACAAAACAACCGTTTTAAACATAACCAAAAATAAATGTCTACAATGCCATATACATGAGGAAAGACGTTCAACTGCCCCATGGGTAACCAGGAAATGCTGTTCAACTCCAGAAACCCCTGCTTGCTCATCAGATAGGAGAGACGTTGACTGTGGCAGGTGATTTTGACTTTAGGAGTCACGGTGAGACCCATTGGCCTCCATCCTCTACTGGTGAAGAGTAGAAGCAGGTTTTCCGAAGGGCAGAGAAGCTGTACGCAAAAGTTGACTGCCTGCATCCTTCAAGTAATCCTCTGTGTGGGGAGCTGTCTTAGGGATCACATTTATAAGGGTGGGTACTGATGCTCTGTGCCTGAAAATGAAGACAGGAAATTAGATAGGTGACGAAATATGGCACAGTAAAGTAAGGGGCATAATTCTGCTCATGGTGCAGACGCCGCTGCAGAGTGAGCTCCTGCAGCCTCACTTGCTGAGCACATTGCAGAGCAGTGTGAGGATGGGGGGTTAGGCTGCAGGCAGAAATCAAGTCACGAGGATTTCAACCCGAAGGGTGCTGATCACCGTGAGACCAGTGGGACTGGGGAGAAACAGGCGGGACCAAGGAGCTTGAGTTTGTAGGGGTGTTAAGATTACTCTGAAGGTTTAATATTTTGAGTCCCTGGAACAAACTGGCAGTGGATTATGCAAATAAATAGCGTGTCACAAAAATGTGGGACTCTGAGAAAGCCCCTATGATGGCCACTTCAAACCACCCTGAGGCAAAGGGAGTAAGCAGCCTGGCGAACTGGAGTCGAAGGAGTGGCCGTGCAGCTCTTGGGAGCATGAGGAAGTAAATGTTCTGGAAAGGGAGGTTGTCTTCATAGCAACCTTGATAATGTTTGAACTATGCCGGGTAGTACCTGCCTGCAGTCCCAGCTCTTCAGAGGACTGAGGCAGGAGGATTACTTGAAGTTCTAGGCCAATATAGACAGCATAACAAGACTTTAGACCTAAAAAGAAAAAAAGGTAAAGAGGAAAACAGAATAGGTGATACAAACTCATGCTAGATCTTCTTGCTCCAAATGTCCTGTGCACACAACCTTCCCTATGCCAGACCAGGCAGGGGAGGAGAGCAGATAGAGACCTCAGCACTGTCACCCTGGATCTTCTTAATGGAGCCAGCTATGATCTGTTTTGCAAAAGGACGGTTTTTCAGAACTGTTCTTGTCTGCAGTTTCTCTGAATAGCCATCTTGAAATATGCTAGAGAAGAATATTTTGAGGCAGCCTATTTTGGTATCCCACAAAGATTTTATAGGAAAAATGTATTTGTGTTCTATTTATACAACTAAAAATATTCATGAGTGGAGGGAGTGGTTCTTTGCTGTCTTCGAAGTGAAGGATAGGTTAATTTCGAAGAAAGTGAAAGCGAATCTAGGCAAAAATGGGCGCTGCCAGACACCGGCATTTGAATGGCCTGAATGGGAGAGCACACCCCAAATCTTTGAAGTAGGTGAGGTGAGAAACCAGGGCCTGCATGGCCAGGGGACATCATCCCCTGCCCGCTGGGGGACCGTGGTGTTTGCATTTAGAAGCGGGACAGATCAGTGGCAAGATAAAAGGTGGCAACCTCTACCTGGGGTAGACTTCTGGTCTCACTCCCAACCCCCACTGAGCAGAGAGATATCTATCTTTGTTTTAAATGTTTTTTTTTTAACTCACAGAAATCCACCAGCATCTGCCTCCCCAATGCTGGGATTAAAGGCACTGCTACCACATCTGGCTATCTTGTGTGTGTGTGTTAAAGCCAGATTTGATGGCACAGGCCTATGAGCCCAGCTTATAGGAAGCTAAGAAAGGAAAATTGAAAGCTGAAGGCCTGCCTGGGCTATATCTCCGGACCCTGTCTCAAACCAATGTGGCCTGGCTGATAGTGGAGCCAGGGCTATGGTGAAGGGCTAGTGTTCAAGGTAGTCATACGCATGTCTAGTTTGTTCATCCTGCTTCTGTAGGCAAGGGCAGTACCTTGTTAACTCTGCCTCTCCAGCAGAGCAATATGTCTGCCATAGGACAGATATTTTAGAAGTTAGATTTCTTCTGGTTTTTCTTCTTGCAGTACTTGGAATTGAACTTGAGACCTCACTCATGCAGCTCATACCTTCATCCTTGCAACTGTCTATTCTATAAATATATTCTTGGAGTCAGGCCCAGCATACATAGATACCAGTCCCAGCTCCAGTCTGCCATTGTGTGACTTTGGACAAGTTACTATAGGCTTCTGGATGCCAGTGTTCACTAAACAGGTCCATTAAGCATCTGTATTGGCCAGACACCAGTGTGGAAACACTGAACACAGTGCTCTTGGTCTCAGTTCTCATGAAGCCCATGTTCCAGCAGGGGAATCATACACCAAATTCACAAATGAAAGCAACACTTTCATCTCATGGTGACTGATACAGCTGCAGCAGGGTGATTTGACAAAGACAACCAGGCGGCTGTTTGAGCTGCAGTAGTCAGAGAGGAGCTCTTTGTGGGTCAGAGATCTAGATGGCAGGACACCCTTCCCATATGAAACCCAAGTCTCTGGATATTTCTTAGCAAGTGCAGCTCAAGGCAGATCAGAAGTGCAGAGGAGAGTGGTTCCAGGTGGGGTATCCTAGCTTGCAGCACTTTAAGAGACCGGGTGTGGAGCTTGCCTGTACTGCCTGCCGTGGGAAGCAACCAGCGAGGGTTTTAAGCTGTGGGGATGGGTATATTTTGGAAGTAGAGCAAGAACACCAGCTCAGGCAATGTAGGAGGGCGGGAAGGTGATGATCAAGGAGGGCCCCAGAGTTTTAAGGACTGTGTAGGCGGGGTGAGAAGCACTGTGGGTGAGGTAGAGTTAGAGAAAAGTGAAGATCTATTTTTTGGCCATGAGGAATTTGGGGTGCTTATATATACCACAGTGTCCTTGTCTTCAGACAAGGGTGATGATGGTACTGGGGGGGGGTAGAAGATGAAAAGAGGAGCGGCATGGGAAGTGTTCACTGCCCACCCTATGGTTCACTGCCAGCCAAAGCTGACCTTATTTGCCCTCATTTTCATTTCCCAGGTGCCTGGTGAGGCCAATCCCATCAACATGGTAGCCAAGCTCAGCCAATTGACAAGTCTACTGTCTTCCATTGAAGACAAGGTACTCACAAGGGCTCTGTGGCACTTCTTGTTTCTCTGTAGACCCCCCTTTGCACATGTAGATACGTGTCCATGCCCCAGACTCTGCCTTCCTATGACTCAGCCTCATCACTGTTGTCCACAGGTCAAGGCCTTGCTGCATGAGGGCTCTGAGTCTGCCAACAGGTGTTCCCTCATCCCTCCTGTCACCTTTGAGGTAAGTAACTCTGGGGAGCCTGGCCTAGAGATCACCCTTGGTGGCTATTGTGGTTCCTGTGAAAAGAAGGCTTTTGACTTGCCCTGTAGAAGGACAAGGAACCCAATAGCCGAGAATAGTAGTCAGTAGTCGGGAAAGTGGGTAAACATTAAAATTGTTGACTAGTGCATTGGAGAAGTCCCCTTCATCGGGAGGCTGCAAAGAAAGAGTCCCTCATTGGTCCACAATGGAATAAACTTTGTCCTCCTTAAAATGGGAAGAAGTGACATCAAACTGGGGGGGCCAAAAACTGCCTATAAAATAGTGTCTGGGGGAGGGGCAGCTAGAACAAACAATTCTTGTCATTTCCTTGAAAATGACTGGCATAGGCTTAGACCCAGAAATATGTTTTTTCTTAATGGACCTCCCTGATTCTGATGCTTCCAGCCTGACTCACTGCCCACCCTGAAGCCCTCTTTATCCCTGAAAGTGATCCCACAAAAGACAGCTTTCCATTTTCTTCCTACCACTTTGTTTTTGATGTTGTTGTTTTGCTTACATTTATGTATTTATTGTATATGTGTGCACAAATGTTCAGGTAAGAGGACAGCTTGCAAGAGTAGGTTCTCTCCACTATGTGGGTCCAGGAGGCTCCTTTACCTACAAAACCATCTTGTCTGCTAAGCCATCTCACCATCTGGAACCTTCTATCATCCAGGTTTTTGTTTTGTTTTTTGTTTTGAGACAGGGTCCTACATAGCCCAGGCTGCTCTCTTGCCTCCACCTAAATGTGCCACCACACCAAGCTTAGATTTTCATTTTCCGAACATGCCTAGGCAGGTATCTTCTTCTTAATTAGTACCAGTAGATGTTCAATTAGTGGTTGTAACAAGGCCCCAGAGGGTGAATCTATTAACTAAGATTCTTTCCAGAAGCAAATGACACATCAGATTAATAAGTGTTGTCAAACTGATCAGGGAAGGAACCATTTCCCAACAGTTCATCTGCTTCCTCCACCAAGTCTGTTGGTGGAACAGCTGGCTTGCACATTGTGCGCTCTGAGCTCAGCTTCAGTGTGAGCCATTTTCAGGCATGCTATGGAATAAAAGGGTGTTGTAGAATGTGTATGTGTCAGGCCAGGGTTGGGGAAGGCTTAGAAATAATAGCCATCTGGCCCCATACAGGACACTGACCCAGGGTTCCCTAGCCATGTAGACAAAACAATCCGAGTTGGCATCACCAAAGCCCAGCCACTGACTACCTCTGTTACACTCCACAGGTGAAGTCAGAGTCCCTGGGGATTCCCCAGAAAATGCATCTCAAAGTGGACGTCGAGTCTGGGAAGCTGATCATTAAGAAGTCCAAAGATGGTTCTGAGGACAAATTCTACAGCCACAAAAAAAGTAAGCCACCCACCCACCCCACCCCAACCCTGCAACATATACCCCGTGTTCTGGTTCTGTGTGGGACCTCTTACAAATGACCAGCGAGAAGATGGTTAGCAGTGACTGTCTTAGTGACTTTCCTTCTGCTGTGACAAAACACCATGACAGAGACAAACTTACCAGATAAAATGTTTGATGTGGGGTTCATGGTTCCAGAGGGTTAGGGTCCATGACCATCATGATGGGGAGCATGGCACTGGATCAGTACTAAGAGCCTACATCTTGATTCACAAGCATGAGGCAGAGAGAGTGAATACTGTGGACTTTTGAAACCTCAGAGCCCAACCCCAGTGCCACACTTGTCCCAGCAAGGCCACACCTCCTAATCCTTCCCAAACAGTTCCACCAACTAGGAACCAAGCATTCAAATATGTGAGCCTATGGGGGCCATTCTCATTTAAACCACCACAGAAACTGTCAGCAAAAGCCAGTCCTACCCCTTTTTGAGGGTGGCCCCTGTCACTGGGTGTTCCTTGAGCTCCTCCCTTTGCCTGTGGAATTTCTTTCCTACTCTAAGGACAGCCAACAGAGGCCTCTCTTGCAAATTCTGCCACCCCCCTGGAAATTAGATTACAAATTACTTGTCACAACTGCCTCATAGCAGTCCTGAGTGTATACGTGGTGATTTCATATCTTTGTGTGTGACTATTCTCTTCCCTACAAGCATGCAGTTACCTCACTGTGCAGAGACAGGCCCTGTACCGATGGTGTAGCTAGCAGAGCTGTTGGGTTGGCATCCTTAGCAAAGCACTAACCGTGGAACTGCAGTGTATGAACTCTGTGTCTAAATAGTCCAAATTCACATTCCAGCTCTGTCACTTAGCAGCTTGGGGACCTTGACCCACCTGTCTGAGCCTCAGTTTCCAGTTCTCAGAGTGAGGAGTATTGAGTGAACAACCTGGGGTACAGCCCAGCACCCAGCTTCTCGGAGGCCAGCTGTTCTCATGGGCTCTGCTGAGCCACTGCAGCTCTGCATGTTGCACTGTCCAGTACTCATGCACACAGTGAGAATAATTCCCCACAACAGCTGGCAGAGAAGCTGCTGTGGGCAGGACAGCATCCAGGGCAGCAAATGACCCGTATGGTCCCTGCCCACATACAATTTGTATGCTGGTACACTGAGGGTGAATAAATACTCAAATAAATCTATCAATACAATGGTTTCAGCTACTCAGAAACTCTGAAGAAAACAGACAGCATGATAGGTAGAGGTCCTTTGGGAAGAGGGAACAGTTTGGAGGTGCAGACAGAGGAGGCTGGCATTTTTAATGAGCATGTGAACTGAGACCTCAGGATGTAAAGTGACAAGTTGCACAGGGGCCTGAAGGAAGAGTCTTCCAGAAAGTGCAAATACCATGACAAGCGTGCATGACCCAGGGTCTTGAAGAAAAGCAGAAATGGGCCTAGGGGTGGTGTGGGACAAGGAGAACTGGAGGGCAAGGTGAGTGTCGGATGACCTAGCCTCCTGGGCAGGAGAAGTATCTTCATGAAGAGGATTTTGGAAAAACTGCCAAGCAAGAAGCTTCAGGCTAGACCTTGGTGCTGTTGAGTTACTGCCACAGGTGGATCTGAGGGTAGCAGTGATGGATGTTCACCACCATAGCATAGGATTTGACCTCCTTCCTTCAAATCCAGGCTCCTGTCAAAGCCAGGATAGACTACCAGAGAGAGAGAGAGAGAATGAGAGAGAGGGAGCTGGGGGGGGGGGAAGAGATCACATTTAAGTCTCAAGTGCCACGGGAGCCCTCACAGGGAAACCAAGACCAGGAGGATGGTTGAGCAGAGTATTGCAGCCAGGTTTGGAAAGAGTGGGGAGCTGGAGACTGATAGCACACAGGGGCTGGGAGCTAAGTTAGTACGCCCGGATGAGCTTGGCCAGGCTCGTAAGCTCAGATTACTATTTGTCCCTGGCAATAGGATGTGCTTCCCTCCAGGTATGGACAGCATATTTGACACGTGAGGATTTTATTGCCAGCTTAGAGGAAGACCTGAAAGTCCTTCCCAATGCCTTGTGCTTCTTAAATTCCTTCAAAGTAAAATATCCCTCTGTCAAAGTGCTGTTTTGGGGTACTGGGTCTTCAGCCCCATCAGTAAACATCACAAGGGGTATTAGAAGTTCAGAGCTGAGTTCCCAGTTCAGCCATTGTGACTCGGTTTGGTGCCCTCTCTCTGGTCCTCAGTTGCATCTTCAGGCTGCTGCAAGTTTAAAAAGATGAATATCAAAATGTGTGGTGCCTGGCATGGAGAGGGTGGTTGGTGCAACTGGCTACTGCCGGAGGTGTCCCTGTTACAACTATCCTTCCCATGTTGCTATGAGGATAGAATGGAATAGGGGTGGAGGGTAGGGAGATGAATCAGGAAAGAGAGCCTCTGGACCTTGCAGTAACAGGCTGTCAGGTGATTGCAGAGTTGAACTCACAACATCAAAACAGGTCCCCGCCTTACTGTGTCCAGTTGAGGAGTGCCGACAGATGGTTTGAGCAGGAAGGCTGTGCCGGAAGCAGTCGGCTTAGAAAAGCACATGCCACTCGTGCAGGGAGAGGAGGTCAAGAGATCCATTGCCACAGGGTCACTGGTGACAGCTAACTAGGACACACTGAACTCCCGAGAAGTGCTGAGAGCCGGGGTTTGGCACTAGATGCTCTGGCCACTGAGACAGCGATGTGATTTAGTGCCCGTGCCACTTTGACAGATTGACCCATTTAATAGTGTATCCTTGCTTCCGAGCCCCAGGTGTGCCATTGTGTGTATGTATAGTTTGCTCTGTCAATTTAAAAAATAAATAAAAGGAAAGTATTCAGAGAGGGAAAAAGAGAAAGACTCTTTCTTTCCAGATGTTTTCTTTTATTTGGTTGGTTGTTTTTTTTGAGACAGAGACTCACGTTTCCCAAGGTAGTTTTGAATTCACTGTGCAGCCAAGACTGGTCTTGAACTCCTGATCTTCCTGACACCACCTGCATAATTGCATTTCATACATAATCTATATCTCATTGTTTTTTAAGAAAGCAGAAAATACAAATAAGCAAATGTTTAAAATAAAATTACTCATATATTACTAAATGACCTTGTACTGTACCCTCCCTTTTAAAGGTAATAGTGTTAGGCTACACAGGGTAGTACAACCTTTTAATCCAGGTACTTAGAAGGCAGAACAGGCAGGTCTCTATGAGTTCAAGGCCAATGTGATCTACATAGTGAACCCCAGACCAGCCAAAGCTGTATAGTGAGACCCTGTCTCAAAAAAAAATATATATATAACAGCAATAATACTCTAAGCTGGACGTGGTGGTACATGTCTGCAATTGTAGCACCCAAGAAGCTTGCACTTTCCTTTTTATAAATGTGTGTGTGTGTGTGTGTGTGTGTGTGACTTTGTGTGGGACTAGAAGAAGCTTTAGATCTTCTAGAGCTGGAGTTATAGACAGTTGTAAGCTTCTTGGGATGAATGCTGGCAATCAAACTTGTGTCCTGTGCGTGAGAAATCTACTCCTTTCACCCACTGAGCCTCTCCAAGCCCACACTTTAAAGGAGGGTACACAACATTCCATCTTGTGTCCTACGAAAGGACCAGCGCTGACCATTTCAGAACAACAAAAGCCAGAAATTTCATGAGTCAACCTCAAAACTGCAGATCTCACTTGTCCCCTCCTCAGCTCACAAAAACGTAATGGTGGCTTCTTTATTGAAACCTATCTTTAGTTGGAAATGGCTCAAGATTTGCTGTCTTAGTTTTCTGTGTCTTTATTCTTCTGAGCTTGCAGCAATGAAGGGAGAGTGGGACACCAAGACAGAAATGAATAAAAAGACAAAACATTTGAGGTGGATGAGTTATACAGATATCTTTTTTAAAATGGGCTATGAGATTAAGCTGGAGAGATGGGTCAGCAGCTAAGAGCACTGGTTGTTCTTTCAGGACACCCAGGTTTGCTTCCAGCACCGACATAACAGCTCTCAAGCATCTGTAAACCCAGTTCTGGAGGATCTGATGCCCTCTTCTGGCCTCCATGGGCTCTGCATGCATTTGGTGCACAGATACATGCAGGCAAAGCACGGGCACACATAAAATAAAAATTTAAATTAAAGCTAGGTGTGGTGGCACATGCCTTTAATCCTAGCATATGGGAGGCAGAAGCGGGCACATCTCTGAGTTTGAGGACAGGCTCATCTATGTAGAGAGTTCAAGGACAGGACTACATAGACAGACTCCGTCTCAAAAAAGAAAAAAAAAGCCGGAATTTTTAATTAAAAAATATTTTTAAATTAACAGAAAGAGGAGAGAAAAAGGAAGAAGAGCAACTCTGCACAAGGGTCAGCGACAGGAGTTCAAGCCAGTCTTGCCTATATACAGCCCTATTTCCAAAATCCAAAAAGAAATAGTTTTTTTTTAATTTTAATGAAATGGCTGGAGATACATCTCGGTTGCAGAGCACTTGTCTATCACATGTGAGGCCTAAGTTCAATCCCCAGTACTGCCAAAATAGAATAAAAACAGCAAAAGAGTAAAAAGAGAAATTTGAGGAAAGCTCTCAGAAGGTAGCTTTGGTTTTGTTTTTTGTTTTTTGAGGCAGAGTCTAATTCTAAGCCAGGCTGGCCTAGAACTCACGATGCAGTTCAGGCTGGTCTCAAACTTGGCCTGATGGTGGTCTTCTTCACTCAGCCTCCTGGCACACACCACCACGCACACCATGCTTTTCTACATTGATGTACCAGCCTGGGGAGCTCACACCAATAATAAACATTAGTAAAAGGAGGATGGAAGGAGAAAAGCTCATCAGAGAATCCAGAAAAACATCTCACTGAATAACACATGTGTCCAGGTTGAGAATGTCCCACATGCTCAGCACAGAGAAGGCACCTCCAGCAGTGGGGAGCCCCACGACGCCGGGTTCAACAGGACCGGAACTTCCCAAGTGAGGTAGAATACAGAATAAACATATCAGGGGTTCCCCAGCTTCTGTGGGTCCCCACAGGACTCAGCACAGGACTCCATTCTGGATAGGACTTATTAAATTGAAAGGGTATAATGAAAAATCAGCAGAAGGGAAAAGCACATGCGGGGAGGTCTGAAGGTCTTCTCGAGCCTCCAGAAGCTCTCCCACTGGAGTCGTAAAGGACACCCTGCATTCCTCCACCTCCGTTAGTTTGATGAGTCCACCAGGAACTCAGTGCTCAAGGTGTTAGTTAATTAGTTACCTAGCTAGCTAGCTAGCTAGCTAGTTAGTTAGTTAGTTAGTTAGTTAGTTAGTTAGTTAGTTAGTTAGTTTTACAGTCATGGGGATCAAACCCAAGGTCCTATGCATGTCAGGCAAGTGTTAGAGGGAAATAGAAAAATAGAAAAATACTTCAAAATATATGCTTAGGCAAGTTTTTGTTTTTGTTTTTGTTTTTGTTTTTGTTTTTGTTTTTGTTTTTTGGGATACAGGGCCTCACTTAGCCCAGTCATGGACTCCCCATCCTCCTGCCTCCACTTCCCAGTGCTGATGATATTAAGGGATCTGCCACTAAGCCTAGCTGCAGGTAAGGACTTCCTGAAAAAGAACTCTGATAGCTCAGGAAATATAGCAAAAACTGACAAATGGGATTTTATAAAATTAAAAACCTTCTGAAACAGGTAGCAGAGTGAAGAGACAGCCTGCAGAATGGGAGAAAGTCTTTGCCAGCCATACATCTGACAGATTAACAGCGGAGTGAAACCTGGACACCCACGCTTAGCATAGCTCTATTCATTTTAGCCAAGCGATGGAATTGGCCTTGGTGCCCATCAGTGGATGACGAAAGTGTTCCTGCACGGGTGGAGTGAATAGTACTCAACCATGTAGAACAGCAAGACACTGTTTATAGGAAAATGGATGGAACTGGAGATGAGGAAGGAAAGGAGAGGGAGAGGGAGAGAGAGAGGGAGAGAGGAAGAGACTAAGGTGGGTGGAGAAGTAGGGCAACATGGAGTAACTGAAATGATCAAAGAGCATCATGAGCATGAAGGAAGATGTTACGATGAATGGATATGTTAACATATGCTAATTTAAGAGTCAGCTTAGAAAATAATCTTAGAAAGCTACTAGAGATGTTATTGTGCC